>LR824545.2:5005000-10005000 GCA_902850265.1 Spodoptera littoralis
AAAAATTTTTTTTTGTTCATTTATCGAGTAAGGCTATAAAACATCACGATACGATTAGTAGAAGCCGAGCAAAGCGAGTGACACCGTGGAAATAGCTAGTTTAAAATAAAAATTGTCAGCAGTTAGTTGCCATTGCCATGGAATCTCGAAGCAATTGACCAGACTCCACGAGAAAACTGATATTATTATCAAAATCAAACACCAGACTAAATTTTTTAATGAAATGTAAATATTAAAATCATATATAAGTCTCAATACTCACTTAGACGTTAATTTTTTAGGTTGTGGTTCAGGTTTTTCTGTCGGTTTCTCCTCGGTTACAGAAGTTCTTTTCGAAGCATCTGGATGCTCCCCGAGCCGACTCTTGGCTGATTTATTTTGGGGCCAGAAGTTTGGTTCTCGTTCAGGTGTGAATCTGAAATATATATCATTATTATATTACCCGAATAAGGAATAGATCATCAATGAAATAAAAAATAAGTAGTTTTAAAAAAATATGCCAATTAAAAAAACGAATTAAGTAAGTAAGAGTAATTTAGCCATGAACAAGTTTTCAGTTGAGAATGAATTTATATGGGAATCAAATCCAAGATGCCAAATTCTGTCAACAAAAAAAAAACAACATTCTGTCAACAAAAAAAATAATGGCCAACAAAGAAAAACAACATCAATTTAATAATAATAATTAGTTTAGCTGACATATTTAATCGCACTACCTCAAATTTGCAATGTAACAACCTTTCAGGACTCTCTGTCCTCTTCGCTTCTTTTTCCTTTGTTTCAGGCTTTTTCGGTTCCTCTCGGATTCCTAATCTGTCTCTTACAGGTCTTTTTGGGAGTTTGAGTTCTATTTGTGGTAAGGTCTCTATGGGGTCCTTTGTGAGCTCTTTAGGGGGCTCTGCGGGTTTAGGGAGTGGTGGGGGACTAGAAGATTTGGACCGCTCCATTGGCGGAGTTACTGTGGCTGTGGCTGAAACCTGTGGCGCCTGTTGTGATATTTCCTGAAATCAAAATAAATTACATTGTATTTATTAGTCGATAGTGAATGTAAAATTAGTACAGAAGTATGTAAGGATTCTAAGAGATGGCACTGTGGTAAAATTCTCATAGCAAGCAGCAATAGCAAGCGATAGCAAGGAGTCTGGAATTAATTGCAGTTGGTGTATAAACAGCTGCTCGCCCTTGTCACATGGAACGTATAACTGGCGAAAACGAATTCTTTATGAAAGTCTTGGCGTATTATTCATACTGTGCATTGAATAATAAAAAATAAAAGAAAACATATGTACCTGAAACACATCTTCAGCGAAATCATTCATCAACTCCTCAGCTTCCGTCCTAATATTCAAAAAGTCTTCATCATCTGACATTGAATCTAGTTGCTCTGCCAATTTCTGCTTTAACCCTTGTATCTTAGCTTCAATTTGGTTTATTTCTTTAATTTGATCTTCTTTTGGGGCACCGAGAGACGATACACTAGTTCTTCTAGAATCTTCTTCCATTTCTAATTGTTCTGGTTGTGAAGATATTGTAGCAGGGTCTATTATAGGTAGGATTGGCCTTTTAAGTTCCACTACAACTGGCTTTTTCTCCGGCTTTGCTTCTTCTTGAGTTACTTCAAGAGTAATCCCATGGTTTTTTAGTATTTGGCCAGCAAACACATCTGTAATTGAAGGTTCAGATTCCTTCTCCATGTTCATAAGTAAAGGCGGTATGTTCGGCCGAATTATATCGTGGTGTTTACTCTTTTTCTTAGTCTTGTGAATTTTCTTATCGTCTTTCTTACGAAAAAGCTTTTCTTTATCTTTTTTCTTTGACTTTTTCACATCACTTTTCTTTTGTTTATCTTTAGTCTTCTTTTCTTTACTTTTTCTCTCTTTCGAATCCGACCTCTCTTTGCTTTTCTCGCGTTCTACTGTTTCTGTGGAAAATGTGGTATTTAAATAAGTAACTAACTAAATACAAAGGTGGTGGTGACTGAGCCAAATTACAATTGTAGAGCAAGGTGTCTGTGGTTTTATTCCGAGATTGGGTTCAGTACTATTAGGATGTTTGATATTTAAAATTTCTTAATATTAACCCGAAATCTGGAATCCAAACTGGTGTAGTTACGGCAATGCTATTACTTGGGTTCTTTGCCTCATGTCCAAACCGTTAATGTAATAAACTAAGAGAACATTACATATTGATTTTATTAAGGATTCAGTTAAAAATGTAACTTAACTTACTAAAAATCGCGGGTTCCTCACGTGAATATACTGAGAAAAGCTCTACTAGTTTCGAATCACAGAAGTTCGTCCTCATGAACAGTGTGAGGTCGCGGCGATGTCGTGCAGCCTAATAACTAGCGCTGGCGCTTGCATCGGTGTTGCTACTTGCGCTACGAGCCCAACGCGCCGTCTACCGGACACTACGAGCGTTTGCTTCCAACTCAGGCGGCGGCGCGCTGGATGATGTTATTATGAAACTAGTAGAGCTTTTCTCAGTATATTCACGTGAGTAATCCGCGATTTTTGGTTAATTTAGTATGTCTCACAATAGTTGTTATAAAAATGTAACTGTTTACTTACTGAGAGGAGTGGCTACAGTAACTTCCTGCAGTTTCTTTAATACTTGGTGTAGCCAGTTGACGAACAGCTCAGTGTTGTCACCCAGGAACAATTGTAGATCATCTTCCATCTGCGCTCGAGTGCGCTTGTTGGCTACCATTACCATAACATAGTCAGGTAATTCGTCATCTGAGGAATAAGAAATGTAGACACAATAAGATTTAGTTTTTAATGAATTAGAAGGAGGTTTTGTAATTCATTATTCTAACAGTAGAGTTAATAGAGTAAGTTAAGTACATTTTGGAACTGGACCCTAGCTTCACTGATTGACAGAGTGATGGAACATTCAATGAAGATGTATCAAGTGTTTAGTATTTAAGGATAAATACCGCAAAAGATGGCATTCTATGGAAGAGGCATTCACCTCAGGTATTCCTTCAAACTAAACCTTTTTAATATAAAAATAACATTTATGGACATGTAAACTTTTTTGGAAATGTATTGAAATAAATGCTTCAACTTTGAGCATCTCAGTTTGTAATTTTTTCCTTTTTTACTATTACAGAGCTAATTACACAATAGTTAATCTTGTACTGTTATATTATAAAGCAGTAGAGTTTGTTTGTATGAACACACTAATCTCCGGAACCACTAGTTCAAATTGAATATATTTGTGTTGATTAGTCCATTTATCGAGAAAGGCTATATTAATAGCAGCTGACCAGAATGGCTGAAACAGTGCAGGCAGAGCAAGTTACTTATAATTTACAGAGTTAGTCTTCTTATCTGAGTGCTTGAAGATAATTACCATGTCTAGGTTTTTCCAATGGGACGTAGTTATGCAGAAACATGCTAATTTGACACTAGCTGTTATAAAAGGTAGTAAGATCATATTATCTTGATTTCGGGTGACTTGGGTTGGAATGTTTCTACATAGTCCAATTATAATTTGAATCACACTTAACAAGACAAACTTGTAATGCAAAAGTTTGCGTATGTGGTCTTTATGTTATGGTCACTAGCTCAAGGTTAAGTTAGGTGAATAAAATGTAAACTGAAACATTACATCTCGTCTTGAAGGTGGTTTGATGGCTTTAACAAAAATTAATGACTGTGTGTTATTATTTTTACCAATACTTTTAGAAATATGTGTGGTGTTTTTATTTCAGTTTTGGTTAAAGCTGTTACCATAGGTTTTTAATTATTAACACAGTAAATGCCATTGGGGGACCAGTGACTGATATTAGCAGAGGATTTGTCGTCTACAGTTTTTTATTGGCAGTCAAAACCTTAAATGGACATTTACCAAAAATTATTACATTATTTTGGATTTCAATTGCTGGATAGATTAACTAAGATTTTATGAGCTTGTGGTATTTTTTAAATTATGTTTTCATAGCTCATTATTGATTATTAAATTGTGAGCGGGTTTTTATAGCTTGTGGTATTTTTTAAATTATGTTTTCATTTGTTAAATACTTATTATTAGAGAGTATTATGTTTTTATTGTGTTTCTAGTTTTAAGTAAATGGTCAACAGTGTAGACGGTTTATGCTTATTTTTATATAATAATTTCCAATTAGATATTATATAAAAACAACATAAAAAATACCACATGCTATAAAAACCCACTCACAATTTAATAATGGACAGGTATTGCAACAATAAATTACAATTCATAGTTCAAATGTTTAAGAAGAGCTTTACAAAGTTACATATGGTGTTTACTTTGGCTAAATGGATAAGAAAAAAATAACACATGCATCTTTGAACCAAATTGGGTATGCGATTTCGAAATGAAGCCATACAGACCATTATTAGTAAATATAAATTAAGTTTTACTCACCAACATAGCACCCTAATTCAGTCAGCTTGGCCTTGATGGCAGACTGAAAGTAAAATATCAATAATCAATACACACATCAACCATTCTTTTCTTACTAACTGTGTCAAAATATAACACGGTAAATATCACTTTTATCACATGGTATTTACGATATATATACTCTACATTTCAAGTAAATTATATACAGATATTAACACACCACACAGTATAAACAATTATAAGTATGATCTAAGCATATTTCTCAATATTTACCCGCATTTTCTGCCCAATTTCGCTGCCGACGACATCCATTTTTATTTGTATTTTACAATTACACTACACTAAATTCATCAAATGCACACCACTAGAACTGTTAGTTGTTTAAATATAAATAAGGCTCATTGTGGAAACATCACTTAATACATCTATTTAACTAATCACAATATTAAATAATTATTGCTTTGTCGCATACATGCTTGAACAATAATTTGTTTCGAATGACAGTAAAATAAAATTCCTACGATGTCACTTTTGTTAGTGACTGAAATGTCAATTCACTTTGACGTTAGTAACAGCTGCGTTCCTTTTTATGCAGTTTTTCTATGTTTATGGTTTGTGAAACATGATTTTGTTTCAATGTCTCGAACGAAACCTGTTTATAGTTTGTGTTATATATTATTTATTTAGCCTTTTAGAATAAAGATTTGTAGTTTATAAATTGTGTACAGAATCTTTGAATTTTGTGTAAATAATAACTTTTGGTTGAAAAAAATATTTATTATAGTAGGTACAAACACCACACGATGAATAAAAGGCGGACATAATAATAATATCACTTAGAAATTACTGATTGAAGCACCGAAATGGCAGTGTTTTTATATGTGTGGCGATTTTATTAATTGTTTGAAAATAGTATCCAAACGAAGACTTATGAAAATGAAAAATCTATCAAGAGCCAATAAAAGATTACAAATTATATGTAAAAAAAATAAAAAGTATTATAGGGGAGTTGATAAAATTTAATATTAAAAAACATTTTTACTAAAACGGAAAAATACATGAAATGAATTCAGCGAAAAAAATATCTACAGTAAATTATATAGAAGTGATTGCACTTTAGATAAGAAATCTCTTATTTTTGTTTTACGTGGATAAAGTTTCACAATGGTAGGCAACACCGTCTATGGCAAGTTTATAATATATCTGTCTCTGTCTTAGCTTTATTAGTTCGTCCTTTTCTTTCGTAGGATTAATGGTTTTGAATTTACTATTACGTGGATTACATCGGTGTAAAAAAAATAAAACACTTTTGAATAATGGAGAATCCAGGAACTTCAGTTTAGTATTAAGTACCTACTATACCTACAATTAATTCATTTCCTATTTAATTGTTCTTTTAACAGCTACGTGTATCTACAAGCCTTGACTGCCTCGTTGGCCCAGTGAAAGCACGTGCGACTGCCCGGGACAAAGATGTATTGGATTTAAAAAAAACCTCAGTAGTACCACGGCGTTTGGAATTGTGCCCGGCATGGTATATAGCAAAAGATTCACCCTGTATTACTTGGGACTCTGATCATAAATAGTGAAAAGTGGGCATTACCTACATTGTACAGTGGCATTAAGTGCCGTAATGTGCACATCTGCTTATCCCTTCGGGGATAAAAAGGCGTGATGTTACGGTGTATACCTACAAGGTAGGGGGTTCTTATTCTAAAACGAATTAAAATATATATTTGGGACACATAACTAATAAGGATCAATAAAACAAATAAAAATAAAACACGTATTATAATTTTTCAACAACCTTTGATATTTTGAATTCCAATATTATAGGTACATTACATGGTAAGCTAAGTATGAACAAAAATAATAAATAACGAATCAACCAGTTATTTACAAATTAATTTATTATTTTCATATAATTCCTTAAATAATATGGCATATTGGTGTAGTACCTAGTAACAAACAATATTAAATATTAAACTTAAATTCATACAAAATACTGTTTAGTTTTACAATATAAATTATAGGGATGATGACCTAAAATCGAAACATCAAACAAAAAAAAATATATTTTATTTGTCATACAATCAACAAACAAAATATGGCAATACCAACATGGAGTTGAAATAACGAATGACGTCACGCTTGAAATATTTGTCTATGGGTAAGTTATGACGTCAGTGGCGCGGAAAACCTAACGGGTTACCTGGGCTCCGGCTCGACGTGCAGGAGAAGGAACGGGGTGGTTTTTAGTCGGTAAGAGTCTGACACTCCCTCCCGCCTCACGCAGGCGGGAACAATCATTCGATGATTTTCCCCCATTTAAAAAAAAGTGGCGGTAGTTACCTACATATTTCGTCCAAATAGATGACGAATAAAAACATAAAAGCTCTTACAGTCGAAAAATGAAAATTAAAAAAATGATTTTGATAAAATTGTCATTACGTATCGTAAAGTGGACTAATTAAGACACGGAAAGGAGATGACCTCTAGAGGTTGATATAGATTTGTTTTGAATTTGGTGATATAAAATATTTTTATATGGCTAGGTAATATACACGGAATATAGACCACGGAATAAAGATATTCCGGAATATAGATATTCCGTGGTAATATAGGATAATATTTCGAATGACAGTAGGTAGGCGGTAAAGATATCGGCTGGTTATTTCAGACTTGCATTTTAGCGTGACATGAAGTGACCAATCAGAGAAAACAAAAGAAAGAATTAAAATTAAAAATTCGTGTACAATAGGTATATTCGAATCAAAAAAAAAAATCACCAGTACTTAGATTAACGAACAATAAATTTTCATATTCCATCATCCCTATTTTTTACATGATTTGGTAGTGGAATAGAATAGTTTAACATTTTATTTAAAAACGTTATAGCTATATCTTTGGCCGTGATTTTACATACATGGAATGTAGTTCACTAACGATATTTTTAAATATGCTTACTTACAATAATCTGTTTTCATTAGTCGAAATGCTTAAAAGTACGGAATGTAGTTATAAAAGTAGAAATACAGGATGCCCAGTACATTTTATATAGGTTCTTTAAACCTTTATGCTGCCGTAGGCTAATAAAATAAAGAAATGTACCCATTTCAGGTTAAACTTGTATTTCTAAATAGTTACTATCTATTTTAAAGGCACTCTGCATTATGTCGACAGCACACAACCTATTTTTACTCCACTATACTTCTATACATAGATACAAAGAGTATTTTGGAAGACAGAAAACTCAATTCTTTCATTAATATTCCTTACTTACTAGAAGTCACCTTATTTACAAATTAATATTATATCGAATATTGCTACTTGTCGCTCATTACAGGACGGATATTGTTTGCGATAATGTAAAAATAAATTATATAATAAAATTAAGAGAGCATTTTCCCCCGCAATAATGCTGAAGGGATTTAAGTGAAATTATTTATAAAATATTGTTACATATTACGTTAATCCATTTAAGTAAATTCATAAAATGCAAAATAAAATATTTGGTATAAGTCTTACAATATCTTTGGTATGTCTATAAATGAGCGACAAGTCGCTATACATTGGTTTGTCTATCACTTTGTAAATCGTCGATCTGGAATCGAGTGACTTTAGGCCCTAAACTTAACTGAGATCCCGTCAGAGGTCTGATTGCAGATCCAGTAGACTTCGCACCAATACTTTGTTGAGACCCCATTATTTGAGGTCGAGTGTCAGTTTTGGCATTAATGCTTTGTAGTGATCCTATTTTGTGTCCAGAATGTCTGTTTCCTATTTTTGGCCCGAAGCTGACAGTCTCTGTGGCCGGTCCGATGCCTTGGGCGGGGCCAGCGCTGTGAGAGTCTGGGGACCTGGCACTTATCTTCCGCCAGGGCCTGCAGGCGCCAGGGTGCCCCGAGGGTCGACTCTCGACTCCCCCAGTGACACTTGGCTGAGCGCCGTTTGTGTGTTGTTGTAGTTGTACCCGTGACGCTCGTTCCATTTCTCTAAAAAGAATAAATGACTAGTTAATTGTTGTAAGGAATTGTTACAGGGGTTGGAACGTGTGTGATTATTGATACAAGGCAAGGTTAGTGAACTTCAATGGAAGTGTGAATGTGTGTATAAAGAAACATCGTAAGAATAGTGAATCGTGCTCTCGTAAAACTTGGAAGTCGTGCACTTTGGATATGCAGTTAATGAGACTATGAATATGATACAAGGCGCTGCATGGTAATAGTTCGATATCTTTATGACGATTCAGATATATTGTTTTTTTTTTAATAATAATCTGAAACGAAGTGCAATGACATAAGGATAAAGAAACTACATTTTACAGCATAGGTATGTCTGAGCTATAATTTAGTACATAAGAATAAAAAACACGAACATTTTAACACACAACGATATTATGAAAATTAAACAAACTACATTGTACAAACAAACACCATAACCCTAAAGCGACCATTGCCAGTAGCGCGTTGCATCGAATGATACCTTCACGGTCTGATATATGAGGCGAGAGCCGACGTGCGTTCCGACTTCCTGACGGCTTGGCATGCGACCGGCGAGGAGGGATACGCACCGCTGGTGAGGCCTGACAGTCTGGCTAGAGGGCAGCACAGCGCGGCCGCGTACGCAGCACGATACTGAGCGTTCATGATCACGTAGATGATCGGGTTTACGCATGCGCTCGCGTACAGGAGAAGGTAGCCCGTGATGTGGAACACTGGAATCAAAAGTAAATATGAGGGTGGATCAACGCAATAAGACGAACTTGTCATGATACTGCAGTTCACTAGGAGGGATTTGAAATGATGAACTACTCGACATTAAACTGTCAAACAACAAGCGGTCACCGGTGACCGCAACCTATTGTTCTTTAATTGTGTCTATAAATACTCGACGAGTTAAAACGCAGTGAAACCTGTATTTGCATTTAAATTCTCATCAACTTCCTTAGTGTTCTCTCCCACCAACTTTTAACCGAAATCCGTGAGGAACGCTGTGATACTTATGCTTTTGTCATGTTCATAATCTAAGCTAAGTCTACTAAATACAAACTTACCAGGGTAATGCACATGGTTGTCAGCTACCTTCGCGATAGTGATGGGCAAGTAACAGACGAGGAAAGACAGAAAGATGGCCAGCACCATCTTAGTGATCCTCCACTCGTTACGCCTGGCCTTCGTCTCCCTATTGTCTTTGATGGTAGATCTCTTGTCAGTGCTATTGTTGAGAGTACCAGGGCTCGTGTGCTGGGATCTTTGATGCTCCCTCATACGCTGCTCTGAACTGTGAACATTATACACAAATAAACGTTATAAAAAAATATGTAACATATGGGTATATGACGCCTTTTTCAATCGACCAGGCTCCGAAGAGTGATTGCAGTTTTAGAATATACCCAGGTCCAGAATAACGTGTGTTTTATATTAGTACTTGGTCTTTGTTTTTTCCAAAGCTACAGAACGTTTTATTGTGCCAAGTTAAAAATTAATTGATACTTTTAAAAAATCTGTATCATAACATAACGTAACTTCATGCCTTTTATCCTCGAAGGGGTAGCAGAGGTCACATTATGCCACTGTACAATGTAACACCGACTTTTCACTATTTATATTATGAGTCCTATGTAATAGTGTGTGAGCCTATTGAAATGTTCCGGGCACAATACCAGACTCCGTCCTACTACTGAGATTTTTTTTTAAATCCAGTAATACTTTGCCCTACCCGGGAATCGAACCGGAGACCCCTTGCCCGGCAGTCGCACTTGCGATCACTCGGCCAACGAGCCAGTCAATCTATATAATTAAGCAATAAATAGCATAACTTTACTTTTAGCGGACACATTGTCGTCATATCCTCCTACTTATAAAGTATAAGGGTTTCCACATTCCTGTAATGTCATATCACATTCATCTTAGGCCGCAATGGTATGAAAGTGTAAATGGGATTTGTCCCCCGCGGCTAAGTTATGATGAGCAGACTCGTCCTACTTCGCATACAGTCCATTATATCTTGTCTTAGTCTCGTCTAGTTTAAACAGCCTTCTCACCATTTTCTTTGCAAGCTTTCCTTGTATCTCTTACCTTTTGAAATGTTCTTTAATTAATTTTCTTTAGTGTCAGACAAATCTTATCTATCATTTTATACCTATGTTGTTTTGGAGAGGAGTTCGGAATACTTGGTTTTTACCAGCTCATTTATTAGTTGCAATAAGAATTTCTTCAACAAATTTCGATTATAATGTGTTTCTAAACGTAAATCTCAACGTAATTTACCAAACGTAATATTTTTTTTTATTTATTTGAGGTAACGTTGTTTGCGGCCGCAAATCAAACGAAACTTCGCATTTGAGAACCGGAGTAGACCTCCTGTTCAATAGTATTCAGACGTCATACTATTGTCATTTTTTCCAATCTTCTTTTAATTGCTATTGAAATCGTAGCTACAAATTATTTGGAATCAAAGCATTTATATAAAAATAAACTCAAACGTAGTTTTGGCCAACAGCTTCAGGTACCAGGCTCATATAGACTATACAGAACTATGTTTATCATTACACTTTGTAGGTGTACGTGGCTTAGAGCCGTTCAAACGTGTTTCCTGTTCGTGCCGTTTAATGTTTTGTTCAATCGCCGTAATGTTTAGCATTGTCTTCTCATATAGACATAATGATTATAATAGCGTAACATCAATATGTGACTACATCTATAAATTGGCTAGACACATGCATGAAGTTGTGATGCAAAACTCGTCATCTGTAACTACAGACGACTTTTGGTGGTACGTGCTAGTACCTACGTGCTTTAGTGGTGCTCCTGCTCATACAGTTTTTGTACTATATTGGCTATGTGCAAAGCGAGTAGTGGCGGACAGATAACGACCGCAGCGCACAACACGACAGAAATTGGAAACAAATGCGGATGATGCGAACCCGGTTTTTATTATTATATTCGTTTTACAGTAAAACTATTGAATAAATTGCACTTAAATAATGTCAACAATACTATTTTCATCTTTGGTTTTTTTATATTTGCAAAGAAAATTATAATGTTTACATTGTTATTATTTGACAGCTTCCGCAAATGGTGTAAACGCTACGCGTCGCCACCGTCACGCACATAGCCAATAGTGTTTAAATACACATAGTAACAGGTACCCATATTATGCTTCGCGCTTGACTTGGCGGGGGCACTGCTGTACCTTTAGATTATAATATAATCTTATGTTACCTTGTTGGTCACATGATTCAGTTCAGTACTTCAGTGACCGTAAGTACGTCCGTACGTGTAATTGCAGAGTGATTATTAGGGTCGAAACCATTACTATTATTTATTTAGATATTAAATTCTAAATTCGACTTGTGGCATTATGTCCGGCATTTTGTAATCATACTATACCAATCACGCAGCATATCCTCAGACTGACTGTTTTATAATGAAAGTGAATGTTACCTGTGTACTACCCAGAAGATCCTGGCGTAGCATATGAAGATCAGCAGGGCTGGGACTATGAAGGCGATGACGAAGAGAGCAGTCTTGGCTGAACGCCCGTTGTCATCAGGCATTATAGAGCATGTTCCCAATTCCGGGTCGTAGTCGAATTTACCTGAGGAAATGTATTTATTACTGTTTTATGTAAAAAGTTCTGGATGCAGAGATTCTTCTATCAGAATTAAATTAGCATAAATCCTTCTAGAGTTCTAGGTAAAGCTAGACTCGAGAAAAGCTAGACCATTTTCGCTAATTTTCTTTTACTATTTGAAATTCGGGGTAGCTTTTTCACGAAGAAGTACAGAATAAATAAAACTTAGAGAAAAGAAAGAAAAATACTTTTTATCCCACAAAGTGTAACTTAACGAAGGTTTTTTTTTAAACATTGTCCAACTTTAGAATTTTGTCGTATGTCGTGGGTGCGTTTACAAATATACAAGTTTACATACACATGGCACTAAAACCCGAAACAACAAATTGTGGATCACACAAAGAATTGCTCAGTGCATGGCTCCGTGGATAATGTATAATAATCCGGGAATCGAACCCGCTATACATTGTGCGGCAGTCGGTTGCCCAGCCACCGCACCAATTGTGCAGTCGTATAATTGGAGATTAACAACAGACTCATAATATTCTATAGAGATTCTTTGGAGACTACATAAACCGTTAACAGAGGCCTTAGTAAGAGTTTATTTTACGATTAAAGTAATCGAAACGAGAACGCGTTCGGCGCTTTGATTGGTTGCTTCATTGGCACCGGCGCCGAACGCGTTCTAGTTTCGATTACTTTAAACATTAAATCAAAATCGTACTATAGCCTTTGATAGCTTTAACTTACCCCATACTCCAACAAGGGTTGGTATCTGCATGCCGTAAGAGAACATCCACGAAAAGACGATCATGATGGCGATGTTGTGCTTGCGGTACACACGGGAGTACCAGCTGTGGTGCGCTATCATTATGTACCTAAAATAATCATTTTAATACAAGTTACTGCTGTTATAAGTATGTAGTTAAAGACTGTTTTGATAATAACTATCGCGAGACATACTAAATTAACTAAAATCGCGGGTTACTCACGTGAATATACTGAGAAAAACTCTACAGCGTGCGCGGTCGCAGCGACGTCGCGCAGCTCAGCTGCTCATGAGGAAGAACCCCTCTGTGGTTCGAAACTAGTAGAGCTTTTCTCAGTATATTCACGTGAGTAACCCGCGATTTTAATTAATTTAGTTAAAGACTGATAAAATTTTGTATGACTTGGGTGCCTGATTATCGGAAACTTATGTAGATTCCGTTTGTTGTAGGCTTAGTAACTCTAAGTAATGCAGAGTCAATAATGATAAATTGGTATATGACTTTGGGCTCTATTGTCATGTATACAGAACACATAGTACAGTTATAATGTGTTCTGTTTTATAATGCATGTTTTCATCAATAAATAGAAATACTTATTTATATTCTGCTACATTTAGAACTCTGTATGTATTTTTGTTACAAATGATTCATGAATAAATCTGCCACAATTCAACTACCTCAGTGAAATAAATATATCAACCAATAATTTCGTTATTTATTCAATGTAAGTCAAGAAACGACACGTGTACTCCACGGTCAATGGACTTAATCCTATTTAGGAATGACATTTACACATTACACATCACGAATTTCTTTATACAGAGTTTACCGAAACATACGCTTTCTATTTTTAAACATTAGAATCCAGAGACTATTATTTATTGTTTTAATAAACATTGGCAAAGGAAAAAGGTCGGACCACACGCGTTGTGATTGCCGACCTCTATGGTCTACAGACAATAACATGTCAGAATTTGCATTCAGTATAGTTGTGAATCGAAATTAATGTGCAATGCATTATTTACGAGCATGTTTGTGCTTTAGTGCGCATGTAACTGTCATGTTTGTTAACTAAACTAACAATAGAGGCGAATTAGTTCTATGAAAAATTGTTATTGACTAGTTTAGAGGTGCGATGTTCAACGGGTGTTATTGCTAATGCTAAGCAAAGTTTGCTTGGTGGACTGATCATTATTTTCTCGTAACATCTATGTGCCTTGATAAAATGGGATGTAGTATTTAGGTATGATCAGAATAATGTAGGTATAGGTACCTGGAATCGATAGACATAGGTAAGGAAGAACTAGGTGTTTCTTTAAAAAAACTTTAACTTTTATTAACCAAATCATTATCCTCCCGCGTTGTTAAGAATCGCAGTCACTTATTAGCATCTATATTTTTATTGGATTGGGTGAGAGCAGTGACACGGCTCAATTTTCAAGCGACTTAAAAAAAGAAGGAGGTTCTCAATTCGACTGTATTTTTTTTCATTTTTTTTTATTTTTTGAAACTAAACTTTGTATTTTAATCAGCAGAATTGTTAACTTTGGCTTAAGGATAATGACGCCGTTAATTTTTTGTTTTTTTTTTTTTTTGTAGAATCACCGACTGTTGAGTGTTGACAAAATCTGTAGATTTACAAACAAGTCTACGAACACTTAAACGAGGCAATACGACAACAATTTATTCTTACACACGTTTGTAGATACTCGTACCAAGCTCTTTACAATTACATCGTAATATCCTCGACCTATTCATGGTATTATAGCCGGGACTAATATCAATTCACTATGCGATCAGCTATGGTTTGTTAATGCTATTAGTCTATTATGATGATGTTTCGCAAGGTTAAACGTGAGATGACTCCAGAAGTGTCTAACGAATTTTAATACGACTTCAATTGGTCAATATCTATGCCTGATAGACGCTATGTGATTGAGGAAATTGATCGTTTTAGAAGGATGAAACTGTGTTATATTGTATAAATCTACGTGTAATAAAGTAGTATGTCTAATATTTCTAGGTATAAAATATACAGATTTTCCAAATATTAAGCACAATTCTTGTATAAAAATACTAACCACAAGATAGAATACTCACCGTGATTGTATTAAGAAATTAACTGACTGCTAGTGTCTACAAAATGCTTGTGCTACTGAAAGGTCACGTCACTAAAACCTCTATTGCCGATGCCAAAAATAGTGTTGCAAACTTTATTTAGCATTAAAAGCACTTAACTTTTCCAATTTAACTACGATTTACTGAAATTGTGTAGCGCTTAAGTTTAATATTTCAACATCTAAAATTAAGACCATAGGCTCCAAAGTATCTAAACTACTTAGATACTACTTTTTCGTTGTTGAAAACTTTAAGTATAGTATCTTGAATTATTATCCTGAAACCGAGCTTTCAGGTCTTAAATCTGTTTTGAAAGAGGGCTAAAATTGAAGCCTCTATTCACAAAGTTTTACTTACAACAAATTCTTAGGCAAATATCTACGTGTTGTGAATATCTTTGTTGAGTACAATACCTCCCACGAGGTTCTTACCTGTTCAAGGTTATGAGGGCGATGCTCAGGAGGGATACTCCGACGTTCCCGTACCTCAGGAACGGGACCAGCTTGCACAGTGCACCCCCATGAGACCAGGTCCGCGTCCAGAACCCAGATATGGCGAATGGGAGCACTATGGCGCAGAAGAGGAAGTCCGCTATGCAGAGACTGGAATAATGATGAATAGAAATTAGTTGCGATGTGTACCTACATAGTTTAAAATAACATAAAATCACGCCTCTTATCCCCGAAGGGGTAGGCAGAGGGGCACATTATGCCACTGTATAATGTAACACCCACTTTTTACTATTTATGTTATGAGTCCCGTGTAATAGGGGGTGAGCCTATTGCCATATACCGGGCACAATTTCAGACTCCGTGCTACTACTGAGAATTTTTTAATAATACTTAGCCCGACCCGGGAATCGAACCCGAGACCCCTTGCCCGGCAGTCGCACTTGCGACCACTCGGCCAACGAGGCATTCGTAGTTTAAAATAATATATCCAATATTCGGCTCATAAAACGAATAAATCCCAAACAAAGCAGTAAACATTCTTTATAAAAGTAAAATACATTTCGACTACGTTCGACAGAATCGCCACTCTATTTAGAGTTATTATTTAGTGCATAACACTCAGGCACCTGAAAATAATATTTAATCAATCTACCTCAATATAGTCTAGTATTGTATGTATAGTGCTGTTGAACATTATACTTTGTACACCGTATTGTGAATACTATTTGAGGGCCATGAATAGAGCGGAAACGTTTCTGGGGCATGCGAAAATATCGAGTTACCTATTTGGATGTCAAACGTTTAGAGAGGTCATTCAGCACGGTATTGCGGGTCTTTTTAAACCGTTTTCAATAGAAACGTGTCTGTTTTCTAGCGAAAAAAGGTTTTACAGAAAAATTGGACAGGCACAAACTTTTATTTTTAACAAATAATTATTAAAATGGTGCTTTAAACCGTAGGTTTGTCGCGGAGAACCTAACGGGTCGGCTCTGGCTCGACGTGCAGGAGAAGGAACAGGGTGGTTTTTAGTCAGTAAGAGTCAGTAACACTCCCTCCCGCCTCACCCAGGCGGGAGCAGACATTCGATGATTTTTCGCCCTTAAAAAAACCGTAGGTCTTTCGTATCGATACAACTTTCATACCAAGTTTTAATTGTGTGCTGGCTAGGAAGTGTCACTTAAGCCTTTGACTGGCAATAGAAAACTGTTGAAGGTAAATCCTCAGCTAACATGGGTCACCGTTGCCCCCATAGCGTTTAACGTGTTAACGGAAAAGTTTTAATTTTATTTTAAATCGATAAAGGTTTAACAGAATTTGGTTTTTCCTTTTACACACTTATACCATTGGTACCTACATAAATTGTTTAAGGTTCAGTGTAAGATCCAGTTTTCATCAGTAATCCTTGCTTTTATCAACTCCTTCATAAAAATAGTCGTATTAGCAATGAACCTCAATATCGATACACAGTATATAAGGATTACAATGTTGATGGATGAGTTCCTAAAAGGTTACTTTGTATCTATAACCTTAAGGGTGAAACATCGATCACGATCGGTCGGCAGCCAACCAGTTGAAGAGCTTTTCTAAGGACCTTGTCGGTCACAGGGCAAATAACATCATACCGCCGTTACTCGTATGCCGATGAAAATACCTAACTAGAGAATTGTATTATGAACCGGATTGAAAAAGAGTAACCTATGGAGTTTCAAGCTCGTTCTTCTACATAGGAATCTACATTTTGGAATGAGCAAATAGATTCACTTTAATTTTTTTGTTGACGTTCAAAAGTGCCTTTCTGGTCAAATTGAAATAAATGATTTTGATTTGTCAATGAATGTCCATTGCCACACTATCTTTTATTGTATTTTCTATCTAAAAAACATTTTTGTTTGTGCTGCATCGTGTCTAGTGCTGAATATATGTCTTTTATTTATTTTTTTCTTTCTATTGAGGTTGATATTGGGTAGTTACTCTTTATTGGGTAGCCAAACGGGTGTATTTTAGATAGACATGGAGGTTAATAAGGTATTCTATTTCTAGAAATAGTTGATTATCCCTATATTAATCGCATGTTTGATAGCTATCCGATAGTGAACAAAATGTTCATCAAAAACTATAAAGTTTCCGTACTATTTGGAAAAACAGAAAGATAACAATAATGCGTAAAGGAGAACGGCAGATTTTGTACCGCTTCGCTAAAAAAAGATTTGTCATTAAAAAATTGGGTCATTATAGAACCTCCTAAGTACGTTATGTTAGCATATTTAATAGATTTTTAAAACTTGGGAAACCCTAGAAAAACTGATATTCAATAATGAAAAAAAGCAATCCACTATACGTAAAACGAACCGCGATTGACGTTTACAAAGTTGCCATGCGTAAAGATGAAATCAGAGCATATTGAATTTCGCTATTTCATAAACTCATTTATTTTAATATCTATCAATGAAATATTTTCCTTTCCATTTCAAACATTTTTATAAGTAAATATAAAAATCTACATCCAATCTAAATCTACGTTTACACGGATTATTAATGATAATTAACATTTTAACAAACTTGAATATTATGGCAATGTTGAACTGGCATTTGTCTTGATGACATTGACAATTAATTTGTCAATACTGGCGCATTGCTGTTTATTTAAAATGCGATGTTATGATGTGTTTGTTGAATTTGAAGTTATTTTATTCATCTGGTCATACGTTGAGTTTGGCAACCGTTCCTCCGTAGCCCAAATTGGTATTATTGGCATCATTGTTGTGACAATTGCGAAAAGACACTTACATTATTTTGTGCAGTGTGTTGTTATTTGTCGCGATGATGAATTTACAGTGTATTAATTGCATTCAGAGTTTGTCGCACATGAGACGGCATGCTCTAGAAAATGAGAGTGAAGATTAGACGTGGTCAACAATATCCCAATGTGGACTTATCCTAGAGATGTAAGTACCTAGTTTACCCATAACATATCGAAAGTCACCATGTTGCCTGAATAAAAGAAGGCGCATAGTGTTATCTACCCATAATGTATCATTTTATTGTTTTTATTCTAGATCTCTCCTACCGACCATATTTGCAATGCTTGCTGGCAATTAGCAATGTATCGGGATGTTGCTGAAAGTATGTCCAGCAAACAAATTGGTCACTTGCATGTTTGTGTCGTATATGGGTGATTCATTGCAATGATAAGGTGACGCAGGGTTTTAATTGAAGGCGCCAACAAACAGGAGTAAAGACTGGCTCATATAGTATTTGATTGGATTCAGCCACAAGAGGTAATAAAGCATAATTTAACCATACTATTATCTATATACAGTGTAATCTAAAGTCAATATCATATTCTAATAATATTACTTATTTTAGCTTACTTCCCATGATGAAGATCATGTTCCATACTGACTGAGAGACCGTACAAGAGTCGAAACTATAAAACCACAACCTGACATACCACCTCACAGTGTTCACTATCAGGAAGTAATGTATTATGTAAACATGGACTAAGCCTCACTTTAACATTGCCATTTGTAGAACAGATGAGGCCGGATGATGTTGTTCGGCTCTCAAAGCTTCAACAGGTATGCATTCTCAATATAATGTACCTACATAATTATGTATCTATGTGGAGTATATAAGCGGTTTCTAATAGGTTTATACTCATGTTATAATTATAATTTATTAATTAGCATGCTGTTTGAGCTCCTATGATCTGTGTTATACGAATAACTATAATAAATGTTATAAAATCAAGTAATGTAATCAAATATTTATTTTTATCTTTTCCATTTTAAGATAGGGAATCAGACTTATTATTATAACATATAAAACTAAAGGAAAAAAATGTACTTTTGTTTACTTTATTTACAGTTATCTTACTTGTTTACAGATATCAGCAATTGATGTCTGCTGTACCTATGACACGGCCTGTTCTCTTTTTGGATGAAGTACTCCTAGAAACAACCTGAATACAATGAAATAAAAGTATTTCAAAATAATACATTTGTTTTATTTTTACCTAGTAAGTAACTATATATTCCATCTTGATAAAAGTGATTTTAAGAATCAATCTATAAAATAAATGCCATATTTAATTTAGATAGCTTTAGTTTTATACCAAAAATGTTCTTTTTCATTTTACATTTTCTTTAGTTGTAATGTGGTGGCCCAGAGGTTTAAGAAGCCCGCTTCTCATGCATGAGAGTGCGGGTTCGAAACCTACCAACGGCAAAGTACCTTTTGTCCAATGTGTCTTTTTTCCGAGTTATTGGTATATTCAATAATCTAAGAAAGTACAAAGACACCGCTGACGAATGGTGAAGGAAAACATTGTGAGGAAACATGGGCTTATAATTTCTTATTATAAGTTTGAATTACCAACCCACATTGAGCTAGTATGGTGATTAATGCTCAAACCTCCATGCGAGAAGAGGCTTCGGTCAGTAGTGGCCACTTATAGACTTAATGATGAAAATGTTGATGATTCTACTAATTTGACTTACTTATTAGAAATTAATCCTTACATGCGTGCTAAGCAACCAGTTTTCAGAAGAAATACTTTCTCAAAGAGCTAAGCTAAGTTTAAATCGAATTAACTTGAGACCCTTGAGACTATCTAGCTGCAAGATTCAAGGTGAAGTGAGACATTAGTTTTATCATATCCGCCACAAGACTTCCACTGCTAAATGTAGGCCTTCTACCCAATGACAGTCGCTTACATTATGAATTTGCATTTTCGTAGGCACCTAAGAAATGAAAAAGATTGTGAGGCATACTCTTTAAAACTCTATAGGTGCATCATGCTTGCTGAATTAACAGGATCATTTCTTATTGCTTTTTGCGCTGCGACGCACCATAGGTTATTTTTTGGGTTTCTAAATTCTTGTTGTGTGTCGTAGCAAAATAAATGGTTTTTCTTTCTTTCTTTCTTTCTAATAATACAAAGTGTAATAGTCACTTGAGTAGCGAGCAGTATTTTTAGATTTTTGTTTTTTGTAAATAATCAACCACATGAGAGCACATTGACATTTTTCAGTTAACTGTCATCTGTCATTTGTAATAGATATTTTGCTTACGGTGGCTCTACACTTGACGTTGCGTATTTGTTGTGTTCGGCCAAAAAAGAACATGTTTGGAGGATTTATTCTTCTTTGTTTGCTATATATTTGCACGCCATTACATATAGAGATACTATTTGGACGCCATTTGTACGTAGTCTACAAATATTTGGACAAATGAAGCGACTACGCAATGTCAAGTGTGGTACCACCTTAACATACCTTTTGCACATTTTCAAAGTGAAATAACTTTTGAACCCCAAGTTCTAAAAATATGTAGTTTTTTTCTAAACTTCATAATAAAAATATCTATCGTTCAGACTATTCACTTGGTTAAAACAATGAATAATACAAAATTTTATAGCGGTACAAAACTTCCATACAAACCTGCCATTCTCCTTTCCCCTAAATCGTAGGCGTGGACAATCTCGACAATGTTGTATGATCGACAGTAAAGGTATTATAGTAGATGGACGATTAGTTTGCTACGCAATAGATCACAGTTATTTTTTCTCTAAGAACGAATTTGATTTCGAGCACCCTTGACATAGGAGAGAAGTGCTTCAACTAAAAAATTTTTTAAAACAAATAAAAAAAAAGAAAATTAGTTAATTCGTATTGTAAGGTATGATGCACCAAATACATAACAAAAAGAGTAGTACAATCAATAAACAATAAAAAAACAACAACAAAAAAAATCAACAAAAAGGACAATAAGGTGGCAACATGCCATGCCCATGTCAATCGACGTGTCGTGGGTTCGATTCCCGCACGGAACAACACTTTCTGTGATCCACAAATTGTTGTTTCGGGTCTGAATGTCATTGTATATGTGAACTTGTATGTTTGTAAACGCACCCACGACACAGGAGAAAATTCCAAATATGGGGCAACGTTTTATTTAAAAAAATCAGATAGGCTTAGTTTTAACTCTTTAACAATGACTTGAGAATAACAACTTCTACATACACTTTGACCACGATCCCCACCATAGTCGCTAAAGACGATCATCATCATCAGAACAGAAAAGTAATATGTTATGTATTTTCAAAATCCAATTTTCCATTCTTAGAACTATGCGCACAACACAACACACATCATACGTCAGTTAGTTAAATTACTAGACTAGACTATTATGGCGTTACTGGAAATGCCTAGTTGTTATGTATTTCGACCAATTATGGAATGTTATAACTATTAGTATTAACATTACGTCACACGGCAGTATCATAAACAGAATGTCATCTTGATGTAATAGTATTGTATTTCGTCTTTGTTTGTTTAAATGTTACATAGAAGGCGTGTAAATGTTATGTATTTATAGTACTAGGTGTTACGTACATGTACTAGATGATATTCTGTTGCATTGTCTTGACTAAGACTTTGGTAACAATGCTTGTCGTCATTTTGTATTAATAGTAAGTACCATAGGTATATTACGGTCTACGAGCATTACCTATTTTTCTTAGTTCTTAGAGTTAAGTTGCAGATACTTTTTTATAGAATAGGGGTAAACGAGCAGATATACGCGTCGTCTAATGGTATGCGATCAGCATCGTATGGATATCGAATTCACATTTTTGATTTTAAGTTCATAAAGAGCTTTTAGATAATATGATAAGTAGTATATAACCACAGAACATAGTATGTAAAACGATAAAAGTATGGAATCTTTGATTTACATTATAATAAAAGGAAAACGACTTTTCTCAGGTGTATTGCAAATTATGGTCTTTCAATGCGATGGTAATTCTCATAAGTTGTTGCTACGAAAGGTATACAAAGTGTGAGGTGTTGTTATACGATCATTTACACACACTATATTAAACTATATTTAGTTTAGTTTTTTTTTATGGAACAGGTGGCAAACGAGCAGACAGATCACCTGATGGTAAGCGATCAGCGATTATTTCAATGAATGTACTAATAGTACTTATAATGTTAAGCTTAATAAGATTTTGTAAAGCTGATCTATTGAAAAATACTTCAATTGATAACTAAGAAATTTCGAAGAAATAAATATTGTTGAACAAAAATTGTGATAGAAGTCCGTAAACGAAGTCTTTAGGGTGGCTAAACAATCAAAAGTTTCCCGTGAAAGTAAAAGTTGTAGATAAAATTAGTTGGAAACTTTCCACCTCACAAATTGTCGGATTATGTTCCCAGAAGCAACAATCAAAAACATTTTGTGGTAATTTGTACAAAATTATTATTGTTGTAAAACTGTTAGATTAAATGGTTATTGGAAAACTTTGATTAGAAACCATTTAAGTGTTCTACGATTCAATGCTAATGGAATGGCTTTCATTTGGTTTGGAATTTTCCCCTTCTACTCATTTTTATTTTGATTTTAACGGACATTTTAAATTCTAGCGCAAACAGATGGTGTCCTTTACTAAAATGATTGGAACAAAATATTTACCTTATAATAAAAGCAGCTGCAACATTCCTCACTTTGGGGCATTTGAGGAGCGCGACGACAGTAAGGAGATTGCCAAACAATCCAACGAGCATTATGGTCCCGGTGACTATGGCAGCAAAGGTGAGCAACCCCGGCGAGAACCTGGAAGCAAACCAAATCGCATCGTCAAAAAATAAAAAAGCAAAAAGATTGTCAAACATTTTCCAAAGCTTGTAGAACTATGAACGGAATAATACTAAGGTAATCGGTTTTCCATCAATGATATTGTATCGATAATGATGATAAGGGATACCCCGTAATATACAATAATATGTATGATAAACTATAACATCAAAGAGAGTATTTTACATACCTACGCAATTTTTTTATTATCACGACTTTTCATAATATTTTGCTTTCATAGGGGGTTCTTAAAACCACTTTAATTACATAACATAACATCACGCCGTTTATCCCCGAAGGGGTAGGCCGAGGTGCATATTATACCACTGTACAATGTAACACCCACTTTTCACTATTTATGTTATGAGTCCGATGTAATAGGGGGTGAGCCTATTGCCGTATACCGGACTCAATTTTAGACTCCGTGCTACTACTGAGAATATTTAAAAACCCAGTAATACTTTGCCCGACTACTACACTTACACGAATACTTTGCCCGGGAAACGAACCCGAGACCCCTTGCCCGGCAATTGCACTTACGACCACTCGGCCAACGAGGCAGTCACCACTTTAATTATATTGCCGTTATTATGGATTAGGTACGTATGGGTTATTTTGATATCTGCTTAATTTTTCGCCATTCATTTATGGGACAATCTGTGCGTTTATAAAGGTAAAACTGAAATATAATAATGGACCTAAAGGTATATTGAGTCTGAGTTCTGATTTCAAGAGACACTGAATTGCTAAAATGTGCATTTTAGTAGGTTTCGACTGACAGTTTTATTCAAACCCAGCCTTCTAGAATCACACAGTCAAATAATATATACACAGATATAAATAAGTAATAACCGGGTTATCCGCCATATTCGACGATATCCTGTTGAGTTGTAATATGGGAGTGTCGTACTGACACAGGATGTGTTTAGTACGGTGCTTTGACATCAGCCGTTTGACGAATGACTTGCCGCGCGTGGACCCGGCCCTCTCCCTACGTACTTATCAATGAATATTCTGATTGCTTATTAAATCGAGCTATTTATTATAGTTGGACTTATCGTGAACTGCGTGTGAAGAGGCGTGGAGTATTTCGAGGAAGGAAATAGAAGTATTTCTTATGACTGAGGCCTTAGTACGAGTTTATTTTTCGTTTAAAGTATTCGAAACGAGTACGCGTTCGGCACTGTGATTAGCTGGCGCCAATGAAGCAACCAATCAAAGCGCCGAACGCGTACTCGTTACGATTACTTTAAACTCTAAGGCCTCTGATTTCTCAATCATCAGTAAATTTTTAACTGTAGAATAAAATTGAAATTTGTCAGTTTTTGGTATGGAAGAATTGTCAAATATTCAAAATTATTCCATTACATAACATCCGGCTATACACTATACAATGTAACACCCACTTTTCACTGATTATGTTATGAGTCCCATGTAATAGGAGGTAAGTCTATTGCCACATACCGGGTACATTTGAGATTTTTAAAAACCCAGTTCCTAATACTTTGCCCGACGCGGGAATCGAACCCGAGACCCCTTGCACTTGCGACCAATCGGCCGAGGCAGTCAAGGTTATTCCTCAGTTAAAATTTATCTGGCGTTGGAAAAATCTGTCCTTAGTCCCTTTTCGTAGTTTGAATGGCCTTTATCTGCACCAAGCAAATAATCTCTGTGAATGAGTTTACACTTTGATAGAACGTTGCTAAAAGGATCACGATGCCAATGTCTCCTTATTTAACCTCTCGAGGTCACACTTGTACTTTGTAACAAAATTACAAGTCTTAACAGATCTTTACAGTCATGTATGGATAAAAGTTTGCGTTATCATTACAGTTTTTTAGCTAAAACTTTTTTTTCATGTAGCAAATGGCAGGATTAGTTCACCAACACCAGCCCTAATGCCTCACAAGATTAGATAATACACACAAAATATATCCAAACTTTTTTTTCGAGAAAATCTAAGGTAATTCTAAGTTCCCAAGTTTTGTATCTGGTCGATAAACTATTCAGAAGTTTTTGTTAAAGGTAACATTCTAGTGGCTGTCACAAATTTCACTTACAAAATGGCTGCGGAGTTTTGGAGACAGTAAATGTATTTAATAGAAGATCCAGTAAAAAGAGATGAGCAACTTTGTCAAATATTCTAGGAATTTTCGAGACACGATTATTTAAACTTAAGTGTTTGAGAAAATTCTGTAAGTAGATCTTAGGAGCAGGTATTCAAGATCATTTTGTTATTTAATGAGAACTCAGGATCTAAAGTCGTTTTATTAAAGTTTACTAGGACGATTCTATACTAATGATTGTTTCACGTTTTATAGACAGGAATAACTTTAAAGTATTTTCAAACCGAGATATTTTAAAAACAACATTTTTGCACAGATATTTTTTGCTTTACAAAGCGCGCTTTTTAGCGGGAAAAAATATGAATATAGCATCGTTATTTCAACAGCGCCACAGAGTAAAAATGAAAAGAAAATAGCAAATCCTGAACTGAGAAAAGGGGATTTTTAGCTAAATAATGTGAGTCAAAAAATGTTTGGAGTACTAATTGCAAAATAGACTCAAAGGGTCTAACTTAATTAGTATTTCGTTTTGTTCTTTTTAGAAGTAAAAGTTATGATGTAATAGGAACTGGTATTTTAACTAAAATAATTATTTTGTTTGTCCTTGAACCTTTTATAGTTATAAAAATAGTCTACAGTTGCCAATCTGATCTGGTATGATGTGAACCATTGGTTAGGTTGCATACCAATTTTGTAGTACGACAGTAAGCAGTTTGAGGGTGGCAGATGCCTATATCCTATAAATACCGATATTTACCTAAGACTCAACCAACCTCGATATAGTTAGGAAAAGGGCCTGGAAAAACACTCGATATTTACTTTAAAAATAACACTTGTATTCGACCACTATCATAATTATGGTTACACATTATGATGGAGCTAACAACTCTTGCGATTAGATCGTAGACAATAAAACTCACAATATTATTGTGCCTATCTCTGGCTATGTTATATAACAAGTAAGGTTAGTTTGTAACTAAAACAATAATGTGAAAATAAGTAGAAAGGATCAACACTAGACGATCACAATGACTTGGTCACGTCTGCTTTGAAGGACTTCAAACAAACGCGTTACTGACAGACGGCAAATTAGTTTCTAGAAGATACTAGCTTCTGCCCGCGACTTCGTACGCGCAATCACGATATTTCCCGGTCCATGATTTTCGTTAAAAAGTAAAAAAAAATATTGGGTAAAAAGTATCCTATGTCCGTCTCCTGGCTCTAAGCTACCTCCCTACCAATTTTCAGCCAAATCTGTTCTGCCGTTCTTGAGTTATAAGTGGTGTAACTAACACGACTTTCTTTTATAATTATATAGATTAGTCTCTTTTATTGATTTTTTAAAAAAATTAATTACTTCCTTATTAGTGGGTCCCGTGATATTTACGTATATTTGAGAGAATTATTAGTAACGTGTTTACATAGAAATAATTATTACATCAGTAATGTGGTTACATAGAAAATGCCTGTCCCCTCCAGTTTACTTAGGCACATTTTGCTTACGTGTAGTTACTATTGTAAGCTTACTAAAACACAGAAATAAACCTACCTATCAATTTAGGAAAAGAAAAGGAAGATAGGTGGATTTAGTAAGATTATAAAGCTATGTCATTTCTATTTATTTGAGTAGAGAATGTTACTTTTATACGATTCTATTAAGAGCAAAAAGGAGGAAGTAATAAGTAGTTAATTAGTTAATGCTTGTGTAAAGAAATTATATAAAAGTTCTTACTTGGATAGTTCACTAGGCTCCACCGTAGCGCTGACCTCGTCTGTGAAGTTCATAATATCGTCAGCCATTTTGTTTCTGAAACAATTAACGAATATTCATTAGTAAAATTAATTACATTTTCCACGGGCAAAAAAATATGAGAAGAATGAAAATAAGGTACATTATTTATTTAGTTAGTTTGTAGTGAAAAAACGACTGTGAATAGGTTGGCTTAATGTTGTCATCTTAATTAATTAACGCTGTAGGTAAATGTGTTACGTCAAACAAGGAATAAAAAATCTCCATTTTGTAGGAATCAAGAAGTTAGTGATGTCGGTGGCAATAAAACCTTGCTTCAATACTTTACGGAGGGTAAAGATAATTTATCTTTTGTAGTTGGCTTAGAATAGGGTACTTTATTATGTGTTTTCATCAGCCAGCTACTACTTCGTATACATGACATGTCATGAATGTAGTTAGCAATATACAAATCCATTTCAAGTTACAACTAATGGAGAACTCGATGAAAATATTAAATTCGTCACAAGATGACAAGGGTTAGTCACGTGAATATTATTTCTATTATAATTATATATTGACGTGATTAACCCGCGATTTTTAGTTAATTTAGTATGTCTCACGATAGCTCTCTAGCCACGGATAGAGTAGGGGTCAAAATGTCTCAAGACATGTATCGGCGACATGTCGGGCGACTTCACCGCCATATTATTCGGCGATAGCTCGCGGATTATCGACCAAAATCCGGCAAAATCGCGATACTTCACCCAACGTCGCTGGCGATACGTGTCGCAGCACATTTGTTCCATAGTATTTTTTAATTTTTTTTAGGGGATTAAATCATCGAATTTCTACTGTGAGGCGGGAGGTAGTGTCAGACTCTTACTGACTAAAAACCACCCCATTCCTTCTCCTGCACGTCGAGCCGGAGCCCCGGTAACCCGTTAGGTTCTCCGGCCCTGTCCCATAGTGTAACCTTGGCTTTACACTACGCTTTACAACAAAGCCAATGACACTCAAAACCAAATGATTACGTCTACAGTTCGTGTATCTATGATCCGTCCCACCAATTCCTACAGCATGAGGTTATTAAGTATGACCCTTACAATTAACATCGAGTAATGGACGGTCTCAGACTCATGACTCAATGTCTGACAAACAACGGATTCAAAGTAATAATGTTTATAAACCGGTAATGCAGCGTGATTCCGCATTGACGAATAATTGTTTTGACGATCCGTCTTCAAGTACGTTTAACCTTAAATTTAATTAGTATGTAAAGGTTTTGTATTGAAAAGTTCCTTATGAGTGGCCAGTGAGTTTGTTGTGAGTTTTTCGCCAGTGGTTTGATCTTTCTTGAGCAAAATCGCTAAACTTCATCATAAAATAGTGTTATTTTAACATTCTCACCCAACCTGTATACAATAACTTATTAGTTGTTTCTGTGACCTTCCCCAATCCCTGAATCCCCAACAATCCTCAAATACCTAATACCAAAAGGCCGGTATCGCAATTTAAACGCCTTTGGTGTTCCAGGTGTCCATGGGCGACGTCGATTGTTTACCATCAGGTGATCCGTCTGCTCTTTTACCGGCCTATCACGTAAAAAAATCCGTATAAAAAGAATAAAAAGAATATTGATTGCATCCAGTTGAATGTATTCCATTTTGTAAGAGGAAATTAAATGACTATAAAAAAAACAATAATTGCAAGTTACAATTTTTTTCTTGATTTATAAAACGTGTCAAATACTGTTATGACACAGAAGAAAACTATAAAACCCTAAGGGAAATCTGGGCAAGTGGAATGACAAAAGTTTGTCATAGGTACGTAAGTGCAAATGCACTTAGCATGATTGTGAAGTCGACCGACCAACTGCACTAGACCTATTGTTCATCGTTCATTGAAATAAATTGTTCAGTACATTAAAACTTAAAAATGATTACAATATATTTAAAGTAAGTACACGTAAATTGTTTAGTGAAGGCTCCTTTGGAGGTTGTAAGTGAAAAGATAAAAGAATTCTGTATTCTGACTGCCTCGTTGGCCGAGTGATCGCAAGTGCGACTGCCAGGCAAGGGGCCTCAGGTTCGATTCCCGGGTCGGGCAAAGTAGTACTGGGTTTTAAAAAGAAATCTCAGTAGTAGCACGGAGTCTGGAATTGTACCCGGTATATGGCAATAGGCTCACCCCCTATTACATGGGACTCATGACATAAATAGTGAAAAGTGGGTGTTACATTGTACAGTGGCATTAAGTGCCGAAATGTGCACCTCTGCCTACCCCTTCGGGGATAAAAAGGCGTGATGTTATGTAATTCTGTATTCTAAAATGATAAAAAACTACTTCAATAAAAAAGTCTACTATAACAAAACGCATATAGGTAGTAGGTCGTTAACTAGGCTCATAAGGTATTAATAAGGCACTCGACCTTAAACACATGCACCTAACTGCCTAGGAAAACCAACATAATATATGATATCTCTCACGCAAATCATATGAAATATTGTCTGGTATCGTGTTAAACCACTCCTAACGTCATGAGGCCAAGCCCAGAGCGCCATCAACCATGAACACAATCAAAACCCAGACATAGTATCACAATAATTAGGCTGAAAATCAATTGACACATCCGCCATGATTATATGAGTCAGTTCAATTAATCAGTACAGCACAAAAGGTGGATGAGATCAGTCTGATTTGACTGCAACAGGAGACTGAGGTCAGCCTGGCAATGCTGGGGTCAAATGTACTTAGTGAAGGTGATGTCTGGTTCCATTTTTAGAGAGGATAATAAGAATACAGTTTGTAAATAATTATACAACTTAATTCAGAGGTCGCATATGTTTTATAGTATGATTTTAGATTGCCTGACCAGGTTAAAATTCACCAAGATTACAATTGAAATATTGAAATGATAATTTGATGAAATCTCCTTACAATAAGTCCTTGTTTTAGGAATAATGTCTATCAGTTTGACAGCGGTTGTACTGGCCTGCATGTATTAATAAAATAAGGCGTATAAATGTCCTGAAGGGAAGTGCATAACATTATTATGAATTATTATTTATTTATCTTTATATCACAAAGGTTTTATATTTTATAGTCTAAGCCCCACAAAACCATTGCAATGGTTTGACTGTGGGATCCAGTCACTAGACATTACAATTATATGTACTTATATTTCAATGTTATACAGGCGTTGAAACTTATACTTATTATATTACTTTTTGAATAGGCTAGTTTATATAACTCAATAATAAGACATTCCTGTATACTTAATACAGATGGGTCTATGAGCAAACATAGTTAATTATGTACATAATACCTATATAATAGGCATACTTACCTGTGATTCGATTTCCACGTTATTAAGAGCATTAATGGATTCCCATGAATTTATAATGAGATGCCAAAGACATTAGGCAGCGTGTATCTATTGAATACAAATTATATTCCCATTAAACGTATGTACATAATGCGAAATCTCTAAGCACTCTCTCTCTGAACTTGGACTATTTGGAATCTTAAATGGAAACATTGTACTTAAAAATGTGCAGGTGCCTATAAAACCAATGGATTATCGAAATTATTTTAATAAATATTCTGCAAATTGTACCTACATAATTAAAATACGTCATTAATATGGAATGTGGATACATTCCATGTTAAAATAATGCGTAGGTACATATGTAGGGATCATAATTATAATTCAGGAAATATAATTAAAATTTCGATTAATATTATTGTGATCCAAACAGGTAAACTTTTAACATAGCTAGTGAATAGAAACGATGCTAAACTTTGTATTTTAATAGTAGCACTTTGTTGCAAGTTAGCAAAACTTTGAATTATTCAAATATTAAATGTTTGATATTAGTTCGTACCTGTGTCGCTGAGAACTCAGACGGGGAGGTTTCATATACCCTATAATTATTATATAACTAGCTTCTGCTCCCGACTTTGTACGCGCAATCCCGTCTTAAAAACCTTCTCTTGACAAACACAACAAAAAAATAGAGGTAATGTGTAATCGGTCCAGCCGGTCACACGTGACGGCGTGACCAAGGGATATAGGGATTAATTTTTATGCATATAGATATACGTAACATAATATAATGAAGACGTATTTTGACATTGAGATTAATAATTATAAGTGTACTAAAATTTAGAATGAATTAAATTTCGTACCTACGTAAACGAATGAGTTTTTGCATATAAAAATATGATGGGTACCTACTTATTCAAACTGAACATAATTGTTGATTCGTTTCATAGTTTCAATGAGTGCATTATTATCTTTGGTGTGAGCGTTAAGTGATCCAAATTGGCGCCGGAGCAATTCAAACAATTGTATGCGCAGCCGCAGACACTAAGCCAGTGTTAATTAGACGCCATTTTAGTTTCGTTTCTTTGGACGTTGAATAATTGTACACTTACAAATTAGGAAGTTGCTATTTAGGAACTTATATTTGGTAAAAGTGTGCCATATTATGCTACAGAAGTTACATAAATTTAATTTCACCCTTTTAACAAACCATCGTGTAGTAACAGGTTGTAGAACGAGCCATTTTTATTTTTTTTTATTTATCTTGGTATTATTTAGGTTATTGTTTACATATACCCAACATTTACGCCAACAAATGAATGACTAGTCGGCTTAGTAAAGCTATAGACGAATTTCCATACACTCAGTAATTTCCGGTCATATGGGGACTCCCTCAATCCTACGTAGGGAAATAACATTGTTTGTAATATAAAATTGATCTTAAATATTAATATGGAAGGAAATATATATATACCTATTCAAAAATTATTACGGTCATTATGTAAGGCGATTAACACACGGCACCGCGTACCGCCGCGGAGGGCGGCGACGGTAAAGCGGCAGAAGAGACCCGCGCGGTCGGGCGTCTAAGGATTTATTAGAGCAGCCATAAGATCCGCTTCACCGCCTACCGCGGCGGTGTGCGGTGCGTAATCAGTCACGTAATACTTCATTTTCAAATAAATATTCTAATTGTGACAAATTGATTCCTTTTACATAAAACACGAGAATTAAAGTCGGAAAAGAAACATGTTTCAGTTGGAAATCAAACGAAATCTTTAATTTCCGGTTCCTCCCCAATCTCGAGCGCATTAGGTGCTCCGTAATCTTGATTTTATTTTTGGAAATGTCAACATCACTTCGGAAATAATTGGAGACAACAAGCGACAAATCAATTCTCATTGAATTATTCGCACGGAAGAGGTCTTGTTACCATGTAACACGTATTTTGTTTTTTTTTTTATAATCGAAAACACAAAAAGGTTTGGCTTTGCCGTGATGATGATTATGACTAAATTCAAATTCAGTAACTGCCTGATGAGATGAACCACATAACTTTTATAAAAGTAGTTTATTAATTTTTTTGGCATAAGCCGGTATACGAGCAGACGGATCACTTGATGGTAAGCAATCGGCGTCGCCCATGGACACCTGGAACACCAGAGGCGTTACAAGTGCGTTACCGGCCATTTGGGGATTAGGAGTTTGAGGATCGTTGGGGATTCAGGGATTGGGGAGATTGGAGAAGGGGAGGGTAATTGGGCCTCCGGTAACCTCACTCACACGACGAAACACAACGCAAGCGTTGCTTCACGTCGATTTTCTGTGAGGCCGTGGTATCACTCCGGTTGAGCCGGCCCATTCCGCCAAAGCATGGCTCTCCCACCTTTATCTACATGACTAGTTTATCAAAGATATTGTACCAAAATGAGTTTCAATAAAAATCACTGATCTGTAAGTTGTACATATTTATTTACTTTTTCATTTAAATAATTATAATTCTTCATTGTTTGTAGAAATAATAAAACGTATAGTACTGATATCTGTAGGTTCAGGAATGAGTGAGTTTAAACAAATAACAATATCTCTAATGTATGTTACATTACAGCTTTGTTTTTTACGTTTCAATAAGTCAGCTTACATTTTGTTACTAAAATATTTCTACATACAAATATTTGTTTGTCCATATTTTCTGAACAGCATTTTCCATATCAAGTGTCTCAGTATATCTACAAAATACGAGATTGTTTTAGTAAAATCAGACCAACAGATAAAAAGGGTACGACTATTGCAGAGCCAATTTCCCAAATTTGATTTGTAAAGTTTGACGATACATTGACCCATAGGGTAAGGGAATACAAAACAAACAAAAGGAAAAACTGAGTAATTTTACTTGTAAGTTAAAATAGGACAGGAAAAATAAATCTTTTAAGTAATACGTAACAAACTGGGAAAGTACGAAGACGTAAAAACAAGCTACATTAAAAATCAAATCATCACGTCTTTTATCCCCGAAGGGGTAGGCAGAGGTGCACATTATACCACTGTACCTACATGTACAATGTCACACCTACTTTTCACTATTTATGTTATGAGTCCCATGTAATAGGGGTCGAGCCTATTGCCATATACCGGGCATAATTCCAGACTCCGTGCTACTACTGAGAATATTTAAAAACCTAGTAATACTTTGCCCGACCCGGGAATCGAACCCGAGACCCCTTCCCCGGCAGTCGCACTTACGACCACTCGGCCAACGAGGCAGTCATAAAAATCAAATCTTTAGATATATTTCTAAATATTATACCAATTACCAACACCAAGAGTTTTAGATCATCTAGGGTTAAAAATAAATTGTTTGTTTCGTACAATATTCTATTACCCAAATTTTCCATTCGGTACAAACATTTCCTCGGTGTAACGTTCCACACTTTGGTACTAGATGCGGTTTATTTAGTCCTCAGAGAGCTATTACTACGGGACAAGTGTTAGGTTGGTCTAGAATGAGGAACTAAGTTTAGAAACTACCTGCGACTAATACGATAGCGATGTGGTTTTATTTTTAAGATACTCTTCTATTTTATCTCGTACATGATTTGATAAAAAACATAGTTATTTGTACGAAGTTACTGTATCTAAAGTTAGGTTATGATCACATTTTTATTTAAAACAAAATGGTGATTGAAATTGTGTGTAGCCTATAGCAATCGATTCATTCCTATTACATGAACCCTATCGAAATAATTGCAATCTGCTTCCAGTATAATTTTTTCTTTAGTTACGTATTTTATCGAACATATTGTTCAGCGCAGTGCCATAAGACTTTCAAGGGACACAACACTATTTTGTTTTCACGACTTTTCGCGCCACGATAATTTAGTGAATTTTCTACATACGGTAGTCGTAACGGAGACATTCCGTTGTTTTGGGACTGTGTGGTCCCCAAACAATAGTGTCAGTTTTACTACCTACCTCTCTTCTAAACGTTTACCTGTAGTGGTAGCCAAATGCCATTTAGCGCTTGTCTACATGTAGAGTAGAAAACTAAATTATATGGAATTGACGTAAAATTTGACACTTGTCAGTGTCATCCCCATACATTTTGATATCTACTCTCTCTGTAGACAAGCGCTAAAGTGGCGTTTGGCTAGAGGCCCTGATTACTTGAGAATTCCAGGTTACTAACCTTGTTTCGGTCACAGGGTGTTTTGTTGAAGTTTTGAGACTTAGGGATTTAAATGTGCATTAAACTCATACTTTATCTTCGAATATCTCGCTTAACGTACAAGAGTCATATTAGAAAAGAAGAGGGCGAAGAACTGAACGATTGTTTGATAGGCAGTATACCGTTGTCTACTATTAATACATTTAGGTATATAAATTACGTATATACACATATGAAGTTTAGAAATGACATGTATCATAAGTCCAATATCATTTTTAAACAATACTTACCCATTTTTCCATTTTTCTTAGTGTTCTAAAGACTCGAGGTGATTTTATTGCTTTTTTATGTCAAATAGTGAAATTGATTCTATAACCTCTGTATAAATGTTGACCTTATGCTTTAGAAGTCGCAGTGAAGTCGACGTTTAAAAGGTTTCTTTGAGATCAAAGTCCCGTATATTGCGAAAGAAAGCTTGTTTGCACAAAACCCGAAGAGTTTACAGTTGAATAAAATCCAGTTACTGTTTGTGCTATATGTGTCTATTGTATGAATGGCCGGGTATTATTTTAGTTTTATAAAGTACTTTATTATTTTATTTTGTTTAGAATGATGTTGATTGGTCTTTGATTCCGGAGATATAGGTAACTGAAAATTACAAGAGTCCGGGTATAATTCGTAAAGTGGGCCAAGAGTGCGTATGGGTTTTGATAGCACAAATCTTCATTGATGTCCTTAAATATACTACTTCTTCTTCTATTATCTACTTCGTCTATTTACCCTTATATGTATATTAATACGTAAATTCATAGAAGATTTATTAACACTAGTCGATCGAATTGGATCTATTAGCTTAATTTACTTCTAACAAAACCAAGGAACCTATATTTACAGAGAGTAGGCCATAGAAATTAGAATGAAACAAATCAATGGCATTAATATGGAAGGCACCTATTCAATTATAATCAGAGAAAGCATCAGATACATACATTGATAGTAGGTCCATAGTTAAATTTACATCTTCCATATAAGGAAAGAGCATTGTCCCGTTCATCTGTTAATGATATGTAGGCGTTACTCAGAAGTTCAAATTGCCTTAATGAAATCCGGTTGTGTTTTGTTTAAATATGCATGTGTGTTTATGTGTGTGTGTGAGAGAGAGAGAGTACAGTGAAAAGTTATTGTTCATATACAATAATGAGGGTAAAAATTAAGTAATATTTGGCTAATGATGTGACATTTATTTCCTATTTCAAAAGGTAAAATGGGGATGATGACAGGGTATGAAAATTAAAAATATAATTAGTCCGTAAGTTAGGTAATGAAAAAATATTAGACACGTATTTTTTTATTTTGTCGTATAATAAAACAATACTTAGATAAAACGAATCAAAGTTTAGGAGTGGGGGCTAAAACGTCATTCCTTAGTATAAAATGTACTGAGAAGTGACGTCACGCGACATTTCAAATCAATATATCTTCGAAACTATTCGTTTCTGTGAGAAAATAAAAAATACGTGTCTAATGTTTTTAAATAACCTATCAGACGGACATTAAAATAAAAATTAGTCGTCTACCCCAATGCTTTGAGGGTGAATATAAAAGTATATCGTTTGTATTATATTGTATGTATTAAAATGAATAATTGCACTTCTCATGTTAGGAAAAACTTAGTAACACTTACTAAGTTTTTCGTAAGTTCAATAATCTTATCTATAGTTTAGTTAATTTGTTTAGTAGAGAGAGTTGTTTGTCAATGTGGTCGTCTTTAACTAGGTATTTCATAAAAAGACTAGATTCCTAAGTTACTGCAATTTTTGACTAACTTTAATCAAAGATGTGTTAGTACCATTTGTGGTTTCTTCATTTACCTAAGCAATTAGAAACAGGAACAACTATGAACCCGTATCGAATGCAGCATCGCTTATAATAACTGCTGTATTATGTCATCGCTTCATATCCCACAAGATACTACTGCACCGACAATTAACCAATTTACCACGACATAAGTGGTTAATGAACGTTCGTGAAGTGAAGGATGCGCCTACGCAGTCAGTTCCTTTAGAAAATAAACGATGATCTGTAACTGGTGCTCTACTTGTTAATTAGTGAATTTTTTTTTGTCTGTCTGTAAGGGCATTTTCACTACATAGTACCTATAAAACAAAGTCGCTATCCGCCGTCTGTCTGTCCCTATGCATGCGTAGATTTTTAAAACCAGGCAACGGAATTCGATTCGGTTTTTTTAAATAGATAGTGATTCTTAAGGAAGGTTTATACCTATGTATAATACATGTATATTGCACCCGTGCGAAGCCGGGGCGGTCGCTAGTTTACAATAAATGTGTCCTTTACAAACAGTTGATTTTCGTTTCAAAAATCAAGATAAGATGGGTAAATATTTTTGTGTTTATAGTTATCTAGAATACCTATGTATTTTCAGTTTTTTTTCATTACATTAGTACTCGTTTTAAGATAAGATTTTCACGCCCACTCGCAGCCTCTCAGTTCATAGTTTCCATTATTTTTTTTAATGTTATAGATTCTATGATAAAGTAATAGCCATTTGTAAACGCCAAGAGAAGTGTTCTTTAAAAGAGAAAAATCGAGAAGAAAAATGGATGCGTATATTGTTACTTAGTTAAGATATTATTTCTATTTCTTATTATATTTTAGTCTGAGAAAAGAACAAAGAAAACTGTAGAACAATACCTACTTAATACCTCAATTATTAAAGTCTGCGATCACTAATCCGTTTACCAGACAGTGTTATATACTTACACTATTTTTATATAAATATAATACTTTAATCTTGCGGTGTCACCGACATATAGTCATAATAAACTTTATGTATTTTATTTGTGAACTTTCTAACTGTTTAACTTTTATAAGTGTCTCGTTTCTTCTATCTACTCTGGATTATCAATTTATCATAATGAGTACAGTAGTGTTGATGTGAAAATGTCACATACCACAAAACCTTACTTTCGAATTTTCACTTAAATTGGAGACATTTTAAAACATACATACAAGAATGATTATAAGATACGTAAATTTTAAGTTCTTGCACATGTGAATTTGGCTATCGATTTTTAAATAACTTTAAAGAAAGACATGTTTGTTTCATTGCCATACCGTAAGTAGGTGACTAAATAGTTTACTACATTAAACGTATCACACATTCAGACGCAGCTGTGTTTGCAAAATTATCTGTCAAATCGTATCAACAATATTATAATGAATATAGGTGTTCATGATAATGATTGCTATGCAATGCAATGGTACCAATTTGTCGGTCGTTGTCCGGCCTGCGCCACCTACACTGAATTAGAGATACTGCCCCCTCTGTTATGAATCAGGCAATAAAATAATCTTTGATTTACGAGTGTAGGAAGGGAATTGTTATGGGCACGCTTCATGTCATCCCGACCCCGGATTACCCCTGGGAGTGTAGCTATTGGATCATAATGATCTCTTCCTGGGATTTCGATCAAATGTAAGTTGGTAACAGGTCGCTGTAGCATGGATTTGACGCTAAAGTAATTCAGGTATTGTATGATTCTGTTAAGGTAGAATTAGATCCTTTTATTTTGCATTAAACTTCAATAAAGGAAAAAAGGTTGGTTTTGGTTAGTTTTCAGTATAGTATCACTGTAATCCCTACATTTGCATGTTGGTATATGGAACCGGAATATGAATCTAATTCTGCCAGTTATTTGACTTGCTTAATGGCGTTAATTAATTTCAAGGTACTACAGTGTACAGGAATAAGGCCAAAATTTTTAGGGTAATGCTTCTTTAAAATTTTACCCTTTTAAAATAACTTTTTACTTCGAATAATTGTTTCCCTTTCTTTGTTTAAAAAGCTAAGCTTGTTGTTTCGTGGAAAATAAAATACACGGGTTCTTAAAATTATAATACTTGACAGATTTGTTGGAACAGGAAGGGTCTAAAAATGTAAATTTTTGAGTCCTTCGTGGTGGAAATCTTTGTGACTTGTGTTTATTATACTGTTATTTGTAATTATAATGCTTACTAGATATATTTCCATTGTTCAAGAATACACCTTGAATGGACATCGTATATGAATAAATATGAAGTTTTAATGCATTATTTATCTTAGATCTTATTAAAATTATTGTATTGGACTTTGTCTTTAGAACCACATGCAACGAATTTACTAATCAATGATAACTTATTTTTAGTTGACATCACTACTCATAGAGAGCATTCTCAAAAGATCAACATAACATAACTTAACATCACGCCTTTTATCCCCGAAGAGGTAGGCAGAGGTGTACATTACGGCACTCAATGCCACTGTACAATGTAACTGTACACTTTTCACTATTTATGTTATGAGCCTCATGTAATAGGGGTTGAGCCTATTGTCATATACCGGGCACAATTCCAGACTCCGTGCTACTACTGAGATTTTTTAAAACCCAGTAATACTTTGCCGACCCGGGAATCGAGCCCGGCAGTCGCACTTGCGACCACTCGGCCAACGGGCAACGAGGCAGTCAAAAGATCAAATAGTCGTAAAATGCACTATGCAAGTCGGAAACACTATTTCAATAGGCACCTAGTCTTGCATGAGTAAGCAAGGGTACATTATAAATAAGCGAGAAGTTCCATTCGGTATTTGTAAGTAACCAGTATAACCTGACCGTCAAATGCACAGAAAGGTGATATAAAACTAGACCATGATAAACTGGTTATGTTCGGCTTGATGTGTAGTTGTGAGTACAGTGTAAATTCGTATCCGTAAAGCTTGGAGCATGAGTCATCATGACCTTATAGTGTTCGAAAGTTGTTCGTCATAGCATCAACTTACTTAAGAAAACCACAGAATAATACTAATGGTGTCCAAGAAACATGGATTGAGTCAGAAACGAGGAACTACTTAAAGCCGTTTTTTCCTACGCCAGATAAATTTTAACTGAGGAATAATTTTGAATATTTGACAATTTTTCCATACTTAACCCGTCAAGCGTCCGCGTTCCTTATGATCCAACGGGTGCACACGTGACATTTGGAGCATTTTTTCTTATGATCCACCGGGTGCTCATAAGGAAGCTCGAGAGGTCAAAACTGTCAATTGCCAATTTTATTCTATAAATTACCTGATCATTAAAAAATCGACCCTTAGTATCACATTTTTATGTTAATCTTCTGTATCTACGAGTTGCATAAACTCAGCAATTCTATTCGGTGATTCAAAATGTAGTTCAATTATTACGTTAAAAGTTTATTTATTTATTTAATACAATTACTTTGCCATTACAGATAAGTTACTTATTATATATTATTATTTGACTACACGATTGGCGCGGTGGCTGGGTAACCGGCTGCAGCGCAACGGCCCGTGGGTTCGATTCCCGCACGGAACAACTCTTTGTGTGATCCTCCAATTGCTGTTCCGGGCCGGGTCTGAATGTCCTATGTATTTGAACTTTTATGTTTGTAAACACACCCACGATACAGGAGAAAATCCTAGTGCTGGGCAACGTTTCTTTTGTGCTTATGTTTTTCGGCTTAGGTACTTATACTACGTAATTATTTTACGAGGAACTCGATTAGTTTCAAGCCATGCTAATTATTTTCATACTTGGTATAAATAATAAGCGGTAATTTATAAAGACAATATACCAACCGAAACATACCCTCTACATACCACTTATCTCACTAAATACTCTCTCTACTAAACTAACTAAGCTAACTACTAACACTCGCTTTGTCCGTCCCGTTGTTCATATCATCCAGCTTAGTCACCTCACTGGCCAACCTGAATGCTTATGCAAGGTCCACAACAATGTACCTCAGTATTGTTCTACAAACTATTGTTTATAAATACAAAGTGGAACCGGGAACCATCCTAGGGCCTTTAGGAATCCTGTTCGTGACAATTAAGCTGCCTCCAGGTTAATTGGCACTGGTATTTGGATTAATTAGTACCAGTTTGGATAGCAAACGACAGGTACAATTAACTTTAGGCTGATTCTAAGTACTCGTCAACTTGTCATCGCTTTGAGTTATTTGGCTTCGGTGTTCTCGTGAGTTTTGTGGCTGTTTTAGATAGATTTGTGCTAAGTCAATGTTATGGGCCGAAATTAATAACCAATTTTAATCAAACATCTCTGGTTTGACCTTCTTTGGGATTTGACAGCAAATCAAACGAACAATGTCATAAACTGATCTCAATCGAAGGATTTTATCGAAACCGGTTTCGGTCTTTAACAATAATAATGATAATAATTCCCATTCCCGGAGCCCGGTCGTTGAGTTGGCGAGTTATTTTTTAAGTAAGTAAGAATTACATTGTTTCGGCAGGTGCCATAGTCATCCATAGTTCCCAATTTATCAGTCCACAACAACCTATCCATCGCCCTATCTTTGTTTTCCATTATCTACAATAGTTCTACACTAACCGGGGACTTTTCTTGGGTGTATTACCATAGTGCATACAGAGATAGTCGCCGGTTTGTGTGCCCATTATATTTATATTAAAGTTGTCTAAAGGGCGTCTGGTACGCCTCCCAAATGACCGGGACCTTTAGGTCCAGTGAATGGTAAAGATACACATAATAATAACTACCTCTAGCTAGGTTGATAAAGTTTAAAATGGCCAAAACAAGATCGGAATCGGAAAATTTTGACTAAGTTTTAATCCTATACAAACAATCCAACACCACAAAACGACGACAAAATCATTGAAATCATTATATAACAGAGATTTAGCGTAAAACCGTGACGAAATGACTTGATGATTCACTGACCGCTACCTGAGGCGAGAGAATGTCGCTGAGTGACTGAGTCAGCACTGATTCATCATTGCTTACTATGTACCTACATGGAAGATCAGTAAATAATTAACTTAAGACAAATGTTTTGAGTAAAGATGAGATGTTTGCGCATTGATTTGTAAGTTGAAGTAACTGGTGTTTGCTTATTGTGCTTACGTCGGTGTTTAGGTATGAAGTAATAGCTATGTATCAGGTAAGGTAAGTATATATGCATGTATGTTTCATGTTTCTTAGTAGGTAGAGTATGTTATGCATGTAGTGAAGTAAACATTTCAAAATTAATAACACTTGTTTTTTTTAGGAAAGGATAAATATAGAGATGTAATGCGGTTGCACTTGTTAAAATGATTTTGGATGTTTTTTAGTTGGAAAACATATTTTTTATATAGATTATAATTCGTTTAAGACAAATTCTTAAACAGCAGCATTCTGTAGATTCTTCCAAAAATACCATGGAAGTTCCTTGAATCATAATATTGTTCATTAGAACTGAGAATACATTTTTCTTTGACATAACTCCAAAATTATTAAGTCTTCGAGATCGAATATTGTAGATCAAAAGAATAAAGTTTCACATTATGGTCCCTTGGCCGTTGTTGGCCGTCTCAAATAGGTTATGTTACGACGACCCTAGGCCCTAGGGAATAAGTAGAAAAGTTTCGATGTACCCAAGCCGTAGCCTCTACCAATTGATGTTTTAGGGACATCTCGTCATATCTTCTAAGACATGTTTGTGAAACATGTTTTATTTTATTCAATGTTATAGAATATCGATAGTGTGTTTTGGCTTATTTTTATGTGACTATGTAACAGGTGTAGGGTCTTGATGAATAAGTTTAGAAAACATAGGTTGTATGTTGATATGTATCGAAAAATCTAACTAATCTAGGAGCCAGAGGAAGGAATATAAAGAATGCATATGAAGACTTCATCATTGGCACATGGATGGACGAAGTTGAATCTATACTAATATTATAAAGCTGAAGAGTTTGTTTTTTTGTTTGTTTGTTTGAACGCGCTAATCTCCGAAACTACTGGTCCGATTTGAAAAAATATTTTTTGTTGGATAGCCCATTTCCCATAGCCCATCCCAGTGGGCTACAATATGGGGTTCTTCAAGAGGCTGTGAATAGGTTTCCTAATGGGCAAGACGCATGTAATGCCCCAAGTGTTGCAAGCGCATAGGCCACGGTAACCGTTTACCTTCAGGTGGGCCGTGTGCTTATGCCACCGTAAAAAAAAGATAATTCGATTAACAGTACATTATAAATACTCGTTTAACACGTGGAGTACCAACAGCATCATACGTAGAGTAATTTTGTCTTGGTGGTAAAGGGTTATGACATAACCTATGTAGTACGTCGTATTACATATACATAGGTACTTACTTATTACATACATTGGTATGTTTTATTGTAGATGATAAGAATTTTAAGTTTATGAGGGACTTTATGACTGTGTTTATGATGATGATTGTCAGTTGTCATGTTCTAACAAAATATTGCAAAATGTAATGTTTATGTCTCTTTAGGTACTGTATGTTAAAATTAACATTATGATTATAATAAAAGAACTCTTTGTCCATGGGGTTTTTCGTGGTATTCAGATACCTGAGTACGTGTTTTATGTAAGTACCGCCCGAATACTGAAAGGTTACTCAATTTTAAGTTGCAGGTACTTATTGTCGTGCCATCTCGATCATTTTCCAAAGAATTTGTAATGATTGAACTATGTAATTGTATATTTAAGCGCGACCTACAATTGAGTAGCGTTTCAGTATTCGGGCATAAGTTTGTCTATATGGAAAAATATTATTTCACATTCATAATATTATAGTACCTACCTACGGAAGTAGAGGCATATAGGAGATATACAGGTAAGCAACTTTACGTCTTGTACATACATGTAGATTCTCTTTCAGGGCTAACTTTATCTACTGTCAATAAAACGGTGTAGAAAACCTTAAGTTTTCCTTTTACATAACATAACATCACGCCTTTTATTCTCGAAGGGGTAGGCAGAGGTGCACATTATGCCACTGTACAATGTAACACCCACTTTTCACTATTTATGTTATGAGTCTCATGTAATAGGGGGTGAGCCTATTTCTATATACTGAGCACAATTCATGACTCCGTGCTACTACTGAGATTTTTTTTAGAAAACCCTGTAGTTCTTTACCCAACCCGGAAATCGAAGCCGAGATCCCTTGCCCGGCAGTCGCACTTGCGACCTGCGACCACATCCTTTTAAAATGCAAAATTTATACACACATATTTCAGTTTCTAACTTATCATAAGTACAACACACTGACATGACTGTCTAAGATACAACTTTTTCTCAATAAGATCTATTTTTGCCGAAGCATGGCTCTCTCACACTTAAATTACAATTCTAATACTAATTCGAGAAATCGAATCAATCGGATGATCGAATAAGTTTTCGATTCTCGATATAGGTTAATCGAGTTGCTTTCGGTATCATTTTGGGTCGATTATATCCTAGTATTGTGTGTAAACGACTTGATATATGATCGTTTAGGAACGCATTTGTATCTCGATTCTCGACCTAGTTCCGTGTTTAATCTGTAATCTAATCGTTCAAAGTTGAGTAAATAATTTTCTTCTAAAAAACTGGCAACGTATTACTACTATCATCAGATGATCTGTTTATTTGTTTACTTCCTATTTGATAAAAATCTAGTAAATTCAAAGGTAGGACACTTTTTTATTTTTATAGTAAATCATTACTCATTAGCTAAATACGTAGTGTTTTTTTATTTTTTGATCATACTGTGAATACAGTATGATCAAAAAATGGCGAATTCCTTTTTACTGTGTCACTAACTAAGATATATTATGTGTAACAGAAAATTGGTCTAAAATAATGTGTAGACGTTTTCAGTTATTGTATAAAAGAAGCAAAGCTGGAGTGACTTGTAGGTTTTATGCAAAAAGCTATGAAGGTAATTTTACCTATACCGACCTATACTTTACCCATTTGGGTAGCAACCTAAATGATGAAGAGTTAAAAGGTTTTTTGTACAATACCTAAGTCTAAACTAACTAAAATGTTTTATCATAATGTTTTTCTTTTATCTAGTTTTTTAGTTGGCTTTTGCTTTAATGCTACATATACACTCTCGCGCGAGTCGAGACGAGGCCGAGATACATTGACGTTATTATAGATGAGTTGTAGTCCTTCTCGCATTATAAGACTGTAATGTACCTCAACCTCGTGTCCGCTCGCGCGAGAGTGTGAATGTAGCATTAGATACAAATAATACCTAGTTACTTAAGTACTTAACTATTTGCTGGCAGTTTACTAATTGAGCTACTTGTTAGTAAAATTAATCCAATTTTAAGTAAAATAAATTCTTCTGTTATTTAGATAAGATAATTAAATTATTTAACTGTTAATGTCGTTTAGTTAGCGTAGCGTGGCACGTGTGTGTTTGTATACAGATAAGGAAATAAATATGTGCATTAATTTGAACCTGTTTCTGTTTGTTATACTAAAAAGGATTTAATACTCCGTCAATGATGATATATAAGTCTATAATTCGACATTCGGATAGTTTTGACTTTTTCAATTAAGTCAGAAATTCCCCAATGTACGTTATCATTCTATTGTCCCATTTCCACGCTTCTAAACCTAACATACATCTTACAACGAACCATTAGCTAGCGATAAAGACAACATGAATTCAAAAAATTGCGTCCTACAACATCTTTATTCTAACAGCACGAAGGTCAAAATTGCATTAACTCAGCAGTTCTTATGCAATTTGTATAATCTCTCTTACAGACTATCGTTAACACATTCCGGTAAATAGTTTTCATGGGATGATGGAGCTTATTAAGGGGGGTTTAGGGGCTATTATCCCTTGGCAGATGTAGTGAAGATGTTGAATATGTGTGGAATGGCATCAGCATCGTAAATGAGGGAATTAAGTGACGTGGAAACGTTATGTATTAGTTGAGCAGTGACGAGTGATTGTGGATAGTTGTCACTGGTCATTCCCATTCCTTTGACTCTAATAGCTCTTTGTTCTGTTAAGGTCGTTGGAAGGTATCGCGTGGTGAATTTCCAAAGGGTCGTAAAAATGACTAAATGACTCACTTAATTGGTAATTACATAGGTTCGTTTTTGTATCTGAACCGGTTTTGGAAAATATTTAGATAGAATGCATATTATAATCGTGAAAATCAAAGTAGTTTATCCCGAATTTCTCAAATACGACGAGATCTATTTCTTCGTAGTGATTGATGCTGGGATGAATTTGTTGACGACGATTACAAACCACACTATTAGCTTCCAATTTAAAAATGAAAAATCATATAGAATTCAGAATAAGTGGGAACTTAAAATAGATTACTATATATCCAATATAATGTTTAGATGACTGCCTCGTTAGCCGAGTGTTCGCAAGTGTGACTGCCGGGCAAGGGGTCTCGGGTTCGATTCCCGGGTGGGACAAAGTATTACTGGGTTTAAAAAAAAATCTCAGTAGTAGCACGGAGTCTGGACTTATGCCTGGTATATGACAATAGGTTCACCTCCTATTACATGGGACTGATAACATAAATAGTGAAAAGTGGGTGTTAAATTGTACAGTGACATTTAAGTGCCGTAATGTGTACCTCTGCCTACCGCTCCGGGGATAAAAGACGTGACGTTATGTTATGTAATGTTTAGATGTCATACTTGCAGTCACTAAAATTCCTTCATCTTAATATCAAAAGATATTATTATTATTTCGACCGTGTATATATTTTTACTTTGAAGTATGTTATTACCGTTCCGTGGTTTTTTTAGTCAATACCATCAGATTATGGTAAGTCGCGCCTAGATTTATGTTCAGGAAGCGTTAACATTCACTACCCAATTCCAGCTTTATTTGAAGGAAAGGACGTAATATTTCGATACGATATCTTATATGATTTGTTGACGATATCTGAAATATTATTACCGAACATTTTTATTCAGTGTTTACTAGGAAATAGTATGAATAGTATTTTTATTATCCTCCCATTCAGTAAAGGTCTTCAATACACTCACTTTTTGACAATCTTTGGACGTTATTTTGGGTTCTCTGTGTCTCTCCGACATCTTATCTGTTTGGCTCAATTTAAATCAAGACTTGACTATATCGTTGTATTTGTTCTCACTTAACTAACGTAGCAACAATATTCTGCGTTTTTATTTGTTGGACAAACGATTAATAATAATTAATCCAATTAGTTAGGTACGTACATTTACTAATCACCAGCTTGTACAAAGATAACTCGGCCGTAACATTGTTGATCGTCCGCTAGTCACTGGCGTAACAAATATGGATTTGCACTGATTCCTCGAATCAAGACTTCACTTACGACTCTATCTACTATGCTGGGAAAGACACTTAATAACCTGTATTTTTGTTTGCCGATTTCCAGTTTCAGTCGTTGTTTGGACTTAGCCGTGGTGGTGACGGCACATTTGTTTTTTACCCAAGTGAAAGAAGTAAGACGCGTCGCGTCAGCGTGGCCTGCGACCAAGTCAAAGACGTCGACTAAGGGACTACATATTTAATAAAGACCGGGCAGTAATATTCTCTGATAAGACCTAATCAATTTAAATTGTAATATCCAACCCGTTTGCCAAGCGTTGTATATTGTGGCAAATCCCCTTTTTTTGTAGAGAAAGTCTATAGACTTCCACCAGCCGTTGATGATGATGATGATGATGATGATGACTCTGAATTTTTGCCAAGATATTTTTTATTAATAATACCTTTTAATTTTCAGTCTTTGGAGAATAAAAGGCGTCATTTTATGTTAGATTCATGTTAGGAAACTAACTCGCATCACCTAAGGATAATGCCAATTTTATCAACATGGCAAGTCAATTACCATACATGTTTTTTTCTCGTATGACGCATTGTAGTCAAACTCTAAGGAAAAAATATAATGATTCATCCATTGACCATTTGAGTTCATTGAGAATATGGGCATTTAATGTTATTGTAGTTATAATGTGGGTGAGCAATCCTCCTTACACGTGAGACGAGTAATCATGGAACAAACAAAGTGATATGCAAACTGTGTATTTGTTTAAGATTTTATCTTGAACTTGACGTAATTGTCACTACCTGTATTGAACTGGTTTGTTTAGAAACACACATAACAATACAATAGTAATCAATATAATCTAAATGGGAGATGAAAAGTTCTATAGATAAAAAATAATGTAGCAGTCTATTGTCAACTTTAACTCGTCGAGTACCGGTTTTATAGACACAATTAAAGAACAATAGGTCGCGGTCACCGGTGACCGCTTGGTGTTTGACAGTTTAAATAGTGTTTCTATAGATATTTGTTTCCATTATCGTAATTTTAATTTCATTTTATACAAAAATGAAATTAAAATTACGATAATACTAAGGCTTACCTATATACCTATACCTATAAAGCCAATCTGTGAAACGATGTACAAAACTGTAATTATAGCGCGGAGATACAGACTTATAATCTACACTAGCGCCACCGACAATACCAAATCTCTATAGAATAACAATTTGATTATATCATTTCACAAAGCACTTGATATTAGATATACATATGTACATAATACTAGATAAAATATCTAATAGCACACCGAACTACTTTCATCGTTTATATTTTTGGTCAATAGGCTGTTTGAGTTCTTGTCAAGGAAAACATTATATATAAGCGTCGGCTGGATCACTTCCCACGCGCTGAGAGCCATTATAAACAGTGTTTGTTTGTGGGCGACGACTTGACAGGAGGTAATCAATCTATTACTGTGTTCGGGGCTCCGAGCCTAGACAAAACATTTTGATAGAATTACAAGATCCAAAACGGCTGTCATCCTTACAGGCTTTTGTACTTTGTTGTCATATTGAGCCGGTTTTAGGTCTCAGCTGTGTTTTATCAGGGTCCCTACAGAACTGTGTTGGACAAAATAGTTTCGTCTTCTAATCTGTATCAAAATCCTCGACTGTACGTGGGTGGTTTACTTAATCTCTTTTCAGGGTTTCGTGCTCTAGGGTTACCAATTGGACCTTATTACTAATGCTTTGGTGTCCAGTTGTCCGTCTGTTCGCCAGAGAAATGTTTTGGGACATTTTTTTTTATGTTTTAGTCTGAAGATTCTGTGCTCAAAACTGACTTTATATATAAAGTTTTGTTCTCATTCACACGTGTTTTATCTAAGCTTACTTCTTTTATCATCTCGGCTAGTATGTTTCAAATCTTATCACATCCACTAAGACTAAAGTTAAACTTAAATATTTTGGTTCATTTGGAAATCCTTTAAATTACATTATTTGGGTTTATCCATTAGCATTCGAAAACGTATCCTTTAGTTTATCAAAACAATTACGTAACTGACTTCATAATGTATATACGTAACTAGTTAGTTCACGGTATGTGTAGCGAATTGATTTTGATGGTTCGTGTTAGTTGCAAATTGTACGGGCGAGTCCATTGTGAGTCTTGCATTAGAACGATGTAAGTTTACATTGCTGATGTGAACTAGTGCTTGTTTTCTTATAGCAATGTTGTTTTGTATAAGTTATTGTAAAGAACAATTATAATATGACGTCACAATCGTTGTTCGCTAAGAAGGTACCAATGGTTACCTGACCTTTGCATACTTATTCATATTTCATGGTTTACCTGGTGGATTTGTTCTTGAGTACCTGCAACAATGAATAGAAATACTTATTAATATATTGTCTGAGGTGGGGATTTACATTCGTTGCTTAATTTATGATGCTTATAAATGAGTTAATACTAATTTTATTTACATCCTAAAAGTAATTTAGTACATCAAATACCATCGCCAAATGATATCAGTTTGTTTGTCATATCATAAAACAATTGAAGGCATTCAATATTCTACGTTATTTTGTGGACAATAAGAAGGAAAACTGCAAAACACAATTCCATTTCATTTCCGAAAACATTGCGATTTCGGGTTCATAGAACTCTTTGCACTCAGAAGAGAATTTATCATAATTTTTTATCCCAAAATAAACATGCTTATCAATCAACAAGCGCCACACCTCATACCGTAGCTTTGCTAACAAACTTCAAGAGATTCTCAACTTCATACAGAAAGTAATAAGGTTCAAAGCTGTTTGAAGGAACTACATGAAATGGTATAACTTCATGTGCTGGTTGCCTATACTCGAGAAATTAGGAAACTCGGACAGATCCATCAATGTTATTTAATAATGTGTCGAATGTTCCAAGAAGTTTTTACATAGACATTACATTATTTAGGTGTGAACGATGATAGAGTCGAATATAAGTTGATCATGTGATGACCGATGTGTGATAAGATGAATGGGGAAAGACGGTGATCATGTTAATGGAATATAGGATTGTTTTAAGTACTCGGTAGCAAAATTAAAACTTCCTTGTGCGCTAACGAGTGGATTTTTTTACCAGAGTCTGTATTTCCTGAAGGGTATAACCTGGTTGTCTTCAAGGCCCAAGTGAATAGGTTGCTTATGGGACGACGTGCTCCATAGTAGACCGCATTATCGCTTACCATCAGACGAGAGAGTGGTAAAACGTCGTTGGCCCATAAAATTAAAAAAAAATACGGTGGATTAAAAATTATGACATTTTCTTAAGTTTTTAAACTGCCAATAATAAATATTTTAAGGCAAATCCTTCGCTAACACTAGTCACCGTTGACCCTGATAGCTTCTAACGTGTCCCCATAGAAATACATGTCCGATGACCCAGCTCAAAAGTTCAACAAATGAAGTATTCTGTTAAAATAAAAACAATGCGTATATAACATCATAACATTACGCCTTGTATCCCCTAAGGGGTAGGCAGCGGCGTACATTACGGCACTAATGCCACTGTACAATGTAACACCCACTTTTCACTATTTATGCTATGAGTCCCATGTAATAGGGGGTGAGCCTATTGCCATATACTGGCATATACCGGGCACAATTCCAGACTCCGTGCTACTACCTACTGAGATTTTTTTTAAATCCAGTCTTAAATTGCCCGACTCGGAAATCGAACTCAGGACCCCGGCAATCGCACTTGCGACCACTCGGCCAACGAGGCAGTCGTGTGCAACGCGTACTCATTAATGGAATGGAAATCGAAACAAATATATTATAAATAACCAAAATAATTAAAAAATAACTATTTGTTAGTAAGTGCAAAATTAATCCTACGTACGAAGTTTAAATATCATGTTTGCGAGAGTTTTAAATAAAGTTTACATAGTAAACATGAGTGTATTACCACCGATTTTTTTAACAGGCAGTAGCTTTGGTTTACTGTATTTAATATTCTTTTACACAATTTATTTACATACTTACACAAAGATAGTATTTATTTTGCCAAATTGTTATTTACACTTCATTAAATGATATAAAGTCGTTGATGGAATAACTTGGAGTTATTACAATAACCTATTTATATCTTTTTTATCTAATTAGGGTAAGCAGACTTAACACTATTATTATGTTACTGAGAATTATGTTATTTCGACTGCACGTTTAGTGCGGTGGCTGGGCAACTGGTTGCCGCGCAACGTATAGCGGGTTCGATTCCCACAAGGAGCAATTATTTGTGATGCACAAATTGTTGTTTCGGGTCTGAGTGTCATGTGTATTTGAACTTGTATGTTTGTGAACGCACCCACGGTACAGGAAAAAATCATGGTGTGGTATAAAGTTTATAATTAAAAAACAAATTAAATCTAGAAACACAAATATATGTAGCTAAGCTTATATAATAATTAAGACTAATTTACCTTTTTCAATAGCTTTTATTGCAATGCAATGATAAACGCATAGCAGAATTAAAATCATTTGAGTACTCCTACTACTGTGAAAGGAAAAAGGAAAACAAAGAACCTGAATGACGATGTAGGGAAAATAGGTCTTGGGCATACGACCTAGGTATACGGACTACGTGTCATGTTACACGTGTCGGAAATTAAAATTCACTACGGTATGCAAAACTCATGCCATGGATTCTGAATCCATTTCAGGTATTCCTATGCGCTAGAAATAGAAAGAGGTTCTGTGTGTTGATTGTTTGTTTTGGTGCAAATGAGCGGTCATACGATGGAATCGATCGATCGAAAGATTCTTTTTTTTATGACATAGCCGTAAACGAGCAGACGGATCACCTGATGGTAAGCCATCGGCGTCGCCCATGGACACCTGAAACACCAGAGGTAGTACGTTACCGGCCTTTTTGGGATTAGGAATTTGAGGATTGGGGAAATGTAAATGAGCCTCCGGTAACCTCAGTCACACGACGAAACACAACGCAAGCGTTGTTTCACGTCGGTTATCTGTGGTGAAAAGAATTAGGAAAAGAATATTTATCTAGCTAATTTTCTAGTGACGAATTTGTGTGAAATATTTAAATTAATTAACAAATCCATACAAAGCATGAATGGAGTAAAGTTTAAGGAAACAGGTTAGCATATAAGTATTTGTTAGCTCATACATTATAAAGCAAACATTAAACGGAGACAAGAATTTCGTTTGCGGATCCCTCGCATGGAAAATTCATGTTTCCGAATATTGTTCCGTTCCTAACACTGATACTTTAATGTACCATGTAAATTGTTTCATACTCGAGGGGAAACAGCCCTTTAATAATTATACCGAGTTTCAATAACTTTAAGTTACTCAAGTGTCTCCCAAAACGTTCAGTTACTGTTCTGTTTACTCAGATCTCCTGTGTATTGGAGGTAAGCGTTTTATTCAAGTTGAATATTTAATTGGTTCCTGTATCTTAAACAGACACGTTTTTGCCTGTAACATTTTTATATCACATCTTTTAAACGGAATTCTAGAAATGATTTGATATTCAGTTTCGAAGATAACAGAGTTTTCTAGAAGCATCAATATTTCGCTGTTATATTACTTGTATTTAGCCCCAGGAGGCTTAGAAATTCAAAATCGAAATATCTGATACGTGGTCTGCATAGTATATGGGTTCAAACAAATCTCTAGATGTATTGGAGTGAGTTGGCTTCGTAAATAAAAACTGATGGAGTATTCCATAAGTATGGTAAAGTGCTTTCGAACATACATTTTGAGTTTAAACGCATTATTGTTTTGAAATTAGTAATTGTATTAGTCTGTAACATTTTTTTTTAATACAATACTCCATTAGGGGTAGGTTTGAGCAATAATCACCACGCTTGCTCAAGGCAGACTGGCGATAATAAAGTAGTAAAAGTTCCATACTAAAACATATCCAAAATTTATAATTTACTAACGTTCTCAGGTAATTTGCTGACAGCTCAAACTCTTACTCAGAGGTCACAGGACTGTATCAAAACTATTATATACCCTCTTTAACATGTCTCTACAGTTTGTAATTAATTCTAGCTAAGCATGTTAAAGGAACGTCCCATTTATCCGGTTCAGTGTCACCGTTTTATGCTGAATTTTGAATACCTAGAAATACTAGGTAACTGACTCTAAATGATTAATTGGTTGTTGGTCTGTGCCATAAGAGAAGTGGTTGTAATATTGACTGGGCCCAACCAGACTCGGTTTTGCTTCCCGGTGAAAGAATGAAAGATTTAAGGAAAGTTAGAGTTTCAATGGCTGGAGAAAGTTCCACAAATAGTTTTACATTATTACTGCAGCACTTCAGTCATTGGGGAACGCCTATGTTCAGCAGTAGACGACTCATGCCTGATTTGATGATGATGATGACTGTAGCACTTTTCTGAGCAGCGATTCCAAGAGAGCTGGTAGCAATATGATCGGTAACTTTCGTAAAAGGACTTCTACTAATGACCAAATTGTACAATGTAGTGAACTGTGCAGTAATTTATGATCAGTTCGTTTTATATGTGAAGTTGTTGGTTGAGTTTAGGCAGTGAGTGTAAACATTTATAGTACCTAGTCCCCACAGCGTATTGTTAAAAGTTACAGTAATATATTTTAGTGATTCTTACGTTGGTGTGATCCGTAGTGAAGTGCATACTATCCTAAATTGATCGCTGCGACGGAAAATCGTCCGATATGTATAATCATCATAATCCTTACTAATATTATAAATCTGAAAGTGAGTTTGTTTGTTTGTTTGTTTGTTCCACCTTCACGCCGTAACTACTAAACCGATTGCTTTGAAATTTTGCGGACGTAAAGTTAGAAGTCCAGATTAAATAATAGGGTACTTTTTATCCCGGAAAAATGTGATATTCCCGAGGGAAAACAAAAATATTAGTATAGATGGCGCTGTGTGTATTCCTGTAGATGGCGCTTTATGCCATCTAAAACAATTCAACGAATTACCTACTAATTGGAAATTTCACGCTTTAATCTATAGCGCTTATTTGGTGTTAACCTACACTTATTCAGTGCGCTTTTCGACTCATTTATTTGCTATTTTTTATGTAAAAATACTTGTAAAACACAACGTGGTAACGTTGTGTAGTAGTTATGCTACTTGGCGATAGATGGCGCTGAGTGTTTATAAAACGGGGTAGCGTTGTGCTTTTAAAGTACTTTAATCGCTTTTAAATTTTGGTTCCTACCATTTTACATTGAATTCTGTATTTTATAGATTTTAGGTTGTTAAAGGTACATGAAATTGGTGTCTATGTAGTAGTTACGCAATTTTTTAAGTATTTATCGCTTTTAAATTTTGGTTCTAACCATTTTACATTAAATTGCGTATTTTATAGATTTTAGGTTGTTAAAGGTACACAAAATTGGTGACTATGTAGTAGTTACGCTACTTGGCGATAGATGGCGCTGAGTGTTTATAAAACGGAATAGCGTTGTGTTTTTTAAGTATTCTTCGCTTTTAAATTTTGGTTCCAACCATTTTACATTAAGTTGCGTATTTTATAGATTTTAGATTGTTAAAGGTACACGAAACCATAGTGGCAACAATACTCAACAATTAGCAAATATATTGTACGCTGTTGTTTCAATGCTCGATAGATGGCGTTAGGATCGAGTTAGATGGCGCTATGGTTTCGTTACCGGCGAAAGTATAGGTTCCGAGCTTCCGTATCAACTATATTTTAGGGTACGCATCTGGCATCTAGCGCTTATACTGATTATTATTTGTTCGCTTTGTAGGTTTGGTTAGTTGAGCGTTATTTTTTCTAGGTAGATATTTAAAGAACTATAGTAATTTTTTATCGTCGTTCTGAGACGCTTTGTTCATTGTTTACGTTGATTGATACAGTAGCTATATTAGTTAGGTTAGATTAGTGAAGTGGTTTATTATTTCTAAGTAGATGTCTAAAGTAGTTAGGTTTTCGATAATAAAACGTATAATATAGTTTACCACTCAGTTTTGGTTTAGCATTGCAAATATAACCCTTATAGAAATAGAAGTCTTTTAAATTAAAATGGGAGGAGGTATTTTTGGTAATGCGAAAATAACTTCTTCTGTTCTTTCACGCGGCAGAATCGATTTTGGTATAAAGGTAGTTTGAGTCCTGGAAAAGCAAGGCTTTACCGCGGCAGAACTTCTCATTCACACGGAAAAATCTAAAACGCGCGTTATAACCGAATTCCACGCAAGCGAACAGCTGTTTGTTTGTTTGCCTGTCTTAAACTGTCAAACACCAAGCGGTCACCGGTGACCGCGACCTATTGCTCTTTAATTGTGTCTATAAAACCGGTACTCGACGAGTTAAACGGCAAAACGGAGGTACTTAACGTGATTTTTCAACTGAAGGTAGTTGAAGGGATGGGTAGTCACATAGGCTACGTTTTATCTTTTTGTGACGCGAGCGAAGCCGCGGGTAAAAGCTAGTATGAAAATAAGTCTAATAACAATAATAAATGTTCGTACAAAATCTTGCTATAGAAGGAAGAAAACTTGAAGAAAGATTTCGTCAGTAGGTAGATATAACAATGATTTATTGTTTTCTATAAAATGGAACAACGTATTGTGTTGGTGCATCAAACCGATGCAATGTACACGTCACGGTTTGTGGACAAACAGTAGCTGAGTTTTTGTTACTATGCAGTGATCGGATCGTGTTCCACTGGAATTGATATTAAATGGTGATACAGTTGTCATAGTGTATTTACCTATGGGATGAAAAAACTGATATAATTTAGATAAGACCGGCTAATTAATAGGTATTATTTTTCTTCTCCATTCTTTAAATGATATCTACTTAATTTCGTTGCAAGAATGGAGGTATTTTCTACGAATCTATGTACGCTCAAATTAGAAGGTATCTTGCTCCCAAAAAAAGGTTTTATTAAAATGTTTATTTATTTATTAAACTTTATTGCACATACAGTGAAATTGGCGGACTTAATGCCGTAGGCATTTTCTGACAGTCGACCATTGGGTGGTGCAGAATGTTAAAGCGGTAGGTGCAAAATTCTAAAAAGAAAGTATGAAGTAGATAACGAAGTAAATATTAAGTAACGAAGTAAATAATAATAATAAAATATTAAAGAGGTAAGATGTGAAAATGTCTAATAATATTTTTAATTTTGAGGGAACTAAGGGCGCTAACCACTCTTTTCTCTGTTCTTGACTCGCCTCATTCGCCTCATTATCTGTCCTTTCACTTCCAATATACATGCGCAAACCACAGCAAATATCTTCGCTCTTCTAATAATCGCCTCCTTCAATGTCCAACACACCGTACTAAATTTCTTCATTCCTCCTTTTTTATTCAGTCTATTCTTCTGTGGAATGCGCTCCCTCCCGATATCAGGATGGTGCCCAGTCGTTTGTCATTCAAGCGGAAGGTGCGGGAGCTGCTTTTGAAGAGATTGGCAGAGTCGTAACTATCAATATACCTACTATGTATAGTTATGTTACGTCTAAGTAGTATATGTAATATAATTGTGTATGTTTATTATTATGTCATATACATGTAAGTTTATATAGGGATTTATTTTATGTAAGTTTATACTATCCTTTTTTTATGCATTTCTGTAGTCTTAAATACGCTTGCTTCTTGCATCGACCATTGTTTTTGTCTCTGCATCACCCAAAGGTCTGGCTGGAGGAGAATGCCCTAGGCATTAAGCCCACCTTGTACAATAGTATGTGCATGAAGTCTTTTAAAATAAAATAAATAAAATAAAATAAATCTTTCCTCTTTGATTGCATTAAATTTAATCTCGAAATGTACCTATTCAAATTTATGCGTAGGCACTTGTAACAAAATTAAAAGTATATATAATATAACCTTCTTGCAAAATTGTCTGTAAGGATTCGTTGGAAATCCTTTCTATCTATTTATAGCAGCATAATGGAGATATTAGTTCAGTGGTCTGTTGATTTCATTTGTGAGCCAAAGTTACATTGCAGGAAACTTTTACTGTAGTCAACAGACTGGAAATACCAGTGCAAACTAGTGATGTTTTCATAGATTTGTATATGAAGTTTAACGCGGTATTTTCCTTTGAGTGTGTACTGTGTAGTATAATTGCTTTCTTCGCTTCAAGAGCTTGTGCTTGGCTTTGTGACATGTTTATACCTTATGTAGAGTATTCAATATTGTTTCCTAATAACTCTTATGAGTAGACAAAACTAAAGCTCAGTTTTACGCTACTGAAGTATCTGTAGGTACTACTTTAATTGGCTGAATGAATACACTCATTGTTTCTTATTAAACTATCACAAATTCTAGACTTTAAGATCAAAAATTTTCGAGATTCTACACGTCATAAACCAACAGGCAATCGAGTAAATACTAAACCAATAACATAGTCAATAATTTCACCTACATTTTAAGTTCAATGGCCCCATAACTCTGTCCCATTTTTATGCCCCTTTCGTACTTTAATAACCCAATCAGTGGTAACAATTATTTCAATGCAGGATCCTAAAACGTTATATCAAATGAGATTACACAATTTGATTCCTTGTTAACCGTCAGTTGGACTGTGGACTGTAATGGACGGCTAACCAACAATTAAACGTAATTGGTGTCATTGGAGGGACGTAGGACCAATGCGGGCATTTTACACTGGCTTTTTAGGTTATGTTATGTCACAGAGTATCATTGAAAGCGGTTATTTTGGTCGGTTTCCAAGAGCCAGGTTTGTAATTGAGATGTTCGGTTTTAACCATAACTTCATATTTGTAATGAACTAGGTTTCAATCAATTTTAAAAACACCATGTATGTGTATATAAACTGGAGTGTGTAGTTCGAGGTAGGTCTTTATAAATTTTCTTTATATAGTAGTTTTAAGTAATATACCTACTTAAACATTCGATGCGACCATCACAGATTAGTACTAGAGGAGTTTCAAGTTAACAAAATAATAATAAATGCTGCTTATCTATGTGTGTCCGAATATTTAATAAATTGCCGATTACTTTAAAAATACTCAACCTTAGACTGTGTCAAATTAAATTATATATATTGGTTGAATGAAAATAACATTTATAATATAAAATAACATAGCATTAAGAAATTTTTTGAACAAAAAAATAATATATAACCTATAACTACGAGTGTAAGTTCGTTAAAATAAGTTATAAGTAAAAATTTGCATGCTTTATTTATTAAGCAAAACATGATGATCTATTATATTGTAACTAATTAACTATATCATCTTTGTATACCATGTTTTTACCCAAATAAATGTCTTCTCTAAAGCTTTCCACTGTGTTTTTTCCGACAACTGTGGAGTTTTTGTGTACATAACATGACATCACGCCTTTTATCCTCGAAAGTACGATCTAACACCTAATTTTCACCATTTATGTTATGAGTTCCATATAGGGAGTGAGGGAGTGAGCCTGTTACCATATACCTGGCACATTTCTGAGACTAAATTTTTTACGCACATTTTTACTAATGAGATTAAAAATAAACAGTAATACCGGGATTGAACCCGAGACAACTTGGTCGGCAGTCTACGACACGACGAGTTTCTGCTTGTAGGTGAACAATATTACTATGGGTGTTGCAATCATGAAAATTCTAAGATAATGGTAATTTTAATTTTTAATAGGTTTCATAATAATATGGAATATAGTCTTCTCGTAAAGTAATGTTTAGCTTTGGACAATTTAGACATCTTTCGGTTAGTAATGACATTAATTGTAAAAAATGGTTATTGTGTTAACCATATTATATTATATCTACTAGAACCGATTTTAAGTACCTATTAGTCTAAATACTGGAAAAGCAACAAATAATAGCCTAGTTCAAAGAAGACTTTAGGCCAAAAAAGGAATTTCCTGGAAGTCATAGGCAAAACACCTATTAATTATTATAAATTAGGACAAAATATTATAGTCAGGTCGAAGGCCTGTTAATAGCGGATAAAGTATGAGTAATCGGTGAGGAAACCCATGCCTAAAACGAATGGGGAAAGCTTTTGAGATTATAATGAATTGTGACGTCATCGGTATAAACCAAATCAAATAAATAAATGCATATTTATTTGGAAAGCAATTACGTTTCACAGAATTGAAATGTTATGGTTTAGGTGTAATGTACAAGATACCTAATTATAATAATTATTAATTTTAATAGGTACTAGCTTCTGCCAGCGGCTTCGCCCGCGATCTCAGGGGTAAAATGCCTATGTATCACTTCAGACCATAATCTACCTCTGTTCCGAATTTCATTCCGGTCCCTTCAGTGGTTTTAATATGACTGAGTAACAAACATACACATAAACTCACATATTTTCATTTATAATATCGAGTCAAGCTAATTTCAACCATTGGCCTTTCAGTTACAGCGTAATGTCTATGAATGAGTATTGTAAACGTTAGAGTAGACAAATACAATCAGAAATCACAGAATTGCTAAGCTATCGGGAGTTTCACGTGTTATTGTGAGTCAACCATAAAAGATAGACATATGCTGTCGAGGAATATTTTTTATATAATTTTAAGGAGAATATTTCCGTCATATATGATTTCTATGCAGCTTTAACCTATAAGCCTGCACACGCGACGGAAGCTTAAAAAATGGACTAACTTCTCCCGTTTTCCCAATATTTCCCTTCACTGCTCTGCTCCTTTTGATCGTAGCGTAATGAAAAGTATACTATAACCTGCCCAAGAGTATGAAGAATAATTGTGCCAAATTTCGTTAAAATCCATCGAGTAGTTTTTGTTTCCATAACGAACATACAGACAGACAGACAGACAGACAGACAAAAATTTTACTGATTGCATTTTTGGCATCAGTAGCGATCCCTAACCACCCCTTGATAGTTATTTTTTAAATATATTGTATGTACAGAATTGACCTCTCTACAGATTTATTATAAGTATAGATAGATTATATGTAATTATTAAATTAAAATCTTACTATATCACTACATAGTATAAAACAAAGTCGCTATTCGCTGTCTGTCTGTCCCTATGTATGCTTAGATCTCTAAACATTGCAACAGATTTTGATGCTGTTTTTTTTAATAGAGTATTCTTAAGGCAGGTTTATTGTATAACACATTCATATTGCACCCGTGCGAAGCCGGGGCGGGTCGCTAGTCCTTACTTCCTTACTAATATTGTAAATGGGAAAGTGAGTTTGTTTGTTTGTTTGTTCCACTTTCACGCCGTAACTACTGAACCGATTGCTTTGAATTTTTCAGACGTAAAGTTAGAAGTGCGGATTAAATAATGGGGTACTTTTTAACCCCGAAAAACATACGGACATTTAAATTCCCGGACACTTATGTTATGTATCCCATGTAATAGGGGGTGAGCCTATTACCATATACCGGGCACATATCCAGACTCCGTGCTACTACTGAGATTTGAAATCCTAGTAATACTTTGCCCGATCCGGGAATCGAACCCGAGACCGCTTGTCCGGCAGTCGCACTTGCGACCACTCGGCTAACGAGGCACTCGTTATTATCTAGCTATACTGTACTTATTTTCTGATGACAAATTAAAATAACCGTTTTTTATATCAGTGGGGTATAAAAAACAGTTATTTTAAATGATAGTAATTATTAAGGGAGGTTATAGGTTATCAGTTATCATTGTGACGATACAGTGTAATAAAGAACGCGGTTAAATTTGCGCGATAGATGTATTATTGAACAATATGCCTGTTATTTCCTGAATTAGTAGAATATTGTGTACATATTGCTACATTAAGAAAGTGAATCTATGTCGACACTCACTCGCCGTCTTTCCATTGGTTTCCAAAACCGAATCCTAATAGGTAATACTCTTCCTAACCTAGTTTTATGGAGATTTTTTACTTAAAACCATTACTTCTTTTGTAGAGTAATATCATTCAGCGACTTCTCCCGTCTTGAGTTAGGCGAAAGGAAGTGTCAGAGTTACTGAATAAAAACCACCCCGTTCCTACTCCTGCCAATCGAGCCGGAGCCCCGGTCTTCCGCGGCTCCATATCGGGCATCAGCCCCACTGGGCCCCATCTGTGGTGATCTGAGGACTCTTTGAGGCGCGCGCGATATTTGTAACTACACAACCAACAATACAGTAAGAGTTTAACATTTCAAAGTAATAACATAAAATCACACCTTTTTAATCTCCGAAGGGGTAGGCAGAGGTGCACATTGCGGTGCTTAGTGCCACTGTGCAATGTAACACCCACTTTTCACTATTTATGTTATGAGTCCTATGTAAATGGGTGAGCCTATTGCCATATATCGGGCACAATTCCAAACTCCGTGCTGCCACTGAGATTTTTTTTTAAAAACCCAATAATACTTTGCCCAACCAGGGAATCGAATTCGTGACCCCTTGCGCCGGGCACTTGCGATCACTCAGCCAATGAGGCAGTTCAAAGTAATACTTATTACAAAATAAACTGATGTAATCAATGAAATACAAATTCAATGAAATATGGAATTACAAATAATGTACTGGAACGAAGTGCGATTGCGAACTGAACACGACTAAGTTATGCAAATAAAATATCTTTATTTAAAACAATGGCTTAACATTGACTCACACTCATGGAAAATGGCCACGCTGTGCATAATTATTGTATGAAGTATATTGTACCTATATGGACTGTCATACAAACCACACACGAAGAACTAACGGTTCAAGTTTACCTATTCAAAGTATTTCTTTATTATTTACTAGCGATAGCGACACGCCCCGGCTTCGTACGGGTACAATATACAAATGTTATACATATAAACCTTCCTTAATAATCACTCTATCTATTACTACTCTATATAAAAAAAAACCGCATCAAAATCTGTTGTATAGTTTTAAAGATCTAAGCATACATAGGGACAGACAGACGGTTTTATACCAGGTAGTGAAGAGATAAGAAATATTCATCCTTTATTTATTTGAACCGGTTATTCTAATTAGTCTAATGTCATTTATAAAGTATCTTAGAGTACCTCGTTGGTCGAGCGGTCGCAAGTGCAACTGCCGAGCGATTCCTGGGTCTGGCAAAATATTACTGGGGTATTCAAAAAAATCTCACTAGTAGAACGGAGTCTGGAAATGTGCCCGGTATATGGAAATAGGCTCACCTCCGTTACATGGGACTAATAAAATAAATAGTGAAAAGTGGGTGACATTATACAGTGGCATTAAGTGCCATAATGTGCGCCTCTGCATCCCTTTCGGGGATAAAAGGCGTGATATTATGTTATGTTCTAATATCACTTATCTGTCAATTATTTAAATTGTTACGCAATTTTATTCGAATAGAATTTTGACTAATTCTACATTGAATATGGATTTGGTTTACAAAAACCCAGACGTTACTGGAAAGTCATGAAGACTTCAATAATTCAATAAACCGCTAGTTACGTCCCGTGACAAGCGATATATTGTACCTAAGTAGGTAGGTAATTGCAAATGCATTACCGCATGTATAAGTTGACTCGTTTAGAATTCCACCTACCTATAAAGGTAACACATGGTTACAGGTTAAGCTATACGTATCCATTATAAACTGATCTTTCAATGTGCGTAAAGATCATAAACAGTGAGGCCACGATTAACTGGTTTTGTTCAGCTTGACGAGTACACAAAGCACCGCTAATTAGTTAGCGGCGCTACACATCGACACAACTATCATTTACACAATATACATGTGTGGGTAATTTCATATCAATAGATATGTATAGAAACATTCGTCTATCACACACATCTTGGTATTTAAAAATCATTTTTGTGTCGGTATACGCAATAATTTAGTAAATAAGTTTAAATAAAAACGAGGGTAAAGATAAAATTACTCATAACAAACTTTGAATAAATCGAAATCAAAAATAATGAACGATCGAGCTATACAATACCCATATAAATATAGTGCTTTCTCATTGTAATTTTATGTTACTGAATGATATAAAATATTTCGATGAACTCATCTACAGCGCGCTTGGCGCAATGGTTATCGCCTCCAATTGTCAAGTAAAGTGCCGCCGGATCGATTCCAACATTCACATGTTGTTTTAGAATTAATTTATCAAATATTTGAAATTTGAAATTAGAAACAATTAAATCTTTTCTTTTTTTTCCTTTCCTATTGTTCTAAATCTTATGTTAATTTTAATAGTAAATACTTTAGATTTATTTATACCTATAATATCTTTTATTTATATTTTAGTTCTAGTTATTTATTATTTAGAATAATCTCATTTGCTTCATGCATTTCAACCAACTTAAATAAGATAAAAACAGTAAAAAAGTAATTTAACTGTGATTTCTTAATGGTTCGATACCTGAGTATATTTGCAATGTTTGTGGCGACCATAGAAATCTCGAGTCATTTTATTTTACACGCTTATGAAGTAACTACCGACTATTTAAAACATGTTTTTCAAATCACCCGACTTACAAAATAATTGCGTTCTTAGTTGTCAATTTATGAGGATTTCATAGTTTATTGCTACACTACTTATATTCGTGTGCAAAGTTATTTTTATTTTTACAAGATGTTCCAACACCTATCAACATTTAAAAAGGCTGAAACCATTGTTTTGCATGAGCAAAACATAACTAACAATAACTGAAATAGCAAGGCGTTTAATGATATCGGTGAGTAAATAAGATACTACGTTGATATTCTAAATAATATTTATTTCATTTTGTATAATTATTGCAACTTATTATGAAGTTCAATATTAATTTGACTTGACCGTTATTCGAAGCTTATTTAATTGAGATAGGCCTTCTGCTTCCCTCCTTCCGCTTTTTCTATATGTCTATCTCTTTCTACTACGTCACTTCCACTTGGCAGTGGTGGGGAGGCTTGCTAAGAGAGACTCGCTATTTTTATTTCATTGGCGTCTTGTTTCCCGCCTTGAACGGTTGTGCCTTGTGAATCACAAGACAACCATTCACAAGTTGTGAAACTACCTTCCGATTTTATTATTATTTCTTTTTTATAAAAGTGATAAATGTCCTAACGGCTTTTATTACAATTGTAAAAAAAAATTAAATTAAATAAAGCTTAGTCTTTCGTTATCTATTATAGAATTCAGGTAATAATTGTGATTATTCATGTTGTTCCTGAACACTTCTTCGTATGGAAGTGTCGACCTGAACGTAAGTTTCGAAAAATAGCTAAACAGGTACGTAACCTTTATTAATAAATTGTATGCAGGTGAGTACCATTTTGGACCATGCATTTCTGTCTAGTGTTATTGAAAATTTTTGAGAATATCATTTTGATGTTGATGACCTGATAAATTGTATAGAAATTATGTATGTCTATCAAAGTGTGTCTTCGGATAAAACTCGAGAGCGGTGCTCCCAACAGAACTGTTGGTTAATTCGGTACAGTCTTGGACTGTATATTGCATACGTGGAATTGCTGACGCGATACCCTATGCTGTAGCTATTGCTCAGAAATTGGGGTGGATTGTACCACTATACGAACGAAGAACGAAGGTTCTGTTCGAATGTTAATAATATTGCACAGTTATTTGTCTGTTGTACCTAATTGTCTTGTGAGATTACTGTGCAAATATAGAAACCGATGTACGTTCCTATAATATAAAATGTTGCTTTGAGATTAAACTTAATAGTGTACTTGATTAAATATTGTGTGCACTTTAACAAGGGTTTTTGGGAACCCTTCAAGAACTGCTTACATGTGATATGCTACTTCAAAAGTACCCTTTTTCCACAGGGGATTTTAGTAAGTACCTAGTCTTAAGCTTTATTACAGATGGTTTGTGGACATCGTTCTGAGAATCACCAAATGCTAAGAGGCTTAGCCATTAGATAGACAAAGGACTTCTTGATAAGGCCAATTTGAAGACAATTCCACCATTATGATATACTAATTTATTCAACGCAGAGAGGTTTACTGCCGCTGTAGAATAAGCTGGTGGCGTGAGAAAATGTATTTGGCCATTGCAAAAGGTAAATATTACATCTACCTCGCAAGTAGATTCAGTTTCAAGTTTCGCAAGTGTCCCAGGAGCCACAGCCTTACATAGCCCTCGCAGGGTTTGTGCTCAAGTTTTCCAACACATTAACACACATTCGCAATGTGCTAGCAGTATCTCACCTTTGCAAGGTGGTGACAACAGCAATAAACCCACCTCCGCAAGGTGGTTGTATCATATTCATGCTGTTTTATATATTTTTCGGTCGCACTGAAAAATTGTAATATCTTTCGGAGTTGGTCAAATCCTCGGCAGAATAAAATTAGCAAAGTCAGGGGCGAAGACGTGTTATCGCACCGTCATAGACGCTGCAGCATTGACAACAACGACGTAAGTATTAACAATAGAGCAGACAGTCTCCTGCAATTGGTAGACCGATGGGAACTTGTGAACGTCAGATTATAAAATAACAAGGTATCGCATACCTTTTTACAAAAACTGTTCCTTGTTCACCCCAATGTTATCTGAACGAACTTGTTGAACTGGAACATCTGTTCATCAAACATCTGTTCCAGAATCTCTGTCACTCTGTTCAGAAATGACATCAGTCAGGAACAAAATAACAGAACAGGCAATTCCGGACCGAGCTACTGAGCAGCCAAGCTTCCTACCATTGATATTTCTGGTCCAAGGGCGCCCGCATCGTCCATTTGGAAATTCAGGATTTATATATCAGTTGACCGATTCGTTAATACACATACGTGTTAACACACATAGTATTTCTCATTTTCTACAACCTGATTGTCTATGCAAAATCGACATTTCCTGTGGCCCGTAGCCACGGAAGGTTTCTGCGCCTAAATTATCGCAATGAATTGGTACGAATGACTAGCTTATCACTAGGCATGAGCTCAGCGCCCAATACTTTTGCTACGATTGTCTAAGACACTTGGGCAATGAGGTGTCGGGATTTTTTATTGCCACCAGGACGAAGGCCGACTTCCGACTTCGTATTAAACTGGGGCTCCATGTTCTAGAAAAGTTGGTCAATATCAGGGATCCATAGTCAAATCACAAACATTTTCCCGGGAGTAAAAGTTCTGGGATCATTTTGCCATTTAATGCGGAAGAAATGCAAGTCACGCACAGAACTCCAGAGCCTAGTTATTTTTGCTGCGTCTGCAGTTTCAAGAGAAAAGCTCGACTTTCAAGCTTTTCTGATCCTACAAGAATAAAATCTTAAAGTGCGATCGCAGATTGGTTTTCACTTTATCTCATGTGAACAATCTTGTATGAAGGAGCCAGAATTATCATCCTCTGTCGGTCCTACACATGCTACTACCTTTTCATTCCCAGCAGATTGTGCAATGCGTCAGATATTGCTAAGGGAGCTTACCTGGGCAATCTCTTTCTTTTGGGTCTTCTGGTCAGAGCACGAGAAAGATTGTCATAGCAACCAAAAGAGAACGCTAGCTTTTCTAAGAATTTTGGAAGATTCTTGTCTGTTCCTGAAATAGACTGGTTTGATATAGGACGACATCAAGTCTGTCATCGCATATATCCGGAAAGGGGGGGGCACCAAGTAGCTCCAGTCCTGGATTTAACCCTCATTTTCCCATTATACGTTCATATGCGTTAACGTATTTCATGTACCAGATATGTACAATGTCCAGGCAGATCATCTGTTGAGGTTTTGCGAAACTTTAGAGAGCATCTGTCTGCAGAATGCACGAACAAAACGGTCTCCATATGCTAAGTTCCACTGATCAACTTATTTGCGTCATACCGAGTACATGTAATGACAATTACGTGCCCTTATATCAAAACTACGGACAAGCCCTGTTTGTGACGCGTTTTCCCACTTGGAAACGTTGTAGAACTCAGCGGGGGTGTTCTTTCCAGCTTTTTTGATTTCTTGGGTCCTGGATTCTCTCAATCAGGCACAGAGAACATGCCTAGTAGTAATTCCTAAATGAGAGCGAGTTTTTTTGACGTGTCTCGCTTGCCGTACGTAGTACCCCGTTTCTTTACGCTTTATCACCTAGACAAAGTTCTAATTAAGAACAAGGCGGCCACCACCGAGCGTCTACGACATGACCTTGGAAGTGTGGAAACGTGAGCCGTCTGGAATTTTAATTGTGTAGAGAGTAGGTGTGTTGGGGTAAGATCGGCGCTGGGGTAAGAACGTAGGAATCAAATATACCACTTATTTGGCCATATTTTTTAATGTTAGCCACATTGCCCGCAACGTCATTATGTTTCACCCCGCCTAGCAGTGATCGCTAGTCGCTCCGGCTACTTGGACGTGTACCACGCGCCGTTAGAAAAAACAATGTAAGTTTTATAAAATATTTGTTTATCCGATCTTTCACCTGCATTTTAATTTACATATTTTAGCAAAAGTATAGCTTATTTTGGATTTGTTTTGTCTAAATTCTAAGTTTTAAGCAGTGATATTATGACAAAACTCATCCAGATACGGCTACTACATCTGTAGGCTGAAATCCGGTGTTACCCATCACGAGTAAAGATCGGACAAAAATATCCGGTCTTATCCCGTTTCTAAATTGCCAGTGATTTTCAAACTTTTATTACACATCATTTTAAATATCTACTTAATGTGTTCGTAATCGTTTTATTATGGCGCTTAAAATCCAGGGTCACACTGTTTGATTCTACAGCTATCTGTTTTTTGATTACCTACATTGATTTTAAATGAATAGATACTTATAACAACAATTCATTTGCAGATGCCACGTATATACTCTAGAACCTCTTTGCGGGCCAGACCTATACAAAGAATTGCTGCAATTGGTCATGCAGAAAATAAATATTATGGAGCTCTCCTATGCAGCCGCTTCAAAAATGTACAGCATACCTACATCCACACTTAGTAACTGCTACTAAAAACCAAAAATGTGTATTTTGATAGAGAGAGAGAGAGATTTTTGTTATTGTTTTGATTTTTGTTTTCTAGATCGTTGTCATAGACGGTTCAGTTTAATAAAGATTTCAGTTTGATAATAGAAGATGTTTAACTCAATAAACCTGAAATGTCTACGAGAACTATCAATTCTTTGATATGTATAATTGTTTTGTTTAAATTCCTTTTTTTCTACCTCTATAGACGAATTTTAATTACATAAAGTATTATAATTTTGTTCATTCCTTGTTAGTGATTTCTATATTTCATATTATTAGAATATAATGTTTTATACTACTATTAATTCGTTTTAATATTTGAACATTCCGATTCCCTTCATTTCTCTACCAGCCGCACAGTATTTCAGTTTTATAACGCTTACTTTTCCTTTTTGGTACTATGCTTGTGGGTAAAACCAAACTTTGAGAATCCTAATTTCTTTTAAATTTGGCATTTGGGGTAAGATCGGACAAATTACACACACAAAAAAAATAATAGTTTGGTACATCTACGTCTGTAGTATTAGGTAATTTTTTTTAATGTCATGTTAAAGAACAGGAAAGATCGGATACATTCTTTTCATACACCTTGTGCTCCTAGCAATAGGACTAGTTTTAAATTGTTGTCCGAACTTACCCCTTGATAGCCAAATCGTCATTGCATTCACAAAAAATATGTTCAGATTTTACAGGCTTATAAAGCAAAAAGTATTGAGTGTTTATAAATAAATTTAATTTTAAATAACACTGTGTTGAATCATTAGTGATTCCACTATTTTTCATCAATGTGCTGTGTACCAAATTTCAGAAAAAAAAGTTTTTGCAACATCCTTGCAACTATTCGAAAATCCGTCCGATATTACCCCAAGGCACCTTATCATCTATTAAAATGATACTCTACACAATTAAAATTTCTTAAGAAGTCATGGCGTCCGTCAATACGTTAAATCTATAGTGCAGTCCTCAAAAGGTTGCACCGCACCGGAGGGGGGGGGGGGAACCCCTCGGCTCCTGTAGCAAGATTTTTGAGTACATTTTTATCTATATCTGATCTCTATTGAATCAATAATTTGTCGTACACTTAAATTTTGTACAATCAAAATCTGTGGTTACTGTCCTTTGTTAACCAGAACCATATGTCCTTTGGCATTTATTGCTAAAAACTATACAATCAGTAACATTAATCTAACTTATGAACTAACAGATCAGTTAGTCAGTTAATCTCAAATGTAAGTAGATATGTAAAACGTGTAGTAAATGGTGATTGACCATGTCAATCGCCCTGTTTGGGTCATAAACGATCTAGCTAGATTCTTAGACAGTAAACGTATTAATAGTCTTTCAAGTGCAGAAACAAACAGCTGTTCTATTTCTCCTATACTCCAGGAGATGATTTCATGACTTAATTTTGCTCGATATTGATTCTAATAATTACCGTAATCATAATGACGTACTAGTTTTTCGGTCGGTTTTAGATCAAAAACTGATTCTGTTGATTAATTGGATAATAATAAACTAGCTTTCACCCGCGACTTTGCCCGTGCATTTCTACCAAGGGAGCACTTAATCGGGATAAAAAGCATCCTATCACCTAAGTCGGCCCATACCCTGCCTGTATACCAAATTTCTAAAGCTTAGATCCACTGTACTAAGCATACCATAAGAGGCATAACTTAATGGCGTAAGCTGTAATGTTATGTGTCAAATTTGAAAATAATGCAAATTGTTATAGTTTTGTTTTATTACACGTGAACTTAAACCGGCATAGAAAACTCTAATTGCGGTCAGGATCAAGTTTCTTTTGGCGGTAACCGATATTAAGATATCAGTAATCCCCCAAGACATCCTGAGGGTTTCAGATCAGCTGTGACCTGAAAAAATTGAGTGGATAGTTATCCTTTTGAAGCGATCCTTTCTAAGTAATGATGATGATGATGATGAGTGTATCTTTGCCTTTTTATTCAATCAAGTCGATCAGAAAATTAGAAACAAGGTAATAAAATACCTCGGAGATATATTACATCTGTTTTTGTTCAGATCAAATACAATGTCATAAAGAATAGGTTTTGCTACAATTCCTTTCTTCAAAACATGTATGTTTTAGATACTTACTATTTTACTTAGTTTTTCTATTCCGTGATTTTACCACATCATACCTTGACCGCAGTCATACTACCTCACATTGGCGTCTGTCACTTCCACCAGGCGATAACAAACACGTCTCAATTAAATAAGCTTCGAATAACGGTCAAGTCAAATTAATGGAAGCGTTTTACCTACCAATAAAACGCATATTAATTTACTTACCTTATTCGAAGCTTATAGTCAAGCTCTGCCTGGTAATGAGACTCAATGAAATAAAAATAGCGAGTCTCTCTTAGCAAGCCTCCCCACCACTGCCAAGTGGAAGTGACGTAGTAGAAAGAGATAGACATATAGAAAAAGCGGAAGGAGGGAAGCAGAAGGCCTATCTCAATTAAATAAGCTTCGAATAAGGTAAGTAAATTAATATGCGTTTTATTGGTAGGTAAAACGCTTCCATTATAAAGATATATTAATAATTTATTATTAATTGTATTGTAACTTGACTTGTTTTTGTTAGGAGTGTTTCTTTAAAACATATCTGGTTAGGGATTTTTATTCCTTACGCCACTACTTAATTATAAATTATTATTCTAACATTGTGTTTACTTATATTTATTATTATTTTTAAATAACTTTAATTCCTGTAAAGTATTTCCTGGTATTTTAAATACTTATTTGTTTGGTATCAACAGAGGAGATCCATGCAGTTTTGGGTGCACAGATATGCGGAGACCGGTGACGTTAAACATCGTCGACGTGGGCCTAAACCAAAGGCAAATTCATCGGCTCGGCACTACGACATCGTAGCCAGGCACATGGCTGATCCGTTCCTGCCAACCCGCACTACAGCGACAGCACTGAATGTTTTAATACAAACTGTACGGAGACACCTGCATTCTGGTTTAAGGTGCAGGAAGCCAGAGAAGAAAATATTGTTATCTGTGGTTCACCAGCAAAAGCGCTAAGAATTTGCTCAGGACTTTATTACTTTGATTGGGCGAACAGTGTAATCATATTGAGCGACGAAAAGACTTTCAAGTCGGATAAGGATGGGCGTAAAATATTGTGAAGAAAAGATGGAGAAAGGTATACGAATTGCAACCTTCTGCCTTGTAGGATCAGTGATTGTATTGATTTCGGAATCAATTATTGAGCCTGTCAAACTCTGCCTTTATTAAAATTAACATAAAATAATGTTTAATTTTTTTAAGAATATTAAAATGCTGTCTAGAACATACGGTGAAGTGATGTTATTGTTTTGTGGTTAGAAATTGTCATAATTTCTTTCTATTCAACATGTTTATTCACTTCACTTTAATTTTTCATTAACAAATTTATTTAACTGCTTTCGAACTTGATTGACATATTATATTTACGCCCATCTTCAATTAATTTAAAGTTTCCCTGATTCTAAAGGTCATGAAAGTTAAAATCGTTCCATAGCATTCGTCACATTCTTTTTACTATCATACAGCCCACTGAATATTGAACCTTATAACAACCGTCGTAAAATAGATAATTAATGGAAGTTCAAACGACAAAAAGTCGCCCATTTCAAGAAATATTATGTTGACAGTGTAATTTTTTACATGTTTTACTTGTTTATTACTGTAAAACTGTAATTTAATAATACATTATATTATTAAATTACAAAACAAGAATGTTGTATATTTGTTTATTACCTACTTAATAAAAAACGTTGCTGCCATCGTATTACCGCTGTACCGCATGATATTTCCCGATTCGACTATGAGGTTTATTGTCATATCTATTAATTATGATTTAAAGAACTTTAAACTTAACATGTGGTATATAATTAATTATTAGATATAAATATTGAATATAAAACAACATATTTGTATAATAAATAAATTAATTGTAATAAAAAATAGTATTGTTTTATTTACCAACTCATTTGCTTCTTTTATAGCCTGATATTTATATTTTATGACAAAAAACAAAAAAAAAAATAAGAAAAATAACAAGGTAAAATAAAATTAACTTTTAGCTGGAATAGAACCCACATCATTGATCCTTGAAAGACGATAAAAGCGTGCTCATTAACCAATCGACCACGAGCACTACGATAATGACAGTGAAAATGTCGGGTCATATCAATGATTGTAAATAGTTTTAACCTTACCTATGCATTAAATTATAAAAATACGTATACCGACACAAGAATGAAAATACCAATGTGAACGTGGTGGACGAATATTTTTATATACAGTTATATGAAATTACGCACACATGTACACTGTGTAAATGACAGTTGTGTCGATGTGTAGCGCTGCAACTAATTAGCGGTGCTTTGTGTATCAGTAAGTATAAAGGTGATATAAACGAATGCCTGTTTTGATATAACACAGAGGCAGTGTTTACGTTATCAGTACTCACATTGACCACTATACGAAGTACTAATTTAATTCTTATGCCACGGAAAACTGGACTCTATGCCGAAGTCGTAAGAACCTTAGATTTGCATATGATTAGAAATGATTGGTTATTCCTAAGGTGCTAGGTAAAGTGTAGTTTTATTACTTGCTATGTAGTAAATTATGTTCTTGAAGCGAGGGATTTTTTAGTCAAGCGTATTTATTACCCAAGAAAACTTATAATTATTATTCTTCTGCATTTTTCCTTTAGAAACCTAGGTCAGAACTTTATAATTATTATATAGATTTTTATCTATTGTAGCATCAGTCTTAAATTATACCAATAGTTTCGGACTGTGCTATGGAAAAGGCATTCATTTAAGGACTAGAACCGTAGAACGCTCACGGCTTACATCTGCCAGCTACATAATAGGCTGCTTAATAGGGATAGCATAGCTGCATAATAGGGATGATGACAGGGTATGAAAATTAAAAATCTATTTAGTCCGTAAGTTACGTAATTAAAAAATATTAGACACGTATTTTTTTATTTTGTCGTATTATAAAACAATACTTAGATAAAACGAATCAAAGTTTAGGGATGGGAGCTAAAACGCCATTTCTGCGTATAAAATGTACATAGAAGTAACGTCACGCGACATTTCAAATCAATATAACGTCGAAAGTATTCGTTCTGTAAGAAAATAAAAAATACGTGTCTGATGATTTAAAATAATCTACCAGACGGACATTAAAATAAAAATTAGGCATCTACCCTATTCAAAAAGACTAACTGACCCAGGTTGGCAAAGAACGCACTGATTTTTTTTGACTGAAAAGTTTTCAACTGTAGGTATACTAACTTAAAATATTACCTCCTGTACCTTCTTCAATCCGGTACCTTCCTTTATCAACGCCGCATAGTCAGTTGCGTCATATGCAACTACGTCGATACCTGTCTCTTATTTTGAATGCACGTTGATATGTTACAGATTGTGACGTCATAAATTTAGTGTGTAACCAGATTGATCATAGGTTCACATGGAGCCATACAAAACTAGTTTATTTTGGTCTCGCTTTCTTTCATTTTTCTGCACACTCGATGGTCAATTTATACTGGTTACTATAGCTTGATGTGTAGTCTTGGCTCATATGACGTCAGAAGTGTTTCACCCAATTCCTGGACACGGAACAACGTAGTATTTCTTAGTAAAATGCACAGAGGTTGCATTATCCAATGCAATATTACTGTATTAGTCATTTCTTGAATACCTGACGTTTCACGGTTCGTCGGTTCATTTTAAAGATGTTCATAATTCTCTCACAAAATGTTTTATAATTCTTTTTATATAGGTAAGCAATGTTTTCGTTATATTGTTGATGTATGTCTAATTAGGTATGTTTAATTGATTTTTTAATTTAACATATTGTTTTATTGTACAAAATATACAGGCTATTTATTACATCAGCTTATTATTTTTTTTAAATAAAATTAGCGCCACTTTTTGAGTGACAGGTTCCTTTTTCACAGGAAAATGAAACCCAAATCATTGCGCTTGGCTCGGCATTTACTTTCTCTTCACGCACAGCTTAGAAGATCTATTTTATTTTCTTTCTTTCATTATAGTTCTTTGATTTATAATTACTTAATTATAGTTTCAAGCAAAAGTATATGCTCGTTAAAATATTAATAACAAGGTAAATAGACAAGCTGTGTTTCTTAGACTTCAAAATTAGACAATCGAACATTTCCTTTCGAACCTCAGCCATTTAACTGCAAAAACAGGTGGATTATAAAATCAAATGACTTTTTTTAAGTCTTATCGTTCGAATTAACATAAGAAGAAAACCCAGTATAACTTGACCTCTAATCATGCAAGCTTCTCTTGTAATAGGAGATCCAGTTTAAACTAGACGAATCATTGGTCGCCTCGGACCTTTTTAGTACGATCAATTGCATTTTGCGGTCAGTAGCGAGTCAAATATTAACCGGTTTTAAGTTATCGGAATATAATTAACTACTATGAATAAACATTATGATGAATCAGCCGTGTCTCAGTTATTCAATAACTCCGTTGAGATTCTATTCAACATCATAATTTATTTATAGATAGTGGTTAAGTGGAAGTTCGTCACTCATTTTAATATTCATGTAGATTTACTCATTTCCATTAATAGTTTTTTAGAAGAAATAAAATAGGTTTTAAGTGTGATGACTAATACATTATAAGTACTAATTAAGATTTCGTAACATTGAAAACTTATTTATTTTTCATTTTGTCGATTTCAGGCACCTACATATTACTTATTCATTAGTGAATGATGACAATAAAAATATAAATTCTATATTCTGCACGCAATTATAAAAAATACTGTATAATATTTTTTCCTTTTACCAGGGACAGACCAAGCCCTTAAAACTTCCCAACAATAATAAACAATGGCCGAGATAACCCCAGATGTCAAATAAAAAATTTATCATTTTGTAGATACATAGGCAAAGTAAATAAGAACCATTTGTCGTAATTAGTCACACAATCTAAGACATTAAGGTCTTGACCTTGAATGAGCTATGTGCAAGCGCATTGTTGCTTACAATTGAACGCTAAACTAATTGAATATTATTTATTCTATTGAATATTATTTATGAAATTGATAACTTCGCCTTAAATAGAATTTCTTCGCTGCAGGTGGATATTTTTAGCTACTCGTAAATATGGGTGGCCTGAAGGTACAGACTAATGGACACAGTTCAAATTTAATAAAGCGTTATGTTGTTGGTTTGAGTTATACATATTAGTACAGTTTTTTTGTACATACTAAATCAGTATTAAGGTTTTTCGTATATCAGTTATCATTTATAACTAACCTCCGATTAACTATTTTTATCGAAAATATTATGATTATCATTACAAAATAGTGGCGTAACTATACTGTTCGGGGCCGGTGGCAAATTCATTGAATGCACCCGTGTTCCCAAAAAAAAACGGAGAAGTTCAGATGAATATTTCTGAACAGGACCCCCTTCCAGTTGGGGACCCGTGGCATTTTGTCGACTTGCTACCTCGTAGTTACGCCACTGATCGTAAGACATTAAATTATAGATACATTATTGAAAATACCTAAGTCAGCTGCGTGACATCACCGCGTCTGCGCACATTGCTTTTGAACAAGAACCCCGTTATGACTTGAAAGTAGTAGAGCTCTACTACTTTCAAGTCATAACGGGGTTTATTGAGAAAAGCTTTTCTCAATAATTTTAAGTAAACTGTTATTTTCAATTAATAATGTGGTTATTTATCCTAAGATTGTATGTAGTCTAAAATACCCTGTGATAGAGAGTAAATGTTATTAAGTGTCCGTTATCAACGCTTGACGTAGCAGTTGATAGCTATCGCACCATTAATTATGGCGGACTTATTAATGATGCGGGCTACGCTCAAATTGTAGAAGAAAGATAATATCAGAAAAAAGCAATTTAGTAAAGGAAAAACATACCTCATTTAGTCAACTGGTTTGAAGTTTTATATCATCGTACGATGTTTTTTTAAGACAAAAACCAAACATTGTTAAAAGTTAAGTTAAAATCATTGATACTTTTGAACGTCAAAAAAATAATTTAAAGTGAAGATATTTTCTCATTCTAAGATGTAAACTCCTATGATGAAGAACGAGCAAGAAACTCCATAGATTAATCTTTTTCAATCAGGTTCACAATACAATTCTTTAGTTACATAGTTTTGTTGGTGCTCAGGTCCAAATTCTTCTATTCATTTGAAGTTTAGAATGTCATAGGTACATTATTTTACGAGTTAGACGTTTAAAAATATCTTTTATGCTAAAACTAATAAGTTAAGAATAATTTCCACCAAGATACAATACTGTGCCGAATTTGGGGCCCACGAGCACCTCTGTCGTGTTTGCGTTTATATGAATGCTGTTCGGTTCCATGTCTACATGTAATGTAACTTGTGTATGCCAATAAATACATTTTAATTTTGATTGATTCGTTTATTTTGAACTAGTTTTTACCCGCGGCTTCGCTCGCGTCACAAAAGGATAAAAAGTAGCTTAAGTGACATATACCAATACATACAGCGCCATCTATACCAATACTTTTGTTTTTCCTCGGGAATATCAAATTTTTCCGGGATAAAAAGTACCCTATTATTTAATCCAGACTTCTAACTTTACGTCTGCAAAAATTCAAAGCAATCGGTTTAGTAGTTACGGCGTGAAATCGGAACAAACAAACTCACTTTCCGATTTATAATATTAGTAAGGAAGATTGGAAGCTTTTACGAATTCGTAATTAAACGCAACATTCAGATAAAGTCAAGTAAATGTGAATCGAAAAGTGAAGGAAAAAGTAACAAATTTTGAAACGGCATCGCCCTTTCGGAACTATGGAACAAAAATTTCAAATCCACGCATCCGTCATGATCCAAATATCATTCCTATTTCCCTTTTCCTGATTTACAGCCGAGCCGAAATTTATTTCTTCCTGACATTATATTTTCTTCATATTCGAATCAGTTCACGTAAAAAATACGACCACTAAATTATAAATAATGCGTATTTGTTTATTATACTGCGGAAACTGACTGTATTTGGTACAGTTGTGTCTATTTTTGGAAATTATCGATCACAAAAGTAAAGTAGCCTGATAAAGTAGTAAAATGGTAAAATACTTTAAAATTTATTTGAGTATATTCGACAACCAGTGACTTATCTTCACAGTACTGGGGCTCTTCTACGTGACAATGTTTGTCGTTATAATACACACAATATGTAACAGAATGTTAATGGAATAGTACTGTAATATTTTATAAGTATGTCTGTGCTTTTGATGAAATAAAATACTTACATATTGTAAAATTAAATGTTATGATATTTTTGGGATAAAGCAGAGTCCGATGATATTCTTAAAAATCCATTTACATTCAATAAGCTTAAGCGTGGGAAGTAATGCAGATGTTACTGTAACGGGTATGATCAATAAGGCACTGACTACACAAGCCACTTTTAGTACAAGCGACTGACAATTTAGGGGGTTTTCGAAAAACACAAGATCTCATGCAGGACCTGTTTCTAAAACTCAAATGAGTCTTTAGGCAACCCATAATAATGAAGATCAGCATATAATTATATCTGTTTTAAAATGTTACGTTCCACTGTAGTATAAACTAAATGCACTCTAGGGCTATTATCGCAGACAAATAAATTGTTACACAAATGGAGAATATAACAGCAGCTCATATGCAAAATTATAGAATGTAATTGGAGGTGCTCATGTGCAAATATTACTCGCTAAAATAAAGACCGTTCCCAATTACAGTAGAATACTAGTTTCTGCATTGTTGCTAAGCTATAATCCTGGTCTGTGTACACTTGGGATTATTTAACACTCTCATTAGAACGAAGTGGGGCCCATTTGATCACTTTGCACGCGCCACGTGCAATATCCAACTGTAATGCTCTTTCATACGACATGCGGTAACGCTGCGATGAATTTATAATTTTAATGGCTGCGACGTATTGTTTTTGTTGTTGTATGGATTTGTGTTGTACACTGGCTTATAGATGGGAAGTAATAAAAGCCACAGGTACTGTAAAATTTGTAATGAAAGATGATAATATTCTTTGTTACCAGTACTGAAAAGTTTATTTGTAACAATATATAAGAACTTAAATAAAAGAAAAGAAAAATTTATTTTATCTTTGGTTAATTCTAGAGTAGCTCTACTAAGCACAACAGCATAACGTAAATAAATCTTGTTGGTTTTTTTATTAGCCGACATCATTTTAATTCAAATGTAACTAAAATTTCTTCAGATGCGCTCTGTGCACGTAGTTATTAAGTTTACTAAAACCGTGCGTTACTAGACAATCAGTCTGTAAATACTCTTACAATTGTCGCAATTCCAAATACAAGTTTAAGTGAAATTAGTTAATAGTTTCGATGGTATTGGCAACTATAAACGAAGCATTGTTTAGAATACCTGCTGAATAAATACATTCTTGTAATTATTTAGTGGTACATGTAATGTAGGTACGTTCACTATAAAATTAATGAAGTATGTATAATTAAATGTTTAGCTGTTCTTCGAAAATTGTAGCATTTTTATATGAAAACAGTTTGAAGTTAATGTTCCTCTGGGGAGTTTTAGAAGTTCATCGTTTTTATTTGATACTTACTCTATTACCTACGTACCTGTTTGACGTTTTTATTTTATGAAACCTTATCTTTACACATGCAACATTACTTTATTTAATAAATATAAACATTTACAGTAATGTAGTTAATTATTCGGCTCAGTAAAAATATAATAAATTATCTAAGAATCCAAAGATTTTATATCAATAAACTCATTCGATATTACAAAATACTTACCTACCATAACAATAAATTATAAAGTTGTACCTATATGAAAATATCCGTAATAAATATTCAAAGACAAAAAGAAATACAATACTTAATTTAGGTCAAGTCTTGAATATAATTGTCGACCTACATACATAGGTACTTAGTTAAATAAATATTTGGTTATATATAAATAAACAGCTGTATATATATATAGACACAGTAGTAGGAACTGTGTTAGAAATAATTTCAATATGAATGTATTATGATGAGTGTGTTTTTAACATCACGCCTTTTATCTCCGAAGGGGTAGGCAGAGGTGCACATTATGCCACTGTACAATGTAACACCCACTTTTCACTATTTATGTTATGAGTTCCATGTAATAGGGGGTGAGCCTATTGGCATATACCGGGCACAATTCCAGGCTCCGTGCTACTACTGAGAATTTTTTAAAACCAAGTATTATTTTGCTCGACCCGGGAATCGAAACCGAGACCCTTTGCCCGGCAGTCTCACTTGCACTCGGCCAACGAGGCAGTCGATTAGACGCATTAGACGCAGATGAACCAAATAATTATATTCGACCATTATTTATGTGTTTTCCACTAACAACATGTTGATTCAATTTAATTGCGTATATTTGGTCGAAACAAGCCATTCAAATTGATAAAACAACTGTTTAGGATGGAGTCATCGCTTATTTGCATCACTTCAGTAATTTTACTCGACGACTCCAGACATATTGTCTACGTTATAATGTATTGGCACACGAATTGGCTCCAATTCACTGAAAACAATTTCAAAACATTGAATCACTGAGATTTTTATAGCTTTCAAAAATATTAAATTATGTAGATAATTGGATACGTATTTTTACGAGTTCCGCAGACCACCGTGAACATTAAAGAGCTATTTTGAAGGGACGCGTTTCATTTTCAAGGAAATTGTTGCTGGACGCCGTCGTCTTTGAACATCGGCGTCGCGTCCTAAGAAATTATCAATGTTAACACCCTAAATTTATTCATTGCTTATGACTAAATATTACTCTCACAAACTTCCTGTTATTCTCCGAAGGTATATTATTATACGTGTCACTCTCTATTGCCACGCTCAGTATGGATGAGTTACGGTTAACATTAATTTATTGGCGTAGGCATCGTCTAATCGAAGTTAAAAATAAACTTTTGCGGTATTTATTCAATGAATAATACTCAAATTAAAATAACCTACACAATATTGCTTGTTAATACACTCTTAAAGTACGTAAGTAAACTTGTGACGAATCTGACGATATCGACCCAGCCAAATGAATACCGAAGTGGTACAAGGTTGAACCAAAATTGTACATTTGTGTCAAAACAAATATAAAATCGTATCAATAGCAATTTGGGAACTAAAGATAAGGTTAATTGGTGTTATATTAAATTTGACAAGATATAAAACCTACTGACAGTTTCGTAAAGTATGAGAATAAAAGTTGCTTAAGAATAAATTGATCAAATACTTACTTAAAACTGTGTCAGACATTAATGAAATTTGTTGTTGAAAGTAATAATAAAGATAAACTGGCTGGCAAAGATATAAGAGATACCTAAATAAAAGACAGCATGCTAGTTCATTAGCCTAAATAAGATGTAGTAAGATGTTATTATTATGCGTATATTACATTTTTATGAATGAAAGTTATAGTATGTTCCTATATATTTTATGGAGTGACAAACACGTGCAATTGTCTCTTTATCCACCAACTATCTGTCATACTCGATGCTTGCATTGATATAACTAGGTAAGATTATATTATTATGTTTTCGGCTTACTCATGTAATTATTTGACGAGGAACATGAGTTCCTTCATGAGCAGCGTTTCGCGACCCGCGACGCGGCGTTAGCCGAAAACACAATAATATATTTCGTATGTGTCACGAAAGTTATAATACAAATATAGGTAAGATTAATCGTGAAAAACATAAGAGTGTATGATAATGATACTGTAATAGCTTCTGACAGTAAAACCAGAATATAATCTACCTCTGTATCATTCGAATCTTTTCAGCCAATATTTTCGTCATTGAGTATTAACCATTAATCTATGAACTTTCGAAATTAAAACATTTAAGGTGAATCAACCCTAGAGAGAACCTCATAAGAGCCCCAATTTTTTGGACAGTTGGATAACTGCGTCTCCCGCTTCCCTTCTGTAACCTGGCGCCCTAGACATTTGTCTAGTTTTCGTTAGGGATAATATGACTCGGTTCATAGTACATAGTACAGAGTATGTCTCTGCATCAAAATGTCATTGTAAGCAAGGCAACCAGCATCCAAATTAGGTACGACTGGCGTAACATAAATACCGTCCATCGTCCATGTGACGGCGGATGTCCGACCGAAGATGTTTGTTTTATCTTTCGAAGGATATCCTCAAGTGATATTATTAGAATTGTTCGTATTATTGATGTGTTTTACATTAACATCTGTCTTCTCTATATGTGCTGTGAAACTTCTTTCTTTGTCTTTTATGAAGCAGTTGTTAGATCTACATTTTGAGAAGTTTTCTTCTATTTTCGCATTTACTTTGCGATTTAGACAATTGTTTCTACATAATGTCATGCTTCTTGTTATCCGTAACTGTCCGTAAGGGTAGACAAAGGTGCACGTATTAAAATCAATACTAACTTTAAACCACTTTTGTTATGGTTTTGATATCTTTCTCAATATACCTATGAGTTTGTTTAATGATTTGTTTATAAGGTGATCGAAGGTACAAACCATCCAATCCCAACGATAAGAACGTTTGCGTATGAATTAAATAGTAGGTTGTGGCGTGCACAGTGCATCAGTGTGTGCAGTGCAGTTTTATAGCAAGAAAGTATGGGTATTCATTATATTTCTTCAAGTATTATCAGAATTAATCAATATTATATTATTTTGTATATTTTATATATAATCTTATTTTGCAATTCAAAGTATATATTCTAGGACTTTAATTTAATAGTAGTTAATATTAGATTAAAAGTACATACCTACGGGCTATTTTGATATAAATTCGTGAATTATTTCAAAAACATATTCTGTTGCCAACAGTTCTAATTAAATAGATACTACAAGCATTTCGTAGTTCTTGTAATAATTTATCTTAGATTTACTATATTTGTCTAATGTGGGTAGTACTCACCGCGGCTATCAGCAAACTAAAATAAACCAGAAATCCAATGTCAATTTGAGTTTGTTGATTCAATTCCGGGCCAATATCGCTTGATTTCTTTGAACACGCTTAACAAGGTATAATAAAATAATGTCACAAAAATAATCCTCAAAACGTATTTTAACGTTTCTGTCATCACAATGTTTGCTAATAAAAATAACTTTCACTTCCACATTCACGATAAAATTTTGTTCGTTAAATATTATGTTCGCGCCAATTTATTTTATATTTTTCGGCACACGCGTGCGTCGTCCGCGGCGGTATATGTCACACTGACATAACGACGGTACAGCACAATGCGCTCGCGCACGCATTGTCAATAAAGTTGTACACATTATTTTTTGTAGTTGCCAATGCAAATGTAACCGTGCTGCTTAGAATGAAGGGTCAAAATACAATATACACAGTACTTAAGTTACGTGAGCAAGCAGGACGGAATGAGTCATTCTACAATCCACAGCTGGCTGCGTCATTCATAACGGGTTCTCATTAAAATTTCGCTATTATGACGTCACGTTAAGGCTTATAATCGATTGATTTTTGTTATATTTTATTGTATTCTTACAATGGACGGTGTCCCATTTTTTTTGTACCGGTGTAACTGCATGTCCTGATGCGGTGAGTAATTTATTTAAGTCTGCCTTGGAATCGTATGTAGGTAATTGCAAAAATTAATGGTATGAAACTGATTTTACTAGAAAAAGTTCAAGGCCACTAGTTTCCACAGTATTTGATTTGAAGCTAACAAAAACTTATTTGGTAACCAAGCAGAAACTTGTTGCTTTAAATAAATAAAAGAAATCAATTCATTGCACTCACTGTTCATTTACTAGCTGTTGCCCGCGACTTTGCCCGCGTAGAAAATGAATTTTTGAATATGATTTTATTGTTTCAATTTTATCAAAACAAAGTAGCCTATGTTACTTCTTAGTACATCAGCTACCTGCCAATAAAAGTCTTTTAAAATCGGTCTAGCCATTCCAAAGATTAGCCAGTACAAACAGACAGACAAAAATGATAAAAAAAATGTTATTTTGGTATGTGCATCGCATTGGGTACCTTTCATAATCAAAAATAAATTAATTCGACTGTTCAATACAATAAAATATAGAAAAATAATTACACTTTCATTAATTTTTTATATGACCAACTTAAAATTTTAGTATTTTTTCATTTTTTTTAGAAATAAGTATATTGTTTTAACTCTAAAAAACGTGACGTCATAAAACACAATCCCGTATAAAATTCACAGTAAAAAATAGTATTGAATTTGACTAGTTAGCAAGTACGCAATTACAAATAAAAGAGGTTTATTAATTAATGATTCATTACGTAATCGTTGCTTCCTTACCCAAGTAATTGCAATTTATAATAATAATCCATAGTTCCATACCAAATCGCGAAAAAATGTTAATGGCCATTTTTATTCCAAGTTTCCTAGTAGTTGCAATGAGTCACACTTAACATTGTAGTTAACAACTAAATGAATTAAGGAGTGAAATTAATACATCTAAGTAATACAATACTGTATTGACCGATGACCTAGGACTAGATTAGACTAACTAACCCAGTATTATACCTAATTTATAATCAAGTAGCAAAGTATTATAGACATATTATACTTCCATAGTCCATCATCATCGTACGTGTGTGGGAGACCCATGCTTCGGCACAAATGGGCCGGCCCGACCGGAGTGATACCACGGCCTCGCAGAAAACCGACGTGAAGCAACGCTTGCGTTTTGTTTCGTCGTATGAGTGAGGTTACCGGAGGCCCAATTACCCTCCCCTTCCCCAATCTCCTCAATTCCTGAATCCCCAACGATCCTCAAACTCCTAATCCCCAAAAGGCCGCTAACGCACTTGTAACAACTCTGGTGTTCCAGGTGTCCATGGGCGACGCCGATTGCTTACCATCAGGTGGTCCGTCTGGTAGTTTACCGGCTCATACCATAAAAAAAATCATCATATCAGCCATACGACGTCCACTGCTGAACATAAGCCTCCCCCAATGTTCCATAGCCCTTGTTAATATTATATTTTGTCACAGGGAATGTGTATAAATCTGTTACGAATTTATGGCTTTGTAAATTGCTGGATCAATTGAGCTTCAATTTTGAATAAAGATAATATAACATTACGTCTTTTATCCCCGTAGGGGTAGGCAGACCCGAGCGTACGGCGCGTCGCGTTCCGCGCGCGCCTCAAAGAGCCATCAGACCACCACAGATGGGGCCCATTAGGGCCGATGCCGATTCGGAGTCGCGGAGAACCTAACGGGTAACCGGGGCTCCGGCTCGACGTGCAGGAGAAGGAACGGGGTGGTTTTTAGTCAGTAAGAGTCTGACACTCCCTTCCGCCTCACCCAGGCGGGAGCAGTAATTCGATGATTTTCCCCCCTTAAAAAAAAAGGGGTAGGCAGAAGCCCACATTATGACACATAATGCCACTGTACAATGTTACACCTACTTTTCACTATTTATGTTATGAGTCCCATGTAATAGAGGGTGGGCCTATTGCCATATACCGGGCACAATTACAGACTCCTCGCTACAACAGAAAAATAAAAAAAACCAGTAATACTTGCTCGGCGGTTGCACTTAGGACCACTCGGCCACGAGACAGTCCCGAAGATTGTTTGATTAATAAGAATTTCGAAAGTCAAAACATCTCAGTACTATTTATTATTATTATTATTTCTCCTGCCCTTATCCTAAGTAGCATGGGGTTGGGCGCATATCTTATTCTCTCATTCTCCCCTATCAAACATTTATTTTGTTTGTTTATATTTGTACCTACTGTATTTAAGACACTTGAGGCCATATTTTTGAATACAGTTCTGCTTTTTTATGTTAATGTTTTATTTTTGTCATCTTAAAGGTACCTACTATATTGAAAGTGGACTCACCCAGGCGGGAGAAGTACCCAGCAGTCTATAAGTTACTATTATCCAATATATACACAATATAGGACCTTAGTATTAATACCACACTAACAACGTTTTATTACGTAATACAAACGTTTAGTTAATAAATTAATACAACAATAACTAAAACAATTCACTAGTTTAAGATTACACGGCAGCTTATCGTTTCAAACGATATCATAATGTGTTATACGAACTCAAAACGGTCATTAAGTATCACTCAACGGCCCTCTAAATTACGTTTAAAGCGTAATTACACTGGTAATTAAAATGAAATGTCGTTTAGGGGTGCACGTTAAAAATTAATTTATTCGCCGTACCTACCCAAATCAGGGTTTAATGTAAAAACCTTTTGTTTTGTGGAGATAACCTTTTTAACTGCAACTGCTTTGAGTCGAATTCTTAGTTTTTTTTTTTATTTATGCCCCCCACTAGGATTTTCTCCTGTGTCGTGGGTGCGTTTACAAACATACAAGTTCACATCCACAATGACACCCAGACCCGAAACAACAATTTGTGAATCACACAAAGTGTCCCGTGCAGGAATCGAACCCGCGACACGTTGCACGGCAGCCGGTTGCCCAGCCACCGCACCAACCGTGCAGTCAATGTTGCTGGTGTTGAATGTGGCAATCATAAGTAGATTGTGTTACTCCTAAATGACTGGGACAAAATTGATCAATGTACAATTCCACAATATTTTATTACATTAGAATTTAAATGAAATAAGTATAGGTATACAACTTAAAATATAAATAATTTAAAAATAAAATGTTTACACCTTAAAAAAATAATAAAAATGTATCATAAGGCATCAAGGAAAATATTTTCGTCATCGCTACCGTGAGGTAAGCTGCCCAAAAGACTGGCAGCATTGCCATATTCAATGCCAATGCTTAACCTTTGGCCAAGATAGTAGCCAGTCCTTCCATCACCTGAAGTGTCAACCATCCTCCTTACAAAAATACTAGAAGAATATATGTCTTTTTTTAAACGAAAATATGGAACCCGTACCATCCTTAATGAATTGATATTGAAAAAAATCTAGTTCTAATAACGAGGATTAACTAATTAGAAATCCCTATTAATTTGGTTATTAAGGTTTTTATTAGATCCTATTTTTTTACTTTGAATTGCATTTTAACGTTATATTGCAATTTAATTTCGAACAGGAAAGTATAACTACTCTCAATTTTGACCATGAAATCAAAGTAAACGCGATCACTGAGAAATCGACATGTATTAGTGATTTCTGAGTTTTGCCTCAAAATGAAAGTTTGAAATTACAAATCGAAAGTTTGAAGCAGAAAGAAATGCTTCGTTCGATGTAATTCAGACCATGAGGTAAATATGAATGCGAAAGCAATAAGAGGTTGAATGCCTATTTCTTACAGGGATTTTTTTTAAAGGGAGGAAAATCATCGAAAGACTGCCTCGTTGTCGAATGGTCGCAAGTGCGACTCCTGGGTAAGAGGTCTCGGGTTCGATTCCCGGGCCAGGCAAAGTACAACTAGATTTCTAAAAAATAAGTCGTAGCTGTCTAGATTTGTGTCTGGTATAAGGCAATAGGCTCACTCCCTATTACATGGGACTCAAAACATAAATAGTGAAAAGTGGGTGTTACATTGTAGGTACAGTATGGCATTGAGTGCCGTAATGTGCACCTCTGCCTTCTCCTTCGGGGATAAAAAGACATGATGTTATATGTATATATATCATCGAAAGACTGCTCCCGCCTGGGTGAGGCGGGAGGGAGTGTCAGACTCTTACTCTCTTAAAAACTACCCCGTTCCTTCTCCTGCGCTTCGGGCCGGAGCACCGGTAACCCGTTAGTTTCTCCGCGACTTCTTACAGGGATAAGATTCTCTATATGATATTTTTTTCCTAACGATATGATTCCGTGCTTATTAGTAACTGAATATTTATAAAATTAACCGAACTCTGAAAGTCTACTGAAACTTGTAGACACTATTAAATTTGACGTAAGAAAACCACTACATGAAGTAATCATGTGTTAATTTATAGGACGACATTTAAATAGGTATATCCTTGTAAATATTATCAAGTTAGATTGCTCCTCAACATGACTCTACATACATTATGATAAGCCGTTTTATCCCCAAAGGGGTAGGCAGAGGTGCACATTACGGCACATAATGCCACTGTAAATGTAACAGCCACTTTTCACTATTTATGTTATGAGTCTCATGTAATAGTGCGCCTAATGCCATATACCAGGCACAAATCCACACTATGTGCTACAACAATTTTTTTTAGAAATCTAGTTGTACTTTGCCTGACCCGGTAATCAAACCCGAGACCTCTTGCCCGGGAGTCGCACTTGCAACCATTCGACAACGAGACAGTCCGAGCAGATTGCTCCTCATGCCATAGCATATTTTTTTCTGAATGATGAAAAATATACATTAGCGAAATAATGAATTTCAGCATAAGAGCAAAAATAATAATAAATTCAATCAAAGCATCAAACAATCTAGATTTAAAAAATGTATAGGTATTTCAAATCAAATTAGCGAGTAATACAACTAGGCAGCGTGGAACGGATATTTTCTCGCACGAATTCCAATTAACTTCGGTACGCAGAACTTTTGAATTCACACCGTTTGAACCTGGTGGAATATTCTGAATAGCTATTCGACACGAGTAATTGATTAAAATTTAACAAATTTCAAGTGAGACTTCAGAAAATATTTCACTGTTACCGTTTATAGCACTTTTGTCAAGTTGCAATTGAAGTTACAAGATACACAATGCTTGTATTCACGCAGAATTGAATCATTTCGTACCATCAGACTGAATTGAATGTCTGTTTGCGAATTCTTGGTTACAATTTTATTACAAAGGAATTTAGGTAATCAAAATTCCTTGGTACATTATCTAGGCATGCTGAAAGGACTTGCTTTGTTTTTTGGTATACTTTAGAAAATAAATTAGGTAAATACTATTTTTCTACGTCATTGTTCATTGTCAAATGCGTATAAGATGTTCTTCTAGCTTTATTACAGTTGAAGGTTTAATTATTTCATTCACTCATAACATCACTCCTTTTACGCCCATTACGGCACTTAATGCCACTGTACAAATAACATCCACTTTTCACTATTGATGTGATGAGTCGCATGTAATAGTGCCCGATAAGTATATGGATACTGGGCACTATTTCAGATCCAATGCTACTACTGATTTTTTTTTTTAAAACAATAATACTTGGTCCGACTCTTATCCTAAGTATTAAGGGTTTGGAGCATATCTTGCTCTTTCATTCTCCCCTATCAAACATTTTTTTATACTACTCGACGATAAATGCAGGCATTTTAATAAGACATACTTCAGACAACACCTAAGTAGGTACTTCGCTATAATAGACAGTACCTGTGAACGCACATAAGTTAGTAAGATCATTCGTATTCACCTTACTGCAGCTCAAGACATATATCTCCATTTTAAAGACATTTTGCAACCATTAAGGTATTCTTCTTAAAATATTCAATTTCAAATGTTAAAAAGGTTTCAGAATGATCTTTGGATTATATTTAGAGATATTATTCTAGAAGTTTCTAGCTCAGTAATTGTATGTATGTACATGGATGAAAAAAATAATTGATATAAACTTTCAAAGTTAAAGCTGCAAAAATTTCAAGTGTGTAAAATGTTTGTAAAATCCTGATAATGATAGGTATACCGATGAAAATTTGCATGACCTGTTGTTTTTGGATTTTGGATTCTTGGCAGATGTTGGTCATAATATTACTATTTTTCACATAATGTGAAACGAATTTCGACATGGAATGAAGTTCATACAGCCAATTAATACGCAAGTAAAAGGCTATTCACTGCCTCGTTGGCCGAGTGGTCGTAAGTGCGACTGCCGGACAAGGGGTCTCGGGTTCGATTCCCGGGTCGGGCAAAGTATTACTGGGTTTTTAAATATTCTCAGTAGTAGCACGGAGTCTGGAATTGTGCCCGGTATATGGCAATAGGCTCACCCCCTATTACATGGGACTCATAACATAAATAGTGAAAAGTGGGTGTTACATTGTACAGTGGTATAATGTGCACCTCTGCCTATCCCTTCGGGGATAAAAAGGCGTGATGTTATGTTATGTAAAAGGCTATTCAATAAAACTGTATTTGTCTTATTAACGATCACTTTTCTCTTCGTTTTAAATGAATGAAGCGCATATTTGTGGTTCGCAAACGTATCATTTCGTTTTCCCCTTCACATACAAATTAAGTTTGTGACATTAACGTCACTGTTATCGCATCCTTTCGAAAAGTTCCCGAGATGGTCCCGAAAGCGACGTTCTGTTATTTATTATGCGACGGGAACATTTGCAAGGGCTACGTTTCGGATGTTCTTGGACTGAATATGCAAGAAATGTTGGTAGTTTTTCGCTAGGTAGAAGTAAAAGAGAGATGTATATGGTTAACAGGTTTAATGTAGTATTAGTCCAAGAATAGAAGTCAACTTTATTTATTTTCCTACTTTATTTACCTTTATATAACTATTGAACTATGAAAAACATTACAACAATATAGTACAATAAAAAGAACTTGTCTACTTTAATTACAATATATGTCAGTATAACATGAATGTGCGTAAAAATTATATAAAATTGCAAGCCATTTCGAGGTCGTTGATGAGAAAAATTGTGTAGGAAAAATTTTAATTTATATTTTTATACAACATGGCAATGCTCTGCAGTCCCATTCTGCAGTCATTTTGACCCACCATTTGGGTCCACTTATGATTCACTGTTCCATTCCAGAACAGTCATTAAATCGTCATTTTCTTCAGCCTGGAAGGAAATGAGCGCAATATTTTGTGGGACGTGTTATCACGGCACTTTAATTTAATCATGGACCGTACTTGTTTTTAACTGAAAACAAAAGGCCATGTTGGGACAAAATGGAAAATGGAATGAGGTCCAGTAAAGCCGTGACATTTCCGAAAAGGATGAGATAGCTGATAGCTAGCAATGTTTTACTGTCGTCCATCAAAAATATCCATTAACAATTTGCAATGTTGATGATGCGTGGTCGCTTCGATAAAGAATGATTCCTGTGTTTGAATTCGGTGGTCCAATTTACGGTCAGGTGGATCCATTTTGATAGGAACCCAAAAACATCATAAATTTGTCTGCGGCGTGGTTATGTATTGTAATGCTGAGTTTATATGGAATTTTCACGGTGATGAAATTGTTCTTTCAATGGAATTGTTTTTTTTGTTCTGTGATAGTTAAGTAGATACTAACCTGTGCTCCTAAAACTTGATTGAAACACAAAATAATGTGCAGAATTTCATTAAAATCATTTAGTACATTTTAAGTCTTTAAGTAATTAACATGTTCGGACACTTGATCACATTATTTATACATAGAGTTAATTTAATAATCTAACGATAAATAAAACTTAGCATGTATTTATAGTAGTTTCTATAAAGTTCTTAGAATATAATTATTGTCACTAGACTAGTTTTATTGGACATAAAATGTGAAGTATAATATCAAGAGGTATCACAGAAGCAATATGAAGCTGCTTGAAGTTTAACGATCGTTGCCATATTGAATGCACACTTTACTATATGACCGTAAAGGTATTTCAAATAGTTGATCTATTATCCTAGTATTATTTTCACTCGATGCAATTGATAGCCAAAAGTAAACCGTAATATGTAAATAAATAAGTATTATGTGCTGTTCTACATTAAAACGATGTTAATTTTATGAACAGTACAGGGATCCCACTTTAAGTGCCACACAGAACACACACACACAGTTTACCCTCTGACGAAGAACAGAATTGTGTAAAGTCAAAGATACACTAAGGGACAAATATCCTGCAAAACGTGTCGCCAGCGACGTTGAGTGAAGTAGCGCGACGTTGCCGGACTTTGGTCGACATGCCTGGCAACATCAACGTCGCAGTAGACATAAGTCGCGCGTTGTCGCCATATATTTTAGGCGAAGTCGGCCGACTTCGCCTGACATGTCACCGATACATGTCGTGGAAAATGTTTTCCCTAGTGTACCCTTGACTTGATCATAATAATTCATTGATAACTTTACTAACGGCATCACTAAAAACTTGATTAAGTATTAATTTCTCGTGATGCAGTTGAGTCATATCAAGTCAATCGTAAGAGTGCCTTGTCGTTTAGACTCTAATAAAATGCAAAGATTTTAACATTTACTATCTAAAATCACACGATAAACCGTATTCTAATGACTGATTCAGTCGTAAATCGGATCGACTTCACCATCGGAGCAATGATCCTTAAAGTACATTCATTAACAAAACAGCTGAGTTGACGTCTGGGGCTCAGCAGCTTTTATTCAATGTTCTGCATGCTCTTTCGAATATTATTTACGAATGCATCGCAATGAAAACGCCGAATATCGTAGTAATTATCATAAATACTTTATTGTTGTTTTTATGGGGTGATAAAAGTGAAATTTAATGGTGTGTATGGCTACATATCCAACTGTACAAATCCAAAATATAATGGTCTCTCCACGTGTGATCTCTCAGTACATTCGTTGGTCAGCTTATACTGGTACGTATAATTTGATGTGAAGGGGTGTACAACGTAGCCATGCACTGCTTTATTAATGTTTGGTTTTTATTTTAGTGCAGCACTGTACGGTTTGTAAAACATTATTGCTGTCCGCATCTGTACATCGCGTCATATTAGTTTTTCGAGGAATTTTGTCTAGTCAGCAATTGCTTGAAATCAAGCTTTAAGCAACTCCTTTCCTTAAAGAAATAAATGTAATACTATGTTTAAATAGGATAATTTAACTAAAATTGTCGTCGCCGTCTGGCCTTTACAAATCATCATATTCAAACGTAATTCCAAAGAATATAATAACATTTCTAGAAAACTTTCCATGAAATAAGTACTAGCGATATAATATTACTTTTAAATAGCATATTTTATTACATTTGCCACACAAAACACTATTAAACCAAAATTATGAATGGAAATGTACCTAATTGCTTTAAGACGTAGACCGAAGCCAAAATTATATTCAAAAAAAGAAAATTGGAACAGCGTCTAGTAATTAAAAAAATAATAATAATGCTTTCGACTCAAAGAAAAAGAAAATGGCCAGTCGGTACCAGAAGCAATAAGGATGAAGGTCGTTGACCTTTATTGGACCAAATCACAGAGCGGAGGGTTTTGATTTCAACAGCCTTAATTCAGGTTATTTGGTTTAGAACTGAACAGGCTAGCGATCTGACTCGAACAGTTTTTCTTTGATTGAGACCTAATATTATTTTCGGATCAAAGAGCTTCGGTTCAATGTTCTTAATGGATTTACGGGAATTAAAAATGTAGATGTGAACCTTTCCTTGGGATTTTCGTCAGTAGTGAACGTCTTATGGCTGACGATAATTGCGAAGTTGATCAGTCGTAAAATAGATAATTCAGCTCGATTTCGCTCATACATTGCTACCATTATAAAAATCCAACCCTTACGATGTTGTCGCGGAGAACCTAACGGGTTACCGGGGCTCCGGCTCGACGTGCAGGAGAAGGAACGGGGTAGTTTTTAGTCAGTAAGAGATTGACACTCCCTCCCGCCTCACCTAGGCGGGAGCAGTCATTCGATGATTTTCCCCCCTTAAAAAGAAAACCCTTACGATGTTGAAACATCAAGGACCCAAAAAGCAACCTTGAGACACTTTCACAATGCATCTACTCAATCAAAACCTAACGCTGAACTATTAATGCTACTTTTATTATAGACTGCCTTCTGCCAAATGCTTTTCCCATAATATTCCAGACTATAATATACCACTGTTCCAAATTTCCTTCAGCCGGTTTGACGTGATTTAGTAAAAAACATACAGAAAAGCTCACATACTTTCACACATATATATATATATAAAAGAAAGTCGTGTTAGTTACACCACTTATAACTCAAGAACGGCAGAATAGATTTGGCTGAAAATTGGTAGGGAGGTAGCTTAGAGCCAGGAGACCGACATAGGATACTTTTTGACCAAAATTTTTTTTTACTTTTTACCGAAAATCACGAACGGAGACGGGAAACAATGGGATTACGCGTACGAAGTCGCGGGCAGAAGCTAGTTTTTAATATTGATAAGATTTACGTCACTTAAAGACTACTAAGCTCGTCTCTAGGATGACACAAGAGAAACCATGTCACCAAGTTAGTCTCCTAAAATCTAGGTCCGAAGATCCTGGCTCCTAAATAGTGTAGTTATGAGCTCCCCCCACAGGGAACCACATCCTCATTTAAAGAGAGGGGGCTGAGCAAATAGCGTGTAACACTTTATGCCCAAGGTGACATGCATTCTGGGACTGAGAATGTTGCTGGGACACCATTTAGTCTGATTATGTAATTGGTTATGGTACTTGTTATAAACAGGGTGATTTGGATTCATCAGTTCAATATTGCCACGCTTGCTCAATGCGGGTTGGCAATTTTAAACATACCTATAATTAGAAATTATAAGCTTAGGTTTCCTAACGATATTTTTTCCTCACCGTTTGTCAGTGGTGTCTAGATAATCTTAGAAAGCACATATAACGCGGAAAAGTCACATTGGTAATCGCTGTTGATAGGTTTTGAACTCGCACCGTCATGCACGAGAAGCGGGCGTCCAAAACCTCCGGGCCACCACGTCTTTTTGACATTTTACTCCACATAGCACATCATCAATTTTCTCAATAAATTATAATATTCATTTATTTAACAAAGCCAATCAGACTATACGTCTAATACAGATACGATAAGTTTGGCTATTAACAATTTTCTACGCTATTAAGAACTCACGTATATCCCTAAGTATTATCAAAGTCGATTTAAAATTACGACCAAACTCTTAATTACTTGGAACTTAAAACGACTGTTAGCCGCATGTATGGTAATTAACTGGCAATTAACACATACCCAGTGAAATTAACTGACTTAGAAGCAAGCAGAGTTGCTAACTATGCTTAAAGTTTTAAAGTAAATTATGAAGTTTTATATATTGACGTTGAATAAAGGATTTTCATAACCTTTGATAAAATATTTTGGACAAGTAAAAGGGTAGAAGGTATTGGTCGAAGTTCGTATTTCCACGCATAAGTTTTGACAATCAAATAAATACAGGTAAGAGTACTTCTACGAGTAACGCTAGTTTCATATGTGAACCTTTTAATTATTATAGAGCATAGATGTAACAAATAAGTAGATGATAATAAAGTATATTTCTTGAATTACACATTTGTAATAAAAATTATTGCAGTATTGAAAGGTATGTTTTTTATGGTATAACCCGATAAACGAGTAATTAGATTACCTGATGGTAACCAATCTGCGTCGTCCATGGACACTTAGAACACCAGAGGCGTTACAAGTGCGTTACCAGCCTTTTGGGGATTAGGAATTTGAGGATTGTTGGGGGAAAGTGGGGTAATTAGGAATCCGGTAACCTCAGTCACACGACGAAACATAACGCAAGTGTTGTCTCACGTCAGTTTTCCGTGAGGCCATGGTGTGACTCCGGTCGAGCCGGCCCAATCAAGCCGAAGCATGGTTCTCCCACACTTAAACATTTGATTGATGGTGTGTGCACTATTATAGGTACAAAAAGTAGTTAAGAAAAGTATCTTGTCCTGTACCAAAACTTTCTATATTTACGTCACGTCTGACGCTTTCCCATTACGTAACGATATTGAAGTAACAGAAAGAGCATAGATGTTAGAGCGATTAGTCGTAAACTGCAATATTTTCGTTGCCTCGTTGGCCGAGTGATGGCAATTGCGACTGCCGGGCAAGGGGGCTCGGGTTCGATTCCCGGGTCGGGCAAAGTATTACTAGTTTTTTTTAAAATATCTCAGTAGTAGCACGGAGTTTAGAAATGTGCCCGGTATATGGCAATAGGCTCACCCCCTATTACATGGGACTCATAACATAAATAGTGAAAAGTGGGTGTCACTTCTGTGTGCACCTCTGCCTACCCCTCCGGGGATAAAAGGCGTGATGTTATGATGCAATATTTTCGGTTCAACTAGTCTTAATGGGTTGCCTTATTTCAAAGTCAAAGTCAAAATCATTTATTTCAATTAGACCAGATTAGAAGGCACTTTTGAACGTCAACAAAAAAATAAAAGTGAATCTATTAGCTCATTCCAAGGTGTAGATTCCTATGTAGAAGAACGAGCTAGAAACTCCATGTTACTCTTTTTGAATCAGGTTTACAATACAATTCTCTAGTTATCTACATAATTTTGTTGTTTGGATTGTGCGAGAGCAATAATACTGCTATTAACATTACATAACATAACATCACGCCTTTTTATCCCCGAAGGGGTAGGCAGAGGTGCACATTTCGGCACTTAATGCCACTGTACAATGTAACACCCACTTTTCACTATTTATGTTATAAGTCCCATGTAATAGGGCGTGAGCCTATTGCCATATACCGGGCACATTTCTAGGCTCCGTGCTACTACTGAGATTTTTGAAAAACCCAGTAATACTTTGACCGACCCGGGAATCGAACCCGAGACCCCTTGCCCGGCAGTCGCACTTGCGACCACTCGGCCAACGATGCAGTATTTATGCTATTAACATTATTATAATAAAAAGAGGCTACATAAAATCTTTACACTTGATTTGTAACACGATAGCCGATTACATATCGTTCATTCTAACCCCTAGAACGGACCGTCCATGAAGACTAAGTGCGGGCTTATTACCAATCGTAACTGCCTTAAAATTGCCAAAAAATCAGTTTTTTATCCGTTCTCCGTAGCCAAGGCCCATGTAACCATAACATTAAACCTTCCTATATTAGTACTTTGGAATATTTATCTACTTTTATACGACCTAAAGTTATCTGATCAACATCTATAATTATAGTGGGCAAGTTCACATTTGAACGCTTTAAGTAGGATAGTACAGTTATATGTGTATATAGATGTGTGATTGTGTAGGTATATAGATTTATTTATATTTTACCTATGTACTCTTTTAGGGTGCGTCCACATCTGCATTTAAACTTATTATTTATAACAACCATGTGTGAGTTGAGAACAAATCCTGCACACGCGCAGCTCGCGGGTACCTCGCAAACGGCTGGCGAGCGGCACGTTCGCAGCGCCTTCGCCAAATGTGGCACACTTACAATAGTGTGGTGACCATTTTAACAAATCAAGATTTTTCACTGGTAAGGAGAGCACTTTTAGTCGTCCGTTGTGGCAATACTTGTAAGTATTATGACAAACGACTGACGAATTTGATGTTTTAATTCCGAAAATCTGATAACAAGCGAATTCAGCTTAAAAAGTCTTTCATTTTTTATCTAGCTGTAGAGGAATCTAGATGAAATATGATGTTGTAGTAATTTAATTAGACCATCTTACAAAAACAGTACAGAACATATTTATTCCTAAAGGCAAATGATAAATATTTTACCAAATTAATTTACTCATGGCCTGGCCGAGTTGTCCCAATTTCATGAAACCCATCATTTGCATAGATATGAAGCAATAACCCTGTATCCTTTTTCCAGCCTTCTCTCTCTACCTACTAGCGCTGGTCATATTCTCCATGTGACCTTATAAAATATCCATTTCATCAAATATCTAATTTACGATCTCTTTTAATATTTTTGATAGTGAAAAATATTTTGAAAACTTATCTCTCTTATATCATCTATCATTTAATCAAATACATTTAATCTATTACATGGGACTAGTGATGTTCCGAATATCCGTATCCGTATCCGTATCCGCGGATATCCGAGATAAAAGAAAAATCCGTATCCGTATCCGTGTCCGTTACTTTTCACGCGGATCTTTTACGGATCTTTTTCAGGTGATTGAGAAGAATTATTAAATAAAAAACTATAAAATTCCAATCAGATTGTTTTTAATTCTTAAAATCAAATATTTGGCACCTTTATATTGCAAACATTTAGACAGATAGATCTTTATAATGAAAGCAAGATAAAATATCACTTTTATAACAATGAAACAACTAAAACTTTAATCTTTTTTTATAATGTTATTGAGATCAATATTAGCAAATTATAACATTTTTATAACAATGAAAAAACTTAAACTAAATCTTCTCTTTTATATAATAACAGGAATATTTAATTAATATATATATATATAATATAATTCTATCATCATGAGCACTTTGTCATTGAAAAAAAAACTAAAACTTAAACTTCCATTTTTATAATTATGAGATTAATATAAAATCACTTTTGTAAGTATGAGATAATGGCGAAACACATTCTAATTAAATGATAATTCTAATAAAGTAAATTAATACTGTATCTCACATAAAGTTGAACCATTAGCTTACATGAGTAAAGACAGGCAAAACTAAAAAAGCTTGAAAAAATTATTTATCATAATTGAAATTAAGTAATGGTAAATTGTATTTCAAAAAAAGCAACTTCGCAGCTTTGTCCCCCAAAAGTCTGTTACGTAGTTTCTCTTTTATTTGTTTTATGAGAATATCGCTAAAGAATTTACTTTTGTACCGTGGGTCTAAAAATGTGGCTACTTGAAACAAAATATTTTTATCAACTTCTGAAAATCGATAATCTAATTCATTTTTTAAAGCAGACACAAAATCCAGAACAGGTGGTACACTGATATTGAGACTTTCCTGGATTTCATCATAAATTTTATTCATTGCTCGTACTAGAGGAATAACGTCGGATATACAAGAGTTCTGTGAGCTCAATGTTTTTGTAATATCGTCTAGAGGCTTCAGCACTTTTACTAAGTCTTGAATCAAAGTCCAGTCATCAGCATTAAATTGATCTATTTTGTTATTCGAAGCATAAAGCGACAGGGAATCTTTGATGCAATCAAGTCTTTCCAACATATGATAGCTGGAATTCCAGCGTGTCGGTGAGTCTTGCAAAACTTTTAAAACTTTTTGATTGAGTCGAACCTGTATTTTTTCCAGTTCCAGTTCCAGTCCTGCAATTTTCCTACATTTTGCGAGTAACACGGAGATTGTATCAACCTTTTTGATAGACTCTTTAACCACCAAATGTAATTGATGTGCTGTACAGTCGATATTATGTATTTCAGACAAAGAACAGGCGCGCTTCATATTGGATCCCCCATCTCGTACCATACAGTGCACATTTTGTTTCTGAATTCCCCATTCATTTAACATACTTTGAAATATTTCTGAAATATAATCACCAGTGTGACGTTCTTCAAGAACATTCGCTTTCAAAACGATATTTTTTCGTTGAAAGTCTTCAGTAATACCATGACATGTTAAAGATAACAATGACACTCCTGATGACGAATCTGACCAGATATCTGATGTGAAGGAGACTTTATCAAAATCTTGTAACATGTTTTTTATTTTTGATGACACTTTATCGTAAAGCTCGCTGCAAACAAGTTCCGTAAAATATTTTCTGCCTTTGAGAACATAGTTTGGAACAATATGATCCATCAATCGTCGAAACCCTAATTGTTCTACATGTTGAAAAGGCAAATCTGATAAAGCCAACATTTCAGCAATCAAATAGTCAATTTTGATTGACTTGGGATTTGTATTATCCCACATTCTAGTTTTTTCCATATATTCATCAAAAAAAGTTTGTTTAAATTCTCTTTTTACCGTTTGCAAAGATGTTCCCGGCCGTGGTAGTTCATCGGTACGCTTCTTAGCGGCGTCTTCTTTCAAAAATAAATCATATTCTTCGGGATGTTTTCTTTGTAAATGATTTTTTAAAGAAGTTGTGCCTTTACCCTTCCGCGAATACTTCCATCACAAATTTATATTATTTATATACACTTCGCACATTCATCATTTACTATCAGAAAATATTTCCAAATTACACTAGAAAACTTCTTGGTAGACATTATTTTCAATTTTTATCACAATAATACACAAACGTTATGTACGCGGCACAGTGTCACACTAAACCATAACCAAAACAAAAGTATTACCCGCGCAATGCAAGTTAAAACGTGTCCTGTCTTGTCCTGCCTGACGTTGCGGCGAGCGAAGACGTCAACTATCGTTTCAAGGTCGCGGGCGCCGACACCAATCGAATAAAATCGAATAAGAAAATAAAGATCCGTATCCGTATCCGTATCCGCGGATCTTTACACTAAATATCCGTATTCAGATCCGTATCCGCGGATATACATTTTTGACGATCCGGCACATCACTACATGGGACTCATAACATATATAGTGAAAAGTGGGTGTTACATTGTACAGTGGCATTAAGTGCCGAAATGTGCACCTCTGCCTACCTCTTCGGGGATAAAAAGGCGTGATGTTATGATGATGTTATGATTAATCAAATACAAACGATGAGTATCGGATTTTGTACTAAAATAAATTGTGAATATTTAACTCAATAAATATTTTCCTTTGTATTATTGTTTGCCTATATGGAGAACAGCACAAATAATGGATTTATACCCACTGTAGGTATGGCTCTTTCCCCATAAGACTCGAAAAGTAATTGCGGAAAACTTATTGTCATAAAAAAGCATATATACGGTCGAATTGAGAACCTCCTCCTTTTTTTGAAGTCGGTTAAAAACTGTAAGATGTATACCTAATTTGTACAAAAACATACATACTATCTGATGATATAGTTATCACCTATATATCCCGTCAGGTGATAATAGAAAGGTTTAATGTGGTGGTGACCCGGAGGTTTAAGACGCCCGCTTCTCATACATGAGGTTGCGGGTTTTAAACTTACCAACGGCAAATACCAATGTGATTTTTTCGGTTTATTGAATTTTCTAAGATTATTTAGACACCACTGACAAACGGCGAAGGAAAAACATCGTGAGGAAACCTGGACTTATAATTTCTAATTATAAGTTCGAAATAGCCAACCTGTATTGACCAGCGTGGCGATTAATGCTCAAACCTTCGCCTTGTAAAAAGAGATCTTTGGTTAGCAGTGGCCACTTATAGGCTGTCGATATGTGTATGTGATCCCATCAGTCAGTAACATCATATTTAATGCACAAACCTGGTCCGAGCGAGAAGACTCCTTTCGTGCGACGTGATCCCGTCGGTCAGTAACATCATATTTAATGCACAAACCTGGTCCGAGCGAGAAGACTCCTTTCGTGCGACGTGATCCCGTCGGTCAGTAACATCATATTTAATGCACAAACCTGGTCCGAGCGAGAAGACTCCTTTCGTGCGACGTGATCCCGTCGGTCAGTAACATCATATTTAATGCACAAACCTGGTCCGAGCGAGAAGACTCCTTTCGTGCGACGTGATCCCGTCGGTCAGTAACATCATATTTAATGCACAAACCTGGTACGTGCGAGAAGACTCCTTTCGTGCGACGTGATCCCGTCGGTCAGTAACATCATATTTAATGCACAAACCTGGTACGTGCGAGAAGACTCCTTTCGTGCGACGTGATCCCGTCGGTCAGTAACATCATATTTAATGCACAAACCTGGTACGTGCGAGAAGACAGCAGTGCCCACTTATAGGCTGTTAATGTTGTGGTTGATGTGGAGAATTTTTTACAGCTTAACCTGTAGAGGGAAGTACGTTAAGAAAACGTACATACTTACGTCATTTAGTGTTAACTAAAGACTTAAATAAAGTCACGGTTAACATTATAAAAATACACAACTAAATTACAAAAATATATTTATACAACAATATATCAAAAAGACTTTTCACTACTAATATTATTTTTTTTAAAAAACCCAGTAATACCTTGCCCGACCCAGGAATCGAACCCGAGACCCCTTGCCCAGCAGTCGCACTTGCGATCATTAGCCCAACGAGGCAGTCAACGAGTATTACAGAAACCTTAATAGAAAAATCTATACCTAAGGCTATTTACGAAGATAGAAGTAGTTACTCTAATAAATAAGAAACGCTGTCTACAAAAATTGCCCATCGCTCACGTATTTATTGGAAATTACTCTTATATTCTACGAACAGGTTAGTTTCATTCCGGAGCCAATTACCGATATCAATTAATTACATCAAAGCACACTACAAATTGTATGTTTCAATTTATTGACTCAATACAGAGAAAAATAAGTAAAGGTTAGTGCAGACTCGATGCAATCTAATATCGACAGGCTTGAGTCAAAAACAAATTAAGATAATTTTCAAATATCTATGACTAGAAATCATCATCAACAGCCTATAAATGCCCACTGCTGAGCAAAGCCTCTTCTCACACGGAGAAGGTTTGAGCATTAATCACCATGCTTGCTCAATGCGGGTTGGCGACTTATAAATAGAAATTATAAGCCTAGGTTTCGTCACGATGTTTTCCTTCACCATTTGTCAGAGGTGTTTAGATAATCTTAGAAAATACATACATATAATTCGGAAAAAGTTATATTGGTACTTGCCGTTGGTAAGTTTCGAACCTTCATGCATGAGAAGCGGGCGTCTTAAACCTCCGGGCCACCACGACATTCACTAGAAGATGCGTACCTATTATTTGATACAAAAAGACTTTAGTTCGGTATTATTTTTTACTAAATGAATTGGTCAGCCCTCTGACTATTTCAATTATTATAGTTGTTAATTTATTTAACAATTAAATAGATGAGCAATACAATCTATTAAGTTAATTAAAAACCTTATTACAATTCACAAAACAAATTAAAGAGGTTTCAATTCACCTATGGTATCGATTTCATCGTCGAATCGTGTTTGCTACAATTTATAACTCAATTATTGACCATACACCGGTGGTAAATTTCTCAGAATTTGACAAAAGCCATATAATGAAAGTCTCCACGTGAGTCACCTTCGGTGCATTTTCCGTTCGCGCCTCGGTTAGGATCACACCAAAAGCAGTAAAATTGCTATTGCAATCACATGAAGAGCTCCCAACTAAGTATATGTATTTATCTTTCAATATGCTCTAGATAACAGTCTCTTACCTATATCAGTAGGTACCAGTCTAGCGAATGTGGCTCTTGTGGAGTTTAATAAATTAAAATGAAGTTGATTGGTACAAAATGTCCATTGCGGAACATAAATGTCCTTTTTAAACTGTCAAACACCAAGCGGTCACCGGTGACCGCGACCTATTGTTCTTTAATTGTGTCTATAAAACCGGTACTCGACGAGTTAATGTCATCCAGGTCGGAAGCCTACAACGCATTAAACATTTCTATTATTAACACGGGCCTGCGTATGCCCAGCATGAGTATCTCGCCGCCCGACCAGTACTAGACCTCAACGTGCACGTCGCGTTTCGCGAGCACCTCAAAGAGCTATCAGACAACCATGGATGGGGCCCAATAAGGTAAATGCTGATACGGATCCGCGGAGAACGTAAAAGGTTACCGGGGCTCTGGCTCGAAGTGCGGGAGTAGGAACGGGGTGGTTTTTAATTAGTAAGAGTCTGATACTCCCTCTTGCCTCACCCAGGCGAGAGAAATCATTCGATGATTTTCCCCCCCAAAAATCATTAAACATATTATAGCTTTCTCTGTAGCAAAACTTTATGGCAATAAAATGTCAAAGCAAATTAAGTGCAGCGCAACTTGCGGGCTTCAACTTTAGCACGTTTATGAGGGTTATGACGCAGGTTACCATGGAAACGGGTACTGAAAGTCTTCTACCGTGAATTAAACGTCTTCGATATTAAATAACTATTTCCACCTTTGCATCTTTTACTATGTTTGGTTTCTGGAAAATCTACAATTGATGTTCGTAAAGTAAAATAATCCAGTGCAATGATTAAGAAAAAATTACGAAGTATTTCTCTATTTCACTACTTTACCACTTGTTGCTATACTTTTTCTTATAGGCGCTATACGGATATTACGATCACTTACTCCTAAGAATTATGAGATTAGATTCAAAGGTCCGGTCGAAGAAGGAGGATCTAATATTTTCGATTTCTTATTTATACCCATGAATATTGGCAAAGGTTTGAGTTACTACAAAGGCTGAAATATTTTTGTAGGACAACTGTCGAACAATGGATTCGGGATCGAATACCGAATTCTCAGTGACAACACAGGGTGTTAATTTCTTACGCTCAGTTTATAGCAATTGACTCACCCCTGTTACAAGGGCTTCTAGGTGGTTATCTGAGTATGGAATTATAATAATTCTCTACTTACCTACCCCATACCAAAGGCAATTAAAACTCAAAATTGCAATGTGAATCTGCAAATTCAACACCGAAAATCTCCTCTCCTCAATGTTTATTTAATGTAAAATAAGTGAGAAAACTGTAGGAGTTTTAAATCAATCAAAACTTCCAAATCCTCATGGAGTACTTGACACGTCTGTCACCTTGTTGATTGATTTTCTACAAAGTTTAATTAAATTTTCTTAGACACAATATAGGTACTAGATAGAATAGGTAGATACATAGTTGACGCTATTAAAAAAAAACACTATTTATAAATGTGCAAAAGAGTTACTATTCATTTGCACAGAAATACATTTTAAAATACGAGTCCAATTTCATTTTAAAAGGTCATTGTAAAAATATGCACAACCCAAAGTTTTAGATTATTAATATGAAACGATAATTTTCTTAACAATCTTATTTTCCCTGTCACTTATGTATTACATAAATTAATTACATAAATATTAACTTAAACATCGTTTTCAAAATGTATTTTAATTAATACGTCACCAAAAGAAATTAATTATCCACCAATCATTTTAAATATACATAAATTAGCTTCTTTGATTAAGGCTACATAATAATAATAATAAACACATTTCTTCTAAACATACTTCATTTAGGAAAAGGTACAAGTAGGTACTTATTTCCCAATTTAATTATAATGAAGCAGAATGTGGGCGTCAAAGTTAATATCATATTTACCTACTTATTATTTACAGAAATTACAGAAGCTATGTACGTATTGTACCTTACCTGTACATACATTGAGTTCGATATATAAGAAAATATTACCACTGCAGGGTGGAAAAAATAATCTTTGAAACTTTCAGTGACCTAACTATGATCTAATAATCATGTACTTAGCAGACCGGTATCAAAGAGACTACACATCACTGCAGATTAAGAAATGTTATTTGTTGACGAGTTTATTTCGCAAATATTCCTTACGTGTATACACGTAACTCTAATTATTACAATATTGGAAATAATGAAATCGTTTTCATTTGTAGACGTTATTGTCTCGATTTACAATAACATGAAACAATAAATTTATTAAAGGAAATATTAAGAAATGTGAACGTTTTATTAAATCTGTTCAATTCAAATGCGTGGGCATTGAAGTGTTGTTCCGAAATAGATTACAAGTAAATTGATAATTATATTCACGAGTCTATGCTTTTGAGATTGCGGAAGAAATTATTCATTATATTACGATAGAAATTATTTCACGGAAGTACTTTTGACATATCCATAAGTAATTAATGAATATAGAACAAGAGTAAAGAATTTAGATAACGATATAGAAGTCGATAACGGCTAAACGTTGACCTTACCTACGGTCAATATAATAAACCTATTTTTACATTATCTTACTTCTCCTCATAATTTAAGAATCACGTGACTCTTGTGCTAATTAAATACCTAAGTCTGCTTCTTAAAACCATCTAAGTACAAACAAAATACTTTTACAAGTGAATCTTAGTTTAATGGCATTAGAACAGTGGCAAATAAGATACATAATAAATTCAGAACCAATTGGAAAACATGACGTAAGCAACATACGCAAGTATTGTAATCCCAGCCGCTGTAATACAATAGGCGGCAGTAGACTCTGGCAAACAATTTTCACGGCCGCAATTTCCGAACCTGAAAAAAAAAACATGAGTTTGTCGTAATTGTGACTACCCTCTGCTCTGCAATCTTAAGGGTGTCGAGTTTGGATTGTAAAGGTGGTCAATGAAACACTATTATTGATATTTCTCGTTTTAAAACATTCTCAGGAACAGCTCCGAACCCCGGAATTAACCTTGTTGGTTTTGTAGGTCAGCGGTAAGTCTCCTTTTCGAGAAGTGGCTTAAGACTTAAGAGATGCCACGGCGTCCTCACCTACCCATAACGCAAGTAGTTACCGGACACTGAAGTTTCGGAAGATACCTGTTTCTTATTGAGTGGGAGGAAACACCCAGGTGTCATCACTGCGAAGATCACCCGGAGGACACGGTGGAGCATACGGTGGCAGTGTGCCCTGCATGGGCTGAGCACCGCCGTGTCCTCAGTAATGTGTTCGGCGACGGCGACCTCTCGCGTCTGGCTCTGGTCCAGACCATGGTGCGGAGCGTGAGGAACAAGGACGCCGTTTCCTCCTTCTGCGAAGCAGTCATGCTAGCTAAGGAGGAGGCGGGGTGCGTGAGGGAACGAACCTCCTCACACCCCAGCAGTCGCGGGAAACACTCTGGCCATCGTAAGACCTTTTGTTCGCCGTCCGACCAGAACCAGACCCGAACGTATGGCTCGTCGCGTTCCACGCGTGCCTCAAAGAACAATCAGACTACTATAGATGGGCCCAGTAAAGCTGACACCCAATTCAGAGCCGCGGAAGACTTAACGAGTTACCGGGGCTCCGGCTTGAAGCAAGAGTAGAAACATGGTGGTATTAAGTCAGTAAGAGTCTGACACTACCACCTGCCTCTCACCTCATCCGAGGCAGGAAGACCTATAACATGATGTTTTCCCTTTAAAAGAGGCTAGGTACCTATAGAAATAGGTAAAATCGTTTTCGGGTTAGGTGACACACGCATTGTTTTTTACAAAGTTTTATTTAACTTGCGATGTATGTATGTGTGTATAGAGGAATCTTGCTACCAAATTTTAAAGCAGATTTATTTGTATGACTTTAAATGCATATTTAAAATTATTATTTACGTCGGTACTATTGTAATTATGTTCTGTGATTGTAATATTATAGTGGACTAGGTGAAATACAAATAAATGTAAATATTATTGATATATATGCTACGCATATTCGGTCTATTTTAGGATAGAACAAAATTCCATTTTATAAACATGTACAGCGATATATCTTCTTTCACTCTCTGGCTGTTGTAAACACAACACAAAACGGCATAATTGAGGAAACAAATTAAAATGTATGGCCGCCCTTAACACGTGTCGCCAGCATTATAATAAGAAACATTTTAATTGAAAAGTAAACGTTCCAGTTTAATTATATGTTGAACCAAAAATAATTAATTTGTTTACATTTACACAAACATTTTAAATTACCGTGTCGTACCGTGTGGTGACAATCGCATGAAACTAAGGAGACAATAAGACTATTCTTCCCACGAGTTTTTTAAGAACCGATTAAAGGGCTAAACATTTTACAAAGACTGGATAGCAGCGCTATCTGATAAACCTGAAACTTTTGAACTACGACCTCCTACTATCCGCCCGCTAACCCTGAAGATTATTTTATGCGCCCCCTTTTATGTAGATGAAGCTCATAGTCCAGTAGTAGACTAGGCTGTTGATGTAAAATATTTCAATTCAATTTTGGGCGACCTGCGTAGCACTTTCGTAGTCGCTACGACGCTACACGCTACGCCGCCTACGGCGATTGAAACCATTTGTAGCCACATGAATATTATGAGAATAATAATAATTATTGCATTGTTTTAAACACTGTGTATTGCGCAGCTGTATAAGTTATTACTGTGGTATTTGTGTTTATTACAACCATATGTTACTCTAGTAAAGATATTAATGTTGCCTGAGTAAGGTGCTTATATTTTCAAGACAAATTTTCCTAAAGTATATCTACTATAACTACCATATCTAGTATCTAGAACTATATTATATTCTTTAGGGAATCACATTCATGATTATCTAATTTAATATTAACAAGTAGGGAACAAGTCTATAAAATATGTGTAAACATAAAAGAGGTTTACGAGCAAAAAGTTATCAACCCTTGTGACATAAGCTCGCCGAATAATTTCCTAGTATTATTATTTTATTTTTATTATAATTGAATCACGTATTTCATGAAAATAAGGCCTCCGTAATTGTAGGAACAATACTACGTGTGTACAGAATATGTTATAAACGTAATCAATTTCTGTGATACGTATGTATGTACAATTTATGTTTTTACAGTGTACAAGTTTATATTGTATGTACACGTCAATTAATACATATATTTAAATAAGCTTAAATTACATAATAATAAATATTAAATACAACACCCACTTTTTACAGTTACATTTAAGTCCTATGTAGTGGGAGACCAACCCGTAATCAAACACCACGCACTATTCCAAACTTTGTGCTGATGCAGAAAACTTCAGAAAGCTGAAAATCTTAATAATACTTTGCTTAAGGCCCTAGATTTAATACCACCAACCAATACCAGCCTACCATAAGGTGAGGAAGAGAAGAAAATATTATTCAACAAATTAATTAAATTTGTTGAATAACATTGTCAATTTTCTGTTCTGTAACCACTATTCGTACCAGAAATGTAACGGGAAGGTACTGCCTCCTGAGATACAGGCAATGCCTAGTTCAGGAGACAGAGCTTGATGTATTTAGATGTTGGTACATGAATAAAGAATTATTATTATTATTAAAAAAAAAAATTACCTTAAAAATAAAATTCCAAGTATTAGCGCACTCGCTCCAAGCACGAAGTAGCACGCAACTAATAAGAGTCCATTAATCAAACCTTTTATAACTCCTTCAATTATTTTATAAGTCAATTTTGCAATTGCAACCAGTGGCGCGAATGGGTCCATTAACCACTACAATTGGGTACATGTCTATCGCCTCCTGAAAACAAATCATGAATGCATGAATGAAGACGCGCGTTGCCTACTTGTATAAAATACGCCGTGTGCTACGGGCCTTAATAAACTTAGAAAGTACTGTCAGCACATTTATTTAGTACCCAGCTACAAAAATAAAGATTGATTCAGTACAGAGACAATAATCACTGGTTGGTTACTGAATCGACCAATGGTTACAGGAGATGTGGCTTGGCGAAAAACTACATATATCTATACAACAACAACATAACATCACGCCTTTTATCCCCGAAGGGATAGGCAGAGGTTCACATTATGCCACTGTACAATGTAACACCCACTTTTCACTATTTATGTTATGAGTCCCATGTAATAGGGGGTGAGCCTATTGCCATATACCGGGCACAATTCCATACTCCGAGCTACTACTGAGATTTTTAAAAACCCAGTAATACTTTGCCCGACCCGGGAATCGAACCCGAGACCCCTTGCCCGGCAGTCGCACTTGCGACCACTCGGCCAACGAGGCAGTCATGCAGACAGGCATATATCTATACTTATAATAAATCTGTAGAAAGGTCAATTCATGAAATATATTTCCAAATATTCCAAAACAACTACTACTATGAATCGATACTAATGCCAAAAATGCAATCATTAAATGTTTGTTTGTCTGTCTGTATGTATGTTCCTTATAGAAACAAAAACTACTTGACGGAATTTAACGAAACTTGGTACAATTATTTTTCATACTCCTGGAGAGATTATAATATACTTTTCAGCACGCTACAATCAATAGCAGTAGAGCAGTAAAGGGATATGTCGGGAAAACGGGAGAAGTTACTCCATTTTTTAAGCTTCCGTCACGTGGGCCGCTTAAATGGTTAAAGGTACGTAGAAATCATGTAAGACGGAAATATTTTACATAAAATTATCTAAAAAATATCTCTGAACAGCATATATCTATCGTTTATGGTTGACTCACAATAACACGTGTAACTACCGATAGCTCAGAAGTTCGGAGCTTTCTACTTTTATTTTATTTTCTCTTAAATTTATAATACTTTCACTTGTCCATAATTTAAAAGAGTTAAAATTATTATATATAACTTATTCAATAAAAAAAGAATCATAGTAATCGGTATAGAAACACCAAACTTATACATGAAATACGCTTATAAGCCATCACGCCCGTCGCGCGTAATTACAGAATCATGCTATAAGGATTCTTTTTGTGTAACAGTGTGTGTATGTTTGTTAATCAGTCATATTAAAACGACTGAATGGACTGAAATGAAATTTGTAACTAAGGTAGATTTTGATCTGCAGTAATACATAAAGATTTTACCGCTGGGATCTCGGGTAAAGCCGCTGGGAGAAGCTAGTAATTCAATATAATAGCTACTATCTCTGTACCCGGTTTATATTTATTTTTTTACTTGCATACTAAATGTACATAAAATTTGGAAAAAGTGACACTAGTGCTTGTAAAGTACCTTAATATTCAAGCGAGAAACGAATTACGAGCAATTAAATACCCACTGAGGTATGAAGCGGCCTTGTATGTGGTCTGGTGATTTGATATAGATGATCCTAGTTCCGGATCGATGTATCAAATGGGTTGCGTGAATATATCGTCCATAATATGAGGGCCGGAAAGTAATTAAGGGATAGCCGGTTCTGCTAGGTGGGTCCGTAATATTGCGTAGGTGCCAAAGGTCCGTACAATATTACGGTAGACGAATACACGGAGAAATGTATGAGCAGTTATTTGCTTGCTTATTGAACTTGCTCTTCTAGTTAATCTATTCAACTATGTCTAAGTGCTATACGTAAATGCGCTTTGTGTTTACGTTACCCTGCTAATATATCGGATTCATTCCATGACGACAATTGTGATTTTTAGGCACATGTAATAATTCAAATAACTAGTATACCTATTATTTAAATAATTATTCAAAGCAGTAGATAGCGTCGTCTTAAAAAGGAATTATAATACTTTAGAAAATATTACGATTGCTTCAAAGGTTAGGCAATAAATAGCTACCTTAAAATGTTCAATGTTTTCACGGTAGGCGAAAATGATTTATTAGTAGTATTACCTCTCGAAACAGGGGATCACAAAATTATCACGTAAATTACAAACGGCGAGAATAATTTGAAACATTATGTAACGTTTATAATATGGACATAATATTAAAATACAAGAGTTGTTACAGCTTACCATAGCTTATAGAGTTCTGTCATAAATTGTCAGTGGTTTATTGTAAACAGTTTGAAACAAAGAAGAATGTCTTAGAATTTTAGCTATTAACATAAAATAAGACTAGCATTTATGTTGATTCCTTTTCCCTTATATTAAGCAACTGATTCTTTGTTATTTAAATACATTGAGCCTATTTAATGTAGAAAGTTTTTACTAACTAATATTTCGTTTTATTTACAAGTAGAACGCTTAGGTTTCGTTATTTATTTTCTTGTAATAATTTTAATTCTAAATGGTAAAATAAATTATTCTCAATAAGGGCCAACATTTTTTTTAAGGTGGGAAAATCATCGAATGGCTGCGGCGGGAGGGAGTGTCAGACTCTTACTGACTAAAAGCCACCCCGTTCCTTCTCCTGCACGTCGAGCCGGAGCCCTGGTTACCCGTTAGGTTCTCCGAGACTAAGGGCCAACATTAGGTATATTTTCTGTTCGAAGTTTATGGAATAGTTTAACGAAGTAAAAACCGTAACTGTAGCCACATTTCTAGTCTGTATACGACTTTCGTCTATTGCAAAGCCTTCGGTAAGTAATATGCAATTTGGAATTATGCGCAGTTTTGGCATTTAGCTGGCTGATGCATAAGACTTAAAATTTGTAAAATATATTATGAAATGACTAATGAATAGTGACTTGTAGTATTTAATTTGGTTCATAGTACGAGGAGCATGAATTACTTGCATGTACACTTAAAAAATATTAGCTTTTTGTTTACGTAGCTTTAAAATAATCTGCTTTCACATAGATAAAGAAATAGGCAGAAAAAAACATAACAAAGGCGTGAACATTCGAGCACAAAGAAATTTATCAATACCCTTCCATATTGATGACACTTTAATGTCTTGTAAATCGACTTGAAAAAAATGGCGGCATTATACAAAATATCCTGAATATTAGGAAGAAAAGATTTCTGTAAGCATTAGATCGAAATGGATAATTTATAGACACGCATTAGCGTTGAAATGAGATATTGAGAAAGTTCCTGTTTATATTGTTTGTTTGAAATATGAGACCAGTTTAAGGTTTATGTATCGATTCCTCGCTGGTTTTACCTCCTGATTTAATTTGTTAAAACATTCAAGACTATAGATACTGGTTTAGTGAACTGAGATGGATTTGGGTTTGTGAAGTGAACTAAGATTTGGTTAAACGAAATTTTTTTAAGTTAGTTCATAATTACTTGTCATTTTTTCTTGTGTCATAGGTGAATTTTATATTAATTATCTATGTTACACATCACACCCAAAATCGGAACACCTTTTACTTTTTCTTTTTAAATTTGATGGGCCTACATTTGGCCACTATCCCGCCTGGTCGTAAGCGATGATGCGGTCTACGATGGAGCACGTCGTCCCTTAAGCAACCTATTCACTCAGGCCTTGAAGATTCACATGGATCATGATCATACAAAGAGAGAAAAAGTATCTCATCGAAAAATGCACATTTTGACAAACATATTTAACTACTATTAAAACCTTTTTATATAGATAGATAAAATAATGTGAATTTTCTAACAATATCACAGCAAATTTTGAAACAATTAAAAATGTAGACAAGGTACTATTGTATTAAAATTTCTATCAAACTCTTCAAAGAATAATGTTTGAACAATCAACGAGCTAATTTACTAACAAAACTACTAAACAAAGTTATATAGGTATATTGAATATTTTTCAAAGTTCGTCTATTTATAAAGTTCTCAAAATCTTAACTAGCTAAAGAAAAGTTGAAAATGAATATAATAGTGAAACTTTCAAAACCAATTCTGTTTTTAAAAATTTTACTATGTATTTTTTCGTTAAATAATGCTAAGCAATATAACTTTACCCGAACATAAAGCACGCTCGCCTCAAGGACCGATTAGACCACCACAATTCGGGCTGGAGCCCAACAGGGCTGATGCCGATACAGAGCCGCGGGGGGGGGGGGGGGCTTAATGGATTGTCAGGCCTTCGGTTCGAAGTAGGAACGGAGTGGTTTTTAGTCAGTAAGAGTCTGATACTCCTTCCCGCCTCACCCGGGCGGGAGAAGTCATTTGATGATTTCCCCCCCTTAAGAAAAAGGTTTAACATAATATTTTTGTCAATATATAATAGTAATGATCATGGACCTATAGTCTGTAAATTTATGGTAAGATTTCCATTAACTTTTAACTGCTATTTCAATTACTTTTACTTAGAAATGATTGAAGCACTAAAATGTCAGTGGTTTTTATGTGTGCGTGTGTAATGAGTTACCACGTTACCAGAATTAAGAAAATAACAGATGTCCTTTGTGTCAATGTGTGTATGTTCTGCGTGTAACTCTATAGTAGGTAGGTGCCACAGTCGTTGTATCAAGAGACTGTGTCTGCATTTTTTAACGTCCTATTTATACATAACAAAGCTGTGAACAAAATATTATGTAAAAATTCAACAGCCTATTCGATTTTAATGTCAAATTAGAGTCACAATAGATTGACCTAATTCCTGAAAGGTTGGTATCTGGCCGGTGTTAAATTAAAATTAAAATAATTAACCAAATTATGCTTTTAGGTTAATTGGTAATATAAGATAAGTGATTATTAATGGACGGTGTAATATTGTAATTAATTTTAGGAAACAAGTAGGACAGGATTTAATTACAAAGTTTGTTATAAAAGTCCCAAAAAGTAGGTTAACAAATTCATTGGGCGTACTTTTAAAAATTATTATTAATTAATTAACAATTTTATTGTGTTCTTAAAATTTGGCCAAGCTTTGAGTACAAAGTGTACGGCGCGGATCAAGGTTCAGTCGGTATCTCTTGTGTATAAGTCCCGCGGTGTAACATGAAACCAGGTGAGCTTTAATCGAATACTTAAATTTATGTACATACATAATATAGTACAATTATTCAGATGAGAAAGACATTATCTAATTAACATTTTAGGTACATAAATTCCTTAACAATATTGCACAATTATGAGTTGTAAAAGGGACTGAAACCTTCCAGGTAATGAAACATTAATTTAGTTAGCAATGACCCCAAAGTATTAGATTATGGAGGTCCAGAATGGTTACACCAAAACTGTGTTGTAGCCTCAAATTTACTGCACACCTTATAATATTATGTAATTAAAATTAGCCATAAAATACTTTATTATTGTGACCAAAATAGCGGTTGTTGTTATGTTTGTTTATTAATAAACACTGTTTCAGTTTCACTAATACCGAATACTGAACCGGTGACGTACCTTTCTGGTATTGTTGATTTTCATGTGTCGCTGAGACCTCTCATCTTTAGCCAATAAAAATAAAGATTAATTAATTGATGATAACTTTATTTTTCAATTTAATTTTGTTCATACCAGATTAGAACTGAATCCCCAACAATCCTCAAATTCTAATCCCCAAATGACCGGTAACGCAATTGTAACGCCTTGGTGTTTCAGGTGTCCAAGGGCGACGCCGGTTGCTTACCATCAGGTGATCTGCCTCCTCGTTTACCGGATTATCCCATATAAAACGTAAGAGCTCTATAATTCTATTACTATCAAAATGGCAGTGCAATAGAACTCCACATAAAAGACATAGGTCGAGATACTTACGAAGTACCTATTACAAACTTCCTATGGGACGAATTAGCTCAAAGTGGCGACTTATTTCATTAACTTGTAGAACTTTGCCACTGTTCGAAGTCGACGGGATTCTGATCCTTATTTCATGGTGAGAAACTAAACAAAAGGACTTACTTTCCTTTAAAAGTCGTTTACTACGACTTCAGACGTTTTATATACTTCTTCAGTACAGATTGGTTTTACTTTACTTTTAGTTGTAGAACTACTTACTAATAGTTCTTTAAACCGCTGTTTTTGTTGAGTAACTTAAATTATTTATTCTAGAAAAGTTCTAAGTCTTAAATAGTTTATTTTATTTATAGTTTAGTGGAGCTTGATGAAGAAGATGAAGAAGTCATTCGACGATTTATGAACAAGGGAGTATAAAATAATTGTAATTTTATTAAATTAAGTAAAAACGCGGGTTACTCACGTGAATATACTGAGAAAAGCTCTACCATGTGAGCTGCTCGACTTCGCCGCGACCGCGCACGCTGCTCATGAGGAAGAACCCCTCTGTGGTTCGAAACTAGTAGAGCTTTTCTCAGTATATTCACGTGAGTAACCCGCGTTTTTACTTAATTTAGTATGTCTCACGATAATTATTATGTAATTTTATTTTCTGTTTTTTTATCACCAGACTGTACGAAAGGCATTGTTATACACAATAGATATTATTAAAGGTCATCCCACATTTAAAGCGGCGCGGTGTTGGTGCGGTGACCACGCGCTTTCAAAACTACACCTCGGGTGAACTGCGCGTTGACCACCCGCCGACGGCTTTTTATATTGACGTTCCAAAATGTATCATACGACATACGATTTAAAGTTCATATTAAAATGACAAGTTAATGGCTGGGTTGGAGCCGTGCTTTTTAAATGTGGGATAACCTTAACTCTTGTGTTATGTATTTGTGTTCACAGTGCATCAAAACATAATATTTTGTGCATCAAATATAATTGTTCCTAGCCATTGCGCCAACTGCGTAATCTCGATGATATTCTTATCAGAGCCCGTATTTCCAGCCGTGCACCACTTATGTATATTTAAATAAGTACTGATGAACTGCGCTGAAGTACCTACTCCATTTATCACACCATTCGCATTGCTAATCAATAAACAAGATGGCGATGACTGCCTCATTGGCCGAGTGGTCGCAAATGCGACTGCCGTGTAAGAGGTCTCGTATTCGGTTCCCGAGTCGGGGGTTGGGCATTACTGGGTTTTAAAAAAAATCTCAGTAGTAGCACGGAGTCTGGAAATGTGCCCGGTTTATGGCAATAGGCTTACCCCCTATTACATGGGACTCATAACATAAATAGTGAAAAGTGTAAAAACATTGTACAGTGGCATTAAGTGAAGGCATTAAGTGCCATAATGTGCACCTCTGCCTACACCTTCGGGGATACAAAGGCGTGATGTTATATTTAAGTCAAAGTAAGTTTGTTCGTTACCATTTTAGGCTACTAACACTACTTTACTTAACCAATTTTGCATAGGTACAATCATTGAGAGATATACCAATTAATAATTTACGTAGGACGAAGATTCAAGTATACCAACTGCAAATTAGATTCATACTCTTCCTTTTTTCCAAACTCTTCATCCATATATGTCTAGTGATTCCAACGATAATTGTCCACCATACGCATTTCTGGACGACCTTCGTTCCTCGTATATAAGCTAGTCAAATATAAAAAAAACAGTAGTGCGCAATCAGCATAATTTTATATGCAATGTAACCGAAGTGCCAAATGCATAATGTAAGTGATACAATATGTTGGAAGGCCTACCATGGATTTATGTTCGCATGGGGAATAATCTGGCAATAAAATGCCATTGACACGAGGTCAGTGGGCAACTATCGCTGAACAACACTAAATTAGTGCTGGGATGTCGCCAAGAAGCAAACTTAAATAGGATTAATGTATTGAGAGCAATCGGGCGAACTAAATATGTAGGTTCAAGGAAATTGCAAGAGTGATAAATTGTTTTATCTTGCATGCAATTTTTGTTGAAATGTTGTATTCTATAGGTAGCAATAGGCTCGATTTGTGTTACATGGGGTTATCAATTACGTGTTATATCTTTTTATTGAACTACCAGTCCTTCCAGCTTGGCCCGGGAACATTTCCCAATGCTTCGGGTGAATGTGCCAATTTTTCTTTCACATATTTTGTCTTAGTATGTGTATATGTTGAACTAAAATCGCGGGTTACTCACGTGAATATAATGAGAAAAGCTCTACTAGTTTCGAACCACAGAGGGGTTCTTCCTCATGAGCAGCGTGCGCGGTCGTAGCGTCGACATCGCGCAGCTCACTGAGTGAGCTCACTTTTCTCATTATATTCACGTGAGTAACCCGCGATTTTAGTTAATTTAGAATGTCTCACGATAGTTATTATAAAATCGGTGATTTGTTTTTATTCATTTCTATTTTCGCCCTTATGGGAATAAAGTGCGTGAATGTTATGTAAATATATTACGGAAATAGATAACATATCGCTGTTTGAGTGCATATGAACCTTGATGTTACAAGTATCAACAGATCAATAGGTACTTGTGATTAATCAAAGTGAATAGTTATAAAACTAGATGTAATGATATAATTTTGTTAGTTTGGAGTTAGTGTTCGGTGATAATCGTGGTGTTTATCAAGTCCAGAAACGAGAAAAGTAAGATTGTATCATTATTTTCGTTAAAGTAGTTAAATAGTTTTGTAACTATTATATCTGCTCCATTTAAGAATAGTGCAAGGTGTGATTATTCCCTCAGTTTTTTGAGGGAAGCGCTGACCCTAATGAGCTGACTAAAATGCCAAATTATGAAGTGGAACGACTGCCATCTGACCTCTCCATAATCGATGCGATATTATCATTACACGGCCAATTAATTTTGTCGTCATAGTAAAGCGAACCACTAATTTTATGTATCTTTTAAAAACCTATACTTGGCTTAATGTATACAGGTACAACACATAACATCACGCCTTTTATCCCCGAAGGAGTAGGCAGAGGTGCACATTATGGCCCCGGACAATGTAACACCCACTTTCCACTATTTATGTTATGAGTCCCATGTAATAAGGAGTGAGCCTATTGTCATATACCACAATTGCAAATTCGGTGCTACTACTGAGAATTTTATGAATAGGTGTAGTTATGAAAATATTTTTCAATTTGTTACAGATGACCATTCACTGGGGTATTGTAGCTGCGGGAAAGATTAGCAATGATTTCGTAAACGCTTTGAACTCATCTCCGGATAAAGGAGATCAAAAGATAGTGGCTGTAGCGGCGCGAGACCGAGAAAGAGCTCACGAGTTTGCACAAATTCATAATATTATGCTAGCAGGCAGTTATGAAGATATGGCTCGTTGTGCTGATGTTGGCAAGTAACCGATATTTTCCTTAATCATATCAAGATCTACGTTTACAGGTTTAATAAAGTGTTTGTCTGTTCGAAATTTATAAAGTCAATAATTATTTTATTAAATTCAAACTATGTTTAAAAAACTTCAACGACCAACATGAACGCCCTCTTTTTTTGAAGGCGTAAAAAATATATTCTCCTTAGTGATACAAACACTTTTCTGAAAACTGCATCAAAGTCGGTTCAGACAATCACAAGATAATCGCGCACAAACAGTAAACATAGATACATAAATTCTTTATATATATAATTCTTCTGTGGGTGTGCATGTCACTGAACTTCTCTCAAACGACTGATCGATTTTGATGAAATTTTTTGTGTGTGTTCAAGGGGATTTGGGAATGGCTAAGGTTTACAAATCAGCCCGGCAGATGGCGCTGCAGTCGATGTTTAGGTTATTTATTCTAAACAGCTGAACTAATTTGAATAAATTTTTGTGTATACATTCAAGTGGATATGCAGGACAACGTCTGTTGGGTCCGCTAGTATTTACATATATACATAGAGTTTAAACTGTCAAACACCAAGCGGTCACCGGTGACCGCGACCTATTGTTCTTTAATTGTGTCTATAAAACCGGTACTCGACGAGTTAAACTGAGAACCTGATTTTTTTTAAGTCGGTTAATAAGACTCAGTTTTTGAAAGAAGAAAGACAATAGATCGATTATTTGTGTGTAGGTTATACGTGAATAACAATACAAATAAACTACATACTTCTAACATACTTGTTCATTCCTACTTAACCTTTCGTGTATATGGAACGCAGATCTTTTGTATATTATATTTTCTATTGCTCATATCGGTGCATTCAGACGGTTAAATTAGAGTTACTGATAATGGTTGTGTAACAACATTTAGTTACATGGAAAATGCAAGGACTATGCCAATTATACAAACTGTTGTAACCTTCAAGAAGAAACTTCTTTCTTTTAGATGTAGTCTACATTGGAGCCCTAAATCCTTATCATTATGAGCTCACTAAATTGTACCTGGAGCATGGGAAACACGTGCTTTGTGAGAAACCCTTTGGAATGTCCAGTGAAGAAGTCAAGAAGCTTGTAGATTTGGCTAAGAAGAAAAATCTATTTCTAATGGAAGGAGTTTGGTCCCGATTCTCTCCTGCATATGTTGAAATGGAGAAAGCTATCCAAAGTGGAAGTATTGGAGAAGTAAAGTTTGTGGAAGTCAATTTCGGGTTCTTCAGTAATACTGAGCGAATTCAGTAAGTAGTTTTATATGGTTTCTAACTGTCTATAACTAAAAAGCTTTAATAAAATTGTAATTATTAAGATAGCCACAAAATATTACGACGTGAGGTGGCATATATATAGCGTCTACGAAGTAAGTGTTGTATATAATGTATTGCAATGCGGGAACAACTGATACTGCAAACCGCCATTAGCACACTGTTTTAGTCTTTGTTATAATATAAGCCATAGACAATATGTATACATAGCATAGATTATGGTCATCACAAGGGGCCAGTAATCTACTTGCACAGATAATAAAAAATACACAACAGTAAGTACAATACATAGGACCTTTTGTGACCTTTACCTTTGTGTAGTCCAAATGCGTAAAAAAATATTTATAATATACTTATCGACATATATCTTACCTATTACATTTCTTGTTTCCACAGTAAAAAGGAATATGGCGGCAGTGCAGTACTTGACGTAGGAGTATACGTGCTGCAGTTTGCACAGTTCGTGTTTAAAGCAATTCCAGAAAAGTTGACCGCTATTGGTAACTTGAATGAACACGGGGTAGACTATTCAGAGACAATCATTTTGGAGTATAAGTGTGGCAAACGAGCTGTGCTTAACACTCATACGCAGTTGGAGCTGTGTAATCGGGCCACGGTATATGGAACTAAGGGACGTATTACGGTGAGTGGTTTGCTTTGTGGTGGTGTTGAAGAACCTCTTACCTACCTATTTGAAATGAAAGAACTTATTGTCATTACATATTCTATACGAAGTAGCCCAAAAGGTCTTTGTAATAAATAATACTCCTTGCTTGGTTTAAACTGCACCTTTTTTTATGGCATAAGCCGGTTAACGCGCAGACGATCACCTGAAGGTAAGCAATCGGCGTCGCCTATGGACACCTGGAACACCAGAGCCGTTACAAGTGCGTTACCGGCCTTTTGGGATTTAGGAGTTTGAGGATCGTTGGGGATTCAGGGATTGGGGAGATTGGGGAAGGGGAGGGTAATTGGGCCTCCGGTAACCTCACTCACACGGCGAAACACAAACGTTGCTTCACGTCGGTTTTCTGTGAGGCCGTGGTATCACTCCGGTCGAGCTGGCCCATTCGTGCCGAAACATTTATACATTGAAAATAACATCTGCATAATAGTCACAGTAAACCATCACACCTCAAAATTCTTCAGCCTTTAAGTTGTTCAATTGTTAATGAAACTCGGTTACTTTTTATCCTAGTTGGAAGCCCCATTTCACTTTCCTGACAAAATGATCATATCCACTGAGGCAGGGAATATGGTCAAAGAATTTGAACTGTGTACATCGAAACTTCCATACAACTTTCAAAATAGCGCTGGACTTGCGTATGAGGCGATTGAGGTCGCCAACTGCATCAGAAAAGGTGTGTATCACAATATTGAATATTCACAAGTAATTAGAAGTCTGTATTGGAGTCTCTTGGTGAGTTTTGAATTACATCCTTGTGTCCGGTCAAATGAAACTTTTCAATAAATTACCCTTTAAGCATAAACCTTGTTCTTGTGAAATTTAGGACTGCCTCGTTGGCCGAGTGGTCGCAATTGTGACTGCCGGGCAAAGGGTCTCGGGTTCGATTCCCAGGTCAGGCAAAGTATTACTGGGTTTTTAAAATTTTCAATAACGCGGAGTCTGCAATTGTGCCCGGTATATGGCAATAGGCTCACCCCCTATTACATTGGACTTATAACATAAATAGTGAAAAGTGTGTGTTACATTGTATGTGGCATTTAGTGTCAGCGTAAGTGCCATAATGTGCTTACCGCTTCGGGGATAAAAGGCGTGATGTTATGTGAAATTTGCTCCATGTGGCGAAACTGCAATATTAAATTATTTATTAATTTGTTTAAAGGTTTAAAAGAATCACCTCGGATGACTCATAAAGAGAGCATTCAGTTGGCAGAACAAGAAGACCAAATTCGACAGCAATTAGGGGTCTCGTTTGAGTGATTGCGTTAATGAACAATATTGGAAAAGAGCCTTACTTTATTAAAGTTTTTGTTAATAACACAAATAAATGTTTGCAGCTTTTGTTTCAATACTTTCGTATAATTCTTTTTTTTCATAAAAACGTTGCCCCACACTAGGATTATCTCCTGTGTCGTGGGTGCGTTTACAAACATACAAGTTCACATACACATGACACCCAGACCCGGAACAACAATTTGTGGATCACACAATAATTCGTATAATAACTACCTAGTACCGATATTGTGATAAGGAAACCTAAATATGACGATTGACGATGCTACTGCTCGCGTCTTATTGTGTGTTCGCAGTTTTGTAACATTCCTGGGTTCGAATAAAAACTTGATAAGTATGTGTTCTTTCTAGAGTTTTTTAAGAGGGGAAAATCATCCAATGTCTTCTCCTGCCTTGATGAGGTGAGAGGGAGTGTCAGATTCTTACTGGCTAAAAACCACCCCGTTCCTACTCCTGCACTTCAAGCCGGAGCCCCAGCAACCCGTTAAGTCCTCCACAGATCCGTTTTGTGCTAGAATTAGGTCATGGGCGGCGCTGATCGCTAATCATCAGGTGATCAGTCTGCTCGTTTGCCTCCTACTCCATAAAACAATAACTATACTAGACCATACGAATAGGACTAAGTTTCAGATAACAAGATAAATTAAGATACTTGCGTAATAAAGCTGTACGCGCGTTGTATCCTACCCACACTTTAAGTCGCAGCAATTATTATTGGCTTACTTGCTGTCACTGCGAAAGGGGTAAACACTATTTATCTTAGACATCAACTCTGGTAACAGTAACCAAGCTTTAGTTCCGTCCCAATCCCATTTTGAAAAGGGCTTAATCTCCGCTATTAACCGCAACAGACTATAGTGTATTGTCCCGGATTACTTCTTCGATAGACAGGATTTATACAGAACGAACCTTTTACTTGAAATTTATGTCCCACCAACAATTTAGTGCTGTAACATGTTTGTTTATATCGGAAAATTGTCAATTGTTATTATTTTGTAATGGTCATTTTTCGTATCTTTCTGTAAAAAAAAAATGTTGCCCAACAATAGGATTTCTTCCTGTGTCGTGGGTGCGTTTACAAACATACAAGTTCATATACACATGACACCCAGACCCGGAACAACAATCTATGGATCACACAAAGAGTTGTTCCGTGCGGGAATCGAACCCACGAGACGTTGCGCGGCAGCCAGTTGCCCAACCAATGCGCCAACCGTGTAGTCAAATTAGTTATTACTCGTTCAGTGGGTTTGATAAGAGCCAACGTATGGGATTATATGTATACTTTTGACACAGATCAGGTGGCAGCGCTCTCTGTTAAGCCTGAAACTATTGAACTGTTTCTGATCTTTATGATACCTGTCAAGCGAGCATATTATGGAAAACTTTCTTACATATGGAATAGAAGAGAATAGAATTAACTTTATTGTATGTACACCATCTTATACTTCTTATATTATATACTATTATATAAAGCGGAAGAGTTTGTTCTTTTTGTTTGTTTGTTTGAACGCGCTAATCTCCGTATCTACAAGTCTGATTTGAATAATTCTTTTTGTGTTGGATAGCGCATTTATCGAGGATGGCTATTGGCAATAAAAAATCACGCTACGACCAATAGGAGCTGAGCAGAGCATGTGATACCGCACGGAAGTAGCTAGTTAATAATACAGTACAAACAGACAAGATATGTCTATTGGGTAACTTTTCAAACAAATGATATAAAAATACTACGAATAAACGTCACAGAAGAACAAATACAAATAGGTTAATATTAGCTATAGCTAATTACTCAATAGGGGAAACATCAAATACATTAAATATTGTTTGAACCCATTTTTATAAAAAAGCGAAGAAAATACTAATAATGTTTGCAGATTGATTTTTCTTCTTCAGTCCTAAGTACCACTCTGAAGCTAAATGAATTCGATACAAGATAAATAATTTGCGTACAAATTGAATGGTTCACTTGAAATTTTCTAGCGAATGATTTCGGCAATTTTATCTTGATATTGTTTTCTTAGAAGTAATTTTGGATAATTAATAACTGTGTTCAATGACTAGATGAGTACAGAATTTGTAAAATATATTGGTTATCATGTGAACGTATGTGAACATATACATCGCGCGCGCCTCAAAGAGCCATCATACCACCACAGATGGGGCCCAATAGGGCCGATGCCGATTCGGAGTCGCGGAGAACCTAACGGGTAACCGGGGCTCCGGCTCGACGTGCAGGAGAAGGAACGGGGTGGTTTTTAGTCAGTAAGAGTCTGACACTCCCTCCCGCCTCACCCAGGTGGGAGTAGTCATTCGATGATTTTCCCCCTTTAAAAAAAATGTGAACATATACATACTTGGCGTTGCACTGTGGAGACTCCGGGGCAGATCTATTAGAAGACCACCTCTTGACTAAAACCACCCCGATGGCCGCCCCCATCAGGGTGGTTTTAGTGAGGTAAAAATCCCGCACTCTTTAGTCTTTTATCCCCAAAAAGCTAGGAGCCTTTCGAAGGATTTTCTCTGTGCCATACTGTATTTGGATTGATGGACTAGAGGCCAATGAAAACGCAATTTAGGAAGGAAGGTAGGAAGAGTTTTCATAGGTACATATTTTAATTCATAGCATTGCCATCAGATAGTTGACTTCTAAAACAGCAACTGTAAGCCTATAGATCAAATTATTGTTATAAACTTTTAATCGATTTCCGCAAAACTTTTATTGGTCTCCCAATATGGAAATTGGTCCATGCTTTTCAGTTATATTATTTTCCTTCCCACACAGGTAGATAAATTAAGTAGATGTCCATAGATGGCGCTGATCTCTAAGCATGAAGTGATAAGACGGCTCATTTGCACGTGAATTAATAAAAAGGAAATGTATTTCCAAAGGCCGTCGTCAAAGGCTGCAATGCGACTTTTCCGCTAGTGCTATAAAATTGCTAAGTGCAATATTGGACTGAAAATACTCATATAAAAGTAAGATCATAAAAGAAGACGGCATATGGTTAGAACGAGCGCCGCAGCCGCATTGTATGCGGGCACAACGTTGCGCCACTAATAAATGCTACTGAAAATGTATATTCAATAACAATAATAGAATAATATACATGAATAACTTGAAATAAAAACTACATTAAACCTCGTGAATTCTAGAAAATGGATTTCTTTGTGAATATCTTTAAATCCTCAATAAATTAAAATAAAACAAGTCTACCTAGTCTAACACAAGTTTGGTTTAATAATTTAAATGGTCCAAGGTATCAGGTTATAGCATCCAGTTTGCAAGCATTCCGTACATCTACACTAGGAAAATGCATATTATGAACTTTCTATATTAACAGGCTTTAGTAAATATTCCTTGCTCGGTGTTAATAATGAATATCTACATACATGAACTCGCTCATACGATAACCCAAGTTAATAAAGGCTAGGTAATGAATTCTATGGACTGTGGGCTAAAGTCACGTACTACTTGGGTCAAGGCATCGTCACTCAATAATATTCTGAACATTTTACTTATGTATTTTGCCTTATTATATATAAAAAGGATGGGAACTACTTTCAGTTTCAGGCAATATTGGTGTAGATCGTTCTAGTACCTACAATTCTTGGTTAAATCTGGGATTGTTTGCGTAGTGACATATTGCTTAATCATGCCGTAAATTGAATATTCTTTATTAAAACTTTGGATGAGTTTTCTAGTGTAGTTATTTGGTAATGTGTCTTAAGTATGATTACCTTCCCCTTCCCCAATCTCCCCAATCCCCGAATCCCCAACGATCCTCAAACTTCTAATCTCCAAAAAGCCGGTAACGTACTTGTAACGCCTCTGGTGTTCCAAATGTCCATGGGCGACGCCGATTGCTTACCATCAGGTGATCCGTCTGCTCGTTTAATGGATTATGCCATTAAAAAAGATTTTAGGCTAATGACAACCTCACGAACAAATCCATAATATATAAAACCGCACTGTTTAGCCGACATTAAGTTTTAGTCAGAAAGTGTTCCTCGATTGGCACTACCTACTACATATATTTATTTGTACTGATAAATGTCAAAATATTTATTCTATGGACCTTAGAAAATAGAGTCGTTACAAGATAAAAAAGGTATCGTAACTACCTTTTTTTAAGGGGTTAAAATCATCGAATGACTGCTCCCGCTTGGGTGAGGCGGGAGGTGTCAGACTCTTACTGACTAAAAACCACCCCGTTCCTTCTCCTGCACGTCGAGCCGGAGCCCCGGTTATCCGTTAGGTTCTCCGCGACATTGTAACTACCTTAAGGAGCCGTGCTTTTGTTCTGTTTATTTAGTTCAGATAATCGTCGTTTTAACTCCAAACGAGGCCGAGGTTCCAAAGTCGCTTAGATGATGTAATCCTATCTATTTCAAATGTTCTGTCTAACGAACCATTTGATTAATTGATAACGTCGGTTCCCTTTAGCAAATCCGGCAGTATTTGGACGATTTATCGAGTATTTCCTAATTTCATGTCGCAATTTGACACCAAAGGACAGAATGGAGTGAAAAGGATTCTTTGGGGATTCTAGGGTATTTTACAATTTTAGAATATTGCGATATTATTATAGGTTCAAACTCAATCAAGATCTTGTTGAACCTTTGATTGCACGGTTGGTGCGGTGGCTGGGCAACCGGCTGCCGTGCAACGCGTAGCGGGTACAAATTGTTGTTTCGGGTCTGGGTGTCATTGTGTATGTGAACTTGTATGTTTGTAAGTGCACCCACGACACAGGACAAAATCAGGAGAAAACGTGGGGAAATAATTTAAAAAAAAATGCGAATGTCAATTGACTGCTTATCAACGTTTTCCAGGTACGAATCATAGCCTTGTGGCACCATGCAATCATCATTTTTCTTTGACTAATAAACTTCTTTCCCCTGAGAATTCTGGTACAGTATTTAAATCAGCCAACGAAGGAGTTTTTAAGAATTTTAAAATATAGTTTAGCTATCTATTTCTTGTTACTTGAGCACTCTTTTTTTTAAGGGGCGAAAATCATCCAATGACTGCTCCCGCTTGGGTGAGGCGGAAGGGAGTGTCAGACTCTAACTGACTAAAAACCACCCCGTTCCTTCTCCTGCACGTCGAGCCGGAGCCCCGGTTACCCGTACTTGAGCACTCTAAGTTTCTAAGTAGGTAATATTCCAAGGGGAAGTCACTAGGACAAAGAGAAACTACTAACTGCAGTTGTTCATCCATTAAAGGATTACTTACTCATGTAAGTACCTTATTGTATCTAGGAAACAGAAGTTAGCTCCCAGTCATAGAATTTTAAACCTACATCCTTTTAGATTAAGATGAAAATTGAAATTAAAATGTAATGACGTTGTTTAAATTACGCTTGTTATGATGCATAAAGTATTTAAGACTTTGTTGTTAATATTTTTCTTAACTAAAAATCGCGGTTTACTCACGTGAATATACTGACTGCGGTCGATCGCGCACGCTGTTCATGAGGAAGAACCCCTCTGTGGTTCGAAACTAGTAGAGCTTTTCTCAGTATTCACGTGAGTAACCCGCGATTTTTAGTTAATTTAGTATGTCTACGATAGTGATTATAAGAATATTTTTCTTGTTACGGGAATTGAATAATTATGATGTCTCATAAAAAACTAAATTAATAATGTTGCATTGATATTATTGATATACTGTCTGTATCTCAAACGACTAAAACAGTTAAAAGTTGAATTGCTATGAAGATAGTATTGAACTGAAGGTGTATTTAACTTAATACAAAGTTAAACAACGTTTGGGAGAAATGCTCTTGCTCAATCAATGTGGTTTCATAAGGAAATACCAAATAGTTTCGTAGTGTCCAAAGCGTGACTACGTGACTAGTCCATAGACTACAGGATTACGTATCAAAATAAAGTTCCCAACTAATATTATGGTAAATATTTGCAAAGGATTTGTTTCAAAAATTCATAGTTCACTGCTAGTGTCCTTTGATGAGCTGCAAACAGTTTGAATAGTCAAGTGTCTGGAATGTTTGATAGAGTTGCAAGTATTTTATTAAGCTTTGCACACAAAATGAGTTCTCGATGATAGTAGATTTTTTTTACTAAATTGTATATAAGTACCGAATAATTTATGAAATAGGCTATTTTTGCTGGCAATATACATTTTGCCTACTTGATTTATAAAATGAGTTCGCGAAGATAGTAGTTTTATTTTACTAAATTGTGTATATCGAATCATTTATCGAACAGACCTTTTTTGTTACCTACTTTTGCCTACTTGATTTTCTATGGGTAACAACAAATAAAACTTTTAGTGTACTCATGGAAATTCAACCAGTTTCACCATACACGAGGTTTTATAATCACACAACAATGATATATTGAGGTATGGGATTAAAAAACTTTTAATAGAACACCAGAAAGTTAAATTGTCGATGTCGATCGGCGTGGATCACGAAATATAGGTAAAATACAGATGACAATTTAAAGTTTGTTTGGGCATGCAACATTTTGGTTAGGGCAGGCTGATCAAAAATGAAATTAACTATCACAGGTTGTATTTCAGAACTGTTACGACCTTCAAGAAAAGACTGCACTCATTTTTAAGAGATTGACAACTTGTGACTTCTCTGCGGTTGCGAGTATCCACGGTCGGCGCTAATCACTATTAGATACCCGAGCGTACGGCGCGTCACGATCCGCGCGCGCCTCAAAGAGCCATCAGACCACCACGGATGGGGCCAATAGGGCTGATGCTGACTCGGATTCGCAGAGAACCTAACGGGTTACTGGGGCTCCGGCTCGAAGTGCAGGAGAAGGAACGGCGTGGTTTTTAGTCAGTAAGAGTCTGACACTCCCTCCCGCCTCATCCAGGCGGGAGCAGTCATACGATGATATTCCCCCTTAAAAAAAATCTTTATTAGATGATACGTTTCTCGTTTATCCTATTCTGTAAAAAGCTAGTTATTCAGATAAAGAGGTCCCTTACAAAAAGGGTTACCACATTAACCACACACATAGTACATAAACTTTAGTCTAGTCATAATGGAGGACTAAGGTCGTGAGTTCAGATTTCTGTTGTGTTCGAGCTGTGAATTAAAACGATTAATCAACACAATGATTCGACACTTTTCACTGATTGCCACTGTAAAGTGTGTGGGTTGGGACTTCGGATACTGGTGGAAATGTAATATAATTTCATAAATAAAATGATAAAACTAACTACAATGTAGGCATTTACCACAGGTCGACTAGTGGTCAGTAGTAGGTGCTTACCTATTACAGGGGTGACCTAAAATTGTGATTTAAAAACCTGGAAGAACCTAAGGTAGGTACTTAAGTACTATGATTTTATAAGTTGTCTGTATAGGGATAGATACAAGCTACAACTTTGCAGTTCTTAGAATGCAACGTTTTTCCATCAAAAATGTCTTGTTCTACAAAGAGTTTAAACCTCTTGTATGTCGGTAAGTATTTAAGATACAATAGATAACGCATTGTGTCTCGCTTGGATCTATGCTCCGACATAGGTATATCAGAAGTTAACTTTAAGCGACATTTATTGAGATCATGTAAAATATTTTTGTGAGAAATATTCAAATAAATTTTGTACATAAATATCCCTTTTAAAATGTAATATTTAGCATGAGTGCGCGGTGTTCCTAACAGCTGAAATACGCAGTAATTAATTACATGGTCCGCTCTTTCTCTGTAATGTTCTCAGATGTTTTGGGATAAAACCTATTTATATTAACAATTAATTTGAATGTTTTAAATTAGTTTTGTACAGTTTTTTCTCTGCTTAAAACATAATCAGTTTTCGTGTAAGTACGGTTAAATTTTATGAATGCATTAGTGTTTTTTTAGTCTGTGTAAAATGCCTAAGCACGTATCAACATCAAAATATGACTGCCTCGTTGGTCGAGAGGTCGCAAGTGCGACTGCCGAGCTAGGGGCCACGGGTTCGATTCCCGGGTCGAGCAAAGTATTACTGGAATTTTAAAAGTCTCAGTAGTAGTACGGAGCCTGGAATTGTGCCCGGTATATGGCAATAGGCTCACCCCCTATTACATGGGACTCATAACATAAATAGTGAAAAGTGGATGTTATATTGTACAGCGGCATAATGTGCACCTCTGCCTACCCCTTAGGGGAGAAAAGGCGTGATGTTATGTTATGTTACATCAAAATAAAGTGAGTCATACCATCTTCCTGAATAGTAAAATTATTATATTAAACGTTTGAACGCGCAAATCTCTGAAAGTGCTGGTCGGAAATGAATAATTGTATTTGTGTTCGATAGTCCATTTGTCGGAAAAGGCTATAAAACGTCAAGAACGATAGCATAATCAATAGGAGCCGAGCAGAGCGGGTTTAACCGCGAGGAAGTTGCTAGTATTATTAAGTATAGGTACATAGTACGTACATAGGTACGTGAGTTTTTTTTTAAGGGGGGAAAATCATCGAATGACTGCTCCCGCCTGGGTGAGGCGGAAGGGATTGTCAGACTCTTACTGACTAAAAACCACCCCGTTCCTTCTCCTGCACGTCGAGCCGGAGCCTCGGTTACCCGTTAGGTTCTCCGCGACTCCGAATCGGCATCGGCCCTATTGGGCCCCATCTGTGGTGGTCTGATGGCTCTTTGAGGCGCGCGCGGAACGCGACGCGCCGTACGCTCGGGTCTGTTTCTGGTCGGACGGGGAGCCACCCATGCTCGCCGTCCACAGGCCCGCTAGGTACGTGAGTTAGCATTAGCATTTTATTAAGAAGAAACTAAATAAATAAAAAAAAAGTCAGTAAGTCTATTCCACTTGAAAGTGCACGTTTGCATGAATAAAGTTTTAAACTGCATTCGTTCTGAATATATTTATAAAGTTCCTAGAAAGTGGCCATCTTCTTAGCCAGTTTCAAACTGTAAAAAGTACCTACTTAGGTATTTTTTTGTAATAACAAGGAAAATGTTACAATGTTTACAAGAAATAATGGAAAATACGGTGTTGTATAATTTTTCGTGGATTGGTTTTTTTTTTAAATGATATTGCACTGTTAAGTAATTGGGAAAAGAGATTAACTCTCCAGAAGTTGTCAATACTTCTCCCTCCCATTTTAAAGTTCGTAATAGGCGTATAAGTTTGTAAACTAAAGCTTAGAGTACTATACTTCTCCTTGTGCCCTGATGTAAATAGTTCAGTATAACATAACATAACATCACGCCTTTTATCCTCGAAGGGGTAGGCAGAGGTGCACATTACGGCACTTAATGCCATTGTGCAATGTAACATCCACTTTTCACTATTTATGTTATGAGTCCTATGTAATAAGGGGTGAGTCTATTGCCATATACTAGGCACGTTTCCAGACTCCGTGCTACTACTGAGATTTTTAAAAAACCCGGTAATACTTTGTCCGACCCGTAAATCGAACCCGAGGCCCCTTGCCTTGCCTTGTGGCACTTGCGACCGCTTGGCCAATGAGGCAGTCCAGTATACTAGGTACTAAAGTTAAAAAACACAAAACGTCAAGATTATTTGTTGAAAACAGGAAAGTAGGCTGTTTGCATACCTAATTTGTTTTACGTGGGTAGGCCGGCGAGAAATGAGGACACGTACAAAAGCGGTAGAAAAATGTTCGCAGATAAAATTGAACAAATAATGGAAATGTCGATGCCATTTGTAAAGGATCAAGTGAAAATGTTTTATGGAATCGACTTTTTAATTGAGATTTTGTGTAATGGAAATTCTCTGAAACTGTTGGACTTTACATTATGGACAATTTCTAAGTAAACTTTATAATTTTCTAACAACTGACTTAAAATTAAGTATGTACTCAGAACACGTGTATGCGTCTGGTTGTGACTCAACTTGATTGAAAAATCGAGAACAAAATGCATACAAAATAATGAACTTTAAACATCGTACATACCTGTTTTTATAATAACTATCGTGAGACATACTAAATTAACTAAAAATCGCGGGTTACTCACGAAAATATATTCTTTACTAGTAGGTTGCGCGACATCGCATCAACCGCGCACGCTGCTCATGAGGAAGAACCCCTCTGTGGTTCGAAACTAGTAGAGCTTTTCTCAGTATATTCACGTGAGTAACCTGCGATTTTTAGTTAACCATACATACCTATTTGTAAACTTACAAAAAGTGTTCATATTTCACCTTTCAGAACTAAATGGGTTTTTTTTTATTTAAACTTTAATGTACACAGAAACAAGAGCGGTTACCGGTGACCGCTCTCAACTAACTACATTATAGACCTTATTTCCAATGTTTAGAGACTACTTTTGTATGAACAAATTTAGAGGATGATTTTCAACAATTTCAACGGGTTAAAAAAGTACATACCTACTGGTGCTTCATATATTTTCTAACGATTCGTTTTAAATGTTTGACAAAATTAAGGGAACAAAATTATAGACACGCCCTAAAATGACACTTCACGTTGTTCAACATAATAGGAAAGGCCTATAAAAGCAATTTGCTTGCTTCTAGCTATGGAGGCGTTTCAATGGCAGTACTAATGGTAAAATAATTTTCTTTATGTGTTATCAATCAATGGGTAAGTGTCGGAGAGCCATGCTTCGGCACGAATCGGCCGGCTCGACCGGAGTGATACCACGGCCTCACAGAAAACCGACGTGAAGCAACGCTTGCGTTGTGTTTCGTCGTGTGAGTGAGGTAACCGGAGGCCCAATTACCCTCCCCTTCCCCAATCTCCCCAATTCCTGAATGCCCAACGATCCTCAAACTCCTAATCCCCAAAAGGCCGGCAACGCACTTGTAACGCCTCTGGTGTTCCAAGTGTCCATGGGCGACGCCGATTGCTTACCATCAGGTGATCCGTCTGCCAGTTTACCGGCTAATGATATAAAAAAACTTGTAACTTTACGAATTGCTTATTAAAAGAGCAATAACAATATATATAAATATATTTGTGATGTTTTATCATCAGGTAAAGGTATCTATAGGGTACATGATTTGTTATTAAATTGGAAGAAATACCAGTAACGACTGTCAATTTCAGGGGATTTGTAGTTACAATCTTAGTCTTTCTAACCGGTACAAGTCATTACTAGTCTATCTTACCGGTTTAAGTTAATCGAACATACTTTTGTTACAGTCAAGAAAATGATGGTAACATTTTGAACACATACCATATTTCCACAAGTCAAGTATCAAAACAATAAAACGACTTTACATTCACAATGGTAAGGGCATTATGTTGCCATCAGTACATAGAAGAGGTTGACGCCTTATAACGAGATGACTCGCGGTTAAATATTAGCACAAAGGCGATGGCCCTTCGTTCGCGGTTTGTTCCCGGCTTAAGTAGTTCGATCCGAGTTGGAACGTTCGCAAACAATGAGCAATGGGGATCTCTATGCGGTCGTTGCCACATTGCTGATAACAAATCCAATTGTTTTCTGATATATTTTTTTTTTCGCCCATCAATTGTTTTTGTTTGTTATCGATACCCTGAGTACATACATACAATGGCTTCCCGGTCGACACGATACGGGTCAAACTGTGTATTGTAGCCGGCCCAAATTTTCAATTTCATTATCAAGCTATAGTTTGCTTCGTGCACATATATACGGACTTAACATGACCGGTCTCTGCCAGGCTAAAATTGGTTTAAATTGAGTTACAAACTTTGAGATAAATTTAGCACGCCCAATGTTTCTATTCTATAAAAACATTAATCAGTTTTTATATGTAGGATAAGCCTGTGCACGAACAGACGGATCAACTGATGGTAAGCAATCGGCGTCGGCCATGGACACCTGAAACACCAGAGGCGTTACAAGTGCGTCACCGGCTTTTTAGGGATTAGAAATTTCAGGATTGTTGCAGATTCAGGGATTGGGGCGATTGGGAAAGGGAGGGTTGGGCCTACGGTAATCGCACTCACACGACAAAACACAACGCAAGCGTTGTTTCACGTCACGTCGGGTTTCTGTGAGGCCGTGGTATAACTCCGGACATTCGTGCCAAAACATGACTCTCCCACACTTATCTCACACAATTGAAGTCTAAAGAGGTATGTTTCTATAAATATTTTTTCCAATAAAAACAAATTACTGACCACTGTCATAGTCCTAAAAGTTAAAAGAATAAAAATCCCTACTAAAAACAACTCATAACAATTTGAATTGGCAACACTTTGCAATGGTGATATTTTGAAAAGTACGTTAAAAAGGACATGAATTAATATTTTAATCACATGTCTGCGTTAGAAGCTAGAGACACATAATATAAAGCCGACAATAATAATTAATCTTTGACCTATCAAGTACGTCCGTTGATAAGTTCAAACACGTGTCGCCATTTTGCAAACGGCTAAGCTAAATAAATAACTCGTGTTCACATGTGTTACCTATCTGTCATTTATGAAGTACATCTCCCTTGTTAGAACGTGCCATAATTGCTTTCACGCAAACTATTACTACTATGTAGAAAAACAAAACAAAAAACTCTTATCTGGGCATAGTGAAGGAAGATGAATGATTGTTAAGCCAAATTATCAAGATATTCAGTGTTCTCCCTCTCTTAATCGAAGACCGACCATTACCTATACAATTAAAGAACAACTAGTGGTACCACAGATTGTAAATTCACACTCATAGATTGCCAAGTCAAACCTTGGAATTCAGAACTGTTAAAAATTGTTTATTATATCATTAAAATTAAAAAACGTGTCTTACTTATCCTGAAAAGGATAAAAGAGAGTAAGGAAATCAAAGAAACGTTTTGCGTGTATTCAACAAATATATATCAAATATCTTAATGGTATACAAATAAAATAAAAAGCGTTATAAAACCTGATTGATTTAACCTTTTTTTATCCACTATCTCTTTAAACCCCACTGACCCAGCTGTGTACAGTGCTATGAATAGCAAATTAGCTTCGCTTGAAGACTTTGTATCCTATTAAGCTAAGCCACATCAAATGCATAATTAGCGGATACTAGCGCATCATACGGTCTATTAACAATTAATGACGTGATGACTAATGGCATTCGGTTTGGATTGCTTTGAAGCTAGGTTTATATACATATATAGGCTTCCATGTATTATGTATTACATAAGGAGAAAATAAGAAATAGTCAAAATGTTAGGATACTATCATTGAGTAGGTACAAACTGACGATCAAAACATCAATACATTGACACTGAAATATATAGGACTAAAAACTTTACTTGAATTCATCTTGCAAACTGGCATGACATCTATCGGATAGGTATAATGTTAGGACTAATCTACTTACGTAGGTAAGTACTGTTTTTCTGTTATTCCCACTGAGGGGGCAATGACTACTCAGATATAGGCCTTATTTACTAGCAAACAACAAAAAAGAAAATGGAAGTGTTTTAAAACCTTTTCATTGGAATAATAACATTATTTTTTGTATATTGAATAAAGTAAGCGAACGCCCACGGCAGCTTAGTGAAAACCTGGGGCGCAATAGCCTTGAATGTATATTTTGTAGGTCTGTATACTCTTTCAACTGGGTTTATTCCACTGTGATGGATCATAAAAGAAGACATAATATTTTCATCTAGAATTTTGGGACATTTTACAGTCTTTCGATAGTCGTTGGAAGTCCATCTTAATTACTTTTTTTTTCTAATGGGGTAAATCATCCTATGGCGTCCCCCGCCTTGAGTGAGGCGAGAGAGAGTGTCAGTCCCTTACTGACTAAAAACCACCCCGTTCCTATTCCTGCTCTTCGAGCCGGAGCTCCGGCAACCCGTTCACTACTACATCTGGACTTTTCTCTTAAGAAGAGATTTGCCTTAATTAACACTATACTTGGCAAACGATTTGGCGATCGCAGTTACGTCTTCTAAAGCTTAGACTAGAGAATACTGCTACCTGTCCCTCGATAACTATTATTTTTTAATCAACGTACATGGGTTGCCGGACCCGCGAATATCGAACTATGATAACGTCTGATGGAGGCATAGCCTACGTTCTATGTACTCAACGTCGGTATTATGAAGAAATATTTTGTCTAGACGATAACATATTTTGACTTTTTATGATGGTGATTAGGATGATGACTATTATAGAGATAATAAGTGATAAGAAAGTGAATCTATTGCCAGGTATCGAAATTATGCTTTTTTACTACGAAATGCAATTTTTTATGGGATTAGCCGGTAAACGAGCAGACAAATCATTTGATGGTAAGCAACGGGCGCCGCTCATGGACACATATAACACCAAGGCGTAACAAGTGTGTTACCGGCCTATTGGAGATGAAGAATTTTAAGATGGGATCGGGGAGGCCATGGTTTCACTCCAGTCGAGCCGGCCCATAAGTGCCGAAGCATGGCTCTCCCACAATTGTATATTAATTTAGTATCTCATCAATACTTACCCACACAGCAAGTTCGTCCCCCCGGAAATATATAATATTAAACTTGCTAATATAGGCCAAAGTTATTGAAACTAATAATCAAAGGAACATTATATAATATCCAATATCTACATAGCAATGTTACCGTTGTGTAGGCTCCAATAATGAGAGTTATATTTAGAATGTAACATTTAATATTGATTCTTAGAACAATGAATCAAATATCTTGTACAACTACATTGCCAGGTAATGCTCATTAAATACCGTCTTCAATTAAGAGTATGCTATGGGCTGGATTGGCGTCACAAGCACTGGTAAATTTTAAGAAGCTCATCATGAAACTCATAAAATTTTTTGATAAATGTATTAAAAATACTGACAAACCTGTGTCTTGTTAGTTGCGATTTCCAACAGTTCAACTGGCCAGCGAAGCATGAAGACAAAGTCTCGAGCACCAGTCTTGGAAAATACTTAAGGCGATTATTACATCTGTTATCCTTATCATTCTGTATTGTCCTCAAGTACTAGTATATTATGGTAATTTGTACCTACTTCCTTGTAAAAATAGACTATCAAAAGTCTCCATAAGAAAAATCAACACATACTTAAAAGAATACCAATACTTCTATTAAAAACTATGTCAAAAGCTTGAAAAAACAATACGAACAAACACTGAATTTAATTTATAAAGTTATAAATATTCAACTGTAGTTTTTGACAAATACATAAATTAATCTTTCATGCACATGTTTGAACAATTTTTGCGATGTGGACCGAATAAATAAATAATTCATTGTGGCTAAATGATACTGGAAAGTATTTTTATTAAAATATGCCACATCAAATGTCATAGCTAAGTTTAGGAAATATTTTATTTAAGTATAGCAATCAAATGCACAAAATATCAGTTGTTATTATTTATTCCTACGTAGGTACATAAATACTGGCTATTGTATTCATAAACGCATTGTTTCGTTAATGAAATAATCTACTAACAAACACTTCGATCAACAATAACAACTAGATATCGAGTCGGCGCAAGAAAATCGTCTCTACAAATAAGAGCTATTAGATGTTATTGTTGATCGAAGAACAAACATTAACAAATACATTATCGAACAGATTAAAAATGTGGATAGAATTAGTAGCACAAAGGAGTTAATAACTAGGCACTAGATAGGAATATAGAGCCGACTAAGGGGCGCTTAACGAGACCGCAGCAGCGTTTTATGATAACCCTGAATCTTTTAAATTACGAACTCGAACCAGTTTGTAAGCATGGAGATTATGAGAGACCCTTTCCTATCCGCCTGCCAATTGTGGATGTTATGGAAATCAGTTCCTATGTAGAGGAAGTCCATTGTTCAGCAGTGGACTGTGGTGAGCTTTTAATGTCTATATGTAACGTATGAGAATCATCATGCTCCTTTTTATTACCTTGCCTTCAAACTAGATGTTAATATGCACACCGGTCTTCTTTAAAGCTGGTATTACATCTCATCCGACACATATAACCAAAAAACACGCGCACACACACACACACGCGCAGACACAAAAATCACACATACATGTATACATACACTTTCATAATTAGTAATATAAAAAGAAAAGTGTACATTTTATTTTATTTTTATTTTTTCTTTTCATTTTGTTTTCCTTTCTCTTTTGTATAATAATGTTTTGCTGACTGAAAGAGACTGGGCCTCACGACACAGGGAATCCTAGTGTGGGGTCCAGGGCCATACAAATATGTATGTAACGTGAAGCTTTTTGTCAATAAACATATTTTTATTTTATTTATTTGAAAGAATACAGTCTCACTCAATATTGGTATTTACCAAACCAATGTGTTTTTAACGACTTTTCAATATCAGCTCGTTGGCAGAAACGGGAAATAAGTTTCAACTTGTTTTCAATGCGCAATAGAAAACTTCACAAGTTTCAAGTTAAGAACTAAGTATGAAATTGGTGTTTTCGTTTCCTTTTGATATTTCTATTTCGGGGAAAATCATACGGACGTTATAAATGCTACAGTTTGTTTTTATATTTGCACATCCAGCTGGAGGGTTGGTTGTTATGAATGTAAAGACCTCGTTTAGAGTATAATGCTATTTATTTTAGAGATTTTTTGCATCAAATTAACACACAGTAGGTTACAACGAGTTTCATAAGATACACATATTTAATGACGTGCCACTTTTCACTCTTCTGGTGCTGACCATCAGGTGATCCGTCTGCTCAGTTATCGTATACATTAAAAAACTAGCTTCTGCCCGCGACTTCGTACGCGTAATCCCATTTTTTCCCGTCCCCGTTCGTGATTTTCGGTAAAAAGTAAAAAAAAAATGTTGGTTAAAAAGTATCCTATGTCGGTCTCCTGGCTCTAAGCTACTTCCCTACGAATTTTCAGCCAAATTTATTCCGCCGTTCTTGAGTTATAAGTGGTGTAACTAACACGACTTTCTTTTATATATATAGATATATAGATTAAAAAGCTTAATACAGAACCCAATAAAATAGAATAAAAAGTCACTGAACTAAAACAGATTATTACCAATTCCCGAATTACGTCACATAAACGACACCTGTCTTCCTTTTATCATCCTTGACCTGCCATTTTGAGTTACGCATTGTTTGCTAATTACTATGGCAGGTAATCGTTACATGGTAGTTTTATATGACACGTAATAAGGGCATGGTCTTTCGATTTTTGTTCGGTTTGCTATCGGCTTGATTTGTATTAACATGTTGGCGTGATGTAATACCATTAATAAGGTTATAGTGATTTTTATGTGATATTTGAGGATTAGGTATTTGAGGATTGTTGGGTATTCAGGGATTTGGGAGATAAGGGGAGGGGGTAATTGAGCTTCTGGTAACGTCACTCACACCAAACACAACGTAAGCATTGTTTCACGTCGATTTTCACTTCGGTCGAGCCAGCCTATTCGTATCGAAGCATGGCTGTCCCAAACTTAAATGGAATTTATTTGATAAGATTAGGTACAATACTATAGACATGGAGATATACTGATAAAGAATCCCTATATTTTATTTTCTCAAGGTGAATATTAATTGATAATTGAAATTTTTCTTGGTACCTAACAATTAACTTATTCATATAGTGTTACTATCATCGAAGTGACAACTGTTAGAATTTTACGAAAAGATTCAGAAGTCAGTATTGAATATATGTTCAAATAAGGCTCATCATTCCATTTTACCTTGAATTTTCGGTAAATATACAAAGATTATAATAGCAGCAATCAATTTCCAATCATTTCGAGGTCGAAGATACAATTACTTAAGATTTGTGGGCTATACAACACAGTAGGTACAATAGTTTATAAACAGTATGAAGCGGCGTGATGTTTTACGAAACAACTCGATTATACACGAACGTGATGTGAGAACATATGTTTGGTACTACAATACGTTGCAGTACCTACTCGATGACGAAATCTTCCTAAACAATTAAATATGAATCAAGTTCAATAATAAGTATTTCGATCACGCTGCTGTATCTTAAAGTAATTGATACAGGTTTACACACACACACACATTTTGAATATATTTGCAAAAGTGCACACAAAATAGAAGAACATTTAAATATGGAACATAAAAAAACGTAACGTAAGAAATATAGTAAAAGTCTTCGTTTATCTTTTTTTTAAGGGGAGAAAATCAACGAATGACTTCTCCTGCCTGGGTGAGGCGGGAGGGAGTGTCAGACAGACTCTTACTGACTAAAAACCACCCCGTTCCTACTCCTGCACTTCGAGCTGGAGCCTCGGTAACCCATTAGGTTCTCCGCGGCTATCTTCGTGTATCATGGAAACCGCAAAATGAAGTAGGTACCTACCTACAGTATCTAATGTTTGCAGTGAAATAGGTAATGAATTGGATTTTACTAACAGTTGTCTCCTGACATTTGTTAATGGCATACACAATAAACAAACAGAACTATACTTACAGAGCTCAATAGGCCTTAAATATATGATTACCTATTCGAAATACAAAATACATTTCTCGTTAAATAAAAATCCACTAATGTACTATTGTGAAACAAACCGTAGGCGTACTATTTGTACCACAATAATGTTCAGGCAATTTGCCTTAATTTATTTTTCCATTTTTTATCATAATCTTATTATATTTTTATCAAAACCATTATAGCTTGGACCATTTTGATATCTTTTTGTTATCGGATTACAATTTACGTGGGCGCAGTTATAAGTGTCTGTAAAGTTATTAACTCAATAATAGGTATAACTTGGAAAATGTCGATGAACTAATTTCAGAAGAGGTATCTTGATAATAATTAGTAGGTAACGTGACTTAGTTTATCCATCATGCCATCGTGGACTTAAGAACTAGTTACAACAAATGTGCACTTAACATTATACAAGAAAGTTTCAATAGGGTAGATGACTAATTTTTATTATAATGTCCGTCTGGTAGATTATTTTAAAACATTAGACACGTATTTTTTATTTCCTTACAAATACTTTCGATGATATATTGATTTGAAATGTCTCGTGACGTCACTTCTAGAGACGTTTTATCTATACGTAGAAATAACGGTTTTAATCCCACTCCTAAACTTTGATCCGTTTTATCTAAGTAACGTTTTCTTATACGACAAAATAAAAAATACGTGTCCAATATTTTTTCATTATCTAACTAACGGACTAATTAGATTTTTAATTTTTATACCTACCCTATCATCATCCCTATTGAAATACAAAGATTTTCTTTACTTTTAAATACTGAATATTTCTTAAGTTCTAAGTTTGTTCGTCTTTCTACAAATACATTACAACTTAAAGCCTATTTTATGTGACCTAAACAAGCACTACAGAGGTATCCAGTACCTACACAAAATATGTCCCAAGCCGTGACTAGAAATCATATATTTATGTGGCAACCCAAACTGCGATTAGTGTTGTCTCGACACAAAACTTATTCACTGTGTTAAAGTGAATAACTTTTACCGTTCGCCGCGCCGTCTGGTGGGAAAAGCACGAATCAGAATGGCGCCTACCACGAACTCTTCGTTACCGTATATCGTAGTGATATCGAGTTACAACCTATTAAAAGCTTAGGACGGGTCTGAGTAGTAGGATACTGTTGCAGATGGTTGCAGATATTTGTTTTACTTTGTTTATTGAGATATTTTGTCAACAAATACACAAATGGAAAAACAACCAATGGTCAACCTAATATGTTCAGAGAATAGATAGATAGATAAAGTAACACGCAATAGAGAAAATAAAATAGTATCTAAGATGTATTTTCTCTAGTGAATGCAAATGTATTATTGTTTCTTATACAAAGGACAGGATACAAAAAGTAGGTTTTAATATTCAATAAGATAAGTGAAGCAACGCTTGCGTTGTGTTTCATCGTGTGAGTGAGGTTACCGGAGGCCCAATTACCCTCCCCTTCCCCAATCTCCCCAATCCCTGAATATCCAACGATCCTCAAACTCCTAATCCCCAAAAAGCCGGTAACGCACTTGTAACGCCTTTGGTGTTCCGGGTCTCCATGGGCGACGCCGATTGCTTACCATCAGGTGATCCGTCTGATCGTTTACCGGCTTATGCCATAAAAAAAAGATTATGAAATATAATCAAAAACTACAAATTATTGAAAAGTCTAAAAGCATCCGCCATCACCAACGAAACAGAACTATTTGACGAAACAGAGACATATTGTATCTAAAACCAATAGTATTGCTTGTCCCGAGAGAAATAAAAATGCAGAATATATTAAGCGACCGCGAATGTAAGTAAATAAACTTTGTAAATCTAGACTCGTTTACATAACTTTAAAGAATACGAGGTACATAGGTGCTTATCATAATAAATTCTGTTTCACAATATTATCATAAATGTACATTGCACAGGTACAAAATGCTATTTGAATATGAACTTTACAATTTGGATCGACTATTTCGTGGGTTCTTTAAGTTGGTTGTTTCATTGACCTCAAGTTGGTATAACATAACATCACGCCTTTTATCCCGGTAGGGGTAGGCAGATGTGCACATTACCTATGCGACTGTACAATGTAACATCCACGTTTCACTATTTATGTTATGAATCCCATGTAATAGGGGGTGAGCCTATTGCCATATACCGGGACTCAATTCCAGACTCCGTGCTACTACTGAAAATTTTTAAAAACCCCTGTAATACTTTGCCCGACCCGGGAATCGAACCCGAGACCCCTTGCCCGGCAGTCGCACTTGCGACCATTCGGCCAACGAGGCAGTCGAGTTGGTATATTTTGAGAATATTTTGTTTTAAAAGCAACATACTACTAATTGCCAGAGTAATGCTACGAACTAAGGCTAAGGTCTCTCGGCGGCCCCGCAGCCTTTGTAGAATACAGATATGTATGTAAAAAATCAAAGCATATTTCACGGTAGTTGCGATTGTTTGCGGCTCCCGTTGCAACGGCGGTCCCGCAGCCGCAACGGGTAGCACCCGCGCGATCTGCGATCGGTTGGCGGGCGATCGCAATGGCAATAGGAGACCCGGTCTGGAACTCAACTGATTGTTCAACCGCTCGTTTTGCTTATAATCAACCGCCGTGATGATTGATTGATTCAATCATAGTATGATTGTAGTAAACATTACCCTATCTGAATATACTTATACCTACTTTTTATAGATAAAGCAACATTTTCCTCTAAAATATTGCCGCAGAATAATACAAAGAATGAACACCTGAGTCCATGCGACACTCTATTATATAAATCAGTAGTTTCTTCGAAATTTGTTCAAGTGTGTCGAGACGAATGGCCATGGCTTTTAGTTTTTTCCCAATCCACCATAAAACTAACTATTTATAAGTTAAACTTTAGTCATAAATCCACTGAAGTTACCACATAAATCTGACTTCAATCAAACTTAGGTTCCAGTTTAGGTATCCCGTACAAGTTGGGGTTACGTTTCTAAATTAAGAAGCGCTAAATCATATATGTGATGTACTTCCTGCGAGGACTCCTTGTTTTTGTCAAGTGTGCAACTGTTTAGTTGTTCTTCGTTTGGTTGCATGCTAATTTCGTTGTTAATGCGTTTTAAATTGGGTGACTTTAAAACTTAGTCTTGATATGTAATCGAGGGTGGATACTATACAAGCAACATATAATAAGGCAAAGATATTTAAATAGAAAGTATTAAATAGATTACTTATTTACGATTTACTTAAATATCGTAATGGATAAATCATTTTCTTAATTTTATAAAGTGTTTTCCTCGTAGTGATAAGTAAAGGTACGTCCTTAATTTTTAATCACTTATGAAAAGATTTTCCTTCAAAAATGAGTTTCCATTTTCCTAACCAAAAATCTATGTTTCGTAAGTCATATTAATTGTATGGGCCAACTATTTACAATATTAATTAAGAATATTAGAGAAAAACGAACACTCTTAGTTCTATCTCACAATTACACAAATGCATTCGAAGAATCTGACATTACAGCACAACAAAAGATAGTGTTACAATTACGATTTACCTCTAAATGTAAACATAACGAAATGAGAATGTCTAGCGAACATTTAAATTGAAGAACGATTAGATTGTTTATGTTGCAAATGAGCGGACGTACAAACTGGCTGAGTACATAAAAGGCCTCTGGATATAACCGCCCACCGAATATTAATTACCTGTCAGAGTTTAGCATACATTTTAAAAGCGAACCACGTCGACGGAACTTGAAATTTCTATGGCTATTCGCTAGAGGAAATGGCGAATACAGTTAGACTAACAAGATGATTGATTACGTATTGCGAATTATTTATGTCTGTGGATTTTGTGTTTTTGTAAATGGTTGGTACTATTTTGGTGAGCCTTAATTACTGTGAGTCGGGTGTTTTAAGTGCTGTAGAAGGTCATAGGTAACTTGGTTTATAGTTTGTCACTCAAGAATAAGCTTTTTGGTTGTGAAAAGTGCCATTTTTTAAGGGGGGAAAATCATCGAATGACTGCTCCCGCCTGGGTGAGGCGGTGTCAGACTCTTACTGACTAAAAACCATCCCGTTTCTTCTCCTGCACGTCGAGCCGGAGCCCCGGTAACCCGTTAGGTTCTCCGCGACGTGAATAGTGCCATAGAGATTACTTAAGCTTTTTTTTCAAATATTTAACGTGTATGTAACGAGTACCTATTACCCAATAATATTATTTCATTAAGAAAAAAACACAGTATACAATTTCATTTACAACTTGTACTTCATCCCGTTTATTAAATAATAATAATATTGAATCATAAAATACTTATCCGTCTGCCCGCACCGCGTCGACCACAAAGTCCGCAACTCTCGCCACACGTGCAACTGATGTTTACGGCCAACATGACATTTTCCAAGCCTTTGAGCCAATATTGACATTGTAAAATTAATGAAAACAATGTACGTGTAATGTGTTTTATGACATTTTTGTAACTTTATCGTTTATAGCCTATAAACCGGGGATAAGCCTGATTTAGCAGGTTTATGTGGGGCTAAGTAAAACAATATGTCCTAGAACCTAACGGGTAACCGGGGCTCCGGCTCGACGTGCAGGAGAAGGAACGGGGTGGTTTTTAGTCAGTAAGAGTCTGACACTCCCTTCCACCTCACCCAGGCGGGAGCAGTCATTCGATGATTTTCCCCCCTTAAAAAAAAAAGTAAAACAATATGTTTCTAAGTTATAGTGTTCTAAAAATGTTTATTAAATTCTAATAGAAAATAATTGAATATTACACTAAACATTCGATCAAAGAAAAGTCAATGCACTCAAAGGTTTTAACCATTTCACAAAAAAGCGAAGTAAAAACTTTTTGCCTTTACATGAACGTTCGGTTAGGAATGGCAGAAATCAAATTAAGTTTGAACTCTATATTAATTGTGACTAGACAAAACTAAATGTCACATGGGATTCCAGGTAGATATACCTACTCTGTTCCTAGATTTTAATTTAGTATAATTGCACCTTCGGGAGCAGTTTCAGGTGAAATCTTTAATTTTTGAACGGATACTGAGAGAGTTGCAAAATTAAATCAGTTTTAGATTGAGTTCACAAGTTGACTTGTGTATAAAAATCTTACTATTTTTTGAGGGAATTACATTTCATACGAATTGGTTTAGTAGAAATACAGGCATGAATACGAATGAAAATATATATTAAAAAATGTAACTTATATTATTTATGCTATTTATAAAAAGCTAAGTGCAGTTTCACAATAGTAGCGTCAAAATTGGTGATCAAATCATTCACTGAACGATAATAACTATTATATACTAAAAAAAAAGTTAAAAGTAAGTTCTACCTGCTCATATACCGACCAACATATAGGTTTTCTATGTTATGATTGACACAATAATGCCATTAATCCATGAAGAAAGATTAAATACGAATTTCCAATATTCATTTTGCTCCTAATACTTATTGTGTCACCGACGAAAATTGAAATTGATACTTATAAAGCTACCCGTGTGTGTGTATCTGCCTAATGTAAGAAACAAAATATCATAAATATAAGTGACGTGAGAGGATGGCGATGGCTAATCTGGAAATATGGTTGGTAGAACATTTACCAAGGGTGATTTTCTACGAGAGGATCACTGCAGTTTACGTGTGGAAGAGCCATGCTTCTGCCAATTCCCAAAAGACCGGTAACACAGTTGTAACGCCTTGGTGTTTCGGGTGTCCTTGGGCGGCACCGATTGCTTACCATCAGGTGATCCGTCTGCTCGTTTACAGGCTTATGCTATAAAAAAAACTGTAAATAGGAGCAGTATGAAGCATGTTATTTTCCTTGGGGTAATAGACAGATGTACATTCATAATTTCACACCTTATATCCCCGAAGGGGTAGGCAGAGGTGCACATTACGACACTTAATGCCACTGTATCATTTGTAACACCCACTTTTCACTATTTTTATGTTATGAGTCCCATTTAAACTGTCAAACACCGAGAGGACACCGGTGACCGCAACCTATTGTTCTTTAATTGTGTCTATAATGACGGTACTCAAAAAGTTAATAGAGGTGAGCTTATTGCCATATACCGCACACATTTCGAGACTCCGTGCTACTATTGAGGTTTTTTAAAAAAAACCCAGATCTATGAATGTATATTCACATCCTGAATTAAGTGCACTTTATTCATTTTTTTTATCCCAGACGCGTCTTTAAACAAAGATTATTTTGTTAAACTTCAATATTTTATTATATTCAATACAATAATACTATGACGCGATCAGCTTGCTGTAATGTCGTCAGAGTGGTGTCAAGTTACCATTGTGAAGCTTTCATTTTGTTTTGGTCATAACAATCTTATAATTGAACTTCGTCATAATGGTTCTTTAGTAAAAATATTGTCTATTCATTTTTGAAAGATGATCAGAAGATATTGACCTCGGCAGGTCAACCGTCACCAAGGATCTTGAATATCTTGTAGGTCTGCAAAACTAATCAGGTGTTGTAACAGACTCGCTACCTATTACTATCATATCTTTACATTATAACTTTCGTGAGATATACTAAATTAATTATTATGTTTTCGGCTTTTCACGTAACTGTTTGACGAGGAACTCGACTAGTTTCAAGCCATGTTAGAGGCTCATATTCATGAGCAGCATTCCGTGACCCGCGACGCGGCGACTGTCTTGCTGCTACTGTCGACTCTCGCGCTGCTACTTTTATATCTGCCTTTAGTTAAAAAAAATACTCTGAGTACACCATTTTTGGGCTGATGAGGTGTAAAGACCTAAAATGACATTATGAGTTGTAAAACACGAAGCAATATTAAATCGGAAACAGAACTGTGTCACTGTATTAATTAAATTAGTACTAACGATAAAGATTCGCGTAAAATAAACTTTATACAACTTTGAAACTTAAAATTTTATGAATATTCCACGAATCGCGCGCTCTATTAAAACTGGAATGATGTCCCTTTTAGTGTACAACCGAAATAAAAGTCTCATAGTACCAATTCCAGGTAAGGAATCATTAAAAATATTTAATGAAGTTCGAATTCATAGAATCGTTAAAGAATTATTGCATTGATTTTGAAAATGTCTTCCAGTATTTGGTAATCAGTCGCCTTTTATGACAATGCATGGAACTAGTGACACAACTCTAGTGTTCAGTATTCCATTTACAACCATGCTACAGTTAATTCATACAAATTACGTTTTTACCAATTTCAAATTTACATGGTACCTACATACATAGAGACCATCCAGAAAAACAGGCCCTTATTGTACTTCTGTATACCACTTTGGAAATAACTATAATGTATAAATGACTATATATTACGAAAATGAATAACTAAAAATTACGAGTTACTCATGTAAATTTATGGTGAAAAGCTGTACTAGTTGTAAGCTGCGCGACATCGCCGCGACCGCGCACGCTGCTCATGAGGAAGAGTCCCTCTGTAACTCGAAACTAGTAGAGCTTTTCTCAATATATTTACGTAATTTTTAGTTGATTCAGCATGTCTCACGATAGTTATTATAAAAGACTGTTGTAATATATAACTAAAATTCGCGACAGAATATTTACCTCTAGAAAATACTCAGAAAACATGATACAACCCACCGTTTGGCCTATTTCACGGCTGCTTTACGCTAATGCAAGATTACATTATTATTGTACGGAGTAATTTCATGTTGACACACTTTCAAGACAGCTTCGTCAACTTTAATACACATTTGAGAATAACCTTTAACAGTGCCTGTTTGTTAAACATTATGGCTCAGATTCGATTGTACCTAAGTAAAATGCGTAAGCATAAGTTTTATACGAATAATATTATTCCCAGAAGGGGAACACAGAAGTGAGAATTAAAAATTGTATAACGTAAGCCTGTAATAACCAATTGCCGCATAGTCGTGGTGGCGCAGAGGTTTCTCATGCATATGGATGTGGGTTCGAAACCTACCAACGTAACTTTTTCTGAGTTATATGTCATTTCTAAGATTGTTTAGAGCCATTGACAATTGGTGAAGGAAAATATCGTGAGGAAAACTGGGCTTATAATTTGTAATTTTAAGTTTGTTATCGCCAACCGGTATTGAGCAAGCGTAGTGGTTAATGCTCAAACCCTCTCCATGTGAAAAGAGGCTTTGCTCAGCAGTGCGCATTTATAGTCTGATTGTTGATGATGATGATGATGATAAATCAATTGCCATACACACAGTACTGTGTAACGGAGGTTGAATTGCGCCTGCTGATCGGTACCCATACACAGGGCACAGACCAGGGTGCTTACTTGTGAAACCAATCTCAATGCTAATGCAATTTCAATCCAATAAAATCTCAATAATTATTCAATGTCAAAACTATACAACCCCTATCGTAGCTATTAAAATAGTATTTAGAGTACGGAAAATAAAGCCAAACTCAATACCATTTAGTTCATTCAATATCCACGCAATACGGACGCTATGGGCGCTAGTGTTGCAACTCAAGAGTACGAAATTTCACAATACCAATGTCGATCGATCGGAATTGGATTCAAGAGTAAGCACCCTGGGCAGGGCGCATTGACACCTAGTCAGATAATATCAATAATATATAATTCATCCCCTATTCTATGCTACATAAATTGCAAACCGAATCTATGACCATATATTATGACTTTAGTCCTTAAGATAAAGCAAAGGGATAGACCTGACACAGCATGTGAATTGAAGGTGAAAATCGAACCCGCATGCCACCTAGAAGACTTGTTTACGTTTCTATCGATAGGATATCGAAATGAGGATCTAATCTATAGAATGTAACTGCCGAATCGAAGTCGATATTGACTGTCGATAGTCACTTGTTTTTGACTTTGAAAAATGGCGAATAGAATGTTAAAGGCTATGTTTGTCGAGACGCAAATAGATAGTTGTTGAGCTTTAATTATTGTGTATTTTTTTGCGGTTTTTTTCTAAGATTAGTTTTTGATTTACTTTTTAAATACTATTTAATAATTCCTTAGTAATATAATAGTATGAACTTATGTTAAAAATGAATGGTTTGCCATTAAAAGCCCAAAATATTTTCTGTAATTGAAGCTTTCGTGACCTCCGAAAAGGCGTATATTTTCAATACTTATTATGATCAATACAGACAACCTTTTCCTAATTGAATCGTATTATACCTTAAATTTAAACTTTTTATTCTCAATGCAATTAAAGTTGTCCCAGTAATTGTACCTCCGATCCCTTTGGCCGTACCAAAGGACTGAGAGCACTTAACGTTGAGACCTCATCCCTCTGGAGTTGATTGACCCTAGCGAGCCTGCGTTTGATAAAAACGCCGGGAGGCCGTGCCATGTGCTCGTATTTTCAGTCTCTCTGAAGAAAAGCGCCAGTCGGCAACGCGCCGTCGTCGAGGCCACACGCGTCCCGCGAGCCTCTCAAAGCTCTGCGCCGCGTAAATAACTTCGATATATAATACGAGACTATTGAGACTTCACTTTCCTGTCTATAATAAAATATCAAGTGTTTCTATTGGGAGAAGATATTTTATGTCATCATAAATATCAGTGAAAATTACTTTGCAAACGTTTAAAAAAGATATTAAAACTTTTTTGTGTTGTTTAAGAGAGTAAGTTCAGACATTAACTCTTCGCACCCAATCATCTCTGAAATACGGACTTGGAATTAATCGTAGTGATAAAGACTCCGCTCATCTGTGCTCGATGAAATGTAAATTGTAATGTGAGGACATAATAATGAATGTTTTGTTGATATAGTTCGAAAACAATCGCGTGTAGTGGTGATTCAATTTTATGCTTTGACTGGCAGTTTCCTGCGACGACGTTGAACGGAAGTCCACGATACGAAGTCCGAGTCAGTTAGAAATAGCTGGTTCATCAACAGAACGGTAACTAAAGTTTGTTTTTAACCGAACATGTTTGTTGTGGCAACAATTTCCATTATGAATGTACGTGTATAAACGCTTTTACTTACACTCGTTTTGTTATGAATCAAAACAGAAATGAACGTTCAGGCGCGTGTATGGTGTTGCCATTTGATTATTGAAACCTATTTCGGCGTTGCATCGTTACGTCACGGAACTTGGCTTAATTGAACATGGGACGTCGCTACGGACGAATATTAATTGAAATTCCTTTAGCGAACGGATTCGGAATTCGATTAGATAAAATATTTTGTCACATTTTATGACATCAATGAAATGGTAGTCAGCCGTGCTTATTCGTTGAGTATTTAAAGATAATTCCGCGGACGTGATCAGGTTGTTATTAGCTAGAATACGAAATAATGGTAACGTTACTTTATTGTAAAGCACTCTACTATAAAGGTCAATGTATTTTTTATTATGGAATCTCCTTCCCGTAACAAAATAATGTCCTATGTCGTAAAATATTTAAGCGTTATAGTATACTGTCTCTATATTGTCAAAGGTTTCATTAAAATTCTCTGCGTATATAGACTTATGACAAGAATTATGTGTTACCGCATTAAAAATACCGTTTTTGGAGGTTATAAAACACTCGTAACAGATTGTATCTGTGGAGAGTAGCTATATTTCTTTATTGATGTTTTAATCATCATCATTATCAGTGTTATGGCTGTGCCCTCTTCGTTTTGAACAGAAGTCTATTTAAAGTAGTCATTACTTTTTAGGGCAGCGTCCTACGTCCCGTGATCCCCTTATTCGATGGGATCTCGTCAGAATTATTTTATTGTACCGATGTTAAGATTTGTATCGCTTCCCTTAGCTTTTGTTTCGTGATTTCCAACTTTCTCACGTTAATCAAAATTCGTAATAACTCAGTGAGATGAAGAAAATTCAATTGTTTTTTGTATTTATGTACTTTGTTTTTGTTAGTCAATGGAGTTTTTGATGAGTTACTTCTATTCTAAAATGACTTAAATGCCAAACGTGAATAATATTATTCTCTTCTATTTTTATAATCGGTTTCATTGAAAATTTTGAATAAGTTCAGGACTAATTATACACATTTGGCATTAATATAATTTTTAAATTGTTTAATTTGAAAAAGTGATGTCACAAGACCGTTTATCATTTTAAATCATTGATAATCATATTAATATTTTGCTAAACTTTTTAATATCCCCGTAATGTTTATTTTTACACGTCATAACACGTTTTTATGTCATGTTTTTACGTCTTAAGTGCCTATTCAATCGTTTTCGTTCAAAAAAATTAAACTTCGTTCCTATAGTTTTTCTTCAGTTGGAAATAAAAACCGCTAACACAAAGACCTTGATATGTTGCAAAAACATCACATTCCGCGAACGATTTCTCAATATTGTATAATTATTATCGTATGACTGTGAGACGTAAGCCATGCATGTCTGTTAAATTGTTTAGACAAATATGGAACTCGATTATCGTGTTGGTACAGTCATTTGCGTATCATGATCTGTGTCATGCCTACGAATTAGAGTGTGCGTATCTTTTACGGAAGACGTGGGTAAGTAGTCTGTCAGGATACATTAACTTTATTCATTATTTCGGAGGCCCGGCTACAATAAGAATGTTGAGTGCTAATATAATATAAGGCATCTAAGTTCTGTTCATATGTTTGTGTTTGGTCCGAAAATCACATTTGGATATTTGGATAACTAAAATAAGATCATAGTCTCACTGTTAACTTTGAGATATATTCTGCAATCTCAAACTCAAACTCAATGTCTTTATTTGCATGTTAAGGTAATACATACAGGTCTTATGAAATAACAGGCACAGCTTAACGGCCTTTTTCAGGCGTTGCAAATTTTAGGAGTGTCACCAGCTTATTATAAATCTATATATATAAAAGAAAGTCGTGTTAGTTACACCACTTGTAACTCAAGAACGGCAGAATAGATTTGGCTGAAAATTGGTAGGGAGGTAGCTTAGAGCCAGGAGACCGACATAGAATAGTTTTTAATCAATTTTTTTTTTACCGAAAGTCACGAACGGGGACGGGAAAAAATGGGATTACGCGTACGAAGTCGCGGGAAGAAGTTAGTTACATATAATTTACATTACCAGCTTATTATAAATTAAATTACATCTACAAAACGGTAATAACAATTTGTATACTAGGTATTTGTTGTGAAAAATTGTGTTTATAGAAATTATTATCATTTTATTTAATTTTCATGTAAACGGTGAAAGCGTAACAGTTTTGTTGATAATGTTCGTTTGTCAGTTTAGTTTCTAACGAGTGGAAACTAAATATGAACGTTAAAAACTTATCCGTCTTCAACTCGATCGAGTTCGGAACTCTATGAATTCGTTGTTGACTAAGTTTATCGATGGATTTCTTGTAGTTTAGATTTCTTATTCAAACCATTAAAATATACGATTTCTCTCTTGTCGAGTCATAATTTTACTGCAAAAAATAATGTTCAAAAGAAAATCTGACATAAAATTGGATTTCCCAAACATTTTCTTTGTCCATTTCTTATTAAAATAAGGAAACTGTTAAATAAGGGTCAGAGTTTAGAACCTTTTTAATTTTGAATATGATTCTGAAACATCCTGTGTATTAAAAATGAAGATCCACCTGTTACTGGGAACTTCTTGTTGAAATATTAAACGGACGATTTGAAAGGATTTCACGACGAAAAATGCTTGTCTTTATTTTATTTTGTCGAAATATTGAAACGAGGTTTTAATAATACTAGGAAATTGTTATTTTGCTTTTAACCTGATAAAATTAAAAGTAAAAAAATTGTAAAGTAAAAAGGTTGAAACATTTTGTTGTTGCTACATGTTGACGTCGAATAAGACAATTTGTTTGTGTTTAAAACTGGTTTTGTAATCGCAACGTCAATTATTTATTCAAACTGATTCTAAGTGACTTTATGTTATAAGGCCGCTCCCTCACCAGAAGCATTGGCGTGTAATGTAACGTTACAGGTCTGAGCATTACATCAGTGAAGGAGGAGTACCGAGCATTACAAGCATACGTGATACAACTTGTAACATCTTGCTAGGAAATGCTCAAAGTCTAATCTATATGTTACATTACACGCAAATGCTCGTTAGTCAGGGAGGTATTATTGTATTGTAATGCTCAAAGTCGAATCTATAATGTTACATTATCAATAAATGCTCCTGGTGAGGGAGCAGACTAAGAATAATAATTATAAATCCAACAAATCCAAACTGAGTTTTGATTTAGAAATGCGCTGTTTCTAAAGCCGGACGCTGCCGCGGTGTTTTATAAACATTAGTACGTAATTTATTACAAGTATCAAATGTTAAAGGAAAACACAGAACACGGTAATGCGTGCGCAATAAAACATAATTTGTGTTATGCTCTATTTACGAATATTAGGTGTAGCGATCCCGATCGTAATGCTGATTAGGAAAAACGATGTGGAGCGTCCGATTTTGAGTGTTGTTTGGTTAAGTACATACACACATAACATCACACCTTTAGGGGGTAGGCAGAATGTATATTACGGCACTTAATGCAGTATACAATGTAACACCCACTTTTTTCAATTTATGTATTGCGTCCCAGGTAAGGGGGTGAACCTATTGCCACATACCGGGCACAATTTCAGACTCCATGCTACTACCTACTGAGAATTTTTAAAAACCCAGTAATTCTCTGCCCGGCTCGGGAATCAAACCCAAGACCCCTTGCTCAGCAGTCGCACTTGCAATCACTTGGCCAACGAGGCAGTCAGGTCAGTGTTTGGTTAGGATATTAAGGAATTATGAGAGTGTTAATAAGTTACAAGTGGTAGCAAGAACAACGAACAAATATCTGTGTTCGCGAAAATAACTACTTATTTTTGTTTAAAGTTTCAAAATTTTCTATGATCAAGTATACTGTGATATACGCACACAATTATGAATAAAGCATACTAGATGACACGATGATAATTCCATCATCCAGTATGCTTAACAATATTACAATACCGATGATGATATGAGCTAAACATAATTAGGTATATCTCATATACCTCATAACGTACTAACAAATCCAATAACTCCGAACAAAATCAATAAATAACAACAAATTGCTTAAATATTCTATACCAAGCTTCCATAAGAGGTAAACTAAATATGATCAGCTAACGACTGGACCCCAAGGAATCTTCGGACGTAAATCCCAAACCACGTTTACTAGTACTTATACTAACGAGGATGGCCTTAGGTCAGTGGTTTGTTTGCACTAGTCTTATTCTGTGCCTCGTTTAGACTACTGCCCAAGTTTACATAGTGTAGGAAAACATTTCAATGGAAATAGTGAAGGGAAACGTTCAAGTGGAAATGAAACGTAGGCTTGTGGTATTAGGTACAATGTCGTGTAGATTTTTTAGGTTGAATAAAAGTTAGAGCATGTTTTGTTCAATTTTTTTCGATGTTTGTCTTGTATTGTGTCTCTTTTACACTACTAAGTTTACAGTGTAATTGTAATTGTGCATACATGTGTAATTATGTAGAGGTTTTTGGTAAAATAATTTGTGAAGCACATTTTTTGCACATTAAACTTATGCAATATAAATCGTTAGTTTGTGGACTCTAAGCTTTACCAACTCTCAATCAATGAAATTGAAATTTATTATAAAAAGATAAAGAACTAATATCCGAACTCTATACGGTTCGAGTTTTATGTGGTTGTTTATAACAAATCGTAGTTCATTAATGTTCAACAGATTTAAATTGGAACGTAATTATATTATATAGCTAAGTATTGTGCAAGCTACGTATCACTAAATAGTATAAAACAAAGTCGCTATCCGCCGTCTGTCTGTCCCTATGTATGCTTAGATCTTTAAAACTACGCAACGGATTTTGATAGAGTGATTCTTAAGGAAGGTTTATATGTATAATACATGCATATTGCACCCGTGCGAAGCCGTAGCGGGTCGCTAGTAAGTTTATAAACGGTTACATTTCAATAAGGTAATTAAAATTAATTCGATTAAGTAAAATTATACTAAATGAATCTATGTATAGATAAACTGAACTAGGGCAAATTATTAATTGGGCTATAAATAAAAACTAAGGAACTTACAACTAAAATTAACATAAGAAAAAAAGAAAAATAGGTTATAAACGAACTAACTAACCTAGTTTAAAATTATATTACAAAACATTCCTATTTCCAGACGCCTCTTGTTCAAGATTTGTTTTAGTTTGTCAGGGTGCTTTCAAATCTACCCCCAGCTGTTCAAGGCCCACTCTTTAAGCAATTCCTGTGGAAATTATATTTAGCTTTAACCTCATTTCCATAGTTAATTAACATAGGTTTTATTTATAAATTCTATTCCAAGTAGGGATGCTTTTCGTTTGTTTTTACGGTAACAGTTCCCTGAACGGTGAAAGTCCCTGTGGGTTATCTTCTAAATAATTTGCTCGTGTTGTGAATAGGTGCTTATGAATCATATTTCATATTCAGTTTCTAAATTATTTAGAACATAAGAATAGATATCTAAGTAATGACTAGGCCGCTCCACCATATCTTTACCTGAAACTTCTTTTTTCACGATTATTGAGACTAATTATTTTGTTCACTATTGAGCATAATCTTTCCAGTGGCTTCAAGATCAACTGATGGAAACCAACCTGCATCCGATGGCTAATAGGTTACTGGTACCATAGACGACCTCGTAAAGCTGTGAGCTTAAAGCCGAGGATACATTAGGGACAAATATCCTGCGACACGTGTCGCCAACGACGTTGGGTGGAGTAGGGCGACGATGCCAGACTTTGGTCGACATGTCGGGCAACATCAACGTCGCTGTAGACATAAAACGCGCATTGTCACCTTATACCTCTAATATTATGTCGGACGAAGTCGGCAGACTTTGCTTAACATGTCGTCGATATATGTCATTGTGGGGCATTTGTCCCCTAGTGTATCCTCGGCTTTATTATAGGTCGTCTACTTTAAGACAGTTCCGAATAATTATAAGACAGAACCACATTGTATATCCTGCTTATCCACTGTGGAACCATAATGGCATAGTTCCAGAAGTAAGCACCTTTTAAACAAGGGACCCTGAAAATAATTCTAATTAATTTGCCAACAGTATTTAGCTAACTTTGGTTAATTGTTGTGGTTAATAATGGAGACCGTTATGCAGATTAGCAACCTTATTACGGTTTCCTAAGGGTGAAATTAAAAGTACTAGCAACGGACGAGCTTGCATGAAGGGATTATGAATATGGACGAAGTTAAAGGTTATTCGTAGATCAAGTAGCGTGTTCAATGGGACTTTGCAGGTCTAAATGGATACCTTTCCTCAATACTTACACTATTTTTTATTAATGTCTTGATTTTTTTTAAAGACCGTAGAGCCAATAATCGTCTATTTCATACATGTAAATTTATATATGTTGGTGTACCAACAACCAACATACATAACATCACGACTTGGACTCGAAATGTGAAATAGTAGTTTTTTCCGTCTTTCATAACGAAAGCAAAACTTCAATAAATTTCAAGCCACACTTACTTAAAATCCACATAAAGAAAACGTAATAGAAAATTTTCCACTTCAAAGAAAAATATAAAATCGTAGCAAAAGTAATTATTTATTCATTAACGTTTAAGATTAAATCTGTCAATACCACTGGCAGTTCACTTTGTAAAAGGACCACCAAGGAGGCTTTAAATACATGTAGTACGGTGCCACAAAAATGGTTGAAGATTATAAAAGTCGGTAAAACATTAACATAAAATTTTTCTTTCGACCCATTTAACACAAAACTTACTGTGGCGCGCAGGCAGCTGAACCTTGATTTCTTTAATTCATAGTGGGTATAAGGTCCTTAATATTTGGAGTAATTTGTGCATCATTATAGATTGCCTGTGGTTTAATGAGTTTAATAAGTAATTTTAGTACTGTATTGGCATGTTTCTACTCTCTGTTACTGATCGTGGAAACCAGTAATTGGCTTTTTGTTGCATACCACATTCTATTTAATCATTTTGTATAGCTGTTGGTTTTCCAAATGTATTAATATATAAATAAATAAAGTTCCACTATAAACCTACCTACCTACCATGATCCATGCAAGAGTAAGGTTTTTCTAGTTATATAGAAAAGACATATAAGATCATGTATTCACGAAACAAATACATAACTATAGACGCACATATCAATTGAATATAATATGATACGTTTCCAATAATTACAAGTCATAGGTAGATAAACCTAATAAAAAAAGCAAGTAATAATATAGCGAAACAATACGCTATATTTATAAAAATAATATTATAATTAATTTGCGATAACTGATGCAAAGTCGGCATATAGCTTCGTATTGACCTACATACGAACTATCAATTGCCTGCCTACTCAATCTAATTAGCAGTAGATATGTACTTTAATTAAATGATATATTATCAAGCTTAATGATGTTAGCTATGGTTAGTTTAAATTATGATTGAAGTGATTGTCGCTGACACAACTAAGCATAAAATCAGAGACTTCCCCATGTTAGACATTCTTCTGAAACATTCTTTTGTATTTAAAAAAGTTTAAAGTCATAACACAACGTCTTGCTTTTTAATACCCAAAGAGAAGGATAGTTTACCTAGGAACAGTAAATATTTAAAGCCACGATATGTATCGGCGACATATCGTACGACCTCGCGAAACTTCGCCTGACATATCTGGCGACATCGCGCGACTTATGTCCGAAGTAACGACAGGCAAAGTCGTGCAACTTCGCGAAACTTTGCCGGACGTACCAGGCGACATCACGAAGTTTTGTTTTACTAAGCAATCGCATGTCGCGCGATGTCATCAGACATATCGTGCGAAATCGGACAACGTCGCGCGACTTCAATCAATGTACATAGTTGGCGACACGTGTCCCGCGACATTACCAGAAAATGATATGTGTAGCGAAGTCTGGCAACGTAGTGCTACCTCACCCAACGTCGATGGCGACACATATTGTACGACATTTGTATCCTTGGTTTTACCTAATACGAATTATACTTGAAACATCTTAGTCTTCACCCGGTAGTCAATTAGGCAATCCTTTATATTCATTTTGTGTTTATTTTCACTCTATTTTGTCTCATACGTGCCGATAATATTAATAACATCGAACACAGTTCTTCTACAAATCGGTTGGCGGATTGATCGATTGTCGTTCAGTTCAATTTTAGTGCCATTCCATTCAATTGAACGAACATGCCCCAAATATATTTGATTTACTATCGCAGAGTATAGTCACAATACCGATCTGTTTGAATCGCAGAAATAAATAAACGTTTTGTTGTTTTATTTTTGTTTTAATTGTTTTTAAAGGTTTTGGAACTATTATATTGAACCTAGTTGATGAATTAGTGTCTAAAATTGAATCGAATTTTAACGCATTGTTTCTTATTGTTTATGAAGTCTACCGAATCCCCGAATCCTCCACAATCCTCAAATTCCCAATTCCCAAAAGACCGGTAACGTACTTGTAACGCCTTGGTGTTTCGGGTGTCCAAAAATTATAACCTGCATAATACACTATTAGGTACAAACAACAGAAGTAAAAAAAAATGTAAGCTGTTAACCAATCTTTGGAAAACATCTAAGTAAGTAAGTACAAACAATAATAAAATACTTAAACCCAAATCTCGATTTCAATTTGCAAAGGAATCTACACTACGATGAAAGTAAAATTCGTATCACAAATAAAACTAGAGTCTTTCGACAAATCCCTTTAGAAGGCACGGAGCGCATATCAACAAATGTTACGTAAAATGACGCGAACATTTTATCGAAGGCAGAACTTGACAATGTATTCTATATTTATGCTATAAGAGTCTGTTTCACAATATCTGATTATTATTGATGTTGATGCTGACTGCTGGATGGATTACCAACTTTTCCTTATGAAATATAAGGTAATGTGTCAAAATAAATGTCATTCGGGGTAATAGAATATTATTGTGAAATAGTTATAACGAGGACATATTAATTACTAGTTTTTACCCGCGGCTTCGCTCGCGTCACAAAAGGATAAAAAAGCCAATGTGACATATACACACAGCGCCATCTATACCAATACTTTTGTTTTCCCTCGGGAATATCAAATTTTTCCGGGATAAAAAGTACCCTATTATTTAATCCGGACTTCTAACTACACATGTGCAAAACACCAAAGCAATCGGTTTATTAGTTACGGCGTTAAAGTGGAACAAACAAACACACTTTCCGATTTATATATAAGTAAGGATAAGTAAGAATAATTTGTGTTTCTTTTACATTAGATAGGTTCCGAAACAACTGGATCGATGTGAATATCATCGGAAATAATGAAAAATAAGATAACCAAATAAGAATCTGCAAACCACCTGGAAACTGAAGTGTTGTGAAAACTGATATTTCAGTTTCCTTTTCGATTCTTGTTCGACGTTTTTTTTTTGTACGGACTTTCATATTCTTGTCTTTTCTAGACAGACGAACTCGCAAAGGGATTATATACCTGATGTTCAAAGAGAGATCCTTTTCCTGAGGAAATATTGCAATACTGAGTTCCATTTTTCAATTGGTTGCACTTTTGTTGCGATATGAAAATTGTACAGCACAATTTTTAACCGAAACTAAAAACCGACTTTAAAAAAAAGGAAGAGGTTCTCAATTCGACTGTATATATGCTTTTTTATGTTTGTTCGCCGATATCTCCGTTGTTTATGAACCAATTTTGAAAATTCTTTTTTTGTTAGAAAGGAGACGACTTCTAACCTATCAGTGGGTGTGTAAGCTATAAATATCTATGACCACTAATAGTTATTTTTTTCCTTTTTAGTTTTTACTTTTTGTTTGTCATTCGTTTTTGAAGTCGGTTTTTTTAAACGCAGTTTTTTTTTTAAATACCTCTAGAAACTACAGATGCATTTTTGTTTTAAAGGAAACATTATCAGGTAATTTTCAACTCTATGACAATAGTCTAAAATCACTTTTACTTCTAATCTTATTAAGAAAAACTAATACCGAGAAAATGTACACAAATATCACAACTTTTGAAGCAATGAAGTCGGTAAAACTAAATAAAATTGTCTTGAAAAGTCATCAAGGTTAGTTCCGAAGCCAAAACACAGCCAGACTGATGAAGCGAATCTTTTAAAACTAAGCTGCACTAAGTATATTAGTCTGCAAACAGTTTTTGTTAAATTAGGGGTGGCAGTAAACATCATATAACTATTAAACTTTGTTCTACACTCATTAAATTGTCTGCAAGGAATAGGGTTGTAACCTGCGAAGTTATCTTGTAACAAATCGCCATGTTAATGGGCTGTTTTATCAGATTGAGAAATCTTTTACTAAAGTTGTTTGGAATAGTCAAATATACATAACATCACGCCTTTCATCCCCGAAGGTACTTTATGACACTGTACAATGTAACACCTTCTTTTCACTATTTATGTTATGATTTTTTTTATATTGATTTTCGTGTAATAGCGGGTGAGCCTATTCCCATATGTTGGGCACAATCCCAGACTCCGTGCTATAACAGAGATTTTTTTTAAAACCCACTAATATTTGGCCCGACCCTTTTTTTTATTTTGAGGTGGGAACATCATCCAATGACTTCTTTCGCCAGGGTGAGGCAGGAGGGAATGTCAGACTCTTACTGACTAAAAACCACCCCGTTCCTACTTCTGCACTTCGAGCCGGAGCCCCGGCAACCCGTTAAGTCTTCCGCGGCTCCGTATCGGCATCAGCCCTGTGAGGCCCCATCTGTGGTGGTCTGATGGCTCCTTGAGGCGCACGCGGAACGCGACGCGCCGTACGCTCGGGCCTGGTTCTGGTCGGGCGGCGAGTCACCCATGTTCGCCGTGCGCAGGCCCGTGCCCGATTTTGCCCGACCCTGGAATCGAACCCGAGACCCCTTGCCCGGCAGTCGCACTTGCGACCATTCGGCCAACGAGCCAGTAATAGTGTTTGTTGAAAACATATATTTATTTATGTGGAACTAAGCTCGATAGATAGTACATTCCAGAAATATTACTGTTACACTTTTCTGGATCACCTTATGGTTCGTGTTACAGAATGCCATTAGGCATTAAATTTGCTAACGTATGTTTTATACAAGAATATATATAATAACCCGTTAGGTTTAAGTGTGTTAACACTTAACCAGGTTTTAACAATTTGCATATTAAGTTTGATATTGATCTAGGAACATTATAAAAACATTAATATATGCTTAAGTAAGAAAATTAAAAGAGCAAAAATCGCTTGAAGCGAAATAGTCTCTCCCCTTTAAAGTTAGTGATAAAAATATCGCATGAAACTAGGAATATGAGCGTTATGAAATGTCAAGACGACTTGAATGGACAACAGAAAATTCATAAAGGATATTAAAACGTCAGGATTCACTTTGAGTTTCAGATAGACACTCTTTGAATCACGACAACTGAAGAAGAAGACGAATATCTATACAGATAAATAAAATTGGAGTGTTTGTTCGTCATATTAAAATAACCGCTTTTTACTACATGCATATGAATATACATACGATACACATACCAAAATAACATTTGTTACAATTTAGGTTTATATATCTGTTTGTTTGTATAGGCAATCTCTAGAATGGCTAGACCGACTTTTATTGGCAGGTAGCTGATGTACTACGGAGTAACATAAGCTACTTTTATTTTGGAAAATTGAAGCAAAAAGGTTATGACTAACATTCATATTCTACGCCGACGAAGTCGCGGGCAGCAGTTAGTAAGTAATATAACAGGTTTCGAATCCAATACTGTTAATGAGAGTAACAATTTTACAATACCTACATCTAGAGGTTCTAAATAAAACCTAACTAACAAGAAAAAAACATAGAAACAAGTCTGGAGTTTTAACGTCTTAATTAACTAAACATTTTAATAAAACCTTAGAGTCAGCGTTCGTATCTCTATTCTCCATTTAATCGCAAAGAAATGAAAGATATTTTCTTTGCAAAGTTATACCTAATCATGAAGTTTTATTGCTTACTGTGTAGTATTAACGAATTCAGATCACATAGGAATCGTCGAACACGATACCCATGACCTACTTTCCATCAATTATGTACACGAAGTTGTACAAACTTCGGTAATTACATTACCTGATGAATATTACGTAGGTGCTGTAGCTATAACAAAAATAATGAAGTTTATTCTACTTCAAAGGATATTGACAGGATTGTAATCAAGTTCTATGAGATTGGTTAGACCGAAAAACAATATTTTGTACTGAGTTGTTTCTATCATTTAGGTTTGTTTCGTAGATTTCTATGAAATTGTTTAATAGTTTTTGTTACACAATTGGGTACGTTCCTTAATCAAAAATAAATTATTTCGACTGTTCAATACAATAAAATATTAAAAAATAATCACACTTTCATTAATTGATTTTATGATCAACTTAATTTTAGTATTTTTCCAGCAAACCTTCAAGAAATAAATATGCTGTTTGACGCTAAAAAAACGTGACATCTCAATGCACAATCCCGTACAAATTTCATAGAAAAGTGTGTTTTTTGACAGTTCGAAAAAAATTTGAATTTGACCATTTTGCGAGTACCCAATTGTATCTGCAACAGTATAATGAGGACTGATGTTAATGAAAACATTTCCAACAAATTGTTCATCAATTATACTGTTACTTTAATTCTACTTTGAGAAGAAAGCACATCGTTTTGGCACGACGCCAACTCAATTACAGTCTAATTCGAAATTTTACTCAACATTGTTTCTTTTAACGTTTTGTATGTCAAAATATGCTAAATATATTCGTCATTATGTTGAAAAATATTAGCATATATCATGCACAATGATAATACTTACGATATTTGTTTAAAAAATAACATGGTTTAAAAGATGGCGGGTGTATGTTTGTGTAATGTAAGTTATAGGCTGTTCTTATTTGACTTTAAATAGGTATACCTACGTAAAATAATAAAATCGTATTACATTGAAGATAATTCTAAGCCAACAGAGAATACCTATATTAAAATTCTCAAGAAAATGACCTAGAATGACAAGTATTTTTAGATTTGTCTCTTCTTCGTTCCAGTACTTCGTATTACTTTTTTAAAATGAAAGTACATTGCCCTCGTCGTGTAGAAATTAAACATTGTCTGATACCTATTGAGTTGCTAACGTCATTTCAATATCCCTTCAGATAATTACAAGTAGTTATCTCAAATCACCCCTTTTTAGACGTCAATATTATTCTCTAGTATTAAGAAAATTCTGCTATAACTTTGTTTTCAGATTTGAACTATTAACTACTAGCTGTTGCCAGCGACTTCATCCATATAGAAAAGGAATTCTATAATATACCGTTATGTTTGTTTAATTTTTAAAAATAAAAGTAGCTAATGTTACTCCTTAGTACATCAGCTACCTGCCAATAAAAGTCTTGCAAAGTCGGTCCCGCCATTCCAGAGATTAGCCAGTACAAACTTCAAACAAACAGACAAAATTGTAAAAAATGTTTTTTGTGGTATGTGTATCGTATCTATATTCACATTCATGTAGTAAAAAACGGTTATTTTAATATTTATAAGTACGTGAAAACAAACACTAATTTATATTAAAACTTTCGTGAGACATACTAATTAATTATTATGTTTTTGGATTACTTACGTAACTGTTTCACAAAGAACTCGACTAGTTTCAAGCCATGCTAGAGGCTCATATTCATGAGCAGCATTTCGCGACCAACGACGCGGCGACTGTCGCGATGCTACTGGCTGCTTGAGTCAGCTGCGGTGCGGGCCCAACGCGCCCTCTGCCGTTTTGTCTCAATTAATATTGGAACAAGTCTTGTGGAAGGATCTGGGTTCATGATTACTTAACATAATTCTACGTAATTATTATGAAACCTTTTCCCTACATAATTATGTTATTTCACTTCACTTTAGCATTAGTTTTCACGGTCAGAGCGTAGATATAATGAGCTGTTGTGAACAAGTCCTTTTGTAGTTCCTGCGTATACGGTTTCAATTCTATGTACCTCTACCTACGCATAAAGTGACTCGCTATAGTTTATACCAAATGAAATAATCTATGAAATGAATGACAACGATCGAATATATCTCATCACAATATCTATTTCAGTTCTATTTATATTTTTCAGTATCAGCCAGGAAAATCGTCAAAAAAATCTAAAAAAGTTCCCTAGCCATTCGTCAAAAATATCTGTTATAGTAGTAACTATTTGAAAAAAAAACCAGCGCGACTAACGGTTTTCGTGTTCAAAAATCGTTTTGATTTCTTCAATGTCTAGACAAACAACATTTGTGTCTAATGCATTTATTCAAGTCTATTTTAATACAGGCAGGCATCCATATTAAGAGAATCCGTATTGTTTATTGACGTAACTTTAAATCAATGACTTCGCCAAAATGAAATACTTAATCCTACTTCTTATTTTATTTATCAACAACTTTTATTTATGCACACGTGTCGATTCCCAAACGATTGACACCTCCTGATATCGTGCAATCTTTTCACACAAGCATCATGTTGACAGATATTCACAGGGGTGTAAACAGATTCATTTTTCTCATCTGTATCCGCCATACTTTACACCTTTTCCCGCCAAAATCAATAATCGTTACATTGTCGAGGATACCATCCCTTGGGTAAGATTATGTAACCTCTTTTGTTGGCGTTCCGGTTTTTTTTAAATAAACCTTTTTTTGTTACTGTTGTTATTCCATATTTGAATTTTATTTTATAGAGTTTTATAATAAATGACGTCATTTCTCTCGTGATGTAATGAATTATATTTTTTACATATTTTTCATGACAAGCTCTTCAGATAAAGTTTTCGATTTGTTAATTGATATTAACACCATCACACTATAATGGCTATGTCCCGTGAGTAAACAGTACTTTTTGCATACTAAATCCGCCATTGGTCTTTTATGATACCCATAATGGTTTTAGTACGCAGAGACCGGTCACCTCACCTAATTAAGAGTCATTAAAATAGTTTCCAAACATGCGTAAATGCATCACTAAAATTAGTTTTGTTTACACACTATGTTTACTGTCAAAAAAATAGTAAGGTCGGGGTAACAATTCCTTAATAGTTATTTTCAATGCAATGGTCGCATAATACATAACCTTTCATAGAAACGTTCTACATAACATACAAACAAGCACGAACAGACTATATCATTTAGAATACTCTTCTTTCATCTAACCCCCCATTAACCTGTTTGGTACAAAAACACCACACCAATAGTTTCCTAACAAACGATAGGAAGTCTATGGGTTTCCTAAAATAGATTCTCGTATCGATGCGGTATGGACTTCCATCATAAAACAAACTAAGTCATGACCGACCACAAATAGCCCATCAGAATAGCTGCGTCCGCTACAGGGTTAAGTGTGTACGCGCATTATATTATAGCCCTATTAACCTTATGTATTCTTTTAAATTTTTTACGTACTCTTGTTTAGTTTTTCTTTGACTTTTAAGCCTAGGATACACTAACGGAACAAATGCCTTGCGTCATGGGTTCACAACGACGTTGATGTCGCTAGACATGTCGATCAAAATCCAACAACGCCGTGCTACATCACTCAACGTCGCTGGCGACGTGTTGCACGACATTTTTCCCTTGGTGTATCCTAGGCTTTACTAACTAAACAACATAGTTTCATTGACGAAACAGACTAACTGGTAAGAATTTTCAAATCTTTAACACCTAATCATACATTATACTGAGTCCGAACTAAACCTCGTACAAGTAGATATTATTGCATCCAACCAGTACACCGAAGAAATAAGAAGAATGTTCTTGTTAATTAAAATACATAACACCATGCCTTTTATACCTAAAGGGATAGACTTTTCACTATTTATATTATGATTCATAACATCACGCCTTTTTGTCCCCGAAGGGGTAGGCAGAGGTGCACATTACGGCACTTAATGCCACTGTACAATGTAACACCCACTTTTCACTATTTAGGTTATGAGTCCCATGTAATAGGGGGTGAGCCTATTGCCATATACCGCGCACAATTCCAAATACCGTGCTACTGAGAATTCGCAGACAGACGTACTTGCGACCACTCGGCTAACAAGACAGTCAGTTAATTAAAATAATAAAACTGTAATTATCACTGGACCTTTTGGAGATACAGATACAAACAGGTCACTTAAGATAATCTCGGATCAGACGGTATCACGACAATTGGGAAGAAATGCTCGATTAAATAAATCGTCAATTAATATTCCAGTAACTTACGCTTAGTACGAGATCTGAATAAAACGATACGGTGTTAAATCGAATTATAATGGAGCGAATGAACGGTTAAACATGATTTATGATCAACCTTACCCGAAAATGAATCCCCCGAGTTCCAAACATTTTTTTTTGTTTTTATATTTTGGAATTTTGTTTTCACAATCATTGACTGATTTGAAGACTGTATGTCAATTCATATGTGGTACTATGTACCTTCTCATGTATCTACTATTTCATTGTACCATTATAGGTACCAAAACCAAATCTTTAATTAATACTCCCTAAATAAAGATAAATAATTTAATAAATTATTGCCTTGTTGGCCGAATGGTGGTGGTGGCAAGTGCGACTGACGGGCAGGGGTCTCGATACCCGAGTTGGGCAAAGTATACTGGGTTTTATAAAAAAAAAATCAGTTGTAGCACGAAGTCTAGATTTATGTCCGGTATATGACAATAGGCTCAGCCCCTATTACATCGGACTCATAACATTAAATAGTGAAAAGTGAGTGTTACATTGTACAGTGGCATGAACTACCGTAACGTGCTCGTCTGCCTTATCCTTCGGGGATAAAAGGCGTGATGTTATGTGTAAAACGTAAAAGTCTTGAGATATTGCAAAAGCAATACTACTCATTCTAGATATTGCTAGTGGCATCCATGTTTGTTTGTTGCTAAAACCGCAAAAAATAACTACTTAATCATACCACTCTGTAGACCTTTCTCAATTATTCAGTAGAAGTACTTGTGTATATTGAATCCCAATAATTACTGTCACATTTAATTCAAGAATAGAATATCAGTCTGCAGCTATTACAGCTAGATATGTATTTGCTGTAATATCTACATATACCATTGTATTATTTCTTTGCACTATGGGCCATCAACCTCGCTATAACAATGCGTGGGTGGTGCAATAAACTCAAGACTCTTCTCTGTTTGATGGCTTTTCAAGGGTATCTTCTGGTAGACAATTATGTTTTTCATGTCATTTTCTTAAATTTGGCGTACTTTGGCCTTTGCTTTGGCTTTGTATGTATAACATGCAACTGCTTGATTTATTGGTTTGCAAGATTGACTTCATTCCAGTTGCAGTTACAGACGTTAGTTCATTACCGTACAAACACTTAAAAAAAACTACAAAATGAGGCACATAAGTGCACTAGTACCATAATTACTTTTTTTTCTTTATTAAACTTTAAGAGTCATTTCATATTACCCAAATGACGTACTATTCTATCAAATGGCACTGGCCGTAAACACAAACGAAATATTGAACAAGTCTTTATTCAATGTTTCGTTGAGTACTTGATGTCACTTAGCGCCTTTTGATTGGTCGTAGAAAGAAAGAGTTAAGTCAACAAACTTTTCTCTCTCAAAAATCTATCAAGGACCACGAAAACTTAAACAAAGGGATCCCATTGAAGCTTAGTCCTGATTCCAGCGAAGATTAATAGCTAGAATTCGTTACAGAATGAAATGCGATACTGAGAATTGGTTTCACCGCAATTAACGAGCATCCATCCTTCAACGTTTAAAAGCTTGGAACAATCTAACTGTAGCGACGACAATGCACCGCATAGGTTTTGCAACGTTGCAATTATGCAACGTATGGCAGTCACGGGCTTGTCGGGTTGCGAGTGGGTCGCGCACATTGTAATTAGCCTAAGTATTTTTTGGTCATTATATGGAGTGGAACTTTGTCGTATCTTTTAATTACAACCCGAACCCGTGTCTCAACATTGGTGACTCCGACGACTGAAGTGATTTACTCTATTTTTGTGCGACCAGTGATAACAATAAAATACAGACTATGAATCCTCCGGCGGCAATTCCAGTCAAGGGCGAGGCGGGTGAAAACGCCTTAGCTCAAATAACGGTGTCAAGCAGGATACCGGATTTTTGGAAGGAATCACCTCGTCTGTGGTTTGCCCAGTACGAAGCCGTGGTGGCAAACCAAAAGCTAACAGATGAGTCAAGATATAATTTGGTGATCGCGAAGCTCAACCGAGAGCATGTGGAGCAAGTCAGTGATATTGTGCTATCACCGCCCGACACTAAAAAATACGAAGCCTTGAAAAATCGATTACTCGTAGTTTATGAGGAATCAGAGGTACGTCAAGTTCAAAAGCTTCTGAAAGAACTGGAATTGGGAGATCAGAAACCCTCCCAGCTCCTCAGGAGAATGAGAGATCTCGCAAGAAACAGATTTCGAGATGAAACTTTGAGCATGCTTTGGATGGGACACTTACCAACAGCGGTGCAAGCAGTACTCACAGTAAGTGAAGTGAAAGATCTGGAGAAGTTAGCTACTATGGCAGATAAAGTCGTTGAAACAACGCGTTTTGCGGAAGTCCAGGAACTTTCTACTAATAGAAGCAGTGAGGCAGCCATGCAGCCAACCCTTGCGAATCAAGTCGCCCACCTAACACAGCGTTTAAACCGTTTGGAAATGTCAAGATCAAGAGGCAGGTCATCTGGTCGTAGTAGTTACAGGAGACCGTATCGTTTTGCGTCTCAAAGTCGCGAGCGCGCGAAAAGGAAAAACCCGAATTGGTTGTGCTTTTACCATTTTCGATACAAGGAAAAGGCCAACAAATGCATCCAACCTTGCGCATGGCAGAGGCAGCAGGAAACTGAAACAGAAAAAAACTAGATGCCGTACAGCCTAAGGCGGATGGCTGTACCAGTGGAATTAGCAAACGCCTTTGTGTTAGAGATAAGAAAAGTGGACTAAAATTTTTGGTGGATACTGGCGCCAATGTTTCAGTGTTACCAATGACTAAACATAACCGTTTCGCGAGTGAGTGCAGTGATTATAAACTATATGCCGCAAACGGAAGTGTGATTAAGACATTCGGTACTAAAACTATGATATTGGACTTTAGTTTACGTCGACCATACAAATGGACATTCATAATCGCAGAGGTAACCCAACCTATTTTAGGAGCTGATTTTCTGGCTCATCACGGTTTAATAGTAGATCTAAGTTCATCTAGATTAACTCGTCGAGTACCGGTTTCATAGACACAATTAAAGAACAATAGGTCGCGGTCACCGGTGACCGCTTGGTGTTTGACAGATTAATCGATAATATAACAAAATTAAATTTTGTTGCCAGCATTGTGGAGGTGGACCAACCGACCGTGAAAACTGTCGAGGACACTCATCCATTTCACGATCTATTATGTAAGTACGTTAATATTACTAAACCTGCGTCGTATAGGGAAGTACCTACCCACGGTGTTTTCCACCACATTGAAACAATCGGACCTCCAGTATTTGCTAGAGCTAGGCCGTTACCACCGTCTAGATATAAGAAAGTGCAGGAGGAGTTTCGTTTTATGCAGGAAGTAGGCATTTGTAGACCTTCAAAGAGTCCTTGGGCCAGTCCACTTCATGTGGTACCCAAGAAAAATGGGGAATTACGTCCTTGTGGGGATTATAGGAAGCTTAACTCTATCACCAAGCCGGACAGATATCCCATACCTCGTTTATCCGACTTCACATATATACTATCGGGAAAAAAGATCTTTTCAAAAATTGATATAAACAGAGCATATCACTGTATTCCTATAGCATCAGAAGATATAGAAAAGACTGCAATTATTACGCCATTTGGATTATATGAATTCCCGCGTATGACGTTTGGGTTACGCAACGCAGCCCAAACCTTTCAGCGATTCATGCACCACACTGTTTTTCAGGAACTAGACGCAGCTTGTAAAGATAATATCTTCTCGTATATCGATGACGTTATTATAGCATCTTCAAGTGAAGAAACGCATCGGGAGCATTTAGAGTCATTATTTAAACAGTTTAACAAGTATAATATAACTATAAACTTAGATAAGTGTACGTTTGGTAAGACAGAAATAGACTTTGTCGGCTATCGTGTCACATCAGAGGGGATTCATCCACTTAGTGATAAAGTTAAAGCCATTACTGAATTTCCCAAGCCCATTAATATCGAACAATTGCGACGATTTTTGGGCATGGTAAATTTTTACAGGTCTCATATACCAAATGCAGTTTTATCGCAATCGATTCTTAGTAGTTTTATTCATGGTGCAAAAAAGAAAGATAAGACACCTATTGCGTGGACCCCAGACGCTGAGCAAGCATTCGAAGAATGTAAGTTAAGCTTGTGTAACGCGGTCACGTTGTCGCATCCGGTGGCAGATGCACCGCTAGCACTTATGACGGACGCGTCCGATTCTCACGTAGGCGCGGTGTTGCAGCAGCAAGTAAACAATGCATGGACACCGTTAGGTTACTTTTCAAAAGCTATGTCTAAAACTGAATGTAAGTATAGCACGTATGATAGAGAGTTACTAGCGATTTACTTAGCCATTCGTCATTTTCGGAACATGGTTGAGGGACGGCAGCTAACTGTATATACGGACCATAAACCAATTACATATGCATTTTTAAAAACTAACAGCGAGAAAGAGTTACCTAGACGTACACGTCATCTAATATTTATTAGCGAATTCACCACAGACATAAGACATTTGAGTGGTCAGGACAATGTCGTTGCAGACACGTTATCGCGCGTAGCAACTATAAGCTGTCCCACGGTGATAGATTTCGAAGAACTCGCTAAAGAACAGCAACATGATAACTATGTTTTGCAATTGTTAAAGTCCGATAATGATATTCTAAAAAGGATAATGTTACCTGAAAGCGGAGCGTTTATTTATTGCAATATCATTAATGATAAAATCAGACCTTATTTAACTGAAAAGTTTCGGCGTATTGCTTTTGATACAGTACATAATTTGAGTCATCCTGGGATCAGAACGACACGAAAATTGGTACAAGAACGTTTTTATTGGCCGAGTATGAATCGAGATGTTAGCCAATGGGCTAAAACTTGTGTTAACTGTCAGCGATCAAAAGTAAACAAACATACAATACGCGTAGACTTTTAGTTTTAGAGTGTATATACATCTTTGATTGTATTTAATGAAATCTTTTAGAAATGTTACACCCATTTAATTGATATTATATAACTTGTATAACCTTAACTTGTGTGAAAACTGTAATTGTACTTGTACTTCTGCATCTCCTATGTATGTTTCAAATGATTTGTATTTTAATTATGTTATATACATATTATTATTTTTTTTAAAAAAGGGGAGGAATGATGTAGCGACGACAATGCACCGCATAGGTTTTGCAACGTTGCAATTATGCAACGTATGGCAGTCACGGGCTTGTCGGGTTGCGAGTGGGTCGCGCACATTGTAATTAGCCTAAGTATTTTTTGGTCATTATATGGAGTGGAACTTTGTCGTATCTTTTAATTACAACCCGAACCCGTGTCTCAACATAACCAACGGACGATTAAGGATTCTTATATAAAATTAAATTTATTTTGTTTCGTCTGAGAGGAAAGCTGCTTACTGTTTGGTGTAGAAAGGTAGCGAGGTCGAATGCTCACTGGTCAAATCGTTAAGATATTTCCTGAAAACAATTTTCAGAGGTTTTCAAATTGTTACCTTTTCTTCCTATTGTAACATTTTCTTCCTAATGAATTCTTATAATTTTATTGGACAACTGGATTTTATGTGATTCTCTTCAAGGCTTATCAATTCTGAATGTTAATAACGATAAATTAGCTTCTCACATCATGGGTGGGAACACCGGGTAAAGCCCGAATTGTTACGAAATAGCTATATATCTACTTTTTATATAGAACAGTTAGTTAAATTAAATCAAATTAAATTAAATCTGGGAGAGTGATTTGACCCCCCTGTCAAATCACTCTCCCAGAGACAATGGGACGAGCCGCTCTGCAGAAAAGTGAGCGAAAATCTTTTGAACTCCTCTTGTTCAACTGCAGAGAGAGCTCGCCTTTTGGCTGTGGGTGAGTGGGAGTCGGGGTTATGGCTTCTTGCTTTACCTTCGTCTAACCTAGGTACTTTGTTGGACGACACCACGTTCCGCGCTGCAATTTGTTTAAGGCTTGGAGCTTCATTTTGTTCACCTCATCGTTGTCGTTGTGGTGAAGTTGTCAACAGCCTTGGACACCACGGCTTGTCATGTAGCCGTAGTGGGGGCCGTTTTGCTCGACACGCAAGTATTAATGACATAATTCGTCGAGCTCTTGCCTCCGTTGGCGTGCCAGCTACTTTAGAACCTAATGGCTTGGTACGCGACGATGGCAAGAGACCCGACGGTATGTCATTATTCCCTTGGAAGATGGGTAGGGCTTTAGTATGGGACGCCACTTGCGTTGATACTCTGGCGCCATCCCATCTTCCAAGCTCAGCGTGTCGAGCCGGTGCTGCCGCTGCCGCTGCCGAGAACCTCAAACGGCGAAAGTATAATAGCCTGATTGGCAATTATGCTTTCGAACCGTTTGGGGTTGAAACTTTAGGGCCGTGGGGCCCAAGTGCACATCTTCTTTACAAAGATATTGTAAGGAGGATGGTTGACACTTCAGGTGATCGAAGGGCTGGCTACTACCTTGGGCAAAGGTTAAGCATTGCCATTCAACGTGGCAATGCTGCCAGTCTTTTGGGCACCCTACCTCACGGTAGCGATGAGGAAAATATTTTCTTTGATGCCTTATAATTTTTTTTTTTCATTATTATTATTTTTTCATTAGGTATTATTATTTTTTCATTATTATTATTTTTAAGGTGTAAATATTTTAGTTTTAATTATACTAATTTACTGTAATCTGTAATAAAGTTATAAACTATTATAGAGATATAAAGCGGAAAAAAAAAAAAGTTAAATTAGTAAACACGAAGTATGAAAATGTCGTAATATCATAATAAAAAATGGCGTGGTCCTTTTGCCCATAATTTAAGCAAAAATACCAGAAATTCTTTACGTAGACACTAATTAGAGTAAAAAACTTGTACCATAAAGTACGGAGATATTACTGTGATTCATAAACATTTTTTATTACGAGACATTACTTCAGCTGTTTCATATCTAGCAGTCTGTATTTTTTGTCTAGTATTCTGCTTGTCCCTAATGTCATATTAGGACGATGACAGTGTTTGTTCCAGTTAAATTATACTCGTAAAGAACTGGTAAAAACAAAACCAGGGGTCAAGTGTGTTTTTGGAAGCTAATGGTTTCTGTTTGCCAACAAAAAAAATATAGTTTAAGCACCAAGTGTAAGATGGGAAACCAACATGATGTATTTTTTTCTATAAGATTTTCATTAGAAAATTTTCTCGTCTGTTTATAGAATGGGACAGATATCTATTATCAATATTTTCTATCAAAATAAACTAAATAGTTTCTAAAAAAAAAGAGTGAGGTTACCGGAGGCCCAGTGGCCCAAGGCCCCTCCCCAGTCTCCCCAATCGCCAAATCCCCAACAATCCTCGAAATCCGAACCCCAAAGGGGCGATAAAGCAGTTGTAACACTACTGGAATTTCAGGTGTCCATAAGCGGCGCCCATTGTACCATCAGGTGATCTAGCTGCTGGTTTACCAACTTATTCCATTAAAAAACTAATTATAAATCATTTTAAAATTACTAGAACAAAAGAATGCTATCACAAAATAAAAATACTAAATAAAATAAAATAAAAAAAAATAAACAATCATTGATATAAACCTGTAGATTGAGCTATAAAAATTTCTACGCCAACTATTACATAATTGTTATGAGTAAAAACTCAAGTGTCCATCTGTAATACCAATATAATTGCTGTTATTTAGGTCAGGAGGCTAATTTGCATGCTGTTTAGATATCTGTACAATCAATTTTAAAAATTGTTTTGCTCTGACGATTAAAATGATAATAATATAAAGTTTACATTGACTAATAAAAACTCAATTATTAAGAAGTATATTTTAATAGATAAATTCTACTGGAATACCGTATGAATAGGAACTGAAAATCGTAGGGCTTTTTATTCTTTGAAATTTTCAATAGTACTTCGCTGGGTCACTAGCCATACGCCAGTGTCGCGGAGAACCTAACGGGTAACCGGGGCTCCGGCTCGACGTACAGGACAAGGAACGGGGTGGTTTTTAGTCAGTAAGAGTCTGACACTCCCTCCCGCCTCACCCAGGCGGGAGCAGGCATTCGATGATTTTACAATCTCAAAAATAAAGCCATATGCCAGTATAAAACAGTAGACTTTTAAATATAAACTAAATACCCTTTGTCTTTCAAAACACAGCCACGAATTTAAGTTAGGCCTTAACGAAAACGCAAACCTACCATTCGGGTACAATTCGGGAGCAAGTTAACAACAAAACGAGTCAAAACATGTCCAATTTGACGTGAATTCTAGACTTGTTAGACTTAATTCCGGACTTTTGGACCTAAAGACCTACTTTAGGATTCTTGGTCCTTCGCAATAAGGTTCAAATTTCTTCCTAAATCTTGCTAGACTTGTCCCAGTTTCTCTTTGAAGCAAATCTAGTATTTACTACGTTTGTTCCGCCTTTTTCCTGTTGTTAGTTTAATGTGCTATATCGCTTTTACTTTTTACTTTCATATTGTTTATTTAGTATTAAAGTTAGTCTACTAGCGCAAATAGTAAATGGCTACAGTAATAAAGCAATGACGCTTGTATCATGTTCTTTATGAACCTATACCTATACGTCTAGAAGCTAACGGGTAACCGGGGCTCCGGCTCGACGCGCAGGAGAAGGAACGGCGTGGTTTTTAGTCAGTAAGAGTCTGACACTCCCTCCCGCCTCGCACCCAGGCGGAAGCAGTCATTCGATGATTTTCCCCCCTTAAAAAAAAAAACCTATACGTCTACTGCAAAAAATATAACATATTGTCTCATTTCATTGAGCTAATCAAATATTTATATTTAATTTGGATGGAAAAGACAATAAAAGTAACCTACAATCTATGTAGAAAAATATTGTAGGAAACGTTATCCTTTCTTCCCTCTAATTCAAATACTGAGATTTAAAATAAACAAATAGCAGCGTAACAACGACGGTGAGACAAGCCCCTGGCGGTGAAACCCTGTTCCCAGCTTAAACTAAAAGGTTTATAATTTAATGGCAGGAACTCTTGATGAAGTAAAAGGTTTCGAATGCGTCTATTCCATCTAATTAATCATCATTTTTGTAATAATAAAAAATGCTTACAAACTCTTTGCAAAAACAAAACAAAAATTTCTTACGAAGAGTCTATTAAGTAAGCTTAGACTAAATGATAGTATATTGTAGTAGATGAGGTTCTTTACTTATCTTATCTACAACCATTGCTTTTTAGAAAGAAATAGAAAGCCCTCTAAGTATAACTCAGGTGAAAAAGCATAGAATTTACGTTATCACGCACTTCAATACAATCTTTATTAATTAAAATAAATATCATAAGTTGTAAGTATCGTAAGTATGAGAAATTGCTGTTCAGCAATTTCTCATAAAAAACTTAGGTAAGGTAGGATATAAAGTCTATATAATATATATTTTCAACATTTAGACGTTATGTGACAGTGTACAGTCTTAGGACTTCAGATATCTTACATCTCAATACATATTATATCAAATTTTAGGTATCATCTATATAGCTATATATCAAAGTCATGTTGATAGTTAATATATGACATATTTTTGATAGTTTACCTTGGCGTAAAAGTGAGCCCTCCCCCATAAACGATAGTATTTTACGATCTAATATATTACGGGCATTATTAATTACATTAGTTTTATGGTTTATTGACATCATTGGCCCAGATTATTTATATTTATAAATATTTACTACAAGGAGTTGGCATGGTCCTCAATTACGATTTTATACAGTTCGTCCTGAAGTCCTAAGAATCTTGGTTAGATATAATTACTTGGTATAATGGTTGTCAAAGATTACATATTGTGGAGACACACAGAATATTCCACACGATGAAATCCACTGATGACTGATAAGTTTGCGCGCAGATTAACATGCATAGAAAATCTCAATGATTAACTGTTGGGCAGTGGCCCGCCAAGCATGATCATCTCGCCTGGTCGGAGGATCCTCCATTTCCGATCTTAGGGGCTTTACTCTCTGTTCCCTTAACATATTTTGAAGTACCTACGCAATGTTTCATAATCTCAAAAAGTATATATTTATTTATATTCTCAAGTTATAGTAGCCTAAAGTATCAAATTTATGTTTTACGATAAGATAGAAGTTACGTGTTTATTTTGTTAGAACGAAATGTCACCTAGATATTCGATCTGAATAAAAAAGTTCTTCAATATATTAGTATTAGGTAAAAGGCTAGATACTAGATATACTACGGAAAATTGAACATTAAGGACAACTTTGACCTGTTTATTTTAGACTACACTGAAATATAAATTTGTTAACACTGAATATAAACCTACTTTTTAATACTGTAGATGTAATCTTAAGACTACGAATGAAATAAGTAATATATGTACATATAGTAAAAATTTACTTAATCCAGACGTAACAAAGAAAATTGATCATACCGTTACAATACATACCTATACAATATACCTAGTATTTGGAGCTAACTGAATTTAGCAATCACAATGAACCCTCGAAGAGGATAAAATTGAATCAGTATTCAAGAAAAGCTGTTGTAATAAAACAGGCAAGTCTCTACGCTGTTACTACAACCATAAAAACTGTTGTTTCTATTTATCGAAGCTCGTAAACCTCATCCTTATTAAAATTTAAAGATTTAGAGGAAGAAGGTTCTTGTCGGGATTCTGCTGCTCTAAAAACATTTAGGTAATTTTGTCTTTCAACACATACCCAAATAAATATATGCTTACAAACACCATGCTAATGTAAATTGTTTATAATTGTCGGTTCTAGTATTTGTCAATTACTTATTATCCAATTTCCATTATCCAATCCAATAACGACCATTATTTTTACTGGTTGACACAGTGACAAATACACACATACCAACGATGGTTTTCATAGTAACCTTATTTGAAATATCATGGTCAATAGAAATATTGTCCACTAGCTTAATGAAGTTAGATTAAAAATAATTCTTATACTAGATACAAGGCATAGGCATCGCAGCAAAGCTTTACTTAAACCGGTTTAAAACAATAATGTCTTAGCACTCATTATGCATGTATTGATGCATCAATCATGGCGAATAGTGATCAATTAGCAACCAGCGACCATCTTTGATTTAGAGGCGTCAACACGTTGCGACTAGTAATTAAAGCATTGCTTACTAATTGTGAAGGTACTTGAACTCTATTATACACAGCATCAATAGTAATCAGGGTGATAATTGCTTAATCATGCTAATTATTAGCTACATGTACTTGTCTTGTGTTATTGAACATTTGTGTATTGTGACAATGCTCATGACTACAGATGGAATTATCGATTTGTCTTTTTATTTGACTATTTTCTTCGTTTGTGGCCATAGCGGCTAGTAGAAAAGAACTTTAAGACGCAGTTAAAAGAGAATAATTTGAGATAACTCAATTTTATCGTTTCAACAACATACAATCTCGATCATCTTTTAACCAAGCAGTCTACCAGATGCATATGTATAAATAAAAAAAATGGAAGATCACATCCATACACAACCATGAAAAAAGCACACTATCAAAATACTACCACAGAATCACTACAAAATATATTCATTGATCACTTTAATCTCCTATTAAAAGAAAACGCTAATCCTAAATAAGCAGAACACAGCATAGGTACTAAACGCTATTGTTCACATAAATTAGAACTAACAAATGTTGGCACAAGATTAAATATTTCTACACTGTGTTGCTAATCTAGTTACTAGTTAGTTTCTCTACAGAGTCTCAGTAAATGAAAATGTTCTCAGAAACAAGCTAATTAAGAACAATGTAAACAAATAACGTGTCCAGCATACGCTTGTAGTTGGCTTAGTAAAGAATATTTATTATACTTAAATAAATGAGCTTTAGTATCATCCTCCTCGGGTAATTTTCGTCACTACTCATGGTCGTAGTTTATACAAAGAATTTTGGATATGAGATCAAATGACTTCATCTTTCTTAAGGCTTTGACTGCCAATAGAAAACTGTTGAAGACAAATACTCCGCTAACGTCGGTTACCGGTGACTCCCATGGCGTTTAACGTGTTAATCTTCTGTTGTCCTTTGCAGAAGTTAATGCCGACGTCCCAGCGTAAAAGTTTGTTCAATGCATAGGGCTACGTCAATAGATTATTATTTGTAGGTTTGTCTCCTTTAATTTTAATAGACCACTACAATACTTATATTACTTTAAAGACTTCCTAATTCTGAAATTGTAGATATATGAAAATTGTCTAGTTTAATTTTGTACTTAAACTAGAAATTTGCTTAAACTAGAAAATAAATTTAGGGACGACCCTAAATTAATGTTGCCATCTTTATTTACAATTTTTTCTACCAATAAACAGCAATCCAAATCTTCTTCCTTATTCAAATCTCCTAAATGGATAAAATACCCGTATCGATCACATCGACCTTGGTTGCCTCATTCCCTTCCTTCCTTTGAAACTCAGATTAGCCAACATTCTAAGTAAAATATTCTTTTTCTAAGTAATAAGACGATAATAATCCCAGAAATCAATACATTCACATACTCTTTAATTTCCACGATTTCAAGGGAACCAGTTTAGTTCTCAGAAACTCCAAACATGGTAGGTAATAGGCACACGTGGAAGCCTTAGATTAACACACTACATACAGTACACATAATATTACCCATATATACTTTAAAACGACTACTACGTGAACTGTTACCTACTGTGTGAAATTCATAGAAATATTCCTAAGTAGTTAGGCGTTGTAGTTTCAAACACAACTCCAGCTCGCCAAGCTACTTAGCACCTTATATGCATTCGGTATTCATAACTGAACTTTGAAAATAGCTCTTATTTACTTATACAACAAGGAGCGTTTATTTGTTTTCGTAAGTGTGATTCAAATTATATTAGGTGTAGTGTAGGTTTCTAAGTATTTGTTTTTATTAGACAATTACGATTAGTTATTGAATTCTTTTGAAAATTTTCTCTTCTACATTTCTTTGAACAAGAAAAGTTATTGAATATCGTCGCTTTAGAACGAACTTGCTATGTTTATAAATCAACGCTATGGTGGACGCTTTTTTTATAAAAATAAAGCTTAAGTGAGATTTCAAAGATTTCGTATGACTATGAACATAAGTGTCCCAGAATGCTCAGAATAGTGACATAAAAATACTTTGAAATCAGAATTTCAAGAGTTTTCTTTCAATGTTAAATATAAATATTAATACTCCACGGACTCTTTGTCCGTTCACTAGTCATACATTTTTTTTCTAGGTTGAAGTCTTCATATTTAGAAAAATATATTTATGCCCGGTAGTCAACTTTTTCGGTGAGCTATCTAAGAAATATATATCAATACATACATATAATAAAATCGTAGGAAAGTGAAAACCGTACATTGAATACTTTTTTAAAAGCATGCTTGAGGCGTGATCTGCAATCGACATCGAAACCAAAAATATGGTTTTTATAATTTTTCTCTGTTTGTCTGTTTGTCTGTATGTATGTCCGGCTAAAACTCAAAAAGTACTGTATGGATTTACTTCAATGACTTTAACTTTTTGCATGAATATTACTAACAGGTCGGGTCAACATATAGGCTGCATATTATCACGCTATCATCTACGGGGAGGAGCTGTGAATCACTATTCTCCGCGGACGACGTCGCGGGTACAGCTAATAGACTGAATAAGACCACAATCTGGAATGTACGAGTCGTGATGACGTCATTTACTTAACGACAAGAGATATCAAAATTCAGTCGAATGCGCCATATTTAAAAAAAACGCAGGAATGGGCTATAAAATTTGCACGCGACATGCGAAAAAATTCTTTCGTTTATTGTGAACAAATGTACGCGAGATTCTTGTCAAGAAAAATGTTTCATGAGCCGCCTAAGTAGGTACGTACCTTTGTTAGAAATTTTCTTAGCAGTAACTGAGCGTATAAAATTCAATTTTCCTCTGTAAATTGTCTAGACGCGGAGACGGGGACGTTTTTGTGGTTTGTGTGGCTATGTAAGGATATTTTTTCGATACGGTTAAGTATAACGAAGCTAGTTTAGCTACGAATAAGAAAATAGTACTTTGATATTGATAAATTTGTTCGTATCGTACTTCTAAATTATATGTATTGTATAATGTTGGTAATACGTTTTAGACAGAACGATATTTGGTTTTTATACTCATTCGATCTTTCGTCTTTCTTATTTGGTCTCACACCTTCTTAAGCCACACAAAAAAACTGTCTTCAGTCCCTCCTTTTTGAGGTCGGTTTGTTAATAAACCAAACCTTTCACCTACGTGTTACAAACACTTTTCTGAAATCCGCATCAAAATCGGTTCATCCGATCGCGAGATAATTGCGCACAAACATATATACATATAGGTATACAGGTCAAAATGAGATCCTTTTTCTATTTTTGAAGACGTTTAAAGAAAATCATTATTGTTTACGTAGACCATAACCAGTGAAAACACAATATCCACTGCAAACCAACCCCTTCTTCTTAAGAGTCGTTTTGTTAGTAATCCTCACGATTGAGAGGCAGTGTGACGATTTCAGTTCAGGCACTGAATATCTAAGCTGCCCGTCTCTTCGTGTTTGGGTTTAGTTTTGAAACATAAGTTTTAACATAAATGATATCTTACTTTTTTGTGGGATAAGCCGATAAACGTGCAGACGGATCACCTGATGGTAAGCAAGCGGCGCCGCCCATGGACACCCGCAACACTAAAAGCGTTACAAGTGCATTACAGAAATTTTAGAGACTAGGAATTTGGGTATTGTTGGGGATGGGGAGATTGCGAAGGCGGGTAATTGGTGTACTGGCCTCACTTCGACTTAGATCCCTAAAACTTTAGGTGGTAGGTACTTATAACCTGAAAAGATCTACTTTCGGTAATATAACTCATAATATCAAAAACGTAAAGTTTATGACAAATCGATATCTTAAAGTTTTGATCCATGTCTGTTTGTGTTCGAAGGTTAAACGTTTAATTTTCTTTGAATCCAATTTTGAATATTAAACAAATCTAGCTGGCTTTGCAGAACAAAGTTAAATGGAAGTTCACTTCTCAAATTATTGGTATTGACACTTTGTTGAGATGAAACTTTGAATTTGATTTATATTCAGAAGACGTTCTTGTTTTACCTATAAGAACTGTCATTTGTCTTAGAGATTTTTTCCTATCATCATAAAATATTACAACAAAATACATAATATATTCAGAACAATATAGACAAGAAAAAAAACCATCGGTCTAAACTAGCTATATAACAAAACATCACGCCTTTTATCCCTAGTGGGGTAGGCAGAGGTACATATTATAGCACTTATTGCCACTGTACAATGTAACACCCACATTTCACTATTTATGTTGTGAGTCCCATGTAATAGGAGGTAAGAATGTTGCCATATACTGGGCACAGTTCCAGACACCGTGCTGCTACTGAGAATTGAAAAAAAAACCAGTAATACTTTGCGCGACTAGTCGCACTCGGCCAACGAGGCTGTCTTCTTCTATATCTTCTATAATTTTTTTTTTCAAAATAAAGTATGGTTTCTATTCCATCCTCGGGGCATTAACACTTCTCGAAATAGTGGCTTGAATAACAAAATAATCACAAAAACATTTCCGACATAACTTAGAGGAAACTCACCACAATAACGAGAAATATTCCGCGCCTAAAGGAATGGTTTTGATTGCATTTCACCATAGTAATAAATAAGTAATGAGCATCTAATTACACAGGTTGACAGGAGACATCCTTTCCCCGAAGCATTTATTATTACAGTGTAATATTCTCTATTAGTATACACTAGAAGTACCTCTTTGAAATAGGAGATATGTGCACAAATTCGTTTCAAGGCCATTTGCGCAAAAAATATTATTTCAATACTAGTATTTTGAGTCGCGGAGAACCTAACGGGTAATCGGGGCTCCGGCTCGACGTGCAGGAGAAGGAACGGGGTGGTTTTTAGTCAGTAAGAGTCTGACACTCCCTCCCGCCTCACCCAGGCGGGAGCAGTCATTCGATGATTTACCCCCTTAAAAAAAATACTAGTCTTTTGTGTTAGAGATATGTTAGACTGAATTTCCGTTAGGGACTTGAATTAAAAGTAGTCAGAAGAACATATTACTTAAAGTTTAAAGTTGAGTTTTCTACCAAAAAAGATTCGTGAAGCTATTGGTCTCGTCGGTGTTTTAAGTTTTATGATAACAATCTTTATACATAATCAGAACCCTTAAATTATTATAACCAAAATATCAAATCTCTTCAAGGAGCTGTTTAAATAAACGACACCAAATTCAAGTAAAATGTAGTACCTAAACTACTTCAGACAAGACTTTACTAACCTTAGAAACAAGAATCGTACTTCATGATATAATAACTCGGAAAATAAAACCAGATAGTACATTAACTATACAGTTATAAATTACTTGAAATGAACACCAACCAAAATGAATGTCGTAATTAAAAATAAACAGGACCTTTATTATCTCGCCATTCGTTTTGTTAAGACACCGCAGGAGGACTTGAGGAAATGGCTTTTAGAGCTGTGGGCGTTTTATTGTTCGGCCAACCGAGTTACGTAGTTAGGAAATCAACTCGTCCAGTACTTCTGTGTAAGCTAATGTTTGGTTAGAATGACTAGATTTAAGTAGAATTGTAGAGGGAACCTAAAAGTGGATGAACTCAAGAGAGGCTTGAGAGCTAATTCAAATAGATGGATACATCGATTTTAGAAGCATCAGGTTTTAAGCAATTTTTTGTATTACTTATTAAAGACTTATTAGTATTTCGTGCTAACCCTGAAAATTGCTATACTGCAAAAAATGGTATAACTATAACCTGTGGATCGATCCTAATAAATTCAATAGGTATACCTACCTATAGGTAGGTAGGTTTTAGTTAAGAATATCATAATAGTTTTTAACTTTAACCAAAAGATTAAGACACGTGCAGAAGATCGTTGTAAGGCCATTTGGTTTGATTCCTTTGTCAAATTAAATAACAAATAAAACTAAGTTAATTTGAAACACATTAAAGTTGATAATCCAAGCCGATAACAAACTTGTTTCCGAAAAATATACATATTATGTGTATATTGTACACACAGCAAAATTTTCCTAGGAAGTTTTCATAATAGTATTTGCGTACAAAACCGCAACTTTATTACTAGTTTATGAAATACTATTCCGGCTTTGTTCTGCGAGTGAATTTTAATTAAAAAACTTGTACAATTTGAACCTTAATTAATGGGTTAATGGTACTCAAAAAGTTTGAAATACGTGCCTCAATTTTGGGCTACAATTCGGCATAAACTTTTCGGATCGGTTTGTCGATTTACTAGGAAATGTTTGGGGAAGTTCCCTAGCTTCGCTTGTGTCCCTTTTTTTATACTTCCTTGTTCGCGGACAGTTTATTGGTTAGCTGATAGATGACGATTATAATACTCATCATGTGTTATACGTTTTCATACTCTGGTATGTTTTTTGGAATGAAAACTAACTGAATAGCCATTTATTACATAAATTAACGTCCAAACGACTCAAGAAAAAAATATACACTATTTTTTCTAGATTTTCAGAAGTACCTACCTAGGCTTATGTTGATAATTTGGGCCCGTTAAGTAGCGAGCTCTTTTGATGAATTCAAACATTCATCAAAAGACATTTTAAGGTCCATTTCCGGGTTAGCTCATTGTTAGATTTTCTTAGTAACAGCAATATTTCGATACAAAAGCCCCTGATTTCCCCGAAGGCATCGACAAATACGTTTAAATACAATGTTTCCGTTTACTAACCTACATTGCAATACAGATTATATTTCATATTTGTTTACTAATTCAATGCATTAGCGGAAATTCCGTGAAAAATATTTGTGGTTGGATCATAGTACGTTTTGTAATCAGCAACCTAATTAATCAGTTAGTTTGTAACAACCATAACACCTATATTGAGCTACTCAATACAATAGTACCAACTTGAAACCTTGTATTACAATGGTATTACAATTATACAAATACCTACCCAAGTGCGTGGTCAATACATATATTATCTATATTTATAAAAGAAAGTCGTGTTATTTACACTATTTATAACTCAAGAACGGCTTAGTCGATTTAGATGAAAATTGGTGGGGAGGTAGCTTAGAACCAGAAGACGGATATAGGATATAGACTTTTATCCAATATTATTTTTTTAATTTTTACCAAAAATCACGAACCGGAGCGGGAAAAACGGGATTGCGCATACAAAGTCACGGACAGAAGCTAGTGGATAAATAAAAAGTAATGAATGTATAAAAGTAATAATAATTGGCTAGTTTCCTAGGTTTAAAATAAATTGTTTCAACTTTTCAATGCAATAAATAATTAAAAAATTATCATACTCTCATCCATTGATTTAACGATTTACCTGCTTTTGGATTTTTTCTCGCTAATTTTAAGGAAATAACTATGCTATTTGACGCAGAAATATGATGACGTCATAAGTTACGATCTAATACAAAATTTATAGAAAAGTATCGTTTTTAACATTTCAATAAAAGTATTGAATTTGACTACCTATATGGTAAATAAATTTACTTTTTGTCAATTATGTTTAGAAAGAATCCAAGCTCGGTCGCGGTTTTGGTCATTCAACCATTGAGCCTGTTTCTTGTTTGATATTATCAGTACCTAAAGTCACTAAGTAGTGACTGATAGATCATCAGTTTAAAGAACTATGGTACCTGCCGGTTATAAAAATCTGATCTAATAGCACAAATTCCTACGCAAAGGGCAAAACAGAAGTTTCGATCTCGTAATATATTTTAATTACATATCGGCAAAGTTTTCATTGAAAGTTCAAGTTAATGCGTGAAACGTAGACACCTGACACGTATTGTATTTAAAATAACTTTCTTGTTCTAGAATAGAATAGACTAGAATGAAAAGTTACTTAAAACTAGGTCTCAGATAAACAGACAGCTGAGGACAACTTTAATGAATTTCTAAGGCATCTACAAGGTTCAGAAACTTACTTATACCTGTAACGTCAACTTACCCTTATCACAAAACTAATTTAATTAAATAATTATAAATTATCTCCTGTATACTAAACCACTTCGAACTTTCATAGCTCGTAATCCTGAATTTAAGTTTTATATCCTTTCTCCCTTTAAATAAACTCCACAGTAACCGTACAACCGCGAGTTAATAAAAGCCAAACGATAGTTTAAACTAATAATTTTCGTAAGCTTTATTACCGACGGCGGAGTTTCTATAATCAAATAAAATTCTTCCATATTCAAACTGGCCGGAATTTAACGCTCCCATAACTTTGTGAATGGTTAAACATCTGGCTGATTCTTTGGCTGCTACAATAAAAACGAAAGTTACCGATCTCACACGAAGTTGCCCGAAAGGAGATGAAATAAAAATAAGAGTACCGCAGACTGTCTGGAATCGAACAAAACGAATGCACAAGTGCACGTGTGGTTAGGTGCCCGATCTTAAAATGGACGATGCATTGAAAATAGATATAGATTTCGCATATTGCTTTATTTGTCCTACCGGTTGCTACTCTGATTGTGACGCCACAGACAAATCCGAAAGCAATGCATTTGAATACAATACTTTTTTTAAATATACATAATATGTGACGTCATTCCAAACATGACGTCAAAAGTGTTTGCAGTTTTAGATGGACGTAGTGATAAAGGTCGAATAGACACGTGGTCTGGAAAACTCTTGTTTCCTTTGTTTTCTTTAGAAAATATTGTCATTGTGCTAACAAAAATTTAGCCACAATATCCTATAGCAAAATAACCCCTTTTGTTTTTAGAAACGTGATAATATCAACGGGTAAAATTTGATAATTTTAACTAAGGCCTAGAGATAACTTAGAAAGTTATTTGAAGGAACCCTTATCTAAATGTCAACTTACCTGTTGAGACCTGACCCATTTGGAAGCTAAGCATTCTCAAGATAATTGCAACCAAACATGAAAGTCCAAAAGTACAAGGACGAAATTTGTGATTGGGGTCAGTCCATATATAAAAGTGTCTCCGGATCCTAGTCACGACAGAATAATTAAAACTGACGCCGTACAGGAGATAACCCACTTTGATTGGATTTATTTTTGGGCCATCAAATTAAGCCAAGGTTTAGAACAAACAAACAATGTTAAATTAATGGGCTTAGATGCAATTACTGTTTTATTTAATTACTTGCGTAAAATAGGAACAAGACGTGGGTGTTCATGTCTACGGTTAATTTAATTGTGTCAAATTTTATTCGTCTTACCTACTCATCATGTTGTCGCACGAAATCCATTGATGATCAGTTTTAGGAAACAGTATTTCCAGAAACCTTCAAACAAGTCTATAGAAATAAAGACGGATTTATATGGGCATAAAATTGAAATTCCTCTCTAGTCCGGTGGCATTTCCACTTTCGAGTATACAAATAAATAAACCTCATGAAGAGACATGGAACAACACTTTATGTAGGTCAAACAAATATTGACCCTCAATGACACAGTCGTACTATACTAAGCGTTTTGCTGAGTTCATAAAAAAGCAATATCTCATACATCTATTATAATATCTATTCATTTTCTTTGACAAAAGTGACTGCCTCGTTGGCCGAGCGGTCGCAAGTGCGACTGCCGGGCAAGGGGTTTCGGGTTCGATTCCCGGGTAGGGCCCGGTATATGGCAATAGGCTCACCCCCTATTACATGGGACTCATAACATAAATAGTGAAAGTGGGTGTTAAATTGTACAGTGGCATAATGTACACCTCTGCCTATCCCTTCGGGGATAAAAGGCGTGATGTTATGTTATGTTATGTTTCTTTGACAATTCGGAAGTCACAGTCCTAGTTCATCAATTCTCTTGAATGACAACAATATCCCGTGACTTAAACTTTTGGGTAGAAAATGGAAGATGAAGGAAAACAAACACATTTTCCTCTATACGGAAAAAATATTCACTTCGAAAACTCAAAGAACGGGGCCGAAATCTTAATAAACTCGCATGAAATACGAAGGATGTTCGCAATAAACGAATTTCTTCCGCAAGTTTCTACACTCAATATGTGCACATAGCTTCGCAAAGTTAAGCTGTCAGCGAAGAAATGGAACTGGCAATCGGAGAGCAGGAAACGAGAGTACTGCTTAGTGCACATTCGATATATTTGTACAGAATCCTAACTGTGGTATGTGGAATTTATTACTTATTTATGAAGTTGGTTACTTATGATCAAAGATGTATTATTGTTAAGTTGTTGGCTATTTAGAATATAACAGTCTTCGTTAAAACTATTTATGGATTTGTGATAAGACTGTTATTAATGTTTATTATAACCGTAGGTTTAATATTTTGACTATTTATTGTACATATTATCTTTAAGCTATCTAGGAGTAGTTTATACATAATTTATTTATTTTATTTTATTAACACTTCTGTATATTAAACATACGATGGCGGACTTAATGCCGGGTGGCATTCTCTAACAGTCAACCATAGGGTGATGCAGAGATGTGCAACAGTAGGTGTAATAGGTATTATGGTTTAATTTATGTGACACAGAAAATAATAATAATTTAATAAATAAACTGTTTTCAAATTAATGCCTAAATGTAGATTTAATAATTTAGTCCAGAATTCGCTCGAACGTTATTTCCTTTAATAGTTTCAATGAACATACAAAGAAATTCACAAACGTAGTTGCAATCAAAATGTTGGTTTTCATTTAAATTGTTCAGAGATGGAACAGAAATTAAATTATTGTGAAATTATTTGTGCATCTACATTCTATTTTTAACCCATTGAAATCCATCCCCTAAATTTGGTCATACAAAAGTAGTCTCTAAACATTGGAAATAAGGTCTATAATGTAATGTAATATTACTGGAGAGCGGTCACCGGTGACCGCTTGGGGATCTATGGGTACGTTACAATATCAATAATTATGCAACAGTTAACATAAAACTAATGTATGAATAGTTCTTATAACTATGAAAGTTATAACTTAAAACAACACACACAAGATCCAAAATACTTTGACAAACTTCAACATACACCTTGACTTTAGCAGTACGTAGTAGGTATACTTAGAAATCTCGGAGAATTTTCTAGAAGAATTTCATAGGCTTCCTACCAACTTTACATCGAACCCCGTGTACACATTTATTTCCAAGAAGTTTAAACTCGTGTTAAAACGTTTGGAGTTGACCTTCTATGTTATTTATACTATGGCAGAGCGATTGCTAGCTCCATCTAATATGTGTCAAGCATTTATCTCACATTGAAATACAGTCTACATTTATTGCTGTAGTGTAGATTGCATTCTAATTTAAATTTTACACTGTAATCTACAAAGCTCATAATAGAAATATCAAAGACTATTTGTAAGGTATCTTGTCTCAGTAGCTCTTCATATTATTCAGTCAGTTTCAAAGTGTTGTAGTGTGATAACTTAAGCACACCATCTCTCTCAAGACGCGAGCTCAAATACTATTGACTATTTAGACCTATTCAACAAACAAAAGAAACAGAAGTTGTTGTTATTGTGTACAGCGCCAAATATATATAAGGCAGTAAATTATTTTAATAAAGACCTATATAGCTTACTAATATACTCCTATATTTCTTCCGATCTGCCCCCTGAGGATTGATACAAGCTTGCGACAAAATTTGTCGTATGCCAAATATGCTAACCCCGTACATTTACTTTTCTATTCTCGATATTTCTACAATCGTGTGTAGTACCAAGTAACCAGCATCAGATCATTGTGAGGATCAGTTCAGTTTTTTCTTTTCAATTTGAAACGATATTTATACAAGGTGTTGTTTTAAAGCCGTGTCATTTTCTAGGAGGTAACTCGGATATCAATTCTGAGTCCGAATCAATAAAAAATTTTAGGTAAATATTTTTCATTTTTCTGAAATTACGGAAATCCGTAATTGCGAAGTACACGCCGCCGTCTTGTAACTAGCTTTATAACGCGGCTTAACACACACAAACTCAAACACGTAATTAATATTATTCCTAATTCCATAAAACTCCAATAAGAAACATTGCTGTCGCTTATTCTGAAATACTGTCGAACTTAAATGATTTATTATATTATTACTGTTTACATTTAGTTACAGACAACATCGTCAGTTTATCACCTTCACGGGTTGCATTAAAGTAATTACGACCTACTTCCCAACAACTTTAGGTACATTTTAAAACTAACTAACTGCACTTACATCTGTGTGTTAATGACTGAAGTTTTACTAAGTACTATGCCGTAACTCACCGCAACTTAATGATGCACTGTCCACGACTGAAATACTTTTACTTAGTAACTATTTTATTACCATAGAGGGAAAAATATTTAATTTTTAAAACGGTTGTTTATGACTATCCTGTTAATTCCTGAAGACGTTCGTAAAGATTTTTTATAACATTATCACCTTACTGCTACAACGCACCTTTTTTTAATGGGATAAGCCGATAAACGAGCAGACGGATCACCTGATTGTAAGCAATCGGCGTCGCCCATGGACACCTGGAAAACCAGAGGCGTTACAAGTGCGTTACTGGCCTTTTGGGATTAGCAATTTGAGTATTGTTGGAGATTCAGGGATTGGGGAAGGGGGGGGGGGGGTTAATTAGGCATCCGTTAACCTTACTTACACGACGAAACACAACACAACGTTGTTTCACGTCGGTCTTCTGTGAGGCCGTGGTATCACTCCAGTCGAGCCGGCTCATTCATGCTGAAGCATGGCTCTCCCACACTTAAAACCTACAACTGAATATAGACATTCCGTAAAGACTTTCAGGTCCAGCTGAAAGTATTACCTAGTTATGTACATCCATAAGTACACGGTGCGGCCAAAGTAAGGTATATTGTAGGTATATTCCGTTTTCTTTATTTTCAGTACGGAATAATTTGAAATACGATATATTGTTGACCTATACTTCCATGGCACTTAAAATCGACGTAGAAGTAGACTATATTTTTAATCCCTAAAAAGACAAACAGAGGGTGCTCACTGCTCAGCGCCATACATAATTTACCTTCTTTCTTCCCTTATGGACGTTCACACACATACATATATATCTCGGAGGACCTAACGGGTTACCGGGGCTTCGGCTCGACGTGCAGGAGAAGGAACAGGGTGGTTTTTAGTCAGCAAGAGTCTGACACTCCCTCCCGCCTCACCCAGACAGGAGCAGTCATTCGATGATTTTCCCCCCTTAAAAAAATACATATAGGTATATATCTAGCTCACATCCTGCAAATACGTGTTATAGATACTTAACATAAAGTAGGTACTAACAAAACAATGGGGTTGCCAACAGGTGTAGTAATAACACGTGTTAATTAAAGGGCCGTGGGAGCATAAACTCCGTAACAGTAGTTAGGTACCCCATGCTAATTGTAAACAAGTCATTATTACAATAGAGCGGTAATAATGTGTGGTAATCTAATTTGAGTCATAAACGTATTGGTGTTGCGTTTTCTTTTAATTGGCTTCGAAATGGTGTGAGATGTTTCAGGTACCATATAGTCTTCAATGTCTTTGATCTCACGCAAGGATATTAGTTTTGACTTCGTATTTGTTCATTTTCACACACTTCACAAAAACTTGGCAAGAAAAACTTAGGTATACATTTGAACTGTTGAGACCAATAAAAACTAACGGTGGAAGACATGCGAATCGTCTAAAAGTCTAAGTTTAGTATATAGTATGTAAGATTTATTAAAGGGTTCAATAACAATATCACTGCAAAGAAAACAATTTGTTATCTTATAATATTAAGCATAAATATTATCTAAATTATTTTAAAATTTTATGGACCGTTCCAAAATTCGTACAAGTCAAAAACGGAGCACTGAAACAGCTTTTTATGACAGCAGGTCTTAATTTTATGGAGTTCAGATAATAGATGTTCTTCATCATTGCTTGATTTATGGCCCAAAACTAATTCTGTTTCCTTTTAAAAGGTAGCAAGGACACCTAAATTTAAATCAAAATACACTTAATTGCCTTGATATACCTACCTAGTGCTTAAGAATATGCTATTTAAAAAATATCTTCTTTTTGTTCCACTTCAGCATTTTTCTTTCGTGTGAACATAACTAATGCTATATACAAATATTACAGATAAACTTTTTTTTGTTTTTTTTATTTATTTATACGGCTTTGTCTCTCAGAGACAACATCGCCCAGTGCCGTCAAAAATCACGTTAGCAACATCATTATATATTCTCTAGATATATCTAGAGTCTAAACATCAATTAATACAAAAATTTTGCTCTATCAAAAACTTTTGATATTTATTGAAAAAGTAATAAAAAGTAGTTACATTTTTCCATTATGATTTAGGTACGATTGGAGATAAAATTTATTTACTTAGTTGATTGATTTGTTCAATCATAAAGGTGAACTGAAAGACAGGGTATACCTATCATAAAATAATGTTTTTTATCTTTTATACTTATGATCTTTGGCAAGATAAACACAAAAAGCTGATTACTGTGCCTGAAACCATAGCATAATTTACATGACTTCTTAAATCATATGTACCTACTGATGATAAGAGGCTAAACATGATGATTTACCTAACGGGTTTCCGGGGCTCCGGCTCGAAATGCAGGAGAAGGAACGGGGTGGTTTTTAGTCAGTAAGAGTCTGACACTATCCCGCCTCACGGTGGCGTGAGCAGTCATTCGAAGATTTTTCCCTATTAAAAAAAAAAATGATGATCTGATTAACGTGCCAGAGAAATCATATGTACAGAGCAAATATAAGTAACATAAATATATCTCTGTTTAAGTCCTCTGCCTACCTGTCAGGGATTAAAAACGTATGCCTTTACGTTAAATTATAGATAAGTAAGTCCCCTTACTCTTTCGTGGTATTTGAAACAAAACCTAAAGATATTTTGTACAGAACACGATTGGTCTGTAAGAAAAACAATGTAATATGTAAACCTCCTTACCGATTTCGTTAACTGCGACCCTTAATAGCTATCTCCTTACGTGTGCCCTGATGTGACTGGCCAGATCGAATTTAATTTTGAAAATTCGAGCACAATTAGTGCAATAAAGCTGGCCGGTATAATTGTACGTGTGAGTATAGGCGCTTTTTTTTTCTATACATATTAATTTTCCACGGACTCCTGGTCCGTGTCCTTGTCATACATTTTCTTATAGTAGAGGGAAGTCCCTTAACGCCGGACGGCACCTAACGCCGGACACTTAAGATTTTTAATAAAAATTCAATCGCTCGGTTGGAACTTATCAGTTATCGAGATAATACAAGTGTCCGGCGTTAGGTTCCGTACGGCGTTCCGGGACTTCCCCCTATAGGAGGGTTTAGGTCTGTGTTTACGTATTAACAATATACTGAAAAACAATATTATACATAAGAACAATACTATCATTACGTAAAATTAATAGAACATTCATTAGAACATTCCAGAATACATTTCACGCTTGAATTGAAATAATGCTGCAGGGATATAATTTATTATTAATTAATAAGTCTGACAACTTTGTGTGGATGAAAGCTGTTCTCTAACGCTCAATTAATTACGCCACTTTGAAATGTAAATTACAATTATGATGACAGGAAAATTTCAAATGTGGTTTGTCGAACAGCTTATTACACATCTAGCTATACAAAACCAGGTTATCGTGGTCTCATGTTGTATAATCTTTCTACAGATTAATAGGTCAGTTTATACTGGTTTTACAAGCTTTATGTGAAGCCGTGTGTATAAGGAATGTGAGTAATTGTGAGTACTTCTCACAAAATGTTTTATTGTTCATGTGTAAATATTATCACTTCAATACAGATGTGTAGACGAAACTTGTCTATATTGTTGTTCATAATATTATGTGATATTCGATAAGTTCTGTTCCCATAACACTGCACTGTAATTGCAACAATTTTTTTTTTTTTTTTGAGGGAGGAAAATCATCCAGTGACTTCTCCCGCCCGGGTGAGGCGGGAGGGAGTGTCAGACTCTTACTGACTAAAAACCACCCCGTTCCTACTCCTGCACTTCGAGCCGGAGCCCCGGCAACCCGTTAAGTCTTCCGCGGCTCCGTATCGGCATCAGCCCTGCTAGGCCCCATCTGTGGTGGTCTGATGGCTTCTTGAGGCGCGCGCGGAACGCGACGCGCCGTACGATCGCGCCTGGTTCTGGTCGGGCGGCGAGTCACCCATGCTCGCCGTCCGCAGGCCCGTGCTTACGGTGGCCGGAGATCGTCTCGCGATCCCCGACGCCCGGAGTGTCTCTCGTGACGGCCGGGTCGTGAGGAGGTTCGTTCCCTCACGCGCTCCGCCTCCTCCTTAGCTAGCATGACTGCTTCGCAGAAGGAGGAGACGGCATCCCAGTCCCCCTCGCTCCGTACCATGGTCTGAACCAGAGCCGGACGCGAGAGGTCGCCGTCGCAATTGCAACAATACTGGCAATCATAGACATTTATAAAACAATTTCAATTCAAGTGTATCTGTGCTCCAATTTGAAAAATCGTTCTAAAACAATTCATAGACCTTCATTAAAAAGTATTCGAAATTAATATACAAAAATAAACCATAGCCAAATGCAAAAGGGTACAATTTCATACGGTCACCAACAAGGATACATAGGGATGTTCCATACACACCCTATAAGATGCCGATTCTCGATTAGATCGAATATAAAAGGGGTAGAGATAGAGAGGCTATGGATTTTTATCGAACACATTCTATTATCCAAAAACCACTCTCAGACCTTAGAACACTTTTCGAAATTGGGATCAACTATAACATTCAGTTTCTATTACTTTATCGATACTAACGGCTAGAGATGTACCTAGCACAAGGATTTTTTCAGAAAAAACGTGATAAGAATTTCCATTTGGTCCACGAGAGATTGTCAAAGAGATTTTGAAATGATTTATTTATTTATTTAACACTTTATTGTACACCAGAGAAAAATAAAAAATGTGTAGGTACAATGGGTTGACTTATCGCAGAATGCAATTTCTTAAAGACAACCTTTGGATGGAGCTAGTAATCAGGATTTGAAAAAAAGCCAAATAAATAATACATACACTAAAATAAATATATCTAACTACTATATGTGTGTGTGTGCGTTGCCATGCTGGGTACGATTGGTAAAAAATATACTAAAGAGAGAGGTGATGTTCTTTAACCAGATTTTTGAACTGAGGTAGGATTTGAGCACGCCTTACTGTAATCGGTAAGGCATTCCACAACCGAGCTGCTTTAATAGTGAAGGAATTACCAAAAAAGGAACTCTTGGCAAGCGGGTTAGAGGTGGTAGTTGCTCCCCGTTGGTTTGGAAGAATTTTTCTATATGGTAGCTAATGAAATCTAATCAAAATTTTAAGTAATTATCTTATGACAATCCGAATGTATGAAACTATGAAAGACTTAAGGCGAATGATATAATATTATATGTTGAAGTCGAAGAACCAACAAGTGCTTGGCAATACTCGTGAATATAATAACTCTGCTCCAATATTATTATCAATACTTATATATCCCAGTGGCCCCGAAGGCCATAATTTGGATACTATTTTTATCTTTAATAGATACTTATTTATCTCCGTTCAAGGAATTTATCAATATTTATAGCAATTCCTGGTAACGATACATGTAGGTAAGGAAAGTAATTTCTCAATTCCCCTTTATAAGCATAATATAACGGTTGGTAAAACATCTGTATGTTATACTACCAAAAACCTCTTATACATCGAATAAGCTCTATTTTTAAAACATTTGTATTCTAAAAAGAACAAGACCTAAAAAGAACCCAAATGTCCGGGTTCCGTATCAATATTCCCAACAGTTTGTCTTTTCATTTTTATTACTCATTAATTATTTTTACGTATTTCTTGTTCCTGAATCTAAATGTCATCGCCAGCAGGTCCAGTTAATCTAAATCTGTAAATTTTCTCTATTAGATGTTCAACTTTATTGTTCTGATATAAAGTCGTAAATGCAATGAAAAGCTGGACTAGGTTGAAATGCTGTCGTCTGTACATGCAACACATATGGTATTCTGAATAATTAATTGCTTCAACAAATGTCACTCAAGCGTCCAAAACAATATGGTTGATGACATAGAATATAAAAAAGAAAGAAAGTCTTTAGAATGCCAGTTATAGCCATATGATGCTTGAAAATAAAAACAAAATACGATCGAACTGTGAAACGAAGATTTTGAGACATTATTAAATGCATCTGGTGGTCTTCGATGTTCATTGTGACATTATCTATATACCTCTATATAAAAATTAAACCCGTTTCCCGGTGTCGCGCCATAACTTGAGAACGGCCAGACCGATTTGGCTAATTTTTTTTTTGTTGTGTTTGTTATCGTCAGTAGAAGGTTTTTATGACAGAAAAAAATCCGGAAAACCCTACGGGAATGGGAGAAATGGGATTGCGCCTACGAAGTCGTGGGCAGGAGCTAGTCTAACATAAGAACCAATTTTAGACTGTATAGACTATGCAAAATGCCAATTGAGAAAACATCGAATTCAAAAAAACCTCAAATCTTTCATATAATCAATCAATCAAATTTGACAACATGGTTAGTGCGGTGGCTGGGCAACCGGCTACCACGCAACGTGTATAATCGGGTTCGATTCCCGCACGGAGCAGCTCTTTGTGTGATCCACAAATTGTTGTTCCGGGTCTGGATGTGATGTGTATGTGAACTTTTATGCTTTTAAACGCACCCACGACACAGGAGAAAACGGTAGTGAGGGGCAACGTTTATCAAAAAAGAATTAGTGTAAACGTATCATAATACCACCGTACTACCGTATTATGATCATAGTATTTTTTTAATATTTACCAAATTATTAACTGAATTCTCCGCTACTCAATTGAAAATCGTTTCCTAACAATATTACCATATATCGCCTATGTTTATACACAATACATAACGGTATTAGATAATGTATACGGTTGTATCACGATGTTTCATCACGTGTCTGGCAATATAATACAGAAGGAAGGACCTACTTCTTTAGACACAAACACAGGTGTTTAGTATATTTTCACATTTATTGGAGTTCGTGGTAAAAACCATGAAGTCAAAGTCAGATCATTTATTTTAATGAATCCATAATTAGGCACTTTTAAGCAAACACATTGAAAAAAATAACGTAACTGGAATCGTGGGTCCGATCGGACCCAACAATGGCTCAAACTTACACTTCCAGTGAATTTAAAGCGCCGAGTGTCCGGCACCAGCTGCATCTAGCGACCTAATGAGATTAGGTTGACGCGCGTTTCGAAAATAAACGCTTTTTCAATCGACGTCGGGTCCGAACGGACCCACGATTCCGGTTAAGGGTTAAAGTGTCAAAAATTAAATTTTCCGTCCGTCTGTCTATCAGTGAAGCTAGACGCAGACATTTGATTTGGTCCCCCAAATCAATCCATGCGTTTAGATAATAAAAACTATACTTTTAACATCCAATCAATCATGAATTGTATCATCTCGAGAGTCACATTTAATGGGCCACAAGAAATTAAACATAAGTTTCAAATAAAAGTAAGTATTGTGGTTTATTATTATAAATGAGGCTCGAAGTCCATGTCTAGCAAGGTAATGTTAAATACATCAGCACGGTCTAATGATTTTGGTATTATTTAAGCCTAGGTTTATTTCCATATCTTATGATAAAATTGAGGCTAAAATTCAATATTTTTTTTCTATAGGAACACCATACTTTATGGGTCTCCTCTAGTAAGGACTGGTGGTAATTCATGGGCTAATGTTGGTGATTGTTGAATTTCATTTCATAATCTATGCACAAACATTAAGCTACCTAGGCTATTCTCTTAAACTTTAGAAGTTCAGATACTCGTGTGTGTCCAATAATCAAATATTCTGACCACACAAACAATCTGAATGACAGCGGCGATAGGTAGCGGGGCTGTCACGTCCAAATGGCGCAAGTTGGCGCTCAGTGCTATGCATTCATAATATCTATACCTGATTTATGAGCTTCTGGTACATTCGCACTCAAATAAGAAGTATCTTTTACATAATACTTTAAACAAATAATGACGTAACATGTTCATCATTTTGCAAAATAGACTAATTCCCCTTTGTATCATATTTCTTAAATGATTAATTGCTACAAACTTAAGGCAAGACATAGCTTACCTTTGTACCAAATATTAAACGAAGAAGCCTAGCTTGAGTAGGACTTTACATTATTAAAAATCACTCCAAAATTCTACTAGTAACACAAAATAATTAGTCGATGGTAAACAAGTATCAATATAAAGGTGCTCCTTGTGTTTCTCCGCATTATTGTCACTGTGGAGAAAGAGTCGATGGCTTGGGACACCATGGTCTTTCTTGTTACAGAAGTGCAGGCCGCATAGCTCGCCATGCCAGCATCAACGACATCATTCGTCGTGCTCTTGCCTCAGCCGGTGTACCAGCCGTATTAGAACCTAATGGTTTGGTACGTGATGACGGCAAAAGACCAGATGGTATGTCGTTGCTGCCTTGGAAGATGGGTAGGCCTTTGGTGTGGGACGCGACGTGTGTAGACACCCTTGCGCCATCACATCTTTTAAGCACCGCTGCATGCGTTGGTGCAGCTGCTTCCGCGGCAGAGGCCCTCAAACGGCGTAAATATTCAAATCTAGTGGGTAACTACTGTTTTGAGCCGTTTGGGGTCGAAACACTTGGGCCATGGGGTCCCAGTGCACACTCTGTGTTTAAAGACATCGCCCGTAGGCTTATCGACTCTACACGTGACCAGAGGGCTGGCTTTTTCTTCGGACAGAAAATAAGCATTGCCATTCAACGTGGCAATGCTGCCAGTCTTCTGGGAACTTTCCCCTGTGATAGTGATGCGGACGAATACTTTGACGCCTAAATTAAGGGTATAATTTTTGTTGTTTTCTTTTACTTTCTTTTTATTTAATAGTTTAGTTGTAGTTAAATTTAAGTTGTAAATATTTATGTAGTTATATTTAATTAGATGTAAATTAACAGAAATCCTATTATTCCATTAAAGATTTTAGTATCAATATTATAATAAGCAAATAGTTCATGTTTATTAAACATTCAAATCTTAAAGTAACTGTCTTTTGAGATGGTTTTAGGACTAGACTTATCATTTACATCTACTTATTGAAACTAAAATAAATGTGAAATAATTCTTTAAAGAAAATTAGCATTTATTCATGTTTACAAAGGGTACAAATATCATGAACCATTCGAGGAAAAGAACAGCCAGCAAAATTCACGTTTTCACTAAAGATAAATCTCGTAACACTCGAGAACGTGTTACAAAAGGTTGTAAAAACGTTTATACAACCCACACCAACCGTGCTTACGTTTAAAACTTTCTCGGAAAAACTTGGCAACAAACTGATCCAAAAACAAAACGACCTACACTATGTACACACCGTAAAACAATAAAGGTACACGTTACATGGACAATAGAAGTCTTAAAAAAGAAGTTAAAGATACCATAAAAAAAGTTGTAAAACATTGACCATTTCTGGGCATTTTTCCGCATCCGTATTCACCTCCCGTTAAAGTCGTGAACTACTTTCGATATTGTTTTTTCACTCTAATACCACCAGCGGTGAAGTAAATGTCCTATTTTACGATGCCTACATATAAATTACAGTTACAATCCATCATATAAGTCGTAAAATACCCTCTAAATAACCTAGGGCCTAGATTTGAAACTGACAAATTGACTTTGTTGTAATACAAGTTTAGCAACTCCGCATTATTAAATAGACAAGAATAAATTCCTCCGTATTTATTATAATAAGTAACTAGATAAAAGTTTCTAGAATGAAAATTAAAATAGCTTTCTATCTAGACAAGAAAATGAGCCAACATTTAGTCTTAATCCATCTTACTTTGTTACCAAAGAAATTATCTATTCAAATTAATAACGAAAAAAAAAAAAATTAAATATTAGTTAGAAGTTATGTTTTCTTGTTACTGGAAACTAAACCACGGGGTATATCTGTCGTAAATCTGTGTGTATAATGCCTATGGGAACGTTCAAACAAGGGATGAAAAACTATTTTCGATAACACATTGATAGCTTCCGAGAATATCGGATATATGAGCATCGCCGTCCCATCGTGTCTGCTCACTTTTTTGTGCACGAGTGTTACGTGAAAAATGGCCCTGTTCCCAACATTTTGGGGCATAGTAGTAAAGTATCAAGTTTTTTCACTCTTTACATTTTTGCTCTCTTCATATTTGGAATATTTTGTATGGTATTTTAACGAGAAACACCAAAAAATAAGACTGTTGTATTTTAACGTAGTTGTGCAGTTTAAGTAGGCTACAACGATTTATTAGATACGAGTACAAAACAAATATTGCAACAAAATATGGAACATCTAGAAAACTTCGTATATTTTATTACTGGTCATTTTCTAGTAATATCTATTTTCATAGAATCTTTTCCTTCGGTCCGATAATCTATTAATCATATTCCGATACTAATTCGTATCCCGCTGAGTCTGAATGTATTGCCTGTTCGCCGCCTATCGTAATCTGTTATTTCTTAAGCCACGGGATACTCCTGTATTTGGGAAAACTATTCCCTTTTAACGTTCCCAGATGACGTACTAGTTACTATCACTGTCAGATCTGACTGATCGAAAGGACGAAACGTAGTACCTAATGACAAAAATTCGTCACATTGTCTAAAATCATATGGCTCAATCTATCGTTTTATATACACACATTCTTATGCTCACATCCATTTAGATACACTCACACACCTACTCACTTTTCATTTCTTATGATGTTATTAACTATTAGAATAAGTTCTAAGGAAATCGCTTTAATTTGACAGCCGCGACACAGGCTGTGCCTAGTGGTGTTGTCATTGTATACTGGAATAACATGTATGCTTTGGGCTGGTAATAAAGAATTTTTGTTTATTTTTATTTATTTTTATATAGAAAAACAACACGTATGTGGAATATTCCAAAAATGAAGGGGCGGTTTAGCATAATAAAGTCTATAAGGTTAAGGTTTGAATATAATTAAGTATGTAGGTATTTAGATAACATATTTTAGAACTTAAGTTTTTGTACATTACTTCTAATCAACAAAGTGCTGCAGTCTATTCTAATTAACGCACGATAAACGTTAAAAACTAATCAAACAATCTAAACATCGTGATAGTGATTTATTACGTTGTAATTTTTAGGATTACCTACCTACGGTTTGTTATACTACGGTCGGCCACTTTGCTGAATATTAACATAGATACCTAGAAATACCAAGAGCTGGAATATTCCCGGCTCGTTTCTATTTAATCATTTTCTTTTTGAGTTAAATGACTAGTAGCGACGAGGGAACAGATTTGTGGAATGCCTACAATGTAGGGACTGAGAATTTGTTTAAACTGAGCTCCCCGCTTCGTCATCTTGCGTACGAAATTAGCCTCATTGTGCTTCTCATTGTATAAAATTACTTTGAGAGCCTAACTTTATCCAGTCTTCGAAAGAAGTTATTTTAAAGTGTAATTACAAAAATCGCGGAACCTTAATGTCGGTAGAGTAAATCATCTTGATTTAAATATTCATATATTTACTTGGTGAAGTTTTTCATTGACTTGTGTTTGGTAGGCATTATGGCGATGTCTTTTAGCAAAAGTTTACCATAATGACTCCGTTTTATAAGCATAAATCTGACTTCAGTAAGGATCGACTAACTTTAACAAAATATGAGGACTTATTAAAAATTTAAAATGAGTTCAGACCATGCACACGACAACAACAAACAATATTTGTGGAATAAACATTCCATTTTTGAACACAAACAGAAAAATATCACATAAACGTAACTCAGCATTTTGAAGACAAAAATAAATTGAATTTTTATTTCATACAAGTATGTTCACCGGTAAATTTTTGCTTAAAACCCTGAGCAATCTCAACCATACTTCCAGTTACCTCTTACTTATATATTCAATTCGTTTCTACGCCATTACAAAGGTAAATGTTCTCGATGCTTCTAATATCTTTATTGTAATGACTGCTTACTGCGGAATGTTATACTTTGTATCGGAACACACGTTTTGAACTTTAAACATTCAACTTCTTACATTAACGCTATAGGAAGCTATTAAAACAAATATAAATATGTTCAATACGGGTCTAATTAACTGCTGTTGGTGAGTATTCTTGGGCCAAATTACAATGGATAATTCTTAACTGTTGAATAAAATTGACATTTGATAGTTTTTGTATGGAAAAATTGTCGAATATTTAAAATCTTTCCTCAGATAACAATGTACGGCGATGGAAAAGTCAACCATTTTTGTTAAAGTTTTGGTATTACAGTTATTTATTACACTCTAGACCGACTAAGGCGATTTCTCATCTTCTTGCCTCTTTGTTAGACATTTTTAAGATGACAGTAAAAATACTAAATAATAAATAGGTAGCACTACCATAGCAGAACAATTGTATATATTTCAGTTCCCATGATACAAAAATAAAAAGTATCCCTTTTCGCCGTAGATAGGCACGTGCCCTTGACAAAACAGCCGATCGTTATCAGAAAATGTCACAATCCACTCCACACAATACGGTAGTCATTTAACAAGGAAATCTTCTCACAATGACAACAAAAGACCCAGTCATAAGGTAAATTGAACCTTATTTTTAAACAGAATCAAGAAACTGAAAGATAAAATTGAAAATTCAGACCTAATGACCCTTAACAGAAATATACCCTCTACGTAATTTATTTGGGCAATACATGAAAATGACGAAGGGGCCATAAAAGGCACATTAATACCGCCGCGACCAGATCTGGAATCTCCTCAATTTCCTAATGGTTCCATAACAAATGTCATCAACGAGACCAGACGAGAATCGTGCGAGAATGGACCGACTATTAATATAGCCAATGTATTAGATGACAGGGTACGACCTAGATTTTACGCTGTCTGGACGTGCTAACAATATTTCATATTTTACGAAACTGGCGTAAAAAAAGCTTTTTCGATGAATGACTCTTGTAACTGAGTGGATAATGACACAGACCTACTTCGAACAGAATCCAATCTTGGAAGTAACAAATTTAAGGAAATTGTAATTCGTGCTTCTGTGCCATAACAGAAAAGAAAACAGACAATTTTACAAATTAGAAATCTTGTCGAGAGCTGAGAAAAGAAATTCGATACTCATTACTAAAATTAGGTCAACTCGTGAGTAATAGAATCAAATTCACAACACACTTATGTAGATACTTGTACGTCAGTTAAACAATGGTTAAATAAAATCAATAAGTACCGCTTTTGGAGAAAAGTAAACAATAACAATTCACGTAACAATATTTTTAACACGATTAGAAGAAATCCTAAATAAATGAAACTCGCACGAATGAAAACAACAACGAAAAAATGTTGCCGGCAAACATTGTGACATAATTTTTTTTTAATTTCACCGCGCCCAGCATGAAATTATGCCAAAAGCGTTCAGCCTTGTTGCGCTCACACTTTGCATTTTGCGTGATTAAGATCGGAAAGACATATAATTTCAGATAATGTCACATTTATAAAGAGGAACATCAAATTGAAATGAGCGTAGGGCGGTAATAAAATTAACATAACCTTTTACTGCTCGTAAGCAATTTGGCCATTTTCGTAACAGTGGCATGTTAAAATGTTCCTGTTTTCATTGGAGGGTATAAAATGGAACTTTAAAACCCTATAAAAGTGACTCAGATTGAGGTCGTGTGTATAATGTGTGAAGAGAGGAGATAACAACAAATTTGGAAACCTGAAGGCTTCTTTACCATTTGTATAAAACCTTAACTATGTAACCTATTTTATAAAATTATACATGTGAAGATGTTTTTTGCACATTTTATGCAATAGACACTTAAAACTATACCTATGACAAAAGTAGAAGCAAAGATTCTTTCTTGCTTAATCAAATATACGTAAAGATAATTCGCCAAATAAATCTTCCAATAATAATCATCGATTGACTGGCAACAGTTGGGACGGTTGCCAATCGCACATGTTATTAAGTCTACAAGCCAAACTAACTCAAGTTACGTCCAATTTCATTGTAATTTGTGCCAATCCCTTGAAGCTTTCTTTGGAAAGATAGCTTCACTTAACTAGCTTCTTGATTCAGTGAATATTAATGATATAAATCAGCTTTTGGAGGTCGCTTTATTTTAAAGCTATTCAAATCGGAAAAAATCCTTTCGATGCCGTGGTGGGCCGCTAACAAAACAAATGACATGATAGTGACGTCAGTAGAGTTCGGTACCAATGCGAAATAGGAGCAAACCCCTACAGAAAACAAGTGACTATATAACGAGACAGCCTCGGTTTTAAAGACTACATAGAATTAAACAGCACTCTAAAATGAATACAACTTCAGATGCAATGAAAAAAATACTTGAATGGGAAATTAGACTCAAATGCTAATTACCGGTCATTTGCAATCGCTAGAACAATAATACAATAATATAAAAGTTTTAAACCTACTATGTTATCAACACATTTATACCAGGGAGGGACTTAAAAACAGCCCCAAAGAGACCTTTTCTTATACCCTTACCCTTAATCCAAAAATCAGACACACATTGCAAAAAATCAGACGGATTACGTCTAAGCCCTTACAAGTTAAGGTCAACGCGAATAAATCTCTTAAATTCGGTACAAGGGTTATTCAGCAAAACCGGGTTGAATAAGGAAAAATAATGGAACAAGGTAAAGACGACAGCACATAAATTTACAGTAACCATTATAACCTGACCTGGCATAACAAACACTTTTCATAGAAATGCGGCTCAATTTATATTGGTGATGTATAGCTTGATGTGCCGTTGTTGGAATTTTCAGTAGAGGACAGTTTACTTAACTGATCTAAAGTTTGGACAAATTTCAACCATTTGCCAGTGACGTTAACTGACGGGTCAGGCCAATAAAGCCGTTAGTAAACACAGAAGGGACTAAATGACAACTTCAAGTGAATAATGTAATATGTTACCGTTTATGTGTTGCGTGCTTAGAATCCTTAATTGATCATATTTATGAGTATCGTGACTTCGATTCTTGGGTCGAGATAAAGTTACGTTAAGTTTATCAATCAGTCTAAGTCTTACTAGTCTAGGACTTGGGATTCTTGATTTAATTATTAAGGGACTGGCTGTATTATGAGGTTGTAATACTAAGGAATGATTCACGAAGGGTTGTCTTGTTGTGATAAAACCTAGAGCCTAGCATTAATATTGTGTAGAATAGTACAATTAGTTACTACCACTGAACCTAACCTTTTTTTTGAGGGGTAGAAAATGATCCAATGACTTCTCCCGCCTGGGTGAGATGAGAGGGAGTGTCAGACTCTTACTGACAAAAACCCACCGCCCCTTTCCTACTCTGGCACTTCGAGCCGGAGCCCCGGCAACCCGTTAAGTCCTCCGTGGCTCCGCATCGGCATAAGTCTTGTTCTGGCCGTAACTGAACCGAACCTTGATGATTATTTGTCTCATCTTACTTACTGACTTATGAATTTTTATTTGTTACAGATTTTCTCAACCTATCTACTGGATCACCGTTTAAACTGTAAGTAAAACCTTATTTACATTTCATTTACAAGGGAATTTCCACTCATCTCACATTATCACTAAACAAAACCAAACAAAACAACACCGTAACATCAAGTATCGACTCCAAAATAAATATCAAAATTCGCCCTAGTAACATCGATAACTTTGTTTTTAAAACACAACACAAAATAACGATTTATAATTAAGAAAAACGTGAAGATCTGTTACCATAGCAACCTATCTATTAGACCACGCCTAAAGGTTTACGTGAAGCTGAAAAGAAACTTGAACAATTTATGTTCAAGTTTCTTTTAAATTTAAATAAAAAAAAATTTAAAGGAATATATGGACTCATTAGTAACACAAAATCAAATCGAAGATTGATTTCAATGATACTAGACTAAATGTAAATAATTCATTAAAAATTCTAACAGCGAAGGCCTAACATAAATCCGCACATTTTCTTAAAGCAACAAATTCACGCTACGATATAATTGTGTCTTAATAAATAATTATTTACTCAGAAATGAGTTGATAATTATACTTTGTTCTTTATTTAATTAATTCGCAAGTCATTATGAAATACGGCTCAACAACATTTTAAGCATGGTTGAACAACTCAAAACGTCCGAAACAAAAGATGGAGAATCATAAATTATTTTTAAGCATTATAAATGATTGAAAGACTCCAAAAATTAATACGTACGTTGTTGCAAGTTTTCTAACAACTTATTTATGTTGTGAAGCAGTTTTTATAATAACATTTTAATCTAAAGGGCTGGTGAACCATTTAGTAATAAGTTAATATATCCGATAAAATAGGTCGACGCCCTCCAGCTATCTTTTTATAGCCAGGTAAACCGTCCGATATCAAAATTTTCAATACTCTCTCAGCCTTCATAGCGTCCTTTTTCGGCAAACCAAATTATGCGAAAGGGTTAACTAATTTTAGGAATATTATTACTTGTCAGAGGTGAAAATGTTAAACCAAAGCTTCATTGGTGTCGTGATGATAATTATACTGATCAGATCCTCAGACCATGATTAGCGGATTACCGTAATATTACTTGCAATAACCCTCATTTTTGTAGTTAGGTAGGAGTACCATTTATCATCGTAATGACAATAATATCAATATAACAACTTTGATAAACGAAATATATTTACCAAAATCAACTTAAATACTTAGCACTTTACTTAAGACTGATATATTCAAAAATATCTGTCCCTAGACCTTAACATTTCCTTCAAATTCAATTAATCTGACAGTCAAGATAAGTCTGTGTAAATGTTGATAGTTTTAGCCACAAGTTTGTGGATAAAGTCTTAGCAGAGTCAAGTGTGCAAAGTTTAAATTCGCTTCATTTATTTTCAGTGAAAGGAAACTTCTTGGGCCAAGACTTCGTATTTTGTACAGCCTACCCAAATCTGTGCCTACATTTTTTCATTGGATTATCGACGTTATATAAAAACGACAAAGTAATAAATAAGGAAAGACAGAAAGGTGTAACTTAATCTGCTGGCGTCTGCACTCGTTAGTACTATTTGCCAGGCGGCGACTAATATTCTTACCGAGTTTAATTTATGAATTTTCATCAGACTTTAGCGTCTAAGGTGCAGTGTGCAAGTTATTCACTTATTTTTCAATTACCTTCATAGTCTTGTCGCTATAACACTGTCAAGAAGTTTATTATTAATATTATCCGCTGAGGATTAACTCGTCGAGTACCGGTTTCATAGACACAATTAAAGAACAATAGGTCGCGGTCACCGGTGACCGCTTGGTGTTTGACAGTTTAATGAGCAAAAATATTCAATCAAATGTGAGGAGTCTTGATGATTTTCATTATCTTATCTTTATGTATATTTTGTGTATTTTATGTATATACCTAAAACAATATCTAGCAGTATTCTTTGAGTAAGGTCCTATAGGGACTCCATATTTCAAAAACAAAATCTTTTTATATTTTAACAAAGTGTAAGGTTGACTTATCTCAGTTTTTTATGTAAGTAATATACTGTCTAAAAAGTTATATTAGATGTTGTACTCACCAACTTTTGCTAACAAAAAAACGGTGTCAAGAACTTTTTAGAATAGAAAGAACATTATTTAAAAACTTTTTCATAAAACATGTTTAATTTTTACGACTTTATTTACAAAGATACGAGTGGAATACATATTCATGGAATGCGAATTAATTTTATGACCTTTGTCATTGCAATGGTTATACACAAAAATCATTTTGAACTTTACACAAAAGCAATAAAGTCTGTAATTGCATGTAAATAATCACCAGACAAATCCACATTAACCATAGCAGAAAAAAAATCAATAGCGTATCTTCTCAACAAAAACTATCACCCTAGATTGGTAGGAACAGCTTGAAAGTAGTAATTAGATCTCTCTAGACATGTTCCCCGGTAGCTATGTGGCTGATAAATGAAGAAGTCAAGTGATCCAAATGGCTTTTTGTAACTTCCAAGACATTAGGCAAACGTACGTCATTATCTTGGATGCTGGTACCTACTCCGTATGTTAAGGGTTCTTAAGGACGATTGAAGGACTCCTTATGTTTCACGTTAAATCTCTTGACTTTTATTTATTTTAATGTTTCTGCTGTTCGTTTCTTGGCGTTTGCTTTTCTTATGGTGTGTTTAAAGAGTGTGTTATCTATACATAAAATTGGAGTGTCTGTTCTTCAGATTTGTCATCAGGATTCGTTATTGTGATAAATGGAAAAAGTATTTAAAAGGCATATTTGTATCAGATAAAATCTTTCATCAAATGTAAATTATTGCATTTCTAATTCTGAAAACACCCTTCTTTGAACTAAATTACCTCTATATCAACACCTACACGAATGAGCTCAAACCCAAAATCTCAAGTTGTAAGGCGTTGTGAGTACCACACCAAAAAAAATCAAATAAGGGAACATAATATATTTCTCTTTAAGCCCCTGTGGTTCACGGTGGTTTCGCCTGTGGGGCTGTACATTAAGGATATAAGGGAAAAACTTACTTAGAGAAGTGTACTTAAAACTTGTGCCACCGCTTTTATGTTAGTTGCAGGGGACTGACGCCGCCATGTCTTCGGGGAAAGTAAAAACCATTCCCTTCTGTGGTATCATGGTTAATGCAAATACTGTTCTTCGCGCTGGTATCCGCTCTAATTCACGACGTATTGATATATTAAATCATCTCGCTTGACAAATTTTGTAAATCTTGGTTTATACCTTCAGAATTATACTGATTAATGATTTTTTGTTTAAGAATAGAAATATAATAAGTCTAACCCAATGCAAATTTAAAAAATACCTTCTTTCTTCCCTTATGGACGTTCACACACATACATATATCTTGGAGAACCTAACGGGTAACCGGGGCTCCGGCTCGACGTGCAGGAGAAGGAACGGGGTGGTTTTTAGTCAGTAAGAGTCTGACACTCCCTTCCGCCTCACCCAGGCGGGAGCAGTCATTCGATGATTTTCCCCCCTTAAAAAAAACCAATGCAAATGGGTCGATGGTATGCAGGAAAGATAATAGAAGAGAGTTGGTGACCTTATGATATCCACTAATCAGAGAAATTCATAGAAAAAGATGACATTAAAGTTAATCTATAGGAATAAAATATAGTAAAGATAAAATAACAATATTGTGCGTAAAATCTAACCATTTTACTCATATAGCTGTCTTTTCTGCTTGCTAGTTTATCGTTCTCTTATTCTGCAATGGCTTTGTGACTTTCCTACTTCTATTTGGAGCCAGTTTTAGTCCGGTGCAGGCTTTCAAATTGAAGCGGATTATGTTCCACGATACGCCTAGCGCTCGTCTAACTATAGTGTTCTATTATAGTCTGAAAAGAGATAACCCTAGGCTATACGTCTATTGTGAATATGGGAAAATGTAGCACCTGTTGTTTCAAATTAGGACGGGTATTGTTAATACTGCGTAAACTTTGATGGTATCAAAACTATTGAGCCTATTGTTGTTTAAAACTATACCAACACAATCGATTACTTTGAAATATACTTTAACTATATCAATATAAAGTATGTATTTGTTCATTTTACTGAATAATATTATGTTATGTTACTCTCGAACAAAGATCCATAAGCACAAAAAAACAACAAACAAACCTTGATTCGAAGGTCAATACCATAGTGTTTTGTATTCATTAATTCCAGAATAATTCGTGACTATGAAAACATAATAATATTAATCGAGACGTTGGCGCTACGACTATCGATAGGACCGACACAAAATAAATCGATACAGGAACTGTGATCAAGCGTAGAATGCAAAGTACGCAAAGATATTCTCTTGCATATAAATATGTTAACTATCTATTGGCACGGAAACGACACCTCTCTCGTAAGTATAAGATTGAATATTTATTATTATACTAACTTTTACCTGCGGCTTTGCAATCAAGCAGAATATTTTTTACTGGGACGTTTTCGTGACATAAAATGATCTTTCTTATGTAGTGTGTGACACCTCGTTCTATAAGTAAATAGAGAAAGTTAGTTATTGAAACACTTAAAGTATAATACTAGAGATTAAAGTTATTCATAACAACAACACGTCTCCCATTGCATGGCTACCCTGCCAGTGCTGCAGGCAGCGCTGAGCACGAGTACGGAATAATTATGGCCTTTGTAAAGAAAAAACCTTTAGTAGATTAATTAATCTAAAGTGTAGAAATGTATAAACATAGAGATAGATAAATGTTATAAAAAAGTTTTATTTTTCAATATCTGATATGTACAGACATCTTGCCTACCAATTTTGTTATGTATGTTGTATAGTTAGCAAATGTTTCAATACCAACTCTGGATAGAACAAAGTTCATATTTTGCAAACAAACGTTTGTTAAGTGGGAACATTGTCACAGAAATTGTTTTCGGATGTCGCATTCATTATTTTGTACATTTTAAGAGATGTTAGTATGTCAAACGCGTATGTGAACAGGATGAATGGCCGTAAATGCATAAAAAAGTATTGAATTCGCACACTGCTACGTCAGAGTTAGAGGACCATTTTTGGTTATTGTACAATGTTTTGAATATTAAGTAGTGTTTAAATGTTAGTGCTTATTTTAGATCAGGAATTCCAAAAGGTTACTAAAGTTTATATGTCTATTAACTCGTCGAGTACCGTATTTATAGACACAATTAAAGAACAATAGGTTGCGGTCACCGGTGTCCGCTTGGTGTTTGACAGTTTAATAACTTCGAAAACTGTGCTTGTTATTGGGTGTTCCCAAAACCAACTATTTTGAGCCAGTGATTGGAATCGAAAGGCACACTCACTGATTGTCTAATATTCCCATAATAATATGATGTAGACACTGTTAAGAGTCTGGAAATGTGCCCGGTATATGGCAATAGGCTCACTCCCTATTACATGGAACTCATAACATAAATAGTGAAAAGTGGGTGTTACATTGTACAGTGGCATAATGTGCACTCTTTCGGGGATAAATTCGTTAATCACCCAGTCTGAAAGTTTTAAAATAACTCATATATACTTAGCTAACAAATCTCACGGAAACTCATTAATTAGAGTTAATGGAGAGGCACCTCATGATATTGAACTAATGACGTAATTAAGATTAACCATAGTCGAGTGCATCTACAACTTATTCACCCGGGAAATTAGATCGTAATTACAATAATTATAGAGTCCAATATAGTGAGACGCATTGCATGTAGTTTATTAAATGGACGGCTAATTTTGCATAGGTACTTATTATTCCTGTGTAATATTTATACTCATGCCATTTTTTCCTAATATAATAATCGTGTAAATTAAATGCTAATTTTATTATTTTTCTCACACTTACTCACAACTAGATACTCTTTAAGTAATAAATTACTATTAGACATCTATAGGCAAAAAGCTTTAAATAGAGAAGAGTGGAAGGAGGGTTGGCAGTGGGACGATCATAGCTGAAAATAAAATAAAAATAGATTACTGATTTTACTATTACTTTTATCTAGAACATAACATAATTCTAATAAGCAATAATTAATTTATATGGGATAAGCCGATAAACGAGCAGACGGAACACCTGATGGTAAGCAATCGGCGTCGCCCATGGACACCCAGAACACCAGAGACGTTACAAGTGCGTTACCGGCCTTTTGGGCATTAGGAGTTTGAGGATCGTTGGGGATTCAGGAATTGGGGAGATTGGGGAAGGGAAGGGTAATTGGGACTCCGGTAACCTCACTCACACGACGAAACACAACGCAAGCGTTGCTTCACGTCGGTTTTCTGTGAGGCCGTGGTATTACTCCGGTCGAGCCGGCCCATTCGTGCTAAAGCATGGCTCTCCCACACTTAAAACACAAAAAGACATATCCTGTAATACAATTTACATCAAGAACACACGATATGACGTCATAAAATAATAATTTTACAACATCAAATGAATTACGTGGAACACAAACTCTATACTAGGACACTACTTCCTAGTGACACTACAAAGGCCTTCTAAGAAACTACTAGACCAGTCCACAAATAGCTGTTTGATCATGCTTTTATCCAACCTTTGACGTAGGTAAAGTTGATAAACAATACTTGGGCAGCTGTCTTTATAAAAATACTTAAGTGTATTGCCCTCGATAGATGACAGGGTCTACCCGTACCTGCCTTCCTAGTGGTTTTATATGTCAATGGACAATTTTAATATCTTGTTGAAAATATTTTTTCAGATTAAATAAATCTGAGAACTAAAGATTCAAGAAACACATTGAGTGGTCGTACCTCTAGCTTGCCTGGTGGTCTACAATGGACCAGGTTCTACAAAATACCTCTATACACACATTAGGTCTTTAGATTGAACTATTTATCTGCCCTCTCTCTTACCTCTTATCCTTTCGCTGCTTTCCTTTACGCATCCTTTCTTATACTTATGTACTTATATTTTGTTGTTTAAACTTATACTATTGTCTTGTACTTATACTTACTATTATATAAAGCCAAATTTGTCTGTTGTTTGTGATTATATAAAGCTGAAGAGTTTGTTTGATTGTTCGTTTGAATGCGCTAATCTCAGGAACTACGGATCCGATTTAAAAAATTATACCTTTGTTGGATAGCCCTTTTATCGAGGAAGGCTATAGGCTATAAAACATCACGCTGCGATATATAGGCGCCGAGCGGAGCGAGTGAATCCGCGCGGAAGTAGCAAGTATTTAGTTATAATTCAGTTTCATTCTGGAAAATTGATCAGAAGGTATTTAATGTAACATAATTATTATCCGCTCTCAACACTGAACAATATTTTACAAAAACCCTTTGGTTGACTAACTTCGTTTAAAAAAGTTCACATTGTTAGCGTGTGGACTCTAGACCGTAATTAAGTAAAGGGTTCCCGACCCTAATTGACATAACTGCGGATACAGTTAGATCCAAGTTTTTAAAATTATTTAACGAATGTGTCATTACGTTTATTGTTGCATTTAGGGACTCGTCATTAGTTACGTTATAATGTATTTTGCACTAGACTGCACAGTTGGCACGTTGGCAACTGGCAGCCGCGCAACGTGTAGCGGGTTCGATTCCTACACGGAGCAACTCTGTGTGATTCACAAGTGGTTGTTCCGGGTATGTGTGTCATGTGTATTTGAACTTGTATGTTTTAAATACATCCACGACTCGGGAGAAAATATTAGTGTGGGGCAAGGATTTTTATAAAAATGTATGTTTCGTTCATAATACTAATTCTTATTAAAGATCTTGACTTTACCTCAGACACAAATAAAATTATTCCATACTCACACCGAATTTAAACCTTTTCCTCAAATAACATACATAAGTTAAGGGTATAATTAGAAATGTCACACAAATAATAATAAAGTGATTTACGATATTTTACCTAAAGTTAGTTACGGCATATTTATTACCTAATTCGAATTCTGATACCGGTCTAGATCATTAGAGCCCAATTTATTACCTAAAGCACTTAGGAAGCTTAAGGAGAAAATTTAGATACCTTCATTAAAATAAACGTTCGAATCATTGAAGAAAATAAAATAATTATAGTACTAAAAAAACAATTAAAACCACCAATCTGTTCAATAGTGGAATCAATTATTTTATTTTATTTACACTTCTGTATATAACATAAGATGGCGAACTTAATGCCGGGTGGCATTATCTAACAGTCAACCATGTTTACAATTTTATTTAATAGAGTAAGTATAGTAAATTAAAATTTTATTTGAGTATCCTTTTTTAAATCTCTATCTTACACCCGGATACTATCTCCATCCTTATAATCTTATGCAACTACAATAAAATATGACTATAAATTCTCTTCGGAACCTACCATCCATTATTCCATGCAGTAAAACTTTTAACACACCATAACGTACGAAACAAAAGAATAACATAAACGCACATGTCATGTCCATGTCCCCATTTTATGGTCACCATAATAATATAACGGGGAGATTTGAAGCACATCAAAGTGGATATATCCCGGTGCAATATGTTCGACATATGATGGCCGGTAAATGGAACAAAAGGACAGTCCCTTGAAGAGAAAACACGTGTGGTTAGCGTGGTGACGACGGCGACGCTGTGAACCATTCCGATGCTACCAATTAAGTACATTGCTATAGGGTTGGCGCGCTTTTAAGCGGGAGGTGTTACGAGACACTATTATATGGATATTATGAAGGTAATTTAAATAATACTAACGTGCTTCATATAGGTACGTGTATTTTATACGTGTATGTTACCTCAAAAATTTTACAGCAACTCGTTGGTAACACTGAAGCGCTAACAGCAAAGAAGTTTTTATAAAGCTACTGGCGAACAAAAAGAATCTAGTTAATAGTAGAGGCTTGATCGATAAAATTTTCTAATCTCACTAAATAACAATTTTCAACGTTCCATTATCGAAACAAGAGACTATTAGATAAAATGTTCGCTGTTATAACTACATCATTTTTCAGATAATTGCAATGATCACAGAAAAACCTCAGATGAAAAAAACTTTAGATATTTTACCAAACATCGTTAATAAATGATTCCTTCTCAAAAGATCCCACAAATCCACATAAACACAACTACACACTTACATACATTAAGTAACGCTATTTTTAACCTAACGACCAACAATAAAATGAACTATAATGATGTACAGAACTAATCCATTACGATTTTACATACCATTTTACATGTCACGTAATATATTCAGTCCTTACTGAGAAACACAGAAAACGAATAACTTCACATACATCTCGAGTACTATTGTTATACATGATTTATTTTAACCCAGGCCCGAATCGACCGTCGCGGAATCACACCAAACAAAAATCACAGAAAAAATATTTTATTCAGAAGAAAGAGGTTGGTTATACATCGCTGCTGCTTCTGTAAAATTTCATTAGAGGTCGCCATTGTTGCATTTGCTTCTAATTACGCCTTGGTTTACAGACTCGAATTTAATTCTTGCTTAGAGATTCTTGATCAGAATAAAACTTCATGTTTCTTATACAGCAATAAACTCATCCACGGCAATAGAGTCATCCACTTTATTCTTTGGATCTTCATACTTGAATACCTGTATCTGAGGAACATAGCATTTAATTGACATCCCCTCATTTCCATTTGTGAACAAAATACACGATTTTATGTTAATTGTTGTTGTTGTTATTTTACCAAAACATACACGAACATCGAATATATTTTTTTAATTGTCATAAAAATTCACGACATAAATATTAACAACATCGTGGGTACCGTGACATCCCTAGCGAAGGGAAGTGAAACGGTTTGGCATCGCGCCCGCGACTGTACGTTACATGACAGATTCCTCAAGAATTCAAGATAAATCACACCATTTCTGCTTACTACACGGTATCTTGATATTTCAATACAGACAGATTAAGATTGAATATACAATTTTGGTCACCGAATTCGGCAACACAGTTTGGATACGATTTTTTGTTTTACTTTTCTTTTATCCACAGGGTGACTTGTTTTGATATACATCGCTGTCACGGAATTTTTATTCTTTCGAAAAAAATATCGATTTTGTTCCCTTTTAATTCCAACTTAATATCCTATTCTAGAATTTACTAAAAGGCTCCAGTCAGATAAAGATGATTAATCACAATAACATCAATACAATTAGTATCTAGGAACCGTATTGATAAAACTTTTAGGTCGGTTGCACAAAGTTTAGTAACATTAAGGGATAACGTGACTATAAATCTTAATATGCAAACTTCGACTTAGTTACCGTAGTTACTAAATAGAAAATAGATTAGCACAACGTGTACCTTAGTATCATTAATCAACTATCCCGGATATTACAAACTAAATAGTATCGTCGAATTACTCACACGCTGTACATAACATACGATGTGGTGATATGCTTTGCATTCCTTAGAAGCGAAGTCAGAAACGTGGATATTAAATGTAATATCTAACTATATGGACCCACTCTTGCTACTCACACTTGTACAATGGGAACAATTCCAACCTCGGTATTCCGTACTTCGAAATCCCGTTGCGTAATTTTAGGCGTAAAAAGGTTTTAACATCACAAAACAGGCACAATTTATTTCCTGCAATATGGACAGTGGACACATAATACTCCATCTAAAGAACAAAAGCCATTCATTACGACATTCTTCCATGCAACATGATATATCTTACTTAATATTGTATACTGAGATTGCTCGTAAACTGGCCTAAAGCATTGTTCGTTTGACCCATATAGAGCAAGATAAACTGCTCCTTATTTCTCTGCCGTGTCAATGTTTTGGGAGGCCAAGTTACACTGGCAGCTTTCTCGTCAACATGTGTGTGCCAATGACCGCTCCAATTCTCAGTCATGTATCAGGAATTGGACACATGTAACATTTTTAAATACCCGTTCTTAATTAACCGGAGCGCCAAAGCTTAGGTAAATAGGTTGGCTGAAAATAACACATGACTTGGACTTACAGATGTGAATATTCCTTAAATTTTTATTGCTGTGAATGTAAACAGGTGGCGAAACGATATGACGATTGATCTCGTTCGTATTAATAACACAGGGGGCGGGGTTTTACGTTCTTACGTGTTATTTATATCGTAAAAAAGTAATTAAAAGTTTCACCATACTACATCACTCACCGGAGACGGAGAAATTCGCAATTTCAAATTCAATTTCGTAATTTCGGATATCAATACAGTAATTTTGTTTACTTAACTTATCAATACCTACTACAAATATATAACAAGGGCATATCCTATAGTCAGTACTGAAAAATAATCATTTGATGACTTACGTGTTGTCTAGAAACCAAGGTCTTTGGTATTGCCAAACTCATGAATAAAAACGAACATGGAAGAAGCCAAAGCGGTATACATATATCTAGAATAATCTAGATCAATATACATGTCACTCTATGGCGTCTACGTAAACTACACACCAAACATACCACTGAACATAAAAGGAAACAGTTTTCCATTAGGTACAATAAACAAAATATTTCACCAAAATTTGACAAAGATTCTATAGTCTAAGTAACCAAGGTCCAAACAAACGGGTCACTTCACCCAACCTTTAAGGGGTAATTTACATTCTAAAGTCCGTTCGTAAATTTTGAGTTCTATCGACTATTGCGGTAAACCCGCTAACGTTTGGGATTAAGCATATGTAACTAATGTTTAGCTTTAAACTTAGATCAAATAACTTAATCTCGTTTAATATTTACGACTTTAGGCTTATGTTTGTACAGATTTAGCAGACTTAATTGTCTTGCTGAGCTACGATTTAGTGGTAACTGAGAGAATTGTTTGATTAAGCACTAGAACTATTGAATGATAATAATCATATTTTGTATTACAAGTGAAACAAGTGAATTTATTTCTGCAAATAGGCTACAAGGCAGCCCTTTTACACGTCAATTTTATCAAGCAAACGATGAGGTCGACATTTCCTAACTGACTACTTTGAGAAGAAATGCCGAAACAAACTCAGAGGTCTGTCTCTTTTAAAGTCCAGACAATATGTATAATAGATTATGTGTGAGAACCGTGCAAGTTCTTTCTGTAGTGGCCTTTTGAGGAAAGAACCACAACAGTTTGAGCGGACCCGTTCTGAAGGCAGTACGCATGTGTCGGTTTACAGTCGGCTCAATTAACAGGTGAGGCTGACTGATTCGACGAACAATACCAACCCAAAGAACATTTGCGTAGGCCGCACAAATACTCAAACTGTCAGAATATCCTGAAGTCTCGCACGGTCCGAGCACTAACAATTGTAAAGGAAAAAGCATTACGTATATAGAGTCCCTATTATAAATTGTATATTGTACTATATTGTATATCTGCTTTCATCTTCAATTTGAGTATTAATAAAATAACAACGAACCCTTAATGGTCTAGGACAATAAACATTGTTAGTAAACAAAGTATCCTACTGTAAATTGTTGTTATAAAATAAAATTTTACATTTGAATTGTAAAAAATAAACAGCCTATTGTAAATATGACCTCATTGTGTCCAAAAAATACCAAACCTTTTTATTAAAATCTCCACAGTACCTATTGCCTTATATAACATTTTTGTGACCTATATACATTAAAGTCAGTTCTATTTTCTATAAATCTAGACCTAATTTTGCTTCTTCATAAAGAAACTTATATTAAATGCATAACATACAATCTAGAATTTATTATCAATATAATAAATCTTATGGTATGACCCATTTACGAACATTTGTTACTTTTGTATCATCGCCTTTGATGTTACGAATTCATAGAAATGACTGAGTGTTACCGTGACACGAAAATTACACGTGAACGTAATACATAGATATTATTGTAGAACACTTTGATTTAAAATTTGAATCATATTTCTTATCCTTCCTTGAATTAGAGCATTCATTAGCACATAGTAGATCTAAGAATCTGAGTTATTATTTACAGACGCGAATTACAAAAAAGGTTTGTCAGATTATCAGAAGTTCTAGTTATTATTCTTAAAATCTTTCGACCATCCAGATCTCCATAGACCAAAATACAATAGAGAAGATTAATAATCACACTAATATTATAAAGGTAAATGTTTCTTTGTTTAGATGTTTGTCCGTCAATCACGCTGCAACTACTGAACGGATTTGGTATACATGCAGGGTATGAGCTGACTTAGATGATAGGATACTTTTTATCCCGATAATTTACTGTCATGGAATAAAACAGGAATCATATTCCACGCAGACAAAGTCGCGGGCAACAGCTAGTTACAATATAAAACATTTCTTTCAATTGTAAATAATTAGATTATAAAGATTAGGTATATTTAAGGGACAAGCCTGCCACAACCTCCCAAAACCGCTGCAACTCCTGTAAGCCGGGATCTACAGTAGATACAACCATGAAAACATCGGTACACTAAAGTCCGGCGCGTCCCAGGGACATGAACAACTGTCTTGGTTCCCGCAACGAAGTGAATCAAAAGATATTATAAGAGGAGAAGAAAAAAAACGATAGTTTCCACTTCCCTCGGTGAATTACTGCAGGAGACAGAGTGAATTAAGCCTAAATATTTAGCCTAAGGATTATAAAGATTATCTAAACCAATTATCTCCTCGTCTTAAGTAGGTACATAATAATTCTTGTTCTTCTTCAATTACACAAAACTGAAAACTCGTTCTACCCTTTCGTAAAAACAAACATAACACTGTTACATAAGCTAGTTCTATAACAATAATGTTTACCCTACAGATGAGATCATGATGCAATCCACGTGTTTACACGATATCGGAGCACGTGCAGCGATCTGATCTAAATACTGCATAATGCAGCTACAATGACAGATTGTAAGCAATCTGTGAACAACATCAATAATGTAGATTTAGTTCAGATTTTAGGATGATTGGTTTATATAAAAGGACGTTTTGGATGCAAGTATTTAGAATAGTCTATTCCGAATAGAATGGAATACAAATAGTTTTATGCAGCAGTTGTTTTTCTATGTTTTATATTAATAAAGTCACATTAAAAGACGTAAGCAAGTACTAATTTACAAACACACTAGTAATCAAGGAGGTGATCTTACATAACTAAGAATATTAAGGTACTTATAATGATAGTGCGCGAATGAATAAGTAACATAACATAACATCACGCCTTTTATAACCATTATGGCACTTAAAGCCACTGTACAATGTAACACCCACTTTTCTCTATTTATGTTATGAGTCCCATGTAATAGGAGGTGAGCCTATTGCCATATGGGCATAATTCCAGACTCCGTGCTACTACTGAGAATTTTGTTTATAACCCATTAGTAGGTATTATGCCCGACCCGGGAATCGAACCCGAGACCCCTTGTCGCACTTGCGACGACGACATCATAGTGAATAACACTACAAAATACACAATCATGTAACATTCATTCAAAAATGTATAGAAAAAAGTGTCATACAAAAATCAAGCTCCTTACCTACGTACAAAAAAAAAAAAAACAATCAGCCGAACATAGTACCTCCTCCTTTTTTTGAAGTCGGTAAAAATGTGTGGTACAGTTACAGTGGCCAGCTGATGAACCTATTCCAACTTGTCATTGGATTTTCGACTTCATTTCAATACAATACAGTTGAAGTTGTAATTGATAAATTTGACAGTAAAGGATAGGTTGACCTGCTGGCTAACGTACATAAATACCAAAACTTATGAATTTTCATAGATATTTACATTTATCATCAATTAAGTCATGAGATTTCCCCGAACAAACGTACCTAATATTTAGCGAAGGAAGTGAATTAATATTAGGTCGGAAATAGTTTTCTCCATTTGAAATATAGTTCAAGTGTAACTTACAGGAAATGTGCTGAAGGGAAATTATATTCACGTGAATTGATTCATTTATTTCAGTCGTATTACATATTTCAAAATTAAAATTTTATTGCATTATCAGGTGTTACTTATTTGGGTACAGTTTCAACATAAAACCCGGTTAGGGCACGGCAACATAATTATGAATGCTAATAAAAATATAATCTAATTAATTTACTTATTACACTATCATATAAAAAATATTTTCATTCTAAACTATATTGAGACATACTAAATTAACTAAAATCGCGGATTATTCAAGCGTTCATGAGGAAGAAACCCCTCTGTGGTTCGAAACTAGTCGACCTTTTCTCAGTGTATTCACGTGAGTAACCCGCGATTTTAGTTAATTAAAATTTTTCCTTAAATTTATTATAATATGTATTCACATAAATTTCTTAGTTATACTTAGGTATTATATTTGGCTTATAAGAGTGTAGTTTATATGCTACTATTTGTTATGCAAACCTGTTGCCTATACCTGTTTTGAGAAACTGTTACCCTCGACCTTCATTTCCTAATCAAATAAGTAGTACTTTGAATGTATACCCACTTAACATATACATGCACCAAAGATGTAGACAGCATCATCGCTTTCTATCAGGCGAGCTAGCGGCCAAGCACCAGACAATTTCCAATGAATAAAAATTATATTCTCTGGAAGCAATGATATTCCTAAACTTTATTAAGACTTTGACTGCCAATAAAAAACTGTTGAAGGTAAATCCTCCGCTAACGCCGGTCACCGGTGACCCCCATGGCGTTTAACGTGTCAAGTAGGTAGTATATCCTTTAACAATGTCTTGTCCCCTTGTTCTGTTCCGATCTCTGGTTAGCTCAACTAATCAATTGCTTCTATAAATGCTCACATATTTAAACAATAATGCAGTACATGCCTACATATCTACGGTTACATTCAACAAAATAAAAGAAAAATAAATTACATTTCAACAGCTACAGAGCGAAGCTTTCTCATTTAATAGTTATAAAAACCAACCAGGTTCATTAAGACGTCAAAGAAAAATATACAAATTTCGTTAGAGAGAATCCCTACTACAGTCTCTACGTCACAACCATCAGAAATGGACCTGGACGTCCCTAATTAACTACACTTCATATTTTTACGACACATTTTTTAAAATAAATTCGATTTATTAATTAAGCTAGCGAGGGATAAGGTTTTATAATATTATGTTTTCTATCTCTATTACGGCGTTTAATTTTAATAGCATTGTAGTAAAAAGATCAAGTAACTAAATGAATGATGAACTTAGTTTTATTCGATGGAAAGAAAGAGGAACACTAAAGATCAAATGAAAATGCTGAATACCATGTAGGAAAAGTTTTCTTTTTTACAACCGTTTTGCGCGGACAATGTGAACTATTAAATATGACTTTTAAAAATGGAATTATAGGGTAGATGCGTAATTTTTATTTTAATGTCCGTCTGGTAGATTATTTTAAATCATTAGACACTTAAACGAATACTTTCGACGGTATATTGATTTGAAATGTCGCGTGACGTCACTTCTATGTAGATTTTATACGTAGAAATGACGTTTTAGCCCCCACTCCTAAACTTTGATTCGTTTTATCTAAGTATTGTTTTATTACCTATACGACAAAATAAAAAAAAATACGTGTCTAATATTTTATCAGTACCTAACTAACGGACTAATTATACCTATTTTTAATTTTCATACCCTGTCATCATCCCAACTGTTGAAGTTTTACGAAACAAAAACAAAAGAATGCACAGAATGTTATTGTTATCTTCAAAATCATGGAAATTGTTATTTATCTATATTTTCATCCATCATTTTATCCATTTTTGTATATATGGATATACAAGTAGCATATCCAATGCAAATGCAAAAAAAAATGCAGGCCAGAACACCCATTCATCTGTACTCAGATGAAAATAAATTCATACCCATACTCAATTTTTTATCGGACAACATATTGCTGTATAAGGCGAGCCGCGGACCACAAACTATGTTTTTGTTAAGAAGGGACTTCCATAATATCCATCCCATAAAATATACGTTTATGTAGATAGAGCCTGAAGGGTCTACTCGCTTTTCAAGTCTTTTGATATGAAGATGGCTCCATAGATAACCGGACTAGGGCGGGAATTTCGCAAATAGTTTTGTATTTCAGTTTGTATATGACCTTATCTAATGAATAACAATGAGATACTAATTTATGATGAGCAAAGAAAAGTGTCTATGTGACGTAGTAACTCCTTTTTAAAGGACAGGTATCCTTCAATACCCAAAATATAGGTCAATAACTATATTAGAACACAAACATGATGGCCGCCTACGTCCTACCACATAATAAAACAAAACACCATCAACTCAATAAACTGCGTATTAAGTACACGTCGTACACGTAACCTGAATAATATTAATTTAAAAACTCATCGGCTTAGACATTCCATTAAACATCATTACGTCATCTGGTGGAGACAACCCCTAGGAAGAATATAAAAACAAAATGGAAACTCGCCCCTGACCCGAATACTTAAAAACATTCCGTTCATCGGCAAAATGATGATACACGAACCGAAAAGTTCGATATAACATAAATTATATGCAAGTTCCGGTGTAAGACCGTTCGCGGTTAGTTTTCATAGCTCCTTGACGTCACATCCCTTATTTATTGGAACACTAGGTAAACTGGGCACTGGGTTCGCCATCCATTATTGAGAACAAGGAAGGTTTATGATTACTAGAAAATGGAGCGAATGTATGCATGTTTGTAAGCTGTCTGTTAAAATCAATTTGCTTTGGATATTGTTTTCATCGAGTTTGTACATAAACTTGTTTGTTTTTGATAAGGAAGTTTGTAATATTTCATTTCAATGGAGTCTTGGGAAACTGCCCATACCTGTATCTGATTAAGCATCGATCTTATGTGCATGAATCAGTTCAAGATACTTGTATTCTTAAAGTCCATTCGCTGTTCTGAACTCTGATGTATTCTCTTGAACTTTCACATTTAATAAATCAGTTGGATGACTACCAAAAGATTCGTACTAGAAAATTACCTCTCCTATCCGGTTTAATAAACAGATGTTCTAATATTATGTTTAACAGCAACCAATGCCAAATTGTGTGATATTAACCGTAGAAATGTAAATAAATAGTGCAATGCATTCGAAATTATAAATTACTGTTATGTTTTGCTAATTACAGAGGTATTTCATCATCCTTAAATGAAACGACGATTAAGTCATTTTCTTGTATTGTAACTTTCGTGAGACATACTAAATAAATTATTATGTTTTCGGCTTACTCACGTAATAATTTGACGAGGAACTCGACTAGTTTCAAGCCATGCTAGAGGCTCGTATTCATGAGCAGTCGTCGCGCAGCTACCTCGTCGAGTTCCTCGTCAAATTAATACGTGAGTAAGCCGAAATAATAAGTCATTTTCTTATTAGTTACTATCTATTAAATAGCCTCGATTACTTACACAAGTCTATAAAAATGCTTTTTTCTTCTTAGTTAACAGAAACCCAAAGTAAAAAATGATCAATATACCAAAGAGAATATGATAAAGAGTTTTATCTCACTATAAAAACTATGACATTTGAACCAAGACTTGTATCGTAAAGAATAAGTATTGTTTTTTTTTTTAACAATTTCCTTCCGTTCTAAGAAGTTTTATATTGTTAGCATTGTTCTATAAATAGTAGTCTTCCGTTGATTTAAAATGTATAGTTATAAAACTTAAAATACTAGTAATAAGCTTAAGTATGGGAGAGCCATGCTTCGACACGAATGGGCCGGCTCGACCGGAGTGATACCACGGCCTCACAAAAAACTGACGTGAAACAACGCTTGCGTTGTGTTTCGTCACATGAGTGAGGTTACCGGAGGCCCAATTACCTCCCTCCCATTTTCCCTAGTCTCCCAAATCCCCGTATTCTCCACAATCCTCAAATTTCCAATTCCCAAAAGGTCGGTAACGCACTTGTAACCCCTTGGTGTTTCGGAAGTCCATGGGCGGCGCCGATTGCTTACCACCATGTGACCCGTCTGCTCATTTACCGACTTATGTTATAAAAAAAAATAAAAAAGAGAAACCTTAATATAATAGTTTATTGGTTTTGAATAAGCTTCGAACCTCAAAAGGACGACTAAAAAATATACATGTGGGCAAAGTTGCAGGCATGGCATGTCCGAATACTCTTTAATAAAATACTTAATTTTTTGTTTGTGTATTCGTGTTCTTTACCAACCGCTATGATATTATTCAGTTCATTTTAATTCTTGTTAGATTGTCTAGACAAGTTAATTTCATTAAAGACTTACAAAATAGCTAAACGATGTATTTTGTTATTTTAATATAATAAAAATGTGACACTCAAGTAAGTGACAGACGATTTAATTTCATCAATTGAGACACAACAATTATGGCGGGATCTGTTGATGACCTAACGTAAACTATTTTACTACTCGTTGGGATTAAGATAAACCTCCATTTAAGCTGAAATAGATTTGACTGAGTATTCAATTGAACAAAGTCATATCTATTAGGTACATAACCTAACAACACGCCTCTTTTATCCCCGAAGGAGTAGACAGAGGTGCACATTACGGCACTTAATGCCAGTGTACAATGTAATACTCACTTTTCACTATTTATGTTATGTAATATGGGGTGAGCCTATTGCTATATTATTACACCGGACACAATTCCAGACACCGTGCTACTACTGAAAATCTTTTTTTTTAAAACCCCGTAATGTTTTGCCCGACAAGGGAATCGAACCCGAAACCCCTTGCCCAGTCGCATTTGCGACAACTCGGCTAACGAGGCAGTTAGTCATACCTATTAATAATAAGAATAGGTGTCTACTATCTACACCGGATATAAAAGTTCAGAAATAGCAACAATATACCGGAAGGTGGAACAAAAGTTATATGAATGTTCTGTTTATAGCAATGCTTTTATCAAAACTATGTTTAGATGTTGTATTCTAACTTTATGTTGAACATGAAAGTGATTTTCAAAATATACATTTTGAATATTCCGTTGGAATGCTTTCCTTGCGTTTGCCAAATGATGTTTCCAAGTATAAGTTAATAAATGAGTACATTTGTCGACTTAAAAAACATAATGTGTGCATTTCTGGCCACTAGTACTAAATTAATATAAGAAGTGCACTTTATACAATTCCTTTTTTTATGAAATAGGAGACAAACAATCACGGACGGATGGATCACCTGATAATAAACGATCAGCGCCACCCATGGACACTCGCAACACCAGAGGAGTCACAGTCCTTTTGGAAATAGCAAATGTTTTGTTATAAAATCACCCTATTACTTTCCAAATGACAAAAACTTACATTACACATATCAAATACTATTCTTACATTAATCTCTAAATTAATAGATATACCTATAAGTACCTAAATACATTCATTTATTCCATTCCCCACCTTTAAGATATTAAATCCCGAACTAAAATTATGTAGTTTATCTCTAGAATATTCCACAGCGATTCATTACGTCGTGTAACATCAGAGATATTCATTAGATGGCGGTTCAATGTAACATAGCCTTTTGAATAACCAACAACTCCTCAATATGATAATATTGATTCTGTTTCTTTAGATTAGACAAACATTTATGTTACTACACAAAATTATGTAAATGGAAACATCAAACATTTGAGATTTTCGTAATGTTAGGAAATTCTTTATTAGCTACTTTATTGCTTTATTGATCTCGAGTGTAGTTGCCAAAATATCCGAAAAAGGTATTTTAGTTGAAGTCGGTCAGGTCTTGAACTGTTTAAATTGCATCACTTCCAGCTTTAAGCAAACCAATATTTGCAGTTATTATACCTATACAATTACAATAAAATATCAACGAACTAAATTAAACGAGCGTATCAATTTCTTTAAATTATCTTGGCTTGATTTCAATTGTAGCACTAAATATCACCAGAGGAATAGCATTCTAGAAGTAAGAGACGATAGTGGTAATCTTTCCTAATCAACAAGGATTGTCAAGTTGTCCATATGTCCCATATTATTGCGTATTTGAGATTCTACACAAAACAACAATTGAAACTTTCAACAACGGTTTTAAATAGCCGCAAGCCGATTGCAGACTGTTTCCAGTCTGAGGCCTTATATACAGGTACATAAGGGCAAAGGCCAAACACCCTATTGAGTAATCGGCTATTGTAATGTATTGTTCAACACTTCAAAGGAAATAAATCAATACTTTCAATACCAATATATTACAACACCACTGACTGGTACTGAGAATTTATTTGGGTACCTATGCCCCTATTCTTTTTGGTTTAAAGGTATAGGACGTTTAAGGTTCTTATATACAAAGATTGTATGTTTTCTAGGTTGCCTAAATTTGTTATAAGTGTTTTTGAGGGTTTTCCTATAACAAAAAAATGTGTTTGATTAAGTTCTTTGATTTTATTTTAAACTAGCTTTTACCCGCGGCTTCGCTCGCGTCACAAAAGGTTTATCTTTTTGTGACGCGAGCAGAGAAAGTAACCCATGTGACATATACCAATACACACAGCGCCATCTATACCAATACTTTTGTTTTCCCTCGGGAATATAATATTTTTCCATGATAAAAAATACCCTATTATTTAATCCAGACTTATAACTTTACGTCTGCAAAAATTCAAATCAATCGGTTTAGAAGTTACGGCATGAAATCGGAACAAACAAACTCACTTTCCGATTTATATTATTAATAAGGATAGGTAGGTGGTGGAAGAAAAAACAACCTCTATTTTTTTGAGGCGAGAAAATCAATCATGAACTTCTCCCGTCTTTGGTTAGGCGAGAGGGAGTGTCAGACTTTTACTAAAAACCAACCCCTTTCCTACTCCTGCCCATTCGAGCCGGAGCCCCAGCAACCCGTTGGGCCTTCCGCGGCTCCGTATCGGCATCAGCCCTATTGGACCCCATTTGTGGTGATCTATGGCGCGCGCGGAACCAGAACCACTACCAGATTTACGAAGCGTATTTATACTTTATAGTAGCCAGTGGTAGAGCCTATTAAATCGGATTCATTTATTTTGAACAATCTGAAAAAACAAAATCGACTATTGTTTTCACAGCGTTTCCCTACTATATTGTTATGTTTAATGAAACATGCTATTGATTGTAATTTTAATTACCTATACAAACATTACATACCAAAAGAATAAATAATTATCATTATTCATAATTTAATTAAATTATTTTACCTCGCAGCGAACATGCTACTGCACTACCTCTAGTACCTACGTGGAGTTATTACGCAGTAGGTACAATGTAAACATGCTTTCCATATTGTTCATGCATTGCACAATATCATGTGAAATAATTAACAAGCAGACGGAAAGGAAACATCGTAGGTATACACAATATTATTTATTTACGTCACAAAACAAATTTATATTTTTCTGCCAACCATACCGTCATAATCATACGTCAATGATGTGACAGGTTTGCTTAGCAAAAAGAATAAATAAGTTCGAAAAGTCGCAAGTTAAATTTCGAAAAGGGGTTCTATTCATTTTGTGAAATAGGTAAAATTGGTTACATTCTCAAACGAATGTTTTAAGTGTGGGAGAGCCATGCTTTGGCATGAATGGGCCAGCTCCACTGGAGCGATACCATAGCCTCACTGAAAACCGACGTGAAACAACGCAACGCTGGAGGCCCAATTACCCCCCCCCCCCCCCTTCTCCACAGTCTCCCTAATCTCCGAATTCCCAACAATCCTCAAATACCCCATTTCCCAATAGGTCGATAACGCACTTGTAACGCCTCTGGTGTTTCGGGTATCCATAGGCGGCGCTTATAGCTTACCATCATGTGATCCGTCTGCTCCTTTACTGGCTTATCCCATAATACAGCAGATAGATGCCATAATCAGAATAAGAATAGATATTTTTTGGACAAAAATATGACCTTTCAACAACTAGGTAATTTTGATAATAATTATTTAATCTTTACTCGGAACTAATTTACTCAAAAACTAAGTAGGGATTGTACCACGACGCTTTAACTTTCAGTTGTTCATACATAATTTAAGTTTTTAATTTATGTCAATGCGGGGAAGATACCCAAGAGCCAGAGCAAAGTTACTTTCAAAAATCCGCACGAGATATTGAAACTATACTCGGAATTTTAATTCGATTCCAGATTTGACAATTTCAGTGTGGCAACGTTATGACAAGTACTAAATAGTGACGTTGCGAAATTATTCGATATGGAAATGCAATATTTCTGGATCGATTCTTCTCGTTTATAACAATTATAATTTTACTCTCGTGAACTAAGTATATCAGGAAATTAAATATTTCTGAACCGATAATTTTGTTTTGACGATTAATTAACGATCTGAGACGTTTCTTTTATAATTGTGTGTGAAATAAATAAAAAAATGTAATCATGAAGGAACATGACAAATAAAATAGATTGATGTATTATGGTAATACGTTATTTTATAAATTGTCGCCGTCATCGCTATCGCTATCCTGCCACTTTCTGTAACATTTATTATAAAACACACACACTGATTGTTTATCGATTTTTGTGTGCATCACTACACTATTGTATGTGGTATCATTATTTCACAAAATGACGGTAGCTATTGTCAAATCTGGAATCTAATTAAAATTCTGACTATAACTAGTTCAATCTTGACAACTCTACAAGAAAACCCGCAAAACTTAAACATACAAATCTTCACACAGACCTAATTACTCCAACATCTAAGTAACTATACTAGCATAATAATAATATCACGCCTTTTATCCCTGAAGGATTAGGCAGAGGTACACATTACGACACTTAATAATGCCACTGTACCTACAATGTCACCACACCCACTCTCATTTTATGTTAAGAGTCTTATGAAATAGAGGGTAAGCTTATTGCTATATACCAGGCACAATTCCAAACTCCGTCCTACTACTGAGATTTTTTTTAAAACCCAGTAGTACTTTGCCCGAATCAGGAATCGAACCCGAGACCCTTTGGCTAGCAGTCGCACTTGCGACCACTTGGCCTACGAGGCTATCGGAAGATCAGAAATCTAAGTAACTAGTTACATAAATACTCATAACAAACAAAACCATCCTTATACAACTAAATATATTACATTATATACTTAACAAATTAAGTTAAGCCATTTGTGCAAATACGCAAATTCCTAATTTATCTGCTTACCTCAAATCGGGAGAAACGATGCTTATAGACTCGAAATAAGTTGTAAGCGTTCAGTAATTTATGAACACCCCACTGGCGGCCTATAAATCTGGATTACGAATAGATCTGTATAAACAAACGTGGTGAAAGTTCGGCAGCAGGTGAATTAATTACCTATCGCTTGGTTACCCTTGTTATTCATTGAAGTGACGCATGAAATAACAAGGTTTTCTTACTTAACCTAGGTACTGTTGAAATTCTAATGTAAAATACGAGGTCTTACCAATCTATATACATACAAGGTGTTGTTTTAAAGCCGCGTCATTTTCTAGGAGGTAACTCGGCTATCGATTCTGAGTCCGAATCAATAAAAAAAATTGTAGGTAAATATTTTTCATTTTTCTGTAAATTACGGAAGCGTGCACGCCTTTTATCCCCGAAGGTGTAGGCAGAGGTGCACATTACGGCATTTAAAATTGCCATTGTTCTTCTATGTCACACACATTTTTCACTATTTATGTTGAGTTTTATGTAATAAGGGATGAGCCTATTGTCATATACCAGGCACATCATCAGACTCCGTGCTACTACTGAGATTTTTTTTAAAACCTTGTCCTACTTTGCTCGACCCGGGAATCGATCCCGAGACCCCTTGCCCGGCAGTCGGACTTGCGATCACCCGGCCAACGACGCAGTTACATACATGATCACATATATAATCACTTATTAATAATATAAAATTACATTTCGCATTAGTACCACATAATTAATAATGCAATAAGTTTATTCAAAAAGGTCATAATATCCTGAATGATTAAATAGGATGTGCGAAAAATAGATAAACGATAATAATTATAATTTGCAGTTTAATTGTTTTCATTTTACAATTTAATGAATTTATTTATGATTTAATTCATACTAACACTAGTTTAACATCTCTTCCTTATTTACTGTAATTCCGTCCTTTGTCTCCTATCTCTTTCTTGAAGAAAAGAGAAATGAAATTAATTAGTTTATAGCCCACAGCAAAAAATCGATTCGATTCATAAAAAAATCGTAACTGAATGTGAAGGCAGCCTGAGCGTTACATCGCATTCCCCCTTTTCAATAAATGCAAACCAGGCCGAATTCAATCAGAGATCATCAAATATTTCAGACAATGCCAACGAAGCTTCGTTAAAATGAAAGAAATGAAATGAGAGCTTCATTGAACAAAAATGACCAACGATATCGCGAACAAAAAGAGACTGGAGGTGACTGCATTATTGTTGAATTTAAGATGTAATTAAATTGTAAAAATGAGTGTTATTGTTAAAGTTGAGGTTTTACTTTCAGGTTGACTTGAAAGGTTTAGTAGAAAGTGTATGGTATAATCACAAAAATATCTATGAGAGAGAGTCACATTTGTAACCGACTTAAAAAATGAGGTTCTCAATTTGACGTGTATACTCTTATGTATGTACGTGTGTTTGTGTGCGATTACCAATTGATGCGGTTTTAAAGAAGTATTTGTTACACTTTTTAATTTTGGGTGCATCCAGCGACTTCTCCCGCCCGGTGAGGCGAGAGGGAGTGTCAGACTCTTACTGTCTAAAAACCACCCCGTTCCTACTCCTGCACTTCGAACCGGAGCCCCGGCAACCCGTTAAGTCTTCCGCGGCTCTGTATTAGCATCAGCCCTGTTGGGTGAGGCATCTGAGGTGGTCTAATGGCTAGTGTTAGTTACACTTAGAAGAAGGTTTTAGTATACTAATTAACAAAAAAGAGGAGGTTAAAGTCGGTTTTTCTAAACGTAATTTATAAAAGAATTATTGTTGCACGAACTTTTTATCAGAATTTTTGGATTCTGAATTAGTGACTAATTTTAAGCAATAATTAAGAACAATGGAATGATTACTTTTTTAATACGCACCTTTCTACTTACCCTTCTGACCCAGCGGCTCGAAATCTCGAAATGAGTCTTGGCTTCCCAAACTAGAGATCACCATCATTATGTAACAAAATATTACAAACTTATAGATTCTAATACTAAGCAATCACGCTCAAAAGTTAGTGGATTAGAGGATCTATTTTCAAACAAAATAACGTTGTTTTAAACAATATAACAAACCCGTTCTATAGAGAATAACACAGCATAAACAAAAAACAAATTCATGAACCGTAGCCTCAACGTCTCAATCCATATTTGTATTCTAAAATATTTTCCTGTCTTTCCCTCGTGGAATGTATCGCTTGGAGAGTCAGACAGAAAAAAATAAAAAACCAAACGTAGTGATCCTATTATTATAGATACTGGCGTGTTTAAAGATACACGACAGACGTAAGTTCGTATGCAGAAAACGAATTTATTAGACGATTCCATTCAAAATCCTTTGTAGTGGTACATAAATACCATACTACATAGTATGTACTATTAGTATATAGTTTATGACTTTTATATGTACGTACATTTATCACCCTCATTTTTACTTTTTTCAATAGATGCAAACTTCTTATAAAACCTACTGTAACACTTCTCTGCATATGGTTGGCTGGTAGAGAATGCCATTCGGCATTAAGTCCGCTATTGTATACATTTGTACAAAAAGTGTTAAATAAATAAATATCAGAAAATTTACACGTATTCGTAATATGCATATAACTCGTAACATTATTAAAGTTATATAATTTCATAAAATGTATGTCACAAGTCTAGAATGGTACAATTTCTATTCTGTTTTCAGTAACCAGTGTATAAATAGCAAATAAACATAACAATAAAAATTATTTTCCCTCAAAAACACGTCACCGACACACTTATCGAATACTCGACGCGACGGTTATGAATTGAGCAAAATTACGCAATTTTCTCCCTTTAACTGGTTTGTTATTACGTGAAAAAGTACGAGGGAAGAAACGCTGGGAGATTTATTCACACACTTTATCGTTTGCAACCCGCTTTACTTAACTTCGAGATCATATTTTACATCATTATTGTAATACGAGTTCGCAGAATGTTTTTGTAAGTCCCTTCGTACGAATTTTGTGATGCCGACAGATTGTAAACCGCAATGTGGGCCAGTGTTTTAGGGTTATTCCACTTGCGGATGCGAATATCCAGTTAGCTAAATGAGGATAATCCTAATGTTTTTTACTTTTTGGCTGTTTGTAATGGAGTATTTCTATTGAATGAAGAATTTTTGTGAGTGAGATATTAGTCTTAGATAACCAGATAGTACTTAGACTGTCTAGTAATGAATAACGTTCCAAAGTCTTTACTATTAGATGAAGGTAACAGTAATTTTTCTTCTTTCTGAAGCCTACCTAAGTCACCCATAAATGCCCACTAAGCTCCGCCGCTTAAAAAGACACGATCTTCCTTTAAAATTCACCTGTACTACTGACTAATTTTTAGACAGAGATTTTTTACCGACAGTTTTTTTACGGACAGTTTTAAAGTATAACACGAGTTATTTGGAAATGAATATTGAAACATTGTTTTCATTATTTCGATTATTCCAAGAATCAACTTATTAATGAACCAATAATTACAGAATAATGTTTGTCTAGAAACTGTCTAGCCAAGCTGAGCTCATTTTCATAAAAGTTGGAACAATAATTTTCAACATTGTTCGTCATAAAATGAAACCTATTTAAAGCACTAGATCTAATAACTTTATTCGGAAATTTGACAAAAAAAACTGCTAAATCGTACATCGCAAGAATACTCAGTAATGATTAAAGAGATTACGAATAGACATTCCCTAAATGTAGTTAGGGAGGCCCTAATCGCTGGTAGCACGGAACTTAGGGATGATAAATGTTATTTAAACGGATATTTCCGTGAGAGATCGTCCCTGTCACGGTCGAATCCCGCGGTAATCCTTTGCGTACGTTTATAACCTGCACGAAACGGTTACCCACTAAGCACTTAATCTTTTTGTTCTATAAACAGATAACTATAGTCTGTAATAGGCCTAGACTGTTTACGTATTTTTCTACATGAGTAAATAAGCATTCCACTAATCCAAGTAAAAACGCGGGTTACTCACGTGAATATACTGAGAAAAGCTCTATTAGTTTCGAACCACAGAGGGGTTCTTCCCAGTAGGAGCTTTTCTCAGTATATTCACGTGAGTAACCCGCGTTTTTACTTGATTTAGTATGTCTCACGATAGTTATTATAAAAACATTCCACTAATGCCTACTACTAAATTAAACTTATGTTTCGTCCTAAGATTTCTTAAGGTAAATTATCAACTGCAGCTCATAGTGTAAAGAAGTGCCAATACTATCATCTGTTCACGATCATAAAAGTAGTTCAATGACATTAATAATTAATAATTAGGCTTTTATTTCAACATGTGAACTTAAAGTTAAATAATTATAGTTATATGCTACACTGAATTTACAAAATGTCCCTTATTTCGGTGTGCCTTACGGCAAAGGCCTCCTCCAACTCTTTCGACTGCTTTCTGTCTTCTGCTATCCTTAGCCAAAGGGGGCCTAAAGTCAATTTCAGGTCATCCTCCCATCTTCTGGCTTTGCGACCTTGGGTTCTAGAGCCGTCCCTTGGGTACTAAGTTGTAATCAGTTTGCTCCACTTTCCCTTTTTACAATCACTTTCCCTTTCCCTTTTATCAATGACATTATAACATATAAACATAAAAAGTTTTCACGGAATTATAAAATACGTCCCTACTAAAATTTTACTTCTGGTGAAGGAGAAAAATATTTTATCGTATACACTTAAGATGGCGCTCACGTAACCAAAAACAAATGAGGATGTCGGTAACTGTTTTAGTATGTAACGTAACGATAGGTATACAATGTGAATGAATGCTCGACTGACTCGCCTGAAGGCTCACTGCGGTCTTATTTAATAAGAATTTGTTATTCAATATCTCATTTGTCTTATCTAAGTTCTCGATTATTTAACTAAATAATCGAGATATAATTATTTACTAGAGTTATTCAGGGCCGATTATTCATCATCATTTAATTCTTGACTGTAGAATCAAATTGACTGTTTTTAGGAAAGATTGTCTAATATTCAAAGTTATTCCTCTGTTAAAATTTATCTAGTGTTGGAAAAATCGGCCTTTAAACTCCAAGTTATCTATAAGGTCGCGGAATCGATTTGCTAAGACGTCGATTTGTTTTTTACTAAGTAAAACTAATGAATGTTAGGAGTAAGATTACAATACTACTTATTCAATCAAGTGTGACATAATTCAATACGAAGTTTCGTAGAAGTTCAGTACGAAATCTTAAATAAATGTTTGTTTACTCGGAAGAATGTCAAACACAATAACTTTCTCGGAAACTTACAAACTTTTGTCAAAAAGAAAAATACTTTTTCTCGTTTCAAATTCTTCTAATATAAGGAATTCAACTTGACAAAAGTTTTTTCTAAACCAACTTACTCGTATTATACAACAACACACGTGTATCATCACACAAGCGATCCAAACAATAGACATTGATTTACTACTAGTCGAAAACGGTAATTTATTCCCAAAACAAGTGAAGCTATGCCAAAAATAGGTTTAAACCAGTCAACTAAAACTGGTGGCAGGTAATATGATCGTAAATCAATCAATTTGATAGACAACTAGAGCTGGCAAACACCTGAATTGAATTATAAGTGGGTAAACTCAATCTGATCGGGATTTGAAGTTAAGTACAACTTGTTATTTTGCACCACTCATCACATCACATGTTCACAAACTATGAATGTTTGTCGATCGTTGGGTTGACATCTAGCTGTTGTGACGTCACAAATATTTTTGAATAGGTTAACCCAATCTGCTCTTTATTAAAGTTGATTTAGGTACATATTTACATTGGACACGCTTATGAAATTTTTGTGATTTTGTTCCACCTTCGTCCACCTTTTACGTTAAGGTTTTAAGTGCGTCTGAACAGGATAGCTCAGTTCAGGTTCAAATTTGCGTGTCATCATTGGACTAGCTTATGAAGATTTTTGTGATTTTGTTCTACCTCTTAAGTTAAAAATGCTACTAGACAGCATATTTCAGGTTTTCGTGTCATCAGTATCAATAAGGCTCAATCACACTACATTGAACTCATAGAAGAAAATAATGTACATGTACACTAAAATTCTAAAAAGGAAAGATTTGAATTTTGTTTGAATAGACTCGGAAACTACCGGATCGATTTGAATAATTCTTTTAACCGTTAGTATCTTACATTATTTTATTACTTACTAATTCTAAATAAAACAACGCGCCACCGTTCCGGTACAAACCAGGTCTTATTATTAGTACTAGAATAATATCCCGGAAATCCCAGTCAACGGGAACAATGTGTTAAATCCCATGTAAAAACTGACTATATCTTAAACCATTAAACTAATTTGAGTGAAATTTAGTATAACGATAGTTTTAAGGACATTGAACAGTTTTTATTACTGAAATCTCACGGGACGGACACAAGTTAGACGTTAAACCCACAACCGACACGAACGACACGACCGACACGATCGACACGGCCGACGCAACCGACACGACCGACACGACGGACACGACCGACGCGACTGTCACGTGTGACACGACCGACACGACTGACACGACCGACACGACTGTCACGTCCGACACGACGGTCACGTCTGACACGACTGACATGACTGTCACGTCCGACACGACTGTCACGTCTGACACGACTGACACAACCGACACGACCGACATGACCGACACGAACGAAATGACCGACACAACCGACATGACCGGTACGACAGAAACGGCCGAAACGACCGACACGACCGACCGAAGTTGCGGGTACAATTAGTGTTTAATAACGAGATATAACACTATCATACTACGTACACCTCCTTCCACCCTTTCTATCGAAGATAAGCATTATTGTGTTTTTAATAATAAAATACAATGTATTTTAATAAATTCAATAGACCTTTTAAGGTACCGAAAATACTAACATAACTTAAATAAAACAGAATATTACAACCTATAGTTTATAGGCCATTTTAACAAACGCTTGACCTGTTAAGAGATAGTTAACAAGTTTAAACAGTTGTTAACTTATTTCAATCTCAAATATTTCCCCGAGGAAGTATCAAAAACCTTTTTAAAAGTACTTTCTAACTGTCAAAAACTGTACACTCTGTTTTTAACGTTTTGTGAGTGGCTACGATGATACGGGAGAGATTTATTTAAGGTTTCATTTCTTTGCTGAACGGTATTTTTAGAACCTAAGTAAATATTTATAGTTTACTTAGTGTAGACTTTAAAAATATAATGTTTTTGATGTTATTTGCAAAGCATAATAGCTACTAAGAAAGGTAATTTAGCAGTCTCAAAAGTAAACTAGCTTTTATCAGACGAAGAACTTATTAATTCTAGATATCAAGTCTTTAGTCAAGTTCTTAGTCAGTAAGAGCCTGACACTCCCTCCCGCCTCACCTAGGCGAAAGAAGTCATTCGATGATTTTTCCCCTAAAGAGAAAAAATCTCTTGCAGGACTTGGAAAATATCCGGAAAAGTGATTTTGTTCTCTTGTGGATTATGTGGGGAAGTTTTTAAAAATTGCTCAAATAAGTATTTCTTAATAATAACCAACGGAACTATGTCAAATTCCTTTCATTAGGTACTTATTAACTGCGAAGGCTCAATCTGTGAAGTAACAAAAATAATTTTACGAACATTTTCAATAGACCATCTGTTTCATAAACACTTCAAACTCTTTATGATACGCCCACAGACACACAAAAGTAAGTGTAAGTACTTGGAAACGTAAGTTTAATATAATCACTTACTTAAATATTATTCTTCTTCGTGTAAAAACATCAAATATTTGAATTGCCTAGTTTTATTTATAAAATATGTTAGTAAAGTTCTGTATTAAGTCGATATCTCAAACACTCTTAAATGTAGGTTACTCTGTAAGCAAACTTTGGTTTTGTTGCCCGTAAGGTAAGTAGATACTATGTGATTCTCAAATTTATAATTTGCAAAATAGATATGTACACGTATTGACAATTTGGTTTAAGTTTAAACTATCAGCATTGGCGTTGTGTAAAATAGCTTATAAAATAAATTTTATTCTTTAACTTCAAGTTGAGGTCAAACTTGGGTTTTTGGTAGACCCTGACCTTAAAAAGAGGTCAAGAATCTAGACGATAATTAACAAAATCTTGTTGTTATTTCTAAAATTTTAATTTGAATACCATACCATTGCAGAATGGTTAGCAAATTTATATGAAGACATGAATGACTTTAAATCTGAAAGCAATATTAAAGATATGACATTTAATGGGAACATTAAATTTAATGGCATTTGAAAATAGGTACAGACAAACAGAAAGCATTGTAAAGAAATGAAAATTTCCATTTGAAACAACTCTCACTGAAACATAATTTATAACTCCGCTCCTGTTATGTGGGAGTCCAAAGTTTGGCATACTTTTGTCGACCTTAGAAAATGTTATTATTGAAAAGCTTAACATTCTTAACTTTTAGGTAAACAAATTATGTTACCAGAGAATAGAGCCCACGCCATATTTGGGTTACAGAATCCTTGTTCAATGCTGTAAGGAAAGTTGTTTTTCTATTGTTTATTGTTCAAAAAGTTGTATTCATTTTCTCTGTTCTCAATTTTGTTGAAGTCTACAATGTTACTGTGTTTGTCTGGGTCATTCTTATTACTCTTGTCTGACATAACTCTATGGAGGTCAAAAGGTATTCTAAAAAATATTTTTTTTACGAGACTCATGCCGGAATACTGAAACGTTACTCAATTTAAGTCGTGCTTAAATATCGTGCCATCTCTGTCATTTTACAAAGAATTTGTGGAGACAGAACTATACTTAAGCGCGACTTAAAATTGAGTAGCGTTTATTTATTTCGACATTACTCACGTAAATATACTGAGAAAACGTTTACTAGTTTCGAGTCACAGGGTTACTCTTCACTCGTCACGCAGCCTATTGATGCTGTCAGAATGTCTCGCGATAGATATTATAAAAAAAGATTCTAGTCGATTTCTAGTTCTTGTACCTGTAATAATTGTTACCAACTGATCTGTTTTTTTATTATATCTGTCGTAAGACATTAAAGTGATTAGACTGATTAACGGCTCTTGGTGTAGCTTGAAACTGGTCGTTTCGTTTCGTCGTCTCGTCCGACAGTTACGTGAGCAATTTGTAAAACCTGATTAACTAGTATATGTGTGCGTGTTGAAATAATAAAATAAATGTGTGTATTTACAAATTAACTGATGATAAACATAATTATTTGAATTACAAGAATTTGATGCAAGCCTCCGGCATTATCGTGTGGTATTTGTTTATTATTTGAAACATTTGTTTAAATGAAGGACTACTAAAATTAATTAAATTACCAATGATTAATTAACATATTACAATATTGGTAAATTTAAAAACATAGTACTGAAACGACGATGACGATAATGAACAGATTTGGATGCCACTACGATTATATAAAAGCTATGTAGCTTTTGTATATACAAATTATATTTTTAGTTTTACATATTACCGATATACATACTTGACATAATCCTAGCGTTGTCTTATGAAAGCAAAGAAATGACTAAATGACTAAATGTGTTATCTACGATACACTCACTCAGCATTCTTCTTTAGGATCCACAAGAACCTGAGAAGAATCTATCTTTATAAAAAATACATTGTCTCAAATAACAATATGTCCATCAAAATGATACAGTGGTAAATCATAAATAAGTAAGAAAAACGTTCCTAAAATTGGAAAAACTTGTTCTACCATCCTAAATATTATTATTGTATAAAATCTATTTTGTTTGATACGTAAATTTCCATGAAAGCTATCACATTAGGGTGTTTGATTTCGATGTTCTGGGTAATACACTCCCCTGTCTGACTTGTCAGGCTCTCAAGGAAAACCTTTTTTGTTTTGTGAGAAAGATTATATATAATTTTGTAACTGAAATAATAATTGGGAGACCTGACCGGTTTGGCTGTAGTCAGTGTCTCATAGAATATTGTTTAATAATAGAAATAACTCTACAGTACGAAGGTTATGTCTAAAAAGATGTACTTCCTATGTCGACATGTGTAACTGATTATTAATTGCATAAAAACTAATATTAACTCGTCGAGTACCGGTTTTACAGACACAATTAAAGAACAATAGGTCGCGGTCACCGGTGACCGCTTGGTATTTGACAGTTTAAATAACTAATATACTACAGTCGAAGTCTCCATACAAATTGGGTAAACACGAAACAGTTGAACTATCCACTATCGGAAACAAACTGAACAAACACATAAGTATATGAACAGTACATAATACATCTATTTGTTCCACGTTACTCAACCTCCAAGACACTCCACAACTTTCCTCATTTAAGGGAAACTTCATGTTCTATTCAATTTGAATAAATAGACGAAGTAAATGTTCCCCGACCGAACACTGACCATAAAGAATAAGGAAGCTGGAGCAAGCCGTACAGGGTTCGTTTCCCAACTGTGTAGGCGTATCAAATTAAACCCGAACGTAAGTACAGCCCTAAACCACGCTCCATGTGACAAATTGTAGTAGTAACACCTTTAAAATCTTAGAAGTAAGGTTTATATTGCAATGCGTTGTAAACCTCATAAATACGTAACGTAAAGAATATTTACACTGTGTTGCGAATTTATTTTGTGTGTTTACGTTTAAAGTTTCGAAATTGTTTTCTGATTTAAGTTTATGGTCCTGAAAGAACCTTATTTTATCACAAAACGAATATTAAGGAATTTTATTTAAAGAATATTTAATTTAGCAATATGCCTCTGTCGTTATGGGGACTGAACGTAATGAGCTAAAAATGGGTATATCTACCATTATAAACTGGTGTCAGAAATTTTGTAGGTTCCGACTATTACAAAAAGGGTTTCCATATACTAAATGAACTGATACAAGGCCTTCGATAAGATGTCATTGCCAAAAACAAACAAACTCATTCTAAGTCATTTCCAAAAACTGTTGACGTCAGTATTGATTCGCAAGGGAATGGGTTCGACTACAATCTACACTTTACAACCCAGTAGGGTGATACGACCTCCTTGGTCCAATCTTCCAAAAGATCCAATAACTCGTTGGTTTACTAGAAACCGTGATGTATATAGACTTCTATTTCATACGAGATTTAGGTGAAAATATTTTGGTGTTTCAATTTCGAAAATTCTGAGTGAACGAAGTGTGAATTTGTGCCGTCAATCACTAGAGACTAGCTTTGTGTACGATGGCTATGTCAGGTATAGTCCATTCAAAACCAAATGGCTCGCTTTAGATATGGGCTATGATGGTGCCCTCCCATGCTTATATTAAACTTTGAGAGATATTGTGACCTCTGAGTTTGCAATTGTATATTTTAACAGCATTCAGATTTCATTCAATTTGAAAATATAACGTGTGAAAGACATTTCGCACGTTACATCTCTAATTAACCATTTAACATGACTAATATCCGACTGAGTTACCACAAAATGATGGTATGTTATATTATCCAAATGACAAAACACAAACATTTATGATAGACATTACACAATATTCTTGTCGGGTACAATTCTCCCACACATGTTTACGTAAGTACCTCACAATACACTCCAGGCTACGTTGTTATTGTCCTTACAAATAATTCAGTATACTTTGACCTCTCTGAAGTTTGCTGCAAGCCTATCCCTGTCTTCGTCACTCGTTTATAATCGCGTTATCTACGTCTCTTTCTCGGATGTCACACGCCTAACTTCAAAGAGGTTGACATATAATGGAGTACTAATTATAATTATGTTTCTAATGCGTTCTAACACTTTTTGACACAAGTACACAGCACACGGAATATGTGAAGGAAACGTTAGGCTCAAACATAACTTTTTGTTTTGAAGTTATTTCTGGTAAGGTCACGCCTGAGACCAAGTTAAACGTAGAAAGCTCTTTGTTAATGAATTTCTACAGTTTAAAGTATCAATTTGAACCGTATTATTTCTATGCTAAAGTGCAAATGAAGAAAATTCTAGTATTGTGTACACTATTCTAAGATATTGTCTGTTCTTTTACTTTCTAGAAGTGTATTCTGTCGCCCTCCAAATAACATTTAGGTACTGTAGTAAGTATATACCTAGATGTAGAATATTTCTCTGGCTGCGTTCAACTTTGTTGCTTATTTGGCCAATACTGGATTATGACTGAAACGACTTTATTCGTTCTAAGGATCGAATAAGAATTCCTATAACGTAGTCTGAGACATAATAGTATTAACACCCAGAGCTTTAATTATATGTATCTCAGTGTACCAAAAAGAGTAAATAATAAAATACAAGAACTTCAGCATACGAATTCCAAGGTCTGAAAAAAGAAATCTCTTTTAATTACCTCAATATGAATATACACAGAGAATGGAATTGCAATAATTATTATGAAGTATGAAGAGACGACGCTCCGTACTTCATAAAGCGAAATTCCAGTTTTTACTCATAAACTCTTCAAATTAACCGACTGTCTTTTCATATCATTGTTCACAGGTTTATTGCGCAGTTATTTCATTACGTTTTTTCATATTTTGTAGTTTCTTACTAGGATCTTGTAGATATTCTACATAGATTTTATGAGATCTGTCTGGAATATGGAAAATTAACTTTTTGAGCAAGACAAGATACGTTAGTCAAAGAAATAGTAATAGCGTAGATGCTTTTAAGATCGAAGAAGATGATGATCTGAAAATTATTATTAATCATTTAAAAGTTACTGATAATTGTAGGTCAAGTAATTTGAATGTCCGATTCTTGGATTAAGAAAATTTATGTATACTTCAAAGATTGTTATTTTATTTTATACAATAAACCGGTAAACGAGCAGACGGATCACCTGATGGTAAACAATCGACGCCGCCCATGGACACCCGAAAAACCAGAGGTGTTACAAGTGCGTTACCAACCTTTTGGGGATTAGGAATTTGAGGATTATTGGAAGTTCGGGGCTTAAGGAGATGGGAGAGGGGATAAATTGGGCCTCTGGTTAAGACGAAACACAACGAAAGTATTGTTTCCCGTCTGTTTTCTGTGAGACCGTGGTATCACGCCGTTCGAGCCGGCTTATTCATGCCGAAGACTGGCTCTCCCACACAAAAAGTAAAAAAATATAATCTTCTCTTGAATATAACGTAATTAACAATAGCTGGAGATGGTCTATAGTCATAAATTGGTCTGTACTTACCACAAGCCTAACCATAATATTTATTGGCATTCGATAAAGATAATAACAAAGCAGCTTCGAGGCTCTTAATAATAGAGAGAAGGCGATCTGAAGGGATGATAAACACTAAGTAAGCCTTGCTCAATTAGTTCGCAAGTCTTATGTAATAGATATTGGCATATTGCTGACTATAATACTAGACATAAATCTAACCTCCGTATGAGTATATTTATGTTGAGGTACTGACGCGAATACATTAATCTTCTGTCTACTGTTAATGCTACTGGATTTTCAACTAAGGTATTGCAAAAATTTAAGATTGAAAATTAAAAAAGCTTGTCTAAAGAGAGAGTAGAAATCAAAATGTATGGGGATGACACTGAGAAAGTGTCAAAATTTACGTCAATTCCATATAATTTAGTTTTCTACTCTACAAGTATACAAGCGCTAAATGGCATTTGGCTAAAGCTGTTGAATATTGTAAACTAGTCAAAGCGGTCAGTCGCGGAGAACCTAACCGGTAACCGGGGCTCCGGCTCGACGTGCAGGAGAAGGAACGGGGTGGTTTTTAGTCAGCAAGAGTCTGACACTCCCTCCCGTCTCACCCATACGGAAGGAAACATTCGATGATTTTCCCCCCTTAAAAAAAAGTCAAAGCGGTCAACGGTTTTCAGTCTATGTGGTTACAGAGTTTATGTTGCAATACATATTTAGTTTTTTTATTTCTTATCATTGTCCCACGTAAGTATTATTATAAGGCCGTTTTTGATAGAAAAAATACTTCATCAATTATTAAACTTAATTTCACAAGACTACATGAATACCGTACAAGGTAGAACAAATGTTTTCCATACTTTAGTCCCTTTTATTTGGACTTTACAAATAGAACAAGGATGCGATAATGGGGACAAATTACAAGGGCCCGGCTTTGAATCAAGGGATTTAGGTCTATTTATAAATAAAAGGGAAATACAGAACGGGAAGCCCACCCTGGCCTAGTTTTTAACCTCCGGAAAATATTATCGTTTACCGGGAAATGAAATGTTCAGTTTTGTTTATATCTTTTGCTAAGAAAAATATTGCGTGTAATATTTTTTGCGCTGTGAGGTAACAAGTTGAGTATTTCTTTTATTTTAGCATTCCTTTAGTCGAGTGGAGTGGTGGCAAGACCATCAGCCATGTCGCGGGTTACCGGGGCTCCAGCTCAAAGTGCAGGAGAAGGTACGGGGTGGTTTTTAGTCAGTAAGAGTCTGACACTCCCTCCCGCCTCACCCAGGCGGGAGCAGACATTTGATGATTTTCCCCCCTTAAAAAAAGGCCATCTGCCATTCCATAAGATATTCAATAAATTACACCAATTTTAATCAAAACTACATTATTTAGGTCAAGAATTTTCATCAAAATTTAAACGAAATAATATAGGTACTAGGTAATATATAAATCCAATCCATTTCGTTTATAGACCCTGAAGTTTCCAGTCAAGAAGTGTAATGTACAGAGCGCTCACACGTGTGCAAATATTATTGAACCTAACTTTACTGGAATAATACACAAAAGTAAAATTTCAATTTGAAGTTAACCCAAATCAATATTTATTATAGTGATCCTTAAATATATATTTTAATCTCAATATGCGTATCATAGAGAACGTCTTAAAATGAAAAACTAGTAGTCAACTAAAGATTGATTAGAGATAGATGGTTCTGTATTATCATAACATAATATCACGCCGGACTGCTTCGTTGACTGAGTGGTCGCAAGTGCGACTGCCGGGCATGGGTCTCGGGTTCGATTCCCGGGCCGGGCAAATTCTTACTGGGTTTTAAAAAATATATATCAATAGTATCACGGAGTCTGGAATTGTGCTCGGTATATGGCAAGTGGCTCACACCCTATTACATGGGACTTATAACATAAATAGTGAAAAGTGGGTGTTACATTGTACAGTGGCATTAAGTGCCGTAATGTGCACCTCTAACGTAACCTACCCACCTTTGAAAACAACAAGGCGTGATGTTATATTATGTAATATCACACCGTTTTGTTCCAGGAAGGAGAACACTGAGTTATACATATTTTGTCAATACACCGTTTATGACAAGGCCCTCATTAAATAGTATTAACAATATTAGGCCTACTAGCGTACACTCTGTCATTTAGTTGCAAAGGCAATAACTACTTTCTGACATCGTATTATTACCAAATTCTTAATAAAAAAAATAATCAATGCTTTACTTGATTCTTCCCAAAAGTTCCCTCCGTGTTCCCGAAATAGGTTTGATAGTATTATTATTATATTCCAAATGTATTATGTCAATCAAATAACTGATATTGTAACTAGTTTTGGTTCATAGAACTTGTATAACTTCATGCTAGACAGCTAGACTGTTTCACAATACCTTTTAGTAAAGTATTGTTCTGTAGGATACCTATTTATAAATACAGACAAATGTACATACAAAATTGTAACGTACCGGTGTTTGGACGGTAGATATTTTAACACAAGTATTATTATTTACTGCCTCATTGGCCGAGTGATCGCAAGTACGACTGCTGGGCAAGGGGTCAAGGGTTCGATTTCCGAGTCGTGCACGGTTTTACTGAGTTTTTAAATAAATCTCATTAGTGGCATTAGTCTGGAAATGCCCGGTTTATGGCAATGGGCTCACCCCTATTACATGGGACTCAAAACATAAATAATGATAGGTGGGTGTTACATTGTACAGTGGCATTTCAGTGCTGTAATGTGCACCTCTACCTACCCATTCGGGGGTAAAAGGCGTGATGTTATGTATGTATGTAAGTATGTAAGTTTTGTTAATTTTAGGTCTAAAAGTTTGTATCACATGATTGAACATCAACATCATCAACAGCCTATAAGTGGTCACTGCTGACCAAACGACTCTTCTCACACGGAGAAGGTATGAGCATTAATCGCCACGCTTGATCAATGCGGGTTGACAATTTCAAACTTATAATTCGAAATTATAAGCTTAGGTTTCCTCATGATGTTTTCCTTCACCGTTTATCAGTGATGTCTAAATAATCTTATAAAGTCCATATAACTCGGAAAAGTCACATTGGTACTTGCTGTTAGTAGGTTTTCAACCCGTATTCTCATGCTTGAGAAGCGGGCAATCTTAAACCTCCGGGCCACCACGACTCTTTTTGACATTGAGCATAACTGCTTTTTATTCTGTTTTCAGCTATTGTTAGAGCTAAATTTTGTAGTTTTCGATACATAATACGTCATCATAATACGTGAAACAATATTGATGCTACCTATATAATTCTGTACGCGCCTACAAAGTCGCGTGCAATTGTAGTATCAAAATCAGAAATGGCTAACTTTAACTATCCAGGTATGTACTTGTGTGGTCTGACCTAAATCGATCAAAGCCTCCCTAAATAGCAATACAATTATTGATATTTAACTTCAAAAGAATTGTTCACTGGATTTCCATAAGCATAAACCTGGAAAAGCAGCGTATTAAAATTGGTTCACGTATGAAATTATCACACCAAACTCTGTGTGAAAACCTAACATTACATCACGCCTTTTATCCCCGAAGGGGTAGGCAGAAGTGCACCTCAAGGCACTTAAAGCCACTGTACGATGTAACACCCAATTTTCACTATTTATGTTATGAGTTACATGTAATAGAGGATGAGCTTATTTTCATATACCATGCACAATTCCAGACACCGTGCTAGTACTGATTGACTGATTGACCGGGAATTGAACCCGAGACCCCTTTGCCTAGCAGTCCCACTTGCGACCACTTGTCCAATGAGGCAGTGGGTGAAACTTAACAATACAAATACGATTCTATAAAGTAAGTGGCAAAGGTAAGCTAAACAGTAAATCCTCTTTTCCTCAAGATAAGTCCGTTCTCACACAGTAACAGAAGAGCAAGCCAAGAGCCTAATATCAAACAAAAGAAAACATATTGATGAACAATCAAAAAGTAACAACTTTCTTTACAAAAAGCCTTCAATACATACATACGTAAGTAATATTTGCTATCTTTGAGATAATATACCCAATATATAGGTACTAATTCCATCGTTATGTAAAGAAACAGACTGGAACAGATTACATTATCAGGACACAATCACTTTTCAATGTTAATGTTATTATATTTTAAGGGCAGAGGGTGATGACCCCGATGTATGGGCGTAGAAAATCTCTCTTCGCTAGGCGCCAATGTGTCGATCCCAGCGGGTGCTTAGAACACTGAACGTGGTTGTACTATGTAAGTTCACTTGTATATGTAAGTGCAAAAGTGAATACACGATTTTAATTGGTTCAGAAAGTGATTAGATTCGCAGGAGGTGTCGTAAAAGACTTCGTTGATTTTATGAGCTTCTGTCATTTCTCTTACCTACATCAAGATTTTAATCTGAAGTATACATACATTTTACGTTCATGACAACTAGTCTCATCTCTTTTAAGAACTTTTGTGACAATGCCTAAACGATTTACTTTCCCAAATACAGAAATCAAGTACATGTATAATTGTATAGCCTGTATTATGTAGTTCTTCAACTCGACCTCATAAGTCATTTACTCGACCAACCTCTCAACAATCAAAACCCATTACATTTTAAAACGAGCTCTCATGAACATGAACATTTAATTAGTTGAGCAAATATCAATTTAATTTACCCTCGGATGCAATGAAAAGCCAATGTTTAACCCAATTAGCAGGCTCTCTCACACCTTCTCATACGATGTATTTATTAACGAAACAACCCTAATTTTTAAAGGTTAAGTTTCTGTCTGTTTTCATTTACTAAGACTATTTAAATGTAAATTGACCTGCCTGGCTCGACCGGCTGAGTGCCTCGTGGTCAGTGGCAAGTGCGACTGCCGGGCAAGTTCGATTCCCGGGTCGGGCAAAATATGACAAAAAATCTCAGTAGTAGCACGGAGTCTGGAATTGTGCCCAGTATATGGCAATAGGCTCACCCCCTATTACATGAGAATTAATAACATACATAGTGAAAAGTGGGTGTTCAAAGTCAAAGTCAAAAGTCAAAATCATTTATTTCAATTAGACCAGGATGGCACTTTTGAACGTCAAACAACAAAAATTTATAAGTGAAGCTAGTTGCTCATTCCAAGGCGTAGATTCCTATGGAGAAGAACGAGCAAGAAACTCCATAGGTTACTCTTTTTCAATCAGGTTTACAATACAATTCTCTAGTAACATAGTTTTATTGGTTCGATTATGTGAGAACAATGCAACACCTAAATCCAGTCAGAAAGACTGAAAAAGAAAATAACCTTGAGGATAATAAAATAAAAAGATACAGATGTTACATTGTGCAGTGGCATTAAGTGCCGTAATGTGCAAATATATCTATTCTTTCGGGGATAAAAGGCGTGTTGGTATATTATGTATATTGTAACTTGATGTTCATAATTTACATTGATAGGGAATGACTCGCTAATAGGATCATCATATTATTAAGTTAACCAATAGACTACTGCAATTCTAACTTCCACTTACAAAATAACTCGCACATAAAGTAGTAAAAGTCAAATTACTCACTATTTTATACTCACAAACACTAAAAATCAAAGCAACTTCCAAATCTCTTACGAGCTTAAAAGATTCCATTAATTTTATTTACTGGCAATACTCCAAGCGCTGTCGAATTCAACGACACAATAGGAACGACATGCACGAACATAGCCGAACAAGCACGAACATTTACGAACATGGATCTTAGGAATATCTCAGTGTCGGGATTTTGGGACTAGGAGAGGAAACGTTAAAAGCTTCTGTATTGAAATATATCAGTCCTAGCTTCTTAGGTACAAGTATTTGCATTTTAGTAGACATTAAATGACAATACAAGCTAGTCCTTGAATAGCTTTTACTAGTCTTTGTGTGGCTCTAAATTTCGTTTCTGACTGGATTTCTGAAACTTTGGTATAATTATAGTAAACCTATTTATCCTTACTTATATTATAAATCGGAAAGTGAGTTTGTTTGTTTGTTCCGCCTTCACGCCGTAACTACTAGACCGATTGCTTTGAAATTTTGCAGACGTAAAGTTAGAAGTCTGGATCCGGAAAAAATGATATTTCTTTGGAAAAACAAAAATATTGGTACAGATGGCGCTTTATGTACTGGTATAGATGGCGTTGTATGTCGTTTAAAACCAGTCAATGAATTACCTACTTATTGGAAAAATCTAAATAGCGCGATATAACCGAATTCCACACGAGCGGAAAGCTATTTGTTTGTTTGCCTGTCTTAAACGGCAGAACGGAGGTACTAATTAACGTGATTTTTTAACTGAAGGTGGTTGAACGGATGGATTGTCACATAGGCTACTTTTTGTCCTTTTGTAACGCGAGCGAAGCCGCGGGTAAAAGCTAGTACAAATACAAACAGTATGGTTTTTCTTCATAAATTGTAGCAAGCGAAATCGCCTTGTTTTTTCGATAATGAAGATTATTAAGTTTGAACAGATTGCAGACGCTCAGTTAACAAAAGAAGGACGATTTTATAACCAGCTCAAAATCTCGAAAATAAATATAAGAATATCAGTACAAAATTCACGCTCCTTTGATAGCGAGCAATATCATAAAGCCCGTACAAGCTTCCATAACACTGAACGTCTTCATTGAACACTGCGAACTGGAATCTGGTAAACTTATTTGTTATTTATTTAAGAAGCGATCCATCTTCGCAGATCATAATTGAAATCTAAGCCACAGTAATATCTGTTTGGATTTAGAAGTTGGTGAAAAGATTTCCCTTCGAAATCTGGAACGATTTGCCACGATAAATGATTGTTGGACGTGACGCCTTGCTAGCTGTTGGCGATCTCAGTGATATATTACTTCATATTTTAGGCTAGATCGATTCGCACGATGCATCGCCTATGTGTGACAGTTCGTTATTCTGGTACACAAAATTGATTCATGTAAGCATAGTGGGTGGTGTTTTTACACGAAACCGAAGTATAGCAGTTTGTCAAGAAGGCAAAATTCTGTAAGAAGTATAATTTTTAGATACATCCGTGTATTATATGGTACGTACAACGTCCTATGGATAATTAACACCTCCATTTTGGCTCAGAGAACTATTACCAACACCAATTTGTCATACATACAACTACAGTAACTGTTAAGGGTATCTTAACACTATACCACTATACAGTAAAACAACAGTTGTTAGCAGTCTCTCCACAATATACGCCACAACAGAGCCCAAAAAAGGTCACAAGAATAAAGTATTCCATTCAATTTAATTCGCCCTTGCTAATTAAAAGTTAGAAATAACCGAACTTTAAGTACGGAACCAAAAAGCTACTGAGCACTATTTTAAACCCTGCCATTATTCGAATTGGATCCTTTGACGCAAACGAGTTCAGTTCTTAGTTAAATGACGCTCAATGTGCCCCAGAATTACAATTGCAAATGATGTCACCTATTCACAGTAATGTTTGAGTTAATCTGGGCTGCAGAAAGGAGTCACCCTTCACCCACACATGTAAATAAACCTACTATCAGTTTATGGGACAAACGTCACCACAGAAGCTTAGGAAGATTACAGTGCTCCATGATGATAAGGTGGTTATAGCTGTCGCTTGATTACAAAGCATTAAAACTTATGTGCATTGAAACTGTAGCAGCTAATTAATGTAGATGTATGTTTGTCTATATACATACACACACACAGTCGGGCCTATATCACTCGATTTACAGCTCAAGAACGGATGGACCGATCTTCCTTCCTTCTGCAACTACATGCATATAACTAACTAGCTGTTCCTCGCGACTTCGTCTGCGTATAATAATGACTTCTGGCAAAGTTTTGATTTTTTTATTAGTCTTCTCTTAGGTCAATTGCAATGCTGTGTAACAAATGGCATCAGAATCAATTAATATTTTTCTTTAAAATCGTTGATTCTGATGCAGCTAAATACTATTATTAGTCCTTGAAAACAGTTTTCTATTGGCAGTCAAAGGCTTAAGCAATATATATAGCTTTTTGGGAGATTTTTCACATATCAGGATACATTATCGAAATTTTCACACGGTTCTCTTTATTCAGTTTTATTAAATATAGCCTATGTTCAGCATCAATAATGTAGAATTCCAACGGTAAAATAATTTTTCAAATCGGCCCGCTAGTTTCGGAGGTGATGCTATTCAAAAAAACAAACAATAAATCTAATCTTTCGTCTTACTATTAGTGTAGATACTATAGTAAAGTCACGAAAAGCAATTACGTACAATAATTAATCGTTGGTTTTCTATCATATTATATCATATCAACTGTTACTGATTTTGCTGCAGTACGAAATTAATAAATGATTAAATGCACAAGTACACAAAATGTGCCGTTTATTTATTTGTAGAACTGTCATGGCGCCTGTCAACATTTCAACATTGAGATCACGAACACTATAATTGTATGCAAATCCAAACAGAAAAAGCAAAACGTTGCATGATTAATTCAGTAAAAAGCGGTTATTTAAGGATTTATAGGTCTGTTTTACAATACCTACGCTTCAAAAGCAAGAATTACGGCAAGAATTAATTTACCTAATTAAGTGCTTACAAGACGATTTAGTTTAAAACTTACCTTTTCGAACTCTAAATAAAGACGAGTTGATAAGTGATTAAAGCGCTTTAGCACTTTATTATCAAGCCTTGAAACACTTTAAGTAATTAAAATATTCAGCGTAGTCTGAATTTCGACCCTCTTAGCACTTAGCAATAATGGGTAATCCTGCTACTATTTGAACTGCTGCAATTCGCGTTTAGCGCCTATTTAAAAGGCTATTCTGAAATAAAACTGATCACTAAACGGACATCGAAGTCAGTCAAAGTAATCTAATAGTATCAAGTCAGTCAGACTGCACGATTGGTGCGGTGGCTGCCGCGCAACGTGTCACGGGTTCGATTCCCGCACGGAACAATAACTCTTTGTGTGATCCAGAAATTGTTGTTACGGGTCTGAACGTCATGTTTATGTTAAATTGTATGATTGTATGTTAGCGTTTAACGCACCCACGACACAGGAGAAAATCCTAGTGTGGGGCAAAGTCAAAAAAAATAATATTATTCTTATCTATGTGACTCTTATTATTCTATGTATGCAAACATAAGTTTTCAATTAATTCCCTATCAGCCAGCAAGCCAACCAGTGAGCTTAAATACATTTTTTTTTAAATACTTTGTTCAGCTATAGATACATGCATGTTACTTATTTCTAAGCATCGCCAAACTGTTCAACAGTTTGTTGGCGAAAATAGCGCTCTTAACTTTCATTTTTATTCACGTATACAATTTCCTATTAGTAGGTTTTACGGCCGGCACACGTACTTTACAAAAATGCTTCTTTTAGTCTTTTTTTGATTGGTAACTTACTATATTCTTTATGTATGTCTTATACAATCCAATTTATTATATATAGGCAAATCCTCCGCTAAGGTAGGTCACCGGTGACCTACGTGGCTTTTAACGTGTTAATGGAGTTAAGTACTTTCTTGTTCTCTTACCATAATAATTTCTTACCCTTGGTATCACATATTTTCCTTTCTCACAATGTTTAGTACAATATTTATACTTAAAAGCTTCTTTGTATTTATTTGTCTCAAACTGAATGCTAGCATGGTTACGATGCAACTTATTAGGTAGAACTTCAATATTCTGTCTCGAAAACCAACAGTAAGCTATTGTGGGGTTGATTCAGCTAATTACGTAGACGTCCAAATGTTCCTTTACTGCAAAGACAAATGATAAACGGTAATAGAGTGCCAATCACACAGTAAGTGCTCACGTGCAAACCCACTTTCTTGATCGACAGCACATTTACCGAGAAATGAAATGTAATTACCTTTCCTTGATTTCCTTGATGATGAGATAGTAATCAAGGAAAGGTTAAACAATAGAGCACAATAATATCAGTAAGACAATTCTTACATATATTATTGTGCTTTGTGATTTACATTATTTGTAGTATTAATGTTACAGTTAAGATTGTTAATTAATTAAAGCTGTTTTAGATAAGACGTTTAATCGTATGTTAGCAGTAGTACGGTGTTTGTCGCGGAGAACCTAACGGGTTACCGGGGCTCCGGCTCGAAGCGCAGGAGAAGGTACGGGGTGGTTTTTAGTCAGTAAGAGCCGTCCATCCCGCCTCACCCTGGCGGGAGCAGTCATTCGATTACTTGCCCCTTAAAAAAAGTATGGTGTTTGGAATTGCCTTAGACGTTAGTCTCTCTTCTTTATCATCTATGGCCTTTATCAGTATATTGCTGAATCATGGACCTCTTCTACATAAAAGATGATGGTTTGGCATGATGATGGTTTGGCATGATCTCCAAGCTCATTATGCTCAATAGGTTGGAGCTTGGAGATAGCAATTTAAAGTTCAGGTTTAACAATGAGTGTTGGCGCCCGATCTCTATAGAATTTAATGACTTCGCTCCTTATTGAAATCACATTTAAATATCTTCTATATTAATAATTTCGTCAAGGGGTAGGTACGGTAGACTCGATCGAAACATTACCTGAATAACAAAACATAAAAAAATATCGATTTCGAGTCAACAACATATATCCGCAAAATTCGGATTACGGAGATTATTTCGTTTTATTAATTCATTTTAATGATACTGATCTTGAGTAGACAATAAACGTTCTGTTTCATACTAACTCTCAACTACGCATCGCCAATCAACACGTTGTCGCGTCAAAAAAGTATAAATTAACAAGAAATATGAATAATTTCACGCGAACGAAGTCGAGGATAACAGCTAGTTTATTATATTTTTAGAAAATATTGGTATGTTTGGAATGTATGATGTTGTGATAACATATATAACTATATATTATCACAACATCATACATTCGTGTATAGTTATTATTCGTAAATAGTTATTTATAATACTTCACAATTTTATAAGGTAAATTCAGCGTGTACTGAAAGTTATTCCTTAACTTATATTAGTGGTAAACTATCGCATACTTAATCTGCTTACTTTGAAACTATCAGATAGTTGCATTTTTAAGGAAAGCACGTGTCATTGCAGAAGTTCGAATATACTTGGAAATATACCTACACATATTTAAATCAAATTAGTGAATAATTTATTGCATTTATTTTATTTACATTTAGTTTATTTTATTTTATTTAGTTTATTTGTATTGTAACTTTCGTGAGACATACTAAATAATAGCGACCCGCGACGCGGCGACGCTGCGTCGCGGGTCGCGAAATGCTGCTCATGAATATGAGCCTCTAACATGGCTTGAAACTAGTCGAGTTCCTTGTCAAATTATTACGTGAGTAAGCCGAAAACATGATAATGTATTTAGTTTATTTTACTGAAACTGCATTTTATTTTCTTTTAAAGGGGTTTTTCTTAGTAAGTAGTGTTAATTATCAAGGCATTCTCAAAAGCTTCATAATCATCCATAAGCTTTGGTGAATTTCCATATTTCGAAGTTGGTTGCGCAAAGATAAGTAGGTACGTCGTTAAAAAACGTAACAAAATGTTTAAATACATCATGTCTCAAATTACAAATTGATCATAATATAATACCAGTCCTATACATTTTGATTAGTGCCCGAAGCGATAATGAATATGAAAATAACCTCGTCTCAGAATTTTTGCATCTTACTCAGCATTTCGACTCGACTCATTTGCTGCAACGAATATCGATTCTGCAATATATGTGTAGTGAACTGACTTACATATTAAGACTGAGAATGATGATGAGATTTTAGATCTAAGAAGTTTGGTGGTAAGATTTTTGTTTTGTAAAACTCTATTCGAAGCGCATTTTGAATATACTACTTCTGTGCTAATTCCCTATGTATAAGATACGGAATTAAATCACTTTTGACTGCGAATGATCATTATGGTACAAATTACAAAAACACCATTTTACGCTTAAAATTGTCACGGAACATATATTACAACATTAATAAAACTTTATTCATAATACTTTTAATATGACTAGGTGTTAATTCGATAACTTTGAGTTTAATATTTGCATGCGTCGGATATAACCTCTAAATTATATAGAACGCAGCGTGTGCCGGCATAATAATGTCGTTAATAAGTTAGAACATTATCATGAAAACTCGCCTTTTTAGCTATAAAGCTGTATAATTCATATAAGTGGAAAATGGACATTAATCTTGAATATAGAAAATTATACTTAAGCGTGTTTTAAAACGTTTCGACACTTAAATGTTTTAGGTTGCTTTGTAATTTGCCATGGATGTTTATACGTACTGTTCAACATACATACATAACATATATAGCATCACGCCCTTTATCCCCGAAGAGGTAGGCAGAGGTGCACATTATGCCACTGTACAATGTAACACCCACTTTCCACTAGTTATGTTATGAGTCCAATGTAATAGGAGGCCAGCCTATTGCCATATACCGGGCACAATTCCAGACTACGTACTACAACTGAATTTTTTCAAAAACCCAGTAGTACTTTGCCCGACCCGGGAATTGAACCCGAAATTTATTGCCCGGCAGTCGCACTTGCTACCACTCGGCCAACGAGGCAGTAATGTTCAATTAGGCTAATAAAATAAAACTGAAGAGTTTGCTTATTTGCTCGGTCAAATCATCCTTGTCTCTGTAAATTTTTATTTGAATTTCTAACATTATTCTACAATGTAATATAGGTAGTACCTTACGAAAGAGCGTAGTGCGATTAAGCCGGCTCGCTGGCTCCGACGACCGCAGTTTGTAAACAAAATAGTGTTTATCCTCTTCGAAGCTAAAAATCGAAACACAACAAAGCAGTTTGTTTACGTACTTTCCTTTAGTAAACATGCGGAAAATCCGCCCCGTATTACAGAGATTACCCACAAAAAACCAGGCGTTGTTTTTACCTGTAATATTAATTCCCACGCTACTCACCCAGTTGCTCCAGTTAGACAAATCTCACTAAATCACAAAGCAATTAAGGGCCCACGCAAACAGAATTTCCCTCGTCACAAGAATATGTAACAAATGCAAGTCTTAAGGAAATAGGCAATGACGTCACGAGGCAAACGGACTCATCTTTTACGGCCTAATAACGACACTGGTATGGTAAACAATAATTCATTAACGCAGCTAGCTCTCGACCTAAAAAGCTTGAAATAGGTCGGTGGACAGCCCTAAGTGCAGGCCCCGAAATTAACGTGATTTATAAGGCTGGAGCGACCATGACGTGGGTGCTTACATGTAAAAATGGTGGCGTAACGTTCTACATAATGATATGATTTGGAACACCGACGTCCCACGTAAAACAGGTGCGAATGTAGTCATGAATCGCGTATTATAGTTAAATGAAGGGCAGGAAAACAACACCTCGTTGTTGGTTTCGATTTTGTTATCGACACTTACAATATGTAATGGTTAATGTATTTTTCCAACTGTATGGAAGAGGGGGATCATTAGGTATTTATTATATAAGAAAATAGTACAAAGTACGTGTATATGTAGGTATCTAAATACCACAACATGCAGCAAAACCAAACACATTCCAGATACACGGGAAACCAGGTTCATTTTCACGCCCATCAAAGTCTCAAACGTCAAGAATTACAGGAAACCCGATCACGAAGTGTATACCAATATAAACCTTATGTTATACAATTTACACGTGTTTACACAACTTTCACAATAACGCAAGTCCTTGCTTGAGTTACAAGTGTTCAAGTAGAACTGCCTTTTCAAACGTAAGTAAACATTTCATTAACACCCAGGGCCAACACCCACATTATTCTATTTAGAAGAACACGAGTCCAAACTTTGTGATATACGGTGATATATTAAGAAAGGCCAGTACAATTTGACACTTGTGGTGTGGTAATAGAATTCATTATTTTATTTTGTTGTAGCTACATAACGTCAGGCTCAGCAATTAATGTTTTGTAGACAAAATAAAATAAATACATTTTAACGCACTTCAGCTAACTAGTTTATAATACAGAAGTAAAACAAAATATCATCCCAATTATTTTCTTCCTGGAATATATGCACCAATTATGAGACGCATTTTAATAGGGTCAAAGTCTTACAGTTACTCTTAAAAAGTTTCATTAGGATCTAAGGTGAAACCAGTCACAACCTAATATGTCACCATAACAACGAAAAAGCTGTATCGTTAACCTAGTCTCAATATAATTAAAGGCTCATAACACTAGCCTATGGCTTACACTACGTTTATATAGTCACCTACTTTATTTGAGTACTACGCTAAGTAGGTAATGGCTAAATTAAGCGCTTTATAATTGAGCGACATGCTCGACTTGTAATTACAGAATGTAGGCCACTTGTAAATTAAGCGATTGTTATAGCGACAAAAGCGCGATTTTCCAACTGACATGCAATTAGAAAGGAATATTGGTAGAATTTAGAATACCTTCTGTTTTATTCCCCAATTAGCTTTGTGATACTGGATGCTGCAGTTCTCGTGTACTCTATTGAACGAGCTAAAGCCACGAACTGAGTGCAGCCAACTTGTTAGATAGAAACACAAATTCAAAAATAAACTGTATAAAATAGACTTTTATAACAGCATATTTAGTACAAATTGATTTGTTTAGATAATTTGATTCACAACTACGCCTGACACAGAAAGGCGACTCATAAATAAAATGACAAAAAACAAAAAGAAACCCAATAAGATCTACTTTTCCCTTAACACCATCCGAAACAACACAGCATCAGGATCGAATCACAACAATCCCTTAATTTGGGACCGCCTTAATCTGTCCCATAAACTGAAGCTTGTTTTGTAGCCATAAAAATGAAGACGATTACATTACAATGGTACCGTGATAAAGTCAACGTATAGGCCCCAGTTAGCACCGACCCACGCATTTTTCCCGCGCTTCTAATTGAAAATGGCCGACTATCTCGAAGGCTATGCTCTGTTTATCTCTTAATTTAACAATACATTAACTGCTACTTGTAATAATGGCGTCCGAAGAATTGTTTACGTTGATGCCATCTAGTTTATGAATGTTACATTAACCAATTTGTGTTATGTTGGTTTTTCTAGTTAATAAAATAAATAATTAGTTGTCTTAGAGTTAGATTAAGTCAAGAACTTTTTCGAACTTTGTTCTGAATTACATAACATAACATCACGCCTTTTTATCCCCGAAGGGGTAGGCAGAGGTGCACATTTCGGCACTTAATGCCACTGTACAATGTAACACCCACTTTTCACTATTTATGTTATGAGTCCCATGTAATAGGGGGTGAGCCTATTGCCATATACTGGGCACATTTTTCCAGATTCCGTGCTACTACTGAGATTTTTAAAAACCCAGTAATACTTTGCCCGACCCGGGAATCGAACCCGAGACCCCTTGCCCGGCAGTCGCACTTGCGACCACTCGGCCAATGAGGCATTCTGAATTATGTTGTCTCATTAATCAATACAATAAAGTATTATACATGCTCAAGACTACCCTTCTACTCCATGCATATCAAGTTAGATTTTGCGGGACAATCATAATAATTTCTCTACATAAAATAAATTTATTTAGACATAATATAACATCACACCTTTTATCCCCTCTGTCTACCCCAGACAGAGGTGCACATTATGCCACTGTACAATGTAACAACCACTTTTCACTATTTATATTATGAGTCCCATGTAATAGGGGGTGAGCCTATTGCCATATACCGGGCACAATTCCAGATTCCGTGCTAGCCCTGAGATTTTTTTAAAAACCCAGTAATAGTTTGCCCTACCCGGGAATCGAACCCGAGACCTCTTGCCCGGCAGTCGCACTGGCGACCACTCGGCCAACGAGGCAGTCAAATTTATTTAGACTCATCTATAGTATAAAGTTTTTAGAAATTCCAACTCATCAACAAAATATGCACTGAATCATATCAAAACATTGTGAAATATATTATTTAGATAAGGACAATTATTAAGTTAATGAATTCGGTATTGCCTATATTTGGGGATACATAAATACTTCAAATTCCATTCAACATTACTATCATATTATGTTTTCTGAAAATCATGAATAAAACCACATTAGGTATTAATGTGAATCACGCTGACGAGCAAAATTTAACTAAAATGATTGGTAAATGAATTGCACTTTGAACTCTTATTAGCATAGATTTTTCTTCACATTTAGTTTTAAATACATAGAACATATTATTATTATCGGTTTAATGTGAATAAACTTATAAGGAAAATAATTGTCTGACGTAATCAAAGACTGAATATTAATTATATTAAACTCGGGTTTGTTAAGTTACATTTTATAATTGCTTCAGTTCTCATATTAATAGGAATTTATCTGTAACACGGCGTAATACAAATACATATGTAGGTATATGTATTTTGTTCTCTGAAGTAATGAATAGTTCACTTGTAATATCATAATATGAGAAGGAGCTTAGACAGGTTTAACCAGAAAATTTAACAGCAACGGGTACTGTACGATTAAACCTCTAGACTGCTTGACAGATGAATATCGATGCCGATTAGGGTGAAATATATAGTTTAGTTAATGTAATGAAAATCCTATGGAAACGAGAACTTAGAACTATAATTATATATTTTGAACCAAGTAATCTTTTGCAATCACAATATAATGGAAAGCAAAGTAATGAATGATACTTAATGAAAGTTGATATCATACATACCTCTAGATTAGGCCTTGGAAAAGATGACAAGTCAAAACATCTAAATTCTGCCCGATGGTATTAATCTGAGGACAAAGTCGCGGGCAAAAGTTAGATCATAATATTATTATTATTAATTACCACTTGTGACATAAAACATTTGCAAGTCATTCAGCACCACCCATATTAATAATCTTAGATTAGAAACCGTTTTGTATATTTTCCATCTTCTTAAACATATAAAATACCTGTCGCGGAAAACCTAAAGGGTTACCGGGGCTCCGGCTCGACGTGCAGGAGAAGGAACGAGGTGGTTTTTAGTCAGTAAAAGTCTGACACTCCCTTCCGCCTCACCTAGGGAAAAACTAATTTATTTTTATTTATGCAAAATGAATTTTTTTTATATACTTTTAAATACCCCCCACCGAGCGGCTTGTCTACAATCTATAAGCCAAAGCTAATGATTGTGTTTTTGGTAATTTTAAATTACTGAAGAACATATTTTTCTTTGCGATTGAACTATTGCAAACTATAAGTCGTTTTTGAGCAACGTCATTTCATCTCCATAAAAAAACGCTGCAACGATTATAAAGTAATAACACCAAAAGCAAATAAAACCGGGGACTAAAAGAAAAACGGAATAAAGAGGCAATCAGCAGAACGTTATGACGTACCTCTAGCAATTTTTTCCTTAAAACATTACCATTTTAACAGAGTACTGCTGGTACCTAAACAGTAATCTGTCGTTTTGCTTGTGGTTTTTATTTGCCTTGCATTTTCCCCTAACACCGTTATTACTGCCTCGAAAGCAGTTATTGTCCTACTCATTTTTACAGCCTATAAAAAACAGAAGCTCTGAATACATTAGATAAGCAATCTGTGGAAAAAATCAACTGCCAAGTACGTGGTAAGGTACTTGTGTATGTGTTTACACTGAATTTGTAAAGAGGCATACAGGTATCTACTTAGAATTTAGTAATATAGTCTATACTTTAAGTCCTTGACTGAAGTCCTTGAAGTACGTAAATGTTGAAGGTAAATCTTCCGCTAACTATAAAACAGTTGAAGGGACAAATTTAGCTTTATAATATCACGAAGTGTATAAATATTGAAAAAAAAAACGATTGCCTCATTGGATTAATGTGAAAAAGAGAAACTCCTAGATGGCGTATAATAACTCAAATGAGCTAATATTTCACTATCAAAAACAAGATATATTCACAAAATGCTGATATATTCCGAATAAGAGATTATAATGCATAAAATCTCCATACAAATGATATATTTAATTAATTCAAGCTCAGCAGATAGTTTATTAGTCTGCATAAATCGTGCTAAACTTCGGACATGCGTCTAATTAATGAGGAAACTTCACAATTATGATATCTTTTCTGTGAAATTTCATAACAGAAAGCTTCATTTATAAAGTTAGTTAACAAGATAAATTAATTAGTTCAATATTATTCATTAATTCTCGTTTCAGCAAGAATGACTGTGGAGCACGAGGTCTATCCTAGTGGGCCAAAATATTTAATTACCATTTTAGGTTGGTCGCGAATTTTGAATAGTGGGACTCAAACTATGCTCCTCGAGCAAGCACGGATCGTAATGGAAGGCACTCTATAATGTAATAATCTATAATGTTTGTCTCCACAAAACATGAGAAGGTATATCTGATTAATGAATGTATTCCAATATTCGTTTGGACTCATTTTAATTCCTAAATACGAGGATATGGACTAATCCTCTTTTATGTACTTATACAGGCAAATAATAAATTCGCGAATAATACCAACCAACCTATACGTAGAATTAAACAAAAAAACAGTTTCGAATATGTATCCTGAAATTCAATTTATCATCCTTAATGATTTAGCAAAATTCATGAACGTAAACGACCCGGTATAAAAACTTTTTTAATCCATTTTGCGTGAAAGGGATCAAGTGTAATAACAATTAGATGAAGCTATTAATTGTAGAACATCTGGCCAACATATCTGTTGGACAGATTAAATTACTCTTACTAAGGACTGAGTTAGTCCAGGGTTCAAGTTATAATGTGCAAATTATATATTGATCGGCGACTACCTCTAACTAATCACAACTCCTTCAAGATTAAGAATATAGAAATATATATTCTTACCAGGATTATAGATTAAAAATCAGATTTTCATAGAGAAAATAATTGCCAGTTTGTTTTTGAGAAACATCGCAATGAATGTAATTGTATGCATACTCTAACCAGGTTAAGAAACCAGATAAAGCATTCAGGTTCATACCAAAGCCTTTAACACTAATAAAAACTTCGCTTAATAACCGACAAGATCTTCCCCAAATATTATCCCTTTAGGCCGAAAACAATAAATTCATTTGTTTACATTTAGCAACAACACAACAGTAAACAATAGTCAGCGCGAAACATTATATTATGATTTCTTTAAATAACAAGATGAAATAAGGCCCATTTTGCCTCCAAAATGTTGAATTCATTTCGCGGAACATCCTTAAATATATTTTTGCGGGAATTAAACGGATCTCGTTGAAACTTGTGATGTCAAAGTGACAAAGGTAGATAACAAAAAGAAATCCTGTCATTAATTAAAATACTTACTCAGTTTCTCTGTCTAACTTTCTTTGTTAAAATATAAACAAAAACTTTAATAAAGTCTTTTCTAACCTCTAATTATTTATTCTTCTGTTTCTTTCAACGTATTACTGTTTTCAATTGCGATGGTGTAATCATAGCGATAATCAGATTTTTAAGTATTATACAGAATTAATAAAACAGAATTGTTTTAATAATACAGAATTAATAAGACAGAATTGTTTTAATAATGACTGCACGGTTGGCGCGGTGACTGGGCAAGCGGCTGCCGCGCAACGTGTCGCGATTTCGATTCCCGCACGGGACAACTCTTTGTGTGATCCACAGATTGTTGTTCTGGATCTGGTTGTCATGTGTATGTTTGTAAACGCACCCGCACGCACAAAAAAGAAATAAAGAAAGAAAAGAATTATCAAACTCTCTAAATCATATACTATTATACATTCCATGAGTTGATATTTGTAATATATTGTCATGGTTCTTAAATGAACTTTATTTTGGATTGTCAATGTATGTATTAACAAATGAGATATTCTTCTAATCACGAATATCTTGCATAAGTATAAAACTTAGTTAATTTGCTTAGAAAACTTCTATAGAAGTTTATACAAACAAGCAAATACAAGTAAAGTCAATGTTACTCTATCAAATTAACTCATTATGGACGAGAAATCCCTAACTATCTGAGAAGACTGTCAACATTATCCTATCCTTCTTTAATTAGTTGGCAACCCAAACTAAAATAAAACAAAGACGTCTTGTCTGCACAAAATCTATAGACTTTATGCTAAATTAGTCAAATTCAATTACTGCGGTACTAATCGGATCACATCTCGATTAGTTTTAAACTACAGGCTACATACACTGGGCTCGTCGACTCGGGCCTGACAAGTTACAAGCTTGTCGTGGGCGAATATTTGAATGGATTTGCGTAGGCCAAGATGCGACTTGTCAATAAACCACTCTATGAGATAGTTTTAAGGGTGATATAAGATTTTTTTGTTAGTCTTTTTTCTGTTGAGTCGTTTTCTTTTGGGCTCTTGTTCACCTTCTAGAGTATGTTTGGTGAACATTTGATAGTTTATGTGAAATAATTTCTTGAATTTAAGCAAGTCATTCGATAGTTAATACAAGATAATATAAGTTGTCTTAACTAAAATCGCGGGTTACTCACGTGAATATACTGAGAAAAGCTCTACTAATTTCGAACCACAGAGGGGTTCTTCCTCATGAGCAGCGTGCGTGGTCGCAGCGACGTCACGCAGCTCACTGGTGTGCACGTAACCCGCGATTTTAGTTAATTTAGTATGTCTCACGATAGTTATTATAAAAACAATGTAAGTTGTCACTTAAAACACTTAGATCATCTCAGTTTCATCAAGAACCTTTTTTAAAACTATATACTGATTAATCCCATTTTTTCTCCTTTGAATAAGATGAAAAAAGTTTGCTTTTTGTTACATTACGTTAAAATAAATTCGATTGAACAATTCAAATGACGGCTCGTATTTTAAATTTCCCTGGTCGTCCATTCTGCTATCTCCTTAATTGAACCCTTTTGGGAATATGGATGTATTGTTTCAATCAATCGGTTTTACTGACAGATCGTTTCACGGCAAAATAAATTACATTCGACATATTTTTTAAATAAAACGTGTTTTAACAGAAATTGAATTTAGAACTTCATAACGTTTTGTAAACTGCGATGATGTAACTAGAGGTATTTTAGATGGGTGAAATCTTCTACTAAAACTCGCTTTCAATAAAGTAGAGGCGATCTATTCTTCCGACATAATTAATCAGACGTTTGTATCAAAAATTTGTACTTGACGAGATTAATCCAATCCCCTGTATTATGAGTCCCTACGTTTAAAAGTACTTAAAATTGAAAACTGAATAACACACAGCTTCACTGACGAACTGACTGACAGACTATTATTTACTTTGTATTTGTTGACGTTTCAAAAGTACCAAAATATGGTTTAATTGAAATAAATGACGTTGCCAATTTCACATCTTAAATGGATCAGACGCCAGTACATGTAGGTGACTCCCTGTATGTAAAAAAACATATACCAATAGTATATCCGCCATTCACAATTTTAGCTGAATTTCAGGGAAAGGTAATTGAATTGAGTTTGAAGTCGGTTGGATACATACGTCCGGAAGGTATCTCCTGATTACATTTGCAAGGTCTCATTTATTTGTGACAGTAGTTGGAACTACGACATCTAATAAATCTAGTTACTCCATGTCAACCCACCTGACATTTTTTTTTTCGTTCCAATTTTTGCAATTATCTAACTTCTGGCCTGTTTTTTATAATTTATTTTAACGTCGGGTCGTGGCGATGTCACGCAGCACTGATAGTATCAGTATCGCGTACGCTGCTCATGAGGAAGAGCCCCTCTGTGGCTCGAAACTTGTAGAGCTTTTCTCAGTATTTTACGACAGTAACCCACAACTTTTAATTAATTTAGTATGTCTCTCGATAGTTATTATACAAATAATTTATTTTGTTCTAAGATTATGTTAAGGTTTGATCCAGTAGTGTATTAAAAAATAACATGTTACACTTAACATGTGGCAATGCGAGACACTTCTCACATTGCAACTTACCATCCTAAAATCGGCCTATAACCAAAGCAATGGTGTACTTATAGTACTCTAAATTTTAAGAACCAAATCCTGATACCTTAGGTATAGAAAGATAGTCACTATGTCATACATTACAGATATAATAGAACCCATTGTACTGTAAAATTTTATCCACAAGCAACAATAAAGTAAACGAGGAATGTTGAAAGTCTCTGCTTTTCATTTTACGTTCCATAGCACTCTCAATTCACTTGTTATTCCAACGATATTACTGATACAGCGTAATGCACTGCAAAATGGACTCTCAAACAAAATTCTGTTCTATATTTTTGACGTAGGGTCCATTTTTATACAAATAGATTTTAGAAGGAAATAGTTATCTGGGATTGTTTGTGGAAGTAGGTATTATATTTGTGGACATAAATATTGTGTTAATATGATATTATACCTCTCTGTACAACCTTCATAGACTGTTGAGGTTTGCTTAAGCGCAACTACTACTTATATACTAAGTTTCTATCTTACTGATATTGTATTAAGTGCTTAAGAATAAAATAAATTATATTATATATTATATCTTACTGATAACCTCAAAAGTGGTGGGTTTTATCTAGAACTCTACGTATTTGGTATTTTGTTAATGTTATTTACTTCTAGGCATTACTATGCGCTTGTGCAGGTAAAATAGACATCAGGGGGCTTACTTTTGAAACGAATCTCATGAATGTCAACGCAATTTCAATCCAATAAAATCTCAATAATTATTCAATGTCTAAACTATACAACCCCCAGCTATTAACATAACATTACGGAATATAAAGCCAAACTCATAACATTTAGTTTCTTAAATATCCACACAATACGGATGCAATGGGCGCTAGTGTTGCAACTCAAGAGTATGAAATTTCACAATACCAATGCTGATCGATCGGAATTGGATTCAAGAGTAAGCCTACACTTTTACGGAATTACCTACAAGTCCACGACTTCAGTACAAGCAACAACCAGGCGCTATAAAATGTGTATGTACTACAAATAGTAGGTATGGTCTTTAAACTCCATCATCTTTCATTATGTTAAGGGTAACATATTATATTGAAGTTGTTAATTTTACTAATGTATGTTAGTTACTTGATACCCTTGTCCCTAATGCTCCTTCCGTTAACATAACATAACCTTACGCTTGTTATCCTTTAAGGTCTCAGTAAAGGTGTACTGTGTATTAAATTTTGGTTAGTATTATTATGGTTTATTTCGTTTAAGCTCCATGAATTAGAAATACCTATCTCTCAAGGAAGAGTCCCTTTGTGGCTCGAAACTAGTAGAGCTTTTCTTCGTATATTTATCGTATGAGTAAACAGATATTTTTAGTTAATTTAATAAGTCCCTCGATAGGTATTAGGTATATAATAAAAAAGAATTGAAGCTCCACTCTTTAAAGACTCCTCCAAGAAGTCTAATATTACATAATAAGTCACCAACAGCCGGTTTTACTAAATAAGTTACTAACAGCACGCCACTGAGCTCGATCTTCAGTTCTAAGCATACAACCACTACCAGCCACTTTGCGGATGTCATCATTCCACCTAGCTAGCTGGAGGGCGCCGTACACCAGGTTTGCCTTGACGCAGTCTCCACTCTAGAACATGTCTACTCCAACAGTCATCAGTTCTTCAACAAACGTGACCGACCCACTGCCATTTCAGCTTGCTAATCCTTTAGGCTACATAATAAGTAGGTATATTTAAAGGAAAAGAAAAACAGATTTCCTTTTAATCCTGCAGTTTTTCCATTTAGTCTTTCCATCGCAAGTATCGAAGGTTCACGCTAGATACAATCAATTACTCAGTGTCGATGCGCCACAATCTAGATTACATCCTAAGTGCACAGATGTTTGAAAACCAATTCGAATTTATATCACATCTACGTTCGACGTATCTCGTGAATTATGGATGTACACAATATTATTCGACGGCTAAATGCTTATTCAATTTTAGTTAATTGTCTTTTTCTTGCAAGTAGGTTAATAATTTAATATTATTATTAAAATATACCAATTAACCAGGCTGCATAACATGTATAATAATAATGGTACTAAAAATATAACATAACATCACGCTTTTTATCCCTGAAGGGGTAGGCAGAGCTGCACATTACGGCACTTAATGTCACTGGACAATGTAACACCCACTTTTCACTATTTATGTTATGAGCCCCATGTAATAAGGGTTGAGCTTATTGCCATATACCGAATACCGAATTTTTTTAAACCCGAATCGAACCCGAGACCCCTTGCCCGGCAGTTGCACTTGCGACCACTCAGCCAACGAGTCATTATTAAAAATATTTAACTAACATATTAAGTACATATGTGTGACAATTAATTAAGTACGACCTAAGTAGCTACTATGAAATCTGAAGAGCCAGGAACAGGACACAATTTCATTTCAAATATGGTTGATATGGTTTTCAATACCAGTGAATGGTACTACGCGTGTGGACCGTAGCATCATTCTGACAGACGACTTTTAGTATTATAATGTCACTGTAAATGTTATTTTAGTTTTCCAATAAATTTTTAGGTTACCGTACTTTTAACAAGTGTTTTGATTGCGAATTTACGTTCGAAATGTCAAAGTGAACTTCAAACGATTTTGTTTGTATCTACCAATATTTTTCGTTTTAAATGACTGTGAACTTTTATACAATATAAAAATAAATACTTAAATCAATTCATTGTGAAAATAAACAAAAAAAAACAGTACCTACCTATAACGTAGGAAACGTAAAAATATCGTCGCTTCTTTAAAACCATTGCTATGTCTTTGCATTATAAACAAAACGGAAAATTTACTCAATCTGTTTATTTTCGGCAACACAAAGAATTTCTTCATAAAATTAATATTTAAATAAAAACTCCGCTGAACAAATCATTCTCTGATATCTTCAGCGCGATAAGTAGCGACGGCGCAATAAAACATTCAAACTGACAATAGCCACAAAGACTCCCATAGTCTCACGGACACAATCACCGGCTCATATAACAGACACAACATTATCTTATTACACGACTCTCATAACATTACATTAGTACTTACAAAAAATTCATAATAAACGAATACCAATTTATCTGTACAGATACGGAGGACAGTAGCGGCGAGATACCAGCGCTTCCTGACCAGCTGTGACCCTATAACCTCGCACATCGACAAAATGCCTTATCACCGCACTATTACCAACTTATTGACCGGGAAGGTTCGTTATCAGTCGCCAACGAAACCCGCCAGCGTAAACATGAACATGAAATAAGTGATATGAACTCAATTAACGTGATACACTTGTGGACGAATGATGTGCGTTAAATCTTTAAGATGGGTGATCTGCTACCGAGTATACCGAGGAGTACGTTCGCGAGTGAGGTAGACGGAGGGAATTACAGCCTCGAGGGCCCGAGAGTGACAGAGTACCGGTCTGACGCGGAGCTGGCCGCTGTGGAGCTGTTCCGTGACTACCCGGAGCCACTGCTTCGCTTCGCTTCCGTGTGCTGCGTGCTCTTCATGCTCGTCGGCATCCCTGGCAACCTCATCACCATTGTTGCACTTGCAAGGTGCAAGAAGGTCAGTTAAAATGTATAATTTAGGTATTAATCTATATTTAATTTTAAAAAGATAATCTTTAAAGTATACATAGTTCTACTGGTATAAACCGCCTTCAGCACTTTTGCGAAAACTAAGTTAAGTCGGTGGTAGACTAGTGTTTCATTGCTTTCAAATATACTTTACAGAAAGGTTAGGTGCAACAGATTGTAATTCTTACACCATTCTTAAGATTTCAGTTGAGTCTAAAGTTTCAAGAAGTAATAATTCTACTTATCTGTAGCGCTCTCATACTTATGACATATACATAAGGAAATGGTAGCAAGTAATCAAGAGATTATAACAGGTGAAAGTTCAAAATATTTCATGATAATTTTATATCAAAGTCAATATATTATTACTCGATAAAATTTGTACATCGTATACTTGAAATTCGTTAATGAACCCAGTAGGCCAAACAAACAAATAGTCATTACATCACTGTTTATTCAAGTGTACGGTAATTGCACGAACAATAATTACGAATTTATTAATAACCTAACAATTTACGAAACGAAACAAAATATTCGTATCTTTTTGACTATTCCAATTAAGCCATTAGATAAGATCATATAAGATAAGCATGTAGACTTAGTTAACACATTATGATGGTCAGTTAGCTTAACTGACAAGAACATTAACTAATATCTCGATGTAACAAGATAGTCGAAATCCTTTTATAAACTCAATTACGGGTTAAATATTTACACTTATGAAACTCGTAGTAGATTTTTCTACGCCTAGATTTCTTCGCACTTGGTACATAATATAAAGACTTAACTATAAAGTAAAGTAGACATAGTTACATATACGTACGACGTACATAGGTAAAGCCTTTTACAGCAAGAATTTTTAATATTTCAGTTATTGCACTGATTTAGAATTAATTCATTTTATATCTTGTGAACGATATTGCCACATGTGGGTTTACCTACATGGAATTGAAAAATCACTAGAATGAGTCCTGTTTAGGTATATAGGAACGTATGAAGTAAAGCTCTATAATTTTATTGTGAAATATTTTTTTCAAACCGCTTTCGGAGGCTATAGAAAGCAAACAAACAAATAATCAAATCTATGCTCTTTGTAATAGTATCTAGAATAGATAAATAACTGATATTCACGTAGACATCCATTGACTAATTAGTCTATTGTGTTAAATAAACAGAGATATATTATTATTTTATTAGTTAGGAATCATGAATCATAATATCAGACCGTAAATATCTATCGATGGACATTGGCCTCTTCTTACCAGACCGCCATAATAGACATTCGTAAGAGATAAAACTTTATCTAATTGTAAGGAAATAGTTTACAATATTACGATAATTTATTGACAGAAAACTAAAGCTCATTATATAGACGAAATGTTTGTAGATATTTTGTCAAACGCCTGCTGACTACACATCACAATGTTATTGCAAAAACAACTTAAAACTTTGCAAATACTCCTCAAATAAAACAATCTATCTACAAATACATAAATCCCGAAAGAGTATTAAAAAAGAAAGTGAAATATGCAGTTCGCAAAATCGAAATTCATATTCATATTACAAAATATTATTTCAGAAGAACATAACAACGAACGAACAAATATTAATCTTGTCACAAATTATCTGCTTGAACACGCACGCGGACGTCTCATAATTTATTTTATCATTTTTTTCCGTCAAATACACGTGTCTTATATGTCCTACTTCTGAATTGATAAAACAAAAGCGTATTTTATTATAGGTGCTTGCGTATTTACTACTGAAGTCTAAATATAGAAAAACTGTACTACGAAGTGTAAACGTGATTAATACCACTTTGCGATAAAATAACAATAAATGCAATGAAATACTACATACTTAACTTAGGTCAGTGATCGACTCACTGTACAGAAATAATGAACTTAATTCGCTACTAGAATACGCTTATGATAATGAAGTAAACTTCTCCATACAATTACCAACTCAATGAATTTTTATGTGTTTTTGAATAGAAAACGAGCTAAACTTTCGAGCATTATCTTGCTCAGTTTTATAGATAAAAAATGTTGAGTTTATGAAACAAATTGTGTTATAAATACCTTAAGATATACAACTTAAGTTTTGTTGAAATGTTGAGCTACTAGCCCCAAATAAAAATAAAACACAATATGAACTGTTATAAAAATAGTAACCACATTCTGTCGCTTACAGGTTCGCAACGCTACCGCAGTGTTCATAATGAACCTGTCATGTTCCGACCTCTTGTTCTGCTGCTTCAACCTGCCGCTCGCTGCGTCCACCTTCTGGCGCCGTTCCTGGGCTCACGGCAGAATCCTCTGTCGAATGTTCCCCCTCGCGAGATACGCACTCGTTGCAGTATCTCTCTTCACGGTCCTGGCTATCACAATCAATAGATATGTGATGATCTCCCATCCACGTCTATACCCCAAGTAAGTATATCAATTCTAATAATAAAACTGACGTAACCATTGCGTATTACGTGTTCAATAATTGACGTGAATATTGTTGATTGTTACAATCGGTCTTTACCAGGAAAATTCGTAGTCTTCCGGAATCTCTTAATTACAATGTTATTTTGTCAACAGGTTGTATCGACGTCAATACTTAGCAGTAATGGTGGCAAGTACTTGGGCTTTCTCATTTGGAGCATTAATAGCAACGTGGTTAGAAAAGTGGGGCAGATTTGGCTTGGATCCTACGATTGGTTCCTGTTCAATACTTCCCGACAAAAATAATCGATCCCCGAAAGAATTCCTCTTTGTGGGTGCCTTCATGTTGCCCTGTCTGGCCATTGTGATTTGCTATGCTAGAATATTTTGCATTGTTAGAGAAGCAGCAAGAAAGTCACGAGCCCCAGCACGAGGGCGATCCCGGCCAGGATTAGAAGACTCTGCAGTTGGTTCAGCTTCAACAGCATTGGAACGATCTCCTGGCCCCGAAAATGGAATCAATCACGTAGCTCCACCAAGAAGGGCTCTCCTAGCACCACCAGCACTGCACTGTCCTCCGACACCCGGACCTGAGCGGTCGTCGTCGTCTGGTGTTGATACATTAGATGGCCACGACGAGGAGTGCGCACTGGACGCTAAGCCTAGAACACCGAGTGGTGGTGAAACTGCTAAACGTCTTAGACAAGCTGCAGTCGCATTAAGACGGTCACCAGCTTCTGTAAGACCACCTCGACTGACGCCAAAAGACAGAAAGTTACTAAAGATGATAATGGCAATAATGTTATCGTTTTGGGTGTGTTATTTGCCCATAACTTTGACGAAGATATTTCGAGAGTTTACGTCGCATCCAGCGGCGAATATAGCGGGGTATATACTGATATACCTGACGACGTGTATCAACCCCATCATTTATGTGGTGATGTCGTCTGAGTACCGGCAGGCGTACAAGAACCTACTAATGTGTCGTCGCTGGGCGTGACGTTCGCCCGGCGATGGCGCCTCCGAGAAGCGCCCGCCGTGACTAGTCGTAAATCGCTGGACAGCCTGAATAACTGCAAATAATGGACACTCAAGTACATGTGTGTAAAAGATAAGTGACCATAAACTGGTGTAGTGTAGTGACAGCGTTAACTTATTTGTGTATACGTAGAAGACGTTCAGTTACGTAGACAATTTTGTAATCGCGAACCGTCCGTGATTGTGCTTAGAGGTGGGAAAGGAAGCAATTACAATGTTTTATACTGAAGTAGATATTATGATATTATACATGATATTTAAATTACATAGTAATCTCGTATATACTCAGCGCGATCATACGGATGCCCAAATGAAACATCCTACGGTCGTATTAATCATCTCATTCAGTGTATTTAGTGATTTACATTTTTATCATCAAAATGATATGAATGAGTCATTGTTAATGTTTAATGGTACATTGTAAAGTATTACATTCGGAACTTAGCAATAAGTCAATGAAAGTGAACTAAGTTGGGAAGCAATATTAAAGTAGTGACGACGTGTCGGGCTATAGTGAACCTCTGGAGCACTATCAATCTCGGGCGTACCCATGACAGTTAAATTGACTCATTAAGGAAAATAAAATAAACAAAAGGTTAAATATTGAGTCTTTGTATTCATTTGTATTCAAATGTTTGCTATTGAGTGACGTGTTTTAAGTTGTGTTGTTGAAAATGGGTGAATCTTCTATATGGGGTGTTGACAATGCGAGTGGGATACCTGGATTGCACTCGTACGACTCTGATGCAGCACTGGCTGCGGTGGAGTTGTTCGAGGGCTACGACCAGCCTCTGCTGCGCTTCGCCTACATTAGCTGCATGCTGTTCATGCTCATCGGCATCCCTGGCAACCTCATCACTATCATTGCACTGGCAAGGTGCAAGAAGGTCTGTACCTACATCTTCTCTGCTTTAAGTAATTTAGCTTAGTTCTAGTACTACATAGTAAACGACTTGACGAAATTAAGACCGCTAAATTTGTAATTCATCTAACAATTAACGGTTCACAGGAAATTTCATTCCCACGGGAATTCCTTTCTTAGCACATTCTTATAAGATACAAATTATACTAACATTGTTATGTTCATGATTTGCATATTTGAAGATTATATCTAATCTAAACGTGTTATTATCTGTGTGGCAATTATAAATGTTTTGTTGACTATGTATACATACATATAAATATGTAATTACAACATCATAAAAAAGTTTATCTCTTGACATATCTAGTTAAAAATAGATTTAACTACTTTGCAAAAAAAATAAAGATGTCTTATTTATTTCATAAAATTCATTTGCACTAACTAGGCCAGTTAACCACGATACAGAGTGACGTCATTTTTATAAAACTATAATAATTATATTACATTCTTAGAATCGAAATACGTTGAGAAAAAACTCGATTTGTCCTTTTCTCATACTTATCTTCTTCCTTTTTAATTACGTATCTCTATAACATATCTTATAATAAGCAGGCACCAAAAAACAAAATCCAAACTACCAGAATAGTACATTTAATTCTCTTATTGTTGAATTATTACATGTATAGATTAACACATTTATTTCAACGGTACCTAAACGGACTTCCCACCTAGTGTTTCCAGGCGAATCTGTAACCAATAGGTACCGACCTGATTAAAAGAATAGGTTTACAGGAAAACTCTGGTGTAAACATGATTGATTCACTGAAGGATTTATGAAACATGACAAAGCTATGAATCTACTATAATATACCTGAAGAATAATACCTATATTAATATAGTTGCGTCTCCTATGTTTAACCGAAAGGAATTTGATAAAAAATGTTACACATAATTTCATTTGCCAAATTATTATACGTACACAAAAAATTGTAACGCAAACCAAATGTTTGGGAAATAAACGTTTATACTATAACTTGTTTACCAACTAGTATATACTTTTAACATTTTTTAATTTCTTCAAATATTTTAATATTTCTGTTGGAATAACAGTTTTTACGCTAAAAATTCTCTGTTTTGCCTTAAGTACTATTTTTTGTCCTAACAAATCATTTCCTCACGATGTTTTTCGAGTTATATGTAGGTACTTTCTAACTTTAATTATACACTTGATAGACGGTGAAGTAAAACATCGTGAAGAAATATAGACTTGTAATTTCTAATTATAAGTTTGCAATCGCCAACCCGCATTGAGCAAGCGTAGCGATCAATGCTCAAACCTTCTCCATGTAAGAAGAGGCCTTTGGTTAGTAGTGGCCACTTGTACTATTAATGTGGTCTAAAAATATACATTCAAACGTAAATATACGTAAACGTATATGTACATATGTGTATTGACGTCACATCACGCCTGTTACGTTATTACGGTAGGCAAAGTAACACCAATTAACACGTTTCGGCATTTGCCGGGCAAGGCGTCTCGGGTTCGATACCCGGGTCGGGAAAAATATTACTCGGTTTTTTAAAAAAAATCTCAATTGTAGGCACCGAGTCCAAAATTATGCCAGGTATATGGCAAGAGGTTCACACCCTATTACATAGAACTCATAACATAAAATAGTGTAAAGTGTGTGGCATTAAGTGCCGTAATGTGCACCTCTGCCTACCCCTTCGGGGGTAAAAGGCGTGATGTTATGTTATGTTAGATCCTACTAATATAAAAATATATTTGTATGTTACTACTTATGAACAGGGATAAATATGGTCTGGAATGAGTATGACACATACTTCGACAATTATTTATCCCACGGGCGAAGCCGCTAGCAAGAGGTAGTAGGTACTTCAAATGCTTTATAAATAATGCAGAACTGAGCTCATTAAAAATACAAGAAAATACACTGGCATCATTACAGAAGCTTGTGTACTAGACACGCTGCAAACAAAAAGTATTACCCATAAACTATATCTTAACATTTCTACTTACTTATCTTTTCTACTAACACAGAGAACAATTATATGATACGAGCTTCAGCAAGCGGTTTCACCCGCTTACATGATAAAATCCTAGAGTGCCATTCTTTAAAAACAAAAATCATAATTTGATGATCTTTTGAATCTAGTTTGAAATTATGCGAGTCGTAGGATGAATTAATTTATTTAATAACTAGCTTTTACCCGCGGCTTCGCTCGCGTCACAAAAGGTTTAAAAACAAATGTGACATATACCAATACACGCAGTGCCATCTATACCAATACTTTTGTTTTCCCTCGGGAATATCAAATTTTACCGGGATAAAAAGTACCCTATTATTTAATCCGGACTTCTAACTATACATTTGCAAAAATTCAAAGCAATCGGTTTAGTAGTTATGGCGTGAAAGCGAAACAAACAAATTCACTTTCCGATTTATAATATTAGTAAAGATTTATGTACTTATGCCCGAATGAAACGTTACTCAATTTTAAGTCGCGCTTAAGTATAGTTCTGTCTCCACAAATTCTTTGTAAAATGACGGAGACAGCATGATATTTAAGCACGCCTTAAAATTAAGTAACGTTTCAGTATTCCAGCATAATTATGACACACAAACAGCACAGAGGGTAACACATACATAAAATTGGAGTACATTAGGGTGCTACTTATTCCTTTTGGAATTTCAATGAAATTTCCTGAATGTAATTTAATGAAACAAAAACAATAAAATTATTACATACGTTACTACATTTCCTAAACTGACAAACCTCAAATTACCGTATACGTACATACCGGCGTAAATAGGTAAAATAACAATGATACATTTACTTTGGTATTTACCAACACGTCAATAAAATTATTATTATTTCCCTTTCACTTGGTTTGCTAAGGAAAAATAAACAAATAGGTACTATGTACTTATGTATCACTTAGTTTACGTAAATAATTCGATAATTTTGAGGGAAATTAGGTATACTATTTAAATTTAGGATGAAAGTATTTTTATTCGTAAAGTCAAGCAAAAGGATCTTGTATTCGATTACCCCATATTGCATGTTCATGTTTTTAGGTATCTATCTACTACGGTATTTTAAAATTATTCAGTTATTGCACGAAATCTGGAACATCACTACGAATAATATGGCAATAGACATATCCCTATAACATGATACTCAATAACCTTCCATTGTATTTTAAAAATCGGTTCATAATTGGAGTGATCGGCGAACGTAAAAAATATAAACATGCTAACACATCACATACCTCCTCCTTTTTTGAAGGCTATAAAAGAAAGTCGTGTTAGTTACACCACTTATAACTCAAGAACGGCAGAATAGATTTGGCTGAAAATTGGTAGGAAGGTAGCTTAGAGCCAGGAGCGGACATAGGATACTTTTTAACCAACATTTTTTTATTTACTTTTTACCGAAAATCACGAACGGGGACGGGAACAAATGGGATTACGCGTACGAAGTCGCGGGCAGAAGCTAGTTGAATAATATTAATTATGTGCATTATTCTGCAAGTCTGCCTTTACTTTAAGGACAAATATTAAATGTTTTGTTTACGGCCTTACCTATAAACAAGTAGGTGTCTGGGTTGATTGTTTTTTATTTAAAATTCACTACTCATTGAATGTAAGTGAACCCTAACCACATAACCGCGTAGGCATTATAATGGACGATTCATGTAAACTATGAACAACTACTAACAATTAACTAAACGTTGACGTCATTATGTTATTCCGCTTACAAATACTACGTAGGTATGTTTTTATGAAATACGTTAATTGTTAATATATAAAGAATAGGTACCTGCTATAGATGATTAATCCACATTATCAAATACAAGTAGCAGTAAAATCTGAGGTATTTAGTTCTTACGTAAATGACAATAAATCTTATGAAAGTTTTGTATTTATAATGTTCACTTTTCATACTTTTTTTAGAACACAGCATTGATGATATGCATTCTTAATTAACTAAAATCGCGGGTTACTCACTTACTAAACGCGCGAGAGTGAGATGCGCGACGTCGCCGCGACCGCGCACGCTGCTTATGACCCCTCTGTGGTTCAAAATTAGTAGAGCTTTTCTCAGTATATTCACGTGAGAAACCCGCGATTTTAGTTAATTTAGTATGTCTCACGATAGTTATTATAAAAACATATGCGTTCTTACCTGTAATATTGAAAATATCCACAAAATTAAATCACGATTAGATTAAAACACGAAATTGAAGTTAATTTTGGATACACTGTACTTCAATAATACAATGTTTTCAACCACTTCCAGGTCCGCAATGCAACAGCCTTCTTCATCATCAACTTGTCCTGCTCTGACCTGCTGTTCTGCTGCTTTATCCTGCCACTAGCTGCGTCCACATTCTACAACAGATCCTGGGCTCATGGCAAGATCCTGTGCTACATGTTCCCGTTCGCCAGATATGCATTGGTAGCAGTCTCACTGTTCACCGTCCTGGCCATCACGATCAACAGATACGTGATGATCTCCCATCCCCGACTCTATCCCAAGTAAGTATAACAAATTTTATAAAAAAAATGTGTCTACCTTTAAATGATTCCACCACCTTTCTATATGTCATCGTTAAATTACAAATCAATGTCTAATAGAACTTCTCTGTTGTCAACAGATTGTATACAACCAGAAATATCTGCTTCATAACGGCAGGCATTTGGATCTTCTCGTTCAGTGCGTTGTTACCCACGTGCTTCGAGGTTTGGGGCGAGTTCAGTTTGGACCCCATCACTGGTTCCTGTACCATCGTTCCTGATGACAACCAGAATTCACCAAAGAAATTCCTTTTCATCATCGCTTTCATCCTCCCGAGTCTAGCAATTATTTTATGTTACGCTAGAATATTGTGGATTGTTAGAAAAACCGCAAAGAAGTCACGAAACCCTCCTACGCAAATGAAGGCTTTGAGCATGAGTACCACGACAATTGCAACCAGATCTATAGATTTGGACAAACGCCCACCCAGGTACACAGTGCCCTCGTTTCCCATGAACTGCTTCATACACACAGCGGCTGAAATATCAAGCGATAGTTCCACGCCATCGGATACAGAGAGACAGTCTGTGACCCCTCAGGACAATACGCCTCGATTTGGACATGATAATAAAAATTTCCGTCGAAGCTTCATAGCCACGATGAGGTGGACCACAATACCTGCGAAGCCACGTCTTCCAACAAAGAAAGACAAGAAGTTACTAACTATGATAGTAGCTATCATGGTCTCATTTTGCGTCTGTCACTTGCCTATCACCCTTATGAAGACAATATTCTTTGAAACGACGACACACTCAGTAGCACACGTGTTCGGGTATGTACTCATTTATTTCACAACATGCGCGAACCCCGTCATCTACGTCGTCATGTCTAATGAATACAGACAAGCATACAAAAGTGTATTTAAATGTAAACGATGAGATTGTTTCTTTTTATTCGTGTAAATACTCAATAGTGTTATATCTAAGTGCGATATTAACGAAATTGAATGCTGTTCGGCAGTGATAAAGTCCTTAATCGAACGGTTTAGATCCAGACATGGAGATTGTCATAGCAGATTACTCGTACGTAGGTACTTGTATCATGATTGTGATATTCGGGTATCTCTCTAATAAAACGTAATTGAAAATATACTAATAACTATAACAATAATTTATTACATTCCGATTTAAATCAACAAGTCATGTAGCTAACGATGCCATATGAATAACTTTCAGCTGTCTAAGTCAATACGAGTCGATTCTATTTGTCTAATACGTGTAAATATTTATTAACTAAGCTTTAGCAATAATTTGTAGCAAAGAACTTTACCTAAGATAATGTTAGAAAGCAATGGTAATTACTCAGATTTATCGTATACTATTAGATCGAAAACATCATAAGAAATTGGAAATGGGTAAACGAAAAATTTTCACAATGACCTAAGTACTATTAAAAAGTATACTACATTATTGTTTTGATTTCAAAAAGTTAAGCGTTAATATTCGAATTATAAATTATTCAACAGCATTTAATATTAATAAATTGAATCAATCAAAATGCTTATTGAAACGTATACCAAATAAATTTTAAAATGAACTGAAGCTTGTTACCTCCATTTACCTATGAATAGTTTATACAAATCTACGATGATATAACTTAATTAGTATTGACATACGATTATACCATTAAGAATAATTTCTAAGGTATTACCATAAATGTAGACATTGTTATATGAAGAAAACATAATAAAAGAGTTCTTGGGTGTAATTAATAAAAAAATCGGATACCCCTTAATTAAAGTTGACGATTGTTTGCCTCGACCATAATGACGTGTTCGTACAGTAATCGCGGTCAAAATTCTACGTAATGATCACAGAAAATATACCTTTTATTTTGCAACTCTACTCCAATGGAATAGAGTTGAAAATGGGTTAAATGAATATGGGTCTAATGGTCCACAACTTCCTTAATCTGCAGTTGACGTATGAACGCGAATAGTTGTTTGCCGAAGCAAATAATAGTCACCTGTATGTTGAGCGTTGTTTGTTTTATGATATTTGACTTTACGCTTCAATTACTGAATTCGATTGCCTACCTTCTTACTTGAATGAGATAAAACTTACAGAATAATAAAATATAATGTTATATGAGTTTTAATTACCGTATCTAGTAGTAGTCTGTTTATCATTTGTCATAAAATGAACAGTGAAGGTGTTTCGTACTAGTACTAGTACAATATCAACGTGTGATATTAATGTAAATAAGGAGGATGTCAAAGACATAGGTAATTAAAGTTTCGATAACGATTAATATTGAATCGAAGACGGTGCTGTTTCATTCGATTGATATTGAATATAACAGAATTGAAAGCGAGTTTCTCATGAGAACATTATTGTAATTAAATCCTAGATTAAATACAGAGACGTTATTTTTCAATTTTGAGAATAAATTCTCTCAAAAATGGCAGCCTTATGCTTCGAACTCATTCGTAGGTAAGTCATAAAATTAATATAGATTGTAAACTATTGTAAAACATCGCTTTGATTCAACAAAAAATGTAAAGACGACCATTCCAAATGATTGTCGGTTTTTGACGAAATATTAAAATGTTACTAGTGTTTAGAAATAAATGTTTTGTATGATAGACTATATGGATTAATTATAACACATAAGTCTTAACCGAAGATTACCCAAAGATGTTATACCTAATTGTATATAGGAAAGTTTATTTAGTCAATAGACGATTTGTACTGTATTTATTTGTAATAAGATAGCATTTAGATTAAACGATTTTTCAAATGTTTTCTTTAACGTAATCTGGAAATCGATTGAGATGATTTTCCGTGTATAATCTGGACAACGTGTTTTGTTTATATTATAATCTTTGGTAGCGAATGAATGTAGGATAAATAAGTTGCAAAGTTTGATATGGGTCTGATAGGATAATTTTTGTTATAATTTTGAATAAGTATCACTGAAAATGTAATACATAACTTCTTGAAACAACATGAAAAGCTACGATCTGTTTGTACTCAAAGAACACTGCGGAATGTTCTAAAGTACTGAAGCGATATCAAATGGTTGACTGAATTTGTACCAAACCTGTCACATTAAGGCTTTATTTAGTGTTTGAGACGTCCCTTTAACAAGAACCCTCGTTTTAAGTTACCTTAATTAAAGCAATTATTGAGATTTTCGAATTCGAATTTCTCACGAAGTCTGGAAGTTTTGGTGATAGATTAAAGCGATGTTTCTATTGGTTGCAGACGATAATCAGCAGCTGTAGCCAAATGCCATTTAGCGCTTGTCTACATGTAGAGTAGAAAACCAAATTATATGGAATTGACGTAAATTTTGACACTTTTCAGTGTCATCCCCATACATTTTGATTTCTACTCTGTCTGTAGACAAGCGCTAAAGTGGCGTTTGGCTAAAGGCCCAGATTACAGTGAAATAAATTATGTGTTAATCAAATGACGTTTGTCTAGATTAAATTGACAGTCAACCATAGGTCACAGAATATTGTTTTATGCCACAGTCCAAATTCAAAAATGTAAATACAAGATTTTGTTTAAATTTAGGCTTATATTTTTCGTTATCCGTTTAATTAAGCTTAAACTGAATTGAATAAGAGTGAATTCAAATAGACTTATTATGATTATTATTTATTTTAGTTATTGATGGGTTGAGCTGCGACAATATTATTGTGAATCTTAATTTAATTTATTGAGCAACATACTATGTATATTGTACAAAAGTTTAAATACATAAACAGCAAATGAAAATAATATTATCTCGACTATTCTATATATAACACAAATAAATAACACATCGTATCTCGCTTAGATTCTACGTTTAAGCAAGCTGGAAAATAAATTATGAAAGTTGTTTTATTAAAGTCTATGGCTAACAGTTTTTTTTAAATACAATAATATTGTCACAGATCAAACAAATTGTATAGAAGCGTTATGTTTAAATACTCTTTTGTATAATGTGTCAAGATGAGTGGAACACCAAGACGTAGGTACCAAAGAACCAACTACAGGGGCCACACCCTTAAGCCATTGTACTTACCAAAGATCTAATTAAAAATAAATTATAAAATATTACACTACATATTGCCGTTTTATTTACCTTTAAAAAACATGTGACACTACTATGTCATAAAGACAAGAAAAGAGCGTATTCCTTTTTAAAAGGCCGGCAATGCACCTGTGACTCCTCTGGTGTTACGGGTGTCCATGGGCGGTGCTGATCGCTTACCATCAGGTGATCCGTCTGATGGTTTGCCTCCAATTCCACTACAAAAAAAACACCATAATGTAATGAGCAAGACATTTTGGGTTCAATTCCTGGCTCGAGCAAAGTTCTTCTCTAAGAATATGGGCGTCAAGTTCAAGCTATATAAATACTTTGTTCAAGCTATAATGTAATATAAATAAAAGCAAAATAAAATCATTACCCTTTCAAGCAAAAAGTTTTAAAGCGAAAGCTCTCAAAGAAAATTGCAAGCATTCAATAATAAATTACTCGACCCACTTGTGACACTGTTATAAGGGCCAATTTGCCGTGTCACTTAGATAGTAACAGTGGACAATCTTACGTTTTATTAAAGTTCAAAAGTTATAGTCACAGATAAGCAAGAAACGCAACTACGCTGATGGGAGACATTTTGTAGGCTGAAGACTAAATCTATTTAGGGTTAAAAAAACGATTCACCGCTCACTTGTCTCAAATACATCAATACTTTTCTCTTAATACAATAGGGTAGTTTCCTAAATTTTATTTTAATGTCCGTCTGGTAGATTTATTTAAAACTTTTGACACGTATTTTTTCTTTTCTCACAAAATTAAATACTTTCGACGATATATTAATTTGAAATATCGTGTGACGTCACAGCGTGCAACACTTTGTAGCACGTTATGACGTAACAACCTCTAACTTAGCGACATTTTATCTAAGTATTGCAACTTAATACGAGAAAATAAAAAAATACGTGTCTAATATTTTTTCATTATCTAACTGACGGACCAATTAGATTTTTAATTTTGATTCCCTGGAAACTACCCAATTCACCCGCTGCTTGATTGCTATTGATCAAAGCGTGATGTTTCATGGCCCGTAGCCATCTTAGATAATTTTATTCATTATTATTAGGATAGGACTGCCTCGTTGACCGAGTGGTCGCTAGTGCGCCGGCCAGGGGTCTCGGGTTCAATTCCCGGGTCGGGCAAAGTATGACTGGTTTTAAAAAAAAAATCTCATTGGCAGCACGGAGTCTAGAATTGTGTCCGGTATATGGCAATAGGCTCACTCCCAATCACATGGGACTCATAACATAAATAGTGAAAAGTGGGTGTTACATTGTACAGTGGCATAATGTAAACCTCTGCCTACCCCTTCAGGGATAAAAGGCGTGATGTTATGTTATTAGGATAGGACAACCAGCAGTAGATACAAACATTAAGTCTTATATCTAAGCACTTGCATCATGCACTGTATCTATCAAACACAAAAATATTTTTTCAATTTGAACCAGTAGTTCCCGAGGTTAGTGACACTTCGCAACATAAATCCCTCGTCTACACAGACAGTCAGTTATGAGCCGTAACATTTAAGGGTGCAATTAATTTGTCAACGAAGTAAGAGGATGAAATATCAGTATTTTATTTTGTTTACAAAGTAAATGGTTTTACTGTGCATGTAGTTAAGATAGGAGTTATTGCCTTATCGTATTTCTTCTTATTACCAAATGGGTTCAATTTTGCACTATCTGCTACTTTATAAGTAAAATGTTATGTCTGCACTATTTTTGAATTAAAAACCAAAAACAGCATCCAAAAATATAACATATTTTTTTGTATAGATCTGTTATGAAACGAGTTATAAGCAATATCATCTTTTTTTAACGTTGCCCAACACTAGGTATGATTTTCTTCTGTGTCGTGGGTGCGTTTACAAACATACAAGTTCACATACACATGACACTCAGACCCGGAACAACAATCAGTGGATCACACAAAGAGTTGTTTCGTGCGGGAATCGAACCCTAAACACGCCACAGCCACCGCGCCAACCCTGCAGTCGATTCAATACAAAAAATCCTCACATAACTCACTGTCTCGAAAAATAACTTATTAGAGCTGCCAAAACTAACCATTGACAATGCTTCCTTAATACCGATAGGAACGTGCGATAACGGTTAAAACGTACGTGGAAAACGTAAGCTCAGCTTGATTCACGTAAGGAAAATAACGTTAACGATGAAAGCCGTCACGTAACTGGGTCAATTAATTTGCCAATACCGAAATAGATTTTTTTCCTACACTATGTTACGTAGGGATTCCGAAATAGGACGAAATTGACCTGACTAGTAAGGCATTGAGTTACGCCGCTAATGGACTGCCCTAGGCACATAGCATGTTTTATTCATTCTCCGCTGGTGCGCACTCACCTTTAAAATGTATCGTAAATATTTTGGGTATTCTCGAACAAGTCGCGGTTACACTGAAACTTGATTAATTCTACTGAGACTTCAAATCTGAATATATTACAAATATTGTTTTATTTCTTGGTCGTTAAAATTTTTATTTTATGTGATGTCGTTGAAGTCGATGCTTAGTCGGCAAAGGTCGAACCACACTTCAAATGATCCTTGTTTGACACTTTCAATAAAAGTACATTATAATCAATCTCTATTACGTTGTATTCAATTAATTTAAAAATGTGTTCAGTTCATGCATAATATTTTTATCAAGCGCAATTAGCAACTTTATCACAATTTAATTAATAGATATATGATTTAGTCTAGGTAATGAATTCCTATTGGTAATTATTTTCTTACTATAATAATACAAATGACTGCCTCGTTGGCCGAGTGGTCGCAAGTGCGACTGCCGGACAAGGGGTCTCGAGTTCGATTCCCAGGTCGGGCAAAGTATTACTGGGGTTTTAAAAAAAAACTCTCAGTAGTAGCACGGCGTCTGGAATTGTGCCCGGTATATGGCAATAGGCTCACCCCTATTACATGGTGGGACTCATAACATACATAAATAGTGAAAAGTAGGTGTTACATTGTACAGTGGTATAATGTGCACCTCTGCCTACTCATGGGAATAAAAGGCGTGACGTTATGTTATGTATGTAATTTTAATACAAAAGTAACATCTTCCAAAAAACATAAATTAAAGACGCCAATATTAATTGAAAAGATGATTACAAAATTTGCATTCTCTGAATTTATTCCACCCAATTTAATACAGTGGTAGAAGAACCAAATTATTTATTAAAATATTCAAGTGCCTGTATAATTTAAAAGCATTTTATTTAGCGCATTTTCTTCATTTTGATCATTAGTCTCTAAAGAAATCGGCACCTATACCTAAAAGCTAAAAATCGTTAAAATTTTACTACAGGTACTTTTTTATCGTATTGTTTTCATTACAACCCTTTTTTTAATTACAACTCCTAAAAGAGTAATGAAAGTTATCGAAAGAAACGTTGAGAATCTATGAAGGTTAGCTTAGATTCATATTTCACAAGGTACAAACGCTATAAGGAAAAATCAAGGTACTTTAGTACTGTACACTGGACCACAATTATTGACTTGGTATTTGGTACAGGAAAAACATTTCGTCACATCTTTTTATGTACCTTTTCCATCAGATGATAGAGTGGTTCGATGACAGTCACGCACTCAAATGTTAAACTTCAAAAACATAGTTTTTTCCTCATATTTATGTGGTTTTTGTCATTGCTTAACTATTGGGTTTTTTGCTTTTAAAATAGGGTAGTTTCCTTAATTTTATTTTAATGTCCGTCTGGTAGATTATTTTAAAATATTAAACACGTATTTTTTTCTTTTCTCACAAAATTAAATGGTTTGAAATTGAAAAAAAATGAAAAATATATTGATTTGAAACATCGCGTGACGTCACAGCGTGCTACAAAATGTACCACGTTCTGACGTAGTTACCTCCCACTCCTAAACTTAACGCCATTTTATTTAAGTATTGTAACTTTATACGAGAAAATAAAAAAAATACATGTCTAATATTTTTTTCATTATATAACTGACGGACTAATTAGATTTTTAATTTTCTTACTCTGGAAACTACCCTATTCTATGCAATAGCTAGTTTGAATTATTCTGTTATTTATTGGAAATAGTAGTTTACTACCTGTGTAACCAGTACATAGGATTAGGCAAAGTATTGTTTGGTGCACATCAACACCCACCCTAACCCTTTAAGTGAATCACAGGAATGTTGACACATTGTACTAATGTTAAAAAGGCTTAGATCTGCCCACACAACTTGGCTTTATGACCTACAAGGCAAAAACCTGCGTAAATGAATGAAAGGACTTATAAAGGTTGGATATAGTTCAGTGAACTTTACAAGTAGGTGGTAACAAAACGTAACTGCGATGACTGATGGCCGGACATTTATGAATCGTCATATTTTTTGCTCGTCCGCACCAGGTCAGTGATAAATGATGGAATTGGAATCGGGAACCCGACATTTTCCACCAAAATCAAATCCTCATTTAGATCATTGAATACTCTTTTAGGTATTACCATTTGCAGTAGATTAAGGAAAATAGTCTTTGGTTTTGTTCTAATGCCTATAATTTGGCATATTCATGTTATTTAGATCCACATTTAAATTTATGACTCAAGTCTTCGCATCTGGTTATTTACCCACTGTCTGGAATTTAAGAACTGTGTGGGTAATGATATACAAGCAAACTGCCATTTTTTTTTTAAGTTTCCGTACGGTAACACGTGCATTGAAATTAAAAGCTATTAACGATACCAACTGTCGTGGTGGCTCGGAGGTTTAAGACGCCAGCTCCTCATGCATGAGGGTGCGGGTTCGAAACCTACCAACGGCAAGTACCAATGTGACTTTTTCCGAGTTATATGTACTTTCTTAGATTATTTAGACACCACTGACAAACGGTGAAGGAAAAACATCGTGAGAAAACCTCGGCTTATAATTTCTAATTATAAGTTTGAAATCGCCAACCCGCATTGAGCAAGCGTGGTGATTAATGCTCTAACCTTCTCCGTGTGAGAAGAGGCTTTGCGCAGTAGTGGGCATTTATAGGCTGTTGATGATGATGATGATGATGAACAATACCAAATTTAAATTAAAATAGAGCAGAATTTAAAGTGATGTGCAAAGACTACGCCATGCACTTCCGATATTAATTTGAGTCTAGTAAGTAGTAAACTAGTTAAAGGTCGGACGCGGGTATCGGCATAACTTAATTTATCCTGTATCGTAGTACATTGTTACGTTGCTCATATGTGGACATGATCCAGTTATGGCAACGTGTGTACGCATCCATTGTTTAATAGCAGGTAAATTATTGTTGTGTGTAGTGTTGAATTGTTGAATTAGCTCGTTAGTTCATTATAATTTCATGGATGGTAAAACAGTATGTTTGCTGGCAATATTGGGATTATAATGCGCTTAGGTTGATAAAAAAAAATATGTTCTTGTTTAAGACAAATATACATATTACGCACAATACACTGCTACCATAGTCGCTAATTAATAATTCTCTCAGTCAAATCGAATACAAGAAAAATATAACCTGTTAACTAATAACCACATTTAGTAATGTAATTAGGATTACTAAAACGTAGTACAGCTACACACGGAAATATTGGAGTAAAGTTGGGCGGAGAAGCTAAAAGACGGCGTGCGGTGTGATTTGTCTAATTCACCCTTAGTGTAAACGGGAAAAACATGGCGCCACATTAATATCGGTCAGAAATAAGGGCAAGTGCACACCTTACGGATTTCCGATAAATGAAAACATCAGTCAGAGTAATGCGTCACTCGATCATGTTCCCCGCATGTGAGGACACGCGCCTGCGATTTAAATAAATCGACCAATTTATTTGGTACGATAACATTTTCTCACCTATTATGTACGGTGATTCTCGAAAAACATGAGTTTCCGGGACACACCTCCGATATAAATCTTAGAGCAAATTATATGGAATTTCCATGAATGGCGAGCATTATAGTCACGAATGGCCATTATGTTAATTCGCATCAATATGCAGAGCTCAGGAAGTTGTGTAGGTTAAACTCAAGCTGTTGCCTAAGATATTGGGGATATAAATGATGACGTCACTGTAGCTTACTAGGCCAGGTTATACAAACAGACTTATTATTCAGTCCGTGAATGGAATTAGATCATTGTTATGTGTTTTGCCAAAACAAAACCTCTCGAAATGAATGATACGAATCTTGGTTTGTCCTATTTCTTTTATTAAGGGGAACGATATCATCTTTACAATCATACTAGGTACTTACTTATAAACGCAAAAATGAAATATCTGTTCTACATATTCCTATCTCTGAAGTGACGTAATATATTTTTGGTAACTTAGAGATGAAAGCAAAGCATAATAAATTCTCAAAACGGAACTTAATTTACTAAAAGACGATTTTTCAATCATCAGTTAATTCTTAACTGTGTAAAATAAGATTGACATATGACAGTTATTTGTATGGATGAATTGTCAAATATTCAAAGTTATTCCGCTGATAAAATTTAACTGAGCATTGAAAAACTGGTCCTAAACAAAACATTTGGAAATCAATCAATTCGCAGATTCGCGTTCAAAACTATAAACAAAGTAATTTGTAAGAAGGATCATCAGAAAAGAAATCATAATTCTAAAACAAAACTCAAACAATACCTACCAAATTGATGATTAAGGTGAGACGTCCCAAATCAAACCACACAGCCGATTACGTCAGCTAAATCTAACACGAAATTAATTGACAAGGCATTTCCCCAAACAATAACCGTTCAGTGAAATTAGATTACATGGGTTGACATTGTATCACCATTATTACAACAATGGGATTTGTAATGGATGCCTGCTTAATTGAACGGTAATCATCCAACGGGACGATACTAAGGAACGCGTTTGAGAAGCTCCCGAAGGTACGTTTATCTTTATGGTTATTTTACATGTATATTAATATAGACTATTATACAGCAGCGCTTTCACATACACGAAGAAAATTGCCCGATCGACAGTATCTTGGACATATCTATCGCTAACGGTGGTCTTATAGTATATTTGTAATTATTTCTGAATATCTGAATAATATGAAATTGTTATGTTTTCGGCTTACTCACGTAATAATTTGACGAGGAACTCGACTAGTTTCAAGCCATGCTAGAGGCTCGTATTCATGAGCAGCAATTATGCGCGCTGCTACTGTACTGTACTGTACTACAGTAACAGCGCGACAGTCGCCGCGTCGCGGGTCGTGAAATGCTGCTCATGAATATGAGCCTCTAGCATGACTTGAAACTAGTCGAGTTCCTCGTCAAAGTATTACGTTAGTAAGCCGAAAAAATAATAATTTATTTAGTATGTCTCACGAAAGTTACAATACAAAAAAATATGAAAATGGTCCTGTCATCTCATTTTCATTTCAACTTTTTATTTTATAGACACCACTACTCACAGGAAATGAACTATCAAATTTTAAAATAGTTAGTGGTAAATTAGCCCCTACTGAAACATAATCTTTAACTACTTAATTTACCACGAACATTTACCTACTGATAAAGTTAAACGGCCTAGTTATTAACAATATTAAGGCTACGACCTTTTAATACTTACAGCATTATGACTCAACTAGAGTCAACACAAGAATACTGTGGACATGGGTAATTCCCTAAAGAAAAGTATATAATGTACAAAGTAGTGTCTATGCTTCACAGAAGTACAATGACCTCAGGCTAGTCTTTTCCCGCCCGTAATAAGAGCGGTGACAGTCGAGAGGTACTTTATCTACCTCAACGTATTTTTCCCTTCGTTCCGCAATAACAACCGATTTAATATCTCGAGCAAGGTACCTGGCAAACAGTCCATGACAAATATTACCCCGCCTTGGGCCAGACAGGACCGCTTAGTCCCCGAGGCCCCAAAATAACACCCCATCTGATGCCATCTCCCCGAACGATTTGTAAATTGCTCTATTAATTTGGAATCCTGTGAGATTTTATCGTTCGTGAAATATTGTGTTGCTAGCACAAATTTCAGGCGACGATATTTTCACCGGTTTCGTGTTACCTTGACCGTTACCTTGACTTATCTCCTTCAAATAACATAATAAATCTTATAAAACTCTCGTAAATTATTTTCACATGATTCCACTACTTTCGTTTGGAACGGAATAATTATGGAATAAGAATAGAATTCTTCACATAACTTCAAATAATTTATTAACATAATAATAACATTAAACATTTAAAACGAAAAAGAACATCTTAATATTATTTTAACATCACGCAATATTTTTAAGATACTTTATTCTCAAACAATAGAACAGATTTTAATAAAAGCGAAAAAATCTGTCTGAACCCTTTCTCACGAATAAGTCGGCTTCAGAGCGGAAAATAATTATTCTAAGTGAATCAGATATTTTCTTTCTAATTTGTGCCATCCTCTCCCCAACATTTAAATCGTTTAATCAAGCAGAAGCAATTGAATAAATTTAAATTACCCACGAAAACAATATCTATTCAGAATTCTGATTAGTTTAATTAAACTGAGACTATGATTAAATTTATATCTTTCCCGTTTGCGTTTTATTAAGTCCATAAATTGTGCCCATAGTACTCATAAATATTATGTATTATGTTAAATATTTTCAACAATTTTCCTATATACCTCTCTACCTTTATATCGAGCCTTTTAATGAAGTACCAATTTGCTCTTAGTTCAAAGCTTATTTATTTATTATAACCAATTTTACGTTATCAATAAGCGTAATTCTTAGAATTCCTAACCTTTTTGGAAACGATTAAGTAACAAGTGGAGTGAGTGAACCGAAACATGCTTCCGTTATTAAAACAAAAAGGTTCCATTGAAAAAACTTACTCCTTTTTTGTTTTATGAAAATACTTTTTAAAATATTTTGCCTTGAAGTGTAGCGGTGATAGTGCGAGCTAAAATTTTGCTGGTTTTGATTTACAAGTTAAAGAAAAATAAGTTCTTTTTAATGAAGTCATTTAACACACTTGTTAACACGAACATCAATGCCAAACTTTAAAAAAGTAGATGCAAATGAATAAACGTACAATACAACATCTCAAGTAAAACCCATCACATGTTACATTATTTCATTGAATGACAAACAAGCAAGGACGAGACTAACGATGTTAAGTGATAAACTTGCCCGCGGCTGTTCACAAAATCAATGCAAACGTGTTACCAACCAGAATCTCCAAGATCAAGCTCCAACCTTTATGAACTGAGAACATTTTGCACTCTATAGTACAATGTTAATGCATAAAGAAGATATACCTAGCAATACTATAAGGAAAACCATATAAAAACCGTGTTCACACAAAGAAATGTCTCAGAATTTCCTGAATACTTCGCTTGCTCAAATTATGAAGCAACCTATTTTCTTCTTCTTCACATTCAGAACTGGCAGACTATATAAAAAGTTGACTTGAACAATAATAATTTATCTCAAAATTATACAGTTTGCTTTCAAAAAAATAATTCCGGTCTAACTTTATTTGTACCGAACTCCTGTTCATTTTAATTTCAATGTCGCGGAAAGAAATGGAATGAATATAAAACATTTTTGGTCAAATATTTGCCGTGAAAGGTAAAGCTTAGTTCTTAAGGCTATGTACATATTAACAAGCGTTCCCTGGAGAAACTGGTCCCTGTCGACTTTATTTTCATGTTCACGATTAATTTATTCTTCCAATTAGGTGCTTCAATGTGAAATTTTCTTTGAAAAACAATTTCAGTAAGAAAGTTCAGTGTTCATATTCAAAAGTTAAGGCAATGTTGACGGACAAGTCAATTTTGTGTCTAACAAGCTTGATTCGTGGTTCTATTTTTGCGATGAATATTAATTCAGAAAAATAGGAAGCTAACTTAACTCAAGGAAAGTGGGTTGTATTTGTGCTTTGCAGAACTACGGCAAACTGAACAGAGATGTATTATAGCGAAGCTATTCTAAAGACTTACCCGGGCGTACGAAGTAAAGCGTAAAGAGCCATCAGACCACAGATGGGGCCCAATAGGGCCGATGCCGATTCGGAGTTGCGGAGAACCTAACGGATTACCGGGGCTCCGGCTCGACGTGCAGGAGAAGGAACGGGGTGGTTTTTAGTCAGTAAGAGTCTGACACTCCCTCCCGCCACATCCAGGCGGGAACAGTAATTCGATGATATTCCCCCTTAAAAAAAAATCTAAATAATAATAATAATAATACCAATTTATTTCAGATAATAAAATCCATAAAATTACATTAAAAACGAATTCAGGTTCAAAATTATATAAATTAACAAATTGACTTTATAGCTAGTATCATAAAATTAAAATAAAAATCAATTCGTTCATTCATCAAATAATCAAAATAATAAATTACACAAACACACAAAGAACATACATAGTCAATTAATTATAAGTAGTCAGTTTCAATTATAAATAATCAATACAATCTCAATATAAGTCAATAATAATACAAGTCAATAAAAAATACAAGTCAATAGATAATAATACAAGTCAATAGATAATAATACAAGTCAATAGATAATACAATTCAATAGATAATAATACAAGTCAATAATATAGGTATGTCAACTATAAATATGAGAGACCGCTCGCGTGCAATCGCATCCACCTCATCAGCATTGGTGAGTCCCACCGCTGGGACAATGTGCTCAGAATACCATTCGGGCTGCCACGCACACGCCTTAACAGCGAGGCGCACCTTTTCCTGATTATGGCGAAAAAATCATCAGTTTGCGCCTCAGCAAACATAGCGGAAGCACTACAAAAACGTGGCAGCCCCAATAATATCCTAAACGCATTGTTATACTGCACTCGCAGTGCACTATACCCCCGCAGCGCAAAATTAGTCCACAGGCTGCACGTGTAAAAGGTCTGGCAGTACGCCTTGAATAATGTTATCTTTACTTGAGTAGTACAACGTGCAAACCTGCGAGCCAACATATTACACCGGATGGACAGAGCCCTGCGTTCCCTCTCGATGTCCTCATTGTCACACAAGTCTTCAGTCACCCAGTGACCCAGATACTTAAAGGCACTAACCTTTTTCAGACGCATGCCGCACAGAGTTACATGAGGAACATGGGAGTAGCATTTGCTACGTGACTTGAACACCATGAACTCACTCTTATTCGCGTTGTATCTGAGCCCATGGGCTTCCGCGTATGATTGGCAGATGCACATCAATTTCCGTAACGCTGCAATCGATGGGCTCAGTAACACCATATCATCAGCGTAGCTTATGTTATTTATACTGACTCCGTCTATGGAACATCCGATACCAGTGTTACTGAGCTCACCGATGAGCCGGTTCATGTACAAATTAAAGAGATGAGGGGAGCTAATTCCCCCTGCCTAACTCCGCATTCCAAACCGTATACATCAGAATGTGCACCAGCCCATCTCACTCTGTTGCGCTGATTGGCGTACCAGAACCTCAGCAATGAAATTACCTCCCGAGGTACCTCCGTGTCACTCTCCAGCTTCCGCCACAGCCTATCGTAACACACCAAGTCAAAAGCTTTTGATAAATCAAGGTAACATGCATAGACAGGTGTGCCACGACCAGTATAATACTGAACAGTCTGCTTGAGGCAGAGGATAGCATCCTCAGTTGAAAGTCCTGGTCTAAACCCAAACTGGGCGTCGTGTAATTGTAGACGCTCTTCCAACTGCTTGTCAAGCAAACTGTCCAGCACCTTTGCTATAACAGTAGCCAGAGAGATAGGTCTATAATTTGACAGATCCGATGAGTCACCTGTTTTATTCTTTAGGATCGGCACCACTGTAGTGTACATAAGTCTCTCGGGTAAGTAACTGTGACCAATACAGAGGCTGAAGAACATCGAGAGAACTCTAGGCAGGTGCATCCCTGCATACTTAAGGTGCTCGATGCTGAGATCATCGTGACCAGGAGACTTGCCCCTCACCATCTTATTTATAATAGTAGCAACTATCTTCGCAGTACATCGTACACTAATTGCGGTGATAAGATTCTCAGCAGCGGGCACCCGAGACGCCGGCCCGAGCGGGGACTCAACCCTGAAATGCCGCTGGAACGCACAAGCTATATCATGGGGGTCATGCTCACCACCAACGCTAGCAGGAAGGCTCGACCCCGGGCTTAGCTTTTTAGTGTTTTTCCAAAAACTACTAAAGTCTTTATTAAAATGGTTTTCTGCTATAATATTCATTTTTATTTGTGTTTCATTTTTATGACAAGAAGCCAACTTTGATTTAAATATTTTTCTGGATTCACACATCCTAATATATAAATCACCAGACTTTGGTTTCCCAGCGGACACCCACGTCCGAAAACAAAATCGAGCCCTCCTGTGAGCGTCACTGACATACCGGTTCCAGCCAGTAACATACCTACGGTTGTAACGTTTAGGCACAGAATAGCTAGCTTTTGCAGCCCTCGTCAAAATATTAATTATCTTATTATACATGTCATCTAATAAATATTTATGCTCGTCAATATTACACATACCGTCAGCACAACATTGAAATTCCGGGGGAAAGTCAATTAACTTTAATTTAGAATTACAAATACGATGATATTTGTCTATTTGATTTGTATTTCTTTCTCCCCATTTTACACTATTGCGAGATATATTACTTGATTTCGTCGGCTGTTGGCAACTTGAGCGGATAGCATTAAAATTACAAACAAGCAATAACGGATAATGATCGGACCAATATACATCGCTGTTAAGTACAGACGCACTTAATATGGCCGAACGCGCAGCGCTCGTCACCACACAATGATCGAGCCAGCTGTGGCTGCCACTCGCACCGCACACATACGTATAAGTGTCATTAGGTAAAAGTTCCGTATCTACGCACGACCAAGATTGTTCCGTGCAAAATGATAACAACTCTGAATGAAACAGCTTACCCGGATGAGCGTTGAAGTCCCCAAGTATAATCACTGAGTTAACATCGTTACCTTCAATAATGGCGTTTAGTTCACTTAAGCACTCCGTAAATTCACATAGATTATCATTTGAATTAGTAGGCATGTACACTGTTATCACCAACAAAGACCGGTTTTCACACATAATTTTTATAGCAGCGATACGCACACTACTGCACGGAATAACGACCACCTTCGGGAACACAGCTGATCGCCACAACAGGGCCACACCCCCGTACGGTCTGCCGCGAAGCACACCCGTAGACAGGTCTACCGCCGACTTTCCAGTGAAGGAGAATGCACCATCAATGTTGCCCAGCATAGGGATATCGTGCTGCAATAGCCACGTTTCCTGCAGCGCAATGATGTCTGCTTGATTACAAAGTCTTCTCACACATTCGATTGACCTCGAGATATTTTTACAATTAAACGATATTAGTTTGGTAGTTTTATCTATTATGTTAGCTTGGTTTTATCAATATCTCGATATTCACGTACCACAGAGTTGTGAGAAAAGTCAACAAATCGCCGAAACATCACTCCACTTGGCCAAAAATCATCCCTCAGAAATACGTTGAGCTTATTTTTAGGTACAAATATTTTATAAGCATTGTAGTCCTTCGCAATTTTCATATTCATTTTTTGCAGGTCAATGTCTATGTTTACTTTGCTTGTAACGTATTTCTTAATGTCACTCGTAGATGTCTCCTTTGATACATTGTAGACATATATCGGAACCTTGACGTCAGCGGCCCTGAAGTTCGAAGTTCTATCTACGTTACCCTTTCCAACTTTACCCTGGAAACGGTTTCTCAACCTCTTTTTTTGAACCAGTATAAAGCCGTCGTCCAAAGGTTGAGACCTAAACTCGCCTTCCGAGTCACTTAAGATTTCGGAAAAACTTTTTGTGAGGAATCCTTTGTAGTTGAGGCAGCGGTGGCGGCGGGGGGCGCGCGTTCCGATGACGTGTTGGTGTCAGCTGTTTTGAGCGCTCCGTCGGAATGTAGACCGTTAGGCTCCCGGCACGGAGTAGTTTTCAGTGTACCCTCATCAGAAAAAGTTATGCGTTTTTTTGCAGGAGAGACTGTTGGACTTTTTCTGCGAGCTACTGGTGCATTACACAGAGGGGACAAACCCATGGGTCCGCTTTCACACTCAAAACTAGATAGCATGGAGGCAGCACCCTTTTTGGTATTGACATTTCGTTGGAAATTATTTACTATGGACGCGTTTTTTAGAGATTCTACCTCCACCCGCAGGTTCCTCATCTGTTCCAATGTAGCATATTCTTCGCAAATACGGTCTAAGTCACTTCTCATTTTTACAATATCCTTCAGTATCCTAGTTACATCTACGTGGTCAAAAAGTACTGGAGGTAACTTTTGCAGGTCCCGTGCCACAAAAATAGGAATATCCTCAGGGTCAGTCTCTTTCAATAGGCATACTATATCGTCAATATTACGTATTGTTTTGCCTTGTTTTTTCCGTATCTTCTTTTGCTTTGTTGTCGTAACGGAATCGAACAACAAGTTTTTGGCTTTCAGAATATCATTTTCCGAGAAAGCACTAACACAGATTCGGCTTATACTTTCTTCATCCATCACATCTATCTTATTACAGATAAAAGCAAGTATTTCGTTGATCACCTAGCACATTTCACAACATCCGAGGACATTGTTTTACTCGATTGACTTTCCATCGCGGCAATGACGTGCGTACGCGCCGAACGCAATGACAGAACTGATGACTTGAGACTTGAGAGTAATTTCTTAAAAGAATATAAAACATTTTGGTATCAGAACCAAGTATATCTGAAAATCATCAGATAATCTCTCCGAGATAGCTTTGTTATGTGCACGTACTTGGTGTAGCCGAAAAATCTTTTCAAGTTGTATAAAAACACGTTACTCAGCAATTTACATGCTAATTCGTAGTCAAAGAAAAACAGGGCAAGTTCACAACGCGTATATGATGGGGTCAGCTGCGGGAAAGGAAATACTGGAACCCGGTTATTTGTATGTACTTGTGTATTATACATATTGTAATAAAATCGTAGAAAAGTCGAAACTGTACATTAAATATTTTTTTAAAATACTTGGGGCGTGATCTACAGTCGATACCGAAGCCAAAAATATGGTTTATAGAATTTTCGTCTGTTTGTCTATATGCATGTCCGGGATGATCTCAAAAAGTACTGCATGGATTTCCTTCAAATTTTGTTTAATTATTACTACAGGTCGGGTCAACATATAGGTTACATATTATCACGCTTTCACCTACAGGGTAAGCGCAGTAAATCACTGTTCCACGCGAATGAAGTCACGGGCACAGCTGGTATACATTACATATATGAAACTTTAAGGAACTATAATATGCATGTACAGAGAATAAAATTTTCTGTTGTACAATTCTTTTTTCTAATTGGGTAAAGGATTCTTTTCCTTCTACCAATTGAAGAGGACCAGGAAAAAATGTACGAAACGGAATGTAACACATATTTGTAGAGTCTGTTAGATATCCAATGGAATAACAGTGTGGGTATGTTACTTTAACTATATATTTCCGTATCCATAATAACTATATTTAATATTTGTACGTCTCGCGGCAAAATTAACAAATATTGTTTTTGTAACACCATTTTGTATATACTTATGTTATACAAATAAATATTCTGAGTCTGATTCTATATATTCTACATCCCTTTAGTTTGGTGAACGTATAAGCGTGCTTCTTTCTAATACATATTCTATGATTATATCTTATAATATAATCATCAAAGTTCTCAGCTTGCTCCAAGATACAGAAGTTCCCAAATTATCCCCTGTCGCAGTCAGCGTGTCGACAACACGTCTCGTCTTGTTGTCCGCGTGATTGATCACGTCTACATACGTGATACATCTCCCCTTGTATTTAGCCAGTCACGTCGCCTACGTAGATACCTATTACTGCCATACCCTTTCTTATCTTATATCGTATATGCGTATTTGAATGCTGTGGTCTAGAACTAATTAAGTATGGAATTATAATAATCTGTATTTATAGGACACCTTCATCGAATGTCATGATTTTTTTAAATAAACTAAATAGTCTATTAAGTACGCTATGTAGTAATGCGAAAAAAAAATTTATTGTGTGTGGCGATATAAATATAGATATTCTAAAGCAATCTAAGGATAGTAGGGATTATAACCATTTACTAATCAATTACAACTTAAAACAAATGATTTCAACGCCCACTCGTGTAACGGAGACAACTAAGACTTGTATTGACCACATTTCAACCACCATCGAAAACGGCTTTGCAAGTGTCCTTGAGCTTGGTTTATCAGATCACACGGCCCAATCTTATTCCTGGAGAATTAACGAACGAAAAAAACCAGTGTTGAAATGGTGGTATGAACTCAAACGAGATTACTGTATTGAAAATAAGTTAAAGTTTTTAAAAGCAATCTCTAGCTTATCATTTCATGACGTATTTGAAGCAAAATCCACAAACGAATCATTTTACAAATTTTATGACACCTATTTATTATTTTATAAATTATGTTTTCCTATAATCCGCGTAAAAAAGATTAACAAAACACTAAACAAATCAAATTGGCTTACAAAAGGTATAAAAATAAGTTGTAGACGTAAAAGTAGATTACATTATAAATTAAAACACAACAGTACTGAAACACACAAAAATAGTTATAAAAAATATTGTAACGTATTGAAAAATTGCATTTTGACGTCACGCAAGAGTAACAACACAAACTATATAAATAGAGCTCCAAATAAGTGTAAAGCGGCCTGGAATATTATAAAAAAACACACTGACACAGATTTAAAGAATACGTGTATTTCGAAAATTACAATTGACAGTACAGATTATGTGAGTCCTGCATCTATTGCAAATCATTTTAATCACTTTTTTATTGACGTAATTACGAAAATTAGATCAGGTGGAGAACAATCTACAACTTCCAATATTAATAATATAGAATCAATTGATAATTCACTTTTTTTGTATCCTATTGACGAAACCGATTTAAAAAGCATAATAAGGACTCTTAACGATTCAAAAGCTACGGGCTATGATGATATTCGTACTGATATTGTAAAATTATCTGCTAACGTGATCTCGAAACCGCTCTCATACGTTATTAATCTCTCATTGGGGGAGGGGGAGTTTCCCGATGTACTGAAAAGGTCAATAGTCAAGCCATTGTATAAAAAGGGGGAAAAAACTAAAATGGATAATTACAGACCCGTCACACTGATACCTATATTCGCAAAGGTTTTTGAAAAGGTTTTCCTGAAAAAACTAATTAACTTTATAGATAATCATAAAATTGTAAGGGATGAACAAAATGGTTTTCGTCGAAACAGAAGCACATCTTTGGCAGCATTTCGGTTAGTGAGATCAATAATGGACTCAGTGGACAACAAAATACCGGTTTCAGTGCTTTTTATGGATATGAGCAAGGCATTTGATCATGTAAGTCATGAACTCTTACTAGCTAAGGTTGATAGATACGGTATTAGAGGGAAAGCGTACGACTGGCTAAAATCATACTTATCTGATCGGACACAGGCGGTGGAGATCTCAAGTTATAATGAGATATCCAAAACACGTGAACTATATCGTTCTTCCTTTTTGACAAATGAATACGGTGTGCCTCAAGGTAGCATTTTGGGCCCTACATTGTTTTTGCTATACATTAACGACTTTCCAAATGTCATAAACCACGAATGTGTATTATTTGCGGATGATACTACTATTGTCGTAAAATGTAAGAATAAAAGTACTTATGAGAGAGAAATAAACACCGTGCTCCAGACAACTATACAGTGGCTAGAAGGGAACAACCTAAAAGTTAATATAGATAAAACTAAATTCATTCAGTTTCATACCTACAGGAATAAACCCGCCGAATTAAATGTGATGTATAAAGGGATAGCTCTGTCAGAAGTTGAGTCAGTGAAATTTCTTGGGATTACACTGGACAAGTTCTGCTCTTGGAAGAATCAAGTGCAAGATGTTTGTGGTAAAATTAATAGTTTTGTTTATCCCTTGAGACGTATCAGCCGTGAAATATCGAGAGAGGCTGCAATGACTGCGTATCACGGATACATCCTCCATATTGCGATATGGGGTTATTCTTTGGGGTCGATGTGTTGAGATAGAACAAGCATTTATAATGCAAAAAAAGTGTATTAGAGCGATATTCGGGTTGAAGCAAATAGATTCCTGTCGCCCGTTCTTTAGAAAATACAAAATTTTAACCTTGCCTTGCCTCTACATATTAGAGTCGTGTATATTTGTTTTTAAGCATAAGCGACTATTTGAGAATCCGGCAAGTTATTACGCTCCACGGTCTCACAATGCCAACAAATTATATCGACCTAAAACAAATCTCACACTCACATCAAATAACAGTTACATTATGTGCATTAAATTATATAACAAAGTTCCAAATTCCATTAAGGCACTACCTTTTCATAAATTTAAACGAGGTTTAATAAACCTGCTAATTGACAAATGTTTTTACAGTGTGCTTGAGTATTTAGATTATAAATTGTAATATGTATTTAATGGTTTGTGAATTGTAATGTAATCTATTTATAATATGTGTGACATTCCTATAAAATTGACATTTATAGAATATTGTGTGTGACATTTATGACATTTTGTATTAATTTTGTGACATCTTCTATTTTATAAAATTCACTTCTAATCGTAATTTTCTTTGAGATAGCAGTATAATAAAATTTTGACAAGTCTGTAAAGTACCTACATTATTTTTGCACGCCGATGTTGAAGGCAAAATAAGAGGACGTACCTATGTTATTAGAAAATGACAACTATCTGTACCTTATTTACGCAAATAAATAATTTTTGATTTTGATTTTGATTTTGATTTTGATCATTAATGGGTTTTTTGGAAATCTGGTTTAGATATTTTCTATTTTCCCAAAAAAATTCCTGGAATTGTTTTTAATTTTCCATCTAACATAACATAACATCACGCCTTTTATCCCCGAAGGGGTAGGCAGAGGTGCACATTATACCACTGTACAATGTAACACCCACTTTTCACTATTTATTTTATGAGCCCCATGTAATAGGGGGTGAGCCTATTGTCATATACCGGGCACAATTCCTGACTCCGTGCTACTACTGAGAATTTTTTAAAAACCCAGTAATACTTTGCCCGACCTGGGAATCGAACCCGAGACCCCCTGCCCGGCAGTCGCACTTGCGACCACTCGGCCAGCGAGGCAGTCATATAAACCATATTTGTGGCAAAATTGATTAAATTTTATTTAGTTGTGCGGCAAGCAATAACCACACTGGCTCACGATAGTATTAAAATGCGAATCTGAGTAACTTTACCAGTACAGAGATCAGCGCTACTTTCTCTGCATGTTCTCATTTACGCAAAGATGCAAAAAGAAAACGATTTCTAGAATCCTTAGATAAAAAGATTACGCAGCTTTGTGGTTATCGTATAATAAGGAAGGTTTCATGCGCTTATATTGAAATATTATCACCATCATAACCATTACTTTATATTGTAATTTGTAAATGTAAAGTCTATTAATATTATGAGTATATTTTTCCTGCATGGTGTGCTTTTCATACTTTTAATATATAGTAGGAATGAAATATAGAATATCTCTAAATTGATAAATTTAGCTTCGTACAAGGTAACTGATTATTTTATACGTAAAATCTATTTGAATTGTGCATTTTTCATCAGTCTTACTGTGTTGTTATATTAGTAACACTAAAAAAGAGAATACCGTATCTATTAAACAGTCTTCCGGCAGACATAAGAAGTGAAACAAATTCAAATAGGTTTAAACGAAAATTGAAGTCATATTATTTAGAAATGCCCTAATAATAAGTAAGTATAAGTTTCAACGCCTGTATAACATTTAAATATAAGTACATTTAATTGTAATGTTTAGCGACTCGACCCCGCAGTCAAACCATTGCAACGGTTTTGTGGGGCTTAGATTATAAGATACTTACCTGTGTGATATAAAGATAAATAAATAAATAATAAATAATTGTCCTGATCCAATTTTTCAGAAACATCACCTGGTGATAGTTAGTACGATCCGATTTACTCATAGCTCCTAAAATATCTTACTTTATTGGATTTAGTTTAGCCGATAATACAATAATAGGACCAGGAACAAATTCTGGGAATCCTAAATGTTTAGGGAACATAAATTCGTTACTTACAGGTCTCTGAAGAGTATTTTTAAAACATAAAAAAGGACATTCATTTGCGATCTCTTGTTGTATTCCTACTATGCCTCAAAGATTTTCTTCCTCATCAGAAGATAAAATTACTGACTAAAAGTAGGAAATACCAGATGAAAGACTTTGTATAACTGATTTCTAACGAGGTTTAGGTCTGCAAAATCTTATTAGTTTAAGCGAACGTATTTTTGGGGAACAAAACTGTCCTTGACAAGTCTATAACTGATTACACTTAATGACTTTCACATACACACACATACACACACATACAGAGTAGGCCTCACGACATAGCCGCGACCGCAGACGCTGCTCCTGAAGAAGAGCCCGTCTGTAACTCAAAACTAGTAGAGCTTTTCTCTTTACTGGAGTAACTCTTTAGACTGCACGGTTGGCGCGGTGGTTGGGCAACTGACTGTCACGGGTTCGATTCCCGCACGGAACAACTCTTTGTGTGATCCACAGATTGTTGTTCCAGGTCTGGGTGCAATGTGTATGTGAACTTGTATGTTTGTAAACGCACCCACGACACAGGAGAAAATCCTAGTGTGAGACAACGTTTAAAAAAAACTTGTAATTTTCAGTTAATTCACCATGTCTGACTATCGTGAGTTATTATAAAAGAGACTTTCACATAATCATGTTGTTGGTTGCCTAAAAAAGAAATATTCGGTTCGGTAAATAAACCTGCTTTTAATGATTTATTTAGCGCAATGTTGGTGAAAACCTAAGATTTTCCTATAAAAAAATACTTAGATGGATTAAATGGAAATGTCGAACCACGACCTTGTTTTATTGCTTCTAGCCTCAGACGGTCTATTCATTGAATCCATTTCACTTCTCTTAATACTATTTCAAGCAATCTTTTACTTCATTCACTACCTTTTCATCTGACCATTAACTCATAAATCATGGCGAACATATTTTCTCTTTTTCTTTAATTCCCTTAACCTAAAATTACAAGGACAGTTGCCACAGTCGGCATCCATTTTCAACACAATACACCATAATAAAAGACTGCTCAAAAGATATATGAGAAATAAAAATAACATTAGGTTGTAATCTTGGCGAATCACGCACGGGTTCTATTGTATGGGTGCCCTACCCGTAATCCCGTCCATCATGCGAAGTTCAATGTTCTGAGCACTGAGAATCAGTAAATGGAGCGACATTTAGATGAAAAACGTGTCCTGTGAACGTAGCCAAATGTTGCTGCTAATCTATTCAAGTTTTACTCCAACGAGAAGTATTGATGTGATCAACGTTATAAAATAAAAATGTTTTAAGTATTCGTGTAACTAATTGAAAAAATAAATGCCTAATCCAATCTAATGACCGACTGAATCTGAATCTGCTAATTTATGATTCGCACATACAACTGTAAAACATAGTTTAACACAATAGAACTTCATAAAAAGTTTTTACGATATAATTCTTCCATTGGACTCCATTAATTTACTCTTCCACGCTGGTTTTGATCCGACGCTATTTATCAAAGTCCGAAACCACAGCACGGCTTAATTACACGTTAAAATAACAAGGAAAAGAGATCATCATCGCACATTGTTATCGTAATACACCGTATGTCAGGTTATTTGTATGACATTTTCATTCATACAAGCATTATGTATCAGTAACATAATATCATTGAATCCATTGGTACAATGTGACGTCATGTAATATGATAAATATTTAATATCTAAATCATTTGTGAAAATTATTACGATTATTTTGAGAGAATGATTTCAGTTTTCATTGTACTAAATGTATCATTCATTGATCGATTGACATAAATAACAATTCATCTGGCATAAAATCAAAATTCATGCAACTGAGAATCTTTTAAATGAAAACCCCTATTTGTGAGTAGGTTACAGTTCTCTGCCTCACGCACCCCGCCTCCTCTTTAGCTAGCATGCCGGTTACGCAGAAGGAGGAGACGGCATCCCAGTCCTTCTCGCTCCGCATTACGGCCCGAACTAGGGCCTGCTGCGAGAGGTCGCCGTCGCCGATCACATCTTTGAGGACACGGCGGTGCTCAGCCTATACAGGGAATGAAAAACCTTTACCCCAAAACATTAAGCAAGTCTTAAACCAAAAGATGGACGGAAGTACTTACGACCACTAAATCAAACGAGACTACTAAATTTCAAAAAAATCGCTACAAATTTAATAACATTTGTAAGTATATTTCTTTACCAAACTGTAAAATACTATAAGTACAAAAACTATTTAATAAGACCCGGAATTCAGGTTCTACTCTCCTAAATTCGGGTTTAACAAATAGTGTTTAATCCTACTGGCGAGATTTCCCTGTCTCATCAGATAAACTTAGAAGCCTATTTGTAGCTCTGGATATCCCAAAACAATCTTATCTGTGCTGGTTTACTTTTGAAAAAAGAACAACACAATTTCATGTTTTTTCTATAACTCTGATACAGAAGATATTTTAAATGTCTGATTTTTTTATCTGTAAAATACTAAGCTACCTTTTTCTCTGGCAGACAAATTCTTAGGGCAGATTTTTTAGGACATTGAATGAATGGGCTGAGATCCGCAGCGCTTAGGGAGCGATTAGAAAGAAAGGAATAATAAATTTTATTCCTTGTGGCGATCAGTTCAAAAGAAACGGCCGATTAACTGTTCAATTGAACAAGCAATTATTTTCAGATTCTAGAGAGAATATGAGAACATAGATACTTAATCTAAGAAATCAATTTCGCTCGTAGAGCCATTGCGTTGGATGTCTACATTGTCAATAATAAATGTTTCATTATATATGAGTAATGCCGGAATACAGAAACGTTACTCAATTTTAAGTCGCGCTTAAATATCGTGCCATCTCTGTCATTTTACAAAGAATTAGTAGTGACAGAACTATACTTAAGCGCGACTTAAAATTGAGTAGCGTTTCAGTATTCCGACATAAGTTTCATATCTCAGACAGTTTAATATACCAAAAGAAACAAACAGTAAATTAAAACCTTCGAATATTAATGAACTCAGTAAAATCATATACCACTGATTGGGTTTGCTGGCAACACGGTTCTCCAATTACAATAAATATTGCAATTATTAATACTTTGCAGAATCCGCACCGAATACCCGCCAATTAACCAGATTGTTATGGACAAACAGTTAAGTACGAATTTATCTGTGTAAAGAGGTTCGGAGATTAAAGTTCAAAATCTGGTAAAAGTATGTACCAGTGTGGGAACCACATACGAGGAAGGAAAGAATCGTGAGGTTAAAACAATTGTGAATTCACCAGTTTGCGTTGAGTAATCGTAGTGGTTAGTGTAATGGCTATTCTCCATATAAGCTAACACTATGACAGTGCAATAAGAAATATCTACAACGACGAAATCTGAAAAAGAGGTACATGTATTAATCTTTTCAAAAAAATTACTTTTATATCTGCCGTATAATTACTTGAGGGTATTTTTTACATGGCAAGTTCATATTTCATGTTAAAGCGATGAAATTGAAAGCTGATATATGTATAACATAATTTTCACTTAATATTACTATACGTATCCCCAAAATCGACACGACTGAAACGTAAGTATCACCTAGATGTTAAAATTACGGGGCTTCATCTGATACGTGGTTCCATACATCAATGTAGGTCAATGACGTATCTCGGAACTCATAATATATGCTGAAGCAATCAAGAGCAGGAAATATTATATTAATCTTTGATTACTTTTCTTTGGAAAATGATTGATGAGCAGATCCCGTATCGTACAAACATGACAAAGAAATATGTCTGTAATTGTTCCATTCTGGGGCAAAGACCTCTTCTGAAGCAGAGAAGGCAAAACATTTATCATCTTGCTTGCTTTTTGTGTTTATTTTCTTTTGCATTTCATTGTAAACGGATCGGCGTCGATTCTTAAGATATGTCTAGTTTATGTATGAAGTGAAGATTGATGCTATAAAATGAAGAAATTTTGGTTGTACTAATCTTTCTGACACTACATTAATCTTGGTTAAAAGCTTTAAAAATAGCAACTCGAGTTCACCTGAAAAATGGCCTTATAATCAAAATATGTATTTAAAAAAAGATTTCCTTTTGCTTGTCACTTTGAAAATGTTTAATCAATCGAATGAAAACAAAAAAAATACAACTTTAACAGAAAAATACATGGAAATAGATCTCGAAGTTTCACTGTAATTACATGGGCCACTCAACAAGTTCGACGAAATTAAAAAAGTTCCACGGGTTAAACTTTCGTTATCATATCTTTAGCAAGAACTCTTCAGCGGCGCGTCGACTATATAAAGTTTCATCATACGTATCAACAAATTTCCCAAATATTTATTTCAGACTCTATTACGTTGATTATTTCTCATCTGCGGCTTAATAAACTTGTGAGACTAATATACTTGCAATTATTACTATCTAAAGTTAATAAAGCTAATAACGAGTTATCAAGTAATATACTCGATAACTCGTTACTCTGCATCCGAATTATTTATCAATTTCTAAATATTTACATTAAATATTGTTCAAAATATAAGTCTAGTATACCAACGCTGAGGTCACTCAAGCTCTTCTTTTTGCAAAATACTAAATAAAAAAAAAATATCTGGCTGTTTGACTAACTATAGCAAAGTAGATTTTCTTCTAAAAAAGCAACACAAACGTGTACATATAAACATTATACAGAAGATATACATTACTTCACTTTGCATAACAAAACAAAGCCTACACGAACATGTGTTAAAACTTCTTCAGGTAGTTTTGCATTCAGATGAGGTTAAATCGGAGGTGTTAGAACTTAGCTATGTTCTGAAAGGCTTACATGACGCTAACTTTAGGGTACGTCCCTCCAAAGTATATGATAAGCTGATCTGATACAATCCATCAATCAATATTACATTCAATTTTAGGACAAGCTTAGTTACACATTTTTTTCATTTTTAATTTTTAACTTTAATTTAGATTTGGATTATTATCTATCCATGTTTATTGCCATTTATTGTAGTACATATCTGCATATGTATATGTTTATAGCAAAATCTATAGCAAATATGTTTGTACATCCTTCAGCTAAAAACCGCTTCAATTAAAATCCAGACACAACGCCAATGAAGAAATATATTAAATTATTTATCAATGTAAGTTAATCATTGATTAGGAAATGAATCGCTGAAACTTATTATCAATAGTCACGTACACGACTCAAACAAAGTCATAACGTTGTCAATAAATCAAACAACCAGTAAAAATATAACATGTAACGATCAAACGCAAACAACAAAAGCTACCTGTGTGACTTCTCATTACTTCGACATAATACAAACCTCAAATAGAAGAACGTCACCGACATTCGAAACTGACACCAGGAAATTAGAAAACTGGAAATATCATCGCTAACAAATGTATTTGATATTTCTCTGGCAGCTTATTTCATAGGTCTAGACCTAAGGCACAAAGGACTGAGTAAAATTAAATCTATCATCAGAAAATACTAAATCGAATCGCTGACACGACTCAAGCTGTCATAAATCTTAGACGATATAAAGAAAAAGGAAACTACGACCTCATTTTGAACCACACTCGATGTGAAAGTTGAGAGAGAATAAAATAATACTCTTTGTCCGTAATGAGGCCGTGAAACCCCATCAATTTCTCGTACAAACTCAATAGCTATACGAATCCGAGCCTGTATCTCGGTTTCAACTCACGTAAAGGTCCCAAGATCAAATTTCCCAGTAATAAATGTGGGTATTCATTCGAATTAAATATTTCTGACCCGACCACTGTTGACGATCATGCTATTTGTTTCGGAATCAACTGTATCTGCTGCATAACACACGGTTCATTAAGGTACGGTGTGTCGACGCAGAATTGGTACTCTCCATCAGATATATTTTTATTCCATTGATGGTTGACATTCTGCCTTAGTCACCATATAAAAACTTGTAATTTAACATCAAGCACAATTATTTTAAACAGTTAATCCACATTGGAAAATTCCTAAATAGGTGCTGGGACTTGGACAATTTGGACATCTACTCAGTCGATCAAGTAAGGTGTCATTAGAGAGCGAAGTTTCAAAAAAAATACGTACGTCAGGTGTATTATTCCTTTGGTACGACAACCTGTAAGACAAGTCGTATAAATATTTCCGCTGCGGCTTATAGCCTCGTATTGATCTAACAACATGACAAGATAAACAACTTTATTCGAGAAGAAAGACTACCAATAATATTTGTCTTTCATTACTCTTACGATTGGTTTGCACGTAAAAATTCATTAGTCGGAATATAAAAGTCTGCGAGTGTATTTATTCTCAGGAATATGAAGGTAATAAAGATACCGAACAAACTAATGCGGGATTTAATTATATTTCTAACCACACATGTGGACAGATAAACAGGGGTCAGGGGTCAGCTGAAAACTATCATAATAGAAGCAACCATTTAAACACTCGTTAAACGAATATAAACATTGGAAAATTACCTCTAACTAAATATGAAGACTAAACAAATACTGTGGAACAATTTTCTAAGTTGAACTTTATCCCTACAAGGACAGTAAATCAGCGAAGTTTGCAAGCCCCAGGAGGGCGTTTAGTGGCTTATTCCTTGTCAACCTCCACGGAACTGGCCAGATAAGTCTCATAGATTCACAAGTCTCTTTGTGCCGCTTAATAAATTGTGTTTCGAAGCAACCGAGCGTGGATATCGTTGTATTTATGACTTTCGGTAAGCAAAGAAATAATAACCGCTGAGATTGTAATAAAACGGCTTTTTTGGATATTATTGGATAAGTTACGCGGCGTCTTGTAATAAGGCTTTATAAATCTGAATAATGTTTGGGTATATAAAAATCTATTAAGCGAAAAAATATTTTCTGAATAAACTTTTTACCAACGTTGGAATCAGGGGCAACTGGGGGCAACATTTAGCAAAAAATCTATCTTCGAAAGGTTAGACCGTTGAAAACAATTGGACCCATTTCTTCTTCAAACAATTCGAACAGACAGAGGGATTCCTTGCCTAAAAACAGATCTAACTACGAAGTTTAGCGTCATCAATCTCCTGCCAAGTCGGAATCCGACAATAGTGGGTGACTCGGAGCCGCCACCAATTAGGGTCACGACTCAGCTCTGTAAGCACCCTTATCCCCCTTCAATCAAGTCCAAACGCTTTCCGAATCAATACCTTAGTGTAAATTCCTGAATAGAATTTAACTTTAAATCATTTGAAAGCCCTTCCTATCTCCTACGCACCTAAGTGCTTAAACTGTCTAATCTGAATTATGAAGTTAGGTAGCTTTGGTAATTATTTAAGTAAGTTTATGCTGAATTATTGATAACAATTCAGGCTCGACAATAATAATTAAGTGTTTCGAACAATTTTGTTTTTAGTTTCACAATTAACTTCTAAGTAATGAGAAGCAGCTATAGAAAGAAGATTAAATTAGTGACTTATCTATAATATAATCTACTTTTACGTCTTAAAATGAATTAAATCTAGGTGTATAAAACTGTTATGAAATGGTCAAAACTTGGAAAGTCGTCCTTATTGTAGTTATTTTAGAAACTATGAAAGTTTGAAACTTTCGAACTTGATTGTGTCGTATTCAATTGTTCTGCAAACAGTGCCTTTAGCCAAACGCCACTTTAGCGCTTGTCTACAGAGGGAGTAGAAAACTAAATGTATGGGGATGACACTGACAAATGTCAAAATTTACGTCAATTCCATATAATTTAGTTTTCTATTCTATATGTAGACCAGCTCTATATGGCATTTGGCTACAGCTGCAGGTTCGCATTTAACTTTTTTTAACACTTAATTGTAAATAACATGTAGGTATATTGTGACTTAATTCTTAATATAATTATTATTACTGTTTTTTTTTCCAAATGTTTTGTGGGTAATTTGAGTCTGACAAGTTTGACATAATGATATTTTCTGTTAATCTTGACGTTTCATATGGTTTAAGTTCTGACATGAAGTTGAATTTTATTTTGTTTTATTATATTTCTTTTAATGTTGACATGGATCTGAATGTGTATTTGTAATATTGATATAATGGTCTTATAACAAATTAATTAATTGCTGTCATTGGTGTAACCGTTGTAATTAATATAAATAAATAAAATAAATAAATAAAATAAATTTAACTATTCTAGGTAAAATTACCGAATTGGTCTCTAAATGAATAAATAGCTGGTGCCAGTGCCAATAGGCTCACAAAGCAAAAACAATAACAATTTCATACAAAACAGATTGTCCAAAACAGATTGATCCAAAACTGGTTGTATATGCTTATTTCCCTGAATCAATATGTATTTAACTGCTGTTTCAAGGAAATAAGCGCGTTGTTTTACTAAATCGGTTTTATGAGAACTGCCTTTGAAAGACATGCATTAAACGCGTTTTATAACTGTCTTCCTGCACGTATATTATTTTAACTCAATGTTCAATAAGCACGCAGCAAATACGTATAGCGTACGGAAACGATACAAGTATCCGCCACACGATACCTAATTCAATACGAAATAAAAGCATATTTTTATCTTTGTTTTTTCATCCATATTCTCCTTTAAAGACGGATAAAACGGGCGTTCTGCCAAAATCGGATTATGTATTGGAACCTTATTTTTCATGTTATTGTTGACAAGCTTTCCTGTCGATTATATATATTATTATACAAGTATATATTCCAGTGTGTTTGACAAAACTTCTCTTAAGAAACGGTTTAAAAATCTTCAACAATGCCGAAGTTAGGTACTCCTTGCCTTGACATAATATTCCAAAGATTTTTTACGGTTAATGTCGAAGAGTTCGCAGGCCTTGTGTTCAGTCACATTCAAGTCCATCCATGCGTACGACGCATAAATATATTCTGTTTGATGTCCTATACAGACCTCCACTGTTCTTATGTGAGGGATTGTTATTGATGACGGAAATCAAATGAAACCTTCTAAACTAATTTCCAAGCTATTTTTATAGAAATAAAGTGTTGAAACAATACTTTTCCTTATATAGCTACATAGATACTGCCTTCACAATTTTATTGAACAGAAAGAAATTTCGTTTAGAAGGCAAAAAATAAACACTTACAAAAGGTTCTTAAAACAAGCACAAGTAATATGAGTATATTCCTAATCATTCAACAAAATAAGACTAAAAAAATATGGCTATAATAACATGTTTAGCAAAAACTACTCCAAGCCTGTTTCAAGGCAGTACTTATATACTTTTATCGCGCAAGCAATCTTTTTTTATCTCATCATATTTTCAAGTTGCCTATAAAAATAATGGGGTCATGTTCTATTTTGTTACTTAGTCACTATATTTTAAGGTATTTTCTTGAGTGCACTATAAACACAAAGCTTACTTGCTTCTACCTGAAGTGCAATGATGTCATTAAACCTAGTCACAGGTCGAGAGACACGTGGCAAAGACGTGACGGCTTCTCAGTAAGCTACCAAAGGCCATATTGACCCAGTTCGAGCTATTCCTGGTATAAGGTTTGAAAATAAAATAAAAACCTTTCAAGTACTTTATGTGGCAAATAACTGTAACGGTAAACTACATAGCGCTCCAAATAATTATTGTCTAATAAGACACATTTTATGTAAATTATTAAATTTACATAAAATGTGTAGTTGTTAATGAGTTAAGCGGAAATAATCATTTCTTTTTAGTTTAGATTTAGAGTGTGTTTAAAATATTATATTGCAAAGTGTATGGTAAGTAGATCCTGGAATTGTTTTTTGTACATTTTTTATTGTAGTACAAATGGATTTCTTTATGTATCTTATCGCCAGTTATTTAAAGTCAATGACCGTTCTTTTCTTTTTAAATATTTACTAAAATATGTGGTATTTAGAACACCCTTTCTTGAAGGCGAATGACACATCTCATAGGTTTAAGTTTCGAGTTCGATCCATTAGCCTTTATTTATTTTAAACTTGGTATTATATTACTAAACAAACTAGCCATTCTATTCAAATAAAATTCTTGAAAAAAATGAAGGAAAACGAACCGAAATACCCATACATAATTCTTACTCAGTTATGTCATTTGCAACCACTTCAGTAATGACATTGTCAGTTTGTGACCTTTGAAGGAAATGGTTGCTAATAAGCTATTTAAAAGACAGCAAAAAAAAAACTTTTTATGACATTGCATATTAAGTCCACGAATATAAATATGAACACAACCAGACATGCACTTTCCTTTCTAAGCTATAAAAGCTATTTTCAAATGCCATAAAATTCTTAACAGCACAATTTATTTGCGTGTTTCATTGCATTGTTGGTGTGTTCAAAAGACAGTACACAATGCTTGAAATATTTTGACTTATTCTTCTATTGTCGTCCTTCTCAATGTGGCTTATTGTCAAGGCTCTTAGCGCATGAAAGATGCTTTGCTTAAGGAGAATTTTAAAAGGAAATTTTGGATTTTCTCGCTTTACTTAAGATCTTTGATATTATTATTGCTGGTTGGTTTTGTTTATAATAAGTCTTAAATATTGTCTTACTATTTGATGGAATGGGTACAAGTGCTGTATGGATTGGATATGATTTCGATCCTGAATAAGTTAAACCGTTAGTGTTTCTAAAATTATCCAAACCAGTTTGCTTCTATTGTCATAATAAGTCTATTAACTCATAAATATAACATAACTGGGCATAACATGGATAATATTAGACACAGACAGAACAGCAGAAAACTAGGTATAAAACTTATTTTAGGTCACAACAACAAAAAGTTGAGTAGCCTAAAATATTTACTTTCAATTTCAACAACATAAACTCATTCCACGCCACTCCAGTACTCAATAACAAAAACAGTATCTACGATATCTCCACTAGACATATCCATTTTCCACGAAACAGACGAGGAGAAAAAATAACGTAATCCAATCCGTGAAAGTGGACCGCGAAAAATAAATCAAAGTTCATCTGGACCCTTCGTTCAAAGCTGTTATATTTATGGATATCACAGACCCTTCACATGTCAAGAATATACCGCGGGATGTATCAATAAACCCTAATCCGACCTAGTTTGTATTCCAAGCTCAGCCACGTTGTCCCAAAATTGTTTACTAAGCACGAAAATGTATAACTGTCCCTTTGAAAAGCTTTGAATTTTGTCTCCATCTTATCTATGGTGTTTTTGATCCAATAGACGTATGGGTAAGCTTGCAGTATGCTAATTCTATCCAATGAGCAATACGATGATTGCCAAGTAACCTTGCAATATAATTATATGCTCATTTCGTCAATATAAAATCAAAAACTTTAAGCAACTAAGCATTCTTCGCATAACACTAAATCAAACAATATCTAAGAAAATTCAACACGAAACCGACATAATGTTAAAATGTTTTGTGTATTCATAATTACGAACAAATTCGCTTTCATCAAAATTCTACGTCTTAACTAAACTGCTGTTAAAGAGGAACAAAGGCTTCCGTAACAATACTCAACGATTATTACAATGTATACCAGAAACCAACGCGAATGTCCCAAAAATACACAGAACTTTTTTAATAAAGAAGTGAATGCTTTTATTTAATAAAAAATCCAAAAGGTCCCCCTCTCGTAATTTATCCGAAATAATACAAAACTGACTAACAATATTCAATTAGGACATTCGACCTATTTCGTCGTGATAAGTGGGCGTCCCGTTTTTTTAGCCTATTTTAAGTTTCCCTGATTTAATGTTTCGCTGTTTCACAATACGTCAAGCTCCGATTACGTACAGCTTTAATTCCATCATATTTTGTAAACAAAGTATAGGATTTCAGGTTTTGTTTTTCTTCAACCTCATTTCTATGGTTGCCCTAAAAATTCGAACACATTTCTAAGGATACTTTCAAAAGAAATATCCTATGGTTCACATCTTACTATGTACCTACTAGCTTTCACATTCATCTCGGATGGTGAACGTAATGGTGCAAAATTTATTTTTGACTAAGGCAAATCACAATATACTTACATAGAATGTTTCAAATTAGTTATAGGAAAGCGGATACCTACATCCAATTCCACTAACTGCAATATTTAACTTGCAAAGTTAAACCGTTCTCATATCCTACTTTGAGTTAGTACGGGAACGGGAACATAGGCTAATACTTAGTTGCATTTCTAAGTAACGTAATATTGAGAACTTGAGGAGTAAACTCAGTTGCTTACTTGCTTATGCTTTCAGCGGAACTTCGTAATGCATTAAAGAGGTTAATATCACCTCCGAACTTTGGTAATACATACATTGTGCCTGCGAACACGTGTACACTACTATACACGTCTACCGCACGGGCAATTACTCTATATCTATTTATTTGTACTGCTGACTGCCTCGTTGGCCGAGTGGTCGGAAGGGGTCTCGGGTTGATTCCCGGGTCGGGCAAAGTATTTTTTTTTAAGGGGCGAAAATCATCGAATGACTGCTCCCGCCTGGGTGAGGCGGAAGGGAGTGTCAGACTCTTACTGACTAAAAACCACCCCGTTCCTTTTCCTGCACGTCGAGCCGGAGCTCCGGTTACCCGTTAGGTTCTCCGGGCACATTTCCACACTCCGTGCTACTACTGAGATTTTTAAAAACCCGGGCAAAGTATGACTGGGTTTTTAAAAATCTCAGTAGTAGCACGGAGTGTGGAAATGTGCCTGGTATATGGAAAAAGGCTCACCCCCTGTTACATGGGACTCATAACATAAGTAGTGAAAAGTGGGTGTTACATTGCACAGTGGCACTAAGTGCCGCAATGTGCACCTCTGCCTACCCGAAGATGAAAGGCGTGATGTTATGTTATGCTATTTATTTGTAAAGTGTATTAGGTATATAAATTTTTATGATAAGACTTTTATTTCTACTTCATTTCGTACCTACCTATTATTTTTAATTAATCAGCATTGTACATTATTATAAAGACCTACTACTCATAACAACATGTACCTACTGATAAGTCACTGTAAACCGAAAATCAAAACAAAAATCTTACGTGAACATTGTAAATATGTAGTTATATGTATACCTAAAACATGAGATAAATCCAACATCAATAATTCACAGACATACCTAAAGATAAAAGTTTTCTAGTGTCTGGTTTTCCACGGAATTATGTCAATCAAAAGATTAGACGGGCGCTAGAGAGAGGCTGTTTGGTACTTATTGTACAACACATCTTCTTACTAAGATTACGCAGTTTTTTTCAGAATTATTGTCTGTAAGAGATATAAAGAATACATTGATGAGTTACGCCATTATGCCTGCCAAGCGTTACGACATAAACAACGTATCTATTGATACAGAGATCCCTTTCACCTACGGAAACCTGAAGACACGCGTCATTATTTTTACTGCGGAACAACGCAAGAGGAATTTTAACGAATACATGTATTTTTTTTTGTTTTTTCATAATGCACTGTAATATACGGCACAACAATGATTAACATGGTAATTCTTGGATTGAATGAACTGTTTGTTTTGTTTATTTTCATGCTCTCATCAGTAGTGGTTTTTAAATGTAATATAGTGCCTATGTCTATTAATTAATTTAATGAAATGGAAGCGTTAATATGTACGTGTATATATATGCATGTGTGTATTAAGGTTATTGCTATTATATTCGTATTATATGTATTTAAGGTTACGTCTGAATACTGTAAAACTACTCAATTTAGAGTTGTACTTAATATCGTGCCATCTCTGTCATTTTACAAATATTTTGTAGTGACAGAACTATACATAAGCGCGACTTAAAATTGAGTAGCCTTTATAGCCTGTAGTATTCGGGCGTTAGTCTCATAAAACTACAGTTTACACGGTGCATTAAACCGATAGGAAAAGGTTACGTCTGTGGATGATTGAATATCACTAGCCCGCGAAGACAGTGTAAACCCGGCTTTACATCATCTAAATACGCAGACACGCAAGTAGGTTGCACAGTTCGCCAACCCTTATATCCCTTCAGACGCGCTCCACTTCGTCCGTTATATATGGTTGTCCGAAAACGTCCATCTTTCCGATGCCGATAATCAATTAACGATACGGGGTAATCAATATTACAGACGGACTCATTGGATTACATGACATGAAAGGACTGCTGGATTGATCTATTACTGCCGATCGTCTTCTCATTGTAAGAACATTTTCGTTTTTCTTTATTTCTAAAACGTTTGGCCGTATGAATACTCAGAGAGAGACTGAATTATTTTACCATTGAGAATGAAGATAGATCTTTGCGCTTTGAATAAAGATTAAAGTCACGTACCTATTCAGAACGAGATTTAGGTAAAATAAATAAAATATAAGTGTCTCAGAATAAAAACATAGACATTCGAATACTTTTCTTATATAGAAACTTGTACTAAAGTAAAATATTTTCTCGAAAACACTAGGTAACGCTGTAACTCATCTTTATATTTCAAGATAGACAAAATACACGTAGCCACTTCATAAGCACCTAATATTTTGAAAGAAACAAAGACATATTTCATAACAGAATCGAGCCCGACCCTTATACAGGCAAGGCGCCAACAGAAACTGGGATATATCAATGACCTTCTCTTAGCGTTTCATGAAAATTTTTCATTGTTATGGAGGTGACAAGAAATTATCGAGAATGTAAATGTCTACTAATATTCTCGGTAAACAAAACAGTGTTTATATTGCGTTGTAGAGGGTGTTATAATATTATAGAGACTGAACCGAGCGGTCTTACGAATTTCTCAGGGAATTGTTTCGGTGCCAATCACGCTGTATCACAATAAACAAAAGGGAGCGTTGACTGAGTTGTTTGTACCACCAACCAATATTAATAGCCGACAATAGTGTTGGCTTTGTACATAACTGGAGCTATAAAACCAGAACGTTTGTCTCAAAACCTTACTCAAAGTCTACCTATATTTTACAGCCGTCGTAACCCCAAACTGTCTGTACTACTTCGAAAACTTACATTAATTTTACGCATATTGAATCCAATACACTAGAGACGAGAAGTTAAATAACTCGGGCTATTTCTTAGTAGAACACAAATATAACTATGTAAGTAATATAAACCATATCCAATACACTTACTCTAGATACATGAAAGAAAAAGGATACTGAAGTCAATATGCTGGGTAGCGCTGCATAAATTTTCACTTGGGTAAACCGGTCCTAAGATGGGTAGGAGTAGGACACAATATTCAAGACCAAATCAACACGTACGTACGTTTCTTATATTTAGGTTATATGAAGTTGTGTAGGTACTTCGTCGTTAATATTGTCACTAAGAATGTTTTCTTAACATAATGTATTTCTTCAAAATAGACATACGTCTATTTTGAAGAAATAATGGGAATAGGAATCGGTTAAAGATCTTCGTGTCATACCAACTTCTTTACCGACTCCAAGAAGAAATAAAAGGAGGTTCTCAATGTGACCTATATGTGTGTTTATATGTATGTTTCTGAGATATTATCTCGCGATTGAATGAACCGATTTTGATATAGTTTTCAGAAAAGTGTTACTATATATACACTAAACTTAGGAAAAGGTTTTAGTTTTAACCGATTTCAGAAAAGAGGGAGTTAATGTCGCTTTTTTTAAACGATATATTTATAAAATAACTATTTAAGTAAAGTATTAGTAGGTATTTCTATTTTTATAATAAGAGGCAGCCGTGTTTTTGATTTTCGATAAAGGCCAATCATACTGTCAATTCGTTTCAAAATACATCCTATTGCCTTATTAACTCGTCGAGTACCGGTTTTATAGACACAATTAAAGAACAATAGGTCGCGGTCACCGGTGACCGCTTGGTGTTTGACAGTTTAAATATCAAATAACCTTATACTAAACTTTAATAATAGACTACAGAACCTCATCATAGCAAAAAAATATTCTCTACTTCTAATTAAAGACTTGCGTAACTCTGACTGGGTGGCTAAATAAAAAATCTCTTTAGCAGATTAGCGGTGAGTTACTGCCCTACTACGCAAAGCCCGTTTTAAATATAATCAAGTCTAAGTCGTGTTTACGAGACTCTCAAGACACATCATAAAGATAATAAGGCTTCATGAGCGCGGCTGTTAGTGGGAACATAAAAGTTGACCACAACACTAGCTGTGTGGATGCCTGCCAAAAGAGGTATAGACGCTTTAACGTGTAGAATTAATCCCTAAACTACAATTTATTTTATTTTTTTTAAGGGGGGGAAAATCATCGAATTACTGCTCCCGCCTGGGTGAGGCGGGAGGGATTGTCAGACTCTAACTGACTAAAAACCACTCCATTCCTTCTCCTGCACTTCGAGCCGGAGCCCCGGTAACCCGTTAGGTTCTCCGCGACCCCTTTTTTTTTTTTAATGGGGGGAAAATCATCGAATGACTGCTCCCGCCTGGGTGAGGCGGAAGGGAGTGTCAGACTCTTACTGACTAAAAACCACCCCGTTCCTTCTCCTGCACGTCGAGCCGGAGCCCCGGTTACCCGTTAGGTTCTCCGCGACTCCGAATCGGCATCGGCCCTATTGGGCCCCATCTGTGGTGGTCTGATGGCTTCTCCGCGACCCCTAAACTACAATAGAGCTACAATTGACCCATGATTGAGCTTAAAATTGGAAACTAAATGCGTATTTTAGTATTAAGTTGCGTAAACTGATTGCCTGATGGATGAAAAAATAATAGGCGCTAGGAATAAATGTTTGACAATTACGTAAGTTTGAGTACTGGGCATAATCTGTTCAATCTCTGGGTTAGATAACTTAACTTTTAGTATTTTTAAACTGTAGATTAATAACTACGAAATCAACAGACAACTCAAATCACAGTTGACAACAGTAGTTGATGTGCGCAGTGCTAGGTACTTACCTACCATGAAAGCTTCTATGAAGTATGAACATGAACGTACCTCGAATACTCGAATTTCGTCCATGTAGCTTCTAGTACAAGCTGGATTTGAACATTCCGCCTTATTGAATAACCAATTTCTGCCCCACAATACCTACAAGTTGTGTCCAGAGAACAAAGCTTTGTTCCAAATCCAAATATCCAATCCAGAAACATAATTGACTGACTGCCTCATTGGCCGAGTGGTCGCAAGTCCAACTGCCGGGCATGGGGTCTCGGGTTCGATTCCCGGGTTGGGCAAAGTATTACTGGGTTTTTTTTTAAATCTCAGTAGTAGCACGTAGTCTGGAAATGTGCCCTGTATATGGCAATAGGCACACCCCCTATTACATGGGACTCGTAACATAAATAGTGAAAAGTGGGTGTTACATTTTATAGTGGCATTGAGTGCCGTAATGTGCACCTCCGCCTATCCCTTCGGTAAGGGATAAAACGCGTGATGTTATATATTATATTAAACATAATTGATGTCGACACGGAGAATAAGAAATAAAACATTTCAACACTTTCCTCTAGATTTCATTAGCAATAATCATTATTTCTTAATTGTTCGCAGTTACTTTCACAATTCCGTAATTTAATTTCAGTTTTTATTGGGAAGTGTTACAGATTTTATGGATATGGAAAATTAGGCACAGATAATAGAATTATTTTTCGTATTCTTTGTACCTAATTATTTTGTATTTCTTATTATCCTAAAATAATACATTTTTAAATAAAAAAAAGTAATATATCCCTGTTCTAAATTGTTAGAAGTGAAATACAAAATTTTTTAGGAATAAAGTTCTACATATTGTTTCATAACTTTTTTTGTCGAATGGCTACCAAATCGATGTATGCAGAGACGATTCTTCATTCGATTCTCAAGTCAAACAGAGTATTGTAATATCTATTATCAAAAATCATTATACCTACAAACACTGTGTAGGTAAGTATACTTACTTCTTCTAGAAATAACTAAAATATTATTATTGTGTTTATGTACACAAAGCACCGCTAATTAGTTAGCGGCGCTACACATCGACACAACTATCATTTACACAATATACATGTGTGGGTAATTTCATATCAATAGATATGTATAGAAACATTCGTCTATCACACACATCTTGGTATTTAAAAATCATTTTTGTGTCGGTATACGCAATAATTTAGTAAATAAGTTTAAATAAAAACGAGGGTAAAGATAAAATTACTCATAACAAACTTTGAATAAATCGAAATCAAAAATAATGAACGATCGAGCTATACAATACCCATATAAATATAGTGCTTTCTCATTGTAATTTTATGTTACTGAATGATATAAAATATTTCGATGATCTCATCTACAGCGCGCTTGGCGCAATGGTTATCGCCTCCAATTGTCAAGTAAAGTGCCGCCGGATCGATTCCAACATTCACATCTTGTTTTAGAATTAATTTATCAAATATTTGAAATTTGAAATTAGAAACAATTAAATCTTTTCTTTTTTTTCCTTTCCTATTGTTCTAAATCTTATGTTAATTTTAATAGTAAATACTTTAGATTTATTTATACCTATAATATCTTTTATTTATATTTTAGTTCTAGTTATTTATTATTTAGAATAATCTCATTTGCTTCATGCATTTCAACCAACTTAAATAAGATAAAAACAGTAAAAAAGTAATTAACTGTGATTTCTTAATGGTTCGATACCTGAGTATATTTGCAATGTTTGTGGCGACCATAGAAATCTCGAGTCATTTTATTTTACACGCTTATGAAGTAACTACCGACTATTTAAAACATGTTTTTCAAATCACCCGACTTACAAAATAATTGCGTTCTTAGTTGTCAATTTATGAGGATTTCATAGTTTATTGCTACACTACTTATATTCGTGTGCAAAGTTATTTTTATTTTTACAAGATGTTCCAACACCTATCAACATTTAAAAAGGCTGAAACCATTGTTTTGCATGAGCAAAACATAACTAACAATAACTGAAATAGCAAGGCGTTTAATGATATCGGTGAGTAAATAAGATACTACGTTGATATTCTAAATAATATTTATTTCATTTTGTAACTCGACACACCTATCAATTTTTGCACTAGAATAAAATAATTATTGCAACTTATTATGAAGTTCAATATTATAAAGATATATTAATAATTTATTATTAATTGTATTGTAACTTGACTTGTTTTTGTTAGGAGTGTTTCTTTAAAACATATCTGGTTAGGGATTTTTATTCCTTACGCCACTACTTAATTATAAATTATTATTCTAACATTGTGTTTACTTATATTTATTATTATTTTTAAGTAACTTTAATTCCTGTAAAGTATTTCCTGGTATTTTAAATACTTATTTGTTTGGTATCAACAGAGGAGATCCATGCAGTTATGGGTGCACAGATATGCGGAGACCGGTGACGTTAAACATCGTCGACGTGGGCCTAAACCAAAGGCAAATTCATCGGCTCGGCACTACGACATCGTAGCCAGGCACATGGCTGATCCGTTCCTGCCAACCCGCACTACAGCGACAGCACTGAATGTTTTAATACAAACTGTACGGAGACACCTGCATTCTGGTTTAAGGTGCAGGAAGCCAGAGAAGAAAATATTGTTATCTGTGGTTCACCAGCAAAAGCGCTAAGAATTTGCTAAGGACTTTATTAATTTTGATTGGGCGAACAGTGTAATCATATTGAGCGACGAAAAGACTTTCAAGTCGGATAAGGATGGGCGTAAAATATTGTGAAGAAAAGATGGAGAAAGGTATACGAATTGCAACCTTCTGCCTTGTAGGATCAGTGATTGTATTGATTTCGGAATCAATTATTGAGCCTGTCAAACTCTGCCTTTATTAAAATTAACATAAAATAATGTTTAATTTTTTTAAGAATATTAAAATGCTGTCTAGAACATACGGTGAAGTGATGTTATTGTTTTGTGGTTAGAAATTGTCATAATTTCTTTCTATTCAACATGTTTATTCACTTCACTTTAATTTTTCATTAACAAATTTATTTAACTGCTTTCGAACTTGATTGACATATTATATTTACGCCCATCTTCAATTAATTTAAAGTTTCCCTGATTCTAAAGGTCATGAAAGTTAAAATCGTTCCATAGCATTCGTCACATTCTTTTTACTATCATACAGCCCACTGAATATTGAACCTTATAACAACCGTCGTAAAATAGATAATTAATGGAAGTTCAAACGACAAAAAGTCGCCCATTTCAAGAAATATTATGTTGACAGTGTAATTTTTTACATGTTTTACTTGTTTATTACTGTAAAACTGTAATTTAATAATACATTATATTATTAAATTACAAAACAAGAATGTTGTATATTTGTTTATTACCTACTTAATAAAAAATGTTGCTGCCATCGTATTACCGCTGTACCGCATGATATTTCCCGATTCGACTATGAGGTTTATTGTCATATCTATTAATTATGATTTAAAGAACTTTAAACTTAACATGTGATATATAATTAATTATAGATATAAAATATTGAATATAAAACAACATATTTGTATAAATAAATTAATTGTAATAAAAAATAGTATTGTTTTATTTACCAACTCATTTGCTTCTTTATAGCCTGATATTTATATTTTATGACAAAAAACAAAAAAAAAATAAGAAAAATAACAAGGTAAAATAAAATTAACTTTTAGCTGGAATAGAACCCACATCATTGATCCTTGAAAGACGATAAAAGCGTGCTCATTAACCAGTCGACCACGAGCACTACGATAATGACAGTGAAAATGTCGGGTCATATCAATGATTGTAAATAGTTTTAACCTTACCTATGCATTAAATTATAAAAATACGTATACCGACACAAGAATGAAAATACCAATGTGAACGTGGTGGACGAATATTTTTATATACAGTTATATGAAATTACGCACACATGTACACTGTGTAAATGACAGTTGTGTCGATGTGTAGCGCTGCAACTAATTAGCGGTGCTTTGTGTACTCAAAAAGAGGGTATAAATACAACATTTTATGAGCAGTTAGTACTCTTACCGAGTAGTTATGTCTCAGAAGTTGTGCAAATACTTACTTTAGTTCAACAACAAACATATTCTGCTTCCACTCTATTAACTTCCAACAATTTGTTACATTAGCGACTTTATGTGTTACGAGTTATGGCTACAATTTGCTCAAATTACGTTATAGCTATTTGGTTCAACCAAATTGATTAAAAATAATGATGGGAGAAACCATAACTCTTTAAAATTGGTTGTAATTTGTGAACAATTGAAATCGTATCGTATTCTTAAACGGATTCTTTATAAATCAACTAAAAATCGCGAGTTACTCACGTAAATATACCGAGAAAAGCTCTACTAGTTTCGAACCATAGATACATACTCATGAGGAAGAACACCTCCTCATGAGTAGCGTGCGCGGTCGCGGCGATAATAGTTTCGAATAAAGAAGAACGAGCAAGAAACTCCATTTTTACTCTTTTAAAAAAATGTTTTTCCAGTCTCATTGATATATTACCTGATCCTTTACTGTATATGTAGTAAGGACGATATAACGACAATACAACGTCAAAATATTATAATCGACCGAAACTAGAATTAAATATTATATTATGAATATCCCCCAGAGAGGAGGAAGTACATCAAATAAAAACGTAACATAAAAACGTTAAAATACATAAACTGGTATAATTATTATTATTAATGAAATTATCCACATCAATACCCACACGTTATGCTACAGCCGCAAAGCCCATCCATTATAAATAATCTCTGCAATTATAGCCGTGGGTTCGGTTTTTATCATCGATCCGACACATGTAACCCTGAATGTGAGCCCGTCCATACTAATTTATTACCTAGCCTTTTCAGCCCCTGAAATAGGGCATGAGTTTCAATATACAGAGATAGAATAGAAATATGGTATATAGAACAGAGTAATCACATCTTTGGGGTAGACAAGTTGCAAATGCAACTATTGAACAATATGCGATATGTTTAAATTATAGTCAAACCGAAGATTTTTCCGATTGTTTCACATCATTTGTATTATGTAGTCTGAAGTCTGAAGTGCCGTCCAGTGTGTGTTAATAGACTCACACTCTTATACATGGGTCTCATGTCGCCGAGAACCTAACGGGTAACCGGGGCTCCGGCTCGGCGTGCAGGAGAAGGAACGGGGTGGTTTTAGTCAGTAAGAGTCTGACACTCCCTCCCGCCTCACCCAGGCGGGAGTAGTCAATCGATGATTTTCGCCCCTTAAAAAAAAATACATGGGTCTCATAACTTGTGAAATATGAAAGTTACAGTTTATACACCACACAATATATTTTTATTTTACTTATTTAATTATACACACAATATAGATATTATTATACCTCTTCTGACAAAAATAAATTGTTTTTACAATTTTAATAGTTTTGTTTTCGTGTTATTTATGCAGCATTAGCCTTGAGCAGTTGATTACAACTATTATTACATAAAAATACGAATTAATAGGATTTATTTCTTTACTTTTATAAAAATAAAATTGATTTTTATTAATAACTAGCTGAGCCCGCAACTTCGTCCGCGTGGAATAGTGATTCACAGCTCCTTCCTCGTAGTTGACGGCTTGATAACCTATATGTTGCCCCGACCTGTTAGTAATATTCATGCAAAATTTGAAGTAAATCTATGCAGCACTTTTTGAGTTCACCCCGGACATAGATACAGACAAACAGACAAAAATTCTAAAAACCATATTTTTGGTTTCGGTATCGACTGTAGACCATGCCCAAAGCATTCTTTTAAAAAAATATTTTATGTACATTTTACACTTTCCTAAGATTTGATAGATACCTGTCAGCGTTTTTTGGGAACGTTCCATTTACACCCTGTATAAGCTAATATCTTACGTTAGATTGCACATTAAAGCTCCGTGGAATTGCAAAATACATTAACCACTAGCAAAGTGCACGCGAGTGCCTGACGTTGAGAGATAGTCCGTTCGTGATCGTGAGTTACATTCGCTGGTAAGCTACAAGTAATGAATGCGGATGTCACACACTCCAAGACACTCGATACATTATTCTATAGATTTTCTTCTGATTACTATTGGTATTTTTAAGTCCTAGAATCATAGGGTGATTCTCTGCAACTGACACTGAAATTCAACGTCATGCTACTTGTTGGGTGTAAAATATAATAATGTATGTATCAACGGCGCGACTAGAGCTATCGTGCTCGGGTCATGGTATTTTAGCTGACCACTAGCCTTTCTGTGCCGTGCGAAGCGCTGTCTCCTCGCAACCCAGCCATCGCGAAGGACACACCGGGCGCCAGGGATCGCGGGACGATCTCCGGCCACCGTAAGCGCGGGCCTGCAGACGGCGAGCATGGGTGGCTCCCCGTCCGACCAAAAACAGACCCGAGCGTACGGCGCGTCGCGTTCCGCGCGCGCCTCAAAGAGCCATCAGACCACCACAGATGGGGCTCAATAGGGCCGATGCCGATTCGGAGTCGCGGAGAACCTAACGGGTAACCGGGGCTCCGGCTCGACGTGCAGGAGAAGGAACGGGGTGGTTTTTAGTCATTAAGAGTCTGACACTCCCTTCCGCCTCACCCAGGCGGGAGCAGTCATTCGATGATTTTCCCCCCTTAAAAACAAAAAAAAGCCTTTCTGTGCCGTATCCACTGTTTTCTTTTTATTATTTTTCTGTTATGTTTTTATAATAACTATCGTGAGACATACTAAATTAAGTAAAAATCACAGGTAACTCACGTGAATATACTAAGAAAAGTTCTTCTAGTCATTTTTAACTTTTGTTGTTATTTTTGTTATTTTTAACCGACTTCAATAAAAGGAGGTTCTCAATTGGTCGGTCTGTATGTATGTATGTATGTATGTTTTGCGCTATTATCTCGCTATTTGCTGATCCGATTTTAACATGGTTTTCAGAAAAATGTTTGTTACATGTAGGAAAAAGTTTTAGTATATTAATTAACCGATTTCAAAACAGGAGGGGTTTAAATTCGGTGATCTTAAACGTAGTTTATGAAAGAATTATGTAACGGCGCATTTAAACTGTCTTTCTTTCTTTCTTTCTTTCTTCAGCAATTTATCATAAATCTATAGTCAACCCATCTGAGAATAAAGATTAAGAATTAATTTCCCCACCACATTTTAGTTCAAGAGCCTGAAGCGATTAGAAACTAACTCGTTACATACATATTTTATCCGAGCCTAATTGATCGAATTAATGAACTATCACAATAATGGTCAGGTCCGACCACAGCCAGGTACAATCCTCATAAACATAATTATCGTATTACTACTAATGAATTGAAATAGTACTGTTTCTGGTAACTTTCATATACTTAGTACTTAGTCAAGTATTAAGATGAACTCGTAAGGTGCAAACACGAAGCGAAGTTGGTATTACCTCAGCTTATGCTTAACATCCTGGAAGTTCATGAACCACATGAAAACTAAATCTAAACGAGGAAGTGCAAAAATTAATGTTACTGTTTTTCACAGATTTTATTCTCCCACAGAACCATTCATTCTGTGATGCAAGCAATGATTTTTGGTTGTGTAGTTAATGTAAGTTAATGTTTTTTTTTTGGAAAACATTAACTTATAAACTTATTTAACTTTTATTTATATAAGTAATTAAAACTTTTGTTACGAAATAAGAAAAAAAAACAAGTCAATTAATATTGTAAGTGTACATTTTCTGAAGGAAATAAAAGGCTTTTTATTTTATTATTATTATTTTGTTAATGTAAATATTAATTTTTATTCAAAACGTTGACTGGTAAACATACTTAATACTTCTTTAATAATTAAAGCTGAAATTACAACGAAACTATTAGAAAATAAGCAGAACACAATAATAGTTTGTACTGAATCGTACTCGTAATAGGGAATACTTGGAAGTTGGAATCGATCGTCCAGTTCTCATGCAACCCCTCGCACAAGAACGATGCATTTCTTTCTCGATTATTCAATCGAATACTCATTTCATATTCGTCATTCGTCGTTGTCTCAAATGCAGCGTAAGTAGGACGCCTCATGAATTTCAAAATGGATAACTAAATATTTGCATAGCCCTCATTCGTAGCATCTCTTACTTTGAATCAAAAATATTTGCACTGAAATTGTTTTTTCACATAATTTGGGTGTGATATTTAGATAACTGATTGACTGCCTTGTTGGCCGAGTGGTGGTAAGTGCAACTGCCGGGCAAGGGTTCTCAGGTTCGGGCAAAGTATTAATGGGTTTTTTTATAAATTCTCAGTAGTAGCACGGAGTCTGGAATTGTGCCCGGTATATGGCAATAGGCTCACCCCCTATTACATCAATCACAACATAACTAGTGAAAAGTGGGTGCTACAATGTACAGTGGCATTAAGTACCGTATATGTACACCTCTGCCGACCCCTTTGGAGATAAAAGGCGTAATGTTACGTTATGTTATATTATTGAGATAAATAATAATTAATCAACATGAGTAAATGTGTTTCGCCGGTGAGTGAAGTTCAAAGGCGAAACACAAAGTCCAAAGAGCCGCTACCGCAGTTGAATCACTACTGCGAAAATACTAGTAACATTAAACAATATTTCACGCAGCAATTTAACCGTGACATCCTCTCATCTTTTTTACATTAAAATTTTATCGACATAATATTTGCTTCGTAAATTATTTCCATTTTTTCATAAACATAATAAGTGTCTTCGAATAATAGGGTATCTAAGAAATATGTGAGAAAATAAACACCGAAAACCAATGTATTGGAAATTTGTGATAGCAAAACACATAATATAAAGAAGGCTCTTTACTTCTTTATTCAGCCCATTTTCACTTACCTACACGTGGAAATAAAGTGTGGTTTTCAATATTTTATTTCTGTTAAACAAATCTTCAGTTTTATTTTCGATTCTAAATAAGAGAAACTTAAACTGTATTGAGTATTACATGTGACTAAACACGTGTAAATAAGACAATTTCTTTGATATTTTATTCTTGCGCTTGAATAAACATAAATAAGTAATTTCCTAGATATTAATAGCTTCTAAACGATATATTTTTCGGAAGTTCTATAAAGGTAACAACCATACAGTACGTGTACGTGTCTTAATGATCTAAGATAAGATAAGATAAAGATACTTTTATTTTGCAAATATGGGTAACAATTACAGGTGACATAAAAAACAGGTTCAGCCATATTCTACCATTTAAGCATGCAAATGATATACATAGTAAAATGCATTGGATAATATGTTACAATTGAAGACAAAACTACTTATGATATGTTACAATAGAAGACAAGACTAAACTTGCTAAACACCAATTAGCGCGTCTATTTATGATGAAATGTAAATATAGTTTCAAATACAATGAAATGGCTGCAGGCGACTGCAGAACCACTAAGAACGTAAGTATTTATCATCGAGTAAACTTACCCTCTCTCACTTTTATACTAACGTTTAAGAAAGTTCTGACACGTGTACGCCACACGTCATAGTGTTGCAGTTACACACAAGTCGCAAGCTCGATTATTTTTTATGGCATATGCCATATAAACTAGCTGACGGATAATCTGATGGTAAGCAATCGACGTCGCACATGGACACCCGGAACACCAAGGCATTACAAGTGCGTTACCGGCCTTTTGGGAATTGGGAATTATGGATAACTTCCAGTATTTAAAATTATACAGAGAGTTTCCCATACATATAAGAAAATAATAAAAAATTTAGTACGCTTATGTATCATACTTTAAAATACATACCTATATAATAAAATGGCACTCATTATGACCAGTTATGTTTTAAAACTCATAACAATAAAACAAAAAACAACAATAAAACTACAGAAATCCGATTATACATTAACAAACCCGGCAATCCGAACAAAGCTTCGAATCGCTTAGTAACAAATAATGACAAAAACTCCGTACAAACTTTTTTGTTCACATGATAAACCTGTGCCTCAAGTTTATGACATTAAACATGATATATTAACAGACCTGACAGCTAAAGTGAAGAACAGAGATCATTTGTAACACAAAAAGCCTACTTCGTGGTTAATACGTAAAATAAAGTAGCTGTAAAAACCTTTGTAGACAGTGAAAAGTGTGCCAACAGTAAAAAAAATTGGAACCAAAACCTAATCCTTACTAAGGATTACAAATGTAGTTTCTAGACTTTTACTTGTTATTTAAACACTGATAAACGAGTCAACGGATTTTGGTGAGTAATAGTAGTGTAGGAAAAAGTAAAGTCGACTTTACACGTAGCACAAGCATTCATAACTTAAGTTTATTTTCCTTCTCTCTTCTAAGTGGTTTTTGTTGAGATCTTTTCCAAATTGTAGAGTGACAATATCCCACTAATATTATAAATGCGAACGTTTGTATGTTTGTTTGTTTGTGTGTTTCTCCTTCACACCAAAACGAATGAAGGCATCGGAATTAAATTTAGAACAGGGGTAGACGGGTTCCAGCACATAAGTTACTTTTTTATCCCATTTTACGTAGACTTTAAATATAAATATTTTTATGTAAATCCCAATCATTTGCATTATAATGTTCTTTGATAGTCAAAAATTATTTCAATACCTTTATACAAAAGTACCATAACTTTCATTTCATCTAAACCAAGATCTAACATACACCAGGAAGACAGTAACGTCAATCAATAAATTAACCTCACTCAACAAATCGCTCACCAAATGTTTACTACACTTGAAATGTGATCGCTACATTCGGAATCTAACAAAGTTTGTATAGTAGCAGTACAAAACTATTCAGCCTACGACTGTAAAAGCCTTCGCTATCATTCAAGGGTACTCTAGCATTAAATTGAACTGAGTACGTAAGCTGAGGTAAGAATTATTGATCTGTTTACACCTGCTAAGATAGTCTAAATAACCTTGTTGATAAGAAAAGACATTATTTAAAAAGGAGAACGGTAACTGAGAAACTATATCTTGATACAGTTAGAATTACTATTTAGTAAATAGTCCAACATATTTTAATTCACTTCGAAAAATAAAAGTAAGAAGCCCAACACACATTCCAAGAGTTTTTGAAAACCATCTCATCTCACATCTTTATAATTTGTATGTGAATAAATAAATAAAAAATATAATAAGCGGTGTTTAATTTCTCAAGGGAAGCCATTTTGTGAAAGACATATCAGATAAAATAAAGCCTTTATAAATCCACAAACAAATTCTTGGTAAAATCTTTCTAGCCCCGATCGTATGTTTGGTATTGAAATATAATCTTCGATACCGAATTCAAAGCTCCGAGGGAAAGGAAATGTGTTGACGATTTATTAACTTTATAAACTTAAAGTCTTCAGATAACATAACTTGTGTTACTGTTGAAGTACAGTCGACATATCATAATATGTCATAAAAAATACAAAATCATGTGTATACTTTTCATAACTATGAAACGATAGATTAAAATTATAAAACGTAATGGTAACAAATATGGTCACACCGCATGTTCTCGTTACTCACAATTCTACTCACATTATAAGAATATAATGAATTGTATTCCTATTTTTGGCAAAATATCAAAACATCAATACTTACTTTCCCACTTAGCGCCGAACACATTTTTTTCTTTATTGAATTGAAAGAGCACTACAATAGGTATTGAAATGGCTTCAGGCTACGTTTTTGGGTCCATATTCCAATGTACATACCTACACACATAATGCATACATACATATGTTGGTACCTATTATGTAGGATCACGCTAAACAAAATATTGAATGCTGACAATCGATAGAACTGAATACGCTCAAACAAATAAAAACTTTTTGTTCACATCTGTTTTTTTGAATAAAGAACACGCGATTATTGTCATTGGTTTTTATTGTTATAATAAAAAAATATTGCGCAACGCTCTATGGTCGAGTAAATGGATCTGTGGCAGGACATAGTAAAAGTTATTGTTCAATAGTTAAATAATTCAGTATAATTTTTGTTTTGATAACACAGACAATGAAAATAAGTTACTTAATATTTTATATTATGTACGTACATCACAATATACGTAGTTAAATAAGTATTAAGTAAGAAGGTTTCTGTAAACTTGATAATAAATGACCTTATAAGAGGCGCATATTGCTATTGAACGAAATATTACACAGTATAAACTTGTATGTAGGCTGACTAGTTCTAAGAACACAAATCCAATAACAAACTTCAGATATTTTGACCACGGCTGTTCCTAAACTTCAACGAGATAACGAGAAACGAACCTTCACAAATATTAGAATCAAGAGTTAAGAGCATATTATTTAGATGAAAATATTACCCCTTTTCCATTTGATTCAAGTTTTCCGAGTTCAAACAACGGCCTGAATATGAGCGTATGAAATTGGAAAAGCATTTATGAGGACGGTATGAGAAATCGTCGGTATAGCCGCGAGAAATTGATAGATTTATCACAGGCAAGGGATTGGTTACGGCGCATTATTGATATCAACCCAAATTCAGCGTTGCCTTTTAGTATGAAGATATATTACCTACCTTGTGATATTGATTTATCTGGGACCGTATACATAATCACGGACTGCTAGGTAAGGAATTGGTATTTGCACGTCACTCAAAAAAGGTATAAACCTTTTTTTGACGTTCATCCAAACTCAAACCACCCATTATTAGAAGAATTCGAACAGGGGCTAATAGGGTAAAAATCGTAGTCTATACAAAAGGTGGATTCGCAAAATTTCCTCTGAATAGAAGAAAAGGAATCAACAGCAAAAGGTCGATTCACAAAATAAAAAATTCAGATGGTACCGCTCAAATCTCACTTCAAAACCATTACCGGTAGAAAATGGTATAACGTTATGTTAATCTCAATATTGGCCTCAGAGACAAAAACTTCTCTCGGGACGAACCTTATAAAATACGAACATTATTCAAGCTTCGCTAGACAACGTTGGATATGCATTATGTACGTACATTGTACAACACTTCTTCAGATTTCTGCTAAAAATTTTTTGATACCGATTCTGAAACATAATAAATTATTAGTAAGAAGCCCTACTTTATCACAGAATACGTACGTACATACGTACTCTAAAGAAATAGACAGAGACTACCTGCCATTTACGACACGTTCTTATAAATTATGACGAAAGGAGGTGTACCTAAGTGGTTCTGTTCACTAAAAATATACTTACGTTTTGCAACGACACTCCTGTGGGCATTATGGCAGAGTGGTGCTCCACAATTCACGAGTCCCCTCCAATGGTGCCGACAACGCTTCTACTTCACAATTTAAGATATTTCAATATATTCGGATCCAATCCAGTTACTCTCTTGTAATCCGTTGAACATCAGGTTCACTGTAGTTGGAAACTTGATTCCTAACTCCATATTACTGATCTCCTGTTACATGTAGCTTAAGTGCCAAGAAAAACAAAGTCAATAAACACTAGCAGGGTAAATGGGACGAATAACAAGAGCAATTACGAAGTAAAGCGGTCCGTTACAGATTTACGACTGGACAAAATGTTAGATAATGCCTACATTTCCTAACATGTATTGTGTGGAGCAGGCAGTTCGCGTTTAGACCTAGCTCGTAAATACGGATTAAGTTTTAAAAGTGGCTGCTATAAACAAAAGATAAGCTCGAAGCTCTAAATAAACGTGTTTCGGCTAACTCAAACTGCCGCGTAGTGTATGAAAACCTGAGGCCTTAGTACAAGTACGTGTTCGGCGCTCTGATTGGTCGCTTCATTGGCGCCGACCAATCACAGCGCCGAACACGTACTCGTTTCGAATATTTTAAACGTAAAACAAACTCGTACTAACGCCTCAGATGAGAGTATTTGTGGTTTGTCCGCATTTAGGTAGTTGACACGCGACTATTTTATCTGTAAAATAAAATGTTTATCAAATATTTGAAAACTTGTGGCATACAAACTTTTTGCTCTTCATTACAATTATATATCATAGCCCATTCATAAAGCAATGCGTTGGACGTGCAGCCCACAGCACAGTACTTTATGTCCCACTTTGTCTCAATGAGGCTGCCGGTGGAACCACGAATAGAGTGGGAATTGCATTTGCCAGTATAATGAGATAAGGTGCATGCTTGTGACTACATATTGCTGTTAAACGAAGCTGAGAACTAGGCTATGCAATTCCTTCTTCGTCGCCATTTTGTGGTTATTTCTGTGTTCTAGAATATTCTGTGACGTGTTGTTTATCAAACTACAAATGAATCAAATTATTATATTACCTACTCTGATGTTAAATAAATTGTAAGGTTTCAGAAATATTTTAATCGTTAATATCTAAGGAAAATACACTTAAAACTTCAGGATTATATATTTAACCCTCACCTGTATATAAATATCACAAGTTCACCACGTTACGAACTTTGAATTAACTATCTCAATATCTCTATTAATTTTAAAAAACGAATTCCAATCCGAAATGACTACAATTTAAAAAAAGAACTATAAAGGATAAATATTCACTTTATAACAGGAAGAAAATATGTATCTTTGTTTTCTGTTTGTATGTACATGTCATATATGTGTACCATCTTTTCTTCACCAACGAACATTAAATTAGATCAAGGATTGACTTTTCCTTTATTGAAGTTGACCCGTCCACGTTGTCCCAACGATTCTCTTTGACAACAAAAGAGATACTCAACTACAAATAAGTATTTGTAAATAGCTTTTATTAATTCTTTCCCCGATTAAAGAACAAGCGACTGCAAGAATTGTATGTAACCGTATTCTTCTTGCTGTCTTTATTGGACGCCTAGGGCAACGGAGCAATTATTTATTATCTATATTGCAATAAAAGACGTTACTCGTTTTATGACTATTTGGCCTCTTTTTTATTAAATCATTGAGCCTTGTTTAGCTGAATTAATTAGAATTTTCTACGAACTACACTTTTGTACTTAGAAAAAAGTTACGGCAACTGGTTCTATTTTTAAATTCGAAATTGAAATTCGCGTACTCGCAAGACAGATTAAAAAAAATCATCAGCTATAGTGAGTTCTGAGTTCCTTACCGACCTTTAAACAAAATAATAATAACCAAAGCAACATTTTATGGGTACTATTTAACTTATAATTACAACGTATTTGACCTCTACCTCTCCACGCATGACCTATCAGACTGACACTATCTAAAATCGGACATGAAAAGATTGACTGCTTCCCACTCAGACCGCAACCACTGACGTATGCACTAGACTTTAGTGCATAACTTAGTGTCTATGGTCTATAGTGACTAGAGAGACAAATGCCAAGGTCTACAAGATTCAGCTTCAAATAATGATAGAAGCTCAGCAAATAAACTGAGGTCTTAATAGCAAGTCCACTGAAGTACAAATAATAACCGATTAAACAATTTGATGATATTTACTGGTTTACATCTAACACAGATAATATTACTTTCTATTATAGACAATTCTATATTTGTATGATAACTATTACGTGAGATATATTATTTTAATGAATTTGATAATAGGGATTATGACAGGGTATGGAAATTAAAAATCTAATTAGTCCGTCAGTATTTTTACTTTTCGTATAAGAAAAAAATTATTCGATAAAATGAATCAAAGATAAGAGTGGGAGCTATTTACATGTACCTACGTCATTTTTGAGTATCAAGTAATCATAAACGAATACAAAAGTGACGTCAGGATGATATTTCACATCATATAGGTTTTGTCAAAAGTATTTTGTTTCCGTAAGAAAATAAAAATACGTGTCTAATGTTTGTAAATAATCTACAAGACGTATATTAAAATAAAAAATTGTCATTTATTGTATAGTTATTACTGACGATCAAAACCGTAGCTCTTTGATAAATAGCGGTTAGCGCGCTATTTGCTCCATGAGATTAGGGCTTATTACGTCATACGAGATCTGTGGTTCCGCGATAGTGCCCATTAAATGTCAACTAGTCTGAGCATGGAATGGAGATTATATTAATTTGAATAGTCGATTCACGGTAGTCTGCTTCGTATCAGAGTTTCTTTTATAGTATCTAAATCAGTTAAAAGTACTAACAAAGTTTCGTTGGCCATTACATAGAATTTACATTTTAGGTTTACACTAGCGCCACCTGGTGAGCAAGAGTACGGTAGGTTCCATTAAATTAAATATCTCAAACAGTAGATATGTTTTAGGTTAAATCAGCACCTATATACATGTACTATGTCCTAATACTATCGTATAATTAAATATCTATGTATAAGTAGAAGTTGTTAAACTGCCATCTTCCTAATAGCAAATTTCCCTTTACACATGTTTCTTACAAAGTGGAAACAACAAAGAAATAATTCTCAAACTCGAAAGTACTGAGAGAAGTAAGTAATGTATCCACTTACCACGAACAGTGAAGGATCACCAGGCCCCGATGTAACACTGCTCCACACGTAAACATTACTTCCGAGATTCGTCCGAAGACGATACACAGGGCGGGTTTTAACCCATGTAGCGCCCGTAAGCAATCAAAACAAGACGAGAGATCAATACGACACCCTTTTAAATTCTACCACTACTAAGTACTAAGCGTATTAATGATTTTTGGTCGCATGATTTTCTTAGAGCGTCTGTAACATCATATAAGAACTGGCGCCCGGGTACCCCGCACCTCTTAGACTTTAGCTAAAGACGTCCCTGACGAAACGTAACTTTGTCTTGGAGACACTAACTTCGTAACGAGCGTTGTGTTACAAGTTTCATGATACGAAAGGGTGTTGGATAAAACATGATACTTTTGGCTTACAGTGTAGCGGTTCGATAGCCACGTTTCGAATGACCCGATAAAACTTGATTGATACGGACGTGAACGTGATTGGCAGGAGATTTAAGTATAGACATTTTTGATCTTTTTGTGGCGATTTTTGATACAGACGGTAGTTAAACGCAATGAAAATTTCCGCAAATTAATGTCAATAACGTGTAATAATAATTAAAAAATTAAGTATACCTAAATATATTCGTATTTTGTGCAAATAAATTCTAAGCCTGCTCCGCCAATTTTTCTTTTTCCAATGTTGTGGATGTTATTTTACGCGCGAATACAATATAGCAGTGGGTACCTACTCATACACATAATGCCATAATTCCCTCACAATTCCCTCTTTAGTTGTTGAACGTACATTTTTCGTCATGTTTGCTTTCATTGTGCTCAAAGTCCTGTGTGTACAATACACACCTTTCAATTCAAACTAGGCCGGGTTATTTTACGAATTTTCTTTATTCAGAATGGGCTTATCTTTTCTCATGAATTTATCCTTGTCTAGCATACTTTACTGCATTGTTTGATGTTTATCTCTGTAAATAAATTAAATTATTCGTTTATTCATTTGAAATATACGTTAAAAACAGACAATACATTAATATATATATTATACAAACTAGGTTTGTTCAAAGAGACGAGGACACAAGCTTTACTAAAGGAGGTAGCGACGAAAATGCAAATTGAGAAACTAAGTACTTACATAGAACTGCTGGGCAATGGGCATGTTCTCTTTGCTAAGAAATCCACAAACCTCGTAGTAATTTAAATAAAATTTTCATTATACATCAACCCCAACTAACTAAACTGCCATTCGTTGGTGTTAACTAGAATAATTTAGCCATTTTGGCGTGTTACAGCAATAAAATTCGCTGAATAGCTCCCCAGGGATAATAAAATGGCGGCCTAACTGTCATAGATGTCAAATGGGTTGCGGAATGGTCCACTATCGCCCTCTATGTGCAACAGACAGAACGTGATAAGTTTTATGTTTATAGCCTTTTTTATCTGGAGAGTACAGGTATATGACCTGAAAATAGATAGTGTTGATGTTACATTTTTCTCAGTCGATTTGGTAATACATCAGCAGCTGTAGCCAAATGGCATTTAGCGCTTGTCTACTTGTAGAGTAGAAAACCAAATTATATGGAATTGACTTAAATTTTGACACTTGTCAGTTTCATCCCCATACATTTAGTTTTCTACTCTCTCGGTAGACAAGCGCTAAAGTGGCGTTTGGCTAGAGGCACGGATTTTGAAAATTTCGATTCGAAAATGATGTACCTACATACCTGTTCAAGTTTTATTTAATGATAAGCAAGTTATCCTTAGAAATTAGATATTGTGTTCTCTTAAAATACAAAACCCAATCAACAATACCTTGTTTTCAAAATTTAATCATTCAAATGTTCATATTTCACATAAATGTTATTTGGGTTATTTAGGGTGTTATTCTATACATACAGATTGCAGGTGTATATATAGATATACACCTGCAATCTGAAGGTATAGACCTTAAGACACAATCAGGCTTTGTGCTTTCACCATTTATCTCAATGGCTCTCACAAAGAATTTGGACGTACCTAAGTATTTTAATTTCAAAAATTAGAATTAACGGGCATTAGCAGAAACGATAACTTATTCGAAAGTAAACCTCCAACCAAAGGTACCACCAATATTTATTTAGGAATATCAGTCAGACCAATTGAAGAATGTTATAAAAGTAAGCCAAAAATAACTCAGTAACTCATAAGAAAGCCGAAAATATAACAATACCAAGTAAATAAAGATGGTAAATGTTTATATAGACCTACATCGGTTTTGTGTTTGTGCGGATATGAGAGTCCACACTCAATAAACTGAAATCTGGAAGGAACTCAATAAGCTAACATATTTATATAGACTATCATGATATCTATGATAATTTCATAACTTGTACTTTACTATAATAAATTCGAAGAGTTTTTTTGTTTGAACACACTCATCTCAGGAACGACTGGTCTGATTTGCAAAATTGTTTTTGTATTGGATACTCCATTTGTTGAGGAAGGCTAAACACCACGATTGGCGTGGAAGTAGCTAATCATTTCATACACCCTCGAATAATTTCGTCAGGTCCTATAAAAATATTCGAATGTATAAAAACTATTTTTATAGGTCTTGAACTTATGTATTTTAAACACGTATTAATTCTTTTCAAGCAAATAAGTTGGGTAAAGGTTATAGAATGGTCTGGAATCTATAAGGGCCTATACCAATTTTATTTTTAGGTTATATCGTGAAATGTCAAAAAGACGTTGGTTGCCGGCACCAAAAGCACTCTCGTTCCAACTTCAAACACTTCATACTAACGTCAGTCCACAAAAACAGGCTACAACAACCCTTTACACAGTCTATTTATAACCTAGTACCTATATTTTATTTTCAAGTCACTTTATCAATATTTTCTTCTTCGTCATCGCTTAGCTTTAGCTTTGACAAAGATTTTCAAAGGCGCTTTTTATTTACTTGCTTTATTTGTTTTGCAATTGCGTTTACCAACTGATTTTTCTTTTAGAACACCCACTGTGTACTCGTTTTGGTTTTGTGTGTTTATTTGTATGGGTATTTATTTTTGCTTCTTAAAAAGGCTTCGTAAGTAGCGCCGTTATATGTCAGTTAGGTACCTACCTATATATCTATTTGTCCATATCTCTAAATAATTTTCCTTTTAAATTATTAAGCTCATAAGTTATTTTGTAAAGCCAGTGCAATGGGCTATTTACAAACAAAAGTTTTCTTAAAACTAAAATAGTAGACAAAAGAAAAACGTATTGTACAAACATCATAGATAAAATGCAAATAAAATAACGATAAACATCTTTCAAGCTTTGAAACAATGGCATCTCTCTCACTTGGGATTCCAAACACGATGGAACAAACTGATACTAGGCTCTTAGGTACTCGCAACAAAAACAAGCTATGCACATTACCATATAAATGTCCCAAATATAACATTCATATTGAATGTAGTACTGACTTTATCTATTTATAATACCTATTAAATACAAATATCTCAACGCTGATCTTCATTTATATTTTGAAGACGAAGTCAAAATGTTTCTATAAGTATTTGTCATTCAATTTTAACGTACCTACTTTTACAAAACCATAAACTACAATGTTACAGAATAAAGCTAATTCAAGCACGTTTGATAGTACTAGAAACACTTCATCGGATAAGTAGCTATGGAAATGCAACCTTTCCGAAGTGCAATTAAGTACTTATTTCGCAAAGCACGTAGGCGGCACATGCGAGGGAAATGACCTTTTCAAACGTAATGTGATTAGGACGTTCCTACTTACATTGTATCGCAGATAAACTTGGTGACATTTCAATATTGTATGCTAAGGGCACCGTATGTTAAAATCTACGCCTTCAACCGCTTCAAATGACAGTCATTTCAATCTGAAATTACCTATTTCTTATTTGTAGTTCACCCCTTAACTCGTCGAGTACCGATTTTATAGACACAATTAAAGAACAATAGGTCGCGGTCACCGGTGACCGCTTGGTGTTTGACAGTTTAATACATGGGACACATAAATAGTGAAAAGTGGATGTTACATTGTACAGTGGCATTAAAAGCCGTAATGTGCACCTCTGCCTACCCCTTTTGGATAAAAAGGCGTGATGTTGTTATTTGTAGTTCTTATTTCTTTTACTTACCGGTTGTAAAGTGCTTCAATGCTTGTACTTACTAATAGGAAACCGATTATATTAGGATCCCAGTAACTTGAGCAAGACTAAAACAATACAAATTCTGGAACTAAACATTATCTACGACATAAAGTTATATGTTCTGCAAAACAATTGCTCTTTCTTCCGTCAATTTGTTATCTACTAATCTTTACATCGCACATGATTGAATATTTATACTGCAACGCACCCGTGTCAACCCTTCAACTTTATGTATGCCTGGTACTTACTTGCACACGTTACTCATCACTCACACACACACACACACTTTTACATTAAGAATTGTATTAGCACGCGCGCACACGCCTTAGTAATGAAACTATGTACTTACATAAAAAATTACAAGTTTTTTGTTGGTCCATCTATCTCTATTTACTCTAAAATACCTACTAAGATTTGTACCTCTGATCTGATACGGAATACAAAGCCCTTTAAACAATAAAAAAGAGATCTGTACTTCAAATGAAGAATAAAAAGTTTTGCGAAAAAACACTAAGTTAAAATTAAGGAAAAACTGAACTAAATGTCTTGAAACTAAAGCCTAGAAAAAATGGTGACTTTATCACGTGTAGTGTCGTTAAAAATGTCACATGTAACCTATACATGTAAAAAAATTACCTGATATCGGATAATATGTCACCTTTTCCCTCTGTTACAAGCTACGTATGTTTCTGCTGTCCATAATGTTTATGCTCGTGAGGTAACCCTTAGGGAAAATAGACACGAGATTACAGGTAGTTTCTTTATTAACTTTTAGTCTTATTGCAACTGTCTGTGCAACTATTTTATCTGTCATATAACCTTTACACGTGTTTCCTGAGGTATTACATACCGAAACTCATTCAGACAAGCAGAGATGCTTTGATCTTACCTACGGATCAGAAACCAATTTCCTTGTCTATTCGTTTGTCTCTGTCATACACAGATTTGTGATTGCCGAGAGATAAATATCTGATTAAGTGAAATGTAATACAACAAGAATTGCGATAGATAGATACCTATCTAACGTGAACAACAACAAGCAATTGGAAATAGAATGTCTAAAAATATTTATTTGTTAGATAATAAAAACGCTACGTACCTAACCTATTCAGAAAATTATCCAAAGACAATAATTTCTAATAAATCTCAGGAACCTTACAAAATATAAATATACATACCTACACAGTTTGGTTTAGTTGATTTTTTACTGATTTCTTATTTTTAATAATAATATTACACCTTTTTAGTGAACAATTAAAAATAAATATTTTATCACTGACCACTTTTCGTGAAAAAAAACAAGATGCCATTAAGTTTACTTTTTTATAATTTTTTTTCTCTACTAATTAATGGCTTTGTTTCATTTTTATCAACAATATCAGCCAGTTTCATTATTTTTTTAGACATAATAAAAACTTTTTACAATGGTAGGTACTATGAATAACTTACGCAACACGCATTAGGTTCACCTAAAAAAATGTCAAAACTATTTACTATAGATTTAGATATTAGAATGTAAATACGACAAAATTTATCTATTCAAAAAGCGAAATGGATAACTAATGAACCATAAATATACTTTCATGCTTTTTAAACGTAGGCAATCTTTTAAGACCTATAAATTATTCCACATATTTTGGCGTTTGGGACTTGGCTTCGAGAATAAAATAGGAAATTTCCCATATTACGCTTTTCTCGACAAGCTTGTGAACAACTTAGCAGATAAGTTATTTGACAGGATGATGAATGCCGATTCGAAAGAACTTAGCTGTTCTAAGGATGTGAGGCAGTGTATCAACGCTTTGTCTTGTCAACTCAAGATCGAGTAAACGACATAAAACTTTACCCATAAAAAAAATATCTTAGAAAAAATATCAAAAAGTTTTCAGCCTATAAGGTGCTTGGTTCCTTTTCTCTGAGTCAGTAAATTACTTCGGTTCCCTATTCTATGAAAATGTTAGTGTTTTTTCTATCAGCATTTTTTTAATAACAGTTTTAAGTACTTAGGTTTTATGTAGATACTACAGTTAAATAATATTTTTATTAAATAAAACATTATTCGACTTTAAACTAAACCACCCAAATCCATTGTTGCTTTAACCCATTGTTTTCACAACACGGCTAGTTAGAAACTACAAACAATCACCCACGGATAGCTTGTAGATGTACCCTGAAGACCTAACTTTGGCTAAACAAGTCTGTCTTGTTAGATCCGTGAAGATACAATACATACTCGTATAACTATGTTATTGAACACCTATGGCAGAATAGAAACTTGACACACGTCAACTAAGCTTTAATTATCTGTGGAAGTGTTGACTTTGATTCGATTTGATATAAGATGGCTGACTTCGAAATGAGTTGCTGATGAGCGCTCTTTTTCCGAAATACCTACATATTTTGTTTAAGTATGGTAATCAATATAAAATTTTTAGAGCTATGTAAGGACATACAAAGAAATATAGGACAACTAAGATATATCACACTTTCCCAAGTAGTTACCTCCGTACATACGTTACTTCAGGTACAAAAACTTGTAGGTGTAAATAAATAACTTGAAGCAAAGAAATATCGAATCCCTAGAGAAATCTAGAAGAACAGAGGAAAATATTTACAATACAAAACTCACTGTTTTCTTACGCAGCACAATGTATTGAGAGCCGCGGGAGACTTAACGGGTTGCTGGAGCTCCGGCTCGAAGTGCAGGAGTAGAAAGAGAGAGTAGAAGCGGGGTGATTTGTGTAGTCAGTAAGAGTCTGACCCGGGCGGAAGAAGTCATTGGATGATTTCCACCCGTCAAAAAATAAAGTACAATGTATTGCAAAAACCAATTACAATAGCGCTAAAATAAACAGTCTACAAAGTTTTAAAAGTGATTTATTAAAAAAATATAACCAAATCAAATCCATAAATCACTTTATACATTAACTTTCCAGACGATTATTTAACTTCGCAGTACATAAACAGTTTGACGTACTAGTGGCTCCATCTGTCGTGAACAAATGGCATTAAACTCTGTTATTAATTAAAGTGGGGTTTTGTGGCTATGTGATGGATGAATCTATGTATTATCGCAGAGATTCTGACATTGTACCGACTGTTTAGGGAACAATGAACAAATGAGCCAAGTCAACAGAAACCCTGAGAGAGGCATCATCTGTTTGTATAAATTTTGATGTCGGATAGTCCCAAACGATTTTGTCTTGAAGTAGGTATTAAAATTGTTGTACTATAAATTGTAGCAAATATAAATATTTTAAAATAACTAATTAATAAGTACATAAACATAAATTTAGTAGTAAATTAAAATCTTACGCTTACATCTCTATCTTCATACACTGAAAAATTGAAACCAGAATTAAAACTAAATTCAACGGAGTTTAGTTTTAATAACGATTCAGAGTCTCCAACACGAAATCTCAATAAACCACAGAACAAATAAAATCATACGATATGAACATATACATAGGTACATGTACATTGATAATTTACATAACACGAGACGATACGAATACGACACGAGGAACGAAGAGTGTGTTCGTATGCAATCTCGTAAATACTAAAACTGCCACGCAAACATTGCACGCACACATTTCTAAAATGCGACAATGTAAGAGAACAACAATTATTTAATTCAATATAATAAGAGTAGGTAGTACTGCTATTATAACAAATGCTATGCTATGTCCTGCTTAAGTCATAGTGAATTTGTTAGAAAAAAAATGACCATTAAGCCTTTTTTTTGAGGGGGTAAATCATCGAATGACTTCTCCCGCGTGAGGCGAGAGGGAGTATCAGACTCTTACTGACTAAAAACCACCCCGTTCCTACTCCTGCACTTTGAGTCGGAGCCCCGGCAACCCGTTAAGTCTTCCGCGGCTTCGTATCGGCATCAGCCCTGTTGGGCCCCATCTGTGGTGATCTGATAGCTCCTTGAAGCGACACGCCGTACGCTCGGGCCTGGTTCTGGTCGGGCGGCGAGTCACTCATGCTCACCGTCCGCAGGCCAGTGCTTATGGTGACCGGAGATCGTCTCGCGATCCCCGACGCCCGGAGTGTCTCTCGCGACGGCCGGGGCGTGAGGAGGTTCGTTCCCTCACGCACTCCGCCACCTCTTTAGATAGCCTGACTACTTCGCAGAGACGGCATCCCAGTCCCCCTCGCTTCGTACCATGGTCTGAACCAGAGCCGGACGCGAAAGGTCGCCATCGTGCATCACATCCCTGAGGACACGGCGGACGCAGGACACACCGCCACCGTATACTCCAGTGTTCTCCGGGATTACAATTGTGCCTATCTACATATTATAATATAATAGAAATTGTGTAATGAGCGTCTCTCGCCATCAAACGTTGAAGTTTGGCGAGTTTAGATTTAAGGCCACTCCTTTGTAAAATTCCTCTAAATAAATTTATTTAAAAAAAACGTTTGTATCACCTTTTGTAAACAGTATGAAACAATAACTAGTTAGAGGTAATTAGTAGACATCGTCTAAAAGTAAATAATGTGTTGTATCTAACAATTTTATTCCGTGGGTAATTCATTTCATGACATATTCTCTAATTGAGATTTAGCTAATTCCTGATTTATACTAATCAACAAAATAACTTTAATTATGTACGTACATGTACAACTTTTCCGGTAATTTCTCTTTACGACAATAAACATAACAGTGGTGCAGCCAATAAAAAGTGGAATACGCAAGAAAATACAAAATGATGTAGGTACTATTCAACTGTTATATAAATACAAAATACTAGGAACAACTAAACATGCACACGTTTCCAAAAGTTCTTATGAAAATATTCACAACATTAAAGGACGCGGCTAGTATATCAATCTAGCTGACCGGCCAGTATAAAGTTGGACTATGTACCGTATCTAAGTAATAAATAACCGGTATAGCTGAGCAAACAAAACATCACTCTGAGCCAGTAACTTGAGACATATTTCTTTGCACATCTTCCTCCTAGTAACAACTGCGTCACAAAAAAATAAACACACTAAAAGGTTCATAAATTCTAATTAAACTTATTTTGCACTAGCAAACCCGGCGAACTCCGTTTCGCCACCAGATGGCTTCGTTTTATGTAACATTTCGTTTGGTGATTAGTCAATTTTCTTTGCTATAAACCTCACGGAGCCCGAGAGCTTTCTAACGAATGCAAAACCGTGGAAATCGGTTCGTGCGTTCTGGAGTTATAGCGTCAGGAAGGAAAACCCGACTTATTTTTATATAGTAGATTACAGGGGGGATTAATGGTACTCTAACGAATCAACTATTCATTTTACATTTCGATAACTTATGCTTCCTTGTAATGTAAAAGACATTAAATTACTTAATTAATTATTCGTTTTTATATTTTCGAAATAATCAGAAATTATTTTAAAAACGATTATTAATACAACACTGTTCCAATTCTAATTAACATAAATTGTAGTAGAAACTTAGTAGTTTCCATTAAATTCTCAGTTTCTTATCTAGTGAGTCTTCTGCCAGGCAATATCTTTGCTACGAAGGCTACGCTGTAGCGTTATAGCTGACTACGGTGCCGACTTATTTGCTGTCCGCTACGGCTACGACGTAGCTTGTAGATACATAATATCGCCTACGCCACGCTACGACACCACACAGAAATGTTTGTTTGTAATTTAGTCAGTAAGATAAGCGTATATTTGAATTCTTAGACATTCTTAGTTACATTTTCATTAACATCTGTTTAACTAAATACACCACGAATTCATGTGTAGACTAAAATATTATAATAAAAAAGGATAACTGATTTTTTCATAATGTGATAATTGATTGATTTTCATTTGAAAAATTTATATTTTTTTAAATTTGACATTTACCTCTATTTTTACAATTGTTAGTGCTAGGACCGTGCGAGACTTTGCCTCGCCATTTCTTTTCTAATTTCTTACTCATACTCTGACAGTTTGAGTATTTGTGCGACCCACGCAAATGTTCTTTAGGTTGGTATTGTTCGTCGAATCACTCAGCCTCATCTGTTAATTGAGCTGACTGTAAACCGACACATGCGTACTGCCTTCAGAACGGGTCCGCTCGAACTGTTGTGGTTCTTTCCTCAAAAGGCCACTACAGAAACAACTTGCACGGTTCTCACACAATCTTTTTATACATATTTGTCTGGACTTTAAAAGAGACAGACCTCTGAGTTTGTTTCGGCATTTCTTCTCAGAGTAGTCAGTTAGGAAATGTCGACCTCATCGTTCGCTTGATAAAATTGACGTGTAAAAGTGCTGCCTTGTAGCCTATTTGCAGAAATAAATTCACTTGTTTCAGGTACCTACTGACATAATCGGGAGAAAATATTATAGGACCACTCAGTTATTATCAGGTATAAAGAGATTAACCTAATTTTTGAACAAAATTCGGTAGAATTATTCTTGCCTATAAAACTGTGAAATGGCTATAAGAAATTCGTAACGTAATTAATTAATATCGTTATCAGATATAACGATCATACTATCGTAAGTAGCCAATGATCTGGAAAATATTATGTACCTACCTCAAAGAACAGACGTAGTTTTCAGTTCTTGAAAAAAATGCTTGCAACTTATAACGTAATTCTAAGGTTTTTTTTAATGGGGGGAAATCATCGAATGACTGCTCCCGTCTGGGTGAGGCGGGAGGGAGTGTCAGACTCTTACTGACTAAAAACCACCCCGTTCCTTCTCCTGCACGTCGAGCCGAAGCCCCGGTAACCCGTTAGGTTCTCCGCGACTAATTCTAAGAGTATCCTTACTTTACCAACCATATGGTTGGTAATTCTGAAGCCCGCCTCAGTTTAAAAGCCTAATAATATAGATAGACAACGTTCTTGGAATAATGTCTTATATCTAGTGGGCTGTCTACGTCGACACTTCTATAACTTGATATTGCGATACTATTTTGCGATCTTGTTTAAAGTTGTAATTTAAACTGTCAAACACCAAGCGGTCACCGGTGACCGCGACCTATTGTTCTTTAATTGTGTCTATAAAACCGGTACTCGACGAGTTAAATATAATTACTAAGAGACTTGAGACTTTGTACTTCTATAATTCAGCATTGTTTTTAACTGTTTTAGACATACAACTACCTTCATTAAAATATTTTTAATTTTTATTCTATATGGTCGTCCGCATACAAGTGTCTATAAAGTCACTTATAAACTAAACTAAACGACTTATTGGACAACAGACACGCTTACGGTCTTAGGTAGTAAAATATTAAGTAATCAGTAGATAAGGTAACGAGGCCGACTCCCCAGTGAGCGCAAGAGGTAACAAACACGTTCAGCCAGCTATCGGCACGTGTTAAGGCCACTTTTATATATTGTATCTATGCTAATTTTCAAAGTAAAATCAGCCTGTAGATACCTTATCTCCTACTTAGTTATTGCTAGCACGTTCTTACAACTAGGACGCTTAGTTTACACTTGACGCAGGGTACATATTCTTCGACTAGACGATCTCGAGTGGGTACTTATTACGTACCTAATAAATAAATATTGAGAACCCTGGATCAGTGCAGACTGTTCCTCATAAACGGCCATAATCCTAGGGCAAAGCAAATATACAAAAGTCATTGACTTGTAAAAAGAAATTAATCACACCCATTGGAAGTTGAGAGGATTTATTGTGAGCAAAATTACATTCAAAATAAAATATTTGTTAAACAACAAACATAACCAAACTTCTAAAATGATTAAAAAGCCTTTGAAACTGCCGTTCCCTTGGCATAACTAAACCAATAAGCCCAACAATGGGAACACGCAAACGAGCAAATAACTCATAAAGGAATTTGTAACACAGCCCTAAATCACATGATAATATCTTTTTGAAAAGAGTTGTTTCATATTTCCGATTATTTCGCCCACGCTTTGTAATAAAATGACTAAGTTTTACTATTTATGTGTACAAGTACGTAACGTTAAAAATAAAGGCGTTGCCAACTTGAATATCAAAGGGTACCTGTCACTTGTTAACTTAAACGTGCTATTATCAATAAAGGGCCCTTTGTTCACATCTTAGGTATGTACAAATTGAATATTGTCTGGGAGGAGGCGCGACATGATTGTTTCCGTACGTGATTGCTACTATTTTATGTCTCAACGTTCTTCTATTTATAGTGCTTCGAATAAGTGCCACTTTAATGTGAGATTTTTTGACCAGGCTCTTACATAGTTGTATAAGCTTTTAAAACTAAAACTTGAATGCTTAACGAGATTTTTTTTAAATCAAAATGCATAGGTACTTATATGTGAACGAAGCCGCAATGTACTACTCTAGCAGGCAGGTAAATAGTACATACGTACCTATTAATTAAGGTGTAAAATTAAAACAACATTAAATTTGAACGATTTCATCAGCGCTTTATACCTTAAAACTATTTAAAGACTAGATAACTTCTTCAGGAAAACACACACAAAATATTAAAACTATATTTTAAAATCTACGTTAAATCTGGCACTTCTCCAATCCACCAGAACACTAAACTATTTTCACTGTCTTCTGTATATTCCATCTCTAAATCAGGAGATTCTCGTTCTTCAATTTTTCTTTTATTTGATTGTTTGATAGCGATAGACTCGTCACTCGAACTTTCTTTCTTTATTATAGGTAGGGTACTGTCTTGGTTATTTATCTTCGGTTCTGGTGACGTCATTGGACGTCTTAAGTGGTACTGTCCTGATCCTGTTGCTAGGATAGGCCGCAGTGGGTGTATTGAAATACTGTTGCAGCAATCTTTATGGAGAGGGAACTGGAAAATAAGTACAAAATGTTACCTCAGTAATTGAAGTTATTGGTCTAAAAATTTATATTTGATCGCAGAATGCACACTGGTTTCTATCTTTAAATAAGAGTATCATTGTTAGGTTCGAAACAACCAAAATCGAATACACGGATTGACAGTTACGAAATTCTACAAATATGAAAAAAGCTATAAACTAACATTAATTATTAATGTAGTGACATACATGTCATGCAAGTTTCTGACCTATCGAATGCAGTAAATATCATTTTGATCGCGAAAAGAAATACATACCTTATAAGTAGCAGTATCACCCATATGCTCAGTGACTTCCAAGGCAGATCTCCAATGCACTTGTTCCTCATCCCACACTTTAAGTACTCCATCGGTGCCACCAGAGACTAAATACTTGCCACAAGGTGAAATATCAAAGTAAACTCTTTGGTTAGTTTCAACAACTCTAGGTAATATGTTTAGTGGTCTACGGTAGTATCTGATGTCCCATAGTAACAATCTGTTGTCTTTACGAGCGCCCGATACGAGGTACCTGCCATCTGGTGTGAACTTTACTTGGGTGACACCACCTGTAAATAGATTGTATAGTTTTTAGATTAGATCATTTTGGTAAGACAGTTTAGCAAAATTAATATTAACATGTTAAACGCCATGGGGGTCACCGGTGACCGGCGTTAGCGGAGGATTTACCTTCAACAGATTTTTATTGGCAGTAAAAGTCTTAAATAAAGACCAGGGAAGTGAACTTCTATTATATTCTGCTTAATATCCCTTACAGCCCTGCATGCAATCATACTGGCTCATTAATCAAGAGGTGAGAAAGGTAAAGTAAGTTGACTGCACAATTGGTGCGGTGACGGGGCGACCGGCTGCCGTGCAACGTGTCGCGGGTTCGATTCCCGCACGGAACAACACTTTGTGTGATCTACAAATTGTTGTTTCGGGTCTGGGTGTCATGTGTATGTGAACTTGTATGTTTGTAAACGCACCCACGACACAGGAGAAAATCCTAGTGTGGGGCAACGTTTTTTTTTAAAAAAAAAAAAAGTTCAGAAGTAACAACACAGGATGTTTCGAATTTTCAAAATGTTTCACTAAATCATTACCCAATTGTACAAAAGTCATTAATAAGACATATCTCACCTCCATGCCCATGCATAACTCCAATACTCTTGTAATTGCCTGGTGTATTCACACTGTATAAGCTAACAGTGGTGTTCCAGGAACCAACGGCTAACAGATCATTGCATGTGTCAATGCAAGCTGCAGGAGCTTTAATTTTATGTTCTACGAATTCTCTACCTGGCCTGTAAATCACAAAAAAGGTAATGTAATTCTAAGACTTACATACATACATACACATATACATAGCCTCACGCCTGTCTCCCATAGGGGTAGGCAGAGAGTATGGACTGTCAAAAATTCTAAGACTTCAAAAATACTTAATCATCTTTAACAGCCAACTGAAATTTAACCAGTGATTTATCGGTATCAATATCCAGAGTCTACACAATAATAAATTAGATAAATTAATGCTTTACATCATATACTTTAACTTCATAATTTGACATTTTAAGTTTGACTTTTGAAAATCAGTAAATATATCCAGTTTTTATTGACCAATATGTAGTTTTAATGATAATATTGTTAAAAACCGTATCATATTTATGATTTATTCTCTATATTTAACAATTATATTTTTATTTATTTGTAGGTTGTTCAAACAATAATTTTATAATTACCTTTCTACATCAAAAGTCCTAATAGTTTTTTTATATCCAGCAATAATTTGGCTGCCATCATTTGAAAAGATCACGGATAGAGCAGGTTCCATCTGATCTACAGCATCAAATCCCCTGTATGAACATCGCAGGGAGCCATCATAGGCATCCCACATTTGTACTGGAGCATTCTGCCTAGTTGTCAACCAACTGAAATCAAATTAGAATACTGGTTAAATAAGAATTAAAAATGTAAATAATTTAATTATAAAGTTAAATGCTGTGAATATTACAGTAGTGTCGTGGTGGCCCGGAGGTTTAAGACGCCCACTTCTCATGCATGAGGGTGCGGGTTCAAAACCTACCAACGGCAAGTACCAATGTGACTTTTTTGAGTTATATGTACTTTCTAAGATTATTTAGACACCACTGACAAACGGTGAAGGAAAAACATCGTGAGGAAACCTGGACTTATAATTTCTAATTATAAGTTTGAAATCGCCAACCCGCATTGAGCAAGCGTGGTGATTAATGCTCTAACCTTCTCCGTGTGAGAAGAGGCTTTGCTCAGCAGTGGGCATTTATAGGCTGTTGATGATGATGATGATGATGATGTATATTACCACCGATATAAATAGAAGAATATGATCCTTACTAATATTATAAATCAGAAAGTGACTTGCTTTAATGCCGTAACTACTAAACCGATTGCTTTGAAATTTTGCAGACGTAAAGTTAGAAGTCCGGATTAAATAATAGGGTACTTTTTATCCCGGAAAAAATTGATATTCCCGAGGGAAAACAAAAGAATTGGTATAGATGTCGCTGTGTGTATTGGCATATGTCACTTATGCTACTTTTATCCTTTTGTGACGCGAGCGAAGCTGCGGGGAAAAGCTAGTATAAAATAACGCAGATATTTTGTTAAATTTAGATGATTCTATTTATAACAGCAGATACTAACCAACAACTCTCCGGCACACTACTGTTCATCAAAGGAAACCAACAGAAATCGTATATCAATCCACATTCTTTGACATGAATTACAGAATCCATGACGTCTATTATTCGGTTAGGGGCGACATAGCCGGTGTAGAGGTCCCGCGATAACTCAGTCACATGTACCCCATCATTGTTCACCACGCTGAGGCAACAAGTACCGTCCGGGGACCACTTACAACCACGTAAATAAGGCTGCACATCTTCATTAGCCCGTCTAGAACGCGACCACGAAGAATTAGATAGTTCTATCAGAGTTTTACTTGTAAATAAACTTGGATATTGGTGAATAAACTCTTCGCTAGCTATTGCGTTTTCTCCATTTTCTACGTTACTAGCAGTAGCTTCACTTGGATTATTAAATTCACCGACATCCACTTGATCCATTTCTATCGAAAGTTCACCCATTTTCATTGAAAAAACGATATTTTTTTCATTATTTTTATTTTTGTAATCCAAATGCACGACAATGAAGTCGGCCTCAATTCAATTTGATTTTGACAGCTATCATCTACATCATCCTTCAAAATGATAATAATGTTACTCTCACAAAAAAATCATAAAAAATTAATTACCTCTTTGTTCTCTGTGTTCTAAGTAATCATCTAAAACTGTCTACTGACTGAAATATTGAAAGTTTTTTGAAAATCACAATATTATTGCTATAATACTCAAACGGAGATAGGTAGGTAACTAATAAAAATCATTTTAAAACTTGTTTCGTTTAATGTTGCCAGCTTCAATATCACGAAAAACTGAAAACCAACAAACCTCAAACAGCTGTCAATATGTCAATGAAGCAAATTGACATAAATAAAAAATCTCATGTCAAATACTCAAACTGTATTCAATACTCGATCGCAACGGAACGATAAAAATTTACATTCATTATAGTCTGTGTTGCTTAAACGGCCGATGAATGAAATTGTAAATTAATTATGGTGCAATGAAAACAAAATTTTCCCGCGAACTATTTTGTAATTATATTTTCGATTGGTATGATTTTTTTGCATAAAAAATAAGTGCGTCAGTTGTTTATAATAAAATCGTTACAGATGAGGATTAAGTTCTTTATACGCGGTTTGCGTTACGGGAAAAGGGTTATATCGAAAATGGCCTTTTCGGAGTCACCGGCGAAAGCTTCGCTGTGCTGTGAGATATCACAGGATGGTGGTGCACCAACGTATGCGATGTACGAGGCATTAAAAGATTCGTGCCAAAACAACGCGACCTATTTTCAACCGGACGACAGCGAGAATGGGCAGAGATTGTACCAGGGCTTCATGACCCTCATGGACCATGTAGACACTGTGTGGCCTTTGGTAGATCATGTGAGGAAGGTATGTACAAACATTTCATACAACAATTCGTATTTTGAAAGTGGCATTGCTGTTTGCATCTAAAATCTGTACTCATACATAAAAGTCTAGTTTAATATTCTATTCACATAATAATGAGGTCAGTCAGTAGAGCTACAACCATTTGCAAAGACTCTCTAATTCATTCTACATGCATAATAAAAGGATTTAACCAGATTCACACAAAGCCACCAGTTACATAAACACCCTTAGTTTACAATCAAACTGTAAAATTATTTATTGCACATCCTTGTTTATATGATTATAATTAAAAGTATTTTAATACCTTTCAACCAATTTTGGAATTTATCTAATCAGTGTCTTCTATAAAATATCAATGAATGAATGATTAATTATTGTAAATGGCCTTTTAATTATAATAGTAATACCTATTATTTGATAAAAAAAAAATTTTAAAAACTATTTCATTAAGAAAGTTTTGAAAAAAGAAAAAGTGTATTTTTTTTAGTCTATGGAGGCTGTTTTTCTCTTCTAATTCATTGCACAACACAATGTTATCATAACAAACAAGTGTTAGCACCAGATGTTCTAAACATACTTGAATCACATGATGAGATAAGACACATGTGGGTATTCTTCATACTAGATGTTTTTACACAAAAAATTGATCATACACAGTCAATGTATGAACTTTGTCCATTTAGTGATTCATCCGGGTAAACACACTGTACATTTTAATTATGCTATTACATTATGTCTGATAAATTTCCTAGATAAGAACACCATTACACTGAAAATGCAACTATTTTATTACCTCTTCAAGATATATATCTTGTAGGGTATTTATTACTTTTAATTGTTTTCTAGTACCTAGTTAATTTAAATTAGAAACTTCTTTAACTCGTCGAGTACCGGTTTTATAGACACAATTAAAGAACAATAGGTCGCGGTCACCGGTGACCGCTTGGTGTTTGACAGATTAATGTTCCTAATGATACAAGAATGTTATATGGAAATATTATACTGTTAAAAGAAATAATAACTATAATAGATCTGGCATTTCATTATCTTATCAATGATTTGTGATTATAAGTACATGTTATTGAGATTGAGATGTAGTTATACATAGGTGTTTCAATTGAAATATTGGATTTTGACAAGATTACAAGAATTTACACACTGCATTATAAAATTCAAATTTTAAAGTATTACTATGTAATATTGTTTGTTTTAATGTTTAAATATTATTCAAGGAAAAACAGTTAGAATCTAAAATGTAGGTACATAAATATTTGTCCTGTTAAAATGCTAAAATTAGTCTAATGGAAAATGTTATTTGTTTATTGTTAAAAATATAGAAGTCTTACATAGAAACCACTAAAAATACCTACACAAACTATGAATACCTACATATAACTGCATGTTACGTACCCTCAAGACTGTCAAAATTGCTAAGACAATAAAATCGCTACTGACATGTCTATGTCTATATAACAATGCTATTGAAAAACAAAACAATAATAATGTTTTATTACTAGACTATTTGTAAGAAGAGAAACTCTTGCTTGCATACGGTTTTACTTTATTAAATGTGCTACCCTACAATCTTCAAAAAAACTCTGAAGTCTAAAAAAATGACTTTAATAAAAAGTATATAATAATATTAATGAGATTAGTAGGGGTTGAACCACAACTCAATTATTTCAACAATGATTATTACGTGAAAGAATGGCTTAATTAAGAAGTATCGAAAAAATTAATGAAATCAGTAGGGGTTTTTTATTGAAATGGGCTGTTATCTTTTAGTTATATATGTGGGACTGATTTCTCTTGTTTATAATTGGGGCAACTTGCAGCCCAATAAAGTCGTGGCCCAAACACAAATTGAATCAAATTTACACTTTTCATTTATATTGTCCTAAATAAATAATGGTTTGTTTTAGGTGGCTCCACAATACGACTTCGATTCTAAATCGCCAGGCAATGGATACCGCAGCTTCGTTTCAGTGGTCGATTCATGTGTACTACATGGTTTAAAACTTAGCAGACAAGTTAATACTAGTAGAGACGCACTCTTATTTCGAAAGGGACATTTCGTCAAGTAAGTACTTACCTATTTAAAATAGTATAATATAAGACTCTTTAAAAGTGCAGAACTGAAACGTGTGACTTACTGTGTCCTTTATCGCACAACCCTGCTCATGACTATGAGCCCCTGGCCTGACTTGAAAGTAGTCGAGTTACCGTCAAACATTTACGTGAGTAAACCGTACGACATAATTAATGTACCTAACATTTATAATCTTTTTTTTCGAGGTGTATTTTATTGGTTCAATACTACTTCTATTTCGAAAGAAAGAAGAGGTTCGTAAGTCATCGCGTAGGTTCTATTTCTTAAAAAAAAACTATTTATAGCCAGTTAATCTGCGCTATATTACCTTGTTACTAACGCGTAGAACGTCTCAGAACTAAAATTTTCCAGCAGTCATTATTCAAGATTAAAAAATGAATTCAATAGAGACTGAAGGTCGGCCTCTTTCAATAAAATCACACGACAGTACAGTCTTCGTAACATAATTTACGTAATATCATCAAAAAGGCTTAATTTCATGCTCTTCTGCTAATATTCAAAGTGATTGGCACTAAGTAGCAATTGTTCTTGTCATTCACTTAAACGTTTACATGAAATGTATCTTCAACATGTGAGTTAAGGTCTATTTTCCAATGGTAGGTAAAGCAATCGTGAAATTAATACATGTTGGTACTTTTCGCTTGTTAACCACAGGCTAGTTATGTATTATTCAGTTTTTTGCCACTTGTGGCAACAAGGAGATCAAGGTTGTTGCCGTATTTACCTACATCTATCCACTGATGACTAATTCATTGGCTCTTTGATTTCTATCTACTTATGACTAAAGCAAACACTTACAGCGATTACTTTTACATAATATATGTAAATACATACATATCGCTCACGCCTCCTTCTCTTACTAGAGGTGCATTTATACGCCCACTTTTTACTAGTTTCGCTGAGTCATATAAATACATAATATAGGGGGCGAACCAAATGTGATACAGCTACGGGATTTTTTTCATAACTCTAGAACTCGACGACAACGTAACGTTGTTAGAAAAATATTGGTAAATAACAATTGTATGCTGTTGAGACTTGCGACCCAATTTCGAACACAATGCTGATCTAAAATATACTTAACTGTATACGCCAATAAGGTCTATATTACCTAGTTTATTGTTGTCGACAAGAGAAGTGTCACATAAATCGATTTGGCCAAGATATTCAAATATTTCGAGTACATGCAAGTAGTATTATTGTTCATGAAAACTGATGCCAACTTTCAGACGCTTAATTGCAATATATTTGGTGGATAGAATACTTTAAGCATTGGCAACAATAAACATAATGATTATACCTTTAAATATTTTTATTCTTTCAACATTCTACTGACCTAATTTTTTTTTATTAAAGCATTATTTAACAATTCTAAACTAACTGTTTCATTATTCATTAAAATCCTTACTCTAATACGATTGTTTTATACAAACTCCCGCATAGCCTGTACTCTCTCTTCCTTTTTACATACTATGGAAAGACTCCAACCTTTGCTAAACAATTTATTATAGAAGAAAAACTTAAAAAATAAACAATAACAAGTTTTGCCTTACAATATTCATTACCACTTCCGAGTTTCATACGTCCTTTATTTAAAATCTATGCCACCCATGACCTACAACGGAGAAAACGAGTAGCTTTTTATTGACGTGTTCGTTCCAAATACTCTGAGACACAATAGTCACTGCGTGTGTCTCTTCTCTGCAGAATTACTGCACATACTTGGTATAGAATAGCTTGTTTATATCCAAGGCTACGCAGTTAAAGAAAAACTAACTGACAGATATTAATCATTGAATATTTTTGTGTATTAATAATAATTGTTGAATTTTAGTCGGTTGCAAAACCATTAATTACTACAGCGTGTTTTTAACGGACATCGTACGCTAGAAAATTTTATGCTTCAATATCGCTTTTGGATAATGCACTTATATTTTTCTATTCAGCTTTTACTTATATTTGTTTGTACAGCTTATTGCCTTTAACCTGCATATGCATAGTTAATGAAAACTTCCATACAGTTTGAATAACAATTTGTGTCAATGCAATTTACCTCTAAAATTAGTATTGACTTTGAAAATGCAATGCGCTACTGATCATCTACTGTAAATAATTGATCTGACAGCTCTTACGTCAGCGCTTTATTTTCGCAGTATTGTAGGGTAAACAAAAGAGCTTAAATGTGGGCAAAATGCGCGTGGAAAGTCTCGTATGTCTCGTCGAATTTAAACACAGTAAAATGTACTGTAAAACTTCATTTAAATAAAGACTACCGAGTCGTTGCTCTCAGTGAACACTAATGTGATTAAGGAGCTTAAACCCCTTTGCACTATTTGGTTTTCCTCTGCGTACCAATTGTACATTTTAATAAAGGATCACCTGATATTGTTTGCTATCATAAATGGCAGCAAACAGATTAAATGTATCAATATGTGTAAAAAATCCTTATGGGGTGCAAATTCGTAATATTGGGTACACCCACAGCTCACTTAGTATTGTTACGTTATGGCTTAATTACAATCACGCCTTTAGTTTAAAGGATTAGTGCGAATTTAGACACGTAAAATCCCTTGTATCGGACAAGATGGGTCAACCTGTCGACACGACTTGTCGATTGCGCAACCCTTGCGCAAAATAAAGCCGCCATTTTCCATGTTTTAGGGAGATAGAATCCTGCGGGCAGCTTCTTGCTTCACTTGGCACGTGTCTCCATCACCTACACACGCTGTTGTCATGGGCACCACCAGGAGAACTGTTCCCTACTGAACCTCACACGCCCGAGGAGTTGTTTGCGCAAGCCGACACCATTAATCAGTATTGTTTCTATGGAAGGTGTCTCGGGTTTCAAGTAAGTTGAATCTGGTTAATGTAGACTTGTATGATACTTGGTATTATTGTTGTATAATGTTGTTTGTTTATCCTGATTTCAAGTTCAAACGCAGCTGATTAACGTAAGTTTTGAATAAAGTGTCGTACCTAAGTTACTTTTTACTGCAGTAAATAATGTTAGTCCCACCAATATTTTATTGCTTAAATGTTTTTAATACAAGGATTGGCAATTGTAACAAATAGCACTTCTGTATTTTTAAACACGTTTTAGTTCTATTGATATGAAATCTTTCATAGTTTATTCTCTTTAGCTAGGGTTAGTAGAATTAAAATACAGCATCTGTGCGGAAGATTGAATATTTTAAGATTTTAAATTGTGGCCTTTTTCGACAGAATTTGGTCGAGTGCCAATCGAGAATTAGCTAAAGTCCAAAGTCCAATTAGTAACTCAATGAATTGCAAACAAGTTGGAATAGAATTGTTAATTGACTAGAGACGAAGTTCAGAATTATCGTCCTGAAGAGTTAACTCGAATACTGTTATTTATAATTACTTTTTTATTTGTAAATAATAAAACTGTTTTAATGGAATATTTGTACGCGGTTTGTAATACATATACAACTTGTAATAATAATAATGAAATAAGTGGTCGATAATCATGAACCGTGCAACAGGGTATAAATAAATAGTTATGCAATATTAACATCATATTAAATGCAGTGAAAGCGATAAACCTGATTTTCTGGCACTTAATTTAATTCTACAAAAATCTCACGTTCGCTGTATTAAACTATAGCTTTAACTATTCACAAGTTCTAAAAAAGACCTTCAAACCCACCTTTGCCTTAATCTTTATATTCTATTGCAGTTTCTTCCATCCATGCGTGGCATATTGAAAGGCATATCAATATGTATGGCGGGTTTCTCCGAGGCTTACTATTGCCATGGTAACCTCATCAGCTCCGTGTGGACTGGTGGCCAGTACCTCATCGACCCTGAGATGAGAGCAAGGAGGATCGTTAACATATCTCAGTCTGCGAATATAGAGTTCTGCAAGGCGTTCTGGTTTCTGGCTGAAAGTGGTATGTTTATTATTATTCCTAACTAGCTTTTTTACCCGCGGCTTCGCTCGCATCACAAAAAGATAAAAAGTAGCCTATGTGACATATACCAATACACACAGCGCCATCTATATCAATACTTTTGTTTTCCCTCGGGAATATCAGTTTTTCCGGGATAAAAAGTACCCTATTATTTAAACCCAGACTTCTAACTTCACGTCTGCAAAAATTCAAAGCAATCGGTTTAGTAGTATCGGCGTGAAAGCGGAACAAACAAACAAACAAACTCACTTTCCAATTTATAATATTAGTAAGGATTTAGAATTACACGTCATGTTTAGTAAGGGAAATCTAGCTATGTTTAGATATTATATTATAAGTTTCGTGAGACATAATAAATTAATTATTATATTTATTTAATGTATTCATAAGCAGCATGGCTTTAAACTAGTCTGGTTCCTCACCAAACAGCAAACCACCAAAAAACATAATAATTAATGTATAAACCTAGCCGTTTGTCTTTTATTTTTAAGGTGTTTCTTTATGGTTTGCTGGTTATTTCTGTTTCGTCTATTTGTTTAAATAAAAAACATTTTATTTTATACGTCACCGTATTTATTGTTCGAACCTTGAAACCAGACATATATTGCGCATACAAGAGTGACAACAGCAATACAATAAACGAAACATACGTATGTATTGTAGCAATGAAATTGACGGTGCACAATCGCCCACACACACGAAAGTACTTAACAAAACGTTTTCCTCAATTGATTTTAATGACATTCTCGAAATATGACGCGTTTGCCTCATAACAAATGAATAGTCATTTCAATTCCATTCAGGTCTAGAAATAGGTGTTTTCCCGTATCCATTTGTCCTATTAACTTAGTGTATTTATCCCATATTATAAACGTTGTGACTAATTTAATCTTAGTACTATGTGTAAATATGACGTACGTACCATACTCAACTAGACAATTTTAATAAATTGATCCTATTAGGTTCCTACACTACAATACATCTACTTATTAAAGAGCCTAATGTTTAAGCTGGAAAGAATACCTATATTAATGTACCTTACCTTGCAGGTCGTACAAAACATTTCACAATTTGTACCCATGCTAAGAAAATCCTACTAGACTAGAATAGCACGCGTGATTTAATGAAAAACACGAGTCTATATTAGGGTCATTGTGATAGTTTCGTAAATATGTCGCCGAGTTCAAGGCTAACAATATCAAAGTTATCTTCATTCAATACCTATTAAATAATCACTAGAAAATTATCTTTCTGTCTGCATGTTACCTCATATCTGTTAAATGGTTGAACTCATTTTGATAGACTCGTTTCTTGAAAACGGATACAGATTTTTTTATTACTCATGTTAGAAGTTCCAAAGGGTCCATTAACGATAAGAGATTTCCATTAAAATACGAATTTTGTAACTTAATGTTTAAAGGTTATCAACAAATTAGATATGAATTCATTAAGTAGATACACAAGTCTATTTCACACGTGTATCAGAGTTGTGTATTTATTCGCTGGCTTACGTATCCTTATATCATAATTACGAGTACATAGATAGATACTAGGTACATTCTAATTGAGCTCTAGACAACTAATACATATTATCATATCGTACTAAGTAGTAACACGGATGTTTCTGTGCGAACGTTCTTAACATCAAGTTGTTATTACTTTATAGTAATTTGCGATGCATAATACTTATCTGTGCGTTCCATAACGACACTGTCCAATTTTTCTTGTTCTTTCATCATGGTATATGGTTGCAATGTAGGTATAATCACGCTTAATGTTCCTCGAAGGACCCATTTTATAGTATTTAGGTGTTTCAGACCAATTTATCGGCAATTATCAGTTCATATTATAACTTTCGTGAGACATACTAAATTATGTGATTATTATAACTTAACTCCACGCATTTTATCCCCGAAGGGGTAGGCAGAGGTGCACATTACGGCACCTAATGCCAGTACTGTACAATGTAACACCCACTTTTCACTATTTCATGTAATGAATCCCATGTATTAGGGGGTGAGCCTATTGCCATATACCGGGCACATTTCCAGACTCCGTGCTACTACTGAGATTTTTTTTAAACTCAGTAATACTTTGCCCGACCCGGGAATCGAACCCGAGACTCCTTGCCCGGCAGTCGCACTTGCGACCAATGACGCAGTGATTATTGTAATATACGTAATTATTATGTTTACAATTACGTGAGTAAACCGAAAACATAATTATTATCAGTTCCATGTAAGAGTCTATTACTTACAAGTTTCATGTCGCTACTAAAGAATGATCAATACATTGCCATAATAAAAAATTCACACTTTAGATGAGGCAGTTTTTGGGAACTTTCCAATACAATTCTTACTTTCTAATTAGTATGTATATGTCTAGATTAGTATCCCATCAATGCTAGCATGAAATTCATTATCTCTATAAATGTTTAGTGATAGATTTATGTTATCGTCCAATTCGTGACGTTTAACGCGTATTGAATTACTTTTAGCCGTAAATACAAGCGATTTGTTTATAAATTGCGATCGTATCAAACGTGATTTTCTACGTATAATTTGCGTACGTGCTTCTAATATTATACTCTCGCCACAATACAACATAAGGAAAACAAACATACTTGAAGACTTGAAGTAGTTATATTTACATAAATAAGGCCAACCTAACTATCAGTTTATTAAGGAGTGATGCAAAAGTTTTGTATCTCCAAAAATTACGCAATTAGGTAAATTTTGTATGGAAAAGACGTAATAACAGAAAGCTAATGAAATGCGAACCGTATAACCAGACGACAAAGTCCAAATCCCTAATTTTTTTTATGACATAAGCCGGTAAACGAGCAGACGGATCACCTGATGGTAAGCAACCGGCGTCGCCCATGGACACCTGGAACACCAGAGGCATTAAAAGTGCGTTACCGGCCTTTTGGGGATTAGGAGTTTGAGGATCGTTGGGGATTCAGGAGGGTAATTGGGCCTCTGGGAACCTTACTCACACGACGAAACATAACGCAAGCGTTGCTTCACGTCGGTTTTCTGTGAGGCCGTGGTATCACTCCGGTCGACCCGGCCCATTCGTGCCGAAACATGGTTCTCCCACACAATTACGGTAATTCAGCAAAATGTTTTAAATCTCTTTAGAGAAAAATCAATGAATTTAAGTGACTCAGCCACGTCAATGCCTTTGTTCCATATTTGTAACTAACGCTATTAAATAGTGGGCGAATACCGTATATTTCGCGGCAGCGTGCACCGTTATATTAATAATGTTTCCATTCATTAAGACCCGGTTTAAAAATTATAGTGTGCAATGTTAACTGTCGTATTATATATTCAGTAATCCAGACAAAAAGTCCTAAAGTCTATGTACCATTTAATGCAGTTATTGCCAAGCTGTTAAGGGTTTACCTTGTGTTTTCCTCTTTCCTTAATCTGTCTTGTCCATATATTTGGCTTATATGGCAATTTATAATAGTTAGTCATCCAGTTTCATTCTTAAGTCAATAAATACATAATTTTGTACCTACTCATCTAATTTAATAGCATAATTCCATGTCCAATGTTTCTTACCTACTGCAGAAAGCCAATTGAAGGTTTTAAAAATACTTATTTTAGCAATATCGCTTACATAGATATACATACATTATATGGGCCTTCTCTACATATGAACGTTCGTCATAATGTCCTCGTATGGCTGCCGGCTTGAAAATAGCAGTTCAGTTTCTGGTTATCGGAGAGTGCTGCTGCCATGACGTGAAACAACGCCATTTTCTGTGAGACCGTGGTATCACTCCGGTCGAGCCGGCCCGTTTATGCCAATGCATAGCTCTACCACATAACATAAATATGTTTGCAATTAATGTTTATATGACGGTATTTGTTACAGAGATAATGAAGAGAGTACCAAGTCTAATGTCGCCACCGGTAGCTGTGAACAAGCTCATAACAATTCCTCCAGAGCCCATTGTAGTGAACACAATCGATTACAAGGAAATCACAGTACTACCGCCCACAGTACACATAGGCTTACAAGGATTGAATGTTAGACTCATCAGTGCAAACAAGAGGATTGGGATGGTGAGTAAAACGAGAAAGTGTTGTTTAAATACAAAAGTGTAATCAAACATTTATTTTGGTTGGAAAATAACTTAGGATGTGCAGATCAAAATCAAAGTCAAAATCATTTATTTCAATTAGACCAGAAAGGCAATTTTTAACGTCAAAAATCCAACGTAAACAAGATCAAACTGGTTTACTGGGCAGAATAATACATGCAACATTTTATTTATTGTCAGTGAATATTATTTTTTTATGGAATAACCTGGTAAATGAGCAGATTGATCACCTGATGGTAAGCAATCGGCGTCGCCCATGGACAACCGAAACATCAGCGGTGTTACAAATGCGTTACCGGCCTTTTGGAGATAACGAATTGGAGGATTGTTAGGGATTAGGTAGGCAATTGGGCCTCGTATATGGTAATTAGTTATTTTTATTTAGGTCGAAAAGAGTTCAATGTTTGTTTCAATTACTATTTACAAAGTTGAAATATAGTCACAATAAAAATTAGGATATATTTAAATGTAATTTATTTTTGATAACCACTGCAGCTTCCCCCTGAGATAAAGGTAAAAATTTTCTCCCTTTGTTTGAAGTAGCCCAATAATATTTACACCCTAAATAAATTAGAGGACTTTGATAGATTTACAATGACCATGATCCATGTAGCTCTCACTCCATTGCTCATATTTTCTAGCCTTACTAGAAGTTAGGATGAATACTACATAGTATCTAGTATAGACCATTTAAATAGATTGACTTCTTAGAATGAGTAGTACTCTATTGTTCTTCTAAATTCATAAATATAATATTAATTTTATGTTACTCGAATATAATATTTGGATTTAGTTCTACAACTGATGTATTTATGCCATGGCAAACAATATTCCCATGACAAGTTTGAAAATACTATTTGTACCTATTAACTATATCTAGTACATTATATACAGGCAGGCGAAGGATCATCATCCTTCCCACCATCAGACGGAGTCCTCTTCCACTGCCACGGAGGTGGGTTTGTGGCACAAAGTTCAAAGTCCCATGAAACATATCTGCGGGATTGGGCGGCTAAGCTGAACGTGCCTATACTGTCAGTGGACTACAGTTTAGCACCCCAAGCTCCCTTCCCGAGGGCTTTAGAAGAAGTATTCTACGCTTACTGCTGGATGCTCACTCATTTCAAGGAGATTGGCACTACTGGTAAGTTGTTTTATACCGAGTTTTTTGCAGTTTCACTCACAGGGCGTGTAAAAGAGTGCTACTCAATAAAAAATCTATGATTATTCTCAAGAATTAACTATTACTATCAGTTTGCAAAAGGGTTCATTTTGAAATCTGTCTGATGAATATCGGCGTACAGAAAGAAAGAAGACAGAAAGAAAAACCATTAATTTTGCTACGACACACAACAAGAATTTAGGAACACACAAAAAAGCCTATGGTACGTCGCAGCGCAAAAGAATAAAGAATACAGCAATGCGTAATATCATTGAAGGATTTGTGTCGGCAGTCTTCAGATTTATTTATTGGGTAGCTTTATTTAACATCAAATTGTTTCCCCTGTTTATTGCGGTTTTGTTCAACTGAATTGCGAACAAGACTATTTGCGTCAAATATACATTTGAATAATAGACTAAAATAAACCTTATTTCCACAGGTAAACGAATAGTATTCGCGGGTGACTCAGCCGGTGCGAACTTAGTAGCTGCCTGTACACTGAAGATATTAACGACAGGCCTTCGGAGACCAGATGGCATGTTCCTAGCATACGCCCCACTCATGATCAGCTTTGTACCAAGTCCGGCAAGATTGTTATGTCTAATGGACCCTGTATTACCTTTTGGCTTCATGATGAGGTGTCTCAAAGGTTTGTATACTTTACGCTGTTAAAAATATGGTTTAAAATTAAATGGCAATTATTTTGTAACTGTCTGTGTCAAGGGTTTGTTAACTTTATCCTGTTAACACAAAATATTTTGTGTTATATATAATATTTTGTGTGATAAAGTTTTGTGTACGGTTTGTCAACTTTATTTCATAAACACTAATGTTTGATTTTGAATGACAAGTCAATAAGCTATATTTGTTTAGGGATAGTTGTATTTTAAGCCAAATATAGAATTTTTATTTAACTCGTCGAGTACCGGTTTTATAGACACAATTAAAGAACAATAGGTCGCGGTCACCGGTGACCGCTTGGTGTTTGACAGTTTAATCATGGTCTATCATACAAAATAAACACAATAATACACAACAGTAACCGCAAATTCGTGTAATTTTATTTTATTCTATTGATCTATTCAGACTGAGAGTCTCTATTGTCGAGTGGATATTCCCGATAGTCATGACATTTTGTTTTTTAATATGAACGCATCTTAGCCTCTACTGTAAAATGTAGGATATTCCTTCATCATCACCACCCCGAAGGGGTAGGCAGAGGTGCACATTACGGCACTTAATGCCACTGTACAATGTAACACCTACTTATCACAATATACCGCCATATACCGGGCACAAATCCCAAACTCTGTGCTGCTACTGAGAATTTTTAAAAACCTAGCTATACTTTGCCCGACCTGGGAATCGAATCCAACACCCTTGTCCGGCCGTCGCACTTACGAAGTTGCGACCACTCGGCCAACGAGGCAGAGGATGTTTCGTTGTATGATAAAATATCATCATACCCATTATAAATATCGCGGAGAACATAACGGGTTACCGGGGCTCCGGCTCGACGTGTAGGAGAAGGAACGGGGTGGTTTTTAGTCAGTAAGAGTTTGACATTCCCTCCCGCCTCACCCAGGCGGGAGCAGTCATTCGATGATTTTCCCTCTTTAAAAAAAACCACTATAAATGGAATCGATCTGGAAGTCGTTGTGATATGTTGATATTTATATATTATCTATTATTTTCAGCATATGCCAGTCCCAGTAATAAGTCTGATGGTGGTAAAAGCAAGGAGGACAGACACAATGGAGGTCACAACCAGATTGTGTCCTGTGCCACGACGCCGCTTGATAGCAATGGCTTCCTTAGAGTCAGTCCTTCTCAAGGTAAGTTTCTCACGATTCGTTAGTTGTTTAGAAATGAGAGTAGGTAACTTAGAGATTGTTCTCATTTCTCATTTGTTTATTTAATATCCCTTGAAGCCTTAAGGAACTTAGAACGTTTGTATAGGAAGACGTGTCCATGAATTGAGTTTACGATCCAGTGTAATAAGGCACTAAGTAAATGTAAAAGCACGCCCCATAATTTCTTATGGACCTTACCAAATATAGACCTTACCAACCACATAATAAAGTATATAATCATTTGGCAGAAGGTATAAGCGAAGGCCCGTCATCATTCGAGGAGGTATCTCCATCCGACTTGGCCGAGCTACAAGCTCACAAGTCTGGCAGTGAGCGGAGGAAGTCTTCAGACACTACCATCAGCGCCGCCTCGCTGCAGAGCGAACATACGGCTACAGGTGAATAAATGACACCGCTTTTTGTTTTTACTGCAGATCAGTTGACAGGTCCTCTAAAACATATTTACATAATAAGCATCGTCATCGAATGGCTAAGCAAAAGTTACGTATACGGTACCAACCATTTATTACAATAGAGGTGAGCTTAATGGCAAAATCTCTGGGACAATGCCAGGTTCAGTGCTACTGAGAACTTTCCAAACATTGAAAAATAACACCTCTAACTCTACTTATACCCCGAGCGTACGGCGCGCCGCATTCCGCGCGCGCCTCAAAGAGCCATTAGACCACCACAGATGGGGCCCAGTAGGGCCGATGCCGATTCGGAGTCGCGGAGAACCTAACGGGTTACCGGGGTTACGGCTCGACGTGCAGGAGAAGGAACGGGGTGGTTTTTAGTCAGTAAGAGTCTGACACTACCTCCCGCCTCACCCAGGTAGGAGCAGTTATTCGATGATTTGCCCCTTAAAAAAAAACTCTACTTATACCTTTTTGCTCTGCAGTCGCACTATTGCAACTACTCGACCACAAAGCAATAACAAAAATAATGTAGTCAAGTCGCTGTTAAATTCTTGATAAATTAAATTATTCCATTCTATTTTTCTTATCCCCAGGTATCACCCCACCGGAGGATAAATCTCAGAAGTACGTATCGGACTTCCTAGAGAGGTACGTGTTGGATAGCGACACTGACTCCGAAGGACGCAGGATACCCATCATCAAACCTAACGCGAGGGCTTACGACGAATCTCACAGGTAATACTAGAGCAATAAGGTCCAATTTCCTTTGTGTTTTCTAGTTATGTTACGAAGGAATGTTTGTATTTGTGTGTTTATGTGTAAAATAATTATGGACTATACACAACTAGTTTAAAGATTCATTTTTCAATGGTATGATTGATAAAGCAATGATTTTATTTCGTTTGTACTCGTCATAGTATTTGTAGTAGTATTGTTTATACAGTGAAACCTGGTTAAGTGAGACATCAAGGGACCTACAATGTCGTTTCACTTATAGAGGTATTCCACTTACCCAGTGTCTCAGTTATACAGGTATAAATAAATATATCTGTCTCATTTACAGAGGGTTCCATTAATAGAGGTGGACTTGGGATTACGTGTGGAATTTGTGGGTAGAATAAGAATGAGTAAACAAACAATTTTATCTCAGTTACAGAGGTTTATGCATATAAAATTTACTCGCTGTCTCAGTTATAGAGGTAACTATGATGATAAATCGAAAGAACAAATCCCAGATATAGAGGTTTACCTCGTCCCACTAACAGAGGTTATTCAGTGCCAAAGTGTTGGGACCTCAGTATGAGTTCCAGTTATGGAGGTTTCTCACTTATCCAGGTCCCACTTAACCAAGTTTCACTGTATTAGCCATATGCTTATATTAGCATTACTAGCGACCCGCCCCGGCTTCGCACGGGTGCAATATGCATTTATTATACATACAAACCTTCCTTAAGAATCACTCTATCTATTAAAAAAAACCGCGTCAAAATCCGTTGCGTAGTTTTAAAGATCTAAGCATACATACGGACATACAGCGAAAGCAACTTTGTTTTATACTATGTATTGATAACTATTATAAATCAATCATAATGAACATTTCATACATTTATTGTACAAAGACTGCATGGAACTTATCGTAATCATACCCATAACTAAAGTACAGTAGCTAAACTATAATGATAGTATTAAATACAGTCTGCACAGTTATTTGGTAAAATAAAAAAAAATAGTTTTTAATGGAGCCATAATGTATCTTTTGTTACCATTGATCAGCTCAGTAGCCAAACAATGGTTACGATCTCTGTACCGAAACAATATTAATGTTTATACCTACCTACGAAATAACTAGGTAGACTGTACCTAATTTTTCTGTATTTATATATCTTTCAATACAGTGAATAACGTGATACTAAATGTGTGTTCATACATTGTTTGAGAACTTGTGACTAATACAGTCTTGTTAAAATGTAACTAAATTGTTGTTATAGGGAAGAATCTGAAAACTCAAGCACGTTAGTAGGCGAGCCGCCGCTTGTTGAAGACAATGATTTGAGTAAAGAAAGTAAAAAGAGGATTAAGACAAGGTATATTTAGGTCTATTCAAAATTTATTTCTATGACTTTTATTTTTTTACATCGAGGATTAAAACACGCAGAACGGTTTTTGAACTGCTACACATCGGTTGACCACTTTAACCGTGATTGTTTTACATACATTTTGCAGTTTTCTACGAGTAAAGAGTAAGTAATGAAACGAAGTGAGGAGATACATAATAGGATGCATATTAATCACTACATAGTATAAAACAAAGTCGCTATCCGCCGTCTGTCCCTATGTATGCTTAGATCTTTAAAACAACACAACAGATTTTGATGCGGTTTTTTTTAATAGATTCTTAAGGAAGGTTTATATGTATAATACATGCATATTGCACCCGTGCGAAGCCGGGGCGGGTTGCTAGTTTAATTATATGGCAGTCTCGACTTGAATGTATTGTGCACTCATGAAGTTTCATCATTATAATAAATTCATACGTATCACATATATTCATAATCCTGAAGTTTCCTGTTATTTACATTACTTCGTGTTTTACTAGGATAAGCGAAGCAGCGACCGGTTTCATGGGTGCCATGTCCTCCAGATTAGCATACATCACTGGGTCTAACGCAATCTCTAGACCTACGCAAGATGAGTAAGTGCACTTCATTTTTACGAATTGAATTTAAAGTTGATGCCTTTTTAACATTGCGCATGGAAAATAATTATTAATCATTCGTCAGTTAAGCTAACAATAAACTAATCCCATTGTGTAACAGGGCCTTTATGCTTGTCCTTAAACATGTACAAATCCTTTTTCGTAGCCAGCTTTCTAATTTTCTGTAGTTTATTTGGGGCTAAAATTATCACCGTTGTTTTTAAATATTTATTTTCATATTCCAATCGTATGTCGCTAACAATAAGAGGGACTACTACTAATTTTATAGGTGATATTATACCACATACAATTAAAATATGACTTGTCCACAGTCTAGCCGCCCGCACCAACCTGGACGCGCTGATAGCCCGCAGTCCGTCCGACGAGTTTATATTCTCAGTGCCGCGCGACCCGCTACTGTCGCCGTACTGGGCTGACGACCAACTACTCACCAAATTCCCGCCTGTCAGAATACTGGTAACTTACTTATGTTATTTAAATCATCATCTTTATCAACACCCTATAAATGCCCACTGCTGAGCAAAGCCTCTTCTCACAGGGAGAAGGTTTGAGCATTAATCACCACGCTTGCTTAATGCGGATTGGCGATTACAAACTTATAATAGAAATTATAAGCGCAGGTTTCCTCACCATGTTTTTCGTTTGTTACCGTTTGTCAGTGGTGTTTAGATAATCTTAGAAAGTGCATATAACTCGAAAGATTCACATTGGTACTCGCCGTTGGAATGTTTTGAACCCGCACCCTCATGCATGAGAAGCCTCTCTTAATGTCTTAAACCTCCGGGCCACCACGACATATTATAATTAACTCGTCGAGTACCGGTTTTATAGACACAATTAAAGAACAATAGGTCGCGGTCACCGGTGACCGCTTGGTCAGTTTAAATACACTGTTGATAACCTGCGATGCGAAGAACTTGAGATCACTGTACACACTAGGTGGCGATCATGTAGCATAAGTTCTATTTGTCTTATCACTGTCTATGTGACAAGTTTCATGTATACGCAAATATTCTATTGGACAAGACACTTTAGTTCCTATTCTACTACTTAGCGAAAAATTGTGATGTATTTCATATGAACTGACTATGACTGAATGAGTATATAACGTAAAGAGGTACTACTAAACCTTTCTATTGTATTACAGACTGTACACTTAGACCCGTGTCTAGACGACTGCGTGATGTTTGCCAAGAAGCTGAAGAACCTCGGCAACACGGTCGGCATCGAAGTACTAGAGGGATTGCCGCACGGATTCCTTAACTTTTCACTTGTAAGTATCTTTTTGAGAAATAAACATAGTTTAATAAACTCGAGATTTATGCTAAACGAGTAATTTTTTTATCGTTCCGTTATTTCTGTGAAGATTATTAAAAGAAGGTTCTCTATTTAATTTGTGTGTTCGCGATGAACTCAAAAAGTATTAAACTGATTTTTGATGAGATTTTTACTAGTTATCACTGAAGTCAAATAATAACTTTAACTTAAATAACAACTAAATACTGTCGAAATGTGACTGAATACTAATGATGAGGGAAAAAAACTTAAATTTAGAAATCATATTAAGATGAATTGTTAATTTAATTTCCAGATGGCCAAAGAAGCGAACGAGGGTTCGAAGCTGTGCGTGGAGCGCATCAAGCAGTTGCTGGAGCTGGCGCCGCCGCCGGCCGCGCGGGACAACGAGTTATGAATGTGCGGGCTCTGTTGCCGGCCCTAGCCGCGGCACGAACTAACTAACACCCTATTACACGACCAGTAAGTGCTACTTTGCAGTGAACTTACTTCGAGATTCTGTCTAAACTATGAACTTTATTCTCTCGGCAGTAAGTGCGACATTTCAGTGAATGAGATAGTTACACTAAGGGATTCGTTCTATAGTCGAATCTATGTGAAGTGGTGATAAAGAGAGGAAAGGTCTTCAATTATAATTGGCAATTAACTGTCTAACTATAAATGTATCGATTCTAAATTCGATCTTTAAGCTTGATTAGACTAAATTAGATTCCTAAAGACTGCGAAGATGAGGGACTTTGTCCACTAAAAACAAAGACCTATTCAGTATATTGTAAAAAATCCAATGAGAACTAAACTACTATTATTACCGCTATTCAATTATTCAATCAAAATATTTAGATTGTGATCGATTTAATCGAGAATTATCTAAAGATTTTGTATTAAAATCATCAATTAATAGAGAAAGCAAGAAAGAATCTCGATCATTACTGCTCTTTATGATTATTTGATATGGTTAACAAAGGCTTTGTATTGTCATGAAATTGAATGATCCCTCATCTACGCATGTCTTTATTGTTAATGCTAATAGTGGTGGAACTGTATGGAGTCTTGCACTGACCAAAATTGTAAGGAATTAGCTTCACGATGTTCGTTGAAGATTAGGAATTTGCACTCGAGATTAATAGAAAAGTTTGTCCAGTTATCTTATCGATGTCGGGAAGTGGTTTATCGGTAAAAATATCTAAATGTACCAATTCGAAAATTCAATGTAATGCGACTGCAATATTTCAAGCTCTAATTGTGTGTTGTTAAATGATAATATTAATACCAAATGTAAAATCTAAGTCAAAAATAATATTCATGTAATTAATAATTATTCTTGCTTACAAACTGTCACTTGATAAATTCTTCAAGCGATCTTTGTAAACGATCGATGTAAAATGTTACTGGATGTATTAAACAATGCCAAATTACAGAACGGTACTGTCAATTTAAGATTATAGACATGAGTACAATTTAATAATATTATTTTATGGCTGACTTGTAACTTAGTTCGAAGATTCTCGTCTAGTTTCAAGCAACACCGGGGCTCATAATCATGATCCCTACCGTTTTCGAACCGGCTTACGTAAGTTACCGTAAAAAATATTATTTAAATTGAATATGTCACTTGATAGTTATTATACAAAAATATGAATAAAAAATCTTAGTCGTTAAATTCACGCATTAAATAAAACCGGTGTGATGTTGTCACCAATGTCCTGAGTTTGGTGCCTTTTGTGTGCAATAGTTTCAGTATTTTAATTTACAACTTATCTTAAATACGTTTCGTTTACGTAAATCACAATGAAAATGGGTCAAATGGAACCAGTATTCGTATAGACAACAGCACAATAACCTACTATTCAACTTAATTGCATACTGGAAAGGGTTGAAATTTGATAGATTGTAACATAGATAGGTTGACCTGCTGTTATTTGTACGTCTGTCTCTAGAAAATAAATCCAATGGTGATTATTCATGGTACCTAAACTTAATTTAATTATTTAGTTTTCATCACAATATTGTATTAATTTTATGGCAATATGAAAGACGTATTTGGTCGCTTATTGCCATATGTGATAATACCAAAAAATTACGGGAAATGCATTTTGTTAAAATTAATGTTGTGTAATATTACATATTTATTGTTATATCTAAATATTTACCATTTCCCTTCGTTAGTGTTGTGAACTTTATTTGATTGGTTAATCATGTGTTGTAAAAGAAGCTTTATCTATTTATTGTATAGGAGTGTCAGTGATTGTGTTTTATTGATATTTTAGTAAGGTACTTCACTTAATTTTATGATGAGGTTATAATCTTTTTGTTTAAGTAGTTTAATAACTGCGGCTATGTTTGCGCAAACGATGCGCAAAACAGAAACATTTTGCGCATCTTGCTGTCATTTACGACAAAGGTTATTGCGCATTGGAGATTTTCCGCAGCTACTCTTAAGACATTTGTTTTTATTTCTTAACATTGTTTTCGTTGCTTACCAATACTTATGAGCCTAACATGTGTTATTTAAATTGGAAAGTTGTAATAAATTAATTATAAATTAAATTATTGATACAATTTGTGAATCCGTTCCAACTGTGTATAGAACTTAATAATACTGAAACAATTTTATTATAAACAAATGGAATTGTTTAACACATTACACCTAAATGATTGTGATGATATATCCAACTTTTATAGTTGTACCTACGTAACTTGCTTTCTGTTCCAACGCAGCAAAGCTTCTTATATTTATATGTTTTGAACTTTTCCTACTACTTATACCCCTTTCTTCAAAAGCAAATTGTCCCTTTACCAAATGGACCATATCTGAATATCACGTCTTTATCAAGAAGAGAATAAATTGTTGTAACATTGAATGCTCAATTCTTCGTTGTATATTTTTGATAAATTGATTTTTTGGAATGAATATGTGACTATTTTTATTAAATAATGTTTTTAAAACTTCATGGGAATATACTCGACTGTAAAAATCGAGTTTTGTCAACAAAATTTGTTGTGGTACTGTCCAAATTTGATGTGTGTTTAAAGTATCAAAATGAGATAAAGAAATTTGAGAAATGAAATTATTCGTGAGCTCTTTTCAATCATAATAATATGTATAGCATTTTTCCACAGCTGTGTTCAATGATATATTTTATTTAGTTGAGCTAGAATATTTATGTACAACTATCTTAAATCTGAAAATTCTATAGCAAAGTAGTCTTAGAGAACACATAGCTTTAGAATATGCCTAATATTTTGTTATGGTATAAGATACTCAATGTTTTATTTAAATAGCTCTTGGTATCTGATTAAACAGTAGAAATGTACCGATATTATTGCTTTAAATGTTAAATAAATAAAGTATATCCATGTATTGTCAATGTTTAGGTATCTAGTTCATGTTTTCTTTGCATTATGTGCACTTATCTTGTATAAAACCAATGCCTTCTGATTAATTAATATTCGTAATTCGTATTCACTCTCTGGCTTTGTATTAGTTGTCTATGTATTTAGAACAAGCTACAAAGTTAGTTGCAATAAGAATGCAAAGTTAAACTGTGTCTGTGATAGCGAATTGAAAGCTTTTCGAAAGCATAACTAACAGTATTCTAAAACACGAATAATAAGTACATCATGTAAAATAATGTTGTCTGTTTGTGTATTTATGAAAATGTAAAATAAAAATGTATTTAATAATATTTTTATAGAAATAAAAATATCCATAAAGACATGAACTTATTGTAAACTTCGACATTTTACTGTTAATATCTCTATATAAATTTATCGGTGTTTCGAATAGATGGACACATGAAATTAGGCCTTATGGAAATGGATATAGATGTTATATTATAATCACAAACGAAATAGTTATGGTCTATTGTCCATAGTGAAAATATACCAACTAGTCAATAATGACAATATTGTACAATGTCTTATGTTATTTTAATAAATGAATGCAAATACGTAATATGGTGGTTGTTTCTTACAGTCTATTAGCCACCTACTTTTCACTATTATAGTGACTGATACACCACTAGCGAAAAGCGAGTGTCACATTCGTTTAGGAGGATTTCATTATTGTAAACTCACCTTCCCTTTATCATGATCACCTGAATGCATTTTGCATGGCTATGGGCATGCATACCTGCTACAGCAGGAAACTAAATATTTTATCAAAATATGTATTTAGGTATCCTCAATCAACAAGGCTTATGGCGTATCCACTACTGGAATATTTATGATTGTAGAAAGAGTGTAAGGTAACCCTTTACTATTGGAAGTTTTGAACGGTGACTTCTATCTTCCTCATAAAGTGACAAGCAGTCATTGGATGACCTAGTTCAAACATTCGTGAATGCATGTCGTGACGATAAAGATCCTTCACAAAAATCGAAAGACTAATAACGAAGTAACGATGTAATGGAGCTCAGACATGCTTGCATGCCTCACAAATACCGATCTTAAACAGATGACCTACGTACTGACTTCCTCCATCTTTTATTGTTTAAAAAGGCTAATGCATCGCTCAGTGCATAATGATTTTCAACTAAATAATAAATGAAACATCGTATATGTTAATCATGTTTATTATACTAATAATGCTAAGGATGCAGTGAACATGATATTTAATAAACTTCATCATTTACAGAGAAGACAGGGGGTCGACAATTGACTTTTTGGTAACAACATTATGATAAAATGACTACTTATGGTGGATCCACACAGCCCGGCGGTACTGCCGGCGGGTTGACAAGCAAAGCCGCCGTAAGCGCGGCTGTGAATCGATATTCTTAGTTGTCTTGTGACTTTCGGTGAAGTAAGAAGCGTAAGCAGTTAGGTTACAAAAATGGTTACATGGTTACAAACTGGTGACAAAAATGGGCGATAATATTGCAATTGCTGCCGCAATTTTGGTGTACCTACATTTTGTATCAAAAGAAAAAAAGTAGCAAAAGAAGAATTTGTATGAGACCAAGTCTACGACATAGGCGTGATGTTTTCAGAATGCTTCAAGAGTTTTCATGTCAGAAAGTCAGTCATTTTATACACTATGTCACACAACGCATATGAAACGATACTGCTCTTATCGAAAGCCGTGATCAAACTGTTGCCCCGCTGCTGGCGGTATCACCGACAAAAATGCCGCCGGCTTTGTTGCGAATGCCGCACACAAAGCCGGCGGCATGGCCACAGGCGCGTGCCGCCGGGCGGTGGGGATCCAATATTACAGATGCCATTCAGAAATAAAAAAATATCTCGCTATTAGACCATGTAAAATCTTAACAAAACAAAAATTTCAGTACAACTCAACATTAATTAAATAAAATTTATTTTTGTTGTGCAAAGAATAAGCCACCGATAAAAATGTTTAGTTCAATAGTATAATTTATCAAAACCCTAACTTTCCTCATTGCTTGAAAACAAAAGCATTGATATGAAATACCAATTAATTGCGAGGTGATTATTAACACTTCCGCTCAGAATTCGAGAACATTAATTTTAAAACGGGGAGTTTATGACTACATTATTAAATACCACAATATACAAGTATAGTAAAAAACTGACAGAATTTTTATGTCCGATATAGTTAAAAGAATGTCTAGAGCTATCATTATCCATTACTTTACATATACTTATTCAAATCATGAAAAGGTTAATTTACAAGTTGAATGCTATTTTTATTATAAGTCATAAAAGTTACTTGTAAAGAGTACTAGACAGTAATGCATATTGTAATGTAGTCAATACATTTTATGAAATATGCACGCATTATTATGAACATACTCTGTACAACATTTATATGATACTGAGTGGAATATCAGTCATTTCTAGTACTATATTTATGGCCTCATGCGTCCACAACCACAACTTATTGATTAACCCATCCGTTACAAATATCTTAATGTAAATCAATCCTGTATGCACACAGTGTTTTATTATGATTCTTACACATTATGTTATCACTTGTTTCACATTAACAACCGAGTTGAGGCTTTTACAAGTACAATATTTGGGTGTGGTTGTGTATTCAATCGTGTCCATTGGTTTTAGCATGTGGTACAGTGCCATTGAGTAAAGGTACGGAAGGTGTCTGTCTGATTGTCTTCTGTAACACATGGGCATCAGCTGGCTCTATCCTTTTGTAGTAGTGCTCTTTTGTCTCGACAATCTCAAATCCAAACTTTTTATAAAAATCTATTGCTCCCTCGTTGTTCACTTGTACGTGCCTGAAATAGGTAACTTAGATTATAAATCAGATTTCAACTTGGTTTTGTTACTAATAACTCTTTTTAACATGCAGGAATCCTGTATATTTTTAATTACAAAACCATTGCTCTTTTATACCCTACATTGTTCCTATTGAACATTTTGATTTTTAAGTTCTCAATGTAATTTCTTTGGGCAATAACACCTAACAAATAACACTTATACCATAACCATATTAAATACATTTATGATCCATTACATACTTTTAAACATAATACATCAACATAATAATATCCCAGACAGCTAGGCCTACATTGAGATCTGAACAGTGATATGTCGAGTTAAATGAATAAATTGATGGGCTTAAATTGACTCAAGTATCTTGAGACACATCTGTAGCACAGATACAGTTGATATTATAATCAAATGTCCTCTCAATTTACTGAAGTGTTTATTAGGACTTTGAATTGTGACAAGATAGCTGATAAGGACCAACATATTAATGTTTTATCAATTACCTTGGGCACATTATATTCTAGTCTAAACTGTACATTGTACAGTGTACATTGACACTGTTCTTCTAGAAGGATGATTTGATCATCTCCTGATTGGTTGAAAATTGCACTCTCTCTCAGAATTTGTTGATTTACCAACATCTACGGAAACTCTTTGTCATTGCAAGTTATTTTAGAATTTTAAAAGATTAATTACTGTTTTATGACTTCAAGGATTAAATAAGTCAATTAATCAAGTGTCTAATATGTATTTCATTCTAACATAAGTATATTCAATAATGATATTAAAATTGGGTGGATAACAATAATAGATTAGAAATATCCATTTAACACCAGTAATTGCATGTTAATTACTATTTATTAATGATAGTATTACTTTGTCCCTAATGAGATGTTGTTCTAAATAACATTATGATTAGCTTTAACTACCTACTATATGAATATTGTTCCCAAAGATTGCTTATATTGCCTTTTAATAGTACAATATGAGTCATAGATAGCACTAGATTTACAAGTTTCTAATGCAGTAAAAAATCAAGGAAGTTAGTTACTGAAATCCAATTTGGTTTATGTGAAAGTAATTCTGTTGTGTTCTTTATTGTAGCTCAATCATTGTCAAATGTAATATATATTATGATCTAGTATAGGTATCTGTTATCAGCTGGAATTGTTTTAATCTTGAATGCAGACAATACTAAATTATCATATAAGTAAACAATCTATAAATCAATAAAAATGAATGAAATAATTACATATTTTTGGATTCATAAATAAATTGATTGTTAAAATAAATTATACATTCACATAATTAACATAAGAATAACAATCCTTATGAGTTACAAAACTTTGTCTTTTGTGATTCAGATTACAGATAAATAAATATCAATCTTGATAAATCAATATGAATAAACTGCAATGTATATTAAGTTTGTCACTTTATGTTCTAGATAAGATCTTTATGTTTAGAGTTGAATGAAAATCCATCACCGGGCATAATACATCATTTAGTTTAATAATAACTAATTTAATATAATCATGTCCTTGACATAATTTGCTTGGGTAAATGCCCCAGTGCTACATTGTTTAGCAATATGGTCTATAAATATGAATTTAGACTATAACACCAAGAATCAATTTACTGATAAGTCAAAGGCTATTTGACTGCTCTAGGCATGTTTATGTACTGATAAACTTGATATAAAATGTGACAATAGCTTGGTTAGCAGCACCTACTCATAAAGATTCATAACCTTCAATCTACTAATACCAATTATAAAATTATAAAAAATACATGAAAATATAACTGTAGTGCCTGTAAATATATTGTAAATGGTACTTACAAGAAAATACTGTCGAAATTGCCGTCTTGTTCAACATACTTGAGCACATGTTCCACCATCAGAGTACCAATGCCCAATCTTCTGTATGGGTACAAGCAACCCAAGGTCATAATATAAAGTCTCCGCGAGTTTTCCGACGTGTCTATTCTACAGCATACTGCTCCCACCACGATATCGTTATAATATGCTAACTTAGCTAGTTCACCAGCTTCTAAAACATCTTTGTAGAATTTGTCGTTGTAAGACACTGGAAATACAACTGTGTTTAACTTCTTCAGTTGTTTTATATTATGTGGGGTCACGTCGCCGAGTTCTATTTTAGCTCTGAAAAGGCAAATGTGTTCTTAAAAATGTAAAATGGTATAATATTAAGGACGGACATTGCACTTCACTTTGGTGCGATAAACCATGACACAAGTTATTTTTAGGAATCTTATAGACACTCAAGTATGCTACGGATGGCTTACCTAGTCATTTTAATAACTATTCTAAAAATTAAACACTACAATTTAAAAACTAATCTAACACAGTTATATCACACGAGATCACTCCCGCCATCTACCAGTTTAGCTAGCTCGCTCACTCGCTTCGCTAATCTTCGTTCAAGCGACAAATCGAGTTTTTGACAGATAAGTTTCCATCCTAGGATATCAAATTTCTACTGTGTCTAATACAATCATCTTAAATGTCACCGACTTTTACTATTTTATAAGCGGTTTGTGCATCTACTTAATTATATAATATTTCTTGGAACTGTTATATCGAAATTATCAATAAATTCAAGGACAAAACGATAAAAAATACAGGGAGGTAGGTATACTACTAAAATTAGCACACTTTTTTATAGCAGCAACATTGCATTGTTCGTTCGGAATCATTGTCGATCAATATTTTTCGGAATAAAAGTGAAAATATCTTTGCAAACTTCAAATGAGGGTTAAAGATAATATACAAATACAAGTTACTGTAAAATAGAATAGGTATATTTTTCAACTGAAAATTATTTTTTATATTACCAACCACTACAATTCATAGATACGTCAGGCGCCAAATTCAAATTAATTCAACTTTCTATTGTTTTTATTTGTCAAAATCCAACATTACCTGACGGTAGATTTCTCAGTAAAGAGAAAAAGCTAAATAACAAAAATGTATCTTAGCCAAGTGCGTAATTTTTTACCGTACTCAAGACTAGGATTGATGAACATTCAGAACAGATGTTACGAGAAAGTTGCTTTAAAGACTACGAAATCTCAAGAAATGGAGAACTCTAAGGCAAGCATGCAGTCTGTGGGTTTAACTCCCAAACAAATTGAAATGTTTCCAACAGCCAAGGTGCATATACCGATGGCGCTCACTAGTAGAGAGCCAATTATTTTACCTTTTGATGAAGTACCTGGGCCGAAATCTTTGAAGTATATATCTAATTTCCGTCAGTATCTTTCGGTAATAGGAACTCAGATCACAGTAGGTGTTCTCACGATGATGCTTAATGTGGGTAAGTACCTTTTATGAAAGTTTCCTACCGTTTAAACTCTTGTTTTTTAAACATGTATTTGATTACCTTATGTGTTTCACAGGCACTTATGTGAATGCAAAGAAGCCACTGAAAAATCTCTCTGCACTCTTTGATGAATACGGTCCCGTAGTTCGATTTGTTAGCCCTGTGGGTGGGGACATAGTTTTAATAAATCACCCAGAACATATTCAAAAAGTGTACGCAATGGAAGGAAGCTATCCCGTTAGATCAAATTTGGATTCTTTGGAAAAATATAGAGCTGAGCACAGGAATCAAATTTACGGCGGAACGTTTACCGCGTTAGTTGTTTGACATTCTATAACTCTGTATGTACTTTTTTCCATTAAGAAATGGGTACATACCTAAGTATGTACCCATTTCTACCTAGCTAACTAGGTAATTACATTACATCGTAATTGAAAATCCAAAATTGTCCGAAGTCTTTGACAACAAGTCTATTGGTAAAACTAAGTACAAATTCAACATCTCGATTAATTTTGTTTAAAAATATATTTAGTGAGCCAGCTATTAAATAAAAATAGCTGTAAGATAACTACTTTAATATAATTATTTATAGTTTCGGCGAGGAATGGCATCGCCAGCGGGAAGTTGTAGTAGCTCCTCTACACGAATCGGTGAGCAAACACATGGGTGGCATCAATGAAGTGTGCGAGAATTTTACATTGAAGATATTTAACATACGAAACTATCAAGACGAAATTACGGACAACCTGTATAAGGAGATTTATAAGTGGTCCTTTGACTGTATGGGTAAAGTTTACAAGTTTGTTTTCAGTTTACAATACGGGTTTGTTTAGTCACCAGCACTTTTCTCAAATATTTCTAAGTTGAGATTATAATTTTAGTTTTACAATTCCAGACTCCATGCTAATACTGAGAATTTTTTAAAATCCCAGGAATACTTTGCCCTACCCGGGAATCGAACCCGAGACCCCTTGCCCGGCAGTCGCGCTTGCGACCACTCGGTCAATCCGAGCCAGGATTGCCTCGTCGGCCGAGCATAGGATTGATTCTTCCTCACCTTCCTGAGGATCAAACCTAACCTGAACCTAATCCTGTAATATACCTACTATTATTTTGCAGGATTGATCCTTTTCTCGAAGAAGTTTACCATGTTGAATACGGAGGTGGTATACAGTCAGTGCGACATGTCGTGGTTGTACCACAGCCTGGAGAAAGCCACAGATGCTATCATCAAATGCGAGTCCGGACTGCAGTTCTGGAAACTACTGCCAACGCCTACTTGGAGTTCCTTGGTCAAATACTGCGACAGTTTAGACAAGTGTGTATAAGATCGAACTCTATGATAAAAAAAACATTTATAAGTGAAATAGGAATTACGACTTACCACCTGGAGGAGACGGTGGAGCATCTAGTGGCTCTGCTTACGCTGAGCATCTTCGTGTCCTCAATTAAAATTTTAGAGTGCTCTGATAAGGTACTCCAGCGTCCGGAAGGGGCCGAGTCTCAGCTTCAAAGGCCGATATTATATGTACATACCTACATCTATTTACAAGCTTTTATTTTGCTTTGTTTGTATAATTAATGTAATGGCAACTAATTTTACAGTTTGATCGGAAAGTATGTCTTGGAGGCAGAACAGTCTGTTGGAGTTCAACTCAAGAATATGCGCTCTAATGTATCTGATGAATGTGAGTTACATTTAATTTCTCAACTAAATAAAATACGTAGGTACTGTCTATTATTTGACAGCACGGTTGGCGCGGTGGTTGGGCAACGGGTTGCGTGTGAAATATCGCGGGTTCGATTTCCGCATGGAACAATTGTGTGATGTGTATTTAGAAATTGCATTTGTGGTGAATGCACTCGAGACAAAAATCGTATAAATTATGTAAATTCCTAACACATGTCAAAATTGCGAAAGTCTGTTTTTATTCATTTTTAATTTTCAGCATTTGCACTTGAAAATAATTCATTGGTCAATGCAATGTTGGTTGGTGAAAACAAAATGAGTGCTGAAGATATTGCTACAGTTATTATGGATATGCTTCTAATTGGAGTTAACACTGTAAGTTAAGATTTCGGCAAAAGACATTTTTATTTTATCAGATAAAATACAAACTTTTTGCATGTTCTCTTCTTTACAAACTTTACCTTGTAATAAATAATGTAGATAATATACGCTTATAAAATAACTTGACTTAAAATAATCATAAAATGAATTACTTTCAGATTACATCTTCAATGTCTTTTCTTTTGTACCACATAGCGAAATACCAAAGGGCACAAAAGATATTATTTAGCGAAATTGACAAAGTTGGTGGCGACCTCAATATAAGTAACATGTCGGCGATTATTGAACAAACACCATATCTTCAAGCATGTATAAAAGAGTCTTTACGGTAAGCTGAGGAACGGAGCATAAAAATATTAATAAAACTGAACTGTAAAGATGCATAAATATATTTTGTTTTCAGACTGGTTCCACCAATTCCTGTGCTAACCAGAATCCTACCAAAAAATATAACTATTGACAGATTCAAGTAAGTGAATTACTAGAATTTCTCTTTCAGTATAATGAAAATATCATTTTGTAAATAAAAACCGTTCAATTTCTATTTACAGTATACCTCGTGGCACCCTTATTATTATGTCTACACAAGATGCATCTCTCAAAGAAGGAAACTATGATGATGCATCAGTATTCTACCCTGAGCGGTGGTTGAAGGGTGATGCAAAGGAATATCATGCGTTTGCATCTATTCCATTTGGTTTTGGAGCCCGTAAGTGTTTGGGCCAGAACATTGCAGAGACAATGCTCTCTTTGCTTACTATCAGGGTAAGCTAATATTCTTACTTTTTTAAATAGATTGGAATGTGTTTGTATTTATAGAAAAAAATCAACAGGTTTCATAGCCTCATTTACTAGCTTTACTAAATTTTTAGATTCTCCAAAAGTTTAAGCTGGAATACCATTATGGAGATATTGGATCAACAAGAAGTTTTATATCAAGACCTACTAAGGCACTTAAGATTAGATTCGTGGATAGAATTTAAACTGCAGTAACAGAAGCTATTTTAACAACAGTTAACTGGTACCTAGTTGCAAGTAATGTTTTAGTTAATAAAATACTTTGTAAACTTAAAATAATTTATTAGCATCTACTAATTTTACATTGTAGGTTAACATTTAACTTTATTATTTTAATTTTATTATAATAAAATGGTTAAAAGTTACATACAAGTTTAATTTTTACCTAAGAAATATTAGTCAATATGTAACAAATTAAATGTTAGGACCTGTAGGTCCCAATATTTGACACTGCTGTTGTCAGCGGGTCCACTATGCCAGCTACATATTTAATAACAAATAATTAAATATCAATTCATTGATCACTATCATCTAGTTTTTCCTTTTTGCCACAATAACTCATACTTGACAGCTCTTTACAACTTAACCAGACACATCCCTGCAGGACAGAGAAAACTCCTTTGAACCAAATGACATGATTACCAAGTTCCAAAATAATTTTGTTTTTTTTTTTGAGACAAAGCACCGATTACACAAACTGGCTTGTTCCATCTTATGTATCACCTTTCATTAGTATTTTGAGAAATAATTGATTATTATACTAGATTTGATATTTCATTATTTGGCATTTGGTTTGGAATAGTATACTCGTGGTCGCCTGGAAGCGAATATATTTAAATACTTCCCTCTTGTCATTTCTTTAGCCTCTTCGAGCCCAAGTTGGTAAGCAAGGTCATGTAGCTTCTTAACTTCCATTATAAGTCCACTAGTAGAAAGTGACCCCAATTCTGTAAAGAAAAAGGTTGTTCTATAAAAGGGTATGCTGACATTGAGAGCGAAAATTAAAAGACTGTCCCTATATCCAAATATTCATAAATTAGAATAGAATGGTTAACTAGTTTCGGGTCATAATAGAACAATAACAGATTTCAATAGTAGCACCTAGAGAAAATACTAAATTGATAAAGTTGCCAAGAATGGTATCTCCAATAGTCAAGTTTATGACATATTATAATATGTATTAGAATTTTGATTGTTATTTGTTAACTTGAACGATACTTACGTTGCATATAGGTAAAGTCTTCCTTGGTAGCTCCCCGAGCCCACAACGGAGGAGATTGGTTGTTACTCGGCGGGGGGGCAAATTCCGACACACCAGGAACTGCAAACGATGAAGTAGGACATTGTGATCGTTCATCAGAGTTCAATACATTAGCATTATCTTCACTCATTGTAGATTGATTTAAAAAACGATCGTTTATAACCGAAAAGCCAAAATAGGTGAAATCATTTTGTTAAACAGAATGACAACATTAGAAACTAAATAAAATTTCGCGCGATTTTTGAAAACTTATTATTCAATAATGTTTGATACATTTGATTATAAAGCTATTCTTAATAAAACATCTATCTTACTTTGCTCCGGCCATAATTCTGGAGATGCACGATCAAGTTTTTCCGAGCTGAACAAGCTTTCTTCTAACGACGTCAGTGGAATATCATCAGATGTTGTTTGTTCTAAAACATCCCAAACATTAGTAAGCTTTTAACCTTGTAAAAAACAGCTAAATAAGTAAAAGGATTTTATACTGCAAGAACACAATAATTGAACTCTAATACAAAGTTTAAATAAATAATAAGGAACGTTAAAAACTAAATTTTACCTTCTTGAACAACAGGATTTTGTTTCGCGGCCATTATCCAATTTTTGACAATTCTCAATGCATAGACTAGAGAATAGATATAGCATAAACAATAAAATTATTGTCTCTGTGTCTCTTCAACGGACAACATAAATATATGGATACCTTTATCATATTAGTGATAAGTGTGAATTTGGTGTGAATAGGTGAGGCTAATCATAAGGCTAGTTCACATAGAAGAAGCACACGATCACGAGAAATTTATCTTGAATTACGTGTTGGAGATTATGTTGGAAAAAAGAGATGGAAGATTTTTCGCATAAATATTTAAAATGGATACATTATTATCATTTATCCAACTATTTATTCACTTTTCAAATAAATACTTTTATAAAAACACGGAGTAATAAACAATCTAGATCTATTATTGAGTAAGTATTTGTCCAAAAAAATCGCGCATCTGTAGAAGCAATGGTTGTTGTTGTCCTTGTTGGTAATACCTACATTCTAACTTGCATTCGGCAATGAATACAGCATCAAAAAAGAGTTTGCCTTGGGTCACCAACTGTCAACCAGCTGTCAAGCTCGAACTACAGACATACAACTATACAAGGAGAAGCAGAGCGAACATTAGCTAAAATATGTGATGCCAAAAATACACATGCGTGAAATACCTTAAACGGGGCCGGACTAAGGTCGATATAAAGGAAGAAATAAAGGACATTATTAGGTACCTACACAGAGATAAGCGTGTTTTGAGATAACTAGTCAAAGTTTATAAATATTAAATAAATATTCAACAATTTTACTATAATTTTTATGTATATGTTACCGGAAATGTATGAGAATCCTGTAAAGTTGGTATAATTCCGAAACTAGGTATTTAGGAACTGAATATAACATAACTTCACGCCTTTTACCCCCGAAGGGGTAGGCAGAGGTGCACCTCTACTGTGTATTAAGTGCCGTAATGTGCACATTACGACACGCCACAGTACAATGTAACACCGACCTTTCACTATTTTATGCTATGAGTCCCATGTAATAGGGGGGTATTGCCATATACCGGACACATTTCCACACTCCGCGCTACTACTGTGATTTTTTGAAAAAGCTCAGTAATACTTTGCCCGACCCGGGACGCGTACCCGAGACCCCTTGCGCGGCAGTTGCACTTGCAACTGCTCGGCCAACGAGGCAGTCAAAACATAGTTTAAAAAAAAATATACATTGATATGTCTACTTTATAAAAATAAGTTCGGTTTTCCTTCCAGACGCTATAACTCCAGAACACACGAACCGATTTCCACGGTTTTGCATTCGGTGGAAAGGTCTCGGGCTCCGTGAGGTTTATAAAATATAAAACAAAAAAAATCTTCATCTTTTAATATCCAAACGAGATGTTACATAAAACGAAGCCTACTGGTGGCGAAACGGAGTTCGCCGGGTTTGCTAGTCTTAAATAATTTTAATACCCTCACAATATAGAAAACCTAAAGATTTATTTTTCATATAAAACACGTTAAAGGGAGAATAAATTTTTTTATTAAGGCACTTGTTATGGTTAAGAACATCAGGTAATAGTTATCTCTCTCCCCATTGACCACTTCCGAGACAAGTTCTTTCCTTGTCCTCTCCGAGCGAACGAAACGAACGCCATGTTAAGCATTTGAGGTATATGATGTTATTCTATGGCTATAATATGCAAATGTAATAAAATTGATACATAATAGGTCAACAATCGTTAAAAGTATAACACCTAAAATTGTAAAGACAAGTCTCTTAGACACTCCAATTTTATTTAAATGTATAATTTTAATATTTTTTTTATTTATTTTTATGAACAATGTGGACGCTGGACTTCTCTGAAACTACTTTGAACAATGAACATACTTTGGTAAAATTTGGTTTTCTACCAAATTTATAATTTTTACTTAAGATATTATTTTCTGTTTTTTGTATTTGGTCAAAAATATTATTTTATAATTTTATAATCTAAAAATATTTTATACTCACTGATTTTTCTAAGTTAATTCGTTTTTCTTTTGAAGACTATTCCACATTATTAGTAGTAATACAGATTTGTAGTGTCAACACTGCTTTATTTTTTAGATATCTTTCTTTCTTCCGGTTGCCAACACCAAGGCAAGGTGGGTTTTCTGGCGAAGCCACATGGTTTTATTTGTGAAATAATTATATTATTTAGGAATAAAGTGTGTTTTATCTAATTTTGTAGCCCAAGGTAAGATTCGGGTAATTTGTATGTCAATAGCATAACTTGGGATGCAGAATAATTTTAATTGAAAGTGTACCGCAACGCGCACGAAACGTCATGTGTAATTTTTAGCAAGACAAACATTATATTTTAGTGAAACTTGTGCTTCTCTGTGCTATTTAGTACATAAGATATCGTTTTAATATTAAAATCTTCATAATAGAAGAGTTATTTAATGTTACTTTATTGGTGACCATTTTATAACCTAACTTTTACCTTGTTATATTTTGTGACACCAGAGGAAGTAAACACTTTGATTAACTTAAGGCTGTACTGGTTCTGAAATGTATATACCTATTCTAAAATATTTTAATATTTACTATTTTGTATTTTTGTTATCAACCAATCATTTCACATTTTAACACATTTTGTGTTGTTGAAATAGTCTGTGGAATTTAACTTTGCTTGATATCCAGAACTAATAAACCGCATTGTATCCGAAGTGACATTAACATGCAGTATAGAATCTTTATTAATTATCTTAAACTTGTGGGTATACTAAATATAACATTTTTTTGGTGCATTTGTGTTTTCAGATGCGTTCCGTCACATTGAAGGATGTTGAACAGGACAAGGTCGTCAAGACCGTAGCTGCCCATCTGAAGAAGTGAGTATATTGTACAAATTATGAACTTACTTTACAAAACTTGAAAAAATTTGATTTTGCTTACACACATTACTTTGCAGAGTTGATTTACCGAAATCAAAACTTTTTTTTTATTATAGATTGGTTATTTTGATACTGTATGTAAATTGTGGCAAGTTGAATATGATCTTCATTGTATCATAATATAATGTTATTGTTTCTGGCACTTTGAATACTGTTGTGAACCTTTATAATATTTTGTTGTTGTCCCATGTTGGTATTTCATGGTATTTTATCTAGTTCTGTTGTTCTAGAAAATGATTTTAATCAATACATAATAAATGCTGTGAAGTTAATTGTTGCATTAGAGTGAAAATAATTAGATAATTAAATGTACCTGACCAGAGGGCTTACTCTTGAATTCAATTCCGATCGATCAACATTGATATTGTGAAATCTCATACTCTTGAATATTGCAACACTAGCGCCCATTGCATCGGCATTGAGTGGATATTGAATGAACTAAATGGTATTGAGTTTGGCTTTATATTCCATACTCTGAATGCTATTTTAACAGCTATGATGGGGGTTGTATAGTTTGACATTGAATAATTATTGAAATTTAATTCAAATTGTATTGACATTGAGATTGGTTTTAAGAGTTTTAAGAGCCTGGCATGAGATAAAAAAGCATATGCTTTATCTACTTCTAATTCTTGTTAATCACTTAATTTCTGGGCAATTACTATTACTAAGCATATTACTATTCTTAGAACAACAAAAAGTAATCTTATTCCCAAACATCAAGTAAATAAATAATGCAATACTCGGTACTACATACCTGCTGAGGATTTGGAAAGAGTCACTAATCAGTCAACAAATTCACAAACTAATGTCCCAGATAACAACTTGATTTATTTCTTAGCAATATAATTTCTTCTTATGTTCGAACAATAAATGAAAATTAATAATGCCTGGACACCTTAACTTCCTTTTTTCTATCATTGTTTATATTTATTTATTTATTTAGAAAACCAACAGCGATACATATGATATAATACAAAATAAAGATATTACAGTTTAGTAAGGCTAATAATAGGTTTCCCTGCTTAACTTAATTTGTATTTACCATGCGAACGGACTTTAAACAATATTTAAAAATAAAGTTTTAATATAGAATTTTTATTACCTATACATTATTTGTGTTGATCTTTGATGGTTGGAACCAAGGGTTTATTGCAGTTTTATCCTTTACTATAAAAGAAAACCTTAAATATTTAAAAACCCATATTTATTGTGCAATGCAATAAACTAACTAATGATGATTATTAATGTAACAACCATTTTATTTTTCCAGGACGGGTAAGGTCAAGGTGCCAGAACACATGGATCTGGTGAAGACTGGTCGTTTCAAGGAGCTGGCTCCCTACGACCCCGACTGGTTCTATGTCAGGTGTGCTGCCATCCTCCGCCACATCTACATCCGCTCCCCTGTTGGAGTCAAGACTGTCACCAAAATCTTCGGTGGTCGCAAACGTAATGGAGTCACACCCTCACACTTCTGCAGGTAATTTAATATTTTATTGCATTTAGTTTTACTAAGCGTGAATAATGTGCTGTAGAGATGAGAAAGCCAAACTTATTTTATGAACAATATAAAACCAAGTAATAATTAATTAATAAAAATCTTGTGACAATAGGTTTCCATAATTTTGCAACTGCATACAGGGTTAAGACACTGTGTATTAACTGCTTGAATGCCAGTATATGAGACATAATAGAAAACATATTGTGTCTCTTGCGTAAATCTGCATTCTGCCATACCACAGGTTAAGACATTGTTAACAATTAAAACACAATTTACTAATAAACTGGTTACATTATTTCAGGTCATCAGGCAGCATTGCCCGCAAAGCCCTCCAAGCCCTCGAAGCACTAAAAATGGTTGAAAAGGTTCAAGATGGTGGTCGCATTCTCACTGTTCAGGGCAGACGTGACCTGGACAGAATTGCCGCGCAGGTCCGCCTAAAGGCTAAGCAGGCCGCCAAGCAGCAAGTCATCGTTCTGTAATTTTATGACCAATAAAAAAAATTTAAAACCTTATTACTTCGTTTTTTTTTTCATATTCTTCCACCTCAAATAAGTACAAAATTTCACATTCTATTTTTCCACCTCAAATAAGTACAAAATTTCACATTCGCTCATCTTAAAATTTTGGGGTTTCCTAAAACTTCAACGAAGCGAGTCCTAGTTCAGTACAGCACACAAACTGCAGTCGGTACAGTCTTTGAGTCTACCATAAGGGCACTCTGGGCTAGTACCCAGGGGCCCCGAAGGACCGTCGATTTCCACGACGGACACCCGCTACACGTGACGTCGCGCGGCAACCGGCTGCCCCGCGACGTGTTTATGTAGGGGGGGTTTAAATTGTCGTTTCGGGTCTATAGTCAGAATTTTAATTAGATTCCAGATTTGACAATAGCTACTGTCATTTTGTGAAATAATGATACCACATATAATAGTGTAGTGATGTACACAAAAATCGATAAACAATCAGTGTGTGTGTTTTATAATAAATGTTACAGAAAATGTCAGGATAGCGATAGCGATGACGGCGACAATTTATAAAATAACTTATTACCATAATACATCTATCTGTTTTATTTGTCATGTTCCTTCATGATTACATTTTTTTATTTATTTCACACACAATTATAAAAGAAACGTCTCAGATCGTTAATTAATCGTCAAAACTAAATTATCGGTTCAGAAATATTTAATTTCCTGATAAACTTAGTTCACGAGAGTAAAATTATAATTATTATAAACGAGAAGAATCGATCCAGAAATATTTCATTTCCAATCGAATAATTTTGCAACGTCACTATTTAGTACTTGTCATAACGTTGCCACACTGAAATTGTCAAATCTGGAATCGAATTAAAATTCCGAGTATAGGTGTTATGTGTATGTTTGTAACACTGATATGCTAAGAGATCTATGGTTTGTAAATGCATTAAACAATACAGTTAAAAAATAGAAACATTCTACATAACATTTCACTCTATTTTATTACCTCTAATTTGTTTTGTGTTGAATGAATAGAATATAGAAAATACCGATATCTATGTTTGGTTTTTCATATTCGGTTCCTACGTCGAATTTAAATCTGTAAACCTGAAATGTCCTTGTTATGTTCGGTGAGTAAAAAATAAAATATGTAGCAACAGAATATATTGCGACCAATGAGAGCGTCGCGCAGTCGTAAGCCACTACAATAAGAGTTATATATTTTAACAAAAAAGTAGCTTTGTCTTGATTAACAATAATTTATTTGTTATTGTTAAACTTGTACAACAAGAACGTCGACGTCTTTGGACGTTGAGTTAGTTGTGAAATAAAACGTATATTTTTTAAAATAGCAACACATTCCAGTCCAGTTGGTAGTGTCAAGTGTCAAAGTAAACGTCGTGTCAAAATTCGTAGTCGTTTGAACTCGTTTGTTGCCAACTTCAGATTCTGTGTTGTTCGCAGATCATCATAACGCAACGCAGTTTAGTTTCTTTGAAATATTGGATTCGATTGGATGTGCTTTGGATATGCAGTGACCACAAAATGTTGTTAGTATTTGGACGTGGAATCGGCTTCATAGTATTAGTGAGTTTGTTATCGTGCGTTGTATCTTTGCGTCAGTATGGAACGCCGAGTAACACATTATACGTAGCTGAAGACTTGGAGCCGAGTCGTGGAAAATTGCAAATTATCAGTAGAAACATTGAGAATGAAGACAGCTCTCATTTGGAAAGGAGAAAACGTGAAGCGACAACATTAACGACTCCCGCTATCCAGAAAAACATAAGTACATGGGTAATAGTCCATATCCTTATTAAATACGATTGTTATGTTTATTACTTTGATTTACTTACGAGGACCCGTATCATTCGTCCCATTATTTATAATTTGATCTATTGTTTACTAAGCAATATTGTAGTGTTGTGGACTTTCTACTATTTTTATCTCTGAATGACGATTTCTTTTGTCTGAAGATTGATGTTTCAGACTAGAAGGTCGTGCACATTCGTTATTTGTATTTATAGTAGTAAACATCCTAATTTTAATGAGGCGTACATTTTCATAATGACTTAGCACTTTGAGGGTATTTTTATATCTGGTTTTCTAATAAAAGCAGGTAAATGTTAATTTGATGCTAATTTTACATTGGGTTGTTATCTGACTGTTGTAACAAGTCTTATCTGAACTAGTTGAAGTACAGTATTTACTTGCAATTAAAAATTAAGCAAGAATTACATTTCTATTTAACTAACTTTAATCAGAGTTATAAAGCTAATACTTTCTAATATTACAGTAACTCATCTAGCAATAGAATAATATTCTCACAAGCACTGTCTGTATGTTTGCAGCATACTTTCACTTGTGCAGTAATTAAAAAGTAATTTTATCCACAGACAACACATCTAAATGACAGCCATCAGCAGTTGATGGTGCACTGGGTGGGTGAAGGGTCCAATGTGATCATCTGCCTGGCTAGGGATTCAAGTCCTAGGAACAAAGGAGGTTTATCACCATCTGCCCTCTTTATATCCTATGACTATGGCAAGAACTTCACCAATAAAACTGAAAGCTTCAAACTGGGTGATGCACCAGACAGTGGATATGCTCAACTGGATAAGTTCTTCAATCATCCCAAATACCCTGAATTTGTAAGTACCTACCTTTATTTTTATCCTATAATATGTACCTACTGTTAAACATGTTATTATTTTATAGGTGTTTAGGAAATTAGAAAATATTATAATTTTATTGATAAACTGTGACTGTCATGTTTTCTTATTGGATTATTTTATTGATTGGTTAGTTTTAATTGTATCAATTACCTGTTTAAACAAATGAAGAGTGTGAAATATTTAGCACACCATGCTTTTATTCCTGAGAAGTAAGAATTTCTGTTTATAATTTAAGTAATTGTGTTTACATGAAACTTCTAAAACAGCTCTGAATTAAATTCTAGATCAAATGTTTACTTGTTTATTGAGTGAATATTCTAAACAAAGAAAATAAGTGATATTTATTTACAATCATAACACAATGCTTGTGTAATTCCTCATTATGTATTTACTGTTTACTTTCCATTCATAGGAATGTGAACTATTCTTTAATAAGTACTTGAGTATTGCGTTGATGTGAATTTTTATTCTATGTACTGACCTCCATATTTAGAATGTCATTAACACAAGCAATAATTAGCAAACTTTTATTATACTAAATTGAGATTAGAAATAACAGTAGTAACTTCTTCCTTAATTTTAACTTTATCACTAATATGCCTAATGGTATATTATTCACCTCATTTTAAAATTCCGTTAAACAAAAGTCTTTATTTAGTTTTGGACAACAAAACCTTAAATAAATAAATAACAACAAAACATTGACATTGGTTATCTAAGATAAAATTTATTTTGTTATTCATCTGATATTAGTCAGATAGTGAGCTGAATCGAAGAATAGTTTGTATGTAATATCTATCTTATCAATTGGTGGTAGTCAAATCTTTTCTGTTACTTCCTAAAGATATTTTTGCTTCTTTATTTGATAGTATGGAGATATTATTCTATATGTATTTGATACCCATCAAGGTAAAGCAAAAGGAAATTTATTAAAGTCATCGAGTTGTCATAATTATTGCATTTAATTTGATGGTTGTTTAATGTGTATATTTATTTATATATATACTAGCTGTTCCCCCACAACTTTGTCTGCTTATAATAATGACTTCTGGAAAATTTTAGATTTTTTAATTAATCTTGTCCAAGGTTAATTAATTCTAATGGTATGGAACAAATCTCATCAGCATCAATTCAATTATATTTATTGTAAAAAGTTGTTCATTTTGGTGATTTAAAAATAGAAACAATCCCACAAGTATTTTACACATGTTGTATCCACCCCTGAGAGGTTTCAGTGTTTAAAACTCAATTTGAATTCCAATCATATGCTAAGCGCCCGAAACTTTTTGTTATATTCTACTACATACCTTGGTTTTCCTTTTATTTAATTTTCGCTTACGATACGATTGAGTACCATTTTCTCAGTCATTTTATTTTAGTGCTCAGATTGCCTATTTACAAATTACATAGGAAGCGGAGATTACCGTAATATGGCCGAACGCAAGTGTCACAATATTGTGGTATCCACAAGATATCTTGTAACAAGTCACATAAGGTCGGAATCTTAACAGGACAGTTTGTCCTTTTATAGATAGCCGCATTCGTATCACGTGCGCAGTTCAACGAACTTTACGGTATACCTAATGTCAAGGTATACCGGGAAATTGACAATTGATAATGTTTTTACTCTATTTTACGTTATCTTGTTCAGTGAAGCATTAGTTAAAATTAGCGAGGTATAATTCGCAGTTGCTTTGAATCTTAATTAAATGGGTATTTTTAAGGCTTTGTGAATAAAATCGTGGTAGTCTAAGTTCCGCGAAAATAATTTAAATATTGTTGAACATGAGACAATCATGGATAATACATATACAAAAACATCCTATCATGATGCAAATAGCGAAAATGTTTAATAGTCTAATAATAAGCAACGCTAAGACTTTGAGGTCATTCACACTCAGGTAGAACAGACGGTTTGGTAATTTACCAACACTTCTTGTTTTATTAATTTTGGATAAAAATTTCGGATACTTATTACCATTACAATAAAGTTAAATATTGTTCGCCATATCGACAATACATAAAAATATGCCGTATAATTTTGTTATTTACTAAATCAGTACGTCTGCTAATGTGAGGTGTACAGTTAGGTATGAATGAGGTGATGCGAGGCAACCTAGTTTTTTACATAGTTTGAGTTCCGCACTACACAATTATACATGATTTAATTATAATTAAGTATAGTGTATGTACCCCATATAAATATTGTTCTTTCATAAACTTTGTTATAAAATATTATCGCATAGTTCAGTAATTTTAAGGAAAGAATTCGCCCAAAATGACACTAATCATAATATTTTCCTTAAACACATGAACTATGCCTATTACTACTTTTTAAATTACATACACATTCAAATAAAAACCTAATAAACTGTGTCGTAAGTAACTAATCTAGGTTTCAAAATTTGACACACATTTGGCCATTTGATTCTTGATATAAAATAAAACAAATATACATTGCAATAACGAATAATTGAATTCCGGTTAGCAGTTAGTCATAATGACGTTATAACGGTATCATATCTGTTTCCTACGTTTAAATTTGTATTTTATATATGAAATTACAAATTAAATTACCCATTAGAACTTCCGACATCCTACAGGACGTCCATCTAATAATAATGAAATAATATACGACTTGACTGGATTGGAAAAATGTTCAGCGTGTATCCACACAGGAAGTTTGTAAATGCGTCCACGACACAAATATATAAATAATTATACGTTTTTTTTAATTACTGCACGTTCAATTAATTCAAAGTCAAAATCAAAGCGTATATTGCAACTAAGCTTACCAACAGGTGATGGTCTCAGAATCATTATATTCTATTTCAGGGTCCCCTAACTTGCGTACTACTCTTATTGTTTTGTTCGCAGTGTGTATTCGTGGACTCGACAAACAAGAAGCTTTTCTACACTAGTGACAATGGACGCACCATCCACCGGTCGGACCTTTCTTTCCACCCCAGTGAGCTATCTTTCGATGAGGAGTTTCCTGACAAATACGTTATTTTGGACAAAGTCGTCACCAACAGAAAAGTAAGTGCTTAATCAGTAAGGCTTTGTTAAAATCAAACAAACGCGTCTGAAGGTTTTTTTTACTTTTTGGACGTTAGAAAATTCTTCATGGAAATTGGACGAGTAAAATTAAAAAATTTCTCATTCAAAATATACGTAATTGTTATGCGCACTGTGTGTTTAATTGTGTTAATGTGCCTAACTGCCGACACTAACACGATTACGATTTCCTTAATCAGCAATGGGCGAAACAACAATTGAAATTACTTGCAATTCATTGATAGAACATTTTGTTAGAGACAATGGAACATCGATTCTCACATATTTCTTCTGCCTCATTGACATTTCCTTACTAAATATGATAGAAATTAAGAAGTTTCGAGTTATTTCGGACCGTGAGGGTCACTCGTGTGGCACAATAACGGAGGACATGGCCGAAGGGATGTCACCAATCATTGGTTATATGACCGTTTGACCGTCATGTGACTAGGACAGGTCCTAATGGCTGAATGCATATTGATGTGACTAAACCAATTTTTCTTGTCAGTTATGATTAAACTTGTTACGAACGCATTTATTTTATATTTTTCCATCGGTTTTCCTGGAGTGCCATACCTACTTGTTGCATTAGTCCCTTGTAATATTGTGCGCGCATGCTTATGAATGTAGGTAACACTGACGAACAACGTCCAAATGCCTTTATATACATATTATAACTTTTCCCTGTTCTGTGTGTTCATGAAACGGACTTACGAAAATAGGTTACTAAACAAAATATTCATTATCATTATATACTTACTCTTTGATTTCTATAGCTGTACCTGACGCTAGACGGCGGAAAAACATTCAAGATGATCCAAAGTTACGTGAAAACCTTCTTCTGGTCCTCGGGTCCTGGTTTCTCGAAGGTGTTCTACATGGAGCGCTGGAAGCCTGATGGAACGAGCACAGTGTTCAGTGCGAGTGATCCTACTGACCTGGTCAATGCTGAGATATTGTTCGAAGAAGCCAAAGACTTCCAAATCAAAGGAGATTACATGTTCGCCACCAAACAATCCAAAGACGTAAGTTTTTTTTATTTTGATAAACGCAAAAGTTACTCGTTTTAATTGTTATGATTTGATGCTTAAACTATTGAACAGATTCTTGCGGAGAAATAGGATATCTTTTACTGTCTGTTGGCATACATAAACCTAACTTCTTGTTCATAATATTAAGGTAAACAAGTTATTAATAATTCATTTTGATCTTGTCATATCAGTAGCTATGTATAAACAACAACGTAAACAACCTTTAAACACACACAGCTGAATCTCTAAAGTCATGTCATAAAAATTGCTCGGAGAAAGTCTCGCTAAAACACGTTTTGCCACTTTTGCATATTCTTACCGTTAAGATAAAAGCAAAAAGTACTAAAGTAGTCTCATACTAATGATAAAATGAACCTACGAGTTATAGTTGTCTACATTTTTGCATTATTATCGGCAAAATTAGACATTGACATTGAAAAACGGAAGGTATGGTTTGCTAGAGTCGTTATAGAAGGAGTTTTATATCAAACAGTAACAAGTCACCTTTCCTAGGTTATAACATAATTTGTTTAGAACATTAACGTCAATCAGTTATCACTGATAAAATATCCATATCACGATCACACACTCTCAAGTCTCGACAATGTTAGAGAACACTAATGTTGATAGGTTTTGGGGTAAACCCAGTAGTAAGCAGACACACTTATTTAGAATCATAGAATGGCTCGTACGATTGAATACCATAAAACTGTAGGTGTTTGTTCCATTAGTAAATAAATTTAAGCGTGGGAGAGCCATGCTTCGGCACGACTGGGCCGGTTCGACCGGAGAGGTACCACGGCCTCATAGAAAACCGACGTGAAGCAACGCTTGCATTGTGTTTTCTCGTGTGAGTGAGGTTACCGGAGGCCCAATTACCCTCACCTTCCCCAATCTCCCCAATCCCTGAATTCTCAACAATCCTCAAACTCCTAATCCCCAAAAGGCCGGTAACGCACTTGTAACGCCTCTGGTGTTCCAGGTGTCCATGGGCGACGCCGATTGCTTACCATCAGGTGATCCGTCTGCTCGTTTATCGGCTTATGCCATAAAAAAAGAAATAAAATATGAAACGAGTTCGATATTCGAAACCTCGACAAAGGTTACTCTCACTAAACCAGCGACACAGGAAACATTTAATAAACAAGGCATTGCCGATAAACTTATTCCTGCGTCCGACAATATGTGACCTCGTAGGTCAACCAAACAAGCAATTTCCCTTACACCTCACTCACCACGAACTCTTTGTTCGCACCTAAAAATAGTTCGATGTCTCGAAATGCTAGGCACAATACGTCGTTGTATCCGATTATTCTGTTATCAGTCGTTAACTCATGCGAAAGTAACATGTGACGATAATAATTTATGTACACAACAGTGTCCTATCGATTGTTTTCACACAGGCGTACTTAGCGCATAGCTCCGTCTGTTTCAAACAAGTTAGACATTATAAATTATTTAGAAGACAGTACGTAAACAGATGAATTTTCATCACGTAAGTACTTTTGTACTTCCTAGGTATTAAATTGTGACCGCAGAAATGTCTGATTCATCAACATGACGCATAGTCGAAGCAGAACGCTTAGTTCAACGAGATCGAACACAACTGTTTACACATTAATTTATCTAAGTAGAATTGCTGCCGGCAGCAGTAAGATTTAAATCATTATAATTTGACAACTTTATTTTACAATACGATAAAGTTGATTTCTTCCTAATATTTGATCTGTTAACATTATTTTTTAAGGGAAAAAGCAATTGATGAGCCTTGTTATTCTTGTTAGTGAATGAATAAAGCGGATTTAATGTTAATTTAGTTTATATTGTTGGCACAGTTGAGTCACCAATTAAGTGTCATCCAGAAGTACTGTGGTCTACCGTTTAGTTAGTACCTACACCCCTCGGACCATGTACGTACGAATAAATGTTATACACGGCGCAAGGAAGTATCTTGTCAAGCGAATAATGCGGCAAATTGTCCTTCTTCAACTGGCTCCTTGACTGTCTCGAGTGTTCGTACGGATTACCCGAATCACCTCAGTTGATACGATAATGTACCCGTTGGGATTTTATTGTGACTGCATTAAGTAAACACATGTATATTAGGTTATTGACACGGCATTATTATTTGTATCGAATGGCGGTGTTAGTGAACAGCCCGCCTCCGCACTCTCAGGCGATCTGTTTATTGCTTAAACTTGTCGTGCCGTTAACCGCTAATAAGTATTGTTGATGTTAGTGCGATCATTTTCGTTGACTTTCTTGGCTTACTTATATTTATCACCTGTCTTTCTTGTGGAGCCCATGATCTAGGACATTTGAGAATTAAATTATTTGCGTCTTATCATATTATACTTTAGGCAAAGAATTATTACATTTGAAAATGAACGGGTAGTTTTTAGTATTTATTTGAATTATTTTATAGAGCAAAATAGGTAAGAACTTTGTTTTTGGTAGGTTTATCCTGCTGATTACAGTTTTATTTAATTGAATTGTGTAAATAATGATAATATTATAACGTAACTTAGATTGTGTTTTTGTCAATGAGTCACAACAAATTCGACACTGCAACATTCAACCGCAGTCTACATTAGTATAATACATAATATGTACGTAGAAATAGGAATAACAAAGTCTAGAACACTCGAGTTACAGTGGAGGGAGGCCAGGTTAATAGGTCAACAATATAATAACTTTAGTCCTACAACTTTAAAAAGTGAGTGTTCGTTTGCACACAACGAGGCCATTCATTAGACATGATAGTTCCAGTGAAGTTCCAAAAATAAACATTTCATGTTACGGAGCACTAAAACATGGAATTGTCTCACGAAAGTACTTTGGTATAAATAATGATTTTATTTAAAGAGCGACCAACACGATTTCACCTAAATAATTACATGTGTTATTTAATATTATTTTCCTTAAACTAGCATAGATCTATACTGAATGCATGCCAGTAGGTAACGTATTTTTATATCGGCACATGTTGTAGCACGTATCCATTATGTTGCTGTGAAGTTCGTACCTACATGAAATATCTTGCCTCATCTAGAAAATATTTGAAATTAGCATTCTGATTGGATGAAACTTTTACATGTTGTTAGTTCTGTTTTACAAAAGGTAGGTGGTCTAATATAAACTGTACAGCATTTAGGGCGCGGGTGAAAGTGACAAGTCGAATAAAACTCGATACATACGAATATGACGTCATAGCATGTGCTCGTGCAATGTCGTATGCATGACGTCAGAATGAGATGCATTTTCTAGATATAGGGACGTCGATGACGACGATAAGTACGCGACGGGAATGCAATATTTGCGATTTTTGCACTATATTATAAAGTCGTTTGTCGAGTGTTGAGATCCCTCCTAGATGTTACTGCTTATTAATTCGTTATTGTATAATGGGGACTTGGGGAGACGGGAATAATAGGAGTGTTATGATGAATTGTAAACATGAGATTGTCCCTATACATTCAATTCCTAGTATTCATTGATAAATAATTTAACTGAGGTGTATTGAGTTATTGAGGAAATATCTAGGTCAGTGCTTAGTGTTAGGTATTATAAAAATATGCTGAACTATTTGCTAATATGGATCTTGAACTTTATTCAGTGATTTATACTAATTGGTTTTCGTGACGTGTTGTTATTTATAAAGTGTGTCCATAAATATTTAATAACTGAATGAATGTTATAAATTATGTAAAAAATGTTCTTGGGTCAAATTTAGGAAAAACGCTATATTGTGCTTATAAAGACTATCTTGACTTGCTTTTTACTATACTAAATAGGTAATATTTTATCCTGAAATAAACTTAATAATAATGACTAATTTTACTTCAAGTTTAAAATGTCAAGAAAAGCAAATTCATTACAATTCTTAATTAGACTAGGAAATCAAAATAATTTGCAATTCCATGACTCCTGGGATGTTTATTATTTATGTACATAATTGACAAATACCATTATAAACTATAAAATTATCTTACGTTAGGTACCCTTTTTTTGGCTTCTATCATATTCGACGCCTCATTACACTAGCAATAAAGCGGTACTCTGATTACATTTATTCACATTGAACATAGTAGCACCCCATCTACATGTAATGTTAGCCATGTATCTAATATAACTTAGTATTAAATTATACGGCTCGCATTTCTATGAATCAACATTACCTTTTCAGTTTCTCAGAATCTGCACAGTAACTGTAATTGTTTGGATTCTGTTCTTACCTTCCACTAGTTACAGTTCTACTGACTTCTTATCTATCCTGTGGCAGGTGATAGTTATGCTTAGACAGCTTTCCTTGAATTTAGCTTGTTTATTAAACCTTAATGCTTATATTATTATTTCGAATACGCTTTTTTTATGGCCGGTAAACGAGCAGACGAATCACCTGATGGTAAGCAATCGGCGTCGCCCATGGACACCTGGAACACCGGAGGCATTACAAGTGCTTTATCGGCCTTTTGGGGATTAGGGGTTTGAGGATCAAAGTCAAAGTCGTTGGGGATTCAGGAATGGGGGAGATTGGGGAAGGAGAGGGTAATTGAGCCTCCGGTAACCTCACTCACACGAGGAAACACAACGCAAGCTTTGCTTCACGTCAGTTTTCTGTGAGGCCGTGGTATCACTCCGGTCGAGCCGGCCCATTCGTGTCGAAGCATGGCTCTCCCACACTTGAACTCTCCTACGCTTGCTTCTTGCATCGACCATTGTATTTGTCTCTGCATCACCCAAAGGTCTGACTGGAAGAGAATGCCCATGGCATTAAACCTACTTTGTAAAAATGACGCCTTGTAAAATAAAAATAATGCTAATACAAGAATTAGGTACAGTCGAATCTGCTTACGTAGAGTGGTTGCCAGTATAATACATATTATTATTATGAAAATGATTCTATAACCGACCATCCGTCCTAAAACGTTATTCCTTTTAATTAGACAGAAATGTCAACTGACTGGTTAGTACTAGATTGAGTTTATCATTTACTTGCTTTGAACTTCGAGCGTTTAAGGATCCTTTTTTCAGCATTCAAAAGGATAAGTAGCTAATAATAAAATACTTGATACTTTGAAACTGAACTAAATAGTACTCGAAGTTTCGAATTTTGAAACTGTTGAAAGATCTGTTCACTTGAAGCCTTATCGGTGGAGCTTAAGTTGATGTCATTGTTTTAGTAATTCGATTTTAGAGTATTTCAGTGGACATAAACAACGGTTTCATGTTGTACTGTGGGTGGATTGTTGCGACATCAAGACATGGTGACAAATGACACCATTCGCTTGTATCGCGAGTTTTTAATGCTGTTAAGTGCTTGCACTAAGTTGCTTTTTAAATTAGATAAGGTTATCTTATGAGTGTCCTTTTCCTTGAAATCATTCATGTAGGTAGTAAAAAGTAGGTAGTTGTTTAACGTTTTCGTTTATTGTAATTTTTCCAATAGGGGTTAGTAATTGTCTTTGTGCGATATAAAAAATCTGTTAGTGATCACAATACACACATCTTCAAATAAAACTCCCTTGTGGTGCATGGTGGTTAGACGATACAAGGTGTGTCTATAGAATTGCTTACTCTGTCAACAATTAGGTTAGCATACAAACGTATAATGGAAATTACGAATGGAGTTTCTTGCTCGTTCTTCTCCATTCAAATCTACATTTTGGAATGACACCTAGCTTCACTGACGGACAGACTGACAGGCTATTATTTTGTATTTGTTGACGTCTTAAAAGGTTCAAATTATGGTTTAATTGAAATAAATGCTTTGACTTTGACATACGTGACTCGCGACTTTGTCCTATGAGGGTAAACAGACACTTTTTTTTAAGGGGGAAAATCATCGAATGACTGCTCCCGCCTGGGTGAGGCGGGAGGGAGTGGCAGACTCTTACTGACTAAAAACCATCCCGTTCCTTCTCCGTCGAAATGGAGCTCCGTTAGGTTCTCCGCGACAGGGTAAACGGACACTGCAAAGCCCTCTTGCTTCCAGCACATCTTTCATTTGTTGTCATTATTGTTTTTTTTTAGCACCGCGGTTTTGTATACTTATTACTACAAATTACGTGAATGAGATCTGTGACGGATAAAGATTAGTTTCACAATACTCAAGGTTTTATTTTACGCAGGTATACTAATAAAAATCCTCGACCTCCTTAGAAATTGCCACGACCATCCACACCATTTTAGTGTATAGTTTTGCATACTATCTACATATCGTGTACCTAAATGCCTATGGGTTACAAAATATACATATTATTTTGGTCTGTCTGTATATTAAATGCGTTTTTCTTCCATGTCTTGCATTTTATAGAAGTGTTGCAATACTAAATATGTAAACAGTTTTAGGTATTTTATATTATATTATATGTTCAATTTAGGTATCAATTTATTAATATTGAATAATGTATGTATTTAATATTTATCATATAGGTAGGTAGTCGTTCTTATTAATGAAGTTGGTATGAGTCATATGACTTGTTGTTCTTTGAATAATATTTATTGGAAGTCTTACTTATTTTCCATAAAAAGAACCACTATTCAATTAATTTTCTTACTTTTTTATTTAGGTCCTAATTTTCAAATGGCTTCGTTCTGGTCGATAGAGATTAAAATAGCCCGTAGCTGTCTCTAGAGTGTAACTGGACTATAGTTTCCCAATTTATTTAATGGTTTCGACGTCAAAAGAGCGTTAGACCTACTTTGTATTATTAATAAGTACATTTAAGTATGAATAGAACTATATGTGTAACTACATACGTATTCATAAATCTATAGGTAGATACATTATTCATAATAGTTTGACGGTACCTACCTACTTACTTGCTTTAGATCTGAATGCCAAAAAGTATCCCTATCTCTCTCTAATCTCAATCTATTTCTCAATTATATCAAACAATGTTGCAATATATTGGATGGTAGTCGTTATTCAATTAAACGCACAAGGTCAATATTTATAGTATCTTGATATTTAATAGTATTTTTTTAAAGTTTAAATCAATTAATCTTCAAGATGGTCGAATTTTAAACTTTAAAAAATACTAGATATGTTTATGTTTGCGTCATTGGTAATCTATTAAAAAAATACTGCCACCAGGAACACAGTCATCCATGTGTTTGTGCTGAATTTATTCTAAATAGGTCCAACAATTTTGGTGTAAGAATAACATACCAAACCAACAGAACTATCGTTTACCTACCAACTATATTTTATTAAAATTATATTGTGCACAAAACTTTTAAATAGTATATGAATGCTACGACCTCAAAGGTCGAGGCCAACTTAGACTCAAACTTTACTTCGAACATCAGAACTATGCTCCGTGTGGTTTCCAATCATACACCACAGGTACTAAGGCATAGTTTAGCATGCCATTGAAAATCCTAGTTCTTGTCTTAATAACAATCATTTTGTATTATTTTGTCCACATAAAAGCCGTCATACATGTTAAAAACAAAGCATTATGACCATAAATTGTTATTACTTACTTATTTCAAGTATTTATTTGCTATAAAGTTATTGTATTGATGATGTAAAATTACAATAATGTTTTGTTAATAAGTCATTATTTTATGCAAGGGAATATAAAGTTGCATACTATTATGTGGCTGACATTGAAAGCGATTATCGACGCATTGCAATTTTAGCTGAAGATTGTGTTTAGACGTACGCTAAATAAACAATGCACTCGGGTGCTGAGCTAGTGTTATGTATCATCGTAATACCGGTGCGGTGTCAACACTGCTGCTACTACTACTACTTGTGTCTTAGTGGCCTGGAGCTTTAAGACGCCTACTTCTCATGCACGAGGGTGCGGCTTCGAAACCTACCAACGGCAAAGTACCAATGTGACTTTTTCTGAGTTATTTATAATATGTATTTTCTAAGATTATTTAGACACCACTAACAAATGGTGAAGGAAAACATCGTGAGGAAACCTGGGCTTTATAATTTCTAATTTTGAGTTTGCAATCACCAATCTGTATTGAGCAAGCGTGGTGATTAATGCTCAAACCTTCTCTGTGTGAGAAGTGACCTTTGGTGAGCAGTGGCCACTTATAGGCTGTTATTGATTATGAAATACTGCTATACATCCCGATCACAATTCCTGGGTCACGTTTTCAATTTGTCTCTAGTATGGAAACAAACTCGTGTATAGTTACGTCAGAATGAATTTACCATCTATTCTTTCCGCCGATGTAGATAGAGCCGACTAGAGACTACACAATCACATATAAGAGAATCTACTTCGATCTCGATGCTATGCGTGGAGATTATGGCACTCTCTTATGATGAAGAGACCCATAGTCTAGCAATGCACGGTCTCGGGCTGTTGATACCAAAAACAAATAGTTCTATTTAGCTTCTGCTCTATAGTCTATACATTTATTCCTAATTTATATTGAAGATAATTCTTCTCAATTATTACTCCATTCCTCGATCATTGTTACGTAGCACCAATTTGAACTTCTCGCCATCTTGAGTATTTGTTATGTAGTTGACAACAGGTTTTCAAAACCTGGGTACTTCTACTGTAGGAAATTGATTAATTGCTAAGGTTTACCGCATGTGAACAGGTTTTATGTCTTAACGTCAAGCTTCTACGAAAGTTTGAAGGTTGAATGTCGTTTTTATGTTAACACTCGAATTTATCGAAATTATCTTAAATACACCAACTTGTAATGTGTATCATAGGGAAGGTCATTTGAATACTTTTCGCGAAACGGATGTTTTATACAGGTTTTTAGTTTTTGATTGTTTTGGTTGAATAAATGAGCGTTGAAATCGAAAATTGTTTCCCAATAGGTACATATCAATGATATTCGGTTCGAATTCTAATAATATTTTTTTTCTTTTCAGAGAAATACACTAGATCTTTATATTTCACACCAAAGAGGTCCATTCTTCAAAGCTGAGTTCCAAACAGAATTAGATCTAAAAAGATTCCACATTGCAGACGTAACAGACAAACGTATATTCGTCTCTGTCATGCACACTGATGCCCTAGCGAATTTGTACGTGTCAGAGATAAGCAACAATTTCACACAGTACAACTTTGTGTTGAGTTTGGAACAAATATTATGCTATTTCCCTGATGCTAACTGGAAGGACAGCTGGCTTGAGTGAGTATTACTTATGTATAAGTATTCTTTTCTGTTTTGTACCACAAGTATTTGTACTTAGTTTGTGCACCTCTGCTTATATCTCCAAGATGGAAAGGCAGGCCTTTAATTTTTACAATAAACAACTCAAACTTCTGGTTGTGTATGAACTGCATCTTTTACGTAGTCAGTTCCTATCGAAGGGAATGGCGCCTTGTCACTTGTAACCTTGTCTGCAAGGACAAAGTATTTTGGCTGCAGAAATGTTTTATTTTAGTCTCAGGAATGTCAGTTTGAGGTGACATTCACAAACAGATCAATCATTTCATGTAGTTATAAATATTTTGAGTAAACAAAGGGTATTTTTCAGGGATGTGACCGAAGATCCATTTACGGACTTGTACCGCGTTGAAGGTTTAAAAGGAATATACATTGCTTCGCGGGTGGACTCGAAGGCCCTCGTGGCGAATATTGGACCTGAGCACCTGATTTCTCTGATTACTTTCGACCATGGAGTCACTTGGTCTCCTGTTAATCCACCCACTGAAGATGAGAATGGTATGCCCCTTTGTTATTTTGTGTTAGAGACATATGTACTAAATTGTTAGACGTGGCGAATTTAGTATCTACTATTTACCTTGAGTTAGAATTAAAAAAAATGTGGCTGATATGTCCAAAACAATTCTTTTACATTTCATTCAGTTGAAAGAAATAGAAGTGAAACTTTATGTATGTTGTAATCAACTTTCTTTATCATAATAAATGGATTTGAGTAGGTAAGTCTTGTAAGATTATACCATAGATGGTACAATGTTCAAGTATAGTGATGATAGGTAAAATCTTAGGGATCTAGGATCTTTTATAGGTAAAAACTACTTCTTGTCCCAAGAATTACTTAAATGAGTAACAAAAACAACAATACTATTAGTCCACTTGTATGTTCCTTTCTACTAATCAGTAAGAATGTAACGAAGCATGAACAAAGTTATTTCAATCGCCATAATAACTGCTGCTACGATGTTTACTTGATACCTTATCGAGCTGCGTTACATTGAGTTTCGCGGCGACTTTTAATTACATTTCCTCAACGTTTATAGATCTGAGTTTTGCAACACAATGTCGATATTAAACGGTTATTGTTAGATTTTTCCTTTATTTCCACACTTATAGAGGTCTCTAGGTTTTATACTGTTACATACGTGGTGTATATTTATTAGTTGTCGTTGATGGTTGTTTAGCGTCGTGTTACATATATTTTACACCTATATACAGATGGACTTTCCAATAAGCAAGCTAAACTATCAATCTGACTGCACGGTTGGTGCGGTGGCTGGGCAACCGGCTGCCGTGCAACGTGTCGCGGGTTCGATTCCCGCACGGAACAACACTTTGTGTGATCCACAAATTGTTGTTCCGGATCTGGGTGTCATGTGTATGTGAACTTGTATGTTTGTAAACGCACCCACGACACAGGAGATAATCCTTTTTTTTTTTAAAAAGTTGTTTAGTATTTGTCTAATTTCAATCTCACTTTGAAAGAAATAAAGAAAAAAAAAGAAATTAGAAAGAAAAGACTTTATTTCACACGCTTAAAAAAAAAGTGACATGTGTTACTATGGTTCTCTTTCTCTCTTCACAGGCAAACCATTGAACTGCCACATTGAGAACTCTTGCAGTCTTCATTTATGTCAGAAGTTCAGCCAACTGTACCCAGTTACAAGGTAAGATCAACAAAAACACTGATACACTTAAATATTATGCTATTGAATTTTGAACTTTACAACAGCGGTTTAAGGTTCATTTTAATTTAACGTGCGTTTAGTTTTGGTTACCATATCGATAAGTTTAACCTACGTTATCAGTTCCGTAATATGGTGCAACAATAAACTCTAATTTGATTAATTAGTTACGCCTAAAATGAAATATTGCTTATCGGATTAGTTAAATAAACTATTTTATGGGTAGGTTAGGTTCATAATGAATTAGATTATTCATAAATGTAACCAATTTTATTCCTAGGTCATAAAATTTTAAGATAAACGAGATATAAATTATGTATTATTAATTTATTATTTACCATGTAGGTAATATTAGTAATATATGGAAATGTCCAGGAAATATTTACTAGTGAAGTTTATTTTAGTTTGGCAATTTCCTATTTGTTATAAAAAACCCAGAAATTATAGCTGCAAGCCGATAACCTCATATAATACCTAAATTATAAAACGGACTTTCCTAGAGTGCAAAGTACAGGAAATATTTATGAAGGTATCAAACAAATAGATAACTCACAATAATATAATATTGCTATCGTTATTATATCCCTAAGGATTGGGAGTGCCTCTACTTCTATATCTCCGTAATTGTTACTTGAGTACTGAAACGCTACTGAACTACATTTATACCGATTATATCACTAGCAATCAAGTTTGAAGGATCACCAAATGATAATCGGTCACCATGATTAGTACACCTGCAATGCCTACCACATGTAAGAAACTGTTCAATCACACCATCATTTTCGGAGAACCAATGTTTCCAAAATTATAATATTTATTCGGCATATTTATGTATGTATGTGATATATTTACTCTTTAAGATATAAGAGGTCACAATTTCCGATCATACTACTGTGAACCCTGACATAATAAAAATAAATAGATTACAGAGATATAGAATGAAAGGATCACACAATTCATACAACAGATATTAATTGTATTAACGAGGTGGTTGACCAATGAATGCAACAAATTGTACGGCACACACACATAGATAAATTAAAAGCAAATAATAAGATAGCTCATTGTTTAAATTCGATTTCAAAAATATATTTACGGAAATAATGGACGGTTTATCGTCGGTCAAAATAATGAAAGTCTTGATAAATTTGTATGTTTGTCTACCTATGATTATATATTATCATCTCAAAGACACCTTGAACTTTGTTTGTAGTTCTGATAATATGTACAATGTACGTACAATACATTATGATACATACATATGTATGTTATGTTCATATGTCTTGTTTTCTGTAGATATTGAAGTATCTGGTTATTGTACGGTTTGTTGAACCGTTTTGAAAAGGAAGGAATCGTGTACGACTGCTTTATATAACTGTAATAATCTAACAAGTTGATAATTGTATTTGATTATATTTGATACAATTATACCCTAGTTATAGTTGCTTAGAACATGATAATCATAGTTTTGAAGATTTTAAAATTATATATACCTTAGTCACAACATTAAGTTTTTTATCTCCGAAGGCGTAGACAGAGGTGTACATTATGCCACTGTACAATGTAACACCCACTTATCACTATGTGTGTTATGAGTCCTATGTAATAGGGGTGAGCCCATTGCCATATACCGGGCACAATTCCAGACTCCGTGTTACTACTGAGAATTAAAAAAAAAAACCAGTAATACTTTGCCTGATCCGGGAATCGAACCCGAGACCCCTTGTCCGGCAGTCGCACTTGCGACCAACGATGCAGTCGAGTATATATACCTTACTACAACATAAACCGACCGTGGATATAAATCGTGATGATCTGTATCAAATACATACATAGTTATTATAAAACGAATGTTCACAGTTATTTAGGTATTTTCCTACAGATTCTTAGATCAATATTTTCTCAACTACCTAGTGTTATTTAATTTATAATCACGACTTCAAACACAAACAACATTAGTCACGTATTGACTAACCACAACGACCACAGTATCAAACCTCTAGGTAGTCTATTTCTCAATAATACACCATACTTTGCACTTTAGGTGATGATTCATCATTCGACATATGGAATTTGTATTATAAGGAGCATCAGCCGTCCTATAATTTACTAATATAGGTAATAACCATAATATTCCAAGTTCTGCGGTAATATCGCGGGTTTATATACGTCAAAGAAATTATCTGAAAGGGACCTATTATATTTATTTAAATAAAATAATTACAGTTTACAAGAATTTAGATTTTTATATTGGTTAAAGTTTTAGTTGTCCTGTTGGAATCATCATTATAATATTAATTTGTTAGTATACGTACATATATAATGGTATTTTAAAGTAATATACTCTATATAATATGGTGTTAACTATATCCTATCTATACTTATTATAACATTATTATATATATAACTCGAGGGTTCTATATTATTATATTTTGTAGTAATATAGTAGACACTAATCTTGAACCGGTATAAAATGTTGAAATAAAGAGGGTGAAAAAATGCTAGAATAGTCATAATGTAGTGATTAGCTAGGAGCTAGAAACCGCTAGAAATAGGTAAATATACAAAGTCACAACGCATCTGTGCTTAATGTTTTATGAAGATAACCCTTCTTGGTAGTTGGGTCAAAACGGTCATACATTACCTTATCACCTCTCTCTCTCTCCCTTCTATTATATACAATTTTATACCATAAGAGCACCAACTTTGCTTCAATATTCACCAAAATGTTGGGAAGTTATCACATTTATTGTTACTTAAACCGTTAAATTACTCACATAGTAATAATAATTGTGTTTCATATAAGAAAAATGCTGATAAAGATTAAAATTGCTTGCAGCCCACCTGGAAATGTGGTTGCGAACGGTTTGAGGTAAACTGACACGAATAGAGTGCATTATAGTTACTTAATTATGCTTTTTATTTAATTTGCACAGCACGAACATATGTGTTTATCCATTTTATTTAAATCAGTCCATTGGTTTATACAGTTTGTGGTTATATTTGCTTCATTATGGTTTCATCCACTCATTCATCATTTGTCAATAACATTATTAAATGGCAATAGTTTTTATTCGATGTTTTATAATTTTATTGTAGAAGAATGTAGACTTCGATTCAGTACATCATTTTTAATATGTATTTGATTTGAGCATGGTAATATTTGCTGGTTATTTGTTGAAGATGTAAGTGTTCACAGAGGGAATCTGGTGAATGTTTGGTGTATCATATTTCATAGCATGATAGAGGGTGTCAATATATGTTGTCTATTATAGGTCAGCAAGTATTATGAGCTCGAAATCAGCACCAGGAATTATTATGGCCACTGGTGTCATGGGCAAGTCACTGAAAGGAATACCTGGCGTGTACATCAGTCGGGACGCCGGTCTCACGTGGAAGAGGATCCTCAAAGACTACTATTTCTTCAACTATGGTGACCATGGCGGTGTTCTAGTAGCTGTCAAGTACTTTAAATCTCGTGGTGAAACGAGAAAGATACTGTATTCGACGAACGAAGGCATCGAGTGGAACTCTTATCAGTGAGTCACTGCTGCAGTTATGTTATCAATATTTAATTAATTATTTGTTTGTGGTTATTAACAACATTAATTTGTAGGTTCAATGCCGATGACCTGCGCATCTACGGACTAATGACCGAGCCTGGAGAGAATACGACAACGTTTACTATGTTCGGCTCTGCAAACGATCAACATCAGTGGATTATAATTACAATCGATCTGCGAAATACTTTCACTCGCAACTGCACTGATGACGACTACAAGTACTGGTCTCCTTCGCCTCCTAATTCATCGGTCTCCTGCGTGCTCGGTACCAGAAACACTTTCCAGCGACGTCTCGCCCACACGAACTGCTACAACGGAATAGATTACGACAGACCATTCAAAAAGGAGACTTGCGAATGCAGTCGCAGAGATTTTGAATGTGATTTCGGATTCATGCTCTCTGGCAACGAATGTATCCACAACAAATCCTCAAAATACGATCCGTATGCCGTACCTGCAGATTGTCAGCCTGGTCACTTCTACTGGCGCACTAAAGGTTATAGGAAGATCGATGGAGATGTATGCAGTGTCTCAGGATATATGGCGTACGTCCCTGATCTGATCCCCTGCCCTCTTGAAGAACCAACAGAATTCATGCTAGTCGCCCTCGGTAATAAAATAGCTCGCATTGATCTCTCTGAAAACACGACTATTTACCCCGTGGTGAACGAAAGGAACATCGTTGCCATCGAATTTGACATAAAGAACAACTGCATCTATTGGGCTGACATAGAATTGGATAAGATCAGTCGTCAGTGCTTCAACAATGGCACGACACAAGAAGTAATCGTTGACAGAGACCTCGCCAGCATAGAAGGGATGGCCTTTGATTGGATTTCTAACGTTCTGTTCTTTGTCGATGGCTTGAGGAAGAAGATTGAAGCTGTAAGGATAGATATGATCAAGGAAACCAGAATGAGAGTCACTATTTTGGATTCGAAAGTCTTATCGCGACCGCGCGGTATTGCAGTACATCCAAAAGCAGGCTTTCTATTCTGGACAGACTGGGACAGGAACAACCCCTCAGTTTCTAGGTCAAACCTTGACGGTAAAGACGTTGTGAAATTGTTCGGCAAGCCAATAGTCCAGTGGCCAAATGGCATAACGATCGATCAGATGTCGGAGAGGATATACTGGGTGGATGCTATGGAGGACTACATCGCTAGCTCTGATTTGAACGGCAAATACTTTAAACGGATTTTCTCGAACGATCAGAGAGTAACACATCCGTTTGCTGTAGCGGTGCTGAAAGACAAGATGTACTGGGACGATTGGAAAGAGAAGTCAATATTCGTGGCCGACAAGGACAGTGGAATGAATGTGATGACGATTAATGATTCGTTCGTCGGTTTGATGGACTTGAAGGTGTTCGCTCACTTCGTGCAGTACGGTAGTAACGCCTGCTCGTACAAGAACACTAGTTGTGACACAATATGTTTGGGTGGGCCGGGCAATACATTCAGTTGCCTGTGTCCTGATGGCCTGACTATGATTGGTGGGAAGTGCATGTGTTCCAACAACACGGAGCCCTACGCGAACATGACGTGCCCCGAAACAGAAGTATCTACTTGTGGACTGGTAAGTTCATTCTCATTAAGTACATATTGTTCTCTTATTTTGTAGGTTATCATAGTGTTGATTGAATTTCTTTGTTATGATTTATACCTTTATCAATGTTATCGATGTACTCACGTCAGCATAATAAGCTGATTGTGAGGGCCGGGATTAGTGTTATCTACGTAGGTATTTATTTTTGTATTTTGTAATGTAAACAATATTAGGTATGTCTAAATTCAAATTCCAATGAAATATTCCTTCCTGGGTTTTCAGTTTACAAGCATGGGTTTGAAATTACACGTTAATAACTAGGTATGACGTGTGCCTATATTGTGTAAAATGTAGGTTCGCTCTGTATAATGTAGAAATAACGATGAGATAAGGAGATAGGTAATTTACGATAAATGGTTGTATCACGCGTGGTCTACACATTTAGTGATAGTCCCATCCCATGTGATATTATTTCAGAACATAATGTAGCACACACTACACAGTACTGGGTATCTGGGGAGTACCCCAGTTGTGTTCTAACTAACTGTTATAACTTCCATGTAATAAGCCTATCGATATAAATAGATATTTATACCAATCAAAAATCTAGATTCTGTATTGTACCTAGAATTTCAAAATTAATCAGATATATAGAGTTTTTGAGACATTTAATTTGTTGTCGTCTAATTTTCAACAATACGGTATTTTACAACTAATCAAATTAAATACTTTTATCACGTCAAAAACGATATTGTTCTATGAATTTTTGTCTCAAAAACTAACTTATGACGTCATCATATTTTAGAGTCAAATAGCACACTTATTTCTAAAAAAAATGCTAGAATAAATCGAAAATTAAGTATATCGTCAAATATATGAATGAAATTGTAATTATTTTTGAATATTTAATTGGATTGAAAAAACAAAATAATTTAATTTTGACCCAGGAAAATACCCAATTTGCATATAACTTATGTATTTCCCACCCTCAGGAGGAGTTTACATGCAAGAATGGGAAGTGTATATCCTCGTTCTCTCGTTGCGATGGTAACAATGATTGCGGAGACCTGTCCGATGAGATCGGTTGTCTCTGTGTGCCGCCGATGATCATGTGTGACAATACACGATGCTACCTGCCACACTGGAAGTGCGACGATGACATTGATTGCGCTGATATGAGTGATGAAAAAGGTACTCTCATTTTCGTTTACTTCTGATTTGTGGGTGTAAACACGCTGTTTTATACGCCTGATGCTTGACGCTTGACGCTTGAGTGGTTGGACGATATCTATGAGGATCAACTATCTATATATATAAAAGAAAGTCGTGTTAGTTACACTATTTATAACTCAAGAATGGCTAAATCGATTTGGATGAAAATTGGTGCGGAGGTAGCTTAGAACCAGGAGACGGACATAGGATACTTTTTACCCAATTCTTTTTTTTTTACTTTTTACCGAAAATCAAGAACGGGAACGGGAAATATCGGGATTGCGCGTACGAAGTCGCGGGCAGAAGCTAGTTTGTGTTAAAACAAATTATTGTTTCTTAATATTTCTTTGTTTGTGTGATATGGATGTGAATTTATATGTTTATAAACACATCCATGATACAGGAGAAAATCCTAATGTGTGCGTATAAAAATAATTGATGGTATAGAAGCAAGAATAGCCATAGTTAACTGTGATCTCTTTTCATCGAAGAACAATGATAATACACACATATAAAATATTCACGTCATACCCGTTCTCTCCCGTTCCCGTAGGATTTTTAAGTTTTTCTGTCTTAAGAACCTAATAATAACAAATACAACAAAAAAAAAGAATTAGTGAAATCAGTCCTGTCATACACGCGTGATTCCGTGACCAAGGGAAAAATGGATCTATTTTATTAAAAAAGTATACCTATAGTTTATTGCTTTTATAATATTTGTTTATAATATTGTTTTATTTATATTTCAGACTGCGGCCACCGTAATTGCTCGGAGAACAAGTTCCAATGTGACAATGGCCACTGTATTGAGAAGCGGTGGTTATGTGACGGAGACAACGACTGTAAGGATGGATCTGATGAACGAAACTGCACGGTAAGCTTAACTTAATACATTGAGAAGGCCTACGTCATCCCCCATCCTTAATCCCAAAATTCCCAAACCTTAAAAGCCCGATAATGCACTGTAAGTCCTCTATTATTGCGGGTGTCCACGGGCGGCGCCGATTGCTTGTCCTATAAAAATATGTACATCTGGCTTCTGCCATCGGCTTCGTCGCGTTCTCCAATAAGGATAAAATGTAGCCTATGTGTTTCACCCCGACCCCTTTAGCGCTTTCCTCACAAACATTCCTATTTCTAATATTGGTAAATACCTAGGGAACAGGCACGCAACAAGAAAAAACAATAAAACTCAATACCTGTTAACTTTTTAATTAAATTATTTTAGCAATACAACAAAGAAATTTCACAGAGCGGCTCCCATTTATCTGAACAACGATTTAAAAAAAATGTAATAGCGTGCGCTCGGCTACTAGTCGGTAATTTCACCGTGTTGCGTATCTGTCAGGATGGCCGAGCGGTCTAAGGCGCCAGACTCAAGGTTCCCTTGCTCACTAAACGTGGGTTCGAGTTGTTCTGGTCCTCTCTGAGGGCGTGGGTTCGAATCCCACTTCTGACAAACTTTTTGTTAATGTTTTTCGCATTTTTGTGTATTTATTTTCATTGTAACGTTCTTTATTTTATAATTTTGTTTGAAATGTATGCTAAAATGTTTTGTAAAGATATTTTTTTCGTTGGAAAACACATGATAGTTCCCAGTAATTAATGAGATAATTTTACATGATTCATAGTTTATTGTAATTACAATGTAATTTATCAAGTTTCGACATTGTTGTGTTTAGTTTTTATTGTGATACTGACACCGTGCTGTTAGTGTCAAATGATGATTGTATGTCATTAAAGTATACTGTTACTAAGTCGCGTGTGAACCCTGGCCCTGTATTTTAATAAGAATTGGGTCAACATTTTCGTAGCTAAAAACTTTGGAAATATTGATTTATTTATGTACCACTATAAGACTTTATAATTATTAAATTAAAATTTAATTCTTTATAATAATTCTACTAAATTTTTTTGTACACAGCAAATGAATATGGATAATTTATTTTTTTTTAAACTTATATACTAACATCATTATTAAGTTTTTTTACAAATAATCTTTACATATTTTATTTAGACTTTAATTATAGCAGCAATGTTTATTATTACTGTTCAATAGATTCAAACAAAACGTCCAGAAATAGTGGAAAGTTGTTCTGGCAACGGTTTCGCGTGCAGTAATGACAGCAGTATGTGTATCCCTAACTCGTGGGTGTGCGACGGGGAGAAGGATTGTGACAACGGAGAGGATGAGAATGAACAGCGGTGCAAGGACTCCACCTGCGCCCCTTACATGTTCCGGTGTCCCAGCGGCAAATGTATATTCAAATCTTGGGTGAGTTACTTACGTACTTTCTAAATAACATTTAACGTGCACACGTATGTAAAATCTCATTCAGCTGTACCTCTACACTTTCTTTTCAAACAAAACTGTGCCCTAATTATCCTAAGTTAAGCATTCAAGTGAAACCACGGCCTCAAATAATATCAGCGTGAAGTCTGCTATAAAAAGTAACTATTTTTAACACATAACATAACATAACATCACGCCTTTTATCCCCGAAGGGGTAGGCAGAGGTGCACATTATACCACTGTACAATGTAACACCCACTTTTCAGTATTTATGTTATGAGTCCCATGTAATAGGGGGTAAGCCTATTGCCATATACCGGGCACATTTCCAGACTCCGTGCTACTACTGAGATTTTTAAAAACCCAGTAATACTTTGCCCGACCCGGGAATCGAACCCGAGACCCCTTGTCCGGCAGTCGTACTTGCGACCACTCAGCCGACGAGGCAGTCAGTAACTATTTTTAAATGAGAACAATTTCTGTACTTCTTAACATGATTATGTTTTATCTAGGTCTGCGACGGTGAAAACGACTGCGGCGACGAGCACTCTTCAGACGAGAAGAACTGTTCAAGTTCCCAGCATTCTAAATTGCTCCCTATCCCTGGCACAGAAAAGCCTAATTTCTCTAGCAATGAGAGGTGTTTACAGTGGATGTTTAAGTGTGACAATGGAAACTGTATGCCAGACTGGTGGAGATGTGATGGTATCGATGATTGCGGAGACAAGTCGGACGAGACCGGCTGTGGATTTGACATGCCACCATCTGAGTTGGTCCCAGTCATCCGTGACCATACTCCGGTTATTAAGAGGTGTGGGAAGAATGACTTCACTTGTGCACCGGGTATGTTGGTTAACTTGTTTCTGTTTATATTATAATCGCCTCAAATATGAAACTAATTTTGACATCTATCTACAAGCCGCTATAACCTATTAAGAACGTCCACATAAGAAATGGAACAATCGAATTCTTAATATGACAATAATTAATTTATTACATATTACTTTGCTTTACTTAGATTACTAGTTCAGTCATTTATACCTGGAATGTTTTCCGGGAGTTTTGAAAATTTGCAACTTTATAGATTTTCAAAACACGTGCGTGCTAGTACGTGCGCTACTTGCGCTGCCATCTTAGAAAAATGGCAGCTAAAAACAGTTTTTTGAAATATTTCTTTTCCTGTGCATTTTACGAGAAAACCTTAAGTATAAAATAAAACGACTTCCAATTTCCCATAATTTATATTTAAACAGCTTTTTTGTAAAAAGTACTTTTGGCGCCAAAGGCACAGTAATGTAAATTTTTATAGCATTTTGGAAAAAAAATGTATCCTTTAAAATTCGGCCAATGTATGATAGTAATGTTGGAGTATACCGCGGCAGGTCGCTGCATCCCGCTGAGCTGGGTGTGCGACGGGGCGGCGGACTGCGAGGACGGGTCGGACGAGCAGTCGTGCCGCGGCCACAGCGCGCCGCCGCCGCGCTGCGCCCGCGACCGCACGCCGTGCCGGGACGGCGCCGCCTGCGTGCTCACCGAACAACTCTGTGACGGCGTCTTCCACTGCGACGACAAGAGCGACGAGATGAACTGTCCTGGCACTTCTGTAAGTCACTTCCTGCTGTTATATTTATGGACAAACTGTATTTTTGCTCTTTGGCAAACGAGTCTCTAAAATGATCTTGTCGACTATACTGCCAGTGTCCAGTGGTGACGGCAGTTTAATGAACCGTCGAAATTAGGGAATTAGTTAGTGTCACACCATTGGACGTTACAGTTTTGACAGCTGCAGTGACTGGACAAAAATACTTTCTGCAAAATAGGGCTATCTGGTGAGCGACAAAAAAAACTGTATCCTCCATTAAGTTCACTGGGTGCAGCAGATCTGTCCCAACCGATCTATCTGACAGTCATTGGGTCAGTCTTCAGCAGTCGACGTTTTGTAGCTGATATGATAATGATACTAAAATAAGTAAACTGAAAACTCACTGAAGTTTCAGTAAGTTTTAATCTGTATGTAATCCGAGACACTGAGTACTTTGTTTGCAAACCAGCAGAATTTGGTATTACACAACCACATTGACTATTAATAGATAACACAATGGGGGCTACCGTATTTTTGCTCACCGAATGGCACAAACGTAGCAACAGGTTTTTTGTCCAATTACAGTAGCTGTCAAATATTGAATATCCAATGTTGTGACACGAGGTAATTCCTGATTGGACGAAGAACGAGAGGTTTACACTAGCGACATCTAGTGAACAACAATACAGTAGGCCTTGTTAGACTTTCATCGTTTCCATTTTCTTTAGTAAATCTGTGTATTACTTACAAAAAATAAAGGATAAATTCATTATTATTAACAAATGAAGGATAAGTTTGTACGTTGTAGTTTATGAATACAATTTTATTTTCCAGACTCGCAAGCCAACAGTGGAATGTGAGCGCGGCTACTTGATGTGTGACGACGGAACCAACTGCGTGCCGCAGGTCAGCGTCTGCAACGGACGACAGGACTGCTACGACGGCAGCGACGAACTCAACTGTACCAGCGACCTTAACGACAATACTCATGTCTACCAGGTTAGTTACACATTTCCAACTACTTCATATTACTCACGGTGACAATACAATCTAGTTAAATAGAATTGGGGTATATTTAATGGCATATCTTACATCAGAATTGTATCTATTCGTTACATCTGAGTACAGTGCGATTCCTGGGATAAGTTAAGGTGTATTTTTTTATGATGTTGATGATGGTAAACATACCATAGAAAGCTGGTAAACTCTGGTGAATGAATATATGGTTGAATTTGAATACGTAGCCATTTGACGAGGTAACTGGGCTAGTTGAGTCACGTAGATTGATCATAATTCTATTTTTTGATTGATTTTGAGCTCCTAGTTCAAAATCTCGCGACGTTCACTGTGTCGTGTGTCGCTCAATATTGTTAAATGAATGAGTCCCTAGCTTGATGACTTGAAACTAAGTAAACTGAAATTGAGCAAGCCGTTAAGGTGGACGCATAGTTATCTGCATCGAACGCGTCGAATCGTCCGATTCAGAAGTGTGCGAGGTACCATGAGATTTCATATACAGAATTCTAAAATTCGTTTTGTGCGCCTCGTTCGACTCGGTCGGCTTAGACAAGTGTGCTTTCTCTTACATATTTATACCTACAGTCTCACGAGAATTATAATAAAACTCCACGATTGTTTGTACAGTTCCTGAGCATTGGCGTGGACCAGTCTTCAATAAACTCGACTAGTTTCCTTATCTCGTGTTGGATGGCGCAGCAGAAGATGGTGCTGTATAGCTTCCTGCCTTCCATCTCTAAAGTCAGCGACGGAGTGTGGCTCAACAAGACTTGGACCAACGACAGCATTTACAGGTATTTACAACAATATTTGTTAGTCGTATGTTGACAACAGAGTAACATATATTATGTCATCATCCCTATTTTTTGGGGGTTTTGAAAAATCTTTACATCATTATTTAACAGGGCAACAGTGTTCTCTGATAAACATGATACTTTTAAACTGCAATCTATCTATAATCTACCTGCCAAATGTGAAAATTATGGAAAACCTCTTTTTAGGAAGTTGGCATTGTTGGGATAAAATCACAATATTTTTATTAGTCTCTACTTTTAAGTCAAGTGTATTGAAATAATGTGAGTTTATTATATTATTCATCTGACTAGTCGACTTCCAAAGGGTTCGCGGTCAGATTCGACTTTGCCATTGACCTTCATAGTATATCTACTGAGTGAAGATAAGCGCAGAGTTCAATTCAGTTCAAATGCAGATTTTATCTAAATGTAACTTTACTATTTTAACGAATAATGTCCAAATACTCAAACGCTTCTCAATTTTTAAATGCATGGTCGGTTGGTGCGGTGGTTGGGCAACTGTATAGTTCCTTGTGGAGGATTCGGGGATCGGGGAGACTAGGGAGGGGGGGGGGTGGGGTAATTTGGCCACCTGTAACTTCACTCACACGACGAAACAGCGCAAGCGTTGTTTCACGTCGGTTTTCTTTGAGGCCGTGGTATCACTCCGGTCGAGCCGGCCCATTCGTGCTGAAGCATGGCACTCCCACACTTCAATCTTATCTCTTTTTATCTCTCCTTAGGTTTACTGATCTGGAGCCTTACACTAACTACAATGTGACTTTCTACATCAAAGACAGCAAGTCCAACAGAACTTATGCATCCATGAAGTATGTAAACACCACCACTGGAGAAGGAGGTAAGTTATACTTACTTATTAAAAAAATGTAATTATTTTGTGCCCTTTTCAGTTTTCTTAGGATTTTTGTAAAGAGATATGAGGTGTTAGTGATTGATATTACTAAGATACCATGCTTTTTAATCACTTCAGTGACATTAGTATTGATTCTTCAGAAAAAGGGTCCAGCATTCCTCCAGATAAAGGATTGTAGAAAATTTTCTTCGTAATTTCAACAATTCCTTCTTATAAAAAAGAAGTTTAAATTTAACATTAAGGTTTCAAATAACTTTATTTTCCAGTACCGTCACCACCAATTCGTCTAAGTGTCCGTCAGTTGATCGGTCACCGTATCAACGTAGTGTGGGACCGGCCAGTGTCCCCGCGCGGCGCCATCCAGTCCTACACCCTGTACTACGCGCCTCCACTGCCGCCCGTCGCCAAGCTCATCCCAGCCACGGATCAGAAGACCATGTCTGTAGACGTCACCGGGTTCTTTAAACCTTTCAATAACTATTCCTTCTGGGTAAGTCTTGTTCTATTCTATATTATAGGCTGTTAATCTAATGAAGCATGAAGCCTTATGAACGCCATGACCAGATGACAAAAAATGAATTTAAAAAATGCGCTTCCTTGTTGGCTATATTCGACAGTGATGGATTGGTCCAGATTTTGTTTGTCGTCTGTAGCCGACTGTAGCGCCCAATAGTAGGCACATATGGTTGTACTTAGAATTGGAATAAATCATAAATACTGTTTTCTCGCATTGCCTGTGTTGACTTGAGTATAACTGATTAAAATTTCATTATAATTACACGATTTTTAATCAAAACAATTGTTGTTTAATGTCACTTTTACGCTATTTTGATTACAGTTACAAATATTACAGCAATATTTTACAACACACAATTTTATTGAAATATGACCCTTATTTCTACCTGCCTAGGTGACAGCAACAAACAACGCATTCACATCTACATCGTCCCAAGTGATGAACATAACGTTTGACCCGGTCAACGATGTAGATGACCTCGTCAACGCCAGTTTGACGCGACTCAATGCGAGCTCCGTGAGACTCGACTGGCATCAAATAAGGAACGTCGACGGATACGTTGTCAGAGTACGACTACCGCCAGAGTACGCGATGCTAGACCCCATCGTTACTGAGGCTACTAATGTTACATGTAAGTTGGATCTTTTTTATTTATAGATCTTTGTTAAAGAGGTGTTTGCCATGACTTCCACTGCTTGGTTGGGTTGGAGACTGCAGTTTGAAAGTATAAAGTTTATCAGAAAACGCTGCTGTCCCTTGGTCGGCTCCTACGATATATGTGGGAAAATAAATTCTACTCTGCTGTCACCGTATGGCTATTTTCATTTATTTATTTGTATGTAATAAGGGTTTCGATATCAACCTATCTATATCTGTGGTTCCCAAAGTTGTCTCGACTACGACCTATCTTAATCAAGTTACAAAACTTCAGATCCACGTTCAGCGAATTAACCCGTCAACTGTCGGAACGCAGACCTGCGCGAGACAATGTATTTTCTATTGTGTCTCATATATCGACAGACAAGAGGTTAAACCGTTAACAATATGAAAACCAAAATACAGAACGGTTGGTTATTGCGCCATTCTACAGACAAGGCCCACAAAAAATTCGCTTGCGACCCACCAATGGGTCGCGAACATAGTTTGGGAAACCCTCATCTGTATATTAGTTGCTTCTATAACAACTGGAGTATTAATACTAACTTATATTATCTACAGTGACGAACCTGCCACCTGGAGTCCTAACATACATTGATATAAAGGCCTACAAGAACAAAGTGTACGGCGATCCATTCACCATTCCATTCCGTACTGAAGGCACCCCGGATGAGGTATTGAACTTCACAGCTATACTGTCCAAGGAACGGAGAACTTCTGTCTATGTATCTTGGAGTCCACCCACTGGGGACAGGTATAAAGATAAAGAACTGGAGTATGAAGTCCATTATACCAATATGATTCATAGGACTACCACCCCTGGAGAAATGTCTAATGGTAAGTGTCTAATAAATCTGTAATGTTCTAAGAGGTTTCTTTATAGCTACCAGCTACTTATTTTTTCTAAACTTAAGACTTGTATTATAAGATCAAAAAATATGCCTTTCATCAATATGTTAAAACTTTTACTGGTTATGATTTCACTCCGTGCCTATTGAGAATCTTTGAAATTCCGAAAAGCCGAAAAAACATTTTACTGCGATATATATACATTATACCACTGGAATGTTCGCTCGAAGTTTCTTGTTCAGACGCCCAAGCACGAATAACTATCGCATTCGTAACGTAATAGTATCGAGCGCGTTCGGCGCTCTGATTGGCCGGCTCAAGTGAACCAACCAATCAGAACGCTTAACTCGCTCGATACTGTTACGATACGAATGCGATAGTTATTCGTGCTTGGCACTCTGAGGCCTTAGTACTTACGAGTTTGATTTACGTTTAAAGTATGTATATATATTACGTTTAAAGTATGTACGTAACGAGGACGCGTTCGGCGCTCTGATTGGCCGGCGTCAATGAAGCAACCAATCATAGCGCCGAACGCGTACTCGTTACGATTACTTTAAACGTAAATTAAACTCGTACTAAGAGGCCTCGGAAATCACAACCATGTTACTGCGTGACTGCCAATATAATTAGTTATTTTTCCTAAGAACTTTAGGTAATCAGATGTTCTTAAGGCTAAGACGATGTTATGTTCCACAGATACTCGCATTATAACAAAGAACACGAGCGTGCTTATAGAAGGTTTGCACGCGTGCGAGACGTACATTTTCACCGTCGGAATACGGGGGGGACCACTCAGCATGTTCAAGGGAATCATCACACGCGAGAACGACATGTAAGTATCAGTCTTACTTCTATACAAATTGAACTGGAAACAACTGTGTTTTTGCCCATTTGAAGAAGCTAGAAATTGACTAGTCTAGTAATCTAACAAAACAATGGAATAACAATATTAGTCTTACTTACGACCTTCTGTTTATTATGCGTATGTGTGTATAGGTAAGACAGTCTGTATAGCGTTAGACGATAATGGTCATTGTGGTAAACTATGACTAATCAGAATTCAAAGATTTTTGTTTGTTATTTAAGCTTATATTTAAGTACACCAGATGACTTAGTGCGAGTTTGTTTTACGTTACAAGTAATCGAAACGGGTTCAGCGAGAGATATTTGCTCTGATTGGCCGGCTCCAATAAACCAGCCAATCAGAGCACCGAAGGCGGTCTCGTTTCGATTACTCTAAACGTAAAACAAACTATAACACAAGTAATACACAATTATGATTACACTTGTTTTTACTACAAACTACAAAATGTAATAATTCACGACTATTTTTTGTTATAAGGGCTCCTGTGAAGAACTTGCACGTTGAATACGATGAGGACAAGCAGCAGATGAAGATCTTATGGGACGCTCACTGTAACGCTTTTAGAACACCTACCACTTACACGGTAAGGATAATATTAATGATTTTAAATGAATATTATGTGTACTTACCGAATTTGTTAGAACTTCGCGTATATTATGTAAGTACTAGCTTCTGCCCGCGACTTCGTACTCGCAATCCCAATTTCCCCGTTCCTGTAGGATTTTTAGGATTTTTTTTCTATCATAAGTACCTTAACATTATTACTTCACGCCTTTTATCCCTGAAGGGGTAGGCAGATGTGCATATTACGGCAGTTAATGCCATTATACAACGTAACACCCACTTTTCACTATTTAAGTTATGAGTCCTATGTAATAGGGGGTGAGCCTATTGCAATATACCGGGCACAATTCCAGACTTCGTGCTACTATTGAGTTTTCTTAAATAACCCAGTAATACTTTGCCCGACCCGGGAATCGAACCCGAGACCCGGCCCGGTAGTCGCACTTGCGACCACTCGGCCAACGAGGCAGTATATACAGAAAGAAATCGGTCTAGCCGGTTTCATTTTTAGATGTACCAGCATGTTATGGTATGTTGTTAGGTTCACTCATGTCCAAACACTCAAACGCTACTCAATTCTAAGTCGCGTTTAAGTATAGTTCTGTCACTACAAATTCTTTGTAAAAAGACAGAAATGGCACGATGTTTCAAGTACAACTTACAATTGAAGTATTCAAATACCTAATTATACCATCAACTACTAACATTGTAAACCTGTGAAACGAATTATATGTATGATTGTGGTTTAATAAATAAGAGCATGGAAATTTAACACTGAAATTTTAACCTTATAACATTAGAATTAAGCTTTATTATTGAGTATCGTATATTTATATCGAGTAATCTTGTCACAGCTGGACGTGACAGAATTGACACATAATCGCAAGAGTCACTACGAGCTCGCTCTGTCGCGACAGTCGAGTTACTCGCACACCATCGTCGATGTACCCATCGGTGGGAGATATAACATCTGCATACATGTAAGTAGAATAATATTCTTATTATAATTCCGACAAATAATATAGGTAAAATTTGTTGCTTGAGTTTTGTTTCACGTAAATACCTATGTCGTGTTACTTTATTCTTTTCATAAAAGTACAAATAGTAAATTCTTGCATTGTTTATTTTCTCATTATTTTATAGTTATTGCAATCATTTAGTTTTAATCGTGTTTATTTGGAAAAGAGTTGTGGTAAAAAATGCAATAATAAATAGTAAGAATAAGAAAAGGAATATATGTTGGAAGTTAAATTGAGAATGATAAGTAATGAGAAAATATACAATACAAAAGACATTTGCCACGCCATGTTTTGGCTCATATATTCGTGCCCTATGGCTTGTTCGCAATTACGCTAGTATAGTATATTCGAGAAGCGAGTATTTAGGGGTTCTCTCGCTTCGGTCCCAAAATTGAAGCGAGATAGAGCTACAAAATACGCGTTACTCAACTAAAATACGTCAAGTAATCTCGTCGAAATTAGTGAAGTTATTTCGTTACGTGGGCAAGTCTTGAAACATAATGAATTGTGTATGGTATCCGCAGGTGACGGTCCCGGGCGCGGCGGCCACGTGTCGCGCGGTGCGCGGCCAGCGCCTGCAGCCGCCCAGCGAGGTGCTCGCCTGGCTGGCGCCCAACGGACACGTCATGGTCAGCTGGGACGACCGCCCGCTGCACCAGTACGGGACCTTACTTATTGTTTCTTTATTGATCTTCATCATCGTCATCATATTCAGCCATTACTGAACATAGGCCTCCCCAATCACTTACTACCTTATGCATATTGACCTACAATACATGCATTCTATTCTTGATTTAGTTTCTTTATTGATTGTGCATTTATTGTATTGTTTCATTATTGATTTATGCCATTCTTAGTAATATAATAGGTACTAGAATCATATTCACCAAAAACCCTTTGAGATCCCCTAAGAATAACTGTTAGGGTATTGTTATTCTTCTTCAGATTCTTACTTACGTATTTGATTAACAACATAACTAGCGAAAAGTACTCGTTTAACTGATAGAAGAAGAGGAACAAAAAGTAAGACTTGACTTGTCCACAGGCACGAGTACGAAGTGATAATATCTAAGAAGGAGATCCCGGAGGACTTGCTGCAGCCGACGGAAGACATGAAGACGATGAAGGCGGAGATGTCGCCGTGCTTGCTGACGGCGCCTGACGACGTGTCGGGCCCGCTGTACGTGGGCGTGCGGCTCGTCACCGCGGACGGGTACTACAGCGACCTCAGCGAGGTGCACACGCTCACTATGGAGGGTGAGGCTAATAAACTCTATTAATAATATTTCGTTTGAATAGGTACTGTGAACTTTGGTGTACCATAGATCACAATACTTTTTCAAGTATAAGCTGTATATTTTAAACCAGGAGTGGGGCTAGACCTGATTCCAGGGACTAGATTGCGATTAGGAGTGATGTGAATAGAGATGAGAGATTGGGACTAATAATGGTATTAGGAGAGGGACTAGCGATTGGGACTGGGGGTGGGATTAGGAGTGGAACTGGGAACGGACTACGAATGGGACTAGGAGCGAGAGTGGGACTAGGACTGGGACAGACACTGGTATTGGGACCGGATCGGCATGATAACGTAAGATCGGATTGGATTGGGAGTGGATGAAATTGATTTCCTTTGTTGGGAACGAGATGGAAAGACATTAATGTTATTATTTTCTTCCCGTGATAAGGTTGAATGTAATTAAGATTAATAATATTAGAATGGACAGAGAAAGGATAAAATGTGAAGTACCCTACATTTCATACCAGTTTACACCGTATCTCGTGTTAGTTTTTGCTCTTTGATATAGAATGCCTAATGATTACGTAATATTTTTACACAGGATCAGAAATAGATGAACCATCAGCCCTTCGCGCCATGTGGTGGGGCTGGGGCGGAGCCCTGCTGGTGTGCATCGTGCTGGGCGGAGCCCTACTCCACGTGGCGCTCAGGCACCGCCGCCTCGCGCGGTCCTTCCTCAGGTTCACTGCGCACACGCCGCGCTACGACAGCAGGCGGGGACAGGCCATCATTGGCGAAAATGGTACGTACATTAAATTACACAAATGATTGGGTGAAGTGAAAAGTTTAATTAAAAAAATACTCGTGTTTTGCTTACAAATACAATGTTGTTCCAGACGACGACGACGTGCCTCCCATCCACGGGTTCTCGGACGACGAGCCGCTCGTGATCGCGTGAGCTCCGCGCCCGCGCCGACTAATGTGATGTAACCGTGATCTTGTCAAAAAAATAGTATTTATTTTTTCATAAAGAAAACTTGCACGTTTTAAAGCAAATTTTTAATCTGCTTGTGGTTGTAAAATTATGTTAGTTACAGTAGTCGAATTGAATTGCTTCACCGCGATTGAGACATCGATAGAGCGCATCGACAGATTTATGATTATTATTATTATTATTTTCTATTTGAAATGCCCCGAGTATTATTATGTTATTCAGAATCAAATTATATTATTTTAGTTTTATGATCGCTGCGTGCGTTTCCCTGGCAGTGGGTGATGTTTAGCCGAATTAGTGACAATGATAGAGTGCCAGGGGAACGTGCGCAGCGCGACCGACGGGCTGTAAATGGTAAGACTTGTTAAATTATGTTTATGATACGTAAAGACATAAGTTTTAAGTTTCCGGGCATATCGGAATCGTTGTAGGTAACATGAACAATTCTCATTTCATTATAATAATTCGGCACCAAAGAATAGAAGTACAACGTAAAGAGATATTAACATCTACGCTGTTGTTACATTATAATGGATCTCGACATTCCCAATGTGTGTAGTGTTTTTACTTTAGTTCCTATAGAACGTTTAGTGCCGCGTCATCTTATTTGACCAGTCTCATGAAATTGTTAAGTTATCGTTATATGGCTGGGCTCATATATTATGTAAACTAAGAACATGAAATAAATAAATGTTTAAAATGCCAATATTGTTGTTTTCTTAAACCTTTCATAAGTACTAAGCAAGAGTTTATTTAGCTTTTTATAGGAGTCTGTAGATGCTGAAACTTTTTTGGATGCTAAATATTTATAATATAACACGTAAATACGTATGTCAATATAAAACGATACAATTATTATAAATCAAAAAGTGAGCATGATATAACCAAGAATGTAGTAATCAATATCTTTATAATAACTGTAAAAGTAAGCTGCGCGACATCTCCGCGACCGTGCTCGCTGCTCATGAGGAAGAGTCTCTCTGTGACTCGAAACTAGTAGAGTTTTCTCAGTATATCTACGTGAGTAACTCGTTATGTTTAGTTAATTCGGCAATTAAATCTGCTAGTGAGATAGCTATAGTGTGTAGTGGCTACAAAAACACAGTTATATGTACAGTCAACGGTCAAAAGTCCACTACCACCTTGAGTGATGCTCACACGGCAAGGCGTAAGTAATTTCATATTAATGTGCATAAAAACGCGTGCACACGCACGCGTACGCACACGGATAAAAATATGCGTGTGTATGTGTGTATAAGCGCTGCAGCGCAACCGATAGCAGTCTTACAGTGGACTTTTGACCTTTGACCGTACATATTTGTACAGTACTGACCTCTTATACCTAGTCGTCCAGTACAGCGATGGCTCGCTGCACCCAGTCCCGTACAGGTAATAGTACCAGTGTACTGTCGCGGGACACTGCCACCGCTACCGCCGCCTGGCGACCGTGCTTGTTGCATATCAGGGAACCGCCCACTCCGGTCTGTGAAAAATAATGATTACTAGACTACATTATCGTATCAGCAATAAAAATTGGGAGTTTATTTTATAAGGAGGAGGAATGGTCATGTGACTCCTCCCGCCGTGGGTAATGCGTGAGGGAGATTTTTTTAACCCCACTAGGATTTTCTCCTGTGTCGAGTGTGTTTATAAACATACATATCACATCCAGACCCAAAATAACAATCTGTGGATCACACATAGAGTCGTTCCGTGCGGGAATCGAACCCGTAGCGTAGCACGTTGCACGGCAGCCAGTTGCCCAGCCACCGCGCCAACTAAAAACCACCCCGTTCCAACTTCTTATTCGAGTCGGGCCATAGTATTAGTAACGTATCGCCCTATATCCGCAACACTGAAGTCTGAAGTAGGTTTTTGTTTGAATAATTTGTTGACTAAGTAATATCCAGGTTTCGTATTACAAATTAAGAAAAGCACAGTAAGAAACTTTTTTGTTATGTATATATAAACCTGCGATCAGTCGACTGAAATCAGGTGAGTTGGATGATGATGATAAGATTAAGTGAGGCAGAGCCATTGCTCATTCTGCCCATATTAAGGCAGCACGTTTGCTCTCTTGAGTCTTTTAATCTGGTTAGGGTGCAAGAGCAAGCTGGATTTTTTTTTTTAAGGGGGGAAAATCATCGAATGACTGCTCCCGCCTGGGTGAGGCGGAAGGGAGTGTCAGACTCTTACTGACTAAAAACCACCCCGTTCCTTCTCCTGCACGTCAAGCCGGAGCCCCGGTTACTCGTTAGGTTCTCCGCGACAAGAGCAAGCTGGATAGCGGGTTATGGTGAGTTATTAAACGTTCTTTGTAGTTGTCAGTGTAGCGCTTTGCTTCGTCGAGGATGGTTGACATTCGAGGTACTCATGGATCTCTCATCACAGTTTCGAGCAGTAAGAAACTTGTTACTCATTCCCAATCATATCAACCTATCGTGTCTAGATTACTCTTTATACCTAAAGTGAACAGTTGTCTACTTACCACAGTACCACGCGCCTGTACGGAAGCACACAAAGCGTTGTTTGGTATGTTGATACCCTTGAGGGACAGCCGTCCGTTGCACGAGTGCAGCGAGGCGCGCTGCCAACGAGACTTCGGACGCATCGCTGTAATAGCAAGGACACGAAGCTTTAGATATAGGAGGGCCTTTTATTAATATCGAGTTCATAATGCCTAGGGTTCATAACATAAGTATATCAATATTGCACGAAGCATTAGGTAGTTATGTGTAATCTGTAACCAACACATGCTGTTACAATTAAATTGACAAATAAACTCATATAAAATTTCACTTAGAACTACAATTCATTCCGTACGGGATCGAACCCGGCATGCATACGTGCTGCACGGAATTCGATCACCCGTGCGGTGTAAACTTCATGCATTTAGCAATCATTTTATTAAAAAGGAAACAACATAGTATTAGGTTTATATCAATACGTACCTTGATCAAATCCGCCCCATCCAATGAAAATGCAATCATCGCCCAAGCGTGGAGCGTCGAGACACACCGGATGGATGTTTGGACCAAGTTTAAAGGATCGCTTCCAGTGCTGAAACAAAAAAAGGTATCTAAAGTGATGACTCAATAATAAAACACAAATTAACACGTTGGTTATAGTGGGCACTTCTTTAGCGATGGATTTGCTTTCTACAATTTTTAATAGACAGTCAAAGTTCTAAGCTCTTCAAAAACATTGGAACTCGTTAAAAATATGTCAGTCGTCACCTAATTCATAGATTTAATGTAAATGACTATGACTTACCAAAATAGCCAAGTTATTTTTGATTTCATCATGTTTGTACTGGGGATGTATGTGGTAGGAAATGACTCGGCTTCTTGACGCCACCCTCGCGTTGAGGTTCCAGAGTCCAGCGATTAGTATGAAGTCCCCGGGGGCACTCCTGGAGAGAGAGCAAGGGTTATTGAACTTGTGGCCCCGGTTTTATGTGATTATACCTGCATTAGGATACGGTGAGTTATCAAAGGTATCTCTTGTGTATGTGTGTTAATAACTAATCAGATCAGATATTACAATTCATCAATCTTATAACTTTATAATTTCTAACTTGCATACAACATAATGAAAGATTGTGTTCTCTTTATTGTACACACATTTATTTTATGATTCATGAGTTTTGAAAGTTCAATTTAAATAAGAATATTTTGATGCCTCAGTTTTAGTTTAGTCATCTAAATAAAATTCTAGTAAAAATTCCTCTAGACCGCAACATGGACTTTGACTGTATTGTCTGATTTATTTTAAGCTCACAGGCACTTGCGTCTGTTCGTAATAGGCACACACACAAATAAAAAAAAAAACACAGAAACGACGCATCAATCGTTGTTTTGTTAATTAAGTGATTACAAACACGACTGCTACGCAAGAGGTCTCAGGTTCAATTCGTAAGTTGGCTAAATATTATTGCTTTTTGGGCTTCTTAGAAAATGGCAGTTGTACAGAATCTAGATTTTTTTAAACAAAAAAACGTTGCTTCACACTAGAATTTTCTTCCATACACAATACACATGACACCTAGACCTGAAACAACAATTTGTGGATCACACAAAGAGTTGCTCCGTGCCGGAATCGAACCCGTGACACGTTGCGCGGCAGCCGGTTGCCCAGCCACTGTACCAAGTACCAACAGTGCCGTCTCTCGTTGAGATTGTGCCCGACGTATAGAAATGGCAATAGGCTTCCCTTTTGATAGATGAATTCCATAATAGAACTAGTATAAAGCGGGTGTTATATGTATATCCCTGCTCGCTTCTGTATAAAGTTGCGCTTGTTTAGCGCTTGTTACGGTAAAGAGACGTGAAGGCGTAGCACAACGATAGAATACCTGTATACGCATTCGGCAGCAGTAACAGCGGCCCGTGGATGTATGAGGGTCGCGTAGCACTGCACTACCGTCTGCTTGCGAGTGGACACGATCAGCCCTAGCCAAGGATGTGACCCATTTACAGCGTCCCCGATCTGTTTACCTGTTACAAGGAAAATATATTCGTTACTGATAGTTGATGACTAATTAATTATATTGTTAAGGACATATCCTCTCAAAAATACAAAGAAGAAACATTAGATTTGGTATTTACGTAAGTAATGTCAAATTCAACAGTACTGCTAATCAAAGGCGTGATACATTTCACTTAAAGATCGCAGTTCTACTTAGAGCTTGTTTCTCGGTGATTATCGTCACAATTTTAGGATATACCTGGGTCTTAAATTATATACTCACCTTTAATTTTGAAGTTAAATGTCTTAGAGATTTTTCCACAATCAGGAAATATCTGATTATCAGAATCATCATTTACTTCAGTGCTTGCGGCAAAAGACCCGTCTTGTGTTGTTTCACCACTTTCATCAGTGAAACTCTCCGTAGTAGTTGTTCTTGCTATCGAAGACAGCTTATGACTTTTGTTCCTCATTAAATTGAGTAGTTTGAAGTCTTGCAATACATTGAAGTTCGGGTTAGACTGATAGCTGATTGTTTGGCTCTCCACATTATAATTGGACTGCTCTCCTGATGCTGTTGTTAGTTTGATAGGTTTCACTCTTGGTTTCGATTTTTTGTTACCTAAAAGGCGCAAAGAATATTATAAAACAATAAAAAATGAATATAAGTATAAAGATTCATAAGTAGACATACCTATTCTCGGATCGATAGTAGAGTACCCAAATGAACCGCCGTCATCATTTTCATAGTCATCACCACCACCATAGCCAGTAGCTTTATGTTTGTTGACAAACGCCCACTCCGGAGGAGGTTGTCCATGATCCGAGTACAGCCCTGAAAGACCGGGTTTCGGCAATTCCGCTGCATAATCGTCAATGTAATCATCCGTAATGTAGTCATATCGCGTGTCCGGTATTTGTTTCTGTTTATTCGGTGGTTTAACATTTTTGACATTCCAATAGGGATCGTCATAATCGGAATCTGGTGAAGTAGCCTTTGTCTGTGAAGCTGGCTTTGATTTGTGACTCTGATGACTTGGATGGGCATATTTATGCTGTAATAAAATCTCTCTTTGCTTTTTACCAGCATTTTCCCTGTTAGATCTTTTGGGACGTTTAATTTTCATCACGGTATCAGGGAAAATTATTTTTGAATTCGTTTCGTTTATGTTATTTAGAGGCAGAACGCAGCATATTTTATGAAGATCACTTGTAATTTTATTTGTGACTCTATAAAAAAATGTAATGAAATGTGTAGTTAAATATAAATTTTAAAATAATAGAAGTTTCGGCAAAAAATATTTTTACGTACTTGATATCCAACACGACTCCGTTGTTCCGATTGCATTCAGATTTTTTCATATAAGTGCAAATATCTTCAGACTGTTTTTCTTTATAGTTCATATTAAACGATACTCTATCATTGTATAGTACAGTATTGTTGGTAACGGCCTTTTCAGTAGAGAGAGGAGCAGCAGTGGTAGTAGTAACAGTAGTGTTAATTAAATCCTTCCAAACAAAATTATCGTTCTCAGGAAATTTAAACACGAACTTATCCTCTGCCTCTGGTGAAGCCGTTTGTTTTTCTACTGATTGGTCTTTTTCAGGCCATTTAATGAAATTATTTCCAACTTTATCACTCACTTTCTCAATGTCAGTTTTACTCAAACTTATACTTTCTGAAGATTCCACAACACCGTCAATAAGATTATCATCTCTGAACACGATTCTAGCACTTTCATCTGTATCGAATTCCGTTAAATTTTCAAATTTTGGAGGCGGCGGTCGAACTCCTTGGACGCTGGCTAGTTTGTCGTTCAACCACCAGAATTCGCCATTTATTTGAGCGGTAGAGAATTTAACGAGAAAAGCAAATATAATGATCCGCGAGAGCATCGCTTATTGTGCGTGTGCTCGTTAGATTATTTAGTTCAACTGCAGGATGTTGCACCAGGTGGAATAGTGTCGCGTGATTTCGATATAATGCAGCGGTCTATTATTCGACACCAATTATGTTATTCGCAATGTCGATCAATGCTCTATGTTTCCTCGCACGTCCTGTGACTGTTATTTTATGCCGAGCACTGAACGGCCGGCTTTTGTTTTGCTACTTGTATACACTGCAAATTAATGAGTAGTCATAATGTTTACGCAATGTTATGAGTTTCACTTTACTTTTTTTCAATCTTCACACATTTTAGATTACACTCTGTAAATATTTTAGCATTAATTTTTACGTAGGCTCTAGTAAGTTTGTTTCGGACTACATCTATGTCTAACGTTGATAGGTTAAGACTTAATAAGCACGTAAAAAAAATCGTTAGTCGCAAAAACCCAGCTACTGAAGTACTCATATGAGTATCATAAAAAATATAAATCTTAATAATAAGATTAAAAATTAAGTACCTAAGTACGTTTTACAACTTGAGAGCAAGATAATAATATCCTTGACACGTATTGGAGCAATAAAAAAATGTGAATCACTCATTATTTCGTAGTTACTAGAATATTATTGCTAAGTTAATTTCAGAAAATTAATAAGCATTTGATAATTTATGTTGACGCAAGAGCACTTTATTTTTAATTACTTCGGATCTTGGAAACAACGTATAATATGGAAAACATACTGTAGCTGTAGAATATTAAGTTAAATGTATAGTAAATTAGAGTTAATCTTAACCGACGAGCAAGCATGAAAAGGTTGATGACTGTTGATGAAGCGAAAGAGGTATGTAGGAATCGTAGCAATTGGCGTTCCAAAGTCTCTGCCTTCCCCATAGAAGACAGGCGTAAGGTTATGTACATATTCTGTTGCTCTTTAGGAGAATTTACACGAGCTGCCATGCATAGGATTTGCTATATGTAGTAAAAGGTTATTATATATTCTTGAACTTATTATATATTTTAAAGAGTATATGGGTATTTCTTGTTTGCATATTTTGTTTATTATTGTTATTTTAATATTTGCTGCAATATCGCATTGGGTCTAGCCTGTAAGGATATTTGTATGTTATGTGTAAATAAATAAATAAATAAATAAATGTATGTATCGTATCTAAATACTTAGCTTCAGTCTCTCGTCTCAACTTAGGATCACAGCCATCAGGGAACTAAACTCTGAAACCCCTTAGTGTGATCAATTTTTCCGTGTGTAACGTATTCGATGACAAATTAGTTTATGTCGGAGCGTCTCTCTCGGCAACTTGCTCAAACTCTTGATAAGAGTTGCTCTAAAAACTTCGTGCAGCTTCCAAATTGATTTCGATCGAAACTAGGAACTTAGTGCTGCCAACCGATAACTTAGTTTGCAGGGAACTAACGGGAATTTGTTTTCTAGTATTCATTAAACTTTTGCAGCTGTTATCCGTTCTGAAGCCATTGCTATGTAAAGTGGAAAGTTTGGCCGACTAATGAAAATTTCTCTCTCTATCATTGTATCTTTTATTGTTTAGTTCGATGTTGGGAAATTATCAAACTTTTTAACTCTATTGAGTCAGTGAAGTCATTAATTGATGAACATTGTTGTTGTTTAACTTGGGTTCGAAGACTTTGTGCTGCGGTTTAGTGAATAAAAATATTAAATTGATTTCATTCCAAGCCGCTGAGTAAAGATTGGTTTAAGAAATAATTTTGTACACGAGTTCCTTTCGATAATAAAGAAGATAAATCGGGTTTAAGAGTAAAGTTCACCGTGTTCCTACGGGAATCGCAACTAAAAGTCAAAAAAGTCAAAAGTCAAAATCATTTATTTCAATTAGGCCAGAATGGCACTTTTGAACGAGCAAGAAACTCCATAGGTTACTCTTTTTCAATCAGGTTCACAATACAATTTACTAGTTACATAGTTTTGCTGTTTGGATTGTGCGAGAACAATGTAACACCAAAATCCAGTCAAAGTGATCAAAAAAGAAAATAACCTTAAGGACAGTAATACAGTCTGGAGCTGACCAGTCCCAGTTGACGGCGCCCGTTCACGAACATGACACGTACACCAGCACCGCCCAACTCAACCATATTGTAGGGAATCGAGCGATCCACTGCACGCGCCACCGCCAATGAGACCTTTGAGTGAGCATGACAACTCCAAGCTGACACAAATGAAATCTACTAATCTAATTTAATATTAAGTTAATTACAGGGCTCTCACATTTACAATGGTTATCTAAGTTAAACAATATACAATTTAGCAATATGGCTGTATTATTTACGATTTCATTAAAACAAGTGTTTTTAGTTATCCTGTGGAGCCGGACTAGCCTGCATCCAAGCATTTTTATCCTCTATATATTCATTAAGTTTGTAATATGCTTGTCTACATAAAGTTTTCTTTATACATAATTTAAATTTCGATTCATTTAGTTGTTGTACATCGCCTGGTATCTTATTATAACATTTAACACAGAATCCCATGAACGACTTACTTACTTTCGCTAATCTCGAAATTGGCTGACTTAATCTATTCTTATGTCTAGTTTGATAGTGGTGTCTGTCCGACACTTTACCAAATAACTGTAGGTTTTTCCTAACATACATAATGTTTTCATAAATAAATTGTCATGGAACGGTCATAATGTTGATCTCCTTAAACCTTTCGTTAATTAAGGAAGATCAATAGATAGGCAATATAGAAGTAGTAACGTTTTGTAACTACTATACATCTAAAATGTATGGAATTGGAACACACAAACACACGTGTACGAGAATTCTGACAGACCTGTACCAATAAATATACATTTTGGTTTCTTTCTTTTTTCTATTACGTACCTACTAACGTATGTCGGTATAAGTATCATATACCTGCCACCAAAATAACTGACCGAAAAGCTACTAGCCGTCTCGCAACCTATTTCTGAAATAGTTTTCCATTCGCTACCTAGTCAAATGCAGGTCGCTGTCCAAATTTATTCCATTTAAGAAGGTACAGTCTCAGTAGTCTGTATGCAATCTGGTCAGGTTAGGAATTTACACATATAAATATTCTTTGTACATTGTGCTACAGAAATAGCGTTCTCGCGCCAATTTTGCGAGATTTACAAAGAGACCGGAACAACGGCGGAGTTAAAAAGGAGAATTGTTCTTGTTTGTGTAAATATATTGTTGTTCAGTGAAGTACGAGTCCTAAGGAAAAGGCGGCGAGAGTTCCATTTTGTTCATTGTGTTACGCAATTAGAATGCATAGCTCGCTCCCTCGATTTACTTTCGGTTTGGTGCAGAAAATTGCAATGGCAGGTTTTTTCCAACGATTCCTTGAATCGAATAGTTCTTTCATTGAATAACAAGCACTGGTTTCTTGCATTTTTTCCTCTTTCCCAGGAAATGTGTTTTTGTGCTGGAACTATGTAATGTTTTGGTCTAATTAAGTCTAATAGAAAATCTACGTGAAAATCTTTTATGAATACTAACACAAACATATTCTGTATATTATTTTCTAAGATGTTATATTGTCAGTAGGTAAACGTATTCGATATATTTCGGTCTGAAGATTTATTTCAGGTCCTTTGTTCTGACTAGACGTTTCAAGTATTCAGAATGAAAGTGTGAACGAAATCTAGAAAACGGAAACAATGCAATGTCTGGAAAGGTTCTTGAATCAGATCCGTTCGACCGAAGAGATTTGTGTGGGCGTCGTGAGAGCATTCCGAGGGAACAGTCGAATGTTCTACAGATGAGCTTGGATTCAAATGCTTTAGAACATATCGAGTGAGAATTCGTAAAACATTTCAAGTAATAAGTATAAATCCCATAATAGAACATCTAGAATCATTTAAATTAGGAATTTCTTTAAATTGTCTTTAAGATTGGCATATGTTATCTAAGAGTGGTTCACGCTTTAAACTGTCAAACACCAAGCGGTCACCGGTGACCGCGACCTATTGTTCTTTAATTGTGTCTATAAAACCGGTACTCGACGAGTTAATTAAGGTTTAGAGACCAGGGCCAGCGGGGAGGCTAGAGACTGGGACGAGACAAGGTGAGGTGTACCATTTACAAAATATTTGTAAATGGTAAATAAAAGAAGAAAATACTATCTAATTCAGCAGTAACCAATGCAGCAGTTTAGCAGAATATATCTATCTAACAAACTAACTATCAAGCATATATAATAGCTATAAAATATAGACACAGGCATTCGAACATAAAAGCTTCAAAGTCTTTAAACCGACCCTGACATAAACAGGGCCTTGGAGTTCCTAAAAGTCTCTGAAAATATTTGTTGTGACATCGTCGTCGAACCGCGTGCCTTGGGACCCATATCTTTCGCTTGAAGGTCACAAAATTTCTTATTGCTTTGAGCCCACCATTTTTTACATGTTTCCCAGGAAATGTATGAATTTTAAAAGACCTATTTACATGAAACCCTTGGTGATATTGTTGGAAAATGTGTGTATAAAGTTTCATGTCAATATGTCTTCAAGTACATCCTTAAGCATAGTATCACAGATTTATGTTCCTCGACGGTTAAAATAATTCCGTATGATGTACCTAGGACCTAGACAGACGTTGAGGTTATAGTTAAAAATTAGCGTCGGCTACCTAGTTTTATGTGCCTAACCATTGTAAATTCATTGTATTTACAGAAATGATAGACGGATGTCCAAATAATACTGTTTTAACCAAATAAATCGTGACAATTTTTATTGGGATTATACATGTGTCTATTATGGATAATTAATTAATTAATTTCTCATTGTGAGAAAACGCTATTGAAAAAGGCAGATGAATACGTAATTTAAATAAACCAAGATTTTAAATTAAAGGTAGGTATAATCATTATTATTTTGGATTAATTAACGTTATCAACATCAAGTGAAATGCCTACTTGTCATGTTTACTTTTGTTCCAAACTTCCAATCATGATATTCAGTGATTTCATTTCGTAGAATATCAAAATATCGAATGCGAGCTCTGAGAAGTAGTTAATGATTAAAGTTATTAAAATTTTCATTAATTAAAACGTAATATTATATTATCAGGGCGGTCTGAAAATATTTTTTATGTTATTCATTAAATTTGACTCCTCATTCGCACTAATTGTAATGTAAAGTGTAGTTGTGTTAACACTATTGTGCTATTTGCTCACTCATCATTTAGTATAATGTTCACTTAGTAGTCATATATATTTAATTAATAAAATTATAGAATAAACGAATAAACAGTACAGTTTTAGAAACTGACGAAGATATTAATACTAGTTACTACAGTCGCGGAGATCCTAACGGGTTACCGGGGCTCCGGCTCGACGTGCTGAAGAAGGAACGGGGTGGTTTTTAGTCAGTAAGAGTCTGACACTCCCTCCCGCCTCACCCAGGCGGAAGCAGATATTGAATGTTTTTCCCCCCTTAAAAAAAATACTAGTTACTACAAGAAACTTCAATTGGTGTCTTTCGGTTGGCGGCTGCTAGTTATAGGTGAATAAAATATTATAGTCAACGTATTTGTAGGTACACCTATACCCCTTCATCAAAACCCGAGGGTGACACTATGATAGGTAGTTAGCTATTTATATTTTTCGCATGCCACTTTTTATATGAACACAGTCAAAACCGGATATTCATATTCAACGACCGAATGTAAATAAAACTATACGACTACACGTGATATCACTTGCATATTTCATAAACTGTGCAATTCAAATTCACTGCGGGCACAATCCAGCCCTGAAATAAACATAAAAATATGCTTATGCACTGTTTGACTCCAGTTCAACATAGCAAGCCATTTGAACGCAAGCGATGTTGAATTTTAAACTTCGTAGTTCAAAGTTTGGTTTTGCTTGCGTATTTTCTTTGCCGAAGCTTTCGACAAATTCCTTTCGGAAGTGTTGTAAAATTTTGGCCACGAAAACAGCGATACGGATACATACTTTTGTGTAGTTTCCTTAGTTGATCTTAAATACGATCGCCAGTTCTTGTTCATAAAATGTCAAGTCATACTGAGAATTTTTTAATCTGAAAAACTCATAAAGAAATTACAACTACACTTCCTAGACTAAAATTCTACTACCATCCATATAAATTTCAAGCTAATAGTGTCCTGTACCACAAATATTAAGAACCAAATTGTAAATTGAATTAAAGGTCTGAATGATTAAGTAGGTAGGCTCTCAAAGGGTTATCCCTTTTTGTCCTTTAAAATTAGATCCCAATGGTGAAACAAACATATATCTTCATTTGAGATTGTGAAATGATAAATGAAAACCCTTTAAAATTTGACACCTGTTACCGTAAGTAAACCGGCCTGAGAATAAAAAGGACCAACACTGTCATACTTACATTTAAGTAAATAACATTTTTATAACAATATTATGTATATTTATAAGGTATGCACGGTTGGTGCGGTGGCTGGGCAACCGGCTACCGCGTAACGTGTCGCGGGTTCGATTTCCGCACGGAGCAACTCTTTGTGTAATCCACAAATTGTTGTTCCGGGATATGTATAAGTGAATTTGTATGTTTGTAAACGCTCCCAGGAGAAAATACTAGAGTGGGGTAACGTTTTCTATTAAAAAAATAAAAAAGAATGGTTTTTCAAAGTTTCAACGAGTATAATTATAATGAATATTTATTATTTTAGAATTTTAACGTGTCCGCTGTTTTCCTAGCCCAGCATAGTTTGTGGTGCGGCAAAGGGACTGTTACATCGAGTGCGGTTCGCCGCTACCCTATTTAGCATTCAGCTGTGCTATGAGAAGGTCCACGGAAAAATCTACATTTTTAATACCGACCGCATCTTTAGCGCGAAATGTTACACTCATAATTTGAATCTAAGTGCCTACAGATGCTGTTAAAGTTTAATTTTTAACCAACTTCATGAACATTATTTATCTTTTAAGCAGTTTATAGGGGCTGTTTGCCTGTTTGTCATTTGGGTTTTACCGAGTCGAGTTATTATACTTGCCTAACGTTTGACGTGTAGTCTAGTCTAGTTTAATTAAATACGAGTAGGCAGATGACATCAGAAGTTACTTAGGTTTTATGAATTTCATTTTGCAACACACAGCAACAAATAAAAGTCACTTTTTGATGGAATTTGGACGTTTAATGAACGTAAAAATCAGTGCTATATTTGGATTAAGAAGAAAGTCCACAACTATTGATTAGGTACTCTAAATTACGTCATGAAGGTTCAACACTATACGTATTACACAATTTCTTAGTAAATTCATTTTTATTACTTTATTATTGTAACAATTACAAACTACATACATATATATAAGTAGTCTCACTATCTAATGCTACTGCACTTGTAGTACTGTATTTGTCAAAACAGTTGACACCGTTTCTCATTTACCGATATCTACATTTAAAAAATATGTATCTACAAATGTGGTCAAGCACACAAATAAAATACTTTTTTCGAAGTATCACGATTCAAGAATTGTGATTACTTATTTTCTTAAATATTATATGAAATTAAGTAATCGAATTAATTAGTAAAAATATCCAGGTTTTTTAATGTACGATTAATTATATTATGCCAAACTGGCAATCGCACAAATAAAAGTTCGAAGATAAAACCAATAATTGATGATGTGTCGAAGTACCAGTGATAGAAATTCTCAAATTAAAAGTGGTAAACCTTAGGGCAGTATCTTATAGTATCTTGGTCGTAGGATCCTCCATTTTCCTAAGATTAAAAACATCCTGTTTCTTAAAAAACAACATATTTTTGTTCATATTTAAAAACTAGCGACTCTAACGCGGCTTCAACCACTGCTCGGCTCCCCTAACTCTTTCCATATTATGAGGCGTTAGCCCATAGTCTTCTGGAGTACCAAAAACAAAAAATATTGTTCAATGCGAACCAATTGTTTCGGTGAGATAAACAAACAAACTATTGCATTATACCTAAAATAAAATCACTATTGATAAACTTTTTTTAAATAAATAAATAAACTCTACATTCACATTCTGTTTTCCTTTAAGTCGGTTAATAGCGAGTCTTGTCGTCTTCACTCACACGTGGCTACGTTGTTTTAGTACAACTTTTTGCTTTGCTCTAATTAATTAACCGTAGGAGTTGGCTGCTCCTGATAGGCACTGATAACTACAAAGAAACTGCTGGATACATTTCCAGCGTGTGTTTTAAAAGTTAATTACTTATTTTGTTGTGTTTTTTACTATAAATATTTGCTTTATTTAGATAATTATTCTAGTAAATAATAGAAGAGTTGGACAAGACATGGAGATTATATATATTAACCCTCTTAAGTATGTAGAAGACTGTTGTTGATGGTATTTAAAGATGGACGTATTTCCAACTGTTAAAGGATGGGGAACTAATAAATTTTCAAAAGACACTGCTTATATTCCCCGAATATATTACCTGCCCATAAATCCCAGACATAAAGCCAGCAGCACTCTCTTCCTCCGTATTTAACATACCGTTTCGATAGCAAAATTGAAACTAAATATTTGCGATGGAAATTGAATATGGTAACGATGACCATTCATCATTGTCTCGAAAATTCATTTCATATTAAACGGACGGACACCACATTTTAATCTGTGTTCGTATGTGCGTTTGCATTGAGTTGAGAATATTTCATACATCAGCTTTAGAATACAAAGTTTTAAAGAAAACTGTAAACAAATTAAGTTTTTATACGATGGCGAAAAAAAAGCAATGAAACTAAGTTGAATTATATTTTATTTACTAGTAATTGTATTTACTTTATACATTACTATATGTAGTATATGATAATAATACTGTTTAACCTTCCTTACAGCACAAGGAAGAAGTCTTTGCATATCCATCATTCCTTTACGCTTTACAGGTACTCTTCCTTCACACGTTCGAACCCTCTTTTTCGTTTAAATAAACGTGTGTCCAGTGCAGTGTCGCATTACAACCAGAACCTACAGTGAGTTTCACCCAATGTGTTTTTTCTCCTTGTAATCATGATCATAATTTTTGCAGGAGTCGTATCAATCTCACTAGATTAGGTAATAGGTAGTAAATGAAGTACTACAAACTACCTACACCTTACTACATCAATTATTTCTTCATTATTGACATGTTATTTAATAAGCCTACGGAACTTATTTATAATGTCTTCAAAGAGACTCCTGTATGCATGTCGATATTCATTCGACATTAATACATAGATGATGGGGTTTATGCAAGTCCCCAGATATGACAAGAGATGGGCAGCCACGTTAGCGTAAGGTTCAGACTTATACTCCTTGTAGACAAACCTTGTCACCATCAATGGCAAATGAGTTAGATTGTAAGATAGCATTATTGCAGCAATCATTGCAAACAGCTTTTTGTCTTTTCTTGTCGGTGCCTTTGGTCTTATTTCTTTTCTAGTAAGTCTAAATGGAGCCTTGAAATATTTGTCAAAAGTTTTATTATCGCTAGGTGTAGAACTGGCACTGCTAGGCGGCGTCTTATCATCATCAGTTGTACTGTTTGCAGGACTTGCAGGATCGAAGCTTATAAGTGTCCTCCCATCCGTTGACGTATCAGATTGAGTGAGCATTAGAGGTAAATGAGTTGGGCGCGTTGGTCTAGGATTTTGTCCTCGTAATTTTTTTGCAGTTCTCATTACCACCCACCAAATCCGAGCGTAACATATAGCTATAATGAGGTAAGGTCCTATGAAGGCGATAGTTAAAAAGAATTTCTTTGGGGAGTTCCCATTTTCGTCCTCAAGCATTGTGCAGAATCCTCCATTAGGTTCTAAATCAAATCGACCCCATGCTCCAAAGTAGGACGGCAAAAAGAGTGCTGAGGCCAACATCCAGATTAGTGTCAACATAAATGTCATGTTTCTTCTTTTATAAATTCTGAAATAAACATAATTCGTTATGTAATGGTTCTTCTACTTTTAACAATCCATGTGTTTTACGTGAACATTACTTTAACGTACCTGGGGTACCAGAGTGGGTGACAAACAATGATATATCTGTTAATGGTGATGGCCAGGACTGTGAATATGGATACGGCATTTAAAGTGAACTTGCAGTAGGCGTACACACGACACATGATCCACCCATGAGTCCATTGTTTCTGCAAGAACGTGATGGCTGTCAGCGGCAGAATCAGGCTGCCGAATATCACATCACATATGTGGAGATTTATTATGAATATTGCTGTCGCATTCCGGACCTGCAATCATAAATAAATTGATTATTATAACATACCTATTAACATAAGTTTGTTTAGTACTACTAAAATAACATTGCTAGACAAATATAATAAACTAGAAAGAAAAAAAATTGTTGTGTGCTACAGATAGTGGCTACTCAATAGACCTGATAATGAACCTTTAGGCACGTACTACTTCATCGACAATTGGCTGGCTTAACTGAAGATTCACAAAGGTAGAAAAATTCGTCATGAAATATCCATCTGGTCATACTTTTTCAATTTATTGTTAGACATATAAAAACAAAGATTTATGCTAAGAAGACTGCCTCGTTTTCCGAGAGTTCGCAAGTGCGCGCGGATGGGCAAAGTATTATTGGGTTTTTAAAAAAAATCTCAGTAGTAGCATGAAGTCTGGAATCGTGCCCGGTATAAAGCAATAGGCTCACTCCCTACTACATGGGACTCATAACATAAATAGCAAAAAGTGTTACATTGTACACTGCCGTAATGTGCACCTCTGCCTAACCCTTCGGGGATAAAAGGCGTCATGTTATGTATGTAAGTACTTATGCTTATGGTCACAATTCTCTACAAACCGATCGGAACAGATGAATAAGTTTGTGGTGGCCTTTATTCAGTTAACATAGCCGTTTTTTTGAAATATTCAAATTTTCATAAAAATGTACCGTGGTATCGTCTACCACCGTTTCTACGATGGATAATCATTGTGTCTATCTAGCTGAGTCTTACTGCGGTACTCAGAGACATTGAATGATTACTTAGACTATTCCTTAGTAACGATTTTGTTCCGAAAACAATTGCTAAGTTAAGTAGCCATTAAATGACTCTGAGTACGGTGTGGTAAGAGCTTTTTGGCTGTGTTTTTCTTTATAAAATTAGTGGATTTAAATGATTTAATTAATGAAATACGTATTATTGCGCTTCCGATCTAACAATTTGGAAGTCTTTAGGGGAAATTGTGCATTAGTAGTGCGCAGTCTTATGAATGACTGTGACAATGAATCATAACAAAACAAGAGAATACTTGAATGATTAAAAACAAAATGGAACATACCTTTCTGCATCTAGCGAGTGCTATGATAGTAGTGAGATTGCCAGGGATGCCGATGACCATGAAGGCCACACAGCATGCAGAAGCGGAGGCCAGGAGCGTTTCAGAATAACACCTGAACAGTCCAACCGATGCTAAATCTTCACTTGATGTATACGACATACCAAAATTCGACTTGGTGTAATCACACGCCAGCATCTTACACTTTTACACAATTATTGGTACCGTACCGAAGTTTTCAATATCACTTGCAATTTCCAAAGCACTTGTAATGGGATTTATTGATTGTTACATTTTTGGTTTGTAAGCGGTCTATTCGCTATGGCTATAAAAGTCCTAATGGTATTTTCAGTGGTCATTATGCGTCTTTGATGCTATTGTGTTTCCACAAGCATAAATGATTTGTTTTTCCTGTGCGTCACACGACGTAAGACGATAATGCTGTATACACGCACATAATATTAATTTTATAATCCAGTCACCAATAAATAATTAATTTAACACTAAAATTGATGCAAGACTTGGTGTCTAAATTTAAACATTTACTCATTTGTTTTGTAATTCAAACTTAAGTACCATATGCAGGAAAAACATTATAAAGTTATTTGTTTCATAATATACAAAATATCTTTGGGGTGTACGTATTGTCTATAAGACGTTTAGCCGATATCTGCAAAAAGGGTAGGTATATTGGTTTATACAACATGTAACTGAAATAACGCACATCCTGAAAATAGTTTGTTCAGAATCGTTAACTGAATCGATTTATATAATTTTTAGTATAGGTAATTTTTTATCCCAAGAATAATTAAAACTACGGAAATTATTGTCATATTAACCCTGTACTGTTAAAACAAATCGAAATGGACCGTTAGTCAAAGCAATAAGACTTTTAAAATCGTAGTTTTAATTGTAAAATAAATCTTATGACAAGACCAGTAAGGATGCATATACATGTTAAATTTAAAATTTAGTGTATGTATTATGATTATAACATAATATTCTAATTGGGGTGTTTGAGGGTGTGCGTTAATTACGTTACATGTTGCATAAGTGAGTTCACTTATATAAACATGTTTCTTTTTACTTACCACAGTGGGAACAAAGCGAGAACTTGCTATGTTATACTTATAACAGGAATCATCTATTTCTAGAACTGGTATATAAATATGTACAATTAATAGAATTACAAGCCAGTACATCAATGAACTCCTGCATATATTGAATTATGGCTAAATGACGCTATACTACGGTTATGAAATTGAATATGTAGAGTATGATGTAGATTTAACACTAAATGATGTATGGTATAATAACATTAGGTATTTCTAAGTATAATAAGCTAAACGGAATACGCATAAATGGACACATAACATAATATCACGGGTAGGCAGAGGTGCACATTGCGGCATTTAGTGCCACTGTGCAATGTAACACCTACTTTTCACTACATATGTTATGAATCCCATATAATAGGGGGTGAGCCTATTGCCATATACCGGGCTCAATTCCAGAATCCGTGCTAATACTGAGTTTTTTTTTAAAAAACCCAGTAACACTTTGCCCGACCCGGGAATCGAACCCGAGACCCCTTGCTTGGCAGCCGCACTTGCAACAACTCGGCCAATGAGGCAGTCTAGTCAAGTTGATTTATATCACTGTCTATATATTTGGACACCAATAGCACATTGAACTCGGCAATGCCTCTAAACTCACAAGGGACGAATGAACGTGAAATATTACGGAACATGGGTACCCGAGGGGTTTTCTAAACATTGAGGAAACTTCTCGAAGTAGGTAATTAAACTATGTAAGTGATATTTATTTGCTTTAACTTCTTTGTAATTACGATCTTCGTGGCTTCATTTTCCGTTGTGATTTTTTTTTAGCCGATTTCAAAAAGCGTACAAATGAAGTTTGACTTGTACGTATGTACGTTAAAGTATTACTGGGTTTAAAAAAAAAATAGTGGTAGCACGGAGTCTGGAAATGTGCCCGGTATATGGCAATAGGCTGACTCCCTATTACATGGGACTTATAACATAAATAGTGAAAAGTGGGTGTCACCTCTGCCTACTCCTTCGGGGATAAAAAGGCATGATGTTATGTTATGTATGTTACATTTTTTTCTCTTGTATTGTGAATTCGTTTGTAAACGTTTGTAAATATAGGTGCTATCTGTTTAAATTTTTTTGTTGCATTAATGTAATTGCAAATTTTCGTTTCTACAAGAATTCTTAGACGTGGTTAGCGATACTTTATAATGTGTTTCTCAATATACACAATTACACATGTATCCACCATGAACCTAAGTACTTAGAATTTAACCTAACTATTAGGGCGCTATGACGAATCAAATTTAGCTTATAGTAATATCAAAGTCCAAAAATCAATTAAACATGCTGAACTTTAGAATGTCCTTATTCATAAAGAGTTCCTTAGAAGTGCATTAGGTAATCGACTGATCATATTTAAGCCTTAAGGTATTCGAATTGTATATTTAGTTTAAGTATAACATCACGCCTTTTACCCCCAAAGGGGTAGACAGAGATGCACATTACGGCACTTAATGCCACTGTACAATATAACACCCACTATTTAATGTTTATGTTATGAGTCACACGTAATAGGGGGTGAGCCTATTGCCATATATCGGGCACAATTCCAGACTCCGAGCTACTATTGTGATTTTTTTTAAAACCCAGTTGTACTTTGCCCGACCCGGGAATCGAAGCTGAGACCCCTTGCCCAGCAGTCGCACTTGCGACCACTCGGTCAACGAGGCAGTCGAGTTGTATAATACTAATACTTAGTCAATATCAGCTCCAAGTAACAAGCTTAGAGTTTTAAATTACGGAGCATAAAAAGTAATGGTTTTAAAAAAGGAATCGTGACGTAATATACTTATCAATTTATGTGTTTATGACATGTCGAATAGAAAATAGTTATAGACAACAATTAATTGTTTGCGTTAAACCTATTTTCCTGTACACTTCAAATTATGGTGAAGTTTATGGTTTAGCCATAGAATTGTTTTCCTTCCTTATAATGGCTAGTGCACAATATAAGTTTATTTCAATTCAAACCTAGAGACAAGCGTTTGGCAGAATGTATGAAATCTTGAAAATTATTTTTACACCGTATCAGAAAATACATTTGTCACTATCTCCATTACAATGGTAATTTTTTTCCCTGTAAGAAGAGCCCTTAGCGGGCTTTTGCCCAGTAGTACGTTTACTTTATTACGAAAATAATAGTTTAAATCTCTTTAAAAAAATCTTCCACATTACAGCGATTTTGATAACATTAGCATGTAAACAACACGAGTCGTTAGAAAGAAGTGGTGAATCTGGAGTTAAGTGGCGTAGCGTCAGAATAGCATAGTGTCGTAGTGGCGTACCGCGCAGTAGCACCCCGCGTAGTGGGTAAATGAACATTACAGTCCGCCATTGTCTCTGTAGAACACTAATGAACAACTAACGAACTGAGACAAGCACTTTGCGACGCCTTGCTGCTGGTACTAACAACTGTGCACAATAAATGTCTACCACAAAAATTCAGATGCCATTTTAAATGTACGCCTACGATTCTGTACTTAAAATTTTACGTGTTAATCATACTTTTGATAAATAAATGTAGGGTACGATTTTCTATTTAAGTTTATTATAAAATTGGGTTCAATTTTATTTTCAATGATTTTCGTCGAGTGCAGTTGCTTTGTACAACTGTTATTCGTATCTCTAGAAATACTTTAATACGACATGCGTTGGTTGTTGGACTGCATATTATACATAGATAGAGCATACATATGCTCTACATTTACAAGTTGAATAACGCAAAAAAACTATTGGTCTTCTAACACAAAATAAATAACAAATTTTTTTACTAAAAACGTGTGTATTTAGTGCTATAAAAACAATAAAATACAGAGTAAGGAAACACTTCAAAAATATGAATCTACATTCGAAGATATAGGGGTTGAAAAAAAGGTTAGTCATAAAGTCCGTAATCCAAGCGAGCAAAGACGCGAGCAACAGCTAGTAGAAGAATAATCGGAAAAAACCAATGGTTTTAGCCAATGTTTAACCGAATATTTGTGTGTGATTATCTCGTGGTTGGCTGAACCGATTTTGAAGTAGTTTTCAGAAAAGTGTTTATTAAAATCAGGAGAACGTTTTAGTACCTATATTAATTAACTGACTTTAAAAAACTGGGAGTTAAGGTAGGTTTTTTAAACGAGGTCTATAAAAGAATTATAAATAACAAGACTTATACCGAAAATGCACTAATTACGGATTCTTCGAAAATTACGCATTATCATTCTGAAAAGCTTACCGTAGGCCTGTCGATATTCTTTGGACATAAACACATAGATAATAGGATTTATACAATAACCTGCAAAATTAATAATTTGTAACATTACCATCGTAAAAGGATATTTAGGTTTATCCAATATAAGAATTTTATTTATCATTACAGGTAACTCAACGACACTGTAAGCTACGATAATAGCGATTATCATGGTAAATAGCTTTTTGTCTCTTCTTGTTGGTGCTTTTACTCTGTCTGTTTTCTTGGCGGTTCTAAAAGTAGCCTGAAACACTTCTGCAATGGTATTTCTTCCACCTCGACTATTTGCTTCGCTACTGGTTGGAATTTTACCATTGTCGGTTGTGTCGGTGTGCCCTCGACTGAAGGAGTCGCTAACAATTGGTCTTAAAGCACTTGCACTGTTTGAATTGTATTTCACGTTATTTGAAGGGCACGAAGATAAATTTTTATTTTGCAATTTTCTTTTCATTTTTGTTGCTGTCCACCAAATTTTGAAGTAACATATAATCATAATAAGAATGGGTAGCACATAGCCAAAACTTAAATAAAGTATTCCTCCATTCTTTTCATATATGATGGTGCAGAATCCTTGGTTGGAGTCTAAACCAAAGCCGCCCAGTGCTCCGAAATAATATGGCATATACATGGTTAAGGCTGATACCCAGATCACCAGTATCATTATTGATATGTTTCTTCTGTTGTAAATTCTGAAAATATTAAACATGAATTATAACATTGTGAGCAGAAGTTTTATGAATCAAATGCAATCGAAATTATCTTTAGGTCTACAAATATCACTGTACTGTATTCAGTATGTATTCTTAATTAACAAAATTATATTCAAGTAAGAATAATTTTCATATTAGTTCAATTATACTTTTTAGTACTAAAACTAGATTGATGATGATGAGGTCACTTAAGTGCTACTTACTTGAGATATGAGAATGGAAAGCACACCAATATGAATCTGGTGATAGTGATGGCTAAGGTACTTAAGATGGCACTGGTAGCCAGCGAGAATCTGATGTACGCATACGCGACGCACATTGCTTTTCCATATGCCCAATGGTTATGTGCCAAAGCCGACGCTGACAGCGGCAAGATCATAATGCAAACCATCAGATTACTTATGTGAAGGTTTATTATGAACAAAGCTGTTACGTTCCTCACCTAGAAAAAGAATTATAACATCTTATTAAACCCATGGTATGCCGTAGAACGTAGATCTACGCGAGACACTATGTATTTTCTATTGTGTCTCATATACCGGCATTCCAGAGGTTAATTGCAAATAACAATATGTTAAAGATAATTGCACTTCGCAAACCCAAGATAATTACTTTTCGTAACCCCAAATTACCAATACACTTTTCTCAAAAAGGATTGCTGCAACATGTCGAGCGATATCCGTAGGGCTACTAGGGTTCTATTTCGTAGTGATGTGGTCGCTGTGTACTCTGTAGAGCTAGTTACAACTCTACAGAGTAAACATCCTTCCCCGGCAGATGACCTCACTTTCCCTGACACACCAAACCCTCAACTCCATTCTCTTTCCGTTACTGTCCAACAGATTTGGGGGGCCGTGGACTCCTTCCGAAATGGTTCAGCTGGCGGTCATCGACGGCTTGACACCGCAACGTTTAAAAGACATAATGAGTTCGAGCGCCGGGGAGGCTGGTGACTTCATTTTGAAGGAGTTGATGGGCTTGATCAATTTAATGCTTTCCGGCAATGTGATCGATGTCTGATGCGGAGCTAACTTATGTGCCCTGCGCAAGAAGGATGGCGGTATTCGTCCCATTTCTGTGTACTTATAGGCGTATCGCAACCAAAATTTGCTGCGCCTATTACAACGAGCCGTTGGCCAGCAAATTCCAGCCCTTTGGTTGTGAAGGGGGCTGCGAGGCTGCGGTACATAAGCAATTTAAGGATTAGGGATTTGGTGATTGTGAATAGGTGAAGGGAGGAGGATTTGGCCTCCAGTAACATTACTCAGCCGGCGAAACACAACGCAAGCGTTGTTTCGCGCTGGTTTTCTTTGAGGGCGTGGTATCTTACTGGCTGATCCGGCCCATTCGTGCCGAAGTATGACTTTCCCACTTGAAAATAGTTTAAGTAGATACAAAACTTACTTTTTTGTCCCAAGCTAGTGCTACAACGGTAATGAGGTTGCCGGGGATGCCAAGTATAATTAAAATCAAACACAATGCAAGAGCAAACACAAGGTGTGATTCCGCATGGCAGTGGAACAATTCTATTGCTGCCAGCTCCTCGTCAGTCACATTTGTAATGATCAGATTTGAACTGTTATTTTTTTTTTTTTTTTTTTTTTTTTTTTTAAGGGGGGAAAATCATCGAATGACTGCTCCCGCCTGAGTGAGGCGGAAGGGAGTGTCAGACTCTTACTGACTAAAAACCACCCCGTTCCTTCTCCTGCACGTCGAGCCGGAGCCCCGGTTACCCGTTAGGTTCTCCGCGACTCCGAATCGGCATCGGCCCTATTGGGCCCCATCTGTGGTGGTCTGATGGCTCTTTGAGGCGCGCGCGGAACGCGACGCGCCGTACGCTCGGGTCTGTTTCTGGTCGGACGGGGAGCCACCCATGCTCGCCGTCCGCAGGCCCGCGCTTACGGTGGCCGGAGATCGTCCCGCGATCCCCGACGCCCGGTGTGTCCTTCGCGATGGCTGGGTCGCGAGGAGGCAGCGCTTCGCTGCCTCACGCGTCCCGCCTCCTCCTTAGCTAGCATGACTGCTTCGCAAAAGGAGGAGACGGCATCCCAGTCCCCCTCGCTCCGCATCATGGCCTGCACTAGGCCCGGACGCGAGAGGTCGCCATCGCCGATCACTTCCCTGAGGGCACGGCGGTGCTCAGCCCACGCAGGGCATTCCGCTACGGTGTGTTCCACCGTGTCCTCAGGGCGGTCCTCGCAGTGATGACACCCGGGCGTTTCCTCCCGCCCCATCAGACACAGGTACCTCCCGAAACTTCCATGTCCGGTGAGGACCTGCGTCAGGCGGTAGGTGAGGACGCCGTAGCGTCTCTCAAGCCACTCCTCAAAGAGGGGACTTACCGCTGCAATGGCAGCGAGCCCAGCCCTCGGTTGCGACAGTCGTTGCTGCCATTCCGCCATGAGATCGCGCCGGAGCTCATCCCGCCACGCACTTATCTGGCGCGGCAGCGGAGTTTCGCCCCGGCGACGTGCCTCCGCGCGCATGTTATACACGCGCGCGAGCACCTTCGCCTCCAGATCCCACGGCGGTAATCCGGCAAGGAGGTTCGCCGACTCCCCAGCGATCGTGCGGTATCCGCGGATCATTCGGATCGCCATGACCCTCTGTGACTTGAGCAGCGTCCGAGCAGGACGCCGCAACAAGTTCGGCGCCCAAACAGGGGCGCCGTAGAGGGCCATGGACCGCACGACCCCGGCGTATAACCTCCGGCAGGAGGCGTTTGGCCCCCCGAGGTTGGGGAGGATGCGTTTGAACGCAGCCCCCGTCCTCTCCAACTTTGGAGCCAAACGTCGGAAATGCTCTATGAAGTTCCACCGACTGTCGAGGACGAGTCCTAGGTACTTCATCGCCGTCTCGACGCCGATGGTAACCCCTCCCGCCGTTATTTGGGACCCACCCGGAGGTGGCGCGTTCCCGCGGCCATGAAAACACATGGCCTCGGACTTGTGGAGCGCCACCTCGAGTCCCAACTGCCGGATTCTTTCAACGACTGTCGCAACCGCTGTCGCCATTAAGTCGGCCGCCGCCTGGTGCGACCTCCCGTGCGCTAGCACCAGCGTGTCGTCGGCGTAGCATATTGTGCTAACGCCGTTCGGGAGGTCGGTGCGCAGCACCCAGTCATAGCCGATGTTCCACAGGAGCGGCCCCAGAACCGAACCCTGTGGAACACCGCGTGACATCTCTCGCCGGTTCCACTCGCCCCGGTGACCGGGGTAGCTGACGGACCTGTCCGTCAGGTAAGCCTCGATTACACGACGGAGGTAGGTAGGCACCCGATGATATCGGAGTGCCTCCAAGATGCAGCTCCAGGGCAGGGAGTTGAAGGCGTTGGCGATGTCCAGAGACACCGCCACTACGACCTTACCCCTGGACACTGCAGTCCCCGTCGTGAGGTCTCTAACGCGCATGATGGCGTCCACCGTGGAGCGCCCTCTGCGGAAGCCGAACTGGCCGTCCGACAAGTCCGGCCCAATGTCCGTCAGGTGCGCGACGAGGCGGTTCGAAATGATTCTTTCGAAGACTTTCCCCACCTCGTCGAGCAGCACTATGGGCCGGTACGCGGACGGAGAGTCCGCAGGGCGCCCCGTCTTCCGCACGAGGACCAGTTTGCCCGCTTTCCAGAGAAGCGGGAACTGGCCTCTCTCCAGACATGCGCTGTAGAGACCAATCAATCGAGGCCCGAGAGCCTCTGAGGCCAGGACCCATGCCTTGCCATGCAGGCCGTCGGGTCCTGGGGCGGTGTTCTTGGCGCCCATCCGGCGCACCGCCGCTCTCAATTCTGCCTCGGTCACCTCTGGGACGATGTCATCGTCGTCGTCGCTGTAGCCCGCGTCGGGCACCGCAGGGGGCGGAGTCATATACGGAGGGGTGAAGCCCCTCCACAGTCGGGGGAACAGGGCGCCAATCACCTCCTCCAAGACTTCTGGCCGGAGACTCTGAGTGAGCGGGGGAGCCCAAGCACGGAGCTTGTCGCGTACCATCAGGTACGGGCGTCCCCACGGGTCTCTATTCAGAGTCCCCAGCATCTCTCGGCGGGCCTCCTCCTTGGCCCGCAATATCTCCGCCTTGAGGAGGGCCTTCGCCGCCCTGTATCCCTCGTATAACTCCGCCTCTCTCGCCTCCGCATTAGGAGGACGGATACGGCGCCTGCGGTGCCTAGTGTACTGGCGTCGCGCAGTAGTGCACGCCTTGCGCAGAGCCGCCAGCTCTTGCGACCACCAGTACACCTGGCGCTTCTGTTGCCTCGACCGGATCCGGGGCATCGCCACGTCACAGATCCTGGACATGGCGTCCTGGAGCCACTTGGCCTCATCGTCAACGTCGGCAGGCCTGACCGGTGGTATCACCCAGGCCTGCACGATGGCGGCTTCCAGGAGCAGCTCCCGGTCCAGCTGTTTCAGCGCCCAACGCGGGCCACATGGGGCCTGTCTGACCGGCGGGTCTGCGGACTCGGCGGAGACGTCGAACCGGATATACCGGTGGTCGGAGTACGTCTCCACCTCCTCCATGACGCGCCAGCCAACAATACGCGGTGACAGAGCAGGGCTGGCGAACGAAATGTCCACCACCGACTCGCCCTGCATCCGCACACACGTGGGGACAGAACCCCGGTTCAGGACGACTAGGCCTGTCTCAAGGGCCCAGTCTTCCACCATCCTACCCCGGACGTCGGTGAACCGGGAACCCCAAGCCAAGTTTTTGGCGTTGAAGTCCCCGAGGACGAGCACGGGGAGGGAACGGAACCCGACGACGACAGTGACCAACTCCCTCAAGGAGTTGTGGAACTCGGCGAGAGTTCGGTTCGGAGAGAAGTAACACAACGCCCCCCACAGCGAGCTCTCCGAACCGTGCTGCGACACAACCCCGGCCTCTTTGAGCAGCCTCAAGAGTCGGGGTACCGGCGGCGGCCGACGAGATGATGGTCACCGAGCCGTCCAGGTCCGCCACCCAGTGATCCCTGGGCAGGACAAAGTACGGCTCGGAGACCACGGCGACATTGATCGACCACTGCGCCATGCTCTGGAGCAGGAGATCCTGAGCAGCGGCGCAGTGGTTGATGTTCGCCTGGAGGAGGCGGAATGGGGCCATTATTGGCAGTCCATTCCGATCTCCTCAGTGGCGGCAGCGGCGACTGCGGTGGCAGTGGCGGCGGCGGCGGCGGAAACGGCAGGGGCGGCGGAGGGCCTGCCTTTGCCCTTGGGTTTGGCGGGAGGGGAGCAGCCTTTGCTCCCGACCCGGTGATTGGCCGGCTTGCCAGCCGCCGCACATGCATTGCAGTGCAGCGGGGCGGCACGAGCCGGCCTTGTGACCGGGCCGACCGCAGCGGAAGCAACAGTCGCTGCGGTCCACCTCCGAGGTGCATTTGACACTCACGTGCTCCCCCACGTGACAGCGGTAGCACCTCAGAGGCCGGGTCTCGAGCAGCTTGACCTGCGCCGAGACCCATCCCACCAAGAGCCTTTTGCCCTCCTTCAGCTTCTTGGCCGCTGTGACGGGGCAGCTGACCACAACAGTGCGCAGCCCCGAGTTGTCCGGGCGGATGGCGCCTGCCTTAACTTGGTCAGCAGGGCACCCTCCCGTCCTGGCCACAGCGGCCACCACCTCACTCTCCGTGACGGAGTCGTCCAGGCCCAAGATCCTGACATCCAGGCATTTGGTTGGCCTGGACACGCGGGCCTCGTCCGCACCGAGGCACGCCCTAAGCCTCTCGGCCGGCGTCGGCCGATGGGCCGCTGGTCGCGCCGGGGACCTCCAAAAGACGGGCTCCGGTAGCGGTCACCTTGACCGCGAACCCGTCTGGCGCCCCGAACTCCGCAGGAGATACCGCCCCCTTCAATTTGGCGAGGACGTCGCCGTAAGTGACGCCCCTATTGACCGCCTCGGGCTGCAGCGTAATCACTACAGCCGCGGTCTTAGGGGCGAGGAGCAAGGCAGCAGCGCGTTTCTCCCTGCGCTGCTGCTGCCGTCGCTGCCGCTGCGCCTTCTTGCGGCGCTTCCGGCCCTCCCTGGCGACTCTCCTCGCCTCGCCGGCGATTTGCCACCCGCCGCCGTCCTCCGCTCGCGGGGCGGGTTCCACCACCGCTGCCGCAACTCCAGCCTGCCGGGCTGGAGCGCCTCTCCTCTCCTTGCGCCCTGCGGGCGCTGGCGCCGTCGGCGCAGCTGGGGTCTGCGCCGGCGGGGGCGCCGAGGCCCTCGCTGGGGCAGCCGGTCGCGCCCTTGCCGGCGGTTGGGAGCTGCGGCTAGCCTGACCCGAGGTCGAAGGCTTGGCCGCAGCGGCCGCGTACGACCGCGGGACCGCGGGGGCGACCTGACTCGCCGCGAGTGGGGGGCGCAAGAGCCTGCCCTCCAGCACGTCGAAACGTCGCTGGAAGGCAGCCAACTCCGCCCGCAGCAGTCCGACTACGTCGGCCTCCGCCGGGGGCTGGGGGCGACTGCCGCGAGCAGCGGCGAGCTCGGCCCTGGCCGTCCGCAGCTCGGCCTCCAGAGCCGCATTGGAGGCTGCCAAGCGCGCCAGCTCTCGCCGCATCTCGGCCAGCTCGGAGCGCACCTTTCCCGCAGTGGGCACCGCACACTGCTCCAAGGCCGCCTCCGTTATTGTGGCCGCCGCCGCCCTGAGGAGGCGGAGCCTAACCGGCTGGGATTTCCCCATCGCCAGCTTGTAGAGCTCCGCCGTAATGGCCTGTTGGAGGCCCCCGGAGCAGCTCTCGCTCTCAGAGCCGCGCTCGCCCTCCGACATCTCCACGCCGGACATCTCGGCCGCAGAGGACTCCGACGGGCAGCGCTTGAGAGAGCCCTGCCCTCCGCGGCCAGCTGCTCGGCTGACTCCGCGCAGGCAGCTGGTGCCGGTTTCCGGCGACCGCTGCCTTGCCCCCCTACCCCGCGCCGCCGTGGGGACCTTGGGCGGAGGCGCCTCCTGAGCGCCGGAGGACGGGGACAAACTGTCCTCCTCCAGCCTGGGGCGTTTGAACGTCCCCGTCGCGCGGCGTCGTGAGCCTTCGAGCTCACGCTCAGCCGCTCCGCCAATGTTGTGTCGGACTCTGAGTCCGACCCCCTTCGACTAGACTCCCGTGTGTGGGGCCTGCTGGACGAGTCCAGCGCTTCACCACGAGTCCCGGAGCCACTTGGGCTCCCTTCTCCTGCTACTGCAGGCGAGCCAAGCTCACCCGCACTCTCCTCCTCCGACAGTTGTGGTTTTGTTTTTGGTTTTTGTAAATTCTCCATACAGTTCCCACGAGTATGGGGGAAATAGTCGGTCCACCCAGGCAGTGCCCCTGTACCTGGGTAAGTGTTCGTTTGTTTCCCAACTAGAGGTTCCACTGGTCCCCTAGCTGGGGGTGCGCTCGCGACTGACACTACTCCTCAGCCATGCATACTCTCGCCGCGCACCAGAACTTAGTATTGGAGGAATTTTTTATAGAGGTTATCTTCCTCGCGGTCCGGGCGACCAAGCCAAGACCCTCGTCCCGTTCAGAGTCACAAAACATGACCGTGATCTCCTTACGGATTACGATATCGACGGCTGCAATCGGGGACAGCTTGTGTCCCGATGCTGCTCGCTGGCAGGGTGAGTGCACAACGAGCACCGCCTTTGCCTCTCCGCCACGCTCTCTGCTATGTCCAGAGAGACGGGCGGAGAAACACCCCTCGGAAGCGCGGGCTATGAGCCTCCGCACACAGCCCGCCGCCTCCAGAACCCTATCGGGTTCGCCCGCCCAGTCCAGAAGTCTGCTGCGGGCGACAGTCACTCCAACCCTATCACCCCCGCTAGGGAGACTGTCGCCCGCACCCAGGGTGCACCACGGGGAGGTCTTCTGGCACCGCACCCCATTTGAACTGTTATAGACGCACTTCGACATCTTGAGTATTAAGCACACACTCTAAATAATAACATAAAATCAATAGAATAAGATAAAATCTTCCAGGTTTTATTCTAGTTTCCAAATATTTCTCAGTACATTATTGTCTAGTTTGTTTAATCATGGCTCGATTATGACTAAAAAGTTTTCGTTGTTTGCATTAATATCCATTAATTAGGAAATAAAGTATTTTCCTAATTTGGTACTGAGGGAAGGATAGTTATTAGTTTAAATTATTTTTGTACGTAATCGATGATATCACTGCAAAGTTTTCCGTTTGCCTTGTAACTAAAGTCTCCTATTTTTTTATGCAGGGTGATTTGTAATTCGATCGTAATCTCGTATGGGGTTACTACAGAACAGATCAATTCCAACATTTTTGTCGTACAGAGGGATAGGCGGAAATGAATGGTTATTATTGATATTATTGTTGGTTAATATATTAGACTTTTAGTGTTAATTTCAAAATGAAGCCCACGGTAACCCTAAAAGTGAAAAAACTAAAAAAAATATTTTTTTGTATATTACTTAAGTAGTTTATTTACCAGTTCTAACAATAATAATATTATTTTAGACACAGTGATCCCAAATTCATAGACTATTGGAATTTTTTCTAGTTTTACTCAGAAATATGCTTCTCTAACATAAAAATTTACTATGACGCATGTTGTGCACTTTTTACAAAAAAACATCAACATTTTTTAAGCTTTCATATGAGGTATACAACTTCAACATATCTGGACTAATGCCAAATATTTTAGACTAAGAATGGCCTAAGGTAGCCAAATAATAATGTTCATCATACAAGTTTACATTTAAAATCTCACAACTTTTAACTTTATCGAGACCCAGTTGACGACGGCCATTGATCACCTCTACCAGCTCATTAAAGAGTCCGACCACTAGAGGCTCCCTGAGGTCGGAGAGGCTGCGGGTTTGGTGGCCCCTGCACCAGAAAAGATCGGCGCTATGGAGGGCGAGTTCATCGTGTAAATAAATAAATGTAGGTTAAGATTCTCTATTTAAGTTTATTACAAACTTGGATTCAATTTTATTTTCTTTGATGATTGTCGAGGGTACATGCGTTCATGCGACACAAATGTGAACAATGCAGTTGCTTTGTACAACTGTACAAAGCAACTGTACTCGTATTGTATGTACTCGTATATCGTACAACTGTATTCGTATCTCTAGAGATACTTTAATACGACATGCGTTGGTTGTTGGACTGCATATCTACCTATGCATTTACAAGTAGAATAACGCAAAAAAACTATTGGTCTTCTAACCCAAAATAAATAACTAAATTACAAAAATGTATTTGGTGCTATAAACACAATAACATTCAGAGTATAGAAATTCATGATTAATTTCAAAAATATTATTCGAAGATATTATGAACACAGAAGAACAAATAGAAAAAATTAATATAAACGTTCATAGAACTAACAATGTTGGAGCCAATTTTTCACCGACTTTGAAAAAAGAGGTTCTTAATTAGACTTGCATGTATGTATCTATGCATTTTTGTGCGTGATTATTTCGAGATTTGCTGAACCGATTTTAAAGTATCTTTCAGGAAAGTGTTTGATACACTTAGGAGAAGGTTTAAGTACTTATATTAATTAACCGACTTAAAGAAAAGGAGAGGGTTAAAGTCGGTTTTTAAACGTAGTTTATGAAAGAATCATAAATAACAAGATTTTTACGGAAAATGCACTAATTACGGATTCTTCGAAGATTATGCATTATCATTCTGATAACCTTACTGTAGGCCTGTCGATATTCTTTGGACATAAACACATAGATAATAGGATTTATACAATAACCTGCAAAATTAACCATTTGTAACATTACCATCGTAAAAGGATATTTAGGTTTATCCAATATAAGGATTCTATTTATCATTACAGGTAACTGCATGAAGCTGTAAGCTACAATAATAGCGATTATCATAGTAAATAACTTTTTGTCTCTTTTTGTTGGTGCTTTTACTCTGTCTGTTTTCTTGGCGGTTCGAAAAGTAGCCTGAAACACTTCTGCGATGGTATTTCTTCCACCTCGACTATTTGCTTCGCTACTGGGTGGAGTTTCTTCACTGTCGCTCGTATCGGTGTGCCCTTGACTGGAAGAATCGCGATTAACAATTGGTCTTAAAGCACTTCTAGTATTATTCGAATTGTATGTTACGTTATTTGAAGGACACGAAGATACATTTTGCATTTTCCTTTTCATTTTTGTTGCTGTCCACCAAATTTTGAAGTAACATATAATCATAATAAGAATAGGTAGCACATAGCCAAAACTTAAATAAAGTATTCCTCCATTCTTTTCATATATGATGGTGCAGAATCCTTGGTTGGAGTCCAAACCAAAGCCACCCAGTGCTCCGAAATAATATGGCATATACATAGTTAAGGCTGATACCCAGATCACCAGTATCATTATTGATATGTTTCTTCTGTTATAAATTCTGAAAATATTACATATGAATTATAACATTGTGAGTAGAATTTTATGAATCAAATGCAATCGAAATTATCTTTAGGTCTACAAATATCACTGTACTATATTCAGTATGTATTCTTAATTAACAAAATTATATTCAAGTAAGAATAATTTTCATATTAGTTCAATTATACTTTTTAGTACTAAAACTAGATTGATGATGATGAGGTCACTTAAGTGCTACTTACTTGAGATATGAGAATGGAAAGCACACCAATATGAATCTGGTTATAGTGATGGCTAAGGTACTTAAGATGGCACTGGTAGCCAGCGAGAATCTGATGTACGCATACGCGACGCACATTGCTTTTCCATATGCCCAATGGTTATGTGCCAAAGCCGACGCTGACAGCGGCAAGATCATAATGCAAACCATCAGATTACTTATATGAAGGTTTATTATGAACAGAGCTGTTACGTTCCTCACCTAGAAAAAGAATTATAACATGTTATTAAACCCATGGTATGCCGGAACGTAGATCTACGCGAGACACAATGTATTTTCTATTGTGTCTCATATACCGCCACTCCAGAGGTTAATGTCAAATAACAACATGTTAAAGATAATTACACTTCGCAAACTCAAGATAATTGCTTTTCGTAACCCCAAATTACCAATACACTTTTCACACAAAAGTTTGCTGCATCATGTCGAGTCCTAAATAGCAGATGGCGATATCCGTAGGGCTACTAGGGTTCTATTTGGAAGTGATGTGGTCGCTGTGTACTCTGTAGAGCTAGTTACAACTCTACAGAGTAAACATCCTTCCCCGGCAGATGACCTCACTTTCCCTGACACACCAAACCCTCAACTCCATTCTCTTTCCGTTACTGCCCAACAGATTTGGGGGGCCGTGGACTCCTTCCGAAATGGTTCAGCTGGCGGTCATCGACGGCTTGACACCGCAACGTTTAAAAGACATAATGAGTTCGAGCGCCGGGGAGGCTGGTGACTTCATTTTGAGGGAGTTGATGGGCTTGATCAATTTAATGCTTTCCGGCAATGTGACCGATGTCTGATGCGGAGCTAACTTATGTGCCCTGCGCAAGAAGGATGGCGGTATTCGTCCCATTTCTGTGTACTTATAGGCGTGTCGCAACCAAAATTTGCTGCGCCTATTACAACGAGCCGTTGGCCAGCAAATTCCAGCCCTTTGGTTGTAAAGGGGGCTGCGAGGCTGCGGTACATAAGTAATTTAAGGATTAGGGATTTGGTGATTGTGAATAGGTGGAGGGAGGAGGATTTGGCCTCCAGTAACATTACTCAGCCGGCGAAACACAACGCAAGCGTTGTTTCGCGCTGGTTTTCTTTGAGGGCGTGGTATCTTACTGGCTGATCCGGCCCATTCGTGCCGAAGTATGACTTTTCCACTTGAAAATAATTTAAGTAGATACAAAACTTACTTTTTTGTTCCAAGCTAGTGCTACAACGGTAATGAGGTTGCCGGGAATGCCAAGTATAATTAAAATCAAACACAATGCAAGAGCAAGCACAAGGTGTGATTCCGCATGGCAGTGGAACAATTCTATTGCTGCCAGCTCTTCGTCAGTCACATTTGTAAGGATCAGATTTGAACTGTTATAGACGCACTTCGCCATCTTGAGTATTAAGCACACACTCTAAATAATAAAATAAAATCAATAAAATAAGATAAAATATTCCAGGTTTTATTCTAGTTACCAAATATTTCTCAGTACATTATTGTCTAGTTTGTTTAATCATGGCTCGATTATGACTAAAAAGTTTTAGTTGTTTGCATTAATATCCATTAATTAGGAAATAAAGTATTTTCCTAATTTGGTACTGAGGGAAGGATAGTTATTAGTTTAAATTATTTTTGCACGTAATCGATGTTATCACTGCAAAGTTTTCCGTTTGCCTTATAACTAAAGTCTCCTATTTTTTTATACAGGGTGATTTGTAATTCGACCGTAATCTCGTATGGGGTTACAGAACAGATCAATTCCAACATTTTTGTCGTACAGAGGGATAGGCGGAAATTAATGGTTATTAATATATTTAACTTTTAGTGTTAATTTCAAAATGAAGCCCACGGTAACTCTAAAAGTGAAAAAACAAAAAATAATATTTTTTTGTATGTTACTTAAGTAGTTTATTTACCAGTTCTAACAATAATAATATTATTTTAGACACAGTGATCCTAAATTCATAGACTATTGGAATTTTTTTCTAGTTTTACTCAGAAATATGCTTCTCTAACATAAAAATTTACTATGACGCATGTTGTGCACTTTTTACAAAAAAACATCAACATTTCTTAAGCTTTCGTATGAGGTATACAACTTCAACATATCTAGACTAATAAACCAAATATATTAGACTAAGAATGGCCTAAGGTAGTCAAATAATAATGTTCATCATACAAGTTTACATTTAAAATCTCACAACTTTTAACTTTATCGAGACCCAGTTGACGACGGCCATTGATCACCTCTACCAGCTCATTAAAGAGTCCGACCACTAGAGGCTCCCTGAGGTCGGAGAGGCTGCGGGTTTGGTGGCCCCTGCACCAGAAAAGATCGGCGCTATGGAGGGCGAGTTCATCGTGTAAATAAATAAATGTAGGTTACGATTCTCTATTTAAGTTTATTATAAACTTGGGTTCAATTTTATTGTCATTGATGTTTGTCGAGTGGGTACATGCGTTGATGCGACACACATGCGAACAATGCCGTTGCCTTGTACAACTGTATTCGTATCTCTAGAGATACTTTAATACGACATGCGTTGGATGTTGGACTGCGTATCTACCTATGCATTTACAAGTAGAATAACGCAAAAAAAACTATTGGTCTTCTAACCCAAAATAAATTACTAAAATTTTTACTAAAAAAGTGTGTATGTGTGTATAAACACAATAACATTCAGAATATAGAAATACATGATTAATTTCAAAAATATTAATTCTAAGATATTATGAACACAGACAATAGATACAAATAGAGAACACAATAAATAGAAAAAAAACTAATATAAACTCTCATAGAACTAACATTGTTGGAGCCAATTTTTCACGGACTTTGAAAAAAGAGGTTCTCAATTAGACTTGCATGTATGTATCTATGCATTTTTGTGCGTGATTATTTCGAGATTTGCTGAACCGGTTTTAAAGTAGCTTTCAGGAAAATATTTGATACACTTAGGAGAAGGTTTAAGTACTTATATTAATTAACCGACTTAAAGAAGAGGGTTAAAGTTGGTTTTCAAATGTAGTTTATGAAAGAATTATAAATAACAAGATTTTTACGGAAAATGCACTAATTACGGATTCTTCGAAGATTATGCATTATCATTCTGAAAAGCTTACTGTAGGCCTGTCGATATTCTTTAGACATAAACACATAGATAATAGGATTTATACAATAACCTGCAAAATTAACCATTTGTAACATTACCATCGTAAAAGGATATTTAGGTTTATCCAATATAAGGATTCTATTTATCATTACAGGTAACTGCATGAAGCTGTAAGCTACAATAATAGCGATTATCATGGTAAATAACTTTTTGTCTTTTCTTGTTGGTGCTTTTACTCTGTCTGTTTTCTTGGCGGTTCTAAAAGTAGCCTGAAACACTTCTGCAATGGTATTTCTTCCACCGGGATTATTTGCTTCGCTACTGGGTGGAGTTTCTTCACTGTCGCTCGTATCGGTGTGCCCTTGACTGGAAGAATCGCGATTAACAATTGGTCTTAAAGCACTTCTAGTATTATTCGAATTGTATGTTACGTTATTTGAAGGACACGAAGATAAATTTTGCATTTTCCTTTTCATTTTCGTTGCTGTCCACCAAATTTTGAAGTAACATATAATCATAATAAGAATGGGTAGCACATAGCCAAAACTTAAATAAAGTATTCCTCCATTCTTTTCATATATGATGGTGCAGAATCCTTGGTTGGAGTCTAAACCAAAGCCGCCCAGTGCTCCGAAATAATATGGCATATACATGGTTAAGGCTGATACCCAGATCACCAGTATCATTATTGATATGTTTCTTCTGTTGTAAATTCTGAAAATATTACAGACGAATTTAACATGGTGATAGAATTTTATGAATCAAAGGCAATGGAAATTATCTTTAGGTCTACAAATATCAGTCACTGTATTCCTAAATAATAAAATTATATTCCAGTTAGAACGATTATCATTTCAGTTCAATGATACTATCAAGTTCCAAAGCTAGATTGCAAAGGTACTATACTAGCTGTAATCAGTCCGGGCGTCGAGGAACGCGTGACGATTTTCGGCCACCGTAGGCACGAGCCTGCAGACGGCGAGCATGGGTAGTTCGCCACCCGACCAGAAACAGACCCTTTCCGCGCGCGCCTCAAAAATCTACTGCCACCGATGGGGCCCCATAGGGTTGATGCCGACACGGAACCGCGGAGAACGTAAACGGTTACTGGGACTCCGGCTCGTAGTGCAGGAGTAGGAATTGGGTGGTTTTTATTTACAAGAGTCTGACACTGCCTCCCGCTTCGTCCAGGCGGGAGAAGTCATTTGATAATTTTACCCTCTTAAAAAATACTATAAAAACCATATAAACTTCACTTAAGTGCTACTTACTTGAGATATGAGAATGGAAAGCACACCAATATGAATCTGGTGATAGTGATGGCTAAGATACTTAAGATGGAACTGGTAGCCAGCGTGAATCTGATGTACGCATACGCGACGCACATTGCTTTTCCATATACCCAATGGTTCTGCGCCAAAGCCGACGCTGACAGCGGCAAGATCATAATGCAAACCATCAGATTACTTATGTGAAGGTTTATTATGAATAAAGCTGTTGCGTTCCTCACCTAGAAAAATAATTATAATGTCTTATTTATTGGCAAATAACAACATATTTGAGTTATTCTTTTTAGTGAGTGCGTTGTCGGCCTTTCGGGGATTAGTGATTTGGAGATTGAGAATGGGTGGGGAGAAGGAGGATTTGGCTTCCAGTAACCCTACTCAGCCTGTAAAATATAACACAAGCGTTGTTTCACACGATATCTAACTCTTTGAGGGAGACATTTTGTTATATTGTAAAGTGTGTAAGTGACCTTACTTTAAGTTAATTTTTTTCAATGTGTGCTTTCTAGGTCATGTTACTATCTAAGATTGGCTCAAGATATTTTTCGTTGGATTTACGTTCCAGTATTTGGCCGTCTATTTTAAGTTCAAGGTTTGCATGAATTTTTTTGTGCAAGAATGAGATAATTTGTTTTTGTAGTGTTGGTACTTAACAGAATGGACTGAAACCACTCATTCAGTAGATTCAGATCATTTTGAGCGTCAGTCATTTGATCTTCAACTGAGTGTCCAAAATAAAATAGACTTGTATCATTTGCATATAGGGAAATGTTTTCTTTGGGCCTAATGCACTGATGGTGTTAATATGGATAAGGAACATGAGAGGGCCCAATATGGACCCCTGAGGGACGCCGAAATCGAGAATACGGGCGGTGCTCTCACAATCACCCATTTTCACTACTTGTTTACGTAAACACGGATGGTTATCCATATATAATTTAAAAATTTCAAGTACTTTGCCTCTAACACTACTTTGGTTTAGTTTGTGTAATAGTATGTTGTGACTTGTAGTGTCAAAGGCTTTCTTAAGATCTATAAATATACCCACAACTACTTGCTTTTTATAAACACAATTTTTTATTTTAGTGACGAGATCAATTGTTACACCGAGATTATTTGACTTCGCTCGAAATCCGTACTGTTTACAATAAAAGAAGTCTTTTGAATTTAGGAATATTTCTATGCCGTTGTAAAGAATCTTTTCAAAAATCTTGGAAATCACCGGGAGATACACTTTGCCAAATAACTGTAGGTTTTCCCCAACATACATGATGTTTTCATATATAAATTGACATGGAACGGTCATAATGTTGATCTCTTTAAACTCTTCTTTGATAGATTCGAGACTACTTAGGTTATAGATAGCTCTGACGGCGCGCTTTTGTAACATAAAGATAAACTCAATGTCAGCAGCGTATCCCTAGAGCAAAATGCCATAAGAAATAATGCTATGAAAGTAACTGAAGTACGCTAGTCTTGCCGTGTCTATGTCAGTTAACTGTCTGATTTTCCAGACGGCATGAGCTGCAGAGCTCAATCGTCCCGCTAAAGATGTAATGTGAGGACCCCATTGCGACTTGTCGTCTACGGTAATTCTCACTATTCAATAATATGTCACATTCATTGCTTTTAACGTTAGGTAAAACAAATCTAATACATTTTGTCATTTTATCGTTTAGTTCTAAGTTATTTAATGTTGAACCTACGTTAGGACATTATTTTTGTCGTCATACTTATTTGTTCGTCTATTTATTTTAAAAACGAATGGAGTGTCATTAGCAAATAATACCACCTGCGGTTCATTTTTAAATAAATGGGGCAAGTCATGTATGTACGTTAAAAATAAGAAAGGACCTAGTATTGGGCCCTACGGTACACCTATAGAAATGCTAGCACCCTGTGGGTTGTATTGAAAACAAAAAACAGAAGAGTTCTTTAACTTTTGGTTTTAAGAAGCTCAACAGAGAGAGATGGCGATGATTTTAACGCTTCGCTAGCGGGTATATTTTTAATATACCGCTTAAAACCACGGAAGCGTACGAATTCCTGGTAACTTTTGAATTTGTTCTGATATCACTTGAAAATAATTTAGATAGATCTAAAACTTACTTTTTTGTCCCAAGCTAGTGCTACAACGGTAATGAGGTTGCCAGGAATGCCAAGTATAATTAAAATCAAACACAATACAAGAGCAAAAACAATGGTTGATTCCGCATGGCAGTGGAATATATCTATTGCTGCCAGCTCTTCTTCAGTCACATTTGTAAGGATCAGATTTGAACTGTTATAGAAGCATTTCGCCATCTTGAGTATTAAGCACACACTTTTATCTTCTAGGTTTTATTTTAGTAACCAAATATTTTTCAGTACATTATTGTCTGTTTAAATCAACCATGGCTCGATTATGACTGAAAAGTTTTGTGAATATTGCGTTGTGTGCATTTATATCCATTAATTTGGAAATACAGTATTTTCCTTATTGTGTAAAAAGGGAAGTTTAGTTATTAATTTAAATTATTTTTGTACGTAATCGATGTCATAACTGCGTAGTTTTCCGTTCACCCAGGCAGTGCCCCCTGTACCTGGGTAAGTGTGAATTTGTATCCCAACTAGCGGGTCCACCAGTCTCCTTTTTTGAGGGTATATATTATACAAAGATTACTCCCGCCTTGGATTAGGAGTGTCAGACTCTTACTGACTAAGAACCACCCCGTTCCTACTCCTGCTCTTCGAGCCGGAGCCCCGGCAACCCGTTAGGCCTTCCGCGGCTCCGTATCGAGCATCAGCCCTACTGGGCCCCATCTGTGGCGGTCTGATGGCTCTTTGGGCTCTTTCGTGCGTACGGCGCGTCGAGGGTCGCGCGCGCCGTGCGCACGGGTCTGGTTCTGCTTGGGCGGCAATCTATCCTTCCTCACCGTCCACAGACCCGCACGTACGGTGGCCGGAGGTCGTCTTTTCGGCTAGCATGACTGCTTCGCAGAAGTAGGAGACGGCATCCCATCCCCCTCGCTCCGCATCATGTCCTGAACCAGAGCCGGACGCGAGAGGTCGCCGTCGCTGATCACATCTCTGAGGACACGGCGGTACCCAGCCACACCGGGGCAGGGCACACCGCCACCGTATGCTCCACCATGTCCACCGCGTGGTCCTCGCAGTGATGACACCCGGCCGTTTCCTCCCGCCCAATCCTAAACAGGCACCTACAGAAACTTCAGTGTCCGGTAAGCACCTGCGTCAGGCGGTGGGTGAGGACACCATAACGTCTCTCAAGCCACTCCTCAAAGAGGGGACTTACCGCTGCAATGACAGCGAGCCCAGCCCTAGGTTGCGAAGTCGTTGCTGCTATTCCGCCATGAGATCGCACCGGAGCTCATCCCTCCACGCACTAATCTGGCGCGGCAGCGGTATTCCTTTAATATTCCAGGTCGATTGTATAGGAATTTTGAGTGGAAAATCCCATTTGTGTGTGTGCGATTCTAATGGGTTTGTAGTTGGTAGCCGTTGATAGATTTATTCGGGAGAGCAAAAAGAAAGCAGATTGCGAAGCTCGGGAAGTCCATTCGGATGTATTCGACCGACACTCGGATTACTGCAGCGGTGTAACATGGACTTCTCTCGTTAATAACAAACGATTTGATACTGTTATTACACTTTAACTAAACTAAGTTCAACTGGTGATTTACGGGATTTTCGAAATTATAACTATTTTTAACCGACTTCAAAACGCTTCGACGTCGTTTGACGTCGAAGCGGACGAATTTTTTGATGTTTTTTGTAAATAGTTATTTTTAGTTTTCTTTCGTTTAACTGTAGTTAATTTTAAGTAGTAAATATTAATATAGTTATATATGTCTGTATATATTATTAATTTTAAATCGCAAATGCAAATCTTGGAAATAGTGATATCATTTGGGTAAGTAATTTTATTTTATGAAGACGAGTCAGAAATAATAGAAGAATATTTTATCAATAATATTAAAAGTAAATGAATATTATAGCGTGAAAAATGAATAAAATTACAGAATAAAATTGAGTTAATTTTGGAACATGGTCAAGTTTAACGGCTAAACTCAATGTTCAGGGTGTTAATGGTTGTTTGGATACGCGGTTATAATAAACCAGATTAAACCGGCTAGCTTAATGTTTTTAATTACGGTATCTGACCTTTTGATGTGTTAAAATACCCTTGCAGGACAGAGTAAATGTGATTATTTTGTAAAATAACACGACGTGTTGTCGTTCCGGAATAATTTGTTTAAATTTGACAAATATTTCACTGCTTTGTTCAATTCAAGTAAATGTGATTGCTGATCCCTTGGTCTTGTTCTTGTACTTTTGCGTTTGATTCCCGGTTTAGGTAAATATTATATTCTTCTTTTATTATAAAACTTTGTTCCAATCACTCAATCTCAGCATTTAGCGTTGTCATCTTTTTGCATAGATTAAGAGACTCGAAATTTTCATTTTATCAACAGATACAAAACATGTCAATCTTGCCAGTAAGGTAAAAATTTCCGTCCAAAAACATGAAAGGAAGGTATGACGTGGGAATATCATTAGGGTCAAATAGCGGCATTGAAACATAAAAATACCTTCGGGGGTGGGTAAGGGTTTTCCTTAAACATTTTCTTAGTCTCGCCTTCTGTTATATGAAACTTATAACGTAAGTGGCCAAATCTGGGTCTCCTCCGTGGGTAATAATCGAGCTCTGTGCATCTTTGGGGAACGCGCATATTATATGAAAAGTGTATTTTATATATATGTCATTGACTACTGATAGAAGAATGTTGTATGTTAAATCCTCTGTCAACATCGGTCACCAGTGACTGAGCAGAATTTTATACATACATACATTTAAGTAAAACTCAATACTTAGATAATGAAAAGTTAATTCAAAACGGATTCTTATAAAAAACACAGCGTGATGCTCGTCAAAATTCCCACCAAAATCGCGCGTTACAACTCTGTGCGCGGGAAATTTTACTAATCTGTCACATTTGACAGATGACATCGTCAACATGAAAGCTAGTGCTGTCGGTAATACAGATTAAACTAGTGACGTTCATTTAGTTGATTTTTGTCGTCTAACAATACATACATAACTTCACGCCTGTATCCCATGGGGAGATATACTGCCCAGAATCTTATACTATTTTTATATAATATAATATATACTTAAAACTGAAGAGTTTGTTTGTTGGAACTCTCTGATCTCCAGAACTACTGGTTTGAAATTGGATAATTTTGTTTGTATTGGAGGAGCATTTACCGAGGAAGATATTATATACGAGGAAGGTTATGAAACATTATGCAACAATTTATTAGAGCCGACCAGAACGGGTGCAACCACGTGGAAATAGGTAGTATGATATATTAATTTTCATTACTCTTATAGTTGTAAGAAGATGGTATTCCTAGGTTCAATCACAATCAAAGTGTAAGTGTAATTTATTATGCTGCGTATATCCCATATTACGTAAGTATAGTATATATAAAATGGGATTAATTGAAATTCGTTATGTATATATGTAGGTACTTTATATAGTAAATCTACCTAATAATAAATTGCCAAAAAAAAAACGTACTACGCACTACAAATTCGTCATCTGACAGGATTTTTTTTAAGGGGTGAATAACATTGAATTACTTCTCCCGCCTAATGTGGCGGGAGGGAGTGTCAGACTCTTACTGACTAAAAACCACCCCTATCCTACACATGCATCTGACAGATAATATTTTGTATAACTTGGAATTTCTCACATTAATATGATTGTACATACAGTTACTTAATTTACTGGTAACTACTTTGACTAATTTCATTAATTTTCCTGTAAAAACCAATGAATGACAGTTTTAGGTTAGTTATTATAATATTTTTAATGTAATATATATTGTTTCAATGAAAGTCTGTTAATAGTTTCACCACAATAATATGCCACGAATGGGCCGGCTCGACCGGAGTGATACCACCGGCCATACCGACCACAGAAAAGCAACATGAAACAACAAAAGGTATCTAATGCAACAACCATATTGCGAATGTACCTATCTGGAAAATACATTGCATACTTAGATGTACAGTACTAGGATTATGTGTACTGCAAGCTAGCATCGTATGGAGTCAGTTAGCAGCTCTTTAACAGAGTGCATGCCTGCTTATCAAAGGTGCAGACCCTAATCTGACCATGTTTAATAAATTTTCACCCTTATCTTTTTGCAATAGAGTTGAAACTGTATTAAAAGATTGCATGCACCAGTATCAGTGCCTCAGAAGATTACCTCATGGTCATTGGTTATAGCTCTCGGTCAAATTAGATGATTAGCTGTATGTAGACTTTCTGATATCGTCGAAATACACTGGTCTTTTAGAAACAAGATTTACGTGTTAGTATTTTTTAAACCTAATGAAGTTGTCTGTACATTATACTTAGGATTTTTTAACAATGTGGATATCATTAACGTGATTTTGCCTAAGACCTATAAATATGTAATTATACTCGAAACTGACATAACACATAACATAACATAACATCACGCCTTTTATCCCCGAAGGGGTAGGCAGAGGTGTACATAATGCCACTGTAAAATATAACACCCACTTTTCACTATTTATGTTATAAGTCCCATGTAATAGGGGATGACTGGGTGAGCCTATTGTCATATACCGGGCACAATTCCAGACTCCGTGCCACTACTGAGAATTTTTTTAAACCCAGTAATACTTTGCCCGACCCGGGAATCGAACCCGAGACGCCTTGCCCGGCAGTCGCACTTGCGACTACTCGGCCAACGAGGCACTCGAAACTGAATACTTCCATAATATGCAACGCTTTGGGATGAGCTTCAATTACAAGCGTTGTAACGAGAACTGAGAACGGAGGTTTATAAAAATGTATAGTTCAAATTTTCATTAGCCTTTTCGTTCACTCTCATTTCAAAAATTAGATGATTAAAATTCCGAACACAAATGAATAGTAGAGTATCTAAACAAGCTTAGGGAATTCCACTTAGCGAAGATTTTGAGATTCAAACGAGATCATCTTTCTAATTCAAGTATTAATTACAGAGTTAATCATGCTTGTTAATGCGTTGTTTGCGGTTAAACAATTAAACACTCGAATGTACATTGTACGTAATATATTTGAGGGAAAGTACATGTGAATATGGTTGGTATTTCTAATATTTGTATTGTGTTTATGTGGTTTCTATGTATTACTTACTTAGTTTAACATTTAATAGTCCCATGGTGACGCATTATTGTATAACTTAATGAATTATATACATACAATATTTATTTATGGTGTAATTTTATTTTTAACTTACTTCAATGTTCTTATTTGTTCACTTCGAACAAAAACAAAAATTATTATAATGTCGCGGCGTCGTCGCGCATCTTACTGACCGCGGACGCTGCTCATGAGTAAGAACCCCTCTGTGGTTCGAAATTAGTAGAGCTTTTCTCAGTATATTCACGTAACCTGCGATTTTAGTTAATTTAGTATGTCTCACGATAGTTATTATAAAAACGAAAAAGATAAATATGCCAGTCACATTTTCCTCTGCAATCTCATCCACATTGCAAATATATCATAGTCACGCTTTGTAAATAAATAATATATCAAAAAGGGCACATATTTACTGGAGTCAGTTATCACATCACAAACAGAATCCCGTTCCGGGATTGTGAGTAAACCCGACGGATTTCCTTATCGCGTATTGGCGAAAATTTATAGAGTGTGAAAATTCTGTGTCTCGACGGATCAGTGTGAAATGACAAACGTGACTGGAATATAAGGTAAAGCGGGTTCATACTAGCCGAGAGGACATTTTAAATGAGTACTGTTGTGTGGCCGGAATTGTATGCATGACGCGCACTGAGCATCATGATAAATTATGTATTGAATTTCTTCGAGTGTTGCGGTTTATTTGCATTGGTGTTTCATTCTCGTATCTGCCGGTTCTTGGTACGTAACGTCTTTATTTGGTAAATAAGGAATAAGGTCGTGGTTTATAAGTGTGTTACGTGACTGTTAGGTACTCATTTACCTTCATTGATGCTAATTTTAAGTAACATAATTATGTTATTTTTATAAGTAGCGGGTAACGCATTAGAATAAACATAGAACAGCAGTATTTTTTTGCAATCTTAATTGATCACGTATTTGGTATTTATGTATTTACAATCAACCCCTTAACACTACCACAATTTGCTCAGAAAACATGATTTATATATCCCATCTAGAACTGACCCAATAATACAAAGCCGTTCAGTCGATCGGTTGTCCCTAAGCAAATATAAAGTTGGATGACAAATCCTACGTGCTTGAAGTCTCGCCTACACGTGCAGAAAATGGTGGCCATTTTACATTTACCTGAAATTGTCAAGTAATATTGTCAATGAAGTTATTGGGGGATTGTCTAAAGTTCAACGGTTATGTTATTTTGAACTGAAGGTTCGCCAGGGAATTTTAGATTTTGATATTAGAAATATTATTCCAAAGTATAATTTACATACTTTGGAATAATAATATTAGTATGATATTAAATTATAATATAAGTATGATACACTTTGAAATAATTGTGGTTTAATTGTCATGTACTAAGGAATATGTTGTTTGTTATTCAGTAAGGCCTAGGTCGTAATGTTTCTAATTCAATTACTTAAATGTATTTGGAATAATCACAAGAAAAACAAATGTTGCTTTACGGTAAAGGTAATTAAAATTGTATGCAACATTACCGACCAACAAAAACCAGTCTAAAATAATCTCGAGAAAATCTACACAAAAATTCAAATACAAGGTCAGTTCGAAAAGTGAAAAAGAAACAAATGACAAAATAAATCAGCGAGGCATTCCCTGCGTCGGACACGAGAGTTCGAAGCGAGGCTTTGGAAGCATTCGATTTAACGCAACATTTACCACTGTGGAACATTCAAGACAAACTGCAAACATCACACTGACACAAAGTAGCGAAGAAGTGAATATATCCTCTATTCACATTACGTGTAGCCATTATGTGCGGTTATAAAAGGGTCTAAGGGTGTGGTGAACCTAACATGTCCCGCGGGAACATTATTTATGCCCGCGGAACGGGACAGTTCCAGTGTCCCAAGATGTTCGACCTAAAATATGGACAACGCCGCCCAACTTCCGAAGAATAATGAGTGACCCAAATTACGTGCTTTTGACAACTAATGCCACATAAAAATGTTTGGAACATTTCTGTTTAAGTTATTTATTTTAAACTACTGAAGGAGATTAGTTAGTCTCGAATTTTCTCACGATTCGAGAGTCCGTTGGACCAACGTACGATCTTTACCATTTTCTTTTTTTTGTTCTTCTATGTACGATCTTCTAACTGTGATAAAAATTACTTTTACACTGTCCTTTGAAAGCCATGCATGACTTTGAATATTTAGATTATTTAGCGCTGTGATTGAACAGAGTACCTAGATAGTATTTGGGCATGAAATTTCACAAATATCTAATAATTTTTCTATTACAACAAAATACCATAACAACATAACATCACGCCTTTTATCCCCGAAGGATAGGCAGAGATGCACACTACACCACTGTACAATGTAACACCCACTTTACACTATTTATATTATGAGTCCCATGTAATAGAGGGTGAGCCTATTGCTATATACCTACCGGGCACATTTCCAGACTCCGTGTTACTACTCAGAATTTTTTAAAAACCCAGTAATACTTTGCCCGACCCGGGAATTGAAACCGAGACCTTTTGCCCGGCAGTCGCACTTGCGACCACTCGGCCAACGAGGCAGTCACTCAGTTCTATTACAACTTTCGGGTTTTTCCTTTTTGCATTGTATGAATGACAAACAAAAACAAAATCTCGTTACCTATCACACACGATTATTCTAAATATAAACAAAACATGACATTGACATCGCAGAAAATAACGAATTTTGAAACATGGAATGTGACACGATGTAGGTATGTACATTATATTTTCACATGTACTTAAGGCTAATGTGAGATTTGATGTATGAAAATGTGTTACCGTTGAATGTGATAAGGAAAAGTAGGTTCTGGTACAAAATGGAATTTGTTTGGCACATGGTATACATATACAAAATGTTTTATAAGAAGTACAATAGTGCCATCGTGGTTAGCAACTGTTTCCAAATATAAATTCCATCTTATGTACTTATTTGTTTCCTCAAAGAAGTGCAATTTTATTTCTCGTAATTCTTTCTAGCCAGTCATTTTTAAGAAATAAGTTTTATTTTTAAGAATAATCTACATCAACAGAATAAATCATAACGCCTTAAAACTAAGAATTTTAAAGCATGATCTCTTACGTTATGAAGACTAATTTTAAAAATAGAACACAATTCTGCTTTTTAATATTAAAGTTGGTAAGTTGGTTTTAAGGTTAGTTTTAAAAACAGAACATTTTCTTAATTTTCAAATAAAGAATTGATGTAAAAAAGGACTGTGAAATTTATTAGGGACCTAATTAGATAAAACTCTATGATTATTTGGGTCCTTTTAAAAGTCCATAATTTTATGGGGATTTTATTTTATGAATGACATTAGTTTTATTCTAGGAGTGACGGATTTAATGATTTCTCCTGATCCTTTTTCCAAATGGCCTTTTTCCTTTTTGGCTACCATGGATGTCTCTGAAGGTTTTTTATATTCTACAGAGGTTTAATTATTTGTATGAAGATTTATTTACATTTTCTTGTTGATCGCATAATATCCATAAATTATTATTAATTGAACAGGGATAGATATACACTATTAGTTCACATTGTAATGTATTGTTTTTCCTGTCATATACAGGAGTTTTGGATGGTATATGAGGAAACTAGTTTGAAACAAACTAACTAAAGCATTTGCGAAATCAATGTTGATCAGGGACCAGGCATGACTAAACGGTTATAATCTGCAGACCAGCAAAATCTGAGGGTAACACGATCAAATGCGATAGTGGCGCCGCTTTTGAGTAATTAGTGGAGCAAATCAGCCATTTCAATCAGACCGACGATGAAAGTTTGGCTGGGTACAGACAAAATGCGGCCAATTGTGGATTGCTCGGTTTGTTTAGCAAGCTGATTGAATGGAACCAACAATACACCGCACATTACAATGCTTTTGTTTAACTTGCGCATTATTACAACTGTTAAAATTGTGATTACATCGTGTGGTCTTGTATTTGGTTTCGCAGTAGACCATTATTATTACTTGTTTTTATCATTAAAAAGCTTGGAGTATTTAACCATTAAAAATCATATTGGAGCTACCAAACCCTATAATAAGCATAAAATAACGCCTTTTTATCCCCGAAGGCGTAGGCAGAGATGCACATTATACGGCACTTAATGCTACTATACAATGTAATACGCACTTTTCACTATTTATGTTATGAGTCCCATGTAATAGGGGGCGAGTTATTATCCACACCCAGCACCCAGTGGTTTATTAACACTACAATAACTTTCAGTTTTAGTCGGTTTTTCATAATCAGTTAGTATTAAATATTCAGAAAGTTTTATCTTTGGGCTGACAAAACATCACCGTTCAGCTACTTAAGCACTACTTTTACGCAATAGGTTTAAGAAAAAAGGGTATCTTGCCGATTTTTCTACCAAAATTCGTTGTTAGGCACGTCTTAATACAAAAAATAGGTCGGATAAGGTATCCGTGGTTTAGCCCTGGTACGTGACGTAATTTCTTTTAGTTAATTCTTGGGCTGGTACAGAATATGAATTAGCTTGGGAAAAATATTATATTACACACTTACTTATTACTTTTATCTTTTCCCTATGAAATGAAATATGTAATACAACCTATTACGTAATGTGGAGGTAGATTGACGTATTTTCCTTGTATTATTACAGCTGGAGTTCATGCTCTCACTTTAAGGTTTTTCGTCATCTCTGCTAGATAAGCTCACCACCATGAACCTGAGTGAATAGGCCAACTTACTCCAGCTGCAGAGGTGTTGACGCAAGGAGATAGACTACTGCATCATTTTATACGTAAAAGTGTTTACGTGTAATTTTACCTATCATCTTCAAAACGTTCATCAGGTTAAATTATAATTAGGTATATAATGTTAAAAAATCATCATCATCAACAGCCTATAAGTGGTCACTGCTGACCAAAGGCCTCTTCTCACACGAAGAAGGTTTGAGCATTAATCACCACGCTTGCTCAATGCTGGTTGGCGATTTCAATCTTATAATTGGAAATTATTAGCCCAGGTTTCCTCACGATGTATTCCTTCACCGTTTGTCAGTGGTGTCTAAATAATCTTAGAAGAACATATTACTCGGAAAAAGTCACATTTGTACTTGCCGTTGATAGGTTTTGAACCCGCACTCACATACATAAAAATAATAAAAATAAGTGGTGCATCGTAAATCTATGAAGGCTATTGTCTTTGTTTCACATTAGTTTATTCTATTTGAAAATGTAACTATATTTGTGTCACTCTAGATCTAATATAAAAAGTAATCTGTGGAGAACGTAGTGGGTAACATATTTGCCAAGTATAATGTGTAAGCTGAATTATGTATATTTTGTAATATGTTACTGTTTGTTTTTCCTTAAATAAATAAATAAATAAATAAGTACCACTAATTTGATAATTCACTGGGTACATTCTTCTTCGTTCTGCAATTAATATTATGTTCTAGTGAATTGCAGCAACGCAAACTGTAGGTATGTGCCTACCTATTTCGTCACACAATAACAAACATTCGGGGCTATATTGCGCGGTGTCTTTGAGCCTTTACCAAGAGATACTAGTATTTGTTTGTGCCAACGCAGGACCTCCCAGCACAATAGATGTTCATTACGGCGTATAGTTTCATTCACGAACAAAAGGTGCATCAAAGACGATAATGGACATTGAAGTGCTTTGCATTGTTCTTAAAAAGAATGAGAATAGTGAAATTTTTGTCTTTAAGATTTTAGCAGGTGATTGTACATTGTACATTGTACTGTTGTTAATATAATCATTTTTCGTTTGTTTGAGGTGAGCTTTCTAATCCAAATTTTGATATTCAGAGTATTTAAATTAAAATCAATTTGAGGATTTTCCATCAGGGATGGGGACAAAAAAGACCTGCTACTTCCATAAAGAACATAATAAACTGCATGCCACCGTCACAAACTGATATTTATTGCTCTGCATTTGTATGCAAATCAGTATGTTATTACCTTCCCACGTAGTGTAATAAAAATTAAAACATTTACTGTTCTGTTTATTCGGTAAATTTTAAGTGTTTCGGTATAAACATGGCCGCCAGAGGTATGCAGCCACGTTAGGTGCGCACCCGGAAGGCGCCTTGGTATAACATTTGGCAATAAAAGTAAAAATATGTGCACGTAGGTGGAACTCCATTCTTCGTACCTCAGCATTTGTGTTGTTTCAAATGCATTTTAACTAGATTTTAATTGTTTTTATCCTCATTTCGTTTAAAAGAGCTTTATTTTTGTATTCGTTGTTCTGAAAATGCTATGAATGAATTGCTTTTTAAATATTTTATAACATAACTAGCTGCTGTAATATTATGGTAGGCAGCATGGTTGGCGCATGGGTTGGCAACTGACTGCTGTGCAACGTGTAGCAGGTTCGATTCCTGCACGGAGTAACTCTTGGCAATCACACAAGGAGTTGCTCCGTGTGTCCGTGCAAATTGTTGTTTCAGGTCTGTTCGTAACGGCGAGCACGGGTGACTCGCCGCCCGACCAGAACCAGGCCCGAGCGTACGGCGCGTCGCGTTCCGCGCGCAAGCAATTTCGGGCAAGCTTACCTAAACAAAAATGAAATTCGGAAAAGTACTCCTGAATAGATGTTCGAAATTGAAAAAATCTTTTTATTATATCTAATCTTTACTGCTGGGTAGGTACATGAATTTGTCATACAACCTATGACAAATTCATGTAGACCGTCAGGGAAGAGCACCTGACCTGAGTAAAGCGAGGACGGTCTGCCAGTTCCAGAATTCCGTGCAGAGGGTGATTTACTTAATTCTTTGTTGTTTAAGGTAGATTTTTGAATACAGTGTGTTTGAAAACAATGTTTGGTACCAATACTTTTTAAAATTGTATCATTTCTTTTTTCAGTACCCAACAAAAATGATGTCATACCGTGAATGATAATGTATTTATTACACATAAAAATTATGTACAAGGGTAGGTACCTACCTAGTATTGTCGTTTATACAGGTAATAATAGAATATTGGTAATCCTAAAGTTACTCATCTTTCGTACCTACATGGTTACAGGTATAAAACGAATTAAGTTTGTATCTTACTTGTACGAAATTAAACCTTATGGTTGAAATTTAAAGCTTGTATTTGAGATCAATGAAGCGAAAAATAAAGTAGCGTACACAATACCTAATATTTTGCGGTATATTACTATTATAATTTTGCAATTTATTTGTTTGTCAAGCGGCTTCCAATGGTTTGTATAATCTGTGGTCATGACCTAACGATACTCTATACATAAACCATCAACAAAATTTAATTATAAATCTGTACAAATTGTAAGGTGACGTTTAATTTTTAAGGTTATGTTGTAAATAAATACTATATGTAAATGTTATATTTTTAATAATATCTTGTAAATAGCAGTTAGTGTAAATAACGATGTCAACAAAACTAGGATGTTGTACAGTAAATAATGTATTTGGAATTCCATTGAAATATGCCGTTGTTATGGTGGGCATTTGTTCAATTGTAAGTTATAATTATTTACCTACTCTATATACTTAAAAATATCGTAACTTATAGAAACTATATATTCTTATGGATAACTTGTAATTATAGTCGTTGGCAATGGCATTTATTCGACAATTTGTTGCCGCAAAGTGAAACTTAAAGGTCTGAAATGTAATAACAACCACAACCATTTATTCTGAATAACTTTCAATACAATTCGTTATTTCGCAGGAAAATTTCGTCAATAAACACCTAGTAAATATTGGTTGGTAGGTTAGTAGGTTAGGTAGGTAAGTTGTCCATAACCGGTATTATAAGTCTAAAAGTATATGACTTAAAACGGAGGGAATTATGAATTGTATAACCCTATGTATGGTGCACCTAATTAATAATAACTATAGGATTTTCTTAAAATTATTTATATAAATTTATAATTATATTTCTACTGACATTTTCATTTACTTATTTACTATTTATAAATAGTCAAAGTCAAAATAATTTATTTAAACTAGACCAGAATGGCACTTTTGAACGTCCACATAAAGTTTAAAAGTGAAGCTATTTGCATTCCAAGGTCTAAATTCCTATGGAGAAGAACGAGACAAGACACTCCATAATGTGTGCTTGGATGCGTTTTTGCTTTGAGTTTGCAACAAAGATTTTTTTATTGTTTTGTGGGAGGTACCTACTATTTTTTGGTTATTATGATAATTTTGGTTTGAGGCGGGAAAAGTCATAGTCATGACTTTTCCCGCCCGGGTGAGGCGAGAGGGAGTGTCAGACTCTTAGTGGCTAAAAACCATCCCGTTCTTACTCCTGCGCTTCGAGCCGGACCCCGACAGCCCTAGTAAAGAAAGTGGAAAGTGATATAACCTAGTTTTTTCTTGTGATCACGAAGGAAGCAACGGGCAAATAGTTTCATATAATTCAGTAACAAATAGAATCGATTGTGTACACAATTAAACTATGGGCTCATTAACCTGTTGCAGGTGATAGCTGCAATAGCGTTACTTGCGTCGTTGGGGACAATCCTCTCCATTGCTAACAAGGAATTGGTCTACAACTCGAACCCTGTGAACGCCATCAATATGATATTTGCACTGTTCTGTACCAGTACATCTTCGTACCAAGCTGTTATTTCTACTTTGTTATTGCAATATGGGCGATGGGTAAGTTGTATTTTGTTAAAATCCACATTTTTTTATGAGTTAAGCCGGTAAACGAGCAGGCGGATTACCTGATGGCAAGTAATCGGTGCGTTTCAAGTGCGTTACAGCGTTACCGTCCTTTTGAGATTACGAATTTGAGTATTGTTGGGGATTTAGGGATTGGGAAAAGGGGGGGGGGGGGCAATTGGGCCTCCAATAACCTCACTCAAAACGCAAGTGTTGTTTCACATCGGTCTTCTATGAGGCCGTGGTATCACTCCGGTCGAGCCGGCCCATTCGTGTCGAAGCATGGCTCTCCCACACTTGAATGGAGCGTGAAATAACGCGGGGTCGTTGACAAATTATGTTAAGCCCGTACATTTCACTTTCATCCCGATTACTCAAACACTGTTATGACTTATGACTTTCATTTATTTATCACGCAATTTCCAACTTTACTTCTCAGAAAAAAGGGTCTCCATTCATACTGTCCTTGTGGTTCGTGTCGCACGTGGTACTCGTGGTGCTGTACAGCTTCATGTTCTTGGCAAGGTCTATTGTTTGCTTCCACTGCGGGCACCCTATGCAGAGTCTGTTCACTTTCGTCGGAGGATGCTTTTACGCTGGTAGCTTTTTACACTATTATTTGATTTTTTTAAATAACACTAGTATTTTCTCAATAATACGTTCTATAACATATCAAGCCAGGATTAGCAACAGCAGTTTGGAACACCGTCACTGCTGGGTAAAGGAGTGTGGAACGTAATATAGAATCACGTTTGTACGACACTACTGGATGCAGAAAGCATGGCTCATAGAAATGTCTATTCTCAGAAAGCACGTTTCGCCGAAAACTTTATTGTTAGAAAATATTGTTCGTAGATATCTCGTTCCATAGAAAGCACTAGCCATAGAAATCTTTATTCCTAGACAGCTCGTTTTGCCGAAACCTTTGTTGGTAGAAAATACTATTCGTAGATATTCTGTTCATAGATAGAATTTTTCACCTTGATTCACAGAAAGCAAAGGTAACTATGAATATGCATTTGAACAAAATGGAAATAAAGGTATTTGTTTGTTTATCCTAGATAAAAAAAATAAATTTTGTCATATGAATAAATCTGGTTTGTTTTTTCTGTCTCTGAGAAAAATCCGTAATAATACTATTGTTGTTATGTGTCTATAATACAATTTTTCTTTGCTTTCTGTGAATCAAGGTGAAAAATTCTATCTATGAACAGAATATCTACGAATAGTATTTTCTACCAACAAAGGTTTCGGCAAAACGAGCTGTCTAGGAATAAAGATTTCTATGGCTAGTGCTTTCTATGGAACGAGATATCTACGAACAATATTTTCTAACAATAAAGTTTTCGGCGAAACGTGCTTTCTGAGAATAGACATTTCTATGAGCCATGCTTTCTGCATCCAGTAGTGTCGTACAAACGTGATTCTATATTACGTTCCACACTCGGGTAAAGGCCCTTAGTCCTCAACGTGAGCCTGATAAATTAGATAATGAGCCAAATAAAAATTTATCACCAGTTATGTTATTACTGTTATAAATCTCTTTGTACTTTGCGGTGAGCCATCAAACGGCAATTACAGATATCATGTAATTGACTGCACGGTTGGGCAACTTGTCGTGCAACGTGTCGCGGGTTCGATTTCCGCACGAAACAATGCTTTCTGTGATCCACAGATTGTTATTCCGGGTCTGGGTGTCATGTGTATGTGAACTTGTATGTTTGTAAACGCACCCACGACACAGGAGAAAATACTAGTCTGGGGCAACGTTTTTTTTTAAATATTGACATTAAAACAGGAAAACAGTATCTCAACTGGATCCAAAACTTAAATAGAAAGTCCTGTGCCTTTAGCCAAACGCCACTTTAGCGCTTGTCTACAGAGAGAGTAGAAAACTAAATGTACGGGAATGACAATGATAAGTGTCAAAATTTACGTCAATTCCATATAATTTGGTTTTCTATTCTACAAGTAGACAAGCGCTAAATGGCATTTGGCTACAGCTGCTCTACGGAATCACCGTTAAAGCCAAGCTTGCTTTTGTTTCCAGGCTTCTTCATATACTTTTGTGCCATCATAAACAGTTACCAAACCACAATAGAGCCAGATACAATATACTATTAATTTTATATTAAGTTGTTTTTCTATCGAGTGTAATACTTACCAATAAATCTATTCATTGTTCAAGATTGTCTTTTAATTTACTTACATTTTAAAACTAGTGTCAATATTATTTATATTATTTAGTGTATTTCCTAAAGGGTATAAACCTGGGAGTCTTCAAGGCCCGAGTGAATAGGTTGCTTATGGGACGACGTGCTCCATCGTAGACCGCATCATTGCTAACCATCAGGCGAGATAGTGGTCAAACGTCGCCCCATTAAATATATATATAAAAAAATATATCACAATATCTACATTATAGAAACTATATCAACGTGAACCATAGAGTAGCTGCGTGACTATCACCACGTTGTGTGACGCGGAATGCTGCTTATGAATGAGCCTCTAGAATGTCTTGAAACTAGTTGAGTTTGTCGTCAAACAGTTACGTGATTACGTAAAAAATATAATATAAATTAGTATGTTTCACGTAAGTTATAATACAAATGTAAACCTTGTACAGAAAATCGTAAGTACTCTTTATAGAAAATTCTACGTTAAATGTTACAGTTAAATTGTCCTTGTTTCTTCAATTTTATATTATATTGTTCACTTTCCTGCTTTTACCTAACGCATGCTGAAAAACTCTGTAATTGGCTTAAAGTTTCATTTCTACTGTTGCATAATGATAAGTACCTATGTATTTGTGGTTATAGAAATAAGATGTCCTCCTATAAGAATTATGTATAGAGCTCCTTTCGCCTGCGATACAGGATTATCCTAGTGCAGGCATCTAACTTTATGAGATCAAATTTACTTATTTAAGATATAGTTATTTTGTATTTTGCATTTTTGAATTATGTATGTATATATTATATTATAAATTTTACTTACTTAACTTTACTAAATAAGCTGTTGATAAATAAATAAATAATAAAGTAAACGAAATGCTCCCGAAAAACCGGCACAGATGATGGTAAAAATTATTTTTATTTTCATAAAAGTAAGAAATTGAATGTTTCTTTTATGTAATAATAGTTGTAATCAACTGGTCACGGCTGATGTTGCATGAATAACACGAAAACAAAACCAATTACAATTAAAAAATCATTTTTTTTGTCAGCGTTTCGGCAACGGTCCGTTTACATCCTGTATGTGTTATATCAGTATTAACATACCTATAATTTGAAAAAAGTTTTGATCCCATGTAGATGACATTAATTAAATTATCCAAATCTTAATGAAGAGTATATTAATTTAATTGAAAAGAAATACTTGAGCATAACTCGTTGATTATAAAAGTAAATACGAAAGTTGCCCCCTCTGTAGGCACAAGTTGAAAGTGAATCGTCTGTGATCAAAGACTTTAAATGAACTGTTTAATCTTTTGATTATTAAGTTATGACTTATTTAGAGACCTGTTTTAGGGGGCTGAGGGTTCAGAAGTACATTGGTACTACTGGGTTTTTTAATTTGGAAAGCAAATGCCTGATATAACTTATTGCGTCGATTTGTTTGTGATATTTTTGTTAAACAAGTTCGCCATTGTTTAAATGCTACATTGTAATTATCTACTGTCTTAGGTGTACATAATATTATATGTTACATTGATACTCATTGCATCTAGACACAGTACAACGATTTAAGAGCACATAAAGAATTGTTCTATGGACTGTTTGTTTGATTGGTTCTTGGTTCACTATAGTGTATGTAGCAGGCAGTCGATACTAACTTACTTAAGAAACATTATTAGAGATAATATTCATCTATTTTATCTTAGGATACAACTATAAATGTTACTTTTAATGTATGTCTTAGTACATTCATTGTTTCCATGCCATTACACTAGGAAGTAGTTAAAGATATTTCTAGAAGCAGTCCCATGCAATGCGATGATACACACTAACGAAAAACCAGTACAAACTGACCCCTAAATATGCGGAAAGGTGATACAAAGCGAGGTCATGATAAATTGGTTCTGTATAGCTCGACGTGTAGCGCTTGGTACATAGAATCACGTTCGGCCATAAGTCGTTTCCGTCCGTAATCTAAGCTCCGGCCTGGCAACCATACTATCTGGTCCTTGCCAAATACGCCATGAACTTTAATAACTAACGTAGTGCTCCAAATATTTTGTAATTAAGATAGATATTATTTGTATACTTTTTAATAGCTGGGTAATTATAATATTAATCTGAATTTACCTCGTTGGCCGAGTGGTCGCAAGGGTGACTACCGGGCTAGGGGTCGCGGGTTCGATTCCCGGGTCGGGCAAAGTATCCGTGGGTTTTTTAAAAATTCTCAGTAATAGCACGGAGTCTGGAATTGTGCCCGGTATATGGCAATAGGCATAACATAAATAGTGAAAAGTGGGTGTTACATTGTACAATGGCATAATGTGCACCTCTGCCTACCCTTTCGGGGATATAAGGCGTGATGTTATGTTATGTTATGTAATCTGATTTTTTTTTATGGAATAAGAGGCAAACGAGCATGCGGATCACCTGGTTGTAAGCGGTTAGCGCCGCCCATGGACACCTACAACACCAGAGGACAAATATGGTAACAAACGACTGTGTTTTCCTGAAGAAAATGTTTGTTGTGTCAATTAAACCATTTAAAGTATTAATGAGTGCTCAGTAGCGTTGTGTTACATAGATACTGTAGATGTTCAGTCCAATTTGGTTAAGACTGCGTTGTAGTAAATATGCGAGGTAAAGGAAAACACACATTTCCTAAGAGTTAATGAATTTCATACTAGCCTAGTACACAAATCTAAGCATCCTTATACAACAACGGTAATCAATAATCTAGGCCTTTAATTACCAAATTATCTAGTTACATAGCTACACCAAAATTCAGCTTTAAATCTAATTACAGCAAATGCTGCAGCGCTGCGAATTCCATCCATTCCATAAACGTAAAGCGCGTGATGATACATGCAGCAGCTGTAGCGCTTAATCTCAAAGCGTAGTGTAATCAACATACAGCGTACAAACCTTGAGGCGTGCGTATTTGGCAGCGACATTCTATCTCAGCTCAATGCATCAGCCGCGCTGCAAGCAATTAGGACGGGCTGCGAAATTCGCGGGTAGCGTGGGTACAATTTTCTAATTGTGATACGAGTTAAACAGAATTAAAAAAATGAATTAAAGGACACTACTGAAACTTGACTTCGTGATCTCCGAATCATCCTGTCTGGTATTTATCGACGAATTTTGTTTGTATATATGAAGTCAATTGAACACGCGGAATGGAAATTGGATATACTGTTTTCTTCCAATAGACTTATAAGCTGTAGAACACACATTTTCAAGGTTTTGGTGTTTTGTTATTATATATGTATGGTGTGCTTAATAAACTAACCTTAAAATTGTGAAACTACTGCTAAACTTAACAAGCAATTCTGTTTTATCTATTTACATGAAACTATTCGTTTGACCCGAACACTAAAGGGATGAAACAGTAACTGACAGACATTGAACAACTAGGGCGCAAATAAAACTAGAACTAACCACTTTTGGGTGTTAACATAAAAAGCCCTTAAACTTAATACAGCTGTAAACTGTGACGTCACAGATTGGACGTTTCCCTTATGACGTCATTACCGTTACGTTAGTAGATGCTTGTAGCAGCGGCGTTACGAGCAATCTAACGCGGATGAGGTAATTTCAGGGTTGCCAGCCGGGAAAATGACGCTACACAATTTTTGGCTTGGGATTTTCAATTTAAAAGCCATTGTCTTTGTTTTTGTTATTGAAAGTTTGGCAGCTTTATTAAAATATTTATAAAGTGGTAGCTTGAAACTGGTTAAAGGTTTGTGAGTATATGGAGTACATTCACACAATTTTTGTTTAGTGAGAAAGTTGCAAGTATATTTTGTACCTCGGTTTACATTTATACGGATCAACAGCCTATAAATGCCCCCTGCTGAGTAAAGGCTCTTCTCACACGGAAAAGGCTTGAGTATTAATCACCAGGCTTGCTCAATACGAGTTGGCGATTTTAAACGTATGACTAGAAATGATAAGCCCAGGTTTCCTCACGATGTTTTCCTTCACCGTTTGTTAGTGGTGTCTAAATAATTAAAGAAAGTACATATAACTCGGAAAAAGTCACATTGGTACTTGCCGTTGTTGATTTCGAAACCGCAATCTCCGGACCACTATGACAGTTTTTATACGACATTTATACATATAAAGGTCTCAATTTTAATCTAATTAAGTTTTTCGAAACTCACACTAGTAGAATAATATCAATAACTCTAGAATTTTGCCTGGTTTTTAGGTCATGACTTTTGGAACAATGGAACTAGTTTATAACAACGTTATCAAGAGTAGATGAACTATTATACCGTAAAACCATTTAAATGCACAATCAGTAGTAGCCCTAGTCAAAATTCGCGACGCGTACTACTGGCTTATTCCACTACATATGTACCTACGTAGTTACAGCATAGAGGTAGATGCAGCGCGAAATTGAGGGGAGTGATGAAAATTGTTAATTACTGCTGCTAATACAGATGTCAGTTTCATGTTTAAGTACTAAGCTAAGTTAGAACCTAACATAGCTAAGTAAAGTTATTTTTACTTTGTGCTTATTTCATGGCAAAGCAAAGCGGCTTTGGGTGGTAATTAAGTCAAAATCAATATATTTATTTAAAACCATAATTTGGTACTTTTGAAACGTCAACAAATACAAAATAAATAACAGACGGTCAGGCTGTCCGTCAGCGAAACTGGAGCGATAAAGAACGGCAAGAAACTCCATCCGTTACTATTTTACTCTTTTTAATCGAACTCTTAAAATTAGAACACTAAATAATTATATAGTCTGCTAATACATTTTTACCGTGACAAATCTATCTATGGCTGATACACATATGTATGTGTATTTATACATTGATATACATACAAAAAAGTACCTGTACGAGTCTTACCCTGACAACTAAACCTTAGGTAATAACATTCTATGTTAGGAATAAATTTATGTCCTTGTAACTTTAACGTAAATATTTACGAGGGATTTAGTTGTACTGAATAAATAAGTAGTCTGGAAACCAAATTATATTATTCATGTAAGTTAATACAATCGCTAATAGACATCTATTAGGCACAGTTATATCGGGAGGTATTAGTTTAAAATCTAAACTTGGATTGCTACTCCATCTTATTTGTATTGTGGGAAGTTTAAATAAAAATGCCAAGTCATTTATTTACCGCTCACTTTGATTGTAACACCCACGTCCATAAAATACAATGTAGTCCAAAATTATATAGGTAAGTCACAATGAAACATAGCCATACGTTTTGCGCGCTTAAATTTTCCACATTTGTACAGAGATATGAAACCCCTTGTTTATGCATAAGCCTTTTGCATATTCTGCTTGGTAGCTTGACGTGTAGCCAATTTGACCAATTTAGTACTGCGACCGAACGCTTAAATAATAAATGGAATAGAATATAAACCATATTGGAATAAAATAGGTATGTCAGTTATGTGTCGAGACTTGTTCAAATGCCAATTAGATGAGAGAAATTTTAATCATATGATGCATCTTTTTAAAGCAGCGATAGATTCTAGATTTGGACTGAAAAATCTAATATTGCTTTTATTCTTGAAATAGATATAGTGTTAAATCATTTATAATTAAGTAATAATGTGTGTTGGGTAATAATCACCCCCTTTTTAGAGCGAACACATTTCGCCAGTTACGTTATTAGTCCCTTGCGTAAGGGGTCGGGTACAAATCCAGATACTGCGTTTTCATAAGTTTTTCGAAATCCTTACGAACTCTCGAACTAATGATTAGTTAAAAGGATTTTCGTAGGATATCGCAATATTTATAATGATATAATTTTTCTCATTTATCAAATTAAAAAAATGTATTATCTAAGTACGAAGTTTTTCAGTAACTTTTCGCAAAATGCATAGGTTTTATTTTTGTGAAAAAATATAACAAAATGTCCTTTTTGGGTCACCTATGTGCATATTTCTGTGCCAAATGATTAATGACACATAACGAAAAGTAGAACGGGGCCTAGTTTATGTTCACTTTGATGTAAAGCCCAAAAAAGTTCTGGTCCATGAATTTTGTACATACAGTCATAAAGTAAAAGGTATAACTAACATAAACGTTAGGATTATAGAGATTAATATGCGGACAAACCCGGCTTTACGAGCTAGCGACCGTTCTTATGATGAATTGGTTTGTGGGCAACCTGATGGTTCTGCGGCTTATGTCGATATTTTGCCGTTGCTAGTGAATATTTTGTATTGGCCTACATACTTTACGGTATTCAGACTTGTTTAACATAATATAATGAGAATTAGTCGTGTTAGGCAGTGCAGTGGGTATCTATTTATAAACAAATTATGGAGCTACGAAGAACTACATTGGCCTTGGTAGACGTATCCCGAAATTTAAAAATAGGTGTCTTAATAAAGAAAGTATTCCATAAATTCAGGGATCGGAAATACAACTTTATGTAATTAGCTGACCGACATAACATTTGGCAAATGCAATCAACGCAATAAGACGTCTAAAACATGTATGATCCACAACCTGCATTGCACATACTCACTTAAAAATGTATGAATCAATCTCAATGGAGCTACAGGATGTTAATGCAACCATCATTGTCTAATGTCCACTATGCACATATATCGGTCAACATTCATTACAGTGGCTGGCTGCCTGTAAAGGGGTTAGCTGTTGACGTAATCAACAAGATAACGTGGACATGGATTGATGTAATTTGACGTAATTGTAGGCAGCTGTCGGACTAGCTGTTCTCTGAGCAGGTTAGCAAATTCTATGGTAAACTTGGAGAATGTTCTCGATTGAGGGGTGATGGTTGACTGTGTGTGATTATCGGCTTGTTTGAATAATTTTGACTGCGTCAGGGAGTTTCTGAAAGGATTAATTTTGTGTTTGATTTCATGATATCTATTTTGTTCGTAAAGGGTTAAAGGGTGCCTGTGTCATGTATGATTAGTACTGTGTCATAGTGTTTATAGCGAGCAATTTATTTATTTCTAGGTATATTGATTTGATTTTGACTTTAACTGATAGTTCTAGTGGTTAGTTAGTGCATTTAACGAAAGAAGAAAATGTTTGTGCTTGATAATATCATTAATTGAAGTTGTTTAAGATTTTTTTTTATAGCAATAGTCGGTAAACGAGCAGATCTCGGATGGTAAGCAATCGGGGCGTCGCCCATGGACACCCGAAACACTAAGGCGTTACCGGCTTTTTGGGAATTGGGAATTTGAGGATTGTGGAAAATTCGGGGATTCGGGAGACTAGGGAACCCCCTCCCTAGGTAATTGGGCCTCCGGTAACCTCACTCACACGACGAAACACAAAGCTAGCGTTGTTTCACGTCGGTTTTCTTTTAAGCACGTGGAATCACTCCGGTCGAGCCGGCCCATTCGTGCCGAAGCATGGCTCTCCCACACATAAAATATAAAAACTTAGGTCAAGTTATTTATCACGCATGATCCTATTTGTAACCAGCAGTGATTCATCAAATTCGAAGTGATTAAGTCACGCAGAAGCCAATCATTCACTCAGTGGTCTCGAACCTACCGATTTTTCGGTATTTCTACCGATATGGGCTCTGTTCTACCGAAATACCGAAATATAACGATTTTTCTACGATTTCACAGTATACATGGAAATTCTCCCGATTTTTCTACCGATTTTACACTTTTAAGTTGGCAACCCTTTTCATTTATGTTTAATGTTACGGGGAAGCCCTCAATAGTCTGGACCTAGTGCAGAATGTAGTTCATATATTTTGGGGAATACCCTTGACACCCTTGTGTCCTACAATTCGATGTTATAATTTTTATATCGAAGCTTGTAAGCAAATAACCAAACGATTTCCATTGAAAAATAACCCAATAAAAGGTTTAGACAAAATTGATCCAAAAAATGTTAAAATTGGCAAAACTGCTTCGATAGTTCCTGTGAGTAGGCTCTTTCCGAATATTGTTCACAGCAATGATTTCCAGGAAATTGATACAGAGTGGTGCATTTTAAGAAATTGTGAACAAATCAAAACACTTCCTGATGATGTAAAACTATTTTGGGATGAAGTAAGTTTACTAAAGCGTGGCGATGAAACTCAAATGTTTCCATTGTTGTCTAATTTCATTTTTTATATTTTATCACTTCCCCATTCATCCGCTAACGTTGAATGCATATTTTCACATAATAATCTTTTAAAAACAAAGCAGCGAAATAGGCTGTCTACTAAATCAATCACTGGTCTATTACATTCAAAACGACTCTTTAATTCAGCTAATTGTTACGATTTTGAAATTAATTCGAAGATGACTGCGGCTATGGCCAAAGAATATTGGTATAAAAAATAATTATGATTGTTACAAATTAGTCTGTAAGTTTTTTTTAATAAATAAACGAATTTTATTGAATATTGTATTTTTTTTTGTCAAATACCGATTTTGGGCACAAATATACCGATTTTAGCAGGCAATTCTACCGATCTCGCTCTATGACGTTCGAGACCACTGCATTCACTAGAACACAAACAACACATTCGCAATCTTGTCGCCATTTTGTGTTATCTTTATTACGGTAATGGAGTCTTATTCCCACGAATACATCAAGGGAAAGCTCTTAACACAGTTTAATGTTAGTTAACAAAACCGTTATAGGATCCGAACAGTTGTGAAGTGATTATTATCCAAGTTGGGGACATAGCTTCGCCTTACACGCGGAAAGGCCCATGTCATCAAGATTTATGACTTACCTTAAACTCGACTCAGTTACCAAATAGTTTACTAAGGATACCATATAGGTATGCAAGCAATTTGTATGTATAGCTGTTAGTCTGTTTTATAATGAATATGATGTTGTTGTCTCGTCTGTGTGATCGTTATGGCTAGAGACTAGCACTTCAAACTTTTTACCAGTAGTTAAGATTTTTTTTAAACTTGATATGTTGTTTGGTATCTTAAATGCATGTAACATTATTTTTTTGTTATGAATTTCATATCTGTCGATAAGTAAATGAGTAAATGTAAATTAAGTACCTACCTTTATTGTTTCTTATTCTATATTTATGTTTTGATTCTGTGTAGCTATTTAAAAAGATCTACAATTACTTTACGTTTAATTTAAAATATAATATGCATTATTTCAAACAATATTCAGTGTAGGTACGTAATTCAAACAATTATTTCAATATAACAGGGATTCCGGCTTTCATTATTGAAATACAGAATTTCGTTACATGTGGGAGTAATGTCGGCTGTGAAGCATTTTTCATTTAATTTCGGCCATAATGACGTCATAAATTACACACCACTCTTATCTTTTCCCCACTTTTTAAATTAAACTCTGTTTTTAAAACGTTTCGTCCGTTTTACGCACTGCATTATGAGTTTTTATTATTTATCTTTTGAGAGACTCAGGCAAGTGAATTAATTAATATTTCTAGTTATTATATATAGCGGATGTGTAGTATGAAGTATTAGGTAGGTACGTCAACATTAAAGATGTTCAGCAGTTTTAGCATTGTTCGTGTTTGTGAGAAACAGCTTAAATAGCAGTATGAAACTTAACCTAAGTAATAGGTATTAATAAAGTGTCGAAAACCTTCAATTTCAACATACATTAAGACATTAAGAGATATTTTCTTTAATCTGTTTCTATTAAGGGATTTTTATCTTTGATATGCCAACCCCTTCATACCTTTTAACAAAATATAACCAATCATTATACAAAATTTTTGCTTACAACAAAAAGAAAGAAAGGACTAACTCAACTGAGTTACTTATCAAATACCTGTTGTGATTCAATTACATTTTTTTGTGGTTTCTGAACATGGTGAAGGCAGAAGTTCACTGTAGTAAGCCTGCATCCAATTTATTAAGTTTTAATTCTCCAATGAGTAATTCACCTTCCCGTTCATTCTGGACACGATCTATCTGCAAATGCTGCATATCCTGAACTTTAATTAAGAGATCTTATTTTCTAAAGATATGAAAGCAACATAACAAACTGACCTTTTCCATTAGTCTATAATTAAATGTTTATAAATATGTAAACTTACAAACCATTTAATTACGAAACGAAATGCCACCAACAAGAGTCCCTGTGGAGTGTACAAACACGACACAAAACAGCCAATACTGTCCCGTACTTTTCCCGACTTTTATAAAACCTGTCAAAAAAACTTTTCCATTTTCTTTGGCACACACAATTCAATAAGTGCAAGTAAAGCTGAGTACATACAAGTTGGGTACATAAATCTCAGTTAGCACTGCGGGGTGCGCCCCACTCAATTTACTTCTATGGTCACCCTCCAAGATGAAATTACAACAGATAGTGCTTACCATCCCTTATCTTAAGGTGATTTAGAAAAGATACGTTATTTATGTCACTGTTTAGATATCAGATTTGTGTTAAATTATTTATTTATGTTGTTGCTTTTTTATTGCACGATGCAATTGTACGAAGTGCTTTTTTGTTTATAGCAACACTAATGTTTTTAAAATAAGAACTGTTAAAGTTAAGGTTTGCGATAAAAAAGAAAGTTAAGGTAGCTTTCTCTTTGTCTAGTCATTTATTTATTGAAAATCGTTATTAAAACGTTACTGGGTAAAAATAGCTTATATTTTTTTTATTTCCTTTTAATACGAAGTTATTAATTTATAGCGTTCAATAATAAATTCCGGTTTGACACGTATTGATTATTTAGCAAATCGGTTTGCTGATCAGCGTTTAATTCATATGAATAAACAACACTGGATGAATGCAATAAAAATAAAGCGTACCAGCGTTTCAGCCATTTGTCAAATAATCCAACTGTTGTGAAGTTGTTGTTTCATAAAATAAATTCAGTTGTTATGAGAGATAATAACTCAATAAAAAACTGTAAATAAAAACTGTAGTGCACAGGAAGTATGGATTACCGTCGATATATCAACGCTAGTGTTGCCAAGTTCGTGCAATTTCGTAGGATTTCCTAATATCTGAGGCCTTAGTACGAATTTGTTTTACGTTTAAAATATTCGAAACGAGTACGCGTTCGGCGCTCTGATTGGTTGGTTCATTGGAGCCGGCCAATCAGAGCGGCTACGAGCGGCTACGATTACTTTAAACATAAAACAAACTCGTTATAAGACCTTAGTTATGTTTGGGAATTGGGATGCTTACTATTAAGTGAAGTTGTGGTGTCCACTATCAAAATTTCAACACAGAAAACAATTATTTTGTAAAGATTTAAATTTTCACATTATTTGTGTATGTATAAAAGTGTATTTGAAAGGTTCTATTGCCAAACGGTTTCTATTATTAAAACGTATGTTCGTCCGTTCGTCTACTGCTTTTTAATTGTGATTTGAGTGGAATATTTTATTGCATAGTTACTTATGTTGTAGAAATGCGTATTAAAATAAACTTTGTGCAAAAAATGCTGAACAAATGTATAGACAATATAAGTGAAATCCTATTCGTTCTTGTCCGTTTTCTAGACTGCATCTTACTACAGGAACATTTTATTTTGCATTTTCTTTTAGTTTTTATTGGACAAAAGCTGGCAACACTAATCACTGCTACATGATAGTAATTAAGAAACTCGAAGCTTCGATGGTTTAAAAGTTTGCAGAAGAAAAGCAGTTTGTAACCGTATACACTTATTTGTTGTTTTTAATCGAGAACATAAGAATTATGACTTTCTTTGTAAGTAAAATACGGGATTAATTGATGTACTAATTACTACGGAGCAAATTCATTAACCGTGCAGACTTTACCTTCTAGATTAAAATTATCCCTGTATATTTTTAAAAACCTATTTAGTTTATTTTCATCGAATTGTATTTCACCAGTATTGAACTTAAGAAAAATTAAAAATAATATGGTTACCCAGAATTTTTTGTTGACTACTTACAAAAATATAATATTGTTAGTGATAGTTGCATTAACTCGCGGTGTAATAGAGGTGGGCCATTAGAGCTGAACTAAGCTAATGAAGTGGCGCAAAGTTTAATTAAGTACACTTTCTTTACAACAATGGACTGATCATTAGCGATGTTGCCAGGTAGAGACTATGTTGCCCGGTATAAAAACTGCTGTTAATAAAAGCTCATAAAGAAAGGATGTAAGTAAATTAATTATTCTTGGAGTCATTAAATTGTTTTTGTAAATATAAAAGCTATAAAGTAGTATTGGAGTGTGGATAATTTAAAAGTGATTTTAGTACTATAAGGTTCATTTGGTATTGATATCTTGTATTGAAATAAGTAAAAACTAGTAACAAATGAAAGAAAATCTTATCCATCTTAAAATCGTCTGTCGTATAACAACAACGATTCGAAATAAAAATTGCAACATAATTTATAAAGGATTTTGAGTAATAACGTATCTCAAGTCAAACCCACGTCGGAACGCACACGGCATTTTTCCACCGCACCGAATTTTACTCAATAAATACGATAAGAAAGATGGTCGACACGCGGCCAAGCCGACCGTGGCGGGAATACGCATTTATCACAGACAACCTATCCTGCTGGGTTGCCAGGGATTTGAAAAAGGAATCCTTGGAATTTTGATAAAAATAACATTCTGTTTTTAAAATTGCCTATTTTCTTTTCATGTTTGTGGCTTTTTGCCAGTAATATTAAAATTGTATTGTTATGGAAATTGTTATTACTTATTAGGCACCTATTCATCATTTATTATTATGACATCACTATTGTTTTTCCGAAGACGTAATACCATATCGGTATTACATTATTATTGGATCAATAATAAGGAATAATAAAATTCTAATCGTATGCGTTAGTCGTTCATATTTCTTGACATTCCAATATTTGAAAGAGAAACGCAATAGGGTAAAAGTTAGGGTCGAAGGTTGTCGAAAAAAATAACTGCCTACTTTAAAGTGTAGGTAATATTAAAAAAAATAGCAACATATTTTGATAATTAAATCATACTTTAATCGGCATGCTGCATTGTTTCTGAAAAATAATTTAATGTTATTTTAATAAATGCTCGTAAGTAATGTATTGTATTTATTGCATGATAGTATTAAATTTTGATAGTGCCTGCTGAAGAAGAATATTTGTTTATTTTGTTTAAATCAGTTTTAATGAGTATTTCGCCAACGTATGCCAATCATATTTACCTATTAATTACTATAAAAATACAGAGAATTATTGAAACAGTCACAAAGAGTAATCAATAGATAAACGAGACTGATAGATACAATAAGAAACAATTCTCACTGCACGGTTGGTGCGGTGGCTGGGCAACCGGCTGCCGTACAACGTGTCGCGGGTTCGATTCCCGCACGGAACAACACTTTATGTGATCCACAAATTGTTGTTTCGGGTCTGGGTGTGATGTGTATCACATACTGTATGCATGTCTATCAAAATATTCGTTTCTATAAGAAAATAAAAAATACGTGTCTTATGATTTAAAATCTAAAAAAATAAATATAAATTTAGCAGACGGACATTAAAAACAAAAATTAGGCATCTACCTTATTCTCCATTTAAAATAAATTCCTACTCATTTAATGAGTATCGTTCCTAACAACATGTTGCCAGAATCGATGTTAAATCAATGAAGAACAATTTTCTTTGCGGTCCCGCACCAAATCCTGTCTGAGAGTAAATTCAATTTGAAGGAGAACGCGCTACAGTTGGCGAGTTTTAAGAACGGCCGCAAGCCGTAACTAGTTTGCTTATAAATTAAAGAATCTGTTTAGAATCTCGTTAACATTGTTTTGAGTACAAACTTGATATACTTAGCTTATAGTGGTTCTCGCGTGGTTTGGTTTTAAAGAACAGAAGCTATAATGGATACTTTGGTTCGGCTAATTTGTTAGTGTTCTCGTAAACGTTTTTCAAATTAATATTAAGTTTAAGTGTTTTATTTTTAAACTTATTGAAGTATCACCTTTAAAAAAAATATTAACTGTAAACATTCATTTTCTAGAGCGATTGGGTTAGCTTTGTAGCGGAGTTGTTCCAGGGTCTTATAGAATTATACAAAACGCAATATGTGATGTGGGCGAGATATAAAATGTTAAAATTTACATATTAAAACTATCAGAAATTTCAGAATGGAATGCAGACTTTTAACCAGAATTTACATTATTTAAAAATATACATCGGTATTTGCATGAAACAGTAGGTACTGGTGTCGCATGAAATGTTTTAATAGTGCAGTACACGAGTTGACTTTGCATAAATAAATTAATTTACGTTCATTCATTTATGCTTTTGATGCTGGAATTTTGAATAGGTTCAAGAAAATACGACACGATGTTAAGTTATGATAATTTACGAGTTTTCGTAAAAGGGCCGCTGTGAAATGTCTTACATTAAAATTTCTTAACTGACTGCTTCATTGGCCGAGTGGTCGCAAGTGCGACTGCCGGGCAAGGGGTCTCGGATTCTTAGATTCTCGGGTAGGGCAATGTGTCATTGGGTTTTTTTTAATCTCAGTAGCAACACGGAGTTTGGAATTGTGCCCGGTATATGACGATACGCTACATGGGACTCATCATATAAATAGGGAAAAGTAGGTGTTACATTGTACAGTGGTATAATGTGCACCTCTGTCTACCCCTTCGGAGATAAAAGGCAGGATGTTATGTAAAATTTCTTAACAAACCAGACTGCATGGTTGGCGCGGTGGCTGCCGCGCAACGTGTCGCCGGTTTGATTCCCACACGGAACAACTCTTTGTGTGATCCACAAATTGTTGTTCCGGGTTTGGGTGTCATGTGTATGTGAACTTGTATTTTTGTAAACGCACCCACCCACGACACAGGAGAAAACCCCAGTATGGGGCAACGTTTGTAACGAAAAACCATTTACCTGTATTTCTTTTTTATTTTAAATCCGATTATACGAAAGCTACTTGTATTTAATTTACTATTTTCATTCTTATTTAATAGTTTTTTAGTGCCCTGATCACTATCGTACATAGTAAAACCGTAACCAGCCACTAACCAGCATATTGTAATTTAATCCTGAATATAAACTATAATAATATGAATCACCAATATAAATATAAAATTGAATAATAATTAAACAAGCGCAAAATGTAATTTTAATAATTATTTCAACACCATTTCGACTATAACTATGCAATCAACTCAGAATACAGACTACTAATAAGATTAGCCATCTACAATGTACAAGCTAGATTAGCGATTACACAATCCTAATTCAAAGCTAACCTTTGATTCAATTACGGTTACAAGGTGCTTGAGACAATTGTTATCAATGCATAGACATAGATACGTATGTATTGTGAGAGTTACTGAGAAAGCTAAGTCTAGTTGGCTTCTCCGAAGAGGTAAGCTGAGATACATGTGTCGTGTCATATAGATGTACCATGCTTCTTGTATTTATTATAGCATCATAGTAAGTTTTCTCCGAATTCCGAAGAATCACAACATAAATATTGTTCATTCAAGAATCGTATTCCTTACTTTCTGTAATAACACTATCTGCCTTTGGACCGCCAACGCGCTAGTGTGTTTATTAAACTGTCAAACACTGCGAGGACACCGTTAACCGCAACCTATTGTTCTTTAATTGTGTCTATAATGACGGTACTCAAAGGTTTAATAAATTAAATAGTATCTGACTAATTTTTCTCCAACCACAAAATCATTGTGTAGGCTTTTCTCAAATGAAAAATAAAATCAAAGATATCTAAGAACCTACGACATATTCTCAAATTAACAATCCAATTCACACGGCGATAACCATTCGAAATAATAGAAACAACTAGTGCTAATCTTCTGAAATCTCTTTAATTAAATATTATTTAGCTGGCACGTGTTCTAATTTTCAGTTTAGAGGAATCGAGTCAGGTCTTAATGTCCATTAAAGCGCCCCTGCAATTATAAGCGGAGACTTTATCTTTATTAAGGCGAGGAGCCTTAACGATCCAGGGTGGTGCAGTCAGTAAATTGAGCGAATTTTTGTTCTATTTTCGTGGCAAAGAGTTAATGTTGCATTGTAAGTGGAAATAAGTGAATTGAAAATGTGTTTTGTATGTGATTTTTTATTTGTTATAGTAGTCGATTGCTTGTTTGGCGGATCTCTTAAGTTATTATATGTTTAAACTGAAACACCACGAGGACACCGGTGTCTGCAACCTATTGTTCTTTAATTATGTCTATAATGACGGTACTCAAAGGGTTAATTGAGAACTTCCTTGATACATTTTCATTACAATATTTAGAGCTTGTAAGTAAATTATTGGCGGCTAAAATTATATGCTGAAGACTATAAAAGTACTTGAATAAGTTCACTTTAATAAAACTACGATTTAAGAGTCAAAACACATCGGAAAGCCGAATAGAATTTCAAAGAAATCGCTGTCATAGTCCTACGTGTTCAGAATGATTTGGTACAACTTCACAGACAACTGTATTTTGACTCCAACAAGTTTTGAAATCGTTTAGCAGAAATAATGTCAACCATAACTATTTGGAATGAATTTCTTTACAAAATATATTGTAAGATTTTACAGAAACATAAATAGGTATAAAACAAAATTCTGACTGATTACAAGTTTCTTTGGTTTTATTTTTAAACCGTCGCCCCACACTAAGATTACATACACCATACCAGTTCACATACACATGACACCCAGACCTATAACAACAATATGTGGATCACACAAAGAGTGGTTCTGTTTAGGAATCGAACCCGCAACACGTTGCACGGCCCCGAGCGTACGGGGCGTCGCGTTCCGCGCGCGTCTCAAAGAGCCATCAGACCACCACAGATGGGGCCCAATAGGGCCGATGCCGATTCGGAGTCGCGGAGAACCTAACGGGTAACCGGGGCTTCGGCTCGACGTGCAGGAGAAGGAACGGGGTGGTTTTTAGTCAGTAAGAGTCTGACACTTCCTTCCGCCTCACCCAGGCGTGAGCAGTCATTCGATGATTTTCCCCCCTTAAAAAAAAAAAAACACGTTGCACGGCAGTCAGTTGCCCAACCATCACGTCAACCGCGCAGTCATCATCAGTAGGTATTTAGTGTTAATCGATTGTGATTATAAATTAAATCCCTGTTATAACTATAGTCAGACTTTAGTACCTTGTCTAACAACATCGATTGGATGTAATTTATAGAGATAAATGTTTATTCAACATTCGTAATTATTAACTTTCTCCGTGGCGTTCGGCAGAACTTTCCGATAGCCAACATGATGTAGTTGTAGGAGTATTTACCTTTCTGGAAGTGGTTTATAAAACTGCTTTAGGGCAGAGCTAAGACATTACATTATCAAAACTTTGTGTTTACCAAGACATCATAATCTGAGGTCCACAATTAGCATACATCCATATTTTCCTTTAAATATCTCCGCGGAGTATTTTAATAAGAGCGACTATCTGCCGGTGCAACGGGTGCTAGCATCCTTAATGGACGGTGGGCCGGATGCTGGGAATTGTTTTAGCGAAGCCCATCGCGAACTAATAGGGACGGCTGCCTGCTGCCTTCAACAATTGGGTTAGTTCTAATGAATTGGAGCCGTAACGGTCGAACAAATTGTACGAAGATATTGATACAATTTTATAGTTATGAGCAACCTTTTGTACCTGCGGAGGGTAAAAGGTTTGAACTCTTTGTTGCTATTGAGAATGTTTGTTTTGATGTTTGGACTCAAATTCTTGGCTGATGTAATGAATGAGGATTGGAATGTCCATATATTAAATTGAAGTTTACTTCCAATATACGTGCGCAAACCACACAAAATTTCTTCGTTCGTCTCAAAACCGACATCTTCAATGTATCTCTCATCGCACTGACTTCTTTCATTCTTCCTTTTTCATTCAAGCTGTTATTCTGTGGAATGCGTTGCCCAAGGAGATCAGAATGGCAACAAGTCGCACTATCTTTAAATTTAAAGTCCGTGAGCAACTAATTAAGCATTGGCAGACTCAAAATAATTAAGGAAGCTATTCGAACAACGTTTTCTTTTTTTATTTTTTATATAATATATTGTAGTATTTATGCAGTATAAGTATTTGTTTAGTAGTATGTATTATATGGTATGTATATGTCTATTTATAAAATATTGTATTAATATATTTATTCTATAGGTATTTATGTGTGTAGTATACATATTACATAACTTTTTTTTTTTTTTGATTGTGTTCTGGCTTCGCGACCACTTCATTTCTCTGCACTTCCCTATGGTTGACTGTAAGAGAATGCCTTAAGGCATTAAGTCCGCCATTCACGGTATTTTGTGAAGAAGAAATAAATAAATAAATAAATAAATAAAAGTTTCGTAATTGCTTACCTTTGATGGATAGATTTTCATAGCGATCGCGAGCTCCGTTTCATTGTCTTGTGCTGATAAAAAATGACAGTATTACAGTCTTACTTTTTAAATAGGTTAAGTATGGGTACTGACAACTTAATCTACCTATTACAATTCTATATCAAAACAAGAGACAATCCACAATCAAACAATGACAAAATAAACAATACAATCTGATCTCGATATCAACTAAATAACACAATAAATAATAATAAACGAGTAAATAGAATGACTAACGATAAATACAAACAATTTATTGTAATGGTGAATTATTCGGAAAGTAAATAATACAGTTTGTGCAAATGTGCTGATGATAACATCAATACCGATGTACAAACAATTTATTATACGACTATAACTTGGATATTGACTACTTTGTTCAGCATTTGTTATTTAGGTCAGCAAAACCCTTTCAATTATACGACGAGGTATAAACCTACTTTGTATAATTACTTAACACGTTAAACGCCACTGGGGGTACTGATGACCACTGTGATTTTATATATCTGCCATCGAGTGAACAGGTTGCTTATGGGCAAGCGAGAGGCCAAACGCTGGCCAATTATATTATATATGAAATGTAATTGGTTGTAAGAAGAGGTTTTTCTTTTGTTACATCGAATTTTGGATTAATTAGCGTGATGTTATATTATTGTTTACGACTATAGGGTTCAAATGACATGCCCTATACTATTAATCTAATGGTTATTAATAGTAATCTAAGCTCCCTGTACATAAAGCATAGTTTTGGCAGACATATTGTTCCTAGCAGTGACGGAGTCATGGGATATAAACCTGAATTATGTAACGGCTATGGCCGGCAGCCAGCCGGTTCAAACCAGAAAAATGCAAATGTTCCGTCCCACGCTCTATCTGGTTGTAAGCAGTGATTGAGGATTTGGTGGTGTATGTCTTGATGGTGGTGGTGAAAGGGTTTTATGGTAGGAATAAATATGTGTTAAGTGAAAGGAATACATTGAGTGCACACCATTTTTTTGACTGGATTTGTTTCATATTTGCTTTACAAAAATGTGTACTTTGCGATTATATTTTTGCTTATTTTATTGAGCGTATAAAATAAATTATATACACTTATTTTTATTATAATCAGTGTATCTAGAAATAACTATTTATTTAGTACATTTAGCGAAAGTTATCATTATACGTGTGTACTTTGCAAGAGCGATAAATAGTACATTTCTAATATAAATTGCATAGTATAATATGTATTTCAAAACTAATATTTAATATCATTCTTAAAGTTTTCTGTAAAGAAATATAATGTTAACAAAGGTAACAAGTCTGCATTGCTACGCCGTAGGCGCGTAGCGTGCGCTTGTAGCGTCGTAGTCGCGTAGCACGTACTTTATTATTTCAATTTCAAAGCATATAACTATATATTCTTCGCTGGCAAGAAAACTCTTGCCAGCGAAGAATATATAGTTACGCAAAATGCACGTTTAAAAATACTATATTATATGAAGTTAACTATCAATTTGTGAATTTAAATAACCTTTAACAAACAATAATGCTTATTACTCTACTGCCATTATTGGCTCTCTATCTGAGAGGTAAGCTATAATGCTGCATTATGTATTCTAACTTGATTTTGTAAAGTATTAATAATACAAGTAAATCTACTATAGAAAAATGTTCAAGATAAACCACAAGACTTCAAAAACCATTCTAAATACTTATTTCAAAATAATCCGATGAGTCATCATATTTCCTCAACATGGCTGTACAAATACCGAGGCGAGCTGAGTTAATAAAGAGAGTAGAAGTTAATAAAATTATAGGCTTAATTGAGCCAAAAATATGGAGTATCGGTAATAAACAACGTTGATCATGATTATTAAGCGGCTATGACACAGCGTGGGCTATCAAATGAGATTGCTTGTGACACCGAAGTTCGTTGACTATATCCGAAAATGTCTATTACATTTTGTTCTTGGAGTATTTATGAGTAAGACTTTTATTCTACGAAGTCGTATTCTAGGGTGGCTAGATCATCTATTAGTCATATATATATAGTCATGAGTTTCATGTGAAAGGGTGTAAAAAAAGATGTTAAGTTTTATAAGTATAACTGAAAATGTCTAGGACTTGAGGTAAAGAATTTTATATGGACGTATTTATTACTTAAATGTTATTTCAATATCATTTAATGTATTATCCTTACTTATATTATAAATCGGAAAGTGAGTTTGTTTGTTTGTTTGTTTGTTCTGACTTCACGCCGTAACTACTAAACCGATTGTATTGAATTTTTGCAGACGTATAGTCAGTAGTCTGGATTAAATAATAGGGTACCTTTTATTCCGAAAAAAATTGATATTCCCGAGGGAAAACAAAAGTATTGGTATAGATGGCGCTGTATGTATTGGTATATGCCACATAGGCTACTTTTTATTCTTTTGTGACGCGAGGGAAGCCGTAAAAGCTAGTTGAAAATAAACGTAATCTTACCATCATATAGTCTTATTAATCCAGTCATATATAGGTTCACCTTCATCTAACAGTTCATTCACCAGCATTAAAATTCATTACACCACTGTAATATCAATACATCATAACTAATTTTACCACTACAATATCACCACATTCGCATTTTAAAAAGTAAACATCTCCAGCATGAAATCTTCGTAAACGAACTCTTACCCCCATTTCTCTCGAACATGAACTGACGTGTACCAATTACGGTTACAGTTCGGTGTGTAGAGCATCCATTAAGGGTAAACAAGTTATTAAATAGGACACTGCTGGGCGTGGTGGCTCCGTCATTATGAGATCGTGGCGCCGATGCGGCGGTCCTAGTGCAGTCCTGGACATTCATGGCAAGCAAACGGCACATAAATGGTACAACATAGATTTGCTAAATGTATGACATTTGTATGAAATTTCGCAAGTCATTTGAGATGCTTTGAATGTTTTGTGTAATTCTGGCTAATCGTTGTGTTAGTTTTGTGAATGGTAAGTTTGTAGGGATAATATTATATAGTTACTTACTAGGCGTTAATGGTGCTGATCAATATGAAATACGTGATGGAATCTTCGTTAGGAAAATGAGATCTGTATGAAGAACATTTAGGACATCCTTGGTGAGAGTCTACAATTTTAATTTGTTTTAAAATATAAATATTGTAGGAAATGTTGGTTGTTAATGTCGATGCAACATAATTAAATCACCCGACAGAAATTACATACCTCGTAAATTTAACCAAGAATATTTAAACAGGCTGTAATAGAAATTGAGGTACATATAATAAAATTGTAGAATTTGTTTGTCAGAATTTTTAATGACTTATTGAGAGATATTATTGACATAAAACGAGTAAAACGATTTAATGATAAATCAATGCAAATGAACGTTGGCGGTTGTGAACGTTTTAGCTTATTATGCAAATGATTGGCGTCGACCTCATTTCATAGAGCTACTGACGCTGAAGTGACACGATTCATCAATAGCTGCCCGATCACTTTTTAACACTTATTCACACTTTTAGCTCTTTACAGCATCAGATTGATACGTTTTAAGCGAAGTTGATGAGTTAATAAATGGCGGTTTTTATTAAATTGCATCATACGTGATTTTTGCTGACTATCTAGTGAATTTAAATAGTGAAGGATTATTTATTCTTAACAAATGTAGGTAGTGGTAGTAGAGACTTTTAGTAGTATTGAAATCTTTGTTTGTTTGGATGTGGTTTTTTCGAATATAATCGTGTCTTCATAATATTATTATGTTTCCTGTTTCCATCAGTAATGCCATTCCGACAAATGAATTATTAAACACTTTTTGCTTTTAAAAACACGTGCAACAAAAAAGCCATCACGTGCGTCACAACCGACACGTCGACACAATAAATCCGTAACCTTAAATACGAAACAATGTTCACGAGAATGAAAAAAAATATTCCAACTTATTGAAAAATAATACTGCGCAAACAGGAAAATAATTTCCTGTTGGTGAAATTTTCTGTTTTTTTCCTCGATTTTTTCAATCCTTTTGAATTTGGTTGTCAAGCGAAGTGCGTGGGCGGATTATTTTTAATATTTTGGAAAGAGGCACGTTTTGTCAATAAGGGAACTCTTCCCTTCCCGATTACTTTGCGTCAATACCTAATGTAAATAGGGGGTGAAGTATGACATTCTTTAGAGTTTTTTCTGTAAAAATCTTTGCATGTTTCCTCTCTGATATTTGCTTTCCCATTACGTATTGTCATCTTTGATATGGGAATCTGAATATTGAATATCGACAATGTATGAAAGAGTTGGATTATGATGAAGCGACCTCGATTTATTCGTATTGTAAGGCGGTTGTTGAGAATTGGTTATTGAAAAAATTCGTGGAACATTAAAATAATTTAAAAAAAGAACATAATTTCTGACAGGGATTTTTAAATCAAAAATTGAATTCCTAAACATGGTATAGTATAGTACATATTATATTATGGTTAATTCTGATTTTAGTCAGTGTTCTTTGTTATTTTGACTGAAAACGAAGACAAAAATTATTTTAAAAGAGAGCTCTGCTCTTATATGTCTGCAGAACAGACAACATCAGAGAAAATATAGCCGTTCATCGTCTAACAAGACCGCAGTTGCGCTATCTTGTTACCCTCACATAGATAAAAATCCTACAGTAGGGATGTGGTAAAATTAAAGTTCACACTTCTACAGTCATAAATAATGTTAGGACCGCAAGCTGACATCACCGATAAAGGGGCCAAAGTGAAATTGCCACCGGTTTACCTTCCGCGCTACCCACCTGCGGGGTCGCGGGCTTAGCCAGACAACGTAATGTATGGAGCCATTTGTTATAATTTGAGACGAACTCCGAAGCAGAGCATTTGCCAGTAGATCAACTCGGTGTAGCAAACATACCGGTGTACATCATTGATTCCCGGATGAAGTTTTCCTAGCGTATGTGGTTAGGTTTTCAGTGTACGTGATCACGATCCCGACGCTTCCAAGAATTTCAATTAATCAAGTTTAGTGAATTTTGTTCTGAATTGCGCAACATTTAATGTTACAATTTAGATAAATATTTAACTCAGCTATTAATAGAACGGTAATTGTTTATCGATTTTATTGAAGCTTCTGTAAAATATAATTGTATCGTACCCGAGAAAGGTCTTCGATGACAGTCTGATTAATCCATTGGATTAATCCGATTTCTACGGGCCAGTATTTATTGTTCGAAATTTTCCAATAAGTGATCTCGAAGGGTTTCTCATTTAGATACTAAACGTAATATCACGCTATTTTTCTCAACTAAGTAGGCAAAAATACGAGAGGGGTAGATTAATCTACTAACTTATTGGCAAGGCATTACATTTATTCAAGGGAGTTTACTATACTGACTACTATACTCAGATAAACGTAAATAGTACACTCCATATTAATTTGACCTACCAGGAAATCGATAGATCATGCGTGTAAAGAACATTTATTTTGTCGATATCGATCGAACCCAAGACCCCCTGCCCAGCTGTCGCACTTGCGACCACTCGGCCAACGAGGCAGTCAGTTTTAACATTTTGTCTATTGTACTAAATATTGAATTCTATTGTTGTAGCATACAATTGTATGGTCTTCAAAGCGTTATTGAGTGAATGACTGAAGGAATTACTGAGAAACGTTAATGAATGAATGCTTTGTAAGTACTAAAGGTTGACAAGAACGTATGTAACTAACAGTAAGCAAAGTTAATTTGGTACAAGAATAATAAAAGATTGATTTAGTACAGAGAGCCATGTTATTACACAAAATTGTGTGCTAATGTACAAAATGAACTTAAGTTTCTAGTACATAGATGTTAATGTTTAAAATTACAAAACATTTTTTGGAATTCGCGTCTTCCAGAGATTTGCATTTCAAACAAACAACGGTCAGTTGAATGTGTTTTGTAGTTGTACGAGCATCGCCGCATAATTAAGTAGTCCTAGTTTTTGAAACTGTAATCTTTAATTTATATTAGCTGAATAGGCAATCACGCCATTTACGCGGTTTGTGTAGTTTACTATATTGTGATACACGTACATACATTTATTAATTAGTTTTTTACAATAAACTCAATCCAGTAGTACGGGCACAATACGGTGAATTTATTTCCTACTAGCTGTACCCGCGATTCGTCCGAGTGGAATAGTGATTCACAGCTCTTCCCCCGGAAATGATAGCGTGATAATATGTAGCCTATATGTTGACCCTACCTGTTAGTAATATTGATGCAAAATTTGAAGTAAATCCATACAGTACTTTTTGAGTTTAACCCGGACAGACATACAGACAAACAGACAAAAATTTTAAAAACCATTTTTGGCTTCTTTATCGATTGTAGATCACGCCACAAGCATTCTTTAAAAAATATTCAATGTACAGTTTTCACTTTCCTACGATTTTATTATATGTATACATAGATAGATATATTTAGGTACAGATGTATATCTGTATCTAGATAGATCGACATCTCGTCTACTGAACCCCTATTTTATCACTCGACATACAACAGTCTTCTGTACGGGCTAGCGGTTTGTTCAGTAGTTTTGGTCTTTATTTGGCACTTCAGTAGTGTACGAATTAAAATTATATTTCCCATAAATTATGCAAATATTGTCAAAACCGTACATCTATAAATAGATGTAAACTAACCACCTTTCCATAGTAAAAAGTATGTTGTCCGGAAAGTTGTGTTTTGGTAAAGCCGTGAAAACTAAAAGCCGGCAGCATTAGGCCATAAACACGGGAGTTTCAGTAAACTTTCAAACTATAGGGATATATCGTAAATTTTAAACGACACTAAAGTACCGTACCCGAAGACACGGCCTTTATTTTGTCGGTTACACTAAAGTTGGAAATGATATACAGATTCGTTAAAATACACCCAGAACTAAGTAATATTATTCAGAAAGTTCTACTGAATATGAATTGTAGAACAGACTACAGTCTCAGTTTAGATTTCAGATTATAAAAGAAATATTGGAATTAAGAGTTACCTGTATTATTTTAAATATGAGTTAACACACATACTCCATTTATTGCTTACTCTGTGTCGTTCCGAAACGCTCATTCTAGTAATCCGGGGCTACCATGCATTGTTTATGAAGTACCCTCCGGTGTAACATTTAAATTGTACCTGATAGATTTCATTAAACCTTTCCAAACCGCACATTGTTTTTCAGAGTTAGCCGAAGTATTCCAATTGGTTTGTTCGGGTACACGTGGGTGTATGGGCTCTGCTGCTAAAGTATTTTATTACGATTCCTTGCTTAGTCTCAATTACTTTTGATCTCAATGAAATTCTTTACATCGTTATATTGTATTTAATATTACATTGTTTTAATCTCTGTATCGATTAAAAAGACATTAATTCAGAACACTTTTTAAAAAACATTAAAATGTACGATACGCTTCAAAGTTGTGTTGTTTGCGTAAAAAAATAAACACAAACGCTTAACAAAACTTTTCTCAAACGACGAGATAAACCCAAAAAGTTGAAAATTTGTCGCGGAAATATGGCACGAAATTTGTTCGTCTGCGCCGCAGTTTTTATAAGGAAAGATATCAGTCGAGCCACCATTTTAGTCTGGCACCTCATGATGGTTTGCTAGCAAAAAAATATAGTAAAAGTCAATGTAAGTTAGGACTTTTGAGTTGATTTTATGAAGTCACCGTGTGTCAGAATATGCTGGGCACTGCATAAGTGTGATTTCCGGGACATTAGGCTTGATTCGTATTGAGAGGTGACAAAAACTCGACACAGATTTTCACTCAGCCTCCAAACTATTCGCTGAAGAGATACGAACCGGGTCAACGTAGAAAAAGTTGAATTGTTCAAGTCTATATATTGGAAGCGTTTGATGTTACCTGTCACTGGGATATTGAATCGTTGAGCAAAGTACTAGAGAGATGATATATTTTTTTCATGTTTTTAGCACCAAACAAAAGGCGTGAGAGTATTTCGAAGAAAATACAGTGATATACGTAAAAGTATAGGACAAGTATTATTGTCAGTACCTACTGAAATAAAAAACTTGCTCCCTTTTTCCATGTTAAGTTTCTACTTGGTTGTTTAATATTTCATGTATTAGGTATCCTATGAAGTAATTATTACTAGAAAACCTTAGTAAGATAATGTTCGGTGGACTGTTTTTTTTATTTATTTCCAAAGAGACAAAAGGTGTGGTTTTTTAATTGCTTCTATTTTGAACGACGATATTAAAGTCTCGCTTTCAGGTTAATTAATAATTCTTAGCCTTGTTAATGTTCATAAATAGTATTAGTTTTCTCAGAATAAACACTAAATACACAGAAAACCTTTACATTTCACAATAACTCCTATTTTTGGGACTATTATATCTTAACTTTATATATGAACAAGCACTAATTAGAAGAATTCCTAGGATTTGGTATTTTAGAGTTAGCTGTTGACCTCAACGCGGTTACGACTCAAGGACATACTATAATGAGTCCCTAGAATACCATTCGGGAACTTAATAGTAGTTATACATAGTGTTGTTAAGAAATGTAGTCTCTAAGTGAGTCATCAGCTAAAGTGAGGAACGTAATGGAAACTATTTAGTTCTCAGAATGTACCAGACAGTTTTATTTTTATTCTACAATTTGTAGTTATAGTTTTATACGTCCTTCGTGCAATAAAGTTTATAAGGCCCTTGTATACTTTAAAAGAGTGTTTAGGGAACAGAGAGTATAATTCCGATGTGCGATGTGGGATTTCGTGACGTCATCCGTTGATTTGTTTTTCATCAAGCTGTCATTTGACATGTGTCATATCATGTCGCCACAAGTGCAATTGTCTTAGGCAAGTTACATTTTGAGTTATAGTTGTATTGCATCAATATTTCAAAATTTACAACGTAATGTTATAACAAACTCAACTTCAAAGTAACGCAAACACATCCAGGTACTCGTCCAATCATCGCTCGGTAAACGGAGCGTGGAATAAGGAAATCTCGTCACATGTTTCAACATACCTACGGAACCCAGCGCCCCACTGCGCGGCATCGTATCGCATTTTCCAAGTCATAAAACTAAGTGGATTTGGCGACGTTTCAATAACTTTACTACGGATCTCCGAATTTCCGTACCGTGCGGTATAGGTGTTATAATCGTACGACTACATTTTACCCAGCACCAAATAATGGAGGTCGTAAAAATCAAAATAGTCGTAAATTGATGTAATGTCCCAGTAAAAGCATTTTGAGTTGTTGTAAAATATTTGTGGTTGTATGTAGTACATTTGAAACAATTCATTTTCATATGCGGAGACAATGTGGTTTTTATGAGCCTTTTAGTCATAGCTTTAGCTGGGTTGTAAAGTAATGTAGTGAAAAATAATTTACTTTAAGCCAGGGTTGAATTTTGGCGATCACTAAGTCTGCAGTTTAAGTAAATTATAGGTCCGGATCTACCATGATAACTGGAGGCGTGAAATTGTATAAAGAAAATAAAAATATATTTCAGAGCGCTTAATATTTGTAATTAATACGAGGAACGAACTTCATCTAGATCCCAATAAGATTAAAATCACAATACGAGTAACTTATCAATTTGTTTATCTATAATTAAATTTGTAAATAATGGATATCAATTATGCATTGGTGATTTACATAGTGTTGATTTTGTGAATCAAACCTTTTAAGCTGTCTTCAGACTAAGGACTCCAGTTTAGAATATGTCTCGAACAGCTATCATAAGTAATGAAAAGTATTGTGATTAAACTGTGATTAAACTGAATTTTTATCTCCAGGGAATAAAAGATTTGCTGTTTTGATATAAAACTTCACTAGCAGATCAACATTGGAATAGAAATGCGATATTTTTCTTTAATCTCGCGAAGTTGCGATGTAGGGCGCGGCATAGAAAAATCGCGCTTCCCAAGTGTGTGTGAATTTTTAATAAAACTATTCAGTGCCACCCCTAACCCATACAAGGGGTGAATGACACCACATAATTTTACGATGAAACTACGTGATAATACCGAAGCAGTACATATTTGAATTTTTATGATAACTATGATATTTGTACGCTGTATATCGGGGTGGAAATCGTTCATAAATATAGTGTTGATTATTAGGTATCTCTCTCTCTCGAATTTTTGGTTTTACATTCCCATATCGCCAGTGAAGTACTGATTTGATGCTTAACTCGTCGAGTACCGTATTTATAGACACAATTAAAGAACAATAGGTTGCGGTCACCGGTGACCGCGCGGTGTTTGACAGTTTAATAATTAAATACAATATCATGTGTACTGACGAGGGGAGCAACTAGTATAATAACAAATAAAATAATAAAACTTTATTCATATATATCAACAAAAACGCAAAATTCAAAAATATATCTAAATTACGTACAAAAAAAAATATAAAAAGTAAGCTTTAGTTTTTCACAACTCATATCAATGCTTAGTTATCGTGACATACTTTTAAGTTACATATGTAGGTATGTTGTTACTTACAACATAATAAATCTTTTAAGTTTCTTCTTATTAAGATTACTATTAATAATTAAGATTCCACATGCTGTAGGTATTTTAAAATCTTATGTTTCTATCATTTTTCGTTCAGCGTATTTAATTTAAATTACTATTTCAATTTTATAAACCTACATAAATTTTAATTGTATGAAAATGACAAGATTCAATAATAGGGTATGGTTACAATGCAAAATGTAGGTCAACAAATGTGCAAAGTCCTCTCGGGACTAGAAAACTTCATGCGAACAACATGCTGTTTAGAAACAAATATATGGAAAGACACGTGAATTTATTATAAAGAGGTCGACACAAGGAATCAATAGTTTCGACTCTACTACTTCAGTATTCAAAGTGTTTCCGTGACTAAATTCTTAACTATATTCTATATCTTGCTGAGCACGTTAAGCTGTCAATCGCAGTTTTACGTAGGTACCAGTTATCTCACAATGCCGTACTATCATTTTTATGTATATACCTTTCTACTAGTGTTCCTCTACATAATAAGAGGGTTTACCGAAGACTCTAAGTTTGACAGACAAGACAGGGGGCTTAGAACGAGTTTGTTTGCCTTTTAACTAAATTGAAACATTACCACGTTCGACGCTCTGATTGGCCTACTTCAATGAACCAACCTATCAGTGGGCTAAATGCAGTAATGTTTCGACAAACGTAAAATGAACTCGAGGCCACGATGTCAGAGCATCGTTACTGTTTGTCAAATGTTAACTCTCTTTTTTTAAAAAAAGTTAAATCATCCAATGACTTCTCTCGCCTTGGGTAAGGCGAGATGGAGTGTCAGACTCTTACTGACTAAAAACCACCCCGTTCCTACTACTGCTCTTCGAAGCGGCGGTCTTGGGTCCGGGTTTGTCCATGGTAATTAAACGATGAGAATAAAAAAAAAAAACAACACCAATGAGGTAGTACGAAGTCTGGGTTAGCTGGTTTCAGTATAAATCAGTGAATGGACCCTACTGAATCTACATAGCCACATATATATCTCCTTGTGCTATAATCTCATATACCTGTAGTGCCATCTGTCACATTAGTTGGAACTGTCGACGTGATCTGAATACATCAAGTGCTTAGCAATTACAATGACGATTATGCACAGGTGATGCTTATCGTACCTGTCGAACAAATCTGCTTCCAGATACCGGTAACATTATCCTGAAACATTCCTATTTAAACTTCATTTAAGTTATCACAATTATAGATCATAGAAGAAGGAATGTAGGTACGTTTTACTTTAAAGTTAAATGATCATTGTTTTAGATAAATCTAACATAAGTGTGCGAGCCTGCAATAGCTCACACAAGAGGAATGTCAATAGAATGTCACGGGAAGATTAATTAGAGAGAGTTTGTCAAATAAAGTATACGTCAATACAGGTTGAAGCTTTTAATGCACTGTCCAACATGCGCTTGTAAAAATGTATATATTAATTAGGCCGATGTGGCAATAACACTCGACAGTTAAAAATGCAAACAAATAAAAATATAATAAAAATGGCTTGTACAATAAGTAAATAATCAGATAATTCTAATAAAAACAAAACAATCTTAGAATAACTCCATGTCTGTACGAAATGGAATTTTTCTTTTCCACTTGAAACTGTCGATATTGATATGTAGGTAGGTAGTTAGTTTAAATGGAAGTAAAAACAAAGAACTTTCGTTGACCAGTTCGAAATTTCTTTTGGAATGTGTGAATGTATTTATGTAAAAAGTATTCTCTATCTAATTGGTCAACTAATGTTTTAGGTATATAATTATAATTATTATACTTATATTCAGCGAAATTTAAAAGGAAATATTATGTCAACAAAATGAAGTTTCAAAATCTATCTATGAAATTTAAATAGGGATGATGACAGAATATGAAAATTTAAAATAATGAAAAATGTTAGCCACGTATTTTTTTCATTTTGTCGTATCATAAAACAATACTTAGTTAAAACGAATCAAAGTTTAGGAGTGGTCTAAAACGTCATTTTTATGTAGGTACACAACGTAATTAGAAGTGACGTCACGCGATATTTCAAATCAATATATTGTCGAAAGTATTTGCTTCTATAAGAAAACAAAAAATACATGTCTAAGGTTTTATGATAATCTACCAGACGGATATTAAAATAAAAATTAGTCATCTACCCTATTAGTAAAGACATCATTTTTGCACAGCTAACTATCATCGAACTCCCATAAAACACTCCGTTCAAGAGCTGATCTTCAGATGTTCTGATCCAAAGTAATGCGTAAGATAGACTTAGAGTTGGAAGTATTTTCTCATAGCTAAGCGGATTACCTTTAATATTTCAACTATTCACCGGATGGAACATCTAGAGGATTTGCATCATATTGAAATGATATTGGGTGCTTCTTTACTTATGGATCCGAGAGATGAGGACCCTATAGTTCTCAAATGAACTCGGATTAGTGGGATAGGATTAGTGAAGTATGGAAAATCATACGATTACCTATCTATGATACGTTAGGAGGTAGATATCTGCTTATTTGCTTTACAATTTTGCCTGTGTAGGTACCTGGAACCTAGATTCTGCCTGGTAGGATTTTACCTTAGTTTCTATCATTTGATGTTATGAAATTGTTGATTACACCATGCATTAGGTGGACGAACACAAAACAAAATGTACCGGCATTTTGCATTAACTGGAAGCATTGGAAACGGGGTTTTTTAACCCCAGTAAGAATGAATGCGTGTTTTTATCGGAGAGAAAAAGGTTTTAATATAGCACCTGTAGGTGAAACATATTAATGGAATAAATTGAATTGATTTTAGAAATAGTTTTAAAAATTATGATACAGTTTGTATAAGTGTTTCTTGTTTGCGTGCCAATATTTATGTTTGTTTAAGACAGTAAAAAATTTAACTGCTCTAAAAAAATATTTATCCATCGGTGTAAAGTTATTAAACAAGTTTCTAATCAGAAAAACGAACATGCATATACGAAATGTGTCAATAGGTAACCGGGGCTCCGGCTCGACGTGCAGGAGAAGGAACGGGGTGGTTTTTAGTCAGTAAGAGTCTGACACTCCCTTCCGCCTCACCCAGGCGGGAGCAGTCATTCGATGATTTTCCCCCTTTAAAAAATATCCTATACCTATCTATTGGGACTAATGTAAAAAGAGAAAAAAAACAAAAGAAAATCAGGTTCGTGTCTTCCGACAGATTCTATTTCTAAATGTGGGTGGTTTGTGGCTCAGTACTGGCTAGATTTAATTGTTAGAATAAGCACGAAATGGTCTGTCCAACGGTTAAAGCAAACATGTTTCAAGTGAATGAGATCCAAATCGGTTTAAGAGTACGTAAAATATTGCTTTAGTAAAGAAACTTTGTTTGAAACTCTTTGGAACGAAATGAACCTTTTCGGCCAGTTTCATTATAAAAGTTTTTTTTTATTAGTTGTTGATGTTGACTTTGTTATGTGTTTAGTTGTGAGTCTGTGTTTTTTGTTCGGAAATTATGTTTACACACCACCTGTTGAAAGAATTCAGTTTCATATAATATACCCTCAGGCATTAAAAAGTACGTAATATGCCGAAGAAAAATACATTATTCTTGTCTTTTATCCTTGTGAAATTCGGTAATGTAATTTTTTATACATTTAAGTTTTGTCTAAAAATAACGCACGTTGTTTAAAATTCCTTTTTAACCTAAACAACTAGGTACAACACAATAAAGTTTGTAGCAAAATTAATTTGCGACGCTAAATTGTTCATTATATTCACCACAAAGTACACAAAGCTTATTTTCGACTAACAGCTCCCGTAACTGGCCACAAAGATGCCTAACTTTCCAGGACAAATAACAAAGTAAAATAAGCCTTATGGCAAAAGTTTTCCATCAGCGTAATCAAACACCTATTTGCATTTACGATCCCTATTCAAATGAAAAGATCCAAAACTTGGTTTACTTTCAAAGTCAACCAATTATGGGCCTCTGAATGTTTGCATATCACAAACTTTTTGGGAGAAGAGTTCAACAAAGAAAAATCCATTATTGGAAACATCCTTGAAACTTTTTGAAGGTCTTAATTCTGATGATATATATCAACTTAACAGACATAGTTTCTATGACGCAGATGCAAATGTTTGTTTGTTGACGGTCGATAACCGACATTTCGTTGGTTGGGTCGACTTTCCTACAAAAAAGGTTGTATTTCACGCAAAACGAAGTGAGTAAGGTGAATGTCTGAGCCTACGACAAATAAGGTACAATGATCAGATTTATAAGGGTTTCGTTGATCTAACACCCCGACTTGGGGACTTCTGAAAACAGGTCGATTCCTGATCTTTTAGAATTTGTTCGGGTCATTTTGGACGACTTCCAAAACGGTTCTGGTTTTGTACTCATGGTGTATGATTACGTTCTGTTTATTTGTACAATCACCAAATATACCATTAATGTTTCTAAAATTTTCCATTTCCTTTCAAATGAATTCTGCTGAAAACCGCACACAGCCAAAAGGCTGTGCAAAACGAAATGCTCAAAGTAAAATAAGTACAAAATCTTCCGCATTTAATGAACAAATACGTAGACAAACAGTGAGCCATGAGCCACGAGTCAGTGACATAATACTTGAACAAACAACTCGAGAATTATTAACAAGATTCGGTACAAAGAAAGTTACATTTACTTTGGAATTAATTAATGTCGAAATCTTTAGAGTTAAGGCATGAACCTGGGACGGAATAGAACTGGGTCCTCATGAAATATTCAGTAGATAAACAGGCGTCAGGTGCACGTGATCAAGGTGGCCGCCAAAACGATTACAACGTGATCAAATAAACAAGATATTGGCGATAGAGACCTACCAACAGGTTAATATAGTGAGATACGGTGAGGTGTTCGTGGATAGAAAGAATAATAGAAAATATCATCCCTATAATGCGGTAGAGTAAATGAAGGTCCCGAACTCCCGGTCGATGCGTTGCGTATATTTTCGGTTTATTATGGATCTATGTCTGTGCGATGATGTTACAACGGTGTTATTATTTATGTGATGAAGGATAAGAAAATGTCGTAAAGCGGCTATCTACTCACGAAACACTAGAGTGTTTCGTTTACTAGAGTAAACCTGAACTTTTTAAACTGTGTCTATCCAGCCTGCCAAACGTGGGGATGATGTCAAACTCATTTCATGGGCTGTTGATAATGAAAATGTAAAGACCCACAAAATAACAACACGCAGGCACTACAACATGCGTACTGCCTATTAATGTATGAACTTTAACAGCACCAACAACAAGTTAATTACTACTTAGGTATTATAGGTACGAACACCGCCTAATCTGTAGCTACAAGTCTAAACCCAATTAACAAGGTACATGGCAAATGACAAGCCAGGCAGCTGTTTACGTTGCTTCAAACCCGTCAGATTTGGCTACACTATGAATATACAACAGTTGTCAGACACTGGTCCAATGGACGGTTAGACCATTAGACTGACTGCTCTAGCTAAGCTAAGTCACGTGTAGCGTGCTTTTAGTAGGCGACTTGGACTTTCGATGTCGATTTTGTATTCAATATTTTAGTTAAGGGACTGCCTCGTTGGCCGAGTGGCCCTGCCGGGCAAGGGGTCTCGGGTTCGATTCCCGGGTCGGGCAAAATATTACTAGGTTTTAAAAAAATCTCAGTTGTAGCATGCTGTCTGGAATTGTGGCAACAGGCTCACCCCCTATTACATGGGCCACATAACATAAATAGTAAAAAGTGGGTGTTACATTGTACAGTGGCATAATATGCACCTCTGCCTACCCCTTCCCTTCGGGAATAAAAGGCGTGATGTTATGTTTTATGTTTAGGGTTCATTCGTCGACTATAGGCCGAAGATCTCTCCTCATTTTATGTGTACGGTAACTATTGTTGTGGTTTTCAATTTGTTGTTTTTTTGTGTTGTTACAGTAAAAATTTACGTTATTTTTTTTTTATGGCATAAGCCGGTAAACGAGCAGACGGATCACCTGATGGTAAGCAATCGGCGTCGCCCATGGACACCTGGAACACCAGAGGCGTTACAAGTGCTTTACTGGCTTTTGGGGGATTAGGAGTTTGAGGATCGTTGGGGATTAAGGGATAGGGGAGCTTGGGGAAGGGGAGGGTAATTCGGTCTCCGGTAACCTCACTTACACGACGAAACACAACGCAAGCATTGCTTCACATCGGTTTTCTGTAAGGCCGTGGTATCACTCCGGTCGAGCCGGCCCATACGTGCCGAAGCATGGCTCTCCCACACTTATTTAGCTACCCTGTTTTAAGTTTCAATGAGATAAAAATACTACATCATTTTTTAGCTATAATTCGTTACAATTGACAACATTTAGTGGCATCGACAACGACTTTTGAAAATATACCTATTTCGAACGCTTTTTAATAAAAATCTGATCGGAAACAAGAGAGAGCGTTGCCGACGCATTTATTAAATCCATATTGATTTGCATAACAAAAAATACCTATCTATTTTTATATTACTTTTGTTCTCAGGCTTTTCCTTGTGTTAAAAATATAGCTACCTTTCAGTACCATTAGTGAAAGGTGAAACACCTCATATTTGATTGATGTATGTTCGCTTGTCACTTATTTCATGATTGACACTCGTAATGTTCTGGCAATGCCGTTGAGATATCTAATCATTTTGGCGATGGATCCCACGCCGTATCTATTGGGTTAGCAAAGGTTTTAATATTATTGAATCCTTTTTTTCAGCATTTGTAGTGTATTATAGTAGGTATAAACGAACATGTACCAGGCATAATTCTAGATTTCGTGCTAATTCAAAGTTTTTAAACAAAAGGTTAAAAATATAACAACTTCCATCTTAAATTTTCGTCCAACATTTCAATCAATAACTCCACAACTTGCAGGTTTAAGATTACAGCAAGGAAACATAATCTTATAAACCCAAGAAATAGCCACTCAATCTCTGTTATTAAAATAAACCTATTTGCCGCCAAATATCCCTATTTGCATGTTTATTTATCCGTAATGTAAGCTGTAAACTGATTTGTCAAACGCCAAGTTCCTATCGGGCAAGTTGGCTGGTCTCATGAATATGCAAGCGTGGCTTCGGACTGGTTCGCCAAACTTATATTAAACGTATCGGGGAGACAATGATCGTACGTAAATGATTGCTTTGCTGATGTGGGTTAGAGGCTATGTATGTGTTTATGGAGCTAATCTGATTGGGGAATATCTAGTTAGTATCTTCACTGTAAAACTATGCATCTTAAACGAAATGAATGTGCCAGTGTCTGTAATGCTTACACACTTAAACTACTGAACCGATTACAATGCAATGAAAACTATATCTACTATGTTGCTTAGTAACACACATTTTGGGAAGAACCCTAAAAGTAATTGATATAAATAACTCCAAACAAAAGTAAACTAGGTTTTTCACGTAGATATGGTTCTGGTTAAAAGTTATTATAGACAACTATAACCTGGCAAGCGTAACTATTCAGCACATACTTACCTTTTGTTATAAAAGTATTGTTAGAAGTTGTTGATTAGAAATTCGGATAGAAACTCGGCTTAGATTTGTGTCTGACGGCGACACGTGTGTGACTAAAGGTTAGATATTATTAATTACTTAAGTTTTCGTTTAGGCTTTCGTTTCTCATTATGTGAAAAGGGCTGTTGAAAGAATCCTTCGACGAACAAATCGGCTAAACAAAACGTAATACTATATAAATGGTTTGCTTCTTACGTCTCAAATCGAACCCAGAGGGTTGTTATCAATGGTTATAACTCTGTTACGATAGAGGCAACATCTGGAGTACCTCAGGGATCGATTCTTGGGCCTCTTCTTTTCATATTGTTTATTAATGACATAAACAACTGTTTTAAATATTCCAAATTACTCCTTTACGCAGATGACCTAAAAATTTTTAAAACCATAAAAACCTTTCAGGATTGTCAGCTATTACAAGAAGATTTAGATAGATTTGGTCAATATTGCGATAAAAATAAACTAAAACTTAGCATTCCAAAATGCTGTTGCATAAGTTTCACAAAGAATAAAAAGATTATTAGATATCCGTATTCCCTAAATAATGCTGTTTTGTTGAGAGTGCCCATGGTCCGTGATCTCGGAGTTTTGCTGGATGATAAACTACACCTAGATGCACACATAAGTAGGATTGTCGGCAACGCCTATCGTATGTTCGGGTTTGTGATGAGATCGTCAACGGAGTTTTTACGCCCAAGTACATACTTATATCTTTATAAGTCTTTGGTCAGGTCTCAGTTGGAGTATGCGGTGCCGGTGTGGAATCCCTTTTATATTAAATATTCAAATAGTATAGAAAGAATACAAAATAAATTTTTAAAAGCTGTTCATCATCGCTGTTTTCGTGTGGCTGCAGGCTATAATGACTTGCTTAAAAGGTACAAACTTCCCGGTCTTCAGACTAGGAGATTAATTTTGGAGACTATGTTTTTGTATGATTTATGTAACAATGCATATGACTGTATGGACATTTCCAATCGAATGCGGTACGCAGTGCCCAGAACAATAGTGAGCCGTGGGGTGCGCTCGAGACCTGTATTCTTCGTTGGCTCATGTCATACTAATGCAGGCTTAAGGGCACCTTTACGTCGCATCGCTGATCAGTACAATAAATATTTTAGCCACATTGATTTGTTCGCAGCGTCTAAAAATAAATTCAGAAACCTTGTCCGGGAATCTGGTAATGATTGGACTCAATAATTATTTCATAGATACTTTTTTTTTTAAGGTGTTTTTTTTTTATATATCCATTTAAACATACAATGCATATTCATTAACTGTTGTATTTGATTAATTATGTTATCGCTTCCTTTTTACCGATGTAAAAAATTATAATTTAGACACATTGTAAACTATAGTTTATGACTGTATCAGTTTTGTTTGTGAATTTATGTATGTAGTGTGCCTACCTAAATTGTACGACTTCTTTTAACTACTTTTTTTTTTTGTATTCTGTGGAGAATGTCGTTGATTATACATTTATTCTATTCTTTGATATTTGTTATAATGTATTATTATAGTGTATAATTGTTAATTTTCCCAAATAAATAAAATAAAAATAAAATAAAAAGTAATACACAGTCGTGAAAATTCGCATAGCGACTTATACATATGTATATAAGTATCTGTTATATGAAACCCTTTCGTATATTACGCGGTCCGATCAAATTTTACCATATGTGTATTTTCGTATCCAATACAAGACCTATTTTTTGCCTACAAGCAGATTACATAGATAAAAGATTTATCGAAAAACCTTTTTTGGATAAATCTAGATTTTTTATAATATGCTCTCTTCTTTATTTCAGCATAAATAAACTAATTTCGTTATATTTAAATTCAATCGCCGATAGACAGATTGAAAGTGCAATTAGATTAAAGAAAAATCAACGTAATTTTAACCTTAAGAGCAAAAATCAGTAGCTGAGTTAGTTTTAAAGAAAAGTACATTTCCATGTCGTCTAAGAATATACAAAATGTTTTTAAACCAGAATAGTCGATTGGTAGCCGGATAAAAATGAAATTGACACTACAACGGGCATCGCTAATCCTGTTAGACTCGCCTAAATCGAGAGAGGCAATCAGAATTGACAAGGATTTAATAATATTCCTATATTTCACGGTACAGTTAGTCCATGGGCTTAATACGATAATTCCATTTTTTACGTCATTGGGCGCGCCCTACGCATACAGGGTGCGTACATTTGTTACGGTGCACTCTGTCCCCTATTGTGATTGGATATCAAACGGTTATTTTATTTCAACTCTCGTTTATATGTTAAAGGCGATGTCATGGCGTTTGACACGTGTTTAGCATTCGACTAACTGCCATTGTTACTAACGATTAGGGGAAGATATTGTTAAATTGTTGAGAAATAAATTTAAGTGTTTTAATTTGTTAAGTGGTTTATATTACTGGCAATTGCTGGTGTATTTTGATAGCGAATGCATTTGGGTCGATTTTATAAATAGAATTTTTAACTTTCATAATTAAAAGATATAAATCTTTAAGACATTCGTATGATAGTAAACTTTTCAAAAATTATTTGGTTTGATTGAACCAAGCGGCAGCGTTAAAATATTGGGACGGGTTTGCATGTACATACCTTTTTTCATAAACCGTGTATCAAGCTGTGGAAAAATAAGTTACAATGTGTAAGATCTATCTAGTTATCGAATCGTATTTCTGAACATACCAACTGTCGCGTCTTCACATACTCAGGGACTAATTAAATTGATTGAATTGGTCCAGTTATGTTTAATTCATTCGAGTTATGCATATGCGCTAGATGATTCAAGTGGTGTGGCGTGCCGAATTAGCGAATATATCACATCATAACTAAATACAGTTACAATCTGTTTTTTGGCATACTTTTGTTAAGTATTCGTCCATTAGTCGTTCTTAAACTGTGTCAGTTAATAAATGTTACGAATTTGTATTAAATATCACAAAGTTTGATACATTGATTTCGAAACATATTACGACACTGTTCATAATATCGCTTCTGTCATTGATGTAAACACAATGCCTACATGTAAAGCAGACAATTATTATACAACTGTTTATACATTTTATCACATTCAAAACTCGCTTATCAAGCAACCATCAAGAACATCTTCAAATTACAAACTGATAAATAATCTAATAAAGTTGCGTAATAATAAACTTTTTAATAAAAATAAAGCTGATATGACACGACCCACGTGCCAGCCGTCGTCGGCTGTCATCCAGTGTGACATGTGAATGACAGCAGGGAGCCACCGGAATGAAATGACATTGCATTGTCGGGATTTGTATGCATGAGAAAGAACAGCAACGGAGCGGCCGAGAATAAAGGGACAGCCTGTATATGTGCAATATGTTGTGCAATGTTACGAGAGAAATTTCTTTTTTTTTTGTAATTATTTATCTTTTTTTTCTTTTGCACTAGGAATATGTATGTTTTGCATAATGTACTTTAAATATTAGACTTTAGAAAATAATGTTTATAGTTAGTGAGGTGACAGAAACGTATTTCGTCTACTCGTATGCATATTTATTGATTTTGTGTTGCAGACAGGATTTTGTAAAGTGTTTCGCTCGTTTCGCTGCAGAATACCGAGAATATCTATCTCATTAGAATGTCAGACAGAGTTATAAATGAAAATCGTGCCGAAGAGTCGACTTCCAAGAAGGTCATTTTGGAATTCTAGGTACTCTTTAGTTGGAGATAAAACATTGATTTCATATCATCCTTCTTGTAACTGAGGAAAGTGTCGCAAGTATCCTTACAGGGTAGAGTACAAAACATCAAACAATTTCGAGATTGTATAAGATTTGTATCGGAGAATCTTATCCCGAATAAATTCTTTTGAGTCGTCCTTTTATATTCAGTGAGAAACTAAGACGGCAATATGAGGTAAAGAGGCCGCTTATACTCCATTCACGACGTCTTTTCACAACGATTCTATAAGCATTGTTGTGTGAACGAAAGCAGGCCAGCGGTGAAAATCGAACATGCATGTTGCTTTGTAATATGAAGGATTTATATGCGTATTATATTGGTGAACTATCAGGCTTTGATTGAGGAAAAGTCTCAGGTAATCTGAGGTCGATGAGTAACCACAGAACATGGCGGTTTTATTGTAAATTTTTGGGTCAGTGTGTCTAAAATCGTGGTTAGTTGGCTTGGGAAATGTGTGATCTATAAATTGTTGTTACAGGTCTGAGTGTGACTATGATGCACGACAAAATTAGATAGTAGTAAGTAATAGATACTAGGTAGTATAAAAATTTAAATAGGTACCATGTTGACTATAAAATATTATTACTTTTCTAATTTCATTAGAACACAAACCGCTAACGAAAAATCAATATATTTAATCCTAAACAGATTACTGTTACCTACAAATACACAAATGTACTACACGTATTGTTTTACTGAATCCCTGTGATTAATAAAAAATAGATTGCTTCAGCTGAATCCTCGACAGCCATAATCAGATTACTCGTCAGTATAATATCGGCGTTTATTCAAATGGTAGCAGCAGAGGGGCCGGTCTATTTAATTGCAAAGCTAGACGCAGTCACCGGTGCGTTCATGTGTGCATTATTGAACTAACTCAGTCCATTTCTCCCTTCCACTATGCACAGACATGAATGAATGTATCACATGTTTTCTCTGGATGACTGAGAAATAGGTAGCTGTGGTTGACTTTGAAATATTAATGTATATTGACTGTGTCGTTTGATTTAATTAATGATTTTCTTCTGTTCCTACATCACGTATTTTTTCGGTTGTGCAAATAAAAAAAAAATATCATGACGAGAAAATAATTAATCACAAAAAGCTTATATACGTCTTATTAATGAGTGAACTTATTGGTGATACCTACCTAAGTACCTACCCTACATTAAATTTGGCAAAGCTTCGATTTCAACCTACCAAAGTTTGAATTATTAAGTGAGAATTTCACTATCGAAACCAATGTTGTTCCAGGAAAACTTATGGGACCAGCCGTAAACCAATTAAATTAAAAAGCAACGGTCCGTAGACTATAATATAATTCACATACAATACCAACGAACAACCGAAGAAAATAACGCAAAAAAAAACCATCCAACACACCTATTTATTCTATCTATCATCTTCCATAAGACAAGCAATATCTTATCCGGAGTCCCATCGATTAATAAACCCTACGTCAGCTAGGCGCGTTTGATAAATCCGTCAAAAGAAAATTGTGTGCCAGAACCAGGTAGCCGATATACCGGCTGGCAATGACCTGATTACTTACTGCTCAACCCTTGTGGTAGGTCGCCAGTGTTTCATGTATCGCGTGACCAAAGAGTATTATACGCCTAAAATGGAATTACTTACGAATTTCTAGGCCCCCGTCTAAATGTGATTGTATTGATTAACTTTTTATTTTATTGTTTTCTGGCTTTTGTGACTATCAAGGTTGCGTGGGACTTGGGGAGAAAACTTTTTGGCTGCTTTTGTACTTGTTTCATATTAGAGGGAGATTACTTACTTTTCCTTGTTAATTCTGTTTTTATTATTAATTGTGGTGTGACGACCTTCACCGAATATAATTCCTCATTATACTGTGTATGGGTACCTCAAAATTTCCTAATCGTAACGTCTAATGAGATGGTGCCAACACACGTCTATAATTTCCAGTGATTACGAGACATGGGGCCTTTGTTTGTAATCAATCATCCACACTTGTTTTGTACTCATTATCACGCTATTTTTCTTTATTCCGTCTAGCTTTGTATTCGAAAACTTGAACGAGACTAACTACAGCATCAGATCTACCGGCTTTAACTTCGTCAGAGCTCCTAGTTCCTATTATTCTTTTTCATTCCAGTCCCGAGTACTTTTGCACGTAACTAAGTTAGGTTTTAATTGTTTCTGCTCGCACCGCAGATTGCAACTGTGTATTCCCAGGTAACAATAGAGTGCCTGTAGATTTTATCATAGCAACACGTATTAGCAAACTTTTAGTACTAAAAGTGTTTAGTCGAATGAGTGGTGCTTGCGTGTCTCAGTTGTTGGTGAGTTCTAACTTATATCGTCCAGTAGTTAATACTTTAGTAGTTACAATGTAAGTTTATTTAGGTATCTGACAATAAAAGCCCAGTTTGTGACTGCGTTGTTGAAGATACGAAGGTACTTGGAGTTTAACTCGTCGAGTACCGGTTTTATAGACACAATTAAAGAACAATAGGTCGCGGTCACCGGTGACCGCTTGGTGTTTGACAGTTTAAATCTGATTGTAGTGTTTGTCAATGGTTTACGAGCAGCAATTGTCCTCTGTAACATACATATATGGGGTACCTAATATGTGTTAGATTATAGAACTTAGGACTCAGCGTGTACTTAGACGTGATTTTCGATGTCAACACCGAAGTTTGCTTTTCTTTAATAATCCCTCAACGTGTCAAAATACTTAGCGCTTGATAGATCAATCGAAAAAGCACATGGTCCATGAAACAGAACCTTTATACAGCTAACACGTTATTGAGGAAAACAAAAGAAGCTCAGCAGTTGTTTTGAGAATAAACGCGCGTTTGAAAAAAAAAATTATTTAATGGTTCATTTTAAAACGAATCCGCAGATTAAATGCCGAGAACCGTGGTGAATCTTACAATGTTTCACTTCTGGAAAACCGCAAAATCAATCAATTTGTTGATTTATCTGAGGACCAACAAAGAGAAGCGCTCACTACGAACTTATTTACAGGAAAAAATTAATTTCGTAAATTTCGTAATTCAATGTGGTTTTAGGAAATGCAAAATTATTAATTCGTCGTGACGCACACATTTTACAAATATTTTAAACTTCGGTCTATATCTATACATCATATTTACAGAGTATGTTGTGAATCTAGGAATTCTGAAATTCTACTGAAATATGTGCAGCCAAAACTTTTCATGTGAATGTAATATTCGAGGATAATATGGATATGTGCTTAGGAACTAAAGTACAGAATGGATTTAAAAGGTAAGCAGTTGTTCCAATTCTAATAGGTAACATACGTCGAATGTTCATTTTGATCCAGATTTCTAGACGACTAAGAAATTGCTGATCGATAAACCAAAAATACTTCAAACGAAATTCAGGGTCGTCATCAATCGTTGTCTAACATAAAACCTAATATATGAATATTATACTACAATAGCTATCCGACTGGTTATTTATTTAGGTATGTATCGGTTTTCATATTAAATAGTACTCCAGCCCGCGTTATTGATTCGTTGGAATGAAAGTCATTAAGAGATCTCTTCTGAATGTTTTCATAATAATTAATTAAACATTAACCCTCAATCAATCAACTGTGCTTATCGTAGTTATTCAATCGAATAAATCAATCAACCTCCAGCCGTAGGTTATTGCTTGTCTTCGAGTCTTGTATGATATTGTTTACAAAAATAATCATAACTTTTTCAAGCTCCTGAAGTAACAAACGAGTTTTATTTCTATTTTTGTACACTTTGTTATTGAATGTTATTTATTTTTTTACTACTGTGGTTTTATTGGACAAAATAATACTAAAGTATTTGACAACGACTCGGATGTTTTTAATTTGATGTGATAAATCATATAAAACACGTGACACGTCTGTTGAGATTTTTATTGAGGATCACTATGTGGACTGGTAATAGAAAAAGCAGAAAAAGCTTGCAGAGGATATAGATTTCAGTAGTAAATGGATTGTGTGGATTCCAGCTTATGAGAGGCGTGGCAAGTTCTATAGTTTTGGAACGACGATTATTTTCCTTTACTCCCTCAAGCTATGTAATGTTTGTTAGGCATTTATCGAATAATTGCTTATAAGTTGGTTCATTGTCTCTCTGGGAATCGATGCATTCTTAACATGAAACTTAAAATGCTTACTTCAGTCAAACATGACCTGTTTTAAACAATGTTTACAATGTAAATATCTTACCACGGGCGCCACAAGCTGGTCAGCTATTTAATATGAGCTTAAGTACTAGCTAAACGGTTGACTGACTTTGTCTAGACTTTAAGTCGCCGATGCCTTGAACTGCTGGGTACTGGGAGGCGGGCCAACGTCTAGTCTACAGATGCATATGCATAGCATGTGCAGGACGTGATGAATTTAATATATTTTGTGTCCTAGCTTGAATTTTTTATCGTGGTTTATAGCTGACACCGTGGTGCTGTGGATTTCTTAGAATGATGAAGATTTGGGCGCTATATTTTTTGTAATTTTTTTTGTAGACAAGTCTTTTAGGTACTCACCTTGTGAAGAATATCTTGTCTTTACAGTGAATAGATTGAATAGTTCTATTAAGTTGAAGAAGCTTAACTGGATTGCATAATGCTACAACCTCGTACTATATTTACAAACTGCTTTGCATATATTTAGTGTAGGTGCAGATCTATTAGTGCTATGCTAATGGAATATCGCTGCTACTTGAGCTTGCAAATTGTTAATCGCCTATATTAAGACAGCTTCGATATCTTCTGCTCATCTCTGGAGGTTATCAATAGTGTGATACCTATGTGATTCTTATATGATATACTTAATCAAATTAATTTCATCCTTTTGTACTTATCCAGGAGAAGAGTTATGATTTACCTTTTCAGTTTGACAGACTTTACATACAGTCTATTTCTGTGACATGTTTTAGAGAAATACCTCATACTATGGTAGTATATTTATTTAATTTCAATGATAAATCCACCAGGAGTCTCTTATCCCAGAGAAGTTTCTTTTTCATTAAAATCGACTACTTAGTCCCATCTTACAGAAATTCTAGGAGCCATTCTTTATGGGTTTCGAATTCTTTTACTGCTTTGCCTGCAGATAGGTAGCCGACGCAAAATTCAATTCGTATATATCAATCGCTGATACAAAAAAATGAGTTTGTATCGTACTTAAATTACTCTCTAAAATTCCCCTTTATCATTGCAACCGCTGACATTACCAATCATAATGAAACAGAAGTAAAGCTAAACAAAAATAAAATGGTAGTCAGCAGCGATGTGAGTGACATGCGAGCCTGGCATGGGCCGTCACACATACTCACATAGCGCACCAGTCCGCATGTCACTACCAAATGAAATGTGAATAATGGACTGCGAAGTGCCGTACGAATTGGAAATAGCAACGAAACACAGCTTAGAGAATTTGAAACTGTTGTTTTCACATGGCGTCCCGGAATTTTGTTATTTTGCGTATTGTCTCCGCCATGTGCACATTTTTGGGTTGTTTTTTTTTTAATTTAGCTGACTGAGACGTGGGTTTGGAAGAATTGCTGTTGTTTATGTGTTTTATGTAGAAAAGTATGTGTGGCCTTGTGTTAAGGTTTAATTTAGATCTTATCTAACCAATAACTATTAGGTGGCAAAAATCACGTTTACCTCTGAGTTTATTTCGGCGTTTCTCCTCTCCTCAGAGTAGTCAGTTATAAAATGCCGGCCGTCATCTAGTAATTTAAAGTCGTGTAAACGTGTGACGTAGAAATAAATATCATTAATTTAATTTTATTTCATAATTTATTCAATAACTATTGACACGCATATCTTGATTCACATACCTAAATAGGTGTATAAAGATTAAACAGAATATAATTTTTACAATCATTTTCGTCAACGTCCATACCATGTTGAAAACACCGGTTCTCGTCCGATCACCGAAGTTAAGCAACATCGGGCGCAGTCAGTACTTGGATGGGTGACCGCCTGGGAACACTGCGTGACGTTGACTTTTTGCAGATTTATTTTAAATAAATTATTAATACTTTTCGTAAATTTTATGATAATCATAATTTTCAATGGTGGTAAGATTTCTAAGAGGAATAAAGTATTTTCTTTTCTAAAAGGTGTATCACTCATGCCCGAATACTGAAACGTTACGTTACGCTTAAGTATAGTTCTGTCACCACTAATTATTTGTGAAATGACAAAGATGGCACGATATTTAAGCACGACTTAAAATTGAGTAACGTTTCAGTATTCCGGCATCATACTGATAGGTTTCGTTTTTATATTACTACTGTAACATTATTTGATAAAAAAACTACTATGTGACCTTCAAATTAATCGTTAACAATAGAAACAAAAGAAATGATGTCATTATTTAAATCTTCACATGGTACAGACGTATAATTTGAATATCTCCATCGCCAACGTCCATACCATGTTGAAAACACCGGTTCTCGTCCGATCACCGAAGTTAAGCAACATCGGGCGCAGTCAGTACTTGGATGGGTGACCGCCTGGGAACACTGCGTGACGTTAGCTTTTTGCAAAATATTGTTATAAGTATCATCATCTTTATTTTATGCTATTTGTAACAGAAGAAAGCTGGAAGTAGAACAAAATTTCGTTTATGACGTTACTTTGAGGTTCTGTTGGCTTAATGAGTCATTTTTGCCTCGGTTAGCTTTGTAGCGCCCAGTAGCAGCTCACGAGTCTATAAAATAAGTTTCCAGCTTTATTTCTCTACTAAATTTATAAACCTACTTTTTATGGAATAGGAGGCAAACGAGCAGACATCCGTCCTGGTGCACCATGCATCCACCTGATGGTAAGCGATCAGCGCCGCTCATGGACACTCGCAACACTTGAAGAGCATTTTTTACCTGCGCAAAAAAAAAATTTAAGCGGGTACTTTTATTTAGAGGTATATTCACATTTCGCATTAATACGTTTGATGACGGGGTATGAGAATGAAAAAAATATTAGACATGTATACTTATTTATTTTGTCATACAAAAATAAATCAATACTTAGATAAAGCAAATCAAAGTTAAGCAACGGGAGTGAAAACGTCATTTCTACGTATAAAACGTGGGTACCTAGAAGTGATATTTCAAATCAATTTATCGTCGAAAGTATTTGTTACTGTAAGTAAATAAAAATACGTGTTTTGAGATAATCTACCAGACGAACATTAAAATAAAACAAATGATTTTTAAAGTCGGAATGGTTACCTACAATCTAGAACACCTAATTTATGGTAGTCGCGCTATGCTAGTCTAAAAATCGGTTCATAAATAACGGAGGTATCGGCGAACTAACATAACAATATATACGGTCGAATTGAGAACCTCCTCCTTTTTGTGAAGTCGGTTAAAAAAGTAAGTAAATCACGATAATAATTTTGCTGTATAAATAAGTACCTACTGTGTATTTATAGGTCCCTTACTTATGTTTAAACTGTCAAACACCAAGCGGTCACCGGTGACCGCGACCTATTGTTCTTTAATTGTGTCTATAAAACCGGTACTCGACGAGTTAATATACATTAGTATGAATTAATCATTTTTAATCTAAATAGTTTAACACTCAAGTGTAACTATTTATTTTTATACTTCAACACTCAATAATTACATGGGGAACAAGTCAAGCCTTAACATAGGCTATATTATGGCTACTTATACTTACTATGCTATTACTTATTATGGCTACTTACGGCAATAATTTGTCCGATAACAATAACTTAACCTTAATAGATTTTTTATCTAGTATTCTAGATCTCAGTATTTGCGTGTTTGATTTATAAATAGCAGTTTATGTAAGAATCAGTATTCCAATTCAGTGGTTCCAAGTATGACGGCCGACCACAGGGTTTCAGTTTCGATTCCTGTGTAGGGTAAAGTATTATTGGGTATTTTCTGATTATTGACTATTTAAGAGAAATAACAGTCTGGATATGCACTAAGAATATAACAATAAGCTAAGAAATATTACTTTTGCTACGTTTAAAAACCGATTTCAAAATGTGGGAGAGCCATGCTTCGGCACGAATGGGCCGGCTCAACCGGAGTGATACCACGGCCTCACAGAAAACCGACGTGAAGCAACGCTTGCATTGTGTTTCGTCGTGTGAGTGAGGTTACCGGAGGCCCAATTACCCTCCCCTTCCCCAATCTCCGCAATTACTGAATCCCCAACGATCCTCAAACTCTTAATCCCCAAAAGACCGGTAACGCACTTGTAACGCCTTTGTGTTCCAGGTGTCCATGGGCGACGCCGATTGTTTACCATCAGGTGATCCGTCTGCTCGTTTACCGGCTTATGCCATAAAAAAGAGCCCTCTTTTTTGAAGTTGTTTAACTAAACCTTCTCCTAAGAGTAACAAAAACTTATTTGAAAACCGCATCAAAATCGGTTCAGCCCATCGCGAGATAATCGTGCACAAACATGCATACAGGTAAATCTGAAAATCTCCTTTTTTTTCTATCGGTTAAAAATATGTGTTACACTGTAAATGTGTACTGACCTCTCTTTTTCTATGATATGAAATGACGTCATACCTAGATAAGAATGATATTTAGGTAGGTGGAGTAATACAAGTCTGCTTCTATTCTTCCTTTGTTTAATAACATCAATGGATAGTGTTGCAGTATTGACGTCACGGAGAATGGGGACGCCTACCCTACCTTACTGCTTGTCTAGAAAATCATGGCTGTTGTAAAGTGATGTATCTACATATTTTTTTAATGTCTTCAAATATGAATGGATTTAGATGCTGCTATCTTTACCCTTAACCTTAAAAGTACCCTTAACCGACGAGCATGCATGAAAAGATTGATGACTGTTAATGAAGCGAAAGAGGTATGTAAGAATCGTAGTAATTGGCGTTCCTTAGTCTCTGCCTACCCCCATGGGAGACAGGCGTGAAGTTATGTATGTAGATGCTGCTATCTTTGTTGAAACTTATAGGTAAAATAAATTACGAAAAATAACATCATTCACGTTCATTGAGCCAGAAGAAAGCAGATCAGCTGATCAGTTCTTTCCTTAGTCCTTATACTTCGTAGATTCACCTTTAGCTAGTTAGTTATTAGTCTCTTTATTGGACTCTATTAAAGCTATAGATATAATCTATACTTAATATTATATAGCTGAAGAGTTTGTTTTTTTTGAACGCGCTAATCTCCGAAACTATTGATTTGAATTGAATAATTCTTTTTGTGTTGGATAGTCCATTTATCGAGGAAGGCTATAGGCTATAAAACATCTCGCTCCGACTAATAGAAGCCGAGCAGAGCGAGTGAAACCGCGCACAAGTAGCTAGTTTTTATTATTTCTATGTTTAAAGCCAATTCATAAAAACATCTTAAAACAAAACGTAGCGAAACACAAGCACAAACATCTTTTAAAATATCGGTACGACAATTCTCCAACTTCGCACAGTAAGCCGAAACAAAAAGACCTCACACATTCGCACAGTCACACAATCATAAGTAAAGTGACTCCCCGACAATCGAAGAAACCCTTACATACCAACATTCGCGAGACTGCATTAGGCCTACGTTATGAGTCGGAAAACGCGACACTTACCGACAACGAGAGTTCCTCCCTATTTATGACGTCACTTGATTTATTACCATCCTCCCCCTGAGACGGTTGTTATTCTTTGTGCATATAGCTTCACGTCATACTATACAAACTGGTTTATTGTGGGCTCACTTTGTATGGTCGTTTCATCCTTTCGACGGTCAGTTTATACTGGATTTGCATAGCTTCATCTGTAGCCGTGTGTTCGAGACAACAGAGCAATGACCTTTCTGAATTCTGACTCAGCATTCAACAGATAACGCGAAGGCTGCCATTATCTTTTTTTCAAAAAAATGTAATTGTTGAATTAATTGAGTGTGTTAAAATAATTGAATGGCTTCCATAGGTGTTGAGTTGTTACTTGTTGGATCGTGGGATCTGTATTACGTCAAGTTTAGTAATGGAAATAACTTTTACTTAGACTTACGATTGGTAGACAAAATGTGTTTAAACTGTTTCATTTGTAATCCATAAAAATACTTCATAATATGAACATAAGAACTAAAGAATAGTACTAGTATAACAGAAAGTTTACCTACCCCGGAGATTTATAAGTTTAACTTAAGAACTCATCACTACTTCATCCTAACATAGAAACGAACTAGCTAGACGTTTCTGATATACAATTTCCAAAACAGGTTCTTGAGTATCAAAATATGATAAGACTCGGTTTTGGCTTTTCATGGTAAAATGTCTCAACTTCCTTAAATCTCAATCCCCGCGCATCTCGCGAGGTTAGGCATTTCGATCAAATTCTCAACCATTTATCATGTTCACACCGCCAGCAGTGCTATCATCGTTTAATTTCATGCATGATCACCGTAGCATATTGGTATATTTAGAATTTTGTTATAATATTCGTGTACCTTAACGATATGAGGCGGGATGTTCGGATCAAGTTGCTGGAGTGTGAGTAATCCGACGGGACGGGTTGGGGGTAGGAGTACGGAGTACCCTCGCGTCTGTTGTGCTGTCATGGAGACCGTGGCTAGTTGGGACTTGTTACTTTTATCTTGTTGACGGGTATTTCGTAGGACTGTTTTAAATAACATAGGTACTGTATCTGATATTGATTGAAGGAGGTTAACGATTTAAATACTCGGCTAGGCGTGTAGAAGTGAGTTTTTGAAGAGAAGCGGGATGTGATTCAGCATTTTGAAGTGATTTTTTGAAGACCATGATGTAATGCTTTATTTCCCGTTGATGAATATATCCGTTCTTGCAGTATTTCCTTTCATCTTTCAATACAATTTCATAGACTTTCTTAGAGTCAGTTTTCTCTTTTCTTTCTTTCATAAAATTGTTTATATATTAATTGTTTGTTTGACTACCTATATTTTTACATATTCGTATGGATGGTGAAATCAAGAAATTCTAGACTTTTGTTGATAAAGGGATTTGTATGTTTAATTAAATCGGCTTTACAAAGAGTTACAGTCACAAGTATTGGCAAAGGTTATCAATATATGAGTAATAATAATTATTTTTGTTCATTGTAAAAACAAGCTTATTTGTGTGGCCCAACTAACTTATTTATATACTTATCAAATTCCACGAAAAGACTATAATGAATAAACTCATATTTATATTTTTGTATTACGAACTATGAACTGTAAAAACTCGGTAAGTATAAGAAGTGTTTATAAAAATCCAACTTCATAAGAATGCACTAAAGTTTCTGCAATAAGATAATCACGTTATATTTTGTACTATTATAGTCAAGCAGCAGTCTTTACTTTACTCTTGATTTTGTTTGATATAATTATGTCACGACACTATCTACGGCCACCGTAAGCACGGCGCGTCGCGTTCTCAAAGAGCCATCACACTACCACAGATGGGTTCCAATAGGGCTGAAGTCGATACGGAGCCGCGGAGGACTTAACGGGTTGCTTAGGCTCCGGCTCGAAGTGCAGGAGTTGGAACGGGATGGGATTTAGTCAGTAATAGCCTGACACTCCATCTCGCCTCTCCCGGGCGCGAGAAACCATTGGATAAGGCTACCGATGAAAAAAAAAATGATATGGGTATTAATATTAATATTTGGTTGTAGATGTAGATGGATTACTATTTGGATATGAAGGTAACTGTTGTTCGTATATTTGGACGTTCGACGAACGAGGTGCGCCCTACCTTTTGTAGCACAGTCATACATATGTATCAAATTTATTTGTTCTGTTAATCGACCTCTCAATATCAGTACGTGGGGCGTACTTTAATTCTATTTGTGCAGTCAAAACAAGGGTCAGTTCTGATCCCTTTTCAATTAATTTATCCGAATAACCCGGGGCCTATTTTTTACTCTACCTATTACCATTTGGGAAATCGAAAATGCGTGTACATTGTGGCCGCCTGGCCGGTTGGCAAAGTAACTGATATTACGTTTTCTGTTCATTCGTTCGTCAAGTTTGTCAATTGTTTTAATTGCCTCTTTTTATTTTGTAAGCGAATTTTCGATTTTTTTTTTGTTATTAGTCTATTGGTGGTTTACGCTGAAATACTCATACGTCACTCAATTGTAAGTCGCGCTGAGAGTAGTTCTGTCTCTACAAATTCTTTGTAAAATGACAGAGATGGCACGATATTTAAGTATGTACAACTTTAAATTGAGTAGCCTTTCAGTATTCGGACTGAAAGGTCTTTGGTATGCTTAACCCTAACTTAAGTACGTACTTAACTTTATTTTTATGAACATAAATGTAATAAATGTAGGTAATATTTAAAAAAAAGCTTTGTGAGCTGAGACGCCTTTCGAACTGTGAATAAAATCAGATTATGCACTAAAAATAACAATATCTTCTTAGAACCTAAATTGTGGAATAACAAAAACTGTTAAAAAATAAAAGTACTGTAATAGTCAGCCTCAATCCAGTAATAGGCTTTTTGATGGAAAATCTGAGAAGGTAAAGTGTATCAAGTTATAAAAAAGTTAAAACGATTTCGGCAAAGTTCTTCTATTGATGTCAGTGTTTAGTGTTTACGGCCAAATGATAATAACACTTTGCCATTTTTAGTGGTTAAATTGCAACTAAGATTACTGAATCGTGTGTTCAATTCCTTTATTTAACAATTTTGTAAGAATTGTCGATAGTTAGGTACTAAATCTATATTAATTAAAATATATCACCAAAATATACATACGCTAACGACATATTTGACGAGTGTATCAATTCAAGACGTTAGGACGATGTTTGTATAAAAGTAATATTTGATACATTCATCGGGATCATAGGGAAATAGCACCCAAGCGAAGCTGAGGCGGGGCGCCAGTATCTATATTTTAATCCAACCGAAGATTAGGATAATTATCGTGTTGATCAGTACCTAGGCTTAGCTTTATTCTCAACGTCGACCCATCAAATATATGTGTAAAAAAAATTCAGTCGCATGTTTAAACTGTTTGAAATAGTTTAGTTTGATAGTTTGTCTTTAGCTTTTTTTCACAGACAGTTTTGTCACAGTGATTTCGCAGTCAGTCAAGTCAAGTAGACTGTACTAATTATGGCTTAACTCATTTCAATTAGCGTATATTTTAACATCATTTTTGGCGATGAAGTAAGTATCAATATCGACAAACCCAAATCACTACGTCATCGAACAAATAGGTTCTAAAAGTAGTCAAGAAGTAAGACAGTCTGAGTTCAAAATAATGTGAATACATTCTGATAAGATATAACGTAAGTGAGTGAGTGATATATTTATATGGAAATATGTCAAAGGCTGAGTATTAGAATATTGGAAATAGGATGTCAAGTCAAGCGTGTATTGTTGAGTTATTTGCGACTTGGAGTGACTTTTATAGAAAATCATATTTGTTATTCTTTGAGTAGGTTGACTAGAGATGTACTAATGTAGCCAATGGGGATGATGACAGGGTATGAAAATTAAAAATATAATTAGTCCGTAAGTTAGGTAATGAAAAAATATTAGACACGTATTTTTTTATTTTGTCGTATAATAAAACAATACTTAGATAAAACGAATCAAAGTTTAGGAGTGGGGGCTAAAACGTCATTCCTTAGTATAAAATGTACTGAGAAGTGACGTCACGCGACATTTCAAATCAATATATCTTCGAAACTATTCGTTTCTGTGAGAAAATAAAAAATACGTGTCTAATGTTTTTAAATAATCTATCAGACGGACATTAAAATAAAAATTAGTCGTCTACCCCATTATGTTTATTAAGGGATTTTTATAGTTGGTTTTCTTAACACTGAATAACTTTTCAAACAATAGGTATAACTGCCATTTGAGAGAATTACTCCCCCCCAAAGTAAGCCCAATGACCCTGCCTCTCCCTGTTCCAGTCTCTCCAATCCCTGAATCCGAAAAGCACATGTAACGTCTCTGGTGTTCCAGGTGTCTATGGGCGACGTCGATTGTTTACCATCAGGTGATCCGTCTGTTCGTTTACTGGCTTACCTATTCCATAAAAAATGGAAATGAAAAACCCATCACATTTTGTAGAATCTACATAATGGAATCTGAAATATCGTGAACGACATGACAGTTCACTACATGATCATGATGATATTCATAATCAATTTAACTACTACCGGTCTTTCAGTTTGTTCATTCAAGCGTTACAATTAAACAGGTAATAACTTACTAGGCGAATGTCATGAGGTTTTCTCTATACCAAAATAATACCTCTATACAGACATTATAACAAAATTATTGTACCTATGTAACCATTACCGAAAAACATTAATACAAAGCTTAAGCATAATAAATTAAGCTAATTGGCCGAACAAAGCGTAATAATTGATTACAATGTAATAAAGAAGAAATTGATTATATTATGGTTCTGAGTTCTGACAAACACATCTCACAATAACGGCTTCTACAGTTACGGTTGATGGCCGCGGGTTTGATGATAAAACCAATATTTAAAGAATACAATAGCTCTAATACCATGATCTTACTTAACATCACGACTTTTATTACCATAAGAAGATTTTTTAAAGAAGAAAGAAGACTATAATTATAATGACAGTCCCGAAAATTGTAAAACCAAGAACTGATCAACCCCCAACTGGTCACCGGTGACCGCTCTCAGCTAACTCCATTATAGACCTTATTCCTAATATTTAGAAGAACTACTTTTGTATGAAAATTTTGGGGATTTATATCAGGTGATTGTGCGGGAATCAAGCATCTTAAAAGACAGTTCCATTTGTGAGTTGTGACCGACTCAACCAATGAGTCAGTGAAAAATATCAAAATAATTGCTATCAATTGCCCTGAATTTAAAAATAAATGTACTTTGACGTTTCGTTTAACTTTCACCTGATTTCTCTGAAATTGCGCAGGCGTTTGATAAAGTACCCTCATTATAGATTACGTCGTCAGATAAAGTGTCGCATTAAAAAGAAAAGTGATACTGAATTGTGTGAAACTGAAAATATTATTTGACTGCGGTTTTAAAAAATTATGTTTATGATTTTGATGAGATTGTTACTTTTTAAGATAAGTAAAACTACCATAATATAGCACTCCATTTGTAAAATGAAATAAGTAGTATAATATTTTTTCAAAAAATTTCACGAATACCTACTTAAATAAATAAAATTCAAATTTTCTAAGACCATAAAAGCTACAAATATTTTGCGATATAAAAAATAAGATTTTAGCATTCTTGTTTATAAAAACTTATTATACTTAACGAAAAAGTTGACCTGCACAAAATCATACATAGTATGAAAAAATACATATTTCACGAAAATTGTTGAACAAATTGCCATTGACAAAATGAACGAAGCTCATGTTATCACTTCACTTGCGTGTGTTCACTAAGTACTGTGTACAGTTAGCCGATAATACAAGTATACAAGCAACGATTGTCATTGTAGCAGGCCACTAGCACCATGGCAAAACAAATATTGTTTAAACGTTCCGGTGAGGCGTGAAATAGCGTGTTTCAGTACCGTTATCTGCAACTATTGAAGCTTTGTTCAATACTATCGATGCATCTACTAGTATTATAATCTAGTCTTCATCGTAGTCGTAGCTAGCCTAGCTTTCGTGACTAGCTTAGTCTTCAGGACTTATGTTTAACTCGTCGAGTACCGGTTTTATAGACACAATTAAAGAACAATAGGTCGCAGTCACCGGTGACCGCTTGGTGTTTGACAGTTTAAACAACATAAGAGGTTTTCTTCCTATTTTCTATTAGGTACAGCTCTAGGCTTTGTGCCTTCAAATTAATGAAAAAAAATTCAATAGAGTTTTCCTTTCAGATAAATATGGAAAAATAATATATTATTTTTGGTCACATATTGTATTTTTATTCATTCCAGGTCTTGTCGGCCTAAGAAACTTCAAAAACAATGGCATTTATACATTCTTTAAAAATTCGCTTAGTTATAAATTCATAATGTCGTACAAGTATCTTGATTCTTGAGTTCGTCTCAGTTTTAACGCAGGCTTTCAGCTCACAATGGAGCTCTTGAAGGCCTTGAAGGCGTGTTGAAAGCTTTGTTAGACCCGTTACGCACTCCCATGTACGCCTAAGTTCTGGCAAGTTCACAAATCCGAGAACCTAAGACGGGATTATGTTTGTCTCAGCCGGTAGGTTTGTGTTTAATCTGTAGAATGGATGGTGTTTAATCTGGTCTAAAAACTGGGTGAATGAATGAATCTTCTCACTAGATTATTTGAGAAGTCTGCCTTCTGTAGTTAGAACTCTTTTATTAAAGTCGAATAATAAAATTGCTTGTGTTAGTATTTTTATTAATTATCTAATATAGTACACCGTCTATATGTATGCTAATAGTGCAAACTTAATAGCGGATAGATTGTATTGCTACTCCTACAATACAGGAATGATTCATTATAATTATCGGATGAAAAGTATGGTACAATAGGTATTCACGACAAGGTCGTGAATACCTGTAACCATGAATTTCAACTACTTCAGATATAACGTAATAAGTACATGTGCTGTCTACCTACTAAACTAGTAAGTATTAGTTATTTTGAGCCGTTTTCATACTTGATTTCTTTTCAGCTTTTCCTCATAATATTGCCAATTCTTATTCATCCAGACGTGGAATTATTATGATTATTCGCATAATCATAGTATAGGATTACAATAGAGGCTTCATCGAGGTCTCGAAGGTTCGTGGTTCGTGACTGGCTGGTACCGTGGTACCGGGTATTAGTAGTACCACAGAACCAAAGATCATGTATTATTCATGCCGCGCCATGTAATCAGTCACAGGTGCCGATGTATCGACGCCAGCGCCAACGGATTTTTTCGCTAATTTTTTTTTGACATTTTATTAGACGCTCTTCGAATGGTAATTCTTGTTCCTACGGGATTTGAAGGCATATATCTGTTTAGACTAGAATAATTATTTTCGTTTTTTGCGCTGTCCGTATATTGATTTTGAAATTCGAAGGTTTTTTTTTATCGGTGTTCATTTATAATGTTTGTGTAGTAGAAACTGGTCTTCAGAGAAATTTCCACTTCTATGCTGGTTAAATTATTATTAAGGCACCTTTCCAAGTTTTCTGTAGTTTCTTTGTAACTAACCTAACCTAACTATTTAGTAACGAGAAAAATAAGTGTGGAGTTATGTTTGTTCATTGTCTGATTTCGTTAACACTATTTTCGTCATCAGTTATGATCACTTCATTCTTCAGTAACCAGCCTCCCGTTAGTCGTTTAGAGAGCCTATTGAATCGTCACGATTGCATTATTCGAACCTCACAGCTTGTTACAAAATTAAGTGGACCGTAATACAAACTTACTTTTATTGAAATTACAGCTACATTTCAGAACTAACCGAGACGGCTAGACTTTATAAATAAAATAAAAATAATAAGAAAAGTGTTGCACGTTAATAAAATAAAATATAAATTCCTGTGAAAGTAATAAAAAGCGGATGAATAGAAATGAACTTGGAATGTCAGTATGAATGTAATAAAAATGCACCGATGCAGGGCTACATAGCTTGGGTAATAACCTAATAAACTATGAGCAACTAGTTTTGATCCTTGCATGTTCTATCTCACGAGAACACAACCACACGCGATACGAGCGACGCTCTGTAGTTCCGCGCACGCCCGTCACACTAGCGTGTCGCCTCCATCGCGGTAGTACGGCCTGGCGCTTGACGAGAGTGGACGTACGCTTCTCGCGCGCTCCACCCTAGCTCAACGCACGAAACAAGTTTCATAATTTAACTTCGGACTATTCTAAACATATTTAATTCTTCATCATCATGGACTTGAGTGATCATCTAAAAAGTACTTTTCTTAATGTAAATTCATAATTTTATTTTACTTTTCCTGTGGTATTTGTGGATTTATTATCTAGATTGAAAGATACGGTTCGTAAAGGTGGAATAGAAACGCGAGTGAAATTGTTTATTGTTTCAAAAGACAATCCGTTGAGGAGTTTGAATTTTCTGTTGTTTTTATTGTTTACGAGGACGCAAACCTTAGCGTGTTGAAAAGAGACAAGATGAGGTCCAAGCGTGTAAGAGCGACAGGTGTGGTTGCTTTAGCGGTGCTGTTGGCAACTATAACAGGTAAGTTAGTTCGGAACTTTATACCACTTTATTCGTTGTTTTAAATGAAATAATGAGGTCTATTCGAGATTTTACTTATAAGAACTTTAATATTTCTTTATTTTCCAATACGTTACTTACTAGAATAATGTTTTTCTAACAAAGTTTATCGAAGTTGATAAGATTTTTTTTATCATGTTGGTACTGCAATGAAGTGTGATTCATTCAAACAAGTTTGAGGTTATGTTTTGATGTTTCTAGTTTGAATAGCATTTGTATCTATTTCGTAACTACTAAAAATGTCTTTAAAATATTAAAAACTACATATTTGTTGTAGGAAATTTTTAGTAGAACTTACTTACGATACTATTGTACAATGTAGGCACGTAGTTACTTACCTATATACCTAATAATGACAACGTATATGTGTACCCAAGTACATATAGGTATGTACAATAAAGTTTACACAAGTTTGTAAAATAATCAATCTTGGTAATTACATTTTTGTACCCAAATAATGCCCTCTGAAATAAAAAAAAATGTATATCAACAACCTAAAACAAGTGAATCTTTTAACAAGAAACTCATTGAGCCATACAAAAAATCTCGAAGACGCTCAAATTGGTTGAAGCCTTGAAGGTTATACTGCACCGCTAGACAAGAAAATTCGAACCGTTTCAATTTACAATGCGCAGTCACAAACCTCACAATTAGCCATTGTGACCGGTCTTCTTGAGAAAACATCAGTAATCATTCACCTAGATCCGAAGCGAAAACAATTAGAAACTTCAGTGGATTGTCGAACGTGACGATTAGTGACAAGCCAAGGCCTAGTTGTGCAAAAACCGTTGTAGTCCGTTATGCATTGAGCAGGTGGCCACCACGGAAGCCGGCTTTCCAGGAATAATTGCGAATTATGCCACATTTGTTCAAAGCGTACCCAAGCGTTACTTTCTCAGCGCACTGAATCAATGAATCGGAAATCCACATTTGGTCGTCTCTGTTTTTAACATAGGTTTTAGTATCCATACGAATTTTATGGTAGGTATTTATGCGATGGGATTTATTTCGTATTGCACAGTAGTCATTCTCTTTGTCTTTCGGGGATTAATTAACCTACCCGGATAACATTTTTATGGTCAAATGATGTACACAATGACTTAATATTTATCACAAGCATATTGCATGATCTGTTTCGGCGAGAACCATTTCTGCCGAAACACGATCGGCATTGTGAATTGGTGATACAGTTTTCACATTTCAAAAAACAATATTTTAATAGATCTTTAAATGGTATTAAAATTAGGAAAAACATGTCAATGTTTGAGTCAGCAAAAGATTTATTAAATATGATTTTCGAATGTATTTAATTTTGGCATATGAAATGGATCCAATGTAGGTATTATTAATACTACGGACTGACCACGTGAGAACAGTATTAATACATGACAATTAACTTGAATTTCCAATATCGTGATGGACGAAAATAATATTATCGATACAAAGAGATAGTTAAGCACCATCGGAATCGACGAGATCCGAGGATCAATAACCCAACCGGCATGATGCGTGAGGGAATTTATTACTTATCTACTGAAATGTAATAAGTATGTAGTTAGCAAACCATCAACGGAGATATTGCGCTAGACTAGAGCTACAGATAAACTTGTAACAAGTGTAGGAACCCTATAATATTGAGGCTGTTATCCGAGGATTATTATCGAGAATAATGAGCAGAACAAGGATGTGTTTCATTAAAGCTTAGCTAACTATTGAAACTATTAAATGCCTACATGGGATACAATTCATACAAATTCTAAGCATCTGCCGTGTCATTACCCTTAGTCATTTAAGCCTGTTAACGCAGCGAGACCGCTGTAATGGCATGTTGACGGCACTTTCCACGGTCATGACCGTTTGTGATTATGACTAGCAATAAGATACAGAGATATTACTTAATATTTCATTCGCTATAAAAATAAACTCTCATTGCTCTCATGAAGATGCCGCTGAGATGATGAGGCCTTCAATTTGTTAGACGAGCAAGGCTCTCTGAAGATCGATTACTTATTAGAGTAGTAAAATAAATGATAAGAGGCTCACTTCTTACCATTCCTGATATCCTAAGCTTATGATCTTATGAAAGCTGATAGTTATATTTAGACAGAAGGAAAGCAATAAGTAGATACCTAAAATAACACTAGTTATTCCATTCCCTCAGTAGAATTTCGATAAAATCCGTCTTAATATTTCTGTCAATGCAGGCACTATTGGAAATAGTTCGTTACTTCCTTGGATTATTTTAGTAGATGCATTCTGGAGCTAATATGATTTTAGCTCTCAGGATTATATCAACTACTGGAGTTTCCTGGATGCAAATAGCAACTTGGGATTTAATGCATTTGTGATTGTGAAATACTATTTCCGACGTTTTGTTCAAAGCTGTTATTATCTCAACTACAGTACTCATCGCTTTAATAATAACTGTTCTCTGACATGTGACGAAATTTAGTGAAATGGCCACTTCATAAAAACAATTTTCACATCAACATACGTGTTAGTAAATGAAATTATTTTGTATCTAACTGCACAGGCACGTGATGTGGGTCATCTTGATGAATCATGAGAACTCGGACTAACACGTTAAATTGCTTTACGTTACGTGACATCGTAATCTTGTACTAACGAAGATCAGATAGGCTAGGAACGTTAGCCCAAGCTGTCACATAACTGGCGACATATTACTTTTCCGTTTATTGTGTAAAGAAAATTGGTTTAGCAAATTGAACTGCAATAACGTTTGATGATTAATAACGTTGCTTCATGAAGAAATAGTGTTACACAAACTGTTCAAGCTACTTGCTTATACAAAATGGCGACACAGACTTAGGAATTAACACGTAATTACCAATTTAAATTTTGAACACCCTACAGAAGATTCCAAGGATAAACAAGATAGAACAGAAACTACGTTAGACACAAGACCGTTGAATATCAATTCGTATCCGATCATGAATACACAAGCTGGTCATTAAGCAAACAATGCACGTTTATGCTCCAAGCGGCCAGCACGTTACTGGGCTCTGACATCAATTGATAAGCCTTATCTAATCTAGTACAGGTGCTTCCTTATCGGGGACGCATTCGACGTAGACCGTTGGAGATAAGGGCTCCGAATACTATGCGAAAACGGACGCCAGATTTTACTCCAGTGTTTTTGTTGACACCTTGTATTGTGAAGCTAATCTTGGGCTTTTGTTAAAATTATCTTGAAGTACTTAATTTTGTAGCAAGTTTATTAAAAATATTTACTGAGATATTTTAAGTAGACTGAATAATTACAATGAAGAAGTCTTCAAAATGTTGTAAAAGCTATTTGTGGAGCTAATCTTTGTAATAATTTTAATTTGCTTAGCCTTTATTTGTCCAACGGATACGTCAGTTAACTAATATTTGGAACTAAACTAAGACGAAAACTTCGCTATATACAGAACAAACTAAAGTACTTAATTTGCACCGAGTATCATGATTTATCTATACATAACTATCTAGGCGCCATATTCAAACTATTCGTAGTTTTATTTACGAATAGCTTTTTGTTAAAGTTCAAGAACTGGAACTTTACGACTCTGGAAGAGTTACTGAACTTCGTCTGCCCTATTTTTGTGGGTTTCTTTACAATAAATTACAGCATAAAACTTTCTTTGGACCCAGAGTTTACTGTCTTCCATTTTCCAGGATATTTGTTTCCGTTTCCCTAAGCATCGCATCGATATCGCTTTCATGTGGTCGTTGAGTTACTGATAAAACCAGTAGTCCAAACCGGTTTCGACGACGGGATGTCGGCCTGACGATTTTCGCAACATTACCTTACGCAGGAATGTCGTATGAAATGTTTTTGTACACTGCAGCCTATTTGGCATTGAAAAGCTGTATTGGGAGTGTAGGAAGAAACTCAGTTCGTTCGTAATTCATAAATGTAAAATTTAAATTTTCTTGGGTTATACCTCTAAGAACTGCAGTAAAAAGTAGCGTATTTTTATTGCTAAATATGTTTATTCGTTTTAATCAGGTATTTGGACTAAACAATATTCTTATAATAGGCGTGGATAATGGCCTGATAATATTCTTGATAAGAAATGAAGGTCTAAGTTGAAATGGGATGGTTTTAGTAATCATTTAGTTTCTTCATTCTGAAAGATATGGAATGTGGGTGTGGAGATAATGAAGGTGATATTTTTCACTTGTTTTAATGTAAACAGAAATGATTTTTTGACATCTAAGAATATAATCATCATCACATTATAATAAAAGTGAATCAATATATATGAAACAATAAAAGTGTCTGTAAAGAATAGGGTTCTAAGGGAACAGTGATCGAGAACAAATTAGATTTTTTTAGCGACATAGTAAAAAAAATTGAAGCACAATGTGTTCAAAGAAGCATACAATACACATGCACACGTCATAGTCCGTTAGCAAGTTACTGTTACGAAATTCTGAACAATTAGTTCTGCCTTTGCTTGATACACTTTTAATTGGTTATACTTGAACAATACAGTCGAAAGAAGTAAGCATCATACTCCTCAATTGTGAAGAGTAAAAGCAATACTTTCTAATTTGTCTGCGATAAATTCAAACCAGAGTTCAGAGGTCCACCATGGAAATTGCAAGCTACAGCACGGAATCACTGTTATTTTGACGCAGTTTTTTGCCCTGATGTTACGATAGGTCGTGTTGTAAATAAGTCTCTGTAGTACCAACTCTGAAATCGTGTATCGTACTCCGCCACCGACGTCATGGTTTGCTTTTTTGTAATGGCCGCTGTTTCATGGTAGACCGATTTCCCTTTGTAGAGATTGGAGGTGTGACCAATTTTGATGTCATAATTTTAGATTTCTTTTAAGAATATCTTTCGTTCGTGGTTTGAAGAGTTTTAATTGATGCTCTCGATTTTTAGTTTTTTTTTAATGTCCAAACGCCACGGAAGTGCGAGCAATTTATTGAAACGTGAACATTTTCTTAGTTCTTATTTTAACCACTCACGTAAAATCTCTATTTAATACTGATCATTGTACTTTTATAAGCTGTATTATTAGGCAATTGAGTATTGAGTTAAAAAATGACCTAATAGTCCTCCTAAGAATTGCTAAATGACTTGATTACTGAAAATAATCAATTTAATTCACTTAGTCAACCATTATTTACACAAAACTTATAGTGACGTTGAAGATGTTTCAATTTTGAGAGTTGATACTATTTAAATTGCTCAAAGATTAAGAAGATTACTAAGATCTTCAAATACGTGTGTAACCTTTTCATAAATATAAATATGGTATCGCAGCACTAAAATCTCGCTTGACAATCGGAGGCCTTTCTTGTCAAGAATAACACAAACCAGTAACCTCTGTGACTGTTAACAATAGCTGTGACGCACGATAGCCTGGAAACATCTCTCACAATGAAAGGTTAGAGGATCAACTATTTTCATCATTTCGTACATCGTTACTGCTTTTAAAGATCAAAGCAGAACTGTGCCGTGCAAATTGTAGTCTTAACGTCTTTCTCAGGCATTAACATGTGCGTGATAATAGAATCATTTAGTTAATTCATTCATTGTTTTAATTTAGACTAAAAGTAAGTTGTTTAGACTGCAATCTTTGTGAGCATGTTTTAACAGGTTCTAGATGACACTGGTTGAATTTTCTGCTATATTTTAGCAAGAGGAAATAATAATCAAAAGAAAAATAGAGAACTATCTTATGCATGAAGTATAATTAGGAATATACTTAACTAGTCAACAGTAGTTTAAAATACCGATATTCAGAAATGCCGTAACTGAAACATGATTGAGATGTCTACTTTAAAAATACAAATAAGTAAGTGTCGTTTTTCGCATTCTGTGATCTCCCACAACCTGTACATTGAGTAACATTTTATTAACGCCATTTTCTTCGAAGCCCGTTAATATGATGGCCTCATTCAATTTAATTGATACTTACACTGACAGTATCAGTGGAAATGTATCGTATCAATCATTCAAGTCAATAAATGTACAATGTATCACTGTTTTGACGGATGTCAGTAATGTGTGACTGTGAATTAGAAGTAATGGTCCGGATATCACACGTGAAGATAACGTTGTAAAGATATCAATTGATAGCACGGAGTTTAATGAAGTATCAAATGAAACTTGAATGTCTAGTGTCTTAGTCATCCTTTTTCGAAACGGTAGCGTAACCAGTAATATGATTTATCTCGTGTCGTAAACAATATATATTTGAAGGTCAAACAACACCTTTTTGAGAAATTTAGTGACGACTAAAAACAACTGATAATAGTGTCGGCGTTTGTATTTATAAGTTAGTGTACTTTTTATCAGCTACATGACTATGTACCGACCACTATTGGCTGAGAAGTAAGGTCATGATGCAAAGTAATACTAAATATATGAAGTGTAGAAAGTAATGATGAATTGTACCACTCTGGCTGATGATGTTACGAAACACAAGGAGTAACAAACCAAGACGCTAACAGAACAGTTTAAATTGTCACCATAACTTAACCAATTCAGTGTTTAGATAGTTGAACAGCGACGAATCATGCCATGATCGTAAAGATGTCATGCAATGTTATGACTTCGTAAATTGTTTGAAATTGCCAGCACGGGCTACAGAAATAAAACCTCCTTTGTACAATTGGTTGGATGGGAGACTGGACGCGTGCTTGGTCAACTTTTAAAACATCAAAGACAACGGGTTTGTACAATGTGGGAAACAGAGTGTGTCGGTCTGACGGACCAACTGGGCTGACGGCCGGCGTCCGTGGACCTTGACGGAGCACGGGGTTGCATTTACTCGCAACTGGCAACACGTTATACAAGTTTTTTTGCATCGTTCGTCGTTTGTGCAAGTCTAAAATTGGCGTTAATTATTTTTTGCTACCGAACATCGGGTTTTGGGTATCCCTTTCTGGCAAAGTGATATTCGAATTTTCTGGTCTGGAATTCCGCTCAGACTTATGGACATGATATTGGTTTCCTCTATAGCTTGAATTTTGTATCTAACAAGCAAAAAAGAGACTTGACTGTAAGCTCACTTAACCTACACCTTGGGGAAAAACAGTGGTAATGTCGTGTTTTTTGTTCTTCCTTCATTCACGGTCTTAAGTTCAAATCGGTGAGCTATTCGCACGGTTGGTGCTGCTTAGCGAGCCAGACCGTTAAAATATTTAACGGTTGTGCTCGTGTAAGACCAGAAAGCGAAACGGCTAGACTAACATAAGCTGTTTCAATGTGTTTTGAAGTAAAAAGATTAATGTTAACGGTGAATGATGCAAAACAATTAGAAGTAGTAACTTTAACTGCGTGCGTCATTGATGGTAAATTTTGCAACATTCGAGTAAAAAATGGATCTCGAAATTTTTAAGGGACCTTGTATTGACAGTATAGACACAAACTTAAAATTGTTTCATCTGTCAGATTATATTATTACGACTGATAATAACTAACTAAACTACACCTATTAAAAACTTGCAGTATACTGAGTACATTCATTTTAAATCTTTTTATGAAGTTTTATAACAATTAAAATCATAAATCAAACGCATTAAAGTGTAAAGTGATTTGTGATAATTTTATTAGGTGGTTGCACATTCAATTTGTTATTTACTGGTGACAATTGATTGCCAGTTACACTGTCCCAATTAATATAACATGTAGTGGGAGAGGCTGTGCACTAGACTGGACAGTCTGTACTGCTTCTCATTTAATTTGTTCAATTAAATTAGGTTGCACAATCAATAGTTTAAATGAATAGGTTTAGAGTGCCCAAGGGAGATTGTTATGGGATTTAATCTACATCAGAAACTAGGTAATATATATTTTCTTCAAAATCACGTCAATCGTTATGTAAGTAAGATATTTAGTACTGCCAATTATTTGCCTAATCTATGCCTCTTTGTTTATTACTTAATAGGTAGTTTAAATAATTACGTGAGTTATTTAATCTTTACTCTAGTATAAAACTTTGTCTTCAAAGATTATAATAATAACAAATTGTAGATGTGACGTGCGTGAATAAACAAACCTTCCTAATGAAACAATTTGAAATCATCACCTACAGAAGTGATGTAGTCGACCATACAAAAAATAATAACTACGTTTCCTGATTGAATCAGCTACCGTAACATTTGGTGGCTAAAAACGCAACGTTGCAAAGTGAACGAACGTGTTGCTGTCAATAGATTGTACCACTGACAAATGGTTTATGGTAAAATTGAACGGAAAATATTTCCAACTTGTCTCCATGAGAGTGAAATTCAATATTCTAGTTAGAAATGAAAGTGCAGAATAGATTTTTCAGTCGTGATATAATCGAGATGTTTTAGAATTGGCATATGGAATGATAATTGGACAAAGGTTTTCGATAGGCACCAAGTACTATGGTGACTAGAAATACTTTTATTAGGCTCGTGCCAATTTGATAATACCTAAGTCATCATCATCAACAACCTATAAGAGCCCACTGCTGCCTGCACACAAAGCCTCTTCTCACATCGAGAAAGTTTGATCATTGATCACCATGCTTGCTCATTACGGGTTGGCGATTTCAAACTTTTAAATTAGAAATTATAAGTCCAAGTTTCCTTATGATGTTTTCCTTCGCCGTTTGTCAGTGGTGTCTAAATAATCTTAGAAAGTACTTATAACTCGGGAAAAGTCACATTGGCATTTGATGTTGGTAGGTTTCGAACCCGCAACCTCATGCATGAGAAGCGGGCATCTTAACCTCCGGGCCACCACGACACTTAATACCTAGGTAGATATCTGTAATAAGCATACCCGTATCCTTCTCGTTCAGATAATAAACAAGCGTAATGTTCTGGTAAATGAAATGTTTAAACTACACGTTCTTGAAAATATAAATACATATTCAGAAACATAGGGATTCTTAAATATCGTCATGATCATTCAGGCGTCTATAATTGTGAAGTGTTACTAAATATCTGTCTGTCTTGACAACCGGAACGTATATACAAAATAATATGTATAGAATATCGAGAATCCATCAATAATACTTGATTTAGGAAAAGCGATCTTAATGCTAAGGTAATAAGATGCTGATGAAATAATATTCTATGTGCGATTTATTAACCAGAATATACATGAGATAGACATTATTCATAATATTTATTCCATGACCTTTCATCTTTTGGAACCTGAGGAATTATGGATGAAATATTGAAATTAAGTTACAAAATATCTGGTCAATGTTACTCACAGGAGATTCTAGTATAGAAAGAGAGTTCCACTGTTTCACTGTTCAAATAATAAACAATAACAATTAAAAAAATGAGGCCTACTATACAAAATTTAAATTGCCTCATAATAACTGAGTGCACAACTGTTTAAGAGGTCAAGGCAGGTCAGATGTATCAATCGACGCACATTCTCAAATTCGCACGAAGCAAGTAGAGATACTATTGTCATTGTGTTTGCTCATGTACTTTATATTTTATACAATTAGAAATAAAGTTGAAAATGGTTTAGTTTGTGCATAACCTTGACCTATCACATATGGAGGTGTGAGACAAGTGACTCTATGGAAATGAAACTGTTCAAATTTATGTTATCGAACAAAATAAACATCTGCTTAAATATAAACGTAAAAATATGACAGAAAAGAGATTCAGATCCCACGTAATGAAAAAATCAAAAGTCGTAAAGCAGAAAGAAATAACTTTCTTCGGATTGTCATGCAAAAGAATGTTGGAAATTGCATAATAAAGCTTACCATCTGTTTAAAAACTATGGCGGGCATAAAAGAAAAAGACACTGCGAAAAGGGGCGAACGCCAGCCGAGGAGCGAGAGAAATGCAATAATTTGCATTTAATTTCCCACACACAGACACGAATTTCGTTCTCTTAACTGTTTCCCACCATTGTGGTTCCCGTATAATTGTACAATGTTAATGATTCCACGCGATCTTTGCTATCTGCCTCATATCTCCGCCTCGCTTCTTGAGCATCGGCCGTTATATTCAGTTCACTTTTTCAAACAATGTTCGTGTCTACGTATGTCTCAATTTTCACACCTTGTTAGGGCTGCCCTCAGAATGTTTTAATTACCACATTTCGTTAAGAATAAGTCGTCATGTAATATATTGGTGCTAAAAAGGAAAGTGTTGCATGCCTAGTTAATAAAGTGAGTGACGCTCTAATTTTTTAAAGGTATTTGTAATGTTTCCACTGAGCCTTACGTGATGTTTAAAGAAACCAAAAGGAATGCCTTCTATTTAATGTGTTTTTTCAACTTGTGTGCCGTTGTTTATTCATATGATATTGTGTCTTCGTAAAACCCTAAGGTAAAAGCCTCTATAAGATCCCTAATAAAATCTTACGTACCGCAGAAAGGTCGCTTTATGAATGGAACGGTACTGAGGTCATATCCCAGATGATCCTAAGAAGTAACTACAAAACAAAGTAGAATCAGAATGATTTATGAACTTGGAAGATACAAAAGCTATTCTGTCCTTTAACGTTGTGATGGTAGCGGTTAATAGACTTGACTTGTTTGCGGTGTTATGTCCTGATAACTTCGAGACGAGAAGTTAGAGTTAGAGATGACTGGAGACGGTAGTCGGTCATCATAACTTCTCCCTTGCTACATCCTTATGTAAACGTACTCGAGAACTAACTCGGGAATAGCTTTAGTTGTACCCACTACAGCGTTTTTCTCTAAAATCTCTTCAATATGAAATGTGAAGAATTCGTAGAATTCTATTGCAATTGATTGCTAGAGCCAATAACGTGACTTATTAAATTGAATAACATGATAAATAATAATCAAGAATCTGATAACAAATATCACAAATAAGACGAGGATTAACAATCGTTGACAATAACAACCTTTCTATAAACAAAAGAAAGAAGCTATGATACATTACTTCACAATGCACAATCCGACATATTCCCGAAGAATGCATTCCGTTCAAACAATTCGCTCTCATTGATACAGAAATTGAATAATTCAAGTACTTTCACATTATCTCTTATAGCTCAGTAATGATTCATTGGTATCTTTATGTGGCTATTTTGGATCATAAGTGGAGTGATAACCATGCCTGGAGTACCAATCGGTGGAACATTAACGGAACAGGAAAGGAGGGTCCGTTTAATGTTCGATATTAAACGCCTGTGATATGAGTGGCTAACGTCTTCATCTTGATAAGGAGTTTGCTTGTAATTTGGACCCAATGAGCTCTTGGTTTGTTTGGAGTATCTTTTTGATTGATTTTAGGATTTGACTTTGTCTTCATAATGCGTAGACTCGTTTTAAAGAGCTAATGCATGCATGTGAGTGGAATTCGGTGTTTATAATCAAAAGAGATATACCCGGTAATGTAATATTCTACATAAATATCTAGCTTAGTATTTAATGTAGAGGAAACGTCCCAAACGTAACTGCCCGCAACATTATCAGCAGGAAATCCTCAGGGACAGGAGCAAAGACCATAAAATTTCATGCAAATCTTATCTAAAGGAAAAAATTAAATTCAGCAACTGCTTTTGCTTTCCACATTACGCTTTATGAAGCAGGCGATGCAAAAAGGATTTCACATTAACCACGGTAGATGGAACTCAAAGGTTGTGTAAGGAGATCGGTGAACAGGAAACCGGCACAAGGTCAGGGCAAGGTGCTCTTTACGTTTTATTTACCTGCTTTATTTACAAAACGTCTATCGAAACATTTATCTGCCTGAGTGAAATTGTAACAGATTTTACGGATTCCACCACATGCTGTTTTCTCATATTACGAATCCGTATCGTGTGATTTCTATTCAAATATCTTCATCATTTTTATATTTGAGACGCCTCTTTATATTGGAATGTATACAAAACAAACATATTTTTTATGTTTTCTCATCTTTGTTACGCATTTCATTGTTTGTAAAACTTGCTTTCTAAAGCAATCAATTTTTAAGTTAATGTAGAATTTCTTCTCTTAAGTATCTACAGTTGTAATATTTTATTTACTTTCTGCATAAAATGTGAACACTTCATGTTAGGAAGATATATTGTACGAAAGCTATGTTCATTACTAATTCTATGCATTGCGTTGTTTTCTTTGACAAAAATGTAGTACCTACAGATCAACAAGTTCTTACATACATTAACATCAAATTGTTACAAATCCGAGGAAATTAGCTTTATATGGAAAATATATCAAGTGATTATCTTTTATGGAAAATAGGGCAGCAGACCACATTATTTCCATACCAACTTATGTGCTTCGCACTGTGTGGTCAAGTGCTTTGGCATTTTATTAGCAGTTTCAGTGGTTTCGGTGGCGCTGGTCTCGCGTTTACGACTGTGACGTCATCGGATGAATGCTACTTTGGCCGCATGCCAACTGATAGCCACTTGACCCGGCTTAGCCCAATGCTTAATGTCCGGGTAATGACCCACCGTTTCCAGCAGGTTTCCAGAAGTTTCCCAAGCGCTCGCAAGTTCTCATGTAGCTTCATAACGTAACCTACTTAAGGTTACGTCGGAAGGGTTGTAACTTAGCCGAGTCATTAGATGATGCGATAAAGTCGTTAAACTTATGAAATAGTTTACTTGAAGTGAGATCGTCGAGTTCACTTTGATGACCGTTTATGTTGTAACTAATTTTGCCATTAACTACACTCCATATTTTCTCAGCATCAAAGAAAGCGACTAATTTCTTTATCTCACAATTTATTTTTAATGATGTAATTAGTTAGACGTGGCGTTTTGAATGATTGAGATAAAACTTAGTTTCATTTCCATCCATTTATGGTCCGAAAATAGAGCCCTGCGTCAAAAAGTTTCAAACAAAGTGGATTGACAGTTCGAAAGCCGTTTCCCTTTTCACAGAAGTTAGAATTCGTTTTGTTAGCTAAAGGTAATTAGTCTTACAACAATGAAGGTTAGTCGCAGCCATGATAAGAGGGCTGTCAGCTTTCATAAATATTAATGAGGTCCACTTGTCTCTGTCTTGCATTAAAATTAATGTGTTCAATTGCTCGTAGCACTCGTGCACTGAGACCCCTTTCGCGATGAAATTATGTTTTTCCTCTATGGCGAAAAAAGGATCGTCATGCTCTTTTGTTTTCGCTCCCTTGCGTTTATTTATATGTGAATCAGGAATTGTATTGTGTAAACATGGTGGAGTAATTATAAACGCTAAAATATTTAATCTCTGTCATAAAGATTGGAGTGAAATTGAAATACGTTAAGAAAGCGAAAACATTCAAGCGGTTACATTTTTCATAAACACTAAGATTGAAATGATGTAATAAATACAATTTATGGAACCATTTTGTTCAGGAAATCCACGTAACTGAACATTACTGGCAGACTCACGCCGAATATAATAGTCCATAAATCTAAATGAAATGTATTTGTATGAAAAACGGTATATCATCATTAAGTATATTAACTATCCTGTTCACGCCTGAATGCAGAATTGTATAAAATAAGAGTTAAAATTTTACAAATTAAACCATTTTGCATTGAATGTGAAATGCATTCACGAGCACATAGAGGCGTGAAATTCAGATGAACGTTTTGTTACCTCATATTACATCATCACAAAAACTTTTATGACTAACACGAAATATCATATTTTTGTTGTACAGAGAATAAAAATTAACCGAGGTAACTTTAAAAAGTAGAAAGAAGAGCTAGTGGACAATTGCGTCTTATACATACATAAATACTAACATAACCTCACGCCTGTCTCCCAAGAGACTGGAATGCTGTATTTGGTACGTTTCATGGCATTGAGAAATTAAGCGCGGGTTTAATTTTTTGCAAGCATGACTGCTATATTGCTTCTTTTAGTAAGCGCTATAGTTTCAGTAGAAATTTTTTTTTCACAAATTACTCTCTAACAAAAAATAGTCGTAACGTTAGGTATTAAGTCATAAAATCCGGATTCCGGATCCATTCATGAAACTAGAAGAAAAACTAAGTTTTCAGTTGCCATTTTTTTTCGGTGAAGTAACGGCTGTCTGTGCTTAATCGTTGAGTAATTGCGATTAAAAAAATATTCAGACTTTTTGATACCAAACTAGTCTGGTAAAAGTTCTTGGTCTTGTTTTTGTAGTAAAAATATTTACGTCAAAGGTTTTTGTTGTCGTTAACAGTTAATGGTTGTGCGAAAAGTAATACAGAACAAATGCAGTATGTACGGCGTGATATCACTTGAAAATGTCTGATCAGGAGAAGGGAAAGAAAAAGAAATGTTAGCTCTAAGACTTCGCTTCAAGCTTAAGCTTAGGATAAAAGAAAGCAAAAGAAGAAGTGTTCTACTTTGAATACGAGTACAAGGCTTTAAAGGAAAAAAGCAGTTTAATTACAATCTTAAGACTACCTTATTAGCTCTATATTGTATTATTAAAAACGATCCTCATTTGAAAAACATTAAATCGTTGCTCGTATTCTGTAGTCACAAGAATAACCTCCTCCTTTGGAGCCTCTTTGGAAAGTCGGTTAAAAACAGATAAACTACCAAGAGAGAGAGAGGTACTCGGATATGCACATTCATATTTTTAATATCATTTCACGTTACCATCAAAGAGTGTAATAAAAACTTATTTACTCCATTAGTACTCATAAAATTTTATATGTTTTTAAGTAAAACTGAGGCGTGCTTAATGTGTCATGAAGCGGTTGTTTACGACGTTTCAACGAGACGCCGCAATTAGGAGCATCCTGGGGGAAAGTAGAGACTGAAACTTTTACAGTACTGCAAGATATTCTTAGTTAGGAACCGTGGAAACTCACACAAATATATATTAGAAACTGGGTACTTAGCTTGTTCATATACTATACAATATACATACACAACACATGCCTTAGTAACTTGAGATTTTAAAATAAACTAGCTTTAATTTAATAGGTTCTTTAGTAGTTTATAAATTAAAAATAAATCATGACACTTATTGTCGTTGTGACATAATTATGGCAATGAAGTATTATTTTTTTACTACAATATAACATAACATCACGCCTTTTATTCCCGAAGGGGTAGGCAGAGGTGCACATTATGCCACTGTAAAATGTAACACCCACTTTTCACTATTTATGTTATGAGACCCATGGAATAGGGGATGAGCCTATTGACATATACCGGGCACAATTCCAGACTCCGTGCTACTACTTACTGAGAATTTTTAAAAAACCCATTAATACTTTGCCCGACCCTGGAATCCAACCCCAGAACTCCTGCCGGGCAGTCGCACTTGCGACCACTTGGCCAACGAGGCAGTCTTTTTTACTACAATTAGTTTTATAACTACAATTAGATTTACCTTTGACTATGATCTATGTTATATTTGTTCAGTTTGTCAATTCGAACATGAAAAAAAAAGTCTAGTCCAGTTCTATTTCCCAACACCGTAGCTGTTGTGAGAAGTACGTAATGTTCTCATGAGAAGTTTTATCGCTGCATATATCAAACTTCCAGTAAACGAGTGTTTAATTCTTGTTAAACTTAGTTTTATTCCTGCTTTTATTTAACAATGTTTGTTTATAACCAGTTTGTTATTAGATATTTTTTTTTATATTTGACGGGCCGACGTTTGACCACTATCTCGTCTGGTGGTAAGCGATGATGCGGTCTATAATGGAGCATCCCATAAGCAACCTATTCACTCGGGCTTTGGTTATACATTTTTTTTTGAGGGGAAAATCATCCAATGATTTCTCCCGCCCGGGTGAGTGTTAAACTCTTACTGACTAAAAACCACCCCGTTCCTACTCCTGCACTTCGAGCCGGAGCCCCGGCAACCCGTTAAGTCTTCCGTGGCTTCGTATCGGCTTCAGCCCTGTTAGGCACCATCTGTGGTGGTCTGATGGCTCCTAGAGCTTGGTTATACCTTAGGTTATACATGAGAGATTCGCCAGGCGTCTTACTATTAAATGTAACAGACAATTAAACAGTTCGGGCGTAACAAAAGTAATTTTCTTTAAATTCAGTTCTTCCGAGGTTCATAGTTCTTACTCTTAAGAACAGTTTTAAATTACACTATCTTCGTTTTAAACGACGTAAATCTTTGTTGAATGTAAGTGCTTTAAACTTGTGATAGTTCAATTTTAAAGTTATAGTTTGTAGGTTCTTTGTGTTTAAATTGTTCTCATTGTATTGATTATGATGGTTTATGGCACGCACTGATGAAATTTATTATTTTCTATCTGGGTATTGGTAGATTCTGTTGTACTTATACACAATTATCTTATATTGCTACCACATAAAGCAATTTTCTTTCTTTAGATTTATATTTTTACTAAATAAGTAAATTAAAATATCAGCATAAGAATTGAAATTAAAACTATCGAATTAAGTAACTTTGAAATTGATTCGTAATTTATAAACCTTTGTCAAACGGCGAATGAAAGCAACTAAATTAATTTCAATAAATAGACATTCTAAATTAATAGTTTTGTCCAAGAATTATTTCTGTAAATGGGTGGTCGAGCAAACACTTAGTATTTATAAGTTTTTGTTAAGAGTTCTTATATAGGTAGTTAGAACGGAAATAGATGTTTCACTACATATCGACTGACACGTCAAGTACACACGAATTTAGCTTCCGTGTGCATTACTCTGCATCCTCCCTAAGAAAGTACACATCCGTCGTCTCCCATCAGATCGAGGGACCTATTCTCAACAATCACACTTGCGTGACATTTCACACGTTGCGTTCGACTGTGAGTCAGCCGTTAATAAGTGTCTGTCTGGCCATTATTTGGGCAACTTTTATTGACGCTAACGCATATCGTATCCGGCGGGAACCCGAGTGACGTATCACGTTACTTCTGAATAAACAAAGGGGACAATTAGGGTTTCAAACTTCATGGAGGAAGTGGGACGTTGATTAAAGTTGAACATTAGTTGGGCGGGTTGATTCGGCTGGCACTCTCATAATTGTTATTTGAACAGCGTGTGGACAGTATGATGTCATTACTGCTATGATCTGTTTCTTGAGTTATGCGGTGCATCTGTAGAAAGTTGTTCAGTACTGTAATAATATTTTCCCCTCTTATTGTTGAGCATTGTTTCAGCAATATAAAATACAAAATCATTTATTTGGTTGTAACAAATTGGTAATTCAAATGCGCTTTTTTGTGAAATCCAGATAATCCAACATTTATCTCTCGCATGGTAAATTGATAAAACCATTTGCTATCGAATTTTAATTGAAAATTCGTATGATGGTATTTTTTGCCATATCTGTATTCAACAGTGACGAGTTTGCAATTAAAGGTGAACGAAATTTTACGAACATTCAATATTGAAACAGTTTATTAAATCCGAATCGAAATGATAAAAGTAACTATTTGACGATTCTAACGAAGTGTCCTAAAGTGACATTCAAGAAAATCACGGGCCTTTTTTTGTTGGAGATCTCATTTTATATCAGCTCGTTTCTCAAAGAGATTTGAATATAGGTAAATAGTGTGAGTAAAGCTGTTGAAATAACAGTTTCGTAAATTAGGTGATAAACATTTCCTCAATAACAATTTGCTGTAGTCTAGACACGCAGTTAACTAAATATATGGGTACTTCAGCAGCAATCTTTCTCCTCGGAGCAGTCCTAAGTTCATCTCAGCTTATAAATTAATGCAGACGTTACGCTAATTGGTACAATTACGAAAGCTACACGGCCGCATTCCGTGCCTCACTATCATTGTCTAAACGACGCCATTTTATTATTTCGAACTGCAAGCCCGATTGTCATTTGTTTTATAGAGCATAAATTATTCGGATTAACCTTTTGTTTTTATTTGTTCTGCGACAAAAAAAGAGCGAGGTGATTAACCCTAGCGGTATCCATGACGATTGTTTAAATACAGCATTAAGTTTATTGCGAAAAACAGCAAAAACTGTATCACTGGAATATTCAGTTTTTCCGTTAACTAGGAAGTATTTCATTTCTACGTGAGTCATGTGTTAATTAGTCATTCGAAAATATAATGTTATGCAATGTTTATGTGTCATTTAACTTCGCGGTGCATTAAACTGTTCTTAGCTCGAAGTTTCGAGTTTTCGAATTTGTAAGAAGGGTTAACGATGTCCGCTTGCCAACTGTCGCGTACCCCAAAATTGAAGCAGTTCGCGTCGTTCGCAATTATTAAAGCACGTAACAGGCTTCGTTTTCAACACGGGTAATAATGCCAAAACGTGTTCTCGTAATTTCTTAAAAAAACCTTTTTACAAGGGTCATATTAAAAATTCTTGACTTAAAATACTTTTTGGAACTGTCTCTCTTTTTTTTAGAAATGATTCATAACCAATGGGAATAAGTTCGTTTCTCTTCTATAAATTAGATTAAGGTAGGTCAGGTACAGCTGTAATTAGATATAGGTAAATTCATAGAATCAATTTCCTTGTTACTAAATGTCGAGTAATATTCAATGATTATTATCAAAGAATAGTGTCATATCAAATAATATGAGAGATTTGGTTCATAAATAATATTCTTGTATCGTGTGAACACCGTGGAATGTTAATTATGTACTGCTATAAATAAACTCCCACGAACTGTCAACTAGAAAAACTGCCCTTATTAGCACTTTATTTGCAATTTGATATTTATAATTAAATATTGGATAGGCTTTATAATTAAATATTGTTTCAAATTTTTGGCAAATTCAAGACAATTCGAAAACAAGCGTAAGTAATTTACAGTATTTATTATAAATTAATAGAATTAAAACAGCAAAGTGTAACATAACGTCTAACCGCCGTACTCAAGGTCATTTAATGGCTACTTAACCCAGTCCTTGCCGCGGAGGACTTGTCGGGTTGCCGGGGCTCCGGCTCGAAGGGCAAGAGTAGGAAACGCTCTGGCACTCGCTCCCGCCTCACCCAGGCGGGGGAAGTCATTTGATGATTTCCCCCCCTTAAAAAAAACCCCACTTCTTAGCAATTGTTTTCGGAACAAAATCATTACTAAGGAATAGTTTAAGTAATCATTAAACGTCTCTGAGTATCACAGTTGAGTTGGATAATCAAAAAACCCTTCTTTTACGACAAAACAACATCGCGCTTACTGCTAGGCTAGAGGTACATTTAACATAATGTGTTTCTCCATGGGTTTCTTGTCTCGATATTAATGGTGAAACTCAATTTATCCGAGCAAAACGCGTCGGTAATAAATAACATCGCATTCCTAAGAAAATTCCACCCTCTAAATATCCAACTTCATTGAACCAAAACTTAAACTACGAACGCGAAGCAATTTACCAAGTTAGCTTACTTTCTTACTTATTTACTTCGATAAAAGCGCTCGCATAAATATCTGAAAACATAATTTTGCTCGTCGCAGTTTAGGAAGGAAGTAAGCGACATTTTGTGTTTCTAAAGCTATTGTGTTGTGTAATGTACCTGTCCGGGTTCGGGGCTGGTCGCGTGTTTGAGTTTTTATAAAGTTGGGTACTCGTTCCGACTTATTTAACCTTTTGTGCGAGGTGACGCGGGGTAAAGCTTGGGGAGGAGCACCCATGTTGATTGAAGATACGCTATACAATTGAACGTAATAGTTTCCTATTGTCGCTTTCTTGTTGTCACACATTTTGCTTAAACGGTTTTCGATTTAGAATTCTGTTATTGCATACGCAGCGTGCTTCTAAAACTGACACAGATGTTAGTTCAGTGTCAAGATATATTTAGATTTGTGTATATTTTGGGCTAAGATTTACTAATATGTCCTTTTAATTTCGACGGGAGATAGGAGAACGCAGTTGTGGCGTATTAATTTAACTGTAAATAAAAACATCTAAAATTGATAGTGGGTTGTGAGAGTTTCTCGCTTACACAACATTTACCGTTAAGTTAATTATTGACTTGAATACGCTCATTAACTATCCCTAAAATATGCACCAGCTTCACGCCTATTTTGTTCAGAGCTACCCCACCAACCACCAAATTGCATAACAAAGAAAAAACAAAAGACGGACCAAACAATAGCGTGCGTGACATATAGCGAGTCTCAGGAGCGATCGCCATTGTTCCAGCCTCGCAGCACTCCGCAGGGAAGTCGAATTTCGGTGCCGTCGCCCTCTGAAACTAACCTTTTTCTCTCGGCGAAGAGAGTGTCGCACATTGCGGTAGTGAGAGGTTCATCGTAACAATTACACTGCATCTCTAATAAGAGTGGGCGATGCGCTGCGACGCCACGTCGTGCGGTCACCAACCCCTCGGCAGCACGCTGAGCACTGACTGCGCCATTATAATGCCTAGTGTGCCGTCATAATAAATACCATCACTAAATACCTTGTTGCGTCATACCACGATGTATACGAGCCCAAACGATTTACAACATGAATTATGTGCATCTATACCGAGGGCTCTTTGTTTTGCTTCCTCGTATTCAATCCTATTAATCCATATTCAATCATACGCGCACGGATGAGCATTGAAATTCATTATTCTTACACCCTAACCCATTTGAAACAAGCACTGTCTAAGAATACCACGGTTGTAGATCCGATCGGATTTCAAGTGCATCTTGAGATCTGGATCATTTTGTAATCGGAGATGGCATTGAGATGCATCGGCTCACTGCAAATCCCGTTAAAGAAAGCCTTGATTGTGTCTTTTCTTGCGCACGACTACTTAATTGCTTAATTAATTCTAACACGGTTACTCATGATTTATTTCTACTTTTGTTCAACAAGAGTTTTATGTGAGAGAAAACTATTTTAATTTTAACAAAGGCTACAATTGAACAAGTTAACGTGGACTATGAAATGTACAGCTCTTTATCCTCGCGGTCGTATTTCTATTTTAAGCGCAGGTATCTGGCAGAACCAGGCAATCTCGACCACCTCCACTATGCTCAACTTTAAATAAAATTAAAACCTCTATGAAATTCCTCGCGGCTTGCAACCTTTTTAAAATAAATCTTCGTGTAGGAGCGAGTGACGGAATGTGGAGCCTCTGTGTGGGTTTTTTTATATCAATATGAATGCTCTGTGCCGAATTATTTTGAAAATGAAATTGCGTCGGTGAGGCTTGTCATGATTGTTCCGACACGAAAAAAGAAAGCACAAAAAAAGGTATGCCACTTGACCGGGATCGTTCCCATGTCGGTGGTCGATAAACGTGCTATTTTGAGATATAATAATGTAGAAAGATTTGTCACATGTGAAGGAATGTCATGATCACAGGGGTCGTTCAACGACCGTACAGTCCTAAAAACTACCCGACAATGTGGTTGCGATGCGGAACCGCACAGATGAAGGATACGAGTGATTGTTTATTGCTTACGAACGTCCCGGCTGGGTGGCTCGAGACGTCGCCGATTGGGCGACTCCTTTTTAGGACTGAGCGAAATGTTATTTATTGATTCCCCATTCCCCTCCTGCATTTCTTTTCTATAATATTTTGTTCTCGAATTATATGTATACTAACTTCAATTGTACCCAAAATTCTTTCAGCAACAGCCTAAACAAAAAATATCAAAACATCTTGCAGCAATTCTGAATACTAACGAACTCTGTAATTTCGAGTAGCATAATTAATTAAATTCTTTAACAAACTTTTATTTTAAAACTCTGTTGAACCCGAACGTTTTACAAAAGATATTTAAACATTTTCGCGGAATGAATTCAAGTGCTCTTACTTTAGCTTTAAACGCTTCTTTTCAATGAGGTTGAATCAGAAGCGGGGGTTGTCTGGCTGCGGTCCAAAGTGCTATGTTTTTTATGGCCTTAGGACGACCCCAGTAACATTGGAGACGAGCGATCCGGTCAAGTACTCTGCACTTTTTGTTTGTCTGCGCTAAGATTTCTTTAAAACATGAAATCTCATAAATTTTAAGGAACATTTCTCTTAAGAACGTGAGCCGCAACGTGTACATTGCCTTCGGAAACGATCGCTTGGTTCTTATTTTCTGTGCTCTCGTAAAACGTGCGACCCGTGGATACAACTAAATCAAATTGTAACGTGAAAACTGTTGATTTTTGTTAAAAAATGGAATCCAGTAGAAATTGAAACGATATGAAAAATTTTGCTGTAAATAAAAAATGTGATGAATTTTCTTCAACTCATTAATAAGATGTTAAAATGTACATAGTCCATATTATATTAATTTCGTTTGAAGTACACGCTGTATGTTAGTTATGAAAAGACAACCAATGCGGCAATGACACTTAAAATTTTCCCCATAAGTTCACACACACGCGTTATTTTACTTATGACTGGACGTTTAGTATTTATAATGGTGTCAAGTATAACGGTGTACCGTAAATTTTCTTGTAAGTTACATAGTAATGTCAAGGTAATGCTTAAGCATGGGAAATTTTATGGTCGTCTGAAGGTTGTTACATCTTTTATGACCTAAGACTTTGTCACAATACTTTTTTTAAACTGATTATTATTTGTGCTACGTGGTGTGCACAAATAGTGCCTGTTGTTAAATTTCCTGCAAATAAAGATTGACTAAAATAATATTTTATACATATTATTTATTTTTTGCGTATTCCAGAAAATATTTAATTAATTTTAATTTATATATTGTTTTACAACTTCAGTGGAAATGCGCATGAAAATTAAGGATTAATTTTCTTACAAGTTTACATTTAAAAAATATTAAAATATATATTGTAAATTTTACCTAAAATCTTCATATACGAACGAAATTTTTTCTGTTCCCTTAATGTTTTAATTAAGATGTAAATTGACGGGATTAAAAATTGTAGGCCCTATTTTTTAACATCTTGTATAATTTTGTGTTTTTGCTTACATAATATGTGTTTCTTGTAGCAAACGAAATGATAACATTATTCCGATGAGAGTCATAAAAATATTTTTAATTTTTATAATTACGAACAATTGGTCTATTTCGGAGACCTGGTGTCCATTTTATGTGATGTAACTATAACGATTGGTAACCATCGAGGAGGTTTTAGTAAACAATTACCTCTCTGAACTCACATAACCATATCCCTAAGATCTAGATGTCTAACTCAAAAATAAGGTAACTTCTGCTTAACAATGTTAGAAACAATATTATGAATTTAAAGCAAGACTTATTTATCACCTAACATTTTGTAATACAAAATACATTTAGTAAAGTATATTAAAGTGTATATTTCAGGTCGTAACTTCATACTTTTACACCTACCCTTATCAGTATTTACGATGGCTATATATTTCGACAACCTTGAAAGAAACCTCCGTCAAAATATTAAACGCTGAAACTTTATGTACGATAGAATAAGTAAAATGTTTAATTTATCACAAAATGCTCGACTAAGTGACATTAAAATTTATTTGAAAAGGGATAGATTTTAAGACTAAGTTCTTAGGTAATTGGGTACGGAGTAAGAAATTCAAATCTAATTAAACTTTCATTTTAATAAAACTAATTAGAGTTAGGTCCTGACTAAGTCTTTTTGATTGGAGTAAAATAAAACAGTGATTACTACAGTTTTTTTAGTTTAATTAAGACTTTAAATAAGACAAAGATTCTTAATTCGATTCTTATTGTTTTCGTTTTATTTTTGTTTTGTTTAATTGGTGACTGTTGTTCTAAACTACTATAATTGTTTCGTCAATACAGATTCAATTAAAACAAAACTAATTATATTATCAAAGTGATAAACTCATTGCTCTTGGCGATAAAAACATCACATCTTTTACTAGCTGAAAAAATGTACGTGGATTAAAAATATATATAAAATTCAATATGAGTGAATATTAACTAAAACAATACATGTGACTCAATACAAAGTAAATGCTGACGAATTTTGAGGCTCTGTGTAAATAGTTATTTTTAGTTTTCTTTTAATAATTTTTTATGTATTTTAAGTTGTAAATCGTTCTTATGAGAGTAAATAAAGTACGTATAAAGCAGAAAAAAATACAAAAAATTTAGTTAATTAGCACTCATAAAACTTGCAGCCAGGTCGAGACCCAGTACTTTCTAAAGCTCATTCATTACTTGACATATGCACCAATGAACATTTAAATTGAAATGGCTATTTTAAGACCCACTTAACAATCAATTGCCACCCAGTGTGGTCATAAATTAATACAATTAAACAGCAGGAAAGAATTATACTGAAGACGGCGTATAAAGCTATACATTCCCAGCATCATTGCTCTCCAATTGTATAACAGTGCTTCGTAATTACAGTTCAAGATATAATGGATGGTGTAGTTTGACGTGCGTTTTTGGTGTTCTCTCTAAAGTGTCATAAAACTGTGTTAGTCTGTCATTGTGTACTTAACTGTGGTTATTAAAGATGCTGGTATATTAACTGTTTGGTTAGAACCCGCGGGTTAGTGATCAAGTTTTATGGTAATAATTAGTTAAACAAAGAGATACGGGAGTCTGTTTTATTGTAACTTGCTTTGTCATGGAATAGAGTGCGGCTGCTAATTAGAGGATTAGTTATTGTTTGGTTTTATAATAAGGTTAACGATTAAATGACTACTTCCTAGGTTTTGTGGTCTAAAGCATGATTGAGATTCATATCAATACCGAATAGTGAGGAATTGAGTATGTATGTTATGTTATTAGTAAAAGCAAGGCGGTAGGGTGAACTTTAATATCGGAAATAAAATATATTGGATAGGATTGCAAAACTAAAGTGTCAAAAACTAGGCATACTATTGATTACTGCCATTGATACTCGCAATTTGATTAAAATCCTCATTGCAAACAAGCATGACAAATTAATCAGCGTGTCTAATGAAACGTGTATAAACGAAGACAATGTGAAATATTAACGCTCGAATACGCACGTGATAATTACTGGTTCAAAGTCAAAACTGAAGCCTCTATTCACACGTGTGACCTTAACCGTAGTTTCTGTTACCAAGTGGCACAATATGCCAACTTTCAACCAACTATTTAATTCGTACACTTCCATATCAAACTTCTAATAACTAAGACAAACAATCCAAGTCTCATTACACACAGACGCTGCCGAAACTTACTTAAATACACGTTAAAACTAAGATTTACAAGATTTACTACGCGTCTATAAATTATCCACTAATTACACACAAGTTTCGAACGTCAATTACACAAATTCTGATGGTCGTTTCGAGGAACTATTAAAACTCGGTTAATAGTAACGTTCGTACAATTAATAAGTTGATTAAAATCTAATGGATGTTTCACACAATTTTGGCATGTTAACAAATTGTTAAGATTTAATCTCCAGTTAATGTACTGTTTAGAAAGTTTATGTTTACTTTATATTTGTCATAGTTCCGGTTGATTTGTTTTGCAATTTACATCGCAATCGTTCTAAAGAAATCGAGAGTATGCCAAATCAAATTGTATTGTATAAGACTATTTTAATACCTATTTAAAAAGGCTTCGTTTACTCAAGGAAATTACGCTACATTTTTGCTTACGTAAAAATGTTCCAAATTATCTGTTTTTTATTTCGTAGGAGTTAAAACGCGGTAGCTGAGAACGTCAAAAGGCGGTTAATGTTAATCCCCCGTTATGTTAATCCAGTAGTATAATGCAAAGTACGGACTGTGTTGATAATTATGTATGTTAATCTTGTTGCAGGTACGTGTGTCCAGCCCATTCCACGGTAAAATAATTATGAAGAGACCTCTTTTTTATTAGTTTATGACGTTTTTCTTTAACGCGCTCTTTTATCGTATAAAGCGACATTATTTGAGCTAAATGCTCGAGTTCTTTTATTTTGTGTGTTGGCTTTTTAATTAAAATACAGTCGGTTTTACTTTGCGAAGAAATGGCATACAAACTTGATGCCTGAAATTTACAATTTCTTTGAAGTATAGTTGAAGCTGCAGCCTGCAGCTTTTAAGTCTTTGGAATTTAGCATAAGAGTTTCTTAAATATGTATACGAGGATATAAAAAAAGAAAATCATAAAATTTCTTATGAAGAGGTATGTTGAAACCAGTGAAAGGATTTAAAATACGGTCAGCAAGTAAATACCTAAAGACGACTTAGCAGTAAAGCACACGATTCCTTTTACTTTTTATAATCAATGAATCGTCGAAACATTCACCATTTCTCTTCCTTAACAATAAACATAAATTCTTGCAATACAAAATAAATAAAAATTCTACTTTATGAGGGATATACCTTTGTCATTCAGTTACAGTAGGCAGGAAACAAAACTGAACATTTGATAAAATCGTAAGACCGAACAATCTATTCAGAAAGTTTTCCTTCACGATGCGATCATCAGTATGTTTTCTTATTAAAACTTAAGGCGCCAACAAGTTGCCTGTTGTCTACCTTCAAGTTTCACGCTAAATACTGGTTGTATTAAATAAGTTGTGTCGTATATTAATGGCGATGGAACAAGGAAACTTTTTATCTCTATGCAAATATAATAAGAAGTGATATAACTTTTTAGAGATGAGAGAATAATAACGTCTTTTGAGATTAAGAACTAAAAACTGTAAGACAATATTGAGTCGAGAGAAAGATTGTGAAAAAGATGATAGCTTTTGGATTATTGCATTCACTTTTTTTACTATAATACCCACTAGCATCACACACAATAAAATATTTTTAACGCAAACAAAGCAGATTAAGTAAATGTCAACGATTCCACAACAATGGACAATTTCTCATGTCGTAGGTAATCTCTCTGTTGATTATTCGTCTGCCGTCAAAACAACGAAGCAACTTGAATTATGGTTGATCAAGATGAACCTTTGAAATGTCAGAATGAACTGGTAAGGACTTTATCTGTACAAAGCTGGCCTTTAGTTTGAGAGCGATTTGGGATTGTACACACAAGTTCCTTTAGAACACATTAGACACAGACAGCTAGTGTTGACGTGTGGGTAACGAGGCGGACTGTGAATGATTGTTCTGATTTAGGTCTTCCTTGAATTTTAGTGCCTAAATACTAATGTTGAAAATTCACTGTAAATTGCTTTTGAACAAGAACCCTTTTGTATTACAAAATACCTCAACAATAGCTTCAAAGTGTTCAATGAATCGCTTCAATGAATTTCTGGTGTTCCCAAAAATCTTAAAAAACTGTCGGCTCGTGGCTCAAAAATGAACAGCCCTATTTTTGCTATTGAATGACTTCTTAGAACATAAATATGCCAAAATAATAAAGATTACATTACAAGAAGGAATAAAGTATCGGAAGATAAAAACGCCAAAGTTAACATTTACATTACAGGGAATCATTGAGAAGGTACTGAGAACGAGGATGTAAGAAGGATTTTAACAGGATTAAAAGCCAAACCGGATTAAATTTAAACAGTATTTGCGCAGGCCCATACTTCACAGCCTGATTTCTCATTCATATTCCTCATAAACTGTAATGAAACTGTATTACGTTTTTCTGACATTTAATTTTTAAAATAGCTAATTTAAATACTGTCACGTCCTCTCTTGTGGTTTTTGAATTTGCAAAGTTTCGTAAGTACTTGGCTCTTAGAATCATAAAGGTCCGGATATTAAAAGTTATAATTAGGAATTCTTGTTGTACCTACATAAAATAGTGATTTTAGAGACATTTTCTTCTCGGACTGTTATTAAAAATAACTGTAATATTCCTTCCATTATACGTAATAGCTTTCTTTTTCTAAGTCACCGGAATTGGTGCTCTCGACTTCACAATATTTGCGTTAGTATCAGCAACTAATAGTGTGACACACACGTTATTAATAAAAGCAAGTGTTGCAAGTCAAACAAAAGCCCCTATTTAGCTCACCTTCCCGTTACTACTAACTCACAAAGGGCGTCATCTGTTCCATTCAGAAACAAAAGACAACCACCCTCCTTGGCTGAGGGGATTTTTCTATAGATAACGATATCGACACACGATACTCTTATGAAAAGATTTCTACAATATTGTGTGTTTATTGGGTGATACCACTAAATACATACATTGCCATGTTTAACATATTTACTATCAACATAAGTATGAGTTACTTGTGAAATATATCATAACTACTTTAGAAATATTTGCTCTCGTCTTTAGCGCTTAGTCTTTTTGAAAATGTTTTCTCATTTTTATGAAATATTTCCCTTAGTGCACCTTGCTGAAATACGGACAGTGTTCCCATCCAGGTCATCTCCAGTGTAATATGAAGCTATAAATTTCTCAGTTGGTCAGGAGCGTGTTATCACCTTCATAGCACCTACCTTCTCACGGAATTCATGAGACACAGACAATGGTTATTGTCGCCTTGCCACTGTGATATAAGGCGGCCATTACTTATCCACACTTTGGGGAGCATTATGAAGATGTTCAGATTAAGACGTGATGCTCTAGTTGTTTGATAATGTATGGTCTTAAATTGGTGGTGAAAATAATGGTAAGTACATATTTGTATACAATAAAAAAGAAGTTCTAAAATGCAAAAGTGCAGTGATTGATCAGATTTCTGTTACAGTAGACAAAACATTAGTTTTAAGTACATATGACGAGAAATGAGTGACTAATTCCTAGGTCTTGAAACTATGTATGTAGTGGATAGCCTAGTAATAATATCCTTCGCAAGTTGAAGGTCGGCTCACATACTGTTTCTGCAAAACTGGTTCGTGGTACCAGTATTAACTTGAATGCCAAGGCTATATATACATTCTTCTCGTCCGATCGAGATTTTACCGAGTGATTCATAAATAAACTCCCACAAATTCCCTGACTTGCCGTTTAACGTTTGTAATGTGAGGAATTTTTATCAGAGGAACGTACCTGTAAGGAAGACGACCCCGTATGAATTATGCACTTGATGAAATACAAGTCGACGTTGTAACCGGGGCCAGTGACCCATCTTATGGACGAGATGACAATATAAAAGTCGAGCGCGTTGTAAATGTGCGGGCTCCGTCGGCATTGTGCGCGGAGAATGGAGCATGCATATTTTTCTATTCTAGATACTGTTGCTGAATGATTTCATATTTTTCTTTCGAATTTTATCCGGTTTCATCCTTGCGTTTTCCTGAGTTATTTTCAAAGGAATTTTCTAACAGACTTGATTCAGATTTTGCTTTTCATTCCCTTTGCATGTTTCAGAATTTGAGATACATATTTAAATTACTTTATGCTTTACAATTCAACTTTGAATGTTGTTGCTTGATAGGAATATATTTCATATCATTGTCTATTTCTAAAGAAAATGTGCTTTGTAATTCCATCGGTAAAGGCACAACTCAGCTTCAATAACAAAGTTACTGTTCAGATACATCAAACTCTAAAAGGATTACGTCATTCATGTGGTGTAGGAAGTAGAAATTGATGTGGGGGTGCTTAAAAATGAATCAGTCAAAAACTAGACTGAATAAAAACTGAATGTAATCCCATAAGTGGGCTAGGGACCTCCGTTATCGCGGTGAATGGAGTCGGTGTACTCTTTCTAAGACCTGACGTGACAAATTGCTCCAGTATCGCTTTTCATCGGACAGTTTTTATTCCGTGCGAATTTCCGCGGGAATATTTCGCTGTAGTGAACGGCCATGATAAATGCTTGTAGGTGTCTTGAGTTTTAAAGTTAAAATTTTGTTTATATACTTGGGCGTTTTACGTGGAAACACATGTAGGAGATGAGATATTTAATTATAGTTGTATGAAAGTTCTTCTTTCTCTGAATACGAAGAGTTAAGTATTTTAGTGTCAATCCTGATTAAATTGGTATTGTTTTATGACTAGTGTTCAATAAAACGATAGTCAGACATACATTTAGTCTGCGGTTTGGGACGATTTATACATCAAAGATATAAATTCCGTAGTAAAATAAAAAGGTTAGGGTCCAGTTGTGTTTTGTTGCCAACATAAACCCATGAAACTGAGCATATAACATTTTTATTAAAGAATTACATCTTCCTTCTTTCTAGATAAATGTACACGCTTCAACGTCCCTTATTTGGTTAGTATTTACGATTTCGTAGAAACACGCTGCACGCGATACCAATAAAACTTTTATTAGTTCGCATTAGAATTCTCTTTTACGATTTGTTTCATGTGTACCAAATACTCTTAAAAATTATTAAACATTTGATTCCACCCCTTTTAAAAGACTTATTAGTTTTTAATATGCATTAGAGTACTTTACATGTTTATCACCTGAAAATACAGTTAGGTGTGCGCCTGGGGCAATCTCAGAACCCACTTTTCTCGACCCTCCGATCTGTAAATTCACTTCACCGTTTTATGTTGTGTTAAGCCATACAAACACGTTGAAGCCTTTTAGCATTTTGCGGGGATCGTTCGATGTATCCGTAATCCAATTCAAATACTGACCACATCATTAATTCTCTACAATATCACACCCCCAAAGTGCTTCGTCTTCGATATTTCAACGGGAACTATTTATATTTGTGGAGCGGTGTAACAAAGGCGCGGGCCATAAATAAAGGTCCCCGCTCGCTACCCCTGGGGATACCGCCTTACTGCCTTTGATACGGTCCCTTTTCTTATTTTGATGCGGTCTAATGTAACTGACTCCTCTGTGTATCACTCGCTTTGTACGCACTTCATAAATCATTACCTGTTCGCGAGAGTTCGTGAGTGGCAGGTTGTCTTACAACACGTGTCTGTGCTGTAATAGGAATAATGGATGAAATGATGCTGTGCAAATCTTTGTACTTGTTCAAGACTTATTGATCTGAAAGAAGAATGAACGACAAATGAGCGCAAGGCTGTGATACTTTTTTCGGTAGTAGATAATACTACAAATTCTAATTTGAAACTCGACACAGAGTAATACATACCTCTAATATAAGGTAAAAGCAATGCAACTAAATTACGTGTACACAACATGTAATTACTTTAAACTTTTTATACTTTATTTTTTGCAATTCAGATTCATTCAGTAGACTACTACTGAAACAACAAAGGTATTGTTTATTAAATTAGTTATTGGTACAAACACTAACACGATAGGGATACATTTCATGTAGTTGTTTGTAAGGTTTCGGTTCCCGTATCAATTACACATGAGTAAATTACTGAAGATACTGCTTACTGTTATTAATAGTTATGTTAGAACCGTCCAAGCCTTTAGACGTATCTGCTACACTTGGTCCAAGTAATTCAACTCCAATGTAGTGCGACTAGCGACTCTGTGGACCAATATTTATGATTGAGAGCCGTCGCCGTCGGCTGTAGCCTGCACGCTCGTCATAATATGTTAGCTAACTTGTTAGTTCGAAGTTCTCAAGGATATCCATATATTATTTGCACTAATAGTTGGAGCAAGTTGTATTCAGTTTATCGGAGTTGCAGTTTGGATTTCAGATTTAATACAAACATTATATTAATACATATGTGTTAGTAGAGTATTAATTAACTTAGCAGTAATTGAATTTGAGTTTATTTATGGTTTGAGCATTGGAAATTCTAAATTTTTGTCTTAAGTATTTAAGAATGAATACTAATTCGTTTACTACGTTATATATCATTGTATCGCATTTCTAATCAGAAATGCTAGAATATTTTCAAAAATATTTATCCATCTTCATTCTACCTTAAAGAACTCAGAATAAATAAATAAACAGCATAGAACCACTTTAGTTAAATTGTAGTTCTGCAGGGCATTCGAGAAATAATTTTAAACGAGTAACCGCAGCGCTCCAATCCAGATTATTGGATCACTTAACTCTGAGGGAGCAGATTCCAGATAACGCGGTACAAAAATAAGTCTGACTTAAGTTTGCCTTGAGTGTTTTGATAACGCCGCTGATATACAAGACTTGACATCCGAAAGAGAAGTCAAGTACCAAGAAGTATAAAAACTTCAACGACGCCAGTTTCGTACAGCCACACAAAAACAAATCTCAAAACTGTAACGTTGTTTTGCAGTAACTGTATAGTACTTTGCGTATAAATTAAACTCTGCTTCATTCGCCTGTTTAATGAACAGTGTAGCTCCGCTAAAACTTTGCTAGCGAGATAATACATTATGTCGGCTTGTCGGCACAAATAGGAGAACCGCTTAACTTTATTTCACTGCGAACTAGTATATAACATTGAAAATGTGGACGAAGTTCATTCATTAACTCTTTATAATGACAATATGGGAGGCAGTTTATAGTTTGGTAACTTTAAGTGCCCCTCTATTATGTACTGTTTTGGAGGAACCGATATTGGCATTACAAATAAGAAAAGTTTTCCTGCTACGTAAAGTTATGAATACACGTGTATAGGTATAACTGCCGTTATTAAAATACAACTTCTATTCAAAACCCTGCTTTCACTGAATTGAACAAATTTATCGAGCAATTTATCCCGTACCCTTTCGTTCAACTAAATTATTGAATAAAACTTTGCTGTATCAGCTCCAATAATGCTAATTCAGTCGGGACCCGGGCTCAGGTGAACTGTAATTTCAGTATACGAGACCCATGAATTATGTTTGCTAAAATTAACTTATAATTAGGTACTCAAGTATTACAAGTTCATTAGGGAATTTCGGAAAGATTACTTCAACCGAGAAACGAAAGAAAAGTTTTTATACTTATTTTGCTTTAACTTGCTGCCTGGAGACTTTGAAAAAGGTTAAAAATGTATTTTAAAGTATATGAAATGAAACTGAGCTTAGTTTTAGGTAAGTTAGTTGAAATAACACTAATTACGAAATCATTATTTGTGTAATTTAACAAACAATGAACAGTTCACAGCATAGATTCGCAAAATTCTCTATATGGAATGCCAAATCCCAGACGAACAAATCGGATTTTGTAGGAACAGCGTCAAACGGTTTGTAGAGAGTTCGTTGCTAAAATACACATCATTGGATTTTGAAGATACTAGTTCCAAACAGAGAATGCTAACACTCATACAGCTCGAGTATTCCTGAGCATGAATTCTATTGCAGTATAAATACGTTAACTGTGTGCATAAGCTTTGTGCGTCGGTTTTAAATTGGGAGTACCGCAAGGACCACTCATAGGGCCCGCGTCATTAATATCATACTCATATGTTTGTTAAGAACTGACTCATAAAAGTTTCAAGTAGTTATTTTAAAGGTAAAGAATGATAAAACGGTCGGTTGGCTTTTTTAGGTTAATGTTATTGAGTTACTTTTAGTGAGGGCAAAGCTTTTTAATGATCAATTTACAAGAATTACGTATAGTGTGAAAATAGACACGCATGTGTAATTTACCAGCAAAATGCATAAGGAATAAATTTTCAATAAAAGATTTTGGCACCATTTTCTCTGACAGGTATATTTCATTGAAATCCATTCTGTTAGATACTTTTATCATGTGCTTCGAAATCCTTGACAAATTAACTTAAAAGTTTCATTACGTAGGGCACTGATAACAATCATAAACTACTTTTTTTATTGACTACATTTCACACTTCTTCTATAAAACAATAAACATTCTTGAAAGATTGAATGATTTTACTTTCCAAATAATATTAAACATTCTACTTTAAAGTGAATTATTACTAGTAATTTTCTTACTAAAATATGTAAGACGACTGTACTATGCTACTACTTACATCTTTATGCAACTTGAATTTCATTTCACGGAATATAAAATCATTTCATTGTAAATCAACTCCTTTTGCTGGGCACGGGTTTTCCTTAGCATCGTTTGTGAATATTTTAGTGTTCCTTGTTAGTAATATGGACGCTTTGTCGCATTTTAAATACCACATGCTGTATATGATTGCCGGGAACCAGACCACCCTGTGTCGTCGTCTGTCATCAGTACTCGCCGTTTCATGCCACTTTGAACGCGTACGAGTCGGCTCATTTTCAATTTATGACTTAACGCCAGTTAATTTCGTGGCTTCATGCATTTGTGTCCGGCAACATTGTTGTTACATTTTTTGTTCTTTGCTGTGCATAGCTAAAGCAACTGCATTCTTTTCTTAATTATTAATCACATTAGAGATTATTGAGATACAATGTTTAATCTGGGTAATTCAATCGAAATGTCAATGAGCTTTTCAACATACCTTTAATGAACGATTAAATATTATAAGTCAGTAAACTTCTAATTAAAACCTAAGTAAATCTTTACTTATATTTTAATCTTCATATTTTCTTGTAACGTACCTTTAAAATAGCTCTTAAAAAGCAGTAGACGCATTACCACAGTAGTTAAGTAACTAGTTCATACTTAAATTATTCTTTTAAACATATTACTATGCTTATCTTGCATCATAACTCAGTTTCAAGTGTTAGCCACTTGTATTCAGGTAACATTTTTTGCAAATTTTAAAGCAGTTACGACATATGGTAGCAATTCTATGGTCGAATTGTATTTAAAATCCTGAACATGTGGCGAACTTACGTCTTTAATACAGATAAATATATCATCTGTGGCTGTACAGGGATAAGCGTCGAGTGTATCATTTTCGCGATTCATTTTATTATTTATCAATTTCGTGATATTTTTCAATCAACGAAATTGCGCTGCTCATATTCACGTTCAAATTGAATGCCATTCTTTTATAACCTTTCATACAATTGCTTCTATGAAACTGACGATAGACCACTACGTGAATAACGTTTACTAGTATCGGATGATACAAATATATATTTTTCTGAGTATTGGATTCGTTTGTAAATAGTTCCGATATGGTACGTTGTTTGCACAATTAGCGTCCCCTTTGTAGTCAATTTTCTCTATAAAAATATCAGCAGTGTCCTGTCATCTGCAGATCAAAACATTTTTCTATAGAGCACGTCTTGTTTTGGCGGCGAAAGCCGGGCGCCATGTGCAGGTAATGGCGTCCCCGTTTAATTGATGCTCTAACTTCTATGCAGCTTCTAATAGAGAACGAAAGTAAATTATATACTTTTGGTCTCTGTTATCTGTACCTGCTATTTTAGAAGCACTTTACTAGACGCAAAAATATGAAGCAAGAACATACTTTAGAACCTTAAACGTTCTACTTTCCTAGAATAAAACACGAGAATATTTCACTCTTTATTGTTAATAAAAATACGTGTATGGTCGCAATTTATGAGCTGTAGAAATGAAAAAACTCTTGCAGTTGCCCGTAAAGTAAAGCAAATTATTTCATAAATCAAGCGTTCAGTGCTTGACTTGTAGGAACAGGTAAGTTCCGCGAATTTAGCTAACAATAAGCTCTTAATCCTTATTCGAAGGAACTTGACACGTCGGCATCGAATCTTGGGCCTTTATTTCCAATTGGCTTCGATTAGGCACGTTTTTGCCCATTCCTGTAGAGCGCGCTTGTTCCCCAATGTTTGTTATTGTAACAAATGCCCGAACACAACGTTTGTTTTGGCTGGTGAGAACAAAGACCTTTAGCTTTTTCTTGGCACGAGGAATTTTAGTTCGCTTGAAGTTTTTACGGTGTAAGCACTTGCAAGTTGATCGTTTATTAGTATTACACAACAGGCTCATTTATATGGTCTTTAGCGTCGTGAGTGCATGGAAGGAAATTAGTTCAGTCCGAGAATAAGTTTTCTTTGTATAAAAGAGGCAATATGAGCTTTCAACGCTTCGCTGAATCACCATAAAATTGCTGACGTTATCATAATCTCAGCGTAAAAGAGTTCATTTTATGTCGGGTTCTCCGGTCTTATGCCAATTTAGGTCAGACTTAGTATCCAAGGATCGGTGGTGGAAACCATCTTTCGATTTAATCCTTTTATCAGGGACTGTTTGAATTTTGATACTTGTGCCAAATAGATAAGACTTTTTGCCAAGAATTTTAAATGCTTCTTAGTATAAATTGAAATGATCATCTTATGTTTAAGGAACTTTTAACAAAATGCTATGTCGGTTATTTTTGAAGAATTTGCTGAAAACTAATTTATAGAGGTACAATGAGCTTGCATAATGCTGTTTGTGAATCGATTAATTAAGACCAGTCGACTGCACACTTTCTGCGATTTGTGCAAAATCATGGGTATGCCTTGACAGCGAGAATACGATTTATGAGGTTCTTTCATGCTTACCATGGACAAAGAAAAGTCAATAACAGTAGATATTTACGTTATGGTTAGCAAAAAATCGCTTTATGAATGAAAGTATTTTCAACAATAAAGCGTATAAAAACGAAATTAATATTTTTGAACTAACCATAGAAAGTGGCATTTTTAGCGAAGCTAATAACTTTGTTGCAATTTGAAACTTTTCGATTTATGCGCAATTATTTTTACGTTGTTTAATGGATTGTGACTATTGTAACCGAGTACACGTAATCTATTAGAATATCTAGTACATATAAACATCTATTGAACCTAACGGGTAACCGGGGCTCCGGCTCGACGTGCAGAAGGAACGGGGTGGTTTTTAGTCAGTAAGAGTCTGACACTCCCTTCCGCCTCACCCAGGCGGGAGCAGTCATTCGATGATTTTCCCCCCTTAAAAAAAAAAGGCTTCAGCAAGATATTTATACTTTGCGTATACCTACTAATAAATAGCAGCCAAACTAATTTTAAAAAAGCTTAATAAGATTGAACACTTCCCTATTTCTCCCATTATTGAACTCAAAGGAAAATAAACCAATCAAATGCTAATTATAAAATTAAAGTACGGTGAAGCCTGACAAGTTGCTTCAAAGTGAGATTGATATTTTTCTACGGTTTCTCTATGTCCTTTATACTTCGTTCGCTCATTTATATTGTGATTTTGTTAATAATGGGTAGCATTTTTTATTCCATTCTATTGTGTATTGCGTTTTACTGTATTTTATAGGAGTTCCTATTTATTGAACGAAACTAGACTTGCGTACGAGGTCATGGTTTTGCTTCTCTGAGTACCTAAGCAAAATACACCGTAAATCTATTTCGTTTTTATCCCGAAGGGAAATGGTTGTCTTGGTAATACAATAGTTTTATTAATAAAATGTTTAAAACAAAAAGTAACTGGTGAACCATTGCATGACCAAACTCCTAAAGTGCATTCCAACTCCTAGTAAGTACATTAACAAAACATACCGTGTTAGTCTCGAAGACGTATGTTTCGTCAGGTGCCACGTGCGATTCAAATAGTGCTTACAAATTTACGTCTAGTGTTTTATTTGCATGAAAACTTTTTGAAACTAAAAAAATAACATTAAATTTTTTATTTTTACTTTGAATACAAAAAGTACTCTTTATGGCAAGTTCTTTGGCCGTGAGACGAAAACAAAATAGTTTTCACGGTGCATTTACTTCAGGATATAATTTTTCGAATTGATAGATGTATGTAGTATCGGGAATGTGGTAATTGTAGGTATGCTCTTGCTAAACTTGTAACTTAATTTGGTTTTAAACTGTTAAAGTATTGAGTGTAATTTCAGCAGTTTTGCTTCTTAAAAGGCTAAATATTATTTTAAACTAATACCCAATAGATATAGGTTTTAAAATTAAACAATAATAAAAGCAAATAGTTACCTGTTCGTTGATTACCTATTATAAATATTTACCGATGTGCTACAAGGCTTGTTTATTTTAACAAATCAAATAATGAGTTTATTTAGTTTCGAACCAATGAAATAATTTGTTTAGAATATATTAGTAGCATTTTGAATAGATTTTGTGGGAAGTAATTGAAGGCTATAATTAATAATTAATTAAGAGTCGAAAGCTAATTTGAATCGTTTAATTCAGTAGTTCATCACACACTGATTTTCAATTCTATTTATTTGAATGTGATAATGCATTATGTTGTACCTTGTACTGAATACGTTGTTAATTAAACGTCAATTATGTTAGTAAACAGTCAGTGGTGTAGTAATTACAAATTGTTAGCTGATTTGATTATCAAAGTTTTATAGGTAGTATTAGTAGGAGGGTGGGGGTAGTTGCAACTACCCCCACTTTCCTACCACAATCCCCGAATGTCCAACAATCCTCAAATTCCTAATCCCCAAAAGGCCGGTAACGTACTCGTAACGTTTCTGGTGTTCCAGGTGTCCATGGGTGACTCCAATTGCTTGCAATCAGGTGATCCGTCTGATCGTTTCCTGGCTTATGCCAAAAATCAAAATGAATAATACCTCTATAATAGTAGCATAATAAAGATAGGTTTTTGAAATTATACTCTTTTTCTATCATATCGTACTGAACCGTAAACACATACTCTCATGCTCAGACTTATATTCAAGCTTAATTCAACAGCTAAGATCTCACTATTATTAAATAAAACAGTTTAACGTCCGTATACTGAAAGGCTATTTACTTAATTAGAAATCGCGCTTAAGTATAGTTCTGTCACTACAAATTCCTTGTAAAATGACAGAGATGGTACGATATTTAAGTACAACTTAAAATTGAGTAGTCTTTCAGTATTCGAGCGCTATTATTTTAAATGTACCTACATGAACTATATTAACAGAATATCCATGATTAATCAGAATTCACATAACTATCTTTCGTCTTTTATTTTCAAGACTCGTTTCTAAAAACGACAGACGGAGTTCATGATTAAAAAATAATACAAAGCTGCAGTACAAATGTATTAAAATAGAAATATTTTCAGAAGATAAGCACCAAGACCTTTCACTGAACACTTTAATACACTTTCTCTTAAAAATCAATTTATTTCAAACAACCTGTTTAACAATAGAAGGGTAGCTATTGGTACTCGAAATTCACCTTTATCTTGATAATATTATTAAGATTCTTAGAAAGTATAGTCTTTTGTCTTATTACAGATATTTATGGATTAGATTTTAGATAATGAAGTTCTAGTTATTCTTCTTATCATTGATTAAAAAATTACTTTCTAATATAATAATGATGGGACCGCGCGCTCGTGGCCAGATAATGGAACAACGGGAGATGTTAATACCGTTGTTTTGTGAGAAGCACAGAAAGAGAAGTCACAAACTTCTTTAGTAATTATTCGATTTAAAATCTAATGTGATGGCGTTTGCAATTATATTCGTGCTGGTGATATTTTTGCATGAAAACTTAGGACACAAATGTTTGGTATATCAAAAATTCAATTTAACAAAAAAAGCCCCCAATACTGGCAGTTTCTCGTCAAAAGCAAGTCCCAATTTGATTCAACTTGTGCAGTGAACTAGTTTTATGCTGAATGCCGCTGATTTTATTCAATTATTCTAAACTCGAATGTTGCCCATACCAACTTTTCATATTACTACAACGTAAAGTAAACTTTTTACAAATAGCATAACTAACAGGAAAAGTTTTGCAATCAAGGAACCTAATTATCCACTTCATTTGCGCATTTTAAATTACAAATCCCAAATTTTGACAATAGCACAAAGAGCAAATCATTTGTGTAATTCAGTGTTTGACGATGAATAGTTACTCATCACTAATCAAGTTTTCGAGAGCTCATTAAGCCCATACCCGACGCTTTTGAATGCGCAAATCCGTACATCGTCCGTTCATTCTATCAAAACAGTAGACTACGTGATTCGAGTTACAATGACCAGTGACAAAGGCCCCGGCTTTGTTAGAATTGAGGAAATTGCATCTCTCGAAACCTATTTCAGTGTGACATGAAGTTTACGGTCACCTTTCGGTACCTAGAACATCAAACTGGACGCTTAGACAATGGCCATACAATATGGTATGGTGTTGGTGGTATTATTTAAATTAAATATGACTAAAAAACAATTGTGGAAGATGGCACTAAAGCTATGCAGTACGCATGTATGTAAGTACATGCGTATAGTCCAGTCTGCGATTATGCTCAAAAGACGGTTGAAGGTGACCCGCATTCTGTATATCAGGGATTCCTATTAAAAGTGTTCTACAAAAAATTGCTGCCAATCCATTAAATGTCTGGAATTAGAAATTGGATAAAGATTACGTTCAGATTAAGTAGCGTTGTTTGTCAAAGTTAATTGATCTTCAGCGAGAAAGGCCTGTTTTTGCGATTTATCTACTCTTTGATCTCATTATTGACATTTGTAACTTTGAATACACCTTGGCTTTCTAACATTTTCTTAGGTAACTTTAAAGATAAATATATTGTATTTCGGATAATAGAAAAACTTTTTTAAACATTCACAATGAAAGTTTTAATCAAAATCTGTGCGTAGCAAACTATCTTATAATGACTTGCCCTTCTATTCATGTCCTGTCATTTTTTGAGTGTTGACCAGGACTAATTTTAGATTTGACGTCATTATTAGAGTTTCAATTTAATGGTTCTGATGGTCTAAGTTCCCATGTTATCTGATGGAGATGTACTGAGGAGATAATGCGTTTGTCTATTAAGAGCATCTTGGGTGGTAGTACGCGCTCTGTTTACCATAACCGGCTTTCCTGTCCCCTCTGTAGTCCCGCATCGAAAGTCTTTCCTGTACCAGCTCCCCTAGCGATGACACTCGCAGAATTTTGATGGGCAGATGACAAATGAGCAATAAATCAACATGAAAGTTAAGATTTTGTTTATTTTAAACTTTTATTTATTGGGGGTTGTGGTTATGAATATGGGAGGCGCTTGTTTGTTTACCTTGGGTTGGGTTTTTCTAGGTGCTTGAATATAGAAACTTACTTGTATTGATTTTATTTGTTGTATTATCACTTTGTGATTCTTCTTAATACATTTTTTGAGTTAATGTAATAAGGTTTCTTTTTTATATTTTCATATAATAAAAAACACAAATATATTATCCTCAATTCGTAATTGAGTCACCGTTTTAATCTGTGCGTACACATATAATAAATTATTACCCACAGGGGGACCAGCTCATCAAAACAGAAATATTAAAACCTCCATCGGTTTTAATTACTTGCGGTACAAATATGCAAAATAAATCCATCGCAAATATGAACGCATGTGCGCTTTGAGCTTCAATGTTATTTACAGGCTCTCATAAGAAATGTGTGTAAATAACAATATAGGTAGGTGTAACGGAGGGTGCCCGGACACGGTGATCTATATGCAAATGTTATAACCCGCTTATTATATTTTCCGGCCGAGAACAGTAAGCCGTGAAAATACTGCTAGCGATACTCCATCAAAATTTATTGAGGGTTCCGTGTGCACGCGGTTTTACAATATATTCGTATCGCCCCGTGTGCCCGTGGCTTTATGAAAAACATGTTTTTCTTCCACGGATGTTTCAATTTGTTTAAATTGATTGATGGTGTCCCGATTGCTGTTTAGATTACAATTTACAATATTGAAGCTTCTTCTTATGAGAATTTGTACACGTGTTTTGTATTTCGCAAACGTGACCCGTTTTGAATAATAGCTTGAAATATTTATTCTAAAAATATTTATGTTACCCTCGCGTGTGGTCTATGGGTAAAAAATTTCAACGATAGTTCATAGAACCTATTGTTGTGTTATAGCTTTCAAAGTATGAGTTATGAATTCATACATTACTTTTACGATTTTTTCCAGGGCATTGAAATGATTTACTGACTATAAAATCCTAAAAACAAGTAGCTTTATTTCAGTTATTTATTAGGCTGTATTAAATAATACAGAGCTCGTAAAATATAGTTTTTATTTTAATACCTTTTCAAATAAAATTGCAAAAGTTTTTCAATTAAAGGAAATATTTTACGGGCTAATTATAATTAACAAGGAAGCGTTCGGTTCGTCGGTCATTCCAGTTATTTTGTTTCGACAACATCGATGCGTGGTTTCCCTTCAACAACAAAGGTATTTGTCTGTTGATCGAATTCCACATTCACATTCAAATAAAATATACTGGAACATCAAAGAATTCCTCATGCGGTTGTGTGAATACGATTTTACGGTTCACTAATTAGAAATTACATGTGGAACAGAGCGATTTAATTTCGTACTTGTTCGTTATTTAAAATTACAGCTTCGACGGATAATTAATTGGCTGACAAATGAGCAATAAATTCACAATTCGAAATGCGGTTCTTTGGATGACTTTCGGTTAAAAACGCAAGCCGCTAATAATGTTACAAATTTTTAAAATTGGAAGCTCGTAGTCATAAAATAATACATTCGATTTTTTCACATAAATTGTTGTACCTACTACTAAACCATTAGTGATAAAATAAAAATAAAACGTTGTAGACAATAAAATCCAGCAAAACATCGAGAAAAGAGCCGCAAAATTTGAATGGGCAGCCATACTAACAACGAGTGAAAGCAAATTGCCAAGGACAGGATGAAAGCTAGCTCGTCCATTTTTATTTTTCACTGTCAGTATCACTGTATGAATTAATACAGTTATACCAAAACGAGCTGATTCGCTTTGGTGGTCTTACCATTGCTATTATTTGTACCCACAGATTTAAGTCACAAAATTTCAAGGCGTGTGTCAGTGCACAAATAAAATTGCTCTTGCAAAAATATAATTTCACCTCACAATTTTAATTTCACGCGCCAATTTCTATAAGCTTCATTCATTTCTATGAGAAATCGGACCACGTTATTACTCTGAATTAATACGTGCCGATTCAACTATCTTCATTATATCTTCGGCCGAAGTAATAATAGAAATTGCGAATTTGTTCTACCCAACAATTTAGTCGGGTAATCGCAAACGTGCGCTATGCCTTAAATCCCCCCTAGTTTGGCGCGCCCTATCCCGGAATTCCTTATTCATTTGTGGCATTATATTAGGCGTATTGTCCCAAAATGAGACGTTGAAAGAAAATACAAATGGCATCTTTTATTGAGTTTCCGGAATGTGTTGTGTTGTAAAATTGCTTGAAACGTTCGTTTTATGGGCTTTAAATGGAGCTATAACAATTAAAACTTCCAATGAAGACTTGTTTTGCTGAGACAAGTGTCTATTTACATGTCTATGGCTGCAGTCCTGAGTGCTTACCTTTAATACAATTGTATAAATTTGTGTTTAAGGGAAAATAACATATATGTAGTTCAAATTTTTATAGATCCACATCAACCTGGTTTTTGGTCCCTTAAATTGTTTTAACGAACCACCACCTACACTACAATAAAACTATATATAATGAATACAGCAAAAAGTTTGCTACCTACTCTAATCATTTATTTACTTTAGGTGCACCCTTGGTACACCTCAAACTATGACTTCGTGAAGCTATGTGAAATCGTCGTTTCTAAAACCATTCCATTCAAAATATTCCGAATTTTGTCAGCTTTGATTCCGCACGAGGTTCTCAATAAATATTTTTTGAATTATTCACAATGACCTCGAAAGAATTCTCCCGATTTTTTACCTTATTTTTCGAACCGCATTGTGAATGTGACCTGTAAACGTAATTGCAATGAATGCTTTTGATCATGCCAATAGATAAAACGTTGAATATTTGCTTTTATAACTGTTAAACTATTGTTTCACAATGTTTATTTGTGCCCACAAAATAATTTGGGAATTAATTTACCTGTATTCAATCATAACATTTAAATGAAATATTCTGAAAAACTTCAATACAGTACTGACTGTTTCAATGTTTTATAAAGTAATAAATATAAATACTAACTATGTTGATGATCCGAGAAAATGCCTAGATCGATTTTTGTCTTCATAAAATTCTGAGGAAATCTAGTTGAACCTGCCTATGATTTATGACAGAGAATTCAATACAAACACACATCGCTATTAACTTTAGAGGCTTTATTTCGAAACTGATAACGGTAAGTAATACTTATATTAATAGAAGCCACAAAACATTATTAATTGGATTCTATTACGTTGAAGTGCTTTATACTCCCCTCCTTACTAGCTTGAGTGCGAGCAGATGAACGAGGGAGAAAACACTATTGTTAAGGTTATTATAAGTTGGTCTCAGGTTGTGATAGTGATGGATTCGTCGAAAAGTTGTGATGTCAGTCTTATGAATGATCGAGTACAAAATGAATTCATTTTCTGTAAATAGATTCGATATTGTTTTCAATTATTAATAGCAAATAGGAAATAGATTATTCAGTTTTCTTCATTAAATTGACTTGTCACTTTTAAATTACCCAGAAAAAAATAAAAAATAGGTACGAAAGTACCTAGATGCTTGCATGTTTTTCAATTTAACATACAAAAATATAGTCAAACCATAAAAATAAATCTTTCATGTAAACGAGAATAAACAAATAAACTGCTAAAACACTTTGTTTATTTAACAACCAGTTGAATGTATGAATAGAAATCTGTGTTTTATTGTTTTGCACATTTTTAGATTTGTTTATTTTTATATTTGGTTCGGTTATTGATACGAGTAAACATTTAGCTACATCTATTCATCGTTATTTATAATATGCGGTTACAAAAGCTTTCGGATACGATATCATGTTTCTAAATCAGTACAGCCTATCAATGTGAGAAACTATCTTTGGCAAAAAAGGCAAAAATATTTTTAAAAACTAAGCATAGTCTGTTCACAAAATTTTCGTGCCGTTACACATGGCAGAACAAATACAAACCATGTAGCGGTTTTGATGGCTAGTCGTCAAATATGGGAGATTTGTGTTTGCCAAACCAAAGGCGCGTATTTACTCGCAACTACGAGATATTAGATATTCCAGATTATGGGTCAAATTGCAGTCCAATAAGGGCTGTAAGTTCAATAATATCGATAGGTAGATGCCTAATTTTCATTTTAATGTCCGTCTGGTAGATTATTTTAAATAATGATGAATCTGAGACATAATTAATATGACTTCATAGTCTATGAACTATGTCAATAGTCAAACTTGGTTTTGTTTGGCGTATGGTAATAGGGATGATAGGGATGATGTTAGATAATGTAATGGAATGACAAGGGCACGGACAAGAGTCCGTGGAGAATAAGAAATGTAATATTAAAAAAAAAAAAAAAAAAAAAATAGGGATGATGACAGGGTATGAAAATTAAAAATCTATTTTGTCCGTAAGTTAAGTAATGAAAAAATATTAGGCACGTATTTTTTGTTGTATAATAAAATAATACTTAGATATAACGAATGAAAGTTTTGAAGTGGGGCTAAACGTCATTACTACGTATAAAACGTCTCTAGAAGTGACGTCACGCGACATTTCAAATCAATATATCGTCGAAAGTATTTGTATCTGTAAGGAAAAGAAAATACGTGTCTAATGTTTTAAAATAATTTACCAGAAGGGCATTAAAATAAAAATTAGTCATCTACCCTATTGTATGACTCCAGCACTTTTTAGTTCTAAGTTAGAATAAAAAAGTGATACCTTAAATATGTATTGAATTAAACTACGTGATACTATACTCGTACTCGTACTACACCCCTCAAAAAAGGTGGTAGAAAAGCATGAAAAATAATACTGGCAGTTATTCATCCACCGTTGCCAAATAAGAAGTTCCCCATACTCTCCCTCCTCGCCTTATCTAAACCATCGTTGGATAAATCAACTGGAAAATTGAAAACCGGGTCTCTCCTGCACGAAACTTAAGACCAACTTTGATTAACCGGATTCAGGTACCTGATTAAGATCCGTGTACCTGTTATTATCAATTATTTGTGACATAATAATACCTATAATTATTTGTCATTATTTTTTGGTTTCTATATCATTTGGGGCGAGGGGTGAATTGATATGTCCGTTAAAATTAATTATGTTGTGTATTCAATTTCCTGGTCAATTAATATTATTTAGATTTACGTGTGTCGAAGAATAATTTGATGAAAAACAATGGGTGTACTATATATAGTGTGTGACTTATAGTTATAACTTACTGATTGTCAGATTCTAGGAAAGGCAAATAATAATATGATGGGTTCATTCCCTACATTTGCAATTGTGAAACAAAGCAATCAGCTTATAATCAAGATGGTAGAAAACAACAATGAAAGTAGATACGTTGCAGTTAGATTGATATTCAACATACGTTTTGTATTGCGAGATCAAATTGCTCACTCAACTCTTAGATACATACAGAACTTTTCTCATACAATGGAAAGGTACGCTTGAGTTAATCCAAATGTACTGAGAGACGCTCTCAACCGATTTATCGGGACAGAAGGAGTCGTAAATCAGCGCAGTTATAAGAGTCAATATACACCAGTAAAGGTAACCGACATGTGTCGTCCGAAGCACAACAAAAGCACAACGTTTTCCATTATTCCATTATAAGTCAACACAATTGTATACGCAGATAGTATCGTCGCCTTATCTCGATACGTGTCGATATAAAATAGAATTGCGATGTTTCTATCACGATACAATCGCATAAAAGGGCAAGCGGCTTGATTCTGCGACTTCTTCAGATGAAAATTTAGATAAGGATGCGTCCTTACGCAGTTCTTGTAGTGTAAGTAATTGGATGGGGCGGGCGTGGGGCCGACTTATCGACACTCGTCAATCGCAATAAAACTCGGCAAATCGCTGTGTGTGGACGCTTACTTGCGTTCGATTTATAGATAGAGAAGTAATGAGTCCGCTGCAGTTATTACTGTGTTCGGGAAATCAAATGCATTTACCGATATGCGGTTGGATTCCCGCTAAACCATATTCCAAATGTCGTTTAGCCATTTTCTAAATAATACCTACGTTTTGCTTTATATTGTGAATTTAGTTAGTTATGTTACTGTGTGTGTTTATTCAACAAATATACATACTACACGCTGTTATTACATTGAAATATCTCTTATGTTTATGTTTCAGTAGTACTTGGATAGGATAGTGGTTTCAAATTCTTATTACATACTTGGCATAGAGTCTCGAACTACTTTATAAAATAATATGCCAATTAATTTATAAAGTAGTACTAAGGCAAATCAAGGCATTTTGTCTTTTTTAAATACAATTTAAACTCTAATCTGTGTCTTTTTAATATATTTAATATATGCACTGTATAGTTTCATAAACACACAATACTAGACTATGGACGACCGAATTTAAAGTGAAATCGGACGCACTGAAAAGCTCCAATGTTTCTTTAATTAAGAATTTTAACAATACACCATCATAACAACGTAACTCCGACTCAGAATAAGTATTAATTAAATTATAGAAACGAATTCATCAATTTTAATTAATGTAACATAATCATTCATCTTAATTTATGCTAAGATTAATGATAACTTAGTTATTGTTACTTTTAACGAACTTTCTTTCATTCGTTCGATCAATTCTCTAATTGTTACATATTTTGTTCCAGGTATGTACAAGGCGCACAAGGCAATATATGTTTTCTATAACCGGTAACAGGTAAAAAGACGCATTACATATTATTATCTTAGATATTTTCGTCTAATCTCAAGTGTTCTAATATTAAGATAAGGTGCACTCCACACTGTGCTACAAATTAGTCGTATCGCACCGCACTCGTAAAGCTCAGCGCACGCTCGCGATAACCTCGAGTATCCGACTATAAATAGTTGGTAATAAATTTGTCGTTACACCGCAGGAGTGTCTAGCACAGGATATTACCAGTTCTATGATGACCCTTATTTAAACTCCGACCGTATTGAGAACACACTTTTAATTAGACATTTCCCTTTATAATTATGCAGGCACTTCATTAATTTTTACTTCCAAAACCGTATACAGACGCATTAAACAAGCAACAGTAATGTTCTCACAAAAATTTAAGGAATAATTTATGGATCATAACTTCACTGAGCAACTTTGATGACCACAAAACTTGAACAAAACACAAGGACTACTTATTAAATATGTACGAGTCCCAGTCAATATAATTTTATTACTACATTCGACAATCAACAAAAGAACTCGAGACAAAGGACCTTTTTTGACGGCCCATAAAACTTAATTTGAACTCCCCCTAAATAATATAAATAACCACAAATATAGTTTTCGCTAGAACACTCAAAGCTCTTATTATTACGAATGTGTTCGAAAATTGAAGTCCGTTAACGGATTTTTACCATTTGAACAAAGAACGTTTCGTTCTATTTTCTAATTTCGGTTTCGATTACGTCACAGGGAAACAAAGACCTGTTGATGCAACTCATAAACAAAATAAATGAAGGCAGTGAATGAAATGTACGTTTTGTTAAACTACCCACATGTTTTTTTAGACAATTCAAAATTAAATGAGAGTGTCAATTGATACGGATATTTATTGGTTAAAGCATTCGAATAAGAGTTAAGATTAATTATTGTTATATTTATAATTTCCTGCCGGGATACGTTTCCGTTTTAACGGTTTCCTATTGACATATTTAAGTCTCTAAAGAAAGGATTGAACAAAAATACACATTGTGTATACTAAAATTGTAAAAGTGTTTTTGTTAAATCCTTAATTTCGATACCTTCATGTACCAAATCAATACAGCAAGCAAGCTCAACAAAAACAATGCATTCTTCATCGTACAATAAGAATCGATATTCCTCCCATTCAAGAAATCGTAAAAATTGCATGAACGCTCGAACAGTATTACATTTTCTTGTTAACGACAATTATGTCGCACATTTCGGGGCCCACAAAATATGTGCGTCCATTAAAATGATTTTTATTATTGTTCGAAACAGCGGGACCACGTGTATCAAACATTGCGAGTAAGAGTACGAGTACACTGTACGATTACTTAATACCATACACATGTACGATTTCATAATATCGGATTAACAGTTCGCTTTATGATGAACACGTGTGAGGATTGTTATTATTAGATAATTATGTCACTCCAGACGTTTGGTAAATGAAAATGTTTTATAACTTACAGCTAACGATTAATAATAAGGACATTGCTTTCTTTGATGTTCATTCACTCTTTTGTTTGGTTTGGATAAAATAAAGTTAAATGGCCTGTTTGTTATTTTTTCGCATTATTACCAAAGTTTAGTAACAGCTGGGCTTGGGTGGGAAACACAACGGTAATTCTCACGATCTTTATCTGGTTGGTAGCTAATTAATATAACATTATAATTGGTCATTAGAGTTTTGAATAACTGTTCACCAACGTTAGCTTGTTCGTTATTTTTCGATCAACACTACTCTAATAAGACATACGAAATCCTTAATGATTGTTTTAACAAATTGAAGCATTCCATCTCTTTCACATTTCTCTTGTAAAATGATTCATCTCCCAACTTTCCACACTTCACATGAGTAATCTAAGAAGAGTCTATTTTTCGTGAGGATCTAACAAAAAAATGTGTGACGTAATGGTTTTAATATTAAACGACATACTTTCACATTGTCGTCGCCGGTTTGAAAGAAAGATTGCTTTTTACGAGTGGATGCGTACCAGATGATTACATTTTCTGTCGGCGCTTGATCTCATTTCGGCTTACATGATTTACATGGGAATTTAAACGGGGCTTAATATAAACCACATTCTATTTTCTCTTATTATCGGTAATAGAATCAATATAGAACAATAAGTCAATAAGTAAGTATCTATAGGTTGAATTCTAATTTAATCTCCATCATCGTGATAATAAAGTTCAATTACGGAACTTTGGACTGTAATTTCGTTGCAAAACTTTTACTTATATAGTAAGTAAGTGGCAACATATTAATACGATGGAAGTAAAAGTCTTAATTCAGTTAATGGTAAGGTTTTCTATTACCGTTATTAAATTATTAGACAAGTCATAATGTTTTTCAGCTACTATTTCGTTGAGGCGAAAGTGTTTTATCGAGTAACGTGCAGGAAAATTGACGAAGATTGCGTAAAATCGGCGAAAACCTCATCCAATCTTTTTCTATATGAAAAGACATACAAAGCTTTTATTATAGAAGTTTTGTATAGGAAACCATAAATGTAGTATCCGTGAGTACTCTTCGAATTACCCTGTAGGGGGCTCGGTTACCCCGCGGGGAGTCTGACTCATTCAGGGTAAAGGAACTTTGTTAATGCACTCCACGTCACATGAGTTTATTTGTTTATTTCTACGAGTCCATATAGAATAACTTTATTGCTGTGCTATTTAACAGTATGGTGGTAACAAGTATCCATTAGTTACGATTACTTTGGTAAAATAAGTGTAGGTATAACACATTATGCATGAGGAAATAAACATACATTAAATTACGAAGCAGATATAATATAAACTATGAAAGTTACCCAATCGTAAAATATACACCTTTTCGATACAATTAATTGGTATCATGCAGTGATGCATATTGAATTGAAAGCATGTAACGATTGACTTAACGCCATATAATTTTTATGAATGAAACATCGTATAAATTGTGATGGATTTACTGACGTTCTACATATTATATTATCCGGTAAAATGTTTATCTAAAAATATTAAAGAGGTTGTCTCGGAAAGTTTTTACTTATGGTAAGTACTTACATATTAACATAAACTGCAGCGTTTTCTTGATTAGATATCCCATTCCCTTAAATCTCCTAATAAATACATAATTAAAAAATCCTTCTAAATACGTTTTCGTCTGTCCAAAGAAATCAGATCCTTTTGGAAACGCACTTATTTTCATACGTTGGCATGTTATTGAAGAGTGGTTCTTTGAATTGCAAATAGCTTGGTCCTCGGGCTGGTTCCATTGAAATGTCAATTTGTTTTCTATTGGGGTGGCTTGTTTGGTAACCTCGAGACATATCGCCTTACTATTGTGTGTTTTGGAAGAAGGCGTATCTTACACTTTCGTTGGGCAAGTTTGCTGTATATTTGCGTGAGGTACATTTTTATTGCGTTTGTTCATAGAGGATTGATACCAGTCACAGCGGGGGTTCATTCACAAATGTCAACAAGTTTGTCAGCCGGTGTCGCGTTGGGTAAAAGTTGACATGAGATTGCGAAAATTATGATTTATCTAAACTAGTTTTATCAGTATTAAAAGTAATGTTATCTATTAATAATTGACTCTATCGATGGAATTGAAAACAAAAACACATTTTACTATATTTTTTGACACTCCGCTACTGCCGTAACTAACAATTACTGTTAGAAAAACTTTCAACCTAACCTGAAATTAAGTCATTAGACTTATTAGCTACGAATAATTTATTCAAATACGTATCTAATTTATGAAATACCATTACCAAGATTAAGTTCGTGTTAACTGTGTCACGAGTTAATAAAAGTATGGGAACATTGAACTCAGATCGATAGAACAAATAAACTAGAAATAATCTAGGGTAAATTGTCAGAAGGAACAGAATTCACGTCAAAAAGAAACAGTAAAAACATTTTATAGTAGGAATGTACGTTCGCAAGGAATGAAATCGAATTGTTTTGAAATTAAACACCGATTCCAGGAATTTCTGTTCCAAATATCGCGTATAGTATATTTAGAAGTACAAATAACTCAACAACCGAACCCGAACTATCTGTTTAGATAAGAATCGATAAAATTCCAACGAATATTTGAGTTTTCAGTTCGAGAATTAACGTTTTATTTCCTATGTATGAGGATAGAATCTAATGCGAAATAATAAAAAGAATCTAACGCAGCGATACTCAAAGCACAAAGCCAACAAAAACGGTCCCAAAATTTAAAACTTCGTTCTTTATGAAGTGGGCCCTAAATTTTGGGGGTTTCTCTTTTTTGCGGACAAAAAAAAAAACGTGGTCGCCGTCGGCGGTAGTGGGTACGGTGGTATCCGGGATCCGGTTTTTATTAGTGGCGGATATCGAGTGGCTTCCGAGGGCTTTCTGGAACGATTTGCTTCCAAACGTCCATTGTGGAACTATTCGGTAGCGAGCGTCTATTGTCAGCAAGATGTCGCCGGCTTTGTCATTCAATGGTTCAACGGTTAGCACAATGAATGAACTATGCTTAACTGAATATCTTTATTGATTGTTTGATTTTTTCTGTCACGTGACAGTTTTTGCGGTTAGCATAATTTTAGGGGTCGTATTGTTTTTTTGTTTTCTTTGAGTTTCTTGTTTGAGGGTGGATCAATGAAACTCTCGAACACTGTTTTTTTATTCACTGTAAATTATATGCTTGAGAAAGTGTCTTGGGTAGGTTCATTCAAGAGAGAAAAAGAATAACCTTTTAGTGTTAACCAGGTAAAAGACTGAACTCTTATTTTGAAAAGGTAATTACCTTTTTTAATGTTTAGAAAAACTATCGTCAGCTGATGACGTCTTAGCATATTTTTTAAATTTAGGATGAATATCCTTACAGGGGTAATATCTCGACTGACTAAGTATTACTATAACACCTTTTAATCTAAACAACGACAAACGTATGTGACAGTAACTTTGTGATACAGAAATGAGTTGAACAGTTTTCACACACGATTCAGAGCACACCTCTCGAAATTCTCAAGAAACAAGTCCTGATACTATCGCAGCTGTGTGTTAGTGTTTGTTGTTAAAAGCACGTCCAAACGTTTGTCGACACATGTTTGTTTGTAACACCGATTCACAATAAAACAATGATGATTAATGGCTGCAATAACAATACAATACGAATTAATATTGCCACGAAAAAACCGATTGGGAAGCGAATTTTTTGCACCCGTGCAACGAATAAAATTTGTAGACAATAGATTAATACTGACAATGGATTTACTGGGAAAAGGTGAACGACATTTTTATTGATAACATTATTTATTTTATGCAGTTCAAATACGATAAAAATAGTTTTAGTACTTAGAAAGCTACATAGATTGGAAGTAGTTTTATCTACTTCTTAGTAGACTATTAGGGGTAACGTTGATATAGACTTGTTGTTTGCTAAGCATGAAGAACTACATATTTGTTTTCTTTGGAAACTGGAAACGTATTTTCAAGTTCGACTGTTAGTGTTTCTTCTTTCCCGTGTATGTATTTTAGATATGTTTCGGAATAACTTGTGAAAATTAGGTTTGATGTGTGCTATCAAACTCTTTAGGGAATGAAATATTTTGATTTTGTGTAATGTTTAATGATTCTCCTTGCAAACCCAAAAGTCATATTTAAATCTAAGCTAAGTTCAAAGCTACTCCAACATACAAACACTACAATATGTGTAAACAAAGTTATAATTATCCCAATTAAACTAAGCAACCCGAGCATAAACTTCATTTTCTTTTTAACAACTTTGTTATAGCAACAGTTTGAGTTACATTCATCCTCTCTATAAATAGCAATTAATAGAAATGTTTTGCAGAAATCCAAATCGATTGAATGGAGTCAAAAAACTTTAAAGTAAATTTTATTTGCTTGCGATAAACATAAATATCCGAGTTTAAAGTACTGTGAATAACAAAGTAGATGGGAACTATTTTAAACTGTTTACTTTTAATCCATCAATTTCACTAGGGTTGAGGTAATACCATTAAAAAACTAGTGATTGCTTAGGTACTCAGCTCGGTAAGGAATTTTGATTAGTCTGAATTTGTAAGTACGTTATGCAAAAACTACCTACTGGTGGTTGGCTAGATTATTTTATAAACCTGAGCCAAAGATGAGAGAGATAATGAGAAAATAAGGATAAGACGACCTGAAGTCAAAGAAACATTGTTTTTGCTCCTTAACCCAAGAATATCATAGGTCAGAGACTTTCCTTCTGATCCTGGCTCGCCTTCATTTGTTTTGTGAGGACATTTGGGTATCATGAAAGTCATAAGAGGGTTAACAGAAGGTATCTTCTTTTCAAATATCGTACAGTTGGAATAAAAATCGAATGTTGAATTTATGCGGAAGACTAAGTTTTGTGCAAGCGGTGTCCAATAGGAATCGAGAAAACTGGAACAGCGGAACGGAACAAAATGGATAGGATTTGTTTTAAAAAAGGCACTACTTTCTACCTTGTCGTTTTAACCAAACTACGAAGTACTCGATTTGTAGTATCACAACAAAGGAATACTGTTGATCGAATGAAAATGTGTGTAATATATATTCTTGTACAATAAATCGGATTATGTCAAACGTAATTTACTTTTCTGAAACGTTTATTACATAAATAAACGTAACATCATGCCTACTTCTTCCACGAAAAAGTGGGTAGTAAGGTACTTAACAAACCCACTTATTGAAAGTTATATTATTACCCACAGGTAATAAAAACCGACCTTATTGACATAAGTAAGTACTTCGTGTCGGACTTTAAATTAGAAAAATAATAAAAGTTTATATTAGACTACGGTAGAGGTATAAGATTTTCTGTTTACGTAAAGCAAAAATAGGATTAATAGATTTCATTTCGTGTAAATATTTTTTCATTAAACCTATCGAAGGCAGCGTTAGAAAAAACGCTCGCTCAATTTGTTTTCGCAAGGATCAAGAGCGGGCAAAATTGCCAACCCTATTCCTGATCCATTGAGATTTCGATTAACGTACATTAAGATTCAGTCGGGAACGCGGAGCCAGTTAAAATGTTTTTGTTGTTCATCGCTGCCATCGAATTAATGATCTGCCTTTGTGTCGCTTGATTACATCGATTACTATCACATTAAATAAAAAGTAAAACAGATTATTCGAAGCATGGACGGAAAAATACGGGATGATGAATTCGCCGCAGCTCATCCATACCCATTGAAGTGTTTGCCAGAATAACTTTAAATTAGTTGCAAAAGTAACTCCGAAGTTGGTAGAATGTTAAACGCTTGTAGCGCAGTTTTTAATAAAACTACTGAAGAAAAATTTCATAAATACTACTTCGGTTTATAGTAAAGCGACTTATTTATTCCTTTTTATCTACTGGAATATTTATTACTAGATACTCCTGGTGGATACCTACTCTATGTGTAACAACTAGGATAAACAAATACGCACACTATACGCAAAATAACTAACTCATTTGCAGATTTAGATGCTGAATAACAAATTGGAGTTTAGATTACTAAGTGTTAAATAATATTATTACTCGATATACCCTGCTATTAATAACATAACTGACAGACAGTAACAACACTAACCATAAACGAGTGAGAATTTATTTAAAAGTAAACGAATAGTGAGTAAAATACTATTTCTTTCGTACCAATTGGAGTTTCTAGCTGTAAGTGCCAATGAACTTGCAAACCGACTAGGAATGTTTACGTTGTCCATGGTACTCGGCTGTGGGAAACAGCTGGTTATTTTTGCACAAATGTTATTTTGAACACAGAACTACCGCCAGCGTCGGCATAATTTTACCCTTACCAAGTTATACCTAGCACAGCGTAAAGTTTGTATTTTTATTTTAAGTGTGTTTTCTATTCGTCTGTATAAAGTGATTGATAGAAATATGAAATACTGTATTAGCGACTAAAATTTATTCCGCTATGTCAAAGTGAAGAAATAGTCCCATTCAGATAGAATGTAAAAAAATTAAACAACACATCCGAGATATTGATTGAAAACTTTATACATACCAGTAAAACTACTTAATGTAACACTAGCCAAGTTTAAATGTCCAATCCACAAGAGACTTGTCTTTAAATGTTCATTGTTAGTCGGTTAGTGATTTGTAGGGTAAATGTTCCCACAGGGACGGAGACTGTCTCAAATAAATCGGAATCCATCGGTTGTTGCAAATATAAACCTCGACTTTGTTTAGAGAAACGTTTAATGTTTATGTTCGCACACGATGTAAGTAAGCTTCAGGTTTTTACGATCCTTTTGTAGGACAACACTTTATTTGTTTAAATAGATTGTTCCTTCAAAGATGTTTTATTGGGTCAAAGTATTTACTGTTTTATGAGGAAGCTGTAAACTAGAGATGTGATCGATCTGTTTGGAGGCGGATGACGGCGATTCAAATGACTCGTGACGACCTTAAAGAGAATGCACCTTGATTCCGGTTGGTGTTTCGAAAAATCTTTTTGGATTAGTCATCATTTATATTGATTATTCATTTGAGCAGACAGTAAAGAAATTTTGGGGGATTATTTGAATTCATGTGAATGCCATCAATTTTATATGAGGAATATTTGATCATATCCGCAGAGAAAAGTAAAAATATCACATTTAACATGGCCATAAAAACTCATGGTTAACTATCGAATCGTGATATGCAGCAGTAAAGAGAACGCCATAACAAAAATCGTGCTTCAATCACCTTAACGGTCATTTTCTCTTAACTTTTCACACATACTTTCACAAAAGATATTCATGTGTATTGTGGTTTGTCTAGGTAAATCTCCCCTTCACATGGTGTCAGTCAACTGTCCAATGCCCATAGTGGATTAATGACTCTAAAACCAGAGGTCGCTAATGGACTTGCGACAGATTACTCCAAGTCACTTAAAGAAAGTAATGCTTTCATGTGAATGAAAATTATTTTGAAGTAATTTTATGTTAGGTTTAATGTACTTACTACGTACAATGAATGTAGTGTGTTAGTCAAGAGTAGTATAGAAGAGAATTAAAAGCTAATGCACGTAATTACTTTATAGACAATGGACATAACATTTAATAAAGCTCATAGTAATATCATAAAGGTAATAGAACTGTTCATTAAGTAATTACTAAGCAGAAATAAAAACGTAGACATTATACAGTTATTTACTCAGAATGTACACAACATATTTTCGTTTCGGTACAAATACAGAGATAACAGTGGAATTCGAATATGGTGATATAACAAAATGCATTTAACTGAAACATGTTATGAATTCCCAAAGCGCTGTGGCTATCAGCCGTCAGTCCCAGGACAAAATGACAAACTTTAATATCAGTACATGTCTGATACACGATGACGCGTGGTTTTACATTAATACTGTTATACGGTTATACGTATCTACGTAAACGTAGCAGCGTATTAAAATCATCTGATTTCAATGATAAAATTGCAATTAAGCAAAGACGACCTAAGTTGGAGTGTCTTAGTCAGAATGTACACAAAGATGTTGTTTATATATAAACGACATTATTAAGGAAAAGAAGTAGTATTAATAAGATATTTCTATAAAACCTAATATTGAAATTTTCCATAACTTCAAGAAGGTTAAATACCTGACACATAATGACAATGCAATCTATTGATTATATTCTCCTTTTAGATATTAAAGAACACAATTTAAGACAAAAGTCGTTACAATAAAACAAAGCAGACCCAATTAGTTCTTTCCACACATTTAATGTGTTAAGATTCTTATCCGTCTGCTAAGTGCAATGATTCAGACAATTAGCGACAGTCCATGGGGAGACCACGGAGCTGTTCTGACGTCACGACAGATAATGTAGCTAATTGTGAAAAATTAAGATTGATTCCGATCCCCTAAATTGCGATTGCATTCCGCATCCAATAAACGTAGAACAAATGAATGGAAAAGCAAATGGAAATCAAAGGCTAAGAAATAGAGGAACGTGAGGAAGAGTAGAAAGATAAAGTTCGATTTAGTTAGATTTTATTTTGTTTCAGAAATGGAAATCATTAAGTTTTTGGTAATAGTATTATGAACATAACTAACATTAGGTTAGTATGATAGTTATTATGTATGTTTTTGATAATAGTAATGATAAAGATGACAATGAAAATACGAAAAGTTCTGACTCCATCACAGCAGAACATACCAGAATGGTCGGATGACGCATGCAAATGACAAAATTAATCAACAATTACAATGGAAATAGATTAAATTAGAGTAGTTCGCAATTCAGTAGAGTTGTCCTACTTAAGCGGGCTCTCCACGATCCGTCATGTCGCACGAAACGTCGCATGATGTATGGCCGACGGAAGTTTCAATTGCGATGTTCAAGCCCTTCATGCTCAAATCATTATTAATTTATTTACTGTCTTTGTTTGTGTTTACGCATATCCGTTGCTTTGTCTGATTATTTAGCTGTGCTATGAACTTGAACCAACTGTTGTTTGACATGATCCTTAATTTGATACTTATCATGTTTTTAATAAGGTTGCTATTACTTTATATCGTGGTAATTTATGTAGATATTCCAATTAAATTATTTCAGTCTATCGCAGTTCCTATTACGCAACACAAAATTGTGCTTATTTATATTCAATGTTAGCTGAAAATATTATACTGGTAGGTACTACACCCTCTTCGTCAATAATATTGTTAGTTTCGCGTTGTGAATTGTAAATATCTAGTTCGTGTATTTTAGTGAAGGTACAAATCAAGCCTTTGTGCTATATCTGAGAATTTTGCTGTTGATAAATTTAACTACATTTTGCTCGATAGTACCGTATCTGCTCAACTAACGAGTTCCACAAATTCTACGATATATTTTTCTAAAGCATTAAATTGCGACTAGTCGAAATTTGCAAATTTGCAAATCGCTTTCACATTTTGACATGACATTCAAATGAGTTTCAAAAATAACAATAAGAGCAATGTCGCTAAGTGCTCGGTCCCCTATTCAGAATAATGGCGTAACGAAACAGCATCGGAGGGAGGAGTTTTTTGTAAAATGTTTCTCTAGTACTCCTCCCTTATTAAATGTAAATAGTTATTGATTCCATAAAGATAAAAAGTTATAGGAGGTAAGTAAACGAGATAAGAGCAATATCATGTAATATTTTGTTGGTATAATGATCCTCGTTTTTACCAAATACGTCCAACGTAAATGTTAAATTGTTATTCTTACTTCAACTATTCATATACCGTTCCAAACGTAAAAGAAACTTTGGAAAAGTAATAACAACTGCTTTTAGTAACTTGAATGAAAATGGTAACAGGAACGATCCACAGTTCCACAAAACAACATTCCGAGAAACGTTCACGGTAAATACTTATACGAAATCATTTACCTACACATTTCATAAAGTTACGCGATACGTTTATTTTTAATAATAAAGATATATGAACCGTGGAATATAAAATATTCCGAGCCGTTGAACAGAAGTCACGTATCGAGACGCTCGCACTGTATGGGGCGTGAGACGACCTAAAGAAATTGAATGTCAGTGACTTGCGTGCCTTGAAAGCCTAGGCTAGCAACGGCCACTAGGTTATGAAGACAGATGGAATTTATATTCCTCCATAACGCTTATTCACCCATAATCGTTGTAAAAGTGCAGTAAAGTAACAAGTGATATGAATAAAAACTCTGAATATTAAACACTAAAAGTAGGTGTCACATTTGGAAGATTCATATTTGAGTTATTATCTCATGAAACATCCACTACAAAGAAATGGATTACATTTTTGATCATTTCCATTCCATCGCGTTCATTGTCTAGGGGATGGGATGATGTTAAATGTGAGTGATGGTACGCATCTACCATTGTTTCTTTGATTAATATTTTGTTTCTTTTGCGTTGTTTTTTCGATGCATAAAATTGGGTAATTTATCGAGTTACATTTTGTTTTTATGGTCGCGTTTGTATAATTTTCATGTCTGCTGTATAACGCTTCATTATGTTGACTATTTAAGGGTTCATTTATTAATTTTTGTTCCAAAAATTTTTGGCACAAGTAAGTGTACCTACAAACTAAATCTTTAGTAGCATTTTAACATCTTGATAACTGATTTAATGTTAGTTTACAAGTTACAATCTCTTCATTTCAGTCTAAAGAACGGAAAAGATAGAAGTTTGTAATCTAAAAACTGAAAAATACTTTTAGAAGTAAACGAGAGTAGACTCTATCTTTAACAAAACCGATGCCAATTATTACCCAACTAAGCAAAGTGTCTGGAAAATCTTTTCAGATTATCCACACTTTCTTAAACATCTTAATTTTTTTTTTTTTTTTTTTTTAATATTAAAGATTATTTCTCCACGGACTCTAGGTCCGTGCCCTTGTCATACAGTTTTTTAATTATAATACATCTAGTCAATTTTTATAAAGTAAAGAGGGAACCTAGTTACATACTACAATTAACTACATCTATAATTATTAGCAAAAGTATAGGTTACATAATAATTAGGCACTATTTATTTATTTCTATTTCAAAGGCTTTATGAAACCAGCCCACCAACAAGATGGGAGAGCCGACCTGACCCAGCAGAAGGCACCCGTTCACGAGTATGACGTGTGTGTCAGCAATTGGTCCGGTCAACCTTTTTATTGGGAACGGAACAACCCAACACACAGCGCCACCGACTGTAGGACATTTATGTGTGCATGACGCCTCAACCCTTGCCACATGGGCCGATTCCAATAAAGCGTACAATAGTCCAAAGTCAATTGCTCATATTCTATTTCTACATGTTTCTGCACACACATTTCCTCATGTTGCATTCGTTCCATCACAAGCAACACTCCCCGCCCAAGAGAGCACCCATGACTGCCGCGTCCCTGTGTTTGATGGCCATTTTCAGGTTGTAGTCCTTAATACCCTGCTCACCCTCATCAGCCGCCTTCCTGATTAGTTTGCTTATCGCGTCTTCACTGTTGTCTGTGTAATAGATGCAACCATGCGTGTGACGCGATATTGCTACTACCGCGTGTGGTACGCTGTCATGTATTTGATGTTTCTTTGTTGCTGTGTTGACAACAATCACATTCGCACACGAAAGTCCCTGTGCCTCATGTATCGTGAGCACGCGTGATCCCACGGTCGACCCGTATCCCTGGTTCTTAAGGGATTCCTTCTCTGCCTGAGTGTGTACCAGGTATAAAGTGTCGGGGAGTGACTTTGGAATCATCGCCCCCGAGAACCTTTTTATCTCGAGGGATCTCACGAACGACCTGGACGAATATATGCCACTGTAAACTGTGCTGAGGGCATACGCCACATCCATTGGATTTCTGTGGGTACACATCAATTCCTGGCTTATGGGCGTGATATATGTAGGGCGGCTGTAGAGTAGAGGGAAGAGGTTATCACGATCTATAAACGGAAGCTGATTTATGTCACCAATTAGAAGGACTTCCTTGGCTCGAGTTATTCGGGCGGCCATCACAACGGCTCCAAAGTGGTTCATGAGAGCCTCATCTACCATTAGGCGATGGCAGCTCTCTCGCTCCCCCAAGCCGTTTACTAGGATGGACGCCATTGTTCGAACCCTAGATTTGACGAGTCCTCCGATTCGGCAGGATAGTTTGCCTCTGAGGTCATTTGCTGCTTCGGTTGTCGTGGTGACAATTAGATCTTTGCCCGCTTCAAATTGATCAACTATCCATGTCGTTTTTCCGCAACCAGGGACGCCATTTGTCCAGCGAAACGTCGGAGTATGCCAGTCTCCAAAAACTTCGCCGTCTGATCCAGAATCAGAAATGGATCTTGCCATCTCTAATATTCTATCGTCCAGCATAATTCTGGTGCATTTGGCAACCACTACTAGGGAATCCCCTGGAGGAGTTTTAAACTTTAACACTCCGCATCGATCGGATTCCCTCTCGTCCAGAGACACAAATCCGGCAGTTGCGTTATAAGCAGCCATACTTCGAGTTATAGAGGTTCCTCTCAGTACCCTCGAGGTGTTGTTGTCGTATATGACTGCTTCTGCTGCTTCGAGTCTATCGTTCAGTATTAGCTCGTTTCCTTGCAGGTAAGTCTGCAGAATGGATTCGCATTTCCGCATGTTGACTTGCCTGGTTGCCTCCACCACTGCGGTAAACTCGAGAAAAGCATTTACGACATGGTCTCTGGTAGTGGACGCTTGTCGAAGCCTCGGCGGACAAACGTGACCCATAGCTGCTCTTGTTGGTGATGACCTGGGGGGAGGAGACTGTATTTGTGCACCTCCTGATCCTTGAGCAGATTTAACCACATTTTTTCTGAAGGGTGACGAAATCAGTCCGGTTACTGAGCATATGGCCGCTGTTATTGCCCACACTCTACCTCGTGATTCTAATTTTTTATTTTCCCTCTCGGTGTTTTGTTGGTGTTGTTGCAGAGCGCTTTGTTGCCTATATCTTTGTTGTAGACGCTCTGAGCCGCTTGGAGAATCCACCCTTAGCGCGTATCGAACTGGCTTTTTGAGGAAACTCAAGTCCTCACCCCTGTTCTCGTACACGATGACTTCATGATGTTCTGAAGCCCTGACGCATCCTATAAGGTCTGCCGTTCTCCCCTTCTCATAAGCTACCACGGCAGCGTCCACACTAATTATTCTGGGACTCATACCCTCGACCTCTCCCCGCCCACCCATGTCCGACAGCACACCGCAAGCTTGTTCAAAACAAGTCATTGAGTCGACGCTGGAGAACATTGCAATTGTTTTATTGCGTGTTCGCAGTAGTCGACAGCTCCGACCCAACAGTTGCATTTCTGGCAGCGCATCGTATGTTTTGCGCCGCATACTTGTCTTGGATGTGCTGCCATTCATTAGGGAGGCTAAGCCGGGTGAAATAGTAAGCCATTTGCTGTTCTTGCTTTCGCAGAAGGCTATCCCTAGCCTTTCGCTGCTGGTGTTCATGAACAGAGCTACACTTCGTAGCCGTATTCCTTTGGAGCCGCATTCTCCATGCAAGAGTATTTGCCTCTCATTGATGGTGTGCGATTCAGTGGTACGGGCGATCTCGGATACTGCCATGGAAGTATTTGGTTGATTCTCCAAGTTGGCTATACGATTTGTATTATTTAATGTGCTGTTTCTTTCAGCCGCCCTGTTGAAGATGGTTTCAATGTAGCTCAGAAAATGCGGTCTTTTGGTTTTATCAGCCAGAATGGCACTCAGATTTGAGGAATCCAGATTTGCATCTATTACATTTTCTAAGTTGGTTCTGGCGGCTAGAAAACGAGGACACTCTAGAATAATGTGCCATACAGACTCACTGATAGTTGGATCGCATTCGCAACCTGCACTTTCTTTTAGTTTAAATCGATGCAGATATTCAGCGATCCCTCCATGTCCAGTCAGCGCCTGAACTTGGGCAGGTGTCAACTTTGTTGATCTCACTATTCGATATGCCTCATGGACATCTGGGAGAAACGTTTTAGTCACCTGCCCAGTAGTTGAGGTGGTATACCTGTCCTGCCACTTACGGATAGTTTCGTCCCTAATTTTCTTTTTGACATAGGACATGGGTATTCTACAGTAGTCTGCCGTGGTGTTATTTTTCTGTTTGGCAGCGGTTTTAGCTAATTCGTCTGCCCTCTCATTTCCAGCCGTTCCAACATGGGCCCTCAGCCAGTAGAATCGAACCTCTCTTCCCTGTTCCGTTATGGTCTCCAAACACTGCTTTATCTCCTTGGCCAAACAGTGGGTAATCCTGGGATTTTTCAAAACATCGAGGGAGGACCTAGAGTCACTAAATATGTTTACTCTAGTCGCTCCATTGTCGAGAACCATTTTAGCCGCTCTGTTCAAAGCGTATAGTTCAGATTGGAAAACCGTGCAGGAAGGGTCTAAACTAAAAGTGGAAAACATGTACTCACGACCGCCCTCCCACCAAGTCAAGGCAGAACCAACGCCTCCGTTAATTCTGCTGCCATCTGTGTATAATTGAGGGCCGGCAATATTTTGGACGAGAGGAGATCCAGAGTCATCGTTCTCCAGGAGCTCATAGTTGATAGACATTAATTTTGAGGGATGTGGCTGGTCCAGGTAATGGACCCGCTTTTCAAGCTCCTTTTGAGGTGGTAAGTAGTCCAGAGAGAATCCTCTTTTAATTCGATACAAACTGGCAGATTCCTGGACTCTCAGATCGAGTGGGAGAGTTCCGGACAAGATTGTTGCTGATGTGAGCGACACTGTACGATAAGCTCTACAGATTTTTTGTGTGAATCCCCTTTGAAGAGCATTTAACTGTTTTTTGATCACCTGTAGCTCCGTCACTGGGGCCCACACGTTTGCGGCGTAAAGTACAATCGGCTCAATGACCGCGACGTATATTGTTCTCGTTATTTCCCCGTTGAGACCCCACGTCACCTTGGCTGCGCGTGCTAGCTGTTTGTAAATGTCTGCAGCTTTCTTGCATATGGCAGATATATGTGACCTGAAGGTGAGTTTTCTGTCTATAGTGAGGCCTAAGAGCTTTACCTCTTCTACGAGATTTATTCTGGTGCCTGCCATAAACAGGTCTGGGGGCTCAAAAACACGCCTTCTTGTCAGCAGCATAGCGTTCGTTTTACTTGCCCCGAATCTGAGCTTGTTGCTGACCCCCCAGGCTGCTACTAGTTCCAAGGCACCATTTACCGATTGCTCCAATGCACTCACTTTATAGTTCGAGAACAAGACAACAGAGAACAGTAAACATCTTAATTTATAGTACCCAACTGGGACTTTTTGTAATCCTCTTGATCGTAGCGAAAAATCCGACAATCATCGCGTACCCAAACTTATGTCATTAAAAGATTGAAAGATTACTTGTTCACTTGCTTGGGGTAAAAATGTACCCCAAACTGGGAGATTTATCTCATTAGTTAAATGGCCCGTCGGCTAGACGCGGAGATCAAGTTTTGGTACTCCGACAGCTGAAATAAGATTATTATTCTTGGCATTCTCCTTGCTTTGACGAATTTATTTGTAACAAATTAACGAACAATTCTTTGTAGCAGTTGTGAAGGTTATCAATAATTTTGTAATGGAAATTGAATTCAATTCTAATTTTAATATCTAGTGATTATACCCACGTTTACGCTAATCATTTAGATTGGTGATAAAAATATGGGTTATGGTAATATTCTTTAGTCACGAAATTCCAGCAGGTATTCGATATTACTAATATTCAGTTAGCGTTACAGCATAATATTATTTATACTTTTCTATAAAATAGAACTGTTATAAAGCCAAAACAAAGTTATGCTACACAAATCAAATTACGGTTGACCTAATATAGCTCCCTGAGGAACCCTTGAGCGATGAACTCGAAAAGCCTATGAAGTGCATTGAAATTTTTAATCCATTATGGCATTGCATGGTCAAGTAATATCAAAAGAGCCTCGAACCTTATGTATCTGAGACTAAAGTTGCTAGAGACATACTCGTACATTTTAATCCGTGAGTCATTCCGCTAGCATTTACGACTATGGTGAAGGAATGCATCTGTGGGGGAAGCTTATTGGAAAAGTTTTAACTGGATTAGATTTGATTAGAGCGAATGTTCGGGACTCCCTGACACTTTGCTTTATGGTTTGTAAGTAAGTTGTTAGCTAATTTCAAGTTTTGATGATATTTTTTATATTGTCATTCACGAAGTAAATTATGCTTTTACGGGTGCATGTTCGTTAAAATTTTATTGTGAACTTTTATGTCGCGAGTGTCATTGTGACGAATGTTCTCTTTTAATCTTCTTTATAATTGACGTAACGATGTGTCGACGACGACGATTAGACGACGACGTTAGGATGTGTCGGTCTTTTATAGAAACTATAGCACCTCATTTGGCTTTCATCTTTAATAAAGGTATAGATCAAGGAATTTTCCCGGATTTAATGAAACATAGTAAAGTGATTCCATTGTTTAAATCCGGTGACAGTGCAGAACCCAACAACTATAGGCCGGTCTCTATTTTACCAGAGCTTAGCAAAGTTTTTGAAAGACTAATGCTCACCCAGATGCTACGTCACTTTAACATTAATGGTATTTTCCATGACCAACAATACGGGTTCACTAAAGGTCGCTGCACTACTGACGCGGGAGTAGCGCTAATTAAGCGGATTTTCGCTTCGTGGGAAGAGACACATGATGCCATTGGCATATTTTGTGATCTATCTAAGGCATTTGACTGTGTTGAGCATGAGACATTATTGCTGAAACTGGAACATTATGGCATTCGAGGGGTATCGCTAAATCTATTAAAATCATACCTTCAGAATAGGCAACTCAAAGTACAAATAAACAAAATAAACTCACAGGGTGCTAGCATATCTATGGGTGTACCGCAGGGCTCGATACTGGGTCCATTTTTATTTTTAACATACATAAATGACTTACCCCATTTATTTAAAAATGAGCCACATATGGTTTTATTTGCTGATGACACTTCATTGGTTTTTAAAATGAATAGACGGACATAATTATGACGATTTAAATAACGCCTTAATGAAGGTTCAAAATTGGTTTACATTAAATAATTTAGTATTAAACGATAAAAAGACAAAATGTATTAGATTTGTTTTGCCAAATGTTAAAAGCGGCGAATGTGACATATTATTGAATGATGAGAAATTAGAATTTGTAAAAGAGACTACTTTTCTGGGGATTACTGTAGACGACAAACTGCAATGGGGTCCTCATATTACATCTTTAGCGGGACGATTGAGCTCTGCAGCTTATGCTGTCTGGAAGATCCGACAGTTGACCGACATAGGCACGGCAAGACTAGTGTACTTCAGTTACTTTCATAGCATTATGTCGTATGGCATTCTGCTGTGGGGACACGCTGCTGACATTGAGTCTATCTTTATCTTACAAAAGCGCGCCGTCAGAGCTATCTACAACCTAGGTCGTCGCGAATCTCTCAGAGAGAGGTTTAAAGAGATCAACATTATGACCGTTCCATGTCAATTTATCTATGAAAACATTATGTATGTTAGGAAAAATCTACAGTTATTTGGTAAAGTGTCGGACAGACACCACTATCAAACTAGACATAAGGATAGATTAAGTCAGCCAATTTTGAGATTGGCGAAAGTGGGTAAATCGTTCATGGGATTCTGTGTTAAATGTTATAACAAGATACCAAGCGATATACAGCACCTAAATGAAATGAAGTTTAAATTATGTATAAAAAAAACTTTATGTAGACAAGCATATTACAAAATTAATGATTATATAGAAGATAAAAATGCTTGGATGCACGCTGGTCCAGCTCCACGGGATAACGAAAAACATTGATGTGTCAATGAAATTCAACCTAAATATTACAACGTAGTTGCTTAAATGTATATGGTTTAACTTGCATAATCATTGTTAATGTGAGAGCCCTGTAATTAACTAAATATTAAATTGGACTAGTAGAATGCATTTATGTCAGCTTGGAGTTGTCATGTTCACTCAAAGATCGAATTGGCGGTGGCACGTGCATTGGGTCGCTAGATTCCCTGCAATATGGTTGAGTTGGGCGGTGCTGGTGTACGTGTCATGTTCGTGAACGGGCGCCGCCAACTGTGACTGGTCAGCTCCAGACTGTATTATTTATTGTCTTTAAGGGTTATTTTCTTTTTCGATCTCTTTGGCTAGATTTGGTGTTACATTGTTCTCGCACAATCAAACCAATAAAACTGTGTAACTGAAGAATTGTATTGTGAAACTGATTGGAAAAGAGTAACCTATGGAGTTTCTTGCTCGTTCTTCTCCATAGGAATCTACACCTTGGAATGAGCAAATAGCTTCATTTTTAAATTTCTATTGCTGACGTTCAAAAGTGCCTTCCTGGTCTAATGGAAATAAATGATTTTTGACTTTTTTTTTTTTTTTGTAAATTTATGATATGTGGTGGGACGACTATGATACAAATTGAAGTTGAGCTTTAATTAATGCATATGAAGATTGTTATCTTGTTGGTGATTCTCCAACGGTTTAGTCGTTTATTTAGATCAGGCTCTTTCTTGGTAATAGAATTGACGTTATTGTCTATGTAATTGACTTGCCTATTCTTAGATGTGACCTAAAACATGTTTAGCATACTTTAACAACGTCCACTAGATTCTAAAAATAGAAACCTTTTTATTATAAAGGATTCTGAGAATATTTAGCTTACATTTTCTTGTATAACCTTATCATATTATGATTTCCTGTATCCAAGCAATTACAAGTATTATAAAATAACACACATAATACATTCATAATTTATAAAAACCATTTGAAGGTAGTGATGCATAACAAGTAGAAAGACGGACACATTTTCGTATAAATCAATAATCTCAGAGATTACGGTAATATAAACATTATTGTATTGAAGTCCTTAAACTGAGCATAATTTGGTTGTTACGTTTACATTATCTTCTGATCGCTGGGCCGTATAAACAAACGATTGAAGGCGTCAATTACGAACACAATGAGTTCCAAGTGTGGCACAGACAGGTTAATGAGCCGTCACTATGACTTTACAGTTTGTACCCATAACTGTAAGAATACTGTTAATAAGATGTTTTGGAAAACAAGAGTAACGTTTTGTACGTAAATTGTTCTGTCGCTTTTGTTCAAAACATTAATTATTAAGTACGAGACTTCGTTGTTAAGTATTAAATGCTCTTAACCGTTGTGTTATGACGTATTTCCTAATAACGTTATTTACAATTCCCACGTCAGTGTTAATGATGTTGAGTAACTTGTATATTTCAAGATACGATAACATATGCTTTAGATATAAAAATAATTTATTTAATGTCTAAATTGAAGGCTGTGTAAATAATTGCATACTGCGATTCGAGAACTTACTTAAAACACTCTTAGATAGGAAGGTAAGCAAACAGTTTTAAGTTATTGCAAAAGTTACTCTGAAAGTGTCTCTATATTTAAATGTTCAAAGAGTACGAGAAAAGTTTATACTTCACGAATACATAGAAGCGTTGTCAGAAAGGAATCGAGCTACTCGTTGAAAATAAACAAACAAAAATTCCTTGTGAAGTAGGAATTACTTTAAAATCTCCAGTAAATATCAAACAGAAGAAAATGCATTTGAAATCCATACTAGCTGGCATCCAGTAGGTAGTCTAGAATGGCAAACATTCCTATTTCAAATAACAATAACAGTAAAAGTCCTTAAGTCCACCGCCCGACTCACCGTTTGTCTTACAAGGATGCAAGTAAAGAGCGGCCGCAATGTTCTCAAGTAAAGTTCACTGCGTTACCTAAAGAATTTTATTTACTTTAAAAACACACAGAACATATATACAACAATACAATACGAACAATATAATACAACTGAGATATAGGTCAAAAGAAGGTAAACTATTATGATGAAATCTGAATATATTTTTCTCATATGAATCTTATATTTTTGAGCATAAACGGAATGTACATTCACTTATCATTAAACAGTGTACCTAACCTAAGAAGTGCATCTGCTTTTACGTTAGCAACAAACAAACATAAATACGAGTGAAAACAAACATTTACTACTCGCTCGTTGCTGATCCTTTGCACCAGCCGTGGAACTGGCTTCACAAAGGAAAAGTAAACATTTTGTACGTGTTCACACCATTCTCTAGCAGTCTCACGGTTACCACGGAGTTTGCTTACGGCACCCGCTTTTAAATTCGGGACTTTGCAGTCCACTACGTTGGGGAGCAAAAGTTTAAAGTAAAGGAAACCTCTGCTGTCTCCTGTAATTAACAGAACACGAATTATATAATTAACTTCGCATTCTGGTTTTGTTTCTTTAATTAACATTTCTATGTTTTGCTTGGTTTTACGATATGGTGTGGTTTTGTTTTTGATTTTAACTGTGGACTAGTTTGATTGGGTTTATTATTTTGATTACGTACTTTTTGTCTATTTTAGGAATATCACTATCACTACATTTTCGCTACTTGCATAGAATTTCTATTTTATTTGCTAATGATAGATACACAAAAAAAACATACACCAAGTCCGAGAATGGAAGCTAAAGCTAAAAAAGCTACTGAAATTTAGATTTTTGTTTAAATATCAATTTAGAAAAGTATCTATTATGCAGTTAGACCTATTTATTCAGAAAATATATATGAATCCTTTGAAATCATGATTACAAATTGTTACATTGTTGCAATAAAGTATTGTACACGTAAAAACCTTCATTCCGAATTCTGAATTGGAGTTGCGAAGGTAAGAACTGACATTTCATCATCATCATCAACAACCTATAAATGCCCACTGCTGAGCAAAGCCTCTTCCCACACGGAGAAGGTTAGAGCATTAATCACCACGCTTGCTCAATGCGGGTTGGCGATTTCAAACTTATAATTAGAAATTATAAGTCCAGGTTTCCTCACGATGTTTTTCCTTCACCGTTTGTCAGTGGTGTCTAAATAATCTCAGAAAGTACATATAACTCGGAAAAAGTCACATTGGTACTTGCCATTGGTAGGTTTCGAACCCGCACCCTCATGCATGAGAAGTGGGCGTCTTAAACCTCCGGGCCACCACGACACTAGAACCTTCACCAAGAACTGACATTTAAGAAAGTAATTTTAGTTACATAGCTGTTTTAAGTGCCAACTGACACCTGTTTTTCTCAGTCACTCGTTACATCTTGTTTGAAGATTCCACCAGGACGTGTCTAATAGACAAAACGTTTTCAGTAGTATTGTCACTAACTTTCCTTCTAAGTGAAATTATTGGATCAACGTTAAAGTTCTCTTATTTAGGGATTCCAATATTGAACTTTACTTGACTAAAATTTATTTCAAAATTTAATCCAAGTCTGCTATTATTAGCAGTAATCGGTAGTCTGGACTTATGTAATTTGATGTCACGTGGCCTTGCCTTGAACTTTTAAAAGTTATTTCGTGTTGTGTAATTCTCTTCTCGTGCAGAATTATCATCTATTAGTGGTTGTAGTTTATCAATCTTTGCAGACTTAGGGCCCCTAAAGTGTGAAGATTATTATCACATCATTGTTTTGTGGTTTACCTTTGATGATACAAAATACTCATTGAAGAGTTCGGATGAGTTTCAATAGCAAAGGTCATAGGTATTCAGTTTCTTTATCTGTGTTAATTGTAAGATGAGACAAAGCAATGCGGTTTGTATATTCAATACCCATCGACAGGTCAGGCTCATTGGGGACAGCCGTATTCGTAATAAATGCATTATTATTATGTATTTTTACCTCTTCAAGTTAGTTGTCGTCCTCATCGTTTGGCGTTTCGTTATGTTCTATTATTTTATTGAATTTATTTGTATTATTATTTTGTTTCTTCTTAAGCAACTTTTATTTCAGTCTTTAGGACAATTTTTTCCTTTACTTGAAATTAGAATTTTTGAGCAAAGTTCTATTAATTAATGCATCTCTAAATATTGAATGCAGCATTTGATTAAGAATTCATTTCCGTAATTCGCTTCCAAGATTGTGATCTGAATTTCATTTGTAATTAGAAGCAATCTGATTGTTTGACGGAGGGAAATGAAATTATCGAATTAAAATGCAACGAATGCTATACCGATTTTGGTTTTTATTATTATGCAGTCATACATATTTAATGAAAAAGTTTGGATGCTAAATAATTTGAAGTAAAAATAAAAGACAGTAAGGAGATCAAGGTCAAAATTGCTTAGTTTTTTACAGCAAAGTCTTTCATAAGTAACATTTAATGAACCAATTTAGATGATGTAGCTAAAGTAGGGCAAGTAAAATTAAATTTTTAGGGAAAATTGTTCTGGAAGCTTCATAATATTAAAGCTTGATGTCAAGCGCCATATTTTGCATTTGTGACATCTACCCTCTTATTACAAAGCAGCATCCCGTTCCATCTGTATTGCCCATAATTTCGGGCCAAATATCAACGCAGGTGCACCGGTTATCATTAGTGGAGGATTATATTTCTCCATCTTTCGTCCCTTTTACACTTTCGTTTTATTTCTATCTCTCTCTTTCGCACGACCGGTTGCCGACAAAATTATCGCGGGAAAAAATATGGTCGGTTTTGTTTTTTTTTCGCTTAAGAAGCCGTATTAATACCAGATTGAGTTACCGCTTACCCCTTTCGTTTGTGGTCTAGCGAACTTACAGAGCTTGGCTTTGTTTTATACATTAAAGTTTAATATACTAATGTAATCTATATTTATTTAGGTATAGTTCCTTAGCGTAGATTTCTGCTAAAAGTAACTTTATCGCAGTTCTAATACTGATTTACATTTTATTCAGCGATTCTCACGGAAACAAGTTAAATAAAAGCTTGGAAAAATAAATCGAATTCACTGATAGGTACTAATCTGATACCTACATCTAACAAAAAAGGTCGAAGCAATCAGGCCAGTCTTGTCTAAAGCGTTCATCTGTTTGCTATGCTACTCAAAAATGTTTGTATAGCTGAGTCACGTAGAAGGCAACTTTATCTTATTTTCCTTTGACACTCAAAGCGCGGGGTTCTAACTTTTTCGCCTTTTAATTTGGGGAGGTAAATTTTGACGGAGATAATACCGTTGTACAGCTTAATTAAGTTTATTAGAATTTATTTTGGCGAGACGTGCCGACGTTATCCGAGCCCTTTATACTGATTATGGCGAACGGCCAAAGCGTTTCGTCCATTGAGCCTCATATATTTTAAGTAAATGAAAACTCCGGATTATAATTTTACTAAGTAACTTTACGATACAATCTTCTAAATAATAAATTAGTTTTCGCTAAACATGATAAAATATTAATGGTAGATTAATCTGTATGGAATGAATTGCTTCCGTTGGAATAAGTTATCGAAGTAACGCATTTATCTTGATTAAAAATTAATTCAAAGCAGCAGTTATTAGCTGGTCCACTTGAGGTGGTCTATTAATAGTAATAATTTTAACTAGCATAAGTTCTAATGTTATTATTAATGCAACATAAAAGTAGTGCAGCCCGGATGTATTAAAAGCTAAACAAATATACATACACAAACTGTTATTTGATTAGCAGCTGATGTATAGTTTGTTTCTAAAGAGTTATGGCCCTTAATGACTTGCGATAGCTTTATATTGGAAATTTCTTGCAAACGAAAATGGACCATTTTTATTTTCTCTATTCTTGGAGCTTTACAAATATGTATTTCGTACAAATATAGCCGCCAAACCCGGATCAAATATCGGCAGATCCAAACAAATATTTGATCCGTGTAGAAATGAAAATCGCGATACATATCCAATCGTCTTGTCACTATGCCAAATAGCATTTACAATCCGACTAAAATTGCAACATATTTTTTCTTCAGATGGAAGTAGGTACAAGGATGGTGTTTTCCTTCTAATGTAAGAATTATTTAAGACCCTTACAGTTATAGAATATCTAAATAGGTTTGAACTTGTAGATGAGTAAAATTTAATGTAGGAACACTCAACGTTAGGAAGGGGTTCTTTGTAAGTGAGCGCATAATATTACTTCCCTGATTGTTTAAACGTTTCCCCTTTGCCAACGTTACGTTTAATGGAAATTTTATTCTATTTGTTTTTGTAATCGCCAGGTAAAATTTTGTTAACGATAAAATTGTATCTATTTGCTCTATAGAATGTAAATAGGCCAATATTATTTAGAGAAATTATGAAAGAAGTAAGTAAAATATTACCAGACAGTACCTAAGTAAAAAAGCATCTATCTGTGTTACAAAAACGTACTTACATAAAATTTCGTTACAATGTTCCTATAAGATTAGCAAACACGCTTGATTGATGATTGACACCGGGACAATTAAACATGTTATGTGAGTCACAAAGCCAGATAATGTATGGACCAATAATCTTCAAAGCCAGAATCGATCAGGTATTGTCATCAAAGCAGACAGCTTATTCCTGACTACGGATAGAGCCGGACTGGCCGCATATTTTATTCAGGCGATCACGCATGCTCCATCTGACCAGCTCTAAGACAAAGCCCGTGATTTAATATGGACGTGTAAGAGGCACCGATGTTTGCGAAGGTTCCCAACGTCTCCCATTAGTCAGTGCTCTCCGCGTGTTCCTGCCGTTTGTTCCCCTCTGACAACCGAATTATTTGACCATCATTTTGCATTCTGAACATGGCTATCTTCCTCTTTTATTTAGCTGTCATTTGTTCTGACCAATTTCAAGATGTTTTTTGTCAAGGTTTTTAGTTTTAATCGTATTCATTCACGTAAGTACCTATTGATAAGCACGAAGTTACTTTTAAGATTTATATTCCTTTGTCAGATTTTCTGCGTAAGATTAACTTTTAAACAACTTTCTTGTGAAGACTTTTTGTCAGAAGATTCACGGTTTCGTTTTTAAGTAGTTATTAAATCCGGGTCCGTATAAACTGGAGGTGGACGCGTTATTGTTTTTTAGACTGTAAATGATTGATGATTCGATCGATGACTAAGTCCGGAGATAAAGAAAGGAGATGCATTTACATACCGTTACTTTTTATGGATTCCACGAGACAAAGCAACATATAAAACCTTATTTGGTTCCAAAATACCGTAATATATACGTATTTATGGAACTGACATACTCTGAATGTTAGCCTTACTGCCGATCTGTATTCGACTAACAGTATCTTTTCTCTTTTCAGGTAAATAAATGTTCCTGGCTGATACAGCTGTTCTCGGCGACGAGAGTATTAAGTACCTACATATATTAGCAATTTCCCACTCACGTAATCAGGGTACGTGGCGTGTCATCAAAATCGGCGATTATTCTCACGCTTTCTCAAGTAATTCCTTCTACAAATATCTCTTAGCGTCACATTCAACCCTCGTAAAGGCTCCGTTTCTAAAAGGAAGATTATGTAAACTGTAGTAACCCTTTGTTATTTTAAAGAGGTTACGGTAGATACACTTACGCTGTCGGAAGGTTGAAAATTCAAACGATTAGGGAAAGTCGAAAGTGTGTGAAAAAGGATTTAGAAAAAATATTAAACACTACTCATTTCAGCATACATATTGACGTCATTAGCAATACACATTACATTATTCTTTAGCCAGTGAATCTCTCATTACGCGGTACCTACCTAACGAGAGATGCACTGAAATTCACATAAAATTAGTCGATAATTGTTTTTATCGAATTATACAATAGTGATGTTCATTTCATTCGGCAATTATTCGATATTTAATATTCAACTAAATTCGGTGACTGAACATTGTCAACCGCAGCGGGAAAACTTCGTTAAACACAGTTTTAATATTGCATTAACTATTCAAAGAGCGTTCATTTGGGACAGATTAATTATTTATTGGATAATTATTAAAACGGCAATTCACGCCTCCGTGACTTTGAGCCAAATAAATATGTATAGATTTAACCGTAGAGATCATACTTAATTGAAATGTACCTATATTTTGTTGAGATCTGTTGAAACGAAATGTTAAATTTCTTTAGGTAGGTACTTCAAAATATTACTAGGAGGAGTTCATCACTTACAAACGTACATCTAAATAAATTTATTAGAGAAATGGATAGAAATGTAAAGAAATAAACAGAACACGTAGGGCGCGTAAACTTTAATACCCTACATGTATAATTCTCGCAACCTTTTATCGCCAATAAAACCTTAATAAATTGCAACGTTGCAGCGAGGGGTTTGCAGCAAAGGTTGGCTCCAATAAATCAGGATTAGTCTCTCCTGATACATGTTAAACAAATGTAAACATATTGTTGTTTGTGGTATAGTTTCTATTAAAAGCTGCGGCGCTAGTATCGCTTTTGGGACATTTGGAACATAGAAACAACACACAACTGATTAAACGAACGCGCTTGATTTATGCTATTGTAAACACTGGATTATGTATTTCATTAGATAACTAGGCCCAGATTATGTGCCGATGAATATGTTGATTTCGAAATCGCTTCATTGTTTAGGTGAATTGATTTCTGACCAAATGTTCATACATTTGATTCCTATAATCAAATTTTTTCTGTGCATTTAAAACAGGTTTAGTTTGTTAATAAAACAAAATAAGAACTACGTACCAAACACTCAAGCTAAAACTATGTTCAAAAAGAACTTGCTGCGGTTGACAACTGTCACCAGGTCAATTCCCGCGTGACGACGTATTTGCAATCCCGAAAGGAAACAGGTGTGTCCCTGAAACAGACAGTTCACAGATGTCGTGAGAACTGTTTACAATGTTTGTCCTGGTTTTTACGTGGCCATAATGTTCTGTGTTCCGGTGTAGTTTTTGTTCAGGGTTAAATTGAGTATAGGCGAAGCGTGTGACTTCATTTAATGATCGTTTTGGTGTAGTATAATTGTTATTGCTCAGTCAGGTAGTTAGAGCATCAATTGTGTGTTTACTTCTAGTACAATTGTAATTCAAGTAAGCATATTGCTAAAGACATTTCTATATTAGGACCAAAGAATTTAGAACGAATATTAAACACTTTTCACTCTACATACAATTGCAATATAAACAATACTATGTTTCATAAATCCTAATGATATCACCAAAATCGGTTTTCAAATTTACGCTAATACCAATTTATAATCACGCGATGCTATCAACCGCAGCGAAAACTATACTAAAAGCTCCAACCACACTGTTAATATGGCTCATAGTTTAAAGCCCCGCCCTGGCTGGTGGTCGAGTGATCTCTCTTGACAAATTAAGCGAGCATGCACCTGAGCTAGTAGGGACTTGTCTCAGGGACATATGGGATGTTCAGGAGGGTGACACAGCCGTACATCACCATTATAGGTAGTGCTAAGATAGGAACAGAAGGATTACTAGTGGTATATGAAGAGACCAGATGAGGCGTAGACGCATTGTTTCTGCTGAATATTTTAAGTGTTAAAATGAAATAAAATGTAAATGTATTCTAACTAGGTCCTTTTTTGCTATATATGTAGCAATGCTTTATAACGAGTGGTGTTCGACTAGCCCTTGTTCTGTAGTAGCATTTGATTTTGACTATAATAAATTATACGGATTTTATTCAAGGCACCAATAAAATAAATGAAATTGATACTTTTGGTAGTTACTACGGCTAAAATGAAATTGTATATCAAATTGTAAACCGTACAACAAAATTATTAAGCGGTTTAGGGCCATTAGCGTATTTTCGGAGAGCGGTAGATGATGGAAAATTATTAAAGATTAAGAGCGATTTATTCGCGAAATGAAATAAGTCTCTGAAGAAACAATTACCGGTCGTTTGCTTGTCTTTACGTCTTCGTCAGTAAACGAGATGTTAAATATTTAGATGGCAAATAATTTTGAAATCAATATCTTTATTTGTGTCACTTCTTTTGGATCTTATTCCAAGCGGCGTGTGTTGCTTTTTTCCTGGATTATATTAAATTTCTATTGTGTTTCTCTCATTTCTCTTTCTCAAATAGTCATTTTATCAATTCGTTTATATTTCCCTAATTTAACTACTAGGTATATCTCTACGTAAAAATATGCTTGCTAATTTATGTTATCTCTCGCAATACATGCGTAAAAGCTTAAAGTAAAGTTAGAAACCGAATCTACTTTTCAAGTTACTTACGAAGTGTACTCCTCTGTATTTAATTTAATACAACAACTGTTCCACCGAACTGGTTTTTCGGCTTAAATTCTGTTCGTAATTCATTACCAAAAGGATTAAACCCGGTACATTTCCTATACAGTATCTGTTTAGATTACGAATGTTAGCGGGAAATGAATTTCGGTTTACATCGCTTGGTGGCCCAATACGATAATTTGAGTATATGCACTGCAACGTAAATTATTGTGTCCCAAATGAAGCTGAATCGGTACTTACGTCAAGCTGCGTAAAATACAACAGCGAGCAATACTGTAATTAAAATAATGAGTACAAATAACCAGATGGAATTTGTTTGATGTTTCTTTCTTCTAGAAAAGATTTTCTGCATGCAAATCTGAAATGGCTTTCTTTATTAGCTGGTGTGCAAGAACGTAAACTCTTTTCGTTATCATTATAGAATAAAAACATTCAAAGTACTCAACGTTGAAGTTTTCTGTCATATCTGTGTGTATACCTAATGGAAAGTACAAATCCTCGCAGAAATGTTTAATCCGTTTCCGTCGGATTTGTGAAATAATCGTGTTTATTTAACACCTAGATGACAGAACAGCGTCTCACAATACAGAATAAATCCTTATCACATTTCTGCGTTGGAAATATAAGATGAAAATATTACGAGATTTTATGTTAGGCTGACATATTGGAAAATTTTCAACGCCTGCCGCCTTGCGATACGACACCTACGCTTCCAAGAAACTAACAGGCTTTAATATTGCCAAGTTTTTGTACTTGTATCTACTCTTTTATTTTTAGCTTCTCACAACTGGCATTTATTGCATAGTGTTGTTTCTTTCAAAGTTGATAATTTTCTTTTTCTGTTCGAATTTCCGTTTCTTTGGTATCTACTTCTTTCTGAACTATAAAGTGTACAGAATATATTTCAATCTTTGTTTTATCTTCTGGTCCATGAAAAAACAATAAACCATTTTGTAATATATCTAAAAAACTATCGCTAACCCAACCTAACGTAACGTTGGACCATGTAAGAGCTATTTACGTGAGAATAATTCAAAATTCCTTTGAGTTATATATTAAAACCTTCATGACAAATGACGCATATATTCAACTTTTAGCTCGAATTCTAAAGGTTTGCATCTCGGAGGCTGTATAAGCAATTCCCTGCGGCTTGCAACACATCACTCATGCACTGCGATGCTTAAGCCTCACACGACTTACATAAGTAGCTAGCGAAGGCACATTTTGGCACAGCCCCAAAAAGCACCAACCACGCTCTATTTTATTTGCCGTAACCAAAGTATTGAAATGCATAAAATTATTTATGGTTATACCTTTGCAGAAAGTTGAGGAATTTAAATTGGTGTTTTTATTCGCGACCTGCTTTTGTTTTCGCGATTATTAAATTTATATAAATAAGAAAGCTACAGTTCGTTTTTTGGCAAGTTTTCGCTATTGTTTCCTATATTCTCAAACTATTTCTTGAACCAGTCCTTCCTTTTGGTGGTCACTAGACGAAAGTTTTAGCATAAAAGTAGTCTCTCAAAGCAAAGCTACCATATACCTAGCTTCTATCTTATGTATCTAGTGACATAACAAAATTTCCATTGTTAATAAGTCCAGCGAAATCTAGTCCAATCAATCAATTTATATTCTAAGAATTATAAAGGTCAATGACCACGCCACATCAATGAATTGAGTTCGTTAATACATTATTAATGCAACAATATCAACCTTGACCCGTATTTAGCACTTTATAGTTAGTTTAGCAAATTGTTTAGCACTAAACACAAATGAGTTCTAATTTATTGGAAGATAGACAAACGATGGTTTGTGTGTTGTGGATTGTTTGTAGTTGTAGTACGTAATAGTACGATGTTGCCTTTAACTCGTCGAGTACCGTATTTATAGACACAATTAAAGAACAATAGGTTGCGGTCACCGGTGACCGCTTGGTGTTTGACAGTTTAATTTGACTTATTACAAGTGTGGGAGAGCCATGCTTCGGCCGACGTGAAGCAACGCTTGCGTTGTGTTTCGTCGTATGAGTGAGGTTACCGGAGGCGTTACCGGCCTTTTGGGGATTACAAGTTACATGTGTAACGCCACTGGTGTTCCAGGTGTCAATGGGCGACGCCGAGTGCTTACCATCAGGTGATCCGTCTGCTCGTTTACCGGCTTAAGCCATAAAAAAAACTTGTAACTGTGACCAATGTTTTATTCTCTACTAGCTTCTACCAGCGGCTTCGCCCGCGTTTACAGGAGTGAAAAGTAGCCTGTGTTACTCTAGATTATAATCTACCTCTGTTTCAAATTTTATTCCGATCCCTTCAGCCTGCGGTAACTTAATATTCGACAAACTTATATTTGCGTTTGGTACAATAACTGCGTCTACTAGGGATCGCGCCGCACAATTAAGTTACTTTTTCATGTATATAGGTACTTTTTCGAGATAAAAACACCCAGTGTTGCCCAGGATACTAATGTATAATCCTATCGAGTTTCATCCTAACCAGACCAGTAGTTTTTGCGTGATGCCTGAACAGACAGGCAGACAAATTTTCAGTTTCGGTGTCCATGTCCATCTACCTCATCACTACTATTTATTTTTTTATATTTTCAATGTACACAATTTACACTTCTACAGTTTTATGATATGTAAAGATTAATATATTAATTAAACTTTGAATTATAAAAATAGCAAATTTGTTCTAAGTTGGCATCACTAATTTTCTCGAATACAAATTCATAGAATCCAATTAATTCATCCACTGAATAAATCCATGCGAATTTTTCTGAGAATTTTCTTAGGCAATGAAAATATTAATATATCTTAACTGCCTATGTCAAAGTATACATGCTTAGCTTTAGCATACATTTTAAAATCTTCTAAATTCAAAATAAAATTAATTAGTTATAGATAATCTGTCATCCGTATCGTCGAGGTCGAAAAATAAAGGCAATTATCGTCGTCTGACCGTACATAATACTCTATACACATGTCGCAGACGTGCAGAATATGGTACAGTTAGCAAATACATTTTGTATCCTTGAACACATTTTGTAGGATTCGACTACATTATGGCCATTTTAAGATTTTTCAACCTTAAGGGCATTGGAATGTTATAATTAACTTCTAAAACGGAATCTTGAAAAGAATGAGTTGTATTTATAGGAAACTCCATCCATGCAAATTGGTTTTGTTGTCTGTACCTTTGTTAAGTTTCGCGTCGTCACGTCACGCGTGTGGGGGCGCCACTGTCGCGCCGCCTCGTTATGGGCACCTACGTGACGAGACTGAACGTGGTCTCTGTTTTGGTTGATGTCTAGTAAACTGTACAACAAAATAAAAAGGGTATTTGGAGAGGTAAATAGTACGTATGTATTTTGTTTCCTTTAACAACAGAAAGTAAAAGAGTTAAAAATGTTCTTTGTGGAATCGTGTCTAAGCTTTATAATAGTTCAGGAGAAAAGTCTTATTAGTAAATGTAGTTTTCTTTTTTATATTTAGATCGTTAAGAATAGACATAGACCGCGAAAATGATATCCATTTTCCTGCGCAAAACGCCCCCAAATAACTCGAACAAAAGAGCGTGAAATAAGTTTTTCTCGTTCCAAGTTTTTGTTAGCTTGGATATTAGTAGTCATATAACAGCACAATATATGTACGTCCATGTTTATTATCCCTTCGGACACGAAACGAAGGATTTTACGAAATGTTTATAGATGTTCCACATTAAAAAGAGGTCAGAAAAGTAAAAAATTGTCGGATAACAAGAAGACGTGTTTTCTTTTGTTCTTATTTATAAGTGTACCCGCATTTCATTATGATTTATTCGGAGAGTTATCCAATATTTATGTGTTGTTCGAGTGGAAATAAATATACTGGTCGCGGGATGAAGGAAAATTTATCAGTCGGAAAAACGAAATAAAACAACAGAATGCTCCTTCTTAGTATTATTAGAGACCCACTTTTGAAAGCAATAAAGTGGATACACGAGTTTTTGTTCAAATTTTCTCGAATTAAAAAGGGGGAACTTGCTTTTTCGATTAACTTTATTAGAATTCATTTGATCGTACGCTAGGAGATTGCTAATGAGTGTTGCATCCCTTTCTGATCGTAATACAAATTTGCTTAGGCTCTTTTTACCTCTACAATTTTCTGAAAACAATGCTGACTTTAGGTAAATTGCTTTATGCAAGCTTTAGGTCATCATACGCTTAATAAAACTTGTCTGTCTCACTACAGAAAGTGACAACTCAGCTTAGTGTTGTTCTTCAATTTCACTTTATTATGTCAGATGTGACAACGTTAGTTTAGAAAAATATTGTGCAACAAAGGCGCCATCTGAACTAGAAAAATACAATGAAGAAACTAAAGTTCCTATTAGCCATAATCTGGATAGTCTAATAGTTTTCCATGTAACAAATTAATTCCATCAAAGAGGTTTACTTTTCACAATATTCTTGTTGGACCGACCACCCACAGAGCTAAAGAACAAATTACATAATTTTGACGCATTAGAGGTTCTTAGAATCCTTTTATAATATTCATGGCATGATACTCAATTAAAGATGATGACTCACCCAATTGTTGAGAGAAACTAATATAGAACAAAATATTTGTGTAAGGTCTAAGGAATCTCTGACTTTCTACAAAGTTATTTGTGTAAATCGTGAGTGACGGGTTGTTGTCCCTAGAGGTAGCTGGCCCAATTTGCAAGGGATGACAAGCAACAAAATACAACTTAAACACATTTATTTGCCTTATGATCTTCCTTTTTATTTTGTCATAAAGTTCACGAAACACTTTTGTTATGTGACCAGTCTTTATGCTATAAAATAATGATTTGATTTTGAATACCGTGACGATATAATTCGATGGTTGGTATTAACATAATTAGGAATAATCTTCTTAAAAATTAGGGAAGCAATTTGGAAAGTCACCTCTAGAGATAATTCTCCATACCTGATATATGTAGCTTACACATTCCACTCTATAGGATTGGGGAAGCCTTTTTTGTAATATATTTATTTCGTATTATATTTTCGACTTTTTATATGAAAATGAAGTCACACCGGTATTTCAGCTGAATAAATTAGTCCTTCGGCAAATATCACGACGAAAATAAAGACAAAAGCTACAATGGAGACTTCGTTAATTCCCTTTTCCACAATCTTACGGTTTTAAACAGATATTTTATCACTGTTACTCTAGGGAAAATATTAATTCTGTAAAAGCGGATTGTAGGCTGTATCCCGTCGGCACCGCGGGACAGGCTTATTTTATTATTATGCGTCTTCCCTAGTACTTTGGAGCTCATTTACATGTGATACGGGCATACTTTAATATTAATACGCTTGGGATTTATGGCCTGATACTTTTCAATTAATTGGCCTCTTAAAATCAGTGGAAGTGTTGGTAATTTATGGATACGTCCAATTAAGGCATGGTGAGATTAATTTCTCGTACATTTATTGGAGAAGTTTCAGAGTCAATTATAAACTGCTTGAAGGCTGGGAATAAGTAGCATGATATTCTATGTTCTCGCAGCAACCTCCTTGTATTTGATACTTTTCTAGTTGTTTGATAGTTTTAGTAACGTTTGTATTAAAACTTTCGTGAGACATACTAAATTGATTGTTACGTTTTTGGCATACTCACGCAACTGTTTGACGAGTGACTCGACTAGTTTTAAGCAATGCTAAAGGCTTATATTCATGAGCAGCTTTCTGCAACGATTGCCGCGTAGCGTATCGCGAAATACCTATGTAAATAAGCCGAAAATATAATAATTAGTTTTAGCAATTAAAACTACTACTCCTTGCAGTCGCAAAGGAGTAGCTTACCAAAACTAATGGATACTGGTTTCTGTTACACATAAAACTTTACTGTCTTTTAAGTACAAGTACCTTAAAACTACTAAAATACATTTTCACCTACCACGTTGATCGTAATTACGATACTATTACAGAAGTCAATGTCACGCCTCCCATTATCCCATTATATGTTAATAAATAATAATGGCCGCCTACAACGACATAATCTACTAAAAACCACATTAATTTGTAAGGAGGCTTTCTCTAAAATGGACTTAAATTACTGTTATTAAGAGTCATCATCGCAATTGTGTTTGTATATCTTTTAACTTTTTAAGAACAGTAGGTGCCATAAGGTATTTGATATCTATCTCCGTATATCTAAATCAATTTCCGCATGTTTGATGGAGCAGTACTTGAGAATAGCTCGACCGATTTTATTGTTGTTTTTTTCTTCGATTTTTTTTAAAGAAGCATGCGATGGAGTGAATTTTGTTTAATTTTGAACGACTTAGTACAGTAACTTCTTTTTTAATTTCTACTTGTAAATGAAGTCAAAATAGACAAAGAGGTTTAAAAACTACAAATCTACTAAATTATTTTTCTAGCCAGATTAGAGTTTGTTTTTAGTTTATAAGCTGTTAATTCCGTTTGGAGTAACGTCTAACAGTGGATGATCAAGATATGTTCAGTCTACTGTGAACTAATTGCTTTTTTATTGTACACTCATTAACGCTCATTTCCTATACTTCCGTCTTAGAGCATTGAGATGGATTTAAGAGCGAATTTTGATTAATTTATCGATCTGCAAGATCGTGATGAACCTATTTAATCAGACAGGCTATGGGAACTTAAAATTATATGATTTCTCAAGCTGTACCTACTACTGGCCAATTTGTTTTTTAGTTAATATGTTTAGATTTAGTTTCACATAATGTGCTAATAACGGAAATCGACAATTCATTTTATGGTGTAAAATGTTGTATTAAAATTATATGAAGCGCTGTACGGTATTTCATTTAATTTAGTGTATGATGTATTTAGAGTTAAATATAAGTGGCATTAACTCGGTATGAGTAAGTGCAATTGTGTTAGTAATTAATGCTTATTTTCGAAGCAAAATAATCTATGCATATTTGTTTATACAAATAAAGTGTTACTTAGTTTATATTTATTCAAAACGTCCTCAAATATACAACATTCAATCCTATTCTCAGAACATCGAAACATTACCCCTAAATAATTCAGGAAACGGCGTTAACACGGTCTTTACAGCTAACATAGTAAGCTAACATAATCTTCTAGGTATGGCGAATCAAAACACCCCTCAATCGCTTAGTTAGACAAACAACTACATGAAGCGTTAATTTCCAAAGAGCGATAACAGGAATTGGAATTTTCGGGGTGTTGGGCCCAACCGCAGCAGACGGGTTGGTTTTCACGCGCCAAGATATACTGAGTGCGAAACATTGCGAGAACTACCAACTAATTTTGTGTTGAGATTTAACCGGTACCTACAGGAATTAATTTTACACTCAGCTCGGAAGCTTTCTGGGTAATTTTAAGCTAAGCTGCGAATCCTGAATTATTTATTATTTTCCAATTGTTGCTTAAAGGGTTTTGGCAGTAAAATAAAAACTTTTTAATACTTTTTTTAACAGTTGATATAAAATCGAAAGAGCCAGATCGAAATTACTATTTGCTGATTCAACTTTCGTCATTAACTATTTAACTCGTCGAGTACCGGTTTTATAGACACAATTAAAGAACAATAGGTCGCGGTCACCGGTGACCGCTTGGTGTTTGACAGTTTAAGGTTAGTTTAATAAAAGATCTTAAAAACTCCTTGCTTCATTTTTATATACGGCTTTATAATATAAGCAATGTTTCCTGTAAAGACTGGAAGCTGCGTTTGCGTGCTAAGCTAAAATGAAGATGCAAGAACGGCCAATAGCTAAACGTTAGTGTTGCTAAAATTAATTAATATTGTACAGTAAAATTGTTTACTTTGCAACTCATATGTGTCATAAATTGGTTCCGTTTATGAGTATCTTCGTTTGTAGGTGGAAATATTAATTAGTTCTAAACTTTATGGTACGTTTCTATGAATTTTATTCCGTTTGGGAGTAACTCTATAATAAAATTATGTCCGTTCCTGGAAATGTCGCAGATATGATACGAACTGAAATTGATATAAGGCTTTTAAAGTGAATTGTGAAGTTAATGTTTAACATAGTAGCTAATTTGTTCCTTTGTGATTAATTTAATCAATGTGGAAATTAGAATGATTCATAATTACCTAAAGTCTATATTATTATGTACGAAAACAATGACAAAACCGACAAAATTAGTATAAGTACGTAATGTTAGAAGGTGAGGGAACTAAGTGTGATGTTAGTTCCCATTGTACTTTTCACGTTTCATATTTCCCAAACCACTTTAGCACGTCAAACGCCGACACACTAGCTAAAACAAACACCAGCTTCACTAATCTTTCCAGCTGGATTTATCCCTTCGGCGTTGAAATGTATGCACAACCATGCCCCCTGTTTGTAAAACCGTGATACTGCTGAAATTAGCCGTTCACACACCACTCCCGTTTTGCCGGTTTACGCTTTCCTGGATGACGTTGTCATTCAATGCGATCGCTCCCTTCGTTATCATGTTTTCGGGGCAGATTTTTGCCGTTCTAAAATCATAATCAGCCTAGGAATACATTCATCGACACATTTATCAGGTATAATGCAGTGATGTTCGATAAAAACATCTAAAACTGTCAGTACTTGTAATATTTAATTTTAAAAATGCCATTGTGTACAATGTTTAGTGATTTAATTTTACTCGCCAGCATAACTCAAAACTATTAAAAACCTTTCTCAACGATAACAATATTCGATATTACATCAAAAATGTGTACTTCAGTAATGCTATTTCCATCAAAATGCTTTCAACGCGTAAAATCGACGTAAAACTCATTGGTCCGACACACGTGTTTTAAAAACATTTCGCACAACAAAAAGCTAGTAATTGGTGTTCACCTGACTTTTGCGGTATAATAAATAGATCCTTCGCTAGGGGAGGTTTTCGTAGGGCTGCATTTGACGAGAGCCGTGGGCGACATGACGGAAAATTGGACGGGAAATATAATTGGAAAATTATAAGGGTTCGCCACTTCCCTGCTAGTGCACCTACGGGTTGGACCCTGAGGGCGAAAGTCTTCTTACTTGCTGCCCCTTAACTTGTCGAAATTGGAAAATAATTTGATTCTAAGCGAAAAATTGCAAGACATACGGCCCGAAACCATTGACAAATAATATTTATTACATTTGTCATTGTAGTTTGTTATAAGCTAGCAAACCGTAACCGAACACCCATATTGTTTGGTTCCCCATAAATTCTATTTGAGGAAAGTATTTGGAGTTGTATTAGCAAATGGCACGCGTGTAGCTGTTTTATTTTTATTTAGTCTGACCTTTGCGGCCCTCATTCCAATTACGTTCGCGAAAAGTTTTCTCATTAGGTTTGCATGTTTTTTTAATCCTACAACATTGACCAAATAGCAATTCCACACAGAGAAGATACTGTCAACAGAATAAGGCAATTTCCACACCGCGGTACATACCAGTGCGCTGGTGCGGTGCGCGATAGAGCGGATTTAGTGTTCACTAGTGTGATAGGGATCCGTGGTAGCTTTACACTCGACGTAAACTGTGCCCTCATGCGGAAAGGCGGCTACTGTGTGTTTAGTTTCGACAGTTCCAAAACAAAGTGTCAAATAAATATCATAGCGGTTATGTTTTGACGTTTTGTTATTTGTACATCTGAATTCATTCCGAAAATAACAAAGGGAATTATTGAAATAAGTGGGAAGCCTATTATACCTATATATACCTTTCATTACTATTTCTTTCATTAATAATTATGATAACTAACTTTAAATTACGAACAGATAATACACTTATCATACTCAAGAGATGGATCAAAATCATTTTACTTTTTTAACACAGGCAATACCTACACATGTGTACATCGATCTATCAAAATTCTGCCTCAATCAGTCCCCCACCTTCCGCATTCAGCACATGACGGATGTTCATTCTTCCAATGCAATTTAGTGAGATAGGCACCCACTAGAAGTCTATTATTTCATAAAATATTAATTTGTATTAGCAAAATAATGTTTGTATACTACATCAGCTGTTATCTGAATAATTTGTTATTGGTTTTCGTATTGTTTTAAGTCAAGTCAATATCATTTACAATTTCCAAGTTGTCCTGCCTAACGGAGTAATGAAATTGCATTGTGTTGAACATTTCACTTTTTTGGCACACACGTCACTATTTCCAATTTTCTGCTGGTGCGATTGTCACACAATGTTACAGAGAATTTTCTAATAAAGTTGTTCCATACAAATGGTTCTGTGGTTCTATTTCGCTCGAGTCGACTGCGAACTTCCGAACAGCTCCCTATATTCAACATGTTGGATTCAAGTAAAGGCGTCTCTTTCACTTGTTTCGTTGTTTTGCTATTCTTTGGGATCGAGGACCCGTCTCTAGATGATATTGTTTCAACGCAAAAGGAATGTAATAAAGAAGTATTTTATTACATTTTCCCTGTTACCATCGAACAAATATGATTATACATTTTTTTTGCTGTGGTTATAATCAATCACAATGACGCCTACACTCATTGGATCATTTGGTTTTTGTGTTGCGGATTCATTAAGCCGATTGTTCTAAAACCCGCAAGTAATTGATACAACAGAAGGCAAGTCTGCCGGCTCTAGTAAATGACATACAATTTTCTTAATTTCATGCTATTTAAGCACTTGTCGCCTAAAACGCTTAGCGGCTTGTGTTTACGCGTGCAGCAAAATTTGTTAATTGAATTCCCTTTACGCAACGAATCCTACTTCACGGACGACCGCGAAGGATTCCAAATATAATTACAAGTCGCACGATATTCTGAAGGAGCGGTCTCCAGAGATACCGTGTCTTATGATAGAAACTGATAATAAATCTAAGACTAGCGCGCTTCTAGTACAGTTTATTCACGTCAACATCGCGTGTTGAATCTGTTAAAAGCTCCAATTTGTCTTTATAATCCAGTATGCTAGGGTATAAACAGCTCAGAACGTAACTTTGTTTGCTTGCAATGATATTTTAAGTGAGGTGTATTGCTCTCGTGGCGCTCTTAATTTTGAGCGATCGACAAACAATGCGTGATTTTGTACGTTAGCAGCAGATCCATGGGCGGAACTTACAGCGTCTTGCAGCTTGACTAATGTTTGTTTTAGGATTTGCGAGTGTAGCAAGCTTATTCGTTATTAGTGAACTAAGTAAATGTTTGGTTTCGCACGCAGATGCGTCATGTTATTCTCTTATACTTTCATTATCTGAACAACAACGTAAACTTAAGTGAAAAGCAACATTTGGATTTGTTCCATAACAAACAACTGTAAAGTTACACGAGCCATTTGTTCGCAAACTGAAAGGTTTTAAGTAAAACGCTGCTTAATACCGCATTCACTCAAATATTTAACAAGCAATACATATTTTATAAAGAACAGTCAAAAGTACAGCACTCAGTGGTATCGTTACGGCGGAAATTATGAATTCGGCGAAAATTTTCCACGTCCCATCAAAGTTTAAATTATTTTTACTTTTCGTAGGTATCTTTTGGGTACAAGGTTCTTCGTATAATCAGTGAGGCGTATCACGGCTGAACAAATTGTGTGATGTCAAAGATTTATAGTGAAAAGTCAGGGTTGGTTGGCTTATTGGCAAACATGGGAGGGTGGTGGATAATTAATCTGGCCAGACGGATGGGCGAGAGGTGCGGAATACAAATCGGCGGTGACGCGTCGCACTGCTAGGGATTCCACAAATTTGCTGTAGTTGAATTTCAAAAGTTATTTCACATTTGATGGATCTCTGTGTGTACATACAATATACGTGTGTATGTATACAATATACCTATGAATTTTAAATAGTTTTTGAAGAAGATATACGTATACTAAACGAATGTCGTTTCTTGCCATATGTGTCCAATTCACATGTGTGGAGGGAGAAGTTATTCGATGATTTTCCCCCCTTAAAAAGATACACACGTGGATAAGTACTTAGATAGTATTAAGGATTATATTGTTATATGGTGTTATGATTATCGTTTATACTGGAATTACAACGTACCTAATACTCAACATGTTGACTGATTTAAAATAAGTAACGAATAAATATAATATCGATGCGATAGGTACAAAGCAAACAGCACAAAGTCGACTTCAATGAAAACCATTTTCAATGTTTACACAGGCTTGCTTTCCACGATTTTATTCTATGTACCTTTTGTCCGTTTGTGTGAGTTCCTGATATTGCGGTGTAGATTAAAATACGCTCTAGGATCCCATTGTTCAACCTCAATGTACAGCAAGTGTCCGACTCGTAAAAAAGCCGGTTTGCCATGGAAGCCGCTTTGTGGGATATTTTAAGCTGATCGCTGCATAATATCACGCTTTTGATTTGAATGGTAACTTTTCGAAACATTTTTTGTGTAGTATATACATAGCTATGAAACTGTTCTAGTAAATATTAAAATACGCATGAATAATATTAGTTATGATCAATGTAAATGATTTTATGAATATAAAAACTCTAGATGAAGTGATATTATCAATCAGTACCCAATCAATGACAAGAAGAAAGTTCATGAACAGAAAGATGAATGTTCTTTAAGCTTCTTAGAGAGATAGAGAGATAGCTTAGAGATAGCTTCAGAGTAATAAAACAAATGTATTTCAACTTAACAAGTTCACTAATCTCATAAAGTATGTAACGTTCTCAATCGCATTTGATTCCAAATGAAGTATCTTCGCAAGGTAAACGTAGACCCCTACAAATAAAATTAAATCGTGAAGTACGTTTTCAAACGAAATTGGCATTCCTTCAGTCTTGGGTATTTTTCTTTGGAAACTTTTATATAGATTAAGTCTGTGTGTATTCTTTCGAAAGGCGAATGTTGCTTTGATGAAAAGATGGACTTTGATTACGGCTTGAGGCTTCAATGGTATCGAAGGTAAAATAAGATATTTAGGTACTTTGACGCCCCCGGTGATCGGTGATTGGTGCATGCATATTTTAAGTTGTTTTATAAAAAAAATTAAATCATGAGACGTTTTGTGATAAATGTTTCATAAAAGATACTCCAAAATGAGTTCCTAAACTGAACATCTTTTACAAGTACGCCATTGTTTGAGGTAAGACGAAATTTTCAAGCAATTTTGCGACGACAGCTTAACGTGAAAGACTGCCAGCGTCCACAGCGGACAACATAGTCCTGTATAAAAGCTCATCTTGCGTAAATCCTTTTTATACAAGGAAGCTAGATTTTCCAACAGTTTCTTAGTACTTTGTAACTGGCAAGTGACTTGAAGGTGATAATGTTCATAAAATATTCTGTCACTTGACGAATCTCTATAGAAAATGTATTCATTTTATCACTATTATAAAAGTCTTAAGATGAAATTACTTTAAAAACCACATTTTTACTAGATGACTGACTGAACGTAGGTGTTGGTATTTATTAGTATGAATATTTACATATCATAGTGTACCAGCGAAACCGGTTCTAAATAGCGAGCATCGTGAATTGAATGTAATAGTGTGCGTAGGCAGCCACTTGGTCATCGTTATGTGGAGTTACGACAAAATTACGTCAGTGAACCGGACGATGCTCTTGAACAGATAGAGCAAACTAGACTTGTACAAAGTTTGCACTGATTTATTATTGCTTTGAATTTCAATGTTAAAACAAAGTTCCAAGTAACAAAGCTCAAGGAAAATCCAATAAATATTCGTTTTAAAAATAAACCGATAAGAACTGTTTACCTAGCTGTTCAAAGATTTTCATTTTAACCTGCAACCGCTTGCCTTTAAAACGAAAGATATTCAAAACTTTCCAGTGAAGTCAATTAAAGATGAGATGAAAACTTTACAAGAGGTAATAAACAACGCGGGGTGAAATGATGTCGGTTTGTTTGCGGGCTATAAAATGAGAAGCAGGCTTCAAGGGGCCTAGCAGGCACCAACCAGTAATTAATGCTCTGCTGAGGGGTGCTGGGGTAAAATCGGATCAATTTTCTGGCTATTCTTCGTTCCAAAGGGTGAGCCATTGGTAAATAAACATTGATTAGGCTAAGAATTTCTTTACCTACATCTTTTTATTTTGCTTAACTTCTTCAGTTTCGATTTATTTACTTACATATTTTCTTTGTGGTTATTTTCAAATTTTAACCCGAATTTACGGAGCCCGTGGGACGCCATAAATATCCGAGGCAATAAAGGAGTCCGAAAATTCACTATAAAAATTCTACGAATTCAGCACATATTGAGTGGTCTCGAACAGTTTTAAGTATGGGAAGCGCGGTGTAGGTAGCATCCGACCCTCGTATTTGGCTATTGTTTTAAGTGGGCTACACTTCGTTACGCCCCTGCTATTAAGCGAATTTTTGAGATCGGGCCTTTTTATATTCTTTTCTGGTGGAAGAGCCCTCACGCTAAACTGATAATGACGCCCGACTCGAGGGGAATTCGAATGTACGCGAAGTTTAGCAAGGCTTTAACGATGAAAATTTATTGTAACGGTTGTAACGCTTTTCTTTACTCCTAATAGCACCGTTAACAGTAATCCTAAGGACTGAAACACCTGAGTCAGCGCTGCAAGTGCGAAATAAATACTTCGACTTATAAACTGCTTCGTAAAAGACGAATGTTGGCAGAATGATAATATCTCAAAGGAAATGTGAAAAGAATTTCTTTCTTGTTGGATTGTTTAAGGAAAATGTGCTGCATACTTTATTGCTATTTTGTGTGATGTTTGTCGAGTAAGTTTTGTCGTTTCCGTGTGACATCAGCTTTCATCAATGTTTTGGTACATGAGTCACAAACGAGGGTCTCCTCAGGCTGTTCGTCTCCCCTTTCGTAGCTCAAACAATCCACAAGAGTAATTTATCTCATTTCCCTCAATTACGCGCTTTTCACTACAGACGGAGTCACATGTCAAATGGGGTGAACTCGGTTGTCGAAGTGTACATACATATTTTATGTGTTGCTAGTAAGAATGATCGAGTTAGATGTCAGTTACCTTTAATCAGTTTGTGGTGACACATATCAATATTTGGTTTGAAGGTAACTGTATCAACTCAATTACAGTACCAAAACGTGTTATTCCCAAACGTTCCCCTTTGAGACTTGGGTAATTTGCAGTATGGATTACATTTCTAAGTTATTTGAACAAGAATTTTCGCTGTTATTTGTTATAGAAATAACTCCACCCTTCTAATTTGCGTTCAGCGTTAATTCAACAGATTTTCCGATTTTCTCAGTTGAAGTCGGCCCATTTGTATTTGTTTCAAGTTCGCAGACACTCCCTCGGGCGACGCATTCATCGCAAGGGGAAGGTGAGCTTAATTAGGAAATAATGCCTAAGCGATTAATCACAATACCCCTACGAAGGTTGTACGTAGATAGTCTTTTGTTTCTAAATTGTGAACACGACCCGTTCTTGAAGTTGATTTCCAATGGGAGGCAGCGGTCGAGGGACGTCTCCGGCAGACCTGAAACTGTGACGGTTCGTTTCACATCTCCGTATTGCTGTTTGCCTATTATTTTAAAAGTCGAGGTGAAATTGAGGGACGGCCATGGGTGAAAATAATGTCTCCAAATTTAAAATTTATGCTCTGAGTGATTTTGTGGTGGAATAAATTTGTAGACATTTATTTTTATGACTGCTTTTAGAAATGAGTGTTTGTCCTAATCTATTCATACTTGTTAACATTTTCATTGAAATAATTAATTTACAGTATTAACGTACCTAAACAATACGTTTTATTAATAGCTTTCTTAAACTATTATTAATGGAACGGTTATATAAATTAGTAAGCAAACAGACAATTTAAGCGTAACTCTTTGTTATTAATGGAATTTGTAGGACAGACAAATCCATCGAAACAGCCTGTTATGAATTAAATGAAAATAATTGGTAATACAAAACCGCTTGGGGACGCAGGGTTGTTATGAAGCACACAAATTTTCCACAAACCCTTTAATCCTGAGCTCGCTTATTTCACTTGGCCCCTCGTTGTCGAATGTCCCCTATCTCCCCCTATGCTAGTTGATGAAATTTCGGTGATACCTCTAAGGTATAAACTGCAAAATTCATGGTAAGCATTTGATGCGGCAGTTCTGCATTATGCCGCGCAGGTACACTTGTTCTGTGGAATGGGGCACAGGGGAACTAAGAATAATGTGGTATTGTTATTTTAATGTAATGATATAGTATTTCACTTTACGTTTTCCACTCCCGGTAGTTTTTGTGATGCTTTTATGTAAATTTTTAAAAGTACACAAATTTTTAAAGTAATGCCGCGGTGCCATGATGCATGCATAGATACTAAGTACTTTTAGTTTTTCCTGGTTCATGAAAAACGAGCAAAATGTAGCAGCTGTTCTCGTTTTGAAACTTCTAGAGCGAGTTGGTGAAGTTCTATATACTTATAATACGTAGCGGGAAAAATGCAGAAAGTACTAGTTACTGTTTTGCGTGTTTTAATTAGCATTTTGTCTTTGTTGGTTCAAACTTGTCTTGTAGGTTTCCGTTTGATAATTTCAAACGCCGAATAAAAATATCAGTATAATTCTTCCGTAAATAAATATTAAAGTTAATATAACATATTTACTAAATTAATAATGCGTATCTGCTTAACTTTTACGTACCGACCTATAAAGGTTCAAGACTAGGTTTCGTGTCATTTACATACGTACTAAAAATTTAAAATATCTACTACTTTAAACTACTCTACTACTCAAATATCTACTACTTTAAAGGACACATTTTAGATCACTAAACATTTCGTTTAATCAAATTTTTAACACATAAAAATAAAGATTTCCTTCACACAGTGTCTACTTTCATATACCTATAGAATATTAGCTTTCCTTCAAAAGAAATGTAACTAAGAACGTTGTTCGGTGACGAAACAACCCCCGCTATGCTTAGATTCACATGGGACTCAATACAAATTCCCTCGCCCAATCTACACGAGGTCTCGTAACCGATTTTATATGAAAACTCAACCCAGTGAGAATATCTTTATGACATAACGCTCGAATGTACCCAGATTTTTCCTTTTATTTTTTTGCGTTTGCGTACCCGGTGTCTGGAATCGTAATTCAGAAAGATTAATGAATAAAAAAGAATTCGGTTTGAAAATTACATTTGTGATACGGACGGTTTTTTTTATTTGATATAAACTTTTCCACTAGACTATTGCGTGTATGCGTTAATAAAATTTACTTATAATGACATATAGTTCAGTGTGTGATTTACTTTAGACGCAATTAACTTGAAATAAAAAATTATTAAACGCCTCATAGAACAACAAACCTAAACAATTCAGATATAAAGTTATAAGTCGTCCAAGTTTATTTATGTTCTCGGTCAGACTTATAACCGTTGTAAATTGAATGCTTGAACCATTCCCAAGGCACATAACCATAATGTCTTTGTTGGAATTACTGCCAGAGTATAATTATGGCCAGTTATAACCGACTTAGTGGTTACTGTTAATTGTATTGCTAAGCCCCCATTCCTAGGCAGAAGATTCTATTATTCACAATATGTGAGTTAGAAAATGCATTAGATATAATGCTGTATCGTATAAAATGCAACCGACGCAGTTGTTGGCAAACTCGAATATAAAACGAAGGGTCTGTACGCGAGCTGCATACAAAATAACTTCGCAAAAAATTCTTTGCGTCTCCCGCCTACCAAAAGTTGTATAGATACGTCAGTACATAGGCCACCCATCCTCGTGTATGTGTATATCATCCAGAGTAAAGGAAAACTGACTTAACTGATGCGATGACGTCAGGACTCACATTTGTAACTTAAATAACTTGTTCACTTAAGAAATTCGACTTTGAAAATGTATAATTTAGAAGTTTCTCGTACAGCTGTCTTATTTCATAGATTTGCTGCAACATAACTATTCTACAAGTAACAACAGAATTTGCGGAAAGACATAATTATATACCTAACTAGCGGCCCGGTACGTGCTTCGCTACGTATAAAGTGAAATAAAATAAACAAATCGGAACATCAAATTCATTTATTTAATCAAAAAAATATTTTATTTAAAATCGAAATCAATTGCTAGCTATTTACAACACACTTAATCCAAAACATTTGGATAAACAATATTTTTTGTTTTTCCATTTTGAGCATAAATAAACAAACGGCTGGGGGTACCGACTCTGGAACAGGCAACATATAACTGGCCATGTGAAAAACAATGTTCCTCCAAATTCACACCACAAACGTGAAGTGTTTGACCTTGGGCCTTGTTGATGGACATCGCAAATGATAAACGCACAGGATATTGTAAACGTTTGAACTCAAAAGGCATATCAGTTGGAATCATAGGTATACGCGGTATCAAAACAACTTCTCCTTTTGATTTACCAGTTAAGATCGTAGCTTCAATCAAATTTGGCAATAACTTTTTCACTGCCAATCTGGTTCCGTTACACAGTTTTGGTGGATTAATATTTCGCAATAATATAATCGAAGAACCAACTTTCAGATTCAAGCAATGCGGTGGCATACCAGCCGGCTCCAATGAATTTAAAAATTCAATTGGATAATTCATTGCCTCATCTTGATTCATAACACTGTCAATTGATTTATATTTCGTGACTACGCCTGGCAGTTTCGCTTGAATTTGAAAATTAATTGCATTGACATGAATGTTTTTCGGTGCTAAAATGGCGCGTTCTGTCAACCAATCATGATTTCTGTAATTCTGAACAATATTCGGAAAAACACATTCAATCAATTCATCTATCGATTGCGCAATTGTACAAAAATTGTTCGGTACAGCGATCAATCCGTTGGTTCTGTCGATTTGTATTTTGCCGTCACCAATTTCTAACAATTGTTTTGAGAACTCATGGGCAGCTGGATCATTTTGTAGGTGAACACGCATATTAATGTTTAGTGTCAATTTTTGTAGATATCTCCAAAGAACTGATGACTTCAAGCAGGCATTTATTTCATCAGCAGGAGTTGATCGAGGAATGACAGGCAATGTTTGACGAAAATCCCCTGAAAGTAATATCAAAGCACCACCAAAAAGCTGTTGATTACCACGTAAATCTTGCATTGTTCGATTGAATGCTTCTAGTGATTTTTTATTCGCCATTGTACACTCATCCCATAAAATAATTGACGTTAATCGCAGAACTTTTGCCATAGCAGAATTTCTCGATATATTGCAAGTTGGAGTTTCAATCACCTGTACATTCAATGGCAATTTTAATGCAGAGTGTGCGGTCCGACCACCTTCTAATAATGTAGCAGCAATTCCCGAAGATGCAAGTGCTAGTGCAATTTTCTGATCTGATCGAATAGTCGCTAAAATCAATGATATAACGAACGTTTTACCTGTGCCACCAGGTGCATCCAAAAAATATAATCCACCTGCATTATTGGAAACGGCTTGCATGATTGTATCATATACATGTTTTTGCTGAATATTTAATTTGGTTATATTCGACTGTACAAATAAACGCAAATCATTACAGTTGAAAAATTTATCGCTGATAATATGCTTTAATCAAACCACGTCCAAAATGAACTGACGGCATGAATGACATAACAACGTGCTCGTCCTGTCAACAAAACTTCAAAAAAGTTTCTGTGAAAAAAGTTTCTATTGAATTCATTTATTACAAAAAATGTGACAAATGAGGAACCGCTCGACCGATTTTGTGCAAACTTCACATAAACCATCTACTAAATATGCCGACCAAATCCTAAGCATTTGGTTTGGATAGGTGAGCCCGTTCTTGAGTTATGGAATTACAACGAAAAGTGGCATTGATTTTTATATATATAGATTAAGTCCCCAACTTTAACATATGGAACGAACTATTATGAAACACGAAACAAACCAAAGTATAACTTATATACCTAATTAAGTCCCCAACTTTAACATATGGAACGAACTATTATGAAACACGAAACAAACCAAAGTATAACTTAATAATCGTATAATTTCAACATCGTACTAAACTCATTAGCCACATCGCAACTAAGTTTGTGGGTCAACTATTTGTTATTGTTTTGGCATGTCTAAATTTCATTTTACTTAATAAAAGTTGACATGCCATCATATCAGTATAGAAACGGTAATAAATATTAATTAAGGCCTTACAACATAACATACCGTGTTGAATTTAATTTCAAAAAGTTTTAATTAATTTCTAATTTAATACTGTGAAGGTTTTTTTCCTATACATTTCATGTAGTTGTTATATGTTATTGTTAGTCGTCGAGAAAACTTTTTAAATTAGGCGGTTAATCCGTGATAACCTTTTGTAATAATATGTGTGGGTGTTCAAAAGTTAGGGATTGAATTGACTTATCAGCGATTTCCAATTGTTGACAAAGGATTTAGACTTAAAATTTTGTTTTACTTTACTTTACCTATTTTAAGACTAATTTTATTGACTATAAAATTACTAGAGATCGGAACTAACTACAACTAATACAAATTACAACTATGGATAGCTTTTAATTAAAACAGTAATTACTGTATAAAAGTAATATATCAACATCTAACTGCAGATTTAGACAGAGGTCATAAATCATGAGTTTGACCAAGTAACACATATAAAAAACTGTCACAGCTCCAAAATAACTCAATATGTCATGCCCCAAAAGAAGTTCGTCGGTCATCCTTGAAAAATGGGTAAGGGATCCGTCCCTTACCCATTTTTCAAGGATGACCGTAAAAAATTAATTCTGGGCGGGAAGCGAGAGGCTTGAAATCCTTACAGTAACGGGACGTGCCCACATGAATAGACTTGGCAGCACTTGAGTTGATGCCACAGATACACGATGGTAGAGATAACGTCATACATACAGCCATAGATGTGTCTATGGATATAGAGAAGCACATGGTACTAAAAAAAGTTTGTGCAGTTTGAGGTCTGATGTATTAGCAGTACATTTATAAGGGTTGATGTAATTTTTGAAGTAAAGATTCAAGATACCTATTTGGTGCTTAGATCCGTAGGCCTGATAATCTTAAATTTTAATTAATAGTGTTTTCGTGATTTAGATTAAGAAACAACACAGCCATCATAATTTCTATCCAGCAAATTATAACTTTAAGATTTAATTAAGACTAACGTTAAGACATCAATAGTTTCTAAACCAGCTTTCTACAATCGTTCTACAATCGTTCTACAATCGTTCTACAATCGTTCTACAATTGCTCGTTAATTATCTCCTAGTCAAGCAAGCGCGAAGGTTTGACGTCCTGTTTTGATATCTGAAATTTAAAGACTCAAATCATCAGTGTTTAGTTCATCGTCTCGTGTATCGCATGAAACTAGTGGAATTACGTCGTCAAACAGTTCCGTAAGTAAGCAGTAATACACAATTTATTTCAAATCATCCCCTAAATATTACGTGATAACAATCCTGCTCCTATCAGCGCATAATCCTGTGACGTCATAACATCCTTTTGACCAAGTTCATAAGTATCATAATTTTGGAACATATTCTAACTTTGGGACTTGCACGAGTTACATGCACGTCGTATAATTAACGGTGCGGTCACTAAGGGACGTATAAAGACCTCTAATAAGTACCAGGGTCACGTGCCTCCGAATAAATTGCGGTAAACTTAATTAAAGAGTTATGCACCGAGGGTCCGTATATGTGTTTATCGTGCTTTAGGAAGGTAATTATTGTGTATATGTACCTATTTTGCATTGCAAATTGAAACATGAGAAGAACAAAAATGTTTGTAGAACAATTAAAATATGAAATATTTGTTACTTAACATCACCCACATGATTTTTAGAATAAGTAATTAAGTTCAAAACAATAATGTCGATGTAGATAATCATAACATAACATCACGCTTTTTATCACGAAGGGGTAGGGAGAGGTGCACATTATGCCACTGTACAATGTAACACCCACTTTTCACTATTTATGTTATGAGTCCCATGTAATAGGGGGTGAGCCTATTGCCATATATCGGACACAATTCCAGACTCCGCTACTACTGAGAATGTTTAAAAACCCCAATAATACTTTGCCCGACCCGGGAATCGAACCCGAGACTCCTTGCCCGGCAGTCGCACTTGCGACCACTCGGCCAACGAGGCAGTCATTGTATGTATATAAACCTCATTGCAAAATCAATGAAGGATAGAGTATTTATCAGAAGTTTTTTGTTTAGGATCCATTTCTATGCGCCTATAGGTTGTTAAAACATTTAAAAAAGTTGATTAATATTCCTTTTCTTAAATGTTTTATTTTCTTCCCCAGGATGTTCAGCGCAGACGTTAAGGATATTCCCGATACAGAAACAGCAGACGGTGGCTGTGGGTAAATCAGTAGTGCTAACGTGTCAGGTCGACGCACCTGATCCGGCACTCGTCACGCAACCACAATGGAAGGACCCTAAGGGATTCGTTATTAATGAAGCCGCGTAAGTAAATACACGCGTAAATAAAGAGGTTGAAGCTTATTTTATACTTTACAGTAATGATTAATGATTAAAATCTATGATCCATAATAAATATTGCTATTATTTTAGCCGTTATTTGAGGATAGCCATGGAACATTACAGTATTGCTAATCAATTGACATAATATAATATTTTTAGTGTTTTCATTTAAGACTACACGGTTAGTGCGGTGGCTGGGCAACCGGCTACCGTGTGTCGTGTCGCGGGTTCGATTCCCGCATGGGACAAATTTGTGTGGTCCACATATTGTTGTTTCGGGTCTGGCATGTGTATCTTAACCATATGTTTATAAACGCACCCACGACACAGGAGAAAATCCCAGTGTGGGGCAACGTTTTATATAAAAAATTTGATCATTACCATATTTTTAGTCAAGTCCAGACTAGATCTTAAATCTAGACAGATTTTAAGACTGATTGAGTGAACTATTATCTGTTATATATATATATTGTGATGAAAATGCACTATTTATTATTTGTCTATCAGTTTAATAATAAGATATTTCTAATTGAACAGTGCCGGTACCCGACCAGAGATATATACGGAACCGATGCCCGCGAAGCAGCTGCAACTGCTGTACATATCGTCGATCACTCCGGCCATGGCTGGGAACTACACCTGTGTCGCTACTTACACTAACATGCCTTTGAGCGCCAGTGTTGTTCTCGATACGTTTGGTAAGTATTTCACAATATTATTGCTCTGTTTTATTGATATTCGGAATATATTTGCTTCAATTTGCATTCGAAAAAGGGAAGTTAGTTCTTCGAAGCGGTTTCACTGCAATTCACAAATATTATTTCGTATGTTTCACAATTTTTATTTTAAAAGACTTTTGTAATTAAAGTAAATTTTTTATTCCAGTCGCAATTACTTGGACAAATGCAAATGAAAATCAGTATGCCACCAAAGGAAAAGAGTTTAAAATCATGTGCGAAGTTACTGCAGAGCCAGCGCCATCCGTTGATTGGTTCAAAGAAGGAAATCCTGTAAGTAAAATAACAACAAACATTTCTTTACTCAACTTTAAAGAGAATGTAAACATGAAACTTATGATGGAAAACTGTTTAGGTTGTGACCGGTGATAGATACGTGATCCACGCCAACGGACTGATGATTAAAGGCGTGGAAGAAAGCGATGATGGAACTTACACCTGCCGAGCTGTAGTCATACAAACTGGTGAACTTGCCGAAAGAAACATCAAACTTGAAGTAAGTGAAAATGATATTAATGTAAAGTAAATTAAAATAGAAATTGGTGTGAAGAGTGTGCTATAATTACTGGTTTTTTAGGTTTACACCGCACCAGAAATGGAAGAAAGGGACCCCAGAGTCGAAATTAGGGAAGGTGAAAGTGCTGCCATTTCATGTAAAGCTAGAGGAAAACCACTGCCTACTTACTCTTGGATCAAGGCCTCAACTCGAGAGGTAAATATTACTTTTTTAAACCAAAACAGTTTTGATTTAGTAAATTACATAACATCTATTCTATATAGATGTTAATTGTGACCGTTTTTGTGAAGATCAATGTTTATTTCAAGTATGTAAATATTGTTTGTTTTAGAATCTCGCCAGTACGTCCCGATTTAGCGTCAACGAAAATACAGGTCTTCTAACAATCGATCGTGTGGAAGCCGCTGACTATGGTAAATACATCTGCAGTGCAGTGAACCAGGCTGGACAAAACGAAACTGAAATCGAAGTCGAAGTGTTGGTGAAGCCTAGAATATTCGAATTATTCAATACAACTGCTCCTGAGAAGCAAGAGGGTAGATTAGAGTGCAAGGCGACCGGACGGCCCGCTCCTCGCATTAGTTTCCGCAAATTGAGCAACCCTGACCGCTTCCTGAATGGACCTAACGACGAGGGCAGGTAAGACAATTGCCAATAACAATGGTGTTTTACTATCTTAATTGACACAGGTGCCGTGTTAGGGCTGCCGAACTACGTTTTCGGATTATGTAGTTAGTCGATTATTGGTAGGGCGACAGATTTAGGTGTCTTTACTAAACCTCATGAATTTGGTGTTATTGTGGTAATCCTTGAAACATTTATTTTGATACAATGACACAATCGTAACAATACGAATTCCTTTGACAAATTGTATTATGAACCAGGCAAGCAAGTACGATAAACGCTTATAAAGGGTTTAAAGTCGATTATGCGAAATAAAAAGTGCGGATTTGAATAAAAAAGGCCTCTCGCTGTTCATTGACTTTTATGTACTTACAGAATAATGTTATAAAGAAACTTTTTTGTTGAGCCACTAACTTAGAAAATGAAAGCTTTTTTAAGTTAACAGACAATTTTGTTTTTATTGATCGTTAGAAAGTTGTTGAATAAGTAATTTTTTGCAGGATTACTGTTGAAACGAGCACCCGACAGACTGGTGACCAGATGGAATCTAGTGGAGTTATTACTATCACCAAACTGAATAGAACTGATGATGGACTATACGAATGTTTTGCTGAGAACGCTGGTAAAATAACATTATTATTTGTTTATAGTCATGTTTATCATTAAGTATTATGTGCTCATTCTATTTTTCATTTTGACAATTGTGAGAAAAATCGTGTAATTGCCTTGCGGTAGCGTCTTCAAGTTGATGCAATATGATTAATTTTATAATACATACGCATCGTTTTTAAAAAATATCTTCGATAACACTTAGCAATTACTATGAATAATTCACTAATTACAATTTTAGGTGGTGAGGCAAGAAAGAACGGCCATTTAACAGTTCATTTCAAACCAACTTTCGAGCATATGCCAACAATCCCGATCTGGAGTTGGAATAGCCGTCCGGCCAACTTAAGTTGTACCGCAGAGAGTATCCCGAACGCAACCATTAAATGGAGGTAAGTGTATTAAAACAAAGGAAAGTCTCTAATGCAGTAATTTCACTTAGACCACCATTAGCCTGACGGTTATAGGAATTTATGACGTCGTTAATGTGACTATAAGATTCATTTTTGTTTCCACACATAAAACTTTAGTTTCGAGTGAGTATTTAATAGTCTTCTTTAATCCAATGATTGTGTCATTACCAACTTTATGTCGTACGATAAAAGTAGTTTTTTCAACTGCAACAGATCTTGCTTTTGCAACAAAACAGGTAATTTTGAAATTATCTGGGAATGGAAACTAGGATACTGTCGCTAGCAATGCGCTTGTATTATAATTAATGATATTTATGGACCATACCGTAGAGAACTAGTCATTTATTAGATTTATAGCACTTAGGGTACCCATTCTACAAGCGCTATTCCTCCTTTATTAGAAATGGTAATTATAACGTACCTACCGTTAGGTAAACACTATATGGAGGTACAAGTATTCATTTTTATGTACACCATTGCATTGATTTCACTAATACAAAGAGCTTTTCTTATAGATTTAGGTGAAGGTTATGTACTATTTTTCTACCTATCATTAGCATTCTCTACCATATTAAGAAATCCATTTAAGTATGTGTATTAATAATGATTATTTTCTACAGATTCCGTGACCTAGATTTGGTAGAAACTCCTCAAGTGAAGATTTATGGATCAGGACCATCAAGCTACGTGATCGTCACGCCGACTGACAGAGCTTTGTACGGTATTTACAAATGTATTGCTACCAACACACTTGGAGAAGCTGAACACATCATTCAGTTCAGAGAAGCCTTCCCACCAGGACCTGTTGTACAAGTAAGAATAAAATATAATACTTCATTGCTCAATATTCCTTCAGATCATTTAAAAAAAGGCCTTATATCTATCCAGAGAAGACAGACTTCTATTATTATCTTCTTCTGTGGTTTCTATTTATTGAAGTATAAATTTAGACATAAGTTTGTGCTCCAAATATGTGGTGATATATTTTGAACATAGGTAAATCTTATTTAATTGTGGTAACCTGGTTCTATAATAAAAACCTGACCTAGCTGGTCAGGTTTTGGAGGTAGTTTCAGAATTAGATTTCTAAGTAATTTTTATTTTCGTGGCTTGAATTCGCGGTATTACGCGGTATTCGAAGATTACTTACATAAGAAAAGGGTATACCTTTAACATTCACCATATTTGCCAGAATGAACAAAAAAATATACAACATCTGGTTAGTCGTATTATTTTCATATACTACGCCACTTATAGAACTTTTCATGTGACCCTACTGGAACATAACTCATAACGAATCTTTATTTCGTAGGCTCGACAAGAAACAATAACAGCGACATCAGTTTCATTCAATATCGTGGGCCCGGCTGAAGAAATGGGCCCACCAATAACGGCCTACACAGCCCAATACAAGGAAAATGGCAATTTCGATTGGAATCTCGCCCAGAACAAGACTTGGTCCGCCAATTCACCGTACATTGTGGAGAATTTGAGGCCGATGTTCACTTATGATTTTCGATTTGCTGCCGTCAATCGAGTTGGGCCCGGCAGCTGGGGTGCTCCAATTACCGTCATTATGCCCAGAAGGTAAGGTCTTAACTCCTCTGTCTAGACTTCAAAGTACGCATATCAAAACGTCTGTTTAAACGTCGCTTAGTTCCGTACGCTTCGTGCTTGATCAATTGCATTATTAAGTAGTCTGATGTATTTCATAAGTCGATGAGATATTGTATGTAGGTAATTACCAATATAAGGAAAGTATCTACTAAAACATTATCTTTTTCAGATCGCCACCGGAACAACCGAAATGGTGGGAGAATGAAACCCCAGAATCGCTTATTCATGGTAAATACGCAGACAGATATGAGTTGAGATGGCGAGTACCCGCCAACAATGGCGAACCTATCGACATGTATGAGATCAGCTATTGCCCCGTAAGTTTTTTATTATGTTGTAACATCATATAATATTCCCATTTCCACACACAATACATACGCTTTCAATAGACTTGTTTGGATGATTTATTTCGCTTTTCATACCACGTTGAATAAGATAAACTTATTGCTTATCGTAGTACCGTTTCGCTATTATATAATAATATTCTTTTAGGATAAATGTATTCTTATATTTTGCTATTGCATAAGAAAAATGATGCTCGAACTCGATGGAGAGTGAAACATTTTAATGTAAATCCACAATTTTGTTTAGGTACTGAAAGTCAGTGGAGAGTGGCGCGTCGCATCTGAATCTCAATGCGTCATTGAGGAGCTTAAGTCCCTAGAGGCAATCAGTTACGAAGTACGTGGCCTCCACCCAGACACTCGCTACAGAATGCACGTACGGGCACACAACGTCCTCGGATATTCGTTGCCAGCTCAACTTTACGTCCAAACGGCTCTCGGTGAGTACAATCAGGAGAGTAATGAAGTCCCCGTAAGGGCCGGCTTCTACGACGTTTACACCGCCTCAGAATCAATATACAATTCGAAAGCAACGACCATATCTTCCTTCAGCCTGCTCACCATTATTTTGTGTTTGGTTTTGTGAACTCAGACCTCGAACTAGTGTTTGTGCGCCTTTATTTATTTTGTCGTGCTCCTGTAAAATATTATTTTACAACGAATTTATTCCTGTCTTGTGTTTCCAGTGGTACTACGTTTTTTTTTGCTTTTCTTTGATCAAGTACAAGTATTCATAGTGTAAGTCATCCGCTTGTTAACTGTTTTGTGTTATTGATTTTTTTCATATTTTTCTGAATGGTTTTTTTTACTAATTTATCATTCATATTTTACTTTTTATTGTAAAATTCTTGCCTTTACAAAAATAACATAATATACATTTTAAAATGTACAAATATATTTAAAAATATTACGATTATAAATTGTGAGGAGTGTGTGAATCTGTTGTATTTTGGCATGCGTTTTCTATTATTTTTATATTATTATTATTATTTTGAAAAAATGAAACTTTTATAGTTTTTGAGTACAATTTATGATTTGAAGTTAGTTCTGATGATGTACTTTTATAGTTTTATATTTCGTATTAACGATTTTATATTATGTTGGTGTTAATTTATTATCAGTGGTAAGTTTGAATTGCCTATAATTTTATTTGTTGATTTCTTAAAGTAGAACTTTTTATTTGCCTTATAAAATATAAGTATTTATCCTTATCAAATATTTTCTAGGTAACCCAAATGGATGTCCAAGTCATTTCAGATGGGCTCACACTAAAATGGATGTTTTATCAGCGATACTTATAATGATCTACATAATATAAACTAGTAGTTAAAATCTAAATAATCTTCTAAATTAAGCAAGTCCAAAGACGACTGTTGTTATTTAGGGAAAAATACTTGTTGTGATAATGCAATTTGTTGATGTGTAAATAAGTGTAAATGTTACTTGTGTTTGAAATATCATCAAATGATTTCTGAACTTTAGCAATTTCAATTGTGTGTTTTTAATATTAAAGTTTAATTTATAGTTTCATCGAATTGTGAAACGACGTTATGATTATAATATAAAACTTTTTTAAAGCTAAATATAAACTAATGTAGGTAACTTAACGGCTAATAAATTAACACTGCCAAAGTATAAAATCGTAATTATAGTGTTAATTAAGAGACATGCCAAAAATTATGGCATCCATTACATTTTATCATAGAAAGTTGTGTAAGAATTCATAAGATTTGTGTACGAATTTTTGATGACTATTTTGTCTTTTTGATAATAGAATAAAGGTGGGAAGGGAAATCGTCCATCTTAAGCTAAAATGGAGTTTGAAATGAATTTGAATGTTTGAATATTGAGGGTTGAAAATATAATGTAGTTAGCCAAAAGTTCTACTATAATTGCGAGGAGTTCGAATTGTGATCTGTTTTAGGAGAAAAAAAAAGATATGACCAATGTGAAAAATAATAAATGTTTTCAAAACAATCTATGCTATTTGTAGTTTTCTGTATAGTTCGTAAAATGAATGAAGTTGTATTCAATAATTAATTGTCTTGTAAATATTAAATCGGATAATATTGGGATAAGGTTCCATTCGAGAGCTTCATTCATTTTTTAAATGTAACCATCACCAGATTCCATGAAGTTAGTATAACCTCCATCCCTTAATGTACCCCATGAACTAATGATTAACTATAATAAAGATCAAAAAGAAAGCTGTCAAGATGCTTATCAAGAGATCCATTAACCTTTTTGAATGTTGATCATTACACAAGTGTGTTTGTGTCGCCCTGACTGAAATTTGGGTAAATATAAATTTTACTTAATATAATTTTTAATAGTAATAATCCTGCTGCTAGTATCCTTTGGAATGTACTAATTACTATTGCATGACTTTCATGTACACCCTTCGAACGCTGATTAATTCACATTGTCCCGTCAGCATGGTCCGAACATTGACGACTAAACATTATATACCAATCCCTAGTCGATATTTCCAATCATTTTAACTATAATTATCTTAGAAGTCATGATAGATGACAATGTTATAGAATTTATATTTTCCATTTTATTATAAAGTGTACCCTAGTCGTGTCAGTTTATTTTTCAAGCATGGATGGTGTAATCTATGAAACTGCCAACTATATACTCCCGGTTGAAAGTATTATTTATATCATAATTATATTTTCTGTGAATATAACCTTATGTGTGTATATGTGTATGTTGTTCCCATTGGCAGTTTCACCAGGTTTTAGGTTTTATTCGTAGATTATTAAATTGTTGTTTGAAATGTTCTCCTAGTCCTTTTAATTCATTTCATTGTTGTATTACCTCATCCTTTTTCAAACAGCAATTAATGTTTACCATAAATTAAGTCTATCTATGTGTGTTAAGGTGATGGTTAATAGTTCCATCCAAACTTTAGTTGTTTTAAAACATTATTATTATTATTGTTCAAAATTATTATTCTTATTATTCGTTTACATTAGATTCCGATACCGCTTCAATAGTAAAACAATCTTGTCATGGGGTTTGAACATTTATTTTGCGATAAACAGAATTCATTTGGAATGTTTGCATCTTGACAACTTTTCTTTCTTATGATTATTATATTGTTATCATTAATTATAAGGTCATCGAATTATGCATCAACATCTTTCGTTTCTATCATTCGACATCTTTCATTTTTCATTCAAACCCCATTTCATTCTAGAGGAGAGCTTTCTTCCAAAACAGTTGATGAGTTTAATGATAGAATAGTAACCGGTGATTGGGTGCACGATTTCTTTGTCTGAAAGCACTCCCTTTTTGTCACCAAACAGTTGATTGCAATGAATGTCTGTATGCAACTTGCTGTGTACAACTCACATTGAACCTTATTCTATGTACACATGGGCTGGAACTGCATTGATTACAATCACTTCCATGTCATCTAACATCTTCAGCTTCTGTGACATGATGCATAAACTAACAATAAGAAGAGCAGTAGACACATTTACCACGTATTTTGAAAATCACACTTTGGCTTTATCCTATATAGCAACTGGTATCCTGCTTCTACTGCTCTTACATGAGTTGCAAGAACTATATCGAATCAATATTGTTTTGACAGGCGTCGAACGTTCTGGATTTGCGCCACCTCAACTTTTGTCAAGCGGTTCAATAATTGGACTCGCCCTGGCCGGAGTATTCATCTGTCTCCTGATCGTGGACCTCCTTCTCCTGTGCTTCAGACGACAGGGTGTTATTGCAACAATTTGCGGCAAGCGTGGAAAGAAACACAACGATGATGAAGCCAAGTTGGGAAGGTAATTACTTATAATATGCTCATGTATTGCGAACAAAGTTTCGTCTCAACTCAAATAAAATTTTCTAAACCAGTTCATATTCAGATAGCACATCATCGACATCATAACCGATACACTCCAGTCTTCCATTGTTAATGACGTATCTATATGTATTTCTCCTTGTGTTTAATCGTGTCAAAACCTGTCTCCTTGTATCCCGTGTTCCATATTAAGTGTTAGTGTCGATGAGAGATGTTTCTGCCCGCTAGTCTGTACGGTTGGCGCTTCCCGCTCCCTTATTGCAGCACGAAGCCGCGCGCGCCGCCCTCCCCCGCGCCCCTGCCGCCACCGGTCAAGCTCGTGCCGACCCCTACGTAAGGCACCATACAATAGCCATACGAAACCTTGAGACTGCCTGCATGCTTTGTTTGTGCGGATGATATGGTTCGGCCCTCGTGAGGAGGACATACCTGAACCGATAAATGATTTGGTTTGGACAAACAAATGAGTTTCTAATAAAGGGGATGATGTATGTATAAGACTTTTCGCTGGGGCTGAGCAACCTGTACATATCAGACGGAAAGCTTCGCGATTTGCCTTATGTATATAGCTATGGAGACCTACATAGAGACCGTAATGCTTTGGTTTGAAGAATGTAAAGTGTTGTAGTTGTGAAGTAGTGTACAGTGCCGCTTTTTGAAGGTAACTTATTTAACAGCAGCAAAGAATTGTACAAATTTTATAATGGAAGCAGGTGCCACGTCTTTAGAATATGAAAACTTTCGCCAAGTTCTATTAAACTGGAACATCTCTTACGACAATTTTCTTTCTTGTTTCTTTTCTTTTCGAATTTATTTGTGTTGGATCCCATTTATTACCTCATTGTGTTTAACTCTTTCCCGAGCACCTATATCACGGAATTATATGAATCTTTTAGAATGTTTGAATATTTGCACAATCCACTAACAAATATATTTGTCTTTCCCAATGCTGCCTCATTTCAACCACGTGTAGCTATGTACCGACCACGCCAGTGTAAGACATTCAATAAATATATCATACAACTTTATCCTTATTATCAGTTTTTGTATGTGCATTGTGTTTTGTGTTTGCAGTGTCTGCCCAACTATATTCAGCATTAATTCCTTGGCTTATTGTTGTGTTGGCTTTATTAAACTTCAATCATCTTTCACCATCATCTCTGTACTTTATATCTCACATAAAACATCCATTAATGCGTAGATTTGTTAGATCATTGTTTACAGTTGAATGGTCATCGAAACTATATTTTATCGCTGTCATCATACTATGACACATCATTATTTTTAATTCAACTGTAAACAAATGATATGCTGTAAATAAAGCCTGAGAATATTATAATCTACAGACAGATTTTAATTCAAATTACTATCACAGGGATGAAAAGGAGCCACTGAAGGATACAAACGACGACGCTATCAAGAGGAACTCCTCAGTTGAGTTCGATGGGCACAGAGTGTATGCTACAAGTGGAGGACCAATCATCGGCAAGAACTCCGCCGTATAAGGACCACAATAAGATCAAGATTTGAACCTTGGTGTTACATTCTATATGCTTGTGTAAATGTGAGCGCGACCAGTATTTTAAACTGCCAAAAGTCTATTTAAGTATTCAGCTTTACTGTCTCAACTTTACTTCATCACATATACTCTATAATATATATTTTTATAATAACTTCTTAATGTAATCATGCGAAATATATTTTATACTATTTCTAAGGTTTCGTAGTTAAAGATGATGATGACGGATTTGTCTTTTTCAATGGAACTTTAGCGCACTCTATAGATTGATTCTTGAATGATACAACTGCTTCAAGAGGTACGGTGTGTGCCTTTTAGTGTATTTCTTGTAATGAGGGTATTATACTTTAGTGTATATAGGATAATGTATATTTAACACATCACAATTTCATATTATTATTACTACTATCAGCAAATTCTATCAACAGAAATTAAAAGACAGATTATTTTTATATTTTTACCTCTTTACGTTTATTTGTCTGTTTTTATATGTTAAGAATTTTAATTTAGTCATCGAAATAATGTGAAACACTAAACCATCATGATATTATCAGTGTTTGACCAGAAATAACTTTGATTCGGCATTTTGTCGAATGTTTTTGTTTAAGTTAATTTTTTGAGTTGCCTCTAATTTTAATGAAGAAATCTGAAACTGTACTTTAAGGTAGATTAGGCTTTTGTAAATAAATAGTTAGAACTGTAAATATTATCTATTATTGTTTTAGGGTCTCATGATGATTTAAATCTCAAAAATAAGAAGGGGTGAGAAACTGTTACATGTATTCCTATCTGAGACGAGTTATTAGGACGCTTGCTTATGTCAGTATAAGCTGTGTAGGTGTCATGTTTAATTTTATAAACAAAATCGTTAGTTAGGTAATGTATACCTGTTAGATGATCTAAGGTTATTTAGATATTCCTACTTATTGTATTGAAATAAGGTACCTATGTCAATATACATAAAGAATATTATCTCTTTTACACGGTTGATTGCAAACATCACAATGCAATAAGACTTAGTACTTAACACTTGATACACTTAAACTTTTGATACTTAACTACACATATTTTTATACTTCTGATCTCGACTTTAGTTTTAATATTGTACTCTAAGCTTTAGGGAATAGATCCTATTATTCTTTATGTGTATTGTCAGATCATTAGAATTGGACTGCTAAATACAGCCGTACACCACCTTTTTGACAATTGAAGATCTATTTAGCAGTTCGTTCTAATGTGAAAAAATGTTTTTATAACCGCTTAATATATTTAAGATATTTTTATTATAATATTTATCTACATATTGTACCTAAACTTTTCCATTTATGTTTTTAAAATGTCCTACCGCGCCTTTAAATAAAAATGAATTTATAACATAAGCAAATAGGCATCTAATCATAGAATTAATGTTTTGAAATAAATGTTAACGATGTTTTTAGTGTAATCGATTGTTTGTCGTTTGGTAGTTCGGTTTGATTACGTCATAAATTATTCTAGAAGTTTCTAAAACTTGACTGAACTAGTCTTGAGTCGTTATGGACCAATAACAGCACGGCAATCGATATTAATCTATTCTATACAGCAGCTAAACTCAATGGCGCCAATTTACGGCAATTTTCCTATTCAACAAAATAGCAAATTGGAGGATTTAAGTACCTTGTCTAGTTATTTGCTTCTTCATGTACAAGCTTCAATGTTATTCGTATGTAAGTATGTCTGTCAGCTTATAGTGGCCGAGTATTCGACAGGAGAAGCGCATTTTTATATGAAAATAAATGTATGGAAAATGTTTCTTTGTATTATTTTTCCGAACCAATTAGTAATTTAATTCGAATGGACTTTACTGTAGGCCAGAAAATATTATTAAAATATTATTCATCTCATAGCTAAACAGTCTTAGGCATAAGTAATAAGTTCACATACGTAGTTCTATTATTAAATACATCGAGTATATTTACAGATTCCATAATAATATAGACAATTACTCAAAACAACATTCTTGCCACATGGATCTAATTCAGGCATTCGACATTCCATATTGCGAGACGCCAACGAAGCATATTCTTATTATTAAAGCTACAGGGGTGTAAAAATACAATTGTCTATAGAAAAAAACACCGTTGTAAAGGTGAAAATTTATATCTTATTTTACAGTTCATTAATACTAATTTGCGTTCATAAATAAAATAGGGACGCCCAAAAAATTTGTCGACAAAAGACATAAATTTATTCTCGTTACTGCATCGATACAAAACGTTTATGCTTTTTAATCGGTGTGGTGTAACAATGTAATCTTTAGTGAGGGGATAGAGTGAACAGACGGGACCATAGAGGGCAGACAATAAGCCGAATGTTGTACAACAATACTTATGAATGTATTAGGAGTAGGGATGAGCTTTGTAACGCGGCGACTCGTCGATTAGTGTACTATTGGTTAAAGCTGGGTGAATTTATACAAATTATAATGTAGTAAGTAACACATCAAAATTAGAAAATATTTAGGAAATTCATACTTTTAGATAAAGTCATATTTTAAACAATAACCTCTCTTTTACTTGAAACACTGTTTGCCTTAAAGTCATAAAGTTATAAAACAATACATCAGTTGTAATCTATCAACCTATAATAATACATACCGCAGTCTTCTACCTATAACTTCATTTTAACAACGACAATAGAGGTAAAATAAAATTCACACCATCAACCCAAAATACAAAATCAATTTGTGATCTAAAACATTCTAACGATGAAGGCCAACTAGTGAAGTAGAACAACAATTTATTGAATCGCATACAACGTATCGACTTTTCATGAGCCGTGACGCAGTTAGCAGCACTATTCGCAAAAGCAATGCGTCACGGTTGATCCACGGGGTGCAGTCAATCTCTGCGGTCTATGCGTGAACCGAAGGACACAATGACGCACCCTGCATCGTTATAATTTATATTTCACTGACATTCACCGTAGGGGGACCTTGCGTGCTTTATCTAGCGGGACTGGCGAGTAATGGACAGATGGAATGGAGACTTGACGGTAAGTCATTTTTTTTCGTTCAACTTGGTGGATTTCACCCCAAAGTTTTTTTTTGGGTGGAAAATCATCCAATGACCTCTTCCACCTTGGGTTAGGCGAGAGGGAGTATCAGATTCTAACTGACTAAAAACCACCCTGTTCCTACTCCTAATCTACTCTTACTGTTAGGCCTTCCGCGGCTCCGTAAAAAAGACTTAGGCTGAACCAAGGTTTCCAAAATATTTATGTAGGTACACATGTTTCACGTGCTGTTATGAGTGTGGGGAAATAGAAAATATACCTATTCAGTATAATTTTGGAAACTTAAAATAAAAAAAATATTTTTTGAGAATTTAGGTAGGTAAGTACCTACCTAAATTCTCTTTATATGGTCTGGTAGCGCTTATAAAAACATTACATAACAGTATAAGAGGTAGGCAGAGGTGCACTCTACGGCACTTAATTCCACTGTACAATGTAACACCCAGTTTTCACTATCTATGTTATGAGTCCCATGTAACAGGGAATGAGCCTATTGCCATATAGGTACCGGGCACGATTCTAAACTCCGTGTTACTACTGAGAATTTTTTAAAAGTCGAGTAATACTTTGCTCGACCCGGAAAACGAACCCGAGACCACTCGGCCAACGAAGCAGTCAAGTATGAAAACATTATGCATGAATTTAAGTTAATCTTAAGTTTAGAGGCCTAATAGTACTTACCTGGTACCTAAATGTCACCTTGCCATCACATCACAGCTCTGGCAATTTGTCATTCTCAGCAGCATGATATAAATCTACATTAATAAATAAAAGGAAAGCGTTAACTGGGTAGTATATTTTTATGATTACAGAGAACATTAATCACTCTGCTCGACGGGCTTGTCATCAACGGATATTGTACTGTCCTTAATGAGGGAAATGACCAGACGAGTGTTGGGGAAGTAGGTAAATTGTTAATAGACCTCGCTTTGCTGCTAATTTATCATCGTCTCACACTTTTTATTAAATTCAACAACAACGTGAGTATTAGTATTACCATAAACATGCGAGGATCATAAAATCCGATTCGATCTAATTTCCTCAAATTCAAATTACATAGTCACCCTACGCTAAGCCCATATTGGTTATCGCTGGCTACAATTAGGGCCGTCCACGCGGCCAGCTTATGTACGCTTGGAACAACTTCCCTTTCAATAATTTCCTCAGTAGCAGATGATACGGATTACTAACGGGGCGCAGCCCTATCATACAATAGAAAGTAATACAGGTCGACTCATTTCCGATACATGTTGTCATTACGAAAAAATACACCCCTAAAAAGTTCGACGTTGATGCCCTTTTTAATTAGGGGTCGTATTAAAAGGATATGTTTAATATTACTTTTTGTAAACGATCCCCTGTACGAAATTAGTTTTCTAAACTAGTTTTTCGAGTAGGTATCAGATAGTGATGTGCTGGGGAGAAATAATGAATTGTTTGAGATTAAACTGGGACTATAATAAAGTAAAAGCTGGTCCTTGTTGCTGTTATTTAATCGAATCGGAATATAACTAAAAAAGTATCAGAATATTCTCAAAAGATTAATGTAATTTGATATTTTAAGCGATAATCGCGATCACATCACAGCAGACAAAATATTGCTTTATATTTCAAATATTAAATGTACCTAAGTAGTACTTATTATTTTAGAAAACACAAAAATATACTTTTTTCTCCATGTCTGCGTCTCAAGGCTCTTTCAAAAACATTTGTATTACCTACATAACCAATGGATTTAAATAAACCAACGTACCCAAAGCGACGTACCAACGTACAATAATTACAATTTAAATAAAACAACGTACAACGTACAATACTGAGTTCCCTCATAAAGCCGTTCAGCGGCAATCGCTCTTGTAATTAGATACAATATATTCCCAGGAATTGCAGATCTCATTTAGTAAATAGCTGCTCTCTGTCTAATTGCTGCAGATTAGTTCAGATTTAGTACTTATCGTGTACGTTCTAGGAAACGGGCCGCTTGTAGGGTCTTGTTTACTGTTGAATGATTTACTAACTAGAGTATGTAAGTATGAAGGTTTTATTAGGTATAAATAAGAAAGTTTCAAAATAGGGTTGGACGTAATCATAGGCACTCAAACACTATTAAAAAGATATTAAAGTAAGATTAGAAGCCAGCATACTGGCCGAGTAATAGAAAAGAGGATTAGCCCCATAGTTATATGGGGCATAAATTCCTTAAAAACGAAAGTTTTATTCAGGAATTTTCTTTAGAACAAAATTTTTGTTCATGGTGAAAATACATAGACAATAGATAAAAATATCACTGGTATTCTTTCTACACTCACAAAGAAATGGCGTTACCAGCGTTTTTTTTTCTTGATAGATATTTTCTGATACCAGTATCTTATTAAATGTAACGTATGTCGTATATAAGACAATTTAGTTACCTTAAAAAAGTATTTTGTTGTAAAAAGAAAATGATTTCTTAGGCCCGGCGCCCACTATCGGCATCGGCAAGGAAAAGGATCCTTCGGCATCTTACATGCAAGCGCACACTGTCGGACACTATGCTTTACCATGCTGGTACAGCGTACGTCCTGAAGCATGCTGAAGCGTCTCAATATCGTATTTCTCGTCATAACAGTCTCAGAGTTGTTACAAGCTAGTTGTCAGAGTTGTATTTAATATGGTGGACTGGAATCTAGTGCTCATAGCAGTTCTTGCTGACGAAGAAGATAAATCTAATTAATCAAATCGGCGGCCGGCGGCCAGAGGATGCAAAAGAATCCCGGAGCATCCTAAAAGATTCTCAAGGCCATCGATACAGCCCCAAGCACACCGAAGCGGTATTTTTGTTATTACGCCCATAATATGCACGGTAATTTCTACTTTATTGCCTTTATGTTAATGTATATTGCTATTTGTCACCTAAAATCCTCAGACATGCCGATGCCGATAGTGGGAACCGGGCCTTAAAGTTATAGAGCGATCGATAGAATGCTAAAAAGCGATAGCGACTCCGTTTCTATACTCCCGCGTTCAGATCCCTGGAACGTATTTATATTTCCTACTTCATTAAAGACATACTTAAGCGACACACTGTATCAACCATCCATTTACATTTAATAGGTATTAATTACTCAACCTTTACCAAGTAAGTAGCATGTCAAACCACTAAAATCGAGTTAATTACATTGAATGGTAATTACGTGTATCGTAATATTATCTGATTATGTAGGGAACGCAAAGATAACGTAATTATTATTGTTGAGTGCAGCATACGTGCTCTATCAATTTAGCAATATTGACAGCGTACAATGTCTATCCATCAATCTGCCAGCCCTCTGACTGGTGAGGGTGATAAAACAAGTTCGACGCATGGGCTTTTGAGAGTAATCACAAAAATAATGTTTAGTTTAGATTTTGTTAGAAAAATAGTTTAGCTACGATTGCTTTAGAATTGTTTTGGTCACGCCTTTGTGTTTTTTTTTTATTAAACCATACATAATATGTATATGATAATGATTGCTTTTACGGTATCTATCCAGCTAGTAGGTAAGTATTTGCATTTTCATTATACTCAAGGTTGGTTTCATAACTAATATGTAATTAGGCTTCTGTTAGGCTCTAAACTTGCTTCAGTTTAAAAGGTATATGAATGGCTTTAGTTTAGTTGCCCTGGAATAGCTATTACTTACTGTCTGATTTAATTAGGTACTTACATTAATAATAATAAAAAAATTCGACTGTTCAATACAATAAAATATTTAAAAATAAACACACTTTTATAAATTAATTTAAAGACCAACTTAATTTTAGTATTTTTCCCAGAAAATTTTTAAGAAATAAGTTTGCTATTTGACGATAAAATGTGACGTCACAATACACAATCAATTCATATAAGACTGACATTTTTAACAGTTCGAAAAAAGTATTGAATTTGACTAGTTGGCAAGTACCCAAATATTTCACATAAGGATCGATTACCGACCTTAACAACAAATATTATTTACTGGAATTTGTAACTTTTCTAAAATGTCTAATTAGCTGGCATGAATTATCGGTTCCAAGAATATAATAATAGTGAACGATGACAAGGAACAGGTCTCCCACCTCTGGCTTGCCTTCATTGGCCGTCCAGAGTGGAGTCGCGAGAGCAGTGATCCTGCTCGGAGGGTAAGAAACTATTCGTAAGTCGCGAGTGGGCCAGGGATGCAGGAGGCTTCGGCTGGAGGAGATGATCTGAGTAGAAAGCGGTGGCAGTTTCTTAACCCTTCAGCCACTCACATTCTCGTTGCCCCTCTGTTGCTATATCTAGCAACCATTCCCGGGGCCCGGTCGGTGAGTTGGCGAGTCTCCGCCTGCCATTTTTACGTGTAAAAATTACATTGTTTCGGCAGGTGCCATAGTCATCCATAGATCCCAATTAACCAGTTCACAGCAACCCATCCATAGCCCTACCTTTTTTTTTTCCATTATTCACAATAGTCCTACACTAACCGGGGACTGTCCTTGGATGTATTTCCATAGTGCATACAGGGATAGTCGCCGGTTTGTGTGTCTATTACATTTATATTAAAGTTGTCTAAAGGGCCTCTGCGCAGTTGGCTTCGGCCCCTCGTACGCCTCCCAAATGACCGGGACCCTGTGGTCCCGTGAATGGTAAAGACATACATAATAATAATAATATATTTATTTGCCAGAAACACGGTAAATACAGAGATGTTGTATAAAAATTAAAAAAAAGACCAACATGTTTCGCCGTCATTGCGGCATGCAAATTACTAAAATTGTTCAATTAAATTGTTTACTAAAATTTTTTTTTCTTATACTGAAACTAACAAATTTTATATGGTTACTTCAATGGCTTAGCATACAATATTATTTGATGACAATACACTGTAGTACACAATACACTAAATTACAAAATACATAGAACAAAATCAGGTAGATTTTTTTGTCTTATACATAACAATAGTAATATTTACTACTTATTTTAGAATAGGAAATTAATATTTGCTAATGGACTAGTAATTATTTTATTATAGCATTATATTAAACATTGAAATTACTAGGACTTGGACTTGAACTCTCATACATTTGGCTTATTTAGACCGATATTTAGATGCCAAGTCAAGACTAAAGTTCTTACATGGAAATTTGTGAAAAAATTCGTTAATGGAATAAAAACTTTCCTGTACCAACCATTTTTTTAGTTCATTACAAAACTTTTTAAAGGGAAGTTGTGTTATATGCTTGGGTAGTGCGTTATATATTAAAGGGGTCATATAAGCACAGCTCCTTCGAAAGATTTGCAGTTTGGGAACCGGCATTTCATATGCCAAATGTGTAACCTTTCTTTTGTTAGTGTTATCTTTCGGTTGAAAGAGCATAGGATAAGATCTTAAGAACTTAGCAATTTCGTAAATGTATATGCACGGTACCGTTAAAAGGTTCTGTGACTTAAATATAGGTCTACAAGATTCCGACCACTCCATGTTAAAAATTGTCCGAATGCATTTTTTTTGAGCAATAAATATTCTCTCCATATCGGAGGAGTTTCCCCATACCACTATACCATAACGAATCACTGAGCAGATGTAGGCGTGATACACCATCAAGGAGGTTTGCCGAGACGTAACATCTTTTACTTTCCGTAATGCAAACACTAATTGATTAATTTTCCTACAAATGATATCAATGTGGTTTTTCCAAGTAAAACACTCATCCAATGTTACTCCAAGAAATTTCGAAGTATTAACCTGATCAATCTTACTATTATTATATACCACATCAAAGCGAATAGGTTTACTTTGCCACGTCTTAAAATGAAGCAAGTTAGTTTTAGAAATATTTATTTTCAGTTTATTATAATATTCTTTAGGTGTTTTAAATACTCATTAGAGATAGCTACTGACGTGTATGTCAAAACTCCAAAATAATGAACGAAGAGTTTCTAATAGCTACGTAGGTAATTCTAGTCATTAGAGCACCTTAATTATTTATGAGAGGATAGACTTAGAAGCTTTCCTCTTAATATTGAACGATATTAATAGGGCCTAAAATGCTTATTTACTGGTCCGTTCTCTGTTTCAAAAGTGAATAAATCAGCTACAGATTTAGGATAAAGTAATATTATTTCTGAGAGTGCCTCATTGGCCGAGTGGTCGCAAGTGCGACTGCCGGGCAAGGGGTCTCGGGTTCGATTCCCGGGTCGGGCGAAGTATTAGTGGGTTTTTAAAAAAAATCACAGTACTAGCACGGAGTCTGGAATTGTGCCCGGTATATGGCAATAGGCTCACCCCCTATTACATGGGTGGGACTCATAACATAAAATAGTGAAAAGTGGGTGTTACATTGTACAGCGGCATAATGTACACCTCTGCCTACCCCTTCGGGGATAAAAAGGCGTGATGTTATGTTGTGTTATTTCTGAGAGTTGCACCGATATGATACATGTGGATCCGCGTGTTAAACACATGAAAGGTTTAATTACAGTATATCCACAAGTTAATGGTAATAAAAAGAATAATTATATAAGACAGGCTCGTTGATTGAATGATTTCAAGACACAAAAATTATTCATCGAAAATGTTTTCAGTAGGTGTAAATTTAACATCGGCAAAAATCTAGAAATATTTGATACAATTTATGTATAATTACACGTTATTGAATTTTAATCAAAAACTCATACGACACGAGGTGCCATTTCCAAAAGTATTTTATTTTAAAACAACAATGCCATGTTATTACAAACCAGCGCTAGGTGCTTCACAAAGAGAGCTTAGAATTTTTAATTTCAAATTCTCTGGTCGTCCTGCATCCGAGTGAAAACGTGTTTATATGAAAAAGTATCGTATGAAATAAAAAAGTCTACATAGAAGCTGCATTTCTCCGTAGATAATCTCCGCTGTGTGAAACTCATTTCAAACTAGGTAATTAAAATCCTTTAGACTTTAGACGAAACGAACTCCTAGGAGTTTCAATTGTAGATCGTATTTAACTCTGGAAACAATGTATTTGGAGCTTTACCTTGGTCTAGGAATTTGTCTATTTTAATTAATATTTTTGTAGGTAGGTACTAAAATATGAGTAGTTTAAGGGGCGTTTTTTTTTTGAGGGAGGAAAACCATCCAATGGCTTCTCCCGCCTTGGATTAGGCGAGAGGGAGTGTCAGACTCTTACTGACTAAAAACCACCCCGTTCCTACTCCTGCTCTTCGAGCCGGAGCCCCGGTAACCCGTTAGGCCTCCCGTGGCGGTTTTATAGGTCCTTACAAGACATAGTAATAAAAATACACACCAAATATGTTTCCCATGCGGTAAGTGAAGACACGTTTATACCCATTGTCACGTTTTTTTATATTTAAAGGTCCGACATTTGACCACTATCTCGCCTGGTGGTAAGCGATGTTAGACGATGGAGCACGTCGTCCCATAAGCAACGTATTCTCTCGGGCATACATACCGAGATACTATGATCATCATCATCAGCCTGTATTCGTCCACTGCTGGACGTAGGCCTTTCCTATGGCACGCCACTGAGCTCGGTCTTCAGCTCTTCTCATCCAACCACTGCCAGCCACCTTGCAGATGTCGTCACTCCACCTAGCTGGAGGGCGCCCTACACTGCGTTTGCCTAGACGCGGTCTCCACTCTAGAACACATTTACCCCAACGGTTATCGGTTCTTCGACAAATGTGACCGGCCCACTGCCACTTCAGGTTACTGATCCTTTGGGCTATGTCGATAACTTTGGTTCTCTGTCGGATCACTTCGTTTCGGATTCGATCCTTCAGAGAGACTCCGAGCATAGCCCTCTCCATAGCTCGCTGCGCGACCTTAAATTGGTGGACCAGTCGCACTGTCAGTGTCCACGTCTCGGCTCCGTATGTCATTACACTATGATATCGTAAAATAATTTTGCAGTTCAGATCAGTTCAGCTTCTACCACTAGAACGCTAATTTAGTCTAATCTGACCAATCAGTGATAACAGACAGAAATAATCTGAAGCATCATTAGCGTTTAACGAAATAAAAATCTGGAATAGTCAATCATCCGTTGCATCGTATCTGGCACGCAACATCTACCCTTCTAATACGCGTGTCTATACAACTTACGTCAAAATACACCAGTGCGTCATCACTCAAAGGAGATTAAACATTTTCCGCTCCAGAGTTATTGCAGCATTCAATAATTGGGTGCATGGGCATGGGGAGCCATGGCGGGGATGTCTAGTCTCTCGTCTAGACACCACATTTATAAATAAAGAGAAATGTCAAAAACAAAACGCAAAGTTCGAACACCAGCCATGTTGACGCACCCTCACAAATGTTCTTTTCCTGTAAAACTTCGGCGAAAATAAAAATGGTATCGTAACAAATCAACGCCAACGTCATACGTTTTATTTCGTCTTATTCTCATTTTTACTTCAAAATGGAATATATTTAATGGACTTATAGAGTCGAGAGTTTCGAAGTTTTATTCAATTTGCACTGAAAAGTGTCCAAAGTCGTCTCAGTTATCAGTCACCGTTTGGTGGCTTTTTAGTTCAGACTGACAGCGACGTTTTAAATGTTGTTACTATTGATTCCCTTGCGAATTACTACGAAACTAGTTCCTAGTTTATTTCTAACTTCTACGTTTTGAATTTACGTAGATTAGTGAATATCTCTAATTATTATCAGAATTATCCAGTTCTTATTTGTCTGACCCTGGAGACGAAATAATTACTTAAGTATTAAAAAAAAGGCGTAATTTGCAATACAGATACACAAACAGTTGAGTACAGAATATCTATAACAATATCTCAATTTAATGTAAAAGTGTAAGTATATTTATAAGTAATTACCAATCTAACCTACTCATTAAAACTTTCATAGAAATTCTTCGTGGGTTTTCCAATGATGTACAAAGTATCTTAAAACTTTGAAGCCGATTTCTCGGATGAATTTCAAATTTCCCTCGGAATAAGCGCTGTGGTTTATATACTTGTACATTTATAACATGATACCTACACAATATAATTATATTATATCAAGTATTAATAAGAACGTTTAGTCATTTCAGACATTAAGATTAATATCAAGAAACGATTGTTTTATTGTGTAACAGGAGACAAACACAGTATTTGGAGCGAAATAATGGATTTAAAGTTAACTGTCTAACAAATAAATGACTGATGGATCATCTAATGACTAGCACCACCCTAATCAAGTTACCCAAATAAGTCCAACATAAAAAGCAAAAAAAAAACATATTTTAATTTACTCTTACAAAGGTAGCCCCATGTATGATGTACAGTGCTATAAATTATCGTAAACCCAACGTGGTTGGGACTTATATTAATCTAATCGAGCTGTTGTTTGTCCGGTGGGCTCGCCCGGACAAACAGAGGGTTTGGGATTATGACGTTACTCTAATTGACACCGTTATTTGGGTTGAAAACCTAAACAACGCACCCCTGTTGCGTGATGATGCATCTTGATTAGAATTTGTATTGGATAAACCCGAGCCGTTGAGTGTATTACGAAAATTGGCGGAGTTTGTACAGGACAGGTGTTAAATCAAAATTATAATGTGTCCATTTTGGTAATGTGTTACTTGCAGTGTTACTGACAGGGATATGAGGGTGATGTGAATGTTTTTGTGTGGAAAAATGTATTAACTTACCTTTTACTTTATTGTAAAAAGTATTTGACTGACTGACATAGCTATCATTGTAAATTTGCAGTCACTAGGGCCAGTTTAGAACTGAAGGAGTAAAATTATCAACCTGTACTTGAAATGAAAGATGTTAAAGAACAAGAACTACAGCAAGTAAATTAGGTCTCTCTTTTTTAAAGTTTTTTTTATCTCTTCTGTGATTTGAAATCTAAATATGTTCTCTTTTATGAATTTTGCTTCATTTAAGAAAATTTTATTGTACATTATTACTCATCTCTTTGAAACACGTCACATTTTTGTCATAAAAGAAAATTAATTACTTGAAACAAAAGTTTAGTCTTATTTTAATTAATTGCTTCGGCCTACTTATCTAACCCTTATAATTTATATGTGCGCCCCACATTTTCTGAATACAAATTTATAATTGGGAAGATTTATTACTAAGTTTACATTCATACATCACATACGACACCACAAATCCCACATTACACACACACGCATTAGTTCCTATTGTGAGCCCTTGTACCAGGCCCGCATGACGCAAAGGAGAGTCACCGTGACCGCGCGTTTATCAACATCGGTACTTCGGCAATATTCGTACACATTCGTGCCCTCACGAATTGGACGCAGATGGTCAAGCAATTGACCGGATCGTTCCTATGAACAAAATCTCACCTAATGCTCAAATATTGCCCCGGACAGATGTTCGGTAGTTTCCTATTGGTAAATGTCGGTAAGTTTGTTTAAGTAACGGTAACCCAGTTACTGATAACATTAAGCCAGATAAAATAGTAGTTGCGTTTTATGCAGTTTGTAATAATTTATAGAACTTTAAGCTGCGGCGATAAATCAAAATATTTAAGAAAAAACTTGATGCAAAACTTTATAAGAAAGATTGAAGCTTGCAGAAAACTATAGCGTTGTTGAGGTTAAAGTTTCAGGATAGCCTTCCGCTCTGCTCTGGAAAGTTATCTCGATACAATTTTTCGAGCACAATCGTTAAAGAATATTGAATATAGAAATCATTATAAAGGTGAACCAGAAATAACACTTTGCTTTAAAACTGTATATTGCATTTATACTTTCTTAAATTCATAGTAGATGGTTCATATTTTTTTATAGATTTGTGCTTACTCCAAATCCATTTCATTACAATTAAATGATTGTCTGATGACTATGAAATTATAGGTTAATAGTCACCGTTAGAAAAAGTGCCTTGTTTACACCAGTTAAATCACATTTCCTTTTAATTGCCAAAACTATATCACTCATAACATAAATAACAAGTCCATTCAACCGTAACATTGTTACTAAGATCTTGACAACAGTTTACAACCACACCCGTCGCTAACCGTCCCTCATCGCGATACCCATCAAATAACAGATCAAAAATCCTTTCATAGAAACCCTTGGGCTTTATTACACACATGTATGACAATCGGTAACAACCCAATCCGTATCTAATCGTTACACGCTTTATATTGCTTTGAATGGCCTTTGACATGCTCAGTAATCCACACACAATACGATTTCATATCCAAGTTTGCCCACTATGAATATAACATTGGCCTTACTACCGAAAATATTAAGCAATACAACAGTTGTAAATGTTGAACGCAATTGAATATATCGGTCCGTGTTAGTGCCTATAAAGTCATGTCACGATTCGGAATTGGGATTTTTTGGCAATGCTTGTTAGTTATTATTGTAATAAAGTTTTTACAAATTATTTTCGTCTTTTAAATGCTTGCTTGTGTTGTGCTTGCATTTTAATCTACTATTTTATCCACACGTGTAAATTTGCTGGTGAATGTGGTTCGAACGTTATGTAAAATTTGAGATGAAGAACTCACCTTCACCGATATTTAAGTTGTTCTTGAATCATATATATTTAAATTGTTTGAAGGTAAAAGAAGTGTTGTCCATTGTTCCTTAAATAAAAAAAAGTCTTAGCGGTCATATTTCTGATCTCAATGCCTACCCATGTATGCAAACTATTTATAATGTAGAACCGACAAAAAGCTAGCTGTTCCACGCGTTTTGGTCGACTAGTTCCGAATTTTCTACGAAACTGAGAATTTTTTTGCTCTTTTGAAGTTGATGTTTTGTTCCTGGTTTTTATTATTGAAATATTACAGTACGAATGAATGTGATCAAAGTTGATTCAAAATGTTTATTTGAGTGTCGGCTATCTCAGCATAAAGCATGACAAATAAAGTATTTACATTTGCCGACAGAACTGTATTTTTTATTTCACTTAGATGCTTACAAATTGTGACAGCGTTCATACAAATATACCAAAACGGTGCTCTTGTAAATAAATTATGTAAATCTAAGGCATTCTCGTGAGCATTTCATGTTTCGTAATGAATCCTTTCCACATAAAACCTACGTGCTCTTTAACTAAAGTGAGTAATAAAACATGAGCCACATTTTTTTTCCGGAAAAAATGAGAAAAAAGGAGAAAATACGTACACACAAGGTCCTTTGGGATGTAGTTTGATGGGGTCACGTGCGGAAAGTTTTTAGGGTATTTAGCAAAGGGCAGCTTTTCATGATTTTTACTCAAATTGAATTATATGACGCAGGAGTGCCTACTTGACGCTCGAAGGCTCTTCATGGCGACAATGGCCATCGTAAAAATTAGGGAATGGCACTCGATTGTTTTTGCAAATTCTAAATTATTTGAATGGTTTCGAAGGTCCATTCTATTATTATATTATTAGGAATGTCTCTCTAGAGTCTGGTAGATGTTTTCACCGTGATACGGACATGTCCAAATAGAATTTAATTGTTACATCCACAATGAGTTTCGGCACAATTTATTTTTACAACGCAACAATCTTGCCACTAAGGTACGAAACGAAATGTAAAAGTTTACAACCCCTTTATTTGGCACGTAATAAAGTTTTACGATATGGCATTTACTTAACGCATAAGTTGACCCTATCGTGAACCCCGGTTACGAAAGTTTATAATTTAATTATAACACCCTTAGGAGCCGTTAGACAGTGCTCTCTGCATTTCAAACGTGGATTTCGGACTTCTGCCGGATGTAAGGTAGGATTGTTCAAAACTCTAAAACAGTAAGGTTTTGAATCCATTCGTTTACCTGATTGCTGAAGTTATTAACTTTGCAGAAGGTATTAATAAAGTTTCGACTTTATCATTTCTTAGAATTAATCTAATGCGTAAAAGGTTCGAACGCATATTATGTATTTGAATATTCCTTGGATTAGTACCTGGACGTTCGAAAAATAAATATGAGTACCATATTCTTTACTACAAAAAACATTTTTAACGTAATAAGAAATATTTCAATCGAGAAAATATTTGGTACAAATATTTAATTCAAACAATATTTTTGAACTTCAAAGCCACATCAGACGGTTTTGCTTAATTTAACGAAAAATGTTAATGTAGAAAGGTAGCATCTAACACGCATCCTCTTTGAAATGCATTTCTGCTAAAAATCTGTGAAGTACTTAAAGTAATTCCTTTGAGTGCCATGAATCTTGCAAAGAGTACACTTTTCTAGTGCATAAATTAGCTTAAACTGAGTAAGAATTATCTACTTCATTTAATAAATTGTTCAAATTAAAGTGATATTTAAACTTCCATGTAAATACCGATATTTAGTTAATCAGTGTAACACGAACAGAAGTGAAAACACGAGTACCAGTATTTGGTACTCGTGTTTTCAGTGCAGTCATTCCTAGAATCATGACTACAGTTGGTAGATTTCAATTAATTCTTCTCATCTCATGTGGCTCTCTATTTCACCGAATTTTCCACTTTTCTAGGTAATAAAATTTAATATTCAATGAGACTTAATTCTATACAAACTACCTCGTGTTCGTAAATTCATCATTGGAATCGGTAGTATATTGTTTTTTAACATTGTATGATGTTTACGTCTATCACTCTTTATGCAGAGATAAACACATCGGTTAGGGTCGCCAAACGTAGGTAACTTACTTAAGACCGTTGGGCAAGTGTTAGGGCTGCACGCAAATAGTCACATTCACTCTCGCTTTGGCCACACAGCTGAGCCACAGAAGGGAGGAATGTTTTATTGTACTGCCGACGCCACTACGTGTAAGACACGTTGTTCCAGAAGTTTCATTCTGTAACAGCTCTGGAAACTTAGAAAAAGTTCGTAACTTTTCTTTAAGATGTTGTTTTTGTGGTATATCATGTTAGACAAGGGTTGTACAATAGTTTTTTTTTTGTAAAATGAAACCCTAAAGAACGTCTACTTACTTGAAGAAGGGCCAAATTAAAAATATGCATGCATGCATGAAAAGATTGATATCTGTTGATGAAGCGAAATAGGTATGTAAGAATCGTAGCCATTGGCGTTCCATGGTCTGTGCCTATCTCGTAATGATGTAATGTCCACGTACCTACTAAGAAATAAATTAAGAATATAACTAATTACTTTTACGCAAGTTAATTAAATATCAGTTTGTAACATAAACTTTTGCGGTACAACCACACATTTTAGGTGAGTTTTCCACCAAGAGCTCTGTATCTAAACACATCACAGTGTTCATACACAGTGCATTAGCCAGTAAACTCGCTAAATAACCAGCCATTTTAGTGTAACACAGGATGCGGCGTGTTAGAACTTTGAATACCCGTACAACACGAAACGCATTGTAAGCACTTATGGTGCATTAGAAGACGAAGTTATTAGTGCCTATAAAGTGTTCGCCCTGTTCGCCTAATGGAAAACGTCTGCATGCGGTAGGTGTGCGTTATTGCTATTTGTAATTGTTCAGGAGTTTGCCAGATAAATAAGATCGTTGTGTCGGACGGTAGGTTATATGGCAGTGGCTGTTGTTGTTTTTATGTTGATAGAGATTTGTTTTTACTTTTGTTATTAGGTAAAAATAAACAACAAAATACATCTTTGTCCCTATAAAATATTCTCGATTTCTATAAAAAAAAATATAATGTAGGTACTTAATATTTTTATTTACATGTTTAAGCTTAATAGACCTCTAATACCAATAATATAGGGTTTTTTTATACCTCTATCATACATATCTACAACAATAAAAATATTTAAAGTAACAAAACACAATACCTTCAGTAGGACATAAAAATTATACAACCCTGTAATAACATTACAATTTTCAAAGCAATATTTAATTTTATGGTGTGGAAAAAGCGCTCCCCAACAGGGGCTCCCTTAGACAATGGTATGATTTGTAATGCGGAGATACCATCTTAGAAGAAAATTCTCATCTATGACATAGAGTCGTGTTTGAGCAACAATTTTTTTTAATAGCTAGTGTTGTTCGTCGAGGCGTTTTTATTAACGTTATTTATGACGGATCTTTTTGGTTGCGATTATCTTTAAGTACCTTTTTTATTACGTTTATTTAGTAAATTAGGGTGGTAGGTGGTAGCGTTGTTATTAAGTACTAATGTTGAATTGTTCTTACCGGGCTAAGTATAAAAAGTATTCTTGTGGTATCTATTCTGAATTTTTGTATACTACATTTTTAATACCTACTTGTTGTGTGACATAGTAAGTAACATACATACATAACTTCACGCGTCTCCCATGGGGGTAGGCAGAGACTATGGAATGCCAATTGCTACCATTCCTACATACCTCTTTCGCTTCATCAACAGTCATCAATCTTTTCAAGCATGCTCGTCGGTTCGGTACTTTGGCCTTGTTTAATATAGTAACTATACAATTAATATTTGGTATCATTTACCAGGTAGCTTACTTGCTACGGGAGTATGCATCTGTGAAATGAAATATATACCTTATTTTAATGGACACAACGGTCAGTTAATGGACTACGCTTTTATAAATCTAACGAGGGGCGTTTATGCCTACCATGGGATAATGGAAAATTATTTTTGAATGTAAAACGTACCTTATTTTTCATTTTTGTGGCTTTCATTTGTGTTCTAACGAATATAAGAATATTTAACAAGTGGATACGTAATTTGGGTTGTCTATAGATGGGTATAGATGGTATGGATAAAATTGGTTCTCTGTAGGTATGACCTTTTAGGTTTCAATTTTATATAACTGTGGATATTTAGTTGTTGTAATTTGCTACATGTACATTTAGTGTCGAGGTTTATAGAGTTTTATATCTTATCTTACTTATCCTAATAATATTATAAATGTGAAAGTTTGTGTGTGTGTTTTTTTTTCTTATAAAGATAAGAACTACATTTTTAAGAATTAAATTATCGAACAAAGCTATATCTTTACATAACATTGTGAATTTTATTTGAAAACTCAATGTGAATCAGAACCCATATACACTACATATTTTACCTCAAAAAGTATGAGAATCAGCAGAACACATCCTGAATCAGACTAACGCCTACTCGAAAAACAACATCCAACAAAAGGTGTTGAAAAATCAATCCACTCATTCTATCAACATGATTCATTGTGGACGTGGACAGTCACAGTATTTATCAAAACTGGGGACCCTTTTACAACAATTAGCAGCCCCAACTTAGCCATACATAAATTCAAACCCCCAAATTCGTGCTAATATTTTGAGTGCGCCACGTGCATCGATTGGTCACGCAGAACAAACTTCATCGGTAATGGACGAGTGACCCTTACGTACCGGACTTCAAACTATACAAAACCATCATCATCATGGCCTCGTTTTGTATGATCTATTCGCATATTCAACGGTCATTTTATACTGGTTCATGTATAGTTTCATGTGTTGCTGTGTGTATTACGTACTGTCCCTGACCTCCCCTTTGTATTAAGTCCATAGATACTTCCATCTTGCTTTATTCAGTTAGGTTCTGTTGACACGCACATTGGCATAATGCGGTTGGTATTTCGCAAAGTTCATTTTTTAAATAGAGGTAGGATGTTTAACAGCTTAACCATAACGATGCATTGGAAGTGATTCAGTTGCTCAATCTAGAAAATAAATTAGGTATACAAGTTTGACAAAAACGAAAAAAAAAGAATGAAAATAGTTAAATCGTTGTAGGGCACGTCAATTTAATGACATGTTACACCTTAAGTAAAAAAAAAACAATAGTTACACAAGCTTATACGTAGTCTAATGAACTTATGAAGATCATAGTCACACAAAACAGTCTCGATCGCTTATAACAGGCTCATGGCACCCCAACCCTCAGTATTGCCAATTAATTAATTAACTGAGTCCAATGGACCGGCGGATTTCGGAATGACTATCAAATTCATTACCGAAATTGATGATTGACTTTAATATTTATTAATGTGATACTGAAGGTAGATGCAGTATTTTGATGAGCGAATGTAAGCCGTATTGTTTCGTATCGATATCAATCAATGTGATTGAGATGAAACGTCGTATTGTTTTTACGAATTTTTATTTCTACTAGTATGACGAAATATAGCTACGTCAAATTCAATACTTTTATTGAAATGTCAAAAATGATACTTTTCTGTGAATTTTGTATTGGATCGCAACGTCATCATATTTCTGCGTCAAATAGCATACTTATTTCCTTAAAATTAGCGAGAAAAAATCCAAAAGTAGGTAAATTGTCAAATCAATGGATGAGAGTGTGATTATATTATTTTTAAATTATTTATTGCATTGAAAAGTTGAAACAATTTATTTTAATCTGTCAAACACCAAGCGGTCACCAGTGACCGCAACCTATTGTTCTTTAATTGTGTCTATAAAACCGGTACTCGACGAGTTAAACCTAGGAAACTAGCCAATTACCATAATCTCACTCATCTGTCTTTTGTCAAAACATTTGAGAAAAATTGTTCGGCACTCACGTGATAAAGGACAGAATACATTTGTCTATTGTTTAAAAATGTCATAATTAATACTGATTGGTTTAAAATAAACAAAATGTATAATTAAGCAGAGACGTTTAGAGTTACAAATTTAAACTATTTGTGTAAATACCTTAAAGTTCAAAGTTAAGTTTTTTTAACGTACTTAACCGTTGAAAATTGATGAAAATCATCCTCTTTGGTTCATACAAAAGTATTCTCTAAACATTGGAAATAAGGTCTATAATGTAGTTAGTGGAAAGCAGTCACCGGTGACCGCTTGGGGAAATACGGGAAGCAATCGGCGTCGCCCATGGCGGAGACACCAGAGAACACCAGAGGCGTTACAAGAGCGTTACCGGCCATTTGGGAATTAGGAGTTTGAGAATCGTTGGGGATTCAGGAATTGGGGAAACGGGGGGAGGGGTTAATTGGGCCTCCGGTAACCTCACTCACATGACACATTGTTTCACGTCGGTCTTCTGTGAGGCCGTGGTATCACCCCGGTCGAGCCGGCCCATTTGTGCCGAAGCATGGCTCTCCCACACTTACTCCCGCCTGGGTGAGGGGGAAGGGAGTGTCAGACTCTTACTGACTAAAAACCACCCCGTTCCTTCTCCTGCACGTCGAGCCGGAGCCCCTGTTACCCGTTAGGTTCTCCTTATTTCTAATACCTATGAAGCTCTGAGAATAGAACTTCTTGATAAGATAAAGGTATTATATTTATTTTATTGTAAGTTCTCCTTATTTTTTTTTATTTTTTTTAAAAAAAAAACGTTGCCCCACACTAGGATTTTCTCCTGTGTCGTGGGTGCGTATACAAACATACAAGTTCACATACACAATGACACCCAGACACGAAACAACAATTTGTGGATCACACAAAGTGTTGTTCCGTGCGGGAATCGAACCTGCGACACGTTGCACGGCAGCCGGTTGCCCAGCCACCGCACCAACCGTGCAGTCAAAGATATAACTGATAGTTAGGTAAAACTAACATGTTTTAGCTGAGATTGACACCTTGTTTTGTTTAGTCTCTGAACAAGTACAAAAAGATAAACATCTCAATTGAGTTAGGATAAAGTATTTATTAAGGGTCATCAGGTAGGGGTCCCGTGTTCATGGCCCGGTCCACTGGGACGGGCCGCATGAGCCATTGTTTCTACGATAAACCCTTAAACAAACACAGTTTTAATTTATGTTAAAAAAGCTGATGAAACAACAAGTTTTACTAATCTGTGAAACCTTTTTACGTATGTGTATTAACTACCTCATTGTTTTTTTTAGGCGTTCGTGTGCCCACCGACCATAGAGTTTTGAGTTCGATTTGCGGGTTGGGAAAAGTATAACCGGTTTAATTATCGAACATTTTTACTTCAGTATCTGGATCAGGCTATTTTGGGCCTGGGCCTGGTATAACCTCCGACGTGTTACCGTTATAAAAGCAGATGTTAGATTGTGGTAAAGCCTTTGTCTATACCGTTAGAGATTTGAATACATTATTCATATAATGTCTTTCTTATATACTTTCGTTATTTATTTATAAATACCTGATGTATTGCGTCTTTTCCCGGAACAACTCGCTCGTTATTTTGTGTACCTAGTATCGATGGTTCTTCAAACTATTTCTAAGAACTTCGTTAGTTGAAATACGTTCTGATTTTTACTGAAAAATGATTTACCTATATTAATCTTGTAAAGCGAATAATGTATACGAGAATTGGGTATTTCCATGAAAATGTGATATATGTATCATTCGTTTTCAGTACAGTTTAAATAACCTAACAAAATAAGTAAGTTGTAAAATCTAAGTGATTATTTTAGCGTACATACTGAAACTTCCAGCTGCTATCCTCCTAATCAATAAATTTACTTGAATAGATTTTAAATATTACTACTACGGAATAAAATTGAAAATCTACTAGCCAGATTGGAGTACATCGATGTGCAGCGGTCTGTACAGTTTACATACTACATGGAACATTTGTACATGAAAAAGTAACATTTGACCTGCAATCCAACCATCCGTTCAACTTTTACAGCCCCATATATACTTGGGAACATCCCCATAAGTTTACCCCTAACCACTGCTCCTAATAACGTTCTAAGCACAAGCAAGCTGCGTCCAGAGGTGAATGACCCCGTCTCTCGGGACACCTGCTGATGTTATTGACAACAAAACCAGAGACAAAACTGTGTTGTTTCTTTTATTTCCCGCTCGACAAGGGAGCGAGATTATTCCTTTGAGCCTCTCTCTGCAATGTTATTGTTATAAATGTGTTGCAAGGAAATATCACAATTCGTGTTAAATAAAAGTAACAAAAAATAATGTAACAGTGCAACATAAACATTTTAATAAAAATATTTATATCAAAAAATTATCATCTTTTTTCAACAGAAATAAAATCAGTTACGCTATGATAAATTCAAAATTCGAACATTTCCAAATGCGATTGCAGATGCGGCGGCGAGCGAATTCGATATTTCAATTCGAAAATTGGAGCGAAGTGAGCGTGAAAATCTTTCAACTTAAAAATCGAGTATCTAAATTCTGCTCAAAATTAGTTTTTATTACAAACTCAACACTTTTAAATGTAAAGAATCGTATCCAAAGAAAATCTCTTTGCAATACTGTGGTAATGCAGTGTATTATTTCGTATTATACTTCAATTTTATTTTATGTTGATCCCGAGCTTCCAAAAATGGCTGCTAAGGGAACAGTAAAGCCGCAGCTTACATCGCGTTTTACTAACCTGGCTTTTCGAACATAAAGAATTCATGGCAAAGAGAATTTTTGAGGTAAGACACACTTGTTTGTGAATTTTATTTTTGTGCGACTTCAGTACATTTTATTCTCCGTTTGATATGTTACTGCAAAGAGTGCTTTTATCATGCTTTCAAAGTCAGTTTATGTACTTTTATAATACTTGTACGTAATTTGGTCGCTCGGAATGTTTTTGAAACAAATGCTGTTTTCATACAAACATCCTAGTGGCGTGTGTCTGTCGCAATTTTTTATTCCTGTGTTTTACTTGGTGTTTTGATCAAATTGCACTGTTTATACATTGGATACCGCTATATTATGGACTAACGACCCGCCCCGGCTCCGCACAGGTGCAATATGCATGTATTATACATATAAACATTCCTTAAGAATCATTCTATCTATTAAAAAAATCGCATTAAAATCCGTTGCTTAGTTTTAAAGATCTAAGCATACATAGGGACAGACAGACGGCTCTAGCGACTTTATTATATACTATGTCATCATCATCAACAGCCTATAAATGCCCCCACTGCTGAGCAAAGCCTCTTCTCACACGGAGAAGGTTAGAGCATTAATCACCATGCTTGCTCAATGCGGGTTGGCGATTTCAAACTTATAATTAGAAATTATAAGTCCAGGTTTCCTCACGATGTTTTTCCTTCACCGTTTGTCAGTGGTGTCTAAATAATCTTAGAAAGTACATATAACTCGGAAAAAGTCACATTGGTACTTGCCGTTGGTAGGTTTCGAACCCGCACCCTCATGCATGAGAAGTGGGCGTCTTAAACCTCCGGGCCACCACGACATATTATTCTATACTATGTAGTGAAGTATAATAATGGGGTAGGAATTATTATTATTTATTTTTATGGTATTTTAAATATTTACATAACTAATATGATTATCTTAAACACAGTAATCGCAACCATCTATATCTACCTAATTTGAAATAACATAGACTTACAATGAATAATGATTACTAGCTATTCACTCTTGTCCATTTTCGTCACTACATTCTGTCTTTCTTTGCAGCCGCAGTATATACGTATCTACTTGGAATCTATCTGCGCGCTTTGTAAACAACTTTACAAGTCGACGCCATCTATTCACAAGAAAATAGGACGGTGCATGACATTATTTCATGGAAGTTCAGAAAAGAAGTAGCTCAAACTAAAAAGGTGAGTAGTTACCTACTAGTATTATAGGTACAGGCGTAGACCTAGACCTAGATTATTTTGTAGTGGCAAATCTTTTAGATAATTTTGATACTTTATTCGTAGCTTGATGTCCTAATGTCTGCCTCTGTAGGTTCATACCATTCCTATTTCTATACCTAATTATTTATACTATTATTTTACAATAACACTACATAACATCACGCCTTTTATCCCCGAAGGGGTTGGCAGAGGTGCACATTATGCCACTGTACAATGTAACACCCACTTTTCACTATTTATGTTATGGGTCCCATGTACCTATTACATGGGATCCTATTGGTGTGGGTGAGCCTATTGTCATATATCGGGCACAATTCCAGACTCCGTGCTACTACTGAGAATTTTTAAAAACCCCAGTAATACCTACTTTGCCCGACCCGGGAATCGAACCCGACCCCTTGCCAGGCAGTCGCACTTGCGACCACTCGGCTAACGAGGCAGTCAAATTTTACAATACTTTTTGAAAAAACCATTTTACTAGTCAAGTGTGTGAGTGCCACAAGATAAAATGGAGTTGTGGATTTTAAAACTACATAATGTAGGTAATCAATAACGAGGAGGTTGAAATTCAATCCTATGTTTGATACTAAGGACAACCTAATAAAAATGTAAAAATATAACATTTTAATATGGAATGAACCTGTAAGTACTGTAATTAAAACAACGTGTAAATGCTAACCCTTTGGATACTTTCGTGATGTTATGTGGAGTAAATACCTGTACACATTGCAAAAATTACAGCTCTATATAAATATATGGTGACCCCATGTCGTAAAACTCGGACTTAGGGTAGTGAGGACGTTGTTTTCCATCAGTATTCTCCTGTGTGTTAATAACGACACGTTGTAAACTATACTATAACAGTATATATAAAGGTAGATATTTTATTGTACCTGTATCAGCTTCCGATTTTTTTCACTACTGATCTGTATAACTGGACTATGCCGGGCAATTTGTATCACAATAATTTTCAGTTTATTGAATAGTTCAAACGGATTGCACCTTTTTTAATTCTATTTTATTTTAAGCGCTTTTAACCTTATAGCCCACGTCAGCCTCATACCTTTTTATTTAACGAGTTCAGCAACCGTTTTAAAAACTTTACCTTTATAGCGGGCTGTATTCATTTTGAATTAAACTACCAGGTAGTATATAGGTAGACGAAGTACCTATAATAATAAAACATCATGATTTTAAGGTGCCTGCCTCGTTGGCCGAGTGGTCACAAGTGCGACTACCGGCCAAGGGGTCTCGGGTTCGATTCCCGGGTCGGGCAAATTATTACTGGGTTTTTAAAAAAATCTCAGTAGTAGCACGGAGTCTGGAATTGTGACCGGTATATGGCAATAGGCTCACCCCCTATTACATGGGACTCATAACATAATTAGTGGAAAGTGGGTGCTACTTCTATGTGCACCTCTGTCTACCCTTCGGGGATAAAAGGCGTAATGTTATGTTATGATTTTAAGGTAATTTTGATACACTTGTCTTTATTCTCTTAAAAGACAGAAATCGTGTCAGTGCTTGTAAAAAAACAAAACCTATTTATAAATACATGAGACCAAGACACTCGTACATACTTCAGTCTTATTCCATTAGGCTCAAGTGTACAAGGGTAAAATAATCTCTGTGAGTTACCTACATTTGTAAACCAAGAAATACTTAAATTCTCCTAGATAGTATGAAACATGTTGAAATGGGTAGAACACGTAATGTTGGGACTTCGTTTATATTTATGCTTTACTTTTGCCTACCTGACACTTAGAGCTGCTCTTGGAATGGTGAAAAGTGGAATGTATAAGACAGATTTTTAGAGTATTCGCTCCTTTTAGTTTAGTTACTTGTCAAGTTCGTATCAAATAGTTCTAGTGTTTTAACATTATTACCACGGAATATAGTTGTATTCTATATTCCGTGATTATTACCTATGCATACTACTTGCAATTTTCTTTTGGTACTGCATTCAGCTATCTACAAAAGTTCATTATTATTTTGTTTATCCTTCTGTTTAAATATTATTTTGTAATTACTGAGCGGTATACACATTGGTATCTAATAATTTGTGTTACCATTTTCTACTATTGTTACCTAGGGTAATATAAAAGTGAGGCGTGAATAATTTAGTATGACGTCATAATATTATATAGGTATGTACCTTAAAAATAGTTCTAAAAGGTTTTGCGTATAATCCTATTTCAGTTAAATTCTTGAGTACTTACAAACATCAAAAGAATGCGTAGTTTGGGTGCGTTCAAAAGAAAAACTGTCAATATCACATTTTATTGCTCTACAATTCAAAGTACGTGTCGCAACTCGTAGACAAATCACTAAACCCAAAAAATCAGAATAACTCAGGAAGTTGTAGGAATCGAACCGTAAAATCGAAAATGGTGGACGTCGTGCAACCCCTCGGTCGTTTGCCACTAAATCATATTCACTATAAAAGTCCCGATAAGACTATAAATATTCCTTATGCATTTATTGTGCTCCTGTAGTGCACACAAATCTTGCGATAGTGTTCCGACGAAGTGTGTGAATGTTGTATTATTTCTTCAAAAATGTTAGATAATATTTCAAACATTACATTGTTATTATTGTAATGGAATCTTGTATCATTTACGGTTAAATTCATATTGGTTGTTTACTTTAAGTTTCCTGAACTTCTAGGCAGGTTGACTAATCAACAAATCTGTACACACCTCCCAAAGTAGAACAATTGCAAAACATTTTACCAACAGTAAACACCTTCTTTATATGATCTGTGGTAAACACAGTCATACAATAGAATTATCAAAACATGCGCAACAAAGACATGAGATAATCAGCTCATAAATTCAAGTGATCTCACCTACCCTATAATAAATCCCATGTAAGATAAAACCCTTATTAGCATTCTCCCGTTTACGAGATTTCTCATAGCTGACTCAGTTGGCGGGCAATGTCATCGTCGGGAAGACCTATGAGTCACTGATTCATCTCGTTTGCCTAATCTGTCTCTTCTATATAGTTAATTGGAAAATTGCTAGAATTTATACAGCTTTATAGCGTTGTAATGAGATGTATTTAAGGGGAATTATGAGCATGGATCAGATGACGTGATGCGTGTGGTCCTGTTTAAGTCTATACGTCTTTATGCAATGCTTACCTGATGGTGCATAATTGGATCAAATTGAGATTGAGTTCATGTGACATTGCTAGGAACAGACGATAGAGGTCTGTAATGAATGCCTCGTGCCTCGTTAAGACAGCTAAGATAAAGCCAAACAAAACTAATTTATTTCATAAACGTTCCAACAATTCTTAGAATATCTCATTCACGGAAATATTAAGAAAGCAACAAACGGTTGTAAATTTAATAACAGGCGGTGTAAAGCGAGAAATTTCCAACTTGGTGGGATTCAAACATCCGCTTTTACTTAATTTATGACCGATTCGTTTTCGCTAATTAATTTCAACTCTTATCTAATAAGCTTAATTGGAGTTACAGAGTTTGTTCCCAATTCATCAGAGAGTTTAATATCACCGCAGAGTTTCGTAAAAGGACTTTTGTGATAATTACAAAAATATTTTCCGTAGGTTTTGTGTGACGTCACGTCGTATTTTGTGATGAAGTTTCAAGTATATACGTGTTCAGAATTGGTCGTTGCTTTATTTTCCAGAATATGTAAAATATCTACATTATCGCCAACCTATTTGATGTATTATTTTATAACACAAAGCTATCTTCCCCAATAGAGAAAACAGTCAAACGTGAATTGGATGCTCGTGAACTCGGAATTAGAATTATGGAAATGTGATTTTCCCTTTGATATAGGACTTAAAACACGATCGAAAAAATGTGCATTTAAGTTGAAAAGATGAAAGGAAATACTGATATTTATATCGAGATGGATAATGATTCATTTTGTCAATGCTGCCATGTACCTAAAAGGGGCAAGTTACATAGCTAAACACCGAATCCAGTGAATGATAAGTGCCTGCGGCATTAAGTCCACCTTATGAACACTTTGTGCATGAAGCTATATTAAATAAATCAATAAGTGTAATAACAAATAATGTTGAAATCCAGTTATTAAACGAGGGTTACGATTTTTAATATGCAGTCGTAGGACCCTTACGATTTTCCAAGCTGAATGAAAGTAGCCAAGTGTGGAGCAAAGTTTTAATAAGCGATTCCGTGGATCATTATCTCTTTACTGTTCACCTTTTCTCGAAGTTTCTGTGACTTCAAGACTTCGAGATTCCGACGCCGAAGACGATTAGGTTCGTCGTAATGACCTAACTTAAACGTCAACACGACACGACCGAACGAACAATTATGGAGGCATTTGCTTAATTGTGTTTGTTTGGTTACAAAGTTCATTTAAAGTTCTAAAATGGAACTGTATGTTTAGGGATAAGCAGCCGTGAAATTATTGTGCAACCTCTTTTTGTCAATAATGTTTTTAATACCAACTTATCAAACAAAAAAAATCGGTATTAGGTCGTAATCCGTCTGATCATTTGCTGACACAAAATCTTCGGCGTTAAGACTATGTTGGTCATTTCCTACCAATTTATCAATTGATAATAAAGTAATCTTAAACACGTAGTCTAAAAAAGCCTTCATAACCAGTAGGGTTGGCACGAAGACGTTATGTTATTATAACGTCAACCCATATCACGTGGTTGCTACGTAAGTGGGATATTTTATTATGACATCCCTTTGTATCCCTCGGAAGATAAATGCCCATACAGTAAGTTAACTGAAGAAATGTTCGGACAGACACTAGACTGAAATGGAGTGGGTTAATATGACGGAACACTTTGGAATTTATAAAAAAAATAGATGAACAGATATACTTCTTTTATTCTATAACTAGTTTCTGCCAGCGGTTTCGTCCGTGTTCTCAAGGGTAGCCTACGTGTTACTACAGGCCATAATCTACCTCTATTCCAAATTTCATCTCGATCCCTTCAGCTGTTTTGAGAGAAAGAGTATCAAACAAACATACAGAATATCTGATTTATAATATGAGTATGACAGAAAATTATAGAGGCAATAGAAACAGCAACTTAATTTAGTGGCGAACCTATTGGGAATTATAAGTTTCTTAACATAAAAATTTCGAATCGTAAAATAATCTCTTTTTTCGATACATAGAAATGGCGATATTTTTTATAAACGCTCTTTTGAATATAAATCAACAAAAAGTATAAAAAACAGGAGTAGGATATTGTTCCAACATACCCACCTGAAATGTAACATTCTAAAACAACACTGCACAACATAGATACTCGTAAACGTAGAGGTAGAATAAAATAACATGCAACCATTTTTCAACCATTCTAACCGTCATCACACACGGCAATATTTTCGCATAGTTTGTCCACAAAGAAAAAATATGTTGAAACTATTTCAACCTTTAACAAATTGTACCTTACTGATGAAAACAAGAATGTAGGCTCATACTGAATTCTTTCTAGCAAAGAGAAAGAATAAATAAGACAACAATACTATATAGGACTGCACGGTTGGTGCGGTGGCTGGGCAACCGGCTGCCGTGCAACGTGTCGCGGGTTCGATTCCCGCACGGAACAAAACTTTGTGTGATCCACAAATTGTTGTTTCGGGTCTGGGTGTGATGTACGTATGTGCAATTGTATATTTGTAAACGCACCCACGACACAGGAGAAAATTCTAGTGTGGGGCAACGTTTAAAATAAAATAAAAAATAGGAACGAATGTTCGAAAGCACAACTACTAAGCAATGGAATTCTTTCTTTGACTCCCTTTGGACCCAAGAGTTTTCATACTACACAATTTAACACGATCAATCAAAGAAACTTGTTATTAAAATGATGATATTTTTTACAATTATTTAACACATTATCATAGGATTCAGTTACCATTTTAAAAATCTGCTGATACGTAGTTAAGCCTTTAAGGTGCTTCCTCCCCGGGAGCATTCGCGCGTAATGTAACGTTAAATATCTGAGCATTACATCAGTGAAGGAGGAGAACCGAGCATTACAATGCGCACCTTGTAATGATACAATGTGTAATATCTTGATACAACTTGTAACTTAAATGCGCTCCACCCCCGCCCCCGAGACCCCCGCCCGCCCGCTTCGTCTGACATCTTGCTATGAAATGCTTAAAGTCGAATCAATATATACATTACACGCATATGCTCGTTAGTCAGGGAGGTATTATTGTAATGTTCAAAGTAGAATCTATAATGTTACATTACGTGAATGTTCGCGGTGAGGGAACACTTTTACATACAAATTGAAACCATAGGGAAGTAAAGTTCGTTTGTTTATTCGCTGAATGCACTTCAGAATTCTGTCAATCCTAGCATTCAGCGTTGATGCAACGGATTTAGTTTTTGCAATTGCGCAGCGACTGCTGGGTTGCTTTTGAGGTCCCTTTTAAAACAAGCTGATAGTTTAGTTTTTGTTTTAGATACTATACAAAATTAAACGCATAAAATAAAAATAAAGATCGTGAGATTTGTGGATATCATTGATAAGCTTTATTATAATGATAATATAATACTTACTAAAAATTCCCTATTTTCATTTCACGTAGAAATCTGATCCCTAAAATCTAAGAGGAGGACAGTTCTTTTAGTTAATAAACCCGTTTTATTGAAAGAGTTTCCCTGAACTAGGATTGAATAAAGAAATAGAACTAGTTAGTGTCTTATCGTCCCTAAAAGTTATTAGGGTACCGAGGAAACTGGGTAAGTTAATGGAACTTGTACGTGATGGGCTCCTGAAGTCACATACTGAAGACGTTAGTGTTTAGGTATCTATACATATAATAAAATTGTAAGAAAGTTAAAACTGTACATTGAATATTTTTAAAAGAATGCTTGACGCGTTATCTAGAATCGAAACCTAAAATATAGATTAGAAAATTTTGTCTGTTTGTCTGTATGTATTTCCGGGATAAACTCAAGAAGTACTGAATGGATGAACTTTAAAATTTTGCATAAATATAACTAACAGGTCGTGTCAACATATAATACTACATGAGGGCCAGTAGAATACCAGCGCAAGGTCCTGTCTTGTACGTGCTGAACTGGTCCCATTTCACCGCAGACTTGGGCCATTAGTAGGTATTTACCTCTATAGAATTTAGAATTCATGTGCAAAATCCGTATGTGTCAACTGTTTTAGCGTGAAATAAAGATTTTTTTTCTTTCTTTCTTTCTTTCTTTACGTATTATTACGCTATGGCCTACTGGGGAGGAGCTGTGTACCACTAGGTATACCACGCGGACGAGAACGGAAAGAACGGAAAGTAATCTTAGTATTATTTTATCTTAGTAAGTAATTTGGTCTCTCTATAAATTGTGCAGAAATACATCATTCAGAATGATCTGTTAAATTAGGCTTTCAATTCTTATTGAGATTGGTCTGTTGATGGTCATTTGAAATCGAGACACGAGGAGCGCACCAAAAATCTGGTTAGTATTCGTCTATAATTAATTGAATACAATCTACTCTATAAGAGAGAATTCTTATCACGTTAGTTTTTACATTTTTATAAATTAATATTTAACATGAAATTACTCATATTAAATGCCTGGAATTTCATGAAGGGATTGCATTGGCTTAGATTTCTACGTGGATTTTTTTTTACAATACGTTGCCCCACACTATGATTTCCTCCTGTGTCGTGGGTGAGTTTACAAATATACAAGTTCACATACACATAACATCCAGACCCGAAACAACAATCTGTGGATTACACAAAGAGTTGTTCCGTGCGGGAATCGAACCCGTCACACTATGCGCAACAGCCAGTTCCCCAGCCACCGCAACCAACCGAGCCGATCTCAAAATAATTCGAAAAACAATTCTATGAAAGATATCTTGATATCTCGGAAAATAACTGTACTTATTTGATTTCAAAACAAATGTGTTACCTTGTTTTTATATAGATATTTTCTGCAATAAAGATACGTATCATGTATCTCTATCCGTAAGCAAAGCGAAGTCTGGAACTCAGCCAAAATGTCAACACACATAAAGAATTTAGTAACAATTTAACGGACGACCGTTGCATGGCAGTTTTTGAACAATATCATATAATATTTAACGTTTAAGCATTATTTTGGTAATTTAAAAAGTCATTCCGATGAAGCGGGCATCATAAAAGTGAGAGTTCTATAAACTTGTGTAATATTATATGAATTAAATTAAAATATATGTAAGCCATTGGGTGAAATCATTGGGAGAGGCACGGACTCAATAGACAAAAACAAGAAACAACAAATAATTCTTATAAATACTACGTTTAAAAAACTGACTACATCCCCTTCCTTTTTGGAATCTGTTAATTAATATACTAAAACCTATCTAGACACCACTGACAAACGGTGAAGGAAAACATCGTGAGGAAACCTGGCCTTATAATTTCTAGTCGCCAACCCGCATTGAGCAAACGTGGTGATTAACGCTCAAACCTTGTCCGTGTGAGATGTAGGCTTTTGATGATGATGATGATTGATTATCCTAAGTGTAACAAACACTTTTTTGAAAACTGTATCAAAATTGGTTCAGCCAATCGCGAGATAATCGCGCACAAATAAACACACATACTTATATATACAGGTCAAGCTGAGCTGAGCTAAGGTAAAGGTACTTACCTTTACCTGAGTAATATACCTTTTTTGAAGTCTGTAAAAATAACGATTTAATCAAAACTTTCGTAGATTTACGTAAAGTACTCACGTGAGAAAACCGTGTTTTTTAGCTAGTTTAGATTTTTTTAATATATCTAGCTATATTATGTCGATTTCAGAACTATTTAGTAGTATAATAATGTTGTTTAAAACTGATTGATATCTCAAGCTACAATACAACAATACAGCCAGTATTCAAATAATAATACTGATATAGTGACATTCTCTTTGTTCTCCACGTTACGAATCGCCACATACAGAATGTAGGTAGTAGCTGCAAGACACTAATTGACTGTCATTATTAATGCACAAATCTATAGTAACTCTGCTAAATTGGGTAACAAGGAAATATATAATAGGGTAACATGGAAATAAGTTTCCATACCCTGAATCTGATACTAAAATAAGAATCGTCATATTCCTATGCAGTTGTGGAAATATTGTAGGAACATTCTGTTTCGTTTTGTAAATTGACTGATATAAAAAATACATCCATAGGTATATTGTTAAAACTTTATGGGATTGCGAAAAGTAATTTTCCTATGGAAGAAAAGCGTTCGTCACCTGTAAAAGATCCATCTCGTCTTTGTGTTGACAGCCGAGTGGCATGCAGGCGAAACGGAGGCACGGCGGTATCAGTATTCAGTCCCCGTAGACAGGGAGGGGACACGTCTCGTAGCATTTCATTATTGCATCCCTACTGGGCTGAGTCGAGACCTATCATGCGATATTTCGGCATTTTCTTTAAAAAATATGTTGCACTTTTTGTGCTCTCGTCATTTCCGCGATACGCCATGTGAATATGTTATGCTGTCCTTATGTTGGTTTGGTATAAACAATGAAACTTTATTATAGGCATTTTCAATAGTGTACGATTAATTTTTAAGGTGAAAAATGAACTGTCAAAGAGAAATTATAAATAAAATAAGAGGATGTATATTGCTGTGTTAAAGTTGTCAGTTCATTATTAAAGCCATCAGCCCGTAAAATGTACCTGAAAGAAACAAGTAATTAATAAACGTTTCATCCCACACATATTTTATAAAATTCTCTTTAACTGATATCATATTTGCATTTCATTTAACAACATATTTTGTTACGGTTACGGTATAAACTTTGTATTAATAATTATTGTGTTAAAATGATTCCGCCTGTATTATTTTAATGTTTATGTTATTACAATTCAAAATACAATAGAGGTGATACAATAATAATTTAATATGTATCTCAAACATTTATAAAATGTAATCTGAAAAACTTAAGTTGCCTCACGTTTTTGGACGGATAACGACAAATATTATGAAGATTGATTACGTCATAAGATTGAAAAAGCTGAATTTTTTTTCAAATAAATCTATTCGAGAATTAGCTCCCGTTAAAGAAAAAGAAAGTTATCTAGTCGTAAGAAAAGGTGTTATTACGAGAATGATGAATTATTATGAAATGTAGGTGAATAATGACAAATATGAATAACTTCATGCAGCATAACTTCATTCTGCCGGCGGCTCCGCCCACGTTCTCGTGGAATAAAAATTAACCTTATGTATTATTCCACAGTTTCAGACCATATTCTACTCTAGTTCCAAATTTCATCGCAATCCCTTAAACTGTCAAACACCGCGAGGACACCGATGACCGCAACCTATTGTTCTTTAATTGTGTCTATAATGACGTTACTCAAGGTGTTAAGCCGTTTTAACTTGAAGGAGTAACAAACAAACATACATACAAAATTTACATAATGGATAGTAAAGACAAATTGATGTTGGCCTTTCTAATTTCGATATCTTAGTCAAAGTACATACGTAAAATGGACGGATTTATTATTACTTTCATCTTCCTTTATCACATGGTAATAAAGTAGATAATTGACTATTGTAAAAATTCAGACATTCCCCAGTTAATCCCGTTTAATTTCCCATAATATTATTCTAGTGAGATTTAAGTGACTGATACACGAACCCTCTTCTCTAAGACAAAAGATTTAAAACGTTGTCCCGTCTTCAAAAGAATAGAGCCATGCTTAACAACACTGATCCCTATTCGTAGCACGTTTTCAGTTTTATTGGAATTAAGTTATACGGAACCCTTTACTTCCACCGACATTTTGGTGGTATTACCACGGATTACTCTCCGAAGGGTGTGACTCGCCAGCCGAAACAAATGGTACGTTTTACGTATTTACCGACCTCTAATCCTTATTATGTTGTGTTCGAAATTATATTTTGTATCTGAAAATAAATCTCAATTTGCGTGGGATGTCTATCGGCATGAATTTGCTGTTTTTTTATTCATATACTGTGGTTAATGCTTCGGATTGTGGTGTAGTCTAATTTTAGATCATCATCATCATAACATCATGCCTTTTATCGCTGAAGGTTTAGGCAGAGTTGTACATTACGGCACTTAATGCCACTGTACAATGTAACACCCACTGTTCACTATTTATGTTATGAGGCCCATGTAATAGGGGGACATCCTATTGCCACATACCGGGCACAATTCTAGACTCCGTGCTACTACTGAGATTTTTTTTAAATGCTTAGTAATACTTGACCCGACTCGGGAATGGAACCCCTTGCCCGGCAGTCGCAGTTGCGACCACTCCGCCAACGTTGTTGTTTTAAATTAAGTTATTAATAGTTGCTAAATTGGAGCTTTATTTAGTAATAAGACAATAAAATACAAGGTCATAAGAAGTTTTTAAATTTAGAATAATGACAAAGAAAATTGATCCATGATATTAATATCCGACCATTATATAATAAATAAATATTACGTTTACCCTCTGAAATACAAGTTTTTAGAATAACCTTCTATAAAATGTACAGAACATCGATTAGTTTAATTTATTTATGTTAACACCTGGCTGTTAGGAGTACATTTAACTTGGCGTTAACAACGTGATCAATAATAATAGCCACTGAGTAGTGCAAGTGTTCTAGTTAACGACTTCGTAGTTTAGGGTACAGGGAACATTATCACGGAATAGGTGGCCTGGTAACATATTATGTTATATGACTACCTCGTGAGTCTAGTGGAACTTAAAGTTCTAGCACTAATATAAAATAGGTGAGTAAATAAATAAGTTTAAGCATTTGACTGCTGACAGAAAACTGTTGAAGGCAAATCCTCCGCTAACGTAGGTCACCGGTGACCTACGTGGCGGTTAACGTGTTAAGAAGTATGAACAGAATTTTTCTCATGTGTAACAATGTGCATTCCAAAAACTCTATAAAGCGTGTATTAATTTTAATGTATTTATTGTATGTATGTATGTATTTATTCATTTATGACCTAAAAGTTACGAGTTAGTACTTTTTACTGAGAAAAGCTCTACTAGTAAGCTTATGTAAGATACGCGACAGCGCCGCGACCGCGTACTGATACACACATACACACTGCTCATGAGGTAGAGTCCCTCTGTGACTCGAAACTAGTAGAGTGTTTCTCGATATATTTACGTGAGGAACTTGAATTAAGCATGTTTCACGATATTTATTATAAAAAATATTAGTTTATTGTAAAATTTTATCTTACAAGGATATGTTTAGGCTACGATATAAGTTTTCATAAATAATGTTGCTTCACGCCTTTTTATCGCCGAAGGGGTAGGCAGAGGTGCACATTTCGACACTTAATGCCACTGTACAATATAACACCCACTTTTCACTATTTATGTTATGAGTCCCATGTAATAGGGGCTAAGTAAAATATGTCGTTTAATATTGCTATTATGATGACATTATCCACTTCAAAAATTCTCAGGGACACTCAATGACAAACAGAATGTATGGTGTACAATGTCTTAGGTTGGGTTTAGGTAATAGATCATCAACATTACATTACATGAATGTCAACGCCTAGTAACAGGAGATAATGCAATGCTCCTTCGCGTTGTAGTGTTGTGGTCTAAGGCAAGATATAAACATAATACATTATGTACAGGTACATAAATAATATACTACATTTCATTTTCACCTATGGAGATATAACGAGACGACAGAAAAAGAATGAATGTTAATGTACAGGTAGCGGCAAAAGTGTTTTCAAATATATACACGAAAACACAACGTGACTAAGTCAAAGTCTACAAATACTAGATTTGTAATGGAAATATAAATTTCAGAAAAAAAGAAAATTATTGTTGGTAATTCACTACCTTGTAGATACCTTAATTATATTTTTATGACAACGGAATGTCGTTTGGTTAATACTGTTGGAATTAGATTTGGTTTAGCTTTTAGTTATAAGCAAGTACTGTCATTAAACATACTATCATTACAATCATTAGTTTATGAAAAAGCAACAGAACAAATGAAATAGAACAAAACATCAAAAAATATTAATTTATGTTAATACAATGATATCAAATAATAGAATCTGGTGACGGGAACTTTCGTTGCTCATTGTACAAATAGATACAAGACAAGCACATACACGAGTGCAAGGGGGTGCGACGTAGTAATAAAATTGGTCGTACAGTCGCACTCGTAAACTATTGTGCGTTTTTATGATTCATCTCGAATGTTTGCTGAAGCCCTCACTCCGAAGATATAGTACAGTCGCGTGCTAAACGTGTATATCGTAAAACTTGTATTGTTTTTAAATTACTCAGCGTAGGTGCTTTTCCATAATCGACGGTCGTTTGTAGAAGTTCCCTGTTTAAAAGCAGGATAGTAATGGATTTTACTGAGGCGTGCATGTGGTACTAACTTTGGTACACGTAATTTTTATACAGTTGAATATGTTTTTGGACTATATATCTACTTTGCTATGTATTGGTTAGAGTGATTGTAAATTATTATTTTCTAGATCAGTTAATTAGAGTTTTGGATTCGAAAATTAAATTAAAAGTACCCTTAACGGACGAGCATGCATGAAAAGATTGATGACTGTTGAAGAAGCGAAAGAGGTGTGTAGGAATCGCGTAGTAATTGGCGTTCCATCTCGTCTGTGCCTACCCCCATGGGACAAACGCGTGAATGTATGTATGTTAATGTTCTTAAATTCTCAGAAGTACTTTCTACCCATTTTAAGATCCACACGTTGACCAATGATACCTACTGTAAGACCCTAAATAATAAAAATATATAATAAATTTTTCATTATAACTGTACCTTTGTGCGTGAATATACGTCAGTGCAAAATTTGTGCAGTACCGTCTAAGTAAATTTGGTCATCACACCCAATCTGTGTTTACGAGGGGTCAGCGCTGCGTGAGCCATCGAGATTTGAGGGCCAGCCCTAACTATGAATCATTGTCGCGAAGACGTTTCTTATTTAATTTGTTCTCTGTTTAGGTGTATTTTCTTGAGTCGCCCTTAGCTACGTGTCTTTTGGAGGAAAATGGCTAAAAACAAATAAAGATTGTATCTAGTCACGTTTCTTTTGTTTGCCCATTTTAACTCGTCGAGTACCGTATTTATAGACACAATTAAAGAACAATAGGTTGCGGTCACCGGTGACCGCTTGGTGTTTGACAGTTTAATTTGTTATCAATGCAAATTATTGTCTATGTAAAAATATTGTTTACTAGCTGATCCGGCAAATTTCGTTCCGCAAAAAATTTCTCCGTCGCGTTTTAAACCTTCCCTGGACTTTCACAAACATTTCAAGACCAAAATTAGCTTAATCGGTTCAGCCACTCTCGAGTTTTAGCGAGACCAACATTCGGAAATTCATTTTTATTTATATAGATTATGCATCAAGTTGATTTACATTAATCAACGAAGAATGGATAGAAGGAAACCCATTTTATTTTAGAAAAAATATTTTACCTTCAATTTCTTTACGGTTCTGTATCTATAGGTTATAATTACCATGTAAAGCCTTGATTAATGATGAAATTTACCCATGGTGAAATAAAATCAATGAAGTATGAAATCTTAATTAACAAAGACTACCGCTGTAAATATTTTCATAACAGTTAAAATCCTTTCCAAAGTTGAAATCTACCTTTTCCAATCCCTTTTTCAAAACAGATCCTTTACATCACTTCATAATGTAAGACAAGAGCACGTATCGAAATCTGCAGGAATTAATATCTTTAACATAATCCGTGTTTGTTTATTCTATAGAAGGTCTTTATTTCCGAAGGGGTGTGATATATGTGTGCTTAAGATAATCATAGGTACATTATAAACTCCTTGAGTATGTGTCAATGACATAACATAACATCACGCCTTTTATCCCCGAGGGGGTAGGCAGAGTTTCACATTCCGGCACTTAATGCCACTGTCAATGTAACACCCACTTTTCACTATTTATGTAATGAGTCCTATGTAATGGGTGTGTGCCTATTGTCAGATACAATTCTAAACTCCGTGCGACTACTGAGATGTTTTTATAAGCCCAATAATACCCGGGAATCGAACCCGAGACCAAAGGTTCTTGCAAGTGTCGGTCAACGAGGCAGTATGCGTCAATATTCTAAAGAAAATTTTAATCTATCTCTTTACCTAAATCCGGTTATGGTGCAGAGACAGAATCTCTAAAAAGAGACTATCCGAATAAATAAGAGGTATTACTGTAGTTCATAAGTGTACAAATAAGGATACCATTTCATAATCAGGTGACACAGCAATCTGACACGACTGCTGGGTGGCTGAAGGTTTTACATGTTCAAAGCTTGGAACTAGTGATAAATTACATTTGGGAGAGCCATGCTTCGGCACGAATGGGCCGGCCTCAAAGAAGACCGACGTGAAACAACACTTGCGTTGTGTTTCGTCGTGTGAGTGAGGTCACCGGAGGCCCAATTTCCCCCACCCAATCCCTGAATCCCCAACGATCCTCAAATTCCTAATCCCAAAAGGCCGGTAACGCATTTGTAACTGGTGTTCCAGGTGTCCAGTCCAGGCGTCGCCGATTGCTTACATCATCTGCTCGTTTACCGGCTTATACCATAAAAACCCTGGTGTTGCAGGTTTGATGAAACAATGATGAGCCGTTACGTTTGTTTCGGACCTTTGTTGCTAAGATAAATAGTTCAAAAAACCTATGTAGATTTTAAACTCAAGATTGGTAGGTTGCTACAGAGTAGTATCGTGTCGACGATATTTTTCTTAGGCTATCGACACACGTTCGTAAGGTTAGCAAAGGAAATCTGCCAGCCGCAGCGATTTCCACTATCGACACTTGGTTTTATTTAGCGTGAAAGTTTATAGTAAAGGATAATGTAGGAACTACATGAGAGAAAGGAAAGGTTCTCTAATGGCCTGTGTCTTTCCCTGTATTTTACATTACTATTATCTTAATTCAAGATTTATTTTAGCTCTTACTTACAGGTTTTTTATTTAGATTCATTTACTTTAAAAAAGTTTCGATTTTTTGTAAGCATTTCTCTCGAATGTTTCAATTCAAAAACAATTACCTAATTATAGTATCTAATGTGAGTAACATTGCGCGACAAAAGTTATATCTACAAACGTAACCATAATTCTTATTTTCTTAAAAAAAAGATTTTTTTACTACAACTTAACCAATCTGAATATGTATTTTTTTTAAACGTTGCTCCTCTCTAGGAATACAATTTCAAATACACATGACACCCAGACCCGGAACAACAATTTGTGGAACACACAAAGAGTTGTTCTGTTCGGGAACCAGACCTGCGACACGTTGCATGGCAGCCGGTAGTCCAGCCACCGCACTAACCGTGTCCGTCCGTCCGGCCGTAATTGCATCCACACTACAATTTCGTCACCATTCCATATAAAATCAGCGTAACCAAACATAAGGAAATTCAGAATCAAAACACAACAGAAATAAAAACTAAATGGAATACAAAATGGAATGGCTAAAGCAAATAACATGAAGTGGGACATTTGCATTTATGTTAATTTTAGGAAAATTTGTAACAACGCTCATATAACGGGTGCCCGCGGGAGCTCCACATACAACTTCCATATACGAGTCAGTACAATGGAAAAATTAAATCCACGTTGTAATTCCACGTCTGAATGGACAATTTGCTTATTAATTTACGTCGATATTGCTTCTCTTGTAACTGTTTACATAAAACCTGAGGTTTATTGGCCAGGTCAGACCGTTTTTGAAACCCCCGTTTTCTATATTTAAAATACTGACTGCAATCACGCTAATGGTGCGTTTAATTGTAAATTTTATCTCAATTGAATTAAGATACACATTTGTGTACTTACGAGTAAATTGTAATGTTTAATACACTAATTTAGCTTGAGTAATATTGTAAAACTTGTAAATAAAATAATAGGTGTATAAGATAACGTAGTAGCAGTCATGAGATGAAAATCCCGATTACGGATTTCAATTAAATTCCTCTGTTCATGGAGTATGTTATATCTAACAACTACAATCGTTATCAATATAATCTAGAATCAGAATGTTCTATAATCGATGTTAAATCAAAGTAAATAAATCAATGATGATCGTAGAATATGAAATATGCCTCAATACAATTCGTAATTTTTTTTCATATTTTACTAATATCATGCTATGCTGTCCATTTTCCTTAAGTGTAAAAAATATGAACACTAAAATGAGTCTTGAATGATTGAGTGATAAATGAACTAACATTACATTACACTTTGACTTCAATATTAAGAAAAAGACTGCATTGGTGGCTGAGCAACTGGCTGCCGCACAATGTTTAGCGGGTTTGACCCCTGCATGGACTGGCAACTCTTTGTGTGATCCACAAATTGTTGTTACGGGTCTGGGTGTCATTCTCATTCACTCTCAGTATGTGAATTTGTATTTTAGTAAACGCAACGTTTATAAAGAAGAAAAAGATAAAATAAAAATAAATAAGTTAGACATTTTTTGAAGTTCTTTTTCTTTGATGACATGCTTGCTTCATTTACCTCATTATAAACACGTCTGATGCTTTTCGCAACAGAGCCAGGCACGTTTGTGGGCTAATTTACTATGTTCAGCAGCGTTGTAAGAGCTTTGCGAAATTGTGATCGTAATGTACTGTCAAACACTCTTTGTAACTTTAATGAGAAATTTTAGCTCCAAACTAGGAACGTTGTAGAACAATTAACACAACTTTTTGTTCAAGTACAACAGTTCTAATTAATTGAATTTACAATTAAGTGTAAATAAATTGCAGTTCACAATTGCCCAACGTGTACACTTACAAAATGAAACACAGGTTACGCTGGCGGCTAGGCAATTAGTGTAGGTTGTGAGCCAATAACAAACTGAGTGCAGTAATTTTTCATTATCCTATCGGCCATGGAACTTTTAACTAAAAATTACTTGGATTCATTTTGTTTAAAGCTTGTATTATTTTATCATCAAATACATTTTCAAGTTATAACAAGTTAACAAATTAATTATGTCAATACATACCAATGTTCCACTCGTTCCTTTGAGCGACCGTCTAGTTGTAGTCTTCAAAGGCAAACTAATTGAAACTAATAATATAATTTACCTCAAACGTCCAAAATATGATGAAAGACATCCATTGTATTCAATAGTTTCAATATTAATCAAATTTGAACATGCCATAAAACACAATTTGTCGCGAGTGCAACTGACGTTAGCCGCAAGGGTTAAACCAACCCTGTGACTGCTACCGTCCTTCATAATTAATCGGAAAACGGGTTGCGCGGTAACAAACGGGAAACACGGTTCGTGCGACATTTCATCCACTGACCGAACATCGTTCTCTGTTATTTCAATGGGAGATTGAGTCCCTTTTGTGTTTTTTGAGTGTCCAATTTAACCTGCGGCGATTGAATGGGTTAAAACTTCTATAACGGCAGTGGCCTGAAAGCGCTGGCCTTTTCACACGTACTATAGACGAACGGCTTTATAAAAAAGAAGATGGTTTTCACGTAGATTCACTTTGGCTAGATTGGTATGACAAACAGACATGTTGATTGCTTTGTGGTTTAATAAGTTGCACGTAGGTCCTTTGCTCAAAAATTGTGTGGCCAATATAGTTCGTAACTATAATTAATTCAAATAACTCCGATTTCAAGCAATTACCAATGAAATATATCCATGTATTAAAGAAATCAACACCAGACTTTGTTGCCAAACATTTTCCCGTAACAAACAAAAGTAGAGATTTGTTGAACTTAGTCGAGCATGCACTAACAATAGTATCAACGCAGATCTAAGCTCCGATAAATATTTGGGGAACGTGACTATTCGCTGTACTTCGGTATTATTGTGCACAAAAAAGGACTGTACACCTATAAATACATGCTCTATATTGTAATAACAAAGATAAACTTTAGATTTTGTTCAATTTTATTTTACAAATTCTTGCATCCTCGTATTGATAACACATTGCATATTAGTAAAATTTACAATGCTTTATAATAATTCATTAGGAATAATGAATTATTTTTACATCCTATTATTTGAAATTCATACCCGAAAGCAATAACCCCTCTACTTTTGAAAGTCAAGAAAATTCAAACAATTAATTTTTAACGAAACACAAATTACTGATGACTGCAATTTATCTACTAGAACCAAAAATCGCAATGTCTTCTAAGCTTCTTCAACATTCACATCAACCTGATAATTACATCATGCGAATGACTTTCATTGCCTGAGTTTGGTAAATATTTAATTTGCCTAAAGATATTTACGTTCAAGTCAAAGCTTTGATCAGATAGTCTGAAAGTGAATAGACAAATATTAGGTACCTAGTTAAGGTGCATAGATGTGAATCGAGTTCCATGTGGTACTAGCTTAGCTGCACGCATATCGGTGTATCATAAATTCATGCAACAATAGTCGTACACGTGTGCATAAAAAGTGTAAAACAAAAGAATCGACATTTTTATATTCAGCTGGGAGGATATTTCATTGATCTTTTATTGCGTTTACACTGGGGGATAAAATCACAACTTCGGGGAAGAAATGAACTGAAAGGAAAGGGTTGGTACAGACACGACTTGAATAGACAATGCTCATTCGGAATGTTGATTTGTTAAATCGCTACGCGCATACCAATGGCTTTACCCGGTTTAAAATTAAATTGTTCTTTAAAAAGAATATGAATTGCGAAAATTTTATTCTTGCATTACTTTGTTGAAATTCCATTGTGACACCTTTTTGCATCTAATTTTAGAATTGAATATTTTGGTCGTGGAATTTGGTGATTGAAATTTCCTTTGACTTTTTCCAAACAATTTAAAATTTTTAGTTGTCCTATTGTAAATATTTGATCGTTTTCCGATTCCTAGTACACTCGTTTATTTGACATACGAGTATGCTCCGGTTGAGAGCGGGTGTAGGTTTCAGTTTGTTCAACAAATAGTTTTGTTCGTTATATGCGCTTAGCGTATGCTAACTAATTTAGTAGTGAACTCCTATACTTAGTTGAGATATAAACTAAAATTAAACTAACGTACGTTTCCTAATTATGACGTAGATTTGTTGTTGTTTCGTAAACTTTATTAATTATAGCGTTTTAATTAAGTGTTCATTACTTGACTGGATTTCTCATGTTTCGTAGAATTAGAGTCAGTAATTTAGCGTCAGCTGAGGCTGCATCTCGTTTTTAATATTGTTGGAAATCTTTGGAGATAGAATTTAAACCAGTATAAAAGGCATTGCGAATGCATAACCGCCATTTTTGTTCGAGAATCGTTGGACCGTCAATGCGTTTGTCCTGGCAACCAATATTTCTTTGTTAGTTTGTTAATTCGAGGTTTCAAATAATTTTGTTACAATTATCTAGTTGTTTTAACTAAGTACATTTTTCTTAAAGTATGTCGTTGTATTTTTCTTCTTAAAATATAGGTTTTCACCTGGTTCACATGGTTTCTACTAATATTTGCCGATATTACCGATATGATATTGTTGACATGATAACGAAACCGCGTAGGTACCTTCCTGAGAAATTAATTCAATCGTTAAAGCATTTGATTCAAACACCTGTTACCATGATTTATTACTGCAGAATATCAAGCAATTAGAAGTTCTAACTGGAGGAACTTGTAGCTCAGTATTTGATACAACATAGAATATAGGTCAGGCTTTGGGAGCCAACTCAGCCAGCCGCGCGCCTCCGAGACATTGCACGGAGAAGACCAACGCCTCACTCCTCTGTGTATCTTGAGGTAGGGCTGGCAAGGCAGGCGGCCACGAGTTTTGGGGCTGCGGAAGAATGTGACTCACGCACCCTCGTACCCACGTATGAGACGGGACCACGGGGTGGGTTTTAGTCGGTAAGAGTCAGACAGTTCCTTTCGTCCTCCCCAAGCGGCTCCATAAGGATTTCCCACCTTGAGGTCAAAAAAAAGCCAAGGCTAATTCAGCTATTTTTTATATTTTTGAGATATTTATCTCAGTTGAATAGATTAAGGCTGACTCTAAAAATATACAATCTTTCATTAAAAATATATTTTTAACACTTTCCTTGAACCAAAAATAACTCTAAAAATTATTCATTCAATTTTCCTCGTCCCCAATCTGGGTACGACACGACACGATGTCTTTCTTTAAAATATACATAATATTACGTATTCGTTGAACGAGTATATTCATTTCATGGTAAATATGATATTCATATCCGCAGCTCTGGATTTTAAATTACGTATGAAGAGAAACTTAATGTAACTTTGGTTTTGCTGTGACTTCATTATGTTTCATCAGTGTAACGAAAATGTGTTATTGTGTTGACGGAGGGATGCTCACAGTAGGTACACAGACGTTGGTTGTGGCATTGTTTCTGCTTTAAAGCGTTGTATTCTGACTGCAAACTTTTGTTGTACTGCGATTGTATTGTATTGAATATTCTGGTTTAATTTTTACTTTTAAAATTGTTGGTTGTTTTCTGTCAATCATTCCTCTTAATCCTCTTTTGTTGTATTGTGATTTACTTTTATCTTTTTTTTTTTATATTCGTTCAGCAACATATTATATGAACGGTTTATAAATTCAGGAATTCGCTGTGTTCTTACAGAATCCATGAGTACCTATGCTTTGCTTTTTTATATTAAATGGGACTGACGTTTGACCACTATCTCGCCTGGTGGTAAGCGATGATGTGGCCTACGATGGAACACGTTGACCCATAAGCAACCTATTCACTCCGGCCTAGAAGACACCCAGGTATACCCTTCAGGAAATACAAACTCTGGCAAAGAATACCACTCCTTAGCAGTACGCACAACGAATCTACCATGAATTGGTGACGTTTCGCGGATGGTCTTGTGGTACGATGATAGAAAGGACTAGGGGGAATCAAGTTGTGCAATTCCCCCGCACACTCTCCGAAATGTATCCGGTAGAAGACTGAAAGGCTTGCAACCTTACGCCTGTTGATTAAACATAAATTTTAGGCAATCATATTTAGTTTCACTGAAATAACCTAATTTCAAACATACGAGTCCAAGTATTGATTGGAGTTTAAACACCGGTGATACCTACAGCTACCAGCCACTTCAACTATAGGTAACAATCTTGCTAGAATATCAGAGGGTAGCAAAGCTTTCATATTGCAGATGCAATTTGGAACGTAATAGCTCTTTGTCGATATCAGGCACCCACTACACACAGAGTAACTTTATACCCTAGGTTCTCTACGAACTCATATCTCTTTAGATGTAATTTCAGTGAGACTGTGGCTTTGAATTATACGCCATCTCGCCATGCAGCTCAGAACATCTTTCCTAATAACACTTCCAGTTTAATCTTGCTGGTATTATTGTGTGAAGTAATATGCAGTTTTAATTTTTTTAGAAATTTTGTTTATTTTATATTTTTGCTAAGTTCCTGGTCTTAAAATTATTTTTTACGACCCGCCCCGGCTTCGCAGTGCTGCAATATGCATGTATTATACATTTAAACCTTGTTTCAAAATCACTCTAACTATTAAAAAAAACCGCATCAAAATCCGTTGCGTAGTTTTAAAGATCTAAGCATACATAGAGACAGAGTATGTTTTATACTATGTAATGATAACTGAAATTGGAATTCGTCTTGCTTAGTTATTATCTAAACCATTTATATTTATGTATATTAGTTACTTCGTTATTTTCCTACATAACAGATTCATGGCTGCAATAGCTCAACGTATGAGATCTGCTACAAAGTCATTCTTGAGTTAGATGTAGACTTAACTTGTCTCTGCACGAGATTTAATAAATTTTATTCATGGATGCGTGGAATCGTCTTCTTTGTTGTGCTCGTGGTACAAATATTGTTTAGAGTATCTTGCAGCTTATTTTGAGAGGACATGCCTGATAATCAAGACTTTAATATTAAGCATTCAGCATTCTGTTAACTAGCAACAGCAATTTAGTGAAAACATTCCATTATCAATTACCTAAAACTTATAATAAACTGAATTAATTTAACCTAAAATGTAGATTTAGTATGCGCCAGACGATCTCGGACAGCGGTGGAACGAGGGTTAATCTGTAAATCATGTCAACTTCACACTACCGTTAAAACCTAAATACACGAAACAGTTTTAAACGAGAATAGCGACATTGCGCTACAACCTTTATTTGAAAGGTGTAAGGTTGAAAATGTGGTGGAAATTGAAAATGTGTTCGGATATCCGCAATTAAATGAGCGGAGACGGGCATACATCAGCGGGTGGTGAGACTGCACCCCCTAGCGGACAATCACGAAATGCTTTTATTTTTTCAGTCGGTCGCCGTTTATTGCCTCATCAGAGGCTGTTATGGTCTGGGGCACTGCAGTTACTGCCACCATTGCAATTTATATACAATACATAAGTAACTACACGTGTCACACCCCTGGACTTTATAAAGTTGAACGAATGAGGAATTATGTATGAGTGCGGTTTTGTTGTTTCCAAAAGAGTATTTAATTAGTCTCAAAGAGTACTTTCCAAAATGATTCGCGTATTGATGCTGAAAAAACTTTAATCATCCTTAACAGCTAACGATTTCACGACCATGTCATGATAAACCCAGTAACCTATATTTGATTTCCGCGTTACTAAATCAGAATAGTACCTAAACAATATTAGTTTAATAATAGATCAAAAGCGCGAATATAATCCGATCTTATCAAATTAGTCTAAATTAACTGTAAAAGCTACACATATTGAGGTAGGTAATACGTACTAATTATAATTGGCTACCATCATAGTTCGACAGCTTGAATCGTTTAATTAACGCTTGGTAATTACATGCCAAAGTCAAACATTATCTATTAAGACTTATGTCACTGCAAATATACATACAGAAGTACCACGAAGTTGTCTAGACAGGGATTTGTGTGGTTTAGGGGAAGTTATACCTTGACTTTAGTAATACGAGGTTGAATTAAGAGTTGGGCCTCAGTTTCATGCCATTCAAAAGCTTCAAACATACGTTGTTCTGTTATTACCTAATTAGTTCCTGTAGTACTATCGTGTTCGTCGTAATAAGTAATTATAATTACTGTATATTATGAGAATAGAGAGAGAATAGACCGTAGTCATTTGGGGAGGCCTATGTTCAGCAGTTGACGTATTACGGCTGATTATGATGATATTTATCAATAATAATGCGTAAATAATTACTTATAAGTTCTGTCTTTATTTAATTTTATAAAAGGTTAAATAATTGCTTTCAAATCTATATTCGAAATGTTTATCGTAATTATATCACACAACATCATGTCCTTTATCCTTGAAGAGAAAAGCAGAGGTGCATATTACGCCACTTAATGCTACTGTACAATGTAACACCCACTTTTCACTATTTATGTTATGAGTCCCGTGTAATAGGGGGTGAGCTTAATACCGGACACAATTCCAGACTTGTGCTACTATTATTGAGATATTAAAAAAAAACCAGTAATAATTTGCCTGACACGGGAATCGAAACCTAGGCCCTTGCCCGGCAGTCGCACTTGCAACCACTCGGCCAACGAGGCAGTCTCTTAATTATTTATCATTCTAATTTAGATTTAGATAACTTCAGATACTTGCTTGATTAATAGTGACAGTACCCTATAATCAATATTATCACCTCTAGTTCAAAGACAATAAATACATATATCACGTTGGCATAACTGTAAATAGGTAACTAATGTCATCAATTGTTCTCTCTATAATATGTAAATGTAGATAATAGGCAGTATATTATATAATATTGATGAATATCATCCCTTTGTGTTTGTGTACAAACTATACAATAATATTCCATTCCATTTTAAATAATTATTTGGAGATCTACGTATAACTAGCAGAATTAATTGATAATATGTTCATTTGTTTGTTTGGTTTACCTGGTATTTCGTCGGAGATAGTGCAAATCCGCGGAACTAGCATAGTAAACAGTGTATGATATAAAAAATGTAATTAGTCCGTCAGTTAGATAATGAAAAATTATTAGATATATTTTTTACTTTGTCGTATAATAAAACAACACTTAGATAAAACGGATTTAAGTTTAGGAGTAACCCTATAAAATGTAGTAAATCGTGACGTCACACGATATTTCAAATCGACGATACATTTATCGTCGAAAGTATTAAATTTTGTAAGAAAAGAAAAAATACGTGTCTAATGTTTTAAAATAATCTACCAGACGGACATTAAGATAAAATTTAGGATACTACCCTATTCTGCGTATCTGACAAATGTAGTTAATTCAAGTTTTCGCGGAAAAATCCTGCAACATCTTAATTGGCTGCCACCGCCTTGACACGAGTTCATTCGATTTATTTTTAATATGTAAATGAGCTTAGAATACATGTACAGTATGTTTATTATTACTTCTTCACGTCCAAACTGCTGAATCGATAGAAATGACATTTGGAACATGGGTAGATTATGGTTGGAATATCACATAGGCTACTTTTGTCCTACAGGAACGCAGGCGAGGCTGCTGGCAGAAGCTAGTTTATTATCTAGGAGGATGTGTGATTCCTTAACCCACATCGTAGTCGCGGAGAACCTAACGGGTAGCCGGGGCTCCGGCTCGACATGCAGGAGAAGGAACGGGGTGGTTTTTAGTCAGTAAGAGTCTGACATTCCCTCTCGCCTCACCCAGGCGGGAGCAGTCATTCGATGATTTTCCCCCCTTAAAAAAAACCCACATCGTAAGGCTACTTCGTATAACTAATTTACTTAACTAAAAACTTTCTGTTTCTAAGTATATAGGGGAAGGAACATACTAACATGCAAGAGCAATTCCGTTGGAAACTTTTGCTAGTAGTTGCTAAGTCGCGCTGGTAAGCAGTGTATGCAAACTGGGCGGCGTGATCACTGTGCTTAACACTCCGTTACCGAGACCACTTCCCGTGTCTCTTGCTTATTGTCACGGAGAAGTGAGTGAATGGAGAGCGAACATCTTTGTGTAGGTATGTTTTATTGGAGCTTTTTCTGAAGTTTAGTTAACATAGTTATAGGGCGGAAAGACAGGTTACAGATAAGCGAGCGTTTGATTCTGTATATTTCTCTTCTGGGTATATATGTATTTGAGATGCCAGCTATAGCAGAGTTTGTTTTTAAAATGTTGAAGTTGTTTCCCATCTAACAAGATATTAACGCCATCCATAAATATGTATTTATAAATGTGTAATTTCTTTAAAAACTATTAAATAAACGCATAATTCCGGGTTTCTTCCTTGGAACTCCATTTGCTAGTCACTTCATGTCACTAACTTTACTGTTTATGGAGAGGAGAGTTCACGAAAATCTACTTTTGGATGAAACTAGACTAGGTTAAGTCACCGCTTTGTGAAGAAGATTCGCTACCAGCATAGTTTCATTAAAATACTAGTTAGCTTCATATTTCATCTAGACAGAAATGATGAGAATTTCAACTGATTGCCACCAAATTAGAATTTAAGCAGTGTTTTATATGTAGCATTTATTTATAATGTAGAATGTTATAATAGCTGACTGCACGGTTGGTACGGTGGCTGGGCTACCGGCTGCCGCGCAACGTGTCCCGTTTTCGATTCCCGCACGGAACAACACCTTGTGATCCACAAATAGTTGTTTCGGGTCTGGGTGTCATTGTGTATGTAAACTACTAAACCGATTGCTTTGAATTTTTGCAGACGTGAAGTTAGAAGTCTGGATTAACTCGTCGAGTACCGGTTTTATAGACACAATTAAAGAACAATAGGTCGCGGTCACCGGTGACCGCTTGGTGTTTGACAGTTTAAATAATAAGGTACTTTTTATCCCGGAAAATTTTGATATTCTCGAGGGAAAACAAAATTATTGGTATAGATGACGCTGTGTGTATTGGTATATGTCACATAGGCTACTTTTTATCCTTTTGTGACGCGAGCGAAGCCGCGGGTAAAAGCTAGTATTCTATAAGGCCCAATAGAGCTGATGTCGCTACGGAGCCGCAGAGGACTTAACTGCAGAGGCTCGAAGTGCGAGAGTAGGAACGGGGTGGTTTTTAGTCAGTATGAGTCAGTGACACTCTCTCTCGTCTCACACGGGCAGGAGAAGTCATTAGATGAAATCCCCCCTCGAAAACAAAAAAGAGTTCAAATCAATTAGAATTTCGTAAATGTAATATTAATTTTGGATTCAGAAATAGTTATTTCTATAAATAGCTACAGTAATTAAAAATATGCCGCAGTTCATTTTAAGGCTTGTAGGGTGCTTCTATTAATTTACTTTTGACACCGTCAAAGCAATTTTTATTTTCAACTTTCAATGGCTCGTTCTCTTGACACCTTGAGTGCTTACTCAGCTTAATTAAAAACCCTTAAGAATTTTCTTTGTACTTAATTCAAGTTCGCCAATAAAGGTGGATATTTTTAGTGTTCAAAATTATTATAAAAGAAAAGGTCATGCTAAATATTTTATCTTGTTGATTATGCGAAAAAATGTATTGACCTTTTAGTTTCTGAAAGCTAAAACTGTTCAATAAGATATTAATTACCCTTTTTTTAAAAAAAACGTAGCTTTAAATTAGGATTTTCTCCTGTGTCGTGGTTGTGTTTACAAACATACAAGTTCACAAACACTATGACACCCAGACCCGAAACCACAATTTGTGAATCACACAAAGTGTTGTTCCTTTCGCGACACGTTGGATGGCAGCCGGTTGCCCAGCCACCGCACCAACCGTGCAGTCAAAATCTTTTCGTTTAAGCTTCTTTTGAAATCGTCATGTATATTTGCCTGGATTACGGCTACCTATAAGAATTACTAATCCATCTTTTACATTGCAATACAAAAACCACTGCTTAATCAATTACAATTAAAGTAAAGTGCTCTAAATACCCGACAGATGGCCAAGTGACAGTGATGGTAAACTCACAATATCCCACGGGACCGCTTTACTTCGAAACTCTACAAAGCAAAACATCAGAAGTCAAATAGAAAAGTTTATCAATCGACCGATTAATTTTAAAAGCATTATCGTATTTAGTTACATTTGGGGTGAATATCATTTGACTTTAAAATCAAAGCCCTTTAAAATACTGTTTTGTAAATTCTTTGGTATATTGTCAAGACTAGGGTTGCATACGTCCGAAGATTTATGCAAATGCGCAGTAAAAGACGATTTTTGAGTGATGTGATAATGGGAACACGCCATTAACCTACTTTTTTATATCTAAGCATGACTTTATATTCTACACTATTCTATGTAAGTACATCAGTCGTACTATAATCTTTAATTTAAAATAAACTGCTGATTTATAAACATATTATGTTTTAAATCCAATTATCAACAAAATCACATGATAATATAGAAAAGTTTTCCCGGAAATTTCTACTTAACTTTGAGTTATGTTTACACAACGTCCAATATAGGTCGAAACCTCCTTCAACTTCCATATGTCTATTTGTGCGAGAGATATATCAAACTAGTTAGCAGGTAATGAGGGTAAGGGTCTCATATTTGTGTTGCTAGCCCTTAACTTTGCGTCAGGATTAACCTTTTAGTTCAATTTGAAGTAAGAAATATTAAATTGGGTATACGAATTACATTTCTCATATATTTTTAGTAAACTGTTCTTTACTAAAATACTGCATAAAATATCAGATATCATTCATGAGGTTATTAACGGACAATGTAGCGAGGTGTTGGATGCGTCACGTGTCGCGTCTCGACGTCGCGCCGTCGCGTCGCCACCGACTCTCTCGTCGCCTAGCAACGCTGCACCCCGCATTTATAATCTCCTCGGGTGTTCTGACCTCCTAGTACTTTGCACACAAATCGCTACAAACATGTTTTCAAATTTTCCATCGTGTATGTTAAATTATTGCTTGAATAAGTTTCTAAGAAATGCCTTAATATGCTATGGTACTTTAGATAAGTTCTCTTCAAATACTTGTGTAGTATTTTAAAGTTTTCCGTAGTAAAATTGAGAGCATAAATAACTGAAGGAAGAAAACTAAAACAATTACAAATGGAAACGTGGAGGAAGGAGAGTTTCAAAGAGTAACTAAACTACTTAGGTAGATACTTACTCTTTGAGTTTTTTGAACTGTGAAGTTTTAAATAAAACACTTTAAGTAGGTAAGACTTGGAATGCAATAATACTTACATTTTCCATGAAAATTTATTATAACAAAGAAGTTTTTTCAACATACATATTACTAACTATCCATTGGTTACAATAATTGCTAACTAGAGCTTGGAGAAATAGAAAATTGTGCAAGTGGAAAAACATTGCATGTGAGTTATTATAGACTTACAAAAGGAAGGGATTAACAATACCTAGACTGAAGGTTTTTGTATTGAATTTATTATTGAAAACACAGTAGAGAAAGTAATTTAATATTTAATACCAGAGAAAACCACAATTAAGCGACGATTTCTTTGTAAATATTAAATATAATACATGTATATTACACCACATACAAAACATAGATTTATGTTTATATTTGCATAAGTAAACTCATATTTCGCTAGTTTCCTTTCTAACTGTTTTACCACAAAATATTGGATTTAATTTTAGAGTTTCAGAATATCGCCACCAGTTTGAAAATACTAAATTTTATAATCCTTTCATCTATCACCTTAGGTACGGCACACGTTTTCTATTTTACTATAAATAGGTGGTAGCATTTGATTCCATTTATAAATTCACAACCTATTCATTTTTAAATAACAGTAAAATGTTCTTCTTGCCCCAAGAGTGCTACCGAGAATTCCAATCTTATACAAGCATAGCATGCTTATTTTAAAATGGTAATTATAAAAGGCAATCTTGTAGAATTCCGTATTCATTATACTGTTGGACAGCGGCCATGAGAAAGATAAAGATAGTTCCTTTAACTAGAAAAGAAAGATTCTTCTTTTAAACAGCGATTTAAAAAGTTTTGTCGGTAAAATATGTCTCTCTATCTGTCAGGGAAATTTAAATTTTAAATCATAAAAAATGTTTTGCTGTAAAGTCGAAAGTTGTTTAATAGAAGACAGTTTATGTCTGGTGAAACTTGTTGAGTACAGGGTGTATTTATTTATAAATTATTTTCCATATACCTACATTACATACATTTTTCGACAGCAAATTGTTGAACTACTCTCATATTCACTACAATTAATGAAGCATAATTATTTCCGAAGTATAGTTTGAAATTAAAACTATAGTTCTAATATTATACTTTGATCATATGACAAGACCACACATATTTGTGTCTTATTTTATTTTCCTTCTTGAATAATCGTCCTAATTAATAAAAATAATAATATCTATAATTATAACCACTATAGTCGTAGCTAAAAGAAACTTTATAGTCAGTAAAATATTTTAGAACTAACACAAACAAAACTATACTTAATATCAACATCGCAATTCCCTTTATACTCCACCAAAGGCTGCGAAAAATCAATTTTAAAACGTGCGACATTAAAAACGCAGTTTGTGGAAGCAATCAGAAAGCGCAATAATAGCCCGAAGCGATTACTTCGCTATTACGAAGTAGTCGGTAGCAATCTTCGACATAAATCTATTAAAACCTGGTTGTATCGCGACCGTGTTTTGTTTATGCGTGGTCAATCGAAAGAAATGAGTATTTTCTATTTTTAAAAGGATTTTCTATGGGTATTTTTAACTACATAATTTAAATATTTACATTTTAATATACTTATACGATAACACGAAATTTAAACTAGTTAATATTATAAATATAAACAACTAAACAACAACTTTATTTACACCTTAATATAATAAAAATATCAGCTTAACGCCACCAAAAAAAAAAATTAATTTTATTTACTTACTTATAGAGTTACAAGTAATATTTTTCAACATGAGTTCTATTTAATAAATTTTGTGAGGCATTAGTTTTACGCAAATCAATTTACTGATATCAATACTTTATAAAAAAATAACACGGTTCAGAGTTCCTCGTTTTCTTTTAATAAATCCTAATAAATTTCAAAAGTTACTTAATCAGAACGTGAGTAATTACATGCACAAAGTCTTCAAAACTCCACACAAAAATAATAAGTCAAAGGCGAAATACTTTGGAAAATAATTTTCTTCTTCCAAGCCGTGAGCAAAGTAATCTAAAACAAAACGTTTGTCTAAAACTTAAGTTTTCATAAGAGTGAGTCGAAAATGATTAAATACAAATTATAAAATAACAGAAGGCTGTTAGAAGTTGCTGCTAATCTCGATGATCCTATAGGGACGTGTGGCCACCCTAATGTGTCAACAAAAGGGTCTATTAGCCCCGCCAGGGTATTACCTGGCCAGTCCTTTGTTGCGTTTCCAGATTTCGGGTCACGTGTCATGTGATTAATTCGGGAAAAAGCCTGCGGAAACGGGAAGTTGGAAACAAAATGTCCACTCGTTAAGTTCGCTTTGACCGATAAAAAAAATTGTCCAATCCGTCGGAAATAACCTTTAAAGTTACTGTGTGATATTTGGTATAATGACATCATTCGGGAGATAACTTTCGCTTATTTTTATCACATTCACTTCACACTAGTTCCCAAAGGAATTGAAACTATTTCACTTACAATTTATAAAATAAATGTTTTTCCACTCAATTTCTCCGAAGCAAACAAAGAAAATGTAAGGCGAGTAAAGAGAATAATTTGTATTTGCTCACGGCAGCCAATCATTGTTTCAATTATCGGGTATTGCATTGGTGTAATCATACGAACCTTATGCGATCGATAACAATAACTTGTCAAAGAATAATGAACATGAGAAGTAATATTACATACCTACTTTATTTCATATATAATTATTCACATCCATGCATATATAGCCTCACTCTCGTGTTTTCTGTATCATACCTTATATATTTCATTTTCTAAATATGTACATACATCGTTTTTTTTGTCATTGAAAGCCATGATTATCACACTTTTTAACCTCCGACAGATAGGCACAGGTTATGTTATAAGTTCCATACAATAAGAGTGAATAATACATAACACATAACATCACACTCTTTACCCCGAAGGGATAGACAGAGGTGCACATTACGGTAGTTAATGCCACTGTGCAATGTAAAACCCACTTATTTATTTTAGAGTGAATAAAAACTGAAAATAGCCCAATAAAACGTTCCTCGGTCCAGAAATCTAATCGAGACTGTAAAAGGGAAACAAACACCTACTTATAACTAATATAATATTTAATATTCAATTAATTTTAGCATCGCAATCAACCGACCGATGCGTTCAATGACGTCAACGATGAAACAAACAATTCGCAATTAGGGATCGTAAATCATTTGTATGGCAAATAATAATCTTTACTGTAACCCAATACAAAATAATGAGCTGTTAGTCAAACTGATCACTGATTTTGTACTGGATTAATATGGTTTGTGGTTATGTCTAAACATACCTGTATAATGTAGTGGTTTTGACCAGATTAACTGTTTGATTAAACAATGCACTCGCTATAATAATGAAGAGTTGGAAACCTACACTAATCAATGGAAAATAAAATAGAATTTGAACTCTAAATAAGTAAAACTTGGTCTTATCGGACGTGACCGACTTGACAACAGTAGTTTTGAGAGCTGAGAACTTGATTCTCCAATATGGAACTATCTACAACAGTATGATTTGATTTGAACAGACGAAAAACAATGTAAAATAAATAAATGATACTCGTAATACCTTAAAGCCGAAATAAAATATAGGCAATGGAAAATAACAAGGAGTTTCCAGAAACCATAATCACTACTGACCCCTTTTGATCCCTTGTTCAAACTTCAAAGGACGCGTAATCTACTTATACAGAGCCATATACTATAAAATTTCCAGAAAAATGGATTATGTACCTACTGAGTCTATAATAAGCTGATATAGTTGTTTTAGTCAGAGTATATCTAAACTCTACTATTTATTACAATGTAGCATTACAATGTAACTAAATGTCTGATAATTTTCTTCCACGATTTTCCGGATAATTTTCATCCAACACTCTTTTCAAAAGAACCCTTTTTCCAGTTCACGTTTGAAGAAATATGTACGATAATAACATCACTTATCAGGTTGTAAGATGTATGTATCTGATTACAAGGAATTTGAAAATATAAATTGCAAAGATATATTAGCCTAATCGACGAAAATCAATGCATGAAATTGAAATACCAAGAATTATATGAAATGTATATTTTTTTTCAATTTTCTATACCTTTTTACCATGAAGCCTACCATGCTATTTATGTAGTTATGGTGTTACGTTGCAAAGCCTAAAACTTTATATTTAAAGAGGTGATAATTGTTTCGACCAGGAAGCTATAAAGTGAAATATAACACTAGTATAAAATATTAATTACTTTATTAAGTTTTATTAGTCGTGCAGGATATCCAATGTAAAAGGTAACATTAAAATAAACTGCACTATTAGCAACAAAACGCTGCAATCATGTGTGATCGCATTCTCAAGCCAGTACTTAATGTAATTTTCTGTGTTTATTTAATTGAAGTGCAATTTTCTTCAGTTAAAGTTTATTATTTTAAAAAATTACATAATTCACGTAGATTAACGGAAAGTTTAAAATTACGACTAATACTTTATACTTTTATCATCATAACATCACACCTTTTATCCCCGGCGGGGTAGGCAGAGGTGCACTTACGGCACTGAACACTAACTTTTCACTATTAATGTTATAAGTTCCCCAATAGGGGGGAGTCTATTGCCATATACTGGGCAAAATTCCAAATTCCGTACTACTACTGAGAATAAAAAAAAATGTAACTTATAACAAATAACAAGGCTGATAAAAATTAATTTTATTAAATTAGTACCTATATTATACTGCTTTCTGACGTAACAGTTTGAGGTGCTTAATTAGTTTCAAGCCATTATCAGAACCAATCAGAACTCATAATCATGTGTAGTATCGACGTTGATCAACATTACGTTTATTCTAATAATAAAGTTCTAGCCTTTATTGCGTTCTTCATTTAATGGAAAATATCAACTATTTACTTTTAAATAAAAAAAATATTAAGGCATAAAAACTAGTAAGGGCTGATGGCAATACGGAGCCGCGGAGGACTTCACGGGTTGCCGGAGCTCCGGCTCTAAAGCAGGAGTAGGAACAGGAAGGGAATAGGAAATTTAGTCTGTAAGAGTCTGATGCTCCTTCTCGCCTCATCAAAGACGGGAGAAAACATTAGATGATTTTCCTAGCTCTAAAAAAAGCATAATAGCTACTATAGTTATACACATATATAGTTGCAGGTAGTAACTGCCCTTTAGACCATGATATTGCAGTTCCTACATGTACCTGTGTAACCCTTTCGATCCTCGGGGAAATACCATTAATGTACTATTATAATGCACTATAATAAGAAACCTTGTTGCATAATCATTTCAGGAAATTAACTTTTGGTACAAAGAGGTTAATCTTGTTAATAATGACTTACAGTTTGGTTTGTGATTCATATCTTTAGTAAGCAAGTTAATATCAAACACTTAGTTTGTTTTGTGGAAAATGAAAAACTTAATAGTTCTCTCTCTTTTACTGATTCTAAGATATTTAGACAAAAAATCTAATTTCCAAGAACCTAGCAAAACTTCAATAGGCTCACGATTAAGCTTTAGATGAAAAGGACCTGACTTTATCTAGTCAAAAGATTTTGATTAAAGTCTTGATCATTGAACTCAATTTCAAAAACAGTTACTCTTAAATGTCAATACGACGAAATCTTAAACCCTGTAAATGTTAGTTTGTAAGATAAATCGTATCGGATAAGATTAATTATCATCGACATCCGATGACTCGGCATGATAATGGCAGATAGTCAAGGGAAGTTGTGTTTATATTAGTCGGTTGGAGTCGTTACATAAATCACTGGGGACGAAATCGGTAGCCTTGACGTTTTGTTTAATCAGAATTCTGTAAATGAACTTTCCAGTAATTCAACGAACTGATAAATTACTGTTAAGGTACCTATAATCTTAGTTACTAAGGAGATGTGAGTGCCCAAAAGTAATAATAAGGTGTATTTGTCAAAGGTTCTCTAGACTCTAGAGCCAAATAATACCTCTACAAGTTCAATCACTGTACTTCATTCTTTAACTAAAAGATAATTATAACTACTATGTAATCACAAGTATTACATTCCACATGGTTCAAATATGGCTTTCTTTTATTTCAAACGTACCTATCTCCATATACATTACTTGTCACCATTGCAACCCGTATGAGTTCAGATACAACTTACAATAGAACTGGTTTCAACGATTGTCACTTGATTGGAATAAATCAATAAAAGACAAGACCATAGGTTTTACTAAAAAATAACCTAAGTTTAAATGATAATTTATTTTCATAGACATATCCCATTATTTACCCCTTGGAAGAGGTAGGTACTTATACATAGAAGGAAAATGCATAATCAATCTTATATATTAGTTGGTAACAGTCAAATGGCTTTTATTTATTTACTCAAACCAAGCAATGTCAAGTAATAAAAACGATGGACAATTAATTCCCCATTAGACACGGCAAGATGGCCTTATGCCTACAAATTGAATATGAATAGAATCTCCTGATTTCCTATTATGAGGCAAATGATTTATTGTAGTCATAATGGATTATATAAATAAGATAATAATTTATCACTTTTGTATGTTTTAGCTTTTTATTTTTTCATAAAATCATTCTTACCAATAAATGTTATTATAACACTTATTACGATAAGGTAAACTTAAAAATATTATAAATGACGAGTCTCAAGTTACATTTTAATTTTAACTTCCAGTTAATTTTTTGAGGCGATTGATTCCTTCTGTTTACTGTCACGCAATATTGTATTCAACATGTGAGTAACAATGCTTTAAAGATTACTTAAATCGTATTAAATCTGTTGTTTCGTGTCTTCAAATACACATAAAAACTTTGTACAGTGGCCAGCACATTAATCTACTCCAATGTGTTATTTTGTCATTGGATTTTCGACTTTATACCTAAAAGATAGAGTTGGAAATCTAAAGAAATTTGATAGAAAAGACTAGGTTAACATGCTGCCCATTGTACAACTGGAAGATAATTGTAGCCACTATGTCTGATTACTGTTCACTAAAGGATTCTCTTGAAGCAAAAATTCTCAACTTGATTGCGTATACAAAGAAGATTTGTAGAAAATATTATTTAATACAATTTACTCGAACAAGATAAGGCAGAAGAGCTTTAACGTAATCTAATTCCTTTCCTTGACTTTTATAAATTGCTCCAGATAACGAACTCTAGATGTTTTCCTTCAATTTTCATTTTGTAAGACATGCTTCTTCGATGTTATCGAGGTCAGAATAATTGCTTTGTTGAATATTTATTGCAGGCTTTTGTATTCACAAACATTCCTAGTTCAATTGCATGTATTTTATTCTTGTAACGATGCAAGCCCAAATATCATAAAGTTCCGCTCGGTTCGTCAAATGAGGTATGTAGGTCTAATATTAGATGATATTGATTGGTACTGAAATTGCTAAAGCCACTCATTGCAACGCCCTAAACTCACTCTATTTACATTAGCCGGTACTATAGATATATTCATAGTCGGTACGGTACATAAGGTTCATCCTTATTCTCGCAATCTATATCTAATTAAAAATGTTTTCCTCAAAATTGGTTTGATTTTGTCATGCTAGTAAAAATATTATAGAATTTGTAAAAAACATGACATAACGTATAATATCACCCTTTTTATCCTCGAGGTATACATTACGACAATTAATGCCCCTGTACAATGTAGCACCTACTTTTCACTATTTATGTTATGAGTCCCATGTAATAGGGGGTTGGCCTATTGCCATATACCGGGCACATTTCCAGACTCCGTACTACTACTGAGGTTTTTTTAAAACCCAGTTATACTCTGCCGGACCCGGGAATCGAACCCGAGACCCCTTGTCTCGGCCAACGAGGCAGTCATAATAACGTTCTAAAGAACTTAAATATATCAAAAAGTACATATCTACCATACATACTAAGGTACCTAATGCAACTTCATAGGAAGTGCCCAATCCAAGCGCGCAGTGGGTAAATTAATTAGTCTAAGACACAAAAACCCTCATTTATCAGTACCTTTTTACTTTTATTTCAAGGAAATAATGGAATAAAAGTGTTTTTGCAACGTCTAGAATAAGAACCAGTCTTTGTTTTAGACGAATTGAGTTTTGATAAATTGAATGGAGAGAAATTAGAAGAAAATTTTACTTTTGTTTGGAGAAATTTTTCTTTAGCAGACTTTCTAAAAATCGGACTAGTAAAGTAATGAACTGCTCACCTCAGGAATGATGTCTATGTTGTTTTTGTTACATATTTACACTTAAATTCATTATTACACTACTTTTAAGGATTTTGTGATCTCTTCACAACTCCAAATTAATGTTTTAAACGTTGCCCCGTACTAAGATTTTCGCCTATGTTTTGGGTTCGTTTACACATACATATCACACCCAGACCCGAAACACCAATTTGTGGATTGCATACAGAGTTGCTCCGTGCAGGAATCGAAACTGCAACGCGTTGCGCGGTTTGCGCGCGCCAGCCACTGCGCTAACCGTGCAGTCAATTAATAAAGATACAAGCGAAACATTCTTCGGTTTATTATGAGTCATACTGCAATCAATAAAGTTCTATTTGCAGTTACTGTTTGTTACAATCCACGGAAATTATGATGATTTCAACGTGAATTACCATATTGTGTGTTGACTATGAATATTTTAACACTAAATTGTGAGGTTATTGTGCCACTCTCGATAGTTTGTTATTATTATTGTTATTATATTTAAATAATAATTATCGTATAGAACGTGACTAAGCGGCTGCTAGGGATTGTTTCAGGCATAGGTGATGCTATTGTATCTATGCAAAAAAACATTTTAAAATCTTAACTGAACTGGAAAGAAAAAAGAAAAATTGTTTATTTGCACATCCTCACAAAGTACAATAACATACAAAAAAAAATTATACATACAGTGAAGACTGTTTTGTTATCAATTATTATCTTTTAAAATGTAACATTTGATCTGTTAATTACTTCTACAAACCATAGCATTCTATAATAATTTTCTAGTAAAGAATCTCCATGACTAATATCATACAGATCGTAATGATATGTTCCAACCGATGTCAGTAGAATACATGGTCTTGAATCAGGAAGAGGCGTGTCTTTTGTGCCGTAGTACACATTAGTCCTAGAACAAACCGTTAGGAACGTTAAGACTTGCGTTTACTACTATTTATTCATTTTGTAGATATAAGTATATTAGTTACTTACTATTTCGTTGTACAGGAAGATTGCATTGGATTTTTACTAAAAGCATGCAAGGTTCAAATGCATTTTTATGGTCTATGCGAAGTTTTTTTGAAGAACTTTACTTCTTTGTATTTACTAAAGTAAAGTACATCATGTCTCTCCTGTAGTACGGTAATCGGTCTGTGCTAAATATAAATATATTATAAACTATCACACCCTAGTCCACATTCCCACCCCAGATAAATTCATAAAACTGAAGAATAGCTCGTACTTATTCAAATAGCGTCCAAGTTAAACGTGAAACTGTAAACTTTTGACGCGGACATCAAACACCTTGGCTGATATTAAACCGGTTTGTTCTGAGCTTCTTACAAACTATCACCGTAATATTTAAACTGAAACTTCGTGTAACTTCGGAAATGTTCGTAAACATTCGGGAAAGCGAAAAAGTAAAGTTTAGCAGCTTTATATGAGCAAACAGCTTGTAGTGAAATGGATATCGCTATGTTCGACGCAGCTGTGGTGCTAACTTCGTCACTGATTTGTGCACACGCTTCGGATGAGTGATGAAATGAATTTTGGAGCTGACACAGCTAGTGCATCTAATCTATATAGATTTCTACAGCTAATGGATGCTGCTAGATGGTAATTAATTAAATTGGCACAGACAAGTTTTTGAATTTGAGTGCGATGTTTGTAAGAAGAACGGGTTAAATGTAAGTGGCATTCGGTTTCCAGTAGGTATGTTTTGTAAGAGAGTTTTATCCTATTACAGAAGCATTGGTATTAAGACTCTAATTAAAAATAATATGAATTATAATTTAAATCAAAAAATAAATAAATATGTACAACGTTAACCGCCGCGTAGGTCACCGGGGTCACCGGTGACCTACGCGGAAAAATGTTGAAGGCAAATCCTTCGCTAACGAATTAGCGAAGGATTTGCCTTCAACATTTTTCTGCCGGCAGTCAAAGGCTTAAGATACACTATAGCTAAAAGATAAAAATTAAATAAAAGAAAACTAAACATAACTACTTCCACACAGCATCAAAAAATTCGTCTTCGTTGACAAAGTACCCAGAAGGCTGGCAGCTTTTTTTTAGAGGGGGTAAATCATCCAATGACTTGACCGAGAAAGAAACCAGCCCTCTGGTCACGACATGCGTTGACCAGGCGTTTTGAAATGTTTTTATAATTAAAACTGTTGGTATTCACTTAAACATAATATCCATAGCAAAGTTATTGATTACCGATTTACTCCTAAACTTCCCCGCGTGAAGGTGGTAATATTAGTGGACCATCTGTGCCGCGTCTCCCCTCGGGAGATGCACCAATATTTGAACACGGCGGTATGTTCAACGCAAATAATAACTCGGAATAAATTGTAAGTAGCTTCAATTGCCCTTTTGAGGGATTAAATATGTATTTAATACTGAATTTATGGGGTTATTATGCATTGAATTGTTTTCTGTAGCATGTGAATAATAAATTGGTTTTTGAGTGGGTTCTGCCTTGTTTTCTGTATAAAGTCTTAAAAACAAAATATAAACTTCTGATAAATACATTGTTTGTCAGTAAAACAATAGATAACAAATGAGACGGACACATTTGCATCGAATAATCTAAAGACATGTTAGAAATTCTTTCCAATTATTTACCGTCATTCTATAAATGAGTTTTGTAATGTCGAAACTGCACAATCAAGGCAGATTCACAAAATTTTAAGAAACAAACTCTTAAGTCCTTCACCATCGTATTAAATAGTATTTAATGTATAAGATTAACAATTTGATTGTCCAAAGTACAAACTTATCTACGTACAACAATGCAACAGCTGTGATTCAGTGGTACCTACCTTTAATGATTATTTAATAACAGTATAAAACTGTTATCTTGTCACGGGGACAATTCCGTGCAATTTGTCACTCATTATTACTTGATTGTCATGCCAACGACCGTTCTTGACCGACATTTGGACGGAAAAAGAAGTAATTTTTAAGATATAAGTCTCGATATCATCACTAGTTTGTCATTTGAAGGTGTTGGGTAAGTTGTTCACAGTCAATATTTCGTTAAATATTTTTTATCAGCCGTGGTCGTCTGCAGGGTAAAGATCTCCCTAACCTCCTTTCACTGGTCTCTTCGTAGAAGTTTCTGTGGCCAATCCTTTTGATAGGTATCAAGATCAACACGCCATCTGAAAATTAAATTAAAATTATTTGTTTTTATAATAACTATCGTGTGACATACTAAATTAAGTATGTGGTTCGAAACTAGTAGAGCTTTTCTCAATATATTCACGTGAGTAACCCGCGATTTTACCTAATTTGTAAATAATAGTGAACAAACAGATATATCAGTTTCGATAGGAGTGCTAAAAAGGTTCCAGATTAATTGTTAATAAAGGAGTTTTTACAATTAATTACAATAGTAAAAACGTCTGCCCGGGCGTCCGTTATACAATTTCATCCTAAAACAACAGAAAAATCAACTTCATCCATTATTCCACTCACATTACAAAACATATAGGTCAAAAACGTTCCCAAATTTGAAATCAATAAATCAAATACAATGACAGCCCCATGGGACACCACTAGGTTAGAGCCCTGAGGGCCGCCGGCTTTTAATTTAAAAGCTATTTTATGTAACAACTTGGTCCATAGGTAGGGAAACCACTCATTTCTGCTTATTTTTCACTCATATCAATCAATCATGTTCTTTGTTAGAACGAGCAAACAATGCCGGCTTTTTAGAAAAATCTTTACCTACTGTTGCCTGAAGTTTTTGAAGTTATTTGAAGCATTATTAATAACGACATTATATTCACAATTTTCCCTGAAACCCAAAATTCAACATAACATAACTTCTCGCCTTTTATCCCCGAACCCTGAGCCTAATGTCATATACCGGGCAAATTTCCAGACTCCGTGCTATGATTTTTTTAAATCCTAGTAATATTTTACCCGACCCAGGAATAAAAATCCGGCCTCTTGCCCATGAGGCAGTCAGGCCAAAATTAAAAACAATGTTTAATCCATCAAACGACGTTACTGAAAGTCAAATAACTAAAATAAAAGTGGCTCTCCGTCGATCGGTTCATTTGTAAACGTATTTATTTGTTCATTATAATTATAAATCTTAAGTTCTTAATCTAATTTACAAATGCACATCGCACAATACACACATGACTTATCTTACGATATATCTTAGAGGTGTCACAGTCGCGCGGGTTTCTAAGCATTAATCTCTCTTCTTTATTATGAATCTTACATTATTTATTAACTAGGTTGGTATTCAATGGTACTTTGACCCCAACCAAAAGTGCAGTCGGATATTAAATCGATAATACAAAGTTACAAATATAGATGCCTAAAATACATTTAAGCTCGAATTTTGGCTCCAAATATCTTATTTACTAATTAGTGAACAGCGTTGTGGATAGTGCGGTGTTATTATTAAAGACAGAAGTTGAATTTGCAATCTAATTTCTAGCTTATCTAGTTGGTTTTAAAGACGTGACTGCAAAAACAGGTCTTCACAGGAAGGTGTCATAGAATACGTTGCGCCGTGGGGTCTCTGGGGCTGGTCTACTAAGAAGACCCAGTGCCTCCTTCAGGTTCGGATGGTGGCAACCGAGGAGGTTTTAGCGAGGTGAGAATCCCACGCTCCCTAGTCTTTTTACCCAAAAGCTAGTCGCCTTTTGAAGGTTTCCCCTGGTCAACAAAAAAAAGTATACTGTGAAAAACTTGACACGTTGTTGACGGTCCGGTGAGTGCAAGCAGAAGTTATTAAGCTAAGGTTAAAAGTTAAACGTTTAACTATTAAGAATTTTCCACTATTACAATATTAAATAACGATAGAAAAAAAAACATATATACCTATTCAAAAATGATACTGAAATAATATAAACATATCCAAGAATATTTTCCTGTAAGTACTACATGAAAATATTTTATGCGAATTTTACAATCCAAACTGAATGTGTTATAAATATTTTCTCGAATATTACCCACCTTCCCATTCCTTGCATAGCTCGCAGCGGAATTCGTATCCAAATCGTATTTTTATCAGGAAATGGAATATGTATTAAAATTCGTTGAATTTGTTTTATAAGCAGTGTTATGATAATTCATTTTTCATTTTGTTAATGGGAATCGATATTTCTATGAGCTATTTATATTCATTCACAGACACATTTACATAACAGTTAGAAAGTAGTTATAGGGCCGATTTTACCAACGCCAGTTAAATTTTATCAAAGGATTAAGTTCGAATATTTGACAATTCTTCCATACTATAAACTGTCAACTGTGAATTTTATTCTACAGTTAAGAATTAACAGACTATTGAAAAATCAGCCCCTAGTAAAGTTGTTACATCTTTGATAAGAAGTGAGTGTTTTTTATCTAATGCTTCGGAAAAACTCGTAATTTGGAATGACTTGATGTCCTGTTTTGACTAAGGAGATATTCAAAAGATTAATTAGAGAAGAGTTTCAGTGTACTTTATAAGTAAACAACAACACCAACAGTCATATAAAAGAGAATCCCCTAATAAAAGAAACATCCGGCCATCCATTTCCATTCATACAGTGTAACGAACAAATCCACTATAATGTTAACTAACTTCAAGAAACAAAGCAAAGAGTCAAAACAAGAATGAGCGAGGCATTGTGGTGCCAACAACCTGCATAACACAATTTCTTGTGCCAGCACTTCCAACAGAGTTAAGAAAGAGGAAATTGCAAGCCTGAACTATTTATGGCTACTAAAGGTGCAACTCGACTTTATGGGACTTTTGATATACGCTTTACATTAGTACCGCAGTATGAGAACATATGAGTAACCACTGTAGATCGATGTTCTGGATTTTATTAGCTTTAGGTTGATAAGTAAGTGAAAACATTATTTTTCACTTGGTTTAAAAGCGTTTTTCTTATTTACGTTTTATTGGTAGGTAGTAATAAATTATGTATGTCTTTTCGGTTAAGATATGTGATGTCATAAACTAACGGACTGCCTGATTAATCTAGTGAGCGAAAATAACGCGTTTAGAATAATAAATCATTTTTAGTGTGGGAGAGCCATGCTTCGGCACAAATGGGCCGGCTCGACCGGAGTGATACCACGGCCTCACAGAAAACCGACGTGAAGCAACGCTTGCGTTGTGTTTCGTCGTGTGAGTGAGGTTACCGGAGGCCCAATTACCCTCCCCTTTCCCAATCTCCCCAATCCCTGAATCCCCAACGATCCTCAAACTCCTAATTCCCAAATGGCCGATAACGCACTTGTAACGCCTCTGGTGTTCCAGGTGTCCATGGGCGACGCCGATTGCTTTCTATCAGGTGATCCGTCTGCTCGATTACCGGATTATGCCATAAAAAAAAAATCTTATGTGATTGCATGACTTTGGAAAATTGTTCTATGTAGATGATCCTATTTTAGTTCTGTACAGCTCCTTATTCCGTCGTAATCTCTACACTAGAAAGGCAACTGAAGTTTCGAGCAATTTTCGGTGAAGGTACAGAGTTCCGTAAGTAATTCAATTTAAAACTTTAAGTGAGAATACCTAACGCCTAAAGTAGAATCTCCTCGAAACTTGACTATTCTTAATAAGGTCACAGGGATAGTAGTGAAGTTTGTCAGAGAACTGATGAATTTTCATTTCTTGAGCTCATGAATAATTATTTATATTTTTTCTAAAAAGAGGTAAAAAGAAGTAAAAAGGTAAGGTCATGATTAACATGGTGATTTTATAAGTACTTAGATGTTATTTATTTTAAACTAGCGACCCGCCCCGGCCCCTTCGCACAGGTGCATTATGCATGTAATATACATATAAATCTTCCTTAAGAATCACTCTATCTATTAAAAAAAACGGCATCAAAATCCGTTGCGTAGTTTTAAAGATCTAAGTATACTTACATAGGGATAGACAGACGGCGGATAACGACTTTGTTTTTATTATGTAGTGATATGCTATAGTATGCCAACAACCACTGAAATAAATAAAAGGAATTTACTGAAGCAAAATAAGGACATGTGTTCAATAAGTACGCAAAATGTTTGCTAACATTCTCTTTTTTCAACAACACCTTAATACAAATTGTAAACTGCGACAGCAATAACATCCTAATGAACACAACTCAGCTGTACCTATTAAAGGGCTCATAACAAAACATCTCAATCCGTTTCAGACATAACGCAGCAATAATACGTACCCTCGGTAGCTGTTACACAAAGTTTCCCGTAATAAAGTTAGGGGCATCAGACAAACGTGATGGCTTCTGACATTCGTACCAGGTTCCAACTACGCGCAGATGTCAACTATAGATATTAGTTCAGCTAGACGATTTAAAATTTAATCAAGGAGTTGAGCTAAAGTGAATTACTTCTTAGTTGGTGCTCGGAAACAAATTGTTTGAAGTTGTGCATCATGTTTTGTTCATTCAAGAGCTTTAATAAAAATTGCCTACATTTGTTATAAGACATTTGTATTACTTCGAATTTTCTTATACCTTCAGAGCATAATGATAACCAGTTTATTAACAGCAAAAAGTGATAAAAATTCATATCATATCATATCCACATATCCACATATGCATAGTGCTAATTCAGTGAAAAAAAACTTAAGTATTATAATGAAAGGGTTATTATTATAAGGAAGCAAAATGATTAATATTTAGCGTTAATATTACAACTAAAATGATGCAGATGCACAATGCACATAGCTTCCATAAAATGTAACTCAAAAGCGAGCAAAGTCACACCTAAAATTGTTACATACTCCGAAAATAATGTTTCCTTGTACGGGGGAAAATCTAGATACGTACAGCAACGTACAAAGAGATTATCATACAATCAGGAGATAAAGGTGTTCTTAGACTGTGTTCATATGGGTAGGAAAATGTAAAGAGTTCTAATAATTCTACGTCATTTGTTTGATTTGTTACAATTGTACATTCGATGATCTTCGTTGTTGAATTGAAATGGAAATGACCTCTGTATCATACATTGTTCAAAAACATCGATAAAATATTGTTATAGCGTCAATTCCTTTTAAAAATTCTGAAAAAAAGAAACAGAAATAAAAAATGTTGCCTTAAAAATAAAATAAATTTTGCAATGGTTTATGTCCAGTGAGAATAAAATCAAACAGTGACCTTGGTCAAGAACCACTTTAATTAATTGTGTACATTCTTTAACAAGCTAATCATTTTATTGCGACTACGACATCATTCTTTCAAAGTTTAATATAACAAAGTACAAAATTGAATGAATGACTCAGTAAAACACAGACTAAAAATGTCATGTGATTCCTTTTTCAAATATAGAATTCAACTGTCAAGTTGTGTAGACCATTGCGCTGCCGGCTGGCTGAATTTATGTCTTGAAACCTTTAAAATATGTATTTTGCCAGAAATAAAAATAACTGCATTGAACTAGAATCAAATTAATCGTTTTAATTCGATTTTTCATGAAATGATATCTTTATATAAAAGATATTTTTAATTAATTATGAAAACACCAACACGACTGAATGACGTAATAAATCCTACTAGGTACTAAATAAATACTATCTTGGAAATATGGAAATGCTCAATCTAAAATCATCCTTAGACACAAACATGTAACACAATTGTAACAAAAGATCTCATGGAAATTGTTTGGTCGTCGCTTAAGGCGCTTGCCTACAATTAGGGGAAAGGTGACCAAAATGGCCTTCTAACAAGGAAAACATCCCAGAAAGGTTTGGACAATGGGTCCCGAAATAATCGGTGTTCCCCTTCTCGGAATGCTATTGTCAGTGTTTGCCTCAGGTTTAAGATGATTGTTTTTGTAGAAGGTCAATTAGGCAAATTGCCCAAACAAACACTCAAAGCAAACGAAATTCGGAAATCAGTTTAACAGGTAGAAAAAACATACGGATATAGTTGAAACACAACCTATAGCTTACTTACAGGTTACCAGGAACACAGCACTAATTATTTTGTGATTGCTAATTAAAATCAGTGACGCACGTAATTTAGGTAGAATGTTCCTAGATAAAGCGTAGCTTTTGTTAAAAGCCTTGTTTTCTAACAAAAAACGTATTAAAGTGTAAGCTTTTCAAAAAGCTATCATAATTTTATTTTTAAGTAGCATCTAGGAAGGGGTGCTATTGTTTTGGTTACTTTGCGCGATTAATCCATTAGGACGCATTTCAAACATGATTAAGCAACGTTGCTACTTTTGTGCAACCCCTTAAGTTTCCAGAAACCATTATACGCCATCTTAATGCTGTTCTTTTCAGAAAACGAACCATTTATTTAAGTGGGGAAGCACACAGCTTGTTAATTTTCGTACACAACGAGAACCCCTTACATTTCGAATGGGCAATTTCACCACAAGAATAAAAATTGAAATATCATCCCATTTACGAAAGAAAAACGATTAAACCGATAACAATAGAATAGAATGCAAACCCTTATTTTACTTTAAAAAATAGAAGCTAAAAATATGATGACAATCCTCTTGTTGAAAAGTTACGTAAGATTTTAATTTAACCGTTTAAAGATCTTCTGGTAAGTAGTAGTACACACCACAGAGAATGACATTCCAGCAGCCCAAATACTCTAAAAATAAGCGTGATGTTTATACTTCAATATTACGTCCCATTTCCGAGCTCACAGTGTCAGTAAAAGAGGCACAAACGTCAGTCGTGTCAAGCCTTGCCCGCATCTGCACGAGCCATAAACAATTGCCTGATTTGGAACGCAACTACTTTTTTCGAACGCATTTGAATAAAAAAGGCGCGAAAATAGAATGTGACAGCCTTGAACTTTTTTATCTGTATCATTTGTGTTTTGTTTTGTAAAAGGTTTATTTTATGATGGAGCGTTTTGTTTTATATTCGGTTTTCGTGATATTTTTAACAAATGGTGAGTTGAATTTTATTTTATTTTATTTTCGCTTTTAATCTAACAAGTACTTACTTACGTATTAATTGATTCTTTATTTTTTGTTCTCGATTAAATATTTTTTGATTTCAATGCAAGTTCTCTATATAAGTATTAATAATGAGTTACGTAAATTGGTTAATGCAATATAGGCGACTTGTGCCGTTAATATGCAAAACTTAAGCAAAGAAACAAGTTGTGGTATAGGCAAATAAGTATGTAGATAGGTAAATACCAGAAGTTTATGTTTACCTACCGTGCTTACAACCAGTAAGTATGTACGTAACCGTTTGACATTTATAGTTTTACTAAAATTAAGTGATAGAGATGCATTTTGTTATATAATTATCATTGAATTAGTTAAAAGGAATATGACGTTAAGTCAGTAATTAAGTAATACCTATATTGAAATCAAAAAGTTAAATGACATTATTTGTGTTTAGAAGTTATATTTTATACTAAATCCTGTACTACAATTATTATTTCTTAAAATACAGAATTATCAAATAAATAGGGTTACGCGGAAAATTGTCGGAATCGGTTTGTAAACATTGACGCAAAGGTTTCGATTTGATCACATTTGCTATCTGGTAAAAACGAAATTATTATTACATTTTGTGAGGGTTATCTCAAAGGAATAACGAATTTAATCAAAGGGTAATTTATATTAATTTAAAACATACTTAATTAGTAAAAATACGTATTTTCATACGGTGAGAAATTTTTGTAAAGGTTCTAGTAATTGATTCAGAGATAATAAAAGAAGTTATGAGAGAGAAACTCTCTGGAGTGGGATTGAAAAAAAAAAATGAATTCGTACATAGACTGTCCTATACACGTAGATAATATAAAAAATAACATTCATTATTAACACACGCACGCACACATATATTAAGAATAACATACTAATGATTATGTATGCAGTGTTTATTGTCAATAATTTGCAACAATAATGTCTAGTATTGCAAAGTTTGCAATTACAAGGCCAAAGTAATTTTGCACAAGTAGGTCCCAATAAAAGAGTTGCAGGTCAATCATTGTATCAATAGACAATGATCTTGGCCGACACTTGGAGTGTCATGTAACTTTACAATGATTGATTGCAAGGACTTTCGCAGAATGTGTGAGACATTTACGTCACAAGTCTTATTATTGATCTTGTTACAGTTTCTGATGGGTTTTTACAAAATTCAAATGGGTACTTAACTTACATAATATTTGGTAAAGTGTTTTTATACTTATTTAATGTTCGAGTTTGAGTTTCTTTAATTGAAAGGTTAAATCTGAAGCTGGATTGGAAATATATCTCATTTTATTTGATTTTAGACGAAGATTATGTAAAATTATTTCACATAACGGTACTTATAGACATTAAATAATAGCGAAACACGGATTTTTAAAAAATTATCACTAGTAGCACAGAGTTTTTTTTTTATATTTGATGGGCCGACGTTTGAAATTGGAATCTGGAGTCTGGTATTGTGCCTGGTATACACCAGCCCTAGCTAGCTAGCCCCTTATTACATGGGTTAAAAGTGGGTGTTACACTGTACACTGGCATATTTACCGTAATGTGCACCTCTGCCTATCCCTTCGGGAATAAAAGGTATGATGATGATATACGAAACAAATAGGAGAGTTCTTTTGCATCTTTATACATATGTTGGTTTCCAGTATAGATATAGACGTATCCTGAAAATACTATAGGTTTTCTAACAACTACTAACATGTTTAATACGTTAGGCACAAAAAGCACACCCATGTTTTTGTCCATTTACAAATCATACTAAATGATTTAATTGAACCCGGTTTTTGCAACTACTTTTTCGTCGATATTTTTGACGTCATAAATGCAACAGCAAATTCAATAACAAAGTCGAGGGCAAACTGAAAATAGGGCTGTCAAAGTATGCATGTGCTAGGTAGGTACTGTTCAGTATTATGAAGTTTGTGAAACTCAATTTTCATACTGTCTATCAAACTGGAAACCGTTTCGAACACTTCTCCGTGCGTTGTGTGGCAAAGAAAAATAAAATAAAATATTATTTTTGATATCACCCAGTAACCTAAATGTTTGAATTTGAAATAAGTGGGTGTAATGACTCTCGGTGTACATTAGTCTTCAAAGGTTTGTTGGTGATCTCTCTTTCGTATGGCGGAAATTATTCAAAGACTTTTCTAAGAAATGTTTTGTAGCAACATGAAAGATCCTCATAATAATATCTATTAATTATTCTTATCTAAAGCGTTTAACACGACGCCTTCATATTTATAATTAATTGAAAATCCCGATATTTATAAAACTAGTCCGCTATAAATGCGAAAGTCAAGGTCAGATATAACAAATTTAGTTTTATTACCTTACCTACAGAATTAAATATGAAATACACAGAAATAAAACAGATTCTTCATAGAAAAATAAGAAGCTATTTATTCGCATTCTTGTACTTCAGTACAATGACCTCATGAAACATCTTACAAATTGTATGTCTTAGGAAAAGTACTAAGATTGCGAAGATTATTTCAATTTACGCACAGGTGTAGAAAAAATACGTAAGCTCCTTTGATCATTACACCCAGATGTGAGCACACATCCTATACCACGACCTAATCTTTTTAAACAGTAATAGATATTTATTTCTTTCTATAAACAAATTTTCTTAATGTTTATACGACTGTTAACTAGCATAAATCTCGCGTCAAAATCTAACGCCTTGGTGTTTGAAACTCAATCCGCATCGGAACATACAATAAACACGTTTATGTTTAATCGATAATGTTGTATTATTATTTGGTAGTTGTAGGTCGTACCTAAACACATACATAATTATATAGAAGAAACATCATGAATATATTCATATCGTGCCTCTAGAAGTAATGTTTTACTTCTTTTTTTCCAGCTCTTGCCAAAGCAACTAAATTTAGGGATAATAGTTATCTTAATTTTCCATTTTTCACCGACGGTCATCAAACTCTAGTAGTGACTCGAGCTGTAGTAAATAGATACCTAAATATATTTTTGTTAGAAAAGGGATACGGATGCAAGTTTAAAATAGAATTTCTAGAGTTCGTTCGATTTTTTTTTCAATAATCTGGAGGTAGATAGTCGTTAATAATACTAGAGAATTTACCTATCTAAGGATTACTTATTCTAAATATTTTTGTGTGAAAGAGAATTGGTATTAGGTACCTACATACCCAGTCCATCTCTTCGATTTTTAAAACTGTACTCTGCACTATGGTACATTTGGTTCGTCCAGTCTCGCTTGATATGCTGACAGCTAGAAAATGGAACAAACATACTTCAAATGCCTTTAGCCCGCAGTAGGTTTTAGATTTTCCTGTGTTTCGATCAGTTTTTTCGAAATTGGAAATTCTGGGTTGCTTTGAAACAATTGCAATCGCGTAACGAAGTAAATACCTTTACGGATTGCATAGTTTCATTTACAGAAAAACTTAAACAAGGATGAACCCTTAATTGTGAAAATTCATAGCGTTATCAATTTTACAATGGCAAGCCATGATGCTTCTGAGAAGGGAAAAGTCTGTTTGCCACCTCTAAGAGGAAAAAACCACTCAACGCTAAAGTTAACCGTTTCTTGGAGATAAACTTTATTTACGGTACCTTGTGTAATGTACTTCTTTACATTTTTCTCTCTTACTCTGGGCGGGACTAGTGAAATAGGGTGTATAGCAACATTACTTACACAGTAGATAAGTACAAAAGAAAGTTACATAAACTTTCTTTTGCTTCATCTAGTTGTAAAATAGAGTCGTAGCTACTAGACGCGGATACTAATTTGAAACAATTAAGTATTTATGTGTTTAGTTTGCCTTATTGGATACGGTTCATAGTTATTTATACATATTCCGTTTTTTATATTTGTGTTAGTGAATGAACAGAATAGAAATAGAATTTAATAACAACAAACACTCCACAAGTGTTGTTACCGTAACAAAATATTTAAAAGCGTAACGTTAGGAGCGTGCATCAGCGACAATTTGATGCGTTCGTTCGGTCACCGACTAGTTGAGCTCGTTAAGCAGACGTGACGTTATCAATTCCTGAAATTATGAGCCCCATTATTTGTGTCATGGTGCTGCTAAATGGGACGCGTGTTCGAGGCTTGGAATTGAAGAATTTTACTGTGCCTTACAATTTAATAGCTTGTGGTATGTTCAGGAATAGTTGGTTTACAGCGTCTTACATCAGGAACCGCCATATTGATATCCGAGTCCAGGAAAAACTGCGGAAGAGTGAATTCCTCACCTATTGTAAATATCACTTATTTGGACCAAAAATGTTATCGTTTTTAAATTTTATAAAGTGTAATTGAGTGTTACATAGTTTATTTAAAAACAATGTTTCAACACTATACTTTACAACTCTATTGTGATCGTTAAATGAGTTACTGAGGGATATAAATAACAGTATTTTTCGAAGAAGAATTTTAAGCCAGATTTATATAGATGTTATGAGGCGTGTGCCTATATTATCTCATGACGTCTAACTTTTAAGTCTTGAAACTAACTACACTTCGCTATTTACTCAGTCAAACTTACTTATACAAATATTCATCTATTTAGATCTCATTTTAGTTCAAGCATAAAACCATTTCTATAAGTCTATAAATAAATAACACTTAAAACATTATGATACCACCGTTTTAAATAAACAGTATGTATATAAAGACTGGCTGAGTACATAGATAATTCCGGTATTCAGTATATCCTGCTCGTTATTAGGTCAATGTATCTTCTTTCATTTGAATTTTACGATAAAAGTAAAAGGTCCGAGATTCAAACACTTACTCCTGATTTACCCTTATTAAGCTACAAGACTAATATCGTTCACTAAATGTATTCAATTGGATAATAACGATGTCTGCTCTTGACTGACATAAGACAACTCGGAAATATTGACCTTGTTTTAAGTAGGTATATTAAATAAGGAATATTTTGGGTATGATTGCTGCGTTGGGTTGGGGAAAGGCATACTGAGGTTGTTTCGGCTTGTAGCAAAACTTCAGCAGTAATTTAAAGCTTGTAGAAGCTTGTCTTCGGTTATAATAAACTCATAATATTGACATGAAGTGAGTATTAAGCGTTATGTCGCCGTTCTTAGTTCTTTATAGTGGATTATGTTTTACTTTGTATTTTGCTTAAACTTTGACCTCATTAGTTTTTCGTTATCATCACTTCATATTGAAGTAGTTCAATGTACGAAATTAACTTGATAATTTTAGCCATGAGTCAATATTAGATTACTAATTTCTGTGAATATAATATTTGTTAAGCAATCAAGAATTTCTATGAAAACGTAATCTACAATTTGTTTTTGATTCACAGTAATAACGTCGCCCCCTATAACATTAACTTATAACACAACTGGTGAAAAGTGGCTGGTTATTGTAACATAACTTTGAATATACGATTTTAATATCGCATGTCGGGAAGACGGAGCATTTCATTTTATATGCATTATTTTCTACCTATGGGAGGTAACTTCAAACGGTGTTTTTTTCGAATTAGGCCGTGACAGCACTGAGCTTCCCCCTACGTGTTTGTCTCTCCTGGAAAATTTATAGTCCTAGATAAGCATGTAAATTGGTGATTGGGTGTTCTTGGGTGTATCAATCCAAGAGAAACCCAAAAAATGAAGTTTAATTTTGTATTCTTGCTACCGAATCTATTTTTAAATGTAGCATATTTCAAATATTGCACTGTTTGTTCATAAATAAATAAAGAATTAATTAGTAAAGTTACATGATTACTATTCAGCAGTAATTTATGGTGTAGGTACATTTATGCTATTACACTAAAAGCAGTGAATAAATTTTAATAACAATTCAGTATTACCACGAACCAATAAATAGTTTAGTATAAGCGTATCATACATCACATTGAACATGCACATTAAAGTATTCTAACAAAAAAATCACTATACAGCTGTAAATCTCAAAGACGTAGGGAAAACATGTGTTAAAATGTTGAGACCTACTAGAATAGACCCATTAAGAGCTTAATATAATTATTAAGCTCTTAATGGGGTTCTAACCTTAATATCACCTTGGTAATCCGCAGCGTCAATATAATTCCGATTACGTCAAACGTGCGATACAATGGCGCCCTAATTAATACCAGATGAGGAGAACTATTTATAAGGAATTTATGGTCCATGACCCATTATTCTTTTAACGGTCATTACTATTTTAGTATTTTCAACAGAAGATTAAAATAGGGGTATACAAACAAAGAGATCGGCGTTCTTGGAAATGTACATAACGAAAGAGAAATTCGAACAAAATAATTGGCGTTCCTTGTATTTATGTCTCACAAAGAGCCCAAAAGAGGCTTAAAAACATAGTTCTCATACACACGTAATTATTTTACTTTTTTTAATTTTTATGAGAGAGGTGAGAATGCAGGTATAAAATATTTTTTTTTCATCACATTATAGTAGGTACGTAGAGCGTCCAATCTTGGATTAAAAATATAGCCAAAATATGGCATGAACCAAAATTCCTAGAACATTACTTTTTATTACAAAAATTGCCAAAATTTTTTTCTCATCGCATATCCATTCACAATTTTCTGAGTAGCGAGAAATACTCGTATTTTTGCAAGTAGTCCAATTCATATCCCACGTCAAGTTTTTGACAAAGGTAAATAGGAGATATTGCTTAGGGAAATAATATTCATAAATATGAGTGGAAGGTACAACGTATGGTTTTTGCCAGACGACCGAGTTTTTATGACCAACAAAAAATTTCCCACTACTAGGAAGGCAAGGTTCAGTCTTTTATTTTTTAGTATTTTCTGGTCTGTGTTTCTGGTCTTGGACTAGGATTTGTATTGAATCACAGTTGTATGTATTTGTTTTTAGTTTTTTATTCCAATTACATAGATTAAATTTTGAGTCCATGGTGTTATAGATCAGTCTCAATTTTTATCCAACCTTCTGCCTTCAAATTGCTTGAATTAGTTGACTGAGAAAAAAAAACAACATTTTTGTTAAATGTTTAGAACAAGGCTATTTAATTTTATCAATTAAACAAACACATAGCTGTTATTTTAATGGTTGTTGATACAATAACAAACCTCTCATTATATCCACAAGGAAATACTACTACAGTATAATGTAGTCTTACATTTTTTGATTCATCTACCATCATTTGTCGGTCGAGTACTTCAATCAAATTAAATTGTCCCTTATTCTCTACTTAGATTGATGACTTGCATAACTGCGGCCGACGTACGGACAAATGGGACCAATCAAGTGTTCACTTGTAACTTGTAACATACTGTAGATGTAACCCTATTAATAATATCGTTCACACAATAATCTTGTAAGGGATCTTAATTTCTGTTATTTATTTTTGACAGCTTCATTTGTTTTGTGATTTGTACCGAAGAAAATATGATTTTCTCTAGATAGGAACGTTTAAACATTTATTATCATAGATTACTCTTATAATGTATAACTACTGAATTTACCAAAACATTGCGTATTATTGCTATAAAAAATGGGTTAGCTATTAGAATATACTTCTCTTACATAAAGGATTATCATGATAATAATAATTATGTTCCGATATAAGTACATAGATAATTGACATATTTTGTGTAATTATGATCTATTATAATACAAGATGGGCTACCTTGGCAAACAAAACCCGAGTAGTTAATGTTTATTATTTTAATGTAATTCCTATTTACGTAAGGCTGTTTGCTTTAAGGTACTAACTAAAGTCAATACGTAAGATCAAGACCATTAATATTAATAATAATAATTATATCTTAATTAATTAAGACAGGCCTACCTGTCTAAGCTAATATAATGATGTGATGTATATTATATTTTACACACATACACACACACACACACACACATACACATCATCAGCCCGTATTCGTCCACTGCTGGACATAGGCCTCTCCATATTTTACAAGGTACATTTTGTACCTTAAGGATAATTAGATAGCTGGCATCGATAATAATATTACTTACCTCACTTTAATTGATGTAAGCAGAGTACTAATACACTCTATATAACTAGTAGAGCTTCGAATATCCAACTGGAAACTAGAACAAGTTTGGCCTAAGCAATTATTAGTTGTTTCATCTCTCTATTAAGGGCTAGTAACACACTGGATGATGTTGTCATCAATTCGGTACTGTGTTCAACCAAAATGTTCGTATTGATCATAGAACTGCTATACTATTCTGTAACTAACTGCTAAGCAGTGGAATTCTTTGCCAGATTCTGTGTTTTCTGAAAGGTAAAACTTGGGCGTCTTCAATGCCCGCTCGACGTGCTCCATCGTAGACCGCGTCATCGCTTACAACTAGGCGAGATAGTGGTCAAACGTCGGCCCATTAAATATATAAAAAAACTGTCAATTCGAACTGTAAAAGTGTGCTCGAACGCGTTCTCGCCCGTCATTGGTCGAGATTATTCTGACTACAAATGACATGACGGACAGCGATCAAGTTAATTTCGATAATTTGAATTGTAAGTAACAGAACAAGCTTAGCTTATCTTTGTTTGGAATTTAATCGCAAATATTCATCATCAAGATCATCAACACGTCACGCCTTTTATCCCCGAAGGGGTAGGTAAAGGTGCACATTATGCCATGTACAGTGTAACACCCACTTTTCACTATTTATGTCATGTGTCCCATGTAATAGGGGGTGAGTCTATTGCCATATACTTGGCACAATTCCAGACTCTGTACTACAACTGATTTTTTTTTAAAACCCAATAATACTTTGCCTGACCCGGGAATCGAACCCGAGACCACTTGCCCGACAGTCACACTTGCGACCACTCGGCCAACGAGGCACGCATTAAACAGATTATAACAGTAAATTATTAGATTATAGGCTTCCTCTGTTATAATAGAGTGGTTTGTTATAATCATCACGCTTGATAGGCATATTGTAATTAGCCGGTTAAAATGTTTACGCTTATCAAGTAGTATTGCAGCCCAGTCCTGCTAATGAAACCTGTTAGTCGGCTCTTACGACTTCCGCAAAAGAGAAGGAATCGTGCCAATTGTATCGGTAAAGGAATTTATATATATATAAACTATAAGCACTTTAAGTAATACTTACTACAGTGTGCCCACCAGAATAGGAAAAATGCGCTAGAGCGTAGCAAAGATTTAAAGATATCAAATGTATACAGATTGGTACTTATTTCTGGTGACTACATAGATTACCGATAAACTGTAATATGAGACCTTAACTTTTTGCGTCGGCTCAAATATTTCATATTAGTCACTGTAACTTCCTTACTTTTTTTTTTTTTGTTATTTTAATTTAGCTTAGAAGACTTATATCTTCCATTGCTATTTTTATATATAGATTCCACGGGTGTTGTTAAACTTTCCTGTTTCTTTGTGGCTACAAAATAATCCGTCTGACTCCAGTGTGACCCCGACATTAGGTTAGGTACACATTGTTTATGAACTAAACCGTGACGTGTTATCTATTCTTGTTTTATTTAGATGGACAGTGATTAACACGCATCTGCACACAATGTCAAAATGGTCATATAACATTTAGTGTATTTTGTTTGGGTTATTTTCATACATCTGTGTTTGGGATGGAATGTAGCAGATGTCGGTTTTAATTCATTGTATCATGTATCGTCATGCTGTATTCCCTTCCGGATGAGAAGAATTAGCGTTAATAGTGTAGGTGCAAACAAATGCAAATATTTCAGAGGTAAATAGAACGTTGAAAAGCAAGAAAAATGTGTAACATTTACTATAAATTAACCCTTGCTGTTGGATAAGCTTAAAGCTTTTTCTGTATTTCTTATAAGGTATTATAAGGTAGGTAATTAGGAAGCACAAGAAATATATAATAAGTAAACGATATCAATTTCTGTCTATAATATTTTCTCTTATTATAACAGAACAGGCAGAATAGTGTTGTATTGTAAACAATAATAAGAAAACAAAAAACAAGGAAAATAATACTACATATTATATGATATAACACAACAAATATATGTTTTATAAACAACACTAGAGTACGTAACAGCGATATAATGGGACTTAATTGAACGACGACGGCGCGACGATAGTTTATGTCACTTTAATAATACTTCGCGACAAGTAGCTTGTGGCAAGTGAGTAGCGCGCGTCGATAGTGTTGCGACCAAATTATGAAACGATTAGTTTGATGGCACGTTGTCGGGTGGAATATTTTATGAAAGTCGTACTGCGTTAGTTTGTTAACTATCATGATGTAATTATGTGGTGTGAGTTATTGTTAGGTAAAGAGACTTTTTGTTTGTAAGGGTTTGATTATTATCATTTAGTTGCCTTTCAGGTTTCCTCAAGTCTTGAAGACGTTTAAAGTGGTTCACCCATTTTGTAGTGAACAAAAATACTTATACTTAAACATTACTTCCTATAGTCTATACTATAAGTAGGTACTTATCTAGTTCCGCCTTTTCCAAGTGATCAAAAAATATAGTACGTAACAAACCGATATTGACACGAACCCTCCACATTTAAATCCTACTCTCATTTTATAGGTTTTTTCCATTTTGCCCATAAAAATAACGATAGGGCTTCGCCCCCCGATGTTTTCCATGTGCTAATTCCTACACTTGGGAGAAATAACATTAAATCGTAGTGGCTTGCCTCGTTTCCAATGCTTTTCCACTAACGAACCGATAATTTAGGGGGAGGGAAGTTTTCTTTGGATTTACATTATTTTTGTTCGATGTTTCTCTTGTTTTGGTGTGTCGATGCAAACCAGTGTTTGTTAGAGGTTTTTGTTAATGGGATATGGAGGAAATTACAATCGTTTACTTTTAGCTGATTCTCTGGTTCCAAAGACTTTTCTTATGATACTTACTTTCATCTTATCTCCACGTCGCTTAAAATAATAATAATTTTAAATTCAAATTAAAGACAATAAAGTAAGGAAATCCTGTCGTTACAATGTCAATTTATATTTTAGGTACTTAAAGATCACTTTGAAAAACCCAATTTTATTTTCACCACCAAACATAATTGGCTAATTGGTTCGTTAACGCATTTAGCGCGACAAAAATAGTATATATGACGTCATAACTTAAATACAGGAAGTAATAAAAAAATGAGGAACAAACTTTTGTTTCTTATCCTGAAATTGGCGTTTCTTCCTACAATTGGTCTGACCTTGGATTCCTTCAAAGATGTGACACAGACTTCATTCCCGCGATACATTTTGTTATTTAACCTTTATTCTCTCTTAAAAAGACGTACAAACAGTCATATTTTACTTTAGCAGTGATGTAATGAACTTTAATCTTCAGATCTGTAACGTACATAACATAACGTCACGCCTTTTATCCCTGAAGGGGTAGGTAGAGGTGCACATTACGGCACTTACCTTTAGCCAATGTACAATGTAAGACCCACTTTTCACTATTTATGTTATGAGTCCCATGTAATAGGGGGTGAGCCTATTGCCATATAGCAAGCACATTTCCAGACTTCGTGCTACTACTGAGTTTTTCGTAAAAAGACCCAGTTTGCTCGACCTCGACCCCTTGCCCGGCTGTCGTACTTGCGACCACTCTGCCAATGAGGCAGTCATCTGTAATTTTCCTATATACACATGTATTGTATATGAGTAATAAGTAACTATGCAAATATAATGATTCTAATGGTGTAATAAAAATCTAAGTTTTATAATGCCGTCTTATTATTACCTCCTTTATGTAGGACTCGATTTCGATTTACGATTTCGGTTTGCGAATCTTATAATCGGAAACACATGTTTTGTCTGCAATTATAATAATACACTATAAACTTAGTGAATCATTAAATTTTTCTCTACTAACTTTATAGATTAGGTACATAATTTGACTTGAAATTAATTAATCTATACATATAATAAAATTGTAGAAAAGTGCTGTCTGTACATTGAAAATAAAAATAAAAAAAATAGCAGGGGTTATTGTTATGTCGATGTCGAACCCAAAAATGTAATTAACTTTTTTTTTGTCTGTTTGTCTTTTTGTCTGTTCACGCTAATCTCAGAAACGGCTGATCCGAGTTGGATGCGGTTTCCACGAATATATTGTGGTATGCTTCAGTTATGATTTAGTGTTTGTTTCATGTCAATCGGTTCATAAATAAAAAAGTTATGTCAAATTAAAGAATCACGTCGAACACTATTCTATGCTTATACATACATAGGCACCATTAATCTCCGCAACTATTTGACAGATTTGGTTGAAATTTTGTACCGACATATTTTAGAGCCTGGCGCAACATAAAGACTACTTTTTACCGCGGGAAAACATCCGTTTCCCATGGGAATTGGTAGTTTATTGTTTTTTTTTTAATCTATACATCTTCTATCTATATCTATTATTATCTATATCTTCTATATCTATCTATACATATAATAAAATTGTAGAAAAGTGCTGTCTGTACATTGAAAATAAAAATAAAAAAATTGCAGGGGTTATTGTTATGTCGATGTCGAACCCAAAAATGTAATTAACTTTTTTTTTGTCTGTTTGTCTGTTTGTCTGTTTGTCTGTTCACGCTAATCTCAGAAACGGCTGATCCGAGTTGGATGCGGTTTTCACGAATATATTGTGGTATGCTTCAGTTATGATTTAGTGTTTGTTTCATGTCAATCGGTTCATAAATAAAAAAGTTATGTCAAATCAAAGAATCACGTCGAACACTATTCTATGCTTATACATACATAGGCACCATTAATCTCCGCAACTATTTGACAGATTTCGTTGAAATTTTGTACCGACATATTTTAGAGCCTGGCGCAACATAAAGACTACTTTTTACCGCGGGAAAACATCCATTTCCCATGGGAATCGGTAGTTTATTGTTTTTTTTTAATCTATACATCTTCTATCTATATCTATCTATACATCTTCTATACATATAATAAAATTGTAGAAAAGTGCTGTCTGTACATTGAAAATAAAAATAAAAAAAATAGCAGGGGTTATTGTTATGTCGATGTCGAACCCAAAAATGTAATTAACTTTTTTTTGTCTGTTTGTCTGTTTGTCTGTTCACGCTAATCTCAGAAACGGCTGATCCGAGTTGGATGCGGTTTTCACGAATATATTGTGGTATGCTTCAGTTATGATTTAGTGTTTGTTTCATGTCAATCGGTTCATAAATAAAAAAGTTATATCAAATTAAAGAATCACGTCGTGAGTATATATTAAAAAAAAAAAACGCTGCTCATAGTCACTATTCCACGCGAACGAAGTCGCGGGCACAGCTAGTGTTAAATATAATTCTTATCCTTGGATTACTGATTTCGAACCGTTTGGAGTTAAAACTTTAAGGCCGTGGGGCCCAAGTGCACATTTTACAAAGATATTGTAAGGAGGATAGTTGACACTTCAGGTGATCGAAGGGCTGGCAATGACAGCATTCTCCCTCTCTCTCTGGCAGCATTACCCTGTGGTAATGCTGCCAGTCTTTTGGTTACCCTGCCTACCGATAGTAATCAGGACAATTTTGTTTTTGATACCTAGGGTAACGTTTTTATTATTATTTTTAAGGCGTAAATATTTTAGTTTTTAGTTATTTGTATTTTGTTGTATAACATTATTTGTTCATAATTAAGTTATTTAAATTTGAGTCTAGAGCTTTTCATATAGCTTTTATTTTTATACTAACGTTTTTTGTGTTTTAGATTTAACATAATTCATTATGTATTCATTTAAATCTTATATTTACTGAAGTCGTAGGTTTTTCTAATTTTTCTCTGTCTAGCCAACACTATTATCAAGCAAAATACTATTAATTAAGCGAACAATTTTAGTTACCGTCAAAATTTTGTGATTTTCATCGATAATAAAATTACAATAACAGCAAGATAATTAAACTGTGTGTTCGTTTATAAACACGTTCGTACCGTGTCGGAGCATCAAATGGTTTTTTGTTTACATCGTTTGTAGGTCATTAATGTTGAGAGCAATTAACTTTCATTGCTTTTAACGAGATATAATAATTTGTTACCATGTGTTTTGTAAACTTATACCATCATTGAAATGTAGGTACGTATGAAGTAATACTTTACTCAAATTTAGGTATTTAAGTAATAGGTACGGTATACGCTTGTATGTTTAAAAAAGATAAGCGGTGGCTTAACTACGAAATACTTGGATAAAATATAAAAATAATTCCCGAGTTATCCTATAAGCCTAAAGTTAAAAACTTAAAGCTTTTTGAAAAACAATTTTCATTCCATATTTAGTCTGTATCTATAAATTAAATCCGGTCAGGAGGTTTGCTTAAGACATCTTTTATGTATAGATATGTATCGACGATCTATCAAATAACTATTGCATTGGTTTACATCGGCGCCATCTGGGCTTGACATTTCTATATTTATCATCTTAGTACCGCGTGCATTCGAGATTTTAGTAGCAGTAGCTACTCTTGTACAATACATTAACCCATTTTTCTCCATTTCTTTCAACTTGCAAGTATACAATTGCGATGTTCAGATAGTATAGTTAGGCTTATTAGAAACTGTCTACGATAAAATGTAATTCACCTGTGTTCAACCCACAAAAAGGGCAAAAAGGATTTTATTCTAAGTAAATAAATATGTATTACTTGAATAGCTATAATGACAGTACCAATAACATCGTTAGAGGCATTGAATTGGCTCTTCCAACGTGTCCCCCTCATAAGCCTTCGCTATTGATCACGTCAAGACACAGGTTGGACACAATTTCCGGCTACTACGTCAATTTTATCTGATTAGTCGTCTGTGGGGATTCCACGTAATTTTATCCAACAACGAAAATAATGACTACTGGGAAGCTTAAGGTGTCTTTGATGTACCGAATACAATCTTTAAGACGTTTCGACTTATCGTTTTCGGGATGGTTTCTGTTATTATATCTGTGGCTATACCAGTTAGGGTTTTTGGATTTGGAAATTCAAATTTCCAGACTTTATAGTCTGCCTGTGTAAGGCTGATTTAAATCTAAGCTTCACTTACTATTGTTTATAACTCGATGTACCTACATTTTCGTTTAGTCTAGAGTTTTTAAAACTACTCTAGACATAAAATCCTCATATTTTTTACCTAAAAGGAATTGCCCATTGTCTAGAAACTGGTGGTATTACAACCCTGTGCCTCTGAGAACACGTAAAGCCGTTGGTCTCTGTTACCATACGAGAATTTACGATAGTCGTTGCTAGTTCGATGGCCAAAAATAACAACGGGTCGAACTAGGGATTTTATGTCATACTAGTGAGTCGTTCGGGGATTATAGCCGCTCTTCGGAGTACATGAAAATAATTTAATTTACTAGCATGACTCAATGCCGGCCCTGACTCAATCAATTCAAGTGTGGGAGAGCCATGCTTCGGCACGACAGGGCCGGCTCGACCGGAGTGATACCACGGCCCCACAGAAAACAGACGTGAAACAACGTTGTATTTCGTTGTGTGAGAGGTTACCGGAGGCCTAACTCCCCCCCCCCCCACCTTCCCCAATCCCCGAATCCACAACGATCCTCAAACTCCTAATTCTCAAAAGCCCGGTAACACACTTGTAACGCATCTGGTGTTCCAGATGTCCATGGGCGACGCCGACTCCTTACCCGACTTATGCCATAAAAAAACCAATGCCCAAATAAAATCTCATAATGATTAATTTTCTAACAACATTATCGACTGTAATTTTTTTGAAACTCTTATTGCCTAGTAGATTCGTACTGATAAAACTTTTCACATTACAAAAGTCTATAAGAACTTGTATGATTTTTGTGGATATTATATTTAACTACGATCTAATCCCGTCTTACGACAAACTCGACTGATCCGATAAATGAACTTATACAAAAGTTTAATATTACGTTACGCGTCGAAAACGCGGGATTGCGATCTTTCCCGACGACTGACTTTTGGCAAAGTTAAATAAGCTACGCCATGAGAAAACTCCGCCAATCTACCTCGTCGAGTGTAAGTACGGTTCTCTTAATAATAATATCGAGGTTTAACTATAATTGTGGTCATAAGTATAATTATCTTTATACTTTGGCATACTTATACCAGAAAATTCTTTATCCTCTATTTGTTCCGTTAAATATTGTTCCAAAGTTGTGTGGGTTTGGGCAATTGATACTTTTCGGATATTTCAAGTACATTTTTGCACTATGACATTTAACTTAGGTAGGTACTTACTTCTTACTTTGTTTATTTAGGTTATTATTATTTCGTTTGGTGAAGTGATCTTTATTGTAAATTAAATCATAGAACACTACTCACATAACTTCTTAGCTAAATTCGCTTTCAGTGGGGAACATTAACAACAATTAACTCGTCGAGTACCGGTTTTATAGACACAATTAAAGAACAATAGGTCGCGGTCACCGGTGACCGCTTGGTGTTTGACAGTTTAATGACATGACTACTAACAAATTATTTCCATAGTATCTGCCCACCCACATGCAAGACAGGCGTGAGGTTATGTATGTATAACTACTAACATGACGTGGTTTTTTTATGGGGAAAAATCATAGAATGACTGCTACCGCCTGGGTGAGGCGAGAGGGAGTATCAGACTCTTACTGACTAAAAACCACCGCGTTCCTTGTCCTGCGCTTCTAGCCAGAGCCCCAGTAACCCGTTAGGTTCTTCGCGACAACATGACGTGTAGTTTTTTATTTAGTCATTTTTAGGACAAAATAATACTTAAAACTTGGTGTTTGACAGTTTAATAAAGCTAATACGTTTTTGTATTTTTTAATTACATTTCCCCTCAAATGCTTATCTTTACTTATGGCTACTTAATATTGTTACAGATTGCACAGGATGTTTACTAGAGAGAATGGTAAATAATAGAAGTATCACCACAGGGAGTTCGTTCTATGAGGAGTGTTGCTGTTCTGATGACTCATCGATGGTGAAGGAACTAACATGGCTAGATCCTTACAACAGAATAATTGCGGGGTATGTTATTATGTCTAATAATTAATAAACTTCCAGTTAAAATAATGTATGTAGCCGAAGACTTTATATTGATATTTTTATGTTGTTGAGTATCTAATAGTCAAGTCGCTGTCAAATAAAACTCATAGTGGACAAAGAAAGGATGACGACGAAGTATCCACCTAAGTGTATAAAAGCTTTTTCTAAAATACTGTATTAAATTTAAATTTAGTTTAGTTATGACAAAGCTTAAAATTAATTTAGTAGAAGACTAGACGCGCGCAGTCTGAAATTGTGCCCGGTATATGGCAATAGGCTCACCCCGTATTACATTGGACTCATAACATAAATAGTATAACGTGGGTGTTACATTGTATACTGGCATTAAATTCCGTAATATGCACACTGTCTACCTCTTCGAGGCTAAAAGACGTGATGTTATGTTATGTTAAACTTGTAGAACATCTAATTTCTCCGCTGTAAAGTCCTAAAAACAACATTGTTTCCACAAGACCAGGTACAGATTCAAATTTGTACACCGAAGAGCAAAGTGGGTGCCTGTCTCTTCATATTCCCAGTGCAAGCAAGACAATGTCGGGAGCATACAAGTGTATGTCTTCCTACGAGGGAAAACAACAAACCCGCATTCATAACCTGGATGTATATGGTAAGATATATTAAGAATTTTATTTTGTTCTTAACTAAACAGCCATTCGTATCAAAATCATTGATTTAAAATAGTTTCACCCAATAAGAACTGAATAAATTATTATGTTTTCGGCTTACTCACGTAGTAATAGCTCGACGCCGACATAGCCCGCGACGCGGCGACTGTCGCGCGTCGCGAAATGCTGCTCATGAATATGAGCCTCTAGCATGGCTTGAAACTAGTCGAGTTCCTCGTCAAATTACTACGTGAGTAAGCCGAAAACATAATAATTTATTTAGTATGTCTCACGAAAGTTACAATATAAATACACTAAGAACTGCGTGTATAACTCATTTAGTAAAAAAATGGATAGATGTAAACTTGTTGACCATACAAATGAATAAATTTGAACCTAATGAAAATTATACGTTACATTTACAAAGTTTTGAAAGTCATTTATACCTTCGTCACAAAATCAAAACAACATAGTGACGAAAAGTGAAGAACATTTGATATACGAAATGTTTACTTTCATTGTTGCCAGTAAATTGCTTGTTCATATAGATAGTACAACAATCAATCAAGAAATAACATAATTGTTTTTGAAGCCCCTTCCATGCTCTTAGATTGAGGAAGCCACCGAGCGTACCAATTGATTGTAACCTTTATTTATTCTTTATTTAAAGTATATTATTGAACATATCAACAGATCCATTGTACTTCTATGGCACGGCTATGGAGCAGTACTTAGTGTTCAACAATAATTCCTTGATCACGTGTCAGGCAAATGGAGCCACGCCTCCTTTGATCCGATGGTACAAAGGAGAAGACGGAGCTAGTGAGGTAAGATGTTGAATAATTAATGAAATAATTAGAAAAAACAATCAAAATACAGATTTTATTAGATACGGTCTAAAGCATCATTTATGTACTTCGATTATTTTTATGGGATAGGCCGGTATTCGACGTCGCCCAAGGGCACCCGGAACACCAGAGGCGTTTCAAGTGCGTTACCGGCCTTTTGTGGATTAGGAATTTGAATATTCGGGGAGTGGGGAGATTGAGGAGATTGGACAGGGGGACAATTGGGCTTTCGGTAACACTTACTCACTCATATGACGAAACACAACGCATGAGGTTTTCTGGAGGCCGTAGTATCACTCCGGTCGAGCCGGCCCATTAATACCGAAGCATGGCTCGCCCATGTTTAAAATTGTTTCATATGATAAGATGTAGGATTTTTTTGTGCAATAGTTATGACTCAAGTATGAGTCCAAGATTAGTGGTCACTTATTTCGAAGTTTGTAATGTGTGAAAGAGAATTGTCTACTAAGAGTACTAAAAATTTAGTTTAAGGCATTAGCCATAGTATTAACTACGGTGGTAATGTAAATAAACTTTTAAATGAAGTTTTTTTTCATTATTTAGATATACAACAACACGACAGAAAAATACCAGATCATGCCAGAAGGTTTGATTGTGAAGAATGTGAGCACAGATGATGAAGGAATATACAAATGTTCAGCATCTGTTTTGTCGACTGGAGAAGAAGTGGAACTCGATATTCAAGCTAAGGTAAGTACAATAATAAATAATCATTCGGTATTATAATAATGCATCTACCGAACTTGGGGTTTAGTAAAAAAATACTCAAATATGACTGACCATAAAAGTAACGATTAAAATCTATTTTGTGAAGCTTTAAGTTAAAGAAACAAATAATAACCTATCTGAATTGATTGATAAAATAGGAGAAAAGCAATAATTGATAACAAATGTTTCGTAATGAAAGTAAGAAAATAAATTAAGTGTAGAATATTGCTATGGTCAGATATATGATATGTGACAACTTATTTCAAAGTGATTCAGAACCTATGATTTTAAACAAAATTGAATTGCAGGTAATGACGCCTCCAGTTATCACACAATTAAATGGAAATCCTGACTCCGTTGTACCAGTTGGGGAAAGTCTTATGATCCAGTGTTCTACTGAAGGTCTGCCTGAACCTGAAGTGGAGTTGAAGAAAATACCTGAACCGGTAAGAACCATGTAATTTGTTGTACAGATCAATACATTTTAAAGTTTCAACCTTCACAATTTGCAATAAAGTTGAAATTACCTATACCTATAGGTTGAGGTAGGTTGATGTGCTAACGAAAAAATTTATAACTGATTCCAACCTAAAACGTTTGGCCTAAGATCGATTTTTGACAATTGTTGTATGGAGTTCTGTCAAAAATTAAGATCCATCACAGATTTTGGATTCGGTTTTAAATTTCAGTCTTATGCAATCTTGTCCTAGCCAAAATTAAAGAATTTTCAATTCATTCATAGATTCCATTCAAGTAGAAACCGTCTTCACGTCGGTAATTCGCAACTACTTAGAAAGGGACTGTCATAGTGACATTTTTAGACGTCTCCGAAGATTTGAGGTCGGTAGTAAAGTTTTATTAAATCTGACAGCTCACTTACCTAAAAGTCACCAAGGACTCATTTTAGCTACGCAACTTGAACGGACCATAAAAGCAAGTTCGTTTGGTACTTTTTACTAGCACTTTGTATACCAAAGTTACGACGAGGTTAATAGTAGAACTAAACTTGAGTGATGGTAATAAAGGTGTTGCTCTAGTACTGAGATTTCTCTTGAAAATGTGTTTTAATGATTCAGATTTAAAGGTTTTATTTGTTTGTTCCACTTTACCTTCAGTTTATGATAGGAAGGATTGATGTTGTCATAATACCATGTACGATACGTAGTAATGTTGGTAAAATACTTGAGATCACGTGCATATGTCTTCAGTTGAACGCTGTGAGATGTAAAGAAAATTCGAGAGATAATAATATAAACAAAGATATTGAACTTCAAAACTAGACTCAAAATGATCCCTTGAAATCATCGGTTTCCCAGTAGTAACAAAATATACTTTTTATTTGTTTCAGAGTCCAGGCGAAAACAAGACAGTTCCTTGGGATATACATTCGAAAGGAATAATTCGTTTTAATAGTATAACACCAGAAGACGCTGGCACTTACGAATGCATAGCTAAAAACTTCGTTGGGGAGGCTAAGCAGCAACTAACAATAACGGTAATATAGGATTGAACTTAAATTATTATTTCATATTTGATATAAATTACTTTCTAACAATTCTTTTTTCTTTCTTACTTCTTTCATTCTAAACAAATTATAGCTTATGCATACTTACTGCGATCAACTTACTTGTCCATGCATAATGTAACTTAATCATAGAAAAAACACACTATATAGATACTACGATAAAATTAAAATAGAAGACAATATTTTTCAGTCTAATACGATTACATTTAATTATTATTATTAACATTATAATTAATTATTTTTTCTAATCCCCAAACTAAATTTATTTATTTATTTACACTTTTTGCACACAATACAATGACGGTCTTAATGCCTAAATCTAAATCTTAGTTTTGTTGTGTTTTAATTAACAGGTACTGATCAAACCAGAAATCATAGGCTTCACGAATAGATCTGCTGTGGAGGGTACAGTAATACCAATGTTCTGTAATGTAACAGGTGTTCCTATACCAAGTGTTATGATTACTTTCGAAGGAAAAAGTTTAGATGAAGAAAAGTACGTATAACTTCTAAGAAAAGGTAAGTATGTAAAGTTGAAAAGTATTCTAAAAGCTAATGTTCATAATGTTTTCAGAGATACTGATTATGATGAAATTGTTGAAAATTTCTCCTTACTGAAAGTAAATAGATCTAGTGAAGGAATATACATTTGCAACGCTACTAACGACGGTAAGTCCAAATTTTCCTTCAGACGGCCTATAAGAGAAAGTAGAGACAAAAGCTAAAAAGACACTTAATAAAATAACTGTGTATTGATTTTTAACTCTGTTAAATGTTTTATGTATTTTCTGAGAAAATATTGCCAACTCAGACTCTTGAACATAATGTGTGAACATGATGTGTGTATAAAACTTGGACTTATCTAACATTTATTAAATACTAAAACTTGCTTTTTTCATCAATTCTAGTGGACACAAAGACTGAGTTGATGTATCTGACAGTCTTACATCAGCCATACTTCGACAAGACTTACGAACCGCTTTGGGCTTGGAACGGTGAAACTGTGAACATCAGTTGCGCTCAAGATAGCAATCCCCCTGCTAATTTTACTTGGAGGTATGTTCAAGGTTTTCTTTAGAAAGTAACGATGGACTTTATTGCTATCTTCTCCATTCGAAACTATACTTTGAAACGAGCACCTTTTTTTTAACGTGTGGAAATCCTCATGGATACCCTTTGTCTAGACAATGAGCCTCAGACAGCAGGTTATGTCGGACTCTTACCGACTAAAACCACACAGTCAATCCCAGAAAACAATGAGAGAGTCACTGGGTACTCGAAACGAGCACCTACCTTCACTTATTATTCAATTTGACGTTTCAAAAGTGCATAAGGATTCATTGATTTGAATTAGACTTTCCGTTCTTATTGTTAAAGATATTTATTACTTCAAATTATTTTTCTTAGTATTTGTTGTCTCGCGGTTCTAAGCCTGGTTTAAAGGGCAATGTTAAAATATACATGTTATAGACTAATCGATAGTGTCCTACATACTTACATCGGAAAAATGATCGTGTTTCGTAGATCCGATACTTGTAGAAGTGTAAATACTTAGCTCTAATTTTATGAATCAAATGTCAGTCATAACCATCACAAGTTTAAAGCGTAACGTATCTACATATATTGTTAGCCATTGCAATTTTCAGCTCATACTTTTAAAATAACGTATTTTTTTAGCTTTGTACCAGGGAACTTTTCAACAATAGAGCGACAAGAACATGACAATATTGTTCTGGACTATGAAACCACACTGGAGCATTCGTTCCCCTTCTCAGAGCAGTTTGCACCATTTGGAAGACATGAGTGTAGAGCCAGAAATCAACATGGAGAAGCCGTTAAAATCTTTCATATTAGAAAAGGATCTGTACCATCAGTTATTATAAATGTAAGTAGGTGTAATTCTTTTTAATCATCATAACATAACATCACGCCCGAAGGGGTAGGCAGAGGTGTACATTATGCCAATGTACAATGTAACACCCACTTTTCACTATTTATGTTATGAGTCCCAGTGATATTTTGCCTGACCCGGGAACCGAACCAGAACCCCCTTGCCCGGCAGTCGCACTCGGCCATTGAGGCTCTTTTTAATCAATAAATCTTAATTAGTACATGGATTTGAAGCCACGCCTCTATTTGGGTCCAAAGATCTGGCTCGACAAAGGTTTTTGATTTTGCAACCAATTTTTTCTACTTGAAGAATTCTGAAAATTGTAGGTACTTAATGTCACAATAATAGTCTTGATTTATTTTGAGTTATTGCAAATATAATAATCTCTATTTAGGTACAGATAGAGAAATCACAACGTTAATTCAGATCATTTTGTTTGCCTACCTATGCCTACAAAATAGTAAATAAACAGATTTCAAAATCAGTTCAGTTTTCAATATGTGTTCCAAAATGTGTTTAAAAACATGCCTTAGAAGGCGTGTTTGGACTGACAAGACATCTATGTCTTCTCGTCATTCCGTCAGTCCAGCGCTACTTGGAAATATTTCGTCTGTCTCGTATTCATTTTGCGACACACTTGTCTAGCTCTTAGATGAAAACACAAAACCAAACCTTTCTAGTTCCCATTTTACACTTTGAACAATATCCGTCGCAATTGGACCATGACCTTTTCCGTTGGACAACTAAAGAATTTCAAATACTGTATACATTATAACTTTTAAGTTAACTAAACAAACATAAAGTTCATTTGAATTACAAATAGATACTGTTATTGTAGTTAAATATTTCATCGGAATTTAGCAAGGAGGTTGTTTTGCTTTTTTTTTGTAATGAAATGATTTAATTACTAATTCATATTGAAGCATTTTAATCTGTAGCGAAGTAATGATTTGTTCTAATATTTAATTTTTCAGTTATATTTTATTAATACTTATACCTATGCTTTATCAGAACTTTTAACCTCTGACCTTTGACCTAAACCGTAATAACATTCACAGAATCGAAAGATCTCGAAATTGCCAAAAGTATGCATATATTTACCATAGTACATACGCAAAGTATATACAAATTGTGACAAACACATCACAATTCCACACTATCTTGCTTTTTATGTACACCTTCAAGATTTACTGTAAATGAAGACACTTTCACATAAAGTTTCTCGACAAAATGTATTCAAAAGAATCATATTATTATTTTTATTTCTTTTGTGTGTTACTTCTTTGTCGTTGTGCGGTTGTATAGTTTTTTGACGTTTAAAATATTATTATTGTGGTTTTTCTACTATTATTATTTAATTAATAAATGAAATCCTGGTGAGCATCTCTAAAAACCGTAATACACCCCAAATTAATAATAATGGTCTTAATCGAAAACTATAAGTTTTGTTGCAAATCGATTAAGCAAAAATGTTGAACTGACATCGGTGATTAATTTCGTCCAGTTATAATCTGTTACATAATAATATAGTTAAGTACCAACGCACTAATATATACTTAGTGATTAACCATCATTACTAATATTTTCAGGTCCTACAATTTCCAAAGAACTAAGCCATGTTTATGTAACCAAAATATAAATCTATTAACCATTCTTTGTAGGCTACAACAATAGAAGAAGCGGCGACATCAGCTACATTCTTCATTGACACTCCGACAGACTATGAAGGCCCTGACGTCATAGGATTTATAGCAGAATATGACGATATAGAAAAATATGAGATCACCAATATTCACCCAAATAGGACTTGGGCAGTTGGAATTCCTTTCAAGCTGGAGAAACTTAAATCTAATACCACATACTACATTAGGTTTGCGGCGATAAATAGAGTTGGTACTGGAGAATGGAGTAAATACCTGGCGTTTGAAACTATGGACAAGTAAGTATCTTTAGGGAAAATAAATGAATTTGCAAATAAATTATTTGATTTGATTTAACCGACTTCAAAAGGAGGTTCTTAGTTTGACGAGTAAGTATGGTATGTTTGTGTGCGAATATCTCGAGATAGGCTGAACTGATTTGATGAAAAAGAAGTGATTTTTACACTCAAGATAAGGTTTTACGATATGAATTAACCGACTTACTTCAAAAAGGAATGATTAGGTACTTGATCTAATGGTCGACAGTGTCATTACTGAAATTTGGTTTCAGTAAGCTATTCTGAACTCGCTGTGTCCGGGAGCGCAGATGTACGTGAGACACTATGTTTTTTTTTATTGTGTGTCATATACCAGCATACAAGAGGTTAAAATATACTAAGTATAAATTTAGAATTAACTTTAAAGACACTTTTGTGAAGTCACAGTTTTAGTGAGTTACATAAAAATACCACAATTCATAGTCTTTCTTCTCAAAACCTCTAGAAGGTAGAAATCTTCACATTATCAAATAAAGTACCTTTATCCTATTATTGACAGAGATATAAAAGTCAAGGTTACAGAGACAAGTCAATATATATAATTATATTTTGTTCAAAATATTGTTACTCAGTCCATGAGGTACCTACCTATTAGCGCCTACGCACAACTTATTTTTTGTAGCGTGGGTGTTTTTATTCTGTGTTAAAAACGAGTAACAATCATTATTAAATAATAGGACCCGATTTAATTAAGGTGACGATGCAGAATTGTCCTACTTGATTATAGAATTTGATTTTATTTATTGCTACAAAAAATATTGATTGGACATTCGGAAATTGTAGGAAAGGTTCGTTCGACACTTCGTTAGCGAATCTTGTTATTGTTTTATCAAATTTTACAGTATTGTTATTACGATTGTATTGTGTAGCAGACGTAATGTAGAGAGTAGAGATTTAAGTGCTTTAAAATACTTTTTATCACAATATTTACCTACATTATGGAAAAATGGATAATACTTCTTAATAATTAGTAATGTAGAACTAGCTGATCATTCGAAAGATTAGGTTGAATATGACCAGATAATAATTTTTGGCAAACATTCTAAGTTTTTCTGAAACATAATTTGCGTTAAAATGATCTATTGCATCGAAAATAATAATTAATTGCAACTAAAATAGATATCAAACAAGCCGTTACATTTTTTAAAATTTATTTACACCCTATAATTTCACAGAATACAAAAAACAATCTAACAAAATAATCTTTATAGGTCAGCTCCAGAACCTCCGATATGGCAACTAGATGAGGTCGAGATATCGTCGAACAAGGTGCTCAAGTGGAAAGCTCCGGAGAACAACGGGGAACCGATAGACTACTACGCTTTACGATACTGCCCGGTACGTGCCCTGTGACGTCATTAGGAAGGCTGAGGTCACAGACAGCTTCGTGTTACCACAATGTACTTTGGTTATTAGAATATCGTAGTAGTGTTGCATAGTGTTCAAGCAAAGTAGTAGGAATTCTGAATATCTAGCATTCTATTGAAGTAGTATGTGGAATTGGTTATTTGAAATGCCAGTTGTTCATGTGACAGCATATACTTTTTAGGTTTTCTATATCTTCTTCTTATTTTCACCTTCCACCTGTTTCTAAATTTTATGCCTTAACAGGTAGGTTCATTTTGGAAGGAATGTTTTTAAGTATACATAAGCAGACACTAGAATTAACTAAATAAAAGAACAAATATATACATATAGGACAGAATGGACAAAACAGTGTCTTGTTTGTCAACAAGGGTCTATTTTTAAAACCATTTTTCAATAAAATTTTGAACCTTTGAGTCAAAGTCAAAGCATTTATGTCAATTATACCTTGATTAAGTACTTTTGAAACGTCAAATTAAATTGTTAGTGAAGCTAGGAGCTCGTTCCAAAGTATAGTTTCGAATGGAGAAGAACAAGCAAGAAATTCCATCATTACACTTTTCAAAAGAAGTGTTTTTACAATCTCACAAATAATACTGCCCAATATACCTTTGTCTTGATTATATTTGTGATTTTAACTTATCAGTCGGTTAGCGTAATTTAACTGTCATCATAAAGAAGGAAGTTAATAAAATAATATTTCAAATGTCTTTCTCATAATCTGTCTTAATACTCCAGTATCTTTTATTACTGTCAATCATAATAAATAGATACATAACAATAATACCTCTAGTTTAGATTTATTACGACGTTTTAAGAAAGTTTTATTTGTTTTACGAAATTGATTAGACATTATTAATTTTTGATGAATCAAGTATGTATTTGTTTCATTGTCATGACTTGCTTATCTTTTTGAATTATCAGTGCAACAAAAAATCTGCTCTTTCCTTTCGGTAGTCCAGACAATGACATAGCAACAAGAGATCGCATATTCATAAACATTATTTAATTTGTAATGCCATAGAAAAAATTTTCAGTAATATAATATAAACCAAAAATAAAAATAAAAACTAAAATAGTTACAATTACCAATTTTAAAAGTATATTTAATAAAATGATATCTCTTCTACAGGTTGATGAAGAAATAATTGAGTCATTATGTAAAGAGCATCGACTGGAAGGGGCAACCGAACTATTAGTGAATGAACTAGAACACAACGCTACTTATCATTTAGAACTGATAGCTCATAATGCTGAGGGAAACTCTACTCCTGCTAATATAACTCTTACTATACCAGGTAAGCACTTCTTTGAAAGAACTTCCCTACAATAAGCGTTAAAAGATTTTACAGACACGCAAATGATTTTTATTAATGATGAAATTTTATAGTTCTCAAGCTAATTTCACGATTCCTTTTTAATTTAAACAAAGATTATGAAGTCTGCAATATTTTTTAGATTTCCTTTTTTAATTTATCAGAGTCAATTCAGGCATAAATTAAATACGAGTTCCTTTTATTATTTAATACTACCCATTAAGCGTGAATAGTAAGCGTATCTCCGATTTGAACCCTAAGGTTTTTTTAAAAATGGATTCTTGAAGAGAAATTAACACAACCTAAGGAATAAACAACTTTCATTAACTATGAATGCAAACCTACTGTAAACGAACATGTATTGTTTCAGACAAACTCACAAGTGCACCAGTATCAGTACTTACAGCAGGAGCATTGATAGGGCTATCCATCGTCGTAGTGTTAATATGCCTCGTACTACTGGACATATTGCTCTACTTCTGGAAAAAACAGGGCATCATTGCCAGCTGTTGTTGCAAGAAAAACAAGAATAAGAAACCAAACCCTTTGAATCAACGGTAAGATTAACATTCATTAACTTTAAAAGAGATTTGTCATATAGTTCAGCATCAGTTATAGATGTTTACATACAATTAATGCGCAATGTTGTATTGTATAGATTTTTTCTTTCAATCATCGCTTCAAAGCTATAAATTGATTTCTCCTAACCTTTAATAAAACCATTACCTCACAGACCCTTGCTATAAAAAATCTCCGTGACCTTATTTCAATAGCAACTTTAATAAATTGCGTCATTACGCGAAGATATTAAAAACTCCTAAATCACGTGGATTACCCTCAAAAATCTTCAACTTCCAAAATCCCTACCAATTATGATTAAGGGAAAGTAATAAACGACAAATCAAATCAAAATTTATTAAGCCGACCCGAATTCAATCAAGAAAAATTCAATTCTAAAGGAGATTTAATGAAAAAAATCGGGAATAATTTGTCTTGGATTGGCGCGTCACCTTAACCTCGGATCCGTCGATTTTCCGAAGGTCTTAAATCACGCTCTCTAAATTCTTATTGATTTTCAGTGACAAGAAAGGTCTGTTGAAAGACAACGGGGAATCTGGCACAGACGATACTTTGAGGAGGCCTAACAATGGGCACAAAGAGTACGAGTACAATAAGACCACAGGCATTATTACCGGGAAACATTCCTCTGTTTAGAGTAAAGAATTTTAAAACGTTTAACGTGAATCGTACGATTTTTTTGTCAGGAAATCTGTTGTCATTGTTCGGTCTTTTCGTACGCCTGTGACGATAAACGAGGCGCTCAAATTTTATTATAATGGCGTTTCTGTTTGTGTTTTATTTCCTTGTATGGTTTATTTTCTAAACATTGTCCATTACTCCTATTTTCTCTGCATAATATTTATAACGTATTGGCTTCATAAACATTGGTGTGTTACAAAAATTTTGCACTAGTAAAAATATTATTTTTGGTCAAAAATAATATATTTTTCTTACCATATCGCTCACTAATACCTACATTTACATTTAGGAGCTTATGTAGCTTTATATCATTACAATTAATATTATATTACCTTAATTAATTAAGTCGTACGATTCACGTATTATTTTTTGGTAAGTAAAGTGATATTGTGTATCTTTGGAATGTTAGTAATGTGTAAAAGTTTGTATGTAATGATATTTTATTGAGTGTCCGGTGAATTTTGACGTTAAATTTAGTTACCTACTTACATACTTATAGTGTTTGTAATATTTTTATAATAATTTATTTATGAAATCAGACATCAATATTTTCTTTATTTCATATAGTTATTTATTTGTTTTTATGTAGCAGTAAAATAAAGTGATCTTACGCCGGGCATCGAGAATAGGTAAGATACTGTCTAATATAAAATATAATCCATTTTTATCAAAACAGTACAAACATTTAAAGTGCCTTTATATTATGCAAAAATATGAAAGAAAGAAAGAAAGATCATATTGTTAAATTTTACTATTCCAAAATATATTTATGTTATTTATTAAATGTTGTCATTATATACAATAGATTAAATAATGTTTTTAAACCTTTAATATAGCGTAAAATAAATATAAGCTTAAAATTGTTATCGTACCAAAGAGTAATACGTACATAAACAAATTATAGCAAAACTATTTTTACTTGAAATATAAATTATTGTCTAAATATAGAGTATCTATACTTAAGTAAAAGTACTATATTTTTTACGTGTTATTTATTACTTAAAATTAACAAAAAAAGTCAAGTTGCCAGTAGTTTTGCTATAAAATTTTTTATTTTTATTTTTCAATAAAATTATGTATAATTGTAGTTAATATTGGTTTTATTTATCCCTTCCATAATTGAAGCAAAAAAAATACTACTATTATAAAGATAAAATTTTCGAGTGCGTTTTTTGGATTAGTGCTTTTTGTATCCTCATATAAATAGCTAAACATGTTCACATACTGATATCAAAGTCGCGGAGAACCTAACGGGTTACCGGGGCTCCGGCTCGAAGTGCAAGAGAAGGAACAGGGTGGTTTTTAGTCAATAAAAGTATGACACTCCCACCCGCCTCACCCAGGCGGGAGCAGTCATTCGATGATTTCCCCCCCTTAAAAAAATACTGATACCAAAAACTAAAGACACTTACTTCGTGGACTGATTTAGTCTACTACATAATTTACCTCTAATCAATCCACCTACGAAGTACCACTAAGAGAAAATAAAATACCTGATCCTTCAGCACTCACCTACCTACATCACAGAGGTTCCACTCAAAAACATTACTTAGAAATCTCCAACAGATCTTCAACTTTACCTGACAAACATAGTTACTTACCTCAGACCGTAGACTGAACATTTTGCCCACACAATATTATGTTAAACCTTAAAAGAAAGACAAGATGTCTATCCTAAGAACGTGACTTCGCACTAATCCCACCGTATTTAGACTTTACTTTCTACTCCATTATATGCATACATAATTAAAATTATTTTTTATATAATTTTAACACAACGTTAAAGAGGTTTTTGTTTGCCTTATTAAGGTTTTTTTAGAAAATCCTGAATGCTAATGAAAGAAGGTAATGAAGGTAATGAAGCGGCATGTTCAAGAAAATTTTGCTTGAAATCCGGTTAAGTAATCGAACAGTTTTAGTGAACTAACTGCGAGTAAGCAACAAAAATGAGAATTACTGTTATTTTGCATAACATAACATCACGCCTTTTATCCCCAAAGGGGTAGGCAGACGTGCACATTATGCCACTGTACAATGTAACACCCACTTTTTACTATTTATGCTATGAGTACCATGTAATAGGGGATGAGCCTATTGCCATATCCCAGACACGATTTCAGACTCCGTGCTACTACTGAGAATTTTTAAAACCTAGTAATACTTTGCCCGACTCGGGAATCGAATCCGAGACCCCTTGCCCGGCAGTCGCACTTGCGACCATTCGACCAACGAGTCAGTCTGTTTTATAATTACTGTCAAAACATAATTATTATTACTGCGATAGCTTCGCTACAACTAAAGAAACTATGTACCTATGTTATGTGGTTAATAGACCCGAACTATTATAGACTAACAAATAAGGAGCAAGCTTAACCAAACTCTAAACACCGTTCAGTTTCATTTAGAATTCTCCAATAATTACAGTACTACTTACTTTCGTACCACTTTATATCATCTAGGTAACATCTAAATCACCAACAGCCTATTAAGGCCCACTGCTGAGCAAAGTCTCTTCTCACGCGGAGAAGGTTTGAGCATTAATCACCACGCTTGCTCAATGCGAGTTGGCGATTACAAACTTATAATAAGAAATTATAAAGCCCAGGTATCCTCACTATGTTTTTCTTCACCGTTTGTCGGTGAGATAATCTTAGAAAGTATATAATAACTCGGATAAAGTCACATTGGTACTTGCCGTTAGTAGGTTTTGAAACCGCACCTTCATGCATGAAAAGCGGGCGTCTTAAACCTCCGGGCCACCACGACATCCAGGTATGTAGTTAACAAAAATGTCACAGTCGATTAAGATTTCAAGATAAAAGCAGGCGTTAAATTCAAGGCCTTAAAATAAAATTGATGGCAATGATTATCTCGTTTTAATTAACTGTAAATCGTTAATCGGATTGATTCATGAAGCAATCGGTTGGTGCGACCTAAATCATTCTGAATACTTAATGAATTCGATTCCAAAGGCTACGGCGCACCTGTTATTGAAAATTAATACTTTAGAAGACGGGGATCGGTGATATAATCTGGTAAGTTGTGAGAGTACGGCGTTTTGTGTAGAGTATGCTGAAAGGTGACTACGAAAATATATTTTAAAATTATATACATATGAGTGTATTTGCACAAATTTCAACACAAAAAATTAATGAAAATTTGCCTTTTAAGTGTAGTAGAGCCATGCATACTTCGGCAAGAATGGGCCAACTCGACCGGAGTTATACCACAGAAAACTGACGTAAAACAACATTAGCGTTGTGTTTCGTCGTGTGAGCGAAGTTACCGGAGGCTCAATTACCCCTCCTCAATTTCCCTTATCCCCGAATCCCCAACAATCCTTAAATTCCTAATCCCTAAAAGGCCGGTAACGCACTTATAACACTTCTGATGTTCCAGGTGTCTATGGGCGGCGGCAATTGCTTACCTTAATGGTCTGTCTATTCGTTCACCGGATTATTCCATAATAAAAATGTTGTGTTCAATCATAAAATCTTTTTTTTCCAGTTAGGTACTCAATAATAAATATTACAAAATCAACGAATACTCACATCTAAATTAAAGGTACTTAAATTAAGTGCACACTGTATGTACATAAGTACTTCTGAAAAACAAGCTTAATGATTCTGTTCGCGAAATCATACAAAAACGTAGTACGAAGTGATATTTCATATTCCGATCACAAAATGAGCAATCCCGCTCCACGTAACGTTTGGGCCATCCATCCTCACCTGCAACGCTGATATTAAACGTTTGAACTGCAAAGCAGACGAGCGTGTTATTGAAAAATTCTGGTATTTTATAACATGTCACAGGTAGAAATAATTTATACCCGACTGCGTGCTATACCTAACCGAATCCATGTATAAAGAATATTCAATCAAGACAAAATCATTGCTGAACTCTTCATCAGTTAAGATAAGACTCCCATTTAATAGGAACTGTGCTTATTACCTATACCGCACACTACTACAGACAGACTACTACAGTACCTAGGCACTAAAAATGTCGAAACGAAAAGACTCAATAATGTGCTATTCAACCCATGAATGGCCTTCTTAGACCTTCTCAAAAATTGCACAAACTTCTGACCGTTCGCCAAAAGAAACTCAAATAATACGTTATGTTTCTTACACCTAATCAGCATTATATCGTAGAACCAATTATCATAACACTAACGCGGCGCTTTCTCTATCCTTTTATAACTCTCCTAGTCTCTGAGGCGCCATTTATCACCATTCTCCCACTAAAACTCCACAAAAATCCCCTCAATTTCCATTAGACAGATATACCAACAGTTCCGCAAATCTGTAAAAGTAACCGCAAGCAATACGGTTGGACGATGCAACTGTCAGTTCCCAAGCATAAGCGGCTATTTGGCCAATTTATAGGCTTCCTAACTGAATGGCCCGCAAGTGTCAATAATAGCTTTTAAAGGTAACATTTTCCGGTAAAATGAAACCTCTCGTAAATTAGTTGTGTCTGGTTTAGACAGACAACAACAGAGTAAATAATAGTTTTCAGCAGAAACTGCTTTTTATTCCATTTTAAAAACAAAAGTTGAAATTATCTCCTTTCAACATTGTTTATTTCGGTGTTCAATATGAACACCAAATTAAAAAATTCCTTTAGTTGGATAAAACCTTCGTTTGTTGAATTGCTCTCCTCTACTCAGTAATAACATACGGATTCCAAAAGCATATGCTGATGATAATTATGCCAGTTTTGGAATAATTAATTATTCACGTTAATTTGTGGAATGTATAAATAAAGATATTTTAATTACGTAATTCAATGGTAGGTACTTAACATTCGTTACCCGTGTTTTAATAAAAATCCGAAAACATTGAACTGCAGCATTTAATCGCGTTACAAATTGGTAATTACCGAACAAAACCTCCAAAGCTCCAAGCTTGAACAAAGTTTGAAACCAAAGAGACCCATAATTCCATTGCATTCATTCTTAATCAACTTTAATGTCTTTGTTCTGCTTACTTTGCCTTATTAAAACTATGCTGAGGTGGATAATTAGAGCAATCCTCTTTGTTTATACTTTTCGCTTGATGTTTTTCTCCGTAAATCATTCCAGAGGACAGGCAACCGCTAATTACCCTTTTTTCTACGCATAAATTACAATTCAACGTTTTAATTTAAAATGACTGATTTATTTGCCTACTGACTTTCGCGATTATTGAGGCTCAACGACTGCCAACGTTTTACTGTCCAAAATTTTCGAAATAATAATTATAAAAATAAATAAAAAGGGTATTTTGGTATGTGTATATTTGTATGCATGTAATAATGGCGGTTAATTTATATTACAAACCGACATTCCAATTTTATTTATCTGTATAGATAATAGGATAATCTCCAATTTACATATGAGTTATAATGTACCTGTCTGTAACTGACAACAATTAGACGATACTAAAAGTAATACTTTCAGTCTACTTTTTCATTGAATGAAATAGGTACTTATAAGGTTATATTTTCTGATATAATCTGTGGACATCGAAGTCGCGCGGCTGCAACCCTCAGCTATGCAAAAATGTGGTAATGGTAAATTGATAATAAAATTGCATTAACTTAAACAGACGTTCAGTGCACACATATTTATTAAATAATTGTAAAAAAGAATTATATTGTGAACAGTGATGATTAATATTGTTGTTAACACGCCAACATGGTTAGTCTTGGAAAGTTATTTCTCTCACTGAGGACAGACTGTAGCTTCACTGACGGATAGACTGACAGACTATTATTTTTATGTCTGGAATGATCTACAAAAGTACCGCATGGATTTATTTGCTTTTGCAATTGTTTCTTGGATACATTTGCTTTGTACTATAGATTATGTTTTCCTAATGTAACTAGAGTTGTTAACCTTGTGAAAAAGCCTAAATGGATATCTCGCGGTATAAAGATATGTAGTAAAAAGAAACGCCAATTACTATGGCAATATAGGCATAAACAAAACGAAATAAATAAAAAAACTTTTGTGGACTATGCTAAAAGACTAAAGCTAATAATGAAACTTACTCGAAAGGCGCAAAATACCCATTCAATAAAAACTTCTTCATGTAAATCTAAAGCCACGTGGAGAATAATTAATGACTCTAAACTTAATATACCTAGGGACATAATAAGAAAAATTCAAATTGAAGAGAATATGATCACGAAACCTCGAGACATAGCAAACGCATTTAATAAATATTTTATAGAAAAAATAACACCTAGTAATAATTCGTGTGAAAATGTAACATCCCTAATAGATAACAGACTCAATTCTTTCTATTTGGCTCCCTGTGTACCTGTTGAAATACATAAGATAATAAACACATTGAAAAATACTCATAGTGAGGGATATGACGGTATTTCAACAAAGGTCATAAAAGCTGTAGCCAGCGAAATTTGTACACATTTGTCCTACATTATAAACCTAAGCATAGATGCTGGCACTTTTCCGGCACTTAAGATATCGATAGTGAAACCTCTATTCAAAAAGGAGAACAGGGAACTTATGCAATTCTACCGACCTATCTCCCTTATAAGTGTAATATCTAAAATATTTGAAAAACACATATATAGACATTTATACAACTATCTTGAGAAAAATAATATACTTACTCCAGAACAAAAAGGTTTTCGTTCTAATAAAACAACAAATATGGCTATTTATGACTTTATGTCTACAGTAATAACAAATGTTGATAAAACCACTCCTGTAAGCACCATATTTTGCGATATGACACAAGCATTTGACTATGTCTGTCATAACACTTTGATTAAAAAATTGGAAGCATATGGTATCCGAGGTAACGTATTGCGTCTTATAGAATCGTACATTAGGAACAGACAACAGTACACAGAAATAAACTCGATAAATACACACACAAAACAAGAAGAAATTTATAGATCATCTTGGCGTGTTATCAGATACGGTGTACCCCAAGGCAGTGTTTTAGGTCCTTTACTATTTATCATTTATATCAATGATCTACCCAAAAGCATCAATCAATACGTAACTTTATTCGCCGATGATAGTACCATAACTATACCATGTATAAGTCGAGATACCTATACCGATAATATTAATAATTCACTAATGTCTGTTATACAATGGTTAGAACCACTCTGACGTCCGTGGATAGTACGGTATCCAAGAAAAAAGTAGCGTCATACGCCCATGGATACTATAGTATCCAAAGCGACGAGTTGTGTTTAACCCCCTCTAGTTTAAAATACGGTCTTGCTTGGTGAGTTTTGACAGATTATCTATACAGTTGAATAAATAGTTCGACGAAAAAAATAGAGATGGCAGTGTAATAATCTTTGACAAACAAAATATAATTTTTTAAGTTCAGTTGACTCGTTTGACGCGCGTGTTGTGAAGTGTTTTTGTGAGTGCCAACAATTATGTCGTAAGTACTACAGTTTTGTTTTATTTATCTTGCAAGTGTTATACATCAAAATAAACTAGAAGATTTGTGCTTTACGATGATGTATAAATATCATAGTTTTAGCTGATAAATCTAGTCTACTTTTAACTTCAAACGATTGTTGTTTCGAAAAAAATGGCCGGTCGTATGGTGTCGGCCACTTTTAGTTTTGTTTATACATATTTTACATACTTTGCATTACAATAGTATATAAAATATCGAAATACATTTCGTAATAAGCAAAATAATACATTTTTCAAAGAGAAATATACTAAATTCACTGAAGATTCCATAATAATGTCAATGTGTTCCTCAGGTTTTTTGATGTGGACTGTTTGGTATCCACGGACGTTACATGAAACGTGATAAATAAGGTTCGCTATACACGGCAAAATATGTTTGCATTATTTTTGTTTTGCTAGTGGTGGTATAATATTTTGCTTGAGATGATACTAATATTTAATATAAAATGCACTTTTGGGTTTTGTACTAATATTCATCATTTATTTTTCGCTTGGTTTCTGTTGGATATGTATAATGTTTTTTTTTGTTTTGAAACATTAACCACTCTGACGTCCGTGGATAGTACGGTATCCAAGAAAAAAGTAGCGTCATACGCCCATGGATACTATAGTATCCAAAGCGACGAGTTGTGTTTAACCCCCTCTAGTTTAAAATACGGTCTTGCTTGGTGAGTTTTGACAGATTATCTATACAGTTGAATAAATAGTTCGACGAAAAAAATAGAGATGGCAGTGTAATAATCTTTGACAAACAAAATATAATTTTTTAAGTTCAGTTGACTCGTTTGACGCGCGTGTTGTGAAGTGTTTTTGTGAGTGCCAACAATTATGTCGTAAGTACTACAGTTTTGTTTTATTTATCTTGCAAGTGTTATACATCAAAATAAACTAGAAGATTTGTGCTTTACGATGATGTATAAATATCATAGTTTTAGCTGATAAATCTAGTCTACTTTTAACTTCAAACGATTGTTGTTTCGAAAAAAATGGCCGGTCGTATGGTGTCGGCCACTTTTAGTTTTGTTTATACATATTTTACATACTTTGCATTACAATAGTATATAAAATATCGAAATACATTTCGTAATAAGCAAAATAATACATTTTTCAAAGAGAAATATACTAAATTCACTGAAGATTCCATAATAATGTCAATGTGTTCCTCAGGTTTTTTGATGTGGACTGTTTGGTATCCACGGACGTTACATGAAACGTGATAAATAAGGTTCGCTATACACGGCAAAATATGTTTGCATTATTTTTGTTTTGCTAGTGGTGGTATAATATTTTGCTTGAGATGATACTAATATTTAATATAAAATGCACTTTTGGGTTTTGTACTAATATTCATCATTTATTTTTCGCTTGGTTTCTGTTGGATATGTATAATGTTTTTTTTTGTTTTGAAACATTAACCACTCTGACGTCCGTGGATAGTACGGTATCCAAGAAAAAAGTAGCGTCATACGCCCATGGATACTATAGTATCCAAAGCGACGAGTTGTGTTTAACGCCCTCTAGTTTAAAATACGGTCTTGCTTGGTGAGTTTTGACAGATTATCTATACAGATGAATAAATAGTTCAACGAAAAAAATAGAGATTGCAGTGTAATAAGCTTTGACAAACAAAATATATTTTTTTAAGTCCAGTTGACTCGTTTGACGCGCGTGTTGTGAAGTGTTTTTGTGAGTGCCAACAATTATGTCGTAAGTACTACAGTTTTGTTTTATTTATCTTGCAAGTGTTATACATCAAAATAAACTAGAAGATTTGTGCTTTACGATGATGTATAAATATCACAGTTTTAGCTGATAAATCTAGTCTACTTTTAACTTCAAACAATTGTTGTTTCGAAAAAAATGGCCGGTCGTATGGTGTCGGCTACTTTTAGTTTTGTTTATACATATTTTACATACTTTGCATTACAATAGTATATAAAATATCGAAATACATTTCGTAATAAGCAAAATAATACATTTTTCAAAGAGAAATATACTAAATTCACTGAAGATTCCATAATAATGTCAATGTGTTCCTCAGGTTTTTTGATGTGGACTGTTTGGTATCCACGGACGTTACATGAAACGTGATAAATAAGGTTCGCTATACACGGCAAAATATGTTTGCATTATTTTTGTTTTGCTAGTGGTGGTATAATATTTTGCTTGAGATGATACTAATATTTAATATAAAATGCACTTTTGGGTTTTGTACTAATATTCATCATTTATTTTTCGCTTGGTTTCCGTTGGATATGTATAATGTTCTAATAGTTTTTTTTTTGTTTTGAAACATTAATTACATGTTTGTTCGTGTTGATTAATTTCCGCTAAATGTAAAAAAATGCACTTGTGGATTTTACTACCTTTCTTTTTTACTGTTGCCCTTGCACGTGTTGCATGGTCGCATATATTTAAATGCTTCGCACAAATTTTATTTTATTCTTTTAACAATACTAATGTTTTAAATTATTCACAGCGACGTCAATCTCTGCATTGAAAATTGTTTTATGGCTTACCATATATAAATGTGTGGAAGGAATAAATTATTACATTATATATTGATTTTTTTATTTGCTTTTTATTTAAATAACCAACTAGAACAAATAAACAACTTCAAAAATACACTTATTGCATAAAACTAATTCATAAAATTATTTAAAATATTTTATTAAAATTACATCGTGTGTGGGAAACCTTAGACGGGCGGCCATATTGCTATTATTTCGCCTTCTCGGACGAGTCAAGGGCGCTCGGGACATCGCGGTAAAATTACGAGGAGTAGTGTTTTGTTTTGATTTAATTAAAATACTTAGAGTTAACCGAATGTAATCGTATATACATCAGAAGAAAGGGTAATAAGTCTAGTTTGTTGTAAAACTATTTTATTGATAAAATATGCAATAGTTGTGCCTTATATTCTAAAAAGGTAGAAATAATTGTGTATTTTTTTTCTGAATTACATGTTTAACCCGGTTTTTTGTATCAAAGATTATAACTTACGATTTAAAAAAATCGTTAAGATTGATCAGTATTCTTCAATCTTTTTTTTGGTATTTTTTTCTTTATTCTAGCCATTACGGTTCAGTAGCTATATAGGTTTTTTGTTACGACGAACTTGCGAGTCGCGCGCGGTTCGGACGCCGCGCGCAGCTGGACGTTAGAGAGATAAACGGTCGCGCGGCCCGGACGTTAGAGTGGTTAATTACATGTTTGTTCGTGTTGATTAATTTCCGCTAAATGTAAAAAAATGCACTTGTGGATTTGACTACCTTTCTTTTTTACTGTTGCCCTTGCACGTGTTGCATGGTCGCATATATTTTAATGCTTCGCCAAATTTTATTTTATTCTTTTAACAATACTAATGTTTTAAATTATTCACAGCGACGTCAATCTCTGCATTGAAAATTGTTTTATGGCTTACCATATATAAATGTGTGGAAGGATTAAATTATTATATTATATATTGATTTTTTATTTGCTTTTTATTTAAATAACCAACTAGAACAAATAAACAACTTCAAAAATACAATTATTGCATAAAACTAATTCATAAAATTATTTAAAATATTTTATTAAAATTACATCGTGTGTGGGAAACCTTAGACGGGCGGCCATATTGCTATATTTCGCCTTCTCGGACGAGTCAAGGGCGTCGGGACATCGCGGTAAAATTACGAGGAGTAGTGTTTTGTTTTGATTTAATTAAAATACTTAGAGTTAACCGAATGTAATCGTATATACATCAGAAGAAAGGGTAATAAGTCTAGTTTGTTGTAAACATATTTTATTGATAAAATATGCAATAGTTGTGCCTTATATTCTAAAAAGGTAGAAATAATTGTGTATTTTTTTTCTGAATTACATGTTTTACCCGGTTTTTTGTATCAAAGATTATAACTTACGATTTAAAAAAATCGTTAAGATTGATCAGTATTCTTCAATCTTTTTTTTGGTATTTGTTTCTTTATTCTAGCTATTACGGTTCAGTAGCTATATAGGTTTTTTGTTACGACGAACTTGCGAGTCGCGCGCGGTTCGGACGCCGCGCGCAGCTGGACGTTAGAGAGATAAACGGTCGCGCGGCCCGGACGTTAGAGTGGAGAAAACAATAATTTAAAAATCAATTTGGAAAAAACGAATATCATGCACTTTACACAGAGAGGATCTACCATGTCTAACCTAAATATACACTACAATAATAAAATAATTAATGAAGTTGACAACGCGAAATTCTTGGGTGTAACCATTGAAAAGAAACTAAATTGGAAAGCACACACAGAATCCCTAATAAAAAAAAATAAGTAAATCTTGCTATGCAATTTATAAATTAGTTCCAGTGCTCAACATTGACGCCCTCCTTACAGCATACCATGGTTTAGTTTCATCCAATCTAAGATACGGCATTATATTTTGGGGGAATTCCACTAATAAAGAATTAGTATTCAAAGCCCAAAAGCGTTGCTTGAGAACCATGTTTAAGTTAAAGGTCACGGACAGCTGCAAGCATTTTTTCATAAAATATAAAATATTGACTGTACCCTCTCTTTATATTTTAGAAAGCGCAATGTTTATTAAGAGCAACCTAACCCTATTTCCACGTCTAAGTGATACGGTTGTCCGTAATAGACGTGATAATAGCAAAATTAGATTAATTTATTCAAAAACTAGCTTAATGAATAACAGTATATATTGCATGGGCCCAAAAATTTACAATAAAATTTCTAAGCTCTGGAAAGAATACAACACAAATATATTCAAAAATTAATTGAAGGATTTTCTCACCAATAAGGCCTATTATAGCATTAGGGATTTTCTACAGGACCACATAGACTACTAACTATTATGACACATTTTATTTTTCAATATTATTATTATTATTAATATTATATATTTGACATTTTATATTAAAGACATATGAATTGTATTCACTCTTGTTTTTAGCTTTTATTGACATATTAATTTTATTAATTGACATTCACATTTCATATATTAATTGACTAAAGACGGAATGGACATGATGGTTTTTGGGCTTGTTGTGGCTGCGTGTATGACGGTCAATTATAATAAACTTCATTTGTTTAACATTGCTTGTGTGACATTCATAATTGATGATTACCTTTTTACAAAATATATTTAATTTGACATTACATTTTTGACATCAATGGTATTAATAATTTTAATTTATTTGACATACTATATTCAATTTAACAAAACTATAATTAATTAAACTTAATGTACCTAATTTTATTATATAATTTTTTTATAACATATCTTTGCATGCCAAGTGAGGGCAAAATATGGAGAAACTGTATATTTTGTTAATACCTATATTATGTACCCATGTTTGCAAACGATTAAATGAATGAATGAATGAATGAATTTACTTCAAATTTAGTTACATGAATATAACTAACAGTTCAGGGCAACATATCTTAGGCTACATATTATCACGTTATCATATACGGGAGAGGAGCTGTGAACCAGAATTCTACGCGAATGAAGTCGCGAGTAACAGCTAGTATATGATACATTAGTTATCATTACTGACAATCATCAAGCAAAAAAGTTATTACGGTCTACCGTCCGTTTTTCACTTAGTATTATTAAAATATTTCAATAAATATGCGAATGAAAATTGGGATAGAACTAATTTTGTAAAAAGTTTCCTAAAAAAAATGGATGGCTTAAAATATAAAACAAACCAATCCACGAACATAATAACCTTTAGATCCATCAAATGAAATATTATTTGATGTAGGTACCAAAAATAAAGAGTTCATTGAACCGTAGCATCTTTGCTATGGTTCCACGAACTCTTTCTAACAGTCTCTTGACTGTGGTATAAATATTCATTAGATAATATTCTGAATTAACTCGTCGAGTACCGGTTTTATAGACACAATTAAAGAACAATAGGTCGCGGTCACCGGTGACCGCTTGGTGTTTGACAGTTTAATCTCTCAAAACTGTAACAGATGTCCTTAAAGCTTCAAAGTTATAGTTAAACACGTACATATCTACATATATCAGACACAGCTAGACTAACTAGACAGACCCAGTAACCGAAACATTCTAAACATGCTTACATCTGCAAAGATCCAAACTAAACTAAACAACACAGATTTAAAGGACATGGAAGGTTTACATATGACTTTGTTTTAGTAAGAAAGTAAATGAAAGAAGTTAGGATCTCAATTAATTTCGAAAAATATCTTTATTTTGGTCTTTGTTTGTATTATATCTTGCCTAAAACGCCACTCGATTTTATTATTATTAAGTATAGTTCTGTCACAATCGATTCTTCGTAAAATGACAGAGATGACATGATATTTTGTACAACCTAAATTTAGCCTTTCAGTATTCGGGCATAAGATACGCAAAATTAACTATTATGTTTATCGGCTTATTATTCACGTAATTGTATGTGTGACGAGGAACTCGCAGCTCATATTAAAGCTTCTCTTTAATATAAGCCTCTGCAATAGCTCGAAACTAGTCGAGATCCTCGTAAAACAGTTTCGTGAGTAAGTTGATAAACATAATGCATTTGGTTACTCTGTGATCTGTATGATTACAACAAAGCACTGTTTCCTTGGTTTAGGAATATTATTAGACAAAAATACCTACAATAATAAAAAGTGAATTAAGCCTTTGAGTACCGTCATTATAGAAACAATTAAAGAACAATAGGTTGCGGTCACCGGTGTCCTCGCGGTGTTTGACAGTTTAAGCCACATTTGCTGGCAGAAACTCAATTTTTTTTCACTTAATATTCTTAAAGAAAACTGAATAATGTTGTCACTTTTAGTAAACCCTAACTCATTACATCTCGTCCACACGTTGTCAGAGCGAAGCGGTCTGTCGCCGCAAGTCAGCCAGTGCAGGATCAACTAAACGTAACTGAAACTTTGTGGGACACCAACCAATGTTTACTTTCTTTCTATTTTGCATTCATTTGAGTTTATTTAGCGTTTGCTAAGGTTCTATTAGGATGAACTATAGAGAAAGTCTGTTTATCCTCGAGGGATGACAGAATTGCACCTCAAAGTACACTGTTCATTAGATACCTATTCACGTTTGCAATTACTTTGATGATACAACAGAGAGCAAGCTTTAAGCCATATATACAATAGCCACGCAATGTACTGTCAGCCAGTCGGGCTTTGTGATATGATGTGTAAAATGTGAGTGTTTTTTACTAATTGAATAATTTAATATCTATCCGTGAAAACCTATAATTGGCTATCTGATGTTATTTTGCTATCTATTTGTTTACTATGTTGGTTTTCCAATACGTAAATAAATAAATAATTTTGATATAGATTTTTTTATTATTTGCCCGAGATTTGCAGACGGTTTTTAAAGCAACCGTTTGCTCTCTTCTCCACCAGACAACTAAGTAAGTCAGATATTGGGTAAAACAAACACTTTATAATTTGTTCAGTTTATTATAGCAGTAAGCTAGCTAACGTACCTAAATAAACCATGACGAACGTACTTTATAAAAAAAAAAAAATCAAAATCTAATCTAGACAGACGTGACGTAACGTCAACTCAGCCAGTATGTCGGTGAACTAGCTTTTAGAAGAATCGTGAAATATGCCGTCTCAGCCAATATCCGAGTCACGTGACTTGCAATATCCGCCCGATCGTATCCCTGCGTTCCACATCCGAAAACCCCGATTTTCTTATAAAAAACTCATTTTTACCACACTAGCTTCTGAGCGGCAGGATATGATGTTCCCGATTTTAAATTTCAACAACAATTTGAAGGCTTTGTGGAACTGATAGTTTAATTTATGGCAGGTCATCTTAAAATTAAATGACGTAAGAGCTCGTAGCTTAGATGCAGCTGCAAGAAGGAGCGATTAAATTAAGTTTCAGTAATACTAATCGAATTTGGTTTTCTACCAAACCTAAACTAACATAAAAGTAGTTAATATTTTTCATAGACCATTTTTTTACGAGATAAACCGGTAAACGATTTGATGGACCAATTGATGGTAAGCAATCGGCGTCGCCCATCGGCACCTGCAACGGAACACCAGGTGCGTTACAAGTGCGTAACCGGCGTTTTGGGGTTTAGTGAGGATTCAGGCATTGGAGAGATTGGGAAGGTAGCGGGTAATTGTGCCTCCGTTAATATCACTGAGACGACAAAGCACACAGCAAGCGTTATTTCACGTCGGTATACTGTAAAGCCGTAGTATCACTCCAGTCAAGCTAGCCCATTCGTGCCGAAGCACGGCTCTCCCACGCTTAAACACACTTGGACAAGCATCAATATATGTTTTTAATGTACCCAGACATGTAACTTTAAATCTAAGTTATACTTTAGATAAAATCTAATAAACGTAACCGGTTTAAAATTCAGACTTGAATTTTCCAATAAAGTGTACCTAAGTTCATAGATACCTAGGTTTCCTATAAAATAAATTAACACCCAGGTATTAGGAACTAATCGGTACCAGGCTACCAGGCTAGCAGACGAATGGTGGAGTTCATTGATAAATTTTCAATTCCGGTACCAGTTCGCTAGTGTCCGTGGTTCGTTTGAGCTATTAAATGACCGAGAGTTAGACTATGTATTTCAGCTGAGTTGGAGTTTTGAAATCTAAAGAGGAATAATATGCTTTAAGTTTAATGTTGTTAAGGTTTCGTTTTACTTGGTTAAAATAGATACGACCTATAATACGAATTTCCTACCGCAAAGTCAGCAAAGCATCTGTGTGGAGTCAGACTTCTTGATTTCCAAAATGTTTTTATCCCCATAAATAATGGCTACTTTATCAGACTCAGAGACAGAACAAAAGACGAAGTGATCCGCTTAAATTCAAATGAAAATATTGTGTTTACATCTCTATTTTTTATTCATAAAACAATAAGTAACAAAAATTTCAAGGAGATTTGTGATACAAACATCGACGCCGATCGATTGTCGATTGTTTAAAAGTTGGATTCTAAGTTTCAAGTATGATCCCAGCTTTCCAACTCTATGCGCCTGTGAACAATGGCAAATGACACAAGATGGAAAATGTCTGGACTTCAAGAACTCTCAAATCTTTTCTCTAAATGTTAAAGTTTTAGAATTTAAAAGAAAATATTGTTTGAGAGCCTGAGTTTCTGTTGTAAAGTGATTGCTTTGTTATTGAATTAGTTTTATACATTTGATCAATAGATAGGTGTTGAATAATTTAATATTTATTAGTTTTCAATGTCTTTACGGATGAGATTATTGACTAGCATGTTATTTTTTCCAAAGGAACAAATTGTCTTACTAATAAAAAAAAATGAGATAAGAAGATTCTTTTTTTTTCAGGCAGTAACAGAGGCGATCTTATTTTCTGACCTCGTAGTACCTAATATTTCTTATAAGAATTCCGAAACTAATTTGGCCTGCCTGTCTACTAAGCCGCTTCGTTACTCAGATTTTCATAATATTCTGTTTTCATAGTACAAATTTCTACGTCTAGATAATTGGCACTTATGAACGTACGTATATCTACATTCATCAATACATCTTTCAGTCTTCGATATACGACTATATCGGGCCCCGATACGAAATGCACCACAAACCGCTTGGTCGCCGTTACCGGGCGAGTCATTGTTCTCTCAATAAAGCAACGGGGTATTCCTACGTAGTCTTAATGAAATCCCTCGTCTCCAGCATCACCTTAACGAAGTGCACCGCCGTCAAATTGATACACAGAACTGCTCCTTTGTTAGTGAAAATGTGATTGTGTGTAGGAATTTGTCTCTGACCAAGAACACGTTAGAGAATGAAAAACTTCGTGTTTGAGTTCAAAGAATGGGTCACAAAGGTGAACAAAAATAGAGGTATAGAACTACACAGATACATTGACAGATCGGGTTGCAAAAAAATTGGACCTTTGGAAAAATCTGTTAGTAGTAAATGTTTTCTATGCCTGTGTTGTACTTTGTCTAGTGTAGAAGGTTAAAATGTTTGTTTCTTTACATTTCCTTATAAAAGTACTTTTTTTCACATTTTCGCCTCATCGTAGGTGAAGGATAAGACTTGGTTGTTTAGACAAGGCGTGGTTTTATACCATATACCAGGAATAATCAGAGACTAACAATTCAACAATCTATATCAACTCATTTAATCAGCACTGCGTAGACATAACAGAAATTTCACATACCCAAACTGAAACAAGATTTTTGTTATTAGAAAGCGTGTAGGTAATGTAAGAGAATGGCGAACAGCGTGGAATATGATCGAGCACGTACGTTTGTACCATTAGTGAGCTAGCACCGAGAACTAGCGAACTAATGTCTGATACGTGAGCTGGCCCACTGCATGCACTCGTAAATATAACCTGTGTGCTCTTACAGTTCGTTTGCAAATGGATTTTTTGGGAGAAAAAGGATTTTTTTCTATTTTCAGTTTGATTGACAGTTTTGTATCCTTACTATATATAATATTATAAATCGGAAATTGAGTTTGTTTGTTTATTTGTTCCGCTTTCACGCCGTAACTACTAAACCGATTGCTTTGAATTTTTGCAGAAGTAAAGTTAGAAGTCCAGATTAAATAATAGGGTACTTTTTATCTCGGAAAATTGATATTCCCGAGGGAAAACAAAAGTATTGGTATAGATGACGCTGTGTGTATTGGTGACGCGAGCGAAGCCGCGGGTAAAACCTAGTTGTATATAAAATTAAAGAAGTAAGTACACATTGCTTGCTATTCTAGAATCCTTTGTTCACAGTTTAGATTTTTGTTACTTAAATAGATTACGAGCTAAATAAATTAACAACACAAAAAAGTACACCGGCCCGTTTATTAAAAGGGCCGCAGAAAACATAGTCGTTTCACGTTCCGGTGTTTATACATAAAATATGTGGCGAAATAATATTTATTTAAATTACTGCTCCCTTGAGTTTGTACCCTTTTCACAGCTGAATATTTCATGTAGCCAGCATTTAGTTTCGAGACTTGTGTACGTATATCTTTTTTGTACCTATCTTAAATTCCTCGGGAGACTGACATGAGTTCACTTTGATGTACCTAAGCTGTTTTATATGGCGAAGTAGTCGGGAGTCGAGATGTATAGTTTTCTCATGAGTTTCCAAAGATATGAGTGGGAATTTCTGTTATCATAATATTCTTTGAGTATTCGTTATGAATAAGCGTAATTAAAAATGTAACATATAAGTTTTTATTCTGCTTGTTCCGACCAAATCGCAGAACTACAAAGTCATAAAAATATTAAAGTAAGTAAGTAAGTAATCCTATGAATTTTCATTCTACATGAAAATCTGTCGTTCTAACCGTACTCTAGAAACATAATAGCGATCATTATGTCAAAACCAATTCCAAAACCGAACAAACTCCAATAAAATCGATATTTGTCACTTACCCACCTGCTAGACAAACTTGTATAGACGGACAAACCGCTGCCGGCTGATGGATTAGCTTGAAAACTATCTTGACGGACCCCTGACGGTCTAGTCGAAGATTGAATTAAACGCTCAATGTTCAATAAACTTTGCAGTGCTACACTTAGAGAGTTACTGGTTTGTGCTTGTCTTGTCGGGTTAGTGGCAAGTTGGACTATCTATAGTGTGTTATTTTGTTACAAATTGATATTCTTATTAAGTTCATTTATAGTTTTTTAAACTTTCTAACTGAACTATAATAACTAGCGTGAGACATACTAAATTGACTAAAAAAAAACTAATTGTGCTTTTCTTCGTATTTTCATGTGAGTAACCCGCGATTTAAAAATCTCAGTGGTAGCACGAGTCCGGAATAGTGCCCGGTATATGGCAATAGGCTCACCCCCTATTACATGGGACTCATAAGATAAATAGTAAAAAGTGGGTGTTACATTGTACAGTGGCATTAAGTGCCGTAATGTGCACCTCTGCCTACCCCTTTGGGGATGAAAGGCGTGATGTGATGTTATGTAACTCGCGATTTGTAACGTTAGTTGTGATGTTATGTAACTTTAGTTAATTTCTAGGGAACTGACGGAATTTCCTCATCAATACTAGACATAAATAAATAAAAACGCATGTGTGTGCATCTCCTCGTAATTATAAAGTTTCTCCCACTTGTCAGTTTGAATTTTTTACTTACCTAAGCGAACAGTGAACACGTTGTTGGTAATCAGTTTAATAGATATCTAATATCTATTAAACTGATTGTTGGTAATCAGTTTAATAGAATGGAAAATAAAACCATCAAAACTTCATTATAAGGCTAATGTGCAACTGAATTAATAGCCATATTACAAATGCACACATTCACACCCACAGTACCCACACGTACCTACCTAAGAACTAAATAAATCTTTATGAACAAGAAAATGTAAGGCGAAGTTGGATTGTAGGCGAGCTCAGGTACCAGATAGGATTACACTCGGTGACAAATAGCTGGAGCATTGGATAACAAAATTCTTCCCGCATCCGTACGAGCGAAGGATATGAAATTGTAACATAGAAACTGATGTTGTCATTTATATACTATAGTTATACGAATTGTGAAATGGAATAGAATGAGGTTACAATACAATATTAACTGAAGGTTTTTGTTGTGAAGTGGGCGTCTTAAACCTCTAGGCCACGTTAATAAGCATAAGAAATAGACTTATCAAACGCTATTATTTATTTTATTCAATATGCTTCATGTACAAAATGTACAAATAGGTGGACTTAATGCCGCAAGTATTTTCTACTAGTCTGACCTTTGGGTGATACAGAGAAAAGTAAATGGTAGGTGCAAGAGGAGTGAGCAAAGATTTTACATATTTTACAATTGAAAGAGAAACTAATATATTTCAGAGATATACATAAATAAATATAAATGTAATATATACCAACACATGAGTACAATATGCCTTTTTTTAAGGGGGGAAAATCATCGATTGACTGCTCCCGCCTGGGTGAGGCGGGAGGGAGTGTCAGACTCTTACTGACTAAAAACCACCCCGTTCCTTCTCCTGCACGTCGAGCCGGAGCCCCGGTTACCCATTAGGTTCTCCGCGACAGTACAATATGCCTACATAGTACATAATTACATGTGTTACATCTTGTGTAAGAACTCACTTTCTTTTATAATAACTATCGTGAGACATTCTAAATTCACTGAAAATCACGGGTTACTCACGTGAATATACTGAGAAAACGATCGCGCATGCTGCTCATGAGGAAGAACCCCTCTGTGGTTCGAAACTAGTAGAGCTTTTCTCAGTATATTTACGTGAGTAACCCGCGATTTTTAGCTATCTCTCTTATTATTTATCTCAAGTATTTACATTTAAATAGAATCCCATAAGACACCATTGCCAAAAAAGAGCTTCAACTAATATTTGAAGATCATTTTTGTAGCCCATGATATAAGTAGGTATCTAATTTACCTTATATATTAACTTTGAGTAACGGTACTACCTCTATAATGACGACATTATAGACACAATTAAAGAAAAATAGGTTGCGGTCACCGGTGTCCTCGCGGTGTTTGACAGTTTAATTTATACTTCCCTCAATAAAACACAATTATCTAAAATATCTCTTTCGAGAACTAATACTAAGTAGACTACAACAAACAACGTTTCAATTCTTTAAAACCTAAATGGAATAGAAAAGGTTCAACGTTTATCTCGTTAAACAATTGTTTCCAGTGCGGAGCAATTACTTTGCTTTAGTTTCGAGAAATCGACTTGCTATAAACACTGCAAAATGATACTACTGAATCTTTTAATTAAAGAATTTTATTAGAGAAACTAGAAGGCCTAATATATTTTAATTATCCTTATTAATCCTATAGCGTCGCGGAGAACCTAACGGGTAACCGGTGCTCCGTCTTGACGTGCAGGAGAAGGAACGGGGTGGTTTTTAGTCAGTAAGAGTCTGACAGTCCGTCCCGCCTCACCCAGGCGGGAGCAGTCATTCGACGATTTTCGCCCCTTAAAAAAAAATCGCATCAGGGATGTTTGCAAATACACACATAAACTGTTTTTATGCAACAATGCACAAAATGTGTGCTTCTCTGGTGAGCAGGGTGCGGGCCAGCTCCAACAGTATCCTAAGCATGATTGCGAGCAGGCTCGACTGCATATATATACGACGGTGTAATGCCATTTCCCATGGATTAAGGTAGGATGTTTCTTCAATACATAGTATAAAACAAAGTCGCTTTCGCTGTATGTCCGTATGTATGCTTAGATCTTTGAAACTACGCAACGGATTTTGATGCGGTTTTTTTTAATAGATAGAGTGATTCTTAAGGAAGGTTTGTATGTATATACATATTGCACCCGTGCGAAGCCGGGGCGGGTCGCTAGTATACAATAAAACAATTGTAATTACTAACATTTTGTGAGTCTTGGTTACTTTAAATTAAATATATGATTTATTATATTAAGTAACTTCTAAAACTTGTTTCATCGTTTGTCTTTCTTTCACGTCACTTTATAGTATTAACTAAGTAGATGAAATAGGATTTTTATAACATTGCAATAACGGTGTTTGCATGATTAAAATATGCTATTATTTGGTAATGACCAGTTTGTTTTTTCTTTTTTGGCAACCGAGTCTCCAAAACGGTGTTGTCGATTATACTGCCAGTGTCGAATGGTGAGGGCAGAATTAATGAACCGTCGAACTTAACTTTGCGGTAGTTTTTAGTTGTTAGTAATTGAAAGGATGAAACAATTGGGTTTGTAAACATAAACATTATCAACTATTATTTTGTGTATACATATACAGTATGACCTGTTATTGGTCAGTCAAATTATATCTTGGGAGCGCTGAAATCAAACACCCTCATTGCAAACTTCTATCCCCGGTAAACGGAATAAACGCAATATCATGAAACATTCTAAACAAAATATGGGAACCCCTTCACTGAAATTGAATTCGTTGAATATATCAATAGCCTAAAATAAACTAATGAATGAATAGTACTATTATTGGTCGGACAAGCGGGCGTGATTAGGGATGGCACGCAATCCGACGATGGCATGTGACGCGCATACTAAATGCAACACTGGCGACCGCTCTCTGTGTATAAATTATAAGCGTGCAAATTGTGGGTAGCATCCCTAATATTGAATTGGTTAGTCTAGAACTGTTAATTGGGTGAGTGGAAAATTTTAATAATTTTCCTTTATTATAGGTTTAGAGAAGGGTTGGTACGTATGTTTTGGTAGATTTTGTAAGCAAATTAAATGTGGACGATAGGGATAGAGCATAGCAATAGCAGTAGCAGGCAACGCATTTATAGCTTGTATTGTGTTGCGGGCGCCGATTGCTTATCATTACCATCTGCTTGTTTGTCACATTAGGTACTCAATAAAAAAAAACAAATAAAACAGTATTCCCTGAGGTAAATTCTTATGACTTAAAAGACAATAGCCACTAAACAAGATCATAGTTTACTTAAAGCAACCACATAAATGTTAGACATGAAACTACAATCACTTCATAGAATCTTGTTTAGAATAACATTAAAACAAATAACAACAAGCGTAACTAGATACAAGTTTACAAAACATTGTATTTTAATTGTATTGATAAACAAATTTTCATCTAACAATAGCACTTTAGTTAGATTTTCTCGGATTAGTGAAATTGAAACAACGTTGTGTTTTGTTCTCATCCCTACATAGTTAGCTATTCGATAGAAATTTAATTAAAACACCTTTAAATTAACGGTTCGCTGATTTGTTGGATCCCAACCAATTAAAATGTAGTCGAATTACAATGTTGCAGACGGATACTTCTATAGATTGGTTTTCTTCGTGTAAACATTTCTTCGGTGGAATATTTTCTTGGACTGAACCTAATCAATAAAAATGTACAAAAGACTACGTTTATCAAGTGACTTTAACCGCGACTGCTGAGCAGGAGCTTTTGCGTTTGGTTCTTAGGCTTTGTAAAAGAAAATATTTTAATAGTGCCTCTTTGGCCGAGTGGTCGCAAGTGCGACTGCCGGGCAAGGGGTCTCGGGTTCGATTTCCGGGTCGGGCAAAGTATTACTGGGTTTTTAAAAATCTCAGTAGTAACACGGAGTCTGGAAATGTGCCCGGTATATGGCAATAGGCTCACCCCCTATTACATGGGACTCATAACATAAATAGTGAAAAGTGGGTGTTATAATATATTGTACAGCGGCATTAAGTGCCGATATGTGCACCTCTGCCTACCCCTTCGGGGATAAAAAGGCGTGATGTTATGATGATGACTTTTAATAGTCTATTAACCCATCGTATGACGAACGCTGATCCACGCGAAGCATACCTAATGTATTTTTGTCTGTATCCGAGTCAAGAGGTTAACTCGTGCTGTTCCAATAAATTTCTTTTAAAAAACATTACAATTCGAATTAAATAAAATATTCAAACAATAGTCAAAAGCTCTTATCCAATAAATTCACGATTTAATCATAACATCAAAGTGGTTTACAAAATCCCAAGTCAATTAACATAGGTAGATTTAACCTGTTATTAATGTTTTCAACAACTCGATCAAGAGGTTACACACATTAAAAATAATTAGTTTATTCTACATAAAATCTCGCTTCACTGAACTATGAAATTTCCTTATCTGTGAGTTCCCGATGGACATTGACACAGGAAGGTATCATAATAGAGAATTAATTTATATGCTAATTGGTAGCCAGAGCGCCACTGAAATTTTCCGATTGGCATTAATCGGGACCAGCCTTATGCAAGGATCAATAGCAGAAATTATTTAATTCAACTAACAAATAATTAGAAATTAGTAAATTAGTTTTTGAGTATCCGTTAATAGTTTTATGAAGAGTTGATTTGGGGTCAAGCCATTATCATGCGTGTTTTGGTAATCTACGGTCCACTCCTCTGTTAGTACCTATGTGTTAATTGAGAGTGAAGCCTTTATGTTTCATGCAAGTCCTGTTAAAAACTTTTATCTATTTCAGAAGACTATAAAAAGATTGAGAAGTTTTATAACAGTGATTGTTAGAAATCTTGAATAAGCTGCAACCACTTTTTTAAGAATAGGAAACAAAATCAAACAGTCTAAACTAAATAATAAGTTAATCAATAGAACTAAGGTAAGGATTGCACGTCTTTAATCACCAAATAGCAGTACGAGGTGAGCTTATACATACATGCTACAATACTAAAAACTCTAAAAAGTAGTACCTATAGCAACAAAGAAAATATAAAGTAATGCTGAACTAACGTACAAAGGCGGCCTCGTTAAAAAACAATTCCCGAGCTATTTGCAGGAGGAAGGAAAATAAGATTAAACCTTTCACAGAGACAATTAATCTGCATCTAGCCGAGACGTTTCCCTAATTACAGGTGAAGATTTCTAGAATACTTCTCCTGTAGCAATTTATATCAACCAGCGTTGCAGATGACGTCCATATTTCAGGACGTATGCAGAAAGGCAATATTTTAACTCCGCAGAACGGAATTTAGTTCCATAATTTGTCTCCGCTTCAGTGGAAATTCTGGTAGATGTAGAATTTCATGTAAACGCCACACGTCGCAACTTTTGTTCAAGATATTATTTCACTTGAGTTTGTCGCGTAGCGTCGCGTCGCGTCGTGGCGTTTCGGTGATGGGATTTTGGTTACATGATATACGGGCGCCCTGGATCTCGTGGGTAATCTATGTTGTGGAGTTTTATATTTGGCTTGATATAATACGTCTTGACTGATGTCTTTGTTCTTATTATTAAGTTTAACTTTGGACTTTGGAGTAGTTATGCGTAGGTAGATACTGTCCACTTACACCTACGCGGAGCTACATGGAGCACAAGTTTGTTGGTACCTAATTACCTCAAGGATTTCACACATAAAACTCTAATAACGTTATTAACTCAAATTCCAAATCAGATCACCCAGGCAAACATTTGTGATCTACCGAACATGTATAAAGAAAACACATTTTGTTTACATTTTTTGTCGTCCCAACGTGTGGTCGGCGACGGCGTGACGTCATGACATGGGCCGGTGACAATCAACGTCCCTTATTAAGATAAATGATGTTCGCCCTAGCGTAAGGGAAATCAAGGATCGCTCCAAATGGTATTTGGTAAACATTGCCTCCAGGCTAGGAGAAGAGATTTGATGGGTTCGGTCACGAATAGGTAGCTATTGTGAACAACGATTTGTTTTAGTAACTTAATTATGATGTTAGTAGCGGTGCTGTTGGTTTGGGATTGAATAATAGGAGTATAATTAGTAGATTAGAAAGTTTTAGGTTACAGTCGTAGGTGTATTGTGTAGGCAGTTTTCAGTAAGTAAGTAGTCGGAGGTACTTTAAGTTCACTATACTTCTTTGACTGTAACTGGAAGGAGGGCTGTCAAACTCAAACAGATGCGAAAAATAAATTTACTTAATTACTAGGCACTAGGCAGCGACATTGTTAACTAGTCACGAACATTTAACTTAATATCTACTTATTCATCATTAACAGCCGGAAGATGTCCACTGCTGGATAAAGGCCTCCCCCTTAGTCCTCCACGTTGAACGACAACTCGCCACCTGCATCCACTGGCTCACCGCAACTGTGGCGATGTCGTCGGTCCACCTAGCGGGAGGCCTGCCCACGCTTCGTCTTCCGGTCCGTGGTCTCCGCTCAAGGACTTTCCTGGCCCATCTGCCGTCACTCCTTTGAGCGACGTGGCCTGCCCATTGCCACTTCAGTCTGCAGATTTTGCGAGCTATGTCGGTAACTCTAGTTCTTTGGTGAATTTCCATATTTCGGATTTTGCGCGCAAAGAAACCCCTAATATCTATTAAAAAGAGATAAAAAGACATTGTCACACCAAATAATGTTTCGTTACACCGTTTCATAAGCAGTATTTATTGCTTTTTTGCACTCTTTACCTATTACGAACCAGCCATATTAGCTTATAAAAAATAAAACAAAGAAGCAACATCAGATGTTTACGGAAAGCTAATGCACTTTAAACTAGATCGAAGTCTAAGAAACTTCACTGAAGCTAATTACCTACTTCCTACCCGCAACTGTTGCACTGGTACGTGTTTCGAAATTAACTGAAAAATGTTCACAACTCTTTAGGGAGCTACCTTATTGCGCACATTCCTTAAGATTTAAAGCGGTACGCTCATTAGAGCAATTACGTGAAGCGGTTACATGAGGAATTAGCCTGTTACCATCCCCAAGAGGGGTAGAGAGAAATATAGGTACGTCACATACATAAGAGACTCACGGGTCATTATTTTAAGTTTCATTTTAAAACAGATACAATTTTGGAATTGAAACAAAATGATACATAGGTAAAGTCTGAAAGCAATCGGCATCGCCTATGGACGCCTGGAACACCAGAGGCGTTACAAGTCCATTACCGGGCTTTTGGGGATTAGGAATTTAAGGCTTGTTGGGGGTTCAGGCCGTTCAGGGATTGGGCCTGCGGTAACCTCACTCACACGACGAAACTCAACGCAAGCGTTGTTTCACGTCGGTTTTCTGAGGGGTCGAGGTATCACTCCGTCTAGCTGGCCCATTCATGTCGAAGTATGGTTCTTCCACACTATAAATACTATTCTCACAGTTATCAAGTCCTTTAGTAAATTGTCTAATAGATAAAGATAATTACTTCTGTTTGTCGCAAAATCTGACTTAGATTAAACATAAAGTGGAACAACTTCAAATCTCAATGTAATCCCTGATTGTCTCTCGATTTGAATTAATCATTTCACTCAATTATTCTTGAAACCTCACTGAGGTTCTGAATTATAAACTGGTGGAATTTAGATAATTATTTCGCAGTATTATTTTAATTAAATTTAATTATTTGACTTACAATGTGATCATAATGTGGGTCGGAGCGTTTATTGAACACCGGAACCGTTTGAATCGTGGTCGGAGATAAATTGTACTGTTATGTACCTGTAAATAATTGTTTATAAATTTACTAAACAAAGCTTAATTTAAATGTAATACAATTTTATTTATTAATTTTTCAGAATGATAACAATAGTTGACTGCACGGTTGACGCAGTGTAACGTGTCGCGGGTTCGATTCCCGCACAAAAAAACTCTTGTGATCTCCAAATTGTTTATTCGGACCTGAGTGTGATGTGTATGTGAATTTGTATATTTCAAACGCTCCTACGACACAGAAAAAATTTGTGGGAAAAACCCAAGTTTGTTGTTTTTGTAATAACACTATTACGATTATACCTATAGATAAGAACACAGGCAGATATATTTGCTGACTACAAAAGTACCTACACATTCCTGTCCTAAATGCTTCAAAGAACCTTTTGAGATCAGATAAATAAATACAATTGAGATCCCTCGCCCTTCATTCACCCAAGAGCTAGGATCCCGAATGTAGGTTCTATTAAAAGCCTAAGGTTACCTAAATGCCATTAATTAGACCAAATTGACCGCTGTCTGTGTGTAGTTTGTGCTTAGACAATTAGTTTTCGTTGTCCATTTCCATTCTACAGTTGGATTACTAGGCTTTTGGGGCTATTGAGAAATTTAAACAATCTTTGTCATCAGTAAAATAAAATTTTGCACCTGTTAAGTATTTCTATTTCTTTTTATTTTAATTAGGGTTCTATCTACTTAATTCAATAGATAGGTCCTGTAGAAGCAAGTAAATTATTTGTAAATATCGAGTACCTAGGCAGGTTCAAGAATCTGTGCTTTCTAAAAATCTACATAACATGAAATAACATCACGCCTTTTTTCCCCGAAGAGGTAGGCATAGGTGCAAATTAGAGCACGTAATGTCACTGTACAATGTAAAACCCACTTTTCACTATTATGTTATGAGTCCCATGTAAAAAGTGTATCAAAAAATCTACCTATGCATCAGCTTTTAAACTGTCAAACACCAAGCGGTCACCGGTGACCGCAACCTATTGTTCTTTAATTGTGTCTATAAATACGGTACTCGACGAGTTAATAGAAACTATACAAACTTTATTTTTAAAAGTAACTAAGTATGAATTAATTTGTCATAGGTTGGTAAGAGCTATAGGTAATAAAAAACACTTTCATAATAAACAACACCAAATCTTTAGCAAAAACTTTCTCTAGACAATAATTTGCGGTCCAATCCAGTAACTTGAAAATTCCGTTTCTATGGACGTACTTACATTTTTATTTTAATTCCACGATACAGATCACACAGTCGAGTGAGTGCTCCGAGTGTTCCACTTCCACGGACGTCGTTATTGCCCAACTTTCGAGAGCTAGCCATATTTTCTTTGAAAAATTCTCACAGCTCCTCGTAAACTTTAGCAATTTTCAATAGAAGCGTCAGAAGTAATTTTACGAAAATACACGTACATATACCTATAGGCTGATATTATAATATGGGACTACAAATATTGTGAACCAATTTAAGGAATGGATATTCTGTACCTACATCAGGTAGGTACCTTGTAGGTATCTAATAGCAATTTTGTAACTTAAATTCACAAAAATCCATACAACAACACATTGTGCAACAGTCAATTATCCGACCACTGCGCCAATTATGCGTTAGTATTCAGACGACAAGGAGTTTGTTATAGGCAGGGACGTTTTTTTTTGTATTTTCAAAATTCTGTTTTATTGTATTATTATTTTGTTACCACACTGTGATGTTTTTTGTTCTAATGTTCTTTTAAGTTTATTATTAGTATTTTGTTTGTATTTTTATTTTTTATAATCGTGTGTGTTAATTGTCAAATAAATGTTTTTTCTTTCTTTCTTTTAGCAAGTCTATTATTTCTTAGTATCGTATGACTAAATTTCTTTTCAATAAAACTGAGAGAATAACTAGGTACCTTTGTAAAGTTCAATAAAAATATCCATTTAAAATAGCTATGAAGGGACTTTTGATAGAACTAGTTTTTAGTGTTAGTTATAGGCTTCACTACCAGAACCAATCCTCTCAGTTCTATTCCAACACCCATAAAACAAAATGCCGACGTGAATGTAGATATTTTTCGACATGTAGGTAAGTACCTACCTACTAAGGTAGGTGCTTTTCTTCCATCATTACCAGGCAGCGCAGTAAACAAAAACGTAAACCAAAATCATGTTTCTATAAATTACATAACAACCACTTACTCTCCAAATAGGTCGCTACAAACTAGCATTGGCCCCAGTATTTGCCCGAGCTGTCCTCCGATACTAATCGACCCTTGAAAGGCAATAGACAGGCACTTTAGACATTCTGGAGACGTTGAACTAACATGGCAAGCCACTCGGCTTTAGTGACGACGATGCTGAATTGTTGATACTGCCGTTTTCAGTTCAATAGGTGGAATGCCGTACAAGGGTACCTACATATTTTAACTATTATTTTCATGTTTAATCTAAGTATTACCTACATTACCTAAACCAGGTACTTAGTTGACAGTCACTTATTTTGCGAAGCTACTAAAATTTATCTTACTTCGGTATTGTTTAGGTTTTACTTAGTGAGAACCCATTGTGTACCTATAGGGGATTCAGAATTTCAGATGCAAACAGTAGGTAGGGATCTATCCTAAAGTTCGTCTGACAAAGACTGTAGGTATACCTTCTTAATCTAAGCCAATCTGCAGAGGAGCCGGTGCCCTTTACAGGTGCTGAGGGTGGCCACCGGTATGGTTTTTAATGAGGTAAGAATTTTTAATGAACACTTCCTAGTCTTTCTCACTAAAAAGCTAGGCGCATTTAGGTATCGCCCGGACATCCAAAAAAAAGGTATAAGGTACGTAATTGAAAAATATGAAACCCTAAGGTGAGAACCAACATGTCTGTCTTTCCTTACTGAGAATGCGTCCGTAGATCTACCTACATAAAAATATACCTACAGATGGAGTATTTTCCAAAGATTAGACTTTCAAGAAATCGGAATACAATTGAGATAGGTTCTACGGAACAGATACACAGACTCTTCCACTGAGTATGTATATTAGCAGGCTCATTCAAATTCACCCCTCGTCCCCGACCTTACCTGGTAGCGAGAAAAAACTTGTCACTCAAAACTTTCCAAGTCAGTCGCACGTCGAAAACATTTTGCATTACAAGTCTCCTTTGATTATTGAACAAATCGAATTTTGGGAAGTTTTGACGTGTACTTCATAAACCCTGCGAAAAAGTGCGTAGGTACGCCTATAGATTTACTTACCTACTTACTCATACAATAGGTTACTACATAAGTACCTATTTGGCTACTCGTTTACGTAATGAAACTAGTATATCGCTTTTTAATTTCTATAGGTACAGATTCCTAGAGTAAATGCACACTACACTGACCCTTAGATAAGTACCTATACTGGGATGGGGCCCAACAGGGCTGATGCCGATTCGGAGTCGCGGAGAACCTAACGGGTTACCGGGGCTCCGGCTCGACGTGCAGGAGAAGGAACGGGGTGGTTTTTAGTCAGTATGAGTCTGACACTAGGCCGGAGCAGTAATTAGATGATCTTCCCCCCTTAAAAAAATGTTGAGTACCTACGTCGCTATTGATTGTAAATTAGGTACTTTTATTTCTTTGAACTAGCTAGCTTGGTAAAGGGGATGGGATATTGTTCAGCAGTAAACTTCGTCTTTGTATAAACCACCTAAAATTACGAAATAATTCGTTATGATACTTAAAGTCTGACTTCTAATTTATAGGTATCGGAAAATAATTTTGTATCTGTCTATGCATTGCATTTGCATCGGTGTGATGCAGTTACCAATATCAAAAAGGTTAGCCTCTTGTCTGTTGAAAGTGTCGGCCATTATGGTTTATACTGGGAGCCGGTATTTCAACAGATAAGAGGTTAGTTTAAAACAAAGATTATTAGTAAAAAGCTTCGATAAAAAGAAAACAACTTAATATCATTTGTATTTTTTATTCTCATCATACAATGAAATTAAATATGAAGTATTTACAAAATTATAGAAATAGAAATCTAAAAAATCATCACATGAAGAGTTTCCTACTCGTTCGTACTTATACACTATAAATTAAACTAGATAGTAAGTTTACAACGGAAGAATCATTTTATATTGTAATGTATCTTATATTAGTTTAACTATTGTAAATGTAAAATTACATTATTGCCATCGCGACGGTCAAACTGTCCCAAATTAATTGTTCAATTACGTATTTAGTCATAAAAATAATTAAATTTAAACAATTCTAATACAAACAATGATAGTATTTTGGGAATATTTTAGGCCTTGTAAACCAAGGGTATTGATACTTCTTTTTATTTAATAAATTGCAACAATAAACGGCACTGCCTATAAATATAAATAAATTGAGATTCGATATGCATTAAATATTAAATAATATTAATTGTTTCAAACACTTTCAACATACATTGTTCCCCAAAGTTAGGAAATATAGGACCAATCACCAAAAATAATTCGATACCGCGAGCATAATTAAAATTAGTAATATTTTGAACCACACAAACATTATTACAGTAGATACAACATTGATCGGTTTTCCCTCTACACTAAAAGGTAAGTATCATGCTTCCATTTACATATACAAATCTCATATGGGTACACAATACACACACACTTAAATCACCAGGTCATCATAAAACTACAAAGAAATTCTGTCAGCCACTCACAGCCGTACTTGAAACAATAATTTTTAATCATTATTTAACCCAATCCCTCTCAATACGGTAGTTGACAAGTACCTAGTCAAATTCAATACTTTTATCGAAACGTCGAAAACGATACTGTTCTATGAATTTTGTACGCAATACCATCTTATGATGTCATCATATTTTCGCGTTAAAAAGCACATTTATATCTGAAAAAATGCTAGAATGAATCGAATATTAAGTATATCGGGAAATTAATGAACTATTTTTCAATATGTAATTGGACTGAAAAAACAAAATAATTTATTTTTGACCCATTACTAAGGAAATCTTTAAATAATCATTAAATGTCTTTGAGTACGGCCGACAAAATCACACTCGCGGTACAGAATTTATCAACTGTCAAAAAATCTATTACCACAAATAATCTTCAATCCAAAATTAATATCCACATTTCCTATACAATAACAGAGAGATAAGTACAAAAAGTTTACTACGCTAAAAAGGAATCAAGTTTTAGACCGATTCGGAACTTTGAGCATCTCGTAACGAACTAATTTATTATGCTTAGTTTTACCTCTAGACAAGTTTCCTAAGACCTAGAATAAAAACGAAAGGTATATACCAAGTGAGCAGTGGGTAAAGTTTACTTGAAATGCATTAGTGCAACTAAAACTTCTGTGTGAACTAAGTTTTCTGAATGCTATTACTAGGTGACAAAGCTACTGACTAATTAGGTGAGCGCTCGTGAACTAGTGGCGCCACTGTAGCTTTAGACTTCTTTAATCAAATTAAACATAGAACAATTCATTGTTTGAGATAAGACTGATTGATTTATATGAGAAAATGTAACATCATGTTAGGACATGGGTAACTTTAGTTCGAAATAGATTATGTATGAGTAAATTTGACACATTTGACGCAAAATCATAGTTATAAAGTTTAACCATTGTTGTCTTCTTTAAGATGCAAAAATAAAGACTAAAATAATAAAAAAATAAATTTACAAAGTTGCAAATAGATTTTATGTAAAATTATAATTTAAAACGCAAATCTGAGTGAAAAGAAGTTTAGTGATAAGCATTTAGTACCCTGTTTTCACTGGCCACTTGTAAAAAAATGCACAAAAATTTAAAAACAGAAACACTACTCAATTTCAAATTGCATAGGATCACATCTTTGACTGACACATCGTTAGACCAGTAATATTTTACATTCATTTTAAAATTGAGTAGCATTGCAGATATTTAACAAAATAAAAACAGAGTATTTAAAAGAAAATCGAGTACAAAATAAAGATTACTATTTGCTTATCTATTTTAAGTTATAGTTCAAAATAGATAAACAAATATGTGTTTAAATAAATAGCTTTTTGATTTAACGTAGCAAGGCCCTAAGCAGACCACTCAGGAGTTACTTAAAATAAATTAGTAATACCAGTATATTTTGTCAGCTAACTTAGCAGTTAGCACTATCGTGTTAGACTATATTTTTCTGTATTAAATGCTTTAAGACATTCTCGAACACTCAGCCTTTATGAAGAACAAAGATTTACATTTCATATAGCTGTGGAATTTAGTGCAATGGTTTAGAAGTTAATAAGAATGTACTCGCTTGTACATTTGCAGAGATTCAGTTTGAATACTGATAATATGTAAGTTTGATAGTCCGCTTAGGGCTCAAACTACAATTTAGAGAATACTTTACAAAGAAATTTTGTTCACCGAGAACACAAGTATAACAATCAAAAAAAGCCTCATACAAATAAATACCCTACACCATTAATTTCGGGGACTTAAAACTAGATGGCAGCAGTGTTGTAAGATGGCGTACAATTTACAGAATACCATTAACAATAAGTTACATGATTCCACTAATGCCTATAAAATAATTTACTAGAATCTACAGATAGTATTATGACGTCTATAGTATAATAAAATATATAAATGATAATATCTACTTTATAATAAAAACTCGATTATTGCAAAATATATATAAAAATACAAGACTAGCTTTACATTAGAAGTAATTTTTGTAAAATATAATTATGCTATTACACTAAAGTACTTGTAATAACGTAAGTAATATTTAGTTTAACAATAGTATAGAAAAAACTAGCATGTTCTATACGGCCAACCCAAAATGATTAAAAAAATATTACATAATACTGAATACAATGGAAAAAATAAAAGTAATACAATTTATTATGACAAATTGTGATGAAAACAATAGAAAAATAACCCATGAACATTATTTAAGGTTATAGATTAAAAATCAAATCAGGTATTGACGCTGAATGTCAAATACTTTGTAAGTCAACTCTACAGTTTACGACATAAAGTCGTAAATTCAAAGCCATGTAATTTCCGATCACTGGTCAGAAAAATCCCTGCTCAAAAGCAGCAAAAATTTAAATATAAAATAAAAAAGTATAATGCTGAGTCTATTGTCTTGGGTAATTCTTTAAAGGATGAATCTAAACGTCGTTTCAGTAAAAAAATCTGAAAACCATACTTGTACACACAAAATGTATACGACAATAAATAAAACCTAATTGTATGTATCCATGTCTAGTACGAATGACTTTCTTACATACCTTATATTAGTATTTTATAACGTCATATGTATATTTTATGCTATACATAATTTCAGGGCGATTTCACATCCATAACCTCGGGTCAGAAATAAAATTAACTAGCTTTACTAAATATCAATAAAATAACTGTTCTTAAAATCACTGATGAACTAATAAATTTACCCTTATTAATTATGATACAAGTTTTGTAAAAACAAATCATAGAAGCAGGAATTGAGTTTGCAGCCTCCAATTCACCATGTCGGTGAACGGCAAAGTTATTGTTCAACCGCTTGAATGCATCAATATGAGACATAATAGACAATACATTGTCTCACGTCGATCCACGTTTAGACACACGACGGGTTAATAGACCCAAGTAAGGTTCCTTTATAACTTTACAAGTATCTTTGCACGGCATTTGCTGATCATTGTTAGAGGAAAATTTGCCTTCAACACTTATCTATCGATAGTCAAAAACTTTGTCTGTCGAAACTCCTCAACTTGTATCATATTTAGTAAGAAAGCACATGTCCATGTAAAAATTCACTATAAAAAGCTCTCATTAATTGCACAAAACTGTTTAAAAAAATAATTTAGTGGCATTTTGGAGTTAGAAACGAAGAGCATACAAATTTGTTCCTTATACACATAAAATCGAGACGAAATCTACAAAAAGTAGTTTATACGATACAATTTTTTGATCTGAGTATACACCAATTGAGTATTCAAGTAAATAGGTTGTATAGAGTAACATTGTAAAGTGAACTTTGACCCCTTGTTTATAAGGTGGGGTTTTGTTCTTTCGGGAGGTTGTTCCCTGTGTATGAAGACCAATGGAATACTGTTTGGACTCACACTTCGATATGGTCGTAGGAGGCAATTGGGCGCTTCAATTTCTGCGGGTTTACTATCGAAGGTTTCTGAGTACGTGTATGCCATACAAACACTTTAGTACAGTTCTCAGCTAACGGCTCCAATTCGTCTCTCGTCGTGAAGTATTTTAATATTTCACTTTCCTGTAAATTAGAGAAAAATTAAAGTTAATAAATAGTTTTTGAATTTATTAATTTCTTAAATGATTGGTAGCATACGTATCTTTTTATTTTATCAATTTTGTCTTTAAAACTCTTCGTTAAATAAAATTAAAACTACCTCGTTGGCCGAGGGGTCGCATGTGCGACTGTCGGGCAAGGCGTCTCGGGTTCGATTCGCGGGTCGCTCAAAGTATTATTGGGTTTTTATAAAAAAATCTAAGTAGTAGCAAGGAGTCTGGAATTGTGCCCGGTATATGGCAATAGGCTCACCCCCCGATGTAATCATGGGACTTGTAACATAAATAGTGGCAAGTGGGTGTTACATTGTACAGTGGCATTAAGTTCCGTAATGTGTATCTCTGTCTACCCCTTCGGGGAGAAAAAGGCGCGATGTTATGGTAGCACGTGTCTACCGTATGTGATATGTGTCCAGGTTATGTAGCAATAACCTTTATAGGACTTTACTAAAATAATTACAATATTACGATAATGTTTTCTACAAATAAGTAATATTATTCACATTCGTCACAAATAATGATATAAATGAGAGAAATATTGTGGAAAATTTTTGTGAGACATTGGTTCGTTTAGCACGCATCCAACCTATGATTATAAGCCTTAGTGTAGGTCGAAAATAGTCGACCACCCTCAAAAATTAAATTATTTATGTCTTTTTTTTAACACATAATGATTTACAACTGCGGTTGTGGTTATTATTTTAAACTGTCAAACACCAAGCGGTCATCGGTGACCGCGACCTATTGTTCTTTAATTGTGTCTATAAAACCGGTACTCGACGAGTTAAATGCAATATAAATAATTAAATACCTAAAATTAATTGGCAGTAAGAGCTTGAAGTGTTATTATAACAATAATGACATTTTGAACTGTATTATCTCTAAACTTAGAGACCAATATGTCTTTCTATTTATAACAAATTAGGCAAAACAATGATAACTTATGATCTATTATTTGATACTTAGCTAGTTATAAACCGGTTGTAGTTGGTTTTTTTAACATTAACGGATAATAGACAAAGCGTGTAATGATTTTTATAGATGCCTATTATTAAGCTATTACATTTACATTTGTCAGTCTCCGAACTGACAATTACCTTATTTATTTGCAATAAAACAATTCAACTACGGGCAATTCGTGCAAATACTGAATTGAACGACCCAAGACTTTTTTTATTTAGTAGCCTGCAAAAAGCATCAAGTTGTCAACGAAACATTTTTTTTAAACCTTGGCCCACACTTGGATTTTCTCCTGTGTCGTGGGTGCGTATATACAATATCACATACACATGACACCTAGACCCGGGACAACAATCTGTGGATCACACAAAGAGTTGTTCCGTGCGGGGATCGAAACCGCGACACGTTGCGCGGCATCCAGTTCCCCAGCCACCGCGCCAACCGTGCAGTCAAGTCAAGTCAATTTAGTTAATAATATTTGTCTATGATATCTCAAGTAGATGTCAAAGTTTGATTACCTACGTTTTATAAATAACTAGCTGACCCGGCAAACTACGTATCACCTAAAACACTTTTTAAACCTGCACTGGTCTTCCACAAATCTTTCAAGACTAAAATTCTCTAAATCGGTCCATTCGTTTTTGAGTTTTATCGAGACTAACGACGAAAAGCAATTCATTTTTATATAATATATAACCATTTATATGTTATATAACCAATGGATTAACCTATAAACACTTATTATTCCCAAAGGTTGTCTGGTAGAAATACCTATAAGTGATAAGAAGAAATAATAATGGGCACAACACCTTTGTGCCCATATTTTTTTTGTTTTGTTTGTAATTTCTTTTTTGTCTGTAATTAATGATGTGCAATAAAGATTACTCATACAATCATCCCGTAAACATGGGCTATAATCCCTTAAAAAAGCAGGACATACAATCAAAGTGCTTTTATTCGTTATGTTCAACATAACACAATGTAATCAACATCAAAATGTCCATACATGCTAATTGGGTTTTCCTGAGGCAGGCGTACATACCGTAACAATAATCTGATATTAAGAGGTCAAGATTCATAAGATACTAAGCTCCACTCAAGGGCAATGATAATAATATATTATAATGACAGATGTGTTATTTTTTAGTTACCTATTATTTATATGTAGGTATGTGTGTTCCAGTGTCCATAACGCTTTGAAGTTATCTTATTTTAAAAGTTATCCTGCACTAATATTTTACACTGATAAGTACTTAATGGTTGATTCACAGACACAACGTAGGTACGTGTTTTATTAACACACCGAGTTATATTCGGTATGTGCTGGGTGAGTTGTATTGTACGTAGCTTAGGCCATAATTTTATTTCTAGTTAGCAAATATCTAAATAGTTATACCTATATAACCTTTTATTGTAACTGACCGGTAAGGGACTTAACGCCAAGATTAGTGTAAAATAACATTTTTTCTGAATTTTGTCATTTCGATTGAAATATTAATTACAAATACTAACCTGAAAGCCAGACTGGACTTTTCTGGAGAACTTGGCTTCAGGGTGTTCAAGGAACAGAGTAGCGTTGATAGCAAACCCTGCCATGTCAATGGGGAATGGTCGGAATGGTTTCCACCAGGCGTTGAAGCCGCTTACTTTCCCGTCCGTGACTAGAGGCATCTCGACCCTCATACCGCCAACTATACCGACTGGCCACACACCAACTCTCTTTATTTTCCGCATCTGTAATTAGGAAATAAAAGAATATTATATTCTTGCTTGTTATTAGAAGATTATGTTATACAAGAGTTTATAAAATACGGATACAATTGATCCGTTTCGTTGGTTGAGGTCGGAGAGCAAATGCATAGCACGATGCTTCAGGTTTAACTTCCGCGTCTAGTTAAGTATTAAATATTGCGTTTTGGACATTATCAGTAATAATATGGAGTCTATATTGAAAGTTGGTGTTAGTGTAGTGTGTGTGACACCTCGCCCTATAACTAAGTAGTGTAAGTTAGATATTAGGACACTGGCAGGGTCGCCATGCAATGAGGGAGACGTCTTGTTGTTACGAATAACTTTAATTAAGTGTCCTAATATCTAACTTACACTACTTACTTATAGGGCGAGGTGTCACACACACTACATTACATTTTAATATAATGCTCTTTAATCGAGCGATAGACAAAGATAAAAATTCATAAAACACAGTAAAATATATAAAATGTCTGTATCAATATAAAACAAAACGCTCTATTGCTAGGGGTTCCACGAAACTAGATAGGGAAGTGGACCCATTATTCATTAGACTATTTATAGCGGGATCTATGCTAAGAGGAGATAAGATAAGGCAGTAAACAGTCGGGTGGTACACCCAAACTTATCGATCCAATGACGTTATTGAACAACCATATTTATTCATGTTTTCCTCATTCATATCAACCTTTTTGTAATCTCGTATTATTCTATTAAGCAGCTTCCTAATTGTATAGTCAGTACAGTTAAAGTTAACCTCTTTTTTATCGGATAGGGCGGCAAATAGCAAGCAACCGGGGCGCCGATCTTGGACACCCATAACTCCCAAGAGTCCCAAGTTTGTTGCCGGCCTTTTAGAGATAGGGAATGATAGTATGACGCCTGGTATGCCGAGAAAAGAAACATTGTGCCAACCCCATAGGACCTAAATGATAACAACAAGAAGATTAAAAGAGTTATAGCCTAGATTTAAGACATATTTTCGATTATAAACGATAATCACACCTATTACCACCATGTTAGGACTACTGAAATCAGTGGCAAAAAGTGGATAATGATTTGCCTTAGTTGACTAAGGCCATTAATATTAATCATTATCCACTTTTTGTGAAGGTGAATAATCAAGAAGTCATAATAAGCTTATAGCGAAAACATAAACATGGTAATCCATTCGCTTTTATAGTCATTGCATCGATAAAAACCTAGTACATTACGACACTTCTAGATTTCTGTATGCACAAATCATTTTATGACGCTGTAGGAACAAGAATTTTATTGCTATTATTAGCTGCAGTGAAAATGTTAGATTAACTTGTTAATAATTCTGTTTATTACATGCATTGTACCATGTAACTATTGTAAGTAATGAAATAAATAGCATAATAGGATAGATGCCTAATTTTTATTTTAATGTCCGTCTGGTAGAATATTTAAAATCATTAGACACGTATTTTTTATTTTCTTACAGAAATGAACACTTTCGACGATATAATGATTTGAAATGTCGCGTGACGTATCACTTCTATGTACATTTTATACGTAGTAATGACGTTTTAGCCCCCACTCCTAAACTGATTCGTTTTATCTAAGCATTGTTTTGTTATACGACAAAATAAAAAAAATACGTGTCTAATATTTTTCATTACCTAACTTACGGACTAATTATATTTTTAATTTTCATACCCTGTCATCATGCCAATTGTCCTAAGATCATTTTTTCTCTGTCTTTCTAAACAAATACAAAAGAAGCGACACTGTGTTTACATAAAGGCCCGTACAAGTTATTATTATCAGTGACAGTCATAAGTAGGTATTCGTGTAACAATAGACAAATTAATAGTGAGAACCAATATGGAAAACTAAAATAGGATCATAAATAATTTTGATGATGAGTAGAATAGATCTATATCTCAGAAGAAAGACTGTTTGCTTTGAACTGGCTACCAGCAAACGTCACGTATGCACCAGTCATCGACATGATCGGTACTCTGTAGTCTGTAGTGTTACGCTCAACCTAATTTTAGAAAGGTCAACGACCCGTCTCATGACGGTGTACAATCGCGAAATATGCTCCAAGAATTTAATGATAACGTCTTTAGATGCCTGTAGATTCATGACTTTTTAGGGACATGAATGTTGTCTATTAATTAATTACATGTTGTATTCAGTAATGTAGCGCGACAAAGATGCGTCTGATACGTAAGTAAATTGTTTAGTATTTTCTATAAGTTCTTTTTGGAGTTAAGTCTCAGGTGCTAAAAGGGCTTGGCATATTGCACATAATTTGATATTGTAACATACAAAACACATACAATGCCACATTTTGTGTTACTATTGCCAATCATGACACCAAAAGATACGATATTTAATTATTTAAATATCGTTTGATTGACCTAATAATCGAATTTAACAGTTCAGGAGTGTATTCAAAGTCGTATTGCAACTATAAATTATATAAATATGAGTCAAAATTTTACCTCTAGTAAGCTAGTCAATAGACACATATTTTACCGGAGACCTAATCTCTCGCTTCCCAATCCCCGAATCCGCAACAACCCTCAAATCCTTAATCCCCAAAAGGCCGGTAACGCACTTGTAACGCCTCTGATGTTCCGGGCGTCCATGGGCGACGCCGATTGCTTACCATCAAGTGATCCGACTGCTGGTTTACCAGCTTATCCCATAAAAAATACAGGTTGTTGAAAATTGCCATAAGTTTGTGTGATTGTCTATAATCAGTAGCATTACTAATGTAATATAAATTGTAAGTACATACAACATAATATTTACAATGCGATAATACTCTAATCGCAACGTAGTAACAACATAATAGTTATCGTGACTAACCGAAATCAGTCAAATGATAAGCAATACAGTTTACAATAATAATTACAAGTGAGGGCTTAGGGCTCATACATAAAACTGCGATTCGACGTCGCATCGCAAAAATGTGCGACCTCCCTCTACGCATCGCGCATCAAAATCTTATCTTCCCAAAATCTTATTTGTTTGTTTTTCCTGTATCTCCTGAGCTATAACAGAAGTGCACACTTTTTTTACGATCCATGTCACGAAATAGTTTTCAATTTAAAATACGTTTAGTACGGTTAACGGACGGTCGAAGGAATAGTCACCCTGGGAGACGCCTTGTCGCACGAAACGCATCGCAGCAATTTGCATCATAATTTTTTGCGTTGCGAATTCGCAACACAGTTTTGTGTACGAGCCATTAGTTCGAGTTTGTTTTACGTTTTAAGCAATCATAATGTGTACGATTTCGGCGCTCTGATTGGCCAGCTCCAATGAACCAACCAATCAAAGTACATAGTTTCCTAGTTTGTTTAGTCACGATTGAACATCAGCTGTCGATCACAAGGCCTTCCCTTTTAATACTCTGTGGTTACAAAATAATTCTTTGAATGAATATTAAAAGTAACTATAGCTACATAATCTTATACTATCCATACATATAATAAAATTGTAGGAAAGTGAAAACTGTACGTTGAATATTTTTTAAAAGAATGGTTGAGACGTGATCTACAATCGATATCGAAGCTAAAAATATGGATTTTAGTATTTTTGTCTGTTTGCTTGTATGTATATCCGGGTTAAACTCAAAAAGTACTGTATGGATTTACTTCAAATTTTGCATGAATATTACGAACAGGTTGGTTCAACATATACGCTACATATTATCACGCTATCATTTCCGGGGGAAGACCTGTGAATCACTATTCCACGCGGACGAAGTTGCGGGCACAGCCAGTTATATAAAGGTGCTGCCTCACCGAGCATTCACGTGTAATGTAACATTATAGGTTCGACTTTGAGCACTACATTACAATAATACCTCCCTGACTAACAAGCATTTGCGTGTAATGTAACATATAGATTCTGGGCTTATAATTTCTAATTATAAGTTTGTAATCACCAACTCGCATTGAGCAAGCATGGTGATTAATGCTAAAACCTACTTCGTGTGAGAAGAGGCTTGGCTCAGCAGTTGGCATTTATAGGCTGTTGTTGAAGTATAATAGTAAAATTATTATTACTTAAAATTCAAAGTACGTGTGTACTTCATCTATGATGATGTCATATGACTGAAGGTCTTGTCATGCCAAGACATAAGGTGCACATGTATGCAGTAGCTATAAAGGCATAAAACTTGTTTTATTCTACGGAGACGAGACGCGTTTAGAAAAGATCTTCTGAAGAATATTAGGTATACATTCTATATTTTTACATAAACAATGTCTCTGTTTAAATACACATATTATTATTTAGACTTGTTACAGTAAACATATGACATTTATACTCTAGTTCTTGACTCTTGACTAAATGGAAAATTCAATGTATAGGATTGACCAGTATCTACATTCGGCAATTTACACAAAACCCGCAATTTACACAATTCAGTTCACGATACACTCAGTCGTCTAGCACTTAAATTCCATGTGTCTTATAGCACTGTTATAATATATTCTATAAATATGTATGAATGTATGTTTACGTGCATATCTCTAAGACTAGATACAATAAAGGCTATCTAGAGTCGATGAACTCTTTCTTGATAAAGATGCGGTGTAGGTACTATTAATATAAAGTTCAGACGCAATTTTCAATAAGTAGAATGTGTCAGTACTCAGTTCGCAGAAAACGATAAAGATTGTCGTTTGTGGTTGACGACTACTGACCAATATCCTTGAGTGATTCGTACCTAAGCGTTGAAAAGTATTAAGTGAGGGGTTTTAGATATCAAAGTATTCTAAATCACCGATAAACAAAGCCTTCCCTTTAGCAATGCCACTTGCCATATCAAGTCATGTATGGCAAGCCATAAGGATTATCAAACCTTTTTCAGTTTTCTCTACCCATAGCTGACACCTTCAGACAATTGCAGGTAAATGATCAGATAGTTAAAAGCACGTCTCTGTATAAGCAAGTCCCTAATCAGTTAATTAACCCTTTGAGTACCGTCATTATAGAGTATAGACACATTTAAAGAACAATAGGTTGCGGTCACCGGTGTCCTCACTTAAGGTTACACAACAATAGCAATTATTAAATAATATATCAAAATCAAACAATAAGAATCTTTATGTATTAAATTATAATAGTAAATATCTTTGAGTCAACCCTCAAAGACCTAAACATTTATGGCGCCATCAATTCAGTCCCGAATGACTCCTAGTAATCGAGTTTTATCTATTTGTATATTGGCTTAGGAAACTATCGGGGTCGGGAACTCCAGTTAGTCACTTAGGTTAGGAAATGATAAGATAGTGTCGATGACCCTCGCTAAATGTTCAGGCACTAATTTAATACATTAAGTTGCTATATTAGAGTGGTCTATTAACCAGGTTGAACTGTGCTTTATGATTATGAGCCTATTTTTATTCTATCCTATGGATTTATGTGTGAAAGTATAATCTAAGTAGAGGTAACTAGATCACATGGCAGATAACTTACGCACTGGACTGTTCAGTAAAATCCGCAATGGGATACGTGAGTGATACTATGCTAGACAATCTGCAAAAAGAGCCCCTTAGGTATGGGCGATGGCGCATTGCAGAATATTGTGAAGAAGGAAGGAAGATGTAGCAGCCACTAACTCGTATAAGTAAGACCGGGAAGTAGGAGTAACATCCTATCCTATGCCTATGTATGTATCTATTACAGAGCAAAATTATTAACTCTAAAAAACTCCTAATAATACTTTGCTTCACTGTCCTGACTTTAGGATCGACCTCAAAACACTCGCGTCTTCCCTAGAATCCTTCATACCGCGTGAAGCTATAAATACATAGCTATTGTTAAGTACAATGATTACAACATTACATTTTCCTGTATAGGAGCGGTGATATTGTTATTGTTTGTGAATAACAACGAGGCTCTCATTACACATACCTAAGTATTATATTGTAGGTAGGTATGTTAGTAATGTCACGGTGAATGTTATTGCGGTGTAAATAAACTACTAGTTGATTATATCCGATTCTTATCCGGTAATACTACATAGTAATACAGTGGCGCATGTATTTATTTATGTTGAACACGCGTGAGCAGTGCATTCGTATTTGGACGAATAAGTATGTAATATTTCAGTAAAGAATGTGTGAAAACTGGCATGATTTGCGACATTGTATTTTTTTATTTTGTTAAGGTGTAAATCATGTTGGATACGCTGCCTGTTTAATACGCGAGAATAGTTGATTAAATTTTTATGTGATTTGTTTCGTCGCATTTGTCTCAGTCCTAAACATTCCTAATATACTTTAAATACGTATAAAAATAATCATTTAGGTATTTCACATACATATTCCCGCACATACGAGACGACACAAAACTTGTCAACTTCCCTAGTAAATAAATACGTAATGGCATTTAAGCGCTAATCGGATAAGCGACCAGAAAATGCAATGTATGCACTTGACACTGACATTCGAATAATTATGTCAAGTTCATACATTGACTTTTCAATTATTCCGTCCACACATTATGGGGGAACAGTCAGTTTATATGAAACTATTATAGCGTGGTAATTATTGATAAATATTATGTGCCTGCTTAGTTAACAGTTATTTTGCCTCAATCGCTATTCAAAATGGTGAAAAATTTTTCCGCGTACGTGATATTAAAATTCAATGCGCATGACGAAATTTTGGTTCATCCGTAAAAGAAAAATGGATATAAACACTTTTAATATTTTAAAAACACTCAGATTTTCTACTAAGTTTTCTTTTCATTATATATTAGACACAAGTCTCAACGTTTCATTTAAGGCCGTTATTTTAATTTTTTAGTCTGAATTTCTTTGCATAGGCTATAATTGGCAATGTAAGCTGTGCGAAATCCTACTAAGTTAATTAGTACAAATCTGTTATTTGATGTTTTTGAGGGTTCGTTGATAAAGGCGTGACAAGCTAATCCAAGTTTCGTAACTCACTAGTGACCTTTTTAGGTCTTGAAAATAAACAAGAGTTATAGAATCAATCTTACCTCATCAAAAACTTTAAGCGAATAAGTGTTGTCATCGTCCATAAAGTAGACAACGCCTCTTTGATCCTCGGACTTCTGCAAATGGCCCTTCAGCCAATCCAGAGCCAGATTTCTTTGTTCCACGCCACTGGCCTGTAATTACACAAATACTAATCAAAAACTGGAACATCCGCTAAACATTTACCACATGTTTTGTTAATCCATCAATACTACATTTCTATTGATATTTATCAAACAATTACAAAACAAACATCCCTTTTGTGTTATGTATCGCACACGAAGAATAAAACATTGATATTTGTATGGTTCGTGAAAGAAGGACAGTTTGTTAGGTGACGTCTGTTGGCTAATCTCAAAAACCGATTTGATATTTGCTCGAGTAACCTACCGATGGTTAATTATTGAGACTGGCCGTAAAATTCCATGAAACATAAGTACCATACACTAAGTATTTCTTAGGCGTATAGAAATTGGGGTGTAAACATCTTTACTACACACACCGGCAAAATTAGGGGAACACAAAAAAAAGACAGTTCTTTTTTAATTATTAGCTTTTTATGAATGTTTTTTTCGATTAATTTGGGTTTGGGTATTCAAAACAAATATGACGCAAAAGGAATTAGGGTTGAACATTATTTATTTACAGATACTTACAAAAAAATAGGAAATTTAAGTCCTTTACATTTTATTCAATATTTTTTTAAAATTTAATTGTCATATTTTTTTTTATAAATTACCTAATTAATACCTCGTATTGCCACCGCGGGCTCTAATTAGGGCTTCAATACGTCTGCTCATGCTTCTAATGACACTGTCAATCATTTCTTGGGGTAAATTGGCCCACTCTTCAATTAACGCCAATTTTAATTCCTCAACATTCCTAGGAGGTGGAATTCTCTCCCGCACTTTGCGTCCAATCATGTCCCAGACATGCTCTATCGGGTTCATGTCTGGAGATCGTGCTGGCCAGTCCATTTGGGTAATTCCAATTGCATTTAAGTACTCGCGAACCACGCGAGCAGTGTGCGGCCTTGCGTTATCGTGCATAAACACAAAATCTGGCCCTATGAATGGGACAAAAGGCATTACATGGGGTTCTAGGATCTCTGTTATGTACCTGTGTGCAGTCAGAGAGCCGCCTTCAATAATGACCAACGCGGTGCGGGCTGTTGAAGTAATGCCACCCTACACCATAACGGACCCTCCACCATATGACACCGTTTCGGTAAAATTGGCTTGATGGTACCGTTCTCCTCGATACCTCCACATCCTTTCCCTCCCGTCGATGAAATTTACACAAAATCGGCTTTCGTCCGAGAATAAAACATGACCCCATTCATCGGACCAATCTTGGTGCTGACGAGCGAACGCTAATCTTGCAACTCGATGACTTACCTCAAGTTTAGGCGCTTTTGCTGGCACGTATGACTTTAAACCAACTTCGTTTAACCTTCTTCTTACTGTTCGTTCACTAACTCGCACGTTACGCACTTCTTCTAAAAGGTTTCGGGTCTGCACAGCTGTTTGACGACGGTTTCTCAACGTTTGCACCCTTATGAAACGATCATCTACGGCACTGGTTGCACGCTTTCTGCCTTGTCCCCGCCTCAGTACGTAAGATCCCGTCTGTCTGTATCGTTTGACACAACGGTGGATCACAGATACTGATACACCCAACGTTCGACTCACTGAACGGTATGTGTGCCCTTCCTCGATCATTGTCACAGCTATGGCAACTTCAGTTGCTGGTAAATCACTCATTTTGTATGCAATACAATGTTAACTCTTCAAACAATAACAACAAAATAAGCTAGGGCCTCTATTGACTGCTCCAACAAAATCCTTATCAAAAACACTTAAAAGCGCTGACACTCAATAAACACTTGAGAGCGTATAATTTATGCTAGATTGTTGAAAAATGTCAAAATATCTCAAAATATTGTGTTGTACGAAGGTAATTTCATAAATAAATGAAACACTTGACAAATCATTCACGAGTTCCAAAAAAAATGGCCCTTTTTTTTGTGTTCCCCTAATTTTGCCGGTGTGTGTATTAAAAAAAATCTCCTCCTTGGAACTACGTGTTACCGTCAAATGAATACATTAATGCAAAACCTACCTAGGTACTTTATGATATTCGGTTTATGCACATAGTTTCATAAATATTTTTATACGATGTAATACGATGCTCCAGTGTCGATGTTTGGAGACAGAAAATGTTTTGCTAAACTGTTATTAATATTATTATTCAAAGTTGAGGTGTCACACCATTTAGACATAACGAAAACGATAAAAAGACTTCTTTTGGTTAAAACTGCGGTGTCAAATAAGCCACTAGTGTGTGGCACTTCACTGAGGCAAAGAAAAAAGAAACAATAGGCCCCTTTTTTGAAGACTTGGCGAACTGCCAAGCGATTGACAAAGCATTAAGTACACTTAACAAAATTATGTTACTACAAATTTTCGTAAAGTCATTCCCCTTTATAAAAAAAGTCTTAAACAATATTCAACGCTAAATAGTAAGTAGCCAAAAGGAAGAAGAAAAAGTTAATAAGTTAAATTAAAATTTAGAAGATTCAAACAAGAAGAGTGTTTAAAAACCCACAACACTTATTTTCACGCAAATTAGAAGCCACTGAAATTGTTATTCGCAATAATTCAGTAGACATACAGACCAACTTGCAAATTATTTAGTGATGATATCATCATAATTGTTATCCTTGTCATCACAAATTATAATTCCTAGCGCAAGTACCTAGTTATACTACAAGTATTAAAATATAGATAGGTATAGGTAGATACTACTATAATTTATACCCAGATGTGCTCATTTATAAAAACATCTTACTTCTTTAGGTGGGAACCCATACTATAAAATTGTGTATTTTGTGTAGTGCTGCAATGATCAACAAACAATTCATGTGTTTTAAATGCTACCTAATAAATGCTTTTTGACTCCATGGTGAAAAATTCTCATAATTATAATAGTTTGAAAAATTCTAATAGAATGAAGGAGACTGTCAGAGTCTTACTAATTCAAAACCACCCCGGCAGACGGTCAATATAGGTATGAGGGTGCACTGAACCTAATATTCTCCCCGCTTTTATTGGAGGAGAAACAAGGAAGGTATCGTCTCCTTCAAGTTTCACCTCGGGCTCTGTATAATGCAGGGACGGGGACTACCCCAAGTCCAAGAATATTATTGAATACATTTAGAGAGATTAAAAGAGAGCAATTTCTGCTCTCCTACTCTTTGATGTGCTTGCTGACGGTGAATAATGACTTGTGATATCTCTGTACCTTCCTTCCGTAATATTCTTTTCCAGAAGAATAGCACTGTAGGTATCTTACGACACGAAACTGCACTGCCGACATGCCGTCCAGAAAATTCTGGACAAACAGTTGGTAGCGACAAGTGGTCACCAATCTATTAATAATATGACTATGTGGGCACAGAGTGATTTGTCCTACACCACATTCTCTATCAACGTGTGCTAGTACTGTTACAATGAAAGCTAACCCAAATACTAAATGAAGTTGAATGAAGCACCCAAAATATGTTGATAAGTATTGAAAATGCCCTTTTGTAACTACATTACCTAATAGTATGTAGATGAAGATATAATGTATGCAGATACTCCCTTCAAGTATGTGCAATCACTAAAGTGCTACTTTTATAAATAGTGAAACGACACAAAATATGTGTACAGAAACTTTAGACAAACCTTCTTGACATATTTTGATCTTTTTGAATATGGAAGCTAGGATCAATTGGATAAACAACATACAAATAAACGAAATTACCCCAAGTTAACTATGGTAAACGAAACTCAAACAAACACAATGTAACATAAAAATATTGAGACCCCATTGTCAATATAAAATAACTTACTGCGACCCCTTTAATTCCTCTTACTTTCTGTATAGATGTAGGCTGCAAAGGATAAAAAATATTTACAACCCTACTAATATCAAACAACTGCTACTTCTGTGACCACTATTTGTATTCTACTGTTCCTGCAAGGAACTTAGAATCAATAATATAATTGAATACATAATTATTGGGCTCTTCTTTTTATAACAATGTCTCAGTAATACCGCGGAGTCTGGAATTATGCTCAGTCTATGATAATAGACTAACCATCTACTACAGAGGACTTATAACAACTGCTTATAAGTGGATTTTGCATTGCACAATATGTACACATCTGCATACTCTTTCAAAGATGCAAAGTAAATAGTATAATTACTAGTCTCCATTGTTAAAATGAAGTAACTTACTAGGAAACTATTAGTTCCTGTAACTGTCAATATTGGTGTAAGCTGCAAAAGGATAAAATATATTTAACTGCTATTCTAAATATATTACAAGGACCTGCTTTTTTTGAACTGACTCGGTGAGGTAACTCGTGAAAAATGGGTGCTACCTACATACTTTAATATGGAATGGAATTATGTCATTTTAGCATTGAAACTATTTCACGTTTATGCCTAAACAGCTAAATAAATTGCAAGTTTTATTAATCACTGTTAAAACACGATTTCATCAAACATTCATTTACACAAACATTTATGCACGAATTCAGAGAACATCTAAAAACTGTTTGGACATACACAATACCAAGATGTGTTGTACAAGCTTGTTTTAAACACACATATATTGATGTCCATCACCTGAAATATTTATTAAAATTTAAAACAAAAACATAGATGAGTTTTGTTTTTAACTAGTACATTGAATGACTATAATATCCATTGTTGTATAATCTATGCTTTGATATAATATTAAGCTTGAATTTCTTTAAGCAATAAGAATTGCTAAAATATATAGTAGGTACTTTTCATCACTGTGGAATATTTCGAAGCATATTTTGTAGAAATTGTACAGTACACATATCTTTTAAAGTAAAAAAAGTGGAGTAAAATACTTTTGAGAGACTGCTATAACTTAATCGTTAGATCTTATTCTGCAGCACCTTAAGCAGAATCTTTTGTAGATAATATTATTACAAAGAATTTAGTTTGAGGTAGAAAGCATATCGCTAGCAATACGGGACTATACTTGGCACAGAAATGTGCATCTAAATTCAAATATCCAGACATACGTGAATCTCAGTAGCCTTGCCAACGACTGTTGAACTAGTTTATCTTTATTCTAATTTTACAATATCAAAAACATTCATCATACATACCGTGGATTGTTTCGTTTTGTGAGTTTTAATGTTCAGATGTGTGTACTTTAGATTTGATTCTTTGAGCAAGTTCGCAACCAATTTTGTCTTCTCTAAAGAGTCTTCAATCACCACCCAATGAAGGTTCTTTACATGCATCAAAGTTTGTGATAACCTGGGAAAATAGAATGGAGTTAATATTTTTTTTACTGACAAATGTACATGGAATAGTTTATTAAAAGTTTAAAGTAGAAAAAATACAGTAGAGATAAATATACCTTATACTAGGTAAGTAGACAATACATTTCTATTCATAGCAAAAAGGTTCAATGACTTTTTTCCTGAGTCGCTTAATTAGGACTACTGATAGCACAAAAACAAGGTAAGTACTTCTTTTTTACAAAAACGTAACTATAAGAAGCATTATTTGTGGTAATAATTATGAATAAATCATCATTATATTGGAAACAATGAAGGATATTTACTTTTCTCTCTATTTACAGTCTGGGCAAACACAGGTGAACAATTAACAAAAAAGAAATAACAGATAAAGCAAATATTGAACTTACAATTGAAAATTAAGTTTATTTGCGAACAGTATTATTACTTCCTGAAAATGGGCTATGAATGAGTTTTTTTTTTGCATTTTGATAACTTTTATGAGCAATTATTGGACAATGATATTTTTTTAAACATTATACTAATAAATGAAATATAAGATACTTTACCTTAGTCTATAGGATTGATTAAAAAGAAGTTTTAAAATATAAATTATATAAAGTCACAGTTAACTTGAGTAGGAAATCAAAAGTAAAATACTAGTTTAAGGACAGCAGCTATCCAACTTGCTTTCCTTCAATTTCAGCCTGTGATAAGATTTGCTAGTTGGTAGTTTACAAAATTACATACAAAACACTAGAAATAACTAGTTATGCATTAACATCTAACTATTTGGTAAAAGATGATGATAATAATTGCCTACTATAGATGCACAACAATAACCCATTGTTTGAATGAGACTGAATTAGATACTACAAAGGGATAAAATATTTCTAGATACATAGATGTACAGTTACCTTACAGTTACAGTTATGAAATACACTACATTATTTACATTATAAATATACCTATATGATTAGACTAAAATATATAATTAGATATCAGAGTTGCCTTATTATTACAAATGAATTTGAACAATAAACTCGCAAACTACAAATAAACTTATCAAATAAAATTAATTGGTAATTGCATTTACATTTCGTTGAATTCCACAAATAAAACTCGACAATTGACTTGGCCTACTCATGGTTAAACACTTACAGTGATTACTCAATGCATAATATCTTGTGTAAGCCCATCAATTAACCAATTAAAATAATTGTCGGCTTACCAAGAGATATTGCCAAATACTTTAGCCAAACAAATGAGGTAAGATATCCATACATCAAGGGCAGGAGAATCACGATAAACAATTCATACCTTGTAAGATCCGCCTTTTGAGCGAGCCTCGCGTACGTTGGAGTAATCCCGTATATCACTGGGAGATATGAACTCACTTCTGCATTAAACTGACATTGAAAAACTGGCCTAGTGTTAAATAAAAACAACATAACGAAAATTAACAACCCCATTGCTAGATATTGCTTTTTGATGTTTACAAAAGGCATCTTATTGTCGGTCACTTTTCTTTCAATTAATTCTATGGTCACTGAGCGTGCTTCTCACAGCATTATTATACACATAAAAATTTACAAGTTAATATTGTAAAATAGCTCGTAACAAGTCCGCTGATGCGGCCGATTCGCCGTCGACGAGTGACAGATTGATTTGACGCTTTCATTCACAGAATCACAGATAGTTGCGTTCATGGACACGAATGTCAGAAACAGAACGTAAAAATGATGAACTTGAGAATCTTTTGTCTCTTACTGTTCAACGTGAGTATACGTTAGCAAGGAAGAGACATAAGTTTCACAGCAGTGCAGAGGTGATTATTATTGCTGAAGGCAAAAAATATGGAAGCTTTTGTGGGAATAAAATTAATTATTTGTTGTCATTTAATAAATAAAATATTACTGTGAAAATTTTTATTAGGAAGTCCATCAAGATAGTAAGTATTGTTTGGTAGCGCCATCTGTTGTACAACTATTGAGATATTATTTATAATTTGTTCTTCCATTATTCCATAGATGGCAGAATATTAGGTATTTAACATTAAGCTTTTGATTTTCATCAGTATGTGCAGGTCAACAGTTACAATCTGTGTGACTGTATATCTGACTGTATCCTTTCTTCACTTGTATTATCTACTATCAACAGATAAAATTTACTCTTTTTAATCATCGAATTACTGCTCCCGTCTGGGTGAGGCGGGAGGGAGTGTCAGACTCTTACTGACTAAAAACCACCCCGTTCCTTCTCTTGCACGTCGAGCCGGAGCCCCCCCCCCCCGGTAACCCGTTAGAGAACGTCTATACAAATGTATCTACAGAAACAGCCTTGTAGGAGTTGTAGGACACAGATTTTACCTCCTAAATACCCAGTCTACTTAGGTGGAGGTGGAGTATTAGGGCAGCAGGGTTTCATGATTGGCACTGGCTTTGGCAGGGTTTGACCGCAATTGATGGTGAACAATTGAACAACCTAAGATGAAAATAATCATGACACTTATACAGGGTGACTTGTAACTCGACTTATTCCTCTCGGCAGGTGATGTGAAGCCGAACATGTAGGTATCTCCTCCATTTTTTGAAGTCCTTCAAAATCGCTGTACATCGTAGGTATTACAATTAATATCTAAATCAGCGACACAAGATAATTATATTTTATTTCTGGTGCTTGCCATGTTGACCGTTTTAACTAATACGTTGTATTACAGTACAATGATTTTGAAAATTTAAATGTGTTCATCAACTTTTGATACTGTCCGTACCTACCTACTACTTAGTACCTAAACTATTTTTTTAAGGGGGATAAATCATCGAATGACTCCTCTCGCCTGGGTGAAGCGGGCGGGAGTGTCAGCAGACTTACTGACTAAAAACCACCCCGTTCCTTCTCCTGCACGTCGAGCCGGAGCCCCGGTTATCCGTTAGGTTCTCCGCCACTCTGAATATACGTAGACTATAAGATCACCAAAATGACTTCATAATATTTAAACACCCACCATGTAAATAATATAATATTATCTTATTTAATCAATAGAGTGACGGCTTGAATGCACCTGTTACAATTAACGTAGGCGCATTGACAAATAAAAGCAAGTAAAAGATCCAGAACGTTTTGAAGGCCATACAAATATTTTTTACTACGTGTCTCGTGTTAGTACAGTCTATTTGACGAGGTAGAACAGGCCCGCCGTAAGCGGGTGTGCAAAGCGTGGACAGCACACGGGCGCACGATTATGGGGACGGCAAATCGAGCGCCTCATTACCTACTATTCAAAATTAACTACAACTAAACTATTAAGTAAAATGAAAGTAAGAAGGAAACAACAAAAAAAATTTTTTTTAGGTTGTAAATATTTATGTTATACAGGGTGACTTGTAACTCGACGTATTCCTCTCAGGGAGTGATAATACAACAAATTTCCTACAAAATTAACCCTGAGGTCTCTGGTTTGGTCCGAAAGTGGCTAGTTTCTGAGATAATCAACTTTTTCGGTTGAAAAAAATCTTTGCAATACATGCATAGTTACTCGAAAACTATCGAGCGTCCTTGAACACATTCGAGAAATATTCGAAAACTATAAAGTGTCCTCTACCACTTTCGAGAGTAACTCGAAAACAATCGAGCGTCCTCGAAAGCTATCGAGCGTCCTCGATCACTTTCGAGCGTCCTCGAAAACAATCGAGAGTTACTCGAAAACTATCGAGTGTCCTCGAAAACTATCGAGTGTCCTCGAAAACAATAGAGCGTCCTCGAAAACAATCGAGCGTCCTCGAAAACTATGGTACAACCATGAAAACACCGGAACACTGAAGTACGGCGCTTCCCAGGAACATGGATAACTGTCTTGGTTCCCGCAACGAAGAGAATCAGAAGATATTATAAGAGGAGAAGAAATAAAAAAATGTCTTTCTTAGTTATTGTAACGTAGTGATTTTATTTATGATATACACTTTGTGTGATCCACGAATTGTTGTTTCGGGTCTGGGTGTCATTGTGTTTGTGAACTTGTATGTGTGTAAACGCACCTATAACACAGGAGAAAATACTAGTGTGGGGCAACGTTTTTTAAAAAACAAACAAAAAACAGAGATTAGCGCGTTCAAACAAACAAACAAACCCTTCAGCTTTATATATTAGTACATAAGATAGAGTAGGTAGATAAACCGAATTTCTCTTTAATTAGCTAAACGTAAGACAAACTCAATTTGTAGGCAAATAACATAGAAGAAGTTTCCTTTATTATTACTATTAACCAACATATAGGCAGGTAACTATGTAATTATTCTATCACTTCGCCCACCCTTTCCGTTCATACGAATACCCTATAAATTCTTAGACGGCCAAGAATTCCTACCTAAAATATATTCGATAGCTTACCGACCCGAAATTGCCTTGAAATCTGTGCAGAACATTCTGGAACGCAAATTCATTAATTACGTTGTACTACTAAAGTACGCAGTTCCGGACGCAATGTTTCAAAATCAACTGGAGGGGTCTGCCAATTAGCATTATATTAACACTACAAAGGCTTTGCTAATGTCCTAGGTATTAGGTATAAATAGTTAGGATTTTGTATTGTTTTGTGCTTTAACTCGTCGAGTACCGGTTTTATAGACACAATTAAAGAACAATAGGTCGCGGTCACCGGTGACCGCTTGGTGTTTGACAGTTTAAATAGTTATTTATAGGGTGTATTTTTTGTTAATAAAGACAAAATTGAGGCAAGATGCTTTTAATTTTTTTCTACTATAAGATTGTCTCTGATGATCTTGTATCGTGGATGCGTTTAAAAGTTAATAATAATTTCACATGCATAATTATCACACTCAGATCCAGTACAACAAATGTGGATTAGAAGAATAAAATTGTTTAATACGGTAATAAAGACCATGTCACGTTGATTAGCAACACTCTACGCCAATCATACTGTTCTAAAGTGTGTGGGAGTTTCCCACTTGGTGCTAGTAGATATTATTACTGTTACTTATTCTCAAACTATAACCTGGTATCATTAGTTAGTAATTACCCAGTGCTCTCACTCTAAAATCTATAATAATATATACATATTTTTTATGGCATAAGCCGGTAAACGAGCAGACGCATCACCTGATGGTAAGCCATCGGCGTCGCCCATGAACACCTGGAACACCAGAGGCGTTACAAGTGCGTTACCGGCCTTTTGGGGAACTAGGAGTTTGAGGATCGTTGGGGATTCAGGAATTGTGGTTACAAAATAGGTACATTTTAATGGACAAAGTACAATAGCAAGAACTTTATTTTAACAAACGACAAAATATTACAATGTTTCCATACAGAATATAGAAGATTTTATTGTTATGACAAAACATATGGACAAAATCATAAACTCTGAGATAGTAAAATAGTAACAACTATGTAGGTATCTCGGCAGTCATTTGTTATTGAATTAAACTCAATTAAGTTAAGGTACAAGAGTTCGATTTTCATTTTTTTCTTTTCATTTCGTTTTTCTTTTTTAAAAAAACGTTGCCCCACTCTAGGATTTACTCCTGTGTCGTGGGTGCGTTTACAAACATACAAGTTCACATACACATGATACCCAGACCCGGAACAACAATCTGTAGATCACACAAAGAATTGTTCCGTGCGGGAATCGAACCCGCGACACGTTGCGCGGCAGCCAGTTGCCCAACCACCGCGCCAAACGTGCAGTCCACTACGCAGCTGCACTTTCATTTTCAAATGTTATTACGTCCATTTTAGTTTTATAATATTACTTATATCGTATTATGGCGTATGCTATGCTAGGCTTATGGAGTAGCATGCCTTGCCGGGGTCCCGTATAAAATATTGTTTGGCGGTATATAAGTTTCTCGCAAAATATTTTTTTTTTACTCGCACGTAATTTTTTTTCTCGCAAAACAATTTTTTTTGCTTAAAAATTCTCACTCGCTCTAATAACTCTCTGCTCAAATTAATGAACTATAATTAGTTTCTGTAAAGTTTCTGTCAACCTTTCAACGCATGCTTTATGCGGGAATAAAATTTTACTTAGAAGTATTCATTAATGTTTACGCATGTTGGGGGCCCCGTATAATTGATACGAAAGATACCGCGCTATATCATACCATCCAGCCTTTTAATCTTAAAAAGGATAGAAGGAGGTACGAGGTACGTAAGGCAACTATTTTTCTTCTGTTGCGTTACCAGAACACAAACAATTGACATGTTATTGACGATAATTCAGTTTGCCTCACGATAGTTATTTTTAAAATATGAAAGGGTATCGTCAACGGTACAGAGTGCCAAGCACGAATAACTATCGCATTCGTAACGTTATAGTATCGAGCGCGTTCGGCGCTCTGATTGGCCGGCTCGAGTGAACCAACCAATCAGAACGCTTAACTCGCTCGATACTGTTACGATACGAATGCGATAGTTATTCGTGCTTGGCCCACAGAAGTGTGACTATTCTGTACCATTGACGATACTAACATTACCGTCTATTACTACCGTCATTAACGTTTAGAGTATATGGGAAATATTTTTATAATAACTATGCTAATGAGGAAGAGTCCCTCTGTGACTCGAAACTAGAAGAGCTTTTCTCAGTATATACATATAAGAAATCTCTAAGACATAATTTAGGCTTACTCGACATTCCTACAAAATCAAAACCTATTTGAGGAAAACCAAACCCAATCAGGCAAATCCATGTACCGAAAGCAAGTATAGAACAACCCATAGGTAACGCTACGTTATGTCTTAAGCCATTATCACAAAATGAAAGAGATCTCACTTTACATGTAACTTCATACTCCCATCAAGTAAATGTGGGTGTAGACAAATGAACACTAAGTCCTTAGAGTGGGCGATATATATTTATTATGTTTTGTTTTGTTTTAAAAGAAAACAATGGATTCCACTTTCATCTATACTTATAATAAATCTGTAGAGAGGTCAATTCTGTACATAAAATATATTTAAAAAATAACTATCAAGGGGTGGTTAGGGATCGCTACTGATGCCAAAAATGCAATCAGTAAAATTTTTGTCTGTCTGTCTGTCTGTCTGTATGTTCGTTATGGAAACAAAAACTACTCGATGGATTTTAACGAAATTTGGCACAATTATTCTTCATACTCTTGGGCAGGTTATAGTATACTTTTCATTACGCTACGATCAATAGGAGCAGAGCAGTGAAGGGAAATATTGGGAAAACGGGAGAAGTTACTCCATTTTTTAAGCTTCCGTCGCGTGTGCAGGCTTATAGGTTAAAGCTGCATAGAAATCATGTATGACGGAAATATTCTCCTTAAAATTATATTAATTCTAAAAATTATAGAGGTATATATAGGTAGATTATGGTCTGAAGTGATACATAGGCATTTTACCCCTGGGATCGCGGGCGAAGCCGCTGGCAGAAGCTAGTTTATTAATATTTGTATAGACAAAAAAAACAATATCTTTGATATACATAGATAGCTATGTATATCAAAGAAATTGTTTAACACCATAATTGCGTAGCATAACATCACTTCCTTTTACCCCCAAATGGGGTAGGCTTTTCACTATTTATGCTATGAGTCCAATGTAATAGGGGGTGAGCCTATTGCCATATACCGGGCACAATTCTAAACACCGTGCTGAGAACATATTTTAAAAATCCAGTAATGTTTACCACCAGTAATAATTATGTAACTTAGTTTATTTTTGAGTATGTTTGTAAAAGTTTAAAAATGTATGCTTTTTTGGTATGCTTGTGTAAGTTTTCCCAAGAAAGGGTCTAATATCGTTGTTTTTCATTCACAGAGCCATCGGAATAATCAGCTGTAAAGATACTGATAGTGGGAGCGTATTTGTAACAATCAGGACATGAAGTAGGATAAAACTTTAAAATTAATTATTGTATTTATTGCGTTTTATTAACGGTTCTGACTTTGTTGAGATTTCTCGTCTTAGGAGGCTATACACGCTAGGTTTTGCATGATGGTTTTAGCCGCGTATGCATAACCGACAGGCAAGCCCTAGCGTGTACATGATTAAACTCTACAGTTATCGGTGCTCGGTTATGCTTGTCAGTTTTGCATGCACAGTTATAACCATCATGCATAACCTATCGTGTATGGCCTGTCTAACATAATTATTATATTACCACTGATAAATGGAAACGTAAAAAAAATAGTTTAACTTATTCTGGAATCAAACATAAAACCTGCTGCTTTGTAGTCAAACTTGTCATGTCAACGACAAAGTCATGTGTGACACTCGTGTTATATCAAATGAAGAATGGACATATCTACTGAACAAAAATACCCTTTCATCTGGGTAATGTTTACTTCACATGTTATCATTTTAAATTAAATATCAAATAACTTCTTTTATTATGAATCAAAATTCATTTCTTCTTGGTAGGTACAGCATAAATTAAATTAGTTTCTAGAACAGTCTTTATCAAGTTTGTTTCTGTGTGAAACTGACATTGATTGATTTAAAGTTATTATCTGCCTACGGTGATATTTTAATTTATAGGAAAATATTTATTTATTACGAAGTTATAATAATAGTAAATATGTTTTATAGTGTAAACGATGTGTGAAGGTATTACCATCATCGTAAATTGTGTGTAAAAGTCGAAGCGTATGTCACCGTTCGGTGTAACGTTTTCCCAGGGCTGCTACGGCGTAGCAAGAAAAGCAGATTACAAGCGTCTGCTACGAATTAGTGTCAGGCGTAGCTTTGTAGTCTTGCTACGCGCGTAGAGCATAACTGGCGTGAAATTACATTACTCGGCATTCTGCTACTTCAGTACATTTATTACTTACTTGTAAAAAGTGATCTACTACTCGGTATACAAATACAGGTGCATAGCAAAATATGAAAATGCAATGTTCATTAAATTTACTTGAAACACTACAGAAACAATTTTCAAACTAAATACTAACAGAATATTTTAAAAGGTTAAAATTACTTTGTGCAACAGAAAACCTTTTTGCAGACTGACAGGCACGTAACAATGTAATTAACTCGCCGCTATTTAATTAAACAATCCAAATTAATATAAAATTATTCAGTACAATGCAATGTGAACTATTCATGATGTTCCAGCGAGAGAGGCTTACTAAATAAATATGTACCGAAGCTCGGTAAGGCACGCAAAAGTTTCGCTCGAGCACTCTACAAGTGCGAGGAATTCAACCTTTCCATGTACCAACAATCGCAGCAGTAATGTTACCTTGTATTACGAGCTCGTTACAAAAAGCTGAGTGAATAAAGCGGGCGACTTATGGGAGCTATGCGTCCGCTAATGTAGCACGCAGGTAGTTTGTGTTCACCGAGCCATTTCATTGTAAAAGCGGTATAGATAGGACAGGGACGAGCTGGCTGGAGGTCGGCCCGGGCTCACCTGTGCGCCAGACCCGTAGGCGCGTCATACACGCACACAGCGGCGCGCGCACACAGTGGAGCGAGGTCCCGCACGCACACAAGCGCGCGGCAGGCGGGAGTCGACAGGCGCAGCTCGGGGCACTGGCGGGCGAGCTTTCCCGCCGCGAGGACCTCCGAGCCGGGGCTCGTCGCCGGCGCTCGCAAACCACTTGTTGAATCTAACAGACTTTTCATACCTCAACCGAACTCGCTCGAGTCACGTCGCGCGTGTTGCCGCTACTCGCCGTGTCCGGTCTCTCCTGATTTCGTTTCGTTTCGGTTAGTTACATTGTACTTCTGAGCTGATCTCGAGCTACCTGTGATGCCTACTCTTCGCTTCCTCTCTGCCTTCTCTTCACTCCCACATACGCTTGGTTTCGTCTTCCTGTCAGTGTTATTATTGTTACGGACGGCTCTCTCAGTAACATAATACTGGGCGCGTTGTAACTTGTTGTAACTTTTGAAATATTTAGAAACTGTTGTTGATACTCGCATCTGTGTTACCTGTTGACTACTTACTTATTATATTAGAGAATTCTGAATTAAATAAATATAATACGTCGCTGTAAAATTATAAAATCGTTCGTTACATCGTGGAGCCTTGCTGAGTACAGGTAAGTGACTTATAAATCTCTGTGATTAATTTTTATATGGGGTGAAATAACTATGATTGGAGCAGTAAATTACTTTTATGGCAATATTTTTGGAGGTTGGGGTCATAAATTAGACTTAATGTCACATATAAATCCCACACAGCATTTGAAGTTATACAGAGCTTCATTGAGTTACTTCACCCTAATCTGCAGCTTGTGTATGGGAGTAAGTCGTCGTCTAATAGAATAAAACGTAATAGGCTGGCATTCAACAGGTAAGTGCACCTATTTGCGATCGCGGCTCCTCAGCTACACGAGGAGACAGTGTATATCTTTGTCTCGTACACTTAGACAATGCTAACTGAATAACGCGTCCACCATACCGCCAGCAACACACACGGGTGCATTAAATGGATTGTGCTCGACTATTCAACGCAACGTTTAATCGCAGGAAGTTAATAACATTGTTCTGCTGATTTTGGAAAGGAGTAATTATTTTATGACAATATATTCAATGGACTCAATGGCTCCATATTATCGCAGTATAATTATTCGTTTTCATTTTGAATCCTAAGCCATTGATTAGGCACGAGGATTATACCTCATTTGATTTTCCAGTATTTTTTAATCATCGTTAGATGTCTCTTGGATTGTCAAGATTCACTTGGTATGCAGTCACAAAAATATGAAATTATTGAACCTTAGTGTTCAGCAGTACATGCTTTGGGTTCTAAAAATCAAAAGTTATTCGCAATGATAAATTCGCAAGGCACCTTTTGGACCGCAGGTAAACAGTAAACGTTTCCATGTTAATATTGTAAAAGAATAAGGGCCGATTTTTCCAATTTGACAATTCTTCCCTAACCACTAAAAACTGTCAAATGTCAATTTTATTCTACAGATAACAATTAACTGATGGTTGAAAAATCGGCCTTAAGAAGTGTATAATTTCCTCAACTAGTATAAATTTAAATTTACATAATCTTCTAACGTAAACAGGATTCAACCCCACGCAAACGAAGCGTTAGCAAATAGTCATAATATTTATGAATTTTATTTGGGTAACACACGTTTTCGTCCCACTCTTTTGTACCATAATCTAATGATAATACTACATTTTTTAATTTATACCTTCACTATTCACTTTAATTTAAGTTTTTTTATGGCATAAGCTGGTAAACGAGCAGACAGTTAATTAGTCAATTAAGCAAGCATTCATTCAAAAATTAAGCAATCGGCGTCGCCCATGGACACCCGGAACTCCAGAGGCATTACAAGTGCGTTACCGAATTTCAGGAATTGGGGAGGGACGTACTTGGGTCAAAAAAGTAAAATAAAAAAAGTAAAAATTAAAGGAGCTAGTACTAGTTTAGCAACGACCTCAAAGGAACGGATAAAAATTGTATCATAACCAAGAATTTCTGAGGTCTGAGCAAAAAAGATTAATGTGAAATTCGTGCTAACCTCGGTAATCCATCACCACCTTCAAAAACCGCTTCAAGTGCAAAGTAGAGATTGTAAAAACAACCAATAAAAGAGTATTGTGTGTCTCTAATAAAACCTTTATAAATATAAAAAGCGTAGGCACCCACTTAACCTTTGCAAGCAAAGACTAAAATATACAAAGCTCATATAATATGGGGATATTGAATTTTACGTCACTTTTTCCAAGAAAAATATTTTGCATAATAATTTTTCGTTGAGTTCGTAGCGGTTTATCCGCTAATAACATTTTTATAATAAACAATGAAAAACACGAAGAGATTGCGCAGATTTATGAGGTTCACAAAACTTTTGGATTCGATTTTGTTAATAATTTTATCTATTATGTATTATTGAACAGTGGGGTTACTCTCGAATCCAATTCCGATCGATCGACATTGATATTGTGAAATTTCCTATTCTTGAGTTTCAACACTAACGCCCATTGCATGCGTATGGCGTGGGTATTTAATGAACTAAATGGTATTGAGTTTGTTATTATATTCTGTACTCTGAATGCTATTTTAACAGGGGTTGTATAATTTTGACATTGAATAATTATTGGGTTTTCATTGGATTGCAATTGCATTGACATTGAGATTGGTTTCAAGAGTAAGCATCCAGGTATTAAGTAATAAACTGCAGATTAACCGATGGTTTACAAATGTGACTGCTGCTCAATATTACCGATATGCCAAATTAGATGGGACTCAAAAGATAGCTGGTATAAGGAGGATGTTACACTCTATGTATTTGTATGCAAATCATATTACTTTAATGCATCTATAGTGTGTACAGGGCGGTTTATATTTCTTTAATATACTATAATGTAATGTTTTTCATCTATTGGCCCTTTTTGGCACAGCAAAAGTACTTCCTTTACTTACAAAATAATATAATTAAATCATAACATCACGCCTTTTATCCCCGAAGGGTAGGCAGAGGTGCACATTATGCCAATGTAACACCGACTTTTCACTATTTATGTTATGAGTCTCATGTAATAGGGGGAGAGCCATTGCCATATACCGGGCACAATTACAGACTCCGTGATACTATTGAGATTGTTTTTAAAACCAAGTAATACTTTGCCCGATCCTGGAATCGAACCCGATACCCCTTGCCCAGCAGTCGCACTTGCGACCACTCGGCCAACGAGGCAGTATGAATAAATCATTACTATAATTTTTGGGTATGATATTTTCAATAGGTTACATTCCTAGGTTACAATCATTTAAATATTGAAAAATGTTATGTAACAATTGTTAAGATTAAAAAACAATTAAACCTTAAATTTTTGGATGTTTTAACTTAATATGGCACTAAAATAATATTATGCACTTTTATCTACAAGGGCGTGGCCTTATGTCATTTTCAGATGTATGAAAATTCAACACGTATAGTTATGTCGCCTTTGTCAATTTGATAACATCTATCAAAACTGGACTTACATTAACTTTCTGCTGTTCCCAAACTCGCAGAGAAAGCGTAATTATATTACACCAGTAACCTTGGAAGGTCATTAATTTTGTCTTTAACAAACATACACACTTACCTTTAAACAAATATTTTGTTACAGAAACTCCCAGATAGTTTACGTGGTAGTAAATTAATTTTAATTAAATTATGAACTCACTAGCTGGTCCGTCGAACTGAAATGTTGAAAGTTGTTGCGTAGAGTAATTTATCTCTATATCAATGTTAGGGATGTGTTGTATTTGTGTGTTTACATTTAAAGTAGTTTTAATAATAACTATCGTGAGACATACTGAATTAACGTCGACATTGCCGCGACCGCGCACGCTGCTCATGAGGTCTGTGGCGCGCCTCTGTGGTTCGAAGTTAGTAGAGCTTTTCTCAATATTTTCACGTAAGTAACTCGCGATTTTTAGTTAATTTATAAAATAGTTTTTAACCGTTTTCTTCAGAAGTCTTCTTTGTATGATTACTAAGTTCTATATGGGTTATAATTAGAGAAATACACAGTGAAATCTATTTCGTTTACGTCCCGCGGTGAAACAACTTGCCATGTAGAATACTTTCGACGTATAAAACAAAAAATAAAGATGACACATTTTTATTTAAAAACAATTCTTGGTAATACGCACAGTCCTAATTTTGAAGGCACTATATGCACCGCGCGTGCCACCCGACTAGAAATACCTTTTCGAGCATTACATGGCGTGATGTTTTGATAATGTAGGTACTATGTATGAGTTTGTATGCGCTTCCAAAGTTTGCTTTTTGGTTGGTTTGGTTGATCAATTATTATTGTTTTAAGCATTTTATTTTTTTGTAAAACTATTGTATTACCAAGACAGACCCATTTTACTTCGGGACGAAAACGAAATAGGCTTTAATTATCAGGCTTTTCTGATAAACTAAATCTATACTTATAATAAATCTGTAGAGAGGTCAATTCTGTACATAAAATATATTTAAAAAATAACTATCAAGGGGTGATTAGGGATCGCTACTGATGCCAAAAATGCAATCAGTAAAATTTTTGTCTGTCTGTCTGTCTGTCTGTATGTTCGTTATGGAAACAAAAACTACTCGATGGATTATAACGAAATTTGGCATAATTATTCTTCATACTCTTGGGCTGGTTATAGTATACTTTTCATTACTCCACGATCAATAGGAGCAGAGCAGTGAAGGGAAATATTGGGAAAACGGGAGAAGTTACTCCATTTTTTAAGCTTCCGTCGCGTGTGCAGGCTTATAGGTTAAAGCTGCATAGAAATCATGTATGACGGAAATATTCTCCTTAAAATTATACAAAAAATATTCCTCGACAGCACATGTCTATCTTTTATGGTTGACTCACAATAACACGTGAAACTCCCGATAGCTTAGCAATTCGGTGATTTCTGATTGTATTTGTCTAACGTTTACAATACTCATTCATAGACTTTACGCTGTATCTAAAAGGCCAATGGTTGAAATTAGCTTGACTCGATATTATAAATGAAAATATGTGAGTTTATGTGTATGGTTGTTACTCAGTCATATTAAAACGACTGAAGGGACCGGAATGAAATTCGGAACAGAGGTAGATTATGGTCTGAAGTGATACTAGGCATTTTACCCCTGGGATCGCGGGCGAAGCCGCTGGCAGAAGCTAGTCATGAATAAGCGTTTAACATTTTATGTTAGTGTGCAAAAATTTTTTTTTTTTTTTTTTGAAATACATGGATTAGTAACTTTCAATCATTTACATCATTAACTGGAATACTTATTTATGCTGCTGAATAAAGGCCTACCTTTTATCCCCGAAGGGGTAGGCAGAGGTGCACATTATGCCACTGTACAATGTAACACCCCCTTTTCACTATTTATGTTATGAGTCCCATGGGGTTAGCCTATTGACATATATCGGGCACAATTCCAGACTCCGTGTTACTACTGAGAATTTTTTTAATACCCAATAATACTTTGCCCGACCCGTAAGTCGAACCCGAGACCCCTTGCCCGGCAGTCACTCTTGCGACCACTCGGCCAACGAGGCCTATCTGAGAGATTCCTCAAAATATAATTATTTATTCATCCTAATTAAGATATTACAGTTGAAGGACACACTCTCGTCTAATCATTTTTAATATCAAGTTTTAATTTAATAATATTGCTTGACAAGCTACATTCACAAATAAAACATTAAAACGAAAAGATAATTTAATGCGAAACGTAATACCGCATTCAAAAGAAAATCGCATTTCATTCACTGGACCCAAGAGATGTTATCGGATTATATACACGTAGAGAAAATCTTTTTGATAACTTGCTCCGTGCAGTTTATGAAGTGAAGATCTTAATAACCTGTTACTCACAGTTACGAAATATTATGTACTTAACCACAATATTATTATAATAGAGGGGTTAGAACTTGTGGTTCATATATGCTGTTTAGATATTGTATACTAGTTCAGTAAGACAACAGGATCACGAAATGCAAAAATAATGATTAATAATTATAGTCGTCGTCAAGGTATCTGTCCGATTATCTCCGGAACGGCTGAATTGATTTTAATAAATTTCAATAAAGACGATATTCTAATAAAAGACTTGCTTAGATAGTTCCAGTTAATATCTATCAGGGTTCTGTGATTCAACAGCACCCCTCAATATAAAGACCTTGTGCCAAGGGTATCTCTAACTGCGTACGATTGCCCCGTTGGCAGACTGTTACTCGTTGACTAGAGGCACAAGTGCGACTGCCGGGCAAGGGGTCTCGGGTTAGATTCCCAGGTCGGGCATATTACTGTGTTTTTTTTTAATTCTCAGTATTAGCATGGAGTCTGGAATTGTGCCCGGTATGTGGCAATAGGCTCAGCCACTATTACATAGGCCTCATAACATAAATAGTGAAAAGCGAGTATTATATTATACAGTGGCAATAAGTGCTGTATTGTAATGTCTATGCCTACTCCTTTGGCGATAAAAGGCGTGATGTTATGTATGTATAAGTGAGTAAAACCACATATAACCATAATTTATATTCAGCAGTGGGCGCCTAAAATCTCCTCTACTTCCATATGTGCACGAACTGTTAGAGATTACCAGATGACGTGGTCAAAATATTAGCCAGTCAGCAATGGAGAGAGGTCGAGTCCCAAAGCTACTAGAGTATTGTCAATTATGTATTTATTCATATTATTTTTACATAATATAACATAACGTAACATCACGCCTTTTATCCCCGAAGAGGCAGAGGTGTACATTACAGCACTTAATGCCACTGTAAGTACAATGTAAAACCCACTTTTTACTTTTTATGTTATGAGTTTCATGTTATAGGGAGTGAGCCTATTGCCATTTACCGGGCCCAATTCCAGACTCCGTACTATTACTGAGATATTTTGAAAAAACCCAGTAATACTTTGCCCGACCCGGGAATCGAACCCGAGACCCCTTGCCCGGCAGTTGCACTTACGACCACTCGGCCAACAAGGCAGCAGAGAGCATAGTTATTTTTACTTAATCATTATACTGTTGTGTATTAATCCCTGTCGTTAGATGCAGGTCAGTTTCAAATAGGTTTCAAGTTTAGCATTGGGCATCCTAAGATAGATTGGTTTTTGATATGATATTAATGATCGTACTCTTTAGGACAGATTTTATCTTGTATTTACTTAAAATATTTAAAGGTCACATTTCTCATAAATTTACTAAGAAACAAAACTAGGCATATAGTCAATATTATTGTTTAAGTCGGTTTGGATTGGTAAAAATTTCAAATCCGCTACATATTACATGTGCATACGTTACCTATAGCACTAATCACAAATATTTAAGCCCTATAGAATATACCCTGGGGGACAAATATCCTGCGAAGTGCCAGCGACGTAGGGCGAAGTAGCGCAACGTTGCAGGACTTTGGTCGACATGTCTGGCAACATCAACGTCCTGTGGCCATAAGTTCATAAGTTGCGCGTTGTCAACGTATATGTCAGGCGACATCGGCCGGCTTCGCTCGACAAGTCACTGATCCATGTCTTTGGACATTTGTGCCCTATTGTATCCTTGGCTTAAACTCGTTCGTTATTGATTACCTACTTCAAAAATTTGATTACAGTTATACACCATATACTAAATATCATCATATATATTTAAACAATACCTTCTGAGTCAATTTTTTCCACTATAATTTTCCCCTATATATATGCCTAAAGGTACGATGTAAACTGTGCCTCTTTCATGTTACTTTCACGGTAATGCCTAGAGCTTTGTGCATTGATGCTGTCGTAGTTAGTTGCGGCATTTTGCCGGGATGTAACAAGAAAACTGACGTTCAAAGACTTTGTTATACAATACATGTGACTTATATTACACGAGCTCATACAGAGAAGATGACTTAATGAGCCTCGTACATGAGAATAAAGTCTTATTCTTATTATAGTCTTATAGTATAGTCTTATTCTAGATTTAAAAGGTTATAGTAGGAATATCCGAGGGCTGGGCTAGCTACCATTGCAGCATTAAGTCTCCTCTTTAAAGAGTAGCTTGAGAGACGCTACGGTGTCCTCACTTACCGCCTGATGCAAGTCCTCACCGGGCATGGGAGCTTCGGGATGTACCTGTGTCTGATAGGGCGGGAGGAAATGCCCGGGTGTCATCACTGCGAGGACCGCCCTGAGGACACAGTGGAACACACTGTAGGCTTTTTTCAGTAAATACAATTATTGGTCTTGGGGTTTGAAAACCTCCAATAGTTGAGGATAGACTTGTGCACATTAAGTGCCTACAAGTATACCTTCTAGTCAATCTACATCCAACATTTTGGTACTTCAGTGAAAATAATAGGTACTAGCTGTTGCCCGCGACTTCGTCCGCGTAGAACCAGTTTTAAGACAATTATTTTTTGTTTCAATTTCCCAAAATAAAAATAGCCTATGTTGCTCCTCAGTACAGCTACAAGCCAGTGAAGGTACCGTCAAAATCGGTGCAGCCATTTCAGAAATTAGCCAGTACAAACAGACAGAGAGACAAAACTTTTAAAAATGTTATTTATATTCATATGCAAGTAGTAAAAAGCGATTATTTCAATATTACAAACAGACACTCCAATTTCATTTATCTGTATAGATGATCATTTCCAATATCTTAACAAGCGCATGCTTAGACATAGCAAAGAGAAATACCGAAAATAATTTACCTCTTGTTACCCTTACCCTTTGTTCAAACTGAAAAAGAATGTACCTAATGTAAGAATTTCGGAAGACTCAATACAAAAATTCCGCATGTTTTCAATGGTTTGTTAATCAAATCAGGTCGTACCATGCTTTCATGCCAATAGGTAACTTTTCCAAGAATTTGTGGGAGGTTTCTTTCTTTATTACTGAAAACTTCGTTTATATGACGTAATTTCTTACATCTGATATGGTGAATAGAAAAAAAGGATTTGCCACGATCTTAAGTAATTTCGGAAAAGGGTAAAAAAAGACAGTTAAAATCAGCGTTTATTGAAAAACTAGCTTCTGCCCGCGACTTCGTACGCGTAGTCCCATTTTTTCCCGTCCCCGTTCGTGAAAAAATAATTGGTTAAAACTATCCTATGTCGGTCTCCTGGCTCTAAGTTACCTCCCTACCAATTTTCAGCCAAATCTATTCTGCCGTTCTTGAGTTATAAATGGTGTAACTAACACAACTTTCTTTTATATATATATAGATTCAAGTACTATTATAACACTTAGTACTTGAGTACCTATACAGGTCACAATGACTCTTCTTAGGATATAATATAATTTGTTTATTTAAGGCATATCGATAGCTAGTTATTTCAATAATGGATTCCAAGAGGAACGCCCACGACACCCTGTATAGTCATAACAGAATTTTTTTTCGAAGGTATTTGATACTTTTTTTCACAGTAACGCTAAGTGAAAATGAGGCCGGTATTTAGTAAAAAATTTAAGATGGGCTACAAATACTAAACATTACTGAAATTTCCTGACATTCAAGCATTATAAAAATGTAAGCATTTTTTTGAGTAAAATTATAAAGTAATTTTATCGCCTAATTCTTACTTACTTAATAATAATATCAAAGCAAATTCTTAGCATTCAGTAAAGTGAAAATTCCAACGAAGGAGCATACCGATCATAAATAACATTGAAAAACTGATCTTTTGTTAAGTTTTTTTAGGGTTTTGTTTTCAGCAATCACTGAGGCAATATACTAGCTCTCATGTTTCCTTCTTTGAGTGCATGAGGCGAGTAATATTATCTCTGCAGCATCCTTGGTGATTGATTGCATTTCATCCACAAACGATTAAGTTTCCAGGAAAATGCGTTCCTTAAGACTTACAATAGTACCGCGGAGTGTCGATAAGAGACTAACAGAACCAAGTGTCTCTTATCGACACTCCGTCTTTTCTGATTGACATCAAAATCTACTACACAACACACTCTCATTTATAAAACAATTCAACTTTAAAAATGTTATACAACTTTTATTCAGAATTGTAATGAATTCTTAAATAGCTTACGACGTTTTTAAAATATATTGACATGTCTATTATTTGTAAAGTTATCACAAATTTATAAACACATATACAAACTGAATATCTACTTGACAGAAAGTTTAACAAGTAATCAATACCCTGTCATGTTGGCACGTCCATAACACGTCAAACCTTTGTAAAATGTCAGTGAAACTTTTAATACTCTAAGATTAGTTTGGGACGTGCAAACTTAACAATATAAGTTCATGTTAAGTTACCAAAAACCACTGCAAAGATGTCGGCGGCAAGACAGCTTGTAGAACTTTGACAAAACGTTTCAAACACAAATAGATGCAGCGTGAACGAGGCTAGAGAACTTCACACCAACTTTATAATATTAGCCTTTGAAACAATGCAAGCTATTTGCTACATAACTTTAAACTATCTGCAGTTGAGAATATTCTAATAATCATTAAAGCCACGTAACTAGAGACTCTTGACATTTGCCGATAAAATTCAAGGTATCTTAATTTGAGAGGCAATTAAAATGAGCTATTAATTGCTATATATTTTCTTCTAACAAAGCATTGCTTGTAATTGCAATTAGACTTATGTATTCTGTTGTCTCTTTAGAATATGTAAGATAGAAGTGAATGGTATATAAACACTTGTGTATACAAAAGTAAAGTACCTTTGCTCTTACGGCACTCACACGATAATTGCCGACATAGCTCCTCTCCAAACATACCTGTTTGGATCTTTGCCCTAATATACAAAGTAAATATGACGTCATAGGAACGAGATTAACCAATCGGTGACGGAGGTAATTACGGACGTGTGTCTCGCAGATCAATGGAAATAAAAATGGCCTCCAAATAAATAAACAGTAAGCAGTGGCGTGCAGTCCATATAGGCGAATAGGCTTTGCCTGACTTATAAATATCGTGAATATATAACATACATAAAATGTACAAACGCGTTTATTAAGATTCAATAATATAATAAAAGTTTGTAAAAAAACGGCTAACATAAATATACATTCACATATACTATACACGGACCGCACGCCTTTGTAAAGCAATGAATGCGCCCCGTACGCACCACGCATGCGCAGCTATTCCTTAAATCTTGGTTGCCAGTTGTGACGTCACAAAAATAATGTACTAAAAGTATGCACCGCGCATGCGTGAAGATCACGACCATAGTCACGTGACAGAATAACCATTCATAATTATATTACACGATTCCTGTTGATTGACAAAATTTTGGCAACTAAAAAATTAGAGGATCGTTCGTTCATTACTTGGAAATCGATCGTATTTTATTAAGAATTCTAAAACAATAAAACAGTAACAAGTTATTGTATTTTTAAAAACAATTAAATCATAAAAGGTTTTAAATTGATACAATCTGTATATCGTAAAGTACTGATGAATGGAGTACACCAGCGCCATCTATTGAATTTTTTGTTGAAACTTCTGAACTCGTTCGATAATGAGAATGTATTTTTATAAAATGCGTATTTAACAAATATGTTTCAAGTGTTTTAATTAAAGCTTAACATTTTTACGCGTTATCGGTTTATAGAAATTTTAAACAAAGTGTTGACTTTATCATTATAAAATTTAAAAGGAAGTTATTGAAACGTCAAGATGGCGCTATTTACAACGTTTCAAATTATATGAATGAATGTTTTTTTAGTATAAATATTGGTTTAAGACGATGATGCAATTTCATTTGACTTACTAAATTAACCTTTGTTTTTTTTTAAATTAAACGCTGCATTACCTTAATTTTTAAGCTACTTTTTTTTATAATAAACACTCAATTGACTATTGGTAATGACTTCAATTCATTTCCAATGTTTTCGGCCATATTGTTTTCATGTGATGTGCGATCGCTTTGTTTATGTTTTCGTTTCAATTATTAGGAATTAGTTTTAAACATAAAGTTGCGTAAATATATGTAGTAGTAGTTAAATATATGTGTAGGTTTTTCAAATAGTGTATTTGTTTATCAGTTTCTAGTACAACTACCTATATTATTCGATTGTGAAGTTTGTGTGGATAATAGGTAATTTTATGTGTTTGTTGAAAGTAAAAACAGTAAGATTTCGAAAGAAAATGTCCTTTATCGGACTAGATTCCGGTAATGACCATAGGCAGAGGTGTACTCGAGTTACGAGAATTGACTATTGACCCGAGTAAAAGGTAGGTAATGTAAATATGTACTATATAATGGATCTTTTATTTGATTTTCTTGTTTATTGTTTGATAATTCTTAAAAATATCAACTTAGACTTCGGGTTGTACTGATTTACATATTAATTTATTATTAATAACTATGTAATGTAATAAACTAAAAACCGCATGGACTCGGCTCGGCCACAGCCGGCCGCGCTTGTTATTGTTTTGTTTGTTGACATAATGTAGGTACCTACGCTCTTAAATTCGTAATATGTATATTATGATTTTGAACAGATTGATTAAACTTAACAATTCCATAATGAAATTTGGTTCATCAAATTTATGCTTCACTATTAAAATAAATAATAGATCCTTCATTATTTGTAAGTTTTATTGGCTTATTCAATAGCTGATGAAGTACTTCACAAAAAATACGCGAGATGTCAGTGTATGTAATTTGGCGAAAGAATAAACCACAATATTCTTGAACGCACTTTTCGAAATGTATTTTGTACATGTACCTGTCTTGTGTGAGCATGATTGTATGACCGGCGGGGGGGGGGGGGTTAATCATACGATATTTAGTTGCCTACCCTGTCTCGAAAACCTGTGCACGCCACTGACAGTAAGGTTCTTTTGTTTTGTTTGTTTTTGTTAGTATTGGTTCTAACAGTTGTTTTGTTATTAAGACTATGTTTATTTGCTTTTTCAATATAGAGAAGTAGTTGTAATTAAGTGACAAGTCTGTAAAAAGACATAAAAGGTCCAGTTTAGCTTTGTTGTTCTCAACGATATTGAAAACCAAAAAATAAAATTATCAATTTGTTGACATATTTTACTTACTTAGTAAATTATGGATTAAGAAATAGCTATGTACTTTCGGATTTCTAAAACTAAAAAAAAAAACAGAACGATATTATGATACAAAAGCAGTCAGTCAAATATTTCGTCTTTTAAGTAAGTTTTATAATAAAGACTAAATTATCCTAAAATATTGAATAAGCAGAATAATATTTGCTACCGCAAAGAGCAATCTCCTTTTATCTTTGATCGCCATTGCTATTGATAATGCTCAAGCTATTTAGAGAATCGTTAATACCATGGATTACAAGGGAAATTCAACCAAGCTCATAAAGGATTCGTTACAACAAACATTTGATCAAACTTTAATGCCAAAAGCGGCTTTTAAGAAACTTTGTGTCTGTTTCGATTTATTTTCAGAAAGGTTCTGTGTTGCTTAAATCATTTATAATGTTTGTATTTCGATATTTTTGAATATCTACTAAGTGAGTTTTTTTAATTTTGTATTCAACTGTATTATGGCTAGTGTATAGATAATATGTATACTGTTGATGTACCTTTAATAAATAAATAAATAAATAAGTGAATTTCAACAGAAACCTATTTTTTTGATTTTTTTTGGTTTTTTTTTAGCCTTTGCCCTACACTAGGATTTTCTCCTGTGTCGTGGGTGCGTTTACAAACATACAAGTTCACATACACATGACACCCAGGCCCGAAACAAAAATTTGTGGATCACACAAAGTGTTGTTCCGTGCGGGAATCGAACCCGCGACACGTTGCACGGCAGCCGGTTGCCCAGCCACCGCACCAACCGTAGATTTAAGTCAGTAATATATTGTAAAAGTTACTACCACCGCCTAAACCACTAAACCAATTCTGGTAAAATAGTACACCGCAACACGACACCGTAAAGAAAGAGATACGACTATTGAGAAATCAATGGTGTCGTAGTACTTCCTTTTGAAGCAAGATAAACACAGTTAATAAATAATAAAACAAGTTGAATTTCAAAAGGCAAAATTTACGTAAACAGCAGAAAAAATAAGGAGTATAAAATAAATCGTACTTATTGATAAATATGGAGCCAATAACTTTCACTTTGCATGATTTTTATTTATATAGCGTAATTTTCTTCGACGACGGGAGCGTTCTAAGAATAGATTGTTTCAAGATATACTCAAGAAATAAGGCAACACTCCGTTATTTTAGTTTCCTCTTGGCACATCTATTTATTGCTTTTCTAAGTATATTCAGTACTTTAGTAACTATCTCCATAAATAAATATAAGTTTAATAGTGTTTCTTTCCTAATTGGTTTCTTAACTATTCCTTCTATTAATCTAGGTAACGGTTATGTTCATATGGTTAAAAGTTATAAAAACGTAAAGTAAGTTGTGGTGGCCTGCAGGTTAAGACGCCCGCTTCTCATGCATGGGGGTGCGGTTCGAAACCTACCAATGTCAAGTACAATGTGACTTTTTCCGAGTTATATATACTTTCAAAGATTATATAGACATCACTGACAAACGGTGAAGAAAAACATCGTGAGGAAACCTGTACCTACTTATAATTTCGAATTATAAGTTTGAAATCGCCAACCCGCAGTAGTGCTTAATACTCAAACCTTCTACGTGTGAGAATAGGCATTTATACGTTGTTGATGTATATAATTATGATGTAAATAACTGGCTTCAATTCCTAATCAAACAATGATTAATAAAGATTGCCAAAAAAAACAATTTTCCACCCGACGATGTTCGTTAGTTAGGAGTCCATAACATATATTTTATTTGTCAGCTTCTTATTTATTGTATTTGCAGATTCACTTATTTTCATAAAGCAATTGACACTTTGTTGATCGAGGAGGTTAAAGAGTGAGCAAGAGTTCTCAGGTTTTAAAACCACTAAAGACAGATATTACTGAAGTTTATATTCAACTACTAACAACGTTAGTATACAGCCATATATCAATTTTCATAATTGGACTGACGACAGATTTTATCTCATATCTCTATACATCGTTTGAAGAATTAAACCTAACATTATTCAGCAGAAAGTAACAAGAGCTCACATATCAAAATACAAACCATATTAAAGTCTAAAATCAAATAATAATGGGTTTTCTATTACAACATTCGTTGAATCGTTTACTACAAACAATTTAAATTACTCTAATCCTATATTGTCTGGGGAATATAATCGTTCATTTTGTGTAAGATTATTCAGCTGTACCCTAATATTATCTACATAAATTGTGACTTGTCGGTCCGTCCTCTGGGACCCTTAGTTTGGTCATACGTGTGTCTCCAGACCGCAGACTGGGGATTCGAGGCTCAACTCGTAACTGACGAACCGACTTATTAGTAACGTTTTAAATGGGAATACGAATCAATTTGTTAGAATTTTGAAGTCAAAGTATAGATCTCTCCTATATTATTTTAATCATAAGACATTTTTAATTTATATTAAAAATATTGTTGAATGTAAATATTAGAATAGATTCATCTATTTATTTTGAACTACTTCAACATATTATTCAGGCTTGGCAAAAACAAAGTTGTGTTATGATTCTCTCGGATAGATAAGTACATACAGTATAATTATGCTTGTCGATGAATACACATATATGTATAACCGACGTAGGGAAAAATTCGCAACATTTCGTATGTACATTGTACATTCGTTTAGTGAATTCAGAATTTAATTACCCATGTTGGGCTCATAGCAGGCTGGTTGGCATTTACCATGGAATTTTATTACGATCGCGCCGGGATCGCATCTGATACAGAGCTATGTAAAAATAAGTGATTTATAATATTTCCGTATGGTTTATAAATAGAATGAATTGATTAATTTTGCTTAGCATAATTGAGTTTGTTTCTACAGTCAGTTTATCACCAGTGATATGACCTAAACGATAGATGCTTTAATTGAGTGATTAGAAAATTCAATTTGTGAACATGACACTGATATTTGAAATCCAATCCACCTGTCAAACGTGATTATAGGAAACCCAGTTATTTAAAGAAGGCATATTAGTGCAGCAGAGCATATGGTCTCAGGCTGGTCATAATTAAACACGTTCACAATGTCACCACCATCATAACAGCCTCAAGACGTCCCTTGCTCGACATAGACCTTCCCCAATAACTTTGAAAAATGTTTATATGTAAGATTCATATAATAAAAGTGTTTAAAGACACGCCCAATGAACTCATCAATGAATTAAAAGAGCTACATACATTTTTGTAACTCAACACTCATTGTGAATTACCCACTTACCTGCGTCTTACTAGAAAATATATATTTCCCATTTATATTATTAGATAGGCATGATACTGAGAGAATCCTTGTTTCAGATAGCACGTGATGTATTGTTTTCGGTACTTTCGTGTTATGAAAGCTACGTAATACATCATCTGATTGTCTTTTTTCATCCGTTAGGTAGTGCGGTCCTCCTACTCTTGATGTAGCGTTTCATTCTTACTTGGGCGTTGTGTTGGAGTATTGTTATTGGAAATAATATAGCATAATGGATATCTAAATAAAATAATAGTAACTGAATACTTTCTTTAGTAAAATTAGTTAGGGTAATGTTTTTTTATGAGATAAGCCGGTAAAGGAACAGATGGATCACCAGATGACAAGGAATCGCCGTCGCCTAAGGACTCCTCGAACACCAGAGCCGTTACAAGTGCGTTACCGACCTTTTAGGACTAGAAATTTGAGGATTGTTGGGGATTCAGGACTTGGCGAGATAGGGCAAGGAAGGAGGGGTAATTGGGCCTCTGGTAACCTAACTCACACGACGAAACACAACGCATGCTTTGTTTCACAAAGTTTTTTGAGGTGAGAGTTCAGGCCGTGGTAACACTTCGGCCGAGCCGGCCCATTCAAATTTTAGTTGTTGACGTTCAAAAGTTCCTTCCTGGTCTAATGGAAAACAAATGATTTTGACTTCGACTTTGACTTTAATTGTAAAGTAAAGTAAGTAATTTCACTCGATAAGGTTTAATTTTAAAACATGAGTAGCATGGTGCGAAACCAATTAGGAAGATAACCACTTGAAAAAATACCTTTTTCGGTGTCCAACGTGTGAACACTGATTTCTATTGTTACACGGTATAATACAAAGCATGCATGAAAAAAGGTCGTTTCAATGTTCGCCATTTTGTCGGCACGCCCATCCGAACATTATTATATTACGGGCCATGAGGTCGGATTATACTTAAATGTGGTTTTTATTTAAGTGTCGTACATTTTGCTATGGTATATTTTTGTCATTTAGGCCAAATGTAACATAATAGCACCCTGTTGGTGTTTGAAAAGATGGATATAGGTGTATTTATTAACAAAAACGTTGCCAAGTCTAGCTGGCAAATTTCGAAATTATATCGCAATGTATTTTATTAAAAATTAATAAATTAAGCAGTCCTAAACATGTCAATGTTGAATTATTTTGTAATGTATTCTTGTAGTAATATAACATATAGTGTAATATAGATAAAAAGAATATATGATAACGGCATGGTCCGTGGAGATTTAAATATTGAACTTAGAAAATAAAACATTGATCCCAGCTTTACGTTGTTGTTATCGTTCTTTTACTATAACGTGTTATTGAATTTGAAATAAATATATTGAAATGTCACTTGCTTATAAAGAAATAGTAATATAATCAAAATCTAATATATTTATGTACCTATAATGTAATTTGTTACAAACACCTTAAATCTAAAACTAGGTACCTAAAATTTTGAAACCTACTTTAATCTGACCTAAGTAAGTTCATATTGCCTGAATGAACCCAAGCAGACATTAACTTCTGACATTTAGGTTCAACAAATACTTAAGTACATTAAACTTAATATTAAATTTGCCCTATACGACCTTACCTAATCTAAATTTAAGGTCTTAAATGCTACTTACGCTTTAATTAAAAAATCTCTTTATAATAAAACTTCAAAGTTACTGAGTCAATCAATAAAGCGATTAAAAATTTAAGCTGTTACGAGCTTGCAAAGAAATTTCGATATTCCGTCGATACTAAGAAGCCAAGTTGAGAAAGAAGTACTTAGTTGCTCATTTAATATTTAATTACACTTTTCTTTGGAAATAACCACTAATTTTACCCACTGAGTTTGTCTTTAAAAGTTTGTGCTGCGAACGATGGTATATCTTTGTAACATTGAGTTATTTTTGTTGTAACTCTATTGTTAGACAGTCACTGTATAGTTGAGAATTACAAAACCTTCCTCTCTTTTTTGATAATTTAAAGATAAGTATGCGTTAATGTTGGTATTGTATCATAGAAACTTGCTATGTATTCTACATATTATACTTGGTTCTTAGTGAAGTTAGAAATAAAATTAATTTTTAAACTACATCAATGATAATTTAGTTTCATAAAACACTATTGAGAAAAACATTTGTAGGGAAAGTGCCATAGAAATATAACTATGTAAGGTCTATAAGCAATTTGGATTCACTGTTATATTTTCATAGTAATAGGCTTGGTAGTACACGCGACTTCGCTTCATTTACATGTCATTAGTATACTTTGATGGAAGAATTTTGTAAGCTCAAATGACTGATGACGTCATTCAGTAGTTATATGGTGCGTTGGTAAGATTAGCAGAGTCGCTATTGTTTAAAAAATCGAGTAACAGCCCCATGACATCACTGGACTGCTTATATCTAAGTGACTTCTTCAAAAAAAAATTAAATCTACGGTTCAGTCTCTTTACCAGTTGAAGGGTATAATATTGATATAACGAGTGTATTTTATAGTGCAGCAAAATAACAAAACAACCGATAATGAATGTACAATTATCAACATACTTTAAATATTTCTAGTTGTAATTAACTTGTATTTAACTAAAAATAAACATGTTGAAATCCGAAAATATCGTACATGCCATTGATCAAAATATTCCAATTTATATCGATATGAATTTGAATGAAATAATAAGCGTAGGTGCAAAATATTGAATTCGTGCTGCAGAACAACTCTCATAGGGTTGAATAGTGGTTTTTGCGTGGTCGGACACCCACGGTACAACTGTACAGTGTACGAGTATACGACCACGCCTCACCTGATATAAAAGGAGTACAATGTGGGCGTTGACCAGATATTCATTTAAAGTACCTATCGGACTATAAATACGAGGTATGTGCCATTGGTATGGATGAAAATTTTGTATTTGTGTTGTAAAAAGTAACACGGATATTTTATTACAATGAAATGTATACCGTGTAATTCATCCTTGACTGAATTATGTAGGTATGTATGATGTAGTACAATTCAAGTTTTACTACAAAATGCTTATACTAGATTTATAAAGTACTATGGTATATTTTTGTACAATTTCTGTTACCGTTATAATTATTAAATTGAAAATTGAATCGAAAGACATCAAAAATCAAGAAAAGTGCATTTAAAATCTAAAGCCTATCTATATAACAATACTTGCAACTACTATTTCAAAACATAATAATATGAAATTATCGGACCCTTTATCATAACACGAGGTCGAGTATAACAGTTTGTGTCTTACTCGTGTAAATAACAGATTTCAATTAACCGCACGTCAAGAACATACTGTAACGTTTGAATTCTGCTGAACCAGTTTCTGTTGGCATGAAATTCAGTTCACAATTACCAGGAAAACTTGTAAATAAACATTTTTAAATTAAACGTCGGATGGGCAAAGTAAAAATAAGATTTTTGTATAGCAAAACTGATTAAATTCTTTTTTGAAGTTTGTGGTCTGTAAAAATGTATACCTATATGGTGAAGCTTGCAAGTTTGTTCGTTTTAATATACTTCATCATCATCATCCTAAACATATACAGTCATGCTAAACATTATATGTAAACATACATATGTGTCTCTTCTATGGACTTCCAGATCGGTCTGGGACGCAACTTGTATTCAGCGACTGTGAGTACTGTATCGACTAGCAAGTATCTATCAAGCCGCCAAGGTACCTTCTCTGATCAATCTAATTCAAATTCATATTATAACTAAACCTCAATACATTAAGTAATAATATATTATCAAACTCCAAAAAATGATATACATATTCATGAAATCTACGAACGTGCGTGTTTATATGTAATAAAATATGACGAAACCTCGTCATTGGTACTTCATTTGATGGTCCACAAACAATTTCCTAGCACCATTCTCGATATAAAGCCACTCATAATTCGGGTCAAGCTGTTCTTTAAAAGATTAACAGAATGGCCAGTCGAAATACTAAATTGAAATAATTTAAGTAGTTCGTATATTTCTGTTTGAAGTTGGTATTATAGTTTTGAGGTTATGGGATTATTTGGGGGGCTATTACATTTGGGATATTCAATTTCAAATACTCACTATTAAAATATTATTAAATATTTTATGTAGTTTATATGTGTGTTTATTTATTGTTAATATTTAACAAAAAGTAAACAAAATTAAGTATTAAAATTACTGACATAGAAGAGAAGTTCATGAAATCAAAAAATAATGTAACGTATTTTTTTCTGTGTATTTGTTACTGTGTATATTGTTTTTTTAACATATTGTAAATAACATTAATTGATAAGAATTTTATTTAATAAAAATATACAACTTAAAATATAAATAACTAAAAACTTAAATATTTAGACATTTATAAATAGTTTGTTGAATCTCAAAGTTCAATCAGATTAAGTAAAGCAGTAAGTAATAAACGATTCAGGAGCAAATGGAATTGGAGCTTACGAAATATTGTTAAGACCTACATACATCCGCACGTAGGATAACAAGCCAATTATATTTTATTGAACTGATAGGCAATCTAGTAAATGCTGTGACGATATTTTTTTCATCATAATCTGGAATATTGTATCTCCCATATTGCATTATTTGTATATTTAAGTTTGGTGCGGTGGCTGGGCAACCGGCTACCTACATACAAGTTCACATATGTACATAATATGTATGTGAATATAATATGTATGTATGTAAACTAGTATGTTTCCTTTATCGGGAAAAAATATTAGATTGGGACAACGTTGTCTATAAAGAAAAAAATTTTTTAGTAAGCTATCCTATGTTCCTCACTTACACAGATTACTATATAATAATTATATTGTAGAAAGTAATTCAGTTCTGGACAGTTATTCCAAAAATATAAAAAAAACTGTTATTACTTTTGGCCATGATTAGAAACTTCAGAAGGAAAGAGCCATTAAAGTGAATGTTACTTTGGAAGAACACAAAAATGTAGATGTAGGTGAAGCTTCGTTAGACGCCATTGTAACTTATACAGATTATGACGTAAACGACGTCTGCTCCCTCACATTTTTATTCAAAGCCAAAATGTCAAACAACTGCCTTACAAGGTTGATCTATTTAAAGAGACCAAAGGAAGGACCGTTGCTAAAAATATCGCCATGTAATGGATATGTGTTAAGGATAAGGAATTTTATGAAAATATATTTAACCAAAAATAGAAATGAAAACGTCATAATGTATCGGTTACAGGAATCCATGTGAAACTCAATATTGTTAACTTAATAATCTCTGAACCAAGGAACTGAACTAAACGGCCTTAAGATCGTTCACATTAAAGTTACATGTAAATCAGAACTCCTATCTCAATGAAAAATTACTGCAGACACTACACAGTTCGTAGTCGACTGCTACGGTTCGTAGTCTTGCTACGCCGTAGCTGCTACGAACACAAAAGCTACGACTTAGCTTAACCACAAAACACATCCAATTATAATGCGTTCAAATAGATAAAATAATCCATTTATCAACGCACCAGTTGCGCTTCGATTTTCTAAGCGTGAAATCCATTTTGCAAATAACATTTGAATCAGTTGAAATTAGGTCAATACGTAATTTATTCGTTTTCAACGTACAGCCGGGAAATTCTGTGTTTAGGTTAGGATATACAGGACGTTGCTCATAAAGGCTTTGGAATAGGGATTTTATTTAACTTCTGACACTAATGGTTTTAGGCACGAGTCTAATTGAACCTTTTCTTTTATATTACTTTAACGTTTTTTCTTGTTAAATGTTTTCTAAGAGATAAAAATGTTTAATGTAGTTATAAATTCTAGAATATAATCTGTCAATACGCAAACATGAAATTTATTACATAGCTAAGTAATATTGTTAATCTCTGGTATGCTAAGTGTACATGTATACTTCTATATAGGTATTTTAATGCATTTTAATTACTTAACAATTTCCCGCATAATTTTACCTTTGTAATTGCTTAATGTGAAAACTTTCACTGAACAAATTTCGTTCAAAATATTTAGGGTTGTAACTTAAACGATAAATTCACAAGTATGGTTTCTAATTGTTTTATTATAAAATGTATGGTTCATTATAAAATGTAATACATACTTTTTTTAAAAAAGAGTTATCTTGCTTATGAGAGTAAGGTTCCAATACTAGTACATCAATCTACTCCCTTCTCACAAATGTATTTATGAGATTTTTAACTTTATTGCTATAATAATATAAAGGCAAAAATCCAATACAAGTATCTGTTTCAGAACAGCTTATTAAACGAAGGTACGTAGAATGTTATGATTAATGAAATTCAGGTTTAAACAACGCACATGCATATTATATATCTACACATATCTCTATATCATAAACTCTACAGTTTGACGATAATTCTAATTTGTGTTAACAATTAATTAATGCCAGACTTCATACGACAATGACAGGTATTAATTTCAATTAAATTAATAACTGGATATAAATTCGGTCAATTAGATTACTCAAGTGACAACTTTGTGACGACAGTATCTGTTAGCACGCACACACACACACACACACTCTCACACACACATACTCTTATTATACGAAATCACCCCATGTGACAGGTGATATACAGGTGGATATAATTAGACCTTCTCAGCATTTGATGCATGAAACATTCTTGATGATGAACAAAAACGAAACGTTATTTTTCAAAACGAAAACAACAAAAAGATTTCTTAAAGTTTTTTAGCGAAAGCAAACAATCGCATACAACTTGTACTTTCATGCTTTGAAAACAACGGCTTACCTACGTGAAGTGCATAATTGAGAAAAGCTACTAATTAATTGACTATATCTCAAGATAGTTACTACACCTTTTCCATAATACATAAGTTTAATTCAAGAAATAATGCAAACATTAAAAAAAATTTTACTCCAACCTGTATACATAGGTACATATATACAATGTAACATGTCAACTCACATACACACACATACACACACAAACCATTTACTTAGAATGTTCTACAAACTCAAGTTCAAGTTAGTTGGATTGGAATGGAAGTTTATGCTTTGACAGGTAAAGCTCAGTATGTAGCTTAATAAATTAGTTTAAATTTGATCAAGAACTTATAGAGTGCATCTTAATTTAATTATATTTGGATCCACTTGTATAATTTTAACTATTAAATGACTCCGAAATCATGACGTACATAAATGTGTGTACCAGTATGTATGCACTCCGCTTGGAGGACACGGTGGAGCATATGGTGGAATTGTGCCCTGCATGGACTGAGCACCGGCATGTCCTCATGGATGTGATCGGCAATGGCGACCTCTCGCGTCTAGCTCTAGTTTAGTCTACGGAGCGAGGGGCACTGGGATGCCGTCTCCTTTTTCTGCGAAGTCGTCATACTAGCTAAGGAGGAGGGAGGGCGCGTGAGGGAACGAACCTCCTCAAGCCCCAGCCGTCGTAGACTAGAGTAGAGAGCAAAGGTAGCTCGCCGTCCGATCAGAACCAGACCCGAGCGTACGGCGTGTTGCGTCCTGCACGCGCCTCAAAGAGCCATCAGACCACCACAGATGGAGCCCAATAGGGCTGATGCCGATACGGAGCGCGGACGACTTACCGGGTTGTCGGGGCTTCGGCTCGAAGAAAGGGATGGTTTTAGTCAGTAGGAGTCTGACACTCCCTCCCGCGTCACCTGGGTGGGAAAAGTCATTGGAGGGATTTCCCCCCTCGAAAGTATGTATTTACTAATAAAGTGCATTAATATAATATAAAATCCCTTTAATGTTAAATACTTTGTTACTAAAAATTTATTATTTTTTAAATTGTTCTCAACACCTTATTTAAATATTTATGCAGATACAGAGTGTTGATAATATTTCTAAATAAACTATTTACGTTATAAACATAAAACAATACAAGAGCCAAACAAATAAGTATCACGCTAGCATATCAAAGCATTATATAATTGTATGTACAGCAATTCTAAGTGAATAAAAAATCCTCGCAAGTCTAGAACCTTACCAAAGAATATTATATTAATATAAATCTCTTTATTCTAACAAAACCTCTCGAGAATTCAAATACTTAGTATTAATGTTATTGCTTTACAAAGTACGCGAAGAAAATAATAACAAAATTCACAATAGCTTAGACTTAGGTAATGCTATCGAAACAAATCTTGTTTCACGAAACATTGATATTTTCACATAATTTATCTCGTACTTATTTATAAAAATAAAAGTAAAATGAAGGTCTCATATTTACTTTTTACATAATTCAGATTGAAACTTATCCTAAGTATTGAGAACCTCACGTGTTATATGCTACAAAGTTTGACCCAGAAATATATGTAACTGTCAAATTGAATTACAAGGAAAAGATGGAAAAATATCTGAGATAGATACATATACATTTTTTAAGTCTGCCAAACTGCTTTTCCGTAACAAAAAGGCTTAAGCTAATAATGGAGGTCAAAATATGTTTTATTATCTCCTTCAATTATTTAACTCAAACATGGAGATTAAAAAGTCAACTTAAGTAATCAAAGTCTTTAAAATAGGTAGTATAAAATAAAAATTATAGAATGAATATGAAACGTCAGAAATTCGATAAATTAATAACGCCATCTATTGACCAAGTTCTGACAACGGTAAGAAAAGAAACGCTGCTTGGGAACTGGACCAGCAAAATACATTGAAACATTTTATAAAGGGAAAACGTCACTAATAGGAAGATACTAACAAGAATGAGACCAAGCGACACACACTCACACATATAAAGACGGCGTCTATACGTTAATTAATGCCTCGTTTGAAACACTGAGTAGCTTACAAGAGATTCATTAGTACTACTAGCATGTTTATTTTGTGAACAAACATATGCGTGATAAAAAGGTTATTTATCGGAAATTCTTTTATTGAGATGTTAGTTTTTTTAGGATAAGCCGATAAACGAGCAGACGGATCACCTAATGGTAAGCAATTGGCGTCGCCCATGGACACCTGGAACACCAGAGGTGTTACAAGTGCGTTACCAGACTTTTGAGAATTGAGAATTTGAGGATTGTGGGGGATTCGGGGATTGGGGAGACTGGGGAGGGGAGTAATTGTGTGTGGAATCAAAAATTAAAAATGTTTTATCTAATTTGGTATACATCATTCTTTGTAAACCTTTTACTCCTTGCCATGAAACATATTCTACTTATTATCAAGTTTACCTATAGTAAATGTTTATGATTTTGATTCAATTGAATTGACTTAGGCAATGTTTTTCTAGGTTGTAAATAACCAGCATAAATCACCGTAAACATTCACAAGAGTGCCAATGTTTATATTAAAACTTTCGTGAGGCATACTAATTAATTATTATGTTTTCGGCTTACTCACGTAACTATTTGAGCAACTCGACTAGTTTCAAGCCATGCTAGAGGCTCATATTCATGAGCATTCTGCAACCCACAACGTGGCGACTGTCGCGCTGCTACTGGCTGCTTGAATCTGCTACGGTGCGCGCCTAACGCGCCCTTTGCCGTGATTCCTCGTGTCCTCGCCTCGTCAAACAGTTACGTGAGTAAGCCGAAAACATAATAATTAAAGAGTGCCAATCATTAAAATTCAAGCTAACTCTCTAGCTCCTTCACAACTCTACACCTCTCTTCGTCAAAGGTGTTGCATTACACGGTACACGTACGTCATAGCCTGTCAGAAGTAAATAATGCTCGCTGGGAAATATGACAGTGAAAGCAGCAGTCACAATGAGCGACAGCGTAAGTCCCCGCGGCTTAATCAATGTACGCAAATGAAAATGACACCGTCATGCTATGCTGCCCTGGTACATGCTCCGTCAAAAATAATTAAAAGTGATGAAATTTTCTTTAAGATTACTTTATTAAATATGAAAAACGATCTGTTATTCTACGATGAAGGCTGAGTTGTATTGGAAAACATCAAATTGCACTTCATAACAAAAATGTTTAAATGGGAAGTGTATTTTGACCAACTCATAGTGAATTTTGTTTTTTTTTATTTTAAATATGTATTCACATTTTTTTTTCTCTAAATAATGTTCCTGCTGTTTTTGATATATTTATAATTTAATTTTTTTCTTAGCTGTTACCTATTAAGTCAGTTTACGTGTGAATCTGTAAGTGGCTCAATGTTACTATATTTTTCTGCTAAATCTGTGTAATGTAGCTGTTGATTCACCATTTAATAAATAAATAATACGAAGTTATGTTAAAATTACATAAAACAATATAAGGGTACAAAGAATGTTAATAAATAATGTCAATTCTAACTTTAACAATTAACAAATCACGCATAAAGTATAGTACCTACAACAATTACACGTGTACGTAGTTCGCGACCTTTTTTGCCATAAATAACACCAACCATTCCCCAGGGTGTAATATTCCGGAAACCTCAGTTTAAAACTGAAACAATAAATTTAAAACATTGTAGGTAACGTAAATTGTTACAATTAATTGTAAGTAAACACGCATTAATTTGTTAAAAACTTGAGTAATCCTTTAGAGTGAGTTTTGTCGAGTAATATGGAAGCGTAATATGGTACTTATATCGTAATATTAATCCGGGTTTCAAGTTGGAATATAACATTTGATTTATAATATTATCCGTCTTTGTAAACAACTGACATTAAACTTGATAAACATATGGAAGTCTGCTATTTTATTCTGTTGTAAAAATAGGTAGAGAAAGATACCAGTGGATATTATTAGGCGTTATTACTAAGTTTTCACGAGTTTTGTAGCCATTGTCAAAATGCTAGTTTTATTTAATTGCTTCGATAGTGAAGTGTTTGTAAGCACAATTGTGAACACCAAATCTTGACCCGACATCAGGCCACTAAAAACTGGTGTATTCAATTTTGAAGTTTTTATAAACAGCAAAAAGTCTAGATTGGAATACTCTAGATACAAAAAAGATGCCTGATCTTATAGACTTTTTTATATACAAAAATATATCACCTAGTCTTTTTCGCATTGAAGAAGGTGATGATAGTAGTTAATGGCTTGTCTTAAATAAATCTAACATAACCTAACTTATGGGAAGAAAATGTAACTACTGCAATATCACTTCTGTCTGTCTAAGTGATGGACGTGTCGACATGTTTACACAAACTAATACTATACACGACTTCGTGTAGGTAGGTACCACCAGAAATTGCAAGAGCCAACGGAAATCACGCGAGACGTTGAGAAATGTATTCCTAGCGTAATCTGAAGTGTTGGGACAATATTGTACCTACATAGGTACACATCAACCTATGCTAACCAGTATGATCTGACCGTTGAATGTGTGTAAAGATCAAACAGAGCAAGATCATAATAAACTGGTGTTGTATATATATGTCGCTATACACGATATGTTCTTGTATGCAATTTCAAACTTGCATTAGTATGCGAGCTTGGACCGTCCATAATCCTTTACTCCTGAACCGTGTGTGCTGACTTCGGTGTAATTTGTAGATGTGTAGAATGAAGATATATTCTGTCGTGTGATAATAAGCATCAAGTTATGCATCCATATAAGTAAATGTTGGTGTTGTGATAATAAAAAAAGGCATAATGAAAGTAATTCCAGACTCGCAAAGAGATGTCTAATTGAAAAAAAAATAAACATAACATAACATCACGCCTTTTATCCCCAAAGGGGTAGGCAGAGGTACACATTATACCAATGTACAATGTAACACCCACTTGTCACTATTTATGTTATGAGTCCCATGTATTTATGTTATGAGCCTATTGCCATATACCGGGCACAATTCCAGACTTCGTCTTTTGAGATTTTTTTGAAATACAGTAATACTTTGCTCGACCCGGGAATCAAACCCGAGACCCCTTGCCCGGCAGTCGCACTTGCGACCACTCGGGCAACGAGGCAGGCAGAGACAGAGTAAAAAAATAAAAGAGAGTAAAATAAAGATCGCTTTATATTATCTAATATTATCATATAGACTTGCTATAATACTATAGACATAGGTAGACACTTTTCTCGTAGTACTTTGTATGTTTGAGAATCAATTACAAGAAATCTCATTAACAAAATTTCATTAATGAACACATTTCCAACTTTTCAAATATTCATTATTCATGTTAAAGTAGTTTATTAAAGTGCTACCAACGTTAAAATGTCAGGTACAAAGTAAACAGTAATCGATAGATCAAACAGCCGAGCCTATAAAATTCTTCACAGAAATTAGCAACTCCCGATAATTTCATCGGAGTTAAGTTACTTAAACAAATTGGGTCAAGCCAGGTCCCACCTTTACTTGTTTGAATTATTTGTGGCTAAGTACAAATAACTGAAATATTTCACTAAAATATTTAGCGATTTACTCGATCTAAAAATAAGATTTGAAAAGGTTAAAAGGAACAATGTTCTCGCAAAGAAATGTTATTATATTTCGCTTTAGAAGTAATTACTAAACAACTTAACTATTATTTGATTTTTGCCGTCAAAATAAAAACGTAAAAAGAAATACGTAGAAAAGTTAGCTGTATTTGTCCTGTGTGATTGTATGGTATTTTGTACCTATAAGATTTGACTCTTAGTATTATGAAGAGCTGAAGATTGATTATAGTGGTATGCCGTTTAAGAAGACAAATCATGATGATCATTGTTGGTATTATTTAATTCAAAGTTCTTATTATTAGCTTTTCCATATAAGAGATGAGGCTAAGAAAATAATAAACCGTGGGCGCACATCCTTCGAAGAAAACGAGATATAATGTTGCAAAAAACAAATGTTATTTTGTAAGCGAAAACCGAACATCCGATATATTTACAAACATTGGAAATACCAAAGAGAAAATATCGTACATTTTTCTCACTCTAATTCCGTTAAATACGAAAACAAATAACAAAATCATCAAGTAATGAGGCTAACATTGGACACTTTTGTAAACACTGAATGTTTGGAATAAAAACAAATGAAATCCACGACTTCTTGGTAATTGAGGAGCGACGATATACAAACATTAATTGGATCGAGAGAAGTCACTTCCAATGTGACCTTTGAGGTTAAAATTAGATATTCTATAAATCCTTGCGTATTTTTCTTTGCTCCAAATCCATGTTAGTTATTTTTTTAATTTGTTTGCTATTTTCTTAAACCTTATGTAGCTATGTACTTTCAATGATGTTTAATAATTTATTCAAAATCATGATTCATAAATAAATTTGTTTTTAAAATGATACCAAAATTAAAATATTGGGTGTTCGGGATTTGGATTAGCCGGTAAATCTATATATGAAATAAACAAGATATGATGGTTTATGACTAGGAACATCAAAATTATGCCATCAAAGGTATCGAAAGCATTCATACATAACCTCACGTTTGTCTCACATGAGGATAGGCAGAGACTATGGAACGCCAATTGCTACAATTTTTACATACCTCTTTCGCTTCCTCAACAGCCATCGGTCTTTTCATGCATGCTCGTTGGTCAAGGGTCCTTTTTTATCAAAAGCATTATTATAATATAAGCCATCTTTATATCCAATATCTATTCATAGTCCGAAATTTCTATGAAAATATTCTTGACTTTAAACAATGCTAAGAGTAGGTCCAACTAACAATAGGTGTAAGCTTCAAGGGTCGGATTCAAATCCGGTGCGTACCCAACCTCGCGGCTATTTTCCCTTCATTAATATTAATTCGTTTAGCCTACGATTTTCTTTGAATATAACCTTTATAATGAAGTAAAGTAACATGTTTTAATGTACAGTCGTTATGATTTTGGATTCAATGTTTTTAAGGTTGACTTTCGTATCAAACGAATATTTTAGGCTTCAGACTGGCTATTTTTGGAATTGACCATTGGAATTCGTATTGATGTTCGTGACTTTCAGAGTACTAATATTTTTTTATGGGATAAGGGGCATTAGAGGATTGCGGAGACTAAGGAAGAGGTATCCGATAACCTAAATCACAGGACGTGAAACAACCCAAACGTTGTTTCACGTCGGTTTTCTTTGAGGCCGTGGTATCGCTCCGGTCGAGCCGGCCCATTCGTGCTTAAGCATGGCTCTCCCACGCTAAAATATAATAGGTTAATACGCTCATGCGTAGGTACATAATGCCAGCTACTACGATTCTTACTGTATAATCTTCTTTGACGTTCAGCATTGCAATGGTGTATGCAAGTACGCTTGTTAAGATATACTGCATCATTTTCTCATAACTTCTGCAACAACTTTTTTGACTTTTTAATCTCTCTATCCTGTATTCCAATTCGCACTATAGTATCAAAATCTATAATATTATTTTAAGGAACTTCGAGTTATTAAATACAACGTCAATAAAAATTATCTTCTTTCATATTTCGGTACAAAATTACGTTTTTCCAAACCCTTAATCCGAGGTCAGTCTACAGAAAATTCTGTTGACGTTAGTATTCCCACAAGAAATGCAAATGATCCTATTTCCGGACCCTATAACGGAATTTTGATTTGGACCCTACCTGAACAGGTCCAAAACCTCTTGCCTCATTATACAACCTTCTTACAGAATATTTTAAAGTTAGATTGTTTGACAAAGTAACTTGTTTACGAATAAAAGTATAATTTAATAATCGTATCCGATTTTCATTATCATAATCTGTTTCTTTATGATAATAAATTTTGAGTGAAGATTATCTCCTAAAGATACCCGAATCGAATTTTGTTTTTCGAATACTCCTATCGAATATAGATGGCGTTTTATTTAAATTTTATCGGCTATGGAGAATTTAAATTGGGGTTGTAGCAAAACCTTGATTATTTGGGTGACAATTTTAAAAAGTTCTATTTCGTTTCTGTTTCGCTGTTCGTGAAAACTATACGAAGCTACTGATGTGGAAATCATTGAGCCTATTTTCAGCAACAGACATCTTGTGACTTATACAATGATGTCAACTCGTGAAATCTCAGGATTGTATGTAAAATTGTCACTTAAATCAATAGATATAATAATTTTCTTAAACATTTTTGTAACTGAATTATGATTTATATAACTTTCCTACAATTAACCTACACAGTTCAAATACTTACAAGGTAGAATCGTTACCTGAACTTATAATATCACGGTAATTACGTAATAACAGTACAGTAAAACTCCAAGAAGACAAGAAACAAAACCAATTGTAACAAAATAAGGAAACATTCATCACAACAACTAAACGTTTGTTAACAAACTATAAGTCATTTAAGTAATAAGTTGCGAAAGCTGTTACTGTAACAGATTTCTCTTTCCAATTCGTATTATGTTCATCATTTGTCTCTTTCGTAAATGATTAAATGTTTCAGTTAATTGTTATGAGGACAATTAGAACTAGAAACTAGCAATTTGTTTGGATTCGAGAACACTTATTGGTTTGAACACGCGACGCTTGATTTATTATTTCAGTGTAGTTGATAGATGAGGATTATTATTAAGGTCTATTATGCTGTTGTTATTGGCCGAGCCATTTAATTTAATCGGTTAATGAGTTTAGAATCAGTCTCGCTTAAACTTACCTTATAAATTGGTATTGTAATTCTTAAAGTACTATACGAATTACAATATTCACTAATGTTATAAATTTAAATGTCTTTCTGTGTACCCGTTACATTTTCACACCTGAAGTACTGGCCTGCTTTTAATAAAGGATAGTACTAACTTACTGGTTCTCGGCTGAATAGTATTCAAAACGATATAGTGGGTAGTAGAAGCCAGAAAAGTATTAAACTTTGTAACTTTGTATGTTTACGCATAATACAATGAAGTGAAAGTCATAATAACAAATACCAGTTACTAATAAGCTCTATAATTTTGTTTTACGAACAATGCAGCAAATAATGCCCGTCTGGTCACTCTCTAGGGAGTTGCACGATATTAGTTTTCTGTTATTCTCAATCGACTTCTGCTATTTACCTTGGAAAATGATTATGGCTCTATAGCCATAATATGTTTTCCACTACTCGATCCTTCGATATTGATATACAATTATTGTTATTGTTTTCAACCAATCTTTAGATTGGAGCACATAAGGAAAATTTTTGTAGCAATCTGTTTACGAGGTTTGACTTCGGTGGAGTAAAATGTGTTTCAACAATATTATGGCCAAAAATCATACATTAACTTAAGAAACTAAATTGATTAGATTAATATTTATAAACATGATTATTATTCATTTTCATACAGAAACACATATAATAAAATCAGCACGAAAGTACCAGGCAAACATAACATCAGCAGAGGTAATACAGCAAATTCAATGACCAACAAAGATTCAATCATACATTCGGTTGCCATTAGCAAAATGGTGTTAGGGACATACGACAAATCCGTGACCGAAATAACAACAGTGGGACCGCTAAGCGAGTAAGCACACATAGAAACGTGATCCTGCTTTGTGTTCTAAATTGCCACGTTATAATAAATGTAGTTTTGGCCCTCCAGTTACGAAGGTAATAGGGATGGGTGAAAATACTTTCAATGGTAATTTTATCGATATACTTTAAAATAAAAGTCGATTGTGGTTTGAATATAATGCGTTACGTAGTATTAGTACTTTTTGTAGAATTTTTGGGTTAAACGTAATTTAGGATTTCAGAATAAGTTTCTAAGAAAGGTTTACCTAATCCCAAGAAACACAACAAGTCATAAGTATGACTCAATATTATTTTATGGCTTTATAATTTAAAATTCATCTCATAAATTACTATAGGACCAACATCAACTACGTACAAATTCCTACGATGTTTCCCAAATCACTCGACTATTTTCCGCGTTCCAATTGTCCCATCACTAAAATATGATACATCATAAGCTGCGTAGTGTTTAGCTAATATAATGACGCTGTCATGTCGGATCCGCGGACAAATGGGCGTAATTTTTTTTGTAACATCCATTAGGGGAAAACGGTAGATTGATATTAAAATAATTTTTAATATCAATTTTATGAACGAATTGGAAACGTAAACGTGTCAACGTAATTACATTAACGAAAATTGGTTTGTAGGAAAAGAGCCTGTTAGCATCTGCTTAGCAGGTTTAATTTTGTTGAAACCTTGATGACACCTCGTGTGTAGCGACTACATTAAGTATTACTATAATACAAAACTTTATTCATTAGCTTTTCACTATTTCGATTCACCAATTTTAGTTATTCCTCATTCTAGATAGATTTGTCAAATTAAATAGGTACTACACAGAACGTAAAAATACTCATTGAAATCTATTACAATTTAGAACAAGAATTTTTTTGTGTTCATACTTCATCTCATCGTATTTTATAATCAACAACAAAGTAGGTAGGTTCAAAGCAATATTTTTTATTCACAGTGAGATCTTTTAATCATTGGTGTCATTATTCTGTAACTTTTTTACCTCAGTGAATGAGTTCTCAGGTCGATGAACATGGGAAAAAACAAACATTAGTTATTTGGGTCAACCTGGGGTTCAGGGCCTTGGGTGTCGCAAATGGTACCTAGGCGAAGCTAGACCAAAAACATTAAGCACTGTAACACGTTCTTTACCTCAATCTTATGTTATTACTGTGGTTGACCATTAATATCAATAAGCATTTCGTTTTCGGCCGTTTGCTAGCCACCGTTTCGGAGACCTAAATAAAAATCTATTGTTTTATATTACAACGCATGAGGAGATTTCTGATTTCTACCATCTACCTTTTAGTCGTTAAATGGTTTTAGTTAAGAATATCTAGATTTCAACAAAATCTTTTTGGCATCTTTATATTCTGCCTCTATAGATAAAACATTCGATTTGGCTTTTTACTAGATATTCTTAACTAAAACCATTTAACGACTAAAAGGTAGATGGTAGAAATCTCCTTATAGAGGCAGAATATAAGGATGCCAAAAAGATTTCAACAAAATCAAACATTGTTATATTAATCACATCCCATAGAGTTACGTTCAAGTACATTATATACAGATATAGTACGTATATAATTACTCTCTCCGACATAATGCACCCTCCCGGGCCCACAGGGTTGTTATTTTGAGAATTCAATGCCCTTCCTGTGACACCGACTATACTCGGCACTCAGCGCCACGATGCGATCGTGATTCCCTTTTCACGGATTTATTTTGGTACAATTCTATCCTTAAAATTCTTCGTTTTCTAACTTTGTCACATCATTTGTTGATACAAGAAATGTATGAGCATTTTTATGTATCAATTCTAACGGTATTAAATTATTATTTATTGTTTTCTTAGAATAATAAAAACGATTGCATATACTATGGCCATGTAAATATAAGGTTTGTTTGAGAGAATTGAAATTGTTAAGAAATCTGCACAGAATGGAACATTATAACGAAATTATTATGAGTCCTAAGAATATTTATCAAACCATATTTTATTTGAACCAAAACACTGAGCACTTGTATTTATTTATCTAAGTATTACTTAATCTTGATTATCAAATCTATTATTATGATGAAAAGCTTTATAAAACTTGATTGATTAACAGTCTTAAACGACTCGACAATATTTCAACGTAAACCTCTAATATATTCCCATCTCAATTTAATTCAAAACATTGCGATTTGCGCTTACCCTGCGTCTATCAATTATAATCTTTGACATTTAAATTGATGGTCAAAATGTAATAAATTATTATTCTATAGCCACTGGACTCTTGATCAATTATTTACTCGAAAGTCCCGTCAATTATTTTAAATGCCAAAAGCATAAGCAATTAAATATTGACACTTTAATTAAAGTAGACTTTGAGACCGGTGCGCGGTGTTCTACGACAATGAAGTCGATTATGAATTTCGATTCCGAACTCATTTCGAATCAAGAGAACGTTCAAATAATTCGATACTCTAGATTTCGGTGACACATAATAATATGATGCCTTTGATGTAGGTAGATTTTAATTATACAATTTTTACTTTTATGTGTTTCTTATTTTTTCAAAGTGAAACTGAAAAGTATGGAAGAGAATATTATTTAGAACCAGCTTAAATCACCATGGACAAAAAAATAAACCAAACTGTTACCATTTGTACATTCAAATAAAACCAGTATGTTTAGGTGGAATATAACTGTAATACTACATAGTAAGCTTTAATTTTAAATGAAACTTCAAACCAACGCAGCCTGAAAGGAAAATAAATAAAAACCAGCAAAACAATATGCCACGTAATATTAGTTTAGAAATTCATCAGTTTTTACGGTGAAAATTGCATTCGAGCACCGAATTTGGTTTGTATTTGAAAAATATTTTTGTTAGCGCACACACAATATTTTTTATAGCGTAGCTTTTAAAAAATATGTTTATTTTTTAAAAGCTACGCTATAAAAATAGAAATTGAAATTACAATGCTTTCAAAAAATCTGAATGTTGAATGCCTTTCTCGGTAATCCGGGCAGAGGGTCTGTAAATCTCAAGTCATTACAATTTGGCTAATGGACTCCACCTCAAGGAATAGTGAATATAGGAGGCTCAATATTTTGAACATTTCTTCAAAACAGAACATATACAGTGAAAGGGTAAGAAAGTATGTGAATCTTAATATTATAGGAACAATAATTAATACAAAATCTAACTAATTTAGATCGAGTCATTCTTGAACTGTCGAACAAAAGAGGCACTGACTGCCTTTTATTCAAAAGTTACATAATAACCTCTAAAATATATCAATTTCATTGTGTCGAACACATTTACACACATTTTATCACCTTTTAGTAATTTCCTTGCCGGATAAAGGCTTACCCTTTTCCCCCGAACGTGTCTATTAACTGACAATGGTGGACCCGTTAACGCATCCGGTGGACCGCAGTTATTCACATCTTGATGATATCCTTCATTAGCCGTACAACTTGGATAATACCTACTTATATAAAGTATAGACTTCACTTAAAAAATAATAAATCACATTTTCTTCCTCTTGTTCGCAGATAATGGGGTGCGTCACAACACACTAAGTAGGTAAGTACACAATTTTTTCAACTTTGTCGAAAACTGATCTTCAACGGAAAATATGATAATTTGTTGGTGAGTGGGTCAAAAAGAAAATGGCGAAGTACACGTAAACGAGAAACGAGGGGAGGTGACATTGACACGAGTTGTTGGGCCAAAGTGGGGCGAACATGAGGGACTATACTGCTCAAAAATTGACATTTATAGGTACACGTGTGAAGATATATTGCGACTTATATAAAGTTTATTTCTCTGATGGGAAAAACATTAGCTTCGAATGTTATTGGAACCTCGCATCACGTTTCATTTCACAGATTGCATGAAACTTGAAAACTAAAAGGTTGAATCAATAAACGAGCCACGATTAATTACATATTACAGAAAACGCAATTAAATCACTCATCCGAAATCAGCAGTCAACCGAAAATACTTATTTACTTATCGAACGTGAAAACAAACATTGATATGGCCAGATACGCCACATTTCATAACCCGCGGCTGTGAATATTAGCTGGCCGACGACAAACAAAATTTCCAATTAACATGACATCTCCAAATACGAGCTAAATCATTATTTACTCGTAGAAGTAATAACAGTTTGAAACTAATATTGAGTGGCCTGATTTCTGGGTCCAACAGTCCGGTCCGGAGGCTATTTGGTATAACATTTGGTGATTCTGGATGCTCGCTTGATACAATGAAGGAAGAGGTGTCCGGTCAACATTAATATTTCGTGGAGCTACCGCGTCACAGATATGAACCGGCAGAGCCGCGATGTACCTCCATATTTAATGTTTTAAGTGCTTTTTCGTGTCGGTGGGTACTCATTAAGCTTCTCAACAAATTGAAGGGCCTATTTTAGTAGTGGTTCACTTTGTAACTGCTTGTTTCAATGGCGAGGCAGTTAGTTTAATTGTTAAATAGTTGGATGCTCATTTTGTTGAATGGGCCGTGCATTATGAACCGCTTTATTGAATGAATTTTCGTTGAAATGTTCGTTGAAATGTTCGTGTTGGAAATATAGCGATCTCCATTTATTTTCTATTAATGAAGAACGAATAGTCCGAACATTTTCTATTGTGTTTCCTTAATGGGCGTTAGTTAGGAATTTTAGTGGGTCATTGAATTGTTACCTTCGTTTGCGGAAATTCTATACTAACTTTTCTATTAACAATAACGTAAATTGAATTTTCAAATAATATTTTTGAATTCAATTGACATATTATTGTGTACACGTATATAAAACCTTATTTCTTGTTAAAACTGTTGTGTTTAGGATGGTTGTAATCGTCGCGAAATATTACCAGTCTTTACTACTCGCAAACTCTAACTAACTAGAAATGAGAAACATTTTTTTTTTAAAACCAGCGGTCACTGGATAAAAACTTTTATTGTTACGGACATGTTTCACCGCTAACGTTTTCAGCGTTAACTAACAAGGAAAAACCGGGGCGTGAAAAAAAGCACCGAATATTGGCTAGCTATTTGCGAAATGCGATAGTCTTTGAATTGAATTTTAAAGAGCTTATACGATTTAGTTGTGTAGTATTTTACACATCTACAACACATTAACAGCTTGTGGCAGTCCATTGATGAATTATGGTTTACTTGAACATAGGTATTTTCAATTAGCTCTTGCTCCCGTGTTACTTCGTCCGCGTAGAATATAAGTTTTAGGGTGTAACTTTATTTATGTATTTTTCCGAAATAAAAATAACTTCATTAAGTAATTACTCCTTATTACATCAGCTACATGCCAGTAAAAGTCCCGTCAAAATCGGTTCAGCCATTTCAGAGATTAGCCAGTACAAACAGACAGACAGACAAAAATTGTAAAACGTGTTATTTTGGTATGTATCGCTATATCGTATGTATGCTCATATGCATGTGGTGAAAGCCGGTAATTTCAATATTAGAAACAGACACTCTAATTTTATTTATCTGTGTAGATAATCTCGACGCATGACAGGTGAGTTACAAATCGCAGTTTAAGCATTCCAACGCAAAACAAATGTATGTCTTGTTGGGACTGAAGTCTTATTAATGTTCGATATAAACTTAGTTGGGCCTTTAGCCAAACGCCACTTTAGCGCTTGTCTACAGAGAGAGTAGAAATCAAAATGTATGGGGATGATACTGACAAGTGTCAAAATGTACGTCAATTCCATATAATTTGGTTTTCTATTCTACAAGTAGACAAGTGCGAAATGGCATTTGGCTACAGCTGCAGGATGCCTACTCTTGAAACCAATCTCAATCTCAAAAATTATTCAATGTCAATACTATACAACCCCTATCGTAGCTGTTAAAATAGCATTCAGAGTACGGAATATAAAGCCAAACTCAATACCATTTAGTTCGTTCAATATCCACGCTATACGGATGTAATGGGCGCTAGTGTTGCAACTTAAGAGTACGAAATTTCATAATACCAATGTCGAACGATCGGAATTGGACTCAAGAGTAAGCCCCCAGATCTTTTTCTAAACCGTTTTATAAATGAATAAAAACCCTAGTTAATTTGTAGAATAGTTCTCTAATTACGAATTACTAAGAATTAAGGAACATTAAGGATCCAGTCAAGAAAAGTTAATGATCCGTGATATGATCTTAATTACCTTACTTCAGTAAAATCAAACATTTAACACCTAATTGAGCGCTCTCTGTCTTTACAGAGAAAGACTTACTTTTATTAAGTTATCAAAAGTTTTTATTGCCATTTTATTAGATCACAAAAACTGTTATTGGCCTTTTGGGAACTTATCTAATGTTGTTTTAATTTATTTTTCCCGTAAGATCATTATCATAATATTTTTGTGAAATATTCATTGAAGTTTGTTGACAAATTGGTCATAATAAGGATCGTAATTTATATTATTAACTCTTTAATAAAAATAGTTTATAACATAACATCACACCTTTTGTCTTCGAAGGGGTAGGCAGAGGTGCACATTATGCCACTGACAATGTAAAACCTACTTTTCACTTTTTATGTTATGAGTCCCATGTGATCCCCTATCACATGGGACTCATAACATAAAAAGAAAAGTGAGCCTATTGGTATATAGAAAAGATTTTATTTATTTCATTTATCATAATTAAAACAGATGGAGGAACGACCATAAATAGTTCCAGCTTTCGTTGAAATTAAAAGAATAAAGTAGAAACTGCAAATTGAAAGCGTAAGTTGATTTAATATACACTACTCACAGTAGCAATTAAGCTAACAACCGTCTAGTGGTAAATGGTTGACCACAGACCGTAGCCTATGTTTTATTAATTTTACATAGCTTACCACACAAACATAACATCACGCCTATTATCCCCGAAAGAGTAGGTAGAGTAGTGCCACTGTACAATGTAACACCTACTTTTCACTATTTATGTTATGTGACCCATATACCTAATTGGGGGTGAGCCCATAGCCATAAACCGGGCACTAGCCAGACTTCGTGCTACTACTGAGATTTAAAAAAAAACCATTAAACTTTGTCCCGACCAATCGAGATGTCTTGCTTGACAGTCGCATTTACGATCACTTAGCCAACGAGGCAGTCATACATACATAACAACATAGAACTCCATACTTACACAACAACCAATCTTCATTTTAAAACCACTAAAAACTTAATACCAACAAAAATCTTCATATTTTAATCTCAGTACTCCATAAAACAGTTTCCATATTAAATTTATCTGGTATGCATGATGAAAAATGTTTGCAATATTACTTACTTTGATATAAACAAGTCTGAAAGCTATTAATTTATGAACTTACCTGACACGGTCAGCGGAGGAAATTAGAAAATCTTTTGCCTTATAAAAATATCTGGCGTGTACGACGCAGCACTGGGAAATTTTCAAGTACTGTGATGTTTCTTTTTTATTAACTTTAAGTGTTTAAGACATGATATTTAGTTACTTATATTACACTGAACTTTCATTGGTCAAGTGGTAATTCATAAGTGTAACTGTTGAGTTTGATTACCTAAAGTATAGGAATGATGACGGGGTATAAAAATTTTAAATCTATTTAGTCCATCGGTTCTAAAGAAAATATATTAGACACGTATTTTAATATGTCGTTTAAGAAAACAATATTTAAATAAAACGATCCAAAATTTAGGAGTGGAAGTTATCGACGTTATTTCTAATTCTACGTATAAAACGTACCTATACGTACCGTACATTACAATTTTATTGTTAATAAAAATGAAAGACACCTTCTTCAAATATTTAAATAAGAACATAAAACCATTACTGAAATTTATAATAATAAAAGGAGTGTTAACACTTGACTTGAACCATTGACATAACAAAACTTAGTCACCACTCACCTCTAGAGTTATTTGATGAAATTTTAATAAAACTCCGTTTATTACGAAGTAAACCTTTTCATTTCATCTAAGTCGTAATCGTAAACTAAGCTATATAATATTATATGAGAATACTGCAGTGAATTACATAGGTACAACAATGTAAATTCGAAATGTAACAATAATCTTTGAGTATGATGTAGTAGGTATGTATGAGTATGATGATGAGTAACTACTGTTTTTACTAAGATTTTTTAAAATAAATGCAGGGATTTCAGACATAATATTGAATTTAGTTTTAGGAAGTAGGTAGAGTTCATTAATGTATAGATAGTAATTAAAGATAATTTGTACAATGAAAATTTACCAGGTCTAAAAAATATTTACCTCGTACTAGGATGATTAATTTTATGTAATGCTTAGTTTTTGAATCGATTCATTTATTATTATTGATGATAAAAAAAAATTCTAGCCACTAAAAATGATTATTTAATTATTTCATACTTGAGAAACAAACAGCTATACAATTTGATTAAGAAATAATTAATGTAACGAGCAACAAAAAGCCAATTATGACAAAATTACTCCTAACAATTTTTACTGTTTACCTCAATCGACAAACAATGCCTTAAAAAACAACAAACCAATCAATTAAGCTAAAATGTAAGCTATTAGAGATAAAATAGCGTTGGTATTCAGTTAAATAAATAATGATATTCTCAACGGGCCGGTTTGCACGTACACTCGTCGGCAGTGTGTCAGTAGCGGCCAGTAAATTGTTGATACTATTTATATACAGGGCGAGAAAAACGTTAATTACGAGTACGACCTATTTCTGTACCTACACTGGTACTGTTAGTGTTGGTATCATCTTTCGCGGTAAAATTTATTTAAAGCGTTTGGGACCTGGTCATTAATAACACCAACTAAATGTATAACTAATAAATTAGAGATAATTTTAGACATCATTTAGTAAATTAATTAAATCATTAAAAATTGATTACGGCTTACCCACGTGAAAATGAGCTATTTCTCAAGAGCAACGAGTGCGGTCGCAGCGATGTCGCGCAGCCTACTAGGTTAGGCTAGTAGGTTTGTTTTTAAGGGAGGTAAATCATTGAATGGCTTCTCCCGCCTGGGTGAGGCGGGAGGGAGTGTCAGAGTCTTACTGACTAAAAACCATCCCGTCCCTAGTAGGCTAGTAGGCTGCAAATGCAATGAAAACTAGTAGAAATTTTCTCAGTATTTTCACGTGAGTAACCTGCAGTTTTAGTTATTTTAGTATGTCTCACGAGTATAAAAACATATATTTCGTAATATATTTAATCCATTATATCTGAATGTTAACTTTAAACACCATTATAGAATTAGTTTAGTTTGATGGTGTGGATGCTGTAATTTATTTCGAAACAGCATTGCCATTCAACGTGGCAATGCTGACAGTCTTCTGGGAACGTTCTTCAGTGTGAGTATTTTGACGTCTAATTTAGGGTATTTCTTTTTAGTTTTTTTTGTATTCTTTTTTTGTTCACTATTTTAGCTTTACTTAATTTAGTTGTGTGGCAATGCTGCCAGCCTTCTGGGTACTTTCCCCACTGACGTCAATGCGGACGAATTTTTCGACGCTTTATGTAATTAGTTGTTTTTGTTTTTTTCTTATAATTAATTTTAATCTTTAGTTGTATGAAGGTATTTAATTTAGTAATATTTAGTTTTAATTTTTTTAAGTTATAGTTAGTTTTTAATTTAAGTTTTTTATTTGAATAAATGATGGTTCCTGTGATGTCAAAAAAAAATATAGTTGTGTTATTTAAGTTTCTTATTTTTATTCGAATAAAAATATTATTTCGGCACAAACAGCTAAAATATTTTACAAATCTGAGGTAGCTTACCTATCATGATATTACCATTAATTGAATAGGTACAAAGTTACTGTCTAGATATAAAAACGTAGCCAAAGAAGAAAAAAAAAGATAAAAAAAACGTAGAATAATAAAAAAAATCAATGCAGCTATGAAAATAGGCCCATAGGAGTCAGTCCAGAAGCCTAATTATCCCCTTCCCTTCCCCAATCACACTATCCCTAAAACTCTAACAATCTTTAAATTTTTTGTACTCTGGGTGTCCATGGGCGACGCGGATTGCTTACCATCAGGTAATCCGTCTGCTCGTTTACCGGCTTATTCCACAAAATAACGGTACGTGGAATATCTTCGAAATTCGTGGAATATCCTGAATCCCCTTTTCTCAGAAAAGTAATACACTCAAAACTATCATAGAATACTCTGACTTTTAACTGATACTACCTTGGAAATTTGCAGTGCTGCTTGTATTTGGATTCTTATTTATATTAAGAACTAAGTTGAAACTCAAATATCAAAGATATCTCAGTACAAGTTTATCATAAGACAGGTTCTAAGAACTAGGTATAGCGTTAATTGGACTCTTTGTTTACTTTGTACCAACAAGACGTATCTAGACTATTCAGGACAAAACTGAGCTTTAAACTACTAACTGGTTGTTTGTTATTGTTGTGCCGTGTTTGAATTTAAGCTTAGATCTATTATTTTTTTTGTTTTTTTTTCTACCTAGAGCTGCGAGCAACCTAATACGTAACCGTTGCTCCGGATCAAAATAGGAGTAGGAACGGAGTGGTTTTTAGTCAGTAAGAGTTTGACACTCTCTCTCGCCTCACTTAACGCGGGAGAAATCATTGGATGATTTTCCCTTCTTACAATAAGGTCTATTTTCTGAAACAATTTCTGGCTCAAGCAACTTTACAATTGGCTAAAAAGAATTGAGGATCGAACTCAGTGACATATACTACTACACTACTAATATGAAAAATCAACATAAGTTTAGTTATCTGTGCCGTTCGCTTTACTTTTATTCGCTTTGTTGATGAATGTTCTTGACTACCGATCATTCAATAGGTACAAATTCATATCTAAAAACAGAATCTTGATGAATGAACACGTGATTTAATCACAAAGTGCAATGTGCTTAGTACTTCACATAAAATAATATGCGTAGGTAATGCTTCATACCCACTTCCTGGTTGCACTAAAGTAAAACGTTTCAAAACAAAACACACAATATACTAAATGTTGATAGCAAAGTAGGTCGGTCTTTAGTACCCCCATCTGCAAAATGGCCAGCCGTAAATAAATCCATGTGGGGAGACCCCAAACCGCAGCTTTTTGTACAATGGAGACATAATGCTATAATTGTTTCTGGGGGATCTCAACAGTCCAACCGATTTATCTTTAAATAGAGGATTTAAGTTGTAATATTATGTGACTATGTAGATATTAGTTAATGTTAAGATAGTTTTAACCGAGTTGGCCGTTGTAGTTGGCCGAGTGGTTGCAAGGTGCGACTGCCGGGCGAGGGGTCTAGGGTTCCATTCCTAAGTAAGAATCTCAGTAGGAGCACGGATCGGTTATTGCGCCCATTATGTGGCAATAGGCTTTCCCCCTATTACATGGGACACATAACATTAATAGTGAAAAGTGGATGTTGCACTGTATAGTGGTTTTAAGTGCTGTAATGTACACCTCTGCCGTTTTGTAATTATTCCGTTTGTCAAAAACAAAGCAAAATATATGTTTTTACAAAAATGAAGACAGACATACACTGATTTATTAGAGATGTATACTTTTAAAGTACCCACGCAATTCCTTTTGCGATGTGATAGAAATTTTAATCTACTTGAATTTCTATAAGCAGTGTATGACTGTAGAGAATTAATTTTTATTTAATCTCAGGTTTTAAGTCAACAAACTAAATGACTTTTCAGCCAGGTTTGAAATCCGTCCACCAATAAAGGAAAATGCCCTAATGTTGCCCTGAATCCCAAAATGAAATGAACAAGTAATTACAATATTACGTCATTCTCGTTAGGAGCAAAACATTGTAATTTCAATAACATACCACCGAATTTGTGGCAGCCCTATCTGACATCAGAGCATGCCCTTCGGGAAGTTTCAAGTAGATTGCTATTCAATTTCCTTTGCGTTGGGTGAGGTGACGACAGCAAACCGTGATAGGGTTGTCTAAACTATCCTATTAATATCTAATAGGTACAATGTTCAGGTATCGGCTTTGCTGACGAAAATTACATTTAAGTAATACTAAGATGTACCTAACTTTCTATTAAATGATACAACGATAAGTGGATAGGTGAACTGATTCCATTTTTATGGTTTTAGGCTAGTCAAGTATCTTGTTAAACAGGTATATACGTATCTCTCCGAGAAATTGTCATGAAAGTTACAATACAAATATAGGTGTACTGATTGTAAGAAAAAAAATATAGAAAATACGAATAATTCGTATTTCGTAACTACATATACATTTTGTGATGTTTGCTGCTACTACCGGAGTTTTTTAGACATAGACATGTATTTTTTCAATGACTTAATAAAAAGATGCAAAACACAAACATTCATAAAACATTTACATTAGTATTATTATTTTTCCAATTTATTTTGAGGGTACGTACCTATACATAATGACAAGAACATCTGTGTGCAAACCCTACCGGCCTTTGGTTGCAGCAAATCATTGTTTGCCAAGCCCTTTTCAAACTGTGCTGATGTTGGCTTCCAATCTCTACCATTTGGTATAATAACCATTTAGGCAAAATATTAAAATACTTATTACTATCGCAGTTTAACCCAAATACGGCCTAAATTAAATATCATAGTTTAATACATACGAATGTAATATTTCTCCTCAAGAGATGAGATTTGAAATTAAATTGTAAATGATATAGGGAAAGATTTAAAAGTCATAGCTTCAGGTCTGATTAAACGAAATCTGCATTAAATAATCATCTAGCCTCTTATTGCAATGACATAAAGAAGCTGCCGAAAGTTTTAAACAATGGGTGTTTGAATTTTTTTTTTGAGTGTGGAAAATCATCCTATGACTTCTCCCGCCCAGGTCAGGGCGAGAAGGAGTATCCGACTCTTACTGACAAGAACCACCCAGTTCCTACTCCTGCACTTTAAAATATTTAGTGATACTATGTCATGAAGGTAAACAATAGGTTTAGTTTCCTAAATCTGGTACATTAATTTAAAACTTTAGACACGTATTTTTTCTTTTCTCACAAAAATTGAATACTTTCGACGATATATTAATTTGAAATATCGTGTGACGTCACAGCGTGCCACATGTTGTAGCACATAATGACGTAACAACCTCCCACTCCTAAACTTAGCGCCATTTTATCTAAGTATTGCAACTTAATACGAGAAATTTTTTCATTATCTAACTGACGTATTAATTAGATTTTTAATTTTGATACCCTGGAAACTACCCAATTATCTAAGCTGATATTACAAACACTCACGTAGTTTGTAGCAGATGATATGAAATTACCTAGAACATTCCACATCCATCAACAGCTTTCATATTGAAACGTTTAATTATTATAATCAGCACTAATTCCACTGTGAATTGTTAATTGGGCTGATTATTAGTTTATTAAGCCCTATAGATTAAATGGTGTTTACAATATGAACGAATTGACACGTCACTATCAAGTTACCATTAAGTAAATCAATAATTCATTATTCTTAGGTTAAATAGAATTACTAGCAGCTAAAAGGTATTCACGAAACACTTCATTATAAATAGCAGAAGTTGCATTAAAAATAACAGTTGGAAAAACGAGCTCGTTTTTATAACGGAGTCTATTTTTTGTCAGCTTTTATTGCGGTACTCTTGGCAGTAGCATGGTCTATATTTCACAGGTTGCAGCAAAAACGGTCTCATATTAACTGGCCATTCAGTATCATGGACCATAGCACTCTTTTTGTTCATATTATGTAACATGACGTATGTTTTTAACGCAAAATAGTACCTATATAGAAGAAGACAAAACGCCTATAGTATGTTTGAGTATAGTAGACTGTCATCATTAGTTTATTCTTAAATATATGCAATATTAAAAGGTATGTACATTCTGTAATAATATTTACCAAACCATGCCGTGACTTCATCCAGGCGGATGAAGAATATGATTCCTGTTTTATCCCATGAGAACATTTAATCGGGATAACAAGTATCCTATCACCTAAGTCGGTCCTTACCCAACCGTTTACCATATTTCATAAACTAAAATTCTTTCAGTAGTTTCAGCATGTTTGACGGACAAACATCTATACAAAAAAAACTTTCACATTTATAATATTAGTGTGATATCAGATTTCAATATTACTTTGTTTCAACCGGATCACGGCTATGAGCCATCTCTTTCTCACAGAACAGAACTAGTTCCAAAGCAAACATAAATTCACTTTCTATAAGAACCACGTTCAAAGAACTTACAATAAGCGATGCATTAGTGGTTTGAAAAAAGATAGAACTGTAATCACATTACATCATGAGCTCTCACAGACATTATAATAAAACATAGTATTCCATGCGTCCTGCAAAAAGGCCGCGTCACAGCTCAACCTCTCATTTAGTTGATGTATATTGAACCCTTGGGCCCTTTGTATTCAAAAGACCGCTGCCCATTTATTTTGGGAGGAAAAATAAAAAATATTGAGAAAACTCGCATTTCATCTGAGTTTCCGACCGCTTTTAGGGTTGACTTCGTATTTCTTTGGCTGAAAGTGAATTGTATTGCATTGTAAAAGAAGAACTTTTAATAATATTACTCGTGAAATGTATGAAAACGGCAGTGAAAGTCATTTAAAATGAAGGACATGAAAAAGACAAATATTACTGCCTCGTTGACGGAGTGGTCGCAAGTGCGTCTACCGGATGAGGGGTCTCGGGGTCCCGGATATAACTGAGTTTAAAAAAAATCTTAGTAGTAGCACGTAATCTGCAATTGTGCCCGGCTTGGACAGAGTCTGTATATGGCAATAGGCTCACCCCCTGTTACATGGGACTCATAATATAAATAGTGAAAGTGGGTGTTACATTGTACAGAGGCATTGGCAGCAATGTGTACCTCTGCCTACCCATTTGGGGATAAAAGGCATGATATTATAAAAAATAAAACATGAAAAATATATCTTATCTCAAATTAAATAAAATTAAAAGTTGAATTATCTTGGTTTTGCAACAAGCTTCAACAATAAAATTGTACATAAATCCATTAAATTGGTATATTTCTTTTTATGATTGCGAGACTACAACAGTTATAATAAGTACCTATTAAGTAGTAATTTAAACTAATTCATAAAACATAACATAGAACTTAAACTAAAATACTAATTATAGTCATTGTTCTCTAAATACGACCTTTGTTACAAACAAAAGGTACAATAAGACATGTCGTCACACGAAACCCTGAAGCGAACGTCTGTCAACAGTTCTGTATTTAGAATAGTTTAAAATACAAAATGTATGTGTACTTTTTGTCAAAAAGTTCTTTAGCGTCGTGACGACCTCGTAAGCAAAAATATTTGGTACGTTTTTAATTACAAACGTGGTTCTAAGACTATTTCGTGCATAAAGGTTGCTAAAGGTGACTTTGTCGTTATCTGAAAGACTATTGCAACGCTTGACAGATTTTATGAAAGAAAATGAAAATAAATGACTGCTAGAAACAGCATCTTTTGAGTATTTTTTTAAACTTTGACTCTTAACATTTAAATGAGAGTACTTTTATCACTAAGAATAAAATAAAATACAAAATGTACTTTTTAATTTAATTCGTGATTAAAGTGGTCATAAACATCAAATATGACTTTAATAAACTACCTATTGCGTACCTTAAACTCAGTACTGTAAACTAATGTCCAAATACTCAAACGCCACTCAATTTTAAAGTCGCGCTTAAGTATAGTTCTGTCACTACAAATTCTTTGTAAAATGACAGAGATAGCACGATATTTAAGTAGAACTTAAAGTTGAGTAGTCTTTCAGTATTCGGGCGTAAGTTTCATAATGAAATATTACTTAGCTAGTTCATAGGTCTTTTATTTTAAGAAAATAATAAGTCAATATGTCATGTACCAGATTAATAAATATAAAAAGGTAACCTACAAATGTTCTTATTTACCTACAAACTCCAATTCCCAAGAAAATAAAGTTCACGACAATACGACACGCATCAACTATCAAATGTCAAGTGAAATTTAAAATGGCGGAGTGTAAACGTGACGTCTCCTTTTGCAATGCTTTCAACAGTATATTCAATAGAAGTAGGATAAGTGGGGATCTATTCGAAGAGATACGAGAACCTTTGATTTGTGAAGCGATTGATGCTGCTATTTTCTTTCTATGTAGTTTTATTGTCAATCGTTTTTGTGGTATGGGTTTATCAGTTTATACTGATTGATTTGTGAGTTCTGAAGAATTCATTTCTTACCATAACTGTGTTATGCTGATGCGCAGGGATTAATCATTTTTAGAATGTAGACAATTTTATCGTAACAAAAATTTTTATACAACCATTTAAAGTTATGATCGTAAAATTAAATTTATAAATTCTTGGATATCGTAATTTTCTTTATTCTTATTACCGACATTTTACAATTATTAAATAATAAATTCATATTAAAAATATAATTCGAGACTACAGTAATGGCCGCTGTAATACAAGGTTCAATAAATTCCTTACAAATTGATCTCAAGTCTGTACCTAATTGGATGAGCTCACAATATTCATGAATCTGCTTAACTGAAGGTATTAGTGTTTTCGATACAATTCAGAAATGGTATGAAAAGGTAATTTTTTTGCAATAATAATTTTATTATACTTGAATAACTGACGACAGCACAGTAGGGACTTATCAATTTGAAATTAGCAATTGCAATTAAACTATGAAGTATTGAATTATTATATTGCCTAATGTAGTACCCAATAATAATGTTTGCCCCAATATTAATATAGGATTCATTAGGTATTAAGTACCGATTTATCCTACTAACAATACGATGATAAGAGGAAGGATATTCTGTGCAGTTAAATAATTTACTATAATACGAACAAAACTAAAGGTATCATTCAGATTAAAATATCTTATCTTTATAACAAATGAACAACAATTACTCACAAAGACAATTTTAATCAAACACTTACAAGTAATTGAAATAAAACATAAAACATGACGTGAATATTCAAATGAACGCGATATTGTATATGTAACGAAATGTCAACGATTTAATTAAATTCATTTGCATATAAAATACTTAATTGTCTCACTCATGTTACATGTCACTCGTTTCACTTTAATAAAGTTTAAAAAGCAAGATATTCTAGAATTATTCCACGATCTTTAATATAGGTAAGAATAAACCTTTAACGACCTCGTGTGTGTAAGAATTCTTGTATAAACTGATGTCAAGTACTTAAAACGCATGATGTGTTCTTTAATAGATGTTTATTACTTAAACTTTGAATTTAGAAGTTGATATTATTCAGCCAGTACTGTCTTTATGGTCATTTACTTTCTTTTCAAAACTGTCTTTGGCCACATAGATCGTAGAGACGCCTCATAGTGACCGGTGAAGTAGAAGGAAAGAGACCGAGAGGCCGGAGTCCCATACGGTGGTCTGACCAAATATCCAAGGAGCTGGAGATACCCATGAATGTTGCTATACACGAAGCAACAGAATGAGACAAGATCTGACATCTAGTGAGCAAAATCAGAGAGAGCCACGATCCGCAGCAGTGAGGGAATCGACTTAGAAGAGACTGTGTTTAGGGGTCATAATTACATAGCGAACAATTATCATTTATATTTCAGCAGAATAACTAATAAAATAAAATAGTATTTTCGCATACTGATTACAATTCAAAACTTCATATTATCACTGATCATACCAAAATTTCAATACCAAAACTTTCCAAGCTAACAGACAGACCAACGATTCACTCCATAAACAGTCGCAAATTAAAATAGACCAGATCAAACTAGTTAAGAATCCTTGATCATCTAATATTAAAGTCTGGAAGAAACCTTCTTATTTCGTGAGCCAATGATCGCGCATTAAGCCTGGATTTACTGTCGGACTAAACCTTCATTTTATCGAAGCCCGATACCAAGATTATCTCCGTTCGTTTCTGTTTAAGAAAAAAACTAGCCTCTTGGGTCATTAGTATATACACACTTAGCTACCTATCTAAAGTAATGGCCACTTTTTTGGCTCACTTCTTCGTAATTGAAGTGCAAAAGCGAATAAACTTGTACTTGTGTTAGGATTTTTATTTTTGTTTATGTTGCAGTACTCTTAATGTTTCTGGAGATTAATGTATTGATATAATTTTTATCTGTAAGTGTATACAGTACCTAGGATTACCCAGCCAGGCATTAGGCTATACGTAGGTACACTATGATCTACAATTACAATTTTATTGCAGTTTTAAGTACTAATTGCATTTTGAAGCAGACACATTTCATGTTATCTTGCAGACCAGAATCAAAGTCACCTACGTCCTATGTGATCTACTTACTCTCCTGTATACATAGCCATCGAATTAAAAGTATCTCCACACTGCTGCACTGATTACTCATAGTTCCACAAAGACATTCCCGGTAACACAGGGTAGATAACACAACTTTCCCTACTATTCCGGCCTCGGAGCACGGAACTAGTGTTGTGAAACGATCATGAATACGAAATGGCTAATACTCGTATCTATCAGTTATAGTGCGAGATATGGTAAACTAGTTGAAAGGAGCTAATAGTAAATTATAAATTCAAGTTTCTCTATATTCATTTTATAAGAAGTACAGTAGGAATAAGTGAGAGTAGGTTCAAGGCCAATTTCAGTTGAATCTGTATTTTATAAAGATTTGGTGATTTATGCTACATGACTTGGGTAATTGAGTTGATTACTAGACAACGCATCTATCTGTCAACTAAACTCTAGATTCAGATTGTTTTTTAATCACGGAATTTTTTTTTACAACATCTAGAAGGTTAAAGGCTTAAGGCTTTCAGAATTATGTTTTGAACACCTCATAAACTTCTCTAAGCACTTCAAACAAAAAAAAAAATATGAACTAGTCCAAGCATTACGTTATAACTTTTGACATTTAAAAAGTTTTTGCATCAAAGAAACCTTCTTTAGTTAAATGCCAAGAGGTATTGCAGAACTTTGTATTCTGAATTCTAAACAATGCTCTGGTATTGTTTACTTTTGGATAATGGATGAAACTGTAGACATTCTCATAATTATAAGTGAGTATCTACTTAAGGTATTTGCTTTCACTATAATGTTCAAGTAACTGGGTCGAATGTAATGTAATTGAGCTCTTTATTAGGTTAACATAACATTAGAATGCCACTTAATTTTTCAATTGACGTAATATAACATAACATCACGCCTTTTTATCTCCTAAGAGGTAGACAGAGGTGCACATTACGGCACTTAATGCCACTGTACAATGTAACACCCAGTTTTCACTATTTATGTTATGAGTCCCGTGTAATAGGAAGTGAGCCTATTGCCAAATACCGGGCACAATTCCAGACGCCGTGTTACTAATGACATTTTTTTTTAAACTCAAGAACTGAAACACTTTTATCGCACTTGCTTTACTCGGCCAACAAGGCAGTCAATTGCTGCAATAATATTGTGACATGCGATTTTCCAGATACTTTGGAGAGTGTTTTAGAGTAAATTATACTGAGAATTATTTAAATTATATTGGTATTTGACTTTTGTAGCAGTAACTATTTATGTTAGCCACAGAACATATACTTCTTTATAATGTTCTGTGATGTTAACAATTGTGCCCAATTTATATCAACAAGTTTGTTAACGTTTAATATGTCTAAATCGAAGCCTCACTATTTTTAACTACAAGAGAATAAAAGGGCTACATTCTAGACATACTCATACAAAAGCCACGTAACAATATACTTTATTAAAAGGCATTTACAGCATATTATGGGCTGACACCGCTTTCAGCCACCTACTAAAATGCCAGGTCCTCTCAATACTATATTAGTGTGACGAGCCTATAAGCGTAGAGTACCTGCCCACTTGACCCCAACTAGATTGGATTTGGAGTGGGAGACTACGAAAATATCGAACACCTACATAACTAACTGTTGATGCGTCCCTACGGATGTTAACCTGTGTACTTACAATCAGCCCTAGTTCATAAAATCGGAAAAATAACCCTTATTGTTTACGGAGTAAGACACTGTTAAGGATAAATTGATTTCAAGGACATATATTTGATTGTACTTACGACTTGAGACGTAGTAAAAAAGTATGACAATGAAAATATTTCAAAATTGTTGATTTATTATTTAATGTTAACATAATTTAACTTTAACATTCTTTAATGACACGTACTACAAAATTACTTATTCCGTCTTAGTTGTAAGAACTTTACTCAAATTGAATAGACTTTGAATTTAATAAATATATTTAATCTATATTAATTTTTATGAAAAGTAATTTGATCAACAGTCATGGATATTCAGAAACCTTTTTGTATGTTTCTCTACCTCTATTATTTACACTAATGTCACAGTCACAAAGTCCTTCAACGAATAATAACAATATATAGAAAAATACAAAGACAAAGTCATTACAATAACCCACAAACAGGTTAATAAGCACCTACACCAAACATTTGACGCAGCATCATTGTAAAGTACGTTACTTCTCAGCCTCTAAACACACGCATACACTTCGGTGTTCGCGCAATAAATGTGTTAAGGTCCCTACATAACACTTTCACACTCCCTTTCCCAGATTATTACGGTGTAAAAGATATGATTTAACACGACACATAAAATTGAAATAGATGTTTCATTCAATAAATGCATGATTGATTCTTTTTTTGTCATGAGTGACACATATTCGGTATGCTTTGCTTTTCTTTTTTTGATTTTATTGGACATTTATGGTCTACTTCTGGGCTTCACTTTTGATGTAGGGTTAAGTAAGTATTTATTTATTTGATATACGAAAACGTAATAAAAATATGATTTCCATACTTCTCTCGATATTATAAAATAACATTTTGAATAAGGAATCGAGTCAATATGATTCAACTCTAAAATCTAAAACCTTCCCAAATAAAGCAAAGATCGTAGTTGTATCATAAAATATTGACATTCAACCAATCTGATTAGGACGGGAGCCCAAACCAGTTTGGAAGGAAGACCAGGAGAATCAAATTTGTGTAGACACAAATTCTACTACAACATAAGTAAAATAAAATATTTCACATTTACAAACAGTTTACTAACATATCTGTTTCATAAATTAAATTTTTCTCCTTACCTTTTTCCCAACACATTTTTGGGCTTGGTTGAATTTAATCGAATGTCAGAAATATGTACAGAACTCTTCTCCGATACAAATTGACACGACAGGTTTTTACTATCTAATAGTATGAACAAAAGCACCCATCATGACGAGTATATATCGAGTTAATGTATTGAATTGACCAAGTAAGTAATCTCAATTTGTTAAAAAATTATCACCAATCCATAGATAAACTTTGTAGAACACAGGGTCATCCTATTTAGTTGAACGAGTAACTTAGCTACGTAAATTGATACACATATCTATATCACGGGCTACGGTTTCCTCCCGAGTTTCATAAATTCAATCGACCTAAAAATAAAACAAACATGTCGTCGTCTTGAGTAAGAGCCGTCTCAGTGCACCGTACAAATCCTTTCTATCTATTTACCGTACGTCTCGCTAAAGTAGGTAAGCCAATAATTTTTTATTCTATTTATTTCATACATGCTTGCACTGAACGCTAAATGTTTTATAAATCATATTTTACGAAGCAACATCGGATGATCTGTCACTTAATTTTGATTTACTCAATTTGCTTCTGTTAGCTGCGTCGTAAGATTTTGTGTGTGCATTATATAAACTTAAGTATACAATAATAACAATAATACATGTACGCATATACACACTGTATAAGTGTATGTATAGTACTATTCCCATGTAGCTAATAGCTTTTGTTGTCAACTCCATTTGTATAAAATAATATTATAGAATTTTATTAATATAATGGTTATCAAGCTGAAATGGCTGTGGGCTGGTCACATTTGTTGAAGAACCGATAACCGTTGGGGTAGACGTGTTCTGGAGTAGAGACCACGTCTAGGCAAACGTACACTACGTTTGCCTAGACCTGGCGCCCTCCAGCTAGGTGGAGTGACGATATCCGCAAGATGGCTGGTAGTGGTTGGATGCGTAGAGTTGAAGATCGAGCTCAGTGGCCTGCCAATGGAGAGGCCTACGTCCAGCTGTGGACGAGAACAGGCTGTTGATGATGACAGAATTTATAAAATGTCATATAGAAAGAAAGGAAAACTTTATTTCACGGTAAAAAAACAAGTGGCATGTACAGATAATTAGTAGGAACTGATGGATACATGTTCATGTCCCGAGTCTGCCGTGAAATGGGACCAGTTCAGCATGTCGGTCTAGAATTTACAGTCGTGCAATATTTATCGATGATATAATTATATAAATACTATAGAAGATGGTATGAACTAATTAGTAAATTGTAGTAAATAGTAGTAATTAGGCCGCAGATCGGATTGGCCCCACTAATTACTTAGCTGTAATGATGAAAGTTCTACTACTACAATAATATCTAATATGCCTCTATTAATACTAATTAATAATATTTTGTTATTGTTCGGTGTTTTACCTGTTACTGTCATAAGACAAATTAGTATGTTTATTGCCTTTATTACTTAGATCATTTCGATACCACTATCGAGTTACATGTTATAGTATTAATTAACTACTAATTATGGTATAAAACATGATTCATATCACAACACATATAAAAAGTAAATGTAACAATAAAAGAACAAACAAAAGTAGGCGTATCTTGTTTCATTCAAAGCTCATTTACATAAAATAAATACTCTTTATTTTTTACCTAATAACCGTGAATCGTTTAAAAAGACATCACAGCACAGGTGCTAGGTATTAAATAGACCCCTGTGTACCAGCTCTCAAGAAATTAATGAGAATTAATTTGCGCGAGTATCGACTCGCCCCCTGGGGTTAAGAATACGACCCAAACTCAACTTTCAACCCTATTGTAAGAAAACGTTACTGTTAATCAAAAGACGTCTTTCATTGTTCTATTTCCATTTTGTTTGTGAATGTTGTTGCGAGAAACACCATAATTCTGATGAAAATCGAGATTTTATGTTGAATTTACGTTCGGGGTTATATAAACATTGTTCTGTTCCGTTTTAGTACTTTATATCGAAATGTCATTGATGAAGGGTTTGTAGACTATGATTTAATTATGTCACTTTTATTGCAGAATGGCAAAATATTTTGACTTTGTTAGAGATTTTGAACATACGCAAACTAAAATAAAAAAAAAATGCCCCACAGATTTTCTCCTGTGTCGTGGGTGCGTTTACAAACATTCAAGTTCACATACACATTACACCCAGACCCGGAACAACAATCTGTGGATCACACAAAGAATTGATCCTTGCGGGAATCAAACCCGCGACACGTTGTGGGGCAGTCAGTTGCCCAACCACCGCGCCAACCGTGCAGTCTTTGGTGCACAGTCAGTTGGACTGTGATGTAAATTAAAATACCTGACTTAATACTTTTTATAAAGTCACCAAACTTTAACTAGCTTACTAACCAAACCGAACAAACCGCAAAACCTCTAAATTTAACATTAAACATCAAAAATCAACAGACAAAAAACCGCACAGAGGCTATAACTGGGTAAAATTTTCACTAAGTACAACGAAAATCAATAAAAGCGATGTTTAGTGAGTTCGTCGTCTATATTGACTTAGGTTTTAATTCAATAAGCATTAGTGATCGAGCATGGTCGTGGTCGCGGTAACCCAATCACCGGCGCTCGTTTCGATGCAAATTCAGAACCGAAGCGATGGATCAAACACCTCGCCCCGCTTCGGTGTAATTACTACAAGGTTTTTAGGTAACGTGATAACCTTTTGCCCGTGTAAAGGAATCGAGTGCAGTATAAAACTAAGAATTAAATAAAACTTTGATTGAATTCCGTGCTGGTATGTTGATCTAAGTTTTGTGTGTAAAAAGAGTTGGGAAATTAAAGTGAAATTGAAGTAGTAAACTATCGTAACAGTACTTGCAAGTAGTCATCATTTTATTGGTTTCCAAACTACGGTATCTCTCTGGTATTATTCAGTATGTTTTTCTTTAGAAAAACCGAAAGAACTTTTTGGTGGACCCTCAAAACGATTCCAAGATCTGTAGTCTATTATTTTATTCATCATATTATACCTACCTACGAAAAGTGTCCGTCCAATAAATTGACCTTTGCAAACATCGTACATAAACCGCTCCATCTCATTTGTATGGCTGACATTATTTATATTCTTCCCCAAAATACACCTCGGCGGCCCAACGCCCGCGGCAAAAACGCTAACATTGCAAACGAAAGACCTAAAAGGGTATATGAGGTCAAATTGTATATTTTTACGTGACTTTTCGCTGATACTAGTTTTATTGTTGCCTTTGTGCAATACAGATGACATTCAAAAGGACAGTGTCACTCACATCACATTTACAACCTATAAGTGTCCACTGCTAAGTACTTAATGGCCTATTCTCACACGAAGAAGGTGTGGACAATCATAATGATTGCTCAAGGTGGGTTGGGGATTTCAAACTTATAAAATTAGAAATTGTAAGCCGAAGTTTCCTCATTCACCAGATTGGTGTCTAAATAATATTATGAAGTATGTCCATAATTATAACTTGGAAAACGTCACATTGATACTTGCCAGGTTCTGAACCCTCCTGCAGCATCCTCATGCATGTGATGCCGTCATAATCCTACGACCTACGAACAGTATCCATTACTCAAATTGAATGGAGCCTGTGTTTTTATTCGATGCTTCGCAAAGTAATAGGTGGCACCGAAAGAGTTTGCAAATAAAAACAGCTGTGGACAAACAAACGTGTTTTCATACATAATCCTTACGTGTTCTACTTTTTACTTTCTTTGTTGGTCTCCTTTGTGATACAAATAAAGAAATCTTCAATGTCATATATTCTGTTAGCACGTGTGAGGTTCATACTACTCTTAATGTTTATAGGGAAAGCAAGTAAGAAAAATATTTATGTTTACGTTTTTATGCGATAATGTTGTTGGGAGATATGTATACTAATATTATAAAGAGGAAAGATTTGTACCTATTTTTGTATGTTTGTATGTTTGTAATGAATAGGCTCAAAAAGTACTGAGCCGATTTAAAAAATTCTTTCATCAATAGAATGCTACATTCTTCCAATTTGACAAAGGCTACAATTCATTTTGGAAAAAATTGGGGATCCTTGGTAAAATTTGAACAATGTAACCGAAGGTGTAGAAAAATGTCTTTCGTCGAATGCGCTGCCGAAACTATTAGCGATAGAACAAAATAATGTACAACAATATTGAAGAACATCATAATGTCTACAAAAAACTCCGCGGTAGCATATGTCCAACTATTGTAGTTATGTCACTACAACAATCCAAATTTCCAAAAGTAAATAATTGTCTACCCCGTGAGAAGCCGGGACGGGCTGCCAGTATTATATAAAATAGGTATTGTTCGTAAAATAAAACATAATTTGGTAATCAGAGTTATACTCTAATGTAATGCCCCTTATCTTTAAATTCACGACTCAGCCTAAGCCTCGACTAGGCTACTAATTACTTAAAAGTGTTTGCGCCTAGATACTAAATAACATTAAGTAATAAACGAGTTTTCTAGGCAAATAATTTACGCAACCAAGTATCAACTTAAATGTCTGTTGTACTTTAAAATATTATACAATTTAAGTGATATTTAGAAAATCACATTTTAAACGAATGGAACAATATTATTCTTTTTTTGAGTTCCAAAACTAACATTCAAATATTGTGAAATAAAATGCTGTTATAGCAAAATGGAGTCCATTACGCGAATTGATTTACGACGTTAGCACTCCAGGGTAGCAATTTATTTATTGTTTTCACTTGATTTCGCTGTAAACTGAATATTTTTCTTTATATTACGTTCTTATTTTTGTTAAATTCGAGTGCAAAGTGAACTTATAAACATGTTGAAGTGCCACCCACTTAAACGTATTAAAAGCCCACTTGAAAATATTTAATGCTGTTATGACTTCATTTTCTTACAATTTTCAATAAATAAAATGCAAAACATGAGCTATTACGAAGAAACCTTTTAAACTCTTATAAATGCAAAGTAAATAATGTTACAATGAAAAATATTGTTCAGTCGTCGTCAGGAAATGGTTTATTTCTCGACGATTTTGTAATTTGTAGCTATAATTCCACCATTACGTGCTTTTGTATTATTTTATAAAAAAAGCTCTGAGTAAAAAACATGAAAAATAGACAATTTGCATTCTGCATTACCCACAGTAGCCATTGTAAAGTTTAACCTTCATCTTATGAATCTGACGTTGTTTTTTATATTGACCCACACTAAGATTTTGTCCTGTGTCGTGGTTGCTTTACATACAATTTCATATATCTATCACCCAGACCCGGAGCAGTCTGTCCAGCTAATCACGAAAGCCAAGAAAACGAGCATTTACAGCATTCGGTTATTTACTTTCTTATAGAATCGCAAGGTAAACGAACAGAGGGAATACTTGATGGAAGCAATTAGCGCTGAACAACAATTAATTCTCGTGGACTATCTTATGAAACACGTCACTTATTGCCGAACGACTCTTCGAACTACTTCTATAAAAAGTAAACATATAAACAATACGCCAACGTGTTATTATCGCATCACACCAGTATTTCCCTATAGCGTGTAAAAATACCTTTTACGTGAATTGTTCCCCGCAGTTCTAAATCGAATTATGCGGCTTGCAAACCGTATGAAAATAAAAAATTCATCACAAGTGCTAACCTTGGAACTTCTCAATATAGGTTAAGTAAGTTTTGAAGAGTACACGTCATTCGCCTATTACACAATTTTCGTAATTATTGTTGAGAAGTTTTCAACTTTAGTCTCGGATTAAAATGAGAAAATTATGCTCACTACTTGTAGTTTACTGTTAAATCTAATTAGAGCTTCGTCTGTTATTTGCCTTGCTTACAATGAGTCGAGAAATAATTGTGCCTAAGTACCTACAACAATTTGATTGTGCTTAGGTTAAGTTAATAATTTGGTTACTATTTTTTTCTTTAAATATAATTATAATTAGACATAACATCACGCCTTTTATCCTCAGAGGGAAAGGCAGAGGTAACCATTACGGCACTTAATGCCACTGTACAATGTAACACGCACTATTCACTATTTATGTTATGAGTCCCATGTAAGAATGGTTAGAATTCGATATTTATTGAAAATTTAAACACGGTCTCAACGTGACCACGACCGCTGTGTCTAGAATGAAATGACAGAGAAGAAGAAGACAAGTTTTTCAAACCCAAGTATTTAGATAAGGATAATCAAGTAAAGGAAATACAACTGTTAGTTCAACGGTCAAAGGAAAACTTTCGTGAGACATACTAAATTAATTATTAGGTTTTTGGCTTTACTCACGTAACTGTTTGACGAGGAACTCGACTAGTTTTAAATCATGCTAAAGGCTCATATTCAAGAACATGTTCTCTTCAAACAGTTACGTGATAGAACACACAACCTTCATTGTGAAAAAAAATGTGGTTAATGTACCTAGCATGTAAGATTTTTGTAATAATTAATTTTGACTGTAAAATAAAAGAAAATGTAATTGAATGACAAGGGCATGGACAAAAATCCGTGGAGAAAAAGAAATATAATGTAATAAAAAAAACAGTTACGTGAAGCCGAAAATATAATAGTTTATTAGGTCAAAGGAAAAATTGAAGACGGGTAAAACGGTTTTTTTTATTCGAGCTGATGATGAACATGATGATAATGAAACAAATAATAACATTACTTGGAAAACCATCATCAATTTGCAGAAATTAATCATTGAATTCAAAGAATTTTATCCAGCATTCATTATACCTACTGGATAAAATAGTGTTGCTGTTTGTTTTATATTACTTTATTTAACAGAACCATCATTTCCACGAATTATTAATAATTGGAATGCATCATTGATTGAAAACATATTTATTGTAAACTGTACAACATTTGTGAGGCTCTTTCAATTATTGGTATTCGAAATTATTAATTTGGTTGAATAAGTATAATTTGCTTCGTTTACCAAGTTCTTAGTGACTGCTAGTGTGACTGCAGAGCAGGTCTTTGATATTTGAAATTCCCGGGATCGGGACAATCATGGTTTTCTGTTTAAAATGTCAGTGATAGCACGGAGTTTGGAATATTTGTATCCATTATGTGGCATGAAACTCACCATTATACACGGTGAAATGTATTTCGTTTTTGTCTCGCGGCATAATCACTTGCCATAAGGAGTACTTTTGATGCATAAATGCACAAAAAATTAATATTTGTTTTTAGTTTAAAAAATCATTGGAATGCGCAATTGCGAATCAAACACTAGACGTAAATTTGTAGGCACTAATCTCATCGCACGTGCTACCCGACGAGAAATACCCTTGCAGTATTACATGGCGTAATATTTTGATGATTTACTATGAGTTCATATGCGCTTTCGAAGTTTTTTTTACAATGGCTCACCAGTTATTTTTTGTTTAAAACATTTTATTTCTTTGTACCAGAACCATTTTACTTCGAACGAAATAGATTCCACGATGTAAATTACATGAGCTTCATAACACTGGTGAAACGTGGGTGTTATTTGGTGTTCTATATCCTTTCTAGGATTAAAACACCTAATTTTATGTTAATACTATAAATACCTTTTAACATTGTTCAAAATGAAATCCATGTGTGAAGTGACTCGTGGTGCTTTGTTGCATAAAACAATGGACCTTTAAATATGATTTGGGCAGTCAATAGAATGGTGTTAACGAGTATTTGTTCTGGTGTTGATACAGTAGGTATGAAGTGTGACCCTTCATTTATTTTGTTAATTTGTTCACACAAAGGTATATTTTACACAGGTTGTTGTTTCGATCTTAATACGCTATTTATACAACGGGCTACTTCCAATCAATGCATCAAAATAGACCAATTTTTATTGCAAATAAATCTAATAGAAGATTAAAAAGGTTGAACGTAAGAAAAAATCTTTTAAGACTTGATTGAAAGTCTTTTAAGTCTGAAATATTATTTTCAACATGCAATACTCATTTTTTACAAAAAAGAAAGTTAAATTTTCTATAAGCAGCTTAGGGCACACATCTTAAAAGAGATGACAATGTCTTACAATCCGATCAGTTGCTGTTACATGGTCTAAGTCTGAGCTGACCGTGACGTCATTGTCCCAGACCGAAACAAGGTGACTTTTAGTACCAAGTCATAAACCGATTATATGTATTTTATTTTATGAGATTTGAACATAAAGTTAACACAATTTATTTTATTTGAACGTTTATTATATAAGTGGCCATAAATGTGCCTAGTGACTCGATTGTGGTTATGCTTTGATCAAATTTTTGACTCGATTCTGAAGTCGATGTTTGTATGTATATGTATATTTATTTCTATTCTATTCTATGAAGTCTAAATTGTTAATACCTAAATTATTGGGGTTTTAAGATTCTCAACAAAAGTTCTTAATCCGTTATCATCATTACATTTGTAAATAAAATGTGAATGGAATACTTTGAAACTTGAAACTTTAAATATGTCTACTGCGGTTGCTCTGAACAGGTTTAAAGTGAAGTCGAGTCATTCGTTTTCACCATATTACAGTTCTCAGTAGAACCTGGTAGTGAAAAGACTTTACAAAAGTTTACAAACACGGATCGTGTAACATGTGTTAGAACAAATGTTCACATTCCAACTGAACTATCCATGAACTGTACTTGTAGTTGAGTAAAACGTTTTGTAAAAGCCACTCGAATGTTTTCAAAACTATTGTTTTATTGAGAAAGGTTTTAAATTGAATGCAGTTTTAGTTTTAGATTAAATTATACGTTGTTTATTTAACAATATTTATTTAAGTAACTCCAAAAAAAACATAATATGTCTTTCAATTTCTGAATACGTAACTTGAACTGCATTTTTTCTAAGTAACACATTAAAAGATAAATATAGTTTATATATTCATAGTATTATTTACTAATAATGTGCTACTGTACATTACGCTGCAATAAAATATAGAATGGTTTTGAGGAACCAAAGTTTTGATACCAATAATAAACTTAACATTACTATGGCACCTGCCGAAACAAATATGAATTATGAATATTATTATTAGAGGTATACAACTAGTAACACCCAAGTTCAAGAAAGTCACTTTAGAAGTGAGAATAAAGAATTAAAATAAATTCACCCCCACACTGTAACGTCACAATAACTACAGTTATCACCCTTTAATATCTGTATCAGAAGACAAACATAATAGCGCTCCTCCAAAACACACTCTAGAGAAAACGTGCCATCAATCTTAGATGACACTTCGCGAACGATTGTCCTGCATCTTGTCAAGATAAATCAAGGATCGTAAAACAGGGTGGAGGACAGTTGGGTCGACGAAACGACGGCTTTATAGCTCGATTATCGTACAGTTATATCGATTTGATACAGTCCTGGGCTTTAGCAATCTGTTGCTTCCACGTCTCGGTTATTGAAAGACTTACCCCCTATTTTATTTGCAACAAGCTCGGGACTACGGGGTAGCCTTGTTATATTCTGTTTTACTAAAACGGTTATTGAATTGTTCTCCGCTTCCTTCCGTATTTTCTTCTTTACTATGAGTTTAATTTTAGAAAATTATTGAAAGCTACGCTTTTGAAATGAAAGTGCTACGTTATTGCTACGGCGTAGCACATCGTTCGCTACGCCGTAGTATGAGTATATTATTGCACATTTTTCTGTATTAAAAGTGCCGTAATCTGATGTTTTTGGTAGTTTCCGTTGAGCAGGTGCAGAGTGGGTTGAATTTGGTCTGTATTCGAATATTATTTTAATTGATTTTTTTTAAATCTCCATTTAAATTATATTGAAATTGGTCTTTCCGAAATACCACAACGTTAAAATCCGATTCAAGAGGCAGTTGAACAAAACGTAGCGATTACAAAAGCTTAAGCACTTCAGTATCGAACGGAGCTGTAGGCAATAATGGAGAATGAATCTTTCGAGTGTACAGATAACAATAAAATTATCGAAATGCCCTCTTACTTTTATAATGGTGAGTGTTCAAAGAGTTTACTCATAGTGAGTTTGAAATATGAGTTACCATTATCTGCATACAAACAAATTTGTATGCAGGTTTGGTTAACAAAAGAATCGCGAACAATGTAAGGAATAACATTATTCCGAATGCAAATAGAAATATAGAACAACATAATATCTTTAAAAGAAACAACTAACATCTCTTTCCAACAAACATCAGCAGCTACCACAAGCTGCAAATACCCAGTAATACATAAAGGCATGTGCACAAAGATGGTATTAATTGATCACTCCTGCTCCTAGTGGAGCACAAAGCATTCTATTAAGAGTTCTCCATTAATGTGTGTTCCGGACAGCATAGCTCTATACACTGAAATTGGTAACGTTCCCTTCAGAAACCATGTGTGTTGTATGTACCTTCAGTTATATGTTGGTTGAGAAAGTTATTTAATGTGATAGTATATCGTTAATGGTAGAATTAATTGCTTTCATATTTAATGTATGGAGGTGGGTATATTGGTCGAAATTGCAAGTGACGAATATATACGTATGTACATGGCTAGTACGGCTAGTACTGTATACTGGTTTTTAAAGGCGGGATATTCTTACACATCCCACACTAAAATATACTCCTATTTTGGGCTGCGATCACAGCATACCCAGACCGACAAATTGTGGATTAAACGAAGATTTTTTCTGTGCCGCCACAAGCACAACCACCGTATGGTTCAAAATTATAAATCTTTTATTTTCTATTTATTCAAATGCAAGCTTCAGTTGCAAAAAAGTAAACGCAGTTTTTACATATTTTTCTATTGCGTACAAATGGAATATAACCATGAAGACAAATCTAGATTTACCTAAAACATTTCAATACAATCTCCCTTCTCTTCTCCACAAATCACTAAGGTTAATATATGTAATTTTCTATTCTTATCTTACCGAACAGAATTGAAATAAGAATATACTACAATGATAGAAATAAAAATAGCCTAGAAACAGATATCTTTTCATGTTGGTTAGATATTTATATCTTTTCTATAAATAGAATCTGTCCCTAGCTGTCATCTTCATGTCAATAAAGAATAAGACAATATTAAAATTATAAGAATCTTCGTAGAAGTGTTTTAATATTTTGTACTAAAACTTTATTGACTTTGTTGTTGAAAAATTGAAAACTAAACGACCAAATCTCATTGATGCATTTCTGCAAGCGCATAAATACCTATTTGGTCCACTTTTAATTTGTTTGTTATTTCTAGTGATCTTGACGTCCATATAGGCTTATTAGCCAAATTTTAAAATATATTTAACTAAATATTTGGTAATATACCATACTTACTACTTTACCTAAACGGAAAAAAAACGAACAATAAAGATCAATTATTTAAGTAGACGTAATTCGAAATCGGATTCTTGAATGGAATTATAAAAACGAATTTATAGGCAGTCGTTCTCTTAAATTATGTCGATATTTCAATAACATATTGGTACTTAACAATTCAATTAGGTATGGTAAGTCTTATTTCATTAATTTTGTGATGATATCTTTGTACGTTTTACTGTTAATATTAAATGGTTCAATCATTATTATAGGTGAATGATTTTTCTTACCTTTTCACACATACCTACACTGTAGTACTGGAAAAGTGAATTAAGAATTTCTCTTGAGAGACACCATCCCATGTTCCGTTTTAGAATAAAAAATAAATACAAAATAGAAACTGCTGTCGTTGATAAAAAAAGTTTACAGAGAACCCTTTGCGGCGGCTAATTAAGTCAGGGGGAGCGAACGCACAAAATAAATAAACATAATATTATAAGTTTAAATAAATACTCCAGTAATATGCGTATTTACTGAGACTTAATTCAATGTGACAGTATGTCAGTATTACGTATATAGTTAGGCTTTACGGTATATCTTCGATAAAGATAGTTCTATACACACGAATGGGCTGGCTTAGAATGATACAAGCGTGAAACAATATTTGCGTTCTGTCTCGGCGTGTGATTGGGTGATTGGTGGTGTTTCCAGATGTCCATAGGCAGCGCTGCTCATATCACTTACCATCAGGTGATCCATATTCTAGTTTACCCAGCAAAAAATAAAACATTATAAATAAAAAGTCTGAGATCAATTGCATACTTCCACGATATTACCTCTATTTATCTCATTCTAATATAAATTGTTATTTCAGAATAACAAACTATGTATTAGTTTTTCAATTAAAAACCTTTATATTATTCTTTGCCTTCACTACATATTTTTTATAATATAACAAATTAAATATCAAGTTTAACAGACCGGTTAAAAGCTTGGTTACATATTTGACGACATTTTATTTACTTGCTTCCGTAAAAACCGGTGTCCACTCGCCCCAATGAGTATGTTTGATACAAATAACAAAAAACACACGTTACTTTATGGACACGTGTTTTACTGTGGGAATAAAACCGACCAAGGTACAATGTGTTTACATTGAAACAAAAACTATCGTTGTGCAGAAAATCGCAAAAATATTTTGTTAGTGAGATTCGTGGAACGTATTCGATTAGTTTACTTCGTTTGGTTCAGTAGTGAGTGCAAGTTTGTTATTTTAAATGCTTCAGCTTTTACATTTATTTATTAGTTTAGAAAGAAGGTTTTAATAATTAACTGCTTGAATGCACCGATATGAGACACAATAGAAAATACATTGTCTCTCGCCTGGATCCGTGTTAAGAAACACGAAAGGTGAAATACAAATATTACTAAAAGAAATTATTATTTTGAAACTTTTAACTAATCTAACTCGATTAATATATAACATAACATCACGCCTTTTATCCTCGAAGGGGTAGGCAGAGGTGCACATTATACCACTGTACAATGTAACACCCACTTTTCACTATTTATGTTTTGAGTCCCATGTAATAGGGGGTGAGCCTATTGCCATATATCGGGCACAATTCCAGATTCCGTGCTACTACTGAGATTTTTTTAAAAACCCAGTAATACTTTGCCCGACCTGGGAATCAAACCCGAGATCCCTTACCCGGCAGTCGCAATTGCGGCCACTCGGCCAACGAAGCAGTCGATTTATATATGTTAATGATAATAAATTTAATATTGACAAATTAGATCGAATTATTTAATAACAAAAAGAGCAGTAGTACAAAATCAGTGTAGCGTTACGTTAGCTATTTCTCTGGTACATTCTCTAAGCGAGGACATCGTATTATGCAGTAGAGCGAAAAGAATCGTTGAATAAATTAAGGACACTGGAGTGCAACTCCTAGACCAGGCTTCCAGGTTTGTTCGCTCCGTTTATTATGAAAATTCAAACGATTTGTGGTGTTATTCTATTTGAGAAGCGGTTTTCCACACCGTCGCTTACTGAATGGTGGAACTAAATGTTGAATTTGAAATATTATGGTATAACTTTTTGGTGTTTTAGTTGTCATGATTCGTTATTTAATTTAGCAGATACTCTTCTAGACTGCCTCATTGGCCGAGTGGTCGCAAGTGCAACTGCCGGGCAAGGGGTCTCGGGTTCGATTCCCGGGTCGGGCAAAGTATTACTGGGTTTGTAAAAACCTCAGTAGTAGCACGGAGTCTGGAATTGTGCCTGGTATATGGCAATAGGCTCAGCCCCTATTACATAGCCACTCTGACGTCCGTGGATAGTACGGTATCCAAGAAAAAAGTAGCGTCATACGCCCATGGATACTATAGTATCCAAAGCGACGAGTTGTGTTTAACGCCCTCTAGTTTAAAATACGGTCTTGCTTGGTGAGTTTTGACAGATTATCTATACAGTTGAATAAATGGTTCGACGAAAAAAATAGAGATGGCAGTGTAATAAGCTTTGACAAACAAAATATATTTTTTTAAGTTCAGTTGACTCGTTTGACGCGCGTGTTGTGAAGTGTTTTTGTGAGTGCCAACAATTATGTCGTAAGTACTACAGTTTTGTTTTATTTATCTTGCAAGTGTTATACATCAAAATAAACTAGAAGATTTGTGCTTTACGATGATGTATAAATATCACAGTTTTAGCTAATAAATCTAGTCTACTTTTAACTTCAAACGATTGTTGTTTCGAAAAAAATGGCCGGTCGTATGGTGTCGGCCACTTTTAGTTTTGTTTATACATATTTTACATACAATAGTATATAAAATATCGAAATACATTTCGTAATAAGCAAGATAATACATTTTTCAAAGAGAAATATACTAAATTCACTGAAGATTCCATAATAATGTCAATGTGTTCCTCAGGTTTTTTGATGTGGACTGTTTGGTATCCACGGACGTTACATGAAACGTGATAAATAAGGTTCGCTATACACGGCAAAATATGTTTGCATTATTTTTGTTTTGCTAGTGGTGGTATAATATTTTGCTTGAGATGATACTAATATTTAATATAAAATGCACTTTTGGGTTTTGTACTAATATTCATCATTTATGTTTCGCTTGGTTTCCGTTGGATATGTATAATGTTCTAATGTTTTTTTTTTTGTTTTGAAACATTAATTACATGTTTGTTCGTGTTGATTAATTTCCGCTAAATGTAAAAAAATGCACTTGTGGATTTGACTACCTTTCTTTTTTACTGTTGCCCTTGCACGTGTTGCATGGTCGCATATATTTTAATGCTTCGCCAAATTTTATTTTATTCTTTTAACAATACTAATGTTTTAAATTATTCACATCGACGTCAATCTCTGCATATTTTATGGCTTACCATATATAAATGTGTGGAAGGAATAAATTATTATATTAATATATTGATTTTTTTATTTGCTTTTTATTTAAACAACCAACTAGAACAAATAAACAACTTCAAAAATACAATTATTGCATAAAACTAATTCATAAAATTATTTAAAATATTTTATTAAAATTACATCGTGTGTGGGAAACCTTAGACGGGCGGCCATATTGCTATTATTTCGCCTTCTCGGACGAGTCAAGGGCGCTCGGGACATCGCGGTAAAATTACGAGGAGTAGTGTTTTGTTTTGATTTAATTAAAATACTTAGAGTTAACCGAATGTAATCGTATATACATCAGAAGAAAGGGTAATAAGTCTAGTTTGTTGTAAGAATATTTTATTAATAAAATATGCAATAGTTGTGCCTTATATTCTAAAAAGGTAGAAATAATTGTGTATTTTTTTTCTGAATTATATGTTTTACCCGGTTTTTTGTATCAAAGATTATAACTTACGATTTAAAAAAATCGTTAAGATTGATCAGTATTCTTCAATCTTTTTTTTGGTATTTTTTTCTTTATTCTAGCCATTACGGTTCAGTAGCTATATAGGTTTTTTGTTACGACGAACTTGCGAGTCGCGCGCGGTTCGGACGCCGCGCGCAGCTGGACGTTAGAGAGATAAACGGTCGCGCGGCCCGGACGTTAGAGTGGATAGGACTCATAACATAAATAGTAAAAAGTGGGTGTAACATTGTACAGTGGCATTAAGTGCCGTAGTGAGCACCTCTGCCTACCTTTTCGGAGATAAAAGGTGTGATGGTATATTTTATACAAAGGCACAGTACCAGCATTAAATTCACCTCCACAAGTAAAATAAAGTGCTATCGTCGCATTCAGTAAAATCAGTACACACCAATTCCATCGGTTTCACGGCAGAAAATTCAAGTCTTATTGCCACTAAAGCAGAATGTAATACGTGCGTCGTTTGTACACGGAACCCGAAACAAGTCATTCACTCCGGTCACGTTGGACGGACCCGAGGGATCGATTCCCGATTAAGTACACATTTTTACGGTTCGCGGTAAATCTTTCTACCTTATTTGGAGTGATTATAGGCGTTAACTGTGCTATGGACGTAAAGTTGCACTAGCATTAGTGAAATAATATGACCGAAATTTAACAGCTACAGTTACATAGGAGTGGCTTTGTTGTTGTAGCAGATTACATTACTATGTATTCTTTTCTTTTTATTTATTTATTTCTTTAATTTAAAAAAAAACATTGACTCACAATAGCATTTTCTCCTGTGTCGTAGGTACGTTTAAAAAATACAATTTTACATGCACATGACACCCAGACCCGAACCCACAATTTGTGGATCACAAGTCAAAAAGTTTTTACGTGCGGTAATCGACCCCGCTACAGGCAAGCACGCAGCTGCTTGCCCAGCCACTGCGCCAACCGAGAAGCCAGTATTGATTATAAGTTATACTAGTACATGCAATCAGATTGTATTGTGTCAGCATATCATTGGGTTATTGGACACACGGTATTTGTATTTTTTTTAATGGCAATGAGCTCGCGTCTTATCCATAATCTACTTACTATTCTATGTGATATAATGGTATGCATTAGATACATAAATGAATTTTTTACAAAAAAAAAAGTTGACACTTGAAACAAAACTTAAAAGCTAAGTAGTAAAGGTCTAAATTTTAACGCCACTAAGTGCTTAACTGAAAATATTGCCGCTAGTTTTCAATGGATATTGACAAGACTGCCGGCGTATGTCAAATTCGGGACCATTATCTTCGATCGACGAATGTCAATGGAAGTCTATTATTCCCTTCTAGAGCTTCATTCAATGATAAGGGCTATTCAAAATTACGTAAACGTTTGGGAGTATAGAGGGCACAGAATTGGAACTGGGCTAAATTCATTTATCTCTTTCTAGCTTCCTTTCTATGTTTATCTTTCTCTGTCTCTCTTAAAAGCATCATACAGAAACCAAACCAATGGTTTCTGTATGATTTTTAGTTTCCAAAAGTGTTATTTAACTTATATATCTTTGGCAAGTGAATTGATTGTGAGATTACTGTAGCCCTTACAACATCACCTTAATTTTAGCACCGGATCCGAAGCTCTAACACATCGTGTGTAGTTCATACTACTCATATTTTTATGGGATATGAGCCGGTAAAAGAGAAGACGGGTCACCTGGTGGTAAGAATCCGACGTTGCCCATGGCCGCCAGGAACGCCAGAGGCGTTACAAGTGCGTTTAGGGGATGAGGAACCAGGAATTTCAGGATTGTTGGAGATTAAATGATCACATGAGTTTTATTATTAATATTTTAAAAGGAGATTAAAAAATTTAGTACTGGCCTTGAAATATTTTAATATCAGCATTGTTCTGATAGGGTTCCTCAATTACATTAAAAACTAGTTTCTATAAATGTTCCTTTATTATTATTTCAGTCTGAATAAACGTCTGAGAGAACAACTTATGTTCTTTTTACTTAATATTCATTGTTGTTGGGAGAGTAATTTAAAAAAATATATCTGTATATGTCGCCCCCAAGTCATCAAACATAGGCAACTTTTCTCATTTATACTTATGGAGAAAATGCCAAGCAATATTAAACCGACTGACAATTACTTTAGTGTCTGTATTTGTTTGTGGGCACATATTTATTGTCTTGACGACATTTTTTGTGTTGTCTTGTAGGTAAGTTTTGTTCTACAAACATTAGTTTTGTCGTATGTGTGTATCATTATCATTACTTAGGTTTTTATTAATATGATGTCTGGGAACAAATTATTGTTTTGTCTATCTACTTAGAAGATATGGTAAGGTCTTAAATGTACCTAGATATTGTACCGTGATTTTGGTAATAAGTGATATATTTATTGGATTTAGTTATTATAATAATGCTGTAATGATTTAGTTATTAAAAATTATAATAGTTATTATAATAATAACTTATCTACAAAATAACACTAGACAGCTCTAAAATAGAACCATGTAAGATTATAATTTAGCGTTGACACGCAAAATAAAAAAAGAACATGTGTAAAATAGTCTCAAGTTTCTATAATATCCATAACATAACATAAAATCACGCCTTTAATCCCCGACGGGTTAGGCAGAGGTGCGCATTATGCCACTGTACAACGTAACACCCACATTTCACTTTTTATGTTTTGAGTCCCATGTAATAGGGGGTGAGCCTATTGCCCTATACCGGGCACAATTCCAGACTCCGAGCTACTACTGAGATTTTTTTAAAACCCAGTAATACTTTGCCCGACCCTGGAATCGAACCCGAGCTCCTTGCCCGACAGTCGCGCTTGCGACCACTCGGCCAACGAGGCAGTTTCTATAATATCCAATGTGTGAACATATCAAAACCTTAGAAGACTATATAAATATTGAATTTTCAATTAAATCTGTTAACATGACATATCACATTCATATATATTATACACATTCATTCATCTAAAACTTTCTCACTATAAACGATGACGTGTTATAATCGTGGCAGAAACACATCAGGTTCACACGCATGACACGAACTTCACTATAAATTGATAAAGTTAAAGACAGAACACGTGTCTGTACATACTAATACATTATACCTATACAATATATACTATATGTATATGTATATTTGTGACGTTTATAGATCGGTGAATATGAGACAGACTCGACAGATAACGTTCATTAGTCTTGACAATGTCTAATTACCTAGATATGCTAATGTTGATACTGTTAGATACCATGTAGTACTAGAGATACGACATATCAATATTACACAATATGACAAAAGGACTACCTCTTTGGTCGAATGGTCACTATCCCAACTGATGAGCAAGATGTGTGATATGATGTGATTCGAAAGTGGTATTGCTGGGTTCTTTTCGCAAATTCACGTAGCTCTATGAAGTGGCTGATTATCTTTGAAATAGAACAGGTAAAATTAGTATTTGTTATCTATCCTAAAGTAAAGTCGCGGAGAACCTAACGGGTTACCGGGGCTCCGGCTCGAAGCGCAGGAGAAGGAAAGGTGTGGTTTTTAGTCAGTAAGATTCTGACACTCCCTCCCTCTCTTTCTCAGCTCTGAGAAAATTGTTATCAAAACCTCAGTTACATTTCGCATTCATTGCGACAAAACATTTATTTGGTAGGCAAGGAAGAAAAATAATTTGTTTTAATTAATTAACAAACAAAGTAATTACTTAATTGGTACATCTACAAAGGACGGCCTTCTATATGTCCCCTGTAGTGAATAAATCCATTACAATATACACAAAAGCTGAATATACATAAAATAGTGTTTACTTTGTGTATATTCAGACTTTATATCTTTATAAATAAATACTACCTGAAGCTAAATAATTATGCATTACCACAATCTTGAAATTACTCGTAGATACAGTTACAGCTACTGACATTAGAGTCACTCACATTTTACACATCTTATTGCGTTGGAGATTAAAAACCGCTATTTATTTGTAAAATTGGTAATACTAATTATTTAATAAAAAAACACTACCTATATCTTCCTTAAAATATACACATCAAAACCCCCAAACTACCTTCAAATGTGTTTTCACAGTATTAAGCAGCAATTGATTACCCAAACACTCAAGTCAATATTCCATATGTACAAATTCCCCTCAATCTTGTCAAACATCGGTAAACGAAAGGCGATTACGGCGAAAAATCTTTTTGATGCTTCAATCTTTGATGACAGCAATGTGCTATGAATTCAAATGAATCTTGATTCCTGAAGCAAGGAAAAATATTATATTGAAAGGTGAGTGAAGGACTTTGGCTCCGTTGAAAGCATCCCGCTGTAAGCTCGAGGCTTAATTCAGTGAACTATGAAAAATCTTTGCGAGATCATCTTGAAGTTGATGTAGGTATGATTTTAAGAGAATTCATCTTTAAAATAATATTCAGTCAATACTTACTGACACATTTTTCGTTTTTGATCAATAAAGGCACCTAAACTCATTTTGTTGTCGCGGAGAACCTATCGGGTTACCGGGGCTCCGGTTCGACGTACAGGAGAAGGATCGAGGTGGTTTTTAGTCAGTAAGAGTCTGACACTCCCTCCCGCCTCACCTAGGACCAGTCATTCGATGATTTTCGCCCCTTATAAAAAAAACTCATTTTGTTTCAAGCAAAAATATGTGTAACATACCTACTTATTATAACAAATACTATGATACTCTGAAAATCTAACAATTCTTCTACATGAACGCATTCACGAGCCAAGACGGTACGTATTTAACCTTTCATTTAACTAATGAGGTATTAGGAAAAAATTGTTCGATTTCACCGGAAAAACGCTCTGAATTCGTAGAAAAGACTCAATCTTGTTGACTGGTATTTTTTGTGTCCCATCCCAAATTGATATTTAATCACGTTTCAGAGATCACTGGTTTTGTGAAAACGGGCACGGCTTACTAATCAGAATGTGGTTTTTTGTTCAACTCGACCTGCATTGAGTCTTTGGATTTAATCAGTTGAAATGAAATGTCTTTTCAAATGTAATAAGACAATAATTACGTCTTCTAAATAAGATTACACGAAAAGTATTTAATGCTCCTTACATTATGCCTTTAAGTGTTCTTATCAATCTGCATAACACTTACTTCAATCCAGATGAAACGACTCCAACATGTTTTTTTCATAGAATATTTCGTCTAGAAACCTCTAATTGAAGCAAGAATGTAATGCAAAGCCAACTCGCGAGCAAATATCAATATACCATTAATATTTTAATTAACTGACAGTGAATTTGAGGTCATGAGATAGAATTCGATACATTTTCTTTATTCAAACCCGAACTGAATGGAAATATATAAATAGGTTTTGAAACAACAGCCATTTCGTGCATCAATCATCATCAATATTATAAAGGTTCGGTCAAAATATGAAATCGGCAGCGAATGAAAAACTGTCTGCGGAATGTATCAGGAACATTACCTGTCAAACGTCGAATGGGTAAAGGACAGTTTTTTCATCAACCGATGGTTTTTTTTTCGTGACAGACTGTAACGTTTGTTTCATGTCAGGTATAATATACTACGGACCAAATATTCAAACGTCGTACAATTCAAATTCTATGTAAAATGACGGAGATGGCAGGATATTTAAGTACAATTTAAAATTAAGTAGCCGTTCAATATTCAGTATTGCGTACGTTAACGATATAACTAGTATTACAATAGAAGGACGTAGATTTAATCTCTGGATTACTTTTACTTACCTAGTATTAATGAGATTTACGATGCAAAAATGCTCAATCTTACTAATGTCTTTATAATAACTATCGTGAGACATACTAAATTAACTAAAAATCGCGGGTTATATACTGAGAAAAGCCCTCTGTGAACCCCTCTGTGGTTCAAAACTACTAAAGCTTTTCTCAGTATCTTCACGTTAGTAACCCGCGATTTTTAGTTAATCTTACTAATGTTATAAATGCGCGAGTTTGTAAGTTTATTTTTCTCGTCAAAACAGATGAAGTGATCGAAATGGAATTTGGAACAAGGCTAGAATTTTTCAAAACGTTGCCTCCCGTTAGGATTTGGTGTCGTGGTTGCGTTTACAAACATACAAAAAAAATACAGTCGAATTGAGAACTTCCTCCGTTTTTTGAAGTCGATTGACAAGTTCACATACACATGACACCCAGACTCACAAAGAGTTGTTCCGTTCGGGAATCGAAACCGCGACACGTTGCGCGGAAGCCAGTTGCCCAACCATCGCGCCAACCATGCAGTCAAAATGCGGTCTAAATAGGCTACTTTTATTCCACGGAAACGTGGGCTAAGCCGTAGACATAAGCTAATAACAACATAAGTTGAGCATGGGACATATTCTTCATTTCCAAAATGTCTAGTTTCGATTTATACACGCGGAGCTATTCAAATATTCTTTTCTTTCTTCTAAGAAAAACTTTCATATCTAAAACTTCAGTGTGGTCCCTTGTGTCTAAAACTTCGCATGAACTTGTCGTTTACTTAATAAATAAAATATTATGTACTGAACTTTAGATAGTGGATTGTAATTGTGATTGATGCCTTGAATTGAACTTCATAACCTAAAATTTTCTAAATATTATAATCGAATTCTTTTTTACCTAGCTTCACTGATGGACAGACTGACAGACCATTATTTAATTTTCAATTTGTTGATGTTTCAAAAGTACCAAATTATGGTTTAATTGAATTGAATTGAAATAAATCCTTTGACTTCAACTATTATTATGAAGTCCCATATATGAAAGAATTCAAATAAACATCTTAGAACAATTAAGTACCTGCCTTTACGCTTTAACAAATAAAAAAACAATATTCACAACAACACAAATTCGTAACCATCTGATTCTTATTTCCTTACTGAATATAAATTGTTTCAAAGATGTCACATTTAAGTATTGTTTAGCATTAATTAAAATGGCATCCCTCAACAAACATTGTCAAAATGCTTGTTGAGGGATGAACTTAACAATACCTGTGTTACCTTGTCATTGGAGCAAAGAAAATTCTAGAAGGTTGTATTAAATTCGTTAATTTAAGATGTGTCATTGTACAAACCCATCTTAAAAGTAGCATTGGGGTTTGCAGATCAGACCTTTGTCCTTTATTTAGGTTTTTACGTTTTCTTTTTATAAGAAAAGAGTTTTGGGATTCGGAATTCATTTGTTACAGTCAACATGCCACGAACAAAGTTACTTTAAGATACAAATAAATAAGAAATATACGAAAAGACATATTATTAACTTGATATGAATGTAAACACGAGATGACTATATGGGAATTTTATAAGACATAACATAACATCACGCCTTTAAGGGGGGAAAATCATCGAATGACTGCTCCCGCCTGGGTGAGGCGGAAGGGAGTGTCAGACTCTAACTGACTAAAAACCACCCCGTTCCTTCTCCTGCACGTCGAGCCGGAGCCCCGGTTACCGGTTCGGTTCTCCGCGACATCCCCGAAGGGGTAGGCAGAGGTGCACACAGAAGTAACACCCACTTTTCACTATTTATGTTATGAGTCCCATGTAATAGGGGGTGAGCCTAATGCCATATACCGGGCACTTTTCTAGATTCCGTGCTACTACTGAGATTTTTAAAAACCCAGTAATACTTTGCCGACCCCGGAATCTAACCTTAAACCCCTTGCCCGACCCGGATTTTATAAGATTCTAGGGAAATAGGTCCTAGTAAAGATATTTTAATTTTATAATTCTACTAGTCATAAGAAGTTCAAAAAACGCACAGTTAATGTGCTGTAAATTCACTTGCCAATGAGTAAAAGTTATTGAGAAAAGCTACAAAATATCCAAGACGATTACAGTGAAAACAGAATAAGATAATTACTGTATTTTTTATATATCTGCAACACTGTGTCTGTTTTAAAAGATTCTGGGTAAGTTTGGTAATAAAAGAAGACATTTACCACATAAACCCATCACCACACACGAACACAACACAGTCACGATTGAAAAATTTGTATACAAATGTTGCATCGACGGAAATAGTTACAAACTCAACCAGAAATGATTTTCTGAATGCAATCTCTCGATTTCCTTCTAAACGGCAAACGGCATCCACTTGAGGAAAGATTACGATGTTGTGTATAATAATACACACCCACACATACATATACACACCCACTCCTTTACACATGTACCCGTACACCCACTTCGTATTGTGCTAATAACGTCATGTAGGTTTTGATTTATTGGACAAAATGACACAGACAGACTGGTTTGGGGCTTAGTGATTTTAAACGCAACTACAGAGCGTAAATTCTTCGGTTTGATGGTTTCGCAATGTGTTATCAGATTTTTTATTAAGTTTTTCCATTAGTAATGATTAGGGTGTTGGACTGAAGTCTAGTGCGATAAGCTGACCTATGGTTAAGTACTTTCTAAAATTATTTAGACACCACTGACCAACGGTGAAGGAAAACATAGTGAGGAAACTTGGGCTTATAATTTCTTATTATAAGTTTGAAATCGCCTACCCGCATTGAGCAAGCGTGGTGATTAATGCTCTAACCTTCTCCATGTAAGAAGAGGCTTTGCTCAGCAGTGGGCATTTATAAGATGTTGTTGATGATGATGATATACGTAGGTTATTGAAATATATGCAAAATTTGACCGATGTTGGAAATATCATCGCTATTTCATTAAGAGCCGATTTTTCAATCATCAGCTAAAAATCTAACTGTAGAATAAAATTGAAAAATGATAGTCTATTTAGTATGGAAGAATTGTCAAATACTGAAAGTTATTCCTCAGTTAAAATTTATCTTGCATTGAAAAATTGGCTCTTAATATACCTTAAAAGAAAAGAATTAACTGACGATTGAAAAATCGGCCCTTAGGCAAGTAATACACAATTACAATTACAATAAATGCTCCTAAATGTCTCTCTGAAATTGGGATAGCGCAAAAAGAACCCTAATAATCAAAACACATTCTCTATTTATAAAATTCCTACTTTCTACACTCGGCCCTCAAATCAATACCCACAATAGCCTTGCCTCTGAACGCTACCATTTTTAGGTCGTCTAGTTTCGAATATAACAAAACAGGTCATCTTCAACTTTTAAAAGTATACCCAGTGGGACGAACCGACACGCCACTTTGGGTAAAAAGGTCTGGGTACCTACTTATTATTTAAAAATCTTTTTCTTATTCGAAATACCGTCGTCGCTGAACAAAATTTGACATTGCAGATTTAATATGGCTTTATTCTTTGAGAATTTTAATTACAAACGACTTTGTGAGGTCGGCTCGGATTACACGGCCAGCAGGGTTATTTAGTACAACGTTAATTACCTAATAACGTTTTCAATGAGTTTAGCGTAGCTAGCTCTATTCATGTAATACTAATTTACTTACTCAGTTTAACTCGTCGAGTACCATATTTATAGACACAATTAAAGAACAATAGGTCGCGGTCACCGGTGATCGCTTGGTGTTTGACAGTTTAATATTATGTGATGTACGAAGATTTTTAGTTTATTAAACAATTTGTATATATAATTTGAATAAAAATAAACTGCAGTTTAAATCAGTATAACCGAGTATACAAAAAGTAATTTTGTATTATTATTATAACAATTTTCTGTATTTTTTACCATTTTCAATTATTTTGTGTAAATTACAATTTGTACTCCTAAAATAGTTTAAATATTTACAGTGCACTAATTTGATACACATTGGCTGGGTAACTCAATTGTTGACATTTTAAAATAATATTGCACTGTGTTAACATTAAACATGTGACTTTTTAGTCCCCAACATTGGTTTACCCACTGTGCACTTAATTAGTACAGTTTACCGAGCAACGTTTCAATTTACGAAACACACAGGTGTCTTGTTAGCATAGCGAAGGGGGTGAAATTAATTTAGTAATTTTATACTTGGGTTAATACAGTTCTGCAGAAAGTCATTAAAGTCAAACTCCTTTTAAATTTTTGAAAAATAATTAAAGAAAAAATGTTATAATTTGATGATATTTAAAATTGAATGTCCAGGTTTGTAGTTGCAGTAGCAGACGGCTCGACAGCTGGCAGGAAATTTCGAAAATTGTATGCCTCATACGCCTTGCATCATACGGGAACTGATTTATAAACTCCACAAATCGTTCAAAATATTCAAACGTAACACCAACATTCATGGCACGTGAACTATGCATTAGCAAATATTTTATTACAATATCGCTTTGAAAATGAAAACCAAATAGCACCCTCACAAGTTTCACATTGTGTTACCCGAGATCGCAAGTGTCAAACACCTGTCCCTTGCGCAAATAAGGCAATGTGTGCACAGTGGGACGACACCCAGCGACGTGTCAAATAAAAAGATTTACAAACGCTCCGGGATTTGCCTGAAATCAAATATCAGAATTCTCGCACAGCATATTTTCGCTCAACTTTACTTGGTTTTTTACCCACTGTGCTTACGAGTTATATTGCAACGCTGAGCGAAATATTTTCGGATATTTCACTATCCGAATGCATTCGTATTGCGTTTCGATATTGAAGCATTCGAAGGATTACGATATCAGATTTAAAAAGAAATTATTTATAATAATAGTTTGTATTCAATTAAACAATAGTAAACCAACATGATTGAAAAAGAGTAACCTATGGAGTTTCTTGCTCGTTTTTCTTTATAGGAATATACACTTTAGAACGAGGAAATATCTTCACTAGAGGACTGACCGACAGACTAACATTGTTTCTTTATTAAATATTTTGTTTTGACGTTCAAAAGTGCCTTCCTTTCCTGGTCTAATTGAAATAAAAGATTTTGACTTTAACTTTGAACAGGCTTTTATAATATTTTTAACAAATAGTTTCTATTAAAACATTTAACCTTGATAATAAACACAATAGACCTAAAATAGTTTCGTCAGATGAAATTTTTAGGGGTTGAATTTTATGGTATCACAATAATACAAAGGGCAAGTAAATTACTCTTACAATTCGAAGTTTTGTTTCAAGTCAAACGATTGAAGGACTTTAAGCAAATCGATACTTACAACAATACAGAAACAAAATATTTGTTATCGTTTCTCGAGTAAAGGAACTTGCTAAAATCGTTTCTTTTCAATAAAGTTTGTTTTCGTAAAGTTGGAGTGGTACTCGGAACGTGCCCCAACTTATGTGGATCGATCTACTTTCCCAACAAAATTTTCATATAACAAATATTGCAAGCAATGTTCGGATCTGAAAATCTAAGAAATAAGAACATCTTGTTATGTTCTTGTTAAAATTTTCGAATTCGTATAACGATATTCGATGTTATCGTCGTATTTCATGAGTTCACGATGTGTGTTATTCCGTAACGAGGATAAAAGTATTCCAATATTATTTGTTAAAGAAGTCTTTGACTCCGATTTTGTACCATAAAACAATTTTAAAGTCTTTATTATCACTTCTCCAGTTCTAAAAATCTGGACTACAAATATGCTATAATAGTAAAGTACGATAACTTTATATATAAAAGTACGTATATATATAAGTACGGATACATACTAAATTAATTATTCTGTTTTTTAGCTTTCTCGCGTAATTATTTGATGAGGAAATCAACTACTTTCAAGCCATGATAGAGGCAGATGTTCTTGAGCATCATTCCGCAAATATACGCATCTTGCATGGCTTGAAACTAGTCGAGTACCTCGTAAAATATAAAAAATATAATTATCAAAGTATGAGTTTCGTATCTTTGTCATTTGCTTTACTAAATCCATGCCTGCGTAGATAAATTAACTGACTGCACGGTTGGTGTGGTGGCTGGGCAACCGGCGGAAAATTTAGTAGTAGGAGTAGTAGTCAGAAAAGAAGAAGAAAAGAAGACTCATAATTTCTTAATAGAAACAGGTTTATTTTTTTCCTACCTCTAGATACGGAAACAATTTGCTCTAAGTTTTACACCACGAACTTATTACATAAAATTCTTATATATGCATAGAACTGAGAAACAAATTAATTTCACTGGAGGCGTACCACGAGCGATCAGTGCCACGTTATGACATGATTAAGCTCAGCTCTGGAACATCATTAGACACCCTTTATCCGTCGCGTTAAGGTAGACTACACAAATCCCTTGTTTCCACATGACGTAATTAATTACTTAATTATAGTCGCTATGTTGAATATCTAGTGTATATCAATATTACCTATATGATGAAATTGTTGAATTTGCATAAAAACTCATATGGTCCATATTTCTCTGTTTGATAGTGCATTTTCTGTGCACCTGAAATGTTCTTGCATCTTCGTAGCTTCATTCAAGGTTCATGCTTAGACTATGGTGACCATATAACATACATAAATTTATTAAAAAAGCATGTTTAAAAAACAATTTTCCAGTTTCATCTTGTTATTCAATTCTGCAAAGGTTTTTATGGAAATCCTTTATTTTTATTTCATTATGGTCGACTACATAGTTTGGCAACAAAAGTATAGAACGAAAATACAAAGGAAAATACCTTTTTCGTTGACCTTGAGCTGCTACTTCAAAATTATTATACGAGAAACACTAGTTTGTGAATTATTAATTTAAAGAATCACTCGGATAAGTATATTTGCAATTGAAGATTAATATAACTCACACATTTTCAAAGTCAAAGTCAAAGTCAAAATTATTTATTTCAATTAGACCAAGAATTCACTTTTGACCGTCAAAACAAAAAGATAAAAATTTAAATCAAGAAACATAATTCAAGCTCTTTTTCTGTATTTATTTCTACATAAATTTATCTAAAGATCAAAAGGAAAAGTGATAGCGGTACAGGAGTAATTTTTCAAAATCAAAGATCAATCGCCTTCTAAACAACCTCAATTTATTACAATGACATAACACTTTAGTTCGCCCTACTAAATCAACACAGGTATAAAGTATTCCAAACATGCAGGGGTGAGGTACGACCCAAAACCTTCGGAACCCCACCTCAATTTCAATAAACCAAACCTAATAACCCAATACACTATCGTCAATATTCACATCAAAATGTTAATACAAATATTTTCAGGATATTGTGGCAAGTGACGTCACTGTACACCGATTATATTAAGAAATTGTTTTGCATGAGACATTGTGTGGTTTCTGAATATATTTTGAAGTAGATATACTTATTCATGAATAATACAACGTTTAATAATAAATAATAATAAATAATCTTTATTGTACACCAATTTGAGCCAGTATATCCAGGAACAAATAAAGAAAATAGGGTACAAAGGCGGCCTTATCGCTAAAAGCGATATCTACCAGGCAACCTTTACTTGAAGGAACATTAAAATTTAGTAGTTGTTAGTAGCAATTTTAGTGTTAAGTACAAAAAGAGCCATAGATTATATGGTCGAAACTTAATGTTAATTAAGACTTATTTTACGGTAAACATACTATTCATCAATTCACGGTGTTACGCTATGACCTACCATTGGTTGGTTTATTGGAAACAGCCAATCATAGCGTCGAACATACTCTTTCCGATTACTTTATACGTAAAACAAAACTCGGTGTAAGGCCTCTGTACTCTTTGAAAACGACAAACTGGCTACTCGTGTCAAAACTGTAATGTCTGCAAAAGGCCCATACCGTAGTATTATTTAAGGTTGACTAAAAGTGCAGCAAAAAGTCTACAGCAATGACGTTGTCATCTTAAAAAAAATCTAAAATAGACCGTCCATTAAAACCTTTGCAGCGACAGCAAATAACAAGAAAAAACATCCCTTTCCATAAAGCTTACTTTTACAAGGCAAGGGAAATCATATTACTGTTTTCAGAAAGAGCTTATATCGATTTCTTCTTAACGTACCTCACCTTGTGTGGGGTATTGTTAATTTATACAAACGGCAGACGCCATTGTTAGCTCCCAATCATCTTTGAATATTCTTCTTGGAAGTGCTGAAAGTACTTTTGCGTTTTCTTTTGGTGTTTCGTTCTCGTTATTTTCGTATTTACATGGGCTTATGGAAACCGATGGGCGATGGGCTTTTAATAAATTCAAGGACCACCCTAAAAATCATAAGAAGATTGTCTGATTTCTGGTTTTACCTACATAGGTCCTTAATACTGTTTAAATAATTTTAAAATGACTAATTATATAAGTTAAGGATTAAGAGGATTGGAGCACCATTTTTGTTAGATTTTTAAAGATGGATTATAAATGAGCCTTTTGGTACCTATAATATGCAAAATGTAGGGACACAATAACTTTTATATTACTATTATTTTGCAGCCTAGATTATCAGCTCAGTAAAGGAATGAGAGAGCAAATTACAAAATACTGTAAATACGTAGCCGTAATATTTCTTTATCTTTTAACAAACAGAACATTGAAAGTAATAACTATATAGCAAGGAGGTAATAAGCTGCCATCATTGACTAAAACCTTATTAAATCTAATGGACCATCTGCAATAACTAATGCATTAGAGATAATGTCTCTCTTAGTCACGGAATCATAATTCATACTAATTACTTAACGCCTTTTACGACACTCCACAAAAAGGTGGAAGGAGTCATTTGTTTTCGGGAAATATAGCGCAAGATGGCTGTCTTCCTTTCTAAAATACTTGCTTTTTGACGCGATGTTACTTGCATTTCTATAAGTTATATAAATTGATAAACATTGTAATTTTGTATACTCTTGACTTACTGATACTAATTTGTTAAAAATATGTCCGTATCTAATATGTCAACAGAGATTGAATATTTACCTAATAATTATAGTACACAAAGACTATTTTCGCTAATGGCGCCATCTAGGGACAGTAAAATTTTAATAATTTATTGAATGTTCATTTATTCAATATAATAAGTACGTCCACCATAACATAATACGGAAGCTATAATTAAATCAAACCCTTCATCAACCAAATCCAAGTCATTTCATTAAACAATAAGACGTCCATACGTCCATATCTTAACCGATACTCAATCATTCACTTTATATGCTATCTGGTTTATTCATGATGGTAAATGGGATTAACGCGCCATATTCAATGAGCTAGAAAATTAACGCACACATGTGTTTAAAATTAGCGATGACACAATATAATGTAACATCCCTAGCGATCTGAAGCCACTCGAGTGTAAATTTTGTATAGATTGCATTATCTCATTGTCTACCGTTTTGTGGAAGATTGGTTGGATAATGGTATGTTAATTGTGTAGAATATTATAATATTCAGGTTAGAAATTGGTTTTGATTCGTGTGTAATAAAAATGGCTGTCCTTACTGTTTTTTTTGCGTCCAATCTTGTATTAATTAAATCACATTGCACTGTCGTCGGTCGCAAGTGCGACGACGGGCAAGGGTTCGAATCTCGGGTCGGGCACATTACATGGGACTCATAACATAAATAGTGAAAAGTGGGTGTTACTTCTGTGTGCACCTCTGCCTACCCTTTCGGGGATAAAACGCGTGATGTTATGTTGTTACATTGCACTGTCATTTTCAAAAACTGTCCTTTGTAGGACGGATACTTCAAATAGTATGACTTATCAATGGTGTCTCATAATTGATATACACACATATCTATCTAATTCATAAAGTTTATAGTGTTTAATTGACACGGGTTTATACGTAAAATAAGACACAAACCGAACACAATTTCATCAGCAAGTCAAACGAAAGTATCATTAATAACCATCGTTTTGACAATCAATTTATTACCTAAAGCACTTTTCTTTATGGTGTATTATTAATTGGTCCACGTCTATTTATCATTACTTAATTACTTCAGTGAGTACAGTTGCAGGACTTCTTCCATTTTCGAGAATAATGTTAATGACTGTTATATATTGTTTTGGAATTCTATTACCATAAAAAGGAAAACGTAAAAGTTAATTAAGGTTTCCTGTACGTACTGCGGTTGACCTCATTTCGTTTTCTTTAAATTAATGCGTACAAAAGTCATATGGTTCCTTGGTTTAAGACAATGGATTTAACACAAGTGTGTAAATCTATTAACTGTGTAAGGTCGAAAGATGTTATAGTACTCAATTTTACATTCATGTACTGACATTATATAATTATGTCAACCACTACTTCTTTATACACTTCCATATCTTTAAATACTTAATTCATAATATCCTAATTACTTACATTTTCGTCCGAAACTGTAACGTTTGTTAACAAATTAATCCGGTGTCGAATGGAAAATAGGAAAATGCTTTTACAATCGAACCGGTTCGGCGCTTGACGGGCACTTGCCCCGAGGTGCGTCAGTAACTGGACTCTGCGATTGACGTTAAGAGGAGAGAAACGAGATGAATTTAATACTTTAAATTTGCACCTTCCGTAATATGAAGCAATGAAAATTACTTTGTAATGTATTTTAGTTGTTAGGTTCTCGTGACAAAGAAAATATTTTTAGATTTTAATTATCTAAACGATAGCTAAATCTAGAATACCCAATCTATCATTAAATCTTTACATAACATAGCATAACATCGGAGGGGTAGGCACGTTACGGCACTTAATGCCACTGTACAATGTAACACCCAAATTTCACTATTTATGTTATGAGTCCCATGTAATAGAATTAAACTGTCAAATACCAAGCGGTCACCGGTGACCGCGACCTATTGTTCTTTAATTGTGTCTATAAAACCGGTACTCGACGAGTTAAATTATAAATCTTATCATTATAGTTAATAATTTGTAACAACTACTTAAGTGATGTATAAGAGGTCTTCTGTATAATGCAAATACTAATACAATTTCTACTCACTTCTCCCAACCAAAATAACAATAACACTTGACACTGTCACCACTATTCCAAACCAATATGAACTATGTTCCCAGCTAAAATATTACTCGTGGCGGTTGAGCGTACAAATTCCATTACGATACATAAATCAACCGTCGAGTTGTGACCTCTAAAACTAGGAAAAACAGACGCTCCCTATAGCACAATTTGGTTCGTTCGTTGTCGATATATGAGAATGTTACTATCGAGTAATTCTGTCATTTTGTAAGTGCAACACTAGCAATACTTATGAGATTACGAATACAATAATTCTATTCTCTGTTTATTGGGTTTGTTTCTTTTGATGTAGAAATCTAGATGATAATACATATTTTAAATTTAAATATGGAACTAGTTGGCAGCTGGGAATTAGTAGTGATTTCTGGGTATAGCATCAAATTAAAAATTCTCAGTAATTGTACGAGGTTCGGTACTAAGCCTGGAATACAGACTCATTACATACATATTACATAGGCCTTGTGTCCGAATTTACAATAAGTGTCAAATATTCGAAGTAAGTATAGGAGGTGTTTTATGTAAAAAAAGAACTTTAGTATGTAGGTAACTAGGCTCAAAGTATATGACAAAACTTAACCAATAATATCCGTCAATAATAAGCCAGTATCAAGAAAGCCACTCAGCAGAGATTACGTATTGAGTGACCATCACAATCCACTTTGTCGTTTGGGTGAACGACGCAGCCCTAGCTATGTCGACCGCAAATCCCTCTAAGAGCATATCAGCAGGGTTGCTGTACTGCGAACCAAGTTGTTTCTGTAATACATACTCGTATATGTTTCAGGTCGTTTGACCGTGAAAATAATCTCAGATTTTCGTGGATCAGTTTTATTGACGTCTCAAAATATGAAGAGTTGAGTTTGGATTTGGTTCAGTCTTCGGTCAGATAAGGTTTATGGAATTTTTGGTTTATTTTTTATCTAGAGTACTAAAGGCATATTTTCATAACCTAGAATAACAAGAGAAATGTTAAACTGGCTACGTAAAATAAGATAAGATCACGCCTTTTATTCCCGATGGGGTAGGCAGAGGTGTATGTACATTACGGTACATAATGCCACTTTACAATGTACCACCCACTTTTCACTATTTTTGTTATGAGTCCCATGTAATAGGTAATGAGCCTATTGCTATATACTGGCCACAATTTCAGACTCCGTGCTACAAGTTACTGAGATTTTTTTTAAAACCCCGTAGTACACAATCGCACTGGCGACCAATCAGCCATCGAGGCAGTCACTACATAAAATAGCGTTTACTTTAAATAATATTTCTTCCCAATTCAACATAACAATTTAAGTCAATGTACCAAATAAATTAAAGAGAATTGACGATTTAATTCAAATAACCTTCCAAACGACGTAGTTAACACAATCAGAGATTAACCAGAACTGTTCGTGAGTTAATTTCAAAGGTATACGCAATGAATTACTGCTGTACATAAAGCCTCTTTACTTTATCAGATACCCTAAATCTTTTGAATAGGTCAACTAAAAGGTAATTTGGTTAATAACTTAATTACCTGATTAGGTTGCATTATATTACATTATTATTATTTACCATTAAGAGTAGACTTTATGGTTATTCCGAGTCTGAGAGTTGGGTGTGTGTGTGTGTGTGTGTGTGTGTGTTTGTGTGAAAGTCTCATAATATTAGATTACTTAGGATTAGAAGAGGTATAATCACTGATTGTTCTACGTAGACTTCCCACAAGTCGCTCTAAGCCTATCTGTGCAAACATCTACTGATATTTTGCCCTTGAATGTAACTGCTTGTGCGCTATTGGTTTGATTTGTTAAAGTAACACGCGTAGTTAAAAACACTTTAATTGTATACTGAAGATTTTATCAAAAAATCACTAACGCTTACTGAAAAACTGCACGGTTGGTGCGGTGGCTGGGCAACCGGCCGTGCAACGTGTCGCGGGTTTGATTCCCGCACGGAACAACACTTTGTGTGATCCACAAATTGTTGTTTCGGGTCTGGGTGTTATTGTGTATGTGAACTTGTATGTTTGTAAACTCACCCACGACACAGGAGAAAATTATAGTGTGGGGCAACGTTTAAAAAAAATTGTTCTTTATCACTTTCATATTATTACATCCTTTGAGTTTAGCAACAACATTCATAATACTGAAATTTGAGTAACTTTAAAGCATTGATTGTCGTCGATTAAAGTCGATCAAGATTGCATGAAACTAAATTTAATTATAATAAGTATCATCCTTTGCCGCCAGCCTCGTTGGCCGGGTGGTCGCAAGTGCGACTGCCGGGCGGTCTCGGGTTCGGCAAAGTACTACTGGGTTTTTTTAATAAAAAAATCTCTGTAGTAGCACGAAGTCTGGAATTGTGACCAGTATATGGCAATAAGGTCACCCCCTATTATATGGGACTCATAACATAAATAGTGAAAAGTGGTTGTCACGTTGTACAGTGGCATAATGTGCACCTCTGCCCACCCCTGCGGGGATAAAAGGCGTGATGCTATGTTATGTCACGTTGTTGTAAGTATCATCCCATTCTTCACTCTCACATCACTCCAAGCAGTAAAAAGTGCTCATATTAATTGCCAACACTAAGCAAGCACCAAGCATGTCTCTATTTGTGTTCGCTGCGTGAAACTTGGAATTGTTTGTGAAACTGCGACGCAACCAAACTGTAACGAAGACGGGAATTAGTGGCGGTAACACAAATATTATCTATGAAGGCTTGTTTGTAGTACGTGCCCTCTTAAACAAGATGTAGTCTGTATAAACAGTCTTGCTCATAATTCGAACTGAACATGAGCCATGGCCCACTTTATAGAAGTTTTGTTTTAGTATCCATGTGGAGTCGCGTCACGGTCTTGTTGAATAGACATAAAACATAAAATAACATCACGCCTTTAATCTCGGAAGGGGTAGGCAGAGGTGCACATTACGCTACTGTACAATGTAATACTCACTTTTCACTATTTATGTTATGAGTTCCATGTAATAGGGGATGAGCCTATTGCCATATACCGTGCATAATTCCAGACTCCGTGCTACTACTGAGAATTTTTAAAAACTCAGTAATACTTTACCCTGCCCGGGAATCGAACCCGAGACCCATTGCCTGGCAGTCGCACTTCGACGTCTGCCTCGTTGAGTCGAGTGTCTGAATCATAGATAGATCATAGATGAATAGAATGATATTGTTGAATAGAATTGTGTAGAATATGTTTACTTGAAACTGTCGATGAACATCGTTACTAAATGTAACAGAGAAATCACAAAAATAACGATAAAACCACAAAATAAACAGTTCAATGTGTTAATTCTGCGTGGTTATCTTATTAAATCGTAAAGTTATAAATCTTATTACTACACTACTATGTACTACTTACATATTAACGTTTCAAGACATCAAAACCAATCTGTGAATTATTGATGGTTACAAAGCCTAGAGAAAGATAGAAAGAAAGATCATCAAATATGGAGTTTATAACAAACGTCCTCTTAAGAAAGAAGGAGACTTTGGTTAAGAATTTTAATTCAGGGTGCTGGAACATAGTACAAGTACACAATAAACCATAACTACCTAACTAAAACCACCCACCAAAATATTTACATAATACCGATCATTGTTCTAATAACCTAATTCAAGTCGATTACGTATAGGTGTATAGAGAAATTCCCGTTGACACTTGTATCATTAATATCAAATACCTACAAGATGTAGAACATATGTCACACGCCTCAGTGATAGTCTCGAGTACCTCTATCTAATATCTGTGTTATTGTTATCTTCCTATTGTTTGTCTAATACTGTAACTAATATCTTGTATCTGACTAATGTTTCTCTACAGTATTGGGTTGTGTCCAACAAAATACATGTTTTTCGTACATGAACAAAGTTACCCAGTCGGAAAAACATCTGATGATTTCTTCTGCTTTGGGTGACGCGAGTACGAGTGTCAGACTCTTACTGACTTAAAACCACCCCGTTTTTCTTAGAACTGAAGCTCCGGTAACCCGTTAAGTTATCCCCAGGTGTGGAAATTACTTAACAGTAACACAAATATACACGTTAATCTTGAGAAGTATGTCCCAATAGAAAATGTTTCTAGGTTTATTAACACAGTGCTATTTCAAACATAAAATTCTGCAGACATCTTAAAGTTAGCTACCGAGCTATTTTCACTAGCATACTATGAAAAAATCCAATTCAAAACCGCATTAATAATGGCGACGACACGCAAAGAGTTTGCCGTAACTTATTTTCTTTAACGAAAATTACGTTTAAGTATTTTCAAAGTAATCATAAATACTGAGGTATAAAGTTTAATCATTTATTAAAGTTTCTCGGGTGCGAAGGCGTAGATCAAAGGACGCTCCCCTTACCTTTTTTCATTGAAGTGTGATTATTGACTGGCAACAAACTTGTTATTGCAGATTAGTTTAAAGAGTATAAATATAGGTAATGTTTTTTTTTTTGAGGGGGCAAATCGTCTAATTACTTCTTCCGCCCGGGTGAGACGAGAGGCAGTGTCAGACTCATACAAGGGAGTGTCAGACTCTTACAAATATAGGTAATGCTAAAGTTGTCATAATAGCATAAGTAACATACATTATTAGTAGTAAAAAAACATATTCCTAGCTCATATATTTTTTTTAAGGGGGAATAGCTCATATATTTGGGTCAATCATTTGGATTTATAGAGACTCGGCAATTAACATTATTAATTGTTTATTAATACGTTTTTCTCATTGGGTAAATAAAATGAATAAAGAAATACTAAATATATAAATTGTTACTATAATCACAATTTTTCGCTACCTTTATAAAAAGTAGGATTATTTCCACTGTGAAAGTCAACAGATTTCATCATAAGTATTTAATAGAGTTGTTTTTCCTGTAACGAATGGTCAATAAAGGTGGTCAGCTTAGGAGGCCCCGTAAACCATAAATCACAAAACTGGCCGCGATAACCATCTTAAGAAAATCCATTACGGTGTGATTACAGTATTTAGACCTTCTCATTTTGTTCTATAAAGACCATGACGTGTGAAACCCATGGGTCTTCTTAAGTTGGACATACGATAATCTCCTTTAGGATAAAGTTTAATTAAATTTTCTTATATAATTTACTACTGGAGTTTGTTAAGGCTAATTTCATTTACCCTTGTGCATATTTAGCTGTATATTATTGTACGATATTTAGGTACGATTTCATTATATCGAGGACTTGTGAAAGGCACCTTTAGAGCGAACCTATTTTCTGGAGAATTGAGAATACAAATACAGACTTGACTTTTATTTAAATGTAGAATTGAGATAAATGAGCCTGTCAGTTTTAATTAAATTTATTTCTGAAAATATTTTAATAAAATGATAAAGAAAATTCTATGATATTCAAATATTTGTTTTGTTGTTATTACGAAATTGAATTTATTATGAACTAGTGGCCCAACAATAGCTCATATTCTCCCTTGCTTCCAGTTCTAGTATACCTAGCAAAAATATTAATTTTCTTACATATAGATTGTATAACATATTTTTTTTAAAGTAACTAATGGAGTTTCGCTCTCATTCTTCTCCATTCGAATTTACATTTTGACTTCACCTTCACTGACGGACAGACTAACAGACTATTATTTATTTTGTATTTGATTACGTTTTAAAAGTACCAAATTATCGTTAAAATAAAATAAATGCTTCGACTTTTTTATTTATACAACTTTAATTTTGCCCTGATATTAACGATTACAGCAAAAAATAACATTCTCCGGTTAAGGTATGGTCGTTACAAGCAACAACTGAAGCAAAACCGAATCTAATTAGTTCACGATCTCTTTACACTAAAATGAAGGAATTCATCACACCGTAAAATGCCGATACCTACCTCGTTCCGACCAGTTATTTAGAGGTGAACCCTCAACCGTCACATAATCACAGCATCCTATTTCTCAGAAATTGATGGTAACTACAATGGAATTACTATCGGAATTTTAGGCTTGGTTCGTGGTCTGGCAATATTTGGGCCGTAAAACTAATGATATTGTTTTGTGCTCACCTGTATTACGTATAACTATTGTACGTATAAGTTAGTTAGTCCGTCAGTACGCCTCTTTGTCTAATTAAGTTAGAATAATTGGTAAGTTTAAAAGAAGGGAGGTTACAGATTATCAAAGTGCTTTGAGACCCGGTTATGTAAAATGTGTAGTCCCTAATTCAGCTCGCACGATATCCAAGAGAAAAGTATTATTGTTCCTTTGCCTGTTTAATAAACTTCTTCTAAGTTTTATTCGTATGTACACATATGTCATGGTGGCTCGGAGGTTTAAGACACCGGTGCGAGTTTGAATCCTTTCAACTACAAATACCAATGTAACTTTTTCCGAGTTATATGTATTTTCTAAGGATTTCTAAGATTGTCTAGACACCACCGACAAACGGTGGAGGAAAACATCGTGAGGAAACCTGGGCTTATAATTTCTTATTATAAGGTTGTAATCGCCAACCCGCATTGAGCAAGCGTGGTAATTAATGCTCAAATCTTCTCCGTGTGAAAAGAGGCTTTGCTCAGCAGTGGGCTTTTATAAGCTCTCGATGATGATGATGATGATGAAGTTTTATTCAGTTAAATTCCAATCTAGTACCTTTTTAACAAAAAACTAATTGAAAAACAAACTCGATCACAGCTTGCTAGTTACAAACATTCATCATCATTTTTAAATAGACAAATGTTAAATGTGTTGACAAATGTATTCTACTTATCCATGTCCAAGCCGCAAAATAATATCACAACATCAATAATTTACTTTACTTAGCACTGCCATGGGAATTATATACACATGTGTTACACGTCCACGCTCTAGGAAAAAAGCAATCTTGTTCGATTCTTTTTTTTTATAAAAAGTAGGTAACACCGCACACGTACCCCGTTCGGTCTATAAATAGATCTTTGACGCCATGCGGCCTCTTTGCTGGTAAAAGCTGTTATTTACAAACTGGCCGCACAGAATACCTAACTCGGTTTTAATTTTAAACCTGTATTAGAAATACGTGTGAATTTACGTCACACATCTAAATAATTTTAGATAAAATGTACATGTAGGTACTATAATTAGTATCTATATCGTCTATCCTTTTAGACAGTTATAGAAGTTATGATGTTTACGCTATAGACAATTTTGTCCCGAAAAATAGTATTATCAAGTTGTAATTTTGTCATAATATTTTCTAATCAATAATTTGTCATACGTAATCGAGAAATCACAAGAAAATTTATCATTATCAAATTTAGTTTATTATTCTAGCTCCGATATTGAAATCAAAATCACTTAATTGTCGAACCCAACACCACAGAATACTTAAACGAATTAGTTTTAGTTTTGATAACCTTGTAACTTGAGAATTTTCTTAGAATTCCAATGAAAATAACCTTAACTGATGTTGGTATAGTTACTAAATGAATTAGATATTATTCCTTACTTATTGAATAGATAAGCTGTCTGTTTACTCAGTAATTTGATAAGAAAGATTAATCTTATTGTCACCAAGCGACTAAACGATGCATGATTTGGTTATAGAGATACTGTGTAGTCGATGTACTACCTAGAAATGCTAAGTTCATTGTTTAATCTAGAATAGTATCAGATATTAAAACGAAAACTATTTAATAAGTTTTCTTACCATAAACATAACACAGGTTGCAAAGTCTAGAAAATTACAGAAGAGACATATTTATATTATAACATGTTTGTCTATATTAAGACCAACGTAGTCATTTTTAGGAAGCACCATAAGAAAGGTCACTGAAATACCAACAGATTCCTATTGTTATATTCCTTGAATAAACAGAAAACAAGCAAGTTCGCAACAAAAAGATGTGGCGACCAAAAGATCAATGGAGATTTGTTGGATATTGAATTTTCTCTTGAAAGCGAACTAACAATGGTTTTGACATGGGTCTGAACGAGCCTTGGTTATGAGTGCCTTTCCTCGGTCCATAACTTCAATGCTTGATTGAGTTTTTCATAAAATTATGGGTAAACCCTCCACAGTCGTGCCACGAAGTTTAATTATGGGATTTTCGTCATAAATTTTATTTTGGATAAAAATTGAGAATCTCCCCGAAGGTTGTTTCGTATTTTTCCTTATTGCTGGATTTACCAGTGGTAGAATATCGTAAATATTAATAATAACAGCTTTAAGAATCCTCAGATTACTTGGGAACACATATAAATTTTGTTTTGCGTTTGTTACAGATGTTTGAACGTAATGAGAAGAACGTGAATTGGTAAGTAGGTCAAACTTTTAGATGGGTCACTTAAAAATGCAAAGAACGAGTAACTGTCCTTAACTGCAGGATATGTAAGTAAATAGTATGCTACATACATAGACTTGAAAGATTAAGTTTCTGAACTATGTAAAATGGGTTGAACATTAGGTGGTACTTGCGTATGTTGTGATAGACTATATCAAGAAAACAACAGTCAAGGATTTGGCACTTCATTACGCTTCCTATAAATCGGGACTTTTAAAAATTATATTTTTATATTTGTGTTATAATTTAGCGGTAGTGCATTCCAACCACAAAGCTTTAACAAAAATAGACTCAACATTATTCAATAACAAACAAAATCCTCAATGAAAAATAATCGATTTATTTTACTTAATACTGTGCAATATCTGTTATGGTAGAATAATCCTATCAATACTCGCTCGAATGGTACGGGAATGATCCGAAGGTATCCGTCCTCAGTGTAATCCTCGGTGGCCTTCGTTAAAGTGTTCCTGAGATTTCCACGTGAGATATCACAGCTGCTAAAGAATCCTTATAATACCTAGCTCTTACAAACTTTGGTAACATTTAGTTATTTGCTGTTGAAGTTTATCTTGTGTTTGTTAAGTCATATTGACTTTAGTTTTCTTTCGGATTTTTGGCCTTGTTTGTGACAATAATGTCATGATATGACGTCATAGTTTTGGTTTCTCTTAGGAATTAAAACGTTTATTATTTCTAATTACTATTCATTTTGCATCTGTTCTTGTTGATTTGTTGATATTATAAGTAATTTTAATATTTATACATTTTGAGAATATTTTTGAGTCAACCTGTGTTCACAGCAGACACTCATCTGCCAAATATTATTTTTAAGTCACTACTAAATAGTAAAGTACTCTACTACTACTAAATACTAAATAGTTACTTTTAGTAGTAAAGAAAAGACACTACTAACAGATCTGGGCAACCGGCTGCCGTGCAACGTGTCGCGGGTTCGATTCCCGCACGGAACAACAGTTTGTGTGATCCACAAATTGTTGTACTGGGTGTCATGTGTATGTGAACTTGTATGTTTGTAAACGCACCCACGACACAGGAAAAAATCTTAATGTGGGGCAATGTTTTAAAAAAATATCCTAACAACCAAAATATCATTTGGTTAGGTACAGAAAAAAATAAGTTACTTCTATAATAAAACAATGAGAATGAAAAAGACTACTTAGGCGTTATTATACTAATCGGGTCATACTCATAGTAGGATTACACACTGTAATAGACTAATAGGCTAATGGAACTGATCATGCTTATAAGCCTAGCTCATAAGTGTGTTATTGTTGAGTGTACAATCTGCTATAATAGTCAAACTATTTGAAATCGATCTATGGGTATGAATTTGAATAGACTACGAAGATAAAAGTATTGTCATAGTCAATATATTATGTTATAGTAAATATTAGGGAATAATATTATAGTGAAACAAGTTTATTGAAAATAGGAAAATAATTGCACATGTTCTCAGACTTTATATGAAATTAATCAAAGTAATTATTAATAATACTCAATAATCTCAGGGTTATCCATTATCTTTAATAACGCAAGAACATGGAGAACCATACCCTAATATATTTTGCTTCCTATTTCTAATTTACTAAGATAATATGTATGTAATTAACCGTACACAAACTTGGGTAATTGATTCACCTCTCATACTCATTAGAAGAGCCCATTGTGATACGCCATTCACGTTATGTTTGAAGCCAAACTGAAGGTAAAAATCAGAAGAGATCGATAGCATTGTATCACTGAACCAAGTATTTCTTTTGTATTTAAACATTGTACGATAATAACAGTAGTATAAAAATGTATTTAGACGGAAATCTTTAAAAGAATAAAAAAAATTAGAAGACTAATTATTAAGAATCCACCATAAACAGACTTAATGTGTTGCGTTGCTTCTGTAATCAAAAGATTTTTTAGTTATCCAGAAATTTACATTAAAACTAAACTAAACTTTACACACAATAAAACATACCTGTAATCAAAAGAAACGAAATTTAAAGTCTATTATTAAGCATGTCGATTCCCATATTACATTTAAATACTATTTATTGATTTTTTTATTTCAATCTCTTGTGACATAAACGTCCATTCGACGTCTTTTATTTAACAGTCTTTACCGATAGAGAAATAATGGAGGTGACAGATCCATCTATCATCCTTCTGAATAAACTTCTACTTTACCGACAGAGACGTGCTGCAAAACAAATAAAGAAACCTTATTTCTTTAAATATTTATACCCTATTTAATATTTATACCAAATGTAATATATAGAAACAATTGACATCGAACCGAGCAATCACATAAAATAATTTTACACTTACGTTCAAAATAAACAGCACACAATCGGTATCGTTTCGACATAAATTCCCGAGCATATTTGAGTATCGAACTTCTCAGATATATTCAAACGAGCCTATCAATTTTGTTGGAAATAAGAAAGGCCTACAAATCGACACGAATGTATGAGATACCGACGGGAGATTATTTATCGGCCTCAAGTGTACCGTGATTTACTGGACGACGTTCCTTTCAGTCGTGACATTTTATCCGGTGGGCCATTGTATGACAAGGGCACTACTATGTCCACAACAATAATTCTTTTTCATTCCTCGTGTAAGTAATACTTTTCTAGCTCATTTTATGTTATATTTTTGAGAGTTTATGCTATGATTTGTGTTGTGATTGTGGGACGTATGTTAAGATTAGGAAACTTGGTTTGATTCGTAGCCGAGTAAAAATGTTTGGGTTTTCTGGGTTCAGAAGTTTTATCAGTAAACAGTAGTAGCAAAACAATTTCAGTAACTAATTCACCATAATTTTAGTTTTATCTTATGTTACGTGACATGAAGCACTCACTCAAATATTTTAAAAAAAAATTTCATTCAACACTACATTTCAACGCAAAAAACGAAAACAGATTTTACTTAATTTTCCCTACTATCACAAAGATCGTAGCCGGCTACGATTTTGTCTACGGCGTAGCACAGTAGCACGTAGCCACATTACGTGAAAGAACTCAACATTTCATTTCAAGTATCCGATTTCCACTTCATGGTACACAAAAGCTCTCCGAAGCGAGAGAGTAACGTTCATTCTTTTGAAAATGTTCAGCTGTAAGCACTTTATAAGTAGGTACTTTCTCACTTTTCATAATAAAATACATACAAAATATTTTTTGCCAATGAATCGGACATTCTTCTTGGACTCTTTGAAGTTTGGCCCAGAAATTTGGCATTATAGTTCTTTGAAATATGGGTCAAATAGTAGGAATGTGCTCATAGTGCTTCATAAAAACTTAGTATTAGTAAAACAAAGTATATAAACTTTGCTACACCATATTATGTATGTCATAAGTTGATTAGGGATTTCTTTAAATATATTTAATGCAAACAACTTTTTGTAAATTTTGATTATACTTAAATGTAATATATAAAAATCATCACAATATTGAGAGTCCACTTGCCACGCCCACGCAAACATCTTTTTGTAACATTTCCTTAACATAATTACGTCAAAAACTAATTACGTACTCGACTAATGGGTTAATTCAATCCAAACTTTTAACGTACGTTTTCCAGTAAATTCAGTAATTGATAAAACGTATAAGCGCCGCCCTTTACAATGCTACCTACGCATCACACGCTGTAATGAGAAACAAATTCAAAGTTGTAAGATCAACATTAGAGTTTAAAGATATAGGTACTTAATACTTGTTTAGGCTTACAATCTTATCTAAGTAACTTCTATCTAAGTTAGAACTGAGTTAACTGTTCTTGAGGCACATATAGTGTTGATATGTTGGGTAAAACTATAGTAAAAATAATCTGTTTAAGTAAGATGTAGTCAGTTGTAATTATTAGCGCACGCGTATGTCCTGACCTTTTCTAAACTCGGTCAGGGTCAGCAATAAATTTTGACCAGATGCAGATAAATATTAGTAGAACAGCTGCTAACTTCCTCCCATAACATAGTAGAGAGATGCAACAGATTATAGTAAGAGTCAGATTCATTAAGGTATGAATAAATTACATCAAAGATCAATGCCATTTAATTTAATATTTTACAACCCCAGTTTTATATATTAAATGTGTAAAAGATCGCAAATAACTAAAAAGCAACAATAGTGAATCAGCACACAAAAACCAATATAATAAAGAAACAAAGGTTGAGTCCATTTGCACTCATTTCACAGACCACAATCACATTCGTGTGTCGTGAATTCTCATGAGCATACCATATTCGTTTAGATGTTATTATTCGAGATTTTCTTTTCGTTGAAGGAAAATATTTTCACGTATAACAAACAGAACGGGACCCGGGGTGAAGACGTGACGTGTTCGATGCTTTTAGCTCAAGACCATGTTAGAGACGTAGGAGGTATGTAATTTTTAATGTGTTTAATGCTTAAGGAGATGTATTGTTATCTCTTTCACTCCCACACTGCTTACCGCTTTGTTTTCTTTCTGAATATTTTACGAGACGCTTCGTTGATAGGTATTCTTTTGAATTTTATATGCGTATATAATTACCTTTATGTAAGAGCTGGGGAACGTTGAGACATAACTCAGTTTGAGATATATTTGTCTATAAATATTCACTTCTAAAATGTACACCATCTAAAAATTTTAACTAGCTAAAACAAAGCAATGATTTAAAGTTGTAAAATTCTTGTTACTTCAAAACAGACATCTTACGTATTGCATCATATTTTGTCACATTATGTATCGCTAATAACTCCAAAATGATAAGAAATCACTTCATCCACCAATGCACAACGATAAAAGATCTCTAAGTAAGTATATACCGATAAAATTTAATTTTCTGTAACAGCTTCAATAATGTTAATAAATATTCAGGAGTTGACGCAACTTTGCGGTGCTCTCAATTTACTAAACCATTTATGGAAACCGCTGGAAAGCTTTGCCTGTTAATAGTATGAAAAACTTTGTGTATGCATGCAAAAACAGACAGAAGGTTCTGGCTATATGAGTTCGACAAAAGTTCGTATAAGAGAAAATAGTCGCAAGCAATTGTATGTTTAATTAATCAAATATCCTTCTAATATAATAAATGCAAAAATCTGTATGTTTGTTAATCCTTCCCTTCAAAATGGCTGCAAAAATTGGGATGAAATTTGGAGAAGGGATAGATTATGGTATTGAGTAAAACAACAGGCTACCTTTCAAACCACAGAAACGCGGGCGGAGCCGTAAGCAGAAGCTAATATTTGCATAAATTGATAAATAATTGGCACAAAACAGTTCAATAATTTTTAGTGTGTATACATAATTATAGATAATGTAACCATATGGCAATCAATTGAAAGCATAATTACTACCAATATAGTAGTCGCCGACAGTTCAACTGCAAACCACAGGACACGTGATTACATTCACTGTCAGAACATCATACACAGACACTGGGGTTAATTGGATACCGATATGACCAATATTAATTGCATCTAGCACAAATGGGTTACCCATGTATAAGTCTAGTATGAGAGCTTGATTTAAGACGTTGTTTCGGTTATCTAGATAATATATAAAACCAGAAAACTATATAACTACTATGCTTAGGAAGAAGAGCTGTTGCACATCATCTTTTACCTTATCTTATACTATTATATATAGCGGAAGAGTTTGTTTTTTTGTTTGTTTGTTTGAACGCGCTAATCTCCGTAACTACAAGTCTGATTTGAATAATTATGTTTGTGTTGGATAGCACATTGATCGAGTATAGCTATAGGCTATAAAACATCACGTTACGACCAATAGGAGCTGATCAGAGCGTGTGAAACCGCGTGGAAGTAGCTAGTTTTATATATTTATGTTGTTTAAAGACAGCCAGATCTGAAACTTATTCATATTTAATTTTAAAACAACAAGATTATCCCGTAACAGCTTGTTAACATAAACTTTTCCATCACCGTTGATACAAAAGTCATTGATATAAAACTGATTTCATTTATATCTAATATTTCTATTTTTGAGAGGTCCATCCATAACAGTGTGACATCGGAACATAGTGATACTGATGGACATAAAAGTAACTTTTTAAAAGATGGATCACCAATATTTGTTGAAAGAGTTTGATGGATTTGGAGAATGGAGACTTCACACCTGCGATAGTGTGAATGTACATACATTGACATGCTTCCTTCATTTATCCAAAAACATCAGTATTTTGTTTCATCAAAGTTATGGTACTGTTATACTCTAAAATTGCATGCTCAAAAATATTCTAAAATCGAACGCCTGTCGATTCGCTTAAACACGCCTAAAATGAGCATGCTAATTTTGCGGAAAATTCCGTCAGACATGCTATTAAGTGACAAGTGCTCAACTGAAGCATGCCTTCATGCTTGAAACTAGCATATGTAATTTTACCTTTACAATAATTTTAGAAACCTGTAAATCCGTGTCAACCTTAAGCTTCGGTTGACTATACTTTACTAGTCCCATTACTCGGCAGACTTGGGACATAAACATGTATCCATCAATACCTACTAATAGAATAACCCGTCTGTACGTTTCACTTGTTTTATAGCGTGTGAAATAAAGTTTTCTTTCTATTTTTTCGATAGATCGTAAATCACGGGTTCATTCATATAATGGAACGTTGATCTTCTATATACGAGAAATGAAACAATTTAACCTGTGGTCTTTACGATTACAAACTTTATTAAGGTCTAATCTATAGCTACCAAAATGTATATGCAATGTGAACACAACACTACCTACCTCTTTGGGGATTTAACAGGCATGACGTTTATGTAATATAATTTAATATAAGTAATAAATAAAATACATATTTAATGCTATCTGTTTGCCACAGTAAATTTTAAGCCAGCTCCACGATTGTGCAATTTATCTCAAAATGTTTTATTAGCCACCGGGGGTTCTTTTCGCTTATCGTTCCCATATTTCGTGAGGTTTATTTTTCTGAATATAAAGGAGAGATGGGATTACTTACGTTGAATCTATTTACAATCCAACCTCAGATACTCGTGTGTCTACAAATAAAATTGGATCTATCCTTGTTTCCGTGAAATATTTTTGGATTAGCTTTAGATATTGTGCAATAAGCCTGACTTGTTACATAAATATTGATACGTTATTTTTGTTTTGTATCTAAAATTAAAGTTGTGAGTTTTATTTTCTAACTACTGTAGAATTGTGTGACTCACATCGTTAACTTATCATAGTTTATGTTTTGGAAAATGGCTCTAACATAATACTTTAAACGCATTAACTCATAACAATTGTATGATAAATTATGACTAGCAAACATCTCCTTCGACCACGTAAGATTAAATTAATCGTACTGGTGAATTAAGTCCAGTAGTGACAATCTCAGATAAGTATGAAGACATTTGTCCGAATTTACGGTAAGTGTATCTGTACATACTTTAATATATTATGTGACAAACATTTGACTAAGATTATCCTGATGATATTAGCCTTTATTCTGTGCTGACATGAACTGACTGAAGTATAATATTCATAATAGATTTTTCATAATTAAGTAAAATTACACAGATAGTAAAGCTCAATAATAAATGGACGATAATTACTAAATATTCTACATATTTCATAACTGATGTATAAACTAGCGACAAAAATAATAGAGTCTAAAATCGATAACATTGCAGCGAGCAATTAATTTACTCAAATTTTAACACCTCGTGTTACGATGTCACGGTCAGGTTTTGCAGCAAATGTTATTACAGGGAGTATAACTGGATTGCTGCGATCGACCAGCCAATCACCGTGTTTCAGGTAGAAAACAAGATATTTCCTATCTATGGAAAAACTAGATAAAAATGATTCATGCATAAACTTTGTGTTCGAAAAATGTTCGAAGATTACCGACATTCTCAAGCGTGTTCATGACATTTATAAATATCCTGTGGCTGCGCTGAAATAGACAGTAAAGAGACTGAAAAGCAAAGTAGGTGAACTTCAAAAACGTTTTGTAAAAACGAATCCGGCCATAGATCTTATAAAGCAGGAAATATATTTTTAAATCTTTTAAATAATAAGATCAATTGATTTGTACAAACTACCATCAGGACTGTGATTTTGAATGACAATGGACATTTTTACTTTAGGTATCTACATTGATCTTGAGATATATATATAAAAATTCAATATATTTTTGCTAATTCCAGCCATTAAACCTTTACCAAACTTCAAGTTATTTCAGTTGTATTTTGTTATTTACATTGGATTAATTAAATAACAAGCATTACATATTTATGTCCTTCGATGAAAAAAACTCGAAGTTGTTATGTAAGAGTATGAAGTAAGAATCAATTATTGAATTATAGCACTATACATAAACAACAGATACCTCTTGGTTTTCTCGTGTAACTAGGACAAGAGTAGTAGGTCATGGTGAATTTAGTTTAAACCTGTTATAGAGAACTAATGCAGTTCCTATATTGGGTCAAGTACACGTGTGTTGATGGGGCCAGTATCTATTGAGTTACCATTGAACTATTTTACATAAAGAGCAGAGAACTTAAACTGACAATTATTTGTAAAAAATGAATTATTCTAGATCAACGTTATGTTTTATTATAATAAGTATTGTGAGACGTGCTGAATCAACTAGAAGTGACGGGTTACGCACGTACATGCTGTTCATGGGGAAGAGTCCTACTGTGACTTGAAATTAGTAGAGCTTTTCTCAATATCTTTCCATGAGTAACTCGTAGTTTTTAGTTAATGGTATCGTTTATTAGTCGCCTAACTAAGCAACCTAATATCAACTATGCACTTTGATGTATGAACTTTTGACCACAAGATCTTTCTTAGGTTTTAAAAACTGTAGAATAGTTTTTCTTAAGTTTATAGACTTATTACTTACTTAAGTATCATAAGTACTTTTTTAATAATTTAATACAGGAATGAAGAAGTCAACGTTTTGCTTTCATTATCTTTATCTTACAGGTTGTCTGACAAAAAGTAGCTTCAATAAAAAAGTCTTTATACTAAAAATGAAGCTAAAATTAATTTAGTGCCACTAGATTAGATAAAGCTAGAACAAAAACGCTTTGTAAAAGATACCTAATTATAATAAGAAAAATGCTTCTTTTCATTAAATTTCATGTCAATTGATTGAACATTTTAATTTAGTTGGAAACTATGCTGACGCGGCACTTTAATGAAATTGTTATTTTAAAAGAATAATAATAATAATAATAATAAGCCCGCAGGGCACCTTGAGGCGAGGTGACGGGCATTAGCGATCCCGCGGGCTACCATCATCCCGAGTGCTCCAGGGAGAAGTCACCGTTCCTTCTTCTCCGGCTTGCCTTAATTGGCTGGCTGGAGTGAACGATGACAAGGAACAGGTCTCCCACCTCTGGCTTGCCTTCATTGGCCGTCCAGAGTGGAGTCGCGAGAGCAGTGATCCTGCTCGGAGGGTAAGAAACTATCCGTAAGTCGCGAGTGGGCCAGGGATGCAGGAGGCTTCGGCTGGAGCAGATGATCTGAGTAGAAAGCGGTGGTAGTTTCTTAACCCTTCAGCCACTCACATTCTCGTTGCCCCTCTGTTGCTATATCTAGCAACCATTCCCGGGGCCCGGTCGGTGAGTTGGCGAGTCTCCGCCTGCCATTTTTACGTGTAAAAATTACATTGTTTCGGCAGGTGCCATAGTCATCCATAGTTCCCAATTTACCAGTCCATAGCAACCCATCCATAGCCCTACCCTTTTTTTTTTCCATTATTCACAATAGTCCTACACTAACCGGGGACTGTCCTTGGGTGCATTTCCATAGTGCATACAGGGATAGTCGCCGGTTTGTGTCTCCATTACATTTAGATTAAAGTTGTCTAAAGGGCCTCTGCGCAGTTGGCTTCGGCCCCTCGTACGCCTCCCAAATGACCGGGACCCTGTGGTCCCGTGAATGGTAAAGACATACATAATAATAATCATTTATTGCAGACCATGTCCATATTCTTGTTAGTAACATTGAACTTAAAAACTAATGTTAGTACACATTATATATATGATTTAATAGGTAATATACAATTTACAAAAATAGAGACAGACAGGACAACACAAAATCATGCCATTAATTATAATATTTAATTTAATTTAACTAAAATGTCAATACTACTATAATTACGGCGCAAGTCCCGCGGAGAGTCTACAACATCTATTTACTATTGCGCAATCCAGTCGGCCAGATATCATTTTCAGGATGCTGTTGTTGCTACCCCTCACCCTCCGCACTAGGGATGTGCATCTCTTACGCATTACTGTATAAAAACAATCTACGCGGGCTTCTGCAAACATTCCCGAGGCACTACAAAAACGGGGCAACCCCATCAGCACCCTAAAAGCGTTATTATATTGGACTCGAAGGGCGCTGTATGCTTTTTGTGTAAAATGAGCCCACAGACCGCACGTGTAGAACGAAGTACAATATGCACGAAATAAAGCAACTTTGACTTCAGTCGTACAGCGCGCAAACCTGCGGGCAATCATGTTAGCGCGTACAGACAGCGCCCTTCGCTCCCGTTCAATGTCCGTATCATCCTTGAGATCGGCAGTCAGCCAGTGCCCCAGATATTTAAATTGCTGTACTCTCTGTAGAGGAACACCATTCAATTTAATAGTAGGCATCTGGATAAATGCACCGCCTCCGCCGGTCCCAAAGACCATAACCTCACTCTTTTTCGCATTGTACACAAGCCCGTGCTGCAGCGCATACCTTTCGCAAATCCCTAACAATTTGCTGAGACCACAGGGTGACGCACTCAACAACACCATATCATCGGCATAGCTAATATTGTTCAAACACACACCATCTATATAGCAACCTAACCTAGTGCGGCTGAGCTCCTCTAATAAGTCATTCACATACAGGCTGAAGAGGGTGGGCGATGTCAGTCCACCTTGTCTCACCCCGCACTCCAGCCCGTACACGTCCGACCTGACTCCAGCCCATCTGACGCAATTGACCTGGCCCCTGTACCAGTACTTGATGATATTAATAAGTTCTTTTGGCAATTTCGTATTACTGAGCTTCTTCCACAAAACTTCGTAGGAAACCAGATCAAAAGCTTTTGAGAGGTCGAGAAATCCAGCATACACGGGCGTTTTTCTATCCATATAATATCTGACAGTCTGCTTAAGACACAAGATAGCACTATCTGTAGACAATCCGGGCCTAAACCCGAATTGATTATCATGAGGTTGTATACATTTATTTAATTGCGTATTAAGCAAACTATCAAACACCTTCGAAACAATCGTCGCCAATGATATAGGTCTATAGTTATTTTTATCGGCCATATCGCCAGTCTTGTTTTTCGAAACAGGTACTACTAGAGTCCTCAACATTTCGGCTGGCAAATACGCGTGACTCATGCACAATGCAAAAAACATGGACAATGCTCTAGGCAAATGCGGACCCGCGTATCGTAGATGCTCAATGCTAAGGCCATCATGGCCGGGGGATTTTCCTTTCGACATTGAAACAATTGTTTTTTCTACCTCCTTGGCGCTAAACCTTGTTTCCAGCTTCATTCCAACCTCAACATCGAGCACCCACGACGGTGGCCCAGCGGCGATTTCACACTGAAGTGATTCATAAAGATATCGGCAATCTCTTTCGAATCACTCACTCCGTCGACGCACACAGGAAGGCCAGGCTTTGCATTTAACTTTTGAGTGGCCTTCCAGAAGGATTTAAAATCTTGTTTCGAGTGATGTGAAGCCAATAAATCCATCTTAATCTGAGTCTCATTATCTTGACACCATTTCAATCTGGATTTAAATATTCGCCTAGTTTCACACATTTCCTCATATATTTTACCGGCAGTTGGTTTGCCATACGACACCCAAGTCAAAAACTTTTGCCTGGCCGTCCTGTGTACGTCGCTTACATGTTTATTCCAGCCGACTACACTACGCCTACGCTTCCCATTTCTGATTACCCCGCTGATAGCCGCTGATTCACTCATAGCAACAATAATATCATTATACATTTTGTCAATGATGGGCCTATGTTCTAAGATATTACAACTTTTGTCAGCGCATAGTTGGAGCTCGCATGGAAAATCGACCTGTCTTAATTTGTCATGACAAACTTTCCTGTACTTGCCGATCTGTTCAGGGCTTCGTTCACCCCACACTACTTTATTTTGTGTACAAGCGCAATGACTACTTTTTTGTATTATAAGCTCCAAATTACATTCCACAAATACAGGAAAATGGTCTGACCATAAAACATCATAATGTACATGTACCCCCACAACTGAACACAAAGCTGCTTTGGTCACAATACAATGATCTAGCCAACGTTTAGAGCCGTGTGCCTCACTTATGAAAGTATACGCACCAGACGCGACACCTAACATGTCTGTATCAACACATGTCCACTGCTGTTCTGCACAAAAACAGCATAGCTCATTGTAAAAAGTCTCTGTAGGGTGTGCATTAAAGTCGCCTAATACGTAAACATTTTCGATACCCATATTATCTATGATAGCACTCACCGTACTGATAATAGAATAGCTTTATAATTACAGTTCTTGTTTGACCTAATACTAGAGTAATTACATGTTGGAAATATGGAACTTTGTAGAATAAAAATCAGTTATTGGTTTTAAAACCCCCGTTACGGATTAAAAAAAAACCCTTACTTATTTACTTACTTTCATGAAATTGAAATTGATTGTAGATAAATACTGTTGTTAATTGTTGCAATTATACCTCTAGGTGTGTTGCTCATTTTATCATTTAGTATTGCAGTCTTGCTTACCTCTATACTTTATGATGTAATCATAGGAGCGAACCTAAATGTTTTCTGAACCACCTAATTCAGGCAAGCTTTAACTAAACAACGGACCAAAGATTTAAAACATCGTAAAACAATATTTTTTGCATTCAATTACGCCACGTATAATTTTAAAAAATATATAAGACAGTTTGACGGAAAATCTTTCAATATATTTTCGAGGATTTCACCAAATCGGAAACCGTAGCTGAAATGCCCGCGGATCATTTTTCAATAATCTCGGATCTCGAGTTTCCAAGTCCCACGTGTGATTTGGGTTTTATTTATTAGGATCTACATATATTTAAATATAATAAGAGATTATAATATGGCATAACAAACATAGGGTTTATTACTACTTTTCATTGTTTATGACTTAGTGGACAAATATGGACTTTATTTGACCTTGAAATAGAATTGAGCTTAGTTAACATACAATATCAACATTATCATCCCCTAAACTCATGACAGTCCATTTTTGGGCTATGTATCTTTCGAGAGGGTTAGCCATTAGGAAATATTTCAGATTAATTAAGTTCAAACATCTAATCTTATTCATATTTATAAACAATCATTATGTCTACTTATTACATTAATATCCTATTATTGTTTCAATAAGCAATTATTGTTTATCAACATAAATCTTCAAGACAATACTAGCTCACTGGAGCAAGCCTAATTCAAATAAATACGGTTCATTGACCCCGAATGTTTGACAAGACTATTCATTAATGGTTGAACAATATTTTGGCACCTGTATTAAGTACTTATAATTTGTTTTTATCGTATGCTTAGGCGTGAACTTAAGTTATAGAATATTACTATTTTAACTACATACAAATATTATACATTGCAATATTCTGAAGGTTCAGTGATGTCAATGTTATTTCCACCGTCCCAAATTCATTTAAACAAACACGAGTTTGAGCTACCATGAAAGTTATTAAAAAACTTGCCATTGGTGATATTTTGCTTGACCTATATGTACTTTACTAGAAACCTTTTTTAGACTTCTTACATATAATCGACTATTCATCCAATAGGTACTTTTACAGTTCATCATTTGGTAATTGACGTGTTTATTCATGTTTATCACAATTTTGTAAATCGACTACGCAGATACCTACTTAACAAGATAAAATACATGAATGTATAATCTTTATTAATTACATTAAAATATTTACAAGACCCAGTGTGGGAGCACCGAAAGATCTTTTTAATTCTTTGTGTAATCTCACATCTTAAAGAGAATTCCAAAATTTGCTTTTAGAATGAATTATGTGGAAGCTGAAAAGATATTTTTTTGTGAAAATATTTAACTAATTTTAATTAAATTAAAATAGAAACGTTAGAGATGGCTTGTTTGAAGCTTCACAGAGTATTATGAAATAATTATAGCTGTGCGATACCTAATACTAATAATTTTGCAAAATGTTTTCAAAATTATCCTAAAGACTTAAGATGTAACGTTTAGGATTTGAGCCCAACTTGTTTGTAGTTAACTACACACTAGTAAAATAATTTATAATTTTCAAGGTCATGTGATTTTTTTAAAGATTAGGAACATTTGAAGAACGCCTCTTAATAAAATTCTTAAACAATTCATTTTACTTAAATCACGTTTACACTGTGCTTCTGTACCTATTCGATATTAGATACTTTTTCATAGAAAATCTTTAGAAACAAAATCAATATTCAAAACTTTATCCGAGCAGGGAGTAAGTGAGCTTCTACAGAGAGTTTCATAGTTCTGTTTTGATAAATGGCGCAACTTAGGTACAGGAACAATACTTAGGTTTCAGAACTTTAGTATTTTTGTTTAGCTAAGCGTATACAAGTGAGTGATAGTTGCCTCGGATGTAAACTGTAGTATTAATTGCTATATCGTTATTGATTAGTATCTATTGTGAAATAAGTAAATTGTGATTTAGTTCACTATTTCTCACATTAGACTATTTAGATAGACAAGAGATCATTCCAACCTATTTAGTCACACTTGCGGTTGCTTTAGTGTGCAGATATTATCGAGCAGCTTCCCTTGACCTTGTTTCACCTCACAACACATTTTGTTTTTTTTATGTGCAAATGTGCACAGATATAAAATCAAAGTCGCAAATCGCCATTTCTATACGAAGGCTTACAAAACTATGTTTATAGATATGTAGGTATATAGAAATGGACATTGAATTGATTGCAATGGATATGTTTTCAATGCAGATGAAGATCGTTTTATCCAAACGTAAATATACAAACAATCCCGTCCACTACAGAGTGGTGAAAGCGATGCATTGAAAAAACTAGGCAAATATTGTGCAAAGTTTAAACTGGCGCTTTGAGTGATTGGTAAGCTAGATCAAATAGCAAGGAGCAAATATTATATAAGCTACGTCAATGTAAACAATTTAACATAGCTTAAAGTACATATTTACAATGTTTACAACATAATTTTAATGTTGTTTATTTATTCAAGTTTGTGTAAAAAAGTGTTTTAGTACTATAGTAGTATATTATATTGAATTAGTTATGTCGTGAGCTCATATACCTGTTCGACGATATTATTAATTGTTGTGTAGGTATGCTACTCATGAACTTTGAGCCTCGGATGTGCCTAAGAACTAGTTGAATAACCTGACTAAATAGTTAGCTATAATTATAATAAATTCGTAGTTACAGTTAGAGACAAAACAGTAATCCTAAGGGTGCCACATCGGGCGAATGTGCTGCTCACGAGCCGTTTGCGAGCTGGCGGGCGACACATTTGCGGCACATTCGCCAGATGTGAACGCACCTTTACAATACAGACCAAACAAAAGATAAAGAACTTATCAAAACCAGTAGCACCTGTAACCACTGGACCATAAAGACAATTGAAATTGTTACCAAACCAGAATTCATGTCATAAACTTCTTATTTCATTATTTTGATTCCGTTTTGAATTCTAACTCACAATTTAATAGAAGATCTGAGAATTCAATTAAGAAAATAAATGTTGTTTATAAAGCTTTGTGGTAACGAGAATTTAGTTCAACAAGTGTTTGGTAAATATTTGAAGTTTATACAAATTAAAGGTTTGGCTTACTGAGAGCGGTTTGGCTGTCAGTTTCCCTCAATTTAATGTGATATTGGTTTACGTAAAATATTGTGACGACACACTGGCATCTTATCTTGTCTCTAAAATTTACATATTTTTGTCGTTTTCGTGGTTTCATCGTTGCCAAACATGACTTACATGATTATATGACAAGTTGCCTTATGTCTTTTTTCACATACACATCGCTCTCAGAATAGAAACCGCAATTTACACAATTCACAAAATACAACTAATAAGTAATATACAAAAAACTATTTCGGGCCAGAATCGCAATCACGATTGCGCTATACCGTATCTAGTAGAATTTATATTACTGCAACCGATTAATTTACCTGGGACACATAACTGGCAAAAATCAAAAATAAAATAGCAATGGGTTACTTAAAAGAATAATCAAAATACAAAACCAGTTTGTATTGTAACTTTCGTGAGACATACTAAATAAATTATGGTTGGCTGGTAGAATGCCATTCGGAATTAAGTCCGCCATTGTATACAGTTGTACATAAAGTGTTTAATAAAATAAATAATAAATAAATAAATTATTATGTTTTCGGCTTACTCACGTAATAAATTTGACGAGGAACTCGACTAGTTTCAAGCCATGCTAGAGGCTCATATTCATAAGCAGCATTTCGCGACCCGCGAAACGAGACGTCGTCGAGTTCCTCGTCAAATTATTACGTGAGTAAGCCGAAAACATAATAATACAAAACCAGTTATTTACCTAAGAGGCAAACGAGAAAAGCATTTACCTACAAACAGTATTGCTGTTACACAAACATTTCAATTTATTTCAGTATTGGAGAATTTCTGCTATGAGAGCCTGTGAGGGAAACCATCAGCCTGATAGCTTGCCGAGTTGCCGATATTGTCAAAGCGGCAAGAAAACAATGAATGGATTGATAAAGGACCCGTGGGTGGGTGTGCCGAAAGCTTGCAACCTACAGAGATGGAATTAGATTGATTAAAACGCCTACATAGATTAACTGTTGGTTAGAATTAGGCTTCGACCTTTTGGACATTTTAAGGTTTATTTTGTTTAGTATAAAATAATTTGAATAGTTTGTTAATTATACTTACTTCAGCAGGGTACGTCTTCCAACTGATCAAATGATGATTAAACTGTCAAACACCGCGAGGACACCAGTGACTGCAACCTATTGTTCTTTAATTGTGTCTATAATGACGGTACTCAAAAGGTTAAGTAGTACCTTTAAAGATTCTAGAAATTAAAAAGTAAAATAACTTAAAATTATTGTTATTCTTGTCATCCATACCAAAAGCCTATAAAAGATTCCAAAAATCTTTTAAAAATAAATTGAAAGTGGCCTGTCTACCTACAAATAAATAACATTGAGGATTATTCTGATTAATTAGCTTTTTGAAATATGCCAAGATTTGGGAAACACCGGCCGCTGAGAAGTTCTTCGCCTTTGTATTTATAAAGGATTATAAAAAAAAGATTTTAATTAATGAGTATCGGCTTTTGCGAAATTTTGAATTCCTTTTATATTCCAATTTTAATGTTCAAATTTTTGTGACGGTTTGTGTAAATGGATTGAAAAAGTATTCGAATGAATTCTTTTCTTTTATTTCTTTAATAAAAAACTTGTATAAATGGCAAATAAAAACGAGTTTTGTTTAATTATGACCCCTTAAATAGCAATAGGCATGCCTAAGTTTATTTTTATTTCCTTCCATATTCTCATGCTATGCCACTAATAATCAATTCTGAGTCATTCTCAATAGTTATTTGCAGTTACGATTTAAAATTTTTAGAGATTTAGGTGTAAAACGCACCTCTTACTATCTGTCAATACATAAAAAATATATAGGTATTTACATTTTGTATAAAAATAAAAAATATGATCAAAGTAAAAGTGGCTGTAGGATAGTACCCTTGTCAAATCGAGAGAGAGCGACAAGTACTTCCGCACGTGATATCTATTGGAAAAAAACTTTACAATAACATTGAAATATTATAAATGAAAAACGGATTCAGGTGCTTTCATATAATATTCGAGCCGATACTAGCTTGAGTGAAATTTTTATATGTTTCATTATTAATGCTTTGCAATACTGAGGAAGTGCTTTTCTGTTAAACACTGATGATAAGATCAGTACAATATAATGAGCAATCTTAATTTATGTAGTTCAACTCAAAAACGTCATAAGATAGTAACTTAAAACATTAATTGTATCATATTAATACTGCACAAGAATATGACATTTTAAGTCAAAGTCAAAATCATTTATAGGTATCAATTGCACCAGTACCAATATAGTTCCATTATTTATCATTTTTTAAATTAAATTCATCTCCTTCTAAATAGTAAGTTAAGTAAAATCTGATCTAGTTTTTGACTTAAATAGGTCAAAAACTAGTAACGATTCTAATCTGGAAAGGTTTGTTTTGAAGAAAGAAAAGCTTACATATTTTTTTCTTAAGGTATGTATGTACTTTACTAAATTAGCAGTGATCCGGTCACATTTCTCGAAGAACCGATGACCGTAGGGTTAGACGTGTTCTAGAGTGGAGACGATGTCTAGGCAAACGTAGTGTAGGGCGCCCTCCAGCTGGCTGCTGGCTGGCTGGCAGTGACGATATCCGCAAAGTGGCTGGAGATCGAGCTCAGTGGCGTGATATTGGAGAGGCATATATCCAATAGCAGACAAGAATAGGCTGTTGATGATTATGATGATGATGATGATGGACGGTATGGCTGTAATATGCTGCTTCATATTCTTCCCCGTTCCACCAGAAGACAAACTAACAGTAATAAAGTACCTAAAGTACTATTTACATTTATATTTGTGTAATATAATATTGCCTGCGTAATTGGCCCATCCTTGAGATGTGCGGCCGTGATCGAAACCCGGTCAGGGACGTGATGCACTAGTTCGTCGGTAAATATATTTATGTATACATTACGTTTGTATCATATTATCGACTATACTAGTAAAAGTGTTTTATAAGGTAGGGTGAGTTTAAAATGTAACATTTGGAAACTGCTTCGAATTTTCGATTTGTTTTTCGATTTTTACAATTCAGGAATAGCTTGGTGAGATTATGGCTAAGGCTGGCAATAGCCTCACCCCCTGAAGCTAAGTTCCTGTTTATGAAACTCATAACTTAACATGGTGAAAAGAAAGTGTTCAATTGTGTTATGCACCCATTTCTAACCACTTTGGAAATAAAAGCATGCGATGTTATTATTATTTATGTTTTAAGAAAACGTTTCACTACACCATGATTTTCTCCTGTGTCGTGGGTGCGTTTATAAACATACAAGTTAACATACACATGATAACCAGACCCGGAACAACAATTTGTGGATCACACAAAGAGTTACTCCATGCGGGTATCAAAACCGCGACACATTGCGTGGCAGCAACATGTCCAGCCACCGTACCAACTGCGCCATCGAATATTATATCAATATTAAGTTGATATAAATATTTTAGCAATAATGACAATTACATAACATTTATATTAATTCGTCAGCAATCACTAAGCACTTTATAATTTGAATAGCATTGTTCTATTGTAGATCAAAGTCTAATTTCATCTCTTCTTGCAAATAAAACCAGTTGTTTCTCATTTACTAGAACAGACGTTAATTAAGATAACTCAAACAACAATGGGCATGTTTCTTCGTTCAAAAAGGAATTGTTTTGACTTCACCATTAGATAACATACCTTAGTGCCTTATAATTAGGTAGACTATCTTTCGTTATGGCCCTGGAATGTTTTTATTATACATTTTAAATATATTTTACGTTATAAAATTTTTACATTGAAATTTGAAAGTGGAATTGTGCCCGGTATATGGCAATAGGCTCACCCCCTATTACATGGGACTCGTAACATAAATAGTGAAAAATGGGTGTTACATTGTACAATGGCATAATGGGCACCTCTGCCTACCCCTCCGGTTAAAAGGCGTGATGTTATATTTTGTATATATATTTATTGATAATTTATTAATGAATGTCTTGGAGACATCTTGCATGGATGACATCGAACCAATCCAACCCATAAACCTCTATCTCCATCTACATCTTTATGGAAATAGTATGGAATTCTCTTTTCGAATAAAAATATTGCACCAACTTTTATAAAGCAGATAATTTAACTGCACCATTATTTAACGGCTAGGAAAAACTTGAGCCACGGTTTTAGAGAAAGATTGCAAACAAAGTCTGCAGCGATAAATTGTGGTGCAAAGAGGACCACAAGTCCAATGACGTATAGAAGTAGTATTATCTACACCTGTGAATATTATAAATATCTTTTAAAACTTTTTACACTTATTTTCCATTTTATTTTCTTTTTTTATGGACTAAACCAGTAACGAGCAGACGGATCACCTGGTGGTAAGCGATTGGCATCAGCCATGGATAAACGAAACAACAAAGGTGTTACAAATGCATTATCGGCCTTTTGGGGATTAGGAATTTGAGGATTATTTGCCAATAATCCAAGTTTTCCAATCCCCGAAAACTTGGGGAGGGGATAATTGGGCCTTCGGTAACATCACCCAAAAGACGAAACCCAACGCAAGAGTTATTTCTTGTCGGTTTTCTGTGAGGCCGTGGTATCACCCTGGTTCTCCCACACTTATTATCATAAAACCACGTTAAGGTATTGCGTATACAGTTCGGGACAATTAATTGGCATTTTTAAAATTCTGATCGGTAAGTTAGAGTATTTTATTTTATTATTATTGTATTACTTCTAAAATGTAGTAAAATGTCTCCGCTTGACATGCAATAAAGAACTATAAAGAAACACATAGAATGTGCATTGTGAAGTGTGCAGTCTACTAGTTAAATCTTGATTTCACAATACTATTTCTATTATTAACAGAACACGATACAATCTAATTTGAATAAATAATCTTCCAATTAAGCTCGCTTAGTTGCTAAACAGTTTAAACTGGATGCTAGAACTAAATGGTGTGTGCTATTTAAAACCCGTCTAATCTAAGCTTGTGGCGCTCCACTAAGTGGCTCTGGGCTTGAGTACATATTCTGCCTAGGAACAAAACCACAGTAGACTGTACATGACGCGACGTACACAGATTGTTCTAGAGATCAAGACTACGTCGCCGGAAGATTTATTTAATCTATATTGTTTATCTTTGTTTCACAATTTAACTAAGTAAAATCTTAGTGCCTGTTGTTGAGCAATCATTATTAAAACAGTGCATTCGAATTCTAAAATCATCGTTTTTAAATTAAGAATTTCTTCTAACATATTTAAATTTGTGCTGGCTGGTAACTGACGAAAATAAAATAGAAACAGACGTTGTTCCATAAATAAAAATATTAACTGTCAGAAATAAATCTCAGGAAACCTTTGAAGCGAACACATAAGTCATCTTTTATCTCGCATAATTTGCGTTTTCATAATAAGCAACTTGATATTTTGCGTGGGTATCATTATAAGGCGGTAATTACTATCATAACTTACATTTACACCTTTAATTTAATTATTGTGCCTCAAAACAAAGCCACATAATTCTTACATAGTGAGTATATACCTTAATAATTGTGATCCTAATCTTTTTATGAGGGCTATATTAGGGCATGCACATACCAGTGGTCTTTCTATACCTTCTTTAAACATTCTCTGTGTGACCTCGGTATAATTTTGCGTGTAATATTTCTATGACAAGGGTCGAGTTGAGGAATGCCGAGAGCAAATTATTTTGGTTTGTCCTTGCATTTAATATTTTGTTACCAACGTTTGTGTTGGGTGTGTCCCGGACTTGGTTATTGTTGTTGAACTGCGATGACGTCATTCGGGGTTGTTTTAAGTAAGTGCGTCTTTATGCTTTTTATTTTCTTTAATTCTATTTTCATAAAGTCTATTACTAAATTCAATCTCCGTATGCAGTTTTTTAAGAAACCAAAAAGAATAAAATGACAATAAGTACGCCTACTTCTATGTTCAAAGTTTTCAAAAAAATCAGTGAAACACGACGAAAAATAAAATTTAACACGTAAATTTACAATAATTACTTCTTTCCCACCAACATTCCCATCAAAATAATATTCCAATATACCATATTAATCTACCTACTTAATAAATATATATGGCTACCAAATATCCAACATAGAATATCCCTTAATGAACGTGACACAGATCGTATTCCATTGCCATTTCCGAATACGATTTTCGGAATATCCGAATTGATTTTATTTCCGAAAGCATCGTACCAGAGATGAAAATTTGATGTAACTTGAAGGCATAAATAACTTTATTTCTGAATGTTTTATCGTTGTTGTATTTGGGTTCTAAAAATAATGTAGTGCCCTGGATACCTAAGAATAACCTATGTCTGATCGCAAGCTGTCTGAATGTTTTAGTTCTGTATAAGTGATAGACATTGAAGGGGCATAAATTACTAACTTACTCATAAAAATAATTGTCTTCGGTCAGTGGCAATCAAGGTAGTTTTTGATGTATTGAAACAGTCTGTGTTTTTTGAAGGGTACAATCTGCATTTCGTCAAGTTTTTAAAAAATAAGATGCTTATCGGTACCTTTACTCCATTGTAGACCGCATCATCGTTTACTATTAGGCGAGAAACTATACAAACGCTGACAGGATATAAAAAAAAATTATGTCAACCATTTAAGAAGTGTGGTTGAAAAGTTCTTATCTTATAAATCAAGTTAAATTTATTTACTGATATATGTGTGTGACTTAACCTAATATGTCTTGGATTACGAATATTTTATGATCTCATTTCCACACTTAATTTAATAGTACTATATTCTACCAAACTATATAATTATAGGAAGCAACTGCAAAGGTCTTTAATTTTATTTTTCATTTTAACAACTTTGAAATATCCCTAAATTTTCCAGTTATTCACTCGACTCGTTTCGCAAGGGAAAAGTTGCATCTGATTGTCTTCAGATTTCATTATGTAAATAAACTGTTCTTTGAAACCATGATTTTCATGAAGATTGCTGTTTCAGTGGAAAACTCTCTGTTTAATGATAATTGTGTTAAGGTCAGAGCTTAGTAGCCCCGGGCCAGTTTTTATATTTACCCGGATGGGAACCGTAGTCAATTGATAATAGAATAAAAGAATCATAGTTTTTATGAGTGAAGCATAAATATAAATTATTGCAAATGTCTAGTAAATGCGTGAGTTACTAATCAATAAGTGTCGTATAATATTTAAATCGGATCTAGGGAGCTGGATTGGCGGACACTATTTCTACCGTTTCCTTAATGTAAACAAAAATTATTTTAAATTCACAAATGACAGACTCCTTTTATAAAATTGTCATTAAAAAATCATCTTCTTATTAAGAATATCCGAACTAATTATAAAATCATAAATGAATGTTGCAGTAAATACTCTTTGCGCATACATTACATTATCGATGTTGCAACATTCAATACACTAAAAGCTTCGGTTAATCTTCGTTCTTGGAACTCATTCAATGTAAAAGCCAGGTTTACATTTGATCAATATGGACACTAATCTGTACTGACTTTATTTAGTCTTTTCTCAGAACTTCTATAAGATTATCAAACATCCATTATAATAAATAATGTAACACAATAAGCTTTATAAAAATATAGTAGTTTTTTAAAAGTGAGAGAGCCATGCTTCGGCATAAAATGACCGGTCCGACCGGAGTGATATCACGGCCTCACAGAAAACCGACGTGAAACAACGCTTGCGTTGTGTCTCGTCGTGTGGGTGAGGTTACCAGAGACCCAATTACCCCCTCCCCTCCCCATTTTCCCCAAACTCTGAATCTCCAACAATCCTCCAATTTCTAATCTTCAAAAGGCCAATAACGCACTTGTAACGCCTTTGGTGTTCCAGGTGTCCATGGGCGACGCCATTTGCTTACCACCAAGTGATCCATCTACTCGTTAATTGATTATCCAATAAAAAAGTAAACAAACAACACATACAATGCAGAGATTTAAATTTAAAAGCATTAAACCATTATTTTTGACGATTAAAATATATAAATATGTTCATCTATTTTTAAATAGGTACTACAATAATGGCGTAGCTGTCGGAAACAACAAAAAATTATTTCTTTTAAACTTTAACATCTCTATGTTAGTAACATCTACTTAAGAACTTTATCGAAAGTAGTAGTAGTAAGTGAAACTGTATAAGAGCTAGCAAAACTGCGCAATCAATTAAATGAATGAAACTGAGATCCCTAGCGTTTATTCCTCAAACTAATGAAATTAATTAGCAGTGCTGAGCTAGTAAGCTGATTAGTTTTGGTTTCTAGAACACAAACAATTATTATGGACAGATTTAAGTATTATGATTTAAGTTGACTATTATTTTACTTAGACGTATTTATATTACACATCTTTAACATGCTGTTCGTATTATAACTATTTCTTCTTATTTACGTTTTAATGTTACATTTGTTACAAATGAAATAAAATTCATAATCTGATACATTTAAACGAGCAATTCTTGTATATAGTATATAGGTATATAATATATATAACGAATGGAGTGTCTTGCTCATTCTTCTCCATTCGAATCTACATTTTGAAATGAGCACCTTGCTTCACCTAGCTTAACTGACGGACTGACTGACAGACTATTATTTATTTTATATTTATTGACGTTTTAAAAGTACCAAACTATGGTTTAATTGAAATAAATGCTTAACTTTGACTTTATACAAAACGATCTCGGAAACAACACCATTTATTTGAAATTTTGTATGTAGGGGGGTTTCAGAATCAATCTAGGTAGACTCTATTTACTTTTCAAAAAACTTTCGTTTCTTAAAAAAAACAACGAGCCAAGCACGGATATTCAGGCACTATGTATAATAAGTAGAACCTGAATCTTCGGCAAAGGAGTACGAATCCAGAGTACAAATACTTTTCTGCGTCTAAACTAAATATTTCATTAAAAATAATAATAAAAATATGATGATAAATTACTAAAGGTTTTTATCTTTCATCTATAAAAAATTACAACTAAATAAAATAAACTGTACATTATCACAAAGGTTAGATAAGGTCAAAAGGTATCTAAGTGTCAAATTCAATTGAGAACACTTCTAATTTTGCTCTACAATAAAATATTTTATCCTGTTCAGCAAACCAAAAAGAATTTTTCATTTTATATTCATCGGAGCGTCAACGAACAACTGTTATTAATATCCTTTATTTGTGTACAATTCCCTAAATAAAACGAGGTTGGTGTCAAAAAAGCGGTAAAATATTAATTAGAGGTCCCTTACGCTGTCGCGACCAACATAATGATGTTGTATTTGTTTTTGATAAAAATTGTAACAGTTACACATTTTTGGGTGTGTTTTCAATTTTTATTATTAGCTTTCTATGTGTTGTATGCTTTGGTTTAACGGTCTTAGCAACAAATTGCTTAGTTTGATAAAGTTACATAACTTATATGACTCTTATAAAGACCACAAAAAAAAACAAAAGAAAATTGTCACGTACCCCCGATATACAATAGTCGAGCTCAATCGCCACGCAAGTGACGTAACGTGTCAAGATATGTTAATGAAATCGTTCCTTCGTGAGGGACGCCTGTTGAAAACCTAAAAGCCGGATTAAGTGTTATGTTAAAGGGCCTTAACACGCTCGTTAACTGCGGAAACTGATTTTTATTACTTTCACAGTGCTGATACAAACAAAAGCTACGTATGTATATATGTACCTTCGTATCGAAAATTTACATACAAATTGGTACGTTGCACGTTTTACAGTGCGGCGTTGTAGGATTTCGTCAATTTAATTACGACTTTATAGTTTTTTTTTATTGTTGGAATATTGAATTGAATATAATTTGAAACATTATGAAATCCGAAGTTATGTGTGTTCTGTGCAATTCGATTACAATTATTTTCTTTGATTTATTTCTAATGAGGTAAAATGTTTACATTTTCTTTTGATAATCTTGCTGAGAGTATGTTTGTTGGGTGGCCAAAGCATAAATGTGATAAGTTTGTGATCTTTTCCGCGGACGCTATTGAAATGCTCCTGAAGGAGTGAAGATTCACTAAAAAGTCATTTAAAATGAATGTATCACAGTAAAATAGCAACACGATATTAGTTCGAATTTATAAAGCTGCAACTATTTCGGATTTATTTTATCCGAAACAGTGTTAATTAAAATTGACACATGTCGGTGTCAGCTTCGACGTATAGTGGTTGAATAAAACTCTAGCTAGCAAACTAATTTGTTTAATTTAATCACCAGATAAATCACCAGAAATGTTCACTGAGAATTTTAAAAATCTGTCAGTATTTGGTGTAATCTCAATAATATACTCCTAATATAAAATTGTACCATACACTTTGTAAGTCATGTTTGTGTATTTGGTTTTCCGCCTAAGACATACCAAGTTCATTTTTCAGATACAGCATAATAAATTGTGTGAATGTTAAATAAATTGCCACATGCCTCAGTTACGAAATAGCTAGACGACCTTGCTACTAAAATAAAAACACTTAGTAAGACTTATTTGCCTTGTCACGCTAAGGTATTCAATTATACATATTTTATTTTCATATTTATCACCAACAAAATAAAACATGTTGGAATTAATTGAGTGCTATTTTACTATTAGTCAGTTGACCTTGTGTTTGATTAAAAAAATAAGTATTGTTACCACTTTAAATCATTTCTAAAAAGGCAGTTACTCTCACATGTACCATAAACGTCAACTGTATTCAAGAGGATATAGCCTTTCAAACTGCCACGTCATTCATAAATGCCACTTCCGTATTGAAGTGACATTTTTATTTCTCGGTTACCGGAGATTGTCGCGGTAGGCAAGACGCTTTGAAATATGCTACGCCGTAGCACTTGCGTAGTAAAGACGTAGCGATGTAACTTGCTACGAGAAAATTGCTACCGTACCTTAGTATTTTCATACATATTGTGTGTTTAAAAAATTATAAAACAATATATAATATGTTATTGATATTAACTTGACTTAAACTCACAACACTATTTTTTAATTATGAAACCACGAACAAAGTCATTCTAACATAATTTAATGAACAACAAAACGATAACCGTAACTTTATTCTGAACCATAAAATCAAAGGTTCATGATAGCAAACCATAATGTTTCGCTGCAATGGGCTATATAAATAACTCGGAGATATCAACAAGTAAGACTGAGCGCCCAGGGATCGAATCAGGAGCAACAAGTCGTCTGGTGTTTGTTCGCAATATTGGAAGTAGCAATACTGGTTGCGATCTAATGTTTGAGCTTTGAATTTGTTTTTGTTAGTAATTATAGAGCCCTTCTGAGACGTTTTTCTTGTAATTGTAAAATGTATCGAACAATGTTAGTATTGGTTTATACGTGAATGATATTGTTCGTTATTTCGGTATTGTTTGCAGTTTTCTATAAATATGTTCTTCTTTGGCTGCCTCGTTGGCCGAGTGGTCACAAGTGCGACTGCTGGGCATGGGGTCTTGGGTTCGATTTCCGGGTCGGGCAAAATTAGGTTTATAAAAAATTCTTAGTAGTAGCACGGAGTCTGGAATTGTGCCCGGTATATGAACAATGGACAATGGACTCACCTCCTATTATAAGGGACTCATAACATAAATAGTGAAATGTGGGTACTACATTGTACAGTAGCATTAAGTACCTATGTGCACCTTTGTCTACCTCTTCGGAGATATAAAGGCGTAATGATAGGATGATGATAATGGTATTCTTCTTTGATTTATACTTTTTAGAAAAAATACCAAAGTGTGTAAAATATTTTTGTAAAACGAATTTATATCTGCTACAAATATGAATGAAAGGAGCGTACGAAAGATAATCCTTAAAACTCCTTTCACCGTTCAGTTCAAAATGTATACAAAGATTTCTCTCTAATCTCATCTTGCAGGTTTATCAAAGGACGACCAAAGCTTTCATGCATTTCCATATACAAACCCCCATTTACCCATAGATAAGATACACAATAAAACGTAGTGACGAGCATTAAAACTAAAATTTGGTGCAAACGTAATATCTTAAACGCAGCTTTACACTACAAACGTAACTCAAAATAACAAAACGTGATGTTACTCTATTTTGAACTTTATATGCATCAACACATGTATGTAAGTCCCAAAACGTATTCAAGACCTCAGAGAGTCTCACATTGCATACAGAGTGATATTGGATAGTTTCTGGAACGGAAACTCTAAAGGACTGACGTTCCCATACACATATATCACATTCAAGTGTGGGAGAGCCATGCTTCGGCACGAATGGGCCGACTCGACCGGAGTGATACCACGGCCTCACAGAAAACCGACGTGAAGCAACGCTTGCGTTGTATTTCATTGTGTGAGTGAGGTTACCGGAGGCCCAGCTCCCTCCCCCCTTCCCCAATCTCCCCAATCCCCGAATCCCCAACAATCCTGAAACTCCTAATCCCCAAAAGGCCGGTAACGCACTTGTAACGTTTCTGATGTTGCAGGTGACCATGGGCGACGCCGATTTTTTACCATCAGGTCAGTCTGCGCGTTTACGGCATATGCCATAAAAAAAAAGTACACCCAAGTCCAAATCTACGCATCAAGCAAAATATAACCAGTATAAACTGGCCGTCGAATATGCGTAAAAATTATACAAAGCTAGACCACTAAGAACTAGTTTTGTGTAACTATGTATACATACATACAGTATATTTACCGATGTATGTACGTTTGTATAAGTCCTCAGGGGAACCTTTCACAGGTGGCTACTCCTCTATTGATATTGGGCAGAATCTTCAATGTATTTCGTCTGTTCAAACATTGCATCTTGTTTGTACTTTAGTATCTCCACCTGGTTAATAGAATGGGGTTGCTTATAGAAGATCAATGTTTAACTTGTAAGATTACATTGAAAAATAAGTAAATAATTCAATTGTTTATTTCACTTTTGGCATTCCATAGTCTCTCTACCCCCATGGAGGACAGGCGTGAGGTAATGAATCTATGTAACAAATGTACTAGTACGTATTATTAATTATTATTTACATATTCTCAGTAAAATTATTAATACTTTAGTGAGTTCATCAAGTATATTTGTATGCACTAAATAAATATGAATAAATATCAATTTATTATATGTAACTATAATATTGCAAAACGGAATTTACGCTTGTTTTGCTGTTTCCATTATTGAAAAGCAAAGAGGATTACTTCATAAACAATATTTCAATTTAACTATAATTTGGCAATGAACATGCAGTTACTAAAATATTACTTAATTTTAAATACCATTGATTGCAGATTTTCCCATACATAATAATGAAATTATTGAGTAATGGTTTAAATATCCCTGAATTTAACTTGTGAGGATTTAATAAATATGTAAGTATTGTTCAGGACCACTGACGAAATTGATTTTTATGTTTATAAGGCTAAGCTCAGATGACCGCAAAGCACCGCGCTGAAATACCATGCGGCGACGCGCGATACTGCGCAATCATTTGAACATAGCTTTAAGTAATCACTTGCTTTTTACAAAATATAATAAAAATGCATATGAATTTTATAGTTTAGCAGTGAAATTGAACTCAAAACAGATATTTATTCCACGCACGCATCATACAAATTACAATAATGAGCAACCGATCAATTTTGTTAATACACCAAACAATGTTATTATCAAAACAAATGTTGCGTTCAACTGATCTTTGCTTTTAGTTGAAACGCATTAATTTACTGCACAACTCAAAATAAACAAATAATATTGTAGCTACAAAGTCTTTGTTTGCGAGACTAAAGGTTAGGCCACACTGAGCCAAACGAGGATTAAGCACAGTAGCTGTAATACAATGCAAACTTTGTAAAGGGATAAGTAGAGCGAATAGTTTAAACTCGGACATTGTGTAACGCAGCCTTATAACCACAAACGTAAATTGTAATACAGAATTCCAGTGAATAGTGGTAGAAATGAATTTTACAATTAACGCATATTTCGGAAAATGGCCGTCAGTGAATCTTTCTGCTGTATATACAGCTCATTATTCCCAGATTTTCATTGGAAATCCGATTCAGAAAGCATTTCGCTGAGAACGGAATTTTGGAATGTTCAGCTTTGAAATGCTTAAAGAAATATGTTTGGACTTCCAACAATGTTTTAGAGTTTTCGATTCGAGTATCTTTGTGAATGAAACAGTGCTAAATGTTAGAAGAAGTCTGTGTTATTTATGAAGTTATTCTCAACCTTTATTTAACTTCACATAATTTCTGTGTACCTTGGTTTATCTATATTGTCTTATTATTATAAAAAAAAATTATGAATAAACATTTTTGTGAAATATCTTCTTAATTGCGTCAAAAGTTTCCATGTATGTCGATTTATTTAAGTAGACATAATATTATTTCAGGTGTCTTCAAATTTATATGTCCAAGTAAATTGGGCAATACCAACTGATTCTATTACGCTCTCAAAGAAAACAATTATCGTCATAAAACAAACCCAGAAAAAAACTTTCCAGACTACACATGAAACATGTTCCCCACTCTAATACGAACCAATAACGAACAAAAATAAAAACCGTTTCGTTCGTTTTAGTACAACCTTATGAAAAGGTACTTTTTAGTTTATGCCCCAGAGCAAACAAAAAGTTTTTACATCTCCAAAGAAAACATCTAGGACCAAGACAAGGTCGTTTGAACAATGTAAACTGGGTCGCTATAGCTGTAGGCCCGTATAACCGTGGCTCGGAGTAATCAACGGTTGCTTTGAAAATTATAGGCCCAAGCCAGAGGGTGGGAGGCTGATTGTTAAGTCAACTGTACGACAATACGACCGCTATGTAACTGCAGGCGGTCAATATTGATAGAATTTATTTAATTACAGGTTTCAAAGAACAATGAATACTATATATACGCGACTCATCCTTGTGCGAGTATAAATATTTTTGTTGTAAAACTTGACGCTGAATTTCAAAAGGCCTTTTTTGTCACTATGCTTCTGTTTTTAGTATTTCTAAAACTCGGTATCACACTTTGCTCAACTGAAGAGAGAACGTTACAGTCATAAATGTTTAATATCAAATAACATAAGGCATGTATAATGAAATGTGGTTTAAACTGTCAAACACCAAGCGGTCACCGGTGACCGCGACCTATTGTTCTTTAATTGTGTCTATAAAACCGGTACTCGACGAGTTAATTTCTAAGTTTAACAAATATAACAGTTTTATTTACATATTCAAATACCTGCATATCTATAAACCATTGTTTGTCACCCAGTGAGCTATAAAGCGGCAATTGCAATTTGCATGCGTCAATAGTATCTTATCGGGAACGCATTGTACCGAGCAAATTGTATAAGCATAATAGATAGGAGCTTTATTCCATAACGATTATGTACTGGCCATAATATCATACGTTTGATTATGTGATGACCCAAGTCCGGTGTACGTATTTTGATGAGGCAGTTATAGATATTATAAATCTGATAATGGTACTACTTAACTAAAATAGCGGGTGAATATACCGAGAAAAGCTCTACTAGTTTCGAACCACAGAGAGGTTCTTCCTCATGAGCAGCGTGCGCGGTCGCGGCGACGTCGCGCACGCTGTATATTCACGTGAGTAGCCCGCAATTTTATATTAGCCCGTTATTATAAAAAACTAGCAGACCCAACAGACGTTGTCCTGCATATCCACTTGAATGTATAAACAAAAATTCATTGTGAATCTAAACCATTCCCAGATCCCCTTGAACACACACAAAAAATTTCATCAAAATCAAAGTTTGAGAGAAGTTCAGTGACATACACACTCACAGAAGAATTATATATATAAAGATAGTACGACTATTTAATTACTCTTCGTTTCGAGTAATATAGTCTTAAGTCACTATTCTCTCTTCCACGATTTACTCTCTCTGCTACTAAAAAATTTGAACTGCGATTTTTAAATACTATTCCTAAGGGTGAAGAATATGGGAAACCGTCTTCTTTGAAATACTCCATTATCCAGCATATGATTATCACTAGTTGTCGATATACCAGAAAGTAACATTTTTGACTACACAAATAAATACAGTACATAATACATATTTTTATAATAATTTAATACCTACTGTTTTTCTGGTGGCTCGGAGGTTTAAAACGCCCGCTTCTCATGCATGAGAGTGTGAAGTACTGATGTAACTTTTTCCGAGTTATATGTACTTTCTAAGATTATTTAGACACCACTGACAAACGGTGAAGGAAAACATCGTGAGGAAACCTTTCAATTCGCGATTTCAAACTTACAATTACAAATGATAAGCCCAATTTATAATTATAAGTTTGAAATTGCCGGCCCGCATTGAGCAAGCGTGGTGATTAATGCTCAAATCTTCTCCGTGTGAGAAGTGTTGGTCAGCAATGATGTTCATGTATTACTGTTTGTGTTTTACTTCTGATCTCCTTAATAGCAGGATAATGAAAACAAAGGGTTACTATAATAAAATTTAAGTTAATTATAATCATACTTGATTAAAATAAATGGCAACGAAACTAATAGAACAATATTATATCCAATAATTTCAATTATTTCTAATTATAACTGAGTTTGATTAAATTCTTGGACAGCTTGATTTAATTTTACTGCAATATTAAAATGTATTCTTACAAAGTTGTGAATTATGAACTGTGAGGGTTCACATAATTTTGTATTAATAGGCCAGCATATTTACGTAATAAAAGTAACTTGTATTTAATTTTACTCGTGTTGATTGCTATAAGTATGTGTGTATACCTTAATTTTGATTTTAATTTATTACCAACTCAAATATGTTTATTTATTTTGTAAGTAGAAAACAAATAAAACTATTACCACTAAAATAAAATTAAGCATAAGGTGATAGATGAAATTTAAGTTTACCACTATCGAAAATATTATAATTTCCTCGTTAATCACACCAGACCAACTGAAATTAGTTCACAATAAGCTAATTTCCAGTAGAAAGCAATAATCAATACACCAATAGAATTCACTGCCAAAATGCGTTGGATGAAAGCAACTACATACTAAACCTATATTACTCAAAAGGTCTCGTCTAGATCCCGATATAGGCCTAAGTACTCGTTAACAGCTCACCCAATTCAGAAAACCAATCACGACCCTTTTGCAGCAAAAGCATTGACCCTATTCAGCGAAAATCAAACGCCCATTTTGATAATCTAAACACATTCAACCCTTAATATTGGTAGTCCAATATAACGTATATAATTATCATTTTGAGTGGATATGTCCACGTGGGTGTAGCTAATAACGAGGGATGGCAAATTTCCATAGACAAGAGTGTACTTAGGACGGCCATGTGGACGTCATTTTGTAGCCTCTTTATTCTCGGACAACAGCTGCTGTAGATCGAACGTAGTGTCATACTGGCTAGTAAAAATTACGGCTTCTTTTATTAAAACTCGTATGACGTTGAATCTAGGTCACAGTTCCAATAAATGAATTTATTGGAGTGTTTGCACAGATTTCGAACAGTTATTGTCTTCGCGTTACCTATGCTATAGGACAAGCTTATCATATGAATGTGAATGTTTAGTCTGACACTCACTTTGGTCACACTCAGAATGGGAAGATGTTTTTACTGTCAAAAATGCATAAATGGTTAAAAAAGCGACGATGCATTTAGTGCATTTTCTAATCTTTTATCTATTCAACCAGTACTTTACATCTATTACTATTATACTAAAAAACTCAAAACTAAAATTCAAAAACCGAATTCTAATATCAAAGTACCACAATCCAACGGCCATTCATGACCGAGCGTTCGTCGGTTAGTAGGACAGTGTGTCTCAACACTTCCCTTTGATGTGTCGTGTATGTAGGCTGCGTACAACTTGGACCGTTGTTTTAAACTTGTAACAGCGTGAAATCGTGCGACAGGTCAGTGCGCATCGTGCACACGTTACGTACGTCGTGCGTGCATGCCCTACATATTTTGTCTCTCTTTATTTTGATAAATGTTGTTGTTTACCAAGGGGTACATACTTTCAGGTGACTATTTCACTTTCAACCGATTTGATTGTTTATTGTCTGTTAATTGTCGATTAGTAATCTGTTCAATAAGAAACGAAGTGTTCATTGGTAATTTAATATAAGGAGTTTATTTATATTAGGAGAGTAGATTCGTAAAAAATAATATTATGTCGTGTAAGCCAGGTTCTACAGTAGAAAATGAAAATACCGGAACACTGAAGTCTAACGGGTCTAAGGGACATGAATATACTATCTTGGTTCCTGCAACGAAAAAAATGAGATGATATTATAAGAGAAGAAAAAAACGATAGTTTCCACTTCCCTCGAAATCCTGCAGTAGAGAGATGTTCATTAATCAATTGAAACCTGATAGTTTCATAATTTCATTTATATTATGCACATAAATGTGAACAACATCGTCACTCCTAACGCAACTTTTAATACATTTACTTCTAAACAAAAAATTGTCCATAATTGAATTAGTAGAGTAGTCGATCGGTTCTCGTTTCGCCTATAATATACTGAATTAAAAACAACGCTTTCTAAATTGTTATAAAAAATCTCATTTAATATACTTAACAACTAGAGATAGAAACCACGTCACAATACAAACCTAAGCATTCATATTTACATTAAAATGTTTATTGTTTATTCTTCCATCTGTAAGTACAATCGGGAGCACATTCGGCTGACCACCACTAAGTTAATGTTTGCTTGCATCTGATGAAATCCGCTCTCTAGCTCCGCCCTATGACCTTGAATTGACGAATGAAGCGGGGTGGCAGGTAGCCGAACAACATCAAATGCACTAATTGATTGACTAAAGGATTACACAGGTTGCATTGCTAAAATGTGATGTTATCGCTTTTCTATTAGTTAAGACATTTATGGGTTATGGCTTGATGTTTATGCGGGGTTTAATAAAAAAAAATGTTGAAATGATCAGGCAGATCTGTCCTTCACTGTACTTTTCAACATATTCCCCTTTGTGGACCCACGCAGTTCGTGCGAACACGAGCGGTGACACAGTTTCTTTCTCCGTACCACACGGACAATGAGGTGATCAATTATGAAAGCTTAGTTGAACACGAGAAATATATGAAGAAGTAGAATGGTTGATGTAAATTACACAGTGCAGAGTTTTTATTTTACTGGAAAATGGTTATTCGATGACAAATTGTCAAGCATTGTTAAATATCAACATATAATATAAGAACTGATTCCAAATAAGTGTAAGTACTGATATAGTTACGACGGAGTTTCTTGCTCGCTGAGCCCCAAACGAAAATCTGAACTTTGAAACGAGCTCTTAACTATACTGATGGACAACCTGACGCTGACGTACTATTCTGTTTCTTTTTGTCTCGAATTTACATGTATGTATTTGTTTGAGTTAAAAAAAAAATTTTTGACTGAGACCGCAATCCACATTGACCACAAATAGAAGTAACGACAAACCCAGTAATATTTTTGCAATAATATTTTTATAAATATCACAGTATCTAAAATTATTTCATGTCACAATACAACAAGCAAAGCTTCATCGTCGTCAATGGACGCCCCCAAACAAACTACAAGCAGGTAAAATTCAATTCGTCCACAAATTGCTCGATTATGCGCAGATATTTGTGTCCCGAAACCTTCGTGAAACCATTCTTTATTATGTAAATTCATCTCCAGGGGTTGCTTTTATTTTTCCGCGAGATTTTTTATTGTTTGGCGTTTCGGGTATTGAAAAAAATCAGCCAGTTCAGCAGTGATATGTTGTTGTATGGAGGAAAACTGATTGAATGATATTAAAAATACGAATAAATTGCAACTTCAAACTAACTTTTCATACAGGATTTAAACAAAATATGTGGACAAAGGTCCTAATTTCGTATCAACCTCATACTGTGTACGGAATTATCGACTTTTATTGTCGACATTCTCTGACAAAGGGATGGCGCCACTCATCTCAATTCCCTAATTAATAAATAGGTCGAGGAAAACAACTCAATCTGAGATTAACAAAAATAAACATTTTACTCTCAATTATGTTTTAGTTATCAAAACAAAATGTAATGTTTTTCTCTATACAAAACATGTAATGCAGGTATTGTACAATAATTTTATCACACTAAAGGCCTCGGTGTAGCGTAAGGTTCCTAAATCAATAAACTATTTGCTAATTGTGAACCCATTGGTGAGTAGAATAAACTTTGACAGCTACAGTAATTTGCTTAATAGGATTTTACACTTCATAGGCGCCAAAAGGTGTGTAGTATGTAGTATAATTTTTACAAAAAATGTGTATACAGCAAATAAATATTCGTATGCTAACTGTATTACTCAATTTTATTTATTTATCATTTCGATTTTGTAGTTCAATTTTGTGTAAATAATAAAACTTCCAAACATTTCAACTAATCCTATAAATAAAATCCCAACAATATACCACCATTTGATCGGCCATTTTTCTAACAAAACAATGTAAATGCGGTACGCGTACTATCAATTTCGCTTTTACTTCAAACAGGCTGTATTTGTTTCCACTATGCTATCTTCAAAGAGTCGAGGATGAGATAAAAACTTTTTTGTTTTCTCTCCGTCGTGACATGGCGCACAGAAATGTTGAGCTCTTATCATTCTTTGTTTGTACCGCCCACATGGCCCGGTTTTTGGAAACTAAATCCGTAAATACGGCAAAGCGTTTATTTTACATTTATTTTCATCACAAACATGTTCTTGCTCTCTGACAGACTTCTAGACAATTGCCTTTATATTTGCGAGCTTTATAATAATTCACTTGTCAGGTACGCTGAATTAAAATTGTGTGAAGGTTTTGCTTTGACAATAATTCTGTTAAATTCGGAACAGAAGCAAAAAAAAAAATGTGGTGTTTCAACATGGTGATGGTGATGACATTCAAATTCAAAAGATTCTATAAATCTCTTACAATATTTCGGCTTTCCATACATTTTGAGATAGATATTATATTTTTGAACCACAAACAAATTTTTAGCTCCGAAGCTTTATACCGTATCAATGGCGACTACCTCAATTTCGTCGTCGTTCATTTGATTTCACAGTTCCGCATATAATGAACGTTGTTCCATGTAATCCGAGATTGGAGGGTGCATTCAGACGAACTGGCAACTAATTAGCCGGAGTGTGCTACCACAGAAGTGGTTGAAAGCCACATCACAAAGGTAATGGTCATCCATTTGATAGGTCTATTGAATGCTTTGCAACTGTATCGCAACGATATTGATTTGCGTGATTCTATGACAGTTGGGCATGGTGGAATTATACGCTATGCTGTGGACGCTTTTGTGAAATCATTCGCTTCGCACGTCATCAACAAATTTGTGGACTCTGGTAGAATTGAAAATGTTTATCTTCGATTTTTAGATAGGTGTTTTGTAATTTCTGTATCATGAAAGTTTTTTGTTTGGTATAAGTGTTAAAAACACCCTCAAAGCCACCATATTGTGTATCAAAATGTATACAATTTTTAACGTAATTTATGCGTACAAGAGGGATGAAATAATTGGTGACCCTTGACCGCTCTTTGGACTAACCTTTTTGATATAAATTATTTTCTTCAAACATCATCACTGCTTTTGCTATCCTAATCTGTTTGGAGACACCCTTCCTGTTTTGTTTGTTACTTATATTTTCTTTAAGCCATGCCAGGAGGTTTTATTGTATAACATTTGAAGATGTGAGTTTACTTTTCACTCATATTTAAGAGTCACATAGCCATCGTGTTTTTTTTTGTTTTTATATACATAGTTAGTACGACATTCACAATGACATAATACGTTATTTTTACCGAGAGGTTCGAAGTTAGGCCTCTATGTATAACATTATGTTTGTGCATGATTATCTCGTAATTGGCTGAACCAATTATAATGCAATTATCTGAAAAGTATTTGTTACACTTAGGAGATAGTTTTAGTATATTAATTAATTGACTTGTGACAGAAATAAAAGAATTAATAGGGTCATTTTTTCCAACGCCAGATAAATTTTAACTGAGGAATAACTTTTAACATTTGACAATTCTTCCATACAAAACTGTCAAACGTCAATTTTATTTTACAGTTAACAATTAACTGATTGGCTCTTACTAACATAAGCAAAAAAAATACGGAACTAACAATACTGACTTGACTGCACGGTTGGTGCGGTGGCTGGGCAACCGGCTGCCGTGCAACGTGTCGCGGGTGCGATTCCCGCACGGAACAACACTTTGTGTGATCCATAAATATATATTTGTTTCGGGTCTGGGTGTCATTGTGTATGTGAAATTGTACGTTTGTAAACGCACCCACTACACAGAAGACAATCGTAGTGTGGGGCAACGTTTAAAAAAAAACTCAATTTCTAAAAAAACTTCAAATACATTACTTATGAACAAAAAACGACATCGAGAAGAGTTAGTTACAAAATACCATTTACAAGACAAGATTAAAGTACTGTTAACAAGAAACCAAATAAGTTTAAAATTTCAAATTATAGAAACACGGTCTTAGTTAAATAAATTCCTATTGACAGCAATTATGCTACCAAAGCTTTCCGACAGTTGAAGGTTGAACCTTGAGAAATGTTGGGCACCAACGAAACGTTAGTCATAATTACTTCAAAGGCAATTAACGCGCAAATAAGAGGGACTCAATAAAATTTCGAGTACAAGAGGCCAATGTATATACTGTACCATTTCTTTTCGTATATTTTTTTTATTATTTATTTTTAACAGTCACAACGGCATAAAAATCCAATTACAGTAACTGACAATTTAAGATCTGAGGGTCATTATACCATAACTATGTTTACAGAACCTTGAAAACCTCAAAATTGAAAATTGGCCTCGTAAAACAGAGCGACTGATCAAGTACAGACTTTTTTTAAAAATTGATAATCCAATTACATTTTCTATCACAAATTGAGGTTGAAACCTCATGCTCCAGTACTGCACTTGTATGAGTCCTTGAATTATTTAATACCAATTACTTTTCAGCTGGATTAACTTAGAACAGGAAACCTATACAAAACTGAGCTAAGCTATTTTAATAAAAAGATTGAGACCAAAAGAAACGGATTTCAAATTGAACATTCTTTCATTTTGTAACAAATAATGAATATGTATTTTCACGTCGTATCTCTAATTGTGGTATTATTCACATACTGAGAACTTCACCATGTTGTCTAAAAAAACAAACCCTGTTTAAACACTGGTATTCTCTAAGGGAGTTCATGAACCGTGTTTGAGTTGAAAGAACTGAAGTTCTTTGACCGCAGTGCATCTCCCTGGACTCTCAATACAGGCAAATACAACTTCATAGGTACTTATTTACTTTAGTCTTGTTTGTAAAGTAACTGGCATAGACTGTCTTGTTCGTTGCAAGTTCCCAAGCGCAAGTAAATGCGAAAACCGAGTATGATTTTCAGTAATTAAGACAAAGTATATTTACATCATCATGGGTGAAAATCGATATTGAGTTATATCTAAACTACATGTAGAAAATATGGCTACGTGCCAAGTGACTATGTTTAAGTACTGCTGACATAATCTGGGCAGGAAACCTGCCTCATAGTTTATGAACTACCAACGTAAACTACAGTCTCATGGAGGATAATAAGAACCCTGTTGCGGTTCTTATTATCCTCCATGAGACTGTTAGTGATTTCAATACAAAGAATAATAGTGTTCTTTTTTTGTTTCAGATCAACATTGACATTCAAAGTTGTTATTGGTACGTATTTAAAATTTTAATATTCTAAATACTGATTAATTTATATTCATCGATCGTGAAACCGTTTTAGTCATTGAATGTGAACTCTGCAGAGAGGATTTCTAATAATCCCTACGCTTGGCAGGTGGGATCACAGTTGGGTCAACGCTCAAGCTTGAAGGACGTTATCGGATGGTGAATAATTTTACTTGACATACGTATTTATCGATAAACTAGCTTCTGCCAGCGGCTTCACCCGCGGCCACGTGGTAAAAAAGTGGCTTATTCTACCCTGTTCCTAATTTAATCTTGATCTCTTCAGCCTCCTACTCCTTCCCGTTAAAACGCGAAGGAGTAAAAAACAAACAAACAAACATACAAACTTTGGCATTTATAATATTAATAGGATAATATGACATTATTTATTTTAGCAAATCATATCAAGTATGATATATTTTATCGAGGAGTGTATATGCTCGTAGAATAGCAGCCTAACACAATATGTAAAAAGGTCGTCCCTTTCATGGAATTGACTTTTACGTCATGTTGAGGATGACAAGCATCTAGTATTACCTTTATTCCCAGATAAGTGGGCACGTAACTCAAGACGATGTGTTCAATGCTTATAGAAGCTTGTTTGATCTGAAAGGGGCACAGGTGCGTCCCATTACAAATTGGTCCCGCGATGAGCTAGGCGGAATATTGCTACAGTACATCAAAATTATTGTCAACTCTACAAGATTTATGGACCAGTTTATCACCCACGCAAAAATGTATTGTTTCGTTTCCTAGAAATTATGCTGCTTTAATAAAAACAGAATATTCTCTTCACCGAAGTAAGTAATTTATTTCATTTCTTACGTTCTCTTTAAATCCACTTCATATTAAATCAAGTACGGCAGGGTTTCAGTGTAAGTCTTTCGTTTTGTTGCGTAGTACTTGTATCTGTTACAAATATAATGAGATCCTAAATCATCGCGCAGAAAGGTACAATGGAAGGCTATTGTTAAAGCAATTTTATTTTTTCCTTTATCTAAACATTAAGACGTGCGTGGCTCTTGGCATATTTAAACGAATGTCTTCGTTCAACGAAAGGAAGCATTATTATCTGACAGGCATGTGCCTTGTACAGTTAGAAACAAAACTGGGCCTCTAGCCAAACGCCACTTTAGCGCTTGTCTACAGTGAGAGTAAATATCAAAATGTATGGGGATGACACTGACAAGTGTCAAAATTTACGTCAATTCCATATAATTTGGTTTTCTATTCTACATGTAGACAAGCGCTAAATGGCATTTGGCTAGCACTGCTGTTCAGACAATTTAAGTGAGTCCAAACAAATGCAGTACACTCCACTTTATAATCAATATTTAAATATTTGACTAAACTGTAAGATGCTCATTGATAAATATTAGTACTAGAATAATATAATTGCAAAAAGTATATTACCTACTGTCTCTTCGAGGTGACCGGGCTTATTATTCTGTGGTTATTAAAAAATAATAACTTTATACTAACCACAAAACAACAACAGTACAAAAAGCACTCACTTAAAGTACCCTTTTATTTCACAGTACAAAATCCCTTTTTAATAAAAATACGAGTATAAGCCTACCTTTGCTTTTCATATAACAAAAACGTATCTTTTATTGTAGTTTCGGAGATGTAAGTTGCTAAAGTACTTACTTGTGTATTTTAGTTTGTCCTCTACCAAAAGGTCTGGGTTGGATTAATGTATATTGTGAAGGTTGTATCACAAAATATAGCGAGCAGTGTATTAGTTTTATTTTAGCCTTTAATCCAAATACTACACCCACACAATTAGTTAGGAACTTCGGCAAGCGAGTCGTATTTGTAACAATGAATAAAATTTGTCAAGAAATTACTTCATAATAATTAAATGTCATAGAAAAATGTTTGCCATTTTGCAAGTTATTTTTGGAAGTAAAATTAAACCTGAAATAGAGCCCGCCCACGTTAACATGGATTAGCCTTAAACTTTTCACAATACGGTTTTCTATTGTGTTCTTTCTTTGTATTTAAACAAAGTTTATTTCAGGCGTTTTTGCTCAAGACAGGTTTCTGTGACATTTCAAAGACTTTTGACGTCATTTCAATGAAGTGGTCGATCGTCAATAACTTGAGCAAACCACTTCTTATTTTTAAAGTTTACTCTGCTTGACGAATAATAAATAAATAAGAGAGCTAGACAAATAATCAGGTTATTACATTATTGACTAAGCCCTCATCCACCACAAAACATCGCTTAACAAAGGAGAAATAAAATTTATTCCAAACGTTTCCGCTGAGTGCTTCAAATTTATGAGGAGTAATTATTGCCGTTACTTATTTGGGAACAACATGAACCGTGCAGATTACAAACGTTCCCAAAAAACTCTTTTAAACTTAATGGAGGTAATATTTTTTCCCATTTACACCGCCAACTATCATTTACGGCTACGGCGTAGAGGGTGCTACGGCGTAGACGTCTACGTCAATATGCTACAGTCTACGAATATTTTATGATTGCAGGAAAGTAATGGTGTTGGACACTTAAAATCTAGAAAAGTACTTCGGTAAATACTGATGTACTAATGGCCGTTGCAGTCAATTTTAGTTTTATTATTTTCTTGGTAAAAAGGTTATTTACCTTGTGTGTTTTTGAACATTCTCGTTAAACTAAAAGAAAAAATAATCTTCTTACGTAATAAAGTCACTCGTTATTTTTCAGTGATTTCACATGTTTGTTGGTTTAGGACATACCGTCAATTTTAAACCACTTAACTGTTTCACTTTAACATTTTTATATCCATTACCAAAATCCAACCTTAAAAATACGAACAAAATTTAAATTCTCAACTTTTTAAGTGATACCTCGGGAATATAGTGTTTATTTTGTATTTTTACTGTTTCATAATAACATTATTCGTTAAAAGGCTTGATAGAAGTAAATATGTTTTATAACTAATTTTTTGGCTTTTATTTATTCAACAATGTGGATGTGTCCCACAATAGGTATCTATTATGTACATACAGAAATATATAGCAATTCTGAAGTAAGTAATTGTGAAACCATTTTATTTATTAAAACAAAAGATTTATCATCACAAACAAATGCAACCTCCCAACGTTTTCCTTCATATTTATAATGTTCGTTACATTTAGAAAAAAATAGTTAATTAAATTTTAATACCAACAGCCTATCAATGTCCATTTCTGAGCAAAGCCTCCTCTCACACCAAGAAGGTTTGAGCATTAATCACCACGCTTGCTCAAAGCGGGCTGGCGATTTTAAACTTACAATTAGAAATTATAAGCCTAGATTTTCTCACGATGTTTCCCATTACCGTTTGTACTTTTGCCGGGTTATATGTATGAAGTTATGTGTAACGAGTTATGTGTATTTGCCGTTGGTAAGTTCCAAAATCGTACCCTCATACATGAGAAGTCTACCTCAGGGTCACCGCGACTTCAACATCATTACATTTAATTACCCAAAACAAAATCGTCAACTTTAACACCAATAAGAATTAACAATATAACAGAGTTAACGCCTAAATTTGCCGGTATCTTGCCTAACTTAATTTAACTTTAGCAGCCTTCCTTTACTTGTAATAAATTAACTTGGTACCTTCATAACGTAAGCTTCTCAATAAAACTTTTTATTTGTTCAATTTGAAATGATTACCGATTGTCAAAGCAAGTTTTTTATGTTTTCCCCAAAAGTTCAATGAAGAATATTATTTTTTTACATTCTTATTTATGTTCGTCAAAGTTTTGACGTTTTCCTTTCGCTTCGTGAAGGTAGCTTGCTCCAATGTGAAGGGAATTTATACGTACGTTCTGAAATTTATGTGTTCTCACAATATTTATGACTGTAATATTACAAAAATGTATTATGATTTTTGTATCAAGTAAAGTGATTACATTATGTGTTTATTTCAAGATAGTCAGTAATTATACAAAGTTAATTTGTTCTAATATTGAAACTTTTCTACGGCAAACAAAATAATACATATACAAAAAGAAGATTTTTAAATACAAAAACATGCAATATGACAACGAACACAAAGCATATTTTTAGTTTTCTCTCTACACAACTTATGAAACAATGTACACTCGTTTCCTAAAAATACTCTCCATTCAGTTCTTAACATCATTGTTGTTAAACATCTTTGTTCAGAACAAAACCAGTTACAAGGAATAATCAGAAAATTGCTGTATTTACATTCAAGATACGTTGAAAAACGTGCATTCTCTTAATAATTTGCTAAAACAAACATGAATGCTTTATGAGCGAAAAGCTAACATGTAATAACAAACTTTATTATCTGTTTAGCAAAGTGCTTTTTATCTTGTAGTTAATTTCCTTTCTTTTATGTTTGAAAGGCATGTTGTTTAATCTCATTGGTGCGCTTTCAGCTTTATCAATGTGGACTTAGTCTATGTGAAGGTAATAATGGGGGCTTGAATAGAAAGTGCCAGTTGCTTTCATAAACGATGTTTTGTTTTGTACATTTTTATTTGTTGTAAACAAATTATCAATATAAAAATGGCTATCTTCACTTATCAGTATTATCTTCTTCTAATTGTTTAGTTACGAATTAGAATTGAAACCATAATACCTGGTACTAATGTAAGCTTGGAATTCCGAAATAATATGTCCTTCAGTCGTAATAAACTGTTTGATGAATGAACCAAACATATTCCAAAAACATTCATTCATACACCCACAAAACAGTTAGCAAAACATACTTCAAATATCACTAAAGCACTCGAAAAATATGCGACTCAAAATAAGATCTTTTCATCTCTACACAGCTTTTAAAGGGCGACGTGTTTCAGCAGAAAATTGACCGACAAAATACACACTCCGTTGACTTTATAAGGAAAATAGGTAAATAAAACACATTGGTTTGAGAGCGCCCATTCCAACGGAGGCAAACCGCAAATAAATGAGTTTGCACAAGTTCTGGGCAGCCGTCGCCGCCACCCTACACAAATATCATAAAGAGACTTGTTTAAACGTTTTGCTCCTATCAATAATGATTAGCTTGTTACCAAAACTGATTTAGAACCTTATTGTTGCGTAATAAGCACGTTTTCAAATTACTTATGGGATAATTTCACAAAATGATTGTTACGTTTTATGACTTATCGACGTCTCATGTTGTGTAAGTCCTGTAAGGTTGTAATTGTGAGTCCCTAGTAGGTTTGGAGAAATACTTATGGAATCCTTATAGAATCCTGTTTTTGAATCTACGCTTAATAGCAGCTTTACTAAGGACTTAATTATGTGACACTGGTAAAAATAGCGTGCACACAATGTACAAAAAATCATAAAATTAATTAACTTAACAGTCTAAAAGCAAATCCTATGTTTCATTCACTCCCTTTCTATTAACCCATCACTATCAACTCGTATCCTAATTTAACAAACAGTATGGAAGTTTCTAGCAATCGTTAGTATAAATGTTTTAAGTACTTCACTCGAAATTGCTACTTATCTATCTGAAGTTAGTGGCCAGAATCGCTTATGTGATAAAAGTAATTGCTCCCACTTAGACATCTGAGATACGGATCTGCATACATTAATGTATCTTTTAGTAGTTTGCATTTAAGTAATGTTTTAGCTTACACGGTATACAGTGTTTTGAACTTTAGCATTAGTATTGTAAAGTTCAGAATTTCTCGTATTTTATAGGGTTAGTTATGAGTTGTTGGTTTGTATAATAGAGTATATGACTAATTTTTACTTAAATGTACGTCAAGTAGATTAAATTTAAAATCATTAGACACGTATTATTTATTTTCTTAGGCAAACAAATACTTTCAACGATATAATGATTTGAAATGTTGCGTGACGTCATTTTTGAGCACGTTTTATACTCAAAAATGACGTTGTTAGCTCCCACTCCTAAAATTTTTATCGTAATCGTTTTATCTAAGTATTGTTTTCTTATACGATAAAATAAGAACGTGTCTAATTTTTTTAAACGACTTCAAAAAAGGAGGAGGTTATACGTTCGGCCGGTATGTTGCTTTTTTTTTTTTTTGTATGTATGTACGCGCATAACTTTGAGATGCGTGAAGCGATTTGCAAAATTTTTGTTTTGTTGGAAAGGGTATATACTCCCAAGTTGGTCCCATTTCCATGAGGTCAGGATCTGATGATGGGATCCTAGGGAAACCGAGGGGAACTTTCGAAAATTATATGGGCGAGTGATGCGTCTATTATGTTTTTCAATTAGGATTTTTAAACACTACAATTTGATAAGGGTCTGGAGTCGACCTGATGATGGAGCCGATAGGCAGTCGAGGGAACTCCTCAACGGTATACAGTAACTACCTTGTGTTTGGGCACCGACTTCTTACCTATCAGTGGGTGGGTAACCTATCAGTACTAATAATAGTTATTTTTTGCTTTTTAGTTTAGACTTTTTGTTTGTTATTAGTTTTTGGTTTTTTGAAGTCGGTTTTTTAATTTATTATGTAACTGACTAATCTCAATTTTAATTTTCATATCTTGTCATCATCGTCATCAATTGACATAAAGATTATATTGTCTCAAGTCGTCTATGTAGTAACTAAAATACTAATTACGTTAAACGAAAAGTAAAACAAACAGATCTAATTCCACAGTGAAAAGGCTTCCCGAGAAATCTGAAACTCTTTGAGTTTTCTTGCTAATTTCAAATTAAACGGATAATTAATCCAATAATAACGCGAAATTAAACATAGCTACAAAACTAAATGGGCATGAAATAATGGACATTTGTTCTATTTATGTTACGAATTGTACGAAATTAGTTCTTTTATGAATGAAAACATTTTTTGTTGTTATATTTTTTTATATTTTATTTTTATATTTGTTATATTTAGCATAGTTTATAAATCTATGCTAAATTAATTATTTTGTGTTACTTGGTTGTAAACTACATATAAATATTAAACTTTGTCTGTATATCTATATAGCTATCTATATAGTTTAAAATTGGAGTGTTTGCTAAATTGAAGTGCAAAGATATTGCAGAGTTAAAGAGGTAGAATATCATTTAAGACATTAAGAAAAGAAAAAGATATTTATTTTCGACATTTTCTTTTTATTCAGAGAAACCCAGATCATTTTTTTCTTAAATTTTTTTCGACCATATTTAATTATCGCTACTCCATATTTTTTATGCATCATGGATGTGAAGCTTTCATTTTATTAGCGGACACGGGAATCGCATTAGAAACAGCTAATGCATAGTGAGTTGCTTCTTATTTTCGTATTGCATTCAGACGTAGCTTAGGGCATCGACGTATTCTCGATATCAACACACATTTTTACTTAGCATTTGAGTTCAATAGCCTTTGAACTCAAATGCTAAGTTGAATTTAATGGAAGTTATGAATTTATTCCCTTTAAATTACTGTGAAGTTCTATTTTCTTAGCTGTTTATTGTTAATGCAGGAGATTTTTTATTTGTTTGTTCGTTAAATTATCTCGGCGATTATTTATTATAAATTATTTTAAATGAATTAGGGTATGGTATGATGGAGTTTCGAAGAAACGAAACAAATAAAACCACGAGAATAGGGTAGTACACACATATACATCAGGTGTATATTTTAAGCCATAAAACACATTCACAATAAATCACTGTGAACAATTGTGAACTCCAACCACAATAGCTCTGTGGTTCAAACTAAATAAGCAGGTATATTAAATTAACCCACAAAGCACCACACGAACTTGTAGGTACGACATACCCAACCCTCTTTCATCACGTGTTCTAACCACAAATCAGTATACCTCAGTTCTGATAGGCACGGAGCCAACGTATGCAGGAAATCCAATCGTGATCGAGTCTCTCCAGTAATCTATTTAAAACTCGACATATGTACCGAAATTTTCATCGCTGTAACTGCAAATTTTATGAGTAAATCTGATGTGCATTGTAATTGACTCGATTAGGCTTCGCTCCGTTTTTAGACTCGGCCTAATTTAGATGCTAGTACACAAACTGTATGTCAAAATGTTGTTACAATAAACACTTTTAATTTTTTTTATTTCAGTTGGTTTCCATTTGTCCTCTCTCTCTCTCTCTCTCTCTCTCTCTCTCTCTCTCTCTCTCTTTCTCTCTATATCTCTCTCTATCTCTTACACAAGAAGGCATGAGTTAATATTTTCATTCAATTAATATTTTCATTTGATGTAAAAAAATGTCAACAAAAGTAACAACCGATTGCATATGATTTAGTCAACGGCACGTACATTCAGCAATAAAATCATGAATATGTAAGTACAGGTGCCGACAAAACTGGCTCATGTAATGCAAAATAGGTTTACATAGAGCTATAGGCCTAGTATTTAATCCGTTGGAAACATCACTGAATAGAATATGTCATAAATCACGCATAAATGAAGAAATGTTTTTTTCTTTAACAAGGTCATTGTCAAAAAGAACCAGTGAGAGTCGACTGCTGGACTATCCTACTATGGTTTCCTCTATGAAGAGGAGTTGGCCACCTCCACGCTGGTCTGGTGAGTTGTACATAACAACAGGATCAGGCTTATCAGATGGCGTTGCTGGTCGGTCTCGGATAAATATGTCATCGGTAGGCTCGTGTCGTTGGTGTTTACAAATAGTAAATTTGACATGCACATCACTTCCATAACAATGTATGAATCAATCAAAGAATGGTGCTTACTCTTGAAACCAATGTCAATTTCAAACCATTAAATCTCAATAATTATTCAATGTCAAAACTACACTACTCCTATTGTAGCTGTTAAAATAGCATTCAGAGTACAAAATATACAGCCAAACTCAATACCATTTAGTTCATTAAATATCCACGCACTACGGATGCAATACGCGCGTTGCCACTTAAAGGTACGAAATTTCACAATATCAATGTGGATCGATCGGAATTGGATTCAATAGTGAACTCCCAGGTCTATACAGAACTTGATATGCACATGTTATGCAGTGGGCAGCTACCCAGCCACTACTAACGGTCAATTGTCGAGGTTCTGTTGGGTTATAGAGTAAAACAAACAGAGGACAACAATTGCATAGGTTTATTGCTCAAACCATAATCAACATCGATACTATCGTGGCTGATGCAAGGAAATGCCCGAATGCTAGTGCATTGGTGAGTAGAGAGCCACTACTGCATCAATAATTTTACTTTTAACATTCTCCATTACAAAATTAATACACCTGAATCCATCCATCTGTTTTAGGGATGAGTTATGATACGTCATTAATACTACGGAACCCAGCTTCGCTATCAATCAATGACAGTATATTTTGTATCGTTTATTTTCATACAAGATTTATCAATCATGTTTAAAGAAAGAAATCGTTTTATTTTTTAATCGAATTGAGTGGTCTTATATGAATTGACTCTATATTATATATATTTATTTTGATTTCAAATTGATTCTGGATTTTTATGGCCGTTTTCAACAACCGCTTCTAAACCATCTTTTAACTAAGTTACTTAAGGTGACGTATCACCTTAACCATCGCCTTACTTGTAATGTAAGTGTCACTTATAGGTTAATGAAAACCAAAATGTTGTTAAATGTCACCTATTTTAACTTAGAAGTTGTATAAAATTTAGAAGAGGTTGGTTGATGAAAATGGGCACTGATTAAATAACCTTTAGAGGTGTTTTAACTTTTTAGATCACTTTTCCCAATTCCTACTACATTTTCGTACAATTAATAAGTAACTTTAATCGAAATATTTTATTGGTAAATGTACGCATCTCTTCCAGAATTTAATATATCAAAAAAAAAACTATAATCATTTGTCCTATTTGAATGGAAATAACTTTAACAATAAAACTGTGAAAACATCGATACAAAAACTTATCTTTAGGTACAAACAAATACATCAATAGATTTAGAATAAAAAAACAACAAACAATCACATATCAGAAACACAAACAAACCTACACCCAATCGCCAGTTACATGACAATGACAACATTATTAATGAGGGAACTTCCCCCACTGTTAACTATACTCTAATTGAGTTATTATTGCATTTTCCTCCCTTCTTTTATTACAGAGGAAAAGATTTTCCTGCACAAGTGGAATAATCCAAAACTAATTCATTGTTTGTTTTAGTTCATTGATTTTGGTATCCAAGGAGTGTCAAAGTCAAAACATTTATTTGCCCACCAAGGGCCGAGTTTTCAATCATCAGTAATTCTTAAAATTAGAATAAAATTGACATTTTACAGTTTTTAGTATGGAAGTATTGTGAAATTTTCAAAGTTAGTCGTCAGTTAAAATTTAACTGGCGGTGGCAAATCAACCCTTAGTGTATCGCGAAGAACCTAACGGGTTACCAGGGCTCCGGTTCGACGTGCAGGAGAAGAAACGGGGTGGTTTTTAGTCAGTAAGAGTCTGACACTCCCTCTCGCCTCACTAAGGCGGGAGCAGTCATTCGACGATTTTCCCCCCTTAAAAAAAGTGTACCAAGTGCCTTTTTGACAGGCTTATGTCCAGAAGCGGACGATGTAGGATAGCAGATTAGCACTGAATTTAGTATTATTACAGCATTATTGATTCTGAATAACTATCCAATACACCGATAACGACAATAAATTAGATAGACGGAATAATTTTGACCGTAAGTTCCTTACGAAATGTAGATCTTCATACGTCAATTCTACGGATACGTGATTGGCGAGACTGTCCATTAGTCGATGAAGTATGCGCTGCTATGAACTATATTAGCTAGACACGTAATTAGTACACGTACTGCGTAATACGGCTCGAGATTATTGGCATACGTCAGGCAGAACTGTAGCTGTACACAACATGCTGTTTCCTAAATTAAAATGATTCAACTCGATAACTGAATTCTCTTTATCAACTACCACACTAAAGGTAACTAGAATGAAACTATTACAAATATTATACAATAAAAACATAACAACACGCCTTTTGATCCTCATGCAGAGGTACTCATTTCAAATATATGTAGGTCCTATTATATTTTTAATTGAGGGTTCACATAAACACTAGAGTTTTAAAGAATTTCCGTGCAATAACTGAAAATTTTCAATAAATAAGCTTATGAATGCCCTAATTTGTTTAACAGTCGAAATAATGCATGCAATTCCGATTATCAACTTTGTTCCAAATTTAACCTTTAATTTTAGAAATAAATACTTAATGTATCAAATAAATACTGATTGTATCAAAAAATTAATTGTTTTGTTTCGTTTCACGTTTTCCTGTCTTTGTTGTTTAGATGTATTAGGAACTAAAGTATGTGTTTTGGGGAGAAAAGTACTATTGTATTCAGTAAGAGGTATCTTGACCCTGTTTGGGGAAAATGGTTCGTCGAGTATTCTATTTCAATTATAATGATGAATGTTAGACCTATTATTAAATTGAATTATATCTACTGGTTATGTTAATAATTGGTACTTTTACAAAATAAGGTATAATTTGGGCTTTTCAAAATTTTATGTGTTCGTAATAATCGATCAATAAACTTATCAAATATTGCTGGCTATCATCAACATACGACATCGACGTGATCCCTGACCTCTGGCCTTGTAAAGAATGTCAAAGTCGCTCAGCGCGCGATAGAATGAGCTATGCCCGGGGTTTACTTGCGCGACGAAATCCGAAATATGGAAATTCGCCAAAGAAGTAGTTACCGACATAGCTCGCAAAATCTACAGGCTTAAGTGGCAATGGCCAGGCCAAGTCGCTCGACGGACTGACGGGAAAAAAGTCTTTGAGTGGAGACCACGGCCCGGAAGACGAAGCGTGGGCAGGTCTCCCGCTAGGTGGTTAGAGTTCAGATGCAAAAGTAAGTGACCCACAGAAAATTAAAATACAGCGCCTACCTTACATTATATTCATTCCTTTTGCTATTTCACACGATTTAACATTAACTTTACATTGTTTGACCTACATTACAGTTTCAAAAAACATATCTTACCTCCTTGACTTCCGACACACTCGCACATACACAATCGACCCACACATACACGTAATCTATGGCCCCATTATGTTCGGGAACTGCTCAATATTTTTAAGGAGCAACGCTTGCAGATTTGCGTCCAAGAGCCAGCAATATATCAATGTGGGTACAGACGCTCCACTGAATATTCGAGAAGTTTCCATGAAAATTATGGAGTTCGAATAAAGTGATGTTGCGCAAAGACCTGTGTTTAATTTGAGGATGGTATGGTATTGATTAACTGATATTATTTATTTTTTATTACGAAATCAGTTTTATTGCTATTAAATGTACTATAATTATGATTTTTTAATATTATGGAAATGTTGCGGTGACCCGGAGTTAAGACGCTCACTTGTCATGCACGAGGGTGCGGGTTCAAAACCTACTAACGGCAAGTACCAATACGATTTTTTCTGAGTTATATGCACTATCTAAAAGTATTTAGACACCACAGACAAACGGTGGAGGAAAACATCGTGAGGAAACCTGTACATTATAACTTTAATTATAAATTTAAAATCACCAACTCGCATTGAGCAAGCGTGGTGATTAGTGCTCAACCCTTTTCCGTGTGAGAAGAGGCCTTTGGTCAGCAGTGGGCACTTATAAGCTGTTGATGATGATGATGATGATGAAAATTATGGACGCCTACATAAGAATATCTAATAACCATATCAGGGCATACTGTCCATATAAGAAAAACATGTTCATATTTATCACACTAATATCATTATTTCAAATGAACTATTACTAGATGGCTGTTGACTATTCATAATAATATATGCTATGTTCTACGAATAGTTATGGTCTACATTTTCAAAACATAGTTTCCAAATGCATACGTTCAAGTTCCGAGAACTTGAGATTGTTCTACGACGATGTTTTGCATACAGCTTGATTATGTTATTAGTTTTCACTCTACCTATAACCAACTCTAAGGTCAATTGTCAGTACATATAAGTATAAGACAAAGATACAACTATCAGATGTAGAGAAGAGAAGATGTATATTTTTATATTATAAATTCCGTAAGACATAGGTACTAAATTTATTTATAAAGTTTTTCGGCTTACTCACGTAATTATTTGACGATAAACTCAACTAATTACGCTACTACTATAGCAGCGCGACAGTTGCCGCGTCGCTGATCGCGGAATGCTGCTCATGAATATGAGCCTCTAGCAGGGCTTGAAACTAGTCGAGTTCCGAAAACCATAATAATTAAAGAAGATGTCCACTTTTGCATGATCATACTGATATTTAAATATCAGTCTAGATATAGTATTAAAACATATTTAATATCTATGTATCATTTTAATACTTAAATATTTCTTAAAATTAGTTCTGTCATCTCATCTCAACATCGTCGTCATATTAGAACATACATAAAAGCGACCTAATTGTCTGAAAACATAGAAATTTCCGCGTTATCCTCGTAGGGACAAGTTGGGACGTAATTATTGTCTACGAACAAACTGTTGTTGCGAAGTAATCGTCCATGTTATACGACAAACTTAATAAGGATATCGTTTTCTGGGTAAGTTCTAGTAGGATAAAAGTAATTTTATTGATTTGTTCTGTCCATTGAACTATTCGATGTAAACAGAAAATACGTTGACGTCGTTATAAATGTTAGAAAACATAACACAACATCTTTTACATCTCGAAGGAAGAGATAAAGGAGTATTACATACTCGTTTTTTTTACATAATCAGTTTTGTTGCACATAAATGTAAATTCATTTTAAAATGAAATGAAAAGGTAAACATTGAAATACTAACAAACAGTTTAAAGTAGAAAAAGAAAAACTAAATAAACAAAATATAAAGCAAACAACGATAAAATCCAAGGAACAACAGTACCTACATTTCACTAAACAATTCAACAACGAAAGCGCAACACAACTAAAAATAACGTTTAAAAAACGTTTCTATTTCCTTGAACAGACAGGGGAAATTGGAATACCTATTTCAATTGTTCCGGCGGTGAGCGGTGTCACAAGACTCCGTCCCTCTGTCGTTCTAATTCCACTGACGTACTTATCAATGTTCAATAGGGACGCTTTTGAACAAACTTTAGGGACAATTTTGAACAGTCTATTTTTGTTAAAACTGAACAACTTGGAACTTAATCGAGGGTTGTTGGTTTAATGTTGAGTAACACTGGACAATAGTCTTGAGAATGGCTTGGTTAAATTTTCTTTGGTGTTGTGATGGCAAGTTTTGGATGGCAACAATGAAATTTGTGACTGATTTAAGATGTAGGTCAAAATTTGAAATTGATAAATTAATCCATTTTCCGAGTATTTTCATCGTAAACCTGCATTAAGCATTGTCAGTCTTAATCAATGGATTTAAATTGAATTTCCCTGTAATAAATACTTTATTTTGGTTGTCATTATTTCATAGAATAAAAATGTAAGGTTATTCAAGTGTTACCATCGTCATAGAATATTAAAACTGCACAATTGCGTTCTATATTTAACATTGTATCGATTCCCTCCGATTTACAAGTTACCAATATCGTAACTATGACTAGCAGAGAATGCTGTTAGCATTGAGTCCTCCTTACACAATTGTGTAAAACTTATATAAATATATAAATAAGAAGTGGAATGTGTTTTGTGGACACTGTTTCTATTTATAACTTTAGGAATCGCTTGAAATGGAAACTATTTTATTTTACTTTCATCCCTTTTATAGGAAAACATTGTTGTCAACATTGTTAAAGCCTCTCACTAGGTTTCTCGTAATTTGATTGATTTTCATTTTTCAAAAAACGGTCCATACACTTCGATCTATTGGAAGAGCGAATGGAATTGGACTACTCTTTGTTCTTTGAACTCTTTCATACAAAAAGCAGGGGTCCGGTCCGAGAACCTTTTATTGGAAGCTCCCAGCGCTATAAAACTAGACTTTGGTATTGCCTATTTTAAAATTTGGACATACCTATTTCGAAATTCTGTCATATCATATTCTTTTACAAACAACGTTTAAATTAACCGACTTCAACCCCTTCTTTTTTGAAGGCGGTTAATTAAAATAGTAAAACTTTCTCTTAAGTGTAACAAATTATTTTCTGAAAACAACATCAAAAATTGTTCAGTCAATCGCGAGACGCAATCACACACAAATATAAATGCATAAAGATAGGTCAAACTGAAAACCTTTTTTCTTTTTGAAGTCGTTTAATAAAATACTCACGAAAATAAAGAAAAATTCTTTAAAACATGATGAACTAGTATAGTATAGTTTCCACTCGAGAGACTCATCATAACTAAAGCAGCGTCATTAGATTTGAATATAATTTTATGAATCATAAATTTAAAAAGTAACTCCAGACAAATGGTTAAAGTTAAACCCTTATTTTGTAAAGTTGACTGCCTCGTTGGCCGAGTGGTCGCAAGTGCGACTGCCAGACAAGGGGTCTCGGGTTCGATTCCCGGGTCGGACAAAATGTTACTGGGTTTTTAAAAAAATCTCAATTGTAGCACGGAGTCTGGAATTATGCCCGGTATATGGCAATAGGCTCACCCCCTATTACATGGGACTCATAACATAAATAGTGAAAAGTGGGTGTTACTTCTGTGTGCACCTCTGCCTACTCTTTCGGGGATAAAAGGCATGATGATATATTTATGTGAAAACAAGAACAAGAAAAGCCTTTGATATATACTGATGGGCATTGTCCAGCTTCAAAATATCGTGTTATCCTCGAACAATGGCCTTTCTCATCTTCTCACATTCTGCCTATCTTTGTCGACTAGAGGCGCAACCTACCTACTATCAGGAAAAATATGTCTGCCGCTTCCGATGAAAGGAGTAAAGCTCTTTGCTTTATTTCGCTTTCTGTATCCTTTGTTTAAAAATTCCAATTTCGACTCAACACTATAGAGTGCAGTCGAAATTGATACGCGTTGCATTGTACTCTCCGCCTTCATGCAAAACTGGACTCTGAGTAGAATCAAATAAGACTTTATATTGGTCAAGCAGTTACAATGTTTACTTAATTCGGTCTAGCAACATGTACAACAACCACAATAAGGGTTGGTTGATTCGATGTTAATTAATTGAAATACCAATGAGAACTTAATTGATGTATGCAAAATTATGATGCAGTTTAAATATTGATACGTGTTGCCGAGTATATTGTCTTGTGAAACACTAGCTAATGACTCATTAAGCTTAATTTTCTGTCTATAAAATTGTATTAATCCCTGATGGATAGGAACCCTTGAAAACTCGGAGCTGTTACATATTTTGAGACAGATAGAACCCGTCATCTAATGAACCTTAACAGTCTGTAATTTTAATTACATGTAAGTAAATTCAATTTAATGTAAGATCTCAGCCTACCGTATACTTAGAAATAAATATATCTTTATCTTTAAATATTGACCATATCTCATTCTTGACAGTCTATACAGTCTAAACCCAATATTATTTAAATATTTGATCAAAACAAAATAATATTTGGTCTTTAAAAATGAAGAAACATTGGTTAGGTACTTTAAAATATCATATACATCACAAATTGCGTCGTGTTCTCGTTACTCCAGCCAACTGTACCGTTATAACAAGATCATGTTCCGTGGTTTACATGAGACTACTTTTTGTGTCTGCTTCGATGGCAAAGTTGTAATGAATACGACGTCCAATGTATGTGTACTCGTAGAATCGTTCGTGTATTGTACCTCTATTGTTACTAAACACCCATATTAAGTAAACAAGCTTTATGATGACAGCAGACAATGGCGTAGCTATACCATTCAGGGCCCTTGGAAAATTTATAGGATGAGCCTTTCTTCACAATATAAAAATGGATAGTTCAGATAAGAATCTCAGAACTGAGGCCCCTTCAGGAGGCCTGGAGCCTGTAATTTTGCCACAGACGGCAGGGCAGAGGCCACCTAAATTCTTCCCGTGGGTAGAGAGGAATCAGACTATCGCTGAATAGAACTGAATCCAGAAACTTAAACTGCGATCTCTATCCACTTATCAAGCTATAGGAAATTATTGTAAACCTTTTTATGCGTAAGAAGTGAACTTCTTAGTTCAGTAGTAAAATCTCACGTACAAATAATGATGAAATTATCATTCACATATTTGAAGAATAACTAAAAATTTTCTTGCGACATATATTTTTATGCATATAGACGTATAGTGTTTCCTTTTTTAAATGAGAACTCAAAAGAAGTCAAGTTTAAACTGTCAAGCACCAAGCGGTCACCGGTGACCGCGACCTATTGTTCTTTAATTGTGTCTATAAAACCGGTACTCGACGAGTTAAGAAATAAAAGTCACGTAAAAACAGACGTATCTAATTTAAAAGTTGATCAAACTAATTTTCTTGTCGATTTAAATGTATGAGGTGAACCTTGTTTTTCGAGGGGAAAATCATACAATGACTTCTACTGCCCGGGTGAGGCGAGAGGGAGCGTCAGACTCTTACTGACTAAAAACCACCCCGTTCCTACTCCTGCACTTCGAGCCGAAGTCCCGGCAACCCGTTAAGTCCTCCGCGGTTCCGTATCAGCATCAGCCCTATTGAGTCCCATCTGTGGTGGCCTGATGGCTCTTTGAGACGCTCGGAAATGAGGTGATCCTAAAGACAGTAACTGTATATTTAAATGTATTTAGTACACTATACGTTAAAACATAACATAGGCAATTTTATCGCCGACAAAACTATAACATAAAACACAAACATTACTATACAAATTAATACTAACGTAGATATAACAAGTTAGTGTGACGTCATCACTATTAATAACTAATTACCACACAAACCCGAATAGTTGATAGGAACCGATAAGCGTTGTTAATTGCTAATTGTATGCAAATACATTGAAGATTATATTGCTGTCGATTGAAGGGATTATTGAAAACTCTTCGTTTATCTACATCAGTATTTAGAGTGTAGAGGTTTTTAGGGTTCTTTATTAGAATTACTGTATAAGAATCTGATTTTGTAGGCAGCAAAATAATAATTCTATTTAAATCTTGTTACAAACATTCAGTTGTTTTAGCTGTAATTCACAATTGGGATGATGACGGTGTATGAAAATTAAAAAGATAAGTAGTCCGTAAGTAAGGTAATGAAAAAATATTAGACACGTATTTTTTCATCAACAGAGGCATCAAAGAACTTTGTCTAAGCAAAATAGGACGGTAATTGCTTACTCCTTAGGTTTTTTTTATTACTATTAGAAATATCTGATTCAAGTACTATACAAAATTAACAGATTATCCGTATGTCGCACGCACGTGAAATCACAATGACATAATACAACATAACATCACGCTTTTACCCCGAAGGGATAGGCAGTGGTGCACATTACGGCACTTAATGCTACTGCATAATATATAACACCTACTTTTCACTATTTATGTTATGAGTACCATGTAATTAGGGGAGAGCCTATTGCCATATACCCGGCTATTTCGACTAATACTGAGATTTTTTTTTAAAACCCAGTTACTTTGCGTGACCTGTGGAAATCGAATCTCCTGACGGCAGTCACACTGGCAGTATTTCGGCCAATGAGGCAGTGAAATGTCAATTTCATAACAAAAAAAGATTATACGTGATATCAAACGTCATAAAAATGCTGCAACACAAACATGCCAGGAACTTATAAATAAAATTACAAACTCATCACCACCAACAAAAAACTTCACGAACTTCTGAGATTTCTAACTTCGTGCAGAAACTCGTAAGTAACAAACCAATTAATGAAAAAATATATACATCTGCAGGCCTTATTTTTTTCCTTATGTACTTTGGCACGAAGTACAAAGACCGGCCTGGGTTTGAGGACATATAATTTGGCCTGAGGCCCCAAGCTTTACAATTAACGGGCCTCGAATTTTACTTTGTTAAACAACACCTACTTGAGAAACAGTAGAATGGTCTTGAAAATACGAAACCAGTTCAAAAAGTAACCTTATTTCTACATTCTTTTACAAATTGTAAATATAGGAACTTTAATACATTCATAATTATAAAGACAAACATTTGAATGGTATAATTAAATGTCGAAAATGACGCCTTGAAACACTTTTTTTTTATAACTGGCAGTCACAATCAATTTCAATACTTTGAAAACGTCAGCAAATACAAAATAAATAATAGTCTGTCAGTCAGTCCGTCAGTGAAGCAAGATAAAGCTAGGTGCTCATTCCAAAATGTAGATTCGAATGGAGAAGAACGAGCAAGAAACTCTATTCGTTACTCTTTAGATAGATGCAATCTGCCTGAGTACATTTTTTCAATTTTACTTTTTCTAGAAATAAATCCACTACTAGAAATGGTAAGATTACAACCTGAGATTAATTTAAGTCCTTGATTCAGGTCCAATCATAATCGAATATTTAACATCGAATAGTTATGTTACTATCAGATTAAATTCTTATACAAACTTATAAGAGGCAATTATTTCAAAGTTTGTTACTATGAATCTTATGTAGACAAATATGTCTATTAAAGTATGGAACTACAAAATACTGACTTTGATTCCCTAGTTGCATAGTTTCTTATATGTGTGAGAGAATGTACAAGTAAAGTTTATAAGTTCCCATGTATGAGCGAACCTATCGCCTTCCGAGATAAAAAGAATCTTCAAAGAATTTACATTAAAAAGTTTAGGTTATTTTTTACTAAGATATTCAATATATTGAAAGTTAAAAGAAGAAGCATGCATTACTTCGATATAATCGTTGAAATATATCGATAGCCACTTTTTTTCCCTATTGCAGCAAAACGCAAAACTCTACCAGCGCTAAACTCTATAAATAGCCTTCGGGTACACGTTTATCTTCATTTTATACTGATTTGCCACCAAAGCTAAATAGAAGCTGAAAACTGAAGGGATACGCAAATGCAATTTTTTTTAAATGTTGCTTTCTATGAAGATCTATTGAACAAGAAACTGAGCGTACTTCTTTAACCCTTTGAGTACCGTCATTATAGACACAATTTCAGAACAATAGGTTGCTGTCACCGATGTCTCGCGGCGTTTGACAGTTTAAAATACTTGTACTTTTTTAAGGTCATTTTATTTATGGCTGTTTTTCAAATTGTTACAGATGCAGCTACAGACAATATTGAAGAGAAATCTGGTGATATATATTAAGCAAAATGTAAGTACAAACATCGACAAGTATCGAACATTAAATAACATTTGTTTCCAGTAAACAACCACGGCTAGTAATTATGCTAATTAATATGTCCTCTCAATTAACAATGATTTAATTTTGCAGTACGTGATACCGTGTGGTTTTGCTGTTTGTAGCGAATTTGGTGATTGGCAAACAAAAAAATATATACAAAATTGGTAAATTGTAGTCAAAATTTCTTAATTACGAACGTAGCTTACTTTGCTTATCGAAATGTAGACTTTACTCTTTAGATCCGCTTATAGAATGACTCGTTTATTTTGACGCTTAATGAAAAATAAACTATATGCTTTTTAGAATAAGATTGATATTTCTATTAAGGAATAGAACGGTAAGAGCGTTGCTTAATTTTAAGACGGAAACTATACACTAAGATAATACCTCTAGTTTTAGATTAGCTAGGTACTAATTCTAATATACGCACTACGTTTAGAATAACCTAGTTAGTATCTGATTAGAACACAACCAACATAATTTATTAAGATAGGCTTTGAAAAAATAGTGATATGTCATTTTGAATATCCATATGCAGATGCACCAATCATGTTTGATTGGCTATTATCACTGTTTTGTTAAAGCCAATCAATTATAATAACAGATAATTTATGTAATTATAATTATGTAGATAATAACATTCAGAAAAGTTTAGGATAGGATTAGAAAATAACGTTAACAAAGGAAATATACTATGTCATTGAACTCCATTTCAATCCACTGAACAATTTAACAAATAAAGGTCACAAATGTTATTCTAAATACTTCTAAATAAAATCAACAATTTAAATAGGTACTTCAATTAAAAGTCTCCATAATTATAGTACTACGCAATTTCAAGGAAAAAGCCTTTCAGCTCCACAATCTCGATTATAATAACCACACAGGAGTCATTAGCGTGAATAAATTAGCATAAAATTCAATTAATCCACTACTTAGTGCAGAATCGTTTAAGAAACTCTAGTCTAAGCATCCTCCCCACTTTGTACGTAAGTAAAAACAAACAAAACCTACAAGAACTAAAGAGGTACGTATCTTCTAAATGGTTCGTATTTAGCAAAGTAAGTACATAAGTTTGGTACTATTTGAGTTCTTAATTGAATGGATTGTAATGAACAATGAAAATTTTGTGGAACTAGCTTAGACGTTTGTTGTAATATAAATATTTGTTTACTTGTATCGTAGGTTTCTAAAAGTTCCAATATAAATTTAAGTGTGGGAGAGCCATGCTTCGGCACGAATGGACCGGCTCGACCGGAGTGATACCACGGCCTCACAGAAAACCGACGTGAAGCAACGCTTGCGTTGTGTTTCGTCGTGTGAGTGAGGTTACCGGAAGCTCAATTACCCTCCCCTTCCCCAATCTCACCAATTCCTGAATCCCCAAAGATCCTCAAACTCCTAATCCCCAAAAAGGCCGGTAACGCACTTGTAACGCCTCTAGTGTTCCGGGTGTCCATGGGCGACGCCGATTGCTTACCATCAGGTGATCCGTCTGAACGTTTACCGGCTCATGCTATAAAAAAAAAATAAAAAAAATAAAATCGATGCTCAATATAGTAGATTTTTAACTTTGAACATGTTTTCAAACATCATAATATAGTTGTATGTACACTTTTGTTATGTAGATTGTGGAAAATATTGTCTTTTTCTACAATGAAAATACTATAACTTACATGCTCACTAAATCTATACCAACATAATCCTTGCTAGGAATATAAATCCGACAAAACAAGGATCAAATCTACAGCCACAATCTCACACAAATCCAGACCTACAAACAATCAGAAAGCAATAAAAAACAACTTTCTTTCGACTTTCACAGTCCCATCGTCAATTCAACCCTCAAGTCTGTCTAATCTTTTCGCAACGATGTTCTAAAACCAATAAACAGTACAATAAACAATAAAAAGGTATGTCCGTGTACCATAAAATGGTACAGTACAAGTTTTATGGCCCTTCCGACATGATGCGTCGTTATGTCTCCTCCTTTTAACTGTTTCAACTGTCTTTTATGACATATCTGACTACACGGGTGATGTACTATTACATTAATGTTATTTCCTCAGGTACAAGATTGTGAACCCATATAATTATGTACTTTTATGGATATGCTTTACTTATAATGTAAGTACGAGATGATTACAGAAATAATTTCATTGTTTTTAATGCCAAAATTAACTTTTGTTTCTTTTAACTTTACAATAATTATTTCCTTGCTAGGCTCTTCTTATTTTTATTTCAAATTCAATAACAATGAATGTACTTACCATAACGCTTGATACGTTTCTATCGACTCCTTTGGTTACAAAAACCTTTTAAATTGCGAGCAAGTAAATTGCAATGGGGAATAAATATTTGTGTAATACACAGATAGTTGTTAGAGATCGGGATGTTTATGTTTGGATATTCGCCAAAACGTAAAACAACGAATAACCCGAACACGGTGGAACTTTTTACACAAAAAACATTTTTGCTTTTGACTCGCAACCAATGCATGTCTGTGAATAAACGTTCCGTTAGAGCTTTGAAATAATCGAGCTCACCTGAAATCAGAAAGATATCAGCTTGTTTAATCTCTCATAAAGTACGTTTCAGTTTAGATCCTTGGGATTCCTCGTTTCGAACCTAGTGGTGGAATTAATCTAGTATAGAAAAAAAACAATCTGCCGAACATAGTACCTCCTCCTTTTTTAAAGTCGGTAATTACTTTCTACATCACATTCATAATGTATTAACTCGTCGAGTACCGGTTTTATAGACACAATTAAAGAACAATGGGTCGCGGTCACCGGTGACCGCTTGGTATTTGACAGTTTAAAGAGAAATGGGTGTTACGTAATTACATTAATGTAATAGTTTAGTGCGTATAGAAAAAAAAATGTTTGCTACTATAAGTTCACTTAGTCTCCAGTTAGTATGAAAAATGTTTGGCAATTAATAAACCGGAGGCTATCACATCAAGTAAAGCCTAATAATTTACATTCACGAAACTATTTCAGCCAAGGTCTTCTGGCTGTCCTACAAAATGTTCCTGTCAAAATAGGCCGTTTTATATTGAAATTAATGATGTCGCGTGGGCACTGCGTAGGTACCTAACCCTTTTCGCTTGAAGACAGTTTTTACGACTTACGTAAGCGTGAAACATATGATTTTCAAAGTAAGGGAACCCCTACTGGGAGTTGAGCAATTTTTTTCCGGATTACGTATTACTTTGACACGAAGAGAAAAAATACTCTTCTCTCTTAGTACATACATACATACATAACTTCAGGCCTGTCTCCCATGGGGGTAGGCAGAGACTAGGGAACGCCAATTACTACGATTCCTACATACCTCTTTCGCTTCATCAACAGCCATCAATCTTTTCATGCATGCTCGTCGGTTAAGAATACTTTCTTAGTCTTTTGTAAAATCTAAATCAAATTGTTTTCGGTTAGTTTAATCTAGGAACAAACAGACTGCACGGTTGGTGCAGTGGCTGAGGGATAGGCTGCCACGCAACGTATAGTGGAGAAACTCTTTGTGTGATCCACAAATTGTTGTTTCGGATCTGGGCGTCATGTGTATGTGAACTTTTATGTTTGTAAAAGCACCCACGACACAGGACAAATTCCCAGTGTGGGGTATCATTTAAAAAAATCCACTTTTACTGTAAGACTATATTAAAATGAATAATAAAATTGTTACATAAATCAACTACCTTCCTTTCAAAACTCAATCAGAGAATTTCAACTCGAGACCTGTAAATGTTCACTTCGACACACAAACTAAGAAAACCTACATATGTATAATTGTAATAATATAACCATCAGAAAAATTGTCCTGAAGATAGGACATTATTATGTTCAAAGTTTTCAAATAATCCCGACATTATCTGACCTCCTTAGCAGAGACCTTCTCAAAGTTTACAACGTTTTGCTTTCATTTATCATTCATTAGACCTCGTTATCTCCAAGTTTTTCTTATTCAAATTAGATGTTAATTCTTTTTTTACATTGATTTTTTACTTCAGACCTCCTTAGTATAGAATCAAGGGTCTTGAGTTTGTTAAAGACAAGGTTTACATAGGACTGTATTTGTTTGGTCAAATGAGCAATGATGACCGTTGGTAATAGTTATTTTGACCTTTTCGAAATGGTTGCTTAAAAGAAATACAAAGAGACCAAAAGGCAGTGGTTTGTAGTACTAGTAGGTTCCTATATTTTATGTTAAATAGCTTTTTGGAAGGTATAATAAACGCAAACGTACCTAATAATTAATATAATTGTTCATTAAATTTTACTAAAACTAACATGAGACAGACAGACAGAAGAGGAAAACCCCCTTTATTATTATAGTTCTAGAAGGTAAAGTGGTGTCCTCTCAAAAGTCAAGTGACAGATATCCACAATCTCGAAGGTATCAATCGTATCTCTCATGAGTATTTGAATACTTTGAAATCGAGTATGTAAACCACTAGCAATCAATACATTATCTGTATTCGAAATTAAGTCGAACAATACTACAAAATACAAAATAAATATTTTTGAAATACGTTACGGTAATGAATACTGCAATCTGACCAATGAAATGCCGAAACACGATAATATATTCATTAGCAGTGAGTGAAAACGTGAAAATTTCAATACCTTCGAGTGACTTCCTGAAAATAGATCAAGTACTGAAATGTGAACCAAATAGGTCATACGAAATTCTTTATATTTTATAACTTTCCAAATTTTTAATATAAATGTTTTAATATAAATCCAAATTATTCATCAAATTCGAAAGAATTTAAATCAGTACAATCATTGAAAACTTCTACTTGTAGGTAATAATTATACCCCTTAAAATAACGAGAGTAAAATAACTGGTGTTACAAAGTGTTACTTATAGCTTATAGCTATAATCTTCATATTCATTATAAACAAAACTTTTTACAAACGAAATATGTAGGTACATCAAATAAATTACAGGTACAGAATCAAAGCATAAATATCGAATATCGAAACATCAAAGCGGTGATCATTTCCGATAATTATTTCGTGATTTCAGCATACAATAAAATCACGTTCGTAAAATGCAGTTTCAATGTTGTACAATGCTTAATGGAATATGTATAGTATCGAAATTCATGATTTATTTATTTACTAAAAGAGAAATAAATTGTATTGCCGTAAAATAGATATTTATGTACTGCATTTTTTATAATAATATGAACTACCTAGCTTTTTAATTGCGGTTTCATACATAGCTTAATTAGTTTTGACACAAATCTATCTTCTTCAGATTAAGCTATTTGTAACATATTTTTTATGTCACAACGGTGCCAAAAAAGCACGGCCCACTTGATGATAAGTAGTTACCGTAGCCTATGAACGCTTGCAACAAGACCATTGATTTATTAATGTTTCTTTATAATGAGGTACATGTTTATTATAGAAACTAACCCTCCAAAATTTGAATTACCATTCAGAAGCGGCATATTTGAATCAAAGTTGTTACAAAGTCGGCAAAAAAGTCCAAAAATCGGCTGTGACTCTCAACAGTGACGTATCAACCAAAATTTCATTCTGCGTTTTATATATACAATAATATAATTTATTATCATCCTTCCGTAACACCGAATCATAGACAGCTCCATTTATTTTTAACCCATATAAAACTGTTTATTATCATCAGATCATAAAATAAAACCGTCCTGAAGGTCTCGATTATTTGTTTCACCGCCAAAAATACTTTTGAATACATTGCTATTTGGGTACGGAGTTCCTGACAAGAATTGTTTTGTTACGTTGCGCGATTGGGACACGTGTGCAATGAAAAAACGTGTAACCTACACAGCGATTTTTAGTGTTTTTTTAAGAGGGGAAATCATGGAATGACTGCTCCCACTTGGGTGAGGTGGGAGGGAGTGTCAGACTCTTACTGACGCAAAACCTCCCCGTTTCTTTTCCTGCACGTCGAGCCGGATCCCCAGTAACCCGTTAGGCTCTCCGCGACAGCGATTTTAAGGGTTGAGCTAGCAAAAATCAACTGGTGATTTTGTTCGTAGTCAAAATGGATTTATTTTTTCGACTTTTCCACAACACTATTGTTTAGAGTGAGAATAATCTACGTAAAAAGTGCTCTTCATTTTTTTCAGTATAGATCTCGGATTTCATATGTATTAACCAATTATCCATGTATATTTTTCTTTCATCAGCCATTTTACAACCAAGTTTAAAATACCCCACGACCAATTTCACAAATTTGGTTAAATTTAAATTTGTTAAATAAATGTACTCTGACCTGTTGGTCAGAGTATATTTAAGAACTTGCTACAGTTAATCATACTTTCTAAGCTACTGCCCTAATATATATTTGGCAAAAATGGAACAACAATAATATAATGAATAAATAAATAATATTTCTACTACTGCTTTCATTTTGATTAACAAAATACTCGAGTGTCTGTTGCTTAAGATACCTAATCTTGAAAAATTGAATTGAAATTATCTTGAAGTAGTTTTCTCATCACATTTTACGAGTTAAAATCTAAAGAAATTATGTTGATGTATGAAATATAGGTACCGTCGCGTCGTTTGTTACCGTCTTCTGATGCAGATTAACTTTAGTAATCACATTAGTCGTGTCTAATAAATAATGTTCTTAGTTATTTAGAACATGGACTCATAAAACTGTTGTACATATCAATAACTTAGATACAAACATACATACTCAGGCCTTTGCGCCATGAGAAAATATCAACTTAGAATATTAAGCGCCATTCAGTATGATCCTTAAATACTTCTTTCTCAGCTATTGAATTAAATATATCGTTTTTAAAGGTTTCTGTTATACCTCATAGACGTTTTACGTTTTTGATAAAGATATATAATATCAAAAAAATAATATGAAACGGCCCTCAAAAGTATATTCTAAAATACACTTTTCAATAACACAATTTTCTTTACCAACCTTTTCTTTGACAGCCTTCAATTTCAATTTTCGTAATAATAATTTTACGATCCAATTTTCCTGTTCCCTTGCATCATCAGACAATTTCTAGGTATTACCGCAAAACAAGGTACAACGGGGTCCCGAAGCCAGTTGGAGAAGATTTTGCTACCACAAATCTAGGATTTCTCGATACTCAGGTTGCTGGAACTGGAATTTCAAAATCGGATGCTACCTAGCATCAAGTTTTAACAAGGGCTGTATGGGTGGGAAACTCGATAGTTCATAACTGGATATCGAATAAGTACAACTCTCGAATAAAATTATAATATCGAGCATAAAGTTCTCGCAAGTTTAATTAGATTAGTGGAAATTTCCGACCGCGTTATGGTGTGATTAGGCTGTTATCCCATGGGTTGTTGCAGAATTGCAGACCACAGCAGCACGGGATTAATTCGATAAACAATATAATACCATGTGAAAATATGATGTTGCCATTTGCTTATCTATGCTATGATTTACACACTACGCTTCTATAGAAGCGGTGCGTGCATGAGTAAAAATCAAACATTGCAATATTTATCTTGAATCTATAAGATAATGAAGATCTTGACTATTTTGGACCTGCAAGAAATAATAATTAACAATAATACCATACCGGTCCCCGGAATAGACATCACATATAACAAAATTACTATTCAATATACCGTGCTTAAGTACATGGAATAGAGTAGGTATAGTAAATGTGCCAGTGCCAGTGCCAGAAATCTATACCCTCTAGGTTTCTTTTAAGTGGGGTTAATCATCGAATGACTGCTCCCGCCTGGGTGAGGCGGGAGGGAGTGTCAGACTCTTACTGACTAAAAACCACCTCGTTCCTTCTGCACGTCAAGCAGGAGCCCCGGTAACCCGTTAGGTTCTCCACGACAAACACTGTAGGTTTAGATTTCTTTTTACTTAGAAATAAATCCTTTGCCACATTTCATACTCACAGTCCCTTTGACTAGTATCAAAATTATTGAGCACTAACTGTATTTTGCTTTAAAACGTCTCTAGTTTGCTCAAATGACCTCTGAATCTTACTCAAATGAAACTCGCTCAATTCTACGTATAAAGATTAAATGATACGTCGGCACTCAAAGGAATCTTCGAACGAATTTATTGATTAAATCTTTTAAACCGATACAATCTTGAAAATTATATGAGATCTAATAATACTATTTTGAAATATTTAAGTAACTATCAACATCAACAGCCTATAAGTGGCCTCTGCTGACCAAAGGCCTCTTCTCACAAGGAGAAGGTTTGAGCATTAATCACCACGCTTGCTCAATGCGGGTTCGCGATTTCAAACTTAAAATTAAAAATTAATAGCCTAGGTTTACTCACGATGTTTTCCTTCACCGTTTGTCAGTGGTGTTTCAATAATGTTGGAAAGTACACATAACTCAGAAAGCATAACATTGGTACTTGCCATTGGCAGGTTTCAAAGCCGTACAATTATGTGCCACCACGACAAGCCCATAAGTAACTATGTATAAATCAAATTAGATACTTAGTTTTGACGATTGACACAAAATCTTGCTGACATAAAAGCCTTGTTTAAAAATGGGTAGGATTACAAACTAATTAATATTACCATAACATCACGCCTTTTATCCCCGAAGGGGTAGGCAGAGGTGCACCTTATGCGACTGTACAATGTCAGACCCACTTTTCACTTTATGCTATGAGTCCCATGTAATAGGAGACCTATTGCCATATACCGGGCACAATTCCAGACTCTGTGCTACTACTGAGAATTTTTTAAAAACTTAAAATCTCCCGACGCGGGAATCGATCCCGAGACCCCTTGCCCGGCAGTCGCACCTGCGACCACTCTGCCAACGAGGCAGTCTACTTATTCATCTAATTAATAGTTGCTCCAGTCAAACTATAATTATATCTATCCTAGAATCATTCTTTCAATTATTTGATTGACGAAGCTTCTTCAAACACACTTTATAAACATCAAAATTACTTATGAACTTATGAACTCACAAAAGCGTATGGAACAGCAACAATAGTTTCGATTCCAAATATTCAATAATGAACACTCGACATTGACAAGGCTGACAATACTGCTCTGTACTATAACAATGCATGTCCAGTATCGAACGGACATGAAATGTAACATGATGCCATCAAATATCTGAATTAAGCCCTCTCTTGCTTTACGAAGAGTGATATTCGTATGTACATTGTGCATATAATATGGATTCAGACAGTATGGTGCAGTTTCGAATAACATTGTCGAAGGATTATAAGTTTCATGACATTTTTTAGATAAATAATTCCTTTTTTTGTATTGATACTGATATTAACTGAGAATGAAAAATAATATTATTGCCATACCATGTTAAAAGCGCTGCTGTTTTTTTTAAAAGCATTTACGATATTGTCTGTTAATACGTCATAAGCTAGATCCTTTGCTCGTGCATTGTAAGCCATCGTATACAATCAACAAATAAGTTTCAAGGAATTTGCATTCATTCACATTACATGAAGCTTTGTTTTATCCAAATTACTGTTCAAACAACAACTAACTAAACATTTCCGATGTGCCATTAAACTGTTCCACTTTGTATGTAAGTTTATTTGCGCTTGACAGAACATTTCGTAATGCGAAAGTTGGTTGTGCGTTCAAAATTCAGTGATGTTAGAAACTCTAATTTAAAATTTACTACGAGAAAATAGCTTACGTACAATCTCAAAAATTACACAAACAGTAAAGTGATCATTTTTATGTTAAAATTCTATCCGAAATGGAGTCTTTTACAGCAAAATATGTCGTTACAGAGAGCGTATTATTTGTTGAGGACTAATTGAATAAAGCGGCCCAAAGGCCGACGGGAGCTGCCCGCTGGCGTCGGGACGCACCCAACAAAATTCATTTAAAACTTTACGCGTCCCCATCAATCAAAAACCAATCTAAATTGAACAACATTCTCATTTGTTCAGGGAGTATTCTCTAAAAATGTTAAAGACTTAAAAGCAACCATTCGGGTGAATGCTATTATTCCGGTATTACGAACGAGGGAATAAACTGCTTTTATGATTGCTGCCGGAGGGTGCACAAAAGAGGAAAGTCCGACATGAAAATTAATTGAGAAAATACCTGACAAGCACAGTAAAATTGGCTTGTGAAATGTCTAATTGGTCGTGTTGTATGAAACAGGTTGGTAAGCCCTCTTTGCTAGGATTTACTCCTCCTCGAATTCCTACGTTCCATGAAACGGGAGCATAATATTAGCAAAGTTGAATGGAGATATTATTTCCTACCGCAATTCAGATGATTGCATTTCGCTGTAGAACTTAATTTGTGCGCACGGAAATTGTAATGCTAATAGTGCTACAAAATAATTATTTATAACTTTAAACGGTTTATTTTAGTGACTGTATGTTCAAGAATTCTGGATTTGATATCCATATGAAAATATATTTTTTTGCAAAATCCACAAGACCGACCTATGACAACATGTTTTTATTGTATGCCACATATGTATGACAGTCCCATATACTTCAAAACTTTCACTTATTCACATTATACGTATAATACTATATAATTATATTACAAAAACCGCAATTAAAACATCGAGTGAACTTAATTTTCCCTTATAAACAGCTAGCGCCATCTGTGAAACAACGCGTTGAACTTGTACAACCATTGCAAACTTTGTACAGTGGGGACACTGCAATGCCATCTACAGCTTTCAGGAGAAACTATGCTTGAAACTCTTGGCGCTTTTCATTCAAAGTGCAGAAAACTGTCGCGATGTGGCGCTAGGTTTGAATTAACTACAACTTATGGTTTTACCAATTATGATAAAGACGTACCTACATATACGTATATTATGAGACCACTGGATATACATATATACTAAAAAGGTTAAAAATTATGTTAAAAAGTATAAATAATTACATATTTCAAAAAAAAAACTACAATAAAAGAAATCTAAATACATACTTTCAACTGACAGGTATTCAAAATTTTTGATATCTCAAGAATAATTTTGTGACGTGTGACGTAATAAAATAGAGACCTTTATTTGTTACTTTATGACGCTGAACACGGATCTTCCATTTATATTTTACATAATTAAGGAGGAAGTAATGGCGTTTATTTCCTTTGTTTGTATAAAGAATTTATACAGGGAATGTTATACTCTCGGGAGTATCTTTATATAGGATCGAGTACTTAGTTAATGTTTATGTAGGCCGTTATTTTAAGGTAGGATAGCGATAAAAATTAAAACAATATTAGCGCAATACAGACAACACAAATACACTTATTTCCTCTACTTTTACACCAACTATCTTCACAAACACACAAATACTTTTACTATACTCAATTTTATTTTTAAATCTTCAACAAAATTTCAATTTCAGCAATCTACTTAAGACGGCCCCATTCTGCAACAAATACGATTAATTTATTATACCTATTGTTTCAGATGTTCAAAGTGTTTGATGTGATAATTGTATGTGGGAATAACCCTCAGTTAGTCCTGACCTAATGACCCGGCTTTCGACATGCCTCAGTCCCCCTCACCTCGTCTGCGCCATTACAGGTCCCTGGAAACCAAGCATGGTTATATAAACCAAGCATGAAACCGTTGAACCAAGCATGAAATCATGAACATCGAACATCACCCGCAAAACACATGTATGAACCTTGCATGTAGACTTACAAAATGCTTTAAGCCCAAACTCTATATCCTAGCATGTCTTATAATATTAATTTAAATAAATAAAATTGACATTTAAATGCATGTTTTTCTTGACAAAATTCTTTAAACTGCACGTTTGCTTCGCTACACAATCTTTTGCTTTTTAATTTGGGTTCTGTTTTTTTTTTATTAATTTGGTCAGATAAATATGTATAATAAAAATGTGTCAGAAAAACTGGCTGTTAAAAAATATTATTGCTTAACTTCAATTAAAATCTTTAAGGCCTGAAAACAAAGCTAATGAAAGTTTGCATTGTTTTAAGTTTCATTTGAATTTAATATTCTCAAGGAAACCATACTTACCATATGCCGTCGACGTACTTTTTAATTCTCTTTGCATTTTCTGAACTTACTTCAATCAATCTGCACTTTCTTTAAAACACTTTCATAACAAACACTCATAAACATACCGTTACAAGACAATCTCATTATAATAATTATAAATAGAGATCTTAATCATAATAAGTAGTTCATAAGTTAAAGCACTGTAGTTATAGAAGTAGGTAGGTAACAATAAGTTTTTAGTTTAAACAGATAAACAAACGAAACCTTAACTGTAGATAAAATAGAACCTAATTAACTTTAGTATAAACAATAATTTAGTATAACATTAAATTCCCTATCGTAAATTAATTAATCTTCGATAAATTCTGAACTTTTACCAGAAAACGTTTAATTAATTTCCAAAACTTATCAACTTTACTAAAAGCCGTTTAAATCACTTACTTCAAACAAATTACTGTTTTTCGGCAAAAGTTCAGTCAGGTAGATGGATATACATAGTTTAAATATTAAATATACTACTTATTATAATATACGTTTGTATATAAGGATGAACAAGATGCTTGTATAAAATTCGACACGCGACGTCAAGTGTTCATTCCTATGTACTGACTTATCTATTACAAGGTACTTTAAGTTTACGAGTAAATTGAATCCCATTGTGAAGAGATTTCAAACTGACTGAGCACATTCCGCGTTTCCACTTCAGTAATATTAAACACCGCTTCTCAATCGTCAGTCACACTGAGGGGAATCCGCTCATCCGAATAACCGGCAGATAGGCATTATCAAAACATCATGCGTCGACTGACTGTACCGCAACAATAACAATCACATGCTTTTATCTAGCGATACGCACTTTGTGTGCATCTATCGTAAACATGTCTGCGAGGCTGTCGACGAATAAGGATAAGCGAAAACGGTTTCCATTGAATTCACGACGCTCTACAGAACACAGATCCTTGAATCATCCAAGTCCAAGATGACAAATAAATTCAACACTCGTCGGTGATAACCAATACAATTATAATCCAACAACAATATTATAGTATCTCATCAATTGTTTATTGATAATGTAATACACGTCGACAGCCAGGGGAGTGGTTATTACTTAATATCGGTAGTTCGGTTATCAGGCCGGTGATGCGAGCACAAGGGCGCGATATGTCACTTCACGCTTATTCGCACCGGCTACCGGGAACACGAACCACCATGTATCGCGGTATCAATTTTCGGAATAATAAATCGTCAGTTACACAAATATAACATTTTGTATAACATTTTTATACAAGTTTTCTAATAGTGCTTTTGTTTTGTACAGGACTATGACAGCAATATGTTTCGTTTGCAACCTACCGATACTGTCTCATCAAGTTGGATTGGTTTGGGCTGGAGGCAACGGCTGGGACGAGCTTACACGATCTACTTTAGAAGAATCAACTTTGAGACAAAGACTGGGCAGTCGAAGGGACTCGGCGGCACAAGTGTCTTGCCTGTCACCACCAGAACCCGACGTCGAAAATCAGCCCAGAGGTACGTGGTATTACGAGTGAAAAACACTTATTGACAAAATTACAGATTCATTTAAAATAATGCCGAGGTGGCTTTCGTGTTTTCCAATTATGTCATTAAAAAATCACTTATTTGTAGGTGGGCCCCGACGCCGCCGCTCCTCTTTGGCTCAATTAACCGACATTCTGCGCGAGTGGGGTGGCGGGGGCAGCGCGCCCCGACGCCAAAGAGCCCCGCTCTCCCGACGAGAGACCCTGGCGGACCTCGCCCGCTCCCTACCTTGGGCGCGGCACGAACCGCCACCGAGGCGCCGTCGCGACTCTTCAGCCGACTCCGGCATCAAATCCATGGCTTCCAAACGCCGCGATTCCAAAGCGGCACCTCAAGATTTTCGGGCCGATTTCCCCAATTGGGACCGCAAAGACTCAATAACCGTTATGCCAGCGAGAGAAAGGCGCATCAAAAGACGCGGTTCTGAGGAAACTAAAGAACGCAGAGACTCCGTAGATGGACATCGACATCGCCGGGATTCCGTTGTTGCTCCGCCACGTATAGTGGCTACCCAGAGAAAAAGGCGAACATCACCGCCTACCCCTGCTCCACCTTCCTTTGTTGATGCGTCCTCTGATCCCGGACCTTCGTCGCATATGCCATGTGTAACTGTAGTAGCTATCCATGAACCCAGCAGATCCGACGGAGAATGTCAACCTACAATGACAATGCCTACCATAATTACGTCTGCTGTGACACCCTCACCTACATCACCTACGCCACCTAATAGTAGTGCTACCCAAACAGCACAAACGTCTCAGACGACACAGTCTGCTCAAGCGACGCAAGTCACACCTGGTGGCCGTTCTCCTCCAAACTTAGGTGGACGTCGAGACTCTACAACTCAATGTGGTCGAGCTCGCAGAGATTCCCGGGCTGCGGCCAGCCCAACAAGACTTGGAAGACTGCAACGTCAAGCTACTGCGTTTGACGATCCAATAGGGCCACCTGGTACCAGGCGTAGGGATTCGGGACCATCATTAGGACCTGATGACGAAGGAAGGGCTCGAAGGGATTCTTTGAGTCCTGATTCTGCTGTACGACCGAGACGAGAGCGATCTCAATTAAGCCCAGATCGAGCTGGTGGTGGAGAGTTAAGCCCATCAACAGCAAGAAGACGAAGCCGACTAAGAAGACAAGCATCGTGTGCTAGGATGGGTCGAGCTAGGAGTCCAGAATCAAGCTCATGCTCCAGCCGAGACCCAAGTCCTTGTGCTCGACCACCTGAGAGAACAATGATTCGCAGACAATCTACAACTGAAGAAATTTTAATAGCTAGGGGTTTTCGACGGCAATCAACTACTGAAGAGATGATCAGATGTCGAAACTTTCGACGCCAAAGCTCACAAAGTGATGACGCGTGCATGCGGGCACGAGGTCGCAGGGACTCGTCAACTCAAATACTAGATGGAACTATTGGGACCATGACTGTAGAAACTACCAGCACCTTCTTCGATTCCAGCACGCAAACTGGTAAGTTTAATTCTTTTACAATTTTAAATATTTACATAAATATAAATTTAAATAGTTTTAGCTCTAATAAATAAGAAAGTAAATTTAGCATAATTAAATTATGATTAGGGTGATAAAATTATTTTTTTGATAATAATAATAATAGTTTCTTCAGCATTCCTATAAATATTCCATGTAACATTTTATAAAATAAATAGACAAAGATCAATCATTACTAGAAATCGGTCCTCAAAGTTGAGGTTAAAGTTAGCGAGCTACGAACAACTTTTAGCTAACACGCGCTAAAGAGCTTTTGCGGGACGTGAAACGCATTACAACAGCAAACTCAATCGCTATACGAGCACTACTCACTGACAACAGTGACGGCCACGTGCTCGGCCCCCGCCCCTTTTCAACAGCCAATCGATTCACGCGCATCTCGCTTGTCTCTGTCTTACAATACTGTTTTACCGACGGGAAGAAGAGGGTTGACGGGAGAATCCCTATTTGCCGAGGGAGTGGGGCCCGAGTGGCGCCACCGGCGAACCCAGCCGATTTCGGGCGGCCACTTTGAACTGGCAGCGCGGTCGCGCGGACCACGAAATGAGATGAACACGAGCGATCGGCGCAGGCTCGCCCGCCCGCGCCCTGTCATCTGTTGCCGAATGCTGCCATGTTTACTAGAACGAAAGTGACGTGCCGTACACAACGAATAACCTCAAATAACATAACATTGACAGCCTAAATTCGCGAAAAAAAATCGTGAGCAATAATTCAACGTAGACGTTACAACGAATCTTGTTTTCCTATAAAATACAGCAATAAACGTGTTATAAACTCGGTTTGTGTTAATAAATATTTTTTGACAATTCAGTCTGTACACTCGAGAAATATATTTTTATGGTATGTTTTGTTCTCGTGGCGTGGGAAGGTGTACGTGATAAGAAAAGTTTCTTATCAGGAGCCAGTGTAATTGGTGCAAAACAATAAACATTGAACTGTATGTAACCTGTAAATAAGTGTGACTATAAAGTAACAAAACACCAAGTAGTTTTCGTGTCGTAAATAAATGTTAGAGTAAAAATTAATATTTAAAATTTTACATATTAATATTTTTCACCGGATAATAAACTGTAAAATACTAAAAATAATTACTTTTGTACAAGTTAAATAACGTGCGTCAAAATTGAGCCGAAACGATATGGTAAGTGATTTAAACACTTGTAATAAAAAATAAATAGTTCTTTGGTGTTAAATCGAAGTAACGTACAATTTTATCGTAAAAAATTATTGTCAAACCCTCGTGCACTATTCAAAACAAATGCAATTACTTTCACTGTTTATAAAACTAAGATTAATTCCTGATAAGCGATACATGTACTATTTCTAAAAGTACCAAAACTCGCAAACAGCCTATGACAGCCTCTTTCTTTTAGCAATCACATTCAGGGTATCCTTTGATATAATTGTCCGCCCCACTGAAAAACGACAAAGGGATAGAGTCCTTTGAAAATCGAAATGGCATAGATATTGTGACCTTCTGCCACTAATTTAATAGTTCAGTGGTTTCTACCGAGTCCTGACTTACTCACACTTTAGTAGCTAGTGGCGAAAACTTTGTAAACTATTCCTTTTCACTTGTAAGGTTCATTATTATGTCTAAATTGATAGTGACGAGTATGTTATCTGTTAGTTATTTTGAATATAGTTTTCTAATACTGACTGATGTAGTGATCTTTAAGAGACGAAGCCTTTCAAGACAAAAAGAATGTATACATAGTTTTTAAAGAAGTTATTTTTTTTTTGTTTAAGTGTGTATTTTAGTGTCTAACAAACGCATTATTAACTAAAAGGTAATTACACAAAAGTACAAAATGTGACAAAAAATTTGGTTTAAGAACTTTCCTTTATTCATGTCAGTACATATTCCAGTTAGTCACTTTGTTAAGCAAGTTACATCAAACATGAGTAAATACCTAATTATTTATTTTAGATACCGATATGAGAAAAAACAAGTTTTCAAAAGAACCGACTCAATTAAATAAGAATAATATTTTTCTGCTTATTCAAACGTATATTTTCATTTGAAAACTTTCCCTTTGATGCCCATTTAAAGAGCTTAGTATTATTTCTGTTACAGTAAAAATGTTTTGATGTTATACGTCTATTTAATAGTACATTGAGAAACACTATAATCCTAAATTTCTATTTGTAAATTGATATTCAAAGGTATCTGTAATACGTTAAAGTTTTTGCGCTGAGCGTCGGGTCGCAAAACTTCAAAATATTAGTTACTAATAACGAGAATTTTCCAAAAATCCCGTCTTTTGAGTATTGTCCCAAATATATGAAACAAATCTTATTGAAGAGAAGTTCTCGATAATTGGCAGCCTAGAAATTGTTATAGTTTCTTTTTTTATTAAATCTTTGCCCTGCACTAGGATGTTCTCCTGTGTCGAAGGTGCGTTTACAAACATACAAGTTCACATCCACATGACACCCTTTGTTGAAGTTGCTTTAGCGTCTCATTACTCTATAGAAATATAAAGTCACCATAGCGGTGACCACTTAAGGGCAATATAAGTGTTTTCTTACCTTCTAAACACACATAAAAGTAGCAGTTCCATTTTCACATAAAGGGCAAAAACGATAAAATACTCAGAACATAAAATGTTTCCAATAACCAATATAAGACGCCTGCTTTATTTTAATAACGATATCCATTAACGCATAGAATATTGAAGCAACATTGTAATAGACTAACATCAATATTATCGCCTCTCTGTTCCTCGCCTATAAAAAGATGAGAATACTTATTTACTACCAACTTTATTGCGTCTTCTATGATCACATTAATTACACTCACGTTTCTATGGCAATATTCAATATCTCTATATAAAAGTCCCACTTTATCTCATACTCTCTCCAGTCTCTTTATACAACAAAATAAGTTAAATGGCCCTAAAATTTTATTAACTTGCAAAGTGATTCAATTCACCGAACATCTTATCACAATGTACTATTTATTCGCTTTCCGGGGAAACTTTATCGAATTTATAAGCACATGAATTAATGAACAACTCCGAGAATCACATAAATTAATGATAAAAATACAAAATCAATATTGACTCTTAAGTAGCCTGACAAACTTTTATATCTCACTCGAAGGCCATTTATCAAAATTTGTTCAAAGAAACACAATGAACAGTTGACTATCTAACGTTTTGGCTTCGAACCTTGTTCGAGCGGCATTAAAGTGTCAAATAGTTTAATCTATGATCAATCAGAAGTTTGTCGCAGAAAAATTGGTTTTGGTAAAATGCAAAAGAAAATCTCAGTCGAGCAAATAAAGAAGTGTCAGTTTGCTGTCTGAGTAACCTTTTACAAAGAGAGGACCCTCTTCATCAAGTTAGGTGTTTTTGTTGAGGTTGTCTAGTTTATATTGTTGAAGAAATAGCGTTGATCAATAATGCATTATGTTTGAAACATTGCGGACCCGCTAAGAATACCTAAGTGGTTGTCACATGTTACGACAGGGGTCTTCAATAACTTGTTAAAATGTTAAGTCGGAAGTTGCCGAGATACATCACTGCCCCTGGCGCGGTGCCAACAGCGAAATTTCGCTCTCACTTTTTAATAAATGTCACTGTAGTTTCTGGCAACACTGCTTTGAGATAATAAAGTTTTAAAGCACTATTTAGTGTTGCCAGGCTACAAGTCAAAAAGTTAGTGAAGTAATATGCAGTTTGCTAAGGATCTTGTAAAAGCTATTAACTTAGTGTTATCGTGTAGTGTAACAACCGCAACACGAGCCTCATAAAATGTAATAAAGATTAAATTCAAGAAGCACGTGTGTTTATTACCTTTTAACGTTAAACAGTTTAGGACAAGTTGTTGATGGCTTTTGATGCAGTTACCACGTTAATTTCATTTTGTTTGTTACTAGCTATCATAAACTCAAACTGTGTTTTCAGATTTTGGTCTCAATTTTTATTTACATTTATTTCGAAATGCCCAAAAAACTTAATTTTTAAAAAATTAGGCCGGTTAGGTACTGAATTAACTAATATTCGGGGGTTACTCATCACGCTTAAGACCGCACACGCTGTTCATGAGGAAGAACCCTTATGTGGTTCGAAACTAGTAAAGCTTTTCTCAGTATTTGCACGTGAGTAACCCGCGACTATTAGTTAATTTAGTATATGTCACGATTAGATACTTTTATAAAAAATACTTTAATAAACTAAACTTTAAATAAACAACACACTTCTGTCTTGTTACATATTTAAATTCACTTTTCCTTGTTAACCACGTTAGGCCGGCCATAGAATTTTTATTGCTCAATTATTATAAGGCAAAGCTTCATTTTAGGAGCAAACTGAACACCCATTTGTTTTCTTAAGAGTCGGTTATTTTGATTTATAAGGGCAACTTGTAGGTCTGTTATATTTTAATCAGTAACACAGCTACAAAATTGTGTTTAGCTAACAAAGGTACAATAGCAGTGAAATTGCGAATATTTAATACAATGATACTTTTATGTTTTATGTGCGCAAAAGTATATTTAGGGAATTTAGGGTGAGGATCCCCCAAGTAAGTGATCACAGTGAGTTACTGTCCAGCAGTTACACGTCGATTATTACTGTTCGTGTTAAGTAAATCATAAGGAGAATTTTATTTACCTTCGTGACGTCGTACTAGTCGCATCATTAGTCTGTTCGTTTTGGAATTGAAAACAATCCCCTTATAAACTGCCATAGAAAAAAACATTGTAGTACTAACACGGAATCTAAAATCCTTCTTTATAGAAGACCAATTTGCCACGTAATAAAACTGATAAAACATTGTCAATCATGTTTTATAATAGCTATAATAGTTAATTCAGTATGTCTCACATACTGAATTAACTGAAAATTACGAGTTACTCACATAAAATCTGCTAGTCTCGAGTACCGCCGCAGCCTACTGTCGACAGGACTGCGCGACATCGCCGCGACCGCGCACACTGCTCATGAGGAAGAGTCCCTCTGAGACTCGAAACTATGTAGTAGAGCTTTCCTCGGTATACTTACGTCACTCGTAATTTTTAGTTAATTGTCAATCATACCATATATTTATGGAATAAATTCGAGGTAAACCCAACAAAACCCTTTCGAAGCTATCAGAAAACCGTTTAAAGTCTATCCCTTCTATCTCTATTATTAAATTGACTTATCAAGTACTCTAAACTGTTCGCAGACTAAGTTGTTTAAGTTGAAGTATCGATTTCATTCGATGACTCTTATTACCAACTAAGTGAACTATCGGTAAACTTAAGACCATTAAGTATATGAGCGGTTTTAAAGTTATATTATCGGAAACTAGAGATTGTAAGACAACGTCATGCCTTTTTAATCCCCGTAGAGGAAGGCAATACATAAATTATACAATATAAATGAGTAAATAAACAAAGAGGTTGAGGCAATTGCCATGTCCTGGGGACAATTACAGAGTTTGTACTGTTGCCAATTTTTTTTTTCGAAAACCGAACTAAATCGAACCCGAGACCTCTTGGTCGGTAGTCGCACTTGACCAACGAGATAGTCAAAAGTAGAGGTACAATATTTCTTGGAAAGTTGAAAACAATAATAAATGGCAAATAATTCAATTTCTAAATAGGTCATTTCCGTAAAATACCCCCTGTGCTACGTTACCTTAATTTCTCCCAGGTGCTATATTCCTTTCTATCATAGCGTGATGTTTGATCATTTATAAACTCCCTTAAGTATTAGAGTATTAAATGCATAGAGAAACTTTATAAACTTAAATTATATGGAGAAACCAGTATCTAAAACTCGCCATACAAATAAGAATAATTATTTTATTCTTGTTATTTTTCACATTTACCTATATGTGGATTTTGCAGGGTATTTTAAATTGTTCTTTAGTGGGCATAGTGTGACAAAGGTAGTTTTAATTACGACTATTTTCTCATGAGTTTACTCAAATAACTTGTTATGATTAGAATAACAAGATTTTAGCCCAGACACAAGCAGGTTTTTTAATATAAAGTTATCTATTTGTCACTGTATTATAAAAAAACTCTTATATTAAAAGTAATAGGCCTTCCCCTACTGAAATAAGCTACTCATTATGAATAATAGTACCTATTATTATTAAACATAATATTAATACAATCTCAATATTACAGAACCATCTCCGCTATACGACAACAACCATTACCATGAGGAGTGCCTACGCTGCAACTCCTGTGGGCTGAACCTCACCGGACCCAACCAGGTTAGTACTAAGCTAACATGACTTGTTACAATGGTCTTTTATTGTGTTTATATTTAAATGTTTCAATAATACAGGGTGTAAGGAGAACGCTCCCAAAAAAAAAACTAGTGGTATATCCAAAAAGTAAGGAATTAACTCGTCGAGTACCGTCATTATAGACACAATTAAAGAACAATAGGTTGCGGTCACCGGTGACCGCTTGGTGTTTGACAGTGATGTTTATTCTTGATGTTTATTTTATGTAATAATAGTTGCAACTAACTGCTTAACCCGTCGTGTGTCTAAACGTGGATCCACGCGAGACACAATGTATTTTCTATTGTGTCTCATATCGGTGCATTCAAGCCGTTAATGCTGATGATACACGAATAACATGAAAACAAAACCGATTAAAATGGTAAAAACAAAAATTTTTATTCTGCCTTTTCGGAAGCGTTCCGTTTATACCCATTATAGTAAAAGATTTGATTTGAATATTGTTTCTGTAGTAAATGTATCATGTAATATATTAACTACTAAATACAATGTTTCATGGACTATTCAATCCGAAATTTATGTATTAAAAGCATAGAGCCCAAATGGTCCCGTACAATTCGGTTTCAGAGGAATTTTCTCCCACGGACCCTCCGATTGTGGATCGAACGGCAGAGAGCCGTGGTTTTCCCAGTGGGCTACAACATGGAATTCTTCAAGAGGGGAGTGAATAGGTTTCTTAGTGGTTGGCAAGACGCATGTGCGGGTGTTGCAGGCGTACATAAGCCACGGTAACCGCTTACCATCAGGTGGGCCGTGTGCGTTTTTGCCACCGTCATGGAAGAATGATAACGTTAGTTCTATTCTGCTATCCAGATAAATCAATCGACAAAACTTTAAACACGATTCCTGTTTTTCACCACTTTATCCTCTAAACGAACATTTTCAAGTTTGTTACGTTTGTAAAGCAAAATTCCTGTAATCTGTTCAATCCTTTCAAACCTGGTAAAACACTCGAATTCGATTTCGTTAATTCATTTAAATTGCTCTTCAAATCTCGTTCTTTGATTCGCTTGTGATTTGAATTTCTACTATTTTTATTTCCATTGGAATTAACTGTGTAACATTGTTATAAAGGAATTGAATAATTGAGTACTTTTATCTTTAGGTCTCGAATTTAAGTACTGAGTTTTCCTAGTAGGATTGTACTTTCTATAAGGATAATTGGCATATCTAAAAATTAGTAGTAATAATGATTTTGGTATTTGACTACTGACCAAATTAGTTGCTTGACTCTCATATTAAATTCGCTTCCTGGTAAAAGTGATTGTGCAGGCACACAGAATTCAGAAACAGATACCTATATATATTTCATATTCTGTAGAAATAAGTAAACGCAGCTTAATGTGGTTATTGACTATTTTGTAGTCATAGAATAGTCATGAAAAAATCAATGAACATTTTTGTCATTTCATACAATAACATATAACTGGGCATTCAGTACAATAGCGAATTGGCCACTAAATAACTGTTTGGACCAAGCAAATATCTTATGATATTCACAAAAGTATCATATTTATTGAAAAGATTCAAAGGATTCCGGAGAATATGTAGATCAAGTTTTTCCATCTCCCTTCAATATTGTGGTGAAATATTTGAATGTAAACCAAAGGATTTTCTACGCCTTTGTGGACTGGAGTAAGGGTTTTGAAAGGCTTCACCAAGACGAGGAAGTTTGAAGTGTGAAAACAAAAATAAGGAATTAAACAAGAAGTTTGTAAACAATATAGTAAGAGACTTTCTTCTTCATGGAAAGGGTTAATCCTCTACGTGAATGGTGCCATTTTGTACCAAATAGAAAAGGCAAAAGAAGAAAAAACAGGGGATATTATAATAATAGTAAAAATTATAATGTCATGGTGGCCCGAACGTTAAAGACGCCCGTCTCATGCATGAGAGTGCGGCTTCGAAACATGCCAACGGCAAGTACCAATGTGACTTTATCCGAGTTATATGTACTTTCTAAGATTATCTAGACACCACTGACAAACGGTGAAAGAAAACATCGTACGGAAACCTGGACTTATAATTTCTAATTATAAGTTTGCAATCGCCAACCCGCATTGAGCGAGCGTGGTGATTAATACTCAAACCTTCTCGGTTCAAGAAGAGGCCTTTGGTCAGCAGTGGCCATTTATAGGCTGTTGATGATGATGAAAAAATAATTCATGATATCAACACCAAGGGCCCATGACACTTCACTATTGCTAACAATAGGTCTCTTCTACAAATTACTAGTTGGAAACTGTAGTAATAGGGGCTTACTTTTGAATCCAATTCCGATCGATCGACATTGGTATTGTGTAATTTCATACTTACGAGTTGCAACACTAGCGCCCATTGCATCCGTATTTCGTGAATATTTTTGAACTAAATGGTATTGAGTTTAACTTTATATTCCATACTTTGAATGTTATTTTTATACCTGCGATAGAGGTTGTATAGTTTTGACACAGAATAATTATTTGAATTTTATTGACATTGAGATTGGTTTCAAGAGTAAGCACCCTGTTCAGGTTTACCACATAGCACTGCAGCGGGTTGATAGGAAAATAGCTGCATTAATTGCAACTTTTTAACAATCAAATACAACGTTTCAAGTGTCGTTTTAATAAATACCTGTGTGAATTGGATTCTCAGTACAACAAGTATATTTAGAACAAGAGTTCCATTCAATATACCCTTTTAGATCGGGACTGTGGAAACAAATACATTTGGAGTGGCTAATGGCAGACCCACCCTTATTGGACTATAACCAATATGGGGATGTTGTCGATACTGACTCGACCAATGTGCTAATAGCATACAGCCATTGTAATGCTTTCCTAACGTATACAAATTAACGAAAACAACAAAACCAACTGCAAACTGATTGTTTTTAATTGCTGTTGATTCTTGTATTACATTTTAACTCGTCGAGTACCGTATTTATAGACACAATTAAAGAACAATAGGTTGCGGTCACCGGTGACCGCTTGGTGTTTGACAGTTTAAGTTTGATTTAGTCTGGTTTTAGTATCAGTATAGTTGGACAAAGGTCCAAGCATAGAATTGAAATCCATGCTTTAATAAGGGTCACCAGATGATACATAGGCATTAAACGGGATAGACTAGGTAGATATAGGTACTTAGCATCAGTAAAAAAATTAAATAATAAAAAATATGGTAAACACTACAATTACTCATTCAATAGTATCAAACCCACTGAAAATAAATAGGTTATGTAGGTTATCAAACAAATTTTCTAGTTATTACCAGACCTCCACTGTTCTACATTAAAGTAATAATTTAATCGGCTTAAAAGTTCGTGTGGAAGCGTATAACTATGGAGTTGTCTGTGTAACGATATTATAGATAATAGTACCTAACAGCTATTTGTAATAAGTTCGCTGTTCGATATTTTATTTGTAACACTTAAATATTAACTATAAACTTTTATGGTGAAATTACCTAATGGGTAACAATTGTATTCAAATTACTTTTATTAAAAGTAAAAATCTACTAAATTTTTCGACTTAACACTTAGTAAGACACACAATGTTAAATACGTAGTATAAGAGTAAATGTAAATACGTTTTATTGGTCTTATAAAAGGCTATCGGAAATTCCCTTCCCGTTTCCCGTCGCCATAAAACATCCTATTCACATTATATTCCACTTAAGCAACTCCTTATAAATATTTCTTTCCATTCTTAGGACCAAACCTGGTTATACCTGGTCCACAAATAGTCATCAATCATTTTACGATTCTGTCCATCCGCCGCCGCCGGCGACGGTCGTCTGCGTACTCTTACCCCTTACTTACCCGTTACCCCCAAAGTGTGGACGAGCGGGAATGTGGCGAATGTTCCCTACATTATCGAGCTGTCAATCAAACAATCTGCTACTCTTTTGTACTGAAACATTGAGTAGGGTTAACCCACACAGCCTGATGAAATAATTATTACACTCTGGATTTTCCCTTCCGAACGTCAAGAGGTTTTTTGGTAACTCCATTCTAATGCCGTGATTGTAAGCTAATAGAAAATTAATGTACGTCGACACATAACGGGTTTGTTACATTATTTTGGTTTGGTGATAATGAAGGGTTGAAAGCCTTTTGAATTACAAAGTTAACTTCAACTTGTACAAAGTTTTGTAGTGCCGTTTCAACTTTGATTAGAGCTCTCTTAACCAAATCATAAACCAAGAATGATTTGGGTATTACAACGTTAGTGAAAAAGTCGGGTGTAAATACACCAATACTTTCCTTTCTTTCGGATAAAAGCAGCCATATATACAAAGAGTACCTCGTTAACCGAGTGGTCGCAAACGATTCCCGGGTCGGGCAAAGTACTACTGGGTTTTTTAACAAAAAAATCGAAATAGTAGCATGGAGTCTGGAATTGTGCCCAGTACCTATATGGCAATATGATCACCCACTATTATATGAGACTCATAACATAAATAGTAAAAAGTTAGTGTTACATTGTACAGTGGCATTAGGTACCGTAATGTGCACCTCTGATAAAAAGCGTGATTTTATGTACATAAATACAAAATATGAATAATTATAAAGCCCTGAATATTTCAGCATAGATACGAGGAAGAATACGTACATTCAAGTATCTACATGAGAGGTTAAAAATATCTGCTTCAGGATCGATCGCTCTTTTGGTGAAGATACGCTCCCCTACATCTTTGTGCCTCAGAGGGCACATCAAAATCAGAATTCATCGTAAAACCCGAAATTGTTAGACAAATATTCATAACAATAGGACACTAACTCTTGCACCTCTCTCCGGGCCTTTCCCTTACTATGTTGGGGTCACCATTGAGTATTAATCAGACCTTGTTGGATGGTAATACTATTGTTATTTGATGTAAGATTCTTGGCTGAAATTGAAACAGTTTTGTGGCTATTCATATGACAATAGGACGACTGTGCTTTAAGAACCGTAGAAGATTGTATGGAATATTTTTATCCACTCACCAAACAATTGATCTTGACCAAACAATTTCATATACAAATCCCATATAAAAAAACTTAGTAATTACAGTCCATAAGTCAGACAATATTCTTTCCATCCTAAATATTAAATACATTGGGAAATCAATAAACGATTCCGTGAACCTTACAACCTTATTAGCTCCCGTAGAATACGTATGACCTTGAACGCTGTAGGAAATAAAGCCAGTCACTTATAACAAGGACACGGAGATCTGAATTAATCAAAGATGTGGGAAGCCTGACGCAGAGTTATTACCGAAGGCGAATCAATCACGTAGAGAATGACGAAACAAATACTGAGATCTCTATTCAGTTGGACGATGGTTAGGGATGTCTCGCCTCACTATTATTATGGGGCATATTGTTTTTCGGCGAGGGGATCGATTTGTAATTAGGATTGGGTGTGAATATAGAAATTGTATTGTATTGTATGAATTGTAAATGAGAGAGTATTATTTATTAAAACAGTGTCTTGGGTCTTACCTAAAGATTTTACAGAAAAAGAATATGTGTCGAAAGAATCAACAGGAAACAAGTACTAAAACACACACACAAGGACACATGCACTACACATGGACATAATCATTTGATATTAGAGACATAAATTTTCAGATCGTTGCATTGTCTTAGATCCTCAAATTGTTACTGAGAATAGTTAAATGTTGCCGTCAGGAATGGTGTGGTAAACTCAATGCTACAAAAATTAAAAACGTTTCAAAACTAAACGCAGTAAATGAAGTAGAACTAAATCTCTTTGCAAGTAGCTTGTCCGTTACTGTTACTATAAAGAAATGAATTTACCCCGAAGCCTGGCTTCGGCTTTGCGTGATTAATCCCGGACGCTATCACGACCTTCCGGCTCAATCTCGATTTAGTTTATCCGCAATCTCCTTCATAGTTGATCTATTAGATATACCGAGCAATATTTCAAACAAGTGCAATATGTCAGAATATTCTAGAAACTAGTTTAGCTACCTCTTAGTTGATTTCTAATTCCAAGAAGTATTATTCATAATCTTAGCGACACAATGACTGTACAAAAAGTCTTTACGCCCAACACCCATTTCATTCTAACTCCTCAATATAAGTCGCACGAACTTATTGAAAAGAAATTTCGGACCATTGAAGTTTGGACCTTATAAGTAGGCTAATTAAAAACATCTTCATTATATCAACGTAATTGTCTTAACATCCAGAAAATAATGAGGGTAATAAATCAAATGAGGACTTAAGTCATTCATAATTGAGTTAATAGTAGCCCTTGTCTCAAAGTTACGTTTTTGATTAATGAGACTTTATTTGATTTATTTTGCCCGCAACTTTGTACAAATATAACGGCAATATTTTAAGAATTCCTGGCAAAAATGAGGTTAAAAATTTCTTTTGGTTTCTCTCATCAGCCGGAATAGGACCACTGCTGAACAAAGGCCTTCTTCTTAAGGAGGTGCTATAATCCCTGCGCTTGGCACATGGCTTCAGTTGATTGCCAACCTATGCATTTAATATAAATGCAGACAAAATTTAATAAAAGAGATTTGAAAGGGAAGAGAATTCAAATCTCAAGAAAACTTTTGACCCCACAGTTCTATTTTAAGACGACCTAAATCACAAAAGGTTTTTAAAAATAAAACTAAGTATGTCTGCCCTTTGTCTTAGTTTGGAATCAATCTCGACTTCTCTGTCTTTCTTTATTACTGATCTCCAAACTTTATTTCACCTTAAAAGTAACATAAATTACGGTATATTTTTGAGTGCATATTTTTGAAAAATATTTCTTTATTACGTAATGACCTTTTCATGAAACAAACCTTTGTCTCTATTTAAGGCCCCTTAATGACGATGACTATTAACAATATTAAATAGCGAATTTTCCTTATTTCTTAATGTTGCAATGAGTACAAGAGGCAATTCACTCCATTATCCCCAACGCGTTGACAATATTCCAAATTTTATATTTTGTCCCAAAATTTTAATATTGTCAAAATATTAAAAAAAATATTAATAACGTGAGAGGTTGTCGCTAAAGTGGAGTGAGATTTTATGCTCTTGGTCTGGGGTTGGGTGATCACTTTGAAATATCTCTATAGTTGTGTTATTCCAGAATATAATCGAGTTTTGGTGCAAAAAGGCTTCGCTTTAGATGACGTTTGCTTTATTTGAACCGGACTGTAGTTTCTACATGAGAAGTTTCTATAAGAAATAATATTTATATTTCTAGATATCTCCTTCACACACAGACACTGAGCAAAGTCGTTTAAGTTTGTTGAAATATGTTCTTAGTTTAAAATAGGTTTCAGAATACTAATTAAATATTGTAATGTATATTCATCTACAGCCTATAAAAATGCCCACTGCTGAGCAAAGCCTCTTTTCACACGGAGAAGGTTTGAGCATTAATCACCAAGCTAGCTCAATGTGGGTTGGCGATTTCAAACTTATAATTAGAAAATATAAGACCAGGTTTTCTCACAATGATTTGTACGTTCGTTTGTGGTGTCTAAATAATCTTACAAATACATATATCTCCGAAAAAATCACATTGGTGCAAGTATCATTGTGACTTTTTGAGACTTTTTTGTATGTTGGTAGGTTTCGAACCCACACCTTCATACATGAGAAGCGAAGCGGCTCCGAGCCACCACGACATAAGACATCTCCCTCACTCACATATAAATAAAAATGTTGAAGATAAAGATATTTTTATTTGCAATATTTTTATCACAAACATTTTTCCTGTTATACCGTAGAATTCTGCTTTGGCTGACACGTGTGTGTATTTTTTTATATTAACACGTGGAATGGTACACTTTGTACTCTATGTTTAGATATTAATATGGTACATCAAAGAAGTTTTTGGCATCCCTATGCGAGATTAATATTATTCTAGGCAAACACATTGCTCATTTATATGCGTTATTATCAGTTAAGCCTTTAAATGCCGGCAAAAAACTGTTGAAGGCAAATCCTCCGCTAACGTAGGTCACCGGTGACCTGTGCGGCGGTTAACGTGTTAATAATATTGTATTTAATTCTGTTTGGTTAGTAACATATTTTGTAATTGGATTTAATTTGGTTCTAAATTTTTTGTCTCTTTTACTAGAATAAATATCTAAAAACCCAACAATCGGTACGTAAACTTATTAGGTATGATTGTCCCGGAATAATAAGAAAATTCAGATTAATGTTCAGACTACATTAATTAACAATTTTATCTACAAATAGTATGTTCTCTGAAGGGTTTAGGGTGTAGAAAACCAGAGCAATATTTTTGTACCTAGTCTCATGTAATGAGCACATATAAGCAACCTTGTTGCTAGGGTTGAATATGAATCTAGTCTATAAATGGTTAATCGTTATTAAGAAGCAAGAAATATTTTGTTTATCATTTCACAATTGCTGATAATAATAATTAGGGATTCACTTACATATTTTTTTATAGTTCGTCACAATTTTCTCAGGTATTTTAAAATGGTATTCCATTTTAAAATACCTGAGAATGGAATGGAAAATGGAATCAATAGATTCATACAATAGATTCATACAACGCAATGCATATCACAAGTTGTGTTTTGCATAACAATTGAATAATAAACAAACTAAACAAATGTCAGGAAACAAAAACGTGGTTCACGTGAGAGATACGAATAAAAGCACCCGTGTCGAAAAAAAAACCACTTGCCCTCAATCCCATCACAATATGTGGTATAGTTACAAAGCATTCCATGACGAATTCCCAAACGCAAAGCCCACCTAGTCAACTCAATAAATCTGCAGCAAAGGTTTATTTTGTTTGCACGTTAGAACTGAACAAAGACTGAAACTACAGGCATTTAGAATGGAAATTCAAACGAAATTCACCTTAATCGTTTTTCGTCACATTGTTTTAGAGCCAATACGTCTAAAGTGACAAAATACTGAAGCACACGATTTTTCACAGGGACGGTTTTCCTTTGTCATTCACTCCTATTCAGTGTAGATGAATGAGTTTTGATTAATTAGAAAGACCATTGTGGGACTATTGTTCCTTCGATTCACTGTTTCCCATTCTTCGGAAGTGCAAAAGTAAATGTTGAACATTTTACAATTATTTGAACATGTATGTAAAAGAACTTGCTTTTTGATTGTGTAAATGGACGGTGATTATGAGTTGATTTAGATAGAGAAATTTATTAAAATAAATGTGTAAAGAAGTTAATTTAAAAAAAGTAAAAAAATATCGCACTTATAAATATGAAAGTTTCTTTGTTTGGATGTTTGGATATTTGTCCGTCAATCACACTGAAACTACTGAAAGGCTTTTGATGAAATATATATTGGTATACAGACAGGGTATGGGCTGACTATGATAGGATAACGATTAAATGCATGGTATAAAACGGCGGGCAAAGCCACGGGTAAATGCTAGTAAGACATACTTGTTACAATATTCCTACTTAAACCTATTATCACTCTGGGTACCACTGCAAATTATAATTCCCTCTAACATATTTCTACGTGACGTAACTTAATTTGGTTTATACCTCTATTATAATCCATGGTAGCAATATCTACCTCCAGGCGAAACCAATCGAAATTTTCATTGTAAGCCTCTGTCGTCCATATGTTGTCCTCGTATAAACAGGCAGGTTTCCACCCCAGTACACAAGCGACCCATAAAATGTTTACACGATAAATTAAAGAATTTTTGTGGATTTACCAGCGAAGCGGCACTCGAAACAATTTTAACCCTTCCGAAATAGAATTTTTAAATCGCTTTTTAAATGATTTTTAATTAAATCTGGCTGTAAAGTGGAATAATATTTTTACGTTTTTAACAGAAGCTGATAACTGGATTTAATCTTTATCAATAAATTACAGAATATTAAATTCAATTCTAATTTCGAATCAAAATCGAATTTAACTTAAAAAGTTAGGAAAATTCAACCGCAACATAAATAAGTCTATCCAATAAAATATTACCGATAATATTGTCTGGAACGCCTGACTTATCACCGCAATGATCTTAATGAAAATTTGTCTCCTTGAAATTGCGCACGTTTCAGTATGAACGGCTCAAGTTAGCAGTATTGGACATCTTTGATCGAGCCTTGCTTACAAAGCCTTGGCAGGTATCAAATAAATTTATCAAACTTTAAACTTCCCCAAGCAGAGCTCCAGTTTTAATTAAATTTTTGTTTTGTTTAGGAGTCTCAGTAATAACAGTTATATTTGTTGTTCCTATATTTGTTGTAAGCTTATGATGTAATTGGAAATCTGTGTGCTTATTGAAGTTTTGTCAATATGAAATCGCTAGAAGTTAGATGCTAAGGGTTTGGTGTCGGGGTAGGTATGTCAGCCAACGGAATTTTCTCTTTCTAATTGTTTGAAATCTCTGCATTATGTAGACTTTTTACATAGCAGTGACTTAACGTCATTCTACGCGACACTCACGGATCCAAACAATGATGAAAATCTGAACTTACTAAAGCAACACAGCATAAAATGTATCAAAAATGACAAAGGAATCCCTTGTAAAAGTGAAACACAAATTACAGAATTACCCTTAAACAAAGTCTTGTACACAATGGCGCTGCATAATAAGATGTAGGGGAAAATAAACCTAACCCTAGTACCGGCGCGATACGCTAGAAAAATAAATTTGAGGCGCGGAGACAGGGTTCAAAAGACTGAATAAAATTCTTCGCGAGCATAAACAAAGGAGTCGAGTCTACTTTATTTTATACTCAACAGCTTTTGAACCGAATTAAGTTGTTGATAAAGTTGCTTTTCGTTTAAATATTCGTTGATACGATGTGATGTTGTCTCAAAGATTTTAAGAGTTTAGAGTAAATAAAAGCTGTTATGTTAAAGAAAAGGATTCCTGCTGTAGTTGCAGTTACGAAATCTTTTTAGTTAAATAATTTTAGTTCGTTTTAAACGAAAGGATTTTTAGGTTAATAATGAATATTTCAATAGTGCTTATTCCAATAGTTATGATAGTAATATAACCACATTAAATGGAGATTTATATATCCGACACAATAAATCACGCTCAATCAATTTCGAAATAAACAAAAGAATAGAAAGTCAACCCAATTTCACGGTTCGTAGTCGCAACCACGAAATCAGACCTTCAAAGGGCTCGCAAAATCTTTATTTCATTTGAAAAACAAAACGAAATCCTTTGACTTGACTGGCTGTTGGTCGAGTGTGAATTGCGACTGCTGAGTAAGGGTTAGTTCCCGGTAGGGCAAAATGTTGTTGCGGTTTATCAAAAATTTGCATTAGTCTCAAATAGCCTATAGAAATATATTACAATAAAGTCATCAGGAGCTACGCCTACATAGGGCAGATAACTAATCACATTGATATACACTGATTAAGAAGCATGATATTACGTTTTTAAATTTACTGACAAAGTCTTTTCACAAGATACAACACTTCAGTACTTATTACAAACTTGGATATTTCGTACATTCATAAACAAAAATGAATGTACGGCGCATAAAATAAAAGTTTTTTAATCATCATTAGCAGGTCGTTTAACTCGTCGCTCTTGCAACCAGTATTAAGTGCTTCTCAAGCAAACGACTAACTTTGAATCAACCGAAGAGGCCTGTTGAGTGAATTGGAAATAATCGAGACATCGAGTTTAATCGTTTAGATATTCATCAAGTGTTCACATTGACGTGAACAGGTCTAATATAAAAATGAATCGGAATATTTATTTGTATCGATATAATATTTGTTGTATTTATCTCGGGATAGCTTATTTGTTATTGAACAACATAGTATGTAGTAATTGTGGTATCATTTTTAATGTTTTATTTATTTAGTTTACCAACATTAAATGCTCCTTTTAATACTTAATATTTCTCCGTTCAGTCTTTCTCGATGGTCAGGGATAGTTTTTAGTTCGGATTGAAATGTTCAAGAATCGTATCATCTAAATACAGCATCCTAGTAAAACTCTTGAGCAACAACAAACTATACACAAACAAAAACTCTAAAATAACTAGAAAAAAACGGAAATGAATGTATAAATAAATTTTATGTATAAACTTGAATAACCACTACTGCTGCAATATGCACAATAATTTACTTTCTTCAGGCATCGTAACTTTTTTTTTCGAAAAAAATGTCGGTTTGGTCGTGTGGAGTAGAAAATGCTTTCTATGCACGCATTACTTTATATACGACTTTCATAAAATGTGATTTTTATTGAGCTCTGCAAGCTATGAACAATTTAGTCAAATGAAGTCGGTTCTGGGTCCAATATATGTCAGCATTTGGGCAACGCAATAAGATATGGGCAATTTTCCATGGGACCAATATGTTGGAACCACGCGATGTGGATTTGTTGCTAGGGTTGGTTCTGAATTGGAACATTTTTCTAAAGTTTAATGGAAAAATGTTACTTAGATTTTAAATAAAATCACACTTTGATGTCTCAAAAGGTTAGATAGAAATGCACTTATTAAATGTCATACCCATCTAATGCTAGCTGTGTCTTCGACTTTTATCCCCGAAGGGGTAGGCAGAGGTGCATATTATGGCACTTAAATGCCACTGACAATGTAACACCCAGTTTTCACTATTTATGTTAAATGTCTCAAGTAATAAGGGGTGAGCCTATTGCCATATCCCGGACATAATTTCAGACTCCGTGCTACTTCTGAGATTTTTTTTAAAAACCCTGTATATTTTTACCCGACCCGGGAATCGAACCCAAGACCAGGCGCACTTGTGAACATTCGGCCAACGAGGCAGTCAGTCAGTCTGTTATCAAACCCGATATACCTTGGTCGGCGATAGTACTTTCGACCAATCGACCATTAAGGCAATAAATTGTCTAAATTATAATATAATTTAAATCTTAGCTCTATACGATATCTGATTTTATTCCGACAGCACCCGTCTAATTGTTTCAAATTAATACAAAAGCCTTATCATTAATCTTGTGTTAATTGAATTTGACTTAATCCGTTTTAGTTACTTGTAAAACTAATTAGTCTGTCTTGTAGATCTAATGTCTAGCTGCTACTGAGATCAATTCTATTCCTAACTCATTAAAGAAAAGAAAGATCCTTTTTGTATTTTCATTATTCAGCAGTAATATCTAATTAAATACAGATTCTTAGGCACTATAGATAAATCTTTATTATAGTCTGTGACATTACGCCTTTATTTTTTATATAAGGTAACACGGTAATGAGTACCTATGTTACCATTTCCTTAAAGAACAAAAACAACCGAAAGATTTTAAATCTAAAACTCATTAATGCAATATTGAGTAAACATTGCAATGTTCATGTTGCAACATGTAACGGATCATTTTATTCGGAACTAGCTTCTGCCAGCGGCTTCGCCCGCAATCCCAGGGGTAATATGCCTATGTATCACTTCAGACCATAATCTACCTCTGTTCCGAATTTCACTCCGGGCCCTTCAGTCGTTTTAATATGACTGAGTAACAAACATACACATAAACTCACACATTTTCATTTATAATATCGAGTCAAGCTAATTTCAACCATTGGCCTTTCAGTTACAGCGTAAAGTCTATGAATGAGTATTGTGAACGTTAGAGTAGACAAATACAATTAGAAATCACCGAATTGCTAAGCTCTCTGGAGTTTCACTTGTTATTGTGAGTCAACCATAAAAGATAGACATGTGCTGTCGAGGAATATTTTTTATATAATTTTAAGGAGAATATTTCCGTCATACATGATTTCTATGCAGCTTTAACCTATAAGCCTGCACACGCGACGGAAGTTTAAAAAATGGAGTAACTTCTCCCGTTTTCCCAATATTTCCCTTCACTGCTCTGCTCCTATTGATCGTAGCGTAATGAAAAGTATACTATAACCTGCCTAAGAGTATGAAGAATAATTGTGCCAAATTTCGTTAAAATCCATCGAGTAGTTTTTGTTTCCATAACGAACATACAGACAGACAGACAGACAGACAAAAATTTTACTGATTGCATTTTTGGCATCAATAGCGATCCCTAACCACCCCTTGATAGTTATTTTTTAAATATATTTTATGTACAGAATTTACCTCTCTACAGATTTATTATTATAAGTATAGATTTAAACCTTAACTTATTAACTCTAAACAAACGCGTTCTCCTGCAACTTGCAACCTAACGTTGCATGACGGTAGAATTACACGAACCGATGATACAGTAACGCAGCTGCACGTTCGCTTTACTGCGTACCTTTATTAGGGTTGTTACTTCGCGATATTTTTCTTACTTTTCTTATTTTCTAAGTATATTACATCGTTTTATTCCACACTCTAATGCAACAGCAAGTTATATGAAAAATATTCGTTGAATATCGTAATACACTAAAAGTAAATGCAAGTATTTGAATGTATGGAATAATAAAAGGACTATTATTCGTTTTTATAGAATTGATTAGAACTCTTTGCTTGGTATTATGAGACCAGACAGTACAGGACATGAGAGAATTGGAGGCGATAACTATAAATCGTAACGTTAAAAAAACTAGTTAAAACTCAATATTTGTTTCAGCAAAGTTCTGAATTGATATGGATTATCTTAAAAGTATATTTGAAACATATTGTGGTATTTGCGAATGTAAATAACAAAGAAAACAACCAATAAACGAAATAATAAAAAAAATGTTTATAGAAGAACCAAATATATTATTCCATTTATCTAACATAACATAACATCATACTTATTATCCGCGAAGGCGTAGGCCGAGGTGCACATTCGGCACCTAATACCGCTGTACAATGTAACGCCCACTTTTCACTATTTATGTTATGAGTCTCATGTAATAGTTGGTGAGTCTAAAAAATCTCAGTTGTAGACTCCGTTCTACAACTGAGATTTTTTTACCCAGTAATACTTTGCCTGAACCGGGAATCGAACCCGCGACCCCTTGCTGCGTTACACTAGCGACCACTCAACCAACGAGGCCGTCATCCCACATCAGTGTTGTATTGTTTCTCATTTACACTACCTATTTAGGAAATTGTTTTCGGACACATCCTCTTACCCTTGATAGCTATCAGATTTACCTATAATAGACAAACCTTTGTAAACAATGAATGCTTTGTTCTTAAGTTATTTATTTAGCTATTTATATAAACAACAATAGCAGATAATTACTATCCTAATACTGTTGGGTTAATAGAAAGCGGATCAATATTTTGACATGAAATTATTTTAGTAAAAGTAACTGATAGGTACTATTTTGCTTGAATTTTTCATCCATAAAATATAAGTAGACACTAAGAAAATTTTATAAATATTTCTATATATATGTGTATGTATTGATAGATAGATGAACATGAAAAGAATTAAAAGGCTTTTAAAACGATTGTTCTTCATACATATCTATTTGGTTAATATAATAAATTGACTTATTTCAGACTAAATGTTCATATATTGTTAGTAACAAAAAATTTAAATATTATGTTAGTATCTATATAATATGCTATGTGACTGATAAATAGTATACCTTAGAACTCATAACATCACTAGCGAAAACTGGATGTTTGATACATTACCTAAGTTCTGAGAATAAAAGGTCAAAAATAAAATTCAAGCACTAAAGAGTTTCTTAAAAAAAGTTCATTTAACTTCCAAAGTATATTTACCCTCCCCTTCCCAAATCTCCCCAATCTCTAAATCCCCAACGATCCTCAAACTCCTAATCCCCAAGAGGCCGGTAACGCACTTGTAATGCCTCTGGTGTTCCAGGTGTCCATGGGCGACTCCGATTGCTTACCATTCGTGATCCGTCTGCTCGTTTAACGGCTTATGCCATAAAAAAAGAATATACACGTGCTATACATGTACTTGTATGAACACGAGTAACATATTAAGAAATAAGGAAAAGGTTATTTAAAAACAATATTTTTCAAAGCTATTTCTGTTTATGTCTTATGTATTCCCAATAAATTATTATTAGATAAATGCTATTACTCTACTAAAGATAGAAAAAAGAATAAAAAAACATTTATTCAGCACCAGGCACGATGCAGCATAAATATAATATAAAAAAGACAATAAAGGTGTGACAGTGGAAGTAATAAAAACATTGAGTTAAAAATTACTGAAGAATACCGTAATGATAATATTACTATTTCTTGACAATTTTAATGTGGCCTACCGTATTTTTTAACCAGATGGTGCTAGTGTGAACCTCTCGTTCTTCGTCCAATAGGGAATTAACTAGTGTTACTTCATTGGACGTTCAATATTTGACAACTGCTGTGATTAGACTAAAAATTTCTTCCGACATTTGCGCCATCCAGTGACCAAAAATACAATTTTCATTATTATTGTACTAATTTTATTTCAAATGTAGTATTCTAATAATGCTTCTAATGTAACACATTTATATATTTGTTACGGCAAGACATAGTTGGACCATCTTTATATGTGAGACCTTATTATGTAAACTATGTTTAACTAATAAATGATTCTGATTATGATTAGAAGAATAAGTTTAATATTCTAACTCTCACGCAATCGAACATAATCTTAACCACCACTTACTACTCCAGAATATCATGATACAGTACAAACTTGTAACTAATAACTAAACCAACAACTTTAATTCGAAGTTCCATTATTTATAGATATATTCAGTCTAAACTGGGGATATACCTACGCTTACACTGTAAAACTAAACTGGAAACATTCAAAAGTAGATAAAAACGAATTTTGGTACAAATAAAATGAAACACCCACTGCTCTGGAAATATCTCATTTTATAAATGTATATATCAATTCACAAAACATAAGAAAGAAACGTAAAATTCTTAAAACAATGATTACGACATTACCGATTGTTGTGAATGTTATTCCTAACTTGAAACCTTAAACCTAATTGTAATTAAAGTACTAATTCTGTTGTCATAATCATAATTATGTTAGCGAAAAGCGTCCTACAGATTCATTCTCTTTTGGTACCCTCTTTGTAATATTTAAGGCGAATTTAATATGTAGGCAAGAGGTAGAAAGGACGTTCCATCACAGTTTTCGTCAGGTTTAATGAAAGAGATGGATTGTGTACACATTGTTTGAAGAACAAACACGCATATAGATGAATAAAGAAATTTGGGAAAATATATTTAAACTTTGAGACCGTACTAATTTGAACTACCGTACAAAAAATTGTATTCAAGGCTATCAAATTTAATAAGCCCTAATAGGTGCCTAAAACTCTACAGTATTAAGTTTTAGGTTTCTTTGTTTGTTATAAAAGCTTATAAAAACATGCGCTAATAAAATTAGCTAACGGGACTTTAAACGATAGTCGCGCCATCTAGGTAGTTCAAAAACTGTAACTACACAACATGACTCTTTTTGATTTTAACATATTTTTTTCTTATCCAGAAACGCGCTCGCCGCTTCAAGAACCAAATCCTGTGCGACCTGCACTTCGCTGACGTGGCGCTGATGGAGTGCAGCGACTTCATGCAGCAGCTGCGCAGCTTTAAACCCCAGTCCCTGGGCTGCGCCGTCGCCAGGCGCAAGTCTTCTACCACACTCATATTCCCACTGCCACCACAAGCCTGCTCAGGTAAGCTGAAAATATAGAAACATAGATATGCTTTTGTTCTCAAACGTCACTTAGTATATAAATATGTAGGTAGAGATAATGTTAAATACTTTGGACGTAATAATACGTTTACAGCACGTACGATCTAATATGAGATCAATAATGATGATTTGTATGTGTAACTCTTAATTAATTATGTATTCCTTCTAGTTTTAGTATGTATACAAAACTTTTACTTTCGTATTAATGTATAAGTTTCTATGTGATATTAATTTAATATTATCTAAAACACATTTTGTGTAACTGTAAACATAATCTTTGTCGTACCATGTATATTACTCATTCCTCTAAATGATGATTTATTTATGGAAGACGAAAATTGTTTTCTGTATGTAATTGAGTAAAGAGCCACTCGACACAGTTCAGAGCTCTTGACGTATCCAGGGCGGCCGGTAGCTTATTCCCGACCAGACAGATGCTTCCGATGGACATGAACCTATTTCGAGACACTTTTTAATATGAATATGAGATTAATAACATTAGAAATGTTTCGCTTCGAATATGTGGACATATTTTTTTACCTTAGATACATTATTATTTTGTTTATGTCTCCATAAAATATACATACATACATAACCTCACGCCTATCACCCATTGGGGTATCTTCCCTAGACAGAGAGTATGGAACGCCAATTGCTACAATCCTTACATACCTCTTTCACTTCATCAACAGTCATCAGTCTTTTCATATATGCTCGTCGGGTAAGGGTACTTTTAATTCGGAAATTAAAATCTTACTTTTCCGTACGTATTTTTATTGATTTTTACATAGTTTTATATTAACAGGGTTGTTACAACTTTAACTTGTAACACTTATAATTAATTTCAACTCTTTTATCCTTCCTCGTTTCTCCTTTGTCATATCCAACACTATTATATGAAAGGAATTCCTGATTCTTATTGGATTTCTTAATGTCACATGTACACCTTTAATTCTAATCTAGGTTCACTCCCATAAAACTCTCATGGAAAAACAACCATACCAATGCTGCTACTCAACACAAAACACTTTCCACAATTTCGTACTTTACTACCTTTTATCAGGGTTCATTATAACTTGTCAAATCAGATACTCCTTACTGTCTAAGTAGCGCTCAAGATCTGTATCTTAAGCTGAGAGAAGCTAGTTCCACTGTAGGGTCGTTAATTTGCTCTTTGACACCACTTTCGGACCATAAGATAGATATCAGATGACCTTGAATTACAGTTTTTGAGATAAATCGATTATACTTATAGTATTTGAGGGTATCGTATCTTTGGTTGGATTTTAATCTAGTCGTCAAGCGTAACTCTTGTTTGAAACCCTTGATTCGATTCATGGAAACTTTTTTTTATTTTATTTCCTCAAATTGCCAGTGTAACATAGCTTTAATATCTAGGGCTGAACATTCAAATTCCACCTTATGAAGAATACAAGAATAACAAGTGAATGTTACTCTAAAACAAAACACTATCGACGTATATCTTATTTACACAACATCTGAGAAATACAACTGAAGTATGTACTATGAATGTATGTCTCAAGATTGGCTTATACATAACAAAATCAACGTTTACAAGTCAACGACCTCTGACTCCGTAAGATTGAAGGAATTTAAATAATGCATGAGAAACTTGAGACAAATATTTGCAAGTACATTGTGTACGTACTTTCTTATGTATTGTAGGTATGTATGCTTATTCATACATTGTTCTGTTAGGATTCTGTTGATACATACGTACATACGTTTTTCAATTTGTCTCTCTGTGGTAGGGGTAGGTAGGTAGAGGAAGATTTATCATGCAACATACACGTATCACAGTTTTCAACCCCATGTCCTTAATCAACTGACACATTACCTGTGTTCGTTTGTGATACATAAGTATTACCTAAGATAAGTCAGGTTCGAAATGCTATTTGAGACAAAGGTGAGGTGAATAAAACCATGAACTCGATATATTCAGCTATCTAACCCCTCCACCTTGACTGATTGTGTTTATACAATTGTCACGTACCAATAAAAACTTATACCTAGCACGTGCTCACTTGAAGCCAATTTACATCGTTTTCTAGCAGCACATTTCGAATGAAAACAGCTCATAATATAAAATCGATTCAAGGTTCAGAGTTCCCATTTTCACATATATTTCAATCTAGCTGATTTCAATCTTTATCCTATCAAAATATCTTCTTTGCAATCCAATAAGTGTCTGCGCAAATATTTGTCGAGAGGTTCAACCCTGAAATGTGATCGCTTAAAAATATGTCGTGTTAATCGGTCAGTGACCGCAATTAGTCTGGTACTAAAGTCTGATAATGCTGACAAAACCTCTGCAGACCGCCCTATGGACTGGGGCCGTGCCAATTTTCCGGCTAATTGACAAGATTAAATGCGGCAACCATTCGCTTCTCCTTTTAAGCGTTCCTAAATTCAGAGAACTGAATAATTACGTCGAGTTTTACTTTCATTCAAATGAAGATTTCGCCAAGTTTGAGCGGAATTAGTGCGAAGTAAAGAGTTTATTCCGTCTTAATGCTACTTTAATTTAACAGGTTACGTTGCGAATTAGTTGTAACGCTCAGAGGGCGCGCGGGTTCAACTTTTAGTTGTAATGTTGTAAATGATACAGGGTTGTCTGTCAAGAGTTTATGTACTTTGCTCTTTGACCCACGCTTGTAAATCCCAGTGGATTAGAGACAGGTATGCTTTCGTACGCCCACAGTCCGCTAGTAATAAATATTTCAGTAATGTTTTAGTACTTTCCCGTTTAAAAATAGCCTGTTATATATCTCATATTCTGTTATGAGCAACAATTGTTTACTTACTAAGTAACATCCGTAGAAGATGTTAAATTTTAATGTAATTTAAATGGCCATACTTTCAATCTCACTTTTCTAAAAGTAAAGATATAGTTAAATGATATGTGATACTTATAGTTCGTTTCAACCCTTAACAAATCAGCATAACTATGGAATGTGTTAATGTTCTCGTTTGAATAGTTGTGATTCCTATTTTCCAAAGTAGAGTTAAGCAATTGTGACATTAAATATGAATTTACTTTAATATTTTACTTAACAAAACATAACAATAATAATATACTTACGTGTACGTAAGTATATTATTATAAGTATATTATTATTAGTATAGTATAGTTAGTATACCATCTTTATTTTTTTCACTAAAACATCAAACATAATCCAGAAACTATTTTCCAAAAAAAATATAAAATGCAGACAGGGTCCTAGATATATGGTTCAAAATTGTTAGTCCTCGCCTTCGGGACAGAAACTATGAGCTGTCAGATGCGTGAAACAGCGGTCAGTCAATAACTGTCAACAGGGAATGGAGAAAGCATGTTACCACCTCACATACGTCGAGCTGAATTTACTACGAATAACATTCTGAACGTATACCTTGGGGTATACTAAACTGGGTATACTTTAGTTTCATGACTTTAGAGCGCCAAATCAATGGTATTGAGAACAGGATGTTTGAAGCACCTTGTTTTGTACATATTACTTAAAAATTATCAGAAGACAATTTACCAAAGAGAAACAAGAAAAGTAACTAGTACTGTCAAATTTGAACCAAAAACCACAAAATGACATTTCCCACAACAAAACTTCAATATATATAAAAAAGAAAACACAATGCTATTTTCGCTGTCTTTCGGTATCCTGACGTTCACCGCCGAAGGGGCCGTCAACATTTTTTGACGATAGTCCCCCAATGATCACGGAACGGAATGCAAGGAAACTTAATTTCCTCTCCGTTCCCTGTTTAGGCACATCAAAATCCTGAGACGACGGTAAAAAGTTTTCTAATAATAAACCCACCGGCCGTCTGCATCGCCCACACAGGAAGGCATTCGCAAACAAGTACAGTGTAGGTTTGTTGGCATACAATATTTAGACCTCGTTATTTTTTCACGTAGGTAGCCCTTTTTGTTGCTACTGTGTGTATACGGTAATGCATTGTCAACACTTTTCGGCAAGTGGAACTTAGGAGATCGTTATGAAGTCCGTCCGGACGTGTCTTCCAAAATTCATATTGTACGTGTTTAGACTCTTTTGGACGTGCATTCAAACTTTTTGGATGCGTAAACTAAGTTTATAGCAACACTGTATGTTTGTAGTAATTCCTCCATTAACATTTGTATTTTAAGATAACATTTCAGTATTATTGAGCGGATAAGTATCTTAATCTATCTTACCTCTCCAATCCCTAAAGAAGTATCCCCTACCCTTAATTTGAAAAATACATACATGACTTCACGTGTGGGAGTAAATCCAGATCTCGAACAGCCACTAAACCAAACAAAAACAAACAACATTGGATAGTGTTGTTCTCGTAATACCTTATTTTCTTAACAACTCGTTTCGATACTGTAGTTAAGAGTGTTAGTGAAGAAACGTGCCAGTTGCAACCTTCGGGGGGAGGAATCGTTCTCCAAAACTGTTTGTGTCGGTCCATTCTGTGTACCTTAATATATTTGCAAAAGTTCCACCCTTCTGCCAACTTTCCGTATCCGAAACGGCTTAACCTGGATTCGGTAATGTGAAAAATAGTGGGAAAGAAGTAATTTTTCTTTCCCTTTTTGAACACGAGTTATTTTGGGGTTTATTTAGGGGTTCTGGACCACATTAGTTAGGGATGAAAAGATTTATCTTTTTTAAATGTATATGCATATAAATAGCTGAAAAAAATATGGTGTGGTCCTTTTTTGTCCTCTACGCTATAACTGAATTACATGATTTAAAGATAGTTAGTATCTAAGTTTAAAAAAAGAATGCTAATGAATACCTATAGTTTTTCTTTTTTTGAAGAGTTCCAATGCTTTTTGGTTTCAAATTTAAACTGTCAAACACCAAGCGGTCACCGGTGACCGCGACCTATTGTTCTTTAATTGTGTCTATAAAACCGGTACTCGACGAGTTAAAAAAAAGAAGAGAAATAAATTCTTTATTTTTGAATTTCGAAACAGAATACCACTTTGATAATAATTATGAATACACAAGTTTGTTAGAATGAGTTCAGATGAAATTCGTGATTCTAATGAACCATGACCTATAACAAATATAATACTTTTACTGACGTGGGCGATGCCGCGGGCGTTCGTTGTAAATATAACTTTAATAATAAGGTAAGAAGTTCTATTTATCTTTGACTCAATTTATTCCACAAATGTGAATCCCAACCATTAAAACATTTTAATTAGGAACGATATCAGCAGGTAGCATTCTCTTTAGCCGACAGCAGACATAAAAAAGAAGAAAGTTTTTTTTTTATTTATCTTGCAAAAGGAAAAGAGACAAGTATTTATTTAAAACATATTTGTGTGTTTTTCGTAGATCCAACAAACTTTTATACATAGTCACGTGTAAAATGTTACTAGCAAGTCCCGCGCGGTTTCACTCGTATTACACTATTCATCGTAGCCTGATGTTTTATAGCCTATAACCTTCCTCAATAAATCTAGTACTATCCAACACAAAAACAATTATTTAAATCGGTCTTGTAGTTCCGGAGATTAGCGCGTTTAAACAAACAAACATAACTTCACGCCTTTTATCCCCGATGGGGTAGGCAGAGGTGCACATTACGGTACTTAATGCCACTGTACAATGTAACACTAACTTTTCATTATTTATGTTATGAGTCCCATATTAAGTAAGCCTATTGCTATATACGGGGCACATTTCAAATCTCCGTGCTACAACTGAGATTAAAAAAAAACAAGTAATACTTTGCCCGACCCGGTAAACGAACCCGAGACCGGCAGTCGCACTACTTGACCAAGCAGACAATCATTGATTTATTTAATATTTTAATTCAAGAATATAATTTAAGTGTCCATGCGTATCAGACAAACAGAAAACCAAATAATAATAATTAGATATAATTAACCACAAACGTGAAATTCGAATTCAATCTCAATATTATTATGAAAATAATATTTGTGATTGTGTTATCAATTTAAATAATGCATATTACACACTGCAGGTAATTTCATATGTAAACCAAACAACCAAATTGAAAACCGTAATAGCTTGCCAGGTTTGTTTGCTGAGGTTTAAAATCAACACTAGGCTATTAATAATAATATTTATAAGAGCCTGATAACGCACGCATAATGCGAATGATTTTGTTATACTATATTTGATATAGGTAAATGAAGTGAACATCAAGTCTATAATTATGGTTTAAAGAGGTATGTTGGGTAGGGATTCTTAGAAACTGATACCATTTCATAATTATCTAGCTGTTCTAGATACTCGAACTTATCATGTATTATAATAGACAATTGGGTATAAAGCACAGGTATAAAGTATGTGCTTAATACATTTAAGTGAATTGAAAATTCAATAAAATACAATAGGGTACTTTCCTTCATCAAAAATAAATTGTTTCGACTGTTCAATACAATAAAATGTTTAAAAATAATCACCCTTTCATTAATTGGTTTTAATACCAACTTAATTTTATTATTTTCCAGCATATTTTTAAGAAATAAGTACGCTGTTTGACGTTAAAAAAACGTGACGTCACAATTCACAATCTCGTACAAAATTCATAGAAAACTGTCGTTTTTGTCAGTCCGAAAAAGTATTAATTTAACTAGTTGTGAAATACCGTGTTGTGATCAATGAAATGAAACTAATATTGTCTCTCTACATGAGGACTTAAACACATAAGTTTTGTTTATGAAGTACAAAAATATTTCCAATCCGATGAAAAAATGACGCATATTTTGTAATGACGCAAATTTAATAAAAAAAAAGAAAATTAAATAAATGTTCCAAAATAACTCAGAAAAATGGCGTCATTCCTTTTGGTCCCAACGCAACCCCATGCGGAGTTCACTGACATATGTAAGTTGTTACGTGGATTCTGACATACGTCACACACCTTCTTGTCATAATTTACGTCCTCCCTTCGTAACTTTAAAGGGGATATAAAATATGCAACCTATACGCATCGTTGTCTTAGGTATGTACAAAATTTAATAAAAAGAAAATTTTGTTATTACGATGCCAAATATTTTCGTACACAATTTTCTTTTGAGTACAAGTACACCCTGCTTTGTTGTTGTCTCTTTCATTTTGGGCGTGACGTCATTGATGTGTCATCATTTGTTTTTATTTGTATTGTGAATAAATATTAGCAACTTAACTATTAACATTTGTCTCGGTAAACGTCAAAATATTATCGAACACACATTTTTTCAAAATTAATTTTATTCTTAAATTGTTAATTTTTTCTGACATTTGCTTAAATGTATAATTAACTTAATATGGCAAGTAGCAAGCAAGAAACAATCGTCTAACTCGATTTCAAATCTTCGGTACTTCTAGAAAAACTGATATGTTTCAATCAGTCGTTAATCGTATAATCGAATAACCTGACTGTATTACTGCGCTTGAAACCAAGCCGCGTTTGATACTCACTTAATTGATGTGCCATCGACAACGACACCAAAGAGAAACGTTTACCACTTTTTATTGATGTTTTTTGATTGTGTACAAGTACTAAATCACATTCTTTAAACATATATCAAACTTTTTATTGCCCAAAAGAGTTGTAGACATACATACTAAATGTAATATTTGCTCACTTTTCTCGAATAATGTGTGTTATGAGACCCATGTAATCATATTGTTATATAAGTACCAGTTTATTGTATTTTACTAAATAAATATATTTGTTTTTTGATTAATTTTAATTTGTCATTAGTTATTTTATGGAATAAGCCGATAAACGAACCGATAGGCGAACCTGGTGGAAAATAATCGACCCCACTCATGGACACCCGAAACACCAGAGGTGATACAAGTGCGTTACCGGCCTTTTGGAGATTTTTGCGATACGGGGCTTAGAAAATTGGGCCTCTGGTAACTGTGTGACTGATCACACGACGAAGCACAACGCAAGTGTTGTTTCACGTCGGTCGTCTGTGAGACCGTGGTTTCACTCCAGTCGAGCTGGCCCATTCGTGCCGAAGCATGGCTCTACCGCGCTTATTAGTGGTAAACGTTTGTCACCTAACCCAGATCGATATATCAGATTCAATTCAAACAATTCAGATTCAAACAAGATAATTAATTTTGAAATCGCAACAAGACTTCAACAATGAACGCGTTCTATACAATCAAACTAATAACACCACTGTTGAACTATAAGCACAATACAATTACCTACTCATCTACCTCCCCTTAGAGGTATTTCAAGCATCATATAACCGATATAACGTATATAACACCTAATATTATAAACCAATACCCAATCAATATCACGCCCAAATTCACTTCATAAGACCGAGTTCACGAATCCGCATGGATTAAGCAGATTAGTTCTGAGGCACTAATTAAAACCACATTAGGCGTATCATCACGTATGTAGGTTATAAATGCTTTAGTATGTGTTCAGTGACTAGATAAGCTAGAGCTAGTCATTGTGTCTTTAGGTGCTAATAACTCGTGTCATATGTACATACCTACTGGTGTATAAATTATATATTCTCAACTGCCATTTCAAACTTTTAAAAACAAATTATTGTTAATAGTCTGTGAAAAAATCTTGATAAAATGAAGGTTTGTCATAGATTCCACTATTGGCAAAGGAATCAGATATTAAATATGATGATATGTATGTAAAAAAATAATAATGTCACAAAAAAAAATTGCCATCAATAAAATTCAACGACGAAGCCAGGTGACTTGCTAAGCTACCGTCTAAAATAAACACCCTTTATTATAACCCAGTCATAAAGAACGACTGACAGACAGCATTACATAGGGACGAGATTATAAAATAATGAAGGGCGCATATAAAATATTATATTTCACCTGTTTTTTATTATACAGAGCAAAATCTGACGATTGATATAGCTTTAGTATCTTTTTTGTTTTATATTAGAATATGTAGGTACCTAAAGGTACAAAAATGAATACGTAGTTTAGAATAGGTATTATCATGCTTTAATGATTCTATTTATTAATACTAGTTCTTACTCCATTTGAAATAGTGTCATTCCTTTTAATATCTAAGAAAATATACATAAGACAAGAATCCAGATTAGTATGCAAATTATAATTGTAGCGACTGTGTACTGTGAGTCTCTAATATGGGTACCTCTACCTAAAATCGCAAGTTATTCACGAGAATGTACTGACAAAAGCTCTACTAGTTTCGAGCCACAGAGGGGCTCTCATAAGCAGCGTAATATATTTTCAAACTATTATTCATTTCAACAACATTTTTCTTGTGTCGAATATTTTCTTATCTCTTTTTTACACTAATCGTTGAAAATAAAATATACCATAACAAAACATATCATGACATTACCCTTTTTATCCCCAGTGGAGTAAGCAGAGGTGCACATTATGACACTTAATGCCACTGTACAATGCAACACCCACTTTTCACTATTTATGTTTTAATTCCCGTGGGATGGAGTGATCCTATTGCCATATAGCGGGCACAATTCCGTGCTACTACTGAGAATTTTTAAAAACCCAGTCAGAATTCAACCCGAGACCCCTTGCCCAGCAGTCGCACTTGCGACCACTCAGCCAACAAGTTAAAATAAAATATGTTTTAAAATATGTTTTCAGAACAAAGATAGAGAAGTTAGAAAAACTCGTGGCATCGTTGTCGTAAGCCAGGCAGGCTAGGCTAAAAGGAACCCTTTACGAAAACGGAAATTAGTATTTCCTTTGTGTTGTTGATAAAGAGATGAATATGTGGGTCGCAGACACATTTTAAATGGACACAATGCTCTTGCTAATTTGTTATGTTCTGTTTTAGTTGGGTTTTGTTGAAATATGTTCTTAGTTTAAAATAAGCTCCAGTATGCTAATTAAATTGGTATATTATTGCAAACATTTCAATAAAGAATTTGCTTGTTTCAATTTGAATGTTGTGAGCATACGTCGAGGTTAATTTTAATACAAAAGAAACAAGTACATGACATAACATAACATCACGCCTTTTATCCCCGAAGGGGTAGGCAGAGATGCACATAGAAGTAACACCCACTTTTCACTATTTATGTTATGAGTCCCATGTAATAGGGGGTGTGCCTATTGCCATATACCGGGCACAATTCCAGACTCCGTGCTACTACTGAGAATATTAAAAAACCCAGTAATACTTTGCCCGACCCGGGAATCGAACCCGAGACCCCTTGCCCGGCAGTCGTACTTACGACCACTCGGCCAACGAGGCAGTCATGAAGTCATGAAGTCATGAAGCACAAAGAAACAAGTACATGACATGTACAAAAAGCATTTATCATCATAACTTCTTACTTACTATAAGTTTATTAATACTTTCGAACAAACAATACAAAAGCCTCATGAACCATCCACGAATAAAAAATCTTCGATAGTAATAATTATTCAAACAAATTATTATTCATTACATATTTACCTTATGAATGTAAAACCGGTATATCTAAGTAGAATGTAAATGTATCAGCTGGTTTACTTCCCACGTGTATCGTTATGTTAACGTCAGGACGCCATTTTGACTCGGAACTCGGAAGTCGTAACGATAAACCTCATAATATTATCCGCGACTACATAACATGTCGTAGATGGATAAGGCTTTACTGATGGCTTGCGAGTATGAGAGAAATTTGCAACTATGAGCCGTGTAACAATGGCGTCAAGATCTGAAGATTATTGAAAGAAAAATTGGGTTAGGTACTTACCATTTTCCACTCCGAAATATGTAAAAAATCAAGTTTTATAAGCAAGTAATACTAAGTTATTATAGTTGAAATATTAAATTTAAAAGAAAATATGATTTGCTTTTAAACATTATTATATTTTACCTAATAAACAAATAATAAAAAACAAAAATTCCGTCCTAATTTTCTTGCATTCAAATCTTTTCTCTATGAAAAAACCTTCAACGAAACTTTACGTCTAACAAACTTTGTACGAATGCAATATTAAGGTTGGTTTGAACTTCTAGAATATTAATAAACAAAAATATTCATGAGTCCAAAAACGTCAGTAAAAACCAAGGTTAAAGGGCCCCATAAAAATGTTAACGAAAAATATTCGGAGTTTTTCAAAATGAAATGTTACAAGCATTAAAAAATGAATTTTGTGAACATTATTTTTAATCTTGAATTCAAAATATGTAATTAAAAGCATAGTAAAAGCTTGACTGTGGTTTTACTGTAAAACCGTTATTATTCCTATGTAACTTTCTCACTTTATTAACTTATTTATTTTAATAATATCAATGTTTATTTATTGGCATTGGCCAACTCTCATTTACTGCGACGAGTTTATAAATTGAAAAACACATTTTTTACTTATTTTATTAACATTACTAGGAAATAACTGTTTACAATACACAGTTAACTACAGATATTTTTTTCAACACCTTTACAAAATCATTGCTAAATATTATCTGAATGCGTATTGTCTAAACATAATAGTAGGTATCTAGAAAGAAAGAAAGAAAAATGGTTTATTTGCAAAGTTTATTGCACTTTGTGACGGTGAAGACGGCGCAAAAAGGCCAGGAGCTCAGCTTACCTACTATGATTTACATATATAATAACTGTCTAACTTCTTGTGAAAATCTTTTATTAAGTGTTTGTTTATATTGTGTACTAGCTACTTCTGCGCGGTTTCACTCGGTACTTCTCGCTCTGCTTGGCACCTATTAATCGTAACGTGGTATTTTATAAGCCTTCCTCGATAAATGCGCTATCCAACACAGAAAGAATTTTTGAAATCGAACCAGTAGTTTCGGAGATTAGCGCGTTCAAACAAACAAACAAAAAAACAAACTCTTCAGCTTTACAATATTGGTATAGATACTGTTTGTATTTTAACTATAAGGTTTTAAATGTAAAATCGTATAATCTAGAATCTTCAAGAACGAAAAGCAGTTAGAAGCAGAAGACAGCGAAGAAGTCCAGTACCTTGGCTCACTCTAAGTATGAACGCCAAGCATATTAAAAAGAGTTTGGTGTTCTACCTTACAGTGAACTGAGTTCTAGACATTCATCAGAACTTCGGAAGAAAGAAGATTGGAAAAAGAAAGAAGAATTCGGAAGAAAAAATTTACTATAGAAGATGCTCTTCATTGTTTTTTTTTTGTTATATTTAATTTTAGATTCCGTTCCAATTGTAATATTTATAAAATAACTATTTTAAATGTATTTACTATTTTAATTGTTCTGTAACACGTAGTACCTTTTTTGTAAGTCCAGTCCAGTAGATAATTTAAAAAATATTCCGAATCTAACCCGATACTTTCTACAACTTAATTAACGAAGTCGTTTGACAATACAAATGCACCTAAAACTAAAAATAAGTTTTGAAAATACAGCACAGACTATTTATATAAAATATTCAATAAGGCCGGTGCATATTTGATATGTTCTAGTTTTATAAAGACGGTCCCGACCTCACAAGCCGAGGCCCGAGCCGGACACTTCCGCGCACTCTATGTAAATATTTTATTCACATCTCAACCCTTTAACGGCTGAACGCCAGATTTCCCTATAAGTATAGAAAATATTAATAAAAATGTTACAGTTCCCCTGTTTACTTAATATTCATCTCACATGAATTCCTAAGCTCTCTCGCAGCCCGTCTGATTGAAATTGTAATTTTCGTTTCACATTCTGCCAATAAAACGCTACGTACGTTCAGTGTCGGTAAATTTCGCTTGATTTTGACAACCCGATTGAGTCTTAAAATTATGTTTTAAAGCTATGAAAGGATTAATACAGCTTGATAAACAGCTTGATAATATTAAGAACAATGCTGTTTGACATATCGTTTAATTTAAGATACATACTTGTAATATTGATTTTTTATTACCTTACCTATTTCTCATAAAAATATAAAGTAAACCTACTATTGGAAACTCTATGTGTGTACTTTTATCTAGTAAATAGATTCCACCGTTCGTACTTCGTACAAATATTAAAAAGGAACGCTGTATTGTGTACAAGATTATGTACCGATATTGAAATGTATGTGTGCTTCGCAAAATGTATTTCTAGATTGAATATACTTGTAGTATATTATTGTCATATGTATTTGCCAAACAACTAAGTTTCATCTTGTAGTTTAAAGGTAAAGTCTGTAGAGGTCGCTAACTTGTGTAATGATCAAAACTCGGAGTTTCGCTCAAATGGGCACTTAACGAAGCTAAATAAATTAATAGTCAATAAAAGGGCTCGGATCGTAACCTTCCAGCAAACGATAACGAAATTAATTTCACTGAAAAATTCAAAGAGAACGTTTGAGGTTGTTTTAATAAGTATTTATAATTTTAGAGGTATTGGCTCGTGTAACGAAAATATTGTTATTTTTGAGGCATAAGTACCTAGAACAACTTTATTTACATATTTATAACCCAGTCTGTGTGGTTTTCTATGAAATAAAGGTATTTTATAGAATTAGATTGTAACGCACGTGCGACCAAAAGCAAAGACTTATTACTTGAACCTTTATTCTTTTTATACAAGCTTCCAGAGCCTTGTTTAAATATTTTACTAAATTGTCCTTTGTTTCTCCAGATGAATTCTGCGAAGAGTACCCGCACAGTTTGATCCCGACTCCGGGCTACTGGGTCGAATGTTCTCGCCAGAAGATAGCTACAGACACAATCTGGGATGAATCCGAGTCTGAACACGACAGTGGACCTGACCGGGATAATGCTGACGGTAAGTCTAGTACTCCAATATTCAAGAGATAATCAAATTAGTTAACTTACTCTCTAGAGTCTACTTCTAAATGTAATTTAAAATTAATTACGTGACTGTATATGAAAATATGTCTCACGTCGATCCGTGTTCCGAGTTTAATCCTGGTTGCTATAGACTTTGGTCTTTTGTCTGAAAATCAAGGTTACGGTGGACGCAACACCTGCATCCTATTTCATCATTGTAGATAATCATGTCCTGTCAGTTGCGTCCTGTGTGTGATGGTGTAAAATAAAGTGTATATGTCGCGGAGAACCTAACGGGTAACCGGGGCTCCGGCTCGACGTGCAGGAGAAGGAACGGGGTGGTTTTTAGTCAGTAAGAGTCTGACACTCCCTTCCGCCTCACCCAGGCGGGAGCAGTCATTCGATGATTTTCCCCCCTTAAAAAAAAAATATAGTGTATATTAAAAATTTATGACGTAAGTTTTATAAAGTATAGTACTTATGTCAAAATATTTTCCCACTTCAGATACAAACATTCTACTGTATTTCTAAGTGAAAAGCCACCAAAGTAAAGCTAGTTCCACAACACAGCCGTCTGTTCTAGAAGTTGCAATTATTTCACCTCCACGTTCCGACGCAATATTTTTATTTGAAACTAAGAAACTTTTATAAGGTTCCATGATAAGTTTTTCTTTGTACAATAATTAGCTAAGACGGATTATCTAAGACTTTTATCCGTTATTTAAATGATGTTCTATGAAAAAACAAGTATTTTTCTATTGCTATAAGATACTTACCTCAGTTATAGGTGCTTCTGCTAGAGGACACCGGTGACCGCAACCTATTGTTCTCTAATTGTGTCTATAATGATGGTACTTAAAGGGTTAATATAAAATCCTCGACTTTTACGACTGAGTTTTTATAGCAGTAGGTAATATCTGGCCGCAACAGAAAATGCTTCACTTTAAAATGAATGCAGGTGTTTAGAACTTAAGCTTTGTTTCTATTGAAGTATTCAGTAAATATTTACAACTTTAAACCCTACCTTTATTCCACTAGCATTCATTCATACTATTATTCACATTAAACATTTTTTTAACAAAACAAAATTAATACACATGAGAAAAACAATAGCGTTGACAAGATTATAAACTATCTTTACCTATCTTCTAAATTCGCTTAGCAGTTTCTGCGCAAATAACAAACAAACATTTCCATTAATATGGGAACCGCTTATAACTTAAAACTAGGACATTAAACAGCTAAAAACGAATACAAGGTTCGTCGTTTATTAAATAAGGGGTCGCAGCGGTGATTCCTCCCCTGTCATATTAGCTCTAAGAAGAAAATGAAATTTTATACTTTCTCAGTAGGTGCTTCCATTTCGTTACGGCGGTTGAACTCAACTTGCGAATGAAATTATTAACATTTGATGGGTGTAGCACCCCATTACTTTTCTATTATATTTATTACTTGGTGCTGCCCCTGACTTTGATGGTTTTATGGGTATCGTACGTTTTCGTATGATAGAAAACTTACTACACGTACCTACTATAATTATCTCTGTACCACGTCATAATGTGCTCAGCCATTTTGATGAGAAATTTTAATACGCGCGTTTTAATTTACAAGTGATGGAGTACCTATATCTAGAGGTGATGATGTGTACTGACTACATTTTTCAAGTTCTGCAATACTACTATTACATATCCATTAATTGATTTCTGGAAATAACAGTACCCGGTATTTGCTTCGAAAGTAACATGCATAACTTTACTTTCAATCCCCTAATAAAACCTACTTTAAACGAAATAAACAAAACTCCTTAATAAAAAATCAACAAAAGTTAAAAGAAAAGTCGCGTACACACTGAAACAAAGTTAGCGTACTCTTGAATAACTGAGAATAAGAGTTCAGAGATAATTCTTTCGCTGTCACATTAGCGAACAGTCGAGAGTCAAATTTAATTTGGCTTCTTTTTCCGGCGCGTGGGCTAAGGTGAAGCTCATCCAATATGTAACGACCTTTACAATTCCAGACGTGAACATTCACGGTTCAATTTTCAATAGAGGGGAATGCGATTCAAAACTTGCTATTCCGCAAAAATTTGTGACATAAAGCAGAGAAGTTTTGTAGCACCTTAACTCGTCGAGTACCGGTTTTATAGACACAATTAAAGAACAATAGGTCGCGGTCACCGGTGACCGCTTGGTGTTTGACAGTTTAAGAAACACATAGGTATTTACATACTAGTAAATTTTATAGTAATATATGAATTTCCAGTGTCTGCTTATTCTGAAATAAAAGTAGCCTATGTTATTCCTTAGTACATCACCTACCCGCTAATAAAAGTCCCGTTAAAATCGGTCTTGCGATTTCACTGATTAGCCAATACAAACAGACAAACAGAGATAAAAAAATAAAAAGTGTTATTTTGGTATATGTATCGTAAACATATTCATATTCTTAAAGTAATAAGTGGTTATTTCAATATAACAAACAGACACTTCAATTGTATTTATGTATAGATAAGAAACACAGTGATATAAGGAACACACTCAATTCTATAAAACACCGTCTGTAAGTCATCTATTATTATGATACGTTGCTCAGCACAGCAGAAGGGACATTGAGAAAATGTACAACACTACGTATGAAATAAGAGCATATTTCTGTTGCCTTATCCTAGAATTACAGTTACATCTCTTTTTCACGTAGTCAGTTTATTTTGTCCCGACGCATTTTGTGAGGACAACCGCTCTATACATATGTATACCTGCTTACACATTCCGGTGAATGTTTTACCTGAATATTGATATTGTCATGTAGGATGATGAATATGGCCGGCGAAAAAGGCCGTCATTCAAGACCGAATGAGAAAATAAAACGATATTCGACCTATTTTTAGGGCAAGTGTACTGTAACCACGTATTTTTTGTGATCTTCAATAAGTCTTATATCTTTTTAGCCACGTTCAATCAAAAATTCGAAGATATTCCAGCTAACAATATCATAAATTAATAGTAACAACAAACATTTTCATGATCCCACGTTCCATTTTCTAACAAGTGACATTTTTGCCTTCGTCTCCGAGATTATAGAAGAAAAAGCTTTCCGTAGACATAACAATACCTATCCTAAAAGAATAACAGACTTATTACCGATATCAACGAAAATGTGAAAATATCAAATCATCTCGGTAACATGCCTTCAGGACAAAATAGTTTCTATTACAGCGAAGATGGAACAGAAGCATCCAATCAGAACGAGGCGCTTCACGAAAATAATAAGACTGATAGTCTGGAACACTACAAAATGCGACGTCTTTCCAAAAAATTTACTCTCCAATGCGATAAATATTACTACATTTGAAATATGCTCATAGACTTTGTTGATTTTACAAAGTTAAAACCGCAACGAAGCTCAGTAAAAATAAACTTAACGAAGAATTTCAATTTATTGACCGCAAATAACACGAAATGAGTGTACAAAATACCGGTGTTTGAGTGCTAATTAAACTGTGTACTCTGTAAATATGGTAACTATTCGAAATGTTTCATTAACTTACAGTGATGAACAAAATGCAAACATGGAGTATTTACAGAATTTATGAAGTCAGGGTTTAATGTTGCGTCGGGATGAAATATTTAAAATAAAATCCCGTCTGGCTTTTGATATTTATTCTGTATGTAATGACTGTTAGCATGGAGACGAGGGAAAATGGTGTTCGCGGAGACGCTGAACTTCGAAGCGCATTGGTTATGCAAAGCGGATTATTTAGAGTACATGTCGTCGCAGCCAGAGACAACGATGTTTGCTGGTTGACTTGAATGTAGTTCAGACTTGTCGCTCGTATCTCCGGTCACATGAAACTTTGAGACCATTACTTGAACTCATTATTATGAATGGACCTAAAAATGCCACGATTATTTGAAAAGTTTAGTAGAATGGCTTTTTAAATTTTATAGTATTTTATAGCAACAGATCAATCGATTTTTCATGGATTACTTTTATTCTCTGAAGCTAAGACTTGGATTTCAACAATCCAAATAATCTTATAAAGTATCCAGTATCTACATGCTGGGGTATTGATAATAAGAGATTTGCCCTTAATCCTAGTACTTTAATATCCTATATATGTATTATATGTAGTACCTACATTCAAATTAATACATATGTATTGTATCTTAAATGCCTTGACAATCTCCTTTGAGGAAACCGAGTTTCAGTAAATTAATTATGAACATAAGCAGCTTTTCAAAGACAACCGTTACCGTTGCACTACCTGGAACATCTAATAATTTAATTTCAACAATACTGACATTGGTTAATAGTTCTTACCTATACTGTTATTACAGTTGAATTTTCCGATTGACTTTCAATCTTGAATATAGAACATTTTCTATTCAAAAAGTGTATACTATACCTCTATACAGGTTGTTTATTTATTTTTTTACTTAAATGTTGGTCCGGACACCCGAACTAGGGTTGTGTAAACGAATCCTCTTCGATCTGATGGCTCATTCGACACACGTTTTCAATTTATCGGTGTCCCCCTTATTGTCTGGGTTGGTGTAGATCTTCGGCGCCCGCCGTCGTGTCTCCTCCCTTATCGGGCGCCCTATTCAAAAGTCACGTCATGTGTAAATGTACCGCGATACTGTAATGGCACAGTGACCCGGTCATTTTCCCTCACAATGTATTCTTCATCGCAATCGGTACGTGACTCGTTTTGTTTGTTTGCATTTGTGATGTGATTTTCTCACTCACCGATGTTGATATATTACATCATACGTGTTTAATGAAACAAAACCAGTTTATATTAGACAAGATGTTTTCTATAATGTAATGCTCTGTTGACGAGTATATACTATAGCGGTCATTACCCACTATGTTTAGAATCTCGTATTAAATACCTGAAAGAACCCTGTAGACATCTAAAGCTCTCAATATAAAAATAGGATCAAGTTGGTTGACAGCATGACACAATATTTTTTTACTGAAAAATAAATAACATGACAGTCTAGGATCTAGGATTATCAAATTTATTGTTATTAGACTAAAATGTACGTAAATATGAACTGTGAAACGTATTCATGTACAAAGAATAATATACTCTAATCCTGTAAACGTAAAGCACATGTTTCTGTTTATCACGTGTCATTTGTTAAAGTGAGCTACATATTTCTCATAATTATTTCACGAAATATAATGAACGGAGAATATATATTTTACATGGCACTATTAAGTTCGCGTGATACGCTTGAATATAACGTTTTGTATGTACGTATGTAATGTATAAATGAAATTGATTATGATGATATGAAGTTAAGTGGTTACTTCGGTGTTGGTAGACTGGTAGTAAGTGCAGATGGTCTCAGAATCTACTCCTAGTTTTGATAAAAGAACAAACAATTGCCGTTTAAGAAAATTGACAGTTTGAAAAGAGTAGCGTATCTTGAAATTAGGCCTCTTTGGTATGGGGCGGGCGTCCCTTATTATGTGAGACTTACAACACAACTTGAAAAAAAGAAAGTTTACAATCAACAATGCTATGCTATTTTATCTTTGACTGGTAACCAGCAACCAGCTGCCGCGTAAAATCTACCGGGTTCGCGCACGGAGCAACTCTTTATGTGATCCACAAATTGTTGTTTCGGCTCTGGGTGACATGTGCATGTGAAATTGTATATTTGTAACATAACATCACGCCTTTTATCCCCGAAGGGGTAGACAGAGGTGCACATTATGCTACTGTACAATGTAACACCCACTTTTCACTATTTATGTTATGAGTCCCATGAAATAGGGGGTGTGCCTATTGCCTTGTATATTTGTAAATGCACCCATAACACAGAAGGAAATCCTAGTGTGAGACTTTTTTTAAAGAATATTAAAAATTGATATCTTCAGGGAATAAAAGACGTGATATTATGAAGTGAATTAAATAGGCGTGTTAATACTTATGTAATTAATGACACGTGTTAACCGGATCACTTCTCAGACGATATAGTTACTCATCGAATAACATCTTAAGGCGCTTTCAATATAGCGTATACGAAGCCTTAATATAGCCTATAACGATACTCCTTGTAATTTATGGCGTCTGTTAATTAAAGTAGCTCGAATTCAATGGCGTAGTGATTACGTATATACCCATATGAAGTGGCCTCGGATAATATATATAAGATACTCTTACGCCGAATACTGAAATGCTACTTATGATGATGTAAGAGATCTGTAAAATGAAAAACTAAAAGTACATTTATAAAATGTTACCACAAAAATATTCTTGCATTTTATTATATGCAATAAAGTTAACCTCCTATAAACGAATCTCAATTTTATTTACTTTTTGATACGTTTTCCAATTAAATGTAACTTAGTAAAAGTATATATGTAATATACATATACCTATGTTACTTCCGAACATAAACAGATGCTTGATAGATGAGAGAAGTAATGGAAAACCATTCGTTTCCATTAACGTTCAAGTATGGGCATTTGAATGGCCTTTGGGAAAACACAAAGATGCATGGAAGTAGAACTGTTGGATTATGCAAGAATATTGTATAACATTACATGATGGACTCTCCCCGTGGGATAGGTACCTAAAAGAATACATCGTATGCTTTTAAATACAATTTCTTTCGCAATTAATGAAAACCCCAAGACCTTTTGCTGGTAATTGATCTAGTGTGACTTATAACTATATAAAACAATTTTGTCGCATAAAGTTGTCACAAGTGCGACTGCCGGGCAAGGGGTCTCGGGTTCGATTCCCGGGTCGGTCAAAGTATTACTGGGTTTTTAAAAAAACCTCAGTTGTAGCACGGAGTCTGGAATTGTGCCCGGTATATGGCAATAGGCTCACCCCCTATTACATGGTGCTCATAACATAAATAGTGAAAAATGGGTGTTACATTGTACAGTGGCATAATGTGCGCCTCTGCCTACACCTTCGGGGATAAAAGGCGTGATGTTATGTTATGTTATGTTATAAGACAATTTATATTTGTATCAAGTAAGGTACATTTTCAAAATATTTCTCTTCGCTAAAACTCAATAAACAAAATACCAATCTTCCATAAGAAATAAGTCATATTTCATATAATAGTGACTATTATATAATATATATGTATATCAATAATTGACACTTTATATTATTAGCGTGACACGTAACATGACACAATTTCAGTCTTCTCACAAGAATACGTCAGAATATAACTGACACAATTCTATATTTATTACTAAAATTCTATTTTTATTTCAAACGCGCCCTTCAAAGCTTTAGCGGTCACAGAAATAGTATCTATACTAATATTCTAAAGAGAAGATTTGTTTGTTTGCTTTAAATTGGCTTCGGTACTTAATACTGAACCGATTTGAAAATCTTTTCATCGTTTTTTTTTGTAGCATAAGCCGGTAAACGAGCAGACGGGTCACCTGATGGTAAGCAATCGGCGTCGCCCATGAACATCTAGTTACCTAGCCTTTTGGGGATTAGGAGTTTGAGGATCGTTGGGGATTCAGGAATTGGGGGGATTAGGGAAGGGGAGGGTAATTGGGCCTCCGGTAACCTCACTCACACGACGAAACACAACGCAAGCGTTGCTTCACGTCGGTTTTCAGTGAAGCCGTGGTATCACTGCGGTCGAGCCGGCCCATTCGTGCCGAACCATCATTGAAAAGTTTACCTATTAAGTTCTATGGTGTAGTTCATGCTCCTTTTAATCCCAATAATGTTACAGAATCGGGACTAAGTTGAAAGAAATTCTAAAGTAAAGCCATTGGTAGAGAGTTAGTATGTTAATAAAAAAGCGATTTGGAATGTAATAATCAAACAGTCTTAGTATGTTCAAATACCAATTTTTTTTTCTTCAAAGACAATTCATAAAATATTATGAAACAATTCGTCAACTTTATGTAGCCGAAAGTAGTTGTATTGTTTAAAAGGTATTTGTGAATTCGATTCTGTAGAAAAAGATAAGAGTGCATTTTTTATATACATAATTATATGTAAAATAAAATATTTACATGGCCATTGGCCAAACGTTAAGAAGCCCAATTAATGTAACAAATAAAGTGTTTACAATTTTCACTTGTAACATTTCCTTTTATATTTGTTTTCCTCAAACATGTAACCCCCACTAACACTACACGGCCAAATACAACATCAAAATGAATTATTATATTATATAAGTAATGTATATATATATATATATAAGTACATTACGTGGAGCACGTGCAGACGATATTGATAGCAAATATTACCAGTCTATGTAAGTACATCGAGATCATGTCCCGTTGAGCGAATATGATTTGGATATTCTATCGATGTATGTTACATATTTTATATTATAATAAATATGTATATATATATTCGAAGTTTATTGAAGACTGGTGTTGCCAAGAAACTAATAGTTAGGTACTTTATGACTACCTAGACTTGTATAAAGTCTAGTAGATGTGTGTTAAAGTTAGAAGTACATTAATAGGGTTATGAAAGCACTTGTGGTGTTTTAGAAGCAGAAACTGTTGAAAGTCTTCCCATACTCTGTAATCAAACAATCTCTTGATTAACGTTCGAAAACTGAAACACCATTTTAAGTCACCCTTAAGTAAGTATAGTTCTGTCACAGCAAATTCTTTGTAAAATGACAGGGATGGCACGATATTTAAATACAACTAATATTTGAGCAGCGTTTTAGTATTCGGGCGATAGACTACAATACAACAGTATTTCTTTCTTAAACTCAAGTCTATGTTGAATGTCTTCCGTCATTCCATCAAGAGTAACAGATAAAAGAGTAGGCAATCTATTATCTAAATTTAAAACGATACGATTTTAAGCCAAACTAGTCGTTACATTGTTCTAGCTTTTTTGTAGAAATCGCGACTCGATACTCGAAAAAAAAACAACATTCACTCGATTGCAAATTTTATTTATTCACATGTGTATCGGACGAAACAAACGTAACCCCAAACTAGAAGTTAGAATCAATACTGGCTACAAAGCTCGCCTTTCAATGGCGAATCCATTTCCAAATTAGATAGGTATCGAATTCACTTCCACTTCCACTAGATGTTTGTTTGTTTTACTTTGGTACCCTCGAGAGGCCATCAATCACTGAATACTTACTTTCTACATACTTTTCATTGAGTTTTATATTATGTTATCACAGAATACGAATTCTTTTTGTTGGATTTCGGTACGCATTTCTTGAAATCATTTGAGGTTATTTGTTGGGCTTCGTGATTGTTCGACTGAATTTTAGACACCAACTGATATAGATATTTAGTATTAAGGTAAATGCACCTTATTCCGAGGGGTTCTAAAAATGGCACCATATTCCGATGTATTTAGAAAAACAGTTTTTTAAAGCAATTTACTAGTTATTTATGGTCTGCATGATAAAATAATGAATTAATAATTATCTGTTCATATTTATTTATACAAAGGAGAGTTTAGTATGGTCACACTGTAAAATAATCGGTCATTTTGCCGCGGGGAGCGGCGTCGAAAGCACACTTCATACATTTGGGACCTTATGCACGTGAGTATTACGATTTGCCAAATAGTGTTTTACGTAATAATTTTATACAACGCGAGTTTTCGTTTAGGTTGAAATATTGAAAGGATAATATTTTTTATCGAAAACACTTAAGATTTGAGTATTTTATTTGCAAATTAGCAAGAAAATAAGTGTTTAAAATACCGCGGCATTAGGTGCAAAATATTTTAGTGTGTTCCTAAAAGCCGATGTATACCACGGAAAAACAAATTTAAAGACATTTAGTTTTTTTTAAATTTCGGTGTCTGTTTTATGATTATAAACTTTAATGTGTTAGTTCTGACTTAATGAATAACTCATACATTTAATAATCTATTTCCGAGGTACACCGTGGCGTCGCATTTACTAATTATAGCAGGTCAAAAATTGTTTGTACAGGTACTTTATTAATACGTTGTATAGAAGATTTTAGTGAAGACATTAGGTTTTATAAGTGTTCTGTTATTATATGTATGTACTTTATATTTGTTTTCCTTTCATATTGTAACTATACATTATTTTATTTGCATAATATTAAAAAATCTTTTACTTTTTAGTACTCGGAATTAGAAACTTTGATTTAGCATCATAAAACGCTATTCCGATGTATTTACGTCGGAATAAAGTTACATGAGTACCTAATTCCGATGTATTTACGTCGGAATAAGATTACATGAGAACCTAATTCCGAAGTTAGTTAAGACCCTGTTTAAATACAGAGTGTTCATTATTTTATGTGCTTAGTAGATACGCGTTTAGTAACTGAAAGAATACTAATCATCTATACAAATACATAAAATTGGAGTGTGTGTTTGATATTGTTAATTCTATTTATATTTTTATAAGATTAAGGAATAATATTAATAAAAAAACAGGGTTTAGAATAAAACTAGAATAAACAAAAACAGAATTGATTTAAGTAATATAAAAAATAAACAGATTTGACTTTTAAACATCATGTATAATTCTCCCTACATAGTTCCCTTTCTATTTTTATACTCGGAATTAGGAACCAAATGCATCGGAATTACGATTTTTAAATCGGAATAAGGTACCTCGGACTTTTTTATATTTTTATTTATTTTATCAGCTTCAATAACCTTCTACTGACAAACTGCAATAATTTTTCAAAAATTTGATAGCTAACACTTCTGATAAAAATATAAAATTGTACACAAAGGTCCGATAAATACTTAATTTATAATGTTCTTTCGTGTTATGTTAAAAACAGCGCGGAATTAGGTGCCTTTACCTTAGTGTCATTAGAACGAGTAACTACCAGTAGGTATGATAATTGTACTATACGTCGTTTATCGTGTTTATAGTCGATATAAGAATTAACAAGAAGTTCACTGACTTGTTGTTTTCTCGTCGATATTACACCTACTTTTTATCCCATAACCGAATAACCGACATCATAAGAATTAAGTTTGCCAAGAGAACATCGAAAAACACTTTTCCATAAAAAGTAATGGAAAAATTTCGCATCTTCATACCCATAGGCTACACTAACACAATTTATCATACGAAGAATTGAATAAAACGTGATCTGATCTACTTAGATTATATTACTATAAAATTGTCACATCATCCTTGGAAACGGATCATCGTAAGGTCGAATAACAAGCATGAAACGACAAAAAAATATCGCCAATAAAATTCTATGGAAGATCCGGAACCATTTTATAACTTCAATGTAGTAAGTGACATGTCTATTAGACGAAATTTTTTAGGAACTTCATTTAAAAAGTTGCTTACAAAAGGAAAATTGTAATTTTTTTTTACGCAAATGACTAACTTTAAAACAATGTATAACGTGTACACAATACTCCGTTTTGTAGTATAAAATGGAACATATTGTTTTATAACTTTCTAATAGAATTATTTCAAGAGACATTTCGTTTGCAAACAACTTAATTGATGATTCATGTATTAAATCATCCAAAAACGACAAAATGTCATGAAGAAAAGTGCTCAACAAACATTTTACTTTATAATTTATTCTGACGTCCTGTCGTTCCTTCGTTGCGCAGCCATATTTAGAAACTTGAAAACGTTAGTGACGTTTTATATTTTAGCGCAACCGAACTGGCCAAAATGAAACAAAACTTTATGTTCAATATTTTTTCATCAATCTTCAAGTTTGAACGTCGTTTCGTTCTTCTCTATTTCGATTGTCTTTTTTTCAAGTGAAAAAAAGTGATTAAAATATTTTATGGCAATAAAAAAATTCTTCATTAGTATTGTTTCCATGCAATAGAAAATTAATTAGGTATGCTTACATTCGATCTATGTTCTTTGTATAACCAAAAGCTCTAAAACTTGAACTTTTTGATTCCCAGTAACATCTTAACGAAACCTTCAGTAAATGCAGCAACCGAAAAAGCAAATATAGAACAAAACCGACTTTATAATTCTCCAAAAAGGGTCTTAAGAAGGATTAGATCTCTCGCGACTAATTTTATCTTCAAAGAGTAGTGTGTTTCAAGTTCAGCCAGGTGCAAATGGCAGCTTAAATAAGATTATTTCGGTGTATATGTACAACTACTGCAAAGACATAAGCTGATGCCTGAGGATTAGTTCAGGAGCCTGCGACTTGCTGATTATGTTACCACTTGAAATTGTTACAGAATAAATTCATAACTTAAGCATTTTGTTTTTAATCTTTTTAGGTTTAGAGTCTACCAGTTTTAGTTTAAAGCTAAAACAGTAAATACTGCTGACCTTATATCTTTTACGAGAAGCGATTGACTTTCAAAAACCATTACTAATTACAATAACTAACAAAAAACACGAGATTATTCGAAATATGGAGAAATAGTGTAAAGATTTGCACTATTTCTGAAAATCTTTAGTGGCATCTCCAGCGCCGCTGACTTGTAACTGCTAGATTAGTTTCTTCCTTAATATTGTCTTAGAGAATTAATGACCATAGAGGTTTCAATACTAAGCTAAATGACTGACTAACAAGCAATGGGTCAGCAATAATAAGAGTAATAGTTATTCGTGCTTGCCAGTCTCGATAGGTAATCTTTACTTTTTACTAACGACTAAAAATATCAAAACCGAATCGTAGAATATCCTTGCTTCCATCAAAAATATACTGGATAACCCAGTGATACACAAAATCAGTACCGGACTTTGAAACATCGATTCCAACCGGACTTAGGTGTACAAGGAAGCATTTATAGTCATTCCCAACACGGGTATATTATATACTTAGGCACCCATATACAATGTTTACAAGGGATTGTGTTCCATAGCAATTTCCCCGTCTGACAGCGCAGCTATACTTAAATAAACAAGCGGTTTTTTGATATGATAAAAATAGGGACGGTGAAAGGGATGTAGGCATATTTTGCCTGTAAAAACTTATGCCTATACACGCACGTTACAAACATATTCAAGGTGAAGACAGCGTAAATAAGTGACGTTTGGGTGTTACAATAATATGGTAAACGAAACTAGACTTCACTGCGACTGTTATAAAGATGAAAGTGATGTAACAGCGTAATATTTTTATTGTTTGTCGGTTTTGCTGAGGAAGGAGTTTTTCATTCGCCCGTTTTGCTAGTTGTACTTTTCCTTGTTATAATATTAAGCTTAAACTTACATAAGGTTTATTTTTAGTCTGCATGTGATTACAGTAGGGGGAAGTCCCGTAACGCCGGACGCCACCTAACGCCGGACACTTGTAGATAATATTTCGATAACTAATTACGCGAGCGATTCAATTTTTAGGGAGATGTCTCCAAGTGGCAGACACTTAAGATTTTTAGTAAAATTTGAATCGCTCATGTTATCAGTTACCGATATAATATAAGTGTCCGGCGTTAGGTGCCGTCCACCGTTAAGGGACTTCCACCGTTTCGAAAAACAACAATGCTAATAATTTTCCCCGACTCCAAACTCGATCAGAACTACTAAAAAAACTAACTCTACATTCTATTATCTATTTAAAAACTTGTACCTACCGCATGTGTAATACTCGTATTTATCAAACGTAAACACAGTCCTTTGAAGAAATGAGGCTTCAAAGGCGTCAAATTGACGCTCAGCTTGTTACTACAAGACATAAAGACGTATTTAATAAACGCTACCCGTCTATTATAAATCTAAACCCAATCAGACCGTCTTATCATGTAAATGATAGCATGTCATTGGTGTAGACGCAATCAAGCTCCATTCAGTACTAAATATTTATTTCTATTTTACACTTTATGTGTAAATATACGTGAATGAACTTAATAACAGTGGACATTCTCTGCCAGACTGCCTCGTTGGCCGAGAGCTCGCAAGTGCGACTGCCAAGCAAGGGGATTCGATTCCCGAGTCAGGAAAAGGATTACTGTGTTTTTAAAATATTCTCAATAGTAGCATGGAGTCTGGAATTATGCCCGGTAAATGGGCAATAGTGGGCCTAAATACAATGTGTATTTAGTATATGACACAGTTTTTTTTTTCATTAAATAGCTTCTCACAGACGAAGATTGATTTATCCATACTAGTAAGCACTGATAAAATCAAATTTTCTGGAAAAACAAATTACCGTTCCATTGCTTTAAGAAAAATTAAAGACATCGGCCAGATACTCTTACATATGTACATTTTCATACAATTCCCATAACAAAACAATTCAATAATAATTCGCACTACGGTAGAAATAACATGAATAATCATGGCATCAAATAATAAATAATTTCACCAAAATATCCATCTAGTAAGAAACATAATTCATGCTGTTCAAATATGTGATCTCAGGCAGAAATGACATAGTAAGCCTGGCTTTGGACCGTCAAGTCATATGACGTCCTGCTTCACCCGATAGCTGGAGGTAGAAATCTCTTAATAAAGAAACCTGTACCGTATATGATATGCCAGTATTCATGAACAAAAAACACTGTTTTATTTAAAAAATCTGTCGAATGAATTTTAATGCATTCAATAGGGTAGATGCCTAATTTTTATTTTAATGTCCGTCTGGTAGATTATTTTAAATCATTAGACACATATTTTTTGTTTTCTTTCGGAAACGAATACTTTATACAGTATATTAATTTGAAATGTCGCGTGACGTCACTTCTATGTCCATTTTATACGTAGAAATAACGTTTTAGCCCCCACTCCTAAACTTTGATTCGTTTTATCAAAGTATTGTTTTATTATACGACAAAATAAAAAATACGTGTCTAATATGTTTTTATTACCTAACTTACGGACCAATTTTCAAGACCAAGATGACCAAGATTTTTAATTTTCATACCCTGTCATCATCCCAATTGTTGGTGATCTTTCTAGGTTATGATTACAGATAAGAAATATGGATTCTCCAAATTTTAATAGGGTTCTACAAACTTCAGACAGTGTGTCTAATGATATAGAATACTTTATGTTGTACCCCATAACATACAATATTATGTTTTATTGGGTAAGCCGGTCACCTAATGGTAAGCAATTGGCGTCGCCCATGGACACCTGGAACACCAAAGGCGTTACAAGTGCGTTACCGACCTTTTGGGGATTAAGAACTTTTGGGAATCGGGCTTCCAGTAACCTCATTCACACGACGAAATACAACGCAAATTCTATTCTATTGTATAATAACATAACATGATAATATACTATAATATTAATAACGCTGTTACGCATAAATGCGTAGCGTTAGTTTTTGCAACTACATATCAACTTAGGGCTTCTAAATAAGTGAATCAAAACTATTTGAAGAAAATTAACTTAATATTTCTGATGTCTGTTTCTTAAAGCTTTCTAGGTTCGTTTATTTTGACGTTTTATTGGTAGAATAATTAACTTAAATTATCTTACTTGGAGGGTACAATGACTTCAGAGACGATATAACCGCAAGACATCTGTCGTTCATCATTTTATGCTAGCGTCACGTGTCTCGTGCTTAATAATCCGATTATCGTCTTGACTTAAATTAAAAATACGATTACGATTTCCACAATAATATATAGTACCGCTTATGTGAAACGTTTCTTTGCTGATGATAATAATAAAATTCTTTTCGTGCATGGTCGAAGCATACGACTAGCGTTTAAATACTATTTGTGGAGTCTAGCATAAATTGAAAAAAAACTTACACTGATCAAGCGCTATCGCTAATACTTAGGGCTGGTTTTAAAATCAACAGATAATTAAAATAAAATAGACATTTGACAGTTCTTAGTACCTATGGAAGAATTACAAAATATTCTTTCTTCTTTCTATCTTTCTTTACCTACGTTGGAAAAATTGGCCCTTAGTGAATTAATGAAACAAGTTGTCGTCATCCACAGATCCAGTAGAGTTTTGATGCAATGTTTATTAAAAATCTTAAATACGTTCAGCAGTTCTTAAATAAACCTCTTTTGTTTATTTATTTTAAATCTAATGTCAGATTCCAATTATTCGTTGCCAGCATTTTATGCGAGTGTCTGGAACAACGCGTGGTTACATACTTACATTGTTACGACTTCTGTATGAAATGGCGTATTTATTAACACACATTTCTACACTCATTAATATAATACTAAATGTTTTAATAGCTCCTGATATACGAATCTTATTGACACACTTTGTTTGAATAATTTCTTCTAAAACTTACATTAATTATGATTTAAGGCAGTTTATTATTGAAATATATTATCTTTTTATAGTAACTATCGTGAGATATACTAAATTAACTAATAATCGCGGGTTACTCACGTGAATATACTGAGAAAAGCTCTACTAGTTTCGAACCACAGAGGGGTTCTTCCTCATGAGCAGCATGCGCGGTCGCGGCGATGTCGCGCAGCTTATTCATATCTACTATACTATATATCTAAATATCACTTTAACAAAAATCTGTTAGTTTTATGCCTAACAGTACATATTATTATATACAAATATATTTACCATGGTTAAAATATTCCTTGCATCGCCCAAATGCGAAAAACAGTGATTAATTCGATTAGCTATTCTAATTTGCTTACCTTACAGTAACTTACCTGACAGTCAATCAAGCATAGACTTTGATCTCTTTCAAAGACCTCATTCGCAATAAATTTTACATGTTAAGATCTTACTTAATCTATACTAATATTATAAAGAGGAAGAGTTTGTTTTTTTGTTTGTTTGTTTGAACGCGCTAATCTCCGAAACTACTGATTCGAATTGAATAATTCTTTTTGTGTTGGACAGTCCATTTATCGAGGAAGGCTATAGGCTATAAAACATCTCGCTACGACCAATAGGAGCCGAGCAGAGCGGGTGAAACCGCGTGCAAGTAGCTAGTATGTAATAAAATCTTACTTCAAATACAGTTTTTTAATCAAAACACCTACTATCTATACCAACCCTCTAAAACTTAAGTGTATTCCAAAGCAGTTTTTGAGGGTGACTCACATTTATAATCCGGTAGCGTGACTAAAACGCTCCTGAAGAAATCGCTCGACATATAGAAGCGTGATAACACAACTTTATCGGTATCATTAATCTGCGACAAGCTAGGGTCGGCTACGTCACCGGCCTACGTCTGTGCTAGATAGACATTGATACCAACACCCTTATTTTATTTGCCATTCATAATTTTCATTGGGGCTGTAAGTAATTAGGGACAATACTTCAAAACTTGAACTTAATTGTTGTGGACTTTGACTTTGATATGTAACAACTGCTTCTAATTTAGCTTTACATACTACCAAAAGGACCAATAAACGTACTTTTTGCAACGTTTATTTACTTAAGATAAGTGATCATCAACAATAGATCACATGTTCGTTTACTCAAAATTATAAATTTCCAATCCAACTGAAGACCTTAAGTATATTTTTATAATGGATCATGACCAAATGAAATGATCATTATAGTAGACACTAGCAAAGTTTATGTCATCAATATTCTATATGGAGCATTGTATATATAGTGATTACTTGTTCTGTGCTTTGGTCACATAAACCCATCAGATTCCATTCACTAGCATGGCTACAAATAGAAGCCTATACATCCGAAGGCCAGTCTCACCAATATCGTAATAGTTTAGAACCTACTTTGACATTGGAACTACTTTTACATAGATTCAGTGCCGACAGTGGAATTGAATCAATGTTCTAAAAGACATTCTAACCTTAAGAAGAAGTTAAACCAATATTCGATGTATGATAGAATTACAATGAAGCCCTAAACTCGAGTCGTAACTAAGAATTAATTAGTTATTACAAAGAAACGTATACCAATCTTTTCCTGTTCTTTAACTTTTAAATAGCAAAAATATACTTCATTTCATAGAAAAATAAAGCTCAAGTTTATCTTGCTCTTGACATTCTCGGAGTTTCTATTTCCTGATCCAAAAGTTACAAAACAAGACAGAAATTTAAAAAGTCTTTATTTTTTGTCATAACAGATCGTCACAGAAGATCTGGGTCTTTGGACGAAGCAGCGGAAGACAGTAGTGATAATGGAGGAAGTACACCAAAGAAGAAAACGGCGATTGAAGAACAATGGGAAAGATCAGGAGGCTTTGAGCTCACCTCAGTGGAACAAGAAACATATGAGAAGTACTTCTACGGAACTGAACACTGGAACTACTTCACCAATGACGAAGACCTCGGACCTGTTATACTGTCAATCAAGCAAGAGACTCTCAATGGGAGAGATCAGTTCAGGTATGTGATATAATTGAATTTTAAATCTACCTACATAGCTTGGTACCGATACTTATACAGTCCCGATAACTTCTTATCGATACAAAAATAAATTTTAAGACATTACTAAAAGTGCTTACAAGGTTTTTAGTTTTTCTATACATTTGATTTAATAAAGTTACGACCATTCAAACAACGAGCATGCTGGCTACCAAATAGTTGAAATAGTCTTAGCTAACACAAACAATGAGTATTCCAAAGACGATAACAATTTATTAATATCCTAATGCGAAGAACAATCGATGCCACTCGAGCATATTTGTATCTATCGAAACTCTCGGAATGTGAATCCTATCATATCGCGTGGACACAGCCAGAAATGGAATTTAATTAAATATAATTATGTTAAACCAATATTCCACTGTACAGTGAGCCGACGAGTGATGCGCAAAATATGAAATTCCAGTCTAAGCTACGACGGCCATCTTTGACAGCGCCATTCTGATGTTAATTACGCATTGTTTTATTATTATTGTAATAACTGAATAGAATAATCCGACGGTTTGTAATACCAATCAATTTTAATTATTATTTGTAAGCGTGAACTTCTCTTATTAAAACAACGTTTCTTATCTCAATTAAACCTTCAAAAAATAAACATTTCAGGTAAAAAAGGGATCTTTTTATTTCTATTTCGTAAAACAAATAAACTTTTGCGTATTTTACTTTCAATATAAATGGGAGTGCTATCTGCTGCCGTGGGGTGCATTTTAATTAAAAATGGCAAGGTATTGTAAAACGGAATGGGCTTTGTATAGTGCTATAATTAACTGGCCTGTAACGGCGATGACCTCACTCGGGTTTACCTCCACGACCCTCTCGTAAACCAAGAATTCAATTAGCATAATGTAGAAGCAAGGTGTTAAACGCCCCAAAGCTGCCCAATAACGCTTCGTACGACAATATGAATACGTAACATAGGAACAAAATATTTAAATGTCCCGCGTCACTTGTCCCTTTCGTACTTTTCCTTGATTAAGGTAATTTTCATTAGACTTTTATTTTAGAGCAAAGACAATTCGACGTATAGCCAAGTCGTTCGTAAGTCTAAAAACGTAATAAATGTCACAAACGACCTTTAATAGCAGTGAGCGCAGTTGTAAAGGGGACCAGGCGATCCGAATGTGGCCTCACCCTTACACACGTAAAAGGTGTTATTACAATTCTACCGAATTTTAATTATACCTTACGGTATTTCATTAAAACGAAATTCGTATTACAAAGTTCGTTACATTGGCAGTAGAAAATGTTCGTGAAATTTTCATAACCAAGTAGATATTCCTGGTACGATGTTTAAAACAAGGTATCTTCATGTAATCACATTCCTGTCTCAGAAATATGAAGGAGCAAAGCCATCATTTTCGGTAATAAAATATCCCTGCTATTTTAGACGATCGTCCATTGATGGCTACATCAAACTTTGAGATTGAATAAGTTTCGTTTAGAGTATAGTTTCACAGGCAAAGTCAAAGCATAAACTGAATTTTCTTCCTGTAGTCATTTCTGTAGACTAAACTGATGACTAACGCAAAAGCGAAAGTATAAGAGAACTTAACTTATTCTCACATCTTATGATTAATAAGGTACTTAACACTCCCCATCCTACAAGACAATACCGAAGAATGAGTGTACCACTAAGATTTTCTTCTTCACAGTCTAAAACTAATTACGTTAACCTACATGGGTAGGCTTCTATTGAGAAGCACAAATTAAAATTCCATATATAGTCAGATAAATGAAACAGAACGACCAGAAAACGCAAAATTAAATATTTAGTCAGTTCATTAAAATTGCGTTTCAAATGACCTATTTACTTAACGCACGTAAAAAAACTGTTAAGATTTTAACTACAGTCTCGGTTCGTGAAAATAGAAGTCAATTTATTTTTTAACATCGTTTTTGTGGTTCCATCTGTATCTACGTTTGAAGTCATATTGCCTCTGAGAAATGGAATTCAATTTTGATCGTGATATCCCCTGATACTTCTTACAGAAGGCCTCGATTTCGTAAATTTTTGGCGTCTTTATTACATTGCTTTGAAAATTATTATTTTTTGTACGTAGTTATAGAAAAGTATGCTTCTACATAAATAACCTATCGCTTATAACTCACTTTGTCTCTCAAATGTACTAATATTATCTATTTTCTAACAATAAACATCTCTAGTTCAAGTCCGTTCAGTCTTTGAACAAGCAAAACATATGCACATTGATTGAAAAATAAAAGTAACTCAAAACCTTCAAGGAAAACTAGAAACTTTTCCACAAATCTGCTAATTCGTATAACCACAAGCTGCAAGGAAAAACGACCTCTATTATAAGCACCCTTCTTAAAGCCGGCAGCCAGATTGGCAGTACTCGTCAACGAGACTATTGCGTGTCGAGACATCGTTAACCCGCTCGTGGTCACTGCAAAGGCCAATAAGCCTGTACAAGATCATACGACCTCCTTTGATGTTTTAGCCTGTATTATAAACATTAGATGCTGACCCTGATGCCTGATTTACATGCAATTGGATAGGAAAGGGTTTGTTTGAAGAGTAGACCGTATTGGACTATTCAAATTGGCTATCGGCAAAGTTTACACAGCCCCATGTTTGCTGGCTGTATAACTAGATACTCAATACTTTATTGTAGGTATTCTTGCTAAGGTTACTGCGTCGAGGTCGCCTAAAGGAGGACCGAGCTGAACGCAATTTTGTAATTTCATTATCAACAAAATGTGAAATCAGTTTCCCAATTCCAAAATTCTCAGAAACAATGAAATACAAATGAAACAAGCCCGGTTTTAAATCTCAAACTGTTTGGTTTCAAAAGAACAATAATTTGGTTCTAGTCTATTTCTCAGCCTTTAGTCACTCAATTCGAAAAGATTTTTTATAATGAAAGCGAACATTCAGTATAAAACACTTAACTCAATCATTTGTTTTAAACAGAAAGAGCAAAATTTTCAATGGAATTCTTTTTTCAATAGATTCAAGGAAATTGATCCTATTATACTGTTGGTAGGAATACAAGACACTGGCTGGAAAGAATTGTGGATTAAACAGACTCTATAATAATATATATTTTTGGGAATATATAAATAGTGGTAAAAAATGAATATGTTTTTTTTATCAATTAAATTTTGTCATCGTTCGAACAATATCACACGACAGATTTCAAGGCATTCTAAAATAGATTGTAACATTCAATAACATGTAGATGCAGCTAGTTTATTTTGATCATCTACATTCTTCTGGGTCGACGACATCATAGCTAATTTATTAAGCTTTAAAATAAAGCTGTAAATATTTGACGCATTTGTCAAATGACACATTTTAATGTATATTTTTATTCAAGCAAACACTTTTAGACAGGACATAACAATACTAATCGCAGATATAATTACAAAAATTATGGTGTAGTAACATAATATTAAAATTAAACTAATGCTTATGGCCTAATTCATACTTAGGTACGATCCACGGAAGAAACAAGTCAATAAACATTTCTACATATACTTGATGATATACCAGTATTAGAACAACAGCCTAATTACTTTCTTGCTCGACGCCTACTCTAAACCCACAATAACTTCTCAGTATTCCATCTAAAGCAATCCCTTTCATAACAAATGTCTATAATAATCGCGTGAAATATAATAAAACCGAGTCTTGGCAGCTAAGACAAAGTACGAAATTAAGGATTGTATTCCCAACCCGGTAAAATGAAGGTACCAATAGACATTTCAATTGCCTTTAGAATCTCCCTTTACTAATCAACTGAAACTCGTAGGTATTTTATCGTCAATCAAGTTGATTTCGTTTTGGGGTACCCAGAAACGGACGTGTCGGAAAAGTGTAATATTTTCGACGAATTTTTCAATTCTCTTTCGCGGAAATTCGAATACATTTTCAACCGGTATCGTTACGTTGATCACTCGTTCTTTGGAAACGATTTTATCGTTTCTTTGTCGTACTGCTAGTAGCTACATAGTTTTCCGTTTTCTTTTTTTTCCGACAAGACATTATTAACTTGTCAGCAAAATATGCAAAAATAAATGAAGTCGAGTCTCCAAAGAATAAAATAGCACATCATGTAAAATCAAGACACGCCGCAAAAATGTCTAATTTTTTACATAGGAATTGTTCACAGTGGGATTCCTCGGCTGCTCACCGTAAATTCCAGCGTTTTCATTATACTCTGTCATAGGAAAACTGAAACAGCGAGACAACGAGAGAATTTAATTAAAAACGTTGAATGTTCAAATTTTTAGATTGGCTCCACAGAATCCGAATATACGTGTTCATTACTGATTCTTGCATTAAGTAAGCTTCTGTAAATCATTGCCATTTATAAGATTTCGTCTGTTCATTTTCATTTACGGTTTGTGTACTTTTTGAAAAGACTTAACACCTGATAAATAAGGTTTACCATGTATCAAGTTACTTGAATCCAATAACTAATGAACGATCGTTGAATTCCAGAGAATCCACTAGAGAATTTCTATTGAAACGGTAAATTTCAATTTATGTAATGAGCTTTATGCGAGCATGGTGTCTTAAACGAAATTGTTTGGAAATTGCGACATGAAATGGGCATGTTGAGTGTCTACATTCTACGTTATAATACGGAATATAGGAAACGTGACGTCATAATTACGTGGTACTTGAAATGATAGTGAGTGGCGAATTAATTTCAAAATATTTGGTGCGTTGCGTGGTATTGTTGTTTATGCGTGTTATATGGTCCCCAGGTGCAAAGAGGTCACACCCTGACTTCCCGAGGGTGTCGTTTTAAACCATGACATGAGTTTCAGCATCCTTGTACACAATGACAATAATTTGACAGTCCTAATGTGAATGTCAGGCGTGGTTAGTGATCGATCATCACGATTTATGAGTTAGGGACTGACGCGACTAATGAAATAATACTTAATGTTAAGTTATATGTAATTCAATATCGTGTTAAGCTTGTCAGTTAAATACAGAAACATTATTAAGTTTATAATTTATGTATTAAAACAACATAGTAAAACATTTATCTATTCAAAAAAATATAAACAAATGACAACAGTGAACAATAATTTAGATAGCCTAACTTTTTGCGTCTTACTACGTCAAATGAAAGCAAATTCTCGTATATAGCAATTATTCCAAAGAAAAATCTATCAGCACAGCAAACACTTTAAAAAACCATTATCATACTTTACACTACAATTTAAAAAGACATACAAAATCTAAGAAAAGACTTAGAGAATTATACTAGTCATTCAGACGACTCAGTCCTTTGTTCATGTCAAAAACATTTCAAATTAATTCGGTACTACTAGCGTGTTTAGTTACTGGCCAGTTATAAACAAGTGTGGCTAATTACTAAGTTTTTACCTTCGTGGTTATGAAGCCATTAACCCCGATTACTGCCACCACTCTATTACTCATTCATTCACTCATTCAATTGTTCATTCAAACTATGAACTAGTGCGATGCAATTAATTTAAGAATTTTATTTTACTGCTTGTAGTAAACACGAAAGCTTATAAGAATTGTATACTAAGGGTCGATTTTTCAATGATCACTGATCAGTTAATTCTTAACTGTAGAATAAAATTGACATTTGTCATTTTTTTGTATGAAAGAATTGTCAAATATTCAATGTTAATACTCAGTTAAAATTTGACTGGCATTGGAAATATCGGCCCTAAATGTCAATAAAGTATTAGAAGATATTAGCGGTTTGAAATGTAAATTGATAAATTAATTCAATTAATAATAATAAAATAAAATACCAACAACCCGACATTTTTGTAACCGAAAACGTCCAATTATGCTTTGACCGACCCTAATAAGCACCTTACTTGCTTACAACAACAAAAAGCATATATACTGTCGAATTAAGAACCTCCTCCTTTTTTTGAAGTCAGTTAATAGGGTTATGAATTATACGTGACATCCACTTTTTAGAGAAAATTTAAAAGTCTTAAGCTTTGTTACTTGACCTGTGCCAGAAGCTCCTTGCTATTTGAGGTATTATCAATAGAACAATACCATTCGTTCTAATTTGATCGATGGCATTGTTTGTGATCCATACCATATTGACTGATGGAACCATTGATGGATACGTCTCCATTAATTTGATTACCATCAACTCACTATTTGCTTCTGTTTCATAGAAAATTGGTTTATTTCTCCTTGTAGTGGAAGGATGCGTCGGTTTTTTCAATATTTCTATGAAAATAATCATCAAGATACTAAATGTCTTCAACATATTGAGCAAGACAGAACCGAAAAGTAAGTCTGTTGATTGGCCCCTTAGTGAAGATATTTACTCAAGTAGTCTTCGAATCTTATCTATATTGAACTTAATAATACCATATGCATATGCAAAACGTACATAAACATGGTAATAAAAAAAAACAATTCACATAAATGCACAGGCAAACTTCTAACACTGCAGATACATTCCAAAGCCAATCCACCTTAACAACTTGATACATCACAGTTCTTTGCCCAATTTAAAGAAACTTATAACTATAAACTTCCTATATACAATCCGGAAATCACAAGCACACCCTTACCCAGGGAATTAAGAAAATAGCCGAACGAAGTAAATGAGTGTAGCAAGGCAGTTAACCTAATTACAAGCAAACAAAGCGAGAATAAATGACAGTCCCTAACCAATAATAGTATTGGTAGAGTGCTAGTTTAATTTTCGCCACGTCCATTATCTTTAGTCAACAAGTCATATTTGAGAATATAAGTAGTAGTAGTAGTAGTAGTAAAAAGTTCTCAAGTTTTTTTATTTAGTGTAAAACTTGTGGAAAAGAGTATACTAAAACCATGTCATCAAATCAATAGTAATTCCTCTGATTCTTTTCCATTAGTGATCCGTCTGCTCATCAGCCCACTTTTGCATATTGCACTTCAGAAAAACTGTACATAATGAAAATCCGTTTTCCATATAAATACGTTAATTTGTAACTTGGAAAAAACAAGTAAAAAAATGAATTAAAATGGCTCTTATTATTTTACAAAACATGGAGTATTTAATCTTTACTTTTGATCTCTTTTAAATTTCTTTTACAAAATAAATCTGGTTTATACTACACAGGTAAATTCCATAAGTTAGCTTACCTATTCATACTCTCAACACAAACGCTTTGGTCAGATCCTTCAATTTGTCGACATTTCTAACAAACCCTTTTAGGCTAAACGGTAAGCTGCGACTCGTTTTAATGTGAATATAAACCAAATTCTCGTTGAGGTTCGAACGTGATTATCCCAGCTTAGAAGTTCTTGCCTTTTGTAAAACGTTTGTAAATTGTTTTATAGTTTGTAATCTGCGTTTCTATTTATGTAGTGGCGACCCAAAGAGTGTGGGCTGATGACAATTATCTAAAATGTCACCCTAAATGTATTAGCACCGCAGATAAATAGTTTTGAATGCGAGCTATTGGAGAGCTAAAATAAACGGTTGAACAGTTGGGTCATTTTAAACTGTCTAACCCTTTTGAGGATTCTGAAACAAAACCGTGTACCGTGTATGTTGATTATGTGTGTCTTTGTCATTATTGTCATCACTCATTCGATCATCACAATGATCGTGATCGTCGTGATTTTATTTATATAAAAGTTGAAATTTATCGTCATTCATCAATGACGATAAATTGACGACATCTCGTACGTTACCTTTTCTTAAACTCATTTTTTCATAGTTATTCCTAATTCTTTCATTAGAAAGTATGGCCTGCGTTTAACTTTACAATGTAAGAAGACATTATATACCTACATACAAGTACAAATACACCCATCCTAAAGCAATACCAACATTATAAAAGCGTATGGTCGCTTGCCCACAATTGCACAGTAGGCAAACAAATTCAAGAACGGTGACCCGTTTCCCTGAATCGACACTTAGCTCTTCACTATTGAACTAGTTACAGAAAGTGTATGTATAACCTACCTCTGTGTATTTTTGTTCCATTGTTCTATAAAAGATGTGTAACTATGTTCAAAGATACTGTGGAATAAGACTTTGAGTTTTAGAGAAGCTTTTTTATGGTAAAGCCGGTATTTATTATTAAGCCGGTAAACGAGCACACGGATCACCTTATAGTAAGCAATTTTTTAAGTGGGGAAAGTCATCGAATGACTGCTCCCGCCTAGGTGAGGCGGGAGGGAGTGTCAGACTCTTACTGACTAAAAACCACCCCGTGCCTTCTCCTGCACGTCGAGCTGGAGCCCCGGTAACCTGTTAGGTTCTTCCCGACTGATAGTAAACAATTGACGTCGCCCATGGACACCTGGGACACTAGAGGCGTTACAAGTGCGTTACCGGGCTATTGGAATTAGGAATTGATTTTAGCACTACCGATTAACGCTTATTATAGATAAGCGGTTTCGGTGCAATGCACACATCTAAAAAAAGTTTACACTAAAAAAGAGTGTTAATTTTCTGATCATAATTTGACCTACACTTATGTTTATTAGGCAATGTGAAAATAATACATATTTATGTCACTTTTAACAAGTCTTAATAATTAAAAAACAATACAATTCTAACTTTACTATAGAAACCAAAACCTATAGATACGTCTTTCAAAGACCAACCTTGACATTAAATTCAACCTTAAAATGTTCTAAATCTCCTGTTATTAACGATGGGTACCAATTATAGTTCTAATTAGTACATGCCAATACATATTTACCATGTTTCCTTCCTACACAATTTTAACATACCAATTAATTATGACACAGCTCCTTAACTAAATTGTACTAAATTAATTACCTACATATTTTAATAATAGGTACTATTTTAGGCACAGGATTCTCTACAATCTACATTCCTATAACTTTTGTTGTCTTAGTGGCGGTAGAGAGTAAAATACATTTGTGGTCCACCCCTGTGGTCATGCAGGTGGTCTAAGAGGTGAATTAGGGACAAATCGAGCAACAGCGTTTTCTGATAAACCTGGACCTTTTAACCAGCGATTTCCAACCCATCAACGGCGAGTATTATGTCAAACTCTCTAACACAGAGGAGGCCCAAAGTTCACTTAGTCTACCGTCACTACTTACACTCTAAACCAAAAATCCACATTAACACAACGAACCTAATCTTATGTCACAAAATTATTCTCGTTCATAAGCAAACATGTACAAAAAACCTTGATAAAATATCAATCACCCAAAAATAAAATGTCTATATGTAACCATATACCAGTTTATTGTCAAAACCCACATATTGAATATGAAGAAATAAGCCGCTGAAAATGGCCTACGTAAATAGCCAGTTTGGCGTAGGCGTCCAAATTCATTGAATATCAAAAGGATAATAGATATATGGACATCCTGTACCTTACCTGAACCACAGCTTTGTCCACTTCAATAAACATGCTGTTTTGTATTTTAGAAAATAAAGTTATTTATTTTGCATAAATATCTTTATGTAAAGTCACAGTGTGAAAAATCGCAAAGCATGTGCTGAATTCAATTATCTATTATTCAATTCAATTCAGTTATTATCAATATAATTTTTGTAAGGTGTAAATATTTTAGTTATTAGTTATTTGTATTTTAAATTGTATATATTTTACACTGAATCTGTATTCGAATTATCACCTTTAATAAAGTTTTTAACGATAAAAAAATCCAATTTCAAGACGATTCTTATAGTCGAATTAGATAATTAGAATAATTAGAAACCATTTTACTATATATTGGTTCAAATATTTTTCTTTTAATTTTTTTAGGATTTTGGTCCGGGCAATAAGCTACACAGTCCACGGGTTGATACCTGCGTCATGCGTATTCGCGGACCGCTACAACCGTGAGGAGGTGGTGAGATCACTGGGCAAAGAGGTCAACATCAACCCGCCGTTGATGCTGGGTCAGCTGCCAGATACACCAGAAGAACTCCTTAAACTTGACCAGGTAAGTTTAAAAAAAAGAAATTACACTAGTACCACATTAGAATAGTAGGTACTTCTTCGTGTTGGAACATCACATTTATGCTTGGTTGAAAGTATGTATCTAGAGGTACACTAAACTTTATTAAGTCACGAATTTTATTTCCCAAAAGGGTAGACAGCTATGAATGTACATACATAGGTACATATAACACGTGAAACTCATTTTTCGCCAATTCTGTTATGAGTTTCTCGTGCTGTATAATAGCATACCTATGACAGCATTCTTGTATTTGACACAATTCCAGTCTCAGAAACGTGGGAATGACACGTATTACATTATAATATTTTACGTGGCCTTGCATCCGAAGTGGAACATTAAAATTTCGGTTTCAGTATTTGCTGACTTTAAAGCAAGGGTACACAAACAACCCACTGAGCGAAAACAAACATTAAGAAAATCACGAGCGAAACCCGTCTTATCTCATTTAGCATTCGGCTCGAAGAGAATACAGGATCGCGAGTAAATTAGCAGTAAAACCTTTCCCCAGTCGCTGCGATTGTTTTTTCTGTTACCAATTACGAATAAACGATGGCGTTTACTGCCATGAAACATTGATGAGGCCCGTTAGTCGCGAGGCATGCAGGATCGTAGGGGGACGTCTACGGCGCACTCGCATGGGGAGGGAGCTCTCTCCGCAGCTCGAAGCTAATCACGGTAATGGAGTAATGACAAGTTAGACACAACTACTCCCGTCTCACAAACTTCGCGCTCACATGAAACCCAGTACGAGACATTAAAATATTACACGGCTATATTATAACTTTGAATTGGAAACGCGAGTTACAGCGGGATGTCAGAGCTAATTACTTTGAAGTTAATCTACAAGCATCCATTTAAATATATTACCAACATTTTCTAAGAATATGAAGGTATTTGTATGAGTAATTAGGGCTAGAAGGCTCATAGTCGGATGTTTATGAGGTAGGGAACTTATGGCGGTACGCCAAAAGAATGAAATAAATAAAGAAGGAATTTTGTTCGTTAATCCCCTATCTTCACAATGTCTATTAAAACTTGGCACACAGATTTTCAAACCATCATCTCTTTTGTAAACATAACGAAACATCACGTATTTTCTCCCCTCCAAGGTAGGCAGAGGTGTATTATCGTTAATCCAATTATCCTCAGTTTCATTATTAGTGCCATGTAATGGGGGCGGGTCTATTGCCATGCATAGCACGGAATCTGGGAACGTGAGCGCACATTCGGGTGAAATTTCTGAAACCTTATCGAACTAATGACTCTGCGCTCTGATACCGTATGTTCGTCTACAAGACCAATGAGATAGAGACTCTTGTTTCATTTCAAAGTGTGTTTGATGAGTATTTATTCATAAAAACGTAGTTATTTTTCTTTGTAATAAAATTTTGTACTGAAACAAGCAAACGTTCACTTCATCTTATAAATCAGTTGGTTGCTTTCAAAAACAAATAGATAAAAAGCGAAAACAAAACCCCAAACCGACCACTACCGTTATAAAGCTATCCAAATGTACGTATTTTTCAAATGTCAGTATCTTTAGTGTAAGCCTCGTCACGTGTAAAAGGAAAGTGCACGTAAAATACTGAGGCAAAAGATTCAATTTTGTGTGTAGTGGATAAGTTTGTTCGATCCAGTGAACTGCCAATTCTCATTACGTACGTTACGTACGTTTATAAGTCAGAACTTTGTTGAGCTCGGCCCATTCCTGTCTGTCCTTTGCATTTCGAATTCACTGTATATGTCGGCTTTCTGAATATAACAGTGAGTGGGGCTTATCTGCATGAAGGGACGTAAACCCCGCGATGAAATGAAAATTCGAAAAATTTCTACATTCATACTTCATTCATAATTTATGATTTTCACCTGGACTGGTTGGTTGAGATTGTATTACTGGAATATTTTATGTAAAGATATCATAGTGTTTTATCAAAGTTGACAATAACAGAATTGATAACTTAAAAATATAGTTATTTAATACAATTTCCATGAACTTAATTTGTGTAAAATATGTTAATTCATGCATAATGTAACCTACGCCACCAACTGTTGCTAATCAAATCTTACATTTCACGAGGCCATATGAATTCCACACTAAAGTTGATGTTCTGAGAAGTATTATCATACCAAATTATAATAAATTCTCCGTAAACTTGATGAATTTCTAAACTGTTACTTTACAGGCAATACCTAATACATATTAAAAAACCTTTCAAGTGTCACTGGCCTAAAAAATAAATGATAGCCACAAACTGAGGACCATAAAGCAGTAAATGACTATTATAATGAAGTCCAACGTGATACCAACGTATCAAAGACAGACAGCCTAAAAAAACAAATAACCAATTCCATTACCACTTAGTGTGTACTTCGATCGGACCAAGAACACTATTAATAATAGCGTTTCTATCTCCTATTCTCTCTATACACTCTTCTTGATTGAAATCTGTAAATAAGAAAAACGTGTTACTTTTTCACTGACTATAATGTAATCTGACCGAAAACATGGAACGAAGTAACGCAGCGTGACATGGATGGCTTGACAAGAAGAACTAAATGATACTGGAAACGCTACGAGACTTAGTCACTTTTTGTCTAAAAGAAATTGTTTTAGATCCATGCTGACAGCCACTTCCACCTGAATGATTTATGATCTGTGCCGCTCTTTGGCTGCGTTCGATTTTTCCGTTAAACAATAAACAATACGGATGTGTTCGTATTTTGCAAGTTCCACCGATTTATCATAAAACTGTCAGATGTTGATGCAATGCATGAGGATTTAACTTATGAATTTGTATTTGGAATACTGATTTCAAACTCCTTAATTTAATTGAAACTTTCTTTGTTTTCCTGAACATTTTCTGTTCATTTCTTTTGTCTGAATGGAAATTTGCAGTGAAATACAAGTACGGTACATAGGTTCACCGTCCACAAATCCATTTATTATCTGAGTCTCCTGCAAAAGATAGACTAGCAAGTAGATGCAGTAAACCACATTGAGTAGTAACATGACTGCCGGAAGATGCATATCATAAAAGATTTTTCATTTGGATTCATATTAGATAATAGACGTCTTTTATTGAAATTTGAACGGACGTATTTATTTAGCGAGTTGTATATACTTACTCAGTTTATAGTTTAAGTACATTTAGAAGTCCTGAAGTCCTACCTAGTCAATAAACACAAGTTCAAATGTCATGACACCATTTAGGATCAATTTGCAAGAGCTCTATACGGAAACATTAAGCTTCCCTCAGTTCTCCGTTATCTCCGTTTTTTCTCGTTAAAACGTTAACGATGTCGTAAAAAGTGTTTCTTTTACAATTGTCCGTACAATCGGGGAACACATCAACCTTCCTCCCTTACCTTTATAGCGACTCCATAATATTATATTTCCACAAAATCGATGCCTTCAGCAATCTCATAACGAATATTCAAATCGAGTTGGTTTGGACCTTTTTATTAAAATTCATACCTTTTTGTTGCGTGGCTGCAAATGGGACTACAGAGACGAGTACTATGGTTTCAGACTCCGAGTTGCATTAAGAATTTCTACCCTTTTTATTTTAAATTCTGCTATAACATATACCTTCCAATGTAGGTAGTGGATTATGGCCTGTTGCAAAAAAAAATTCATTTACTACTTGACTACTTCAAATAAAAATTGGCAGTTAGGTACATTACATAACAATTATGATATTGTAAATTACAAACTCAAATAATTGCGTCGTTACATTAATTTACATTGAAACTTTGCCAAATCAAACTGTTACTTCATAATTGACGTATGCGACTGGCCTTATACCTACATACGTACAAATATTTCTATACGTCTGTATATGTAACAATCACCCACAGAAGGTAATGTACGTAATACGCATCAGCGTGACATCACCTACTCTACGTCAGGCCATAACCATCCAATTTTCATCTCCATTTTATTTGCAATTTCCTCTCAACTACTTTAACATACGCCACTATATAATGTAACGACACGACTTCTTTTCCTTCAAGTAGGTTTTTTATGACACGAATTTAGAGATAACTTTTTGTATAATATTCATTTTCGTCTAATATTCTTGGGTTTTTAAGAGGGCACTAAATGTGGTGTTTTGAATGAAAGGCAAAACTTTATATTGAGAAAATTTCTCACTGTAACCAATATACATCATCATCGTTACCATATCAGCCACAAGACGTTTACTGCTAAATATCTACCACCAAGGTAGGAGAGAAGCTGGTAGAAAGCGATCAGAACCAAAAATATTACTACTAAATCAACCAATTAGCCTGATCCACTACTCTCTTAAAAAAATCGTGTTTCCCAAACCCAATAATGCTTACCACGACTAGAGAAAAGAACGTGGGGGTACGTTGTTAGTCTGTGAGTCACAATCGCAACATAAAATATTCCCGAGCCGCATCCCGCGGCGAACATATGTATGTAGCTACTACCTACGTAAGTTTATGTCTTCTTTATTAGGTAGTAGAAAAACAGTAAAATGTGTTCTCATCAAACGAAATGCTCGTCTAGTCTGCTGTTTTGTTCTGAGGTGAAATATTGAACTATGTGATGTATGCGAGCTCACGCATAGGGAGGATGTCTTTAGAGAACAAATGTATGAGGTGTTATAAAAGAGATTTATGATCTTGAAATTTTGCTTCAGATAAACCCAATATATTTTAGAAAATAATGACACCAACATGATAATAAATCTAACGTGTGTTTTCATAAGATTTTGGCACTTAACTGCTTCTTGTGGGTTGCACACGATCTCCAATTGGCAGCTATACCTATACAAATACAACTCGATCTTAATACATACCCAGAAAATCAAGGAAGTTATCGAAGAGTGCTGAGCTAAACAAACGCCATAGCAAGAAATTCAGAGAAAACATCTATCATGTAAAATTGAGTGGAGTCCCGTGTTATTACAGGTTACTTTTGCCCTGCTGTCAGTCAAGCAATAGATACGTATCGAACCCTCTCAAATATTAATTAGGCTTTCGAAACCACTAATAGTCATAAACAATTCAATGGTTACAGTACACAGCCAGGTTGAACCGTCATTGAAATATTGAAGAACCCAATTAAGTGGTCGATTTCTGGTACAATTTAAGACCAGTAACCTGAAAGGACAATAGGCTACTTTAAATAAATATTGATTTTGAAGAAAGAAAGAATAAAATGTACTGGAACATTTGAAGAAAAGGTAGCCACTTCAAATAGCTGAAGAATTCAAGTGGATTCTTCATAATGTTGAGTACGCTTGGTAATGGCAATTTATTATCTTATTTTAACAAAACGAGAACGAAGCTTTCTTGCTACCGTAAGTAGTACAAAAGAAATGTAAGTGATATATCATTTTATCCCGTAAACTATTTAAATCGAAACATTGTCTGTGAGTAGTTTTCTTATTTGTGGAAATTTCCCAAGTAGTTATCTAGTTAGGAAAATTCCAGAAGTAACCACGGTCGCCACGGTACTGAGTGTAATCTAAGTTTGATCGAATATCAGCAAATTACGTGAATCAAATGCTCATGTGATAATGATTAGGTATAGTAGGTAACTACTAGGTAACTACTAAAGTTACTAGTAGGTAGTATTTTTAGGAATTAATTCCAAATAGAGTAGTTAACTAGTTATCGTTACCTACTCAGAAATATTTCAAAATATACGCCACTCTCCTTACAGCAAATAACGATATTAAGTAATCGACCGATATGAAGTAACTTCTCGATTTTTCCATCCCCCAATCGGATCGAAATAGATTAGAAGTGTCCCTAGAGAAACTAGATTCGTTTCCGAAAAAGTATTCATATTAATCCGGATAACGGTTCTTCTTAATGTCTCCTCTGGAAGCGATCCGAACGAATGGTCTGATCACTTCGTAATTGAGGAGAGGTAAACATCTAAGCACTTTATAGAGTTCGCAAGTGAGCGAAAGTTGTTCACTTCTTCACAAAGTTAACGATAAATATTTTATTTGTATTGCCCTCTGACATTCGACCGTTGACCGCCTCTGTTCTATTATTTGCGGAATTTCCTCCATTAAGATATTAAAACCGGCCAAGTGTGAGTCGGTACGAGTCTTACAAATGCGATGATTCCGTACTATAGTTACGTCCACGTCCTATAAAATGATCCAATAGTTGACTTTTTTACTATCACTTTATCATCTAAACCCATATAAATTGACATGTAAGACATTTAACTCGTCGAGTACCGGTTTTATAGACACAATTAAAGAACAATAGGTCGCGGTCACCGGTGACCGCTTGGTGTTTGACAGTTTAAAAAGAAAATAGCTTGTTGTAGTTAACACAGACACGAACATACAGAAATTGACTACCTCTTTTTGGCACTTTATGAACACTAAGCACAATAAACCATAGCTTCGTAACACTTATGTAACCTCTTTATTTTTAGTAATAAATCTAGTTCATCGGTAAAGTGGATATTTTTACTGTAGCTGGACATCAGGGACCATTGTATATAGGCTGAGATAGAAAAGATAATGAGCACTGTCCCCAAGGCCCCCAGCGATCGTACTCCGATCAAAGACACCATGCAAGAATAAATTGCTTCTCTCTTCCTCATTTTATTTTATACAGTAATAACAACACTACCTATAAGAAAACATCATCTCGACTTCCTATGAGATGTTAAGACCAATTTATTTATTCATCACTGTTATAGATAATTGTTAGAGAGTGAGGCAAACTGTACACGATGCGTCATTTGACGAAGGCATCAATCCTACAAATGACAACAAGAAAAAGTAGGAAGTTTTAGGTTTATAAGTAATTGAATCTCGTTGGATATGTGTAGATTAATTTTAACAAATAATTGACGAATTCTATTGTAAGTGATTTCTTATGGACTATTCGAAAGAAAGAAATTTTGAATTTTCTCTTTTCCCGAATACTTAAAATTTGAGATACATTTTAAGCTCATTGTAATACGTCACTAGACCAAAAAGACAGTTCTGCGAAAATCTCCTTAGTTTTGCTTGATTGAGCACATAAGATTCTATTTATTGGAATACCATTTGAGTTATTTGTCGATTTGTTCTGAAACAGTTGAGAATAAGACGGTTCTATTGAGTCTGAGTGCCATTGGTTATCGAAAGGAAAGTATCTTATTTAACACAACATTAAGCAGCTGTTAACGTTGTATATTAGAATATTAAAGATACGAACCGAATAACAAGTTTGTAATTTAGATTTCTGTATTAATTGGTTTATTAGATGAACGACTTTTTGAAAATATTTGAATCTGAGATTGTTGAATTTGCTTCATACTTGGGTAGTGGTTAGTCAAGTCTCAAGCAATGCCGTAACAATTATCAAAACCTTTATAAACAATATCAGTAACGATATCATAATATTAAAGAAATTAATATCTAATTACAGGTATTCATAAAATCGGAACTGAAGGTCGGAGTAATCTACGTAAAGGAAAACCAGTACACAGAAGAAGAAATTCTGGACAATAACGAAAACTCGCCGATGTTCGAAGAGTTCTTACAAGTTTTAGGAGAGAAAGTCAGACTTAAAGGTAAAAGTAGAATTCAATTCAAATCCAAAGAGGTCCTGTTTTTGCAAATATTTTCCCCCAAAAATAGATTTTCACAGAGGCAAAATGTTGCATACCCTTACTATACATATTCCTTAGAAAATTACACTGAGGAATGAAACATTTTCTTTAACAGCAGCTTGAATTCATCTGGAACAAATTCTAACTCACAACTTAATATTTCCAGGTTTTGATAAATACAAAGGCGGCTTAGACACGGTCCATGACTTGACTGGATTGTACTCAGTGTACACAAACTGGAGAGGGATAGAAATCATGTTCCACGTGTCAACCCTACTGCCTTACGAGAGGCACGACCCTCAGAAACTACAAAGGAAACGTCACATAGGCAACGATATAGTTTGTGTCGTTTTCTTGGAAGCCGATAACACTGCGTTCTCTCCAGCCTGTATCAAGAGCCACTTCTTGCATACATTCATATTAGGTAAGGAGTTTATTGAATTGTATGACTTGTGATTTAAGAAATTCAAATCATATTCTTTTATTCCCCAAATAGACAAGCATAAGGTATTTTTCTATACTACAATCAGGAACGACAAAGCATTTCAGGTCGTCTGATGGTAGACCGTCACCGAATTCTAAGAACAATTGCAACTTCAAAGGCGCTAGTGCAGAAATTAATGCCACTCATTACAATTATTACTATTGTAAAATGATTTATTTAATTATTAGTTCATCATCATAATAGATTCATGAACAATAAAAAAATTAGTTTACATGAATGAGTCGTCTCATTGTTGTCACATAATAGTGCATCTATGACTGAACAATATTATAGTTCTACAGTCCTAGCAAGAAGTACGAAGTCAGTCAATTAGCAGTCGAAGTAACTTTCAAATTCTTCATTTAAATTTAATTCGTATGAAGCTAATTTTGTTTCTGTACTTTTTTTTCTTATCGGTACTTTATTAGATAAAAGTAATCAAACATTTACAGTTCGAGTATCAGCAAAGATTAAACGCAGACCAACGCGGTACGAAGTGTCAGTGGTGACAAGAGATGAAGTGGGCGCCTACAAGCCGTACTTGTGGGAGCAAAGCGTCTTTGATAAGGGCCCTATGTTCAGGTAATTAGACATCGTTTAACTTAACGTAATCTCTATTAATAAATCAAATCACTTCTATAGTTATTAAAAAGATATCACTAATACTAACTCAGAACTGCATTAGAAATCAGTTCAGACCCATCACTAACACAGACTCTGGCAAAGAATTCTCCTTAAAAAGGCATCATATTCCCTAACCGAATTCAAAACATAAAATCATTGACGTGGTTTAACTAAACTTGAAATTAAATGTTGGTTTAGTTAGCAAATGAACTTAGTAGCTTACATCGAGTTAACACCAATATCTACACAGTTTCCTAAACGCTTTAATGAGAACTGCATCTAACTGTTGCAGTTAGTTTCAACCGGGTTTGATCAAGTTATAATTGACCGCAGTCAAAAGCTTTGGGCGAAGATACATAATGAGTAGTTGGATAACTAGTATTTAACTAACAAAGTCCATATTAGTGAAGAGGAACTAAACGAGTCAGACTTTTGATCTGAGATTTGCACTAACAACGTTTATCCAGTTCCAGTTTAGTCTACTATTACTAGTTTTGTAATTTCTAAGGACTTATTTTCTGTTAATGATTCACTTTAATTAGATAATAATATATCTATTGTTGCAATATGTGTATGAAATACTAACTAAATCCACTCATTATTTTTTTGCTAATGAATAAAAAGATGTCAAAGTGTGAACACAAGCTGACAGAAATTGACAACGCTCCCTAAGTGCACTATTTCATTCTTTAATCATATGTTTCCAGGGAATGGTTGCTGACTAAAATAGTGAACGGAGAAAGAGCTTCGTATTCCGCGCCCAAATTCGCAAGAATGCAAGAAAGAACTCGCAGTCAAATGCTGGAAGACATCGTTGCTAACTTGCAGAACCACGCCGAAACGGGACAAATACCGAAACCTTACCGAAGAGGTTAGTTTATGTTTAATACATTTCTTTTATTTTATTTTTATCCTCGTTTTTTTACGCTTTACACCGGAAATTAACAACTGAAAGTCAAAAATGTGCTTTAAATGCCAATACGGCAGTGGTTTAAAGGCAGTGTGTGATTTTCAATATAATAATTCTTTATTTGCTCAATGTGGTACATGATATAGATGTTACATACAATATATTTAGATCAGCACATTTACCATTATTGGCATGCAAATTGGGTACATTCAATCTTTACTGTAGATTAAAATAAAATACATGAAGGCTACAATTTTGGTTCATAAACTAAGTACACTTACTGCTCTTATTTATTTCTTTCTTTAAAACTAAAAGATTTACATTTGTTTTTTTCTAAAAATTCGTGGATTGAGTAGTAATTTTCTTTAATTAGCCATTGCTTTAATACATTACAAAATTTCTTATACGGAAGTTCAGTTATAGATTTAGGCAACGTATTATAAATTACGGCTAAACGGGCTAGATGTCATTTTAAGTCCAACGGTTCTTTTTTTTCAAAATAACACGCAATCTGTACTTTCTTCCTCAGGATCATGGCGTCCCATCGGTCACATGCGACCATCTTCTCCACTCCTAGACTCAGTGCGAGACCAGTTCGAGGACTACGACCAACTGGCGAAAGACTTCACAAGGGTGTTCCTCAACAGTGAGCTGAACATGGCACAGAATGCACAACTATTTGACGTGGTCTTCTTGGTGGGACAGTCGAAACAGAAGACCAAGTTTATTGGTGTTAGAGCCATACTTGGTGTGAGAAGCAGGTGATTATTTACATTCGGTATTTGTACTGATACACCTCGTATTGTATTAATTCATATTTCCTCACAATAGTTCCTTTGCTATCTAGTATATGGTGAATTTCTTTTATACAAATTAAGTTTATAGTCGATATCAAGTCATGACAGCATGACGTACGAAAAAATATTTAATTCATACATACAATAATGAAGTGTTTGGATGCAAACTAAGAATTTTATATGAATGTTAATATTATATTCCAGGGTATTCCAAGAAATGCTATACGGCATCCAGACAGGATTCGGTTCCCCTCAAGTCCCGGTAGCTGAACTGTTGGCACGGCCAGCACCTACACTTCTGTCTCCGACTCCTGCGAGGCAAAAAAGCAGCAACTTCTTGCAAGTTCCTGATATTGAATCACCAAGGTAAGATATCCTTATCCTTACTTATATTATAAATCGGAAAGTGAGTTTGTTTGCTTGTTTGTTCCACTTTAACGCCGTAACTACTAAACCGATTGCTTTGAAATTTTGCAGACGTAGAGTTAGAAGTCCGGATTAAATTATAGGGTACTTTTTATCCCGAAAAATGTGATATTCCCGAGGAAAAGCAAAAGTATTGGTATAGATGGCGCTGTGTGTATTGTTTTATGTCACATTGGCTTTTTATCCTTTTGTGACGCGAGCGAAGCCGCGGGTAAAAGCTAGTTTATATATATTTAAGAAAAATCTAAAACGTCACATAGACTTTATTTATACTTAATAGGATGGCTTACAACCACTACCACGCTTGGTGGTAATTAAGCCATGACTTGGCCGACGATAGAGCACGCCCTTTAACAAAGTTACAAAACAAAAATATTGGGTATATAAACGACAGTCTTTAGTCACTCGTTGACCGAGTGGTCGCAAGTGCGACTCCCGGGCAAGGGGTCTCGGGTTCGATCTCGAATCGGGGAAAGTAATACTGGGTATTTAAAAAAAAAATTTCATTTGTAGCACGGACTCTGGAAATGTGCCCGTTATATGGCAATAGGCTCACCCCCTATTACATGGGACTCATAACATATGTAAATAGTGAAAAGTGAGTGTTACATTGCACAGTGCCATTAAGTGCCGTAATGTGCACCTCTGCCTACACTTCGGGGTTAAAAGGCGTGATGTTCTATATTTAGTCAATAAAGGTATTAATATCTAGAGCACCCGAGATTAATTCCAGGAGATTTTCATTCCGGGAGGAACCAATAAGTTTTATTAACTTTCCTCCTATTAGCTCAAGAGCAAATTATTGAAATCGAAATATTAATCCAAAAAGTTGATCGTTTACCTAATCGAGGTTGCCAGGTACTTACAACAATAACATACCCACATATCATAATTCCGAAAATAAACCTGTCATAACTCTAGCCAGAAAACGATTTATATTACGATATAATTACCTTTATGATTCATCATTAGTCATTAGATATTGACACATGATCGAATCTGTCTGCCAAGAACTGAAGTTCATTTAAGTGAATTGTCAAACTGTGTCATCTTAAGTATTTTATGTCCAGATTGCCCAGTGTCGTTCCAATTTTTGATTAGAATTAGGCAAAGAATACACTGCTAGCATACATAAGCCATGATTTCAGACTTCATACCAATTGACGGCACGGTTGGCTCGGTGACTGGGCAACCGGCTGCCGCGCATCGTGTACCGGGTTCGATTCCCGCACGGAGCAACTGATCCACAAATTGTTGTTTCGGGTCTAGGTGTCATGTGTATGTGAACTTGTATGTTTGTACGCACCCACAAGCAGGAGAAAATGTTAGTGTAGGGCAACGGGGCAAAAAAATCAAAACTGTCGTATTATATTTTAATAATAGACTACTCCACACATAGGATTGGCGAAAACTAAGCATCGCATTTAATGTGCACACCTCTACTTATGTTCGTAAAACAAAAGTCATTTATGATGACTTTTGTTGTTTTGTTATTAGAGTAAGAAGATGATTAAGTTTCCATATTTCTAAGCAAACTACCTCAAAATGTTTTTTTTTTATTTCAGGCCAAAAAGCGTTCCTAGTTCTCCAATGGTGAAACGCGCCTTCTCCAGATTAGGTACCATAACAGCGGGTTGGGGACGATCTATTCGCAAGCAGCACTCGCAACTTAACGCAGAAGATAAAAAGAAATGGGCCAGTTCCCAAGATTGTTCCAGTAAGTTGATGATAAATATACATACCTGCTACTATTTATTATCTTATCTTGCCATCCAGTTGTCCAGTTGTCCAGTTGCCATACTGCAATTTTATTTCATTGTTATAGATCTTAACATATACAACAACCCCAATTAGGATATTTTGTTATAATCATAATACATACACTAAATGTTTAATTTAACATGTATATGCATTCTTACTGGTCTTGTCATAAGGTTTATTTTTCTTTATTTTGTATTGAATGATAGAATTTGTATGAATACAAATAAAACTGCGATTTTAAAAGTCTTATTGCTCTGACTTACGGTCCATTTCGATTTGTTTTTACAATACAGGGTTAATATGACAATAATTTCCGTAATTTAATTATTTTTGGGATAAAAAATTACCTAATCTAAAAATTATATAAATCGATTCAGTAAAAATTCTGAACAAACTATTTTCAGGATGTGCGTTATTTAAGTTACATGTTGTATATTCACATTCAAGAGCATGTAAGAAACATTGTATAATACATTCATAATAATGGTTATGTCACCATGTCCTGTATGCGTTCTATTTTCATCCACAAATACCATTGTGGTTATGGAAACTATGCGTATTGACTTTGTTTTACAAAATGTATGTAAATACAATGTGGGACATTCCTAAGCATACCACGAAGCGCCTTTTATAAATCTGTGAGCAACGTTTATCAAATTGTAGTAACATCTCATACATTGTATTTGTTACTGGTATTTTAATGTACAGTAATGTTATACTGTAATTGTTTACAGATAAAGAAGGAAAAGATAAAGAAAAAGACAAAAATGCAGCTCTTGCCGTACCGAGACTATCCGTGTGCGCTGACGCACAAAAAGTCGATCGAGCTAAACTGGCGCAAACAGAGGTAAATTGAAAAAATGTTCTCTTCTATTTTTAAATTTCCTTGTTTAAAAATAACATTGATCACATATCTAACAATTGTTTGCTATAAATAAACGTGACGAGTGTTCTATTTATTTTCCAGTTTTCAATCATCGAGTTCGATCCTGAAACTTTCCGCATCCTCCTGGACTACTTGCACACCGGCAGCTGCCCACTGACCTGCGCCTCAATACCAGGCCTCATTTGTGCCGCAGAGCATTACGACCTGCCTGAATTACTACAGGCGTGTTTCCACCATGCTAAACAATTCCTTAGAATAGAAGTGGTGTGCACGATGCTCATATCATTAGAAAATTACTACTGGCGATATACGTCAGCCTCGGAGTTGGTAAACATGATCCTGGCCTTCATCGAGCAGCGAGCGTACGCCCTGTTCCAGACTCCGGAGTTCCTCAACCTGTCCGAGTCCATGGTGCAGATGATCATGTGCCGGAACCTCGAAGTACCGGAGGTGAGGAAGTTCGAGGCAATGCTTAGCTGGGCCCGGAATAAGATCAAAGCCAAGTCCGCCAATAAGACTGATGCCAAAAATGAATTTAAATGCACAATGGAAAGATTAGCTAGAGACCTAAAGCTGTATAGGATCTCACCGCAAGAATTGATAAAGGTGGTGCTCCCGTCGAAGGCTATTAAGAACGAGCGGATCCTGGAGACGCTGATGTACCAGGCGAACTCGGGAATGTACAGGATTCAGGATAGCTATATCGAGGCCTGCCAGCAGCGCCTGCAGAAACAGGATTCGAGGTTCTCGGAGTTCGAAAGTTTCGACTACGGTATATAAACATGGAGCTGTGAGATATATCAGTGTATTAGATAGATTATGAAGAGTGACTGCGCTGGGTCCTTCTATAATGTGGTATGTTGACGCCTTCTAAAAGTATTATTGTTATAGATGTACTCGAATACTGTAGAGGTACGAGAAATATTTGTACACTTCTCGGATACCTACTCCATGTTATTGTTCATTGATACCTATATTTTTTACATCTAGCTAGATGTGTTCAATATCATAATCATCTCTATTTTTGGTACCAAGAATTACGATTAAAGATGTAAAATGTTCATCAACTGGAAGTTTAAAATTTTTACATGAAAATATATTATTTACATCCATGTTATAGCACGTTTTAAAGATTTTCCCTCTGTGATCTCCGATGGAAGAGCACGACATGATGTAATTATACCATGTGTAGTTAATAAAATGTAAATGGATAAAGAATAATATTTTCGAGTGTCACTTGTTATAACCACATCAATGAGATAGTTCGACATTCTACTAACGACTGAATCCAGGACCTGAACATGTTCAACATTGTACAGTACCTACTATACAAAACTTGATAAAATATATTATACTATACTAATGTTCACAAAACAATAAATTTGTGCAAATTGTACAAACATTATCACTTAATAAAGTTATCCGTAGAATAAAGTTCAATATAATGAATACGTTGGTGTGAAACTCGTTCTTGAGACCTCTTCAAAAGTTATCATAGATAATGCCTTCTGATATATGTATAGAATGTTATACCTACCTATATGTATACTGCTGTTGTATTTACGATAAAATATAAAAATTATTGTCACCAATTGATGCTAATTTTAGTTTATATACAAAATATAAAAAAAAATATTTTAGTAGTCGTAAAAGAATTGGTTTATTTTATTAACAATATTGGTGACAAACTTATATCCTTCGCACAATTTTATCCACAAGCAAAGCTTTAATTTTATTACTAAACTTAAGCTCAGTTCTAATTTGTATTCATAACTATATTTTATCTTAATTTACCTTAAAAGTGTACCCTTATTATGTATAGAGAAATTAATCAAATGTTATAGGACATTTATTTGTCAGAGTGTAAGTATATTAATACTTATTGGAAAAATGATACAAATGCGTCACGAAATCTATGTCTCCATTACATTTGGTCGTTTCGTTAGAAATTCGCCCCTATCTGTGTTCGATGGAATAAGTAATGTATAGAAAGTATATGTACCTAAATGGTCTAAAATATTTCGTATACTAGGTGTAATGATACGATTAAAATCGATTACGTAACGCCTTTGTAATCGGTATATTGTATGTAGTAGATAATATAGCAGGGTGTATTACCTAGGTTTAGCTTGGATTTGATAGCCGAATTTGGCCAACGACCAAGTGTAAATGAAGCATCACTAATGATTGTGTTTGTCTTGAAATACATACTTGTAATGAACGATGGCAGTTCATATAATAATCGTGATGCTCTGTGGAAAACTGAATTGTGCAGTCTGTGCTTAGGATAAGTTTAACTTATGATAACACATACAGACTGCATAGATATAGTTTATACAACTAGAGTTATCTATCTTCTACTCAAACTCACCTAGGTAAGTGTATCTACTTTGTGTTAATTGTTAAAGTGAAGACTTCTGAACCAAATCTTTTAGTATTTTTTACCCTTCTATACTGTCTACTGTGGACGGAATATTGAGACCCATTTCGCGTATTCGTATGTAAGTGTATTTTGTTTAGCGTCTTTAAAACTAATATCTATCTCGGGAACACATTCCTGAACAATATTTATGCTGCTGAATCGGAACGAATCACTTTTAAATAAATATAGTCATCCTATAATAACCCATTGGTGTTATATATTTAGATCATAAACATTGCTCGTTATTTTTCGTTTCGCATACATTTTACTATACGTCTTCACTTATTCTATTTCCGTGCGAGTTCTTATAGGTAGACTGTAAGAATGGACAGTCTGGTTTGAGATAGTCTCCCGATTCTGTTCGGTCGTTTCAACATGTTTACAAATGTTAGTATAATCTCAGCCTTAGTGCCAAGTTCCATTCATGTGCGCACTCGTCGTCTATATTCTAAATATTATAGTAAATATATATGAAATGGGTCTTCTAAATCTTATAAATCGTCATATAAAATAGGTGTTAATATATAAATAAATATTTAGCCTAAATTCAAACGTTTCTGACGTTCTGGCGAATGACAAGTAAACAAGTTGAATTGTCGGTAAAATTTTTATACTTATGAAAATTATACATGATGGGTAAAGTCTTCTATTAAATTATCAATGATTTTATATCGTTCAGTTGTAACTTTGCTCAAAGCTTCTATGAATGGTTCGCCGATATATAATATTCCGTGGATGTCTTATGTCGTATGCATGACTTCCCAATGTCTTATGAGTTGAACATAATATAATACTCAATGTATGTATGTATACTTGTATAGATTTATTTTGTAGGAACACCAAATATTGACGTGTCAAGTTCTTCAATGGTTAAATAAGTTTTCTATTCCAAAATTTTAACCTTCCTGTGATCGTGAATGTTGCTATAAGTATGTTATTATGTGGGATCTTCAAAGAATATAAAAATTATAATTAAGTGTAACTGTTATTTTGCAAGAGCAAAGCAAGATTATTATCCAATGAAAATTTATGTGGTGAATAAATTTTTTTGTGTATTTTATTTGTGGTTTATATCCCAAAATAGTTTCTCCTTGTACTGCTATATCTCTTACGCCCCTTTTCCTTCAGAGCTTATTCCTTGAATTATCACAATTTTATCACAATTTTGTAACAACATTACTTACGCCAGTCTCCATGAACACAGACATCGAATTATTGAATACATGAATTATTTAAAAATATAAATTATTTTCCTGATTTGTGGACTGATTCTAGAACTTCGACTTAGAAGGCCCATTATGGGACTAATAAACGCGTATCAGATTTACTAGAATAATAAATATTTCAATTTGAACATTCTTAATGATTGCATAAAATCGAGATTTCAACTGAAGAATGAAAATGGCTAAAAACTTCTCATAAATACTGAAAGTGTCAAAAAACTTATTTCTTCACCTGTTCACTGAAACATGATAAAACATTTTTATCTCCGAATTTTGGTATCAGCCAATGACTTTTGATGTAAATATGTACCTGTCCAACATAAACAGTGATAATAACTTCATGACAAATATTAATTCTTGTCTTAATTATAATGTATCTTTACTATACTTCGCACTCAAGCTATCTCTATCTCTCTCTATGTCTCGTCTATATAAACATGATAATCTTAAAAACCACTGAACCGATTGCCATACAATTATCACCAATAAACTGTAGAGATGCAGAAATGTTTTAGTGTGCGGACCAGAAAACTAACCTAAACCAACCGTACACTTTAGGTATATGTATGGGTAGCTCGCCGCCTGACCAGAACCAGACCCGAGTGTACAGTGCATCCCGTTCCACGCGCGTCTCAAAGAGCCATCAGACCACCACGGATGGGGGCCCAATAGGGCTGATGCCGATACAGAGCCGCGGAGAGCTCAACGGGTTACCAGGGTTCCGGCTCAAAGTGCATGAGAAGGAACGAGGTGGTTTTTAGTCAGTAAGAGTCTGACACTCCCTTCCGCCTCACCCAGGCGTGAGAAGACATTCGATGATTTCCCCCCCTTAAAAAAAATACTTAAGGTACCGCAGCCATCTTATTACAATATCACCCTCATCGATCTGTTTGAATATGTCCATTTACTTATTGAACAAAGACAACCTTCTTTCTAGAGAAAGGCTGTCCATTATCCGTTTGTTTCAGCAAAAAAATTGAGGAGGTCGCTGTCCGTCACATGGTGGCTAGATACAGTTATAAATAATAAATATCATTTATTAAACACAAAAACTTCCAAAAGATGTAACAGTAGTCCAATGTTTACATTATAATGCAAATATAGTAAATTAGGTTTAAGGGTTTTAAGAGGCCCGCTTCTCATGCATGAAGCTGTGGGTTCGAAACCTATCAACGGCAAGTACCAATGTGACTTTTTCCGAGTTATATGTACTTTCTAATATTATCTAGACACCACTGACAAACGGTGAAGGAAAACATCATGAGGAAACCGGGGCTTATTTTTTCTAATTATAAGTCTGTAATCGTCAACCCGTATTGAGCAAGCGTGGTGATTAATGCTCAAACCTTCTGCGTGCGAGAAGAGGCATTGCTCAGCAGTGCTCATTTATAGGCTGTTGATGATGATGATGATGATAGTAAATTATAATAATAATATCGTTTAGTGACTTACTTTAAAATAAAAAGATAAATTTAGAATGAGTACCTACAATTAGGTATTTTTTATATCCTGTAGCGTCCCGCCTGAGGTAGCATCACTTCACTCAGGATGAGATAATGATGTCAATGTAAGAACTAACACAGAAATCACAATATTCTTTGATAATACATTGATGCATACCTATCTAATCCTAGTTGCAAAATCAATCCTATCCTCTTAGATTTCATGGATTTTGTAACACTAGGAAAAACTATTTTTTATAATCAGATCAGACAATCAAATTTTTGTAATCAATTAGAAAATACTTAGATAATAATTGGGTGAATAATAGAAAATGAAATAACAATATTACTCATTATTAAAAAAAATGATACTATATAAATTCTTTCAGTACAGAAATTACAATATACAATGGGATGATGGAGACGTCAAAGTCAAAGTCAAAGCATTTATTTCAATCAAACCATAGTTTGGTACTTTTGAAACGTCAACAAATACAAAATAAATAATAGTCTGTCAGTCAGTCCGTCAGAGAAACTAGGTGAAGCTAGGTGCTCATTCCAAAAAGTAGATTCGAATGGAGAAGAACGAGCAAGAAACTCCATTCGTTACTCTTTTTTAAAAAAGTATGTTCTACAATGTCTCTGATACATATTTCAATACTGTACGCATATGTAAGAATAATGCAAAGACAATCTTGACGCATTATACTAATAACTTACTAAAATTAAAAAAAAAAATAAAAATCTTGAAGTCCAACATGGTGCTCACATATCCATACTGACAATCGATAGAATTAACTGGCAATCCATAGAATTATACGACGATTCCAAATAACCGCGCCCGAGGATGTCAGCAGACAAAGCAAATTAGCGCTAAATAATAACAAGCATGCCCACGCATTATAACACTATTTACAGAGCCGCTAAATACGTAACCCTCCGATACAAATGAGAAGTCGGGTAAAAATAAAGTAAGTTAGTTTGCAGGTTTATTCCGCTACGCGCCCCGAATATAATATTTGCGGTATAATATTCTAGACGTTCCATTCCTCGCTGCGGATAAATTTGACAGGAGCGTACGTGTAACGAAACGTGATTGGAAAGTTCGTCACGCCGCCACGGGGAGCGCTCGTGCGCCAGTCTTCTTGCAGCGGGCGCGCGGCCGGCTGCTTGTTGCAGTGCGCGGTACGAACCAACACACGCGAGTTCGCGGTCATAGGCTCGAACGAACATCGAAATCGACGGTCAGTGCGGTGACCATGATGATGGACAACGGAGTGATGTCAAATCACTATGACGGGTCGTACGCGGATGGGTACATGGAACAGGAGGAGGAATGGGAGCGCGAGGGTCTGCTAGACCCGGCTTGGGAGAAACAACAGAAAAAGGTCAGTTTTACACACCTCACACAATGTTGACACACGTTACGTGAGGTAGGTAAACGTAAAGTGTACGCGAGCGAATACCCAGTTTTAAATTATAAAATAATATCGCCGGAAAGCCTTATCTCTTGCGTTCGTGACTCATGTTTGTGTATTTACAAAAAATATATATTTTATCTGCAAATCGATAAAACAGAAGTCACACATAATACTGTTAAACCGGCTCGGGACTACTACACTACTACATCTGATTGCACCTGGTTTATTAATTACCGGCGCTGACATAATTTATCTGATTATAAATCTAAATATAGATATATAAACTCTAAAAATATGAATTATGACAGGTTTATTTTTACTTAAAAATAAATGTAAAATTAAAAAAAATATGTAAAATTAAAAACTGAAAATAATTTTCAAAATCCCCGCGCATTTTCGAAAATGTAAGCACGGTCTTGCACATTTCCCGCCGCTAGTTGAAAGTAGATCGCGGCCGTGGACACTATTAAAAGATTTCTTGAAGCTTTTCGTGCGAGCGAGACGAGCGCACGCCGCGTCCCACGGGAGGGAGCGGGCCAGAGAGAGAGGAGTCGAATTTCCGTTAGTCATGTCCTAAAATGGGTCCAGCGCAGGCGCCGCTGAAAGCGCGGGCGTCCGACTTTACGTCACCATGAAACCCATATTTCAGGAAACTGGTGTGCTGGTGTGTCTGCGCTAACTGCATTCTGAACGATCAGTATTTACGCGGTGAGCTGGTGCTGTGACGAATGCTGTGACGCACCCCGGCAGCGCAACCTGTGGAATGTCATTAACAGCTTACGACACACTCAACACACACACTTCTGATTCAATTCTATTTTATTTGGTCCTTCAATTCAGCTGGTATGCTAACATAAATAAACCGCAGAAACAAAAACAAAATAATTATTTTTCTATATTTTTATATGATTGAGTGAGCTATAAAAAGTCTATCTCATGAAGACTACAAAAATAAACCTAAGTCTAAGGCCACGAATATAGAACATACCTGCTAAACAAAAATATGTGACTTATGAAAACAATATCAGCTGGCGAAACTTCAAGGCACTTCTTGAAGTAACCTTAGATACTTATCATTCGCACCTCCGACTGTCTTCCGTTCCGCAACGCAATGTCATTAGTCAACCCACACAAGAATGCCCCTACCTACGAGGTTAGCTGTTGTACTAGCTGAGTTACTTACTCAGGACGAGGACAATGAACGACCGAGGCTCGAGGCCTTACAGGATATAAACAAAGAGCCTGCGACACTCAGTGCATTGGCCGATCATGTATGGCGGGTCAATGTCGCGGCCGACCAACTTGAGATGCGTCTGCGCGGAAAAGTCGCCCGACGAGTCGCACTCGCGCTCCCAACGACTGGAATCAGTCTTCCGCAAGGAGGTCAGTAGCGCACTCATCACGAAGTGCTTTCCTCGACAAAATTTACAAGGAAACGCAATGCAGCGACCTCGAATGTCGATGCAAAACTTATAATTCACTTTCTACATAATTGATCGTCAACAAAATTGTAGTTTTGCGAAGTTTGAAGTGTTAAAATATTGATGTTTTAACACAAATATATCAAAAGCAACACCGTCGGGCATCTGCTTACGCTAGAAATCGGGCGTGAAAGTAAGGACGAGCTAAACTGGTTATAAAATCTGTGATTTACATAAACATGTTCATTTATTCCGTGTTTATATTGTCAGAGTTCACAGAGATACCAAATAATTCACAATTTGCCCATGTTCGGTATTTTATAGCAACGACAGAATAATAAAGCCGACATGTACGCACGCAACAGATGCTGGGCCTATTAAATTGATCATTGGATATATTTTATTCTATAACTGACATGGTTTCAACTAATGACGTAGAAAAGTATGCAATACAATAATTTAGTCTATTTGATGCATAATTCTCATTGCAGCAAAAAAACATTCGCTTTGTCATTAGCTGAAGAATTTATCACCTTGGCATACCTTTTGCGCGCGGGGTCATTGACACTGATAACCTCGAATACTTACTAATATGCTACGGGTATTAAGCCATCATTTTTCTATGGTATATTTTTATTATATTTTTACTTGAATATACAACAATGCCACAGATCTCGTGGACTGACAAACACGTATCTTTCGAGCACACAATAACACTTTCTATTGAACTAGGTTTTAGTGTAAGTCAGAGGAAATCGAGATTGACAAAACCTAGATGTTTGTTGGTAACAAGTTTTAGACGAGGACATGGTGATGTTGATCACAAATATGTTGACGTACATGTATAATATCAGTTACATAACATTTGACATGGCTATTTTTTCCTTGTCGTTGTTGGCTCGTTTTTGGCACGCGATCAAAAATCGAGGTACAGAAGTGTCGGCTTGCAGCTCTCCACACTGTTGGATAAATCATAAAAAATCTTTGAAATTAATTGTTCGATGTAGTGCAGGACGTGGGTTCCTAGTCCACGTATTGGCTCTTGTATCGGTATCGTATCATGTTCGACAACCACATCCGTGGTGTCGAGTGTTTACTAAGGTGTCTACGTCCGCCTACACACCAATAGCTGAGAATTCAACTTCCTTCGCGCAAGGTGCGCCGTCTGTTAGTATTTCTCCGAACCCATTCATAATACCAGGAGGTAATTAAAATTAAATTCGTTGAATAAGGACGAGGTGAAGTATTATCAAATGCATAAAAAGGCGACAAATTGACTCAGTGCCTTCGTTTTAATGCCCTCGAAGAATGTCGAATACCTTTTGTGGTTTCCTGTCCCAGAAACGAGCTGACAGCACGATAAACGCCAGCAAATTACATTTAAAACTGTTTGGAATTAACAAGTAAAAAATAAATGTCACAAATTTATTCCAGATGTTCACGTTCACAGTCAGGCAGTTAATAATTTCTTCCATTGAATACATTTTCTAAAATAGCTGACCTTTATGAATCAGTTTGAAATGTCGGATTCACGATGAATGTCGTTCGTATGCAAATAAGAACGAAACAAAATACGAACGACCTTCAATATTGAACTACGACACGATAAGTTAGTAACAAATTAACATAAAATAACGGTGAAAAGAAACTTTCTATACGTTATCACAATGCGCTTGCATCGGCCGAGCCACTTCGAACCAGCTTTCCACCTAATACGATACAAAGCGATACAGCACATACAAGTAATATACTGCCTTAGAAAAATAAACAAGCCAATAACCAAGTAACATATCCAAAAGATAAAGAAAATAATCAAATGCATCGAATTAAGAGAATGTTTAGCGTCAATCAAGCTTGTATTGAAATCTTCAATTAAAATGGTAATCAGATTAAGATAAGCTGATTAAAAATATGTTATTAATGGCTTTAGAAAATTTAATTTTAAAAACGAAGTCAATTTATTAATGTCTAATACACGTGAACTGAACTACTAGAAATAACTGGAACTGAGTGAACCAATAAAATTACAAGAACCTTACTAAACATATTCAGATCACATATAAATTCGGAGAACATTGCATCAATGTTTGTAAATATCAATTGGAGTTGGGGAAAACCTTTAAAAACCTTAATCATTAAGTGAAAGTGAATCTAAAGGCTTTAAGAATAGGGTTACTCATTGGGTATCTTGTAAAAACCAAAGTGTACACGAGTAGTGGAGCCAGGAGGCACAATGTTTGGTCTCTAGCCCACGTCAATATCATTTTAAGTGGACCGGTTCTCGCCCGGACAGTTCCACTAAGCTCGTAGACGTATTAAATTATAGAGCCTACATTACTTAATTGTACTGACAGTAATGAGGATTCTGTATTGGTATTTTAAACATTTATTAGGTTCCTCTATCTTTACTGTTGCTTATTTAAAGTTGCATTTCGTTTTTAGAGTGGTCTTTCGTATTGCCCTGAGTGGATGAGAATTCATACTTTTTGTCGATATGTCATCAGTTTGTAACGGTTTTTATGCTGATCATTTTATAAAGATCTTAGTACTATCTTGATACAAGGAAAACTTTAGTAGAAATCTTAATTGTTTAGTAATTCTACCGACTTAGCACATCATAGTCTTCACTTTCTCTAACATCAAATAGTCGTTATCAACGTTATATTCTATTGAAATTCTACAATGTTCTATGTTGGTTCCATTACGAATTCAATTGACATCAATAACTTGAGCAATACTTGTTTCCAATATTCGCATTACACATTCAAATTTGTGGTTAATGGCTGCAGTGCAGTATATATTTATTGGAGACAGAAAAGGGATTTTGAGGTCAGGTTTGTCGCTAGCGGTGCACTAGGCTACACACGGGTGTTGTTTCTTGACAATACTAGTAGAATTTCCACATAATATAGACCTTCTCCTGGTAAGGAACACAACAAAAATTGGAGCAGTATTTTCGGACCATTCAATGAAAAATTGTTGATCCAAATCCTTCTGCACAAACAACAACAACATTGTTAGTAAAACACGCGCAGTTAAGTTTGACTGTTACTTGTAGTTGGGTGCATCTCAGTCGTGTCGGTTCGTTATCGAGTCGTGTCTCATTATTCCTTGGTTGCCGTCGTGTGTTTCAAAACGCGGAGAGCAGATAAGTAGGCGTCGCAGTGTCCGCCCACTTACTGCACCCAGGTGCGTTCCGAACTGCGCCCGCGCACCACTGTCAACCTTGTCTTATCGTTACACAATTGTTGGTGCATTTTACTACGAAGTAGTTTAACCTCACCCTCAATTTTGTAGATTTTATAGAATAGTAAGTATCGAATGATGATTTTTTCTGAGACAATTTCTGTCTGTGTTGAGATTGAAGATACAAATAAGCCCATCAGTCAATCTGTTGGATTTCAGCTAAAGAATTGTCAGATAAATATGCGAGTGACGCTGACACGCCCCGTTTTACGAATCACGAGCGTTTTATATTTTCGCAAAAAAACAGACGTTTCCATCGAGACTGACAGACAGGATCGTACGACTTCACGGACAGAGTGCAAACCAGCCGATGCCAACATCATCTATTTTTGACTCCGACCAATCGCCCACGCGAAATGCTTACACTCACTTGCTACTATTATTATAATTAGAAAATCGTAACTCCAATCGGACTATTTCCGATATGCTAAAGGCGTTGGCATCTAAAGGCTATATTAAAATTAACTAACAAAAACTATAGTTCAATGCAATAAAAGTTCTCATATAACTCTTGCGATTGCATTTTAATCAATTTGCAAGCACGAGTTTATTGTTTGTCTAACAAGTTGTCCGCTAATAAGTATTACATTCGAATACCAACGTGGAGTAATAAAATGATAAATATCACCGAAGTAAAATTGATCACACAAACGTACCACGTGTCTTTATTCCGAGCTATCTTCGCCGATTATCTGTTTAGATAAACGCAGCAGCCGTCATAGCGAGTTAGCGAGGGGGACCGAGTCTATGGTCGCTATTCATTCGGACCCTACTCCGTCTACAATAGATACGAGAGGGTAGAGCCAAGCAAAAAATACTCGAACGAACTTTGAATCAATTCAACAGCTGTTCCGAAAATCCCCGTCCTCGATTGTTAATCTTCACGGTTCTCAATCGCAGACGTAACATTTAGTTCCGCAATACTCGTAATCAAACGAAACAAAATGACTAACACAAAATGCGTTCTTAAAGGGATTTCAAGCACTCGTCAGTGCTATCAATGCCGACGCATTCACGCGTCCAGTGTCAGATTCCAAACAGTGTTAATAAACAGATACCTATGCGTAGGACGTTTCCGCTACCACATCGCATCAACACGAGTGTACGCCAAATATATGCTGCACAAAGTCACAAGTTACCCTGTGAATGCGTCAGGAACACTGATATATATTTAGTCATATCTTTTTAATTACGGCAACAGACGTAATATTCCCATAAATAATCGCATGACCAATCATAGTGACGACAGTCAATTTAAAAAGAAACAAATTAAGAGCGGAGAACCCAAGCATTCGATAATGATTGTAGAATCCCTTATACGAATGAACCAGTTTGTTAAGCCTGTTAATTACGTGAATGTAATGGTTCCAATCTTCAAATAGTTCCATGGTTGCATAAGCAGTAACTCAGATCATCACGTTGGCTATAAAGATTCCGATTTTTGCGTCAGATTCCTACACACATGTAACGTAATCAAACTTTTTATAAACTTGTACAATCGCGCAAACTGTTCTGAGAAACATGCACGTCTTTCTAAAATAGGGCACTCTCATATTTCCACACCAAAACTAGAACTAATAGATCAGTTCTTACACTGGCACATTGTGTTACAAATATGGATCGTGTTGTAGCGAATTTGTTTTTATTAGTCGCTCGATTACAGGATGTCTGGATCACCAAGTCCCTTCCTCTATAAACTTATTCATTCGCTTCCAATTGGTAATGGTGCATTTTCTTCATTTAACCACGTTAGTAGATCGAGTGTTGCAAGCGATAAGCCGTGATTATCTATCCCTGTCATATCTTTTATCTTTAACAATAATAGCATTGAGTGCTGGCTGTGTTGTTATCATATTTATCACGAATATTTAATTAGATTATCATAGTAATTTTTGCACTTAAATATTGACATGCTTGCATATATTGACCACAAACATTGACATTTCAAACTCTAAAATGTCGTTAACCAAGAACCTTAACCAAACTTGGAATAACATCATGATAACAATAGTTGCAGCAACAATGTAAACGTTGGGGCGGCAAGGTGTCATTAATTAGTTCACGATTGCATCTTCAGGCCAATTGTGTTTTTGCTTCGAGACGCAAACTGTGCAAAGGACATGAGCAACAAAAGAGCCTACGAATGCGAAGGTAAACAAGTACCTATAGCCTACAATGTCCGTAACTAGTTTATAAAAAGCACCATACATCTTCACACAATGACATAATCTGCATTTGTTTATTTTGTGGCTTGTGACAATCCCATGCATAACAATAGATCACAAATGAATGTAGTGGACAGTGCCAAAAACTCCAATTTAGAACTAGTGGGTGGAGTTGTTTGGCTAATTTTATTCAATGAGATCTCAGCAATTAACGCCGGACAACTGAAAACAATGTTAAAGATAAAAGGTGAGAGAGAACAAAAGGACACGATATCAGAAAATGTTTGGCATCTGCATTGAGTAAATAAATGTTTTCTTAACAATAAACATCTTGCTAGACGATGTCTAAATAATTAATGTAAGTGAAAATGTTCAATAACAATCTGAGAAAAGAAATAAATTTATTTTATTGAATGGCAGATCGACGCGTTTGTTTCTAGTTAATGGATAAATCTAATTTTATCTTGAACTATACTTTCTATTCAATTTTTCTTCAGTTAAATTGATTTTAATGTCAATCTTAACAGCATAATAAAATGTTTTGTAAAGTATGTTCTAATGTTACCGAGTCTGACGAGGCGTGCCACCGTCATAACAAGTCTACCTCATTGTTGTCGCGGCGTGAATAGCTGACCACTCTCTTTTGTTTCGCTTATTCAAAATAACACATTGTCTACAAAAGGCAGTGTGGAGCGCAACCGAACCAAATAAAGGCAACCATTTTAATTATTTTTTGGCGTCCTTACACGAGCAAAGAAGTAATGTACCTACTACTAAAAGACGTCACTCCAAAGGTAAACAGAAATCCTGAGAACAAGTTCAACTCTAGACAGCCGTTGCCTTAGAAATTCTGGGAGCAAAATCGATATCGTCAGTCTGGTCTGCGGGCAGCCTCAGTAACTATGACAACCGCTCAGTGAACGAACGCTAAAGAAAATGTAACAATAATCTCAGAACGCTCATTTAACGTGGCCTGAGGGTCGACGGCACCAAGACAATGGACAAATATCTGGTGCCCATTAAAATTGAATCATACGGAACGTGGTCGATTTAGGTAGAGTATGACCTTTAAATGTTACTGTCACTCCCCGCGCTAGCGCCAGCCACTACTGCTAATAAGAAACACGAGTATAACTAACTACGAACCGAGTGCTTCATTTCGAAAATAATGGTTAAAACGTGATGTATCTCAAATATTTGTGCACAAAATTATCGCACTAACGAGCTCTCATCTTTGAAGTGCTCCAGTAAGCCGAGCTAATGAGTTTACTTTTTTCTAATACTCCAATACAAAATCCACACAGAAGAGACGGCCGGGGAATGAAACCGGAACATGCATTGATACCGGCCTGTCATTGTTGTCCTTCGTGCGGAACGTGCTATTGTCCTGTCTCTTCGTTTACACGCCGATGATATGAAAAAAATCTTCGATAGCAAATCTAGATACCAAAAAATCTAAGCATAATCGCCCGAACCGGTTGCTACAGATAGAAATCAGAGAATTACGCCTAATTGACACGATTTAAAGGTTAACCAGTCATTACACAACGTGACTTGGAGCATCTGCTGCTCGTTTCCTATACAACTTACATTATTTTCTTTTGTGATGACCTCTCGCACACAGCTACTGTTTATACATTGTGTTATTTATTGTAAAATAGATCGAACACAGGTGTATTTTCAGATAGAAGGACTGTCTAAACAGTTACGTAAAAGCGCACGTTCTACGGCAGCTTTACAGATATCAACAATTTAGAGAGGCAAAAGTGAAACGTGTGGTTTTAATGAAATATGAGCGGTACAGGCTTTCCACGTCTTCTTCACACGACTTAACTCGACATAAAAGCGAGAACACAATAGTATTTTTTACATCCAGTTTTAATTGCGACAAACAATCCTGGTATATGTTACAAAACGTTTTGAACTGTTTCAATGTTGTTATTGTTTAACAAACGTAGGTTATATCAAATACAGCTGGGTAAATGACTTGAAGAGATTTTGTTTAATTTTAATTAACGTAATAACTTCATAGCACGTCCTCGAAAATTTAATCATATTTATAAGAAAAAGAATTCAAAGACTGCAAAATGATTTCATTATTACTACTACAGCTGCCAAAAAAAGGACAATACTCAATTTAGATTTAACAATACTAATTAGTAGACAACATCATTCATGTGCCGTCAACGTCCCTTTTATTTCGGACAGTGAAAAAAATTGCGGAAGTAAACGTGTCTGTCACTCTAGCAGTCTATATATAACTGAAAGTTCACAGCTTGGTGAAGCAACTGGGTCGACGGTACACTAGTGGCTGTGGATGTTTCAGAGTTTCAATGATGATATATCGCTTGCATGGTCCAGTTAGCCATAAAGCCAACACTAACCTATAAACTGCACGTGTGATGATTTAATTTCACCGACGGAATAACCAAAACTATAACCAAACCAGACGGTTTGAAAGATATAATGAATTTCTTATGATTAGTTACGTTACAGAAACAATAAAGATTTCCACTCGGAATTCTTTTGTCTGTTCTTATGACTAGCGTTTAGCCACAATGATAATTTTAGACGATAGCTTCAAGATTGGATAACGTTTGGTGATGTAAACTTTACGATTCTAACAGTAGTCGTATAGTTCTCGTATTGATTTTAAAGCTTTGTATTGGTATTTACTCTGATTTCGGACCTAAACCCATTGGGCTGATATTGGAATAATTTACTGCAAACATTGAGTTTCGAATCTTAGGGTTTCGTAGTTGCTTCGTACAGCAACTCCCACAGCAAATTCTTTGTAAACATTATTTTGTTTTGCGTCTACTTTTATGAACCTATTTAACTGAAATTAACCCTTCAATAAACATAAGCCTAAAAACAATAAGTAATATATTGAGATCCCACAGGGAGACTCCTACCAAGTAATTGATTTTAAAACTGATCACAACAATCAAGTAAAAACGGACAGGAAAGACCAAATTTACGAGCAACGCGTAAGTCACCGAATTGAAAATTACCAAAGACTCGATAATTCATGATTTTAGTGTCGATACTCTTACGTCATTATTTACACGAGGAAGTACGGGCGCATAAGGTTGCGAAACATATTTTAGTGAATCTTTATTTATAGCAAAACCATGGTGCATGAGTAAGTGGGTTTATGGCGGGAGTATTTATAAAAAAACCATTGTACTACAGTTTGTTGAGCTCCGGTTACGTTATAATCAGTTATTTATGAGTTAACTGTTGAATCCGCACCCAAACGATTGTCCACGAATTCGCTTGTGCAATTTATTTAGTTAACATGATGCTGTCAAAAGCCAATAGGTGATTCATAAGATTCTTTTTAAATGTCCGAGATTCTGTGGCGAGACAATCCGATGAATCTTTGGTTGATTTTATAAATGACGTAGTTTAAACAGCTTCTGGAATTTCACCTCGAATGATTCAAAGATTTGAATCTTAAATTATGCTAAAATAATGATCAACGCTGGAAATTCAATGGAATAGGTAAATGAGAAACTTATAATCCTACAAAATTTGTTTGAATAGATACATTTTCGATGTTAAATCCATTGTTTTCAAATTGCCAACGAAGTGAAGATGTTCGCTTTAACAAATAGCCTCCGGTGTATGAAAATACCCCGGCCCCGGGTTCGTCCGCCTACGCGTAATGTTGCCTATCTAATATACTATCTACCGCTTGTTCCCATGGCAGATATAATATTAAAGCTTCTTTTTCTCAGTCAGATTTATTTTACGAACGACGTCTTATTTTCGTCATCGGTTGCCTTTCCCAAATTCCTGTATCGTTGACCATTGAAGCTGAGTTTGATTTATCTGCAAAACATAAAAGCAAGTGAATTTCAAACAGAAATTTCAATTTGTTACATTATTTATTACCATTCGGACGTTTATCTCGGATTATACGTGTTCTAAACTCCAAACAGATTTGCTTTCTATAAAACTGAGAACCTGTACGGACAGCTTTGATGCGACTAAAGCACTTTCAATTTTATAAAACTCTGATGTGATGAGGAATTTTGTTTGTAAACGTAAACAAATAACGTGTAGTGGTATTAATAGCTATTTCCTTGTTACTCAATGTTTTTTTCCTTTTTGCAGGTACTAAACTGGACCTGACAGTTATCAGGACACATTCAACATGACACGTCATTCGAAATGTGAGTGTAAGCACAGAGTATAGGAACACATCGACGCGCAAAATGTTAACGCGGTTTACGACATTCTCAAAATATTTTTTGTTCTCCTTGTGATATCTAAGGTCATTGATCTTAGAACTCTGCTATCACGGAGATACGAAAGTAATTTAAAGTTGTATATACAATTTATATACTAGATCTGTAGAAGCGTGTCTGTGTTTACAGAACATAAAATTAAATGTATGCCGTGTAACGGTCACGTTATTGTTTATCGAAATTATGGTGGGCGGGTTGGCACCGGGCCCGGCTGAACCACCTTCGCAGGTGTGGCTATCTATTAGTATTCTAAAAGTCGGTACCATACCGACAATCCACAGAATGCCTACCTAATTAAACCAGCGCCATAATCGTACCTCAATTGAGCAAATATTTAACCGTCTGTGTCTGTCACATGTTTACTTTGAAAGGCTCGATTAGGTGTGGTTTTAAAATAACAGATTGTAGCTGTGTTACTTTAAAATTGGCCCCAAATACATTACAGATGTTTACAATTTTTGCTCCAGTTGCTTAAACGATTTTTGTGTAATACAGTTCTTCAGGCATCCTTCAACGTAACTTTTTCTAAAAATCTTATCCTAAGAATCATAGGTGCCTTAGTGTCTGAGAGCTGGTAATTCTCAATAAGGTATAAATTGCATTTATAAGATACGTACATTATATTTATTTTTATTTATTTTATTTATTTGGGAAAACAAACAGTGACACATTACATGATACATTATGACACAATACATAGGTTCGATCGAACAAATGTGTAACCAATGGCGTTTTCCACAGAATATAAATGAAATCATAAACACCATCACACAAACTTATATAACTAATAAAATATAATAAGAAAACATAAATAACATTACGCCTTTTGATCCCTGAGATATGTAGCCATAAATCTCAACTCCTTTTTCTCTTGTCTCAATTGGTGCTATCTATCGATCTATCAGTCATTGTCTTATCAGTTACACGACTGAAACAACAAATCTGGAAATATTGACACTAGAGGTATAGTTAGAGCAACCATGAAGAATTGAAAGATATGTCTTACCGAAAGCAATCAGTATTCCATATAATTTTTTATACTCGATCACTTTTATCTAGGTAGTATAAACATTAGGAGTCATAATTTGTCTGGCTTGTCAATGTAATATTGAGGCTATCAGGCCAATAGCATTGCACCCACACTAACTAATAAGAAAGTCATTTGACACTTTTCCTCGAGCCAACACGATATGATAATAAATAAACTTAATTAGAAAAAAGAAAATATATTGCGCATAATTTAACTTCGAATTCTTCATTGGACGTAAATGTGACCGCATTCAGATTCGTATCGATTGACAAAAATTTATTTTGAATTTACGATTACAAAATGGTCTTCAGTATTTTTTTAAGTTAAGGTTTTACTTTTACTGGACTATGTACCTTTATGAAGAATCGACAAATCTTTAAAAGCTCAAAAATTATATTATCAATTGATTTTATTGCGCAACATCACATTCTGATGAAGGAATGTACATACAAAATCTAGCTTCATCAGTAAACAATCAGTCACCAAAATAAATGAACAATAGAGGAATAGCATTTAAAATAAAACAGTTACCTACAGCATACGGATAATAAAATGGATTATTTACCGTGATTTCCTGTTATAGCAGGCATCTCAATGCGCTTTGAGTCATCTGTATAACCAGGGTAATTGAATGAATAATTCGTGTTAATCGTATCAACAAACCGTTAGTATCGATCAACCCACAGGTAGGGAAGACATCATCAATCATAATAATTACCGATTGTCTTGTCACCTCTAGTATGAAACTTCATAACACTATTTGTTTGTGACCGCATCGTTCGAATCATGGCCGTTGAATGATGTTTTGAAAGGCTTTGTTAGTCAATCATAGCGAGAAAATATTGTTTGTAAATAATTACTGTTTTATTAATTACCGTAGGGTTTCGGTAGTAGAAGAGTCCATATTATATTTAGAGATATTGTCATCATGTATCGTTACAGAGGTAGGTTACACAACGAATATAAATGTATGGACTGTTTTCTTTTGTTTTTCCTTATGTTATTGTTTAGCTGGGTATGAAAACGATTTTTTTGTATTCTCCTATCTTTTATTTAGGCAGGTATTCTTATTCAATGAAAGGTATTCATGTATTTATTTCGCATATCTATAACCAAAATGTATAAATAACTTTCCCTAAGCGAATGCTTTTGACTGATGTTAGATAGCAAAAATCGATTTAGTCGCGCAAAATTTTACCGAAGGTTATCTTAGTTTTAACTTAGTAAATAGTATAAGAATATCAATCTCAATTTGTCTTAGACATAGACAGTGAAGTTGGTAACACTTTTTTAAATACCACACAGCTACCAATAGTAAAAAGTAATGTGTCATGTAATAAGTAGAAATTTACAGTATTTACCCTCCTGTTACTATTATTATTTATTTCGTTTACGTAATCGTTCAAATTATTCATCAACACTCATTTAATAAAGCGGAAGAGCTTACTAGTTTTAACATAAAGCATTTTACATTTTATAACTCAGCTATGAGCTAGGTTTATAGACCAGTGGCTATCCAAACTGATCGCGTGGTCAAAGAAAATACGGTAGCCTATATCAGTGGACATCTTCCTAATTACCACTAAATATATGTAGGTATAGAAATAATACCTACCATGAAAACGCTTCGTTTCAACATGAGACAAAGATTACACATCTGTGGATTAAACAAAAACACTTTCGCATAATATTAAGTATAGTAAATAGTGTAGTTTGTGTAAGCACTACACTGCCACTTATGGACATAGTATACCAGTAAAATTGCAGAGAAAAGCTCGTATTATCGTAGAAATAATAGTCTAATGCCAATTGACACGAAGTTAACCTCTTACCAGCCGCCATCTTGGCATTATTGCACTCGAAGTCACAACGGGATTGCACCTTGAACTGCATTTATGATTTACATGGTGAAAGTCTACAACACATGCATACTTACTACTTCTATTTTATGCTACGTGCATAGACAAACCTTTTTGTTATTATTATAGAGAATTCGTGACTCCTTTGTTGGTCTAGTTATAGACGCGAAAGCTGTAATGTTCTTAATTCGAGGTCAGCTAAAATATTGTAGGGCTTTTGTATCGAAAAAAGTCTGACTTTGGGTGTTCGGGTCGCTTTGGCACTATATTTTAATAGTACATATTAGATATGAATGGGTAAAACTTCATTTAAGTCTACCTATTCGATGAATACGTCAATTGTTATGCCATTGCGTAAGCTTACAAATAGAAAAAGGTTTGTAGTCGTTACCTACAGGCCTTTAACGTAGTTCCATAAAAAACCTTTTATTAAAAATTAAAATTATTTATTCAATCAAATTACTGTTTTTATAACGCCCTCCAACTGCTTAACTTGGACACTGGGGTTTTAAACTTTTAACCATAACTCGGGAACTTGGGTCCTAACCATAAATATTTTTATAGAGCAAAGCGAGTGTAATATTACAGTAAAGTAAAAATACGACATTATTATTTTGTATTTTTATGACAAATTGTATGAAAGATGTTTTATAAATAAGAAAATAATTGTTATTTTCACTTTGATATAATTTTCGGTCACTTTAATATAGCCATTATATAGTTGTAGCTTCTTTTAAAGTAAAAGCTACGGATATTATATCCATAATGCCCCAATAAAACTTATTTATTGAGTTATAAAAGCACACTCTATTATGTTGACTTTATTTTTTATTTGCCTACATTTTTAGAACATTGGATAAATAATGAGAATCAATAAAAAAATAATTAATATTTCTAAATGTTCACTTCCAAACTGTTCGTAATAAACATAATTTATTCTTGTCTTTTCTCTGTTAAATAATTCAACGATAATGTTAAGATTTCCTTGATCTATTCATTTGTATTAATTGAATATTCATAGAAGATAAGTGATTGCCCAAAACTGGAAACATCGGCGCCTTTCCAAACAACTGGTAACGTTTTATAGTCACTTTCATATTTATGTTTTATGATTATCTAACTTCGTATCACATAACGTTCGATACGGATCTGTTCGATTAAAAAAAATAACGCGTTAACCTCTGATCTCTGACACCTACCTACCATATAATTTCGTCGTCTATCACACTCATTCTAAAAGACATTGAAAATAAACTTTTATAGATTCTAAAGGTCGGAACGCTTACTCTAAATTTAAAACATGTTATTTTCAATCCAAATAGTAAATCAAGAAAGGTATTTAAGTGGAAAATGAACCAGTCACCTCGTCTAATGATGAATGAACATTCCATCCTAAGGTTTAAGTACTAAATCATGCCAGCGCTAGTTTACCTGGCATCTAATTGCTCATATAAATGCAGTTTGGCACTCCGTATGAATTATGCATAAATCATAACCAGTTGACAGATTTGTTATTTACTAAAGACAAATAGAGGGCATGTAATGTAACTAGAAGCGTCATCAGCCAAAGCACGCGCTCAACAAAAAGTTATTGGCTTGCGGGCTCTAGAAATAGCTGTAATAACTGGATACAGCTGCGTTCATCTTCATCAACGTAACATTTGTACAGGTTTAAAGTTTCTTGGCAAATCTATTGTGGAACATGTTTGCGTAAATCATGCCCCTCTACCGTCGGTATGCACCAACGTATTTACTTCTTAATTAACGAAATTAGACTATCATTTAAACGACCTTAAAGATCAGTGTCAACAATGCCATTGTTTGTAACGTTTTCAATGAGCTCAATAACTTCCTTGCGTAGCTCGCATATTAGTTCAGTTGAGTGTTCCTTCTCAATGTCAACAGTAATTTCAGATTGTTATAGTTTTTCGAGGAATTGGTCATACGGCATAGATTCTTGGTCTGGATTTGAAGGATCAAAGAAAGTGAAACATGTTAGCTCTCGAGACTCGTTTATGTATCTGAATGGTAGCACATAACACCAGCTGCCGTTATTACCTTGCCATGTTTACCTTGAAACAACCTTTCAAAGTTTATCCTAATTTTACGAAGTCAGTATACTGGTTTCTGGAAAACTTATCTAAAGAATTTGGCCATGGATAAATAGTTTAGTTTCTATAGCTGCGTAAAGTTTGAAAGTTCGCATTAATCTGATTTTCAGTATAACGGTCGGCTGACTTTCGTCCAGGTGGCGACGTACTTTTCGTACTTCACACATTAGCACGTTGACAATATTTAAACGCTTCAATGACTGTGTACCCAGAGTGTAGTGCACATTCTACACATCTCGAATAGGCCGCTGTCTACACCTGCGTGCCTTATTTTAGCCCGACGCTGGCCGTGATGGCAGTCGCAAGGTGACGCGGGATTATTTTCATATTCTGGGTCACGATGTGTTTTGTCTCAGGGACGCTGAGTATTCCCGTATGCACGAGGTCGCGTGTCGTATTTATGTGACAATGTCGTTACTAAATCATATTTAAAATTCCACATAGTCCAAGGTGCTTATACTCAGAATTGCTCTGTTTAAATTCTAAATGAATATAGGACAATGTCACTGTGTATGACACAATAAATGGGACATTCAAGTGGCAGCATACGTAGTACTTGTATATACGCAAGTTGTATCTTTTTACGCAGACGATAACCGTCTCCGTTATGTACCATAATGCCGGTACTTGATCGACCTTTTGCGTATTCAATGTTGTTGAACGTTTTCCCCGATAAATCATCATCGCTGTGCCAATGATACACAACTTTCTTTTTACGATATTCTCATAAACCATAATAAATGAAACGACTCACGACGCGCGCGGCTACCACTCGCTGCCGTTAACTGCGATGGTAATTTACGGCATATGGTAGCTACTGTAGCTAGGCGACTTATACCTTCACCTGCAAATTGTAGGTCATGTGGTAATGGAAGGTAGATTATTATTATTTTCTGTCCTGTGCCAAGAGGCAAGTTCCAAAGATGATTCATACATTACGAGCTCAGAATGCAGTTCGGTCACTTTTAATGTTCCGCAGTGATGGCATCTTCGCTAACCTCACACAGTATCTATAGATATAGGTGCTTGATTATTCTATGTCACATGTTTTCTATAGCAAAATACTTTTTAAACCGTCGACAAAAGAATCATATTTCTGTAACGCGAACCTTTGAATTCAAATGTGCTTGCAGGTAGAATTTTTTGCTCATGTCTCACATGCCTTTGTTTATACCTACCTCGTCTGTGAACTGGTTAACAATAGCTTAGTTATCTACGCGATCGATTTTAATCTATGCAATCATGTATAATATTCTGGTTTTCTATTTCTTAGTAAATCTAATTAGGATGGGGCTTCAATAACTAACCTAGTTGCGTGATATCAACCGCCGACGTTAGTTCAATTGAAATATGCAATTCTTTGAATTAATTGTCAGCTTCGGCATCAATCCACCGAGTCACGCAGTCTGTTGAATGTATTGAATTCTATTTATCAGTTCCGACCTTGACGCCACCTCCGGAACCAATCAGCTCTGTGAGTTTGCATAGGAGCGCCGGTCGTGAACTATTACTGCCTTTCAGATATTGTTCAACATCGGTTACAATAGAATTAGATCTTAATTCCGTTAGCCGGCTTTCGATACTCAGCTAATGATATAATCAAACTAACAGTGACGTCTGCACGACCCATTATGTGGGTTATTGCTATCTAATGGAGCTTATTTGAATAACTAAAAATATACATTCATATCTACATCCGTTCAAATAAACACCGAATTCGTTGGCTTTGAATTTTTAAATACAAAAGGACGTTGAAATTTATGTTTTACATAATTCCTTGAACGAACAACAGCGACGGATTATGAATACTAAAATCTAAGCTGACAATATTTTAAATTATTCCAAAACTCTCTTTGTGCGCTCACAGACTGTATTCACAGCTAGCGTTCATTCCCGTTTCCACCATTTTGAGTCGAAATTGCAAAACGAATACGACGGGTGCTAATAACCGCCAGTGAATTTGGCACTACGAGGGTCGAACCCCTCGGCATACCGCCCGCTCCCCTACCTGATGCAACTGCAGTATTGATTAACGGTACTTGTATACCTACAATGTCGTATTTCCGACTAATTTGTTGGTAGCTCAAAGTGTGAATTAAATAGTCGTTAGAAAGATAACTGAAATAAATTAATTTTAATTACACAACCGTATTAAGTAACACTAATACCGATCACTCAACATAGCTAAGACACTGCGATAGCTACAATAGGTACACACATTTTGAGTACAAACACGGCTCATAATATCACTTTTCCTACTTTACCAATAGCGCTCAAAGTCTCAAACAATTCTCACTTTCGCTTTCAGACCTTCACAGCATGGTGCAACAGCCACCTTAGGAAGGCCGGTACCGGTATTGAGAACATCGAGGAAGATTTCCGCAATGGACTGAAGCTCATGTTACTGCTGGAGGTCATCTCCGGCGAGACCCTGCCCAAGCCTGACCGCGGCAAAATGCGTTTCCACAAGATCGCCAACGTCAACAAGGCTTTGGACTTCATTGCCTCTAAAGGTAAATACAAGAACAACTTGTTTTGAGTACTGTAATGTAAGAGCTTTATCAAGATCTTACCTATCTACACTTCCGTAACCTCAAAGCAATATTAATAACTAGCTTTATAAACGGCACTATATCAACCTCCCATCTCTAGACCCAAAATTAAAAGAAAAAACGCTTAATTCCGACCTGAATGAAATACAAATAAACACATTCGCATTTATAATATTAGTAACGACATCTATGTATAGTCCAAATGAAATTAATTGTTCCGATATCTAATTCCCAATTCGTTTTGCCATTTACTCCAAAATTGCATAAAACCATATTTGTAGAACAGAACGAATTTTTTATGGACAATTCAATACAATTTATTGCTTCAGAACTGTGGATACCTAGTACATACCTATTTCGTAAACGATTTGCCAAGAGTATTCTCAGTTACTCCTACATTTATTGCAATTTTCAAATGCAATGTTCGTTTTATGAGTAAATATCTATTGCCAAACTAACAAGCAGTATTTATAGAAAGTAATACTAGTTGAGACAGTACTTTTAAAACCATAAAGAGCCTCGGACTTAGCACAGTATCAAGGAACACCTAGTAATACGTTGTTTGAAACAGAATCCGTACGTTAATTCTAAAACGCATTTCTATCTAATAAAAACTCAAATAAATTTAGTGACAATTTTCGCGATTTTGCAACGACATAAAACTACTAAAGTACCTAGCTAAAGCAATTTATGTCGACGCGATGTCATGTACAAATGCTTGTACTGTTAAAATCGTCACTATAAAACTGTACTATGCTAAGACGAACGATCGAGCAACAGTTTAACAAAAAATATTCGCAATTCTTAGCGTTCCAAGTCTGGAACTAAGGTATGATGTTGATATGATGACCATTAAATTTAAGTGTAATATAAACAGGCCTTTGCCTAATCCAAGAATACCAGGATTTGATTGTTAGTTCGTACTAAAATACTTTCAAATGACTAAATTTATTCAATGAAATCTAATAAACGACCCGTCTAACAATCGTAGATACATTCCACAATACGACTATTCACTCAGGTTTATAAAGGCAAACACATTATTATTATAACATCCAAATACGGCCTAATGGTATGACGCCAAGGAGGTAATACTCAGAACATATCGACATGCCATATTTAAGGAAAACTAGCACTGTTTACAAATGTTGCGTTCCTAATATAGATAATCTAAAATGAGGACCTAAGAATGCTGTAGCCGTAACCAAATGAAAATCACGATTTACATACTTTTATGAACGCTGATATTTTTTGTATCTGTTTGAACTGCTGGGCTTTTTTAACTCAAGCTAATTTAATTACTCAGTCCGCTCAAAATTGCTTACCTGGTACAGATTTACTGACACTACCTAGTTAAGAGAAGACTACAACTTAAAGAGAAAGTCACAATATGACAAAAATAACAACTTTAGGTAAATATTTTTTCAGGCGTGAAACTGGTGTCAATTGGTGCCGAAGAAATCGTCGATGGCAACCTTAAGATGACCCTAGGTATGATCTGGACCATTATCTTGCGATTCGCCATCCAAGACATCTCCGTTGAAGAAATGACCGCCAAGGTAATAAATCCAATCGATTCTACATACTTATTATGTACCCGTACAGTAAACAGTACAAATGATTAGTCATCGACGGCAATAATGTGAACAAAAATGTGATTCGCAATGCATTTTTACAATTCTACATAATAGCATTGCGAACAATTTTTATCAATTAATAAAAGGATGCTTTTCTGTACAACAATTAGTCATTCATGATATGATGGTATCTTCGGCTCTCAATTCTTTATTATTATATCAACAGGAAGGTCTGCTGCTCTGGTGCCAACGCAAGACAGCCCCATACAAGAATGTCAACGTCCAGAACTTCCACTTATCTTTCAAGGACGGTTTGGCCTTCTGTGCCCTGATCCACAGGCACAGGCCCGACCTCATCGACTACAGCAAGTTGTCCAAGGACAATCCTCTAGAGAACTTAAACACGGCTTTCGATGTAGCCGAGAAGTATCTCGACATCCCCCGCATGTTGGACCCCGACGGTAAGACACGCTTTTGATGCTTCTAGCTCGATGGAACTAAGAATAAAACGTTCTTTGACCATTCTAATATCTCAAGGATTTATATTACGACGTAATATTACTGTACTGCCAAATTGCCGCATTTCAGTGTTCTAAATGATCAGTCATCAATATATGAACAACACATATAAATTGTAACTGGATATTGCAGACTTAATAAACACACCAAAGCCGGACGAGCGCGCCATTATGACCTATGTGTCGTGTTACTACCACGCCTTCCAAGGCGCGCAACAGGTACAAAACAAAATGTAAAAATGGCCGCTACTCGTTACCGCCATTTCCGCGTTTGATACCAGAACCCTAACGCCAGGCCTTTGTGTGTAACTTATAGCATGATGAGTGCCTCGCTTTATATCAAAGAAGCCCCAATACTCAATGTTGATTAACCAATATTTGAGACCTCGGAAGAGTTTCGATGGGCTGGTAATCCAAACCACAATATGGGACATGGAGAAGTATGGTTTTACCAATCGCACCTATCTGGTCCGTCCTATTACTGCCGAGGTTCGCAGAAGGCGAGGAAAGGTCTTCCGAGGTCAAATATGCAATTCTGCCAAAAACCTGTTCCAGATTCCAGAATTACCTTTATTTTATAATGTGTACCTACCAAAAATAAATATAACAATTCCTATATCATTACCGATTCCAAGCAACGAAGCCGCTACTTAAATACGTATAAATTGTGCAAACGTTATAAAAAAATATAAGCTTTATGTTGTTAACTCATACAGTATTTTAGTGATATCAAACAAAAGAATGCTTGTGTTCTAAATTAACCAACCGCTCTCGTAATTCAGCTGTTTGAAAATAAGTTGTCGTTAATTTTATTGGCTAGATGTTCGTTGAGCGGCACAATGTCAATTAGTACATTAATTAATTTCCTGTTTTAAGTCCTATAATTAAATGTGATAAGACAATGCGGGCTGTTAAAATACGACGTTTTTTCAATGTATATTAGCCATCTCAAACTAGACTCCAGATTAACAAGCTTAAATGCTATGATGAGTATCAGCCCCTTAAAACGTTGAAGTTTTAGCTTAACTTGTAAATGTTAACGATGTTGTTTTCGAAAACATAAAACACAAGCATTCTAAGTAAGGAATAATTCATGATACATCGCATGAGAACTAACACTGTGTTGCTTGCGTGCCGCTTGTCAGATCTGCAGAACACAGCGATGCCGGACGAGCGTGCGGTCATGACATACGTCTCTTCATACTACCATTGCTTCTCTGGTGCACAAAAGGTTTGTATCTCCTGACCAACTAATAAGTAGACGCCAAACTTTAAATGTAATAGACAAAATCGAAATACTGGTTGTTGATTTTGTTCTGGGATTATAATTTACACTGCTTTAGCTTGTAAAAGTATGGTATTTTCCTATGTAGTCAAATTTTGATAGAACTAATGATATTCTATTACAGGAAAATATTTCTTAAAAATAAAAAGATCTAATGTGTAACCCACAGGCTGAGACGGCCGCGAACCGCATTTGCAAAGTTCTCAAAGTCAACCAGGAGAACGAACGCCTCATGGAAGAGTATGAGCGTCTTGCCAGTGATGTAAGTATATTTAACAACATGCAATATTCGTCTCTTAGAAAAAATCTAACGTATTAATATAATATTTGAAAGTCAGGCATTTAACAATACTTGGCTGGCAATATTTATGTTGCACTAAAATATTATTAATGGCTACCAATTTTATAGCTGCTGGACTGGATTCGGCGCACCATGCCGTGGCTGAACAGCCGCCAAGCCGACAACTCTCTTGCCGGTTGCCAGAAAAAACTGGAAGACTACCGTACTTACAGGTACACATCTCAATGCTACAAACTATAAAGTTTGCCCATAAAATAACTGGCAACACCATCAAAAAGTTAATAAATATTTTGTTGAAGCACAAATTTTGACGTTTAAAATTTTATGTATCCAGGCGTAAGCACAAGCCACCACGTGTAGAACAGAAGGCCAAGCTGGAGACGAACTTTAACACCCTGCAGACCAAGCTCCGTCTGAGCAACCGCCCCGCGTACATGCCCACCGAAGGCAAGATGGTCTCTGTAAGTATACACCTTATCGATATAATAATACTATTGGGAACAAATAATAAATCAGCTTGACAACTATTCCACTGGATGATGGCAAAACCCTTTTCTCACACAGAAAAAACGAGCACAGTATTAAAATAGCAGCTACAAATGCAAAATGTAACGCAATTCGAGCCTAAATCACATTTAAATGATTTGCGTATTTATAGTAAAGTAAGATTTGACAGAAAATTAAAATCGATCACATGTATATTTCAAGGACATCGCCGGAGCTTGGAAGGGCCTGGAGATCGCCGAGAAGGCGTTCGAAGAATGGCTGTTGAGTGAAATGATGCGCCTTGAGCGTCTTGACTACCTGGCCCAGAAGTTCAAGCACAAAGCCGACATCCACGAGGACTGGACCAGAGGTGGGTGCAAGAAACATAATCAACGACATTCTAATGCTGTCGAAACTTGAAATACTTATTATCAACAGAAGTGTCTTTTAAATTATGTTAAATTCGAATCTAATCAAATTTATAGGCAAGGAGGAGATGCTCCAGTCTCAGGACTTCCGTCAGTGCAAGCTGAACGACATCAAGGCTCTGAAGAAGAAGCACGAGGCTTTCGAGTCAGACCTCGCTGCCCACCAAGACCGCGTCGAGCAGATCGCTGCTATTGCCCAGGAACTCAAGTAAGAAACTTTATAAATATATATAATTTCCTTTCTGTTCCCAGTAACTTCAAAAAATCCTCTCTTAATGCGAAACATGCACGCACATCCTTATATCAGTTCCTTAATAAGTTCGGGTATAACGCATACCCGAACTTATTATCTGCGTGCGTTATCTGGCAATCAACGAACCAATAACATGAGCAACAGTATTTTTTTCTTGGCCCGTAAAAGTTACTTTAATTTTCCAGATGATCCTTATCGAAATAGTTATTTTCATTTAACCCCTTGAGCATGGTAATAAATCTCTGTTCTCATCACCAGTACCCTGGAGTACCACGACGTGGCGAGTGTGAACGCTCGCTGCCAGCGCATCTGCTCGCAGTGGGACCGCCTGGGCGCGCTCACACAGCGCCGCCGCCACGCGCTGGACGACGCCGAGCGCGTGCTGGAGCAGATCGACCTGCTGCACCTCGAGTTCGCCAAGCGCGCCGCGCCCTTCAACAACTGGTACTTTTTACTACTTTTATATCGTTATGAAAATTCCTTCTCAAACGCATTTATTTTTGTTTAATAATATATTGTTGTTTTTGAGTATGGTCAATAAGTGTTGAAGCCTAGTCTGACATAAACAGTCACAAGTCTGCACGGCTGACCCAGGGCGGAATCCAAATGTCCCTACAGTAATTGCAACACTTGCTTTTTTGTTTTGCATGTTTCTTTTTTATTTCCATACATTCTTATTTTATATTGTGTACCAGGTTGGACGGCACCCGGGAGGACCTTGTCGACATGTTCATCGTGCACACCATCGAAGAGATCTCCGGTCTCATGGACGCGCATGCTCGTTTCAAGGCCACCCTTGGAGAAGCTGACAAGGAATACCAGGTAAATATTTTAAAGAACATATTCTCCCAAACATTTAGCTACTTCTCTGTAAAATCTATAATCTAATGCCTTCCAATATATCATAACATAAAAGATATATTCAAATAATTTTCTAATAATATTCTTTTATTCGAATTTCAGGCGATAGTCAACCTGGTACACCAGGTTGAGTCCATCGTGAAACAGCACCAGATCCCCGGAGGTTTGGAGAACCCCTACACCACTCTTACTGCTCACGTAAGTATTCAAATTATTACATCATCTAATCAATCCTTTTTGTACAAAAGATTTTTGTCTTTTAAAAAGCCAATCGATATGCGAACTTTAAGTTAATGTTTTTTTCTATAGGAGCTGAACCGCAAGTGGTCCGACGTAAGGCAGCTGGTACCCCAGCGCGATGGTACGCTGGCCGCCGAGCTGCGCAAGCAACAGAACAACGAGACCCTCAGGCGCCAGTTCGCCGAGAAGGCCAACGCTGTTGGACCCTGGATCGAAAGGCAAATGGATGCCGTTACCGCTATCGGAATGGGTCTGCAGGTAACGTAGCGAAAACGTTAACTGTTCAATAAAGATTTTATTTTTAACAATTTATTAGTTTATTCCATGAATGGTCTCTAAAACATTATTTTTGTTTCCAGGGCTCTCTGGAAGACCAACTGCGTCGTCTCAAGGAGTACGAGGCAGGCGTATACGCTTACAAACCACATATCGAGGAATTGGAGCGCATCCACCAGGCCGTACAGGAGGGCATGATCTTCGAGAACAGGTAAGCATAGAAATATTAAAAATTTCACAAGTAAATCTACAGAATTAGACCGTTTGAGCAAAATTTTCATTTCTTACAGGTATTCGCAATATACAATGGAAACTCTGCGCGTAGGCTGGGAACAACTTCTGACTTCCATCAACCGCACTATCAACGAAGTCGAGAACCAGATCCTCACCCGCGACTCAAAGGGTATCACTCAGGAACAACTCACCGAATTCCGTGCTTCCTTCAACCACTTCGACAAAAACCGCACCGGTAAAGCACTAAACAATTTACATTTCCTACTGTAATAGGTTGTGTTACACTGTCTTGCAATACTCAAGATGTTCATTTCTTCTTTGACAGGCCGCCTAGCGCCCGAAGAATACAAATCATGCTTGGTGTCTCTCGGATACAGCATTGGCAAGGACAGGCAAGGAGAACTCGACTTCCAGCGCATTCTCGCTGTTGTCGACCCCAACAACACAGGTATTTAAAAAATAAAAACGCTAACGATAAAACAACATTTGCCACTATGAAAATCTTTTCTAGAAATTGTACCTCCGATCCAATATAACACTGATAAATCATTTGCAGGCTACGTGTCGTTCGATGCGTTCTTGGACTTCATGACCCGGGAATCCACAGACACAGACACCGCTGAACAAGTCATTGACAGCTTTAGGATCTTAGCTGGCGATAAGGTAAGCCCTGTCCCGATTCGTGTACCTAGTCACTGCATATTTCTTTGATTCCGTTATAATTGACTTTGTATTGTTCTCGCTAGCCCTACATCACGGCGGACGAGCTCAGGCGTGAGTTGCCGCCCGACCAGGCAGAATACTGCGTAGCGCGCATGCCTCCATACCGCGGCCCCGGAGCCCCCGCAGGCGCTCTCGACTACATGGCATTCTCCACCGCATTATACGGCGAGACCGACCTTTAAGGTACATTTTTATTTTATTATCATAAATACAACTTAACATAATATTTTAGTTTTCCTTCAATAAAATTTTTAAACACCTAGGCTTTCCGATCATTGAGTCTCGATGGTATTTGGCAAACCTCCAGTTTGTCATTGGGCGGTTGCCTAACGCCCACCATGCTTACATGTTTTGTTGAATAGACATATTTATAGAAACTGAAATATTTTTTACTCAGACACAGGTCGCAGCAGTGGTATCATAGGACATTGTCATCCACGTCATCACTCAAGGAGGGTAGCTAAGATGGCGCGCGCTCACCGCGCTCACTACTAACACACGGCCCGAGGCTTCAGCGGCGACGTAACGGCGCACAAAGATTATTTCCATTACATTGACCTGCCTCTCAAAATCGCCCTAAACCAAGGTCAATGTAGAGCAAACAATTTTTGTGGAATAATTTAGTCTATAAAACAGTTCTATATTAAATATTATTATGTGCAATGTTCAAACCAAAAATGCCATTAACTTTCATACCATAAATCTCCTTCCTAATGTTTAGTAACCTTTTGGCTCAAATCAGAGAAATCATTTTATATGTTTACAACACTCTATTTATATTTACATTAGCATTAGGTATTTTTAACTTTTATAAGAAATTCTCAGGGAAGTCACAAAAAAATTATTTGTAAGATAAAAATGGTGCTAATGTTAGGCTTGACTAATGTGTGACACCAAAATAAGACTCATTTACATTGTGAGAATGTTTTTGTTATATTTTTTTTATTTATAAGCAAACATTATTTATACAAGATCAATTTTTATTTACTGCCATTAGTAATTATAATACTTTGATGGTAGGCACAGTATTGTACTAAGTTTTCTAAATTTATAAATGTTGCAGGGAAGTGTCACACAAATTATTTATATCATAGATTGCCATAGCTTGCCTGCATCTATTTATTTATCATTTTTATATGATTATCGTTTGTGAGAGTATTGGAATGAGTACTCAAAATAAATGATCTGCCATATTTTTGTCTTTTAATAATGACTGTGTTGTTAATCCAACCAATTATATTACAATGAGACAACAGCGGTATGTAGAATAAGAATGACTTATGTGCCCAAAAGTATACTAACTCGAATGTACAGCTACTTTAATAAAGAGCTCTTAAACAAATATTATTTTTATTTTGTTTTGTTACCTAATATTAAGTATAGCTGAAATAAAACATGTAAATCAAATGCGGACTTTGTATATTTTATACAAACAACTAGGACAGCTTGCTAGTAATAGATACAGTTGAAGTATAATATGATATATACCTTATATACTTTTATATTATATTACATAATATATTACAATAAAATTGATAATTTCCATAACACCACTACATAGCCACATGAGTAATACAACAATAAATTATAATAACCTATGCATATCTATTAAAGTATTTAAAACTATTATTCAGTTATTATTTCAATTCCTCTTTTTTAGACTCCTCAGCAGTAAGGAGTGCACTCTTAATGCCAACCTTCTTGAGTTCCTCAATGAGCTCACCTGATTGGTGCATTTGTAGCATAATGTCACAACCTCCAACAAATTCACCATTGATAAAGACTTGTGGGATTGTCGGCCAGTTAGAGTAGTCTTTGATACCTGAAACAAGACAAAATCAGTTATATAAACAGTTTTAAAACTAATTGTCACAATAATTCAATAAAAAAATATAATAATTATGAAAAAAAATTCTCACGAGACATTATTGTATTAAGCCGATGGATAGACCACATTCAAAATTGCAAAATCCAGTATGCACAACTGTAAATTCAGCTGAATCATGCTCATTCATCAACAAAGTATTGACAAGAACTTCACAATGTATCAATATTTAGGATTTGAACCTAATTTTGACCTCTGTGGTATAATAGTGTTATCATAATTGTTATTTAAACTGTGATAAGAGTATAATTTACATAAGAAGTCAAGTTTAAAACTAACCTTGTCTTAGGTCTTCATCTGACAAAACATCGTGACTGTCGTATGGAACCGCGTGCATCCTCATTATCTGTACTACCGCATTGCTGAACCCACATCTTGGAGCATCTGGCACACCTTTCATAAATACTACCACTTTATTATTTTTAACTATAGTGTCGATTTTGTCTTTTATCGGAACATCAGCAAATGAACGGCATGATAACTTCAGAGAGTTAGCATAAATTGGAAATATGCTCCTACGTAATAAGTTATTCATTATTGTAGATTACCAACACGCACTAGGTTTATTTGTTTTAGCAGAAAATATTTTAGAATTCTTTTGTTTTAAAAATCACTTCTGAAAATCTTTTGGAGATTCACATCAATGTCAAATTATTGTCAAGTGTGAATGAAGTTGACAATTTCATGTCAATATCATGCACAGACGTACTATAATATGGACCAGAAATACCTACAAAATACACGTGCATACCTACTAGAAACCGAGGCCTAAAAATGGCTGCCATTGCTAAGGAAGTACTGTAGTCAAAACCAAAAAGTATCGATATCGATTGCAGAGTTTTATACATTAAAAATCTTCTGGTACTTTGGATGTTTTTTTTAAGGTACAAATCATCGAATGACTTCTCGCGCTCTGGGTAGAGCGGGAGAGCACGTAAGACTTTTACTGGCTAAAACCATACATGTGTTCTTCAGTGACAGACTACACCCTCCTTTTCAAAAATTACCCGCGGACCTTCACCGCGGCAAGCAAGACCCAGCACTTCATTTTTAGGGAATATGTCCAAATAGAAAAACATAACAATTATTTCAGTTTTGTACATTTAGTGGTACAAATCATAGACTGAACTAAATGAAAGTACTTACTGTATGAAGAATTGATTTTATTATGTTTTGGTACTATCCCTAAGTATTTTGGAGACATCCATGTTCTCATCTACGTTTGACGTTAACGACCCTACTCAGACCTTTCCTATTATTTATCATGTATCGCAATATCCCATTCCAAATCGCATGCGAGGCAGTTGTCAAAAGGTGTGCCATCGACGCCAGAGAGTCGGTTCTTGCCGACAGCCGACGACGTCACCCACGAGATTAATTAGTGATGACATGTACCTTTTTAATAAATATTATAGAAAGATACTAAAACTGAATTAGGTACCTATTACAAAAGAATAAAACAACAAAGTATTTTAAAAAATGTATCTTTATTCAACTTGTGGTTTCAACTTTCATAATCAAATTGTGGTGGTATATAGGATAAGGCACCTGGTTCTCACGCACAAGTGTGCGGTTTGGAAACCTGACAAGTACGAATGTGACTATTTTTAGGTTATATGTACTTGTTATGATTTTTTATAACAATTGAAAAACATCGTGAGGACACCTGAACTTTTAACGTCTATCCGCTTTAAGTAAGCGTGATGATTAATGCTCAAACCTTCTCAGTGCGAGACCAAAGTAAAATGCTTCAATCCAATGAGATGATTATAATACCACTTTTTTTTAAATCATTAATAATATTTTCCATTTTTAAGATTTTTTGGTCTCGGCGACGAATTCGTTCCCTCAATTTTTTAATCTCTTTTCTCTGGTTATTGCATATTTCTTGTATTTTTTCATTCTTTTGCAAGTGGGATGGCTGATGCTGTACCTGTAAATATAATATTTTGGAACTATGAATGGGAACTATAATATTTTGGAACATCCAGACGGCGGGAAATCAAGCTTAGTACCGGCTCCAGAAAACCAACCAATCAGAGGGCTGTATAAACGGTGTCCCTGAAGTCGACGATCAAATGGCACCAGGTGATCGGCAAGGTTCCAATAGTTATCCGAAAAAAATCACCTGGTGCCATTTGATTGCCGACTTCAGGGACACCCTCTATAATTCCTCAGATTCAACAAGTCGGTAGTGCAAAGCAAGTTGCTGATGGATAATCCTTACTAATATTATAAAGAAAGTGAGTTTGTTTGTTTGTTTGTTTGTCTTCACGCCTTAACTACTAAACCGATTGCATTGAATTTTTGCAGACAGTAGTCTGGATTAAATGATAGGTACTTTTAATCCCCAAAAAATTTGATATTCCCGAGGGAAAACAAAAGTATTGGTATAGATGGCGCTGTATGTATTGGTATATGTCACATAGGCTACTTTTAATCCTTTTGTGACGCGAGCGAAGCCGCGGGTAATAGCTAGTATTTATTAAGTCTATGCAAGTATTCGCTATTTGTGAAACGTATACAACCAGAAATAATATGTCTAATGGATTTACCAGGACTATGACATGCCCTACTATGCATATATTATATACATGCTAACCATCGCATCTTTAATAATAATATTTCCGGTAGTTATTCGTGAGGATCACTTCACCCTTAATTGCACAGACAAGTCCTTCAAAGAGATCATTTTATTATTCACAATCACAAGGCATTCCTTGAAATACACTGTAATCAGCGCTGATATGTTGTCTCATAATTTAGATAATTATTATTATAATGACTCGTGCGCTGGGTAGACATAGTGTACATACACATTGATATGTAAACATTTTTAAGAGTTTCTCAATTTTTTATATATTATTTGTTTTTCTTCTTACCTATTCTCATTATTAATGATACAAAAAAAACTTTTCCGAACTTCTAAATGTCTGAGTAAAAATAGTATTAGATCAACTTATGACGAACCTGGCATGTAGAAAACCTAATTTCATTTTAGTTACCTTTTCAGATCTTATATATATGTGCTCCACTGGCAAGGTTGGTTGTGACTCAATGGAACTCGTGGAGACTGCCTCTTCTTTGCCAGTTTCAATTTCATATAGATCTGGCTCATGTGTATTCTTTGAAGGCTGAAAGTATTTTTTTATTAATGACAAATTTTATTTTAAAAATATAATTTATCATAACATCACGCCTTTTATCCCGGAAGGGGTACGCAGACGTGCACATTATGCCGCTGTACAATGTAACACCCACTTTTCACTATTTATGTTAAGAGTCCCATGTAATAGGAGGTGAGCCTATGGCCATCCAGACTCCGTCCTACTACTGAGATTATTTTAAAAACCCAGTAATACTTTGCCTGACCCAGGAATCGAACCCGAGACCCCTTGCCCGGCAGTCGCACTTGCGACCATTCGGCCAACGAGGCAGTATTTCAAAACCATCAATATTAATTAAAACTAAAAATGAAACGATAGGTTACTAGGAATATTAATTACACAATATAATCACGTAAAATTAACTATTGGTTTTAACTTACTGCAAGGTGGATTGATGGTACTGCATCATCGCGCAGCCTTAGAACATCAAGGGTTTTATTGAAGGATGATACTGCAAAGTGTAATGAACAAATACGTGGCGCTTTAAGTCCAGGTTTGATATTTTCCGTCCCAATGACTTCAAGCCACTTCTGACACAACACTTCATTTTTAGGGAATCTGTGCAAATAAAAAAAATATAAAAATTATTTCAGTTTTGTACATTTAGTGGAACAAATCATAGACTGAACTAAATGAATGTACCTACTGTATGAAGAATTGATATTATTATGTTTTAGTAGGTACTATCCCTATTTTTATTTCTATTCTGTAAGATTTATTTTCAAAATCGTCTCTTCAGACCCTTTATTTTGATACTCTACTGTACTGGACTCCATAACATACAAACTAAAAAAAGTTTCTGATCGATATGTTATTAAATAAAGTACATCACTATTGTAAATCGTCATTTGTATAAAACATAAAACAAATTTAGCAAATGAAGTTAGTTATCATAAACAAATTTAATGTACATTTGGGGGCTTTTATTCTATATATAAAACAAGGCTAGTTATACAAGAAAACTAATAGTATGATAAAGTTTTTCTTTAAATACGGCTACTAACCTGTGCATAGTCAAATGAGGTTGATTGGGGTTTTTCTTTGCCCCACACTGAATTATTGAACAAGTAGACATATTAAATATGCACCACTAGACACTCACAGCACAAAACAATTAAGTTGGGAGCGTTTTTATTGTTAAAAATCGCAATCCAAATCTAATGTTGTTGTTCGCTTGACACCTGAGGTACTACAAAACTATACGGCCTTAAGATGGCGGCTGGCATGCGAGGTAGGTACCTTGTCAGAAATGTAGAAATGTTGCCAGGCAGAGAATAAACAAACAACATGACGTCTCATTCTTCAAATGAGGTTACTCATTGATTAAAAAGAGACAAAGTGTGGTTTCATATTTCTATATCGATTTGATATGTATCTGTATAAGCAAATAAGCTATAGATCATTACGAAGCATCTATATAATACTAAATCTATGATATCATGCCATCATTATCTCTGGGCATCATAGATTGTTTGTAGATGAAAAAGATTGTTTTGTCGTAAAGCCCTTTACCTATAAGTTCCTTGGTTTGTCTATGTCCATGATTTTCATCTCTCTATCAAACTACCAGATTTTTTTATTTGTATTGCATAATTTCTGTTTGTATTGCATAATTTGACCATTTTGTTGACAATGATAAACACAAATTAATTTGTTAGGTATTTTACATTAATTTCCTTCCGACGATTTTAGTCTTTGGATTTTGTTGCCTGTGGTTATTGTCTATGTGTCAATAAAAAAAGCTTCATTATTTATGGTTATGACCAGTTTGTTGTGTGATATTATTAAAACTAGATTTTCAATAAAATTATCAAACACTAAATAATAAAATGGAGAACGCTGAAGAGATATTTCACTTTCTTGAAGACTTCTCCAAACGCAAACCTAAAACGATTCCACAGGAGCTTAATGAATACTTGGCATACGTAGCCCGAACCGGTGATCCAGTCTACCAGTGGTCACTTGTTAAAAGTTTATTCAAAGAAAAGTTACTATCCGTTATCACCGACTTTTACGAGACAACTCCAGGTATTGACATTCCACCTTATCCAAACGTGGACCCATTTAATTATGATATTATGAAAAATAGCTTATTAGAACGCCTAGATTCATTCACCTCAGCACCTTTTACAGTTCAAAGAATTTGTGAATTACTTACATTTCCGCGAAAACAATACAATCGGGTTGACAAATTTATGAGAGCAATAGAAAAGAATATTTTAGTGGTCAGTACCAGAGAACCTGGCATACAGCGACATGCTGAACCGGAAAATGGAGAACCAGTTGAACCTATTGTAAACGGCTCGGACAACAATTCTGAGTACAATGTAGATGTTGAGATGGAAGATATGTCTTGGAAAGAAAATGCTGAACAGCCACAAATCTCGGAACCTCAACCTGGATCATCTGATGCCCACATTTCTGTAGATGACATAGAGGCTCGCTTGAAAGCTAAACAAGAGACTCCAATGGATACTCAAGAAAAAACCACTACACAATATGAGTCTGTAACACCTCCAGAATTAAATATTACTGCAGATGAAACACCTGAGGAGAGCAAACCAAATGCAGAAACAGCACCTTCTACTGCGTCTGCTGAGGAATCCAAAATGGAAACAACTACCACAGAAACATCAAGTGAGGAAGCAAAGGTTGATGTTGAAATGAAACCTGAGGTTGCAGCACCTGCTTTAATCATTCCAGAAATTAAAGTAGATGATGCTGAAATGACAGAACAAAGGCTTACAGAGCAATCATCAGCAGAAAAAGTTGAAAGTACTGAGGCAAGTGACAAGGAAGCTCCAGCTACTGAATCAAAGCCTGTAGTGGACCCACAACCTGTAAGCATTGATGAAAATAGCTCAGATTCCACAACAAAAGAGGACAGTGAACCTAAGCTAATATCTGAAGTTTCCACATCTAGTGAGGAAAGTTCGTCCTCAAGTGACAACACTGATGGAAATAGCAATTCACCTAAGGCAGATGAGAGACACATAGATGTTCAAGAAGAGTCAAACCAATCAGATACTCCTTCAGACACAGCATCAGAAGAAAGTAATGTAAAGGAAAATGAACCAACTCCTGAAACTACACCAGAAAGACCTGCAGAAGAAGCATCTCCTAAGGTTGAGATGCAATCAGATAATTATTCAATATCAGATGTTAATTCTGAATTACCTCAACCACCTGAGGAAAATCCCAAGTCCCCAGAGGTAACGGAGGACAAGAAAGAGCCAGAAAAAATTGAAGAAATTAAGTCTGAAAGTACTGAAACAGAACAAACTAAAGAATCGTAACTTACATGACTAACTACCTTCATAACATTTCACATACATTTTTATTCTGTGACTGTTAGATATTAAGTAGAAAATTAACAATTTTTCCTTAGGCACTATGAACAATATCATGTGTTTATAGTCTTGAATTCAAATAAAGTGTTCTTTTTTTACATTTTTCTCTGCTACCTGTCTCTGCTCGTAAATTTTAAGTATTTTACAATATTTTGTTACAGTAGCATTTGTAATTAAAACTTGTGCTAGAGTGCTCTATGGTAATTTGTCTGAATAAATAATAGAAACAAAACGAATGATTGTAACTTAGTATTATTTTGTACCAATAATGTAATAAGTGAAGAATAAATGATGAAACAATTTAATCTTTTCTTTTTCTTACATACCTACGGATTCATTTTGATCATGGTGGCCAGTCTCCACTCTAACTAAAGTAACCCGCTATGCAGAATGTGTATGCAAACATTGTGCACTCTAAATACCCCTTCACTCTCTTAATCCAAACAGACCAATGCCTTGTATGAAGGTGAAATACCACTATTTTCTGACTCCAGGTTATTATAGCCATAGCTATTTTAATCAGAAAAATCCGTAAGCAGTATTTACCAGACCAAACTGACGTTTCACAGCAGCTGATCACCGACCCAGACACTACAAAATATTTTTCATCTAGCCTACTTCATTATATTATCTACCTCATTCATTAGATAAATGTATCTAGCTACTTGTATTTTTTACTGGGACAAGCCCGCCACAATCTCCCATAACCGTTGCAACTCCTATAGGTATCAGGATCTACAGTAGATACAAACATGAAAACACCGAGCCACTGAAGTCCGGTGCGTCCTAGGGACCTGAATAACTGTCTTGGTTCCCACAACGAAATTAATCAGATATTAAGAGGAGAAGAAATAGGTACTGTTTTAATAACTTCGATTAGTATTCTGCGCTTGGATGTTCAGAGGTTTTGTAAGTGGGTCCACTTCAATCAAGGTTATTCTCATTCCATCCCTGGCCATTAATCGACAAATTTTTCTCAGCAGGGGGCGTGCGTGACCCTAAAAAATTACCAAATCGGGCACCTCCCTACACTCTAGGGGGGTCTTAGGGATTGGGTAATTTTTTGGATTGGACCTCTCTGGTCCGTTTTTAATATATTCTTTATTTTCGCCTGTTTCTTTCGGTCCGGTGTTATTACAGTATTGGAAGTGAAATCAAAAAAATAAAATACAACTTAAAAAATAACGATTTTTTATTGAAGTTCTATTTACATAAGTACATAGGTACATACAGTAGGTGTTTGGAATTAAACTTAAGTTTACTAAATAACAAATATTTAACAAATCAGTCCTATGAATCTACATAATAGTATACATTGGCTTATCAACTAATTTACAAAAATACTAGGTACAATACTCGAGTTTGTCTAGTCTAGTTTACTTACGTTTCATACCGAGAACTTTGAGTTCATTCCTCATGATTTTGCCAGCGGCATTCCTTGGGATTGATTCTAAAAATACGACGCCTCCGTCAAGGTGCTTATATCTAGTTAGTTTCTTAGCTACTAAGTCAGTGATATCTTTTTCTGTGAGTTTTTGTTTGGGTTTGAGCACGACGAACGCTTTGGGTACTTCACCCGCCAGTGGGTCCGGGACGCCGACAACAGCGACATCTGCTACTGCTGGAAGCTCCATGATTATGTTTTCTAATTCTGTCGGCGATACCTGTGGATATAGATAGTAGATTAAGAGTCTAAAAAATATTGTCGATGTAGATTTTACCGGATCCAGATTTTGATCTCGTTTTGTTAATAATAAAAAAAAAATTTTTCCGACACGGTAATCGAACCCAGGACGTCATAGTGGTAACATTTGCGATCCACGAAACATTACCAAGATCAAATCATTTTAATATGTAGTTATTACTAACAGCTTGCAAAGATGACCTACTTAAACGTCTGGTCCACAAAGTTCAAAGTCCCATTTATTTTGCAAGGAGATATATTTAGTAGCACAGATGCACGTACCTGATTGCCCTTAACCTTAATGAGTTCTTTGGTGCGGTCAACTATATAGAAATAGAAATCTTCGTCGTAGTACGCCACGTCGCCTGTGTGTAGCCAGCCGTCACTGTCCACCGTCTCTTTAGTCGCTGCCTCGTTGTTCCAGTATCCTTTCATAACCTGTAAAATGTATTTAATCAATTTAGATAGGTTCAAATATCTCAGTAACGTTTAATAGATCAACAGCTTCGTAAATTTCGTCTAAGTACTATTTCTTGGAAACAAAATTTCTGTCTATTTCTGTTATTAAGCCTTTGAATGCCAACAGAAAACTGCTGAAGCCAAATCCTCCGCTAACGTAGGTCACCGGTGACCTACGCGGCGGTTATGCCTAATGCAAAGATGGGTGGATAATGAGGAACGAAATCGTTTCTTTATCAATCCGTATTTCAAATGAAATAAAAAGATATTTGTTGCACAGGATTGCATCTGATAGAGGGGGTACCGAATAAAAAAATTTAATCATATTGCGACGACTATGTTTTCACCGGGGGTAGGTAAGGACAGCAAGATAATTATAATGATGAGTTACATTTACAATACTCACTTGAGGTCCTCTCAACCACAGTTCTCCAGATTTGTGCGGTCCCAGCATCTCGCCAGTAGTAAGGGAGACCACACGCGCTTGTGTGCTCGGCACCAGTTGTCCTACTGACCCTACTTTACTGTACGGGTACGTGTACGGAGTCATCAGCGTCACGGGAGAGCTTTCTGTCATTCCGTAACCTGGAAATAATTGATTTTTTTATGAGAAAAAGTATTCAAATGTTAACAGCCTCACTTTGCGGGTCATGCAAAGTGAGGCTGTTAACATTTAAAAGTCAACAATTAAAAGTGTTATTGGATCTTTTTCGGTTTAAAGAAAACTTAGTAGGCAAACCTGCAATTGTACAAAATCCTTCTATAATGACTAGAAAGTATCTAACTCAATTGGTGTAAGATTTTTATTTAAGGTAGGTAATAAGCAATTCGTACCTTGCAGCAACTTAATCTGATCCTTAGTCTTCTCACATTTAAGTAAGAACTTCTCCAGCATGCTGTCAGTGGTCGGTGCAGCGCCAACCATGATGGTCTCCACCCATTGCAAGTGTTCCTTCTTCACCGACGGATGGGTTGCCAAGAAGGCCAAGAGAGATGGCACCACGAATAACGTTGTAGGCTGGTATTCCACCAAACATTTTATATAGTCTTCCGGCGTAAACCTGAAAGATTTAGAAAATTAATGTTTAGTAACACCTATTCGGATTTTAGGTCATCTTTATAGGCGTGAATCTGAATATATCGAAGCAAATAAATTACCTAATATAAAAATGCCTTCAGAGCTACCTACTAGTAACTATTGCAATACTGTTGGACTGGACTGGTTGTATTTGATCTGCCTCATGAAAAATGTAATACCTACATAAAATCAGATTTTAGGACGCCTAGGTACATGATGAACGTTCCTAAAACACCTCATTCTACCTATAAGTATAAATTTTATCTACATAGCACTTTGATACGTAAGCACTTATCACTAAAACAAATTATATATTGAATCTATGAGTAATAAAGTGACTAAGCGACTTTTTGCACTACAAAACTGCAATAGATTTCACTTACCTTGGCATTGTAACAACGTGGTAACCGAGTTTCAGATTGTAATTAAGGATTCCGTTGAAACCGTAAATGTGGAAGAATGGCGGTACTGTTAGAAGGACGTCGCCTTTGCCTAGAACATAAATTTACTTGTGTTAAATATTATATATTGTAGATAATATAATATCCTATGTTGGTGCAATCGGTCAGTTCCGGGTGCCATCAATCAAAATGATAAAATAATTTGTTTCTAAAAAAAAAGTACCTATTGGAGATAAAATATCGTCATAACTGCTAGTTTTTGTTAGTGGTCAAACTTTGCACTTTGGTCAAACTGTCCCAAAGCTCACGATGACGCAAAAAAGCGTCGGTCACTCGGGTCATTGCTTGAACACCAAAAACGAAATACAGTTTCGATTTATAAGGTGTTTATTATTATATTGAGCAGTTAGTAAGCTATCAATACTTAGAACCTACTGACTAAGTATGGGTTTTCCCAGAAACATAATCTCGATATCTCTATTTGACTTTACCGTGATAACGATTTTAATTCATTAAATTCAGCGTAATGGCGCTGATGAACTCACTGCAATTATTGGACTATTATCTGGAATAATAGCCGACCTTTATTTGACATTGACCATTGCACCATAGATTATAAAGATCTAAAGATAAGTTTAGGTAATTTTAATATCTAATTGCCCCATTTAGCTATGTTATTTGTTCAATATCAAGTTTTGTGTATTTCTCAGATAAAATCTATGAATCGGTCTCAAGAGCGCTTTCAAAACCAAGTCATGCGATCCTTCCCAATTTTCTTCACAATGGTTTCACTGTCAATGCAACACAGCACCGGGTAACAGGATATTTTGTTTACCTTTTTCTCCTTCGTACTTCATCATCTTAGGCCATTGCGTTTGCTTCAAGTTGCTGACTAGATTCTTGTGGGTCAGCATCACGCCCTTAGGCATTCCTGTTGTGCCACTGGAGTAGGGGATCAAGCAGACCTCGTCAGGGTTTACAGTTGGCAGATCCGCTTGATGATCAGCCATTAATAGCGATTTGAGACCGAAGATGCCTAGAAAAGGAAGAAGTAATTTAGACTTGGATATCTTTTAATTATGAATCGTAGTGTTAGTACCTACCTAGATTGTTTGAAATGTAACTATAGTCTCCCAATCGAGACTTGTCATATAAACAGAGAAATGGGAGAAACGATCGTCTTGTAGATGGTTAATTTTAACACCTGTACATTATTACTTATGAAGTCGGTGGTGTAAAAACAGCTACCGGTATTAAGGAACTGAAAAACGCTTGTCATACGCGAACAAGTCACTTCCATACCAATATTCACATAGAGCCGGTTTAGTCATGAAATTAATCAACTCGACCTGTTCGGCAGACATTTCCTTTCGCCATAATAAATTCTGTACTTAGCTATTAGGGAATGTTGTCTTGGAACTTGTATCTATTTCATAATCTCTACATTCATTGGATTGCAAACTACATGCGTGCCTTTATCCGAGTACATAGGTATATGTACAAGTAGATGTATATTCATAGGAAGGACTAGCCTAATTCCAAAATTGTAACCCGGTTCACAACGTGAATAGAATGTGTCGATCTGTTGATATACAATTCAATGTATAATTATGATGAATAGATTTATCGATTACTAATATTAGTAGGAACAGTGATAACCTTTTCTTATCGAATCCCTTCCGATACCTCATGTGCATGAGTAATTAGCTAGCACTATTCATCTTCAGTAAATTTGACAGTCATGCCAATGTTTCTGTTCCTATATACACTTGTCTCTCAACTCAACTCTGAATAGATATAATTTCGGTTGCACATCATGCTACTCATAACTGTCAACCTTCTTTATCAGAATACCAACTTTAACCTCCATAATAAAGATCTAAAATCCATTGGCAATTTATTTTTATCCTGAGTATTTACTTCTTCAGTAAATCACACAGCGACTCTAGTGCGTTACTCTGATATTTGCTAATTAGATATGTCTACTAAAATGTTTTATTACGCATTTTAGTACCTCTATCGTGTATCGTGTGTATGCGTGTTGTATCTTATAATCTATTTGGACACCGTATCTCACAAAACTACTGAAATGATTTACAATTTAAATAGATGACATTTAGTATACAAACGAATAAACTGTTTCAGCAAACATAACTGAGGTTGTTTAGAATCCATACTCAACATAAGTCTCATGGTGTGGAATCATATTATTACTAAAGTAGGTCCAAAGTATCAAATATCCTAGACTCAGTACATTTTTAGCTTCACTTGCTCAAAACATAGTTAACTCATCGTTATAAGACACCAAAAGTTCAAATAAAATATGATGTAACACTTATAACTATAGAATGGTATTTTTTTAAGGGGGGAAAATCATCGAATGACTGCTCCCGCCTGGGTGAGGCGGGAGGGAGTGTCAGACTCTTACTGACTAAAAACCACCCCGTTCCTTCTCCTGCACGTCGAGCCGGAGCCCCGGTTACCCATTAGGTTCTCCGCGATAACTATAGAATAGTATAGGAATATATTTACCTTGTCCCTTGTCATCCTCGCCTCCAACCCAGATGGTTCCTTTGTAGTCCTTCAGGTTTTTGGCCACCTCCTTCGCAACAGGCATGAAGAGCTCAATCGTAGCTATCGCCTTCACATTGCAATCTTTGAACTGACGTGTCACTTCATCTGCAATATCACAAATATCAAGATTTTAGAATTTAAAAGTCATACTATAAAAATTATGTCACTGCCTCATTGTACCCACACTTGGGGGCAAAATAACGAAGCCACTGCGTTTTTTCTTTTTCATTTCTTGATTTTCTGATACAAGTTAATTATTTATGAATTGGTAACGTATGTCGTATAAAAGGCAATTTCGTTACCTTTATAATGAGAGCATTTTGTCATAAAATGAATATAATTTTTAATTTATATAGGTTTCGGTAACAAAAACGCCAGTAGATCCGTTCGTGTCCTCTCAAGTGTACTAGTTGCATTTACAGAAGACTCTTTTTTCCCTCAGCAGTTGTGCTGAATAAGATTCGGATGGTCCACAACTTCCCCAAGGGTTAAAATATTAGTGCGTTTTTATTCTTAATTAAACCTGACATTAAGCTTAAGATAACTGACATTAAGAGGTTAGCTTATTACCTCTACTATTACATACATGAGATTATATTAATCATTTAGCATAATGTAGGAGTTTGCAATTTTTTTATTTGTATTAGATGTTCTTCATAAGTACCAAAAATAAAAGTTAATCGCTTTCAATTTTTTATTCTTTAGTTCCGTAAACTTTGCACTTAGCTGTTTTATAAACATAGATACCAATGTATACAACTGATAGCAATACCTAAATCTAAGTCGTTAACAAGATAAATTAATGCAATGAACTATTAATAAAGAGATAACAGTGTGGTTTGTAATTAGGTAGGTAAGTGAGCGACTGATTTCCTCAACCTTGACTGCACTTGATCAACGGTAATTAATTGCATGCTCGATACTTGTGCACGTGTATGCATCGACAACTAAACAGAACCTATTGTCTATTTACAATGTAAAAAATGTTTACTAGTTTTCAGCATGTGGATTCGCCTGTGGTCAACCTTCCTAGGGAATTATGGGCCCAAAAATATCTGATAGTATATCGTGTTCAGACAGACAGGATAGCGGGACAGTCTAACAAATGCCAAAGGGGACGTCCTCCCTCGAATGTCTTGTCTGAGTCTAAAATTGTTCCTGGTGTATGGCTTTAGTAACACAGGGTGTGTTGCTATAGGGTGTCAAACGAATAAAGCTTTTTCTGCTAGCGGGATAAAAAGTATCTTCTTAACATCTGTTACTACATAAAATATAAGCTCTGTATTTGTCAAAGAATTTTCTAATTTTTTTCCAAGAGTTCTGGAGCCTATTCAATACAAACAAATGCACAAAACTTTCCTCTTTACAGTAATTATTCCTTCAAATCGCGTGCCAGTGATTGGAATTGGACATCCCGATCACTAATGTGGATGTGAGATATCCTACTATGTAATACGTATTATCTATTAATGCGAAATTTTCAGGGGGAAACTATTAAACGCATTACAATGAGGCATTGAGATAGATTATAGTAATGAAATTACATAAGGATACGATACTTTTTTAATCAGGAAATTAAATCAGGATAGGTTACTTTTTATCCCGCTAGCAGAAAAAGCTTTATTCGTGTGATAAAGAGTGTTTGTTGCTATTGCCATAGGCCGGGTACAATTTCAGGCTCTACTACTGACGAAATTTTTCCCTACAACCGAAAATATTCCAGATTTTATTTGCCTGACCCCCGAATCAAACCTGTGAATCCTGTCGAAATCGAAAGAGTTGCGCTTACAGCCACCTGATTAATGAGCTACCTCGTAAGATTATTACCGATTTATTCGCCACCAATAATGTGCTAATATAGTTACCATTAAATTCAATGTCTATATTAGAACTAAGTATAAAATAATTCCACAGTCATTATCTTGAGGAGGCAAACGTATTCTCTTCCTCAATTTTATCTATTACCGACACGCACAAGCACATGTCGACTAGACGAGCACGAGGTACAAACACATGTTATCTTATCAAAAATATAATAGAACACAAATGTAAATAAATAACTATTCAAATATGTCAACTTTATCTAGTTTAGAATGTTTCTATGGAGCTCGGGTGCTGATGTGTACAGTGTACTTTGCCCGATTCGAAAACGAAACTCAGAACCGATTGCCTAAGTTCGCCGTTCACTTTGAATTTGATTAGGTTAATGTACGTACGTAATACTACGTATATTATTTGGCTAGTCAGGCTTTTCTGTATCGTCCATATGGTAATTAGTAAGGGGATTCCTAAGAACCCAAAAATATGAACAGAAGATAGGTAGTTCATAAGCTCTACGTGATCAAGGTATTGTTACAGCTTCTAGCTTGTAGTGATAAAGTAATGAATGCCTGTATAAAAGAAATAATGACTAGTTTATGTAATATGACAATCGTTAAATCATCCTTATCTAAGTACGTGGTGGACCGGTTATACCCAGATAGGTAATTTATCAGCTAATCTTGTTATAAATTAGCCTTTCTCTATTCCTAAAAAAACCGATGGACTTTTGAACACCAAATGCTAATTTATCAGCAATAAAAATAAAAATTCTTGCTCGACGACGACGACTGCCTCGTTGGCCGAGTGGTCGTAAGTGCGACTGCCGGACAAGGGGTCTCAGGTTCGATTCCCGGGTCGGGCAAAGTATTACTGGGTTTTTAAATATTCTCAGTAGTAGCACGGACTCTGGAATTGTGCCCGGTATATGGCAATAGGCTCACCCCCTATTACATGGGACTCATAATCATAACATTAATAGTGAAAAGTGGGTATTACATTATACAGTGGTATAATGTGCACCTCTGCCTACCACTTCGGGGATAAATGGCGTGATGTTATGTTATGTGTAAAAATAAAAATAAAACATATTCTTGATAACTTTTATGTGACTTTTACGTCAGACTGTCTTTTAGGGGTCCAAGGGTCCGATCATGTCACTGATAGTAAAGATAGATTCCTACTTAATTCAATTATTGATCAAAGTCCACGCAAATAAGTTACGGAATGACCTGAGTGATCATTATTAAGACTGGACTTTGATCAGTCAATAAAATGGTATAAAATAGGCTAAAACACTTCACAATGACACAAATTGTCTCGTTATGTGTTCATGTTATATGTTTGTCGACAAAAATGAGTAATTGAAATTCGTAATAACAAAATGCAGCTTGGAGCAGATCGACTGAACTGATTCCTAATACTTCCTTGTAAAGAGTTGGGTGAACGAAAATCATTTAGACATTCAGACCAATTTATCAAAAATCATAAGGGAAAAGAAAATTCTTAATTTAGATACAGTAGGTACCTACTCTAAATCAAAATAGATTTAACCCATGCATCTTATTAAAATAGTTCTGAATCCTTTATTCTAATCCCTTTAACAATACCTGTCTTTTATCGTCAAAAACCTGTATAACTGGACCAAATTCAAAATTAAATAACCTAGTTTATAGGAATAATTTATAAAACAAAATCTTACCAGCGGTGTATAGAGGGTTGGCGAATGTGACAACAAGCCCTGCTCTCATGGCTCCGTGAATCAGGACGACGAATTCAGGAATGTTGGGCAGGATGAGGCCAAGCCTTTCTCCTGGTGCCAGCTTCAATGGCCCAGCGAGTGCACACGCACACCTCTCGATCATCATACGCATCATGCCATAATCGTACGACCTGCCAGATGCACCACATGTCTAGGAGACGAAAACAAGTAAAGAATTATTATTTCTGCTGTGATCCTGTCATAGAATTTTAACAATTGTGCCTATCTTTCGAGAATATAGTTTCATTCTTTTTGTTACCTGCTAAATTTTTTTAGTGCGCTGAGCTAGTTGACCTATGTTATTTACTTACGTAAACTACGAAATAATTATTACATGGACATGTGGTTGGTAACTGTACCTGATTAACCTTCTTGAGTATCGTCCAAAATACACACGATGATAATTTTAGAGACTTCATTGAGACATTTTATTAGAGATAGGTACATTATTTGACTACGTCATTTCGAAAACCGCTGGCATTAAAAAACCTTGACCTAGTGACCAATACATTCTACAAAATAATACCCGGTAGTGTAAAGTACAGGAAAGTCGTTAATAATAGAGTAAATAAATAATAAACTATCTCTACACGCGGTCCAAAATGTAGGTCATTGGACTTTGCCCCGTATTTATAGACTATTGTATAATTACGTAACCTTTATTGTATCTACAGAAATGAACTCCAAAGTCCAGTGATATTGAAATAACGTATAAACTTGTACAAGAATATTTGGCACGAGATCTTAGTCGTGGGAGCCCCTACATCTTTATATTCATGGGCAAAAAACACAGTTTGGAATATAAACGTGTGTTTAATTTTTTTGTCATCACTTGAATTTTTTAATGAAATAATTCGAATAAGGATAACATGTGCAACTACGTTTAAAATAACAATAACACTTGCATATCTAGGTAGGTACCTAAATCTCTTTGAAACGTTCCGACTACCGATATACAGGTAAATAGGTAACCATAAAAAGTAACACCATATCCGTCAAGTCATAACTGCAATAGGATCCGAAATCTTTTATGCGATCCTAGCAATTTACTTATAAATTCCCAATCCTAGGCACTACAAAAAATATCTTACCGTATCAAAATAAAGTTCAATTTCAAATGAACCATTGTTACTATGGGCATCCTATACACCTTACGTACGTTAACAAGTATTGTTTTATATTTAAATAGTATTATGAAGTATTATTAGTGTGTTACGATCTCTCACGTGCACTGTAATTTATTCTTGACGTTTCTGATCTCAATTCACATGTTTCTGTCTTTTTAGAATAGAAAATTAACTGTAATTTCCTTACAACTTCATCTTACACGAAGGGCATTAGATCAACTAAGTACATAATGGACGGCGACTGAGTAACTATCTGGTATATAGAAGGTATACATGGTATTTATTTAAGCTTGAACTCTATTAAATTAAACATAAGATAAGTAGTTATTTGTATTTCCGTAACAACATTGGTACCTAAATGACTCATTACAGGTCTTACAATTATTATTTGCTATAGAGGTTTTAGTAATGCATACTGCACCGTAGACTGTACCTAAAATGTAGCTATGAAAATTAAATCATAAATACTATAAAATAAATCTCATTTTATTTTGAACTGAGTTCATATTTAGACAAAATGTTGTTAGAACTAGCCACTATATAAGTACGATTAGCATTATTCAAAGTGCGAATGTTTGGTTCGTAAATGCACCCAGGCGATAAGAATAAAATCCCCAAGCGAGGAGAAATGTTAATTTAAACTAAGCGATTAGAAGTAAGTAATATTGTTTAACAGTTGCTATGTAAATTATATGACTCCGAAAATGTCCCTGAAGTTTTAAATCTGTACCTACATCTAGTTATGCGGCACTTTAGACGACTTTCCATGCCCTGAAATTGTCATTTTTGGGGAACCGATATATTTTTAAATTATAAATATAGAGATAAAATTTTTCTAAGATCATTTTAAATAATTATTGTTTAAACTGAATCAATACTAGTATTAGAATTGGACACAATCAAACTGGGTAATTTCCTAAATATTTCAACGCGACCATACAGTTGTCAATTAGATATGTTTCCAATTTTGTGAGATGCATGTTTGGCACAGCGCAGACATGTAGCCCTAACCTTCAAATACGAACTATTAATAAGTCCCTATCACTCTCATATAACATCCGTATAGTACAGCGAACTTTGTACTAGGAACAATATTCTTGCAGTCGACAATGCACTCAGATTTAATTGAACATAAATATCTACTCGCCGTCAAATAGCTAAGAACTAAAACAACTTTGCAATGTGATGTCTCTACAAAGCGCGATTTGGAGGTCGATATTATTTTTAATTTACATTTGCAGTAACCAACCGACCATGTAAAAATCTGATACCTATTTCTAACACAACCGACAAAAATTAAATACACATTTTGTTGATCTACCTATAGCTGACAAAATATTTTAAAAATGTAGGTACTTACCACTGACGGTGCATCCGCCCATGACTCGACGTCCGAAAACACAAAATCAGTTAAGGTCTCCTGTCCTACTTGAATTTCACCCCATGGCGATGTCAAGAATTTATTATCCACTGCAGTTGCGGTTTGAGTAGCTAAACTTCTACTCAAAAGACGGCTATACGACAACAGTTCTCTATTAGATTTTTTTCCATGTTTGCCACTCACGAACGAGTTAAGAATTTGCCGCGCTAAACTCCCGCGCAAAACTTTCAAATTGGACATGTTTCCGCTAGCAATGTTTTCCCGCGAAGCGTTAGCGCGTAAATGTTAGCCGCCGCCTCCACTGGCGGCTTTTGGCGCGTTCTCCGCGCTCGCCGAGGGCAAGGTCCATTTACTTATTTAACCTGTTTGTTGTGGCTGCGATGAAAAACTCATAGTAAACACTAGTTACGCGTTACGAAAACGGTTTCTTATCAGTCTACTAATGAATGAGCAACGATACCAGTCGCCTCGTGCGGTTGAAGCATACCAGCCGTGCCTAGTTCACTGATAAGGATGACTGATGAACATTACTTAAAAGAATGAAGCGATAAATAAAATGCATTATTAAAATAACGACAACCACTTTATTTGTGTCAGACAAAAATATTCCTTTACCCGTTTGTCACTCTATAGATTTAAATCTTATAAGATAAAATTTTATTCAATAAATTACATAATAATATGTAACAATTTGACTTTCCGTCATTTTGAACACATTAAGCCCACATAGGTATTGCATTTGTTCCATGCCACATAAATAAAATAAAATAGACTATCACCTAATTATAGCATTTATCACACTTATTCAGGATAAATAAGTGGCTAAGGATTTATAAAGTTTCTTTTATTATCTTCAATTTCTAAACATGGCAACATGTATTTCTGAAAAGAGTTTCAATTCCTGCTCATGTTTAGGGTCGAATTTCCTAGTGAAACTGTACACCCTAGCCACTGATAAATAAACATTAGCGTTCATTTACAAAATATTTTACTATGTTTTTCTAATGACCATTAAAATATTTTAACTAATAACAGGAAGTAAGTATGTTTTGTATAATGCAGGTTTTTACTGCCCACTAATTGAATAACATAGTTTAAAAATATTAATTAACATATCAATTACATAAATATATAAATAACATTGGAAAAAACTAAAACTATTATTTAAAAATTGCATCTAGGTACTTGTTTCGACAACACGTTCACAATTTAGGGATATTTAAATAAGAGTATATGTTATGAGGGTTGTTTTACGTCTGGTTCGTGACTTTTCTTTGCAAATGTTTGATGGTTCATAAGTTCCTTGAAGAAACCGCCTGGTTTCGTTATCAGTTCTTGGTAGGGTCCCCTTTCTATGATGACTCCGTTCTCCATAACCGCCACTTCATCTGCTGACTGAATAGTACTAAGTCTATGAGCAATAGTGAGAACAGTTCGATCTTTACTGATTTCCTTCAGAGCGTTGTCTACTAAATATTCGGAGTAGGCGTCCAGTGCTGAGGTAGCTTCGTCTAATATAAGGATTTTTGGGTTCTGGAACAAACAAAAATATTATTACATAACAATACGTCTTGTACCCTGAAGAAATAGGTAAAGGGGGATATTAAAAATGGCGCGGTGACTTAGTTACAAGTGGACAAATATCCCTTGAATTCCCACGTCTAATATTGCCTCAGACACAGACACCTAGTAGAATCTCAGACTCAGCATTTGTAAAATCGGAAAACCCAATAATAATCATTTACCTGACCAGGGTAAAGTCAAAAGCCAAAATTACTATTCGTCAGTGAAGTGAAGCTAGTAAATAGTAGTCAGTGTATTAGTCGTAAAAATACAATTTATTTTTGCGCATTAAAATCGATCTTTGATTGATCCGGTTTTGTAGATAGATATTGGTGATAATACTATAATTATACCTATATCTAAATTTCTTTAAATACATTGAACATTGAACGTATAAGTACTTACGTTACGAATTAAGTCATAATTTTTACACCTTATCTCAGACTCAAATCATTTACTAATCTGTAAAAGTAAGGTTCTGCCAGCGTTCCCATGGGATACAAACTGTCGTATGTGTCCAAGTTACCCTCTACGTGTGTGACACATTTCATGAACATCGATTTAGTAGTTTTTGCGTGAAGGAGAAACAAACATAGTTACAAACTTTCGAATTTATAATATTAGTTAGATTGGAAGACAGTTCTAAATACTTTGAAAATTAAATAATATAATGATTTTAAATGGAAAACTAATCAATACGTTTAAGATGGTATTGCAAAGACAATCGGTGTTATTTCGCATTGTTTTTTAACTGACTTCATTTGGAAACCTAGACCTAAAGTATCAGAAAGTGGGACCTTCTCAGAAAAACGGTTCCATATTTGAAAGTGTTGACTAAAATATTTGTTACCGTTGCCCTTTTTAGGTAAACAATTATAATGTAATTTAAATGATATAAACAATTAAAGCACACATCGAAGTAACCGCATACATTATGATAGGGAAGTAATGGTAATTATATCATCCGTGCTTAACTAATGTGTTTCATTAAATATGGAAACAATGCCTAAACTCTCATTAATATTAATTACTTTGTTTTTGTTTGTTGTTGTTACTTTAAATGTATTTGTTAATAGTAAGACTTGGGACGTCATCAACCTACCTGGCTTAATTGGTGTTGGCGTACACTGAGCTAAGAAGAGACAAGATTTTTTTGTCCTTATTATATCTAATTACCTGGATAACCGAGCTTGATGTTTTTGTTTAGTAAACGACATTTTATGAAAATGATATGATTGCTTAATTGTTAAGGTATTTACTTAAACATGTTTTTACTTTTTGAAGGCTGCTGTGAGAATTGTCGGGTGGAAACTGTTGGGTCAGAATATATCTTATACTATTAAATAAAGCGGAAGAGTTTGTTTTTTTTGTTTGTTTGTTTGAACGCGCTAATCTCTGTAACTACAAGTCTGATTTGAATAATTCTTTTTGTGTTAGATAGCACATTTAACGAGGATGGCTATAGGCTATAAAACATCACGCTACGACCAATAGGAGCTGAGCAGAGTGTGTGAAACCGCGCGTTAGTAGCTAGTAACTAATAATTAAACTACAAGTCAGTAATTATCTGTGCTTGGCAAATTGTTTCTAAATTGTATGATTAAATATTCTGGAATTGGATGATTAGGGCAACGAACAATAAAATAAACTTTATAGACCGTGTTTTTATTTCTCCTGGTGATGATTTACCAATCAGGAGACCATAGTCAGAATTTTAATTAGATTCCGGATTTGACATTAGCTATTGTCATTTTGTAAAATAATGATACCACATATAATAGTCTAGTGATGAACACAAAAATCGATAAACAATCAGTGTGTGTGTTTTATAATAAATGTTACAGAAAGTGACAGGATAGCGATAGCAATGACGGCGACAATTTATAAAATAAATTATTACTATAATACATCTATCTGTTTTATTTGTCATGTTCCTTCATGATTACATTTTTGTATTTATTTTACACACAATTATAAAAGAAAAGTCTCAGATCGTTAATTTATCGTCAAAACTAAATTATCGGTTCAGAAATATTTAATTTCCTGATATACTTAGTTTACGAGAGTAAAATTATAAACGAGAAGAATCGATCCAGATATATTCCATTTTCATATCGAATAATTTCGCAACGTCACTATTTAGTACTTGTTATAACGTTGCAACACTGAAATTGTCAAATCTGGAATCGAATTAAAATTCCGAGTATAGTTAACTAGATTTCATTTAAAACTTTAACTTTCAAGTTAATAATGAAGAAAGTCAAATGTCCAATAGCGTCAGGCACCGGTGAGTGACGTGGCGCTCCAAGGGTCATCTTTTGTCCGATCACAACAAACTTACTAGGTACTTACTAATATTAAGAGCTAGAGTTAAGCATAAGCTACTAGCAATGAATATAGAGAGGATCATCTTAGTCACACCACTAGAAACTCAGTGTACGCTCACCTTTACAGGGAATGACGACCTTTATAATAAGAATGTCATTTTAATTATTAACCATTCATCATTTACGTTGAACGAACAATTAATAAACTAGTAGAAGTCCAAAGGCCGATAGGGATGATGACAGGGTATGGATATGAAACACCTATTTCCTTCGTCAGTTACATATGAATTTTGTTTTTGTAAAATCGGAAATAGTATCAAGATTAAACGAATAAAATCTTACTTCAACGTCATCTTTGTGTAATAATGTAACGTCATGTTATATATTAAATCAATATATCTGACTGCACGGTTGGCGCGGTGGCTGGGCAACTGGCTGCCGCGCAACGTGTCGCAGGTTCGATTCCCGCACGGAACAACTCTTTATGTGATCCACAGTTTGTTGTTCCGGGTCTGGGTGTCATGTGTATGTGAAATTGTATATTTGTAAACGCACCCACGACACAGGAGACAACCCTAGTGTGGGGCAACGTTAAAAAAAAGAGTAGTAATCTGCGTTAAAATTTTGGTGACCTAAATGCGCGCTTTAAGCGGTCTGCTAATCTTGGGGACAATGATAAATCTTAAGAGAGAAGGGAGAAGTCTTAGTTCAGTTGTAGACGTATTCCAGCCGAGGATGAAGATCCATACGTACCTTAACAATAGCCCTAGCTATAGCAACCCTCTGTTTCTGGCCACCGCTGAGCTGTCCGCCTCTAGCGCCGACCTGCCTGTTAAACCCGTCGCTAGTAGCGTGCACCAGCTCTTGTAAATGCGCCGTGCGAGCTGCTGCCATCCACGGCAAGTCTTCCTGTGTAAAAAAAAAGTTTTAATGAACTTGTCATATCGCATGTCATTTTGAGGATTGGCAAAAAGTAGGTGTGTAAGCAAACCTCTGAGCTGATTGGAAACTGACTCGTGCTGCCATCAGAACAAGTCCGCTCAAACTGTTGTGGATCTTTCCTCAAAATACCACTACAGAATCAACTTGCACGGTTCTCCCACATTATAGTTATAATCTGTCTGGACTTTGAAAGAGACAGACCTCTGAGTTTGTGTCGAAATTTCTTCTCAGAGTAGTCAGTTAGGAAATGCCGGCCCTCATCTAGTAATTTAAAAATTGACGTGTAAAAGTAACCTATTTGCAGAAATAAATATCATTTCATTTAATTTCTGCTTATAACATAGAGAAAATAATATACTTAACTATACTAACTACACTGCGTGGCGAAAGAAAGAAAAATAGTGTTATATCTCATTCCAGCCTCCTTACTGTAAAATCGCTCTATTGCGATATCGACATAAAAAGACACCGCATTCATAAAAACAATAATTGAATAAGTCGTACTTTTTTATAATTTATAGGTCCAAGTTTGGCCACCATCTGGCCTGGTGGTAAGTGATGATGTAGCCGACGATAGAGCACGCCTACCTACAAGCAACCTGCTCACTCGGGACTTGAAGATACCCAAGTCATATTTGTCAGGAAACACAACAACAATTTAGTATGATAGAAGGCAGCGAGGGCCCTCAACTTAGATATCTTTGAACTTACTCAACTTTATGTGATGTACATATGTTAGAAAGAAGAAAAAATAGTAATAATAATTATGCACTAACAATTTTAATCAAAAGAAGCATAGCGCTCTATCTATAAAGATCCAAAATAGCTTGGCAGCTGTATTTGGCAAGGTTCTTTAAAAATTTACAAACAATTTTAAATACATAACCTTGCCAAAACCTTTACCAATTTCGAAGATCGATCACAATGATTGATGAAATCATGAACCACTGGAGTGATAACTCTAGGAGTCTCTAAGAGTGATATACACAGCTTCGTGGTAAATTGTAATTTCTTTTAAAAAACCTTCGCAGTAGGCTAGGGCATTTTTAAGACTGCTCCCGCCTGAGTGAGGCGGGAGGGAGTGTCAGACTCTTACTGACTAAAAACCACCACGTTCCTTCTCCTACAAAGGTTACGAATCGAATCGAATTCTAAGAAGATTTAAAATTATGGAGACCTATTAAATTCATTGATGATAAACATGTTTACTAATATCCAAACAAATAAAATATGTTTTGATTATATATTTGAATTGAATAACATGCATATCTAATAGAACAACAGTGATATTGGTGAGTACCTACACTTTATTATTTAACTTCACCTCATTATTGTCGAAATATTCAAACGTCAATCAAGTAAGTCGCGCTTAATTGTTCTGTCTCTACAAATTCTATGTAAAATGACAGAGATGGCACGATATTAAGTATAATTTGGAATTGAGTAGCCTTTCAGTATTCGGGCATTTGTGGATTAAATTAGTGTAATGATTTATTTTGAGTCTGCCTCATTGACCGAATGGTCGCAAGTTCGGAAATGGTCGGGTTCTCGGGTTCGATTCTCGGGTCGGGCAAAGTATTACTGGGTTTGTAAAAAAAACTCAGTAGTAGCACGGAGTCTGGAAATGTAATGTCTGAAGGAGTAGGCAGAGGTGCACATTACGGCACTGCCACTGTACAATGTAATACCCACTTTTCACTATTTATGTTATGAGTCCCATGTAATAGGTGGTGAGCCTATTGCCATATACGGGGCACATTTTCAGACGCTGTGAGGTTAAAAAAGAAACCAGTAATACTTTGCCCGATCCGGGAATCGAACCCGAAACTCCTTGCCCGGCAGTCGCACTTGCGACCACTCGGCCAACGAAGCAGTAGCTAGTTACAATAAATGCAATAATATAATAATAGTCATAATTCAGGAATATTAATCACATGAATTTCAACAAATCTGTCTTTTGCCAAGTCATGCATTGTCATGTTCATATGTATATGACTGGTTGTGGTTAGTTTTCAAATAACTTATATTAACTCATGATGAGTTGTAACTGTTACGTTGCGTTTACAATATTATTATTTATTTGTTATCTTTAGATATTATTGATACTCGTACTAGCAGTCTCATTATTATTATAATGTTATTGCATAACATTCTTAAGGGCAACGATCCCATATATTATTATGGTCGTAACGTCTAGTCTAGACAGATATGGTTAGTTAATTTAAGAGTAAGCTCATTATTATTCATTGTAAGATGGGTATCATATCACATCCTTCTCCTTCATTCAACGAATGCAAACGTAATAGCGGGAGACCAATGAGTTTGTTAAAAAAGGCCGATCTTATTGCCATAAACAGGGCTTTTTTGAAGGGGGGCAAATCTTACTCTTACTGACTAAAAACCACCCCGTTACTACTCCTGCCCTTGAAGCCGGCACCCCGGCAACCCGTCCTCCACGGTTCCGTACCGGCATCAGCCCTATTGGGTCCTATCCTTGATGGTCTGATGGCTCTTTGAGGAGCGCGTGGAACGCAACGCGCCGTATGCTCGGGTCTGGTTTTGGTCGGGCGGCGAGCCACCCATGCTCGCCATCCGCAGGCCCGTGCTTACGGTGGTCGGAGATCGTAAAAACAGGGCTTAATACGAGATTGTTTTACGTTTAACCACGTTGGCCCTCTGATTGGTCGGCTCCAACGAACCAATCGTTAAACGTAAAACAAACTCGTATTAAGCCCTGTTTATACGATCTCCGGCCAACTAAGCCCTCAACGCAGAGTACGAAACTTTGTACTATTACTAAGAAAACCGAAGAAAGCGGTAGCAGACCCCTTTTTTATACATTCAATGATATTTTGAAGCCAAGGATACTTTAGGAGACAAATGTCCTCCGACACGTGTTGCCAGTGACGTTGGGTGGAGTAGTGCGACATTGCCGGACTTTGGTCGACATGTCTGGCAAAATCAAAGTCGGAGTAGACATAACTCGCCATGTATATCAGGCGAAATCGGCTGGCTTCACTTGATATGTCGTCAATACAATATATGTGCGACATCTGTCCCCTAGTGTATCCTTGACTTATATCTTAACACAGTCAAGTTTGATCCTTCGTCAGGTAAATAACTGTCATGTAAAGAAAAGCATTAAATCCATAATCGTTATTACAATATTTACTGGTACTTACTTTATCATTTATGTCGTTTAATAATTGTTTATCGAGATCTTCATCTAAAGCACCATATAGAATATTTTCTTTTATTGTTCCGCTAAATAATACTGGTTCCTGAAACAAATATGAACAAAACGATTATTTTATGTATTTTGAAAACTATATATTTTATAAGCACCATCGTAAAGTATCTAACTAAAGCAGACTTAATTTCCATACAATAAATACCAAACTTCCCATCACTGTTGGCAAGTTCAATAAGAAAATCTATAAGTACATTTTGACTCACGAAGGCATCGAATCCGTATCACAAAGTCTATTTACAACCATTTAAAAAAGTAGCAGCGTGACAGTCGCCGCGACGCGGGTCGTGAAATACTGCTCATGAACATGAGCCTCTAGCATGGCTTGAAACTAGTCGAGTTCCTCGTCAAATTATTACGCGTGTAAGCCAAAAACATAATAATTCATTTAAAAAAATATACTATCCTAGCTTCTGCCAGTGGCTTCGCCCGCGTTCCCGTGTAGTAAAAAGCCTATCTGTTTTTCCAGATAATAATCTACCCCTGTTCTTAATTTCATCTCGATCCCTTCAGCAGTTTTAACGTGAAAGAGAAACAAACAAACAGACAAATATAGAAACTTTCGCATTTATCATATTACTAGAATGTATCTCTCTATCCCTTAATAAAGGCGCAAGCAGGTAAGTAAACCCGGCTCGCAAAACACATTTACTATAAAATTCAATTCGCTTTTGCCTGAATACTCTGATAACTGCGATAACCTTCGTATCTTGAGATAACTAAAAGTATAATTCACGTAATAATCTAAGAAGCTAAATTTTGCGCGGCGCTATAATAATTACGTTAGGTTAATTTTATCTTTGTGTGCCTATTTACACTTTATATTAATATTCAAGAGTAGGAAACGAGGTTAATCTGTCTCTTTGATGGATTAATATAAGTATTAGAAGAAATAAGTAAGAGCAATTTTATATAGGCTTATTTTTTTCTTAATGACCGACATTTCGTCACTTTTAAATACTATAAGCATTGAGAAAACTTAATACTCTATCTTCTCTTTTCCCTCTAAAAATCACGCATAACATTGATGTATCTAATATCTTATCAACATTGTCAACAATGATGTGTTAAAAATATGTTCTTCAACAATATTTATTTACGGAAACATTTCAATTATATGCCACGTCATGTTGAATCGATATAAAAGTTACACAGTCTTAAAATTAAAGCTGCCACAGATATAGAGCGTCTGTGGCCTTGCCTGGGTAGTCCAGCCAAACCATGATAAGTTATATACCGAAACTTTCCTTAGGAATCACATTCCTGATTCCCTATGAAACCGCACAAAAAACTTATTAATAAATTATAAATTATATTTGTAATTACTCGCGTTCAAACAGATACTTACTAAAAGACAACTTCTTTTCACACAAAATAAGACATACCTGGCTAACAAAACCAATGTGACTCCTCAGCCATACGGGATCCAAGTCTTTGATATCCACGCCATCTAATAGCACCCTACCCTTATTAGGGTCATATAACCTCATTATCAACGAAGCTATAGTACTCTTGCCGCATCCCGACCTGCCGACCAAGGCTATTGACCTTCCCGGTCGAAGGTGCAAGTTCACTCCTTTCAGTAACGGCGCTTCAGCGTACGTAAAGAATACGTTGTCTAGAATCAGTTCGCCTTTAGGCCTCTGTGCTGGTTTCATGCCACCTGGAATTTAATACGGGAAGATTTTTAGTATTTCTGTGTAGATAATATGAAGACAATAGTTTTTATCGGTATAATGCACACAAAGTGTAGTCTAAAATGGTTTATTTATTTCGATTTGAAAGAATATTGAGTGTTATTGCTTTTTTAATACTAAACTTGTAAAACTTGTATGAAATAATTGAAAAAACGTGATTCTTATCCTAAAATTCATGTTTCAATACTATCCTAACATATTAAGTTATTTAGTTACTAAGCTGTTAAGCTGTATATATTTATTAATCAGCTTAATTTCGAACTTGAACTCTTGAATCTTTACTTACAGCGAAAAATTTTGCGCAAGTACTACTTAACTGAGCAAACAAAATTCTGCACTAAAATTTACATAATTAAACATTGGCAATGTATCGTAAAGTCTACTAGCATAGCGCACCTTCAATAACAATGCGCAAAACATCTAATACCTACCTTTATCACAGTATATAGTCACAACAACAAAAAATAAAGCAATAATGAATACCTGAGACAGGAATAGCAGGTTGTCTATCAATAATATCCCACAGTCGAGTCGCAGCACCCAGCCCTTTATTCAGTTCTGTATAGAAAGTGCTTAGTCCGCCAATACTGATGCCCACGTACGCAGCGTACAAAAGGAATGACGTCAGGTTACCGACTGTGAGCTGTTCTGTAGCAACCATACCACCTCCATAGTAAAGGACTAGGATAATTATCGTGTTCCCTGCGAGTCCCGTCTGTGGGTACAAAATTATAAAAGTATGCAAAATGTAATAATAATATTCCTATTCCATAAAAAAAGGAGAAATATAAAGGATAAAATTACGATAATTAATTACTTATGTATCATTATGAAACACTATAATGCTTTGTTTATTAACATTATCTCCAGAAAGTGCGGCACATAACAAATGCAGTACGTATTTTTCGCCAGTTTGCGTTCATCCATTGTTTCCAGGTTAATTTACAAACTAGCAAAAGTTAAATAAGTTATGACAATACTAGGTGTATAACATCGATATTGAATTCAAGGCAAAAAGATACATAAATCAGGATTTCTCTGAAACTTAAATTGAATAATATGTTTCCGACATTTAAAAAACAATGAACTGTAATAGGTAATAATAATTGATTGCGTTGCTTACCAGTCCATAGAAGCTGCCAACAGCCAACGACTCCTTATATGCAAGTGTCAATAAATTTTCTATTCGTTTTGCATAAGTTTTACACTCTGCTTCTTCCTTACTAAATGCTTTTACAGTCTTTATGTTAGAGATCTTCTCTTCAGCCAACTGTAAAACAAATTGGGTAGTTGCCAGGGTAAGAAAATTAAAAATCTAATTAGAAAAAAATATTAGACAGTTTTTTTTATTTTCTTTTACAAAGCTACAATAGTTAGATGAAATGGAGTTAAGTTTAGGAGCGGAAGGTCGTTACGTCACAACGTGCTGTAAAATGTAGCACGCTGTGACGTCACACGATATTTCAAATGAATATTTCGTCAAAAGTATTGAATTTTGCGATAAAAGGAAAAATACGTGTCTAATGTTTTAAAATAATCTACCAGACGGACATTAAAATAAAATTTAGGAAACTACCGTATTACATAAATGAACACATCTTTAGAACATTACTCAGATGCGCAAAACAATCAGTACTTGTCCAAACTCGGATGTGCATTTATGCATTCTCCGGTTTCTTAATTTGATTTATTAATTAAAAGCAAGGTACAGGCTAATTTATAAGAGAGAAATGTATACTAAAATTCTAAACTCCAATCAGACTACAATGTATTATTAATTAGTACTTCACCTACTATGTATGTTTTAATTACATTATTGATGAAAGTCTAGCACTGATTCTTGTTTAATAATCTTGAGCGCGATAAATGCGTTAAAAATATGGTGCATGAAACACTCATTAGACGTTAACGTACGTATGTGATGATAAAATGTTTGTATGAATAAAAAATGCAGGAACCTATGGATATTTTTTTGGTTGCCGATCCATGGAGTACTAAAGTGATTGACCTAAGGTTCCATAGACAATTTTCGATTTTTATACTCATATGTATGTTTCCTGTATACGACGAATAAAATAATCGCGACCACCCTGATCTACCTTAGGGACTTTCCACCTTATCACAAAGATGGACGAGTGAAAGTAGAAATAAATCATTCCTAAACGCGTCCCGTATTATATTTGGTAGCTACATGCTATATAATATTATATTGTTATTACTACCCACTTCATTTGATATTCTGATAACATAACAAGTAATTAAGAGATAATATCAAAACAATATGTAGCTGGGTGTTAACTACAGAAAAATATACCAATAGTATTATTTGTATATTAGTACTCAGTGAAGAATGCAAGAAAACCAGTTCTAATATCGCATTATTTGACTTATTCGTCGATTATAATGCATTAAACAATAAATAATATAAACAACTTATTGATTATGGATCAACGAGAGATAGGTACACCATTTTAATTGGGCTCGCTGCCATTGCAGCGGTAAGTCCCCTCTTTGAGGAGTGGCTTGAGAGACGCTACGGCGTCCTCACCTACCGCCTGACGCAGGTCCTCACCGGACATGGCAGTTTCGGGAGGTACCTGTGTCTGATGGGGCGGGAGGAAACGCCCGGGTGTCATCACTGCGAGGACCGCCCTGAGGACACGGTGGAACACACGGTGGGAGAATGCCCTTCGTGGGCTGAGCACCGCCGTGTCCTCAGGGAAGTGATCGGCGATGGCGACCTCTCGCGTCCGGGCCTAGTGCAGGCCATGATGCGGAGCGAGGGGGATTGGGATGCCGTCTCCTCCTTTTGCGAAGCAGTCATGCTAGCTAAGGAGGAGGCGGGACGCGTGAGGCAGCGAAGCGCTGCCTCCTCGCAACCCAGCCATCGCGAAGGACACACCGGGCGTCGGGGATCGCGGGACGATCTCCGGCCACCGTAAGCGCGGGCCTGCGGACGGCGAGCATGGGTGGCTCCCCGTCCGACCAGAAACAGACCCGAGCGTACGGCGCGTCGCGTTCCGCGCGCGCCTCAAAGAGCCATCAGACCACCACAGATGGGGCCCAATAGGGCCGATGCCGATTCGGAGTCGCGGAGAACCTAACGGGTAACCGGGGCTCCGGCTCGACGTGCAGGAGAAGGAACGGGGTGGTTTTTAGTCAGTAAGAGTCTGACACTCCCTCCCGCCTCACCCAGGCGGGGGCAGTCATTCGATGATTTTCCCCCCTTAAAAAAAAAAAAAAAAAAAAAAAAAAAAAAAAAAAAAACACCATTTTAATCACAACCATATATGAGTAACCATGGTTATGTGATGACATCACTTGACAATTCTTAGAGCTATAAAAAGTCCCCTATCAAATAAAACAACTCTTAACAGTTAGATAACTACCTAAGATGATCAGATGACCTGTAGCTAGGGGGCATGATAATTCCCCTTGAGTTTAGTATAAGTTACCTCGCTAGACTCAGCCAATGCATCCTGTAGCTGCTTTGTAATACCGCGCACAAATCTCCCGTATATCACAGCCAACATAGACACCGGGGGCACCACACATAACCCAATCAGCGCCAGAGATGGGGACATGTAAATCTAAAAAAACAGGCAAAATACCAAATGAATATATTTTTAATAAAACTGGACTGGCTCGTTGGCCGAGTGGTCGCAAGTGCGACTGCCGGGCAAGGGGTCTCGGGTTTGATTCCCAGGTCGGGCAAAGTATAAATGGGATTTAAAAAAAAACTCAGTAGTAACACGGCGTCTGGAATTGTGGCCGGTATATGGCAATAGGCTCACCCCCTATTACATGAGACTCATAACATAAATAGTGAAAAGTGGGTGTTACATTGTACAGCGGCATTAAGTGCCGTAATGTCCGATTCGGAGCCGCGGAGAACTTAACGAGTTACCGGGGCTCCGGCTCGAAGTGCAGGAGTAGGAACGGGATGATTTTTAGTCAGTAAGAGTCTGACACTCCCTCCCGCTTCACCCAGGCGGGAGAAGTCGATTCCCCCCTTAAAAAAAAAGTGCCGAAATGTGCCTACCCCTTCAAGGTAAAAGGCGTGATGTTATGTTGTGTGTATAAATTATTCTTAAACATATTTTAGACCACAACAAAATTGGATGGTTTTTAAAAGAATTAATAAAGAGGTTGTCACATTGTTCAATTTTTTTTATTAAATAATGACTAGTCAGGAAAGTTTAACCAACAATGTTTAATTTATAGGATAGAAAGTAGACTAATCACCATGACAGTACAAGGGACAAAACAAGCTAATGTCACTATCTACAATTCATTGACACTTGCTATCTACTCTCATACATTTAGGCCACAGAAAGTGAGATGATGTAATCTGACCCCAATGTTACGATAAAATGAATTATAGATATTAGATATGAGTTTTGAATGACAATATGTATGTTTAAGTTATTGTCGACCAAAAACTAGAATAATAAAATTATTTTTCTTCCCCGTGATTATGGAGAAGTAAACTTCAGAGAACATTTTTAATAAATTTTTCATTAGTTGTTTTTTACTGGTTATATTAGTTAAACATTCAAAAAATTTTTTCTCAACTCGAGAGTCAACTACCAGTGCAGAATATCTCAAGAAATACATGGCACAGAATTTTATTACTACTTTTAATTTAATTCATATTAAAATAATATAACAAGGTGCATATTATAACTATCATAACACTGTGAGATTTCTGTGGACCATATTAGACAAAGTGGCAAGTTTATCTAGTTCTTACAAATCAATAGAAAATATATCTTACCATCATCCCAGTCCCCGCACCAACCATGAAGAGTGAGCGCAACCCGTCACTAACATTTTGACTAAGGTTCCGACCAACCAGCTGTGTGTCTGCTGATAACCTGTTTACTAGTTCTCCAGTTGAAGTTCTGCCAAACCAAGCAGGTTCTTGTCTCATTATTGCTCCATAAACTTGCTTGCGAAGAGATTGTGTCATTCTTTGTCCTAAAATATTATAAAAAGAATTGAAAAGTTGATATAAAATTAAGTATTTATGTGCTTAGACATAAATAAAATTAAATAGTTTTTGTTATAGTAAGTCTTGTGTTTTTAACAGAATATTTGATTCTGCTTCGTTGTATTTTGTATGTTAGATATTGTTTCGACTTATTAAAAATTATCAAACTGTACAATTTCATAATAGATATGTTTAAACATTTATTTTAAATAGTGTTATATTAATTCATTTAATTTGCTGTTACTATTTTAAATTGTAACATCATAGCAAGTTAGCATACCTAAATCTGTTTACATAACAATGCCTTCCAGCCACAAATTAAAACCTTCAATATAATTTAAGTTTTATAAATTGTTAATAATCACAATTACCTGATATTGACATCAAATAAACCCTGCCAAAGTTACAAAGGCCTCCAATAAGGAATACTCCACACAACATCAAACATAAAGTGTCCAGCTTCTCCCGGGCAGCACCTAGGTCACTTGTGCTACTGTATATGATATCCAACACCTTTCCCAGAGAGAATGGTATAGCCATAGTAACACTAGACGATACTACCAGGAAACTAATAGCACCTACAAACAAAATAATAGCCATTCACTATTTGTTTATCATTATTTTCTTATAAATGGCACTAAGTGCTATATGGGTACATACCAGCTAGGGTCCATTTTTCAGGCTCTGCTAGTGAAAATAATCGTTTTAAATCTGATGTCTTTAATTTGACATTGATCTTTTTCGTAGATGCTATTTCATTTTTTTCTTCAACATTTCCGATATGCTCGTTTTTCTTATCAGCATCCACTTGGGTTGTATACCACCGGATCTTAGGATTGAATGTCCCATATTTATTATAGAAGTTTCTTTCATAATAATTTCTTATTACTGGCGCTTTGTATCGAGAGTATAACCTGGTTCCACACTGTTGACACAATGAAGCTTTCGTCGGAATATTAAACAGTAACTGTGAATTTTTACGAGATATTTTCAGTTCAAAACTACTATAAATTAATCGCTGTAACATTTTAAATTTTTTTTAGAAGTTTGTAACTAAAAACCAGACAAAATAAAACACCTCATCTTCCCGTAAACATGATAACTGTCAAATTTGACGTTTCGTGAAAATTAAAAAGTTAAAACTTTTCCATTACAAAAAAGTTATATGAAAAATAAAGCTGATAACACACATTCGGCAAAGGTACGATTTAGACAGTAAATGACTAATATTTATTTATTCATGTAATTCATGACCAGTTAGTTACAAGAGTGCTGATTTGACCAATCAGCACCGGTCTTGGTTGTAGGTAAGAAGTAGCTACCACCTCCACTGGTAGGTAATTACTGTACGTGGAGGATCCAAATATGTGTGAGACTCTGGCACATGGCGGATTGTTATTGGTTTGCTATCTACAGTTGTGTTAATATTTGCCAAATTATGAATAACACGTATAAAGAAATAATCGCTTGTTATTTATTATTAACCACTTTTCAATAAATGGTACAGGCTGTAATATGCATAACCACGAATATATAGCTATATGTCATTCGGGCCATTCCCAAGAACAAGCCATAATAAAATATTGTAAACTACAAGTCTGATTTGGCTTAGTTTAAAAATTACAAGCTCATTATTATTTTACTGAATATGGAAAGTAGCCTTTTATCTTTTAAGCAAAGTCAAGGCTTAAATAACATTAACCCCCTTTTACTTCCCGAAAGGATGTGCAGCCCCTATACTTATTAATATACTCTTTGATGTGCAGACTCGCTACTCGCACATCAGGCCTTTGTTCGGCAGTCGTTTTTGTTAGCACTCTACCAACGAGCCCATTAGTTCTAACGAAAAGGATTGAAGATGAAACACAGATACCATATATATTTAGTATTATATTTTTATGTTGTGTTGTACATACATTTAACGATTGAATTCATTAGAAATAGAACAGTACATGAACAACAATAAACAAAAATGTTCGTTTCATCTGTCAACATAAATATATGTTTCATGATAGTTTTGAAGATATTTTTATTTTATATATTTTGCAAGTACACGAGGATGAACAAAATGTGTCTTGTGTAAAGATGGCCAATGCATAATAGAAACTCCACCATCTAACAAAAAAAAAACAAATACATACAGATAATATAGTAGATAATCAAACACATTTTTCTATTATGCTATGTTTTAAAATATTTTCCCTTTTCTATAACTTCCAATCTTATAAGATTTTCTTACATCTCACCATACAATCCTGTAATACTCCATACGATAATATAGACTGAATAACTGCAGCATTTCAAGTCTATAGTATCTAACTCCCAACTTTCTTTTGCAAAATCCTAATAAAAAAAGAAAAGGCATTTGAAAGCATGAAGAACCACTTTACGAATTCCTTGCTTTATTGTCTGTCGTGGGCACGTCACAAAGAATCGTGAAAAGTGTGCTGCCAAAGATTGCGATTGGATGACTACATAAATAAAAAAGCTACAATAATAATACTAATTAGTAGATAAAATAAACCAGTGCAAAAAGTATGTATACTTCTACACTAGTTTAAGAATAAATCTTATAATTTCCTCCATTACTTTCCTTTAATTTTGCTTATAACAATATGAAATAAAGTCTTCATACACAAACAATAACAACTGTGATTACAAGTAATTAGACATCAAATTCTTATCAGTTTAAGTACTATTAAACCATAAACATTCATAATTCATCTAATGGCACAGACAATAAATATTAGAACTAGCTATGACATACAGACATCGGAATTTTTATTCAGAAAAAATATTGATAAATCTTTGCAACACATAAAATATTGAAACACGAGAGTTTGCTATTTATTCCGTAGTAATACATTATACCTACTGATATATCTTTATTTATAAATATTATATAATTAAATAGATCTGTATTACGATACAATCTAACAAAATAAATAAATATCCAATTCACTCCACAAATATCAAAATGAAATGCAAATAAAATGTGCACCTTGCACAACCTAACATAAATTACTGGACAAATTGGAAACTACTTAAAATTAAAGTGGTACATAACTTACGAAATAGACAAGATAACTACACAATATTAATTTGAATACATCAACTAAACTAAAAATTACTGCTTTTGTATTAATTCAACTAAAAGCATATTATTGTGTAGTGTACATAAAGCTTAGTTAATAATAATTAATAGTACGGCTAAATTGGCTTAAGAAGCTCATATTATTGCACTGAAATGTAGCAAAGAGCGCACAAATATTAAGAGTATTACACATCACTGGGTTTGTTATACAAAATGTGACCAATCATCAAGAGACGGGCTGCAGCATTCCTTAATTTTCCAGAGATCTAGACAACTGCCAAGCATAGGGATTGTGGTAAATCCCCCCTTATCTTAAGGGGAGGGACTTTGTTCAGCAGTGGACATTCTCGCAAGGAGACCTAGGAAAAGACACAGTAAGTAATGATGTCCTCAACAATTTGTTGAGGACATCATTACTACATTACAACAAACTATGTTCATTACACAAGCATACATAGATGTTGCTATAATTTTACATTTCTGAGAAGTCATATTTTCAATACAACGAGAAACGACAAGCAACATTACTATCTCTCAATACTTGAACGCGCCTTTAACAAAACCCTTTTTGCTAAATATACCCACAGGAACAAAAAATACTGGCTGTGCAATATATTGGGTGTTAATTTTTAAACATAATGTTAAATATAATTTCTCTGTCATGGCTCTAATATACGTTAAAATAAATATTTACTGTGTGTAGTAAACTTTGTAGTAGAGGGTTTTGGATCGCCATAAACTGTAAGTGTTGTCGAACTTTAATAAGTATACTCCTTCGCCAGGGTATGTGTGAGATCCGGCGTATACCTGAAACAAAGCAGTATTTAATTATTATTATTTTAAAGAGATCGAGTTGTTAACGTAAAAGTCAATCTAAAATAAACCATTTTCCACATATTTAAGTACTATAACTGAATGAATGTCACAAAAAACATCCTTATCACAAAGACATAAGAACTAATTCACAATACATACCTCAGTGTGACAATCCCGACGGTATACAGGTACTACAAGACTGGTGAGTGGGCGCGTAGATCCGACGGATGGTTTTTCTGGACGCTTTTCACCACCAAGCTCGAGGTCAGCCCGAGTGCCGTGTATAGTATATTCGTGGAACGAACCTGAAACAATTATTGTGAAATACTTATTAAAAAAAAAGATTAAGTAACATACAGGGTTGGAAGTCTCGACAATAATTGCCACTGAAACCAATCGCTAAGTTAGTAATTAAATTAATAGAATTTCAACTCTATACCAAAAACATAAGGTTCAATTCACAACGTCGATATTAATGATTTCTTGTTTAAAATTATTAATTTATGGTAATTCAGTAAGGTTCAATTACCATCCCCAACGGGATATTCGTCGTCGTCAGCATCTTCCTCGTCGTCTTCATCACTCTCGGCGACGTGCACAGTAACCTCAGTGGTGGGTGACTTGGTCCATTCAAAGTATATTCCGAAACCTGAAAAAACATTTAGTTGAGTTACTATGGAACATCTTTATTTAGTTTGAAACAACTTAAAGTTACCTAAATAATTTTGTTAGCAGTCACTTTCATTATAAACATGTTTATCTGCTACTCCTTATTTTACATACAAAAGATTCCTATGCAAAAATGAAAATCCATAGTTTGTATTAGCAGATGTATTTTTAACACACAGTTTTTAAGCTTAAGTATTAGCTAAAATTAGGGTAACGGAAGCAAAAAGTTCCGAACATTATGCCAATGACTTACCTATATCGTAGTTATCAGTAGCGAATTCCCAGCAGAGGCACCTGGCCTTAGGGTGCGTGGGTACTCGTACGGTAATGGTCTCTCCATGACCGACGGTAAGCTTGCCACCACCCTGCTTAGCTGAGCTCTTGAACTTCGCTATATCACCTCGAGTCCACATGCGAACCTCCTCCACATTGAGGTAACCTTCTGAAATTGTACAGTAATAACTTCAAAATCATATCTATTACAACATTTTTCAAAAGTCAACACCGAAGTATGTTTCGATTTTTAAGTTTATTGTTTTGTTTTACGATTACGAACGTCTAGTCTCTAATCTACTAACTAATTATACTAGGAGTTAGAATAGTCAACTCTAAACCCTAATGAAGAAACATGCTATCGTAGGACAATAAGTTGCTGCCTCGTCAGTGAAATAAGCATTATAGCGTACAAGATAAAGATAAATATAGAATATGCAATATGCATTATGTATTCTCGTAATGTATTTTAGACAAAAGCATGTACATTGTACATAGTTTGCAAAACAAGCAGCACATGATTTCATTTGCATACAAAAGTGCAAAAAAATGTGGCCTTCCAGCTGGGGCCCGTGGCATTTTGCCGATTTGCCATTCTGTAGTTACGCCACTGTTTCTAGAACTAGGTACATAATAATAAAGAATTTCCGCTAACATACATAGTGATGCTATCAGAAATAGATATCAATTTTAACAATAACTTTAAAGTGTAAAGCTAATAATCTGACTGTTATTTATAAAAGATAAGGTGTCATTGTTTTACAAACTTCAAAATCTGATAATAATTGTTTGTACAATTTGTCCACCATACTATGATGCTATGCCAGCATTGGAACTTATATTTAATTAATTTAAAAATAAACCCTTACCTACTTCACGATATTATGCCACAATTAGAAAATATTATTTAGAATTGATTTTCCTTTTAAACATTACCAAAATACCGAAAGTGTTAGAGGAGGTATAATGTATTGAAACACATATTTCATTGGTTTTAAATTACAAATAACCTATCACCAAGTAAGGCATGCCAATAAATATTGATGTTAGACAGAACTGTTTAAAAAAAACGTATATAAATTAGGTCATACCATCATCATCAGTATTGTCATCGACCCTGACCTCTTCGATGTATTCGTTGTTGTCCGTTTTCTCCAAAGTCTGCATTGACCTGTAGTTTAATAGGTCCAATTGTAAATAAAGAATATTCAGATAATAACAAAGTGACACACTAAAATATACCACTAATAAAATGAAACTCTGTTTGTTAATGACCACACACCCCTGCACTAAGGATGTAACTTTCTCAAGAAAATTCCATCAGATGAATAAAAATTTTAAAAACACAACTACCAATGAATATTGACTACAAATCATTCATTTATTTATGTTGGGTTTGTATGCAAATTTTGGAAAACTTAATTTACATAATGAATCTAACTAAACACAGAAATTAATTACAAATTGTATAATATACTTAAAATAAAACACCAAAAAGAACTAAATACTCACTTATCCATAGGTGGAGCTGGCTCAGCTTCATTTAAATTGCAATCAGTATCAGATTCCTCATTAGTCTTCTCCTTGACATTATTTGTATTGTCATTCTCTTTGTCTTCGGCAATGTTTATGTTAGAGTTAGCAAGCCTCTGATCTACAGCCAACTGCTGTATGTATTGCTGGTAGTGCTTGTCTTGCAGCTGACGAATGAGGATAGCCTGCTGGTCAAAGTTGCCGGGGTACTGTTGCTGAGCATACTGTAGGAACTGTTCATATGTCTGCGCATTGAGAGCATCCTTTATTCTTTGCCTGAAAAGTTTCAATGAAATTATTAACAAGTCAACATTTTATATTTTACATTGGGTAAGTAATTTTACTTACACTTGCTGCTCCTCTGTAAGCTTATTACTTTGCTGTTTCTGTTTTTCCAACATTATTCTGTTCTGTAACTCCAAATGTGCTTTCTCTTCTTCTTCCTTCTTCATTCTGTTAAAATTATTCAAGTTAATATCTGACTACAACTTATGTGCAAATAAGATTTGATTCAAACTCACTCTTGCATTTTCTTCTCTTCCATATCCTTTTGAATTGCCTCCAAATATGGTTTGAAAAGAGGGCACAGCCTGTAACAGAGGGTAAGACATTCATAAGTATAGAAAATCAACCAAAAGTTGTAGTCAACTCAACAGTATAATAATGTGAGAAAGTCTTACCTGTCTAATGTGTGGACAAAACCAACCATTGCTTGAACCTGAGACATTTGTCCTAATGCCTGCCATGCTGCTCTCCTATCTCGTCCAATAACATCTAAAACCCCTAATGGGGGAGCAGAATTCACATCCAAAGGGCCGTGCGATGTTTGTTGGGTGTATGCAACCAGTTTTAATCTATCTTCATAGCTTAAGTGTAAAGCTTTGCCTTCCTTATCTATAAATGTAGTACATATTCAGTCACAAACAATGCAACACGTAAATACTAGGAAGTGCTACCTTATATCAATAAAAAATAATGAGCACTTAAAACAGCGAACAATCAGATAAGTCGTAATTATTGTAGAATGATGATATAAACGGAACTGAAATAATTTTCAGATGTCTTGTACATTTTAATCAGAAAATAAACTTTAGTATTGTTATAAGAATTATGGTTTAATTAACTAGAGAAATATTCAAGAAAATTACCTTTGTAAAACGCTAGTCCGTGTTTGTACACATCTTTCAAAGGCATTCCCCATTTTCTTTCTTCACTTTCCACGATACCCTGATCGGTTTCTAGGCGGACCTTTTCAGGATTCACTTTGTAATTATTTTCCACTTTGCTAGCCATTTTTTTCTAAAATATAGATTTTCGCAAAGCAAATTCCAAATTGTATCGTCTACTTTTGACAAATGATTTGTCTCGTTTTATTTTTAATTCTACAGACTGAATCAGGTCTTTTCAGACAATATCCTTTTCACAAAAAAAACTCGGATTCTATTTATTTTCGTCTACATCTTTCGTTATAAATGAAAAAACATAATATTATAACTCTTTATCGTCCATATTATCGCCTTAACTAAAATCGCAAAACCAAAATATTTTTGGAAATCAAGTTGAAAACATGTTGGAACACACACAAATTACCTAATATTCGGCAGGGACTCGCTCAGCAATATAAAAGATATTTGTGCGTATTAGTTTTAATTATTTATTTCAATAGTTACTTTAGTTTTCTTTTATTTAATTTTTATCTTTTTGTATCTTAAATTCTTAAGTTGTATATATTTAGTAATAGTTAGTATTTATTTAATTACATAATGATTTTCAATTTGTTTTTTGTGCGTATAAAGGAAAATTACATAAATGACAGTGACAAGTTGTCTATCTGACATGTGCGTCACACATACGTCAAATATTGCGTGTTTTTCTACAGTCTTGCTCGTTCATTTCGCAGAAATAAGAATAAAAATAGTCTCCCATTCGTGTTTATTCGTGTCAAAATTTGCAATAAAACTGTATTACGTGCGTGCTTATAGCAGAAAAATGTGTGATAAATTACTTGAGTGTAATTTTAATTCGAATACTTTGTTGCAATATCCTTCCATAATCACCTTGTTTACTCCATGCACTGTGATTTAGTTACATTTACTTTCCTTTTGTTATCATGGAAGTGAATCCTTTAAACATATTTTTCGTGAAATCTGACAGCAAAGGTGACAGGTTGCTGTTCAGATATCCTTACACAACAGAAAACAAGGATGAAAGTAAACAGAAAAAATATGGTCGACACAATCCTTACGCCATTAATTCTACAGAGGACTTGTTACAGAACCCTCAATCGCAAACGTCAAATATTTGTAAAGGTGAGTTCTAATAGGTCATTATTATTTGATCTACATTCTAATCACTATTCGGATCAATGCAATCCAACAAGAAATCAATGTTACACTTTGCATATCAGTATCTATAGATAAACTACATACCTACCGCAAGAGCTAATGAATATAAATCAATGTTTATGTACGTCTGTGTATTTACCTATTGATATGCAATAGAACACTATGATAATGCAGTTTGTTCAGTTATAGTAAATGTGTACTCCATGCTACTGATTGGCATATCTAGGATTGTATTGATAACTTGTAATGGGAATTCATGTCTTAAATACAAAATATATATAGTGACCATTTTATGTATTCTAGAAAATGTTCCTTAACTAGTCAAGTACCATATTTATAGACACAATTAAAGAACAATAGGTTGCGGTCACCGGTGACCGCTCGGTGTTAGACAGTTAAATAGAATTATTCTTTCAATTTGATTAAACAATACAGTTATTGTCTTGTCTCTTCAGCAGTCATTATGAAATAATGTTTTTCATTTATACTTTACTTTTGTATATGTTTTTATAAACAATTTCCTGTTTTTGTGATAAGTAAATAAACATAAAATAAAATTATTTTGTTGACTATCATTGGGCACAGTAGAGCTTATGCCTGACTTGGAGTTGCGGACAATCTAATGCAATACCAAGATTCCGGCCAGAAGCGGGAGTAGGAATGGGTTGATTTATATTCAGTAAAAGTCTGACGCTTTCTCATCTCACCCAAGCCTGGTGTACTCACTAGATTATCTTCCACCTCAAAAAACAATAGGCTATGACTGTGTACCAATAGTCAGTACAATACTTCTGATAGTATCATAGTATAGTAGTATAAAAATGTTGTATTATAAACTTTTTTTTTCTAGGTCAGCTAAGTGGTTTTACAGATGAAATGTTATCAACCTTGTTTGCTGTAAAAGCTGAGCTTTGTAATAGAAAGTTTGAGTTAAAAGTGAATGATGTCAGGTTTGTGGGACACCCTACGCTACTGCCATACAGAACTAACAAGGATGATACGGCCACTATGATCCTTATTAACATTGTCTTTGCACTGCAGGCTTCTGCAAGTCATTCTGTTGGTAAGTTTACGTTGATGTTTTTATTTGTAAAGACAAACATGTTACCATCATTGTAAGTAAAGACTGATGGTAACTTTTTTGTATTAATTTCGTCATGGAATGGACTAGACTATTGGACTTTGTACATAAGTTATATTCAAATGATATCAGCAAACAATGCTATACAAGTGTAAACAGAATGCTTTCGATAATGCAGACTACAAACTTATTGTTTTTACAATTTTAACCGTTTTCATGTTATTCATGCAACATCAGCCTTGAGCAGTTGATTACAAGTATGATTACATAAAATAAACGTTTATTACTTATATTAAAAAAATAAACTCATTATAGACATCACCATAGAGGAGGGCAATAGTCCAGCTGTGACTACTACATACTGTTGATAATGAATAAATATGATGATTTTGATCTGAAGCTGAATTTTGTCAATACTCAGTATCAAACTCAAAAACTAATTGGATGAGTTATTTTCAGCAATACAATGCATGTATTTGTTTTTTTTTTTCAGTAAAATGTTACTATGATTTGAGTAAAAGACTGGGAAAAGCACTGAGACATGAAGAAAAGAGGTGTTCATATTTGACTGAAGAAATGAAAATAATGGTAACAATAATAATAATTATTAGTATTTTTTTCTTATATAACATAATATCAGGCCTTTTATCCCCGAAGTGGTAGACAAAGCTCTTAATGCCAAAGTACAATGCAACACCCACTTTTCACTATTTATGTTATGAATGAGTTCCATGTAATAGGGACTGAGCCTATTGCATATACCGGGCACAATTCCAGCCTCCATGCTACCATTTTCATTTTTCTTTAATATTAACCCTTTGAGTACCGTCTTTATAGACACAATTAAAGACCAATAGGTCTGCGGACACCGGTGTCCTCGCGGTGTTTGACAGTTTAAATAAAGCTTTAACTTGCACTTATATTGCATGTATTCTGTAATCATTCAAAGCATATTACTTTTCTAGCAAAAATATGGAAATAGCATGACATGATACAATAAACTTTCAATAAAACATAACATTATGTTTCTTTTTCACAAAATGTGTTGACAGAATTACTGCATACATGCATATGTCGCTGCACGCCTGTCTCTCATTGGCGTAAGCAGAGACAGTGGGATACCCGTCACTTCTCTCATTCAATCCACATTCAGCAATCATTTCATCTATGATCATCAAATGAGGGTATTTAGTGGCCCTTTTTAACCGACTTTAAAAATAGGAGGTTTCTCAATTGGGCCGTACAAATATATAATATTTATACATTAAGATCTAGAGCAACTTCTGAGTCTTTGAACATTGCTTTAAAGTTGCTTCGTTATTGATTGCACTAATCACAAAATTCATATTCGTATGATTTTTCTTACTACTGAACATGTAGAAAGATTATAGATGATAAAAAAATTAAACCTCCTTTCAGTTAGCAGCTCATGATGAGGTATCAGTTTTGGATAGCGAAATAAAGAGTGACAATGATGAAGATGAGGACAATCTCCGTCATTCTGTCAGTTCAGCGACGTACAGCAGTGAGAACGGGGCAGATAACGCTCCGAAGTCAGCGTTCCATCTCATACTGCAACGGAGCTCGCTGGCGAGGTCCATGAAGTCTGTGTTTGAAGAACTGAGTAGTACTGGTAAGTCTATTATGATACATGAGAATTGGGATGATTACAGGGTATGAAAATTAAAATATAATTAGTCTGTAAGTTAGGTAATGACTTTTACACTATTTACTTTACGACTTCATTAAATAAAACCTATGTACTATGTGTATGTGTACATGAGAACAATATCAATTTAAAAGTAATTACATTACATTACAGTATTTTCGGAAAAGTTGTACTTAATGTTAATCAAATGATCTTTTCTTGTTATGTGTTACGGTTCAAAATAGTTTTAACTAACTATTTAAATAATAATTTTAATCTAAAATTCGAGGTTTATTATAGTAATTAACATATGGTATGTGTATGCTGCATAGTTTAATAATTGCATAAATTAAACATAGTATGCGATAAGTGCATTCTTATGGTGATTCATAGTTACATAGGTACTATAAAAGTAATACATAATATTGACTTATATTTCCGCGGTTCGTCTTAGTTCGCACGTAATATTGTTTATTACTATTGCGTTACTAACTATCGCTGATGACATGAATAGATACCCTACTAATTCCATTTGTTTTCATGTATGTTTGTATGTCATGATAGTTGCAACTATAGGTAGCGGTAGATAAATATGTAGGTATCTGATTTCGAACTATTTTATTTGGGATCAAGAGTAGACTCACTTCCATCATAACATGATGACTGCCTCGTTGGCCGAATGGTGGCAAGGGTGACTACCGGGCAAGGGGTCTCGGCTTCGATTCCCGGGTCGGGCAAAGTATTACTGGTTCTTTTTTAAGTTCTCAGTAGTAGGTTTTAGGCTTCTTACACCCTATTACATGGGACTCATAACTTAAATAGTGAAAAGTGGGCGTTACATTGTACAGTGACATAATGTGCACCTCAGCCTATCCCTTCGGGGACAAAAGGCGTGATGTTATGTTATGTTCATCATAAAATTGCTAGTGAAAAGTGGTTGTTACATTAAAACCAACGAAACAATGGACCTAACCAAGAATTATATTGTAAACCTGATTGAAAAAAAATCCTCTGGAGTTTCTTGCTCGTTCTTATCCATAGGAATCTACACTTTGGAACAAGAAAATAGTTTCACTATAGTACTGACCAACAGGCTGACATTTTAAATATTTCTATTGTTTTGTTTTGACATTCAAACATAGAGCAACACGGGCCACCGGCGGACCGGAGGGGAGTAGCCATACGCAGGCGTTCCCCTCTGTCAAAGTATAAGTCCAAATGGTCCTATGCGTACAATAAAACTAGTTGCAACTCAACTGCTCACCAGACTAAATCTAGTTGCGTTAGTGAATCGACGGCGTCGTAAAAATGTCGAATTGTTCTGTTTTTTGCTGCAAAAAAAGATCTGCCACGTCAAATTTACAAAAACATGGTGTTACCTTTCATATTAAGTAATTTTTAATCACATTATTGCTATTTACTTCTTATAAACTTAAAAAAACTACAATATTATCAATCGTCTTGTTTCGGATTTGTTTACCAACAAATCCGTGCGTCCACATACAAAACGCGGATCGGTCGAGCGACAGATCCGAGTTTTTTTCCTAGAATTCGCTGTCGTCGAGCGATAGCGTTGTTGCCGGTTTGTTTGTAGATAGTTATCGATAAAAATGTAAAAAGGTGAAGTCAAATGTGAGATTTTGGATTAAGTTTTCTGATTTAAATAAAAAATACTGAGTGAGAACTTCAACTATATATTATTATATTTATTTATTGCAGATTTCCTAAAGATCCAAATTTAAAGATATATGTAAGACATTTGTTATAACAGACCAACCTGGGTTTCCCCCACAAGAACTATTGCCATTTCTCAAATCAAGATGAATTAGCAAGATTAATAATGCAAAAATATAATGATACAATAATTTCTAACTTATTGAAAAAAACAAACCCCCAAAAATGTATTCGTCATATTTATAGAAAATTAATCTATTTTAAAAACCAGTTATAGTTCCGTATCAGTATTTCATCACTGGTTTTTAAATGGGATTAGTAATTTATTTCAAAAAATGAAAATTTTATTTTTTATAATTATCTTGTCTGATTATTGTACTAGTAGGTAGTTAAGGGTATAATAATTAATTAGTTATAAAAAAGGGTATAATAATTAAAGTCAATAATAATATCTGTCTTTGAATAAATTTTTAAAGCTGATTTCCTTAACGGAGTTCTTGAATTTATCGATAATGCGTATCGATAATTGTTACAACTGTGGGTGTAAGTGTAGTTGCGTCATATATTACACTAACGACAGGGATTGTTTAAATGTGTGTGTGAAATTGTCAGTGTATTTTTCAATTGTCATAGTGTGAGTTTCGTAGTGACATAGAATGTTTTTGTGTGAGAATTTGAGAATGTGTGATTTCCCCCCGCAAAAAATGACAGACAGTTTTGTATGGGTTTACAACGCAATGGCTACTCCCCTCCGTGTTGCTCTATGCATTCAAAGGTGCCTTTCTGGTCTAATTGAAATAAAAGATTTTGACTTAGTCTTTTATGGGCACTTTTGCCTATCCTTTTATGTAATCGGGGACATAAAATCAAGGGGCTCGTCTAGTGGTAAGCGATCACCCCCGCCCATAGTAACACCAGCAGGGTCACGAGTATTACCGGCCTTTTATTTAAGTACAAGTAACTTTACGTTATATAAATCCATATAATATTACACTCATACAAGTGTCTAATAAGATTATTTTCATAATTCCCAGGTATAGTTCAATGTCGGATAAATAAGTGGGTATTGTTGTCCTTCTGTTTGCCACACAAAGCTCATCAAATACACAATAGAGGGTTAATCATTGAACCAGAAACAATAGACAAATGTTTACAGAAACTTAGGCCTTATCACGGTATATTGCTTATGGTAAGTTGAAAACTATAGTTAATAATTTTAAGTATTGTAGTTAATAATTTATGTATTCTAATGAAGTCATAGTTTATATAAAATCGAAGATGTCGAGCATTAGCTGATGGAGTGTGCTTGGAAAAATGCCTACATCAAATTAATAAATTTGATGTAGGCATTGTACAATCCATTTGATCTGTACCATCTTCAGCGATTATGAAAAAGTTGTCCTATTTGATTTTGGTCCTCCACGAATAACAATTAATCAAGTGATTCTCTAGAGTACCTAAGGAAAATATAATAGTCAAGTAATGTAAAGGGTACGATGGGGCTGCTATATCTGTGATAAAAGCCCCTAAAAAGTTTGTTAGAATAAAAAAATAAAATTAGAATGTTCTAAGACTATGGATATTTTCCCGCGTGATCTATTATTCTGTTCCAGTTGCCAGAATGCCCTTTTATATAGCATTTATACAGAAGCAAAAGGCTGATTCGATGTAACAAATCTATTTTAAATGGAAGTTCTAGTTCCAAATAAAAGTGTGTTCAACTAAAAAGTCTTCATTGAATGTGTTTGTCTGTGATTTAAAACAAATTCAAATATCTTTTTTATTTATATTAAAAGTAATTTCGTAATTTTCCAGGTGAATCCAAATGATCTGCTGGGTTCAATACCTCTGGACAGCAGCTCGGCTCTACTAAGACTGATAAAACTATACAGCCCACTGAAAAGTTTACAGACGCTCGCTATAGAAGCGGACCTAACCCTAAAACAGGTATTTACATGAAATAAAACTCTTATGTAGTTCATCTTAAGATTTATATTACAATAGTTTAAATTAGCCTTTTTATATCTCAAAGTTTATATCTATGTTTAAAGAATTTATTTTGAACAATGTTTCCAAACACAAAAGTTCAGTTAAATACAAGGTACATTCTCCAGAACTATATGTATATCCCCCCCCCCCCCCCTTATAACAACCTAGGTAGATAAATATTGTATCTGTGCTTATTCCATAATAACTATTCTGATTTCAACCTTATTTACATTTAGATAGAGTTCTTATTCATATATGCATCACTTAAACAAATTATTTTTATTTCAGGTGTCTCAACTAACAGGACACTTGGTATACTGGGCGAAAGCGACAGTGATATATCCTTTATGTGAGAGTAATGTTTACGTGGTCGCTCCGGGAGCTAACGTTCATATACACTCGCCTCTAGTTGAAGAGTTCGCGAAGGAGTTCCCTACTCTGTGCTTGTTACAGGTACCGTATTAGCAATGCACTTATCTACTATTACGCGCAATAATTTTGTACAAAGGGGCCTGGATTTACGGACGTATTCCAACTCTGTACTTTTATAATTCTGCTGTTAGTCATGAATGTATATGTGATCTTGTATGTTTGTAAAGGCACCCACGATAAAGGAGAAAATCCAATTGTCCAAAACGCGTTTAAAAAAAACATTATGAACGAAAAAACCTCCAATAAAAGTACCTATCCTAATAATGGCCTATAATAATACATACCCATACAGGCAGCGATTATGTTTTCCACTTTATCGAAACGAATTTAAATTCACCATTGTCCGTCAGTTTTTTGTTGTAGTTTTAAAATATAGTCGTATCATTCCTGTTTTGAATAACTTTTAATACTAGTACCTATCATAATTTTATTCACGTTGTCTCGACTGCCTCGTTGGCCGAGTGGTCGCAAGTGCGACTGCCAGGCAAGGGGTCTCGGGTTCGATTCCCGGGTCGGACAAAGTATTACTGGGTTTTTAAAAAATTCTCAGTCGTAGCACGTAGTCTGGAATTGTGCCCGGTATATGGCAATAGGCTCACCCCCTATTACATGGGACTCATAACATAAATTGTGAAAAGTGGGTGTTACATTGTACAGTGGCATAATGTGCACCTCTGCCTACCCCTTCGGGGATAAAAGGCGTGATGTTATGTTATGTAATTTTATTGTCAGATGCTAAGCGAATTCTCTCTCCCGGCTCCGTTGTGGTACGTGTCCCGCAACGGGTCGGGCGGCGGCGGCGGCGGCGGGCGCCTCGCGCGCTGCGTCGCCTGGCTGCTGCGCCGGAGGCTGCTGCTGCAGCTACATACCTACGTACAGTTCAACTCGCCGCACTGGGGACGGGACCCCGGTAAACAAACCCTATTACCTACTTACATAATACAGCTTCATTGCCTATGAAAAGCCTATGTTGGCTGCTCACCGCATTGAGTCATGAAGACGTATAGGTAATACGAATATTCATGCAAAACAAGAGTTGTTTTTAAAATAAAAACCAATTAGTTTAGTGAGAGAAATGGATATAGATCTAACCATTGAAAAACCATATTTAATGATTAACTAAATTACACTATCCTAGCTGAGTAACATCTTCTCATTCATCCACAGATGGCAAAGAATATTACTGCGAAAAACACGATATATTCAACCAGTCCTGCAGTGTGTCGTTCTCCTCTCTCAACCAAATGCAACTCAACGTCCCAGAACCAGTGGAACCCAGAGAAACCATCAACACCTTCCCAGACTCCGACGAGGACTACCCGACAGAGAATAACCTCAACCAAACAGACTTCTCACACACAAAGCCAATAGTCATAGAATCTGAACATACTAAATACGATAAATTCCGGGAAACAGACTCCGCGAATCACTCCTTCGATGACGGCATCGACGTCGTCGACGGCATCAAACCAACCAACGGTTGTGACTACGAAAACAAAGTCGATAAAGTCCAGAAGAAAATACAAGGAAACTCAGTAGACAGCGGCATTTCAAGCAATATGAATGGAACTAACAATCATAATGGGAACGGAGAAATTATAGAAAATGGCCACACTGATATCGTTAAAACTGAATTGTCTATCGATAAAACTGATTCGGATAAAAAGAGTCTCCCTTCACGGTTATCTGATATCTCCTTGAAAGATAGTGAAACTACTTTGAATAAGGATACGAGTAGTGATGAAGATAAATTCGAGAGCGACCAGGATATATCGCCGCGAATCAAAATGAATGGAATAATGAACGGTGGTGAAAAGAAAAATGGCGTGTCTTTGAATTTGAAATTACAAAGTGAAATGAGGTAAATACATTTTTACAATTTTTAGTCTTCATTTAAGTATGTCCCAAACTAGATTTAGGGCCGGTTTTTCCAAGGCCATAAGAATAACTTCCAGTATTTGACAATTCTTCCATACTATAAACTTTCAAATGTCAATTTTATTCTACAATTCAAAATTAACTGATGATTGCTAAATCAGCCCTTAAAAGCTATCTGTCAGTAACTTACGAGAGTTATCCCATCTCAGTTTGGAGTACTAGTAAACTTTCTACATTTTAATGTAATCTTAATTTTAGACAAGAATCTACAAAACGTGGGAATAATGTCCCCCAGACTACCTAGTTAAAGAAAGCCATTTGATACACAACAAAAACAAAAAAAAAATAGTAAAAAATACTAACATTAACCAGTATGGATTTCAGCTTTCAACCGCCGACGGTGTGGAATGTTCCGGCAAGTTGTGACGTCATCGATGCATGTCGCATCCCCAACGAGCCGCCAACGACCGAGTCACTGCTAGACACGTTCACTGCCGAGGAACGAGCCGCTTTGGCGACGGTACCAGCTTCTAAAAACACTGACGATCTGTTGCTTCTAGCACAACTGCATAAGAAAGGTGTGTTTTATCAAAATTGTATGTTGTTTTGAGTTATAACATAACATCACGCCTTTTATCCACGAAAGGGTAGGCAGAGATGCACTTTACGACACTTAATGCCACTGTACAATGTAACACCCACTTTTCACTATTTATGTTATGAGTCCCATGTAATAGGGGGTGAGGCTATTGCCATATACCGGGCACAGTTCAAAACTCCATACTACCACTGAGAAAAACCAGTAATACTTTGCCCGACTCGAGATTCGTACCCGAGACCCCTTGCCCGGCAGTCGCACTGGCGACTACTCGGCCAACGAGGCAGTCTTTAATATCGATCATCCAGGAGATAGGCATGCGATTTTATCGTGTTTTATGCAATTGAGGAATGGTAACAGCCAATTATATTATGTCTAACCACACTCTAACTACACCTTCATTAAATTTGGATCAGTATAAGAGGAAAATATGATCAAGTGGTATTTCAACCCACCAGCTTCTCTAAAGTATTTCTCATTTGATACCATTTTAATTTGGTTATTTCAGGTTACTTCCGCGGTGAGCAGCATTTAGAAGAGATTATGTTTATGGAGAACGTAAGCCGCTCGCAGCTGATGCAACTTCTAGACAAATTCAAAGATGTCCTCATTACATTCGAGACTGAAGACCCTGCTGTCGCCATGTTGTATCCCTACCAGTAAATCTCAATATTTAATTTAAAAATAGAACTATTTTGTGTAATAAATATCGTGAGACATAAGTACTAAATTAATTGAAAAAAAAATACGGCTTAAAACGTGAACTACCGTAAAACGGGATAAATGGAATTGGGTAGTTTCTTAAGTCAAAACTAACTGATTTGAACCCGAACTCATACATAGCTGAGCAGACATTATACATAAACATAGAGATCATACGAAATACGATTATTTCTCAAAAAGTGCACGTGAATAAGCCGCATTTGTTAACCAAAAACATATTTTAAGCGCGCCGTATTTAAAGCTATGTATGCAATGGTTGGCCATTGATTGACCTTGTCAAGTACGTCGAAAATAAAAAGTGATATAGGCGGAATAGATTATTAAAGAACCAATAGAGTTGGGACATAATCTGAATCTGTACTTTAATTTGTACACCCCAATTACAAGTTAAATCGATTATAGTGTATTTTAAGTTGAATTCGTTCTTTATTTATAGCTGATTTTTTATGTTAACTTACTATCATCACATTGATTACAAGATACTTTTTTATTATTCCACCTTTGAAAATCAGAGGTGCTAGAGCAAATTTGCGTCTGTTCTATAAAAATAAATATCGATTAAACATAATTGCCCTTGCTCTCTAAATGTGGGACAATAATAAAAAATGTGACAAACAAGTTTGCTACATAAAATTGGCATCTACAAAGCTAAGTGGTCGGCTGTTCCTAAAATATAAAATTAATAAATACCCAGGTTCTTATAATTGTAGTTATTGTAAAGTATTTATGTTTAGAAATTAGTTTTTTACTTGTAACAGGTGCTAGAATAGCTTCTCGACAGTTGATACCCTTTTGTAACTTATATTTTGCTGTTTGTAATAATTATTTCACATAATATTTTCTTCTGTTTATAGTAATCACTGAATCTGAATGTATATAAAATTTTCAATACAAATTGTAATTGAGAAAATAAATAAACCGGTACCATTGTTTGTTTGTTTTGAATTTTAAATTTAAGATTAATATCTGTAAAAGTATTGATGATTCTGTACATAGAAGTGTTAATTCTGTACACTGAAAATGTATAGTGGGGGGTGTTATTTTTGTCTGTCTACTACTTTCTAATTTTTACCCCTGGGAACGCGGGTGAAACCGCTGGCAGAAGCTAGGGATTACCTCATTGGTCGAATAGTCGTTTGCAAAGATAGCGATTTTGGACAACAAAGGAGAATGGCAGGTTTGTATGGAAGTTTTGTACCGCTATAAAATTTTGTATTAGTCATTGTTTTAACCAAGTGAATAGTCTGAACGATAGATATTTTTATTATGAAGTTTAGAAAAAAATTACATATTTTTAGAACTTGGGGTTCAAAAGTTATTTCACTTTGAAAATGTGCAAAAGGTATGTTAAGGTGGTACTACACTTGACATTGCGTAGTCGCTTCATTTGTCCAAATATTTGTAGACTACGTACAAATGGCGTCCAAATAGTATCTCTATATGTAATGGCGTGCAAATATATAGCAAACAAAGAAGAAAAAATCCTCCAAACATGTTCTTTTTTGGCCGAACACAACAAATACGCAACGTCAAGTGTAGAGCCACCGTAAGCAAAATATCTATTACAAATGACAGATGACAGTTAACTGAAAAATGTCAATGTGCTCTCATGTTGTTCAGTGTAGAAATAATCTGTTTAAAAGATGCACTCGGCCAACGCCATACTACTATTTATTGTGTTGTCCCATAGCTCGATAGATGGCGTTGGCCGATTTAAATTCAAGCTATGGTTTCGTTACCGGCAAAACATTAGGTTGTCTGCTTTGACGTAAATAAATTGTCTTGCTCTGAGGTACTTCGTATTATTTCAAGTAATCGGCTCCAAAGGACTTTCGGCCGATATTGTTCATGGTCCAGTCGAGCCGAAGGGTGTTTATGGAAGAACACATACAATTAAATATAGTTGTGCTAATTGATACGAGATGGTGATAGTTGTCGGTTAACAATACTACATGTGGAAGACTACGTGCTCAGCTGCCGAGGACATACATCGGGAATCATCGGTGAACTTCGTAGTAGTGAAGTGAAGTGCATAATTGTGGACAAAGAACTGTGAGTACATTCAAATCATTAAAACTAGGGACTTAGAAAAATTCGCGTGCATTCGATCAGGGACTTAGAATAGTTTCAAGAAAAACGACCAGACGTCGAATCTATGCCCGATTTCGAAGCGATCTACAAGTATTAAACACTTAGAAAAATTCTCTATAGTTTGGACTTGGAAAATTTGTCAATTGTCAACTGTCAGCGACACTTAGAGAATTTTCATCTATCTTTCACTGGACTTAGAATATTTTCATGAATACAAATAACATGGAGAAAGAACTAAGAAAGCTGAAAGATATCAAATTACAAATTGAAAAGGGCTGGATAAATTACAAGAAGTCCCCGAGAGATCGGATAAACTACAATTATGTCGATGCACGTTTAGAGATGTTAGAGACCCAATTCAAGAATTTTTCTGCGAAATATGAAGTCATCGTAGGTGATTGCGAAAGTGAAGAATTACAGGACTTTTTCCAGGAAGATATCTATGAGACGGTTTATGAGTGTTATTTAATGTACAAGGTAGAATTAAAAAATGTTTTGTCCCAATTAAAAGTTCACAGCTCCAGGAAGGAAGGTTGCGATGGTTCATCTGACAGCAGTGTGGTAAGATTGCCAAAAATAGTTTTACCTACTTTTAGCGGAAAATATACAGAGTGGTCGTCATTCCGTGATTTGTTCGTGTCATTAGTACACAACAATAAAAAACTTGATGATGTCCAACGTCTCCATTATTTAAAAACTCAACTGTCAGGTGAAGCGGAGCAGCTTATAAAACATGTACCTATAACTGATTTAAACTATAAAAAATGCTGGGAAATGTTAGAACATAGGTATAATAACAAGAGATTTGTATCCACATATATTTTAAATAGATTATTTGGCCAACGTAATATTGGAAATGAATCATCAAAAGCACTAAAAGATTTACTAGATGTGACCAGTGACTGTTTGCACGAACTTACTAATATTGGGATCGATGTAAGTTCTTGGGATGTAATTATTATTTACGTTGCAAGCTTAAAGTTGGACGTAGAATCGAGGAAGCAGTGGGAACTGCATGTCACTAAATCATCCGATGATCTACCTTCCTTTAAACTGTTTTGCGAGTTTTTGGAAACACGTTTTCGTGCTCTCGAATGCGTTGAGCCTAAAAATAAATTAAAAGTCGATCATCATCCTATATCTCACACTAAGGTCATGCACGGCACGACTAATATGTTATGTCCACACTGTTCGGAGAGTCACAAACTCTTAAATTGTAAGAAGTTTTGCCAACTAGATGTGGATGGACGTCGTGCCGTAACACAATCTTTGGGTGCCTGTTTTAATTGTTTGGGAAGTAATCATACTTCCAAATACTGCCGTGTTCTTTCGAAATGCCGTATTTGTCAGCGTAAACACCATACGCTGCTACATCCGAAGAACCATAGTGGAGCCATTGGGGTTACTGCGTCAGGGGAACCTATTCTCCCTGAACTTGGATGTACTTCAGAGCCAGTCCATGATGTCAAGGTAAGTATAGCATCTCATTTTGTGAATGAACAAACGCAGGGTCAGGTCTCGTTAGCCACGGCTTTGGTTAAAGCCGAATCACAAAATGGGTCCTCTCAGGTTTTGAGAGCTTTGTTGGATCAAGGATCACAAGCATCCTTTATAACTGAGTCAGCTGCGCAATTACTTCGTTTAAGGAGAGTAGTCTCAAAGACTACTATTGCAGGTATAGGAGGTGAGCATAGCAAGATCGTTTCTAAACATGTAGTGAATATTGATATTCAATCGTTGCATGATTCCTCTTATACCATAAACGTAACTGCGCATGTACTACGTTCACTGACATCGGTTATGCCAGATAAGAATGTCAACCTTGACAATTGGCCAGAAATTCACAGCATACGTCTAGCCGACCCAAATTTCAGTCGTTCTAATAAAATTGATATTTTATTAGGGGGGGAAGTATACTGCCGTATTTTAAAGGAAGGTCTGATCAAGAGTCCTACAGGCTCTCCGGTCGCACAAGACACGCATTTAGGTTGGATTGTGTCAGGCTATGTCAGTAAGGCAGATAGCTCTCTAAATTCTCATAATACTATAATCACGATGTACACTCAAATAGAAGAGAATGATATGTTAAAACGTTTATGGGAATTGGATTCCGAACCTGCTATAACGAAAAAGCTTCTCACGCCTGAAGAACAGGCCTGCGAAGAATTTTACGCACAATCGACAGTTAGAGATGTCAATGGGAGATATGTCGTAAAATTACCTTTTCGTTCCGAAGATCCACTTTGTAAATACGGTAATTCTAAAAATATAGCTGTAAAAAGATTGCTAGGTTTAGAAAGGAAACTGGGTAGGGATGATGAATTAAAACAACAGTATGCTGATGTAATAAAAGAATATTTATTGCTGGGTCATATGGAGAAAATCGTTGATAAGGCTGAAATAAATAAAAACGATGCTGTTTATTTGCCTCATCACGCAGTGGTTAGACAGGATAAATTAACCACTAAGGTAAGAGTGGTTTATGACGCGTCATGTAAGGGAACGAACGGGGTTTCCTTAAATGACACCTTAATGGTAGGACCCACTCTTCAGGCAGATTTGCGACATATTGTCATGAGATGGCGTCAACATCCGATCTGTCTGGCTGCCGATATCGTCAAAATGTATCGCCAAATCAAGGTCGCTCGACCTGATACAGATTATCAAAGAATTGTTTGGAGAGAGAATCCAAACAAAGAGATCGAGGATTACCGACTTCTGACTGTCACCTTTGGTACGTCATGCGCTCCTTACTTAGCTGTAAAGTCGTTGCAGCAAGTTGCGTGCGATGAAGGCGAGAGGTATCCAATGGCTGCTGAAAGGGTGAAGTCAGACTTCTATATGGACGATCTGATGACTGGGTGTCAATCTGAAACAGAAGTAAAACTAATTTATGATGAAATGAATTGTCTATTAGAGAAAGCGGGGTTCCAATTGCAAAAGTGGACAAGCAATAGACCATCCATTTTGGAAACGTTGAAGGAAACTTCTGGTAGAGACCTTGAAATAAAAATGGATAGTATAACTAAGATTTTAGGACTTACCTGGAACCGGAACACTGATGAATTTGATTATTCTGTGAAGATGTCACCTCCTGCTGCACCTGAAACAAAAAGGACGGTTATATCAGAGATATCAAAGCTTTATGATCCGTTGGGTTGGATAGCACCGTGCATTATAACCTCGAAGGTTTTCATACAAAAGCTATGGATTAGTGGAATCGGCTGGGATGATGAACTGCCACCAAATCTCTTACAAGAATGGTCATATTATAGAGCAGAGTTAAAGAAACTGGTAAACTTTCACATTCCTAGATGGATACATAAAAGCGAAAAAGATATTACAATGGAGTTACATGGCTTTAGCGATGCGTCAAATATAGCTTATGCGGCTGTGGTGTATTGTCGCATTGTCGATGCTAATGGGCAAATACACTCGCACCTCACCTATAACCGCAAAGACAAAGGTAGCTCCCATCAAGCAAATATCCATTCCACGGCTGGAGTTGTGCGGTTCTGTTTTAGTAGCAAAATTATTGATTGATGTAGCTCAAGTAATGAACATTCCTAAGACGAATATACATGCTTGGACGGATTCATCAGTTGTTTTGGCCTGGTTAAATGATCATCCAAGTCGATGGAAAACTTACGTGGCTAATCGTACTTCTGAGATTCTTGGTTTGCTAGACAATTCACAGTGGGCTTATGTTAAATCTAAAGAAAATCCAGCAGATATAGCTTCCCGGGGAGCGTCTTCAGCATTTCTCCTTGGTGATGATCTTTGGAAACATGGACCTGGTTGGTTAAGGAATGCTCAGATAGACTTCACCCGGCCTAGTGCCATTCATACTAATGAGGAGTTAAAGCAAGTTAATGTTCACACTGCCAGCGTAGTGCCTGATTTTGAAGTCATTTGGGGATCTAAGTATTCATCACTTTCACGTTTGGTGAGAGTTGTTGCGTATTGTAAAAGATTTTTGCAATCATTAAAACTTCGTAAAGCGAATATTAAGGTTGCAAAATACCTGTCAGCTTCCGAAATTCACAAAGCGTTTAATGTATGTATCAAACAAAGCCAACAGCAATGGTTTCAGGCTGAATTGACAGCCCTGAAAGATAAGAGTCCATTGGAAAAGTCGAGTTCTTTATATAAGTTAAATGTATTTATCGACCAATGTGGGATATTGCGAGTTGGAGGAAGGCTACGGTATTCACCATTACTTGATGATACAAAGCACCCAGTTGTTATTCCTCATGATTCAAGTTTGGCTAAGTTAATTGTAGCCGACGCTCATGAAAGGACCTTTCATGGAGGACAGCAACTGGTACTTAATTTTATACGCATCAAGTACTGGATCAGTCGGGTTAAAAATATTGTACGAGCTTATATACGTCGTTGTGTTCGCTGTATTCGATACTCGGCGACCACGAATCAACAGCTTATGGGAGAACTTCCGGTTTGCAGAGTGACTCCCAGTAAGCCGTTTCTGAACTCCGGTGTCGATTATGCAGGCCCTATTCACATTAGAGTCTCCAAAGGTCGTGGACAGCGGTCGTATAAGGGGTACATCTGTTTGTTCGTATGTATGGCTACGCGCGCAGTACACATAGAGGTTGTTTCAGATTTGACGACTGAGGGTTTCCTGGCAGCGTTCAAACGGTTCGTTTCTAGGCGCGGTCACTGTCGTCATATCTGGAGCGACAATGGTACAAATTTTGTGGGTGCTGCTAAAGAGTTGCAGATGCTTTTCAACCAACAGAGTTCGATGTACAAAGACATTGCAGCTGCTCTTGCAAACTCTCAAACAGAATGGCATTTTATCCCTCCTCACGCTCCTAATTTTGGTGGGTTGTGGGAAGCAGGGGTGAAAAGTGTAAAACACCACTTGAAGCGTGTGATAGGTGACTCCACTTTGACGTTCGAAGAACTGTCCACAGTACTTTCCCAAATCGAGGCATGCCTAAACTCTAGGCCCCTGTCTCAGGGTAGTAGTGATCCAGAGGATCCTGTACCTCTGACTCCGGGTCATTTCTTGGTGGGTCATCCATTGGTAATGGTTCCTGACTACAACTATGAAAGTGTCACAGTTAGCACTTTACGCAGATGGCAATTAGTACAGCGTATGGTGCAGCACTTTTGGCGTAGATGGAAACAGGAGTATTTAACAAACTTTTTTCAAAGGCATAAGTGGAATGTTCGTAAACCTGACTGTAAAATAGGTGATGTAGTTTTAATAAAAGAAGATATCTTACCTCCAGCTAAATGGTTGTATGGCAGAATTGTTGAGCTGCATCCGGGTAGAGATAACTTGACGCGAGTTGTCACTGTTCGTTGTAAGGGCTCTATGATTAAACGTCCAATTTCAAAATTGTGTTTTCTTCCTGTTACCGAATAAGGCACAAAATCTTGTAGATTTAATTGTTTAAGTTGCGTATGTTTTTAGATAAGGTTTTATTATGTTATTTTCTTATACTGCACTGTTGAAAACAATGTCTCTTACTCTTGTGCACTGTCATGTATTGATTACAATGTTTAGTTAGTAGTTTAGTTATATTGTTTTTGTCAGAATTTTGTCAACCTGATATTTTTGCCGGTATCAAGAATTTCGTCACCCAGATTAATGTTTTTGTACTTATATCTATTCATTTTGATTGAAACCATAACTGTCCGCGCCAATGTCTGCTAAAAGAAGCCGTCCACTAGATCTATCTCGATGTATTATTCGTAATATAGTAATATAATTGTTATACAGTCCACTGTTCTCCTAGTTGTTAAGTTTATGCATGGTGGGCGGTACGAAAAGGAATATATTCCTTTTGGTGGGCGGAATGTTCAGTGTAGAAATAATCTGTTTAAAAGATGCACTCGGCCAACGCCATACTACTATTTATTGTGTTGTCCCATAGCTCGATAGATGGCGTTGGCCGATTTAAATTCAAGCTATGGTTTCGTTACCGGCAAAACATTAGGTTGTCTGCTTTGACGTAAATAAATTGTCTTGCTCTGAGGTACTTCGTATTATTTCAAGTAATAGGCTCCAAAGGACTTTCGGCCGATATTGTTCACATGTGGTTGTTTATTTACAAAAAACAAAAATCTAAAAATACTGCTCGCTACTCAAGTGACTATTACACTTTGTATTATTAGAAAGAAAGAAAGAAAAACCATTTATTTTGCTACGACACACAACAAGAATTTAGAAACCCAAAAAATAACCTATGGTGCGTCGCAGCGCAAAAGGCAATTAGGAATGATCCTGTTAATTCAGCAAGCATGATGCACCTATAGAGTTTTAAAGAGTATGCCTCACAATCTTTTTCATTTCTTAGGTGCCTACGAAAATGCAAATTCATAATGTAAGTGACTGTCATTGGGTAGAAGGCCTACATTTAGCAGTGGAAGTCTTGTGGCGGATATGATAAAACTAATGTCTCACTTCACCTTGAATCTTGCAGGTAGATAGTCTCAAGGGTCTCAAGTTAATTCGATTTAAACTTAGCTTAGCTCTTTGAGAAAGTATTTCTTCTGAAAACTGGTTGCTTAGCACGCATGTAAGGATTAATTTCTAATAAGTAAGTCAAATTAGTAGAATCATCAACATTTTCATCATTAAGTCTATAAGTGGCCACTGCTGACCGAAGCTTCTTCTCGCATGGAGGTTTGAGCATTAATCACCATACTAGCTCAATGTGGGTTGGTAATTCAAACTTATAATAAGAAATTATAAGCCCATGTTTCCTCACAATGTTTTCCTTCACCATTCGTCAGCAGTGTCTTTGTACTTTCTTAGATTATTGAATATACCAATAACTCGGAAAAAAGACACATTGGACAAAAGGTACTTTGCCGTTGGTAGGTTTCGAACCCGCACTCTCATGCATGAGAAGCGGGCTTCTTAAACCTCTGGGCCACCACATTACAACTAAAGAAAATGTAAAATGAAAATGAACATTTTTGGTATAAAACTAAAGCTATCTAAATTAAATATGGCATTTATTTTATAGATTGATTCTTAAAATCACTTTTATCAAGATGGAATATATAGTTACTTACTAGGTTAAAATAAAACAAATGTATTATTTTGAAATACTTTTATTTCATTGTATTCAGGTTGTTTCTAGGAGTACTTCATCTAAAAAGAGAACAGGCCGTGTCATAGGTACAGCAGACATCAATTGCTGATATCTGTAAACAAGTAAGATAACTGTAAATAAAGTAAACAAAAGTACATTTTTTTCCTTTAGTTTTATATGTTATAATAATAAGTTTGATTCCCTATCTTAAAATGGAAAAGATAAAAATAAATATTTGATTACATTACTTCATTTTATAACATTTATTATAGGAGCTCAAACAGCATGCTAATTAATAAATTATAATTATAACATGAGTATAAACCTATTAGAAACCGCTTATATACTCCACATAGATACATAATTATGTAGGTACATTATATTGAGAATGCATACCTGTTGAAGCTTTGAGAGCCGAACAACATCATCCGGCCTCATCTGTTCTACAAATGGCAATGTTAAAGTGAGGCTTAGTCCATGTTTACATAATACATTACTTCCTGATAGTGAACACTGTGAGGTGGTATGTCAGGTTGTGGTTTTATAGTTTCGACTCTTGTACGGTCTCACAGTCAGTATGGAACATGATCTTATCATGGGAAGTAAGCTAAAATAAGTAATATTATTAGAATATGATATTGACTTTAGATTACACTGTATATAGATAATAGTATGGTTAAATTATGCTTTATTACCTCTTGTGGCTGAATCCAATCAAATACTATATGAGCCAGTCTTTACTCCTGTTTGTTGGCGCCTTCAATTAAAACCCTGCGTCACCTTATCATTGCAATGAATCACCCATATACGACACAAACATGCCAGTGACCAATTTGTTTGCTGGACATACTTTCAGCAACATCCCGATACATTGCTAATTGCCAGCAAGCATTGCAAATATGGTCGGTAGGAGAGATCTAGAATAAAAAGAATAAAATGATACATTATGGGTAGATAACACTATGCGCCTTCTTTTATTCAGGCAACATGGTGACTTTCGATATGTTATGGGTAAACTAGGTACTTACATCTCTAGGATAAGTCCACATTGGGATATTGTTGACCACGTCTAATCTTCACTCTCATTTTCTAGAGCATGCCGTCTCATGTGCGACAAACTCTGAATGCAATTAATACACTGTAAATTCATCATCGCGACAAATAACAACACACTGCACAAAACAATGTAAATAAGTGTCTTTTCGCAATTGTCACAACAATGATTCCAATAATACCAATTTGGGCTACGGAGGAACGGTTGCCAAACTCAACGTATCACCAGATGAATAAAATAACTTCAAATTCAACAAACACATCATAACATCGCATTTGAAACAAACAGCAATGCGCCAGTATTGACAAATTAATTGTCAATGTCATCAAGACAAATGCCAGTTCAACATTGCCATAATATTCAAGTTTGTTAAAATGTTAATTATCATTAATAATCCATGTAAACGTAGATTTAGATTGGATGTAGATTTTTATATTTACTTATAAAAATGTTTGAAATGGAAAGGAAAATATTTCATTGATAGATATTAAAATAAATGAGTTTATGAAATAGCGAAATTCAATATGCCCTGATTTCATCTTTACGCATGGCAACTTTGTAAACGTCAATCGCGGTTCGTTTTACGTATAGTGGATTGCTTTTTATCATTATTGAATATCAGTTTGTCTAGGGTTTCCCAAGTTTTAAAAATCTATTAAATATGCTAACATAACGTACTTAGGAGGTTCTATAACGACCCAATTTTTTAATGACAAATCTTTTTTTAGCGAAGCGGTACAAAATCTGCCGTTCTCCTTTTATTACTCCAATATTAATACAGAATCTGCGAATATAAGATTCCCACACTAGGATTTTCTCCTGGGTCGTGGGTGCGTTTACACAAGTTCACATCCACATCACACCCAGACCCGAAACAAAAATTTGTGAAACACACAAAGAGTTGCTTCGTGCGGGAAACGAACCCACTATATGTTGCGCGGCAAACGGTTCCCTAGCCACCGCACCAACCGTTCAATCAAGTAGTGTGTAGTAAATAGTTAAACTTATTTTTCGCAGATTTTCTATTTAAACCCTAAGGTTGACTGGTAGAGAATGCCATATGGCATTAAGTCCGCCTTATGTGCCATATTAAAATTGTGTACATTAAAGATTAAATAAATCCTTACTAATATTATAAATCTGAAAGTGAGTTTGTTTGTTTGTTTGTTTGTTCCACCTTCACGCCGTAACTACTCAACCGATTGCTTTGAATTTTTGCAGACGTAAAGTTAGAAGTCCGGATTAAATAATAGGGTACTTTTTAAGCCGGAAAAAAATTATATTCCCGAGGAAAAACATAAGTATTGGTATAGATGGCGCTGTATGTATTGGTATATGTCACATAGGCTACTTTTTACCCTTTTGTGACGCGAGCGAAGCCGCGGTTAAAAGCTAGTAAATAAATAAACCGGTATTAATTAAATGCCATAGGACTGTTCTCGAAAGGCAACGTCGGCGACGCTGAGCATTATGTTTATAACTTTCTCTTCGATCATGGCCGTGGCATCTTACCATAATTAGGCATAAAATTCACCCAAGTAGTAAGTAGAATATATATCTAGATATATCTAGAAGTTAAGGATGGGCACACCAAACAATTATCTCGCACGTTTCTTATATTGTCGAAATAGACAATTGACAATAATCGGTAATAAAATATAATCACGATAAAATCACTACCTATTTTGAATGTGAAAAATATTCACAACATATTTAAATTAATCGAATAATAATCCAAAACTGCCATAATTCTATGTACTTAACATGTAACGCAATGTAACTTCAGGGTCATAGGTATACATTTCGTATAAAAGAAGCTTCCTGAAGATCATGTCAGGATTATCAGATAATAAAAAATACAGAACCAATAACGGAGACAACATTCATTTCAGTTTCATTCCATACTCAAAAATATCGTCAATTTACACCGATTATTTTAGGAAATAATCTGATTAATTTTGACCACAGAAATCTATGATTTTGGCCAAGCATTTTTCTTTTTTTTTCTTTTATGGCAATTAAGCATTATTTTAGCATTGAAAACTGTCAACACTACATCATGTCATTGTCAGTTGTGTATGTGCTCGCGTGAAATTGTTATTGTTTTTCTATTGTGTTGTTAGCAAAATATTATTAAATATGAAAAATTTGCCCATTTTCGTATTTCCAATATCATTGGAATTTTACTCTAATGCAAGACACACGCACAAACAATTACTAACTGTATACAATCCTTATGAATTCCCTGTTAATTTGAAAGGTACATATTGAAAGAAATGAAACGTGTCGTAATTGTCTCGTAGAATTTTTGTTTGATAGTGATATTTGTTTTTTCAGTACTTTGTACCTCACCGAAGAAGTTTACGGTCATAGATCCAGAAGGCGTGATCGCTCCACAGAGCTGCATCGACATTGTAGTGCGATATACCCCAACGTCTCAGACACAGTCTGACTCTCTCGAAAAATTTCGTTTAACTATGTTTGACAAAAACACCCAGCAGGTATGTTTATCAATTTCAATCAAATTTTTGTAATCACCTTGAAAGCAAGGTGATTATACATTTTGAAATAAACACAACTGTTTCAATGTTTGTTAAAATTAATGATTCATGACTTCTTGAATATTTAATAAATGCGTTTTGTACGTTTATTTGCAGGTAGTAGGTAGGAGAGATATTTTGACGAAATTGATAGAAGGAGAGCCTTCTAATATAAGTCAAGAGTGTTTTGGGGATGATTTCCATCCTCTTACAATGAGGCCGGCTCCGTTGAGGACTACGGAGGAACATTCCCGAGTAGCACCCTGCACACATCCTTCACACAGGTCAGTGGTATTATAATTATACAATTACTGTTACTCCCATGTCACAAAACTGTATTATCTTTAGATTGACATAAAATTAGGTTTATTCAAATACTAGTTGAAACCGCAACTTCATCTGCATTTAAAAAAATAAAAATAGCTTATGTTATAACTTAGTACATTAGCTACTTCCAATAAAGGTTCTGTCAAAATCGGTCCAGTCATTTCATAGATTAGCCAGTACAAACAGACAGACAGACAAAAAGTGTATATGTATCATACATTCATATGCATGTAGTAAAAAGTGGTTATTACAATATTACAAACAAATACTCCAATTTTATTTATCTGTATAGATACTTTTTTGATTGATTACTTCCTACTTAGCTAAATAATAAGTATTTAAAATTAGCAACTAATTTTGTATTTTAGCTTCTACAATAACCAAACTGAACTCTAAAAAAATACCACAAGCACCATGGTGACATGGTCAAAAAACCACATGGTACTTTTCACACTTTTGTTTTGTTTGAATAAAAAAAGAGACAAATATATAATTTAACTTATTAGTTGCTACACAGTAAGAATTAAGCTTTAGTATGCAATGCATATAATTTATAATTTCAGTTGGTAGTTTGGTAGGTATGTAATTACTAGAAACAAAAGTGGTAATAATAAATTATTCAATGTTTAGTTCATTCACATCAAAGTACAATAACCTCAAGTGGGCTTGATGGATATCACAAGTAAATAATTGTTTTTGTTATGAATAACAAAATAATGTGAGATTACTGATAATAAATCTTTATCTCATATAAAATCTTTATAAAATAATGTTACCTTTAGATTGATTACGAGTAGCAATGGTTAATTTACATTGATAACAATGATAATGACATAAAATGACCTTGAATTATAAAGAAATAATTCTTCTTTTGTATTTTTAATCCAATACAACTTTGAATAAAAATTATAAGTCATTATGATATTTCTACTTTATCCAACTTTTTGTTCTTGCAATTTATTGTTTTATATAAGTATGTCATCTTTATAATTAAGGTAGTATTAAATGTTACATATTATTATGCTAATTTTATGCACGAAAGCTGCTTAAATTCAGCACTTGCCACTTAATAGCATGTGTCGACAACATTCCAACGAATGTTGATCAAAATTTGCATGCTCATTTCAGGCATGTTGAATACATAGGAGTTCAATTTTTGAGCATGCTAATGAAAGCCCTTTTACGATGCTATTTTAGTACATGTGTAACAACCTTAATATTGGATTACTTTAATTGATAACAGTTGATATGAATTTAACTTTTATTAACTGTACCTGTTCATGAAGAAGGATATGCTATGATAGTCTGGACATGTTGAAAGAATGGATGAAAGTAAGGATTAGAAAATGATCTTGTAGGAGACATATGTAAGGATTCTAGAACTTCTTTGTTCTGTATTTCCCCACATGTATTTTTTTAGTCGTGTTGATTCCAGATGGCTGACGCTGCAATTGAGACATTATGCACTGTAGTCAAAAATCAATTTTCTTTTGCAGAGAACAGCAGCCTGTGAACGTAGTAGCGGTAGCAGTTAGCATATGTTGCATTGCCGCTCTCCTACTACCAACTCAACCAGAAGAACTTGTTAAATCACAATGGCCGGACTGGCTCCATATTGGCTCAAATCTTAAACTGGTATTCTCATTCGTACTTGGACTTGTATGTATGCTTGTTTTACGGCCATAGTTATGTGGTGAATGTATCTGTATTGTTAAATATTATTGCCATGTTATTCTCTTATGATTGAAATGAAAATTTGTATTGTGCTGAGAAATATGTTTATCTTGTACTGGGAAAACTGTTTAAAATACAGCTCTGAAGGTATAAAGGGTAGCTGAATGAATTATTTTACCTTAGAATGAGCATTCTTCAGCTAATTTAAGGGATTTCTAACATTTTCACCACCTAAATACATATTTTTTTAATTATACTGTGTAAATAAAAAATATTGTGCTCTTTACATTTTTTTTTATAAAAAATCAGGATTTCCTCCTGTGTCATGTGGGTGCGTTTACAAACATACAAGTTCACGTACACATGACACCCAGAGCCGGAACAACAATTTGTGGATCACACAAAGAGTTGCTCCGTCCCAGCTGGTTGCCCAGCCACCACACTAACCGTGTTGTCGTATTAAACTTATCCTTACTGAAATGCCCCAAAAGATAAGGTACAATATTATAACTGATACTCAACTCTAGTTTCATATAGGTGTTGGCAGTAATATTTAATTTAACAATACTGACAGAATATAGAATATTTTTAAACCATGACAAAAAAAAAAAGAAAAATGGTTTTTGTATCTGAATTTAGTTTGTGACTTAGACTCAAAAGTTTTATGTCAGAGTACTGAGGAAGGAGTACCTGCTATATTTGGTAGGATAGATGAATAATATTAATAAATTCAATGTTAATTTTAGTACCTACATTGGTATAAAAGAATTTCATAATATTAATTATGCATTTGGTAGGATTACCATTTTATGTGTGCAGCTTGCATTTTTTTATGTTGTTTTTTATAATTCATTATTATTAAGTAAAATCGTGGGTTACTCACGTGAATATACTAAGAAAATAACTGAGAGTCGCGGCGACCGCGCACGCTGCTCATGAGGAAGAACCCCTCTGTGGTTCGAAACTAGTAGAGCTTTTCTCAGTTTTCTCAGTATATTCACGTGAGTAACCCGCGATTTTACTCAATATAGTATGTCTCACGACAGTAATTATAAAAACATATTTAATTATTATTATTACAAAGGTGTTGCCATACTCATTGGTGAACACATAGAGTATAGTAATACATGGGTGAATTATAAGCGGTTGATTGTTCAGGTTTATTTTTTACTTTCAAGTAATCTAAAATTAAAAATATAATTAATTGGTGTGGTGAAACTATAGAGAATATTAAAATATTTGTTCTGACGAATAAAATAATAATAGTATAATTTTAAATTGTGATTATTTTTAAATATTGAGTGCTATATTCTTGTAATTTTTAAGTTCCTTTGTTTGAGTCTTAATTTGTGATAGGCGCATGGTGCAAAAACTACATTCATTGTGATTTAACTTTTAGATAGGTGCTAACTATAAGGTTTGCGATTTACTTTAAAATTACAACTTCAGGTGTACCTTGCTTTTAAAGCTAAATGGCTTTTATCAATGTATTCTTATGGTATGTGGAAGTAGTTTTAAATTATATGTTTTTGTAAATTGGTGATGTTACATAGGCAGGCTAGAATTGTTCTCATGTAAATATCTTGATGTAATTTCTACAATAATTTTATTGTATGTAATATACTTATGTATAGTTCCCCCAAACATTACATTCAATGTTTAATGTCGGTAAAAATAAGTATTTTATAAATTAATGTTGTAAATATTATGACAAACTTTACCAATACTTATTCCACAGATATAACCGTGTATTTTTATTAGATTCCCCCCTTGTGATTTGGGACCACCTGCTGTGAAAATGGTAATGCCAAATATATCTAAAAATCAATCAAAATACTGTTGTTTTACTATCTAAGTTAACATTCCTATATTTATAACATAAAATATTATTCTACCACTAATGCTACAACTACAACAAACAGATTTGTACTGCTAGTAAACTAATTGTAGGGGACAATTAGTTTACAAATATCTAGGTAGTCAGGTTTTAAAAATAACAAAACGAGGTTTATTGTAACTGTTTTATTTGCTACCAAAGTGTTGTAGTGATTACAAATAGGTAGGTAAGGAAGTTACTCGCGTGATTTTGAGCAATTGCACTAGCTCTGCTATTTAGGCTACTGCTAATTCTAAAATTAACAAAATAAGTCAAGGAGTACAAGTTGAATCGAAAATTCGGTTTTGCGACTTATTGCAAAATGTATAAGTAGGTACATTGTTTGAATAAATTAGTATTTTCTATTGTCGGACGGCTAAGTTTTTATTTCATAATATATTTTATAAACTACTCTGTATCAACATTATGTAGATAAATAATTTAGACGACACACAAATTGTACTTACAAAAAGAACTTCAGTAATACTTAATTAAATGGCTATTAAATTCAATAGATAATAATTTTCTTAAACCACAACAAACCATTGCGTAGGTACTCTACCTACTAACCAGTCTACTGATTACCTACATTTTCTATTCAATTATTTTATTTCCACCCAATTCCTTTGTTACCCAGTGATATGACGTTACATTACAATAATTACTTACAATATACCATTATATTTCATAATTGATCTTTTTACATTTTTAACACTGTGACACAGACTAGTGTCATCAACACTCAACAGCGACGAATCAATACCAATTAAAACTAATTCTAGTATTTAAAAGTATGTAACCCAGATATTCTTTTGTCTCCTTAACGATCACATCCTCTTATGTAGTAATTTTAACACATTTCGACTAGAAACAATTGCTAATACATAGAAACAATTTAAATACAAGTCAACAATTTTAAAAGTTTAAAGTTTTTAACATGTTAGACTTACGTAGATGTAATTGCACTAGAATAATTAACTATCGGAATTCTATGGACAGAAATCGTTCAATCCCTCAACAAGAATATCACAATGATTCATTATTATTTATTATTGCTTTAATAAGATTGAAATGACAATAGGAACATTAGCGGTATAGCAGTTTTGGTCTTCTTATGTCTAATTATGCAATGAGGACAGATTTAGTAATGCAATCTCTAAGTATCAAGTATTAGAGTAGTATTTCGACTATCATTGGGGTTGCAGACGGCCCTATGAGTACAGAGAGTATAATAAATTAGTCACCAATTTTAAAATGTCTTAAATATTTTAAGTATCCAATGATATTGAATAGTAGTGTAATATAATAATATTGGCTTGTCACCTTATAGTTATTTCACTAAAATTCAATGAGAATTTTAAGCCAGCGAAAATAAGTACTGCGGGGTTATTATGAAGTCCTAAAGTCAGAATGGTTCCATTGAGGGAAAGAAACAGAGTTATACAAGTCATCTAGCAAGATCTTGTTCCCTCAGCGGAACCATTTTGGCTTTAAGACATCATAATATGCCGCCAGTTCTTATTTATTAATTTAAATTGACAAGTGGAACGACATTTCTAAGCCTGTCTCTCCTCACATACAGGTAAAAATTTTATTTTAAACATAACTAAAGTATTGTTCGATTCTATTCTAATCAAGCTAAAGTTGAAAGTTGTTTGTAAATTTTTGGAGAATTACTTTCTAAGATTCTAGCTTACTAACTTGCTATTTAATTTAGAGTGGTCTTAAAATTTCATTTAATTAAAGCGAAATTGAACAAGTGATATGATATCTCCATTTGATTTGGTACTTAATTAAATGTAAATCCCTTTTAGGTTTTATACCTTATATTTTTTCAATAGATCCATAGTATTATTAGTAGTAAGAATAAATTCCATTTTTAAATACCCAATCAAATGGATGTAAATATTGTAGTATCAAATGATATGCTACAAGTCAACCATGATATGGGTAAACAGCGGATGAAGAACAGTGGCGACCTCTGTGTACTTTAACGAGTTTAGACCATCTGTTGCCATCCTTTCCTTAGTAAAACTTGACTGTTTTTTTCGTTGTTCCCTGAAAATACATAGTTACATTTTTCTTCAATCAAATTTTATTTTTTAAAGCATTTATGTATAGATACCATACATTCACCCCAATATGTAATCCTTTAATAAATTTTCAACCTTATAAATTGACATAAAGGAGAAATTCATCTCCTAATTGTCATTTGTTAACAGCAGCTGCAATATAACATTGTTATAGAAACACATACAATCTCTGCGCTATGTCCATTTCATAATTGGAAAAACTGTACAGCACTTTCTACTTTGCAACCCATATTTTCCTACTAAACTAAAAGTAATAAAAAATAATACTTACAACCTCCTCTCAGCCTTAGATGATACCATATGGTAGCGACTAGTTTCTGGTTGGAACCTGCACACTTTCAGGTCATTTGCCTCTAAACGAGAATATAAGTCATCATCTTCACCAGACACTCCATAGAACTCATTGCTCATACCATTTACAGTTTTAAATTGCTTTGAAAGAATTGCTATAGCACCACCAAAGAGGTTTAAGTATGGTAGGACGAATCTGAAAAGTAAGACACCTAATTAAGAAAGTAAAATAAAAATAGTAGTGTTAATTAAAAAATGTAGCAGAAAAGTAACACAAGAAAATACCTTGTAAAAGAAACAAACTAAATGGTTTCACTGAGTAGTGTATGAAAGTAATGTTTCAATCCAATACATGCCAGCCTTGTGCTCAACTAAAAAAAAAAAGAAAAACCAAAAAGAATAAGCAAAATTGTAAACATTTTTTATGAGACTATTTTGATCTATGACAGCACACACACCTAAATTTATTGATGCTGGACGACATATGCCTAGGCCTTTCAGTGCAAGCATATAAGTTGGCCGGCCTCAGAGGCAGAAGGTCTACATCATGTAGTATAAGGCAAGGGTAGCCTGCTTTCATGGCGGCTGCTGCCCCAATGTTCATAAGCTTGGCTCTATTGAAGGGGCGGGAGTCCACTTGTTCTACAACATAGATTCTGTAGTGGATATGTTGACGATGGAAGTATGTGTGCATGTAGACTAGGAATCCACGTAACTGTTCAGCTTTATCCCTGAAGTATAAAAAGATTTGTTGTTATTGTTACTGGTATCACAAGTTGATTGAATTAAAAGTATAGATTTAGACTTGTTTTACCTGTATGGGACAATAATAGCTGTGCTGTACTTCGGTTTACAGCTAGATGGAGCATATTCTCCCCCTTCCTTAATCTTGTGTCCTTCTATCAGGTCTCCGTCGACTAAACTAATGGACAGAGTAGTTTCATCGTGTATAATGTCATTATAATCACAGTCAAGTACGGCGGTGCTAGTAAAGTTCTTAGCAGTTGCTTCATGTAGGTTACTAAGAATATTGTCTTTTTCAATATACTCGTAAGAACGACTAGCATTCATATCGGGATGCAGTAAAATTATCAATGTTACGACAATGACACCACAGTAAATAATCTTCTTTTTAAAGACATGACGCATTTTTTCTTATTATGCACTTAAAGTGTAGTAGCTTAATATTAATGAATTATATACTTAGATTATTTGTTTAATATCGTCCTGTTTACGTTTGATCGATATCTTTTTTGGGCAAAGCAAACGCAATCCATCCAGCGAGCGGCATCCAACAACTATAAAATGAAATGACATTGAAAGTTTGTTTGTTTGACTTTGACGTTGAAGTTTAATCGGATTTTGATTCGTTCGGATGCAGAAAGGTAACGATTATAGAGTGTTCTTCAAAATCTATTTAATTTTAATATATTGTTAATACTAAAACGCTCAGAAGGATGGTGATCTTAATTAAAACTCAGACTTCTTCAAAAATAATTTGTATTCACTTGTTTATATTGTTTTACAAAAATTAATCTGTTGCTGTCAAAAACAAAACCGCGCGAATGCCCGACAGGGATAGTGTTGCCACGTTCGAAAACTAAATCAATCCACAATTACTAACAGGCATTATAGTGTTTGAAATACTTAGACAATATTGTTAGTCACAAAAATAAATATAGTGAGCGATAAAATATGTGACTGTAACAGTCGGCCATCCGACTCATTGACGAGTCCCTTCGTTAAGGCCATAATTGTTTTAAGCAAAATCATTCATTTCACTTTTGAACGGCAACAGAAAAATTAAAAGTGAAGCTATTTGCTCATTCCAAGGTGTAGACTCCTATGGAGAAGAACGAGCAAGAAACTCCATAGGTTACTCTTTTTCAATCAGGTTCACAATACAATTCTCTGGTTACATAATTTTGTTGGTTCATCAGTTTATAACATTTAGCAAATATAAATTCAAACTGATCATTAAATTTTACATTAAATCAACTTAACTATACGCTATAACAGCTTAACAAAAGGAGGTTACTCCACTTTCCCTTCACCACCAATTTGTTTCGCTGTGTTACTCTGTGCTACGACCCTCCAGGTCGTATCATTCATGTCCACCTCTCATCTAACCAAGCTGTGTTGTAAAAAAAACCCTTACTGTTCATATAATCATTCTCATGCTAGGCTCAAATCAACAGAAGATGAGTTATATACAAAGTGTGCTCATGCTCAGTGGAAGCTAACTTAAGCTCTGTGCAATGATTAAATATTAGTAAATACACTCAAGTGAATAACCATCAATACTATATAACAATAAATGTGAATTATCCACAAACCAAATTATTCTCTCAACTGAGATTCATTCCCCAAATAACCATCATTAATAAATGTAACCATCTATTATATTTTTTTTTTAATCTGTACATTCATAAATAAAAGAATATGTCTGTGCATCAAAACTCATCTAGGGATTCATTTTATCAATAGCTAGTACATTATATATACATTTTCATTTTCTTATATACATTTTCCTTCTACAAAGGCGGTGTGTTTACTGTAAGGAACTTGTCATTGGGTATAAACCTTTTTATTTGGTACGGCCCATGGCATTTGGATTCTAGCTTCTTCGACTTCCCTGACCCCCGAACAATAACTCTTACTATCATTATCAGACCTCTAACTCTATATTCCATTGATGACCTTTGATATCTGTCAAATCTATCCTTATTTTATCTTGAAATCGATCCTTATTCTTTAGTGCGATCACTAGCACCTGTCCTAGTTTGCTATACAAGTCCCACTTTAAAACACAGTTTTAAAATCGCTTCAGTGACATTATTACAATTGCGATGGATTGCCTAATTTTTCCGCGCAATCAGTCATTCGGTTGGTCATTAGTGACCGTTTCGCGACTTTATGGCTAAATGAACGTCAGACAGTAGGGGTCTCAAACGGTGTCATTGCTTTTAAAAAAACATGGTCAATATCGCGCAACTGCATCGCTCGACCCGTCCGCCGGGACGCGGAGCCGCGACCGAGCCATGCACATGTCCCGCCTCAATGGGCCTAACAAACGTCCTAAATCCCTTACTGATAACACTGGCACCCACATCAGCAATCAACCCAGACGAAGATCCAAACAAACCAAATACGCTTCCAAAAACTTTAATGCTTGCCTTGGATTCCGTACCATAGACCGAAGACAAATGAACACACTTTATGAAGGGATCCACAATTTCCACAACACACATGCCACCATGCTCGCCGCGCGGAAATAGCCCGAGATGATCAGCGCGTATGGTATTCAGCGCGACATCCAGCGCCCATTATCGGAACCCAACGGTGCGTCCACTCCAAGTACGCTGACACATACCTTCCGTCTTCCTCATCACAGGAAACTAACATATGGATTCGACTCTTTGCACAGTCTTCTCAAAATCATAATGATCCACATCACCATGGTTGATTTTGAGGACCTGCCAACGTATCACAGTCAAACACAATGGCAAAGGTACTTTTAAGTTGCGTTTGCCAGTCCAAAGGGCACATGACTCCACTCGTATTGACAAGAACCAAACACGAAGTCAAGCGCCGTGAAAGGCGAATATATTGAAAGCTAATCAAGTAAATCCTCTATTCGTGAAAGCGGACATTGGTCTCATCCTGCACGGCGACCACGACAAACCTCGGACACAAGCAAGTTCGGAATGTGAGAGTTGGCAAGGCCTGCACACGAGCAGCGTTGAGTCAGTCAAATAGATCCCAGCCACAGACGCACAGACCAAATCATGCAACCCTGTCAAACAACAATAGCCGTACTTCGATAACATAACGCGACATTTATCTTTTCCAATCACAGCAAGTCCATCTCCCATCTTTATAGAACCACCAAAACGATACGACGAAAAAGATATCAGAAATATATTGACCGCGTGGAAAACATTCAAAAACGTTTTATAAAATATCTCTGTTTCCACCAAAATATATCATACCAGTCTGCCCGTTATCTTGAACTTTGTAGAAAATTCCATCTATTACCATTGATAGATAGACGCAATATTGCAGATTGTCTATTCTTGTTTAAAGTTCTTAACGGCATGTGGATAGTCCAGAACTATTATCAAAAATCAAATTTAATGTACCTAATAAAATATTTAGATTTAATCCACCTTGACACGTATCCCGTTACTCATCTAACTACAGGCAGAATAGTTACATTATGCGTGCAAGCAGACACTTTAACAATGTTTGTAAGGAATATGACTTCGATCCGTTTACAACTAGTGTGAACTCGGCAAAGAGGTGCTTAAGCCTCAGATTTTTTTTAAGCAGCACTAGATATTTAGTTTTTTTTTTATCGTTTTATCGTTTCTCTTGATCTGTTTATAATCATAGTGTCTGTACGGTCTGTTCAATATTTATTTTTTCATTTACGCAGAATGTATGTATTTTTAATATTGTATAGTACTCACACCATTTTATTTAATTTATTCCAAATGCTAAACGTGAGGACTTGTTATTGGCTCATTGTTACCTACGCCTATTGTTTTTTTTATCCATTTTTATAAGCTGTTAGTCCTCCATGAATTATAAATAAATAAAAAAACTTCCATTATCCAAATTATTATTTATCTGTAACATACCCAAAATTCGATTCTGATGCAACATTGTCCTAACTCGAGAGACTAACACATGGACAGTTTAACAAAATGAATAGTTTAAGAACTTGAGGTCTGTATCAGAATACAGCATACTCTATGGTCATCGGTATTCACAAAGCGATAAACAATATTCCCTTAGTGTCAAGTTCACCCCTTATTGAACCTCAAAAATAAATACTACCACTATAATTCGTTTGAGCATCAACAGTAACTGTTTTAAGTCCTATATATCTGATTCGAAATTACATCAATTTTTAGTGGAACCCTACTAAAAATTGATGTAATCACCCCTCATGTCAAATTATCAATCTTTTCAGTTCTTAAATCAGTAGCTGTCTTAACTATTCTTAAATTAAATTAAGTTGTTCCGTAAAACTGTGTTCAAGGAACACTGGAATATTTATAATATTTACCTCTAACCTGTTCCTCCTACATTTACTCCTACATAAACATACATACAGTTGTATATTAGGCAGGAAATACTGCCTAAGTCTCTGAACAGTGTCCCACTGACTACCGATTTTATAGGCTACCTAAATCAAACTGTCAAGCATTAACAATTTACTTGAATACCTACTCTGTATTCTGCTATATTTATCATTTATGTCATAATGTACAGATACTTTTAGGAGACTTCTCTTATAATCATTGTACTATTGGTAACAATTTTATTAGAAACATTATCATTATCAAATTTGTTTTTTTTTTTATGAATTTGAGTTATGCCCTAAAAAGTTGCATTCAGAATATTTTTTTTATTGGCTTATGACATTATAGCTTTATATGACAATTTTTTTTTTATTTTTTTTTTCATTTAATACACATTGCATTCCCCTTGTTTGAAGTCTCCCTGATTGATTTTTATTAATTTTATCAATGATTTTGGATGTAGGGCTGGTCCAGGTTGAAGAACTTTGCAAATATCTATTATTACTAGTCCTTCTATTTCCTACTACACTGTACTCACTAAAGTGAGATTTAAACATTTTCTTAAAAAAAATCCCTAAAGTTTCATCTGGTTTGTCAATTTTTTTTTTTTTTATAAAATATACACAAAAACAGGTAAATAACCATCAACAGCATTCAAATCTAACTGAACAATTGGTTTCATGTGTCTAATTGTTTTAACACAAACATAAATAAAGTACATAAGAACTATTTCTATTATTTCACTATGCTGTTTCATTAATATATAAAATTATTAATCACATCACCTATAATCTCAAAGTAGCTTGGCAAAGGATAGCTTCTCTATTCTTCCACTACCCAATTGACAAGGTTTGCCATACATAACTCTCATGCTCAGCTCTTCGCTGCTGAAGCTCATGAGTCATGCAGACACTATCGCTATAATAATCTAAATGTAGCTTGACAAAGGATAGCTTCTCTATTCTTCCACTACCCAATTGACAAGGTTTGCCATACATAACTCTCATGCTCAGCTCTTCGCTGCTGAAGCTCATGAGTCATGCAGACACTATCGCTATAATAATCTAAATGTAGCTTGACAAAGGATAGCTTCTCTATTCTTCCACTACCCAATTGACAAGGTTTGCCATACATAACTCTCATGCTCAGCTCTTCGCTGCTGAAGCTCATGAGTCATGCAGACACTATCACTATAATAATCTAAATGTAGCTTGACAAAGGATAGCTTCTCTATTCTTCCACTACCCAATTGACAAGGTTTGCCATACATAACTCTCATGCTCAGCTCTTCGCTGCTGAAGCTCATGAGTCATGCAGACACTATCACTATAATAATCTAAATGTAGCTTGACAAAGGATAGCTTCTCTATTCTTCCACTACCCAATTGACAAGGTTTGCCATACATAACTCTCATGCTCAGCTCTTCGCTGCTGAAGCTCATGAGTCATGCAGACACTATCACTCTGTCTCTGATTTTAGTCTACACTGCAATTGCAATCATAAATGAAATATACAAAAATGCCATTTCTATTATTTCACCGATATTAACTCACTAATCATAAAAAAATTAATCACTATCACTATAATAATCTAAAGTAGCTCGACAAAGGATAGCTTCTCTATTCTTCCACCATCCACTTGACGAGGTTTGCCATACATAACTCTCATGCTCGGCTCTTCTCTGCTCAAGCTCATGAGTCATGCAGACACTATCACGTCTAGGTACAGAACATTGCAATTGCATTGTAAATTAAATACAGTTACAATAAATCTTTAAAAACAAAAGATATCTTACCAAAAACCATTCATAATCTTTACCCTTAAAAACATTAATAAATTCTTCAAAAACTTAGCAGCTCAATGAACTTCGGTTGCTGAGAACTCAAGCTTTCGGTGTTATTTCCAAAGGAGCTACGAATCACACTGGATTTGCAAACATGCCGTCGATGATCACCAGAGACATCATGTGACTTCAGATTGCGGCGTCGTTGTCTCATCAATTCTCGCTCCAATATATAAAGCCTCTCGCGCAATTCATGAAAGAAAGAAAAACATATTTTAGACATGACTTGATCAAATCTCGAGTGAACTAAGGTTTAAATTCTGGTGTAATAACAAATCACCGTTAATGGTGGCTGACCTCAATGTTCTGAAAGCGATGACAGTTGGTCCAGCTTTAGTTTTAAACTTTCGACTTCGATCTTGGTTTTGACGTTCGTGTGAGGACACGACTTCGGTTTTATTGCATACCATTGCTGTTCCTTGTATCACGATAGACTCCCTTTGTTAATAGTATGGGGCTCCTAGGTGTTATGAGTGTTTGAAGTCTACCACTAGGCTCCGATCCGATTCTCTTCAGAACTTCCTCGTTTCTTTGTATTTGATGTTAACTTGTGGGCGTAACAAAACAATATGTTTTGTTGTAATCCCACTTCTGAGCTAAAACGCTCAGAAGGATGGTGATCTTAATTAAAACTCAGACTTCTTCAAAAATAATTTGTATTCACTTGTTTATATTGTTTTACAAAAATTAATCTGTTGCTGTCAAAAACAAAACCGCGCGAATGCCCGACAGGGATAGTGTTGCCACGTTCGAAAACTAAATCAATCCACAATTACTAACAGGCATTATAGTGTTTGAAATACTTAGACAATATTGTTAGTCACAAAAATAAATATAGTGAGCGATAAAATATGTGACTGTAACAATACACATGGTTATTTGCTATTTATATTCTTTTCAAAATGTTGTGGAGTACTCAAAATATACTTTTTTTTTATGAGATAATTGAGGGTAGATGTACTTATTTATTCAAACGTTCACCACTTATTTTGATTTGAAGTAATGCTAAGCTAAACAAACTAAGCGAGTGAATTATTTAACTGTTATGTAACAAAAAAAAGTATTTGTTTACGTAAGGGTGAAAGATTAAATTTCAAGATGTCTTTTAAACAAGAGGAAAAAATTGCTATTGCTGTCATTGATACATCCGAAGAAAGGGAAATTAGCAATAACTCAATAGAAGTAATAAGAAAATGCTCTCAACACGATGCGATAAACACTTCATGGGATCATAATATTATTTCATCTCATGAAAACAAAGACAAAACGTTTAATAAGACACCTCCGTTTGTGAGCATCATGGGCACTGACGACCTCAATTCTAGTTCGGGGAATTCGACCAGCAGTTCCACTCAAACGGAACCTTTTGTGACTCTGCCAGTTAACTGCAGCTTTGTTGACGTGAGCCTTTCCTTTAGCAAGGACTTCAACATACAGGAATCAACATCCAATGAGACTTCAGAACAGTCCGTAAGATCCAAACGTTACAGACGCGACTCCAGTGATGGAGAAAATAAAGAAATGCAGCCTTGGAAAAAGAAATGTTCAGGTTCTTGTTCGTCAAGCATGTCTGATCTGACTGATCCTCAAATAGAGCAGGGGCCACCGTCTTGCTTGTCTAGTAATTCTGACACATCATTTAAATCGATTAACAGCAACCATTCATTTAAAGTTCGAAAAAGACGTTTGAAATCTGAGTCAAATTTGTTCAAAGACGCCCTTCACAGATCACACAGGGGTAATAATTTTATAAAACATAATTCATCTGAAAATCCCACACCAGGTAATGTTTTGTACCTTTTGTATTAATGTAATAGGTAGTTTCAAAGGGTATAGATAACTTCGTATTATCAAAATAAATAAGTCTATATCGCCGCGACATTGCATATTAAGTAGGGTGAGTAGAGGCATAATGGACTTGTACTTACCAGTTTAGTTAGCTGTACCAGATAAGTTATTAAACGGGTGATTTATACCTAACTCAACACTAGGAATAATAAATCCCTGGATTGAATATAACCCGGAATGTGTAATATTTATGATATTTAAACCAACAACATGTTTTAATTAGGTAAATATCTAGGTACCTAGTTAGAACGTAGGTTAAATACCTGAGCGATGAGTTCGTGTAAAGATTAAGAATATAACTTAATAATCTATTAAGTTCTCAAAATATCGAAATATCCTGCAATGAACGTAAGGACAAGAAATCTAGGTTTACTCTACTTAGGTATTATCATGATGTCGTCATAGAAAAAGATGATAAAGCTACATACGACAAAGTAGGGGTTACTTGTAGCAACTTGAACTTGTTATCTCAATATACCTAACTCTTTTTATTGCAAACATCTCGAGTCAGTCAGCTGCTAATATAGTAGTGACATCATCGTCGCACTTTACATTCAAGTTCGGCGGTAACGGTCGAACGCGACTGAGGATCATCGCTTAGCTTTATAAATACGTTAAATTAATTCGTGTTTAATTTTTGGGCTATTTGTATACGAGTGCCAAGTTGAGGAGTATGTCACTTGTTTGAAAAGTTATTCAGTTATGGGGGCTCTTACACAGAATAGCATAAAGGTGGAATTAGAGATAGAATGTGCTTTGGACACTGGGCAGTTGAGTGATATGGAGTGGTTCATGTTATCAGGTGGGACGCCGCGAAAGGAGAGGAACCACCGCCGCAACAGCAAGCCCAAAGCTTGGAGAATCGTCGACCTTTGTGCATGGATCGGGAGAAAGGTAGTTAGTATCTTCATAATTATTGGTTTGTCATAAAGTAAAATGTATTCTTTGATGTGTGCATTTCTGCCTATCCCGTTTGTGGGTAAAAAACGTTAGCATAGGTCGCATACGCGATCTGTAGCATTTTAGATTTAATTTAAACGATCTATCAATCGACTTAGGTCTAGCATCTAGACATTAGGTGTGTAACTATATTAGTTCAAAATAAATTAAATAGGCACAGTAAAGTTATTATTGCTTGTTTTTATCTTGAATTAGTTCAAGTTATAAATAAACTTATCATAAATACAGCTTATGTAACCATTTGAGAACATGCAGCATGTAGCTGTAGGTATTATCTGTCTGATACTAAAATATTGTTAATCAAAATACTTATCTAATTAACAAGAATAATTTAATTGAACAAAAACTTATGCCTTAGGTATTTAACGTATGTAAACATATTCCTGGCTATTTTAACTCGTTTAGGAATCAAGTTTATGATTACAGGTAAGCTTAGCAATCTCGCTCAGTTGTAAAGTAAGTACTCAAGAACTACCCATCATCTATAATAACTTACTGTACGAAATTGCATTTTTAATTCAAGATCAAGATATTTGTATTTATTTGTCGAGTCGTTAAACTCAGATTGCATTACTAAGATTATTACAGTAATAGGTACTTACTAATTAAAAACTTAGTAACCTTGCTATCATCGAGCGTTTTCACTCCCGTTACTTGTCTAATTTTTTTAAAACGTTGCCCCACATTAGGTTTTTCTCCTGTGTCGTGGGTGTGTTTACAAACATACATACACAATGACACCCAGACCCGAAACAACAATTCGTGGATCACAAAATGTTGTTCCGTGCGGGAATCGAACCCGCGACACGTTGCATGACAGCCGGTTGCCTAGCCACAACACCAATCGTGCGGTCTATTAGTTTGACAAAATGTTGAATAGTTACTTAACTCATCCCTCCAAGCGTTTTAAGTTTAAAAGTTAAGTTTAAGAATGTGATGTTTTACATTCTTAGCTGTTGGTATGGTTGTGTGAAAATAAAGAATAAAAAAAATATAAACAGTTGCCAGTACGGTCAGCAACGTACTTGTGATACCTCTACAGAGTGTTCTAGGTGTAGATTACAGTGAGAGTTTGCCCATTTATAGCTCAGTTTCTTCTTTGTTCTATTTCAGGGCTATCAATCAATCACTGGTCTGTACTCCGATATACTGCGCGAGCCGATAGTTCACCAGGAAACTACTGATAGTACCGAAGAGTTGCGGGAGTTAAGGAAGTTTTTAGAAGAGGTAGATAAAAAGCAAGAGCGGTTGGCCCAAGAAAACGAGACGTTAAAAGAAGGAATGAAAATAATGATGAACAAAATTGAACAACTCGAGGGTAAGCTCAGGTAAAACTTCCTTGATCTTATATAAATGTCCTTTTCTGTCAATTTTCTCTATTACTTACACCTTCAACTTTAGTCTAAATAATGTAATAAATTTGACAGATTGGTGCAGGGTGATCCGGTTACCACTGTCTGTACATAAATCAAAACTACGTACCTTTTAGCACTGGAGAAATTCGAGAACCAATAATACCAACTTAAATTAATTAAAAAAAATTAAATAGCTTGCTTAATTTGGAAAACCAACCCGTGAGCCCGTGCTTAACCTGCACGCAACTGCAATATTTAGTTGCAAAACAAATATGAGGTATCTACTAGATTGTGTTTTTTAGGAAACATGAAAGTACACCGAAAAAGCACCTTCCCCCGCCACCGCCGCCGCCTCCACCACCACCGCCACCACCGCCGCCGCCTCCACCTGCCCCTGTCTCCAAATTACCTGTCCGGTCTCATACCATACCCAGGTGCGGTTCTGCACCACCTAGAATAGTTGGACAACGCCTCGCTATTACACCTCAAGACATCGCTAATGTCAAACTGAGGAAGACAAAGGTACGTTACACAGGTCAATGGAATTCTAAAACTGCTTATTCCAGCATCTGATTGGCTGGAGATCTAGTTAGAACTGCAATTGTCACCCGGACACTAACTCCTCAGGCTTAACCTGAAAACTAAGTTAAAGTTGCACGCAAAAAATAACACTACGCCTTTCGCCCCGTTTACTCCAGTCTCACTGTGACTCCACTCCGCAGTAAATTAATATAATAAATACGTAAAGAAATATTATTGTTAATTGTTCTAGGATAATCCAGTGCGGGCAAAACCTGGTCCGAAACAAGGTCAGCAGCCGTTAGTGACTCAACAAATGCTACAGTCAACGCGCGCAAAATTAGGACGTGCTCGTCCCGTTGCTGCCTCAACCCCTAAGCAACAACTGTCAGAATTAGAAAAGTGGGCCATTAATTAAAATAATATAATCTTTCACAAAATCTTTTTTATCTACAAGCAAAGTAAAGTAAAATATTATAAAGGCATGCATTACTCTAATATGGTGAGATAATGACATGTGTAGGTTTGTCTATAAATCTTTGTAGTTGATAAATTTTAAAGAACCACTACGCTATTTTTTCAGATGTTTGCTGCAAGAATCGACAGTAACGTCACTTTATCGGCGACGGGTAGCTCGGAACACATTTCGAAGTGCGGAAGAACTTAGGCCTAGGCCATATCCAGCTGCGCGGTGTTCAAGATCTCCCCTTTCTCCCCGATCTCCTCGATCAAACTCCTTACCGCGAGTAAAACCTATGTCGCCTCTAAAATTTCCTAATGGAGTACTAAATTAAGTAATTATCAGGGAAGACAATATTCTCAAGAATAGACTGATGATGATAAATGGTATGATTGATAGTAAATGGTTAACGAGAAATATTGAGTTTACGACATGTGTCTCAAGTCGTGCGTCATCTCAAGATTTTAATTTATAGTTCATCATTATTGATTGTGATTTGATTGCAAATATTATTAGTTCTTATTGTAGAAATCTACAATTGACAATAAAGTTTCCTGTATTTTTTCACTTAGCAAGTCGTTGAGTCGTTGTAGAATCGCAGGCGCATTCCATGTTTACGGTGACTTAAAACGGAAATTTGTAAAAAATACGAAATGGTTTTATATTTTTTATTGAACATAATGAGTATTTATTTGAATCCCATTTTCGGATAGGATAGGTAGACTATCCGTAGGTATCCACGGAAGAAAGTAATTAATAAATAATTACGAATGAAAAAATTGTGGGATTGCATTATGGCCTAATTAATGTTTCTCTTTATTACAAGTATATGTAATTTATCTATTGTATTTTAGACTAAATGATTACCTTTCTAACTATTCTGAAATTTGTACATAAGATGTAACGGCTCACAAACCAGACAACGGTGCATCGTTTGCATTTTCGCAGCCATAGTATATTTCGGTGAATATTATGTAAGTAGTTAGGTTGATATTAAAATTATTATGTGATAATATTTGTACAATTTTTGTATGACTCAGAAGTTGCAATGCTTTTATTGAATTAATTAAATTATAATTTATTTATATACGTGTTAATTATTATTTCATAGTAGTCCTTTTATCTAAGAACAAAAAGGCATTTTTTTCCGTGACTAAAATAGTATTACAACAATTGTTCCCTCACGGGATGGGCAGAGCGCATAATACTTAATTATTACTGTAACTCCTGTTCGTAAAATTAAAAATAAGTAAAGCATAATCTAAAGTAGGTACCTATGTAGCCAAGCACGTTGAACAAAGGCAGACATAGACATCTTGAAACAACGATAATGAGAACCTAGCGTGTATGGCCTCCTTTAGGCGGCCACGCAACTTGGAAACTTAGAACCATAGATGGAAAATAGATCATCTTTACATCTATGGTTGGATCGGAACAAAGAACAAAACAAAGAGTTTAATAAGTTTATGGGTTGAACAAAATATCAAACAAATCTGAACTGAACAAATCTTGTGTTTGTGTTGTGCATGGCGCATGCGTAAAGCGTCTTCTCCCTCAGTCGTAATCGTAATACTCGTAATAAAAATACCGTGTGAAAGCAGTGTAAAAAGTTGATTTTTAGTTACATTTATTTTCTATTTGGGTTTAAGATCTCCACTTCCAATGCACAATACGTAATTTTTACTATTGTTATCAATCGAGTGTAATTTTATTATTGAAATCAAAAAAGTATTTGTTTTTGTTCATTGAATAAATGCACAGTCGTATTTTTAATTAGACGAAGTCGACTGACGTTTGCTGTGTTGTCAGTTTTTGATGAAATAAAAATAGTGTTGCGAAAAAGTGAATGATTGAAAAAGCAACTAAATGAATGAAATTGTCTCGATCGTCTAGTGAATTAATTGAAGTAGTTGAAACTACAGATGAGTAAAATATAAAAAAATTAGGTAGTTATGGATAATAAAAACAACGCTAATAACATCATTTGATTTTAATCATCATCAGATAAAAAATCATCGCTATCACTTTCGGTGACATTAATAATAAAGTTGTCTGACACATTGTCAATCATGTGGTCAAGGCCATACATTTTGTCTTCTTCTTTAATAACGTGAGACACGCAACTACTCCATTTTTCTGCTGTGATGAGTTGAAGTCCTTCTTCAAACAGTTTTTTAACTTCTGGCATTTTAAAAGTTTTGTTATTTCTTGCCACATGTCCTTTGGCCTGCGCCCATACCAACTCAATAGGGTTAAGCTCACAGTGGTATGGGGGCAGACGTAAAACCGTAATTCCATGGTGTGCTGCCATCTCGTCCACAACAAACTTTTCAGAATGTTGGTGTTTGTGCTGTCGTACAATGTCTATAAGAGTAGCTTTGATCATTGTTGCTTCGAATGCGATATTTTTGCTTGTTAGCCACTCTTGTATTCTGGATTTAGTCCAAGACATTGTAGGCAGCGATTCCAGTTTCCTGGAGTGGTACGGGGCATTATCCATCACTACCACGGAATTTGGTTTGAGTTTTGGCAAGACCTCTCTGAACCACTTTTCGAAGGAATCGGCATTCATCTCTTGATGATAATCTTCTTTGTTTTTGTGGCTTCAAATATTAATAGGCTGTCTTCTACGAACCCTTCTTCCCCGCCTATATGTCCGATAATTAAGCGTTTGCCCTTTCCTGAAGGTTGTTTTAAGCCAGTGGTCAAGCCATCGAGGAAGGCCTGGCGGGAGGTTAGCACTGTTTGGTCAATCCATACCTTCTTCGGGGCATGACCTTAAAAATAGAGAAAAATATCAATTAATTATTGAAAGTAGAGGGACCTTCTAAACACATGCCTGTAAATGTATGTACACGTTTATCTAAGTGGTTTGTCATGTTTGTTTGTAATTATTCCTAATTTATATTATTGTCACACAATCAGAATTTACAGTCTTATAAGAAACGCATGTAATCTGTGTTAAATACAGCGTCGGTAACGAATTGTAAGAACTTTTATCTGTGGCCACAAAACCTACAGAAAGTAAAATTTAAAATGAAGAAAACAAAATTGTAATTACCTTCGTTGATCCAGGTCTCATCTTGGTAATAAATATACCTTCCTTCTCTTCTATACTGTTTTATTTCTCGAAGGTATCGCTGGCGCCATAGAATAATATCCTGTCTGTCAATAAGAATGCTTTTTCTTGTCTTTGAAACGTATTTGAAATTCAAATGTTTCATAACATTTCTTAGTGTACTCCATGAAAAAGTCGGTAAATCTGGGTCTTCATTGACAACTTTAAGGATCTGTAAAGTAATAAAAATGTTTTTGAGTAAGGAAATCTATGCAATCTAATACTTTGGTTTTACAAAGAACATTATGGTGGACACAGAATATAATGCAGTAGACGGAATAAAGTTTATGTTACCTTTGCAATGGTGGGTGGCTCATTTGCATAAAAAAACTGATGAACTTTTCGCCTTATGGCAGTAAAAGTAAAATCATCTAATTTGTCTTTGAAATTGTATTTCGGTCCACGTTTCTCGGGTGATTTAAATTGTTCATTTTCTTTGTATTCTTTTAATACACTGTAAACCGAGGTCACACCAATTCCCAAAATGTCAGCTGTTTTCGAAACACATTCCTGTTTTTCGGGGGTTTCAAAAGGTAATAGAGAAGCAGCTTTCTCCTCAAATACGTGTTTATACACGTTCTGTACCATGAGCTTTTCGGTAACGCTTAACGAAACCCGTGGTCTCTTCCTTCTCGGAGACAAGCTTTGACTTGACGTGCTTGGTTGAGGATCCATATTGTTTAAAGGAAACAATGAACCACAATAACCGCAAACACAACGAAACAAAAAACTTAACAAAACAACGTGAGCGCAGAAATAACAAAGTACGTGCTTTCAGACCAGAGGTTAGAAGCCGAATAACAATCAAAATGGCGACCGACGCGCGCGACGTCGATCGGTGTTGTCAGTACTCGCCGCGCCGCGCTTTACAATAAACTATCAAATATTGATACAATTTTATTAGAAATAGAAATAATATTCATTTATGTTTTGGAATGATTAAAATTATGAACTATTCACATTCATTGTTCATTCATTTGATTGAACGAGAACTGTAGCCATCACTATTACTTTAAATATGGCCACATTATTTTACAATTTGACATTAGCCATTGTCAGTTGACTTCGTCTAATTAAAAATACGACTATAAATAATTTGTGCTAAGTTATTAGTTCTGTGAGTATTCGTAGAGCTGACATGGACTTCAGCTCACTAAATCCAGCGACATCAAATGCCTTAAACTTGGCTGCTAGAATCAATGATGTTAAAAATGTTGAGCGTCTACTACAGAAAATAAATCCGAACTGCGTAGATAACAGAGGGTGGACATGCCTTCACGAAGCGGCTTATCATGACAGCTATGACAGCCTTTTACTTATTTTAAAGAATCCTCGATGTAGACGCTCTGCTGAGACTCATGAGGGTCACACTGCACTCTACTTGGCTTGTAAAAATAATTGTTCACTGAAGACTGTCAAAGCAATATTAAACTCTGTACATGATATTGCAAATTATGGCAGCACAGAGGGAGTGACACCTCTACACATAGCCAGTAGTCAAGGAAATGTGGAGTTAATAGAATTATTAATAGAATATGGGGCTATTATGGATGTGCAAGACTTTGATGGAGACACTCCCTTACATGATGCAGTTCTAGCCATGCAGAATGAAGCAGTGCTTACTCTGGTGTATGCTGGGGCTGATCCACAGATACAGAATGATTCAGGTGGTTACACACCATTCCATTTAGCTTGCTGCAGAGGAAATTTCCCTGCAATAAAAACACTATTTCCATTTATGAGTAATATAAACCAACAGACTTCTTCAGGAGATTCACCATTAACATTGTCTGTTCAAGGATTGAATGATGATGTTGTTTATTTTTTATTGGAGCATGGAGCGGATCCTCTCATAGAGAACAAGAATGAAGAAAGGGCTGTAGACATTGCTTTGAACATTGCAACAAGTCCAAAAGTGTTCAAATTATTACTGTCTATAACAGATAAATGTGTGCTAAACAGGAAAATAATATACAATGCTTGTAAACCACATATATTTAACTGTGAAATATTAGAAACTTTATTGACCAGTGATTTAGGTCCAGAATTCTATTGTTATTATGAGCCATATGACCAAAAATTAGATATTTATAATAAGCAAAAGTCTATTTATAAGACACATGCTCCATTAAACGCATATCTGAATATATGTGAATACATTTATAAGAAGTATCCGAACAAGTTTCGAAAGTTCTTCTATTTGTTATTGATGAAAGGAATGGATGTTAATGCTCCCGACGTTAGTGTGTGTCCGCCATTAGTGCATGCACATCTTGTAACTACATCAAGCTTCCGTGAAGTAAGTCCATTGTGAATAACACATCATGTCAACTTTTTCAATGAGTAGCCTCTTTCTTGTACATAGGACATACAACCTCATTTCAACAGTATTGTTATAAATCCCATTTAACAGACAAAGAATTTATTGGGGTAACAGCAACACTGGGTACAATGCTAAACTGGATAAGAGCGCTTTTGTATTGAAAATCCAGAAAAAATTTAATAAAAAAAAATAATAATAAAATAATAATAATAATAATATTGAGACATTGAAACACAAGACCTCTAATTGCTTGATTATGAAGGAATTCATAATTATGGAAAAGATGCTAGACAAAAATAAATATTAAAATTATACATATATTTAAATATACTAATTAACAATTTCTTATGTATTTCAGGTTTTCACAATACTAGTGGAGCAGGGATGTAACGTGGATTACAACAGTACATTAGGATGGTCAACAAACTACCGCTATCCTGATGCATTTTACACATCACTGACTTTCCTTCCACTTACATTACCCATGTTACTGAAATACAGTATTATTTGTGAGCCTGCAGATATACTAGAACAGGTACGGTTGAAAGGGGAATTGAGTTTAATACCACCACAAGTAAGTACTTTGGTGTAATGATGAATTTGTTTAGACATACTCAGTTCATGCTCAATACGAACATGCTTATGAGCAGTTCACATTTGCCATCAATAGCCATGCTAGTTTTAAGTATAACTCTTTTAGAGACGCTTAAAGCACACTCTCTTCTACCCGCACTGTAGGTAGAATGCTCAGAAATAGCATGCCTGTCGATTCGCAAGCATGCCCGAGATGAGCATGCTAATTTTGAGTAATATTCCCATACATGCTATTATGTAGCAAGTTACCAGTACTCAATTGAAGCATACTTTTGTGCTTGAAATAAGGATGTGTATCAAATGAAATAAGGATGCACACTGTATCTGGGATAAATCCATGAATATAATATACTAGCTGTCCCTCCCCTATACAGACTAGGTAAATACCATTGGTAGAGAATTTAAGAAATCAAATACTCATTATAATAATTATATATTAAATTGTGTATTTACAGGTACGAAAGGAGCTCTTACATATGATAAACAAAAAGAAGACAGTGTTAAAAGTGCAGGCTCTTCCATTTCATATATACTCATTGAAACATATATCAAGACTTAAAATCAGGGAAACAATCAGAAATATTGAAGGAGGAATTACATCAACACAACAGTTCTTTTCGATATTAGATAGCTTGCCTCTTCCTAAGGTAATGAAAAACTACATTAGATATTGTGAATGACATCACTAATAAAATGATATTAATTGAAAAAGATATTATTTTGCATAATAAAATCAGCTTGTAAGCTTTACTCAGTTTTATGATCAATAAAACGATTTCTTTGTATTAAAATGTCTTTATTCTTATGTAAATATACACGATATTATGCGATTATACATAGATATAAAAGTTTCTACTATATATTAATACTATACAAAAAGGAATACAAAACGCGGGTAATGATTACTGGTTATGTTTATGAACTTTTAAAGTTAGCTCCGTTAGCCATGTGTTCTTCAATTTCGGCGACACTGCAAGAAAACAATAAAATATTTATATTATATTTAGGTACTTTAAATACTATACAATACGACGCCATGATTCAATATTTAGACGAAGAAAATAAAAATATAATTATTCCTTCAAGTTATATAATAGCAAGTCGTCTCACGATTACTTAAAATCGATAGCCTTCTTCGATCAGTAACTATGGCAACACAAATTATATTTACATTCTATTCCATAAAATATGATGTAATTCAGTAAACTTACGTCCTTGGCACAAAGGTGAGGTTCTCGACCCCGGATTCAGTAATGAGCACATCGTCTTCAATGCGCACGCCACCGAAACCGCGGAACTTGTCCAATTTCCCCCAGTTAAAGAATTTTGCTTGTGCTGGGTTGTTCTTAGCACCGTCTAGAAGCTAGAAGAGAAATTTATTCATCACCGGTTTCGCCGGCGCTCCCGTAGAATAAAAAGTCTGTGTCATTTCAGACATGATCTACCCTTAAATTTCATCTCGTCTTCAGTCATTTTGACATGATTGCGTAACAAATATTAGGATACATTTGCTTTTCTTAGAACAGGGTTTAACTATTGCCAATAGAACATTTATCAAATCAAACCTGGAGATTGAACATATACAAGGTGTTGTTTTAAAGCCGCGTCATTTTCTAGTAACTCGGCTATCGATTCTGAGTCGGAATCAATAAAAAAATTGTAAGATCGAAGTAGACGCCGCCGTCTTGTAAATAGCTTCATAACGCGGCTTAACACACACAAACTCTAACACGTATTGATATTATTCCTAATTCCATAAAACTCTAATAAGAAACATTGCTGTCGCTTATTCTGAAATACTGCGATTTATTATAGCCGTAATTACTAACTATTGGCCCGAAACTTTCTCTTACATTGAACCTTTATGACTTCTGTGACAAGCCCCCGAGAAATGACACGGCTTCAAACCTACACCTTGTATATCAGTCAGAAGTTCAGTTCGTACTTTTGGTTAGAATATTCATATTAGTGATTATAAACTTACTCTGGGTATAAAATAACAGCCAGGTTCGATAGTGAGCGTCATATTTGCGAGTAGAGGGCGCGCGGTTCGCAAACGGGCGAGTGGGCCTGACGGTCGAGGGGGACAGTGAGGCAGGTACCCGCCCACGTCGTGGACGTCCAGTCCCAGTAAGTGGCCTAGACCATGAGGCTGCAGAATGCCATGGATTCCATTCTGGAAAAGATAAAAGCAAAATATTAACATACGTATTACTATAAAAATATAAGAACCATGAGTTTTGTACGTCATTTAAAAAGCATAATGTTTGGAGTGTTAAAATTGTGTATTTTACTTGTCAGGAAACGACTACTACACTATATTATTACTATACTATGTTATTTTACACCAAGTTTAAGTCTATTGTCATTCAGATGTACAAGTGTCCAATAATTTAGTTGTGGGTATATTGACAGGAAGAACTAGGTTTTCTAATATCTTGTAAAGTACACATTTGTAGATATTAGATACCATCTACCTATAATAGTCATACATTACAATTTAACAATGTGCCTTATAATCTAGGAATAAGTTAAGAGATTCCCTTACAGCAATCATGTCTTCAATATCGCCTTGAAGCAAGCCCCCTTTCTTCAAATGTTCCAGCATAGCTCTGTTGGCTGCTAGGTGCATGTCAGTCCACAGCACGCCTGGTTTAGCTTCCCTGAGAAAATGAAGTATTTATTCATACTTTACGATTCTCAACTTTATTACAAAACTATGTTCACTATTGAACAAAAAAGGCTATAGGTATAACCCACACTAGGCAGGCGGTTCGAGGTCACTAAAATTTTCGTATTTTATTATTTAAGTAATTATTTTCCGAAACAAGTTGTTTTCAATAGATTATTAGTTTTTACATAATAAATAGGTTCTAAGTATAAACAACAACAAAATAACTAATTACCTAATGACAGCATCTCTTCCAGCGAGCACAGCTTCATAGATAAGCTTCTGGTCTTCTGTGAACTTGCCATTCGCAGGGAATGAGCAAGTGATGTCAGCGGCGTAGCCAGCGTAGTTCCCGCCCATGTCGAACAAACTGGAAGAATAAATGAATGTGAATTTTCTTTATTGGATAGGGTGGTAAATGGGCAGACAGATCACCTAATGGTAAGCAATTGGAGTCACCTATGGAGCTCGCTACATTAGAGAAGTTAAAGTATGTTGTCGGCCTTTTGGGGCTTAAGAAATTGGAGATCGAGGATTTTAGGATGGGAAGAGGGGAATGACTGGGGCTCACATAATGATAATTTGGATTGGGCGAGTGTGTAAACATTTTCCAATCATTTATTTAGCGTTATAACAATTTACTTAACTATAGTATCAAGCAAGAGATTAAAATTAAGTTTATTCTATACTTAAAAGGTAACTTACCACATATCACCGTCGTGAATGAGCTTAGAATTTGGTGCGGAAGCGTGTCCATAGTGTAGAGTGGCGCCATTGTGTCCGGAGCCACAGATACAAGTATAGGACACGTGACGACACCCGCCCACGCGGTAACAATGGTCCAGGAACACTGACTCACATTGATACTCTTTTCTACCTGGTTTCGCGTATAACATCACCTGCGAAAAGATGATATACTTAACATTATCTTTAAAACTCGAACGTGAAGTAGGGAGCAACTAGAATGAAGCTGGCATCAGGGAGCTAGCATACTATAGAGAATGAGGGGAATTTTAGTAGGCACTTTAATTAACAAACATTTGGGGCAAGCTGATATATAGCAGCAATGTAAGACTATTGCCATTTGAAATCCTTCCTGAGTCGAGTTCCTGAATAAGAACCCTATGTGCCTTACTAGGCCATCTATAAAATAAAATAAAGTTAAGTACCTGTTTATGAGCATCAGACGAGACTTTGCACACATAACGCAGTACTTCAATCTCCTCAGGGGTCTTGAGAACGCGCCTGTAAAAGGTAATAAATTAATAGTGTCAATAGCTACTGCTACCAAAATGATAAGTAAGGAATTCTAAATAGGTAGGTAACTTGTGTGGTTAATTAAAATTAAATCTTATTTACATGACCTAGAAAATAACGCTATAGCATGTTATACATATATGTTTGTACTTTCTAGACCTAATTAAATATGTAAAGAATGCAATCATTAAAGATATGTGATAACTGATAAATGCGCAAGTAGATAGTGATAATATTAATTTGATATGTAACATTGAGTAAGGCATTTAATATAATCAGACATTTTTATTATTTTTCTAGGTATAAACATGTATCAGTAGCAACTAGCAACGAAATGGGCCGCTCGTCTGACGGTAAAGCAGACCATCTTTACACTTCCAATGCACAGGGGCATCACGGCTACATTGTTAGATATATAGAAATGAAACATTATAATCTCCATTATACTTTGGTTACTCTTTTATAAACCAATGACACGTTTTTAAATAGGTATTGCCTTTTTTTTCTAAGGGGGGAAAATCATCGAAAGACTGCTCCCGCCTGGGTGAGGCGGGAGGGAGTGTCAGATTCTTACTGACTAAAAACCACCCCGTTCCTGCTCCTGCACATCGAGCCGGAGCCCCGGGAACCCGTTAGGTTCTCCGCGACATCTTCATTAGGTATAGGTACTTAATTTGATACATCTTTTGCTAAATAAAAACTCATCACGTTGTGATCTTAACAAGTCACATGTATGTACCTAACAGGCTAACAATGGACTATTAAATCATGTCTACTTCAAGCCAAGCTTCCAATTAAAGCCTATAACACATGTCCAATTGTCTAGTAATAAAAGAAAAAACAATCAAAAGATAAGATTGATAGCTGCATTTACATAAGCAGTTAAGATATTGGTATTTAGATTATTGAGCAATTTCATGTTTTATCGTTTTGTTATTACAGATTAATACAGATACTTACAGCTCGGCAATGATAGGGAAAAGTGTTTCATTGTCGACATTGAATCTGAAAAAAAAAAAATTGGTTTGTATGTTTTACTGCTCACTCACGTTATTGGTTGACGGGGAGACTCAACTAGTTTCAAGTCACACTTGGGGCTCATAACCATGTTACACGTGACATGTTTTATATTTAAAGAAATCGAAACAAGACCGCGTTCGGCGCTCTTGATTGGTTAGTTCATTGGAGCCGGCCTAATTAATTTAACGTCTCTATTTTAAAAAAGTTATTATCATTATCTAGGTTTTCTCTAATTTTCAGTCATACTTCCCAGTTTTGGGAATCCCTCAACCATTGGCTCCCCAATTCGGATTTTAGTAAAGTATTGAGTATTTATTAGCAAAGTATTATTTAATAGCCAATACTTAGTTATCATTCTTAAGTACTCAACGCAAGTACTGTGCTTCATATTAAGTATGTCAACAGCAACAGATTTGATTGAACACAATCAGATACTTACTCATCAATTCCCTCAAACACAGCCTCCTTGGCGGTCAAGCCACTGTCTGTATTGGGACCACACTGTAAAATAATATTATGTTTAATGTATAATACTCCATATTTATATCTAGGTATGATAACTTAAATATTGCAAAACTTACCAAAGTCAATAATGTCTCAGGGTTTAAGCTTTTGAGCACAGTCTGGAGCTGAAAATGGAGAATAATATTTATTACATTATATATACATTATATATTACATTATATTATATGCATAATACTAATGAATGAATGATCTTTTTCACATTATAATAATATAAAATTGCGCATTGATGAAATAATAGCATATAGGATACACATAGGCCTTTAATAACAGAAATCAGATTAATAAGCAAAGAGAGTTAGAAGCAGTTTGTAATAAAGAGAAATTACCTCATCAACATAGTGAACTTCATCAACTGCATAAATGTTCTTGAAGTCATCACAGCTGAGTAACTTTCCCATCCAGATTTCATAGTCTTCAGGTAGACGGCGCACAAATAAATGTGCTTTCCTCGTGGCTACATCTAGAGCAAAGTAGCAGCCAGGCTCACGGACACCACAGACCCAGGTAAAGTAGGATTCCTAGAAGATATAATTACTATATCTTATATCTGTTGTATAATAACTAAATAAATTATAATTTGATATATGCATGATTTTGAAAAAGCCACTTTTCTAAATAAAAATACTACTTAACAATAATATTTCATTCTGTTTGGTGACTAATCAGGTTTCAATATATCAATTATAAGCAGTGTAATTTAATTAGCTGTTTATTAATTATAATGATGTTTTCGTCTAATTATGAGAAGCAACAATAGAATTAATAGATCTTTCATTTAATTAGTTAGAATTACTTGTTGGTTGTGATTAAAACTTGATAAAATGTTGAATCATGCCACAGAATTGTGTGTATTTATGTTATGTTGATATACTTGCCTGTCTAAACACATATTCAATGTCGGTGTCGTAATGGCTAATGTCGTCGCCGCCTTGTAGGACAACTACTTGCCCACTTTTTAATTTGTCTGCCAGCCGACTCCTGTTCTTAGCAAATAAGGATAAAGGCACTTCCAGAGTACCTGGGCCCATGGACCACGACGTTGCCATCTTCACTGACGAATTGATACTGAACCTACACTTTGTTGCCAGCTGGTATAAAACCGATGATAAGCGAAAACTTTGTATTTGATACAGATTGCGTCGCACTAGAACATTATTATACCGTTTCTGTAATAATTTGACTTGTAAACATTTTCTACTGAATATATTTATAAAACATCTACTTCTTAACATTTATAAGGTGAAGGGATCACTATTTTGAAGATTTCAACTAAATATTTACATTTTAGTAATACATAACATAATTCTTATTTTAGAGTACCGTAGTGAATTTATGAATACCAAATAGCTATTCAGAATTTCATAAACATTAAGTCTGTCTAACAAGTATACAGAATATTCATTGAAAAAATGTAGAAGTTTAATTTTCAGTAATAAACCTATAAAAATTATTTAATAAATTAGTAGTCCCACTTACCGATTAAAGAAAAACAATGAGAAATGCGTGTGTGTACGGAACTTTATTTATGTTCAAAGAAAATCAAATTGGTAAACATGAACCTGTCATTTTGACATAACAGTCTGCTGTCAACTGTCACCTTGTTTCCGTGGTTATCATCTTCTATGTATCTCGCTCCTCACTACTAGATGGCAGTATAAGGGATATAAATCTCAATGTCATAAAACAATTTCAGTAATTTAAGAATTACGTAATGACTTAATATTCTCTACGTCATGGATAATAAATAAAAGATTAACTTTGAGAATTTCCCAGTAAAATAGTGTAACCAAATACCAAAATAAATTTGTGTAACCAATAAATCAACTACTTTTTCTATTTGCTAATAGATGTCGCTACTTTGACAAAACAAGTTATCAGCTGATACCACAAAATAAACAATGAGTTATCAGATTATTATATTCTTGTCGTTGTAAACAAAATCAAATTAAGAATAGGGTCTAATTTATATGGAATCTCTGTATTAAATTAATAAATTAACGTTTATCTATAGGTAGTTTTAGATTCTTATTGTTAAACATTCTACCTAATAGATCAATTTGGTATCTCATAATTGGGACTATTAACAAACCTGACGAAAAAACGTGTAGATTATGTATCAGTATTGTAATTAACGAAAATGAGGAAATAAAATATTTTAAATAGGTATATTATGTAAATATCAAGTGGTGTGATAATAGTAATAAGCATAATAGGTAGGTATGTAGGTATAGACAAGAAAGGTAGCAGAGTAAGGTTGTTTAAATAAAATAATGTATTGTAATCATCAAATATTTTAATAGACGAAAAATAGATCTAACACTGAAAGTATCTGTAGAAATCTATTTAAATATTTTGTACAGCTAAATTCAAGAACTCAATTCAAAAAAAGTATTTCTTGAAATTAATTCTTTTATTACTTAATACTTATCTAAATCACAAGATCGACGATAAATTAAACTACCTAAAAATCACAAAATGCACTAAAACATGCACACATGTAATATTACCATTTTTTATACCTTAATATTCGGTACAATTGCACACTACAATGTTGAAATTAAGTATTAGCTAAATAGGAATTTTATAAAACTAAACACTACAAATTTTCTAGGTTGCACTTTGACTGTTACAATGAGAACATACCTACTATTTAAAATCGCACAGTGTGACATGAATAATTTTCCCTAAACTACCATCATGCGAGGAAGTAACTGTAATTGTAACAATGTAAAAAATGTACTGTTATCTCTACAATCACTTTTTGAAAGTTTTCATAACACTAAAATGGCCTAAATAAATGTGTACATTACATATTTCGCTGGAAGAAAATATTTATAACAAAATGTCTGATGTAATGTAGTCGAGATAAGTGTGTCGCTCATTGTAAAATGGTTATACAAAAATAATAAAGCAATTCACTTAAGTTGTAGAAACATGAAGTAGGTATGAGAGACAATGGACATTTGCTATCGAATATTTAAATTAATTACATAAACAATAGTTAAAGCTCTTGAATTATACTTCACATTAGCTATATTTAATTAGATGGAAATGTCTTAACGCGACATTCAGTCACAAAGTTTTAATTATTATAGAAATAAGTACTTTAAAACGAATTACAATACTAAAGGCTAGTTACGTCATTCAGTACTTTGATCATGATCAGTTAAGGTCACTATAAACGAAGAATAAATATTATGATTGTAGAGTACGCGCGGCCATTTTGGTTCGTTCTCGTGACTCGTGTCGTGCGGGACACGTCATTGGTGGCTATCTCTTTCTTGCACGCTCTCCGCATATAGCACCATTGTAACCCGACACGTTTCTTACACACAAGCGATTTCACAACACGTTCGACACTTTCACAACTAAAATGTTTTGTTTATAAATTATGAATCTACAGAAATTTCATGACACGGTTGCTTCTTTTCCTGTAATCTCCGAACAGCCTCGGCGACAAGGGCACGCTGCTCCAGCAATCGTTCCACAAGATCGACAGGTTCTTGTTTTCTAATATAGTAAGGTGCAGCTCGGGCTCTGGCCTGCAGGTGAAGTTTCTGTTTCAGGCCAAGGGTGAGTTCCTCAATAGCAGGTAACCTGCTTGAGGTCAACGGACGATTCTGCTCTTCAGAAGAATGACGATTTTCGTATCTTGACTTCTCTTTCAACATAGTGAAGGAAGGATAAAACGGTTGCAAACTGAAGACTGATTAAATAAGAGACTAGAGATCTCACCGGTACGGTAGGCGGTGAGTAACAACGTTTGCGAATGCCGAATGCCGAATGAATGAGCGAGTGAGGCAGCTCGACCCCAGCGTAGGAAAGACGGGCCTCCGCGGGCACCTGAGGCGGGGGAAGGGATGACGTAGTCTGATGCGCAGTCGTGCCGGGCTGTATACAAACAATACGATGGACGTAAATAAACACAGGACAGACTCGATATGCCTGTACGGTGAACGGTTTTATCTGTGTGTTAGTGGTTTAGCTAGTCGGCCGACTGGCTTGCTGAATCATGAAATACTTTAATAAAGAAGACAGGTAGGTCGCAGCTACAACGCTCGATACTGAGTGTACGACTAGATACTACCTATGATGATAATGAATAAGACTGATACTGTAACGAACGGATGATTGTATAAACAGCGAATATGAGTACAAAATCAGATAATGATTGCTTAACAAATATTTTAGTCACAATATAAAGTACGTGGGTGTGTGTGTGATGACATTACAAACAGATAGTTAGTTAGGAATGACCTGGTTTTTATATGAATGGGTGGTTTTCGAATGAGGGCGGTTAATTTGAACTAGATTTAAGATTCTACGGAACAAACTACAATTATAGCGGATCTAAGGTGCCACGAAACATGCTATAACCTACAATATTAAGCACTAAAAAAATGTTAAGCACAAATTAATTTTAACATAATGTCAAAAAAGCAGCAGCAAATATAATAATAGTTTTTAGTTAAGCAGCGTATGTTGTGTAGGTACGTCTACATGTAATAATATCTCAACATGTCTCATGTGTTTGGGTGAAACAAAACTAAAAACGGACGTTGCCCTCGGTTTTTTCCAGACAACGATCACGCCGATTCTTTATTATGATACGTAGGTATTGTTATGACCGTTTTAAAGTCTGTATATATAATGATGAATGTATAACAACATTCATATCTTTTCACTTTAATTGTGTTATTGTTATTAAAACCTTATAAATTAGAGATTGTGCGCTACAAAGTTTCAATGATTCTGAAGATTTTAAGGTGTATTTGTGTACCACGGCAGTAATTACCAGAGTAACAAAATGACTGCCACGTGAAGTCATTGACTCCTAAATAGTGCGACCGTTGCTTCAGTAGCCACATTTTTTATACCTCTGCCTTATGTTCCACCTGATATTTATTTTATAAACAATTTGTGAGGGTAAAGTACATAAAACATATTATTTCATATTGTAACAAAATACAATGAGTAATTAAAATAGTTTTCCTCGAGGATAATAAACATAAAAATAAGTTTGCATTGCCCCACACATGTTTCCGTTGAAGTAGGCGTTGAGTGTTAAAATATCCACGTGGTTGTTATTTTTCGGTATTCGAGTAGGTACTAACTTGAATCATTGTTAGAGCAACAACAGATTAGAAACAATGGAAAGTAATAAAACAACAACGACTAGGATTTTGTTTTGATGCCATTTTGTTATACTTCTTATTTTAACCGGAATAATAATTGAAATAACAACTTCATTTATCAATCTATTTATTAACTGCCTTGTAATTAATTAACTACCTGGTAATAATTCTGCATTTTGAGGTTATAACTCAATTTGTCATTAGTGTTTATTTCACTAACCGTAAACAATGTTGTATAATTTAAATAATGTAGGTATAGACGATTTCATATTGACCTTCGAATAAAGATAACATACGTTCTGCGTCTAATTTTATTTTATAATCACCTGCCCCATTAGTATGTTTATAAATACATTTTATTACATCTAAAATACAAACTGTGGTGATAATACAAGCCTGACAGGTTTGAAATACGTTAAATTTAAAAAGTTCTTATAAGAATAATTTTGTTTTGTTGGTACAATACCTGCGTGTTATTTATTTAGATTGAGTATTTTAGAATCAGGTTTCACACAATGATGTGAATCATGTTTCAGTTATAAGAATTCCTATATGACTCAAATAAGAGAAACTTAAAGACAGAAAATGACGTTAGTTGCGGTATCTTACGTGGATAGATAAGCGTCAATAACAGTGAGCGATAATAAATTACTAATATGAACATGCTTATTTTTATTTGTTAATCCGATGATTTTATCATAACAATAGGTAATCTCAATGTATCGATCGATATAATGTCAAAATTGTTTGATTTACTTTCACAATAATTTATGGTTGAAAACAAGTTGGTATTGTTTACGTAATCATCACAATTCTCCACATTTCGAAATACTGTATCTGTTCAATTAGGTAAGTAAGTAGGTATGTCCTCGATTTACGTCTGATTACATAAGCAAATAATATAACTGTGTATAAACACAAACAACACTGCATTCAACTTGTTTTTGCATTTGTTTTGTGGAAATAAACCGTATCATTCCAATCTTTATCCATATGTTGTGATTAATCAATAATACCTAAGTACAAGCACAAACGTAACCTAATTCAGACAGCACTTTCTAGAATTTTTTGCGACAGCCAAGTCTGAATGTGTTTTCAAAATGAGCGTAAGTAACAATTTTTTGCTTTGCAATTTTTTCTTCGAAAACAAATTATAAGTATCACACGGAGGGTACAAGGATATTGCAACTACATTGTTCCATAAAACAATGAAAATAATAAAGGAAGTAACTGGAAACATAGCCTAGACATTTTCTAGATACCAACTTAACTTGTTCAGGCGGTCAAAATTGGAACTATTCATAATCGAATTCCTTCATGAAGACAGTAGCGACATTGCAAACTGTAGTTCAGTTAGGTTGAGCCTTGATTGAGTATCCATTTTTGAACAAGTAGTAAACGAAAATGACGGGCTAACGCCATCTAGCGTGCAATAGCAAAACTAATAATGGCGATGGTCGCGTTTAGTAAAATGTCAAACAATATTTTATGAATCGTAAACATTTAAAAAGCTTTATATTTTTGTGATAAATAAAACAATTGACGATTAGTCGGAGTATTATTACGATTTTCTTTGTGTCATTATGTTGATCATCGATTATTCGGATGGTGTTTTTTTAATTAGTTCAATCATATTTTTTAGTTAGTTTTTTTTTAATTGCCATTAGAATTAATAAATTGTAAATTATGAGTTTATGATAACGTGTGTAGAGGCACGGTACCTAAAATAAATATCAAATTTAAAGTCGAACGCCTGTGCGTTTAGTCACGGTTCAAACTGGTAGGAATAAAAAACTATAAAGTTTAATTCCACAGGCACTTTGATAGCTACCGTTGCTTGCTATAATAATTCTTAGTGATTTATCGTTATTCTATATTGCCTTTGGTTGTAATTAGACCATCGTTGATGTAAGTAGGTACTATAGTCAGTTGTGGTAGTCTGGCTGGAGATTAAAGCACCCGCTTCTCAAGTAAAATAATTGTTTTCAGGTTCGAAACCTGGCAATGACTAATATGGCATTTTCTGAGTTATATATAGGTACTTTTAAAATTTACTTTGACACCTCTGACGAACAGTAAAGGTAAAATTATTAAGAAAACCTGAAAGTATAATTTCTAAATTATCAACCCGTCTTGAGCAAGCGTGGAGTCAATGCACAAACCTTCTCCGTGCGAGAAGAGGCCTTTGCTCAGCAGTGGGCACTTACAGGTTATTGACGTGTGTAAATTAATGTAACGAATAAAAAATTGACTGCCTCGTTGGCCGAGTGGTCGCAAGTGTGACTGCCGGGCAAGGGGTCTCAGGTTAGATTCCCGGGTCGAGCAAAGTATTACTGGGTTTTTAAAAAAATCTCAGTGGTAGCACGGAGTCTGGAATTGTGCCCGGTATATGGCAATAGGCTTACCCCCTATTACATAAGACTCATAACATAAATAGTGAAAAGTGGGTGTTACATTGTACAGTGGTATAAAAGACAGAGGATATTTTTTTTGCAAAAACCCAGCAATACTTTGCCTGACCCGGGAATCGAACCCGAGAACTTTTGCAAGGCAGTCGCACTTTCGATCACTCTGCCAACGAGGCAGTCTATAACCGTTTCCCGCTCTATTAAATCTAAAAAAGTCAGAAGGTACTAGATATTGTATTAATGTAGATTTCTAGAAATAAGGCCTCCGACTTCCTAAGTACCTAATATGAAAACATAACATAGCCAACTAACTGCCGTACTCAGAGACATTAATTAATGATTAGGTACTTAAAAACTGTTTTGTTCCGAAAACAATTTCTTAAGGACTGTGTTAAGTAATCATGGAATGACTCTGACTCTGAGTATGCGGCGGTTACGCAGGCATGACATTGAACGTGTGACCGCATCCTCTAAAAGCAAAAGAGAAAGTTTTGATTGTTTCCCGCGTCAAATTCCCGAGAACCGAGTTCCATAGAATTGAACCTAAGTAAGAAGGTATAAGAAGTAATTATTAATAATAGGTACATAGTAATTTTTCAAAAAGTTTTAATTTTTTATACCTATACTAGCGGACACGACAGACGTTGTCCTACATATCCACTTGAATGTATAAACAAAAATTCATTCAAAGTATTTCAGCCGTTTACGTTAACTAACCCGGACACCGACTGCAGTGCTATCTGCCGGGCTGATTTGTGAATCTAAACCATTCCCAAATCCCCTTGAACACACACAAAAAATTTCATAAAAATCAGCCCAGTCGTTTGAGAGAAGTTCAGTGACATACACACTCACAGAAGAATAAAAGATATAAGGATAAAGCAAAAGGTTTGTCTGTGTGTTTGAACGCGCTAATGGCACTCTGGAACAACCGGTCCGATTTGAACAAATAATTTATGTGTTGGACAGACCATTTATCGTGGAGAGCTATAGATTTTATAAAACATCATACTACGATCAGCAGCAGCAGTGCAGCGGGTGAAGACTCGCGAGTGGAGCTAGTTGCTTATAATGCCAATGTTGTTACCAATCTATGACACAAGCAGAGCATGAAGTTAAAGCTGGTTGGATATTATCCACTGATTTTTAATGTTACTACGATATTACCTCATCTTAATGTAGTGTTGTGCGTCGTCGATATGTCAAATATCGATAGGTACATATATTTTGTTTTATTACATGTTTTCGTTACATAAACAAATCGTTGTTTACAATAATGTGGTATTTTGTTTGTAAACTAGAAGCATTGTGCCAAGTACATTATTTATATGACATGAGGAAAATTAATAGTTATGTACACGGATAATAGGTTTTAATAAAAATAAAAGAAATAAATATTTGTGATACAGAAAAAAAAGAAACAAAAAAGGTTGATTATGTACCTATTCTAAGAAGTTTCTACATATTCGAGTTGAGTAGATAAGTTGCTAAATTCGAAGGAAAAGTTTTTAACCCATTTGGGACCAAATGCAAACTACACATAATTTAATAAAAAAAACTTTATTAACTCAATGATATGACGCCCACAAACTAACATCAGCAAAAAAAAATAAAAAAATATATTTAGAAGTATTAAAAAAAATGCCGTCCTTGATTGGGGACAACGGTCTCATGTGTAGTACTTTTCGAAGTAGTAACTGTTTTCGACACATAAGGTTCTAACGCATTATTTGCATTGATATCACAGTTTTTTTTATGACGAACTGCGTGTCGTAACAGATATTAACTAAATCTCTGCGGAAAATGTCTAAATCAATTTGATGTGTGGCGCCTATATTTTTTTGGGGGTAAAAATCATGCAATGCTTTTTCCACCTGGGGGACTCTTACTGGCTAAAAACCAACACGTTCCTAATTCTGCTTCAAGCCGAAGCCCCGGTGACCACCAAGTTATTCATAGTAGTCGGGCATCTGTCCCGCTGCGCCATCTCGATCTAAGGCGGTCTGATCTGCACTTTGAAGCACGCGCGTAACACCACGCATCTTACAGATAAGTACAGGTCTGATTCTGGGCGGCGATCTGTTCTTGCTACTATGACTGCTTCGCAGAAAAAGATGTTTTCCAGTTCCCCTCGCTCCGCACCACAGCCAGAACCTAAGGTGGACGTGGAAGATTATCTCGTCGTCGATCACTTCCCTGAAGACACGGCGGTGGTCAACGTATACAGGGCATAATGCTACTCTATCCTCTGGGTGGACTTCGCTATGACGAAACCAGAATACAGCTGGAGGAAATGCTGAATTCTGATATCGGATGCGACGCCTGGTACTGTAGGTGGACTTTTGCATCTTCGGTCTTGATGCCCATCAGATTTTAGAATATGAACGCTTAAAGATACGGCGGAATTGGTGATGCTCTTCATAAATTAGCGTCTGTTGTCACCAAGTATTAGCTATAACAAAGTTTAGCCTATAGGTGACCTTTATAAATTGGAAAACAAAATACAAATCAGGTATAAATGTTTTAAAAATATACTACAGATGTGCCCATTGTCCCCATACGGGGACACCATCATTTTTTCTAATTTTCCCCTAAGCGGAATTAAAAGTATAAGGAAATTCTTCAATATTGTTTTAATTGACACTATAAGCAAGCAATAATCACAAAAAAGTTTTATAAATCTTCATAATAACGTACTACAAAACGCCTCTGCTTTCGATAATAATTCCCATTTCACTTCCTCTCGATAAAATTGACAATATGACCCCTTTTTTGTAGCAATTTGTCAAAAGTTCTAATAATTTTAGGAAAGTACACTACTCCTTATTATAAATACCCATGAAATATGAAGATAGCTAAAATAATTAATAACCAGCGGGTAAAAGAAAACCTGTCCCCATATGGGGACGGCGGATCCAAATGGGTTAACATCACTAGTAAAGGCGTTGCGCAGACAGTTCACTAAAATGTCGAAAGAAAGTGAACGCAATAGCCGGCGACAACGAACATGCTGCTGGCAGTTTGGTTCAGGCAGTATGCTCAGATGCCTTGGCCTCGGCGCTCGCACAAAACGCGGGAAGCGGATGACGCGCGAAATTCCATTTTGTAAACGCGAAACGTGAAATAAAATTCAATTAAATACATAATGAATATGTAATGAATAAAGCTTGTCCTGAATAATAAATAAATAAACGTTTTAAGTGACAATTTGTACTTGGACTTTGTGATTTAGTAAAAATGAATTTGTCAGGTGAAGCTAGTAGTGGGCCGCGTGTTTTGACCGCTCGTCACATAAGTGCGGACATATCCCTTCCCGAAACGAACAATGAAATAAATTCCACCCTCCTGTGCCACAGTTATGATCTAGATCCTGACTTTGAAACCTATTTTGCAGGTAAATTATGTTGTGATAATAGATATTTATTACCGAGTTACCGGTATTAAATGTTACTTAGATAAATTTGCACGTTATCTATTTGAAGCGGAGTATTTAAGTCTAACAATATTTTATTTTATTTTACTTCTTAAGTAAATAGGTATTCCATAATTCTCCATAGGTAATTATTTTTTTAAATATTGTGTAAGTGTAAATTTTTTTATTCCATTTATTACCTACAGCAAATGCAATGCATATAACTGATATTTTATCATAATGATCTACAGACCCCTAGTAAAAATTGTCAAGTTAAGGTATCTTTCAAAGAAAGGCAAGAAGATTAAGTTGTTTTTAGCTTATCTAACTAACACAAATCTATTTTATACACATTTTTTATGGAAAATACATCATATTATCCACCAAACACACTAACAAAAACATAATTAGGCATTGTGAAATAGGCCCTAAAAATACAAAATATCATGTACCTACACCTCAACACGAGGCTTATCGACACACATTTAGAAATAGCATAAGTAGATTCCCACGATAGCAAAACTTATCTCGATGTACATAATAACCAAATAAATAATAACTCGGTGAGTAGGTACATAGGTACTAAAGTTCCTACGTCAATGTGTATTTCCGTTCAATCAAGTACGTATTTATTTTATTTTATTTCACCTAAATAATGGTGTCTAGCGGCGGATTTGTTTGAAAAAATAGAATTTTAATTTGACAACAGTTTCATATATTTACACAAAAAATCCTGACTCCAAACTGGGCCTTAAAATGTCGTTACAAATAGCCAAAAATAGTTTTCATCATCAATATCAGTCGGAATACATAAACTGCTGAACAAAGACATCCCTTTTCGGAGGGAGATTGTCATAACTCCCACTCAAACTTGGTAGGCGAAGAAAATACGCTTAACTCTGTTAAAATAGTTTTAATGAAGCTAAAAATAACAACGTCGATTTTCATTAAAGATTTAGAAATCGCCTCTTTTGCCTTGTATCCTATTTTTAGCCCTTATGTATATGCAAGAATAGCCAGATAAATCAAGGAGATAAATGTCTCCATGTGGTCCCATCAGTAAATTCATACAAAAATAATTAGTTTAGTAAGTCTTAGGGGTTTTAGGTAGTGATAGAGAGTAGAGAATGCTGTTGCCATAATGACATTATCATCATCATCATCATCTTCATGAGCCCGTTTTCGTCCGTTGTTGGACATACTATATAAGCATCTCTAGTAACAGTAAACTTAACTGACTTCAGAAGTCCACCCACTTGTCTTAAAACGATTAAAGATACAAATTAGAAAAAAACAACAGTGCTATAAAATAAATCATAATAATCTTAAAACATAATAATTAATGTAAAGCAACAATTTCCTACAAAGAACAACGATAAATAAAAATAATAAAAAGAGCGTTCCCTCATTTTATAGGGTTACTTGACTTATAAAGTTCAAGGGAATCATTTTAAGTATTTATGAGATAAAACACAATCGAGTTACTGCTTTATCTTGTCCTTTTATTTAAGTTAAAGTAGCGACGTTTTCTGCAAAGTAAAATAGACCTACATTGCAATTGCAAAATGTAGGCAAGTAATGACAGACTATTATAAAAATAAGCCGGGTCCTTGAAGGACGCAATTTGTACACCACAATAAAGCTGACTTTAGAATGTTGTGAAGTTGTGCAGGCGTAAAGTCCAAGCGTGATTAAGCTCCGTCACCGTCAGTCACACGCACACTGGTATTACAATTTAAAATCACGCAACTGTAGGTTTTGTATGTTATTAACATTTTGATGCCGCAGATACTAGGAATATTTATAGTGCCTGATATACGAATGATACAGAGACCATGTATTTTTTTTTTATAATATGATTTTCGCTAGTAAAGCTTTTCACTTTTTACAGCCTACTAATTTATTGGATTAACAGCTATTCTTTCAGTCATAAAAGCTGGTAAAATTAGTGCGTTCACTCCTAGGACTCATAAAAATTAAGCATGTTGATTGTTGACGTTGTCAACTATAACAGGTTATATCGAAGGAACCGTACTCATTTTGAATTAAAACCACTTTACAGTTGTCCAAACAATGACAGTGTGCCATGACCTGAGACTTAGGAATAGTACTTGTACTCGGAAAGTTAGCAAATATACGTCATTGATAAGATTTTCAGGTATTAAACTTGTATTTATTCAAACTGTAACTGTTTATGCAGATGTCTTTTTGAACATTTGGCATATCTTGGTGCCATCAGATATCTTTGTCTTTTAAGCATACCTACTTACACTTGTGTCAACTTTATTGTTAAAATACAAATAATTCTTATTGTGAAAAATTATGACAATATTAATTATACATAATTATGTATATTTGAGTAATGCGAAAATTAGGGTTAAGACAAGCGAAATCAACTCTCATATGTATGGAAAGTTTTGTTGTTTTCAATTTGTAGTACCTAAATATAGTTTAAATAAATAACAGTCCAGAGTCAGAATACAGTTCCATTTTTTCTTAACTTATGTAAACGTAAGTTACTGAAAAAATAATACTTCATTTCTAAATGTATTCCAAATAGTACCTACTGAGATCTTTTTATTGTTTTCAAATCAAGTGTCTATACCATAGATATTTTTGTGGTCCATACAATGTTTTTCTACGCCTATCTGCAACTTCTTCAAGTCATCGTCACACGTAATAGCTTTCCAATCCCATACGTCCGTATATCGCGGAACAAGAACATTATTTTTGAAGTACCTAATAACTTCCTATAGCGAGCATGGCATGTTATCGAGAAAACTATCACCATCATCATGGAGAAGATTGTTTTTGCAAATCAATGTACCTATTTACAAAAAATTTAACACAATGAAGATAGAATTCGTACTGTTTGTAAACTATTTCAGGTACTGTTGGTAAACTAGTCCGAAACTGTATTCAGTTCGCTTTTGTTTACAGACTGAGGTAGATTTTACGTAGATAAAGCTTACGAAAATAGTTTTTTGCTTACTGAGATAATAATTATCCTTTGTATCCCTTGTTCAAAAACAAAAGTTCGAGTCAGGTATTATGGACTGAACGAAGAAACACAGTGAACAGTAAACATCTATCCCTAAAATGCTTTTGTTTAAATACATACATATAGGTACATTTAAGTGTGGGAGAGCCATGCTTCGGCACGAATGGGCCGGCTCGACCGGAGTGATACTACAGCCTCACAGAAAACCGACGTGAAGCAACGCTTGCGTTGTGTTTCGTCGTATGAGTGAGGTTACCGGAGGCCCAATTACCCTCCCCTTTCCCAATCTCCCCAATTCCTGAATCCCCAACGATCCTCAAACTCCTAATCCCCAAAAGGCCGGTAACGCACCTGTAACGCCTCTGGTGTTCCAGCTCTCGCACCTGTTTCCCATGAGGGTAGGCAGTGACTATGGAACACCAGTTGCAACGGTTCTTACATACCTCTTTCGCTTCCTCAACATCATCTTCCTCATCGTATCAGTCATATCAGTCGGTTAATAGTGCTTTTAATTTGACCATTTTTTAATATATCGCCGATTAGAGATTGATATTTAAAGACCTTTGGTTAGTATTATACATATGTATAATGCTCATTGTGATCCCCATTCTCAGCTTTGGTAATTATGGCAATAATATCTTTAATTACGTCGATTGCAATACACTGCAAGTGTTACGTAGAACTCAGAGGCCTATGGGTACGTGGTTGCAATAGTTGCAATGCGCTCTTTAAGCCCAACAACGCAACGCATGGTGGAAAGTTGCATAACTTTCATACTCCACTTAATTGCACATGTGTGAACGATCCTATTGCTTACATTTGCAATATAATGTAGCAAGCATTTTAAAGTTACCATTAAGAGCAATATACTGTTTGCCTAGTAGCCTATTTCTACAATAATTAGCTAATATATGGAGCTCCAGATATTCCACTTTCAGATTTGTGAAAATCTTATTGATGACGAATGATTTATTTCTTTTAAACCTAATACGAAAATATCTATATTTAAAAAATAGGACTTCGAGTAACAGTCTATTTTTTTATTAAATTAATAGGTACCGCTTTAATTAGCTATTGATAAGTAAACAGTCGTATTTTATTTCAAACAAACAAACTTATTAATTATTGTTTCCATTAATTACAATTCACTGCCATATCTATTTAGTTTGCACGAAGTCGTTTCCCTGAAGTCAATTTGGCCAATTGCGGTCCTGATTGAGACAAGATCTTTGTAATTAAGACTAAATTATTAATTAAACGCGCTTCATACTTGAATGTGATGTTTGCTAACTACAATAATTCAATGTCAGAGTCATTGTCTTCATTATTTATTTTATTGTCTTGTGATAAAAATAATATTGGTTGAGAAGGTTCCGACTACGACGTTTAAATATTTGTTAACTAAAGTGAAATGTGTAAAATATTGGTGGAATAATGTTCTTAATTTACATAGATAGAAGGAAAAGATACTTATTTTATTTGTACTTACCGAAAAAAAAATACTTCACTCTTTTCACCCATGGACCAGGAGACCTGCCTAGCAAAAAATTAGTCTGTTTTATTTTTATTTTATATATTTGATGGGCCGAAGTTTGACCACTATCTCGCCTGGTGATAAGCTATGATGCGGTGTACGATGGAGCATGTCCGCCCATAAGCAACCTGCATACCTAGTCTATATACCTAGATAATTATTAAGTATTAATGTTTGACAAACTTCTTAAACTTTAAACTCCTTAGGTGTTCCTTGAATCATCAGGATTATTGAATTAGGTGATCAGTCTGATTGTTTGAAAAATGAAACACGTTGGTAGTCGTATGTTTGGTAGGTATATACGTTACTAAATTAAAACAAAACAGTCATAAAATTGTTTAGATGACGGTTGTATGTAAAGTGTTTTTTACACAAAACTATTAATCTTATTGATCAATCATTAGGCTGAATTACTTATTTTTTTCATCTCATAATGTCGGACTCCATTAATCTAAATGAAGAACAGGGAAGTAACTTATAATAAGTCGGACTGTTTTATAGAGGTACAATTATTATGAAAAAAATACGACCAGTGTCTTTGAGTGTTTGTTTTGTATTCCCGTGTTAAACTGAATGTAGGTATTACAATATAGTCGTATTTATTAATTATTTTCGCTCCACGAAATCCACGATCATTAAACGAATGACATCACGCCTTTTATTCCCCGTAGGGATGGGCATGCATAGCAAAGTGCACTCATTAAATGTAACACTCACTTTTTGCCACTTGTTTCATGAGTACAGAGTACCGTACCCACCCATATAATTTTCTGAGTAATCCCTAAAAAGAAAAAAGACAACTCCCAGTAATATCTCTTTCTTTTTTCTTTTCCTCCAATAACACTTTAACTGCCAAGCTTAAAATGGTGACTGAGAAAGTCAAACCTCCACTAGCATCAGGCACCGTTGACTGACATGGTGCTCTAAGGGTTAAAGAGACAGTTCAAAATTCATTTATCATGACTAATCCCATTTTTTTTTTTTTTTTTTTAAGGGGGGAAAATCATCGAATGACTGCCCCCGCCTGGGTGAGGCGGGAGGGAGTGTCAGACTCTTACTGACTAAAAACCACCCCGTTCCTTCTCCTGCACGTCGAGCCGGAGCCCCGGTTACCCGTTAGGTTCTCCGCGACTCCGAATCGGCATCGGCCCTATTGGGCCCCATCTGTGGTGGTCTGATGGCTCTTTGAGGCGCGCGCGGAACGCGACGCGCCGCACGCTCGGGTCTGTTTCTGGTCGGACGGGGAGCCACCCATGCTCGCCGTCCGCAGGCCCGCGCTTACGGTGGCCGGAGATCGTCCCGCGATCCCCGACGCCCGGTGTGTCCTTCGCGATGGCTGGGTTGCGAGGAGGCAGCGCTTCGCTGCCTCACGCGTCCCGCCTCCTCCTTAGCTAGCATGACTGCTTCGCAAAAGGAGGAGACGGCATCCCAATCCCCCTCGCTCCGCATCATGGCCTGCACTAGGCCCGGACGCGAGAGGTCGCCATCGCCGATCACTTCCCTGAGGACACGGCGGTGCCCAGCCCACGAAGGGCATTCTCCCACCGTGTGTTCCACCGTGTCCTCAGGGCGGTCCTCGCAGTGATGACACCCGGGCGTTTCCTCCCGCCCCATCAGACACAGGTACCTCCCGAAACTGCCATGTCCGTGAGGACCTGCGTCAGGCGGTAGGTGAGGACGCCGTAGCGTCTCTCAAGCCACTCCTCAAAGAGGGGACTTACCGCTGCGATGGCAGCGAGCCCAGCCCTCGGTTGCGACAGCCGTTGCCGCCATTCCGCCATGAGATCGCGCCGGAGCTCATCCCGCCACGCACTTATCTGGCGCGGCAGCGGAGTTTCGCCCCGGCGACGTGCCTCCGCGCGCATGCTGTGCACGCGCGCGAGCACCTTCGCCTCCAGATCCCACGGCGGTAATCCGGCAAGGAGGTTCGCCGACTCCCCAGAGATCGTGCGGTATCCGCGGATCATTCGGATCGCCATGACCCTCTGTGCCATGAGCAGCGTCCGAGCGGGACGCCGCAACAGGTTAGGCGCCCAAACAGGGGCGCCGTAGAGGGCCATGGACCGCACGACCCCGGCGTATAACCTCCGGCAGGAGGCGTTTGGCCCCCCGAGGTTGGGGAGGATGCGTTTAAACGCAGCCCCCGTCCTCTCCAACTTTGGAGCCAAACGTCGGAAGTGTTCTATGAAGTTCCACCGACTGTCGAGGACGAGTCCTAGGTACTTCATCGTCGTCTCGACGCCGATGGTAACTCCTCCCGCCGTTATTTGGGACCCACCCGGAGGTGGCGCGTTCCCGCGGCCATGAAAACACATGGCCTCGGACTTGTGGAGCGCCACCTCGAGTCCCAACTGCCGGATTCTCTCAACGACTGTCGCAACCGCTGTCGCCATTAAGTCGGCCGCCGCCTGGTGTGACCTCCCGTGCGCCAGCACCAGCGTATCGTCGGCGTAGCATATAGATGACTAATCCCATAGGACCCAATGAACAAGAGAAAATTCTTTGAAATACATTTTTGTACAAACCTTTAAATAGATATTTTGTACCTAAATATTAAACAATTCATACTTAAAATAGATCAGTAGTAGTAGCAATGTGAATGTTATTCAACACATAGGTACTCATTCGGTTTAGTGTTACATTACATAAAAGTTCGTTGCACTTTGTAGCTCGCTACGCGTTTTTCCACCTAAGCAACTTGTTCATGTGAATATAGTACGGAATGTCAAATTTTTTTAGGGGTAGGTTGCATATAAAATGAATCAATTTTATTGGAATACAGACCTTCCAAACGTTTAGAGACTACTCTACCTTTCCAACTCCTCGTTTTTCCAAACAATCATGGTACTCTTCCTTCGGACAAGGCAAATAGCTTCATTGGGGGACCAGCGCCAGACATTTGTATCTTCAAATGTTTATTCGTTGTCTTTAAAAGTTATTTATTGGCTTATTGAAATACCTAAATCATAATTTGACTTACCATGTGTATTTAAAAAGTACCAAGATCCATCTAAACGAATCTAGAAATGTTCCTGCAGTTTTGCGACCAAAACAAACTGTTGTTGTATTTAAAAATGGTTTTTACTTCCTATAAAATAATTACACTGCTAATGTACCCTTCTTCGGCTTTAGGGACCGGTAGTAAATTACTTTTCATATAATTTATTTTTACCATGACATATACAGGAATATACAACAGGTCGATTATTCATTGTCAGCTACTTTAATGGGCAAAAAATGTGTCGGACGGTGCGGAAATGCACATTTTATCTTTATGTATTTACATACAAAGGTATAAGGTGATAAGAACATCATAATTAACTGTGTAGGGTTACGTTATTATCGATCGAATGTAAAATGAATATAGGGATGATTTTATCATCGTCAAACCACCAAATAATATGAATGTTATAGGTAGATATAATGAATTATGAAACACAAATGTCTTGATTTCAAAGCAAAATTTTTAAATGTAAAGTAAATTATTTTACATCGAAACAGGTTAAATGTTGCTTAATTAAAATACGATAAAAATCAATACTTTAACATAACTAGAAAATTTTTTAATTAATAGTATTACTTATTATTTAAATTAAAAACAAAGTGAACGGTAAATTGGAGCTGTACTTAGTTATCGCATAATTTGCATTAGTTGCTTTTTAATTAAATATTTTTGGCAAATAAATATGTATTAGGTACCTATGTACAGGCACTAGTCACTAGGCAGCGATAAAGAAAAGTCGTATGACGAGATTCTGTCTTTCATGTATGCCTGTAGATTGAAGATACTTTTGATTTGCAAAAAATAGCTTTGATAACTTAAACAGTCATGGATTAATTCAACAAAAATATTCGTGATGATATAGTGCCTGCTTGCTTAATCTAAGTACTTAAATGAATAGATAGCTATACTCGGATACTAGGTGAAGGAAAGAGAAAGTCGTTTAGAACATGTTTTACCTCAGTATTTATGTATCTATATATATAAATCTTAAATCTATATATATAAAATTCAAAGGTGATTGACTGACTGACTGACTGACATAGTGATCTATCAACGCACAGCCCAAACCGCTGGACAGATTGGGCTAAAATTTGGAATACAGATAGATGTTATGGCGTAGGCATCCGCTAAGAAAGGATTTTGATAATTTCCACCCCCGGGGGGTAAAAAAGGGGATGAAAGTTTGTATGAAACTTTGTCAGTGTTTAACTGATCAGGTTGAAATTTGGCATGCAGATAGATGTTATGACGTAAACATCCACTGTGAAAGGATTTTGATAATTTCCACCCCCAAGGGGGTAAAATAGGGGTTGAAAGTTTGTATGAGACTTTGTCAGTTTTAAACCGATCGTGTTGAAATTTGGCATGCAGATAGATGTTATGACTTAAGCATCCGCTTTGAAAGGATTTTGATAATTTCTACCCCCAAGGGGGTAAAATAGGGGATGAAAGTTTGTATGAGACATTGTCAGTTTTAAACCGATCGGGATAAAATTTGGCATGCAGATAGATGTTATGACGTAGGCATTCGCTGTGAAAGGATTTTGATAATTTCCACCCCCAAGGGGGCAAAATAAGGGATGAAAGTTTGTATGAGACTTTGTCAGTTTTAAACGATCGGGTTGAAATTTGGCATCCAGATAGATGTTATGACGTAAGCATCCGCTTTGAAAGGATTTTGATAATTTCCACCCCCAAGGGGGTAAAATAGGGGATGAAAGTTTGTATGAGACTGTCAGTTTTAAATCGATCGGGTAGAAATTTGGCCTGCAGATAGATGTTATGACGTAGGCATCCGCTGTGAAAGGATTTTGATAATTTCCACCCCCAAGGGGGTAAAATAAGGGATGAAAGTTTGTATGAGACTTTGTCAGTTTTAAACCGATCGGGTTGAAATTTGGCATCCAGATAGATGTTATGACGTAAGCATCCGCTTTGAAAGGATTTTGATAATTTCCACCCCCCAAGGGGGTAAAATAGGGGATGAAAGTTTGTATGAGACTGTCAGTTTTAAATCGATCGGGTGGAAATTTGGCATGCAGATAGATATTATGAAGTAGGCATCCACTGTGAAAGGATTTTGATAATTTCCACCCCCAAGGGGGTAAAATAGGGGATGAAAGTTTGTATAAGACTTTGTCAGTTTTAAATCGATCGAATTGAAATTTGACATGCAGATAGATGTTATCACATAGGCATTCGCTAAGAAAGGATTTTGATCATTTCCACCCCTAAGGGGGTAAAATAGGGGGTGAAAGTTTATATGAAGCTTTGTCAGTTTTACACCGATGCAGATGAAATTCGGCATGCAGGTAGATGTTATGACGTAGGCATCCCCAAGTAAGGATTTTGATTATTTCCACCTCCAATGGGGTAATGTAGGGGATTAACGTTTGTATGAAGCTTTGTCAGTTTTACACCGATCGGGTTGAAATTCGGCGTGCAGATGGATATTATGACGTAAACGTCCCTTTAGAAAGGTTTTTGAACATTCTCACCCCAAAGTGGGTAAAATAGGGGGTGAAAGTTTGTATGATACTTTGCCAGTTTTAAATTGATCGGGCTGAGACTTTGCATGCATAAAGTTGCTATGACATAGGTATCTCCTTAGAAAGGATTTTGATAAATTCCACCCCTAAGGGGATAAAATAGGGAATGAGAGTTTGTATAAATCTTCTTAGCCATTGAATTTAGAATCATTGATTCTTTTTGAATTAAATTCGGTAAAACGATGATTTGGGACCTGGGTAACGTATGATAGTTTTTTCACAGATGTCTCACGAGAACGGGAACTATGCGTCAATGCCCCAGGACTCTCTAACTCTTAACCACTGAACTTATTCTAGAGAGATTCGGTACAACAATAGTCGATAGAATAATTTTTATTACTCAAACCTTACGTGATTGGGCACTGTACTGGTAAGATCCCTGCGGGATTATTTATTTATTGAAACTACGATAAATCATTTCAAAATAGGTAAATCTTACTTGGGCACTGAATTGATTTTGGTTAATTCTGTCAGAAGTCATTAATCTACGCGGACGAAGTCGCGGGCAACAGCTAGTTTTCCTATAAATGTCGTCATTGGGTCAACAACAATTGCCAATTGTTTTTCTTCATATTTTCTTTATTGCAAATGCCTACTTACCTTCGTTCTGGTAATTTGAACTTTATTTAAATGGCATTTTATAGCGGATGTATAAAAGGATAAACAATTGTGTTCCCTTAAGTGTGTAGGTATAACGTTTTTTAACGCGGGCACGTGAGAAATAAATAAGAAGAGTATCGCAAAGGTTGTTTTACACACAAAGATTATCTACAAAATATTACTTCAATTGTTATTCCCAGTTACTCTAAAGTTAATCTGTGGTTAACATACATTTAGTTACAATACGATTTTTTTATATTATTTATTATAATAAAAATATTTGATGGACAAACGTTTGGCCACTATGTCGCTGGTGGTAAGTGATTGCCATTGCCAAAAAGTATGTCAAAGTAAATGGCCCAATAACTATCATTTAATGAAGAGAATAACACGAATTGTTCACCAAAAGCTTCGATTCCACCATTTTTGTTCGCTTCGTTCACGTTTACCAATGTTGCCATATCTAGGTATTGATCTTGATATTTTCAATGTCAACGTTAAAAATAATTTAGTAGGCATGAACCAGCTATTCAGGTACTTAATGAGAAAAAATAAACTTCACGAACGCAGGCCGATTTTATACGCTGCCGCTGTATTTCTTTGTGCAGCTTATAGCTTTTTGTTTTTTATTAATTTAACTTACGGGCGGTTACTGGAACTAGTCTGATACATACCTATGTAAGTACTATAGATAGTTTTCTGTCTATACCATAAAAATATTAAAAATTATTATAAGTACAACCTGTACTTAAACGGACCGCTCCCTAAACGTTGACGTAAAGAAATTGTTTTTACAATGATAATCGTTTTTGTTTTCATGTTATTCATCCAACATCAGCAGTGAGCAGTTGATTACAACTATTATTATACAAAAGAAACATTTAATTCCTTACTATTATGAAAATGAAATTAGTTTTTTACCATCACTCGTTTTCCGGGAGCTTACACCCTGTATCTATGGTCTATACAAAGATTTTAAATGTCAAACAGTCTTATTCAAGTTTTTGATCAAGGAATTACCCAAAGGAAACTAAAGTTCAAGGAATCAATTATGGATACCCAATTATACTTAATTTGTAAAAATCTACAGCTAGTGTCAGCCTGTAAACAGGTTCTTAGTGAAAACAATAGATAAGTTCGATTCATTACAATTTTTTATCATTTCAGAATATTAAAGAGCTGTTGTGGCGAGAATATTCAAAATGGCAGAGAACTTAGAACACTACTAGCTAGCTTTTTTTTTAAATTATATTAGATGGGACTGACGTTTGACCACTATCTCGCCTGGTGCTGGTGGTAAGCGATGATGTGGCCTACGATGGAACACGTTGACCCATAAGCAACCTATTCACTCAGGCCTTGAAGACACCCAGGTTATACTCTTCAAGAAATACAGACTCGGGCAAAGAATTCCACTCCTTAGCAGTACGCACAAGGAAGCTTAATGCGAAGCGCTTCGTGCGTGTGGGTGGGACATCTATCATGAATCGGTGACGCTTCGCCGATTGTTTTGTGGTACGATGATGGAAAGGATTAGGGGAAATCAAGTTGTGTAATTCCCCCCTCTCCGAAATTTATCTGGTAGAAGACTAAAAGGCTTGCAACCTTACGCCTGTGTTCGCTTAGAGCTTCTAGCTTCCCGTGGAATAAAGTACTGTATGTGTTATTCTAGACCATATAATCTATCGTTGTTCCAAATTTCATCCCGATCCCTTCAGCCGTTTTAACGTGGTTGTGTAACAAACATACAAACACTCAAACACAGCTTTTCGCATTTCTAATATGTATTAGTAGGATTCGTCAACCAATTCCTTTTTGGAATATTTTATTCATCATTAGATTTCAAGCATACATACCTAAAGTTACTATTTATTTATCGTATATGCAATATACAGGGTTACAGGGTTACAAGTCGACCTAAATCCTTTAAGAGGTTACCATACCACCTCTAATTTAAAGGTTAAAGTATATACCGTAGACTACCGTCTATAGTATAGACGGTCTATGGTATAGACTACCGTCTATAATATAGACTTTAAAAAATATCTTACTATGAAAATAAAACCTTGTCACAAATCTATTTCTGTTTTAATAATCCTTCGTCTACTACGCCTCCGTTGGTACCTATAGTCACTTGCAGTTGAATGGTTTTAAATAATAAATCAACTAATGTTCTACACAAAAATAGCAAAAAACAGAACAATATTGAGACACAAAACACAAAAAACAGGTGCAATGGACCAAAATGTGGAATTTTTATAAAAGTAATTCAAAGGCCGATATCTTTAGAAATGTTTAGATTGGGATATGGGGTTTCTTCGTCAAATCAGACTTACCCAACCCGTTTCCTCAAAAACCGCGTGTGGATTATCGATTTTATTAGTTCAAACATCAGTTGATATGTTTATTGAAGGGCAAAAATGCCGAAAGGTTACGTCGTTCTTATGTACACATGTATACAATTTACATAACAATATGTACATTCCTAATATCGAAGTAATTGACGCTAATCATTTATTGATCTTAATTCACAGTTTATTACCATAAGAATAGTAGTTATGTAAGCAGTTGGGTGTTCTCTTGTAGGATACGAACCTTGCAGATTGCGTGACCAGCTATAATAACATTGAGTAGGACAATACCTAGGTACTAGACTACTCAAGCAGGGCCTACGTCCATTTCAAATTCATAAGGAATGTTAATGAAGAGGTATACCATTAATAATCATGATTTTTGTGTTTTGTTTGTGTCATAACTATCGTGAGATACTAAATTAATTAGTCAATACGGTTTAATCACGGAAATGTTCATATTTCGACGATGTCGCGCAAGCTGATCATTATTATGAACCCCTCTCTAGGGTCGAAACTAGTCGGGCGGGTGGTGAGCAACGTTTTCGAGAGGAAGCAGTATTTCCTTACAAGCCATGGTTTCCCATCTATTATTCTCTTACAGCGTACATAAATGCATATTGACGTATATTACAATAAAACAATAACGTGCTTAAATGCGTTAATAGTCTATAGTACGTTATATTATTTACTGAGGAACTTAGTAATATTTTTCTTTTTTTCACAGCACTCCAGACATACGCTTGGGTTATATTTGCCTGCGGTCTTGCGGTGCTGCTCATCATATGTGCTTTATACGTCATCACACTACGGTCAGCGGTCAAGCACTGGCGAGACCAAATGCACCATGTAGCCGTCGTCTTAAGTATTTATCCCGTAAGTATTGAGTATTTTTACATCTTTTACATAACATTATATTAACCTTGGACAAAATAAACATTTAAATAATACTTATGCAAAATCTTTGATCAACAATTAAGGACTAACAAAGTTATGAGGTAACGTGAAGTGTGTTTTCTTTCTGATAACAAACTACGCAGTCTTTTTTGAACAAACTATTTTAGAAAAAAGTAAATTAGGTACTGAAATTAAGAGGAATATCATCTCTCGTTTTTATAAGCTAGTTGTTTAATGAACTACTTAGAGAACTTAGTTTTGCTATACACTATAGTTTGGACTCTTTTAAAAAGACTGCAAAATATTTTTCGGCGTCTGTACAGTGTACTGCATAGGTTTTTCAGCTATGGTAAACGGTGACTGTTTTCCATCAGGTGTACCGGAAGTTTTGCTTACCACCAGTGGGTATTATAACAAGTAAGTAAAATAAATCTGCGTAAGCACTACAGTAGTTAATTGCTTCAGGTGCGCAATATTTCATAGAATCTGATTCATTAAAAGCTCTTAGTAACTATATAAAATAGAGAGGTCCATTTTTGTCCAATGTCATATCATATGTCGTATCCACGTTTAATTGGTGACATTTCCTTAGGGCACGCAAATTTGATTAGTTTTTATGAGTCAGGCGAATGGTTTCCGCACGAATGGTAACACGCAGAAATATAAACGCAACCACCCTTGGTCGAGGTTACGAGGTTTGGGGGGAAAGCAACCATAAGAGGATGACCTTGAACACTACCATTATAACAACATCAACACTCGTTAGGTCTCTACTATGTAATTACTCCAAAGGGGCATGCAGACGTGTGTTAAATGTGGAACCCTCTTAAATGTTCGTTACGTTAGCGTGGGTGAGCTTACAGTCATGTAGGTACGGCGCGTTATACATAGTTTAAGATTACAAATGTTGGTAAAAAAAAATATAACAACAATAGTACTCGATCGACGAGGTCTACCTACTACAACTTAAACTATTAACGATTTCTTAAATAAATCACATTTCCTTATGGTGTTGGCGAAAATAGTCGCAAGTCATCGCTACCAATTTTATTTTAACTAATTTAAAAGCAGAAGTTTTTTTGGGCAAAATGAGTTTGAACTAACATGTGACGTGTTTTCTGAGTGATCGTTCAACCGTGACATTTTTAAGTAGTTCGTTGTATTAGGTTTATTTCGGCGATCAAAAATTTACTGACAGAATGAAACAGTAGCTAAATCGGACAGAAGAAGAAACACTTATGTTTAGAAGGAAGAAACACTTGTTTTGCTTGCCGTTAGTGTCGATCTAACTGTGCATAGAGAAACTTATATTCAGGTCCATACGACCATTTAATGAAGTAACTGTTCTTGGAAGTACGTATACTTTTAGGTTTTCGATATCAATTTACTTCATATACACAAATTGACAATGTCTCAATCGATATACCAGGCACTTGTTGACTTGTTCTTTATTCATATTGGCCCAATGACGTGCTAAGCGAGAACTAGACGGTATCGAATAACCAACCACTTTTCGTAATTAATTGTTGGTAAACCAATCATCAACCTGATAAGGTTTCTATCGAACCTTAAGTAAACTGTTCTTTGACAAAGTTTGCTGAACAAACATGTCAATTTATCAGCTTTTAGTGTGAAAGGTTGAAGGTACAAAGAAAGGTGTGTTACAAAGCAAACATTTCTATTTTTATTAACGTTTTTTTTTCTAATCGAATTAAACTGTTGTCTTATATTATCAATGACGTTGAACAGATAATATATATAAATTAAATATCCTTTCTTTTTCTCATTAGATATTATTATTTCTCTTTAGTACTGGTAGTACATACTCTCTCGTTCTCTCTCTTGACACAGGTCCAGACTTCATTTAGAAAATCAATGGTAGCTAAGTAAAGCATATGACTCGAGATTGCCATTTTATTGAGGGTGGTCAATACAATGATTGTTTATTTTGTGAATCGACAAGAATCGATCAGACTTTTGTTGAATTTCTCAATGTTGAATTAAATAGAAAAACTTGGTGGTCAAACTGCACTCAAATAAGCATGATTGTATTCCGACAATGTAAAGTCATCTTCTAGACATAGGTGTTAGGTATATTTGTAATTGTTTCATAAATCTATATATATAAAAGAAAGTCGTGTTAGTTACACCATTTATAACTCAAGGACGGCAGAATATATTTGGCTGAAAATTGGTAGGGAGGTAGCTTAGAGCCAGGAGACCGACATAGGATACTTTTTGACCAATTTTTTTTTACTTTTAACCGAAAATCACGAACGGGGACGGGAAAAAATGGGATTACGCGTACGAAGTCGCGGGCAGAAGCTAGTATACAATAAAGGTATAAATATCCTTCATTTTACGTAATTCTTAACCTTGCAACAATAATGTGTGAAGCTAAGTACTTGACCGCAAAAGTTTTGAACTTGTTATTGCATTTTGAAACCAGATTCAAAATATACAAGGTTGAATTACTTTTACGGGGACTTTGATGCGAAAGGAAAATAATGAAAGAATTTATTACTGAAACTGCAGTTTAGAAATTATAATTTATTTCAAAGTGAGTAGCGAGATATATTTATGTTACGTCAACCGAAAATTATTTTAGACTAGAATAGATCTTACCTACCCGCATAGCAAAAGATGAAAGGTAATACCTTCAGACAGTTTTAAATAAATCCATAGCGTTAGCTCAGCTGTCTTTAATAATAAAATTAATATAAAATATGATACGTACCTAGTAATAAATAATCAAAATGACGGAAAATAATACTTAAAATTGGAATTAAGCAACGCAACGTGTTGATTTGATTTTGATGTATTTTTTATATTTTTAATTAGGAAAAACACTAAAAAACAGGATATTTATTGGACGAACAATAGTTAATTAAACAGTGTCCTGTATTGCTATTAATTTTGCTCATCATCATTTATTGCGTTTGTTTTCCTAGTTCACACAAAATCATGCTGTAGTTTCCAATAAAAAAGGATTGAGTGGAATGTATGTACCTAATTCCCGTATTATAGGATATGATCAAAGATCAAATTGCTATGTTCCAGGTTCTTTTTAATATTTTATTAGGGCTACCTAGATCAGGGGTTTAGTTCAGTTTACTCTTGAATCCAATTCCGATCAATCGACATTGGTATTGTGTAATTTCGTACTCTTGAGTTACAACACTAGCGCCCATTGCATTTGGAGTCGCGGACAACCTAACGGGTAACCGGGGCTCCGGCTCGACGTGCAGGAGAAGGAACGGGGTGGTTTTTAGTCAAGAGTCTGACACTCCCTTCTGCCTCACCCAGGCGGTAGCAGTCATTCGATGATTTTCCCCCCTTAAAAAAAAAGCGCCCATTGCATTCGTATTGCGTGGATATTGAACGAACTAAATGGTATTGAGTTTGGCTTCATATTCCGTACTCTGAATGCTATTTTAACATCTACGAATTCTACGATAAGGGTTGTATAGTTTTGACATTGAATAATTATTGAGATTTTATTAGATTTAAATTGCATTGACATTGAGATTGGTTTCAAGACTAAGCACCAAGATCGTGTGTTAAATAATCAGGCCCTAATTTTCGTGTACTTAATTATTGTAACACAAGATTATTCTCATGGTTAAATGACCCGACGACTTATTTCCTTAATTTAATAAAAAAAAATACGATATTATTTTTATCAGTGTATTATTAATAATAAAGCGTATCTAATTTATTTAATATAATAAACAACAATTAATTCATAAAAGAAACGGTAACAATAAGTTATGATTAATGTCATCTACCTACTTATCTAAGAAAAAAACGTGAATGTGTTCGTTTTTATAGACCAACAAATAAACAATCTCATTAAAAATTACATCAAAGAGATTGAATTTAATTTTTGTATTTAAACTGTAGTTGAATAAACTAGACATGGGTTGTTTTTTTACACTGAGAAATGCATCTCATATCTTTAGAAGAAAAAATACAATCTATTTTCAAAGTCGTCCTAAATAATATACACAATATTGAATATCATAATGATTCAGCAACTATTAGATAAGTATTATAAATAACCTAATATGTATATCTATATTGAATCATGTTAATAGATCCTTGTGGTAAGTAGGGTACAATTGGTTCGCGACACCGTCCACCGCTGTGGGTCATTGTTGCGTAGGCGCTGTTTTGTAATCACTTGGCGACGAATACCGATCTCCGATGGCCGTCATCGCGAATTTGTTCAAAAAGTCTTTTAAAAATCGGGTTTACATTGACTCGCATGTATTAACTGTGGATATGACATATGAATTAGTTATGTATAGTCAAAAAAGTTATGTTGAGTAAAGAGACATTCAAAGTGCACCTTATAGTCTTAATATAAGTGCATAATATGGACCATGTAACTTTATATTGTTGTGGTGCATGGCGGAATGAAGATGACAAGGCATTGTGTTACAAATTGATCATTGTTAAAATTTGGGCTAACGGTAGGTTAGTTTATGACACATAATATGATGTGCATAAACTTATTGATGATGGACCAAGTATTTAAAATCTTGATGGAATGCCACATAAAGTAAAGATGAATGCTTCGTTTACTCGTTGCTAAAATGGTCCCATTCACATCATCATCAACAGCCTATAAATGCCCACTGCTGCGCAAAGTCTCTTCTCACACGGAGAAGGTTTGAGTATTAATCACCACGCTTGCTCAATGCGTGTTGGTGATTTCAAACTTATAATTAGAAATTATAAGTCCAGGTTTCCTTGCGATGTTTTCCTTCACCGTTTATCAGTGGTGTCTAAATAATCTTAGAAAGTACATATGACTCGGAAAAAGTCACATTGGTACTTGCCGTTGGTAGGTTTCGAACCAGCACCCTCATGTATGAGAAGTGCGTCATAAACCTCCGGGCCACCACGACGTACCTATCACAAGTACCTACAATTTCCAAGGGGTCTTGAATTTTTTATAACCGTTAAAAGTGGGAGGGAGTTATATTCGTTTAATTAATAGGTGCACCACTCCAGGGATCCTAATCTGAATAATTTTGCTGCGTAATCCGAGCCTATTTGTTAACGTTTCTGAGATGCAGCAGATTTATTGTTTCGGCGTTTAATTTGTTAATTAGCTACTATAGGTTTTGTTCATACTGCTACCTACTATTATTTATAGTGAATGGAAACGCGTTTCGGATTTGTCCGAATAATTAAATTTAAACCACGAGGAAAGTTTTATGAGATTAGTGTGTTTCGGTTAAACCTAACAAAAATTATGTAGTTTCTTGTTCTAAACCCTGTGGGGAAAACATCTAACCAGGCATGATTTTACTTGTTAAATTTTAAGTAATTATACTGAAATAATAAATTTGTTAATTTATTAACGGACGAGATCGTTACAAAATAATTATCTTACAATTCGGGTCAAAATCAAAAGTCCTTGTAGATAAAGTGCAACCTTTGTTAAGCTTGTGCAAACAGCAGCAAATCAAAGTACTCCAATTTGTCCAATTTCCTCAATAGATTTTCGTCTTTATTACAAAGTTTTAAAATTGAACATTCAATGTATAAGAACGGCAATGTAAGGTATCTTGAAATGTAGGAGTCTGTACTTAGTAATAAATTAAAATACTTAGTTCAGAACAATGTATGTATGCGTGTAAAATAACAAATGAATTTGTAAACAATATCTACGTAAAACTGTTTTTTTATTTAGTTTATTTATAACGGACTGCTAAAATGCTTGTATTTGTATTATAATTATTATATTTATACATTCCTAATTTATTTTAAACGTGAGAATCCTTAGATTATCTAATTTTAAGATTTCCAGGTACCTACCTTTTTGTTGAAGTACCTTGGAATTATGTGTACAACGATTGTTATTTAATTTGCTAGTTATAGTACTAGGCACCTATGTCATACGAGGTATTATATAAAGTCATACTAATTACTCCCAAAAGAGGTAATAAGTTTTAGAGAGACTTTAGCTTAACATTATTTTGAAGAATATAGAAACTTAGAACATAAGCAGTGTTAATATTAATTACTTGATCATTGTTGTGATGTCGCCATTGATGAGATAACCAATATGACGTCAATGATCTGTAGTTTCGGGATCTGCTTAGTACCTATATGTTCTGTTACCGTACCGGATCAGTTATATTATGTTTGAAATATAATCAAAGTAAAAAGGCACTCTTTATCTTATACGACTTTACACTTCAGTATAAAACAGTATAAAAATGATTTTTTTTACTGAAATAAAATAAAAACCGTTAAAATAACGGGACTTAATGCACGTATGAAGTTTCGGCCAAATGTAGAGCTAGTCGCAGATTAAATAAGTAAGAAAAAATAAGTTACAGTTTTTAATGATATTCTAATTATGTGGATACAATTGATTAAGATCGTACTGATTAATTTTCAATAATTATGCTTTATTAACGATGACTGTGAATATAACGATTTGTGATACTTTGTATTTGAAACTATCGTTCTTGACCGATTTTAATACATTAACAATTTGTCTTGCGGTGGGAAAGACATCGAGTAAATAATTATTCTGACGCAGTCAGTACCTATGTGCAAGAACAATGATAGTCATTGTTTTTTAATTAAAGAAGCAACGAGAATATTTTGCGTAACATAACATCACGCCTTTTATCCCTGAAGGGTTAGGCAGACTGCTCCCGCCTGGGTGAGGCGGAAGGGAGTGTCAGAATCTTACTCTTACTAAAAAAAAAAAAAACTGCCACTGTACAATATAACGCCCACTTTTCACTATTTATGTTATGAGTCCCATGTAATCGGGGGCGAGTCTATTGCCATTGCCATACACCGGGCTCAATTCCAGACTCCGTCCTATTACTGGAAATTAAAAACAAAATCAGTAATACATTATTTTGCATTGCTTCTCAAAATAGGGTCGATCGTAATATTGCCTTCTCTGTACGAGAAAACAGTTAACAGTGGAGAATGTACTAAAATCTACTATAATCGATATCTAAGTACCTATTTAGCTACTTCTTGGTCAAGTAAACAGAAAACTTCAAGATTAATTTCTAGGTAAACTTCATCCCGCTTTTAACAAATATGTAAGGTAAACGGCCCAGTAACCGTGAAGTTTTGAACTTCCCTGACTTTGCATGCGCGCTAGGCTGAAACAAGTAGACTTATGAAAATAAATTTTATACGACTAGTTAGATAATTTAGTATACTTTTAATATATTATAATTCTAATAAACTTATGGAAATGTTAATTAACAATAAAACAAAAAAAATACAAAATGGGCTAACTGTACCAGTATCCGGTAGAATTGTACTAGTTACCGTTTTATTGTCCCGAAATCCGGCAATTTTAAGTGCAAATTTGAACTCTATTGCTTTACGTTAAAGTTCACAGAAATAAAATATTTTTAAATAAAAATAGTAGTGAAAACAATCAGGGTCTGTATTTAACAAAAAAGGCATGAATTGTTTTAATTTTTTTAATTAAAAAATTACATAAATTATTGGTTAACACTAGTAACATATTTTAATGGCATCTTCAGTAACCTTTGGTAAAAAAACATCACTAACTTAAATTTTTACATTTTAAAATAGAATTAATGGATTCCTCAAGGTGTGCCATAATAAAATAGTCTTCCACTTCTTTATACCACGATCTTAAACTGCTTTCTTGAACTAAATCACGGGTTTGCATTAGATTTTGGGCTACTCGCTGGCCTACTTCAGGGTGTCGCTTTATAATAAGGCTTCAAACCAGTGACGACCTGGTCTGCCATTTTTAAAAGGGTTTTTTCGCTTCAATTTTTTATAAAATACGCTATCTAACAACTGCGCCTTAGTAACAGGAAATCCACTATCTGCCATAAGAATTATCCATCTACTCAAATGATCTTCTTCTTCTTTTGATATAAAAATTGCGTTTAAAAAACCGACTTCAAAAAACCAAAAACTAATAACAAACAAAAAGTCAAAACTAAAAAGCAAAAAATAACGATTATTAGTACTGATAGGTTACCCACCCACTGATAGGTAAGAAGTCGGTGCCATAAGTTCCATACAAAATTATACCTTAATAGGTACCTAATTCACAATTTTTTGGACATTAAGTTATATCATTATGATATGAGTTTGGAATATTCAATAGAATAGCGGCTGCGTATTTTGTCGTCCAACGATGACCGTGGAAGCTGAAATTGAGGCTCCTTTTCTAACTGCGTCCATGGCCTTTAATATGGCCTTTTGTTTCTTAGTCATGGCTACCTGAAAGAAAATTAATACGTTTTTTTGCAGAAATTAGCAAAATAGTAAAAATACGAACTTTCAAACATATTTATTAAAAAATGTGTGGTAATTCAATTATTGTAAAATCAGGAGCACCGAGCTTTTTCTCGCTTTCCTCAATTTTAGCTGATGCCAAGCAGTAGCCATTTCCTGTAACTAAAGCGCAGATGTTGCATGGTGTTAAAAATAAAGCAATAAAACCCTGACAGACCAGGTTGTCACTGGTTTAAAGTAATCATACAGCAACACACAGAAGCAAGCCGACAATTGGCCCAAAATTAAACACAAACCCATGCGTTAGTTCAAGAAATCCGGAGTACTTTATTATAAGACAACTCAGGCAAGCAAGCAGCTCGAAGCTTTTTACGGACACCAGAAGTCCAACTTGGAAAGGTATAGATCCCATGAAAAATTATTCAAGGTTTTTACCAAATTAATTTACCTTTAGTCAGTTTCAATTATGGCTCAACGACTTTGAGACAATTTTTAGTTCCTATCAATGATTTTTTGTCACCTGGATAACTTCACAGGTCTGACTGACATCTTGCACCCAAATCTGAAGACACGTAAGTTTAGTGACTTATGAATGAAAGTGAAAGTCATACAAGAAATATGGAAAAGTAGTGGCGTATGAAAATGTCGACAGGTGGAGTTCCAAATAATGAGACATATTTATCTAACAAATTTTATCAACGATGACAAAACGTGTAGGTACTGAAAATTACACACAAGTTACCATTTGTCAAGACTCCAACTGCAAAGCTTAATTAATTTATTACAATATTCAAGTAAATGAAATAACTAGAGCTTTTTCGCCCTTGCTATAAATTTCAACTACTGTCAAGGAGTACCTACTATAAAACGGTGAACTTTGCATGACAAAATACAGGGCCACTGTTCTGTTGAACTCTAAAACCATGTTTAAATAATTGAATTACCATTGCGATTGTCTTCCGAAACAATTTTTTTTAATGTTGCCCAGTTGTCAATATTCCTATTAATATACTGAAACTGCGCCCCATAAATAAAAAAACTGGTTTTAGAGCAGCAAAGCTGTAACGCAAACTATACAAAATTAGGAAATCATTCAGAAAAAACCAACCAAATGCACGTGGTAACAAAACAAATAAGATGCCTACTAATTACATTCTATCGAGTTATCGGAAAATAATACTTATCTTAAGGCATTAAGGACCATGACGGATTTAAATGCAACTGTTAATGCATGTACTAGTATCCAGCAGAAAATATTTAATATAAACTAAAATTTCAAAGGAATATGAGACCTATTTCAAAGCAATAAGGATACAATACCGGGTTTCGGTGCAACGTATGTTACCGGGTTGATAGTGTACCACTAACCGGTAAAAAAATAAACGAATTTACCGGGCACTAGGGCAAGTAGGGGTTTGTGAGTACCAATAAATGTAACATGCAAAAACTTTTACGTTTCAATGAGATTTACCTTAATTTATAGGTTAAATCGTTAAATAATACACAAAACTTTTTATAAACATTAACACTCTTACCTTAATTTTATCCGTCGAAGTATGGCTAGATGATTTCTGCAACGGGGTGGTCTCGTAGTTCACTGACAGAACTTTGAACTTACAGACAATTTCATTATAACGTATTTTTAAGTTTGCACAGTTTTGACGCCATTAAACTTTTTGGTGAACGTTGCTATTAAAATTGTTTAAAATAGTACCAAGAATAAATTGGCATTTACAAACTCTAATTTGATTTTGGTTGAAAGACGTAAAAAATTAAAAACTGACTAGTTAACGGGAACTGGGACACTAACGGGAATACGTACTTCTACCTTATGACCATTATGACCAATGCTAGTTATAAGAATAATTTTATTTAGCAAAAACAAAAGACAAGTGTAATTCTATTATTTAACAAAATGTGGTAATGAATACTTATAAGTACCTATCATTCTAGATAACTTCTGTAGTTTTCTTTTCTGCTACTGTTTGTAGTTTCCTTATCTCTATAATGCCTTATTAAAACATTACATTATCTAAATATCTAAAATGTTTTGCTACGAGTCTGCTTGCTTTACGAACCACCAATAGTAAGGCTGGCTTACTTTTGATGGTTTAAATTTATTCTATCTCCTCAATTCGAACATGTTAAAAGCGGTACGGAACGGTAAGCGTTATCAAGAATAACCAGATAGTTAACACAGTTAGGTATAAATTAAAATAACAATGATGTTCATTTAAATATTTAAGACTATTGTAATGGTTGATATTTCTTATACCATTGACGTAAGTACTTTTTGGCATAACAATTTGCAATCTAAAATTATTTTGTTAAAAATTTAATATAGACTTTCGTCATGATAATGTTTTGGATTAAATACTTATTACGCAGAACTATGCCTTATCGTACTATGGTGGAATTGAAGGAATAGGTATCTCTAATTATGTTTTTCAATTTAATTGTTGATTATGTAGTTACACACGGGTCTACGAACTTATGACGTAAATATTTAAGTTACTTATGTATTAAGTAACATAACATAACATCACGCCTTTTATTCCCGAAGGGGTAGGTGGAGGTGCATATTACGGTACTTAATGCCACTGTATAATGTAACATCCACTTTTCATTATTTAAGTTATGAGTCCCTTGTAATAAGGGGTGGGTCTTTTGCCATATTATTATACCGGGCACATTTCAAGACTCCGTGCTACGTTTTAAGTATTTCGAGAAAATCTATATTATACGTGGCTCACTGACCTAATTAATTAAACCATTTTGATGATAGACAGGACATTCTTCTGTCACATTTTTATCCTAACTATCTTCTATTAGCTATGTTAGTGTTACTTCCAAAGATGTTTATTTATATTAATGTACGTAGCAGATACCTAGCTGCAAATAAGTAATTCGGTCACTGGTTTATGCGTGACTAAATAATAAAGATCCATTCAACGAAACATTGAACATGCAAACATATCGTGTTTGTTATTGAAGCGGAACACGATTTACTCAGCCTTTACCATTTAAACAATAAAATACTTTCTTTTTGCAGATCGTGGCAGCGAGCGCTCTCGTAATGATAGTGGTACCCAGATCTCGACTGCCAGCTGAAGCAGTAGCCCAAGAAGCTGTTATGGTAGCTCTGTACCACTTCTTCTGCTTGGTCATAGCAGAATGCGGTGGCACAGAACAGTTTGTCAGGTCCGTAACTCCTTACACACTACTCAATCAAACACTTTTGTATTTTTTGCGCTTAATAAGGAAGTAATTACATTCTTAACAATAATAACTTTGGCATTTGGAAATAAGTTGAGTTATTTTGAGTAGTTGTTCATGCTTCAATTAAATATAAAAATTAAATAGTTAAAAAATAGCCATCGTCGTGTCTATACATAGAAGGAAATCGAAGCGCCCGCGTTTAAACTTTATTAATGACCATAAATGGTTTTTGATTGTGTTCGATGATTACATAGACAAATCCAGTATTTTTTAATAGCTAAATGGGGTTTATTACGCGATATTGTAAATTGTGACCCAGCCACATTTTACAAATGTTAACAATTTGGGCGTGAATAAAAAATATGCCTAAAACGTTGAGTGTTTAGACGTATAATTGTTTTAATTTACACTCCTTTTTTTAGGCAGCCAAGTACACTAAATTATGACAATACTATGAAAAATATTTTGCAAAATATATCCGTTCTCATTACGAGAATTTCAACGCTTTACCAATGATGCAATATTCGCGAATCGTTTACGATTTTACACAACAATTTGTAAAGGTGAAGTATTGAATAAGCCAAGTGGTAGCCTGGTAGCTCTTTCTTGATTACTACGTTCAACTTTCATGACGTAGGCATTAAAAGTGCAATGTTTTAAGAGTTCATTCATAAAACTAATTACACATAATACCACTATTAGTAGTAGTAACCAGGTATTAACTAGTTTTTAGATTTTTTTTTAAACGTTGCCCCACACTAGAATAGTAACAAAACAATCTATCAACACCATTCGATGTAGGTGATCTTGAATATTACATGTTACTAGTGTTGTGCATCGCGATTTCACCCGGGTTGGGACTTCGTCATCATTCAACATTTGACCTTCGTGAATAAAATTAAATTTTATATTTTTCTTTCTTAAACTCTGTCTGTCGAAATTAGAGCGTGAATTCAAACAAAACACTTAAATATGAAATGTTCAATTATATCATTTTAGTGATTTGGATCCGAAATGAAACATTCTTACTATTAAACCGATAGCAATAACAATTAAAGAAATGATTCTAGGCCCAGCAATGCACGTACGGATTTCACGCTGTAGAGATACTGGCTTTCGATTTCTCTTTTACGATTATCTATTACGATTTACGCAATGAGATAAGGAATGTCTATATGCACCTTACTTTAGTAATAAAGCATTCTATGCTTATCTTGTTCTAACACTACAGAACACTATTTACTACCTCTACTGATAAAGAATAGGAAGCTGTGGTTATTGCATTATTTTATTGACAAAGTAAACATTAAATCTTTGTAATACAACACTTTGTAAATGGTTTGAGAATGAAGTAATATATAAATGTACTTATAACGTAAAATTTGTATTATATAGATGTCTGACATCATGCCTGTTTCCCGGAAGGGTTAAATATAGGCTGTTGCTGTCGCAATGACTTTTTGCTCACGCATGTTATGAGCCCCAGCAGTAGACGCAAGTTATAATAATTATGTTATTTATAAAACAATAGCCTTTAGACATCATGTTGATTATCTATAAAAAAATTAGCGCTGTGGAAACGAAATAAAACTTTTACAATTCGTTTGTTTATGTCATTCATATCGATAGACTTATCGATTATTAAGTTTTTCAAACTGCAGCTCTAGGAAATATAAATATACGCTACTTTAATTTTTCTATAGCGTTGCAGAATCGATTAAAGATAATCAACTTGGCTAAGACTAACTTACCATTCCGTACTCCCGTACTACTCATTCGAATTCTGAAATCGAAAAACTCAATACCACTTCTTCGACCTCGTACATATTAGTAGTAGTCTTTCTAGCATTGAGTTACCACAGTATATTAAGAATTACGTATGCATTAATGCACGCGTACCGCAGAATAGCGAATATTTTCCTATTGCGGTTCGGTTAGGTAACCCACAACATCAACTCTTGCGTGTAGATGTGTTTGCTACTACGTGTGAGGACCATGTTGAAACGAAATTGCTTACCTCCCATAGATCGAATCGCGTCTCGTCGCACGTTTTGTAATATTAGTGTATTATTCATGTTTACAACTGTTTTTACCGGAGTAGCGGAATGTTTTGCGTGTTGCAAGCAAGCTGTGTTGATCAGAATTAAGATATTTTTGGTAAATAAGAAATAAAATAAAAATAAAAATGCTAGCTAAAACTACATTTGCTTGCTAGAAATACTTATATAAAATTATAAGATACAAGTTAAGCTTAAGCTATCTTACCTACATTAATTTTTTTAAATCGTTTTTTGGGTATATTATTTTTCAAGTTTATTTTTCTCGGTCATAAATACTTATTTATGAACTGAATAATACATCCTGTGTGTACTTACTTAGCTAGTCGGGTTCATATATTTTTTAGCACACGTTAGTAAAACGTGCAGTAATGCAAATATAGGCAGGTTGGTACAACCATAATTGATGTCGCGATTTACAATGCTAAGGTAAAAAGCACTACTAAAATAATTAAACGTCGATTATAATTGAAGATAAATATTAGTCATAGTCACGAAGGTTATTCAATGCAGGCGTAAACATAGATTTTCTTTATTCCAATAGATTAATCTATTATTATATGTTTACTATGTCTTACCTAAGTAAGCTCCTTTGTCAGATACCTAATAACAATCTTATTTATATTAAACACTTCTTTGTATGTTTATTTAACTAATCTGAAATGATACCTACCTGGTGTATTGTCAAACTAAATCCTAGATTTTGGCATTCATACAGGTATTGAGGGTGGCTACCGGGATGGTTTTGGTGAGGTAAAAATCCCACACTCCCTAGTCTTTTATCTCCAAAAGTCTTTTGAAGGTTTCCCCCGGACATAAAAAAAAGGTTTTTGGCATAGGGTACTTTTCTCCTGACATATATTTTTTATTGATACTGTTATATCAAAATAGGTATATATTTAGTCCAATATCTACATACAGTATGTACACTTTATCTATTCTGTGACCCGTTTTTTAACAAGCCATTCGTAGAGGGACAATATTACATCGTAAGCCTATCGACAGGTTATACATATTATTATCATGACGGATTATCATTTATTATACTTAACTCTTTTTTCAATGACCTCTTATGATTTACTACATTAATTCTATTAATAAACAGTTTACAAGTGTCCATGTTAACCTAATATTATCAAAGGGGACCTGGAACAGGGACATAGAAGATCGTTCTATGACTATACGCATTTTCATTCGCATAGATTCGCAAGCGAAACCGCGGATAAACTATAAAGGTGCTAAATCTGACATTGCGTATATAGGACTTAAAAGTTTACATAGCATTGTTTACTATGGACCAATAATATATTTTTTTAATTATATTTTTTTTGGAACACAGGACATTGATCGCTTATTGAATGTTTACAGAAGCGCTGGTGGCGCTGACCTAGAGACGAGGGTGATGCCATGCTGCTGTTGGCCGTGTTGCGTTATACCAAGGCCGAAGTTGCATAAGTAAGTTCAACGTTCATGATTCAGACTTCTAATGACTTAATGAATTATTAATAAGACTTTTTTCTACAAACAAACTTGTGCTAACATGTCTTTATAATCCTCGAAGATGCTGGGCACAACTGCATAGATTTTTTAATTGCATCTTTTTTTTAACACCCTCTGTGTGTAAGAGTACTATACAGTAGGTGAGCTTATTGGTACGTAGTGTTTTATATGATCCTATAAGTATTATAAATGTCGCGGAGAACCTAACGGGTAACCGGGGCTCCGGCTCGACGTGCAGGAGAAGGAACGGGGTGGTTTTTAGTCAGTAAGAGTCTGACACTTCCTTCCGCCTCACCCAGGCGGGAACAGTAACTCGATGATTTTCCCCCCTTAAAAAAATTAGTATTATAAATGCGAAATTTGTCGCTTCATCACATCAAAATGGCTAAAAGAATCAAGATGAAATTTAGAACGGGGGTAGACTTAATTGTACTTCTATTGGGTGTTTATCATATCTACTGTAGGTATTACTACAAGTCTATTCAACAGTTACGGAAAATTAAATTATTCCATTATTATAGTTGATAGTTAAACCTGTTTATTATACCTACTACCAAGTACTAGTTAGTCTTTAATCATTAATGAATACCAGTGTACCTTTATTAATGAGCAATTATCTAGTACACAGTTACTGCGTTGTAGAATTGTGAATCAATTGTTATTTTCATTATTGTTATCGACTAGATTTATATTAAATAATTTGTATCTATGGTTTAAATTATAAACAGAACATTTAAACAGGATTTTCTGGTTAAGTTCGGAAACATGAAAATATACCTACGGTATACTGTAATAATTTAATAATATAGATAATTTATAATTGTCTCGAATTTTTTTTTTATTATGATATTAAAAGTTATATAAAAATACTTTTGTAACACATTGTCCATTGATTTCTTGCAAAAACTATATTAAAATACTTAGGTATGAACTCACGACAGTAGGTACCTCTACCTACCTTATACCATGAGGGCGGCGCTGATCGCTAACCATCAGGTGGTCCTTACAGAACTCTGCTCATTTGGCACCTATTCGATAAAAAACATTTAAAATGTATTTTTTTTTAAATGTAGGTACTTGTTTACTTAGAGTAAATACATATTGTAGATTAGTTATAGCGAACAACTAGCAATTTCAGTCAAAAGGTGGCAATTACTTAATCGCTTTATAATCGAAACACTACTAATTACTGTTTTTGCCTTGAAAAGGTTATGACAATTACATTGTTTGCACTTGTTTATTCAATTTACTGAAGTGTTTTGAAATAATATTTTTTAATAAATAATTTTGCATGTCTGAGCACCTACATCCTATGTATACATATTTAGGTACTTGAAACCGATCGATTTTAATATGTAAATTCGAATTTTAGAAGTTAGCTCGATTGCATTCTCACCCGTCATTGGTCGCGATTATTCTCACAACCAATGACATGGCGGACCGCGATCGAGTTCATTTCGATCTTTCGAATGGAAAATTACGGAATAGTCTAACTGACTTCGTGTTTCAAAGTGAACCAGACGTCTCCATTGTAGTTTGAAAGTTATTTAGAAGTAATATTTAGAGTAGTTCCATGTAGATAGTTAATAAAATAAGGATTTTTAATAGCTTTATATTCACTGGTGTAATTTGTATAATTGCATAATAACTACCTGTGATAGTGATAAATATCAGGCTAATTGCATGCCATTCCAATTTTACCAGAAATGTATGTTATTATTCTAACTCCATGGTAATCCCTTAGAAACTAGTTATTAAAATATTAACCCAGTTTTTTTTTTCAGGGGAAGTCTAATGTGGTTGCGGTATTTGGTCCTTCAGATACCGATCATTCAAGGACTTATTTATTTCATTCTAATTGTCATCTGGTCGGAAGATTTTGTAAGTATTTTCTGTTATTCCATTTTATGTATGACTTTGGTATCATTTGTAAATGTAGTTGCAATTAAACTAGTTTGGTACCATGATTATCAAGATTCATAGGTCGTCTAATAGCTCGAGAAGAAGTTGTACCTAATGTTTTTTCCTGTGCCTATTTTTATCCTAAGCCACTTGGGGTAGGTACAGTCGACTCATATCTTCTTTTTCCATTCTCTCCTACATCATCCTATCATATTTTTAATCTCAATAGTCTACTAATACTTATACATATGAATACCCCAGTATGTTATATCAGTGTATCAATTCTGTTTCCAGATGTTATACCAAGGTAACTTTGTATACTTCCAACCATTCATCGCGGCGTCCATTCTATCGGGCATGTGGGGCGTAGTGATGTGTGTTCGGGCAGCCATATCCGTGGGTCGTGCACCACGCCCCAGGTTCCTCGTCATCCAGCTCGTACTCATCATCGTGAAGCTGCAATGTGGACTCGCCAAGTCCGTGCCCAACATGGCGAACTTATCCTGCGTTATGAAACTACATCCCGGCGTATTTGCATCTCGTAAGTGTTTTTAAATGGTTATTTTAGTCTAATCTCGAAATATTTTATTATTCAATCTGGGAGCTAGAGAAGGTCATCTTCAGGTCACATCTGTGACTAGATTTCCTATAAGGCTTCATTACACAGTTTCAAATTGATTGGAAATTTTAACTGATGATTCTAAAACCTATAACCTTTCGTCATCATTATCAGTATCTATGCCATAATCCTTACAGTTACCAATCCATTTGGAGGTCGCGGATAGGTCACCGAAAATGTAGAGAAAGCTATTGCCGGGCCTGTGGTGGCTGGGTTTAACCAAAACAATACATTTTTTTTACCATAGTATTGCTCAAGCTTCATTTTGTTTCTAGGCGCAGCTGAATTAATTTATTTTTTCTATCTTTTCAGTTATAAACAACTGTATAATGATGTTAGAGATGCTACTGATATCGATTTGGGCGTGGCGAGTCTACAGCTCCCCACCAGGCAAGGACATGGAGAAAGTGCAGAGAGACAGAGTAGTCGTTGCAGTCTTAGAAGATAATATGCGATCCATTGAAGTGAAGAGCATTAAAGACGGCATCGATAACAAATCCTTCAATAATAATGTACCAGAAATCTGAACGGCTATTTATAAGTACCCTATTAATTGTATTGTGAAACTAGTGATGCATTGATATTATCAACAAATAAGTACACAACGTTGTATTTTCAAAATGAAAATTATGAATATGGCACCTTTTGTCAAAAGCTTTAGGTGTTCTTTTCCAGTGTTTTTCTCAAACACCTTATATTTTTAAATTATAAATGTAGTTGAAGATATGAAAATTTTTGTGATGTGTCTAGGTGATGTTTAGATAATGGCTAACTACGAATCAGTGTATGAATGTGTTTGTGTTTGAATTAGGTGACCCAGTGTAAATTTATTTTTAAGTCGTATATTTAAGTTAGCTATTTCTCTGTGGGGTGTTCCCCTGCTAGGATTTGTGTTGTTACTGCAAGGAAAAATTTGTATGATTTCTTTTTAAGAGAATTAGAAAATCTCTGTCTTTGATCTGTACCAAAAATATGTGTGACCTATAACAAGCCCTTGGTGCTTCATTTTATTGTGATAAATGTGAATACAATGAGAATAGTCAAGAATATACATTTATTCTCCATTTGAGACTTTTATTCCGAATTAATTACAACATTTAAATTACATACGACACCAATTAATAAATAAAAAATGTAAGTACTTTATTCTTCTGGAGAATCATTGGCATTACTTTTGTCCTCATTTTCCTCTGACGGTGTGCCAGCCCGAGAACTTTCTGAGCCGTAAATATTATGCAGCTCTTCCAATTTGTAATGTATTTTCACGCCTTTAGAGTTGGTTTTGTTAACTTTGTTTACGAGTGATTTTGTTTGTTCTTCCAATCGCTTTAACCGTAAATCACGCGCAGCAAATCTAGCCTCGTGATCAATTTCACCAGATGTTGACGGTACTGAATCTTCTTTGTCAGAACCAGAATTATCACCTCTAGATACATTGGGACCTTCATTACTGCCGTGTGCTTTTTCATTGTGAAGAGTTTCAAGTTTCTTGATTATTTTATCACCTGTTTTAAGCGTACCAGTTATACTATTTACCACCTCAGAACAACTGCTTTCTAATTGTTGCAGTCTTTCATCTTTCTTAGCAAGCCTTTCATTTTGTTTTCGAACATTTTCTAGTATGGCTTTGAAATCTGGAGTTTCTACATTTGAAGCTTGTTTGTCGTTTACTGACATTGTGTTGGAAGAATCAGTTGTTACGGATTCTACAGTTTGATCATTATTTACTGTATCTTTATCATTATCTAGTTTTCCGTCTGTTGCTTCAAAGTGGTGTTCTTTATTGTTTTCTAAGTCCTCCAATGAATGTGTATTATCTGTTCTTGTGAGATTGATGTCTGTTGTTGAGATTGCTTTATTTTCGGTGTCAGTATCGATTTGCAAGGTAGGCATTTTTTCAGGTTCATTTTCAGAAACACATAGTGTTTGACTCGTTGTTGGCCTATTTATAAGATGGTCCAGAGTATCATTTATTTGTTCACTTATTTTAACCGTTGTCTGTGTCTTTTTTAATAGTGCAGCGCTGCTCGATTCAAGACTATTAAGTTTTTGATCTTTTTTAGCCAATCTCTCATTTTGAAGGCGGACATTCTTTAAAATTTCCGCTGGGTCGATCAGTGGTAAACTTATTGAAGGTTTATCAGAAGTGGTGGGACCTAATAGTGATTCATTTTCGGGAGCACCGCAGTCTTCATTGGGCTTATCAATGAACTTATCTTCTGCATGTGATTCTTCTGGACAAGAGTCATCGTGGGTAATGTCTCCAATTTCATCTTCTGTCTCTTCACAAATAATTCCATTTTTAGGAAATCGTTCACTTTTACTGGGTTCAGAAGTCAAATCATGATTATCATCACCTTCCTGAGTATCTAGTGGTAAATCAGCAACATCAAGCATATCACTAGCGGGGTCTTCTCTTTCTGCGATGTTAAAGTCTGTACTAGAATCGAATGATTTCTTAAGTTTCCTCTTACATCTAGTAAGTGGCTCTGCCACATATTCACTTTCGTCATTCGATTCAGAAGATTCGTCTGATGGTCTTTCATCACTATATCCACTTTCTCCTGAATTATTGAACGACGGTGAGCCAGATTTTGTTTTCCTACTCGAGAATTCAGCTCTCAGAGTTCTCCAATCTCTTTCAGACTGGGTATTCTTTTCACGAGCTTGTTCCCATTTTTCCCGACAGTATTCAAGTTCTTCTTTAAGTTCGTTCAACAGCTTTCTCTTTTGTTGTAATTCATATTTTAGTATTTTCTCGTGGGTATGTAATTGATGATGATGCCTCCTTAGCCGACCAACAACATGCCATGTTTTGCTTAACTCATTTGTAACCATGCATAGTCTTCGTTCTTGTTCTTCTAAACGAGTTTCGAGGTGGCCATTGAGTTGTTTCATACGGTTGACCTCTTTTATGAGACCCAGTTTTTCTAGTATAAGATCCTGTAATTTTAACAACATCATATTATTAACTAAAGACAACACGTACTGTTTTGCTGATTTAGAGAAAAACAGTATAATTATTGTTTTGTTTTCCAAGTTTAAACAAAAAATTGGCATTCTACCAAACTGAAGCTGCGCATTTTTGAGTACCTACTGCAAAGTAATGATCATGAACATGTTTATTTTTACATTGTGATTTTTGACCATGACTCAATTTATCTAGAAAATAATAACGGTCGGAGCAATGAGATAAGCAATTACCTTTAATCTGATGTAAGTCTGACTAACGCTTGGCACTAACACTGGTCCCGATTTTGTCTCAACGGATTTATAGCACGTTGTTACTTTTTCCGGAGAGTTTCCGTCGGGCGCGTTTTGATGACTGAGAAGCTCTATTAAGACTTTCCAGACTTTCGGTAGATTTTCTACTATTTCTTCAGCAGTTGTAGTTGGCGGTTTTTGTACATCTGTAAAAATCAATACGGTTCAAGTAATGATGTTTATGTAAGTCAAAAATCTGCAAAATAAAAACCCATTGGATCTAACTTTACCTGAATCTTGTTCTGCTGATATTTCCTCTTTGTCTTTAGGTTCATTCGCGTTGTCATTTTGAGTTTCATTAATGTACTTTTCTTCATTTTCATCCACTTGACTGACTAACTCTAACAAAAGTTTGGGTAAAGCCGACGATGCTTCTGATCCATTTTCCTTTTCAGCCATTTGTGTTAGTATGCCATGGTTTTCCTCTAGTCTTTGAACCAGTGTATCTAAATCTTGTTTAGTTTTTTCTCCAAGGAGCACTTGAGAGAAAAGCTATAAATAATAAAAAAAAAATTGACAAAGTTATCCAAAAGGAGGTGATGATAATATTAAATCTCAAATCTCGTATCACTTACTTTATTTACGACTGCCATTTCGGCCTTCAAGACGTTTGTTTCTATCTGACTTGTAGATATTTGTGAATTTTTGTTATCGATGGTATCTATTAGGGAATCTATTCTTGATTCAAGTTCTTCTACTTTTGTATTGAGGTCGTTGCTCCTGAAATTTTAATATTTACAATGATAAGTTAACCCATTTTCGTGTTGTAAGCTCAATTGAATGCAAAGAGCTAAAATTCAAGTCCAGTGTTGAGATATTAAAGAGCAGCAATATATGCAGCAATAAACGAAAATGAGTTTAATATGATGATAGTGAGCTAAAGGTGATAGTCGAACTACTTTTGATACTTACTTTTTTACCTCAGCTTGATAAAGTACTTTATGTTCATCCAACTCTCGGACCAGTCGTTGTCGGGTGACTTCGGCAAGTCGAGCTCGCTCCTCATAAAGCCCTCTGAGTGTGCGAATATTCTGTAACTGCCGTTCATACTCTTGTCTTAGATCGGCTGATAGTAGATTTGTCTCGCGATCCGCTAAAGTTCGTTCAATTTCATTTAGCTTTTCTTTCAACTGAAAATTACAATTTTATAAATTGTAGTTGTCTACTATAACTTGCATATAGTACGGTTAGTAACAAAGATCGGTATTCCTAATGACCAGTAATGACCTACGTCAATCAAAATAATTTATTTATCTTAATTGATAGCCATATCAAAATGACCAAGAAAATTTTATTACAGCTGCTATAGGAGAACAACATGGAGTTGGCAGTTTGACAAAACGTAAGACGCCAAGTAACAGATGATGCGTTGCGATCGCATGCCGTTTGTCGGCGGTCCCTGACCGGGTGCAGCCATGCTGCCTTCAGGTCGTTGGCATAGGCAATGACCTGGAGGTTCCTTTATTAGAATGAAGAAATCCATAGAATGTACTAGAGTAATTCCTGTGCGTGCAATAAGCGCTAGCAGGAGGCTACGTATATTAAAAACATTTGTTAAATGCTTATGGCATTGAACTTACTATCCATCATGCGACAATGGTGCAGCAAATAGATAATACAGTCCTTAGAACATAGTTTGTAAAATAGTTGATAGGTATGATTATTTTGTGTTATTGTTTCACATAGGTTCACGTAGCACAGCATTTAAAATATCAGAGGCAGTAACACTTACATCATTCAGTTGTTGTTCTCGAAGGCTAATCATTGTTTTACTAACTGATACCACTTCTTTCAACGCACGAATCTGTTTAATGGATTCTGTGTTTTGTTGGTTCAGATCTGCAATATCAGTGTACGCTTCTTGTAGCGCACGATTAGTTTCTGATAGATCCTTTCGAAGTTTCAAATTATTTGCTTTCAAATCATCAAATTCTTCTGTCATTTTGGCTAAAGCATCTGTGAGTTCACAGTTTCCTTTTAAATGGATAAGATTATCAGGGATTTCAATATTATTTCTCAAGAGTAGTTCACAAAGTAATTTGTTGCTTTCAAATAGTTCCAGTTTTGCCGCCTTCTCACTTTGCAAAGCTTTCTCCAATTCTTCTTTTTCAGTACGATGTCGCGCCAAAATCTGTCTCCTTTGTTCACGTTTTATATCAAGCTGCTTTCTAAACTCATTCATTTCTTCTTCTTTTGCTTTAACCCGTGCTTCATTTTCGTTTAAAGAGTTTTCGCTAGCCATCTCAAAGGCTTCAGTTGTTTCATCAGCACGGAGATCACCTGTGTTGTCCATCAGTTCACTTTCACTTGTGACGTTATCTGCGTCTCGTTCCCTAGTTGGGGCACTACTGACCATATTTCCCATTTTGGAATACTTTTATAAACAAGACGCACTTTCATTCGAGCACACACGCCGCGAGGATGCGTTTTTAAAATAGGTAACGACCAATACGATTTTAATCAGACAAAGGACTGTCGACTCGATGGACTCACACGTATGTATGTTCGACGAAGCAGTCGTTTCCCGAAATAGATCCCTCGTCAGCTCCAGACGTGCGTCGGCACACACATATAGCACGTTTGATACTGCCGCTTACAACACAGTTGGTATACATAGATGTGTTTTCGGAAAATCCTCCGTAAATATTTTATTTTCACCGAATATTTTCATCAAATTCTCAGAATATTTACAATATTCGTATTTTGGGAAGAAAATCACTATGTATATTTAAACACGTATGAAAACTAAATTGATACAGAATCATCTAAATTTAGGGGCTATTTCAACTCTTTCACAACCTGGTGAAAAATAGATGCGTATTTAAAAATACTTGTTGTATGGTTGTGTTTGCATTTCAGCGAGTTTGGTGTATTGGGTTGAGAATTGGGATTAAAAAATCGTGGAAAGATAAGTACCTATTAAAATGTACAGTCGCGCAGTATTGGTAAAGACCAGGTGCTAAAATAATATCTACATATACTGTGGCCTTGTTCTCGATAGATGAACTTAATGATTTGTTGGTAAATAAGTTCCGAATGTGAGTGAGTCCCGCTCCCAAATCAAATTAGTGACGTAAACTAGGAAGGTACACGTAGGCACATTTTGTTTATTAAATATGCCAGCAAACCAGTAGATGGATCACCTGATGATATCAAAGAATGGACAGCTGCAACACAAAAATAGTTACAAATGCATTGTTGGCCTTTTAAAGGGAGGAATCCATTATGAAACAAATACTAGCAATAATAATATTCTACCACGCCGTGAAAGAATTCATATTTTAATATTTTTGTGATAAAGTGAAAAATCCATTAAAGAAGTTTGACCGAATGTAGTAACTAATGTGCTTACATAGATGTGCTAGCAGCCTGTAATCAATTTTTTATTGTAAATTCGTAACGAATGTTCATTTTTTTGGCGAGAAATATAAAGTTGTTTGATTATTTAACCTATTCATATTTAACATCAGAATATAAAACATAAATAAAAAGAATACTGTGTTTGTATTAATTTGGGGATTGTCTTGATGAGGATGAGTCTGAAAAATGAAATAGCACGCTAACTGTACCATAGACAATACCTAAAATCCTTGGTTTCAAGCGTAGTTTGTCATGATACAGACAAAATACAATTGACATTTGTCAAACGTCAGTTGGTTTATCCAGCCACATAATCGAAATTCACATCACAGAAAGAATTTTCTTTCGGGAAATTCCAATTTTATGTTAAATTCATTTGTATATAACATTTTTAGTTATATATTAAAAGTAACTTGATTATATGAGTCATTAAACATTGGCAGCTGGCAAAAGCATATAAAATAAGTAAATATTTCACGTTGTGTGTCAAGATTGATTTTATTTTATTTTGTTTTAACAGTGGCTTATTGGTAATAAATAGCTAATAAAATCACTTTGTGTGTGACGTTGTTCAATTAATTCGACAAATTGGAAGTACGATAATCTGAAATGTGAAGTAATAGTTAAAGCTTGCAATGGATGAGAGTACTAAGAATTCCCCTTGTAAGGTAAAAATTTACCAATGTTTTGCTGTTTAATCCTCTTCTGATTGTAGAAAGTTCTAAGCTGATCTTTTCTTGTGGTTGATAATTAAGTATTAATTGATTTTGCTTTGATTAGATATGCCATTAGTGCATACAGTTGTTTTAGATGAGAGAATGGCTATACATTTTTATATTCCAAATACCTAAATTATTTTTGTTCTCATAAGTGTAAATACTGTTTGTAATGATTCAGAGCTCAAGGGGATAAGAACTGATCATCAATATGTGTTGTAAAACATGAAACATGAATGCTTGCTAATCTGGTAACTACTTACATTCACCAGAGTTGTGGGCAAGGTTAAGCTGTTTTAAATGGTAAAATCTCATTAAAATAATCTTCAAACAGTAATTTTATTGATATTTGTATTTAAGTGATTAAAGATAGAATGCACATTGCTTCTCTTTCTTAATTTGCATTTACATATTTACACTTTATTAAAATGTTCACTTTCATAGAAATTTTATAGTTTTGAAGTGTAGTTTTTTTATTCATTGTGTATGTTTATAAAAACATAAAATGTTGATTGGTTTATGAGTCATGTCTTGACCTCATATTGTTTACTTCCTTGACAGATGAATAATACTTTACTGTAAATTAAATTTACAGTTAAATGTTATATTACAGAGGAAAACTGTCAATACTAACTAACTGGCACTAGTTTAGTATAATAGGTTCGTTTTGAATAGAATTAATTACGCCTCTGACTAACTCCTCTGTCAAGTCAAATGATGGCTTAATTCACCATATACTTGAATGTAAAAAAATAATCATTTTATATTAAGCAATAAGGAAAATATAGTAAAACTATATGCTTAATTTGTAACTACAAGGTTATTCAGTTAGGTTTGTAAGAAGCAATTCAAAATTAATGCAGTGTAAATAAAAATTAATATATATTATCTTCCTAACTAGTTTTAAATACATTTACATAAATAGTTCTTGAATAGGAAGCCCATAAAACAAATAAGTTTAGCATTTTATGTTTTTCTAAACTGTATTCTCGTTGTAAAGTACATACACACTCGCTTGTTTGTTTTGATGTTGCACAAAATTGCTAGGATTGTGACGGTGATGCCGAGGGGCTGCAGTTGCACGCTGAAGTGGAACACTTGCGGCAACATCTCTCGGAACGGGACAGTCACATTGTAGCTCTTGAAGGGGAGTTCATCAAGAGTAATTCAAGGGCCAATGATTTAGAGGAACAAGTTAGCACCTGGCGGGAGAAGTATGAAAGGTAAACTTTACACATATTATATGTTGTTATACTCTATGATTTTCTCTGATGTCATAGATATATTTACAAACAATCATTTCACTGCAATAACTAATCTGTGAATTATATCTAATCTCTGTTACCACAACAACATCAAATGTGCAGGAAAAGGTACAAAAGCAAAAAGTAAAAAAATAGTAATAACTACATTAGAATAAAATGTTGTTGAATCTGGAGTAATGTATACTTTAAAGTTGACGATGATTGACTGATTACATTATTGATGTAACATTGACCCTGACACAACTATTACAACAATTTATTTAATAAAGATAAAGAGTTTAAAATTACTCGATTATTTCTATGTATTATTCAATTATTTCTATCTATTTGTCTTATCAACAGGTTATATGATTCACATAAGAGAGTGCAGAAATTGAATCAAGTCCTTGAAGATAAGCTTCTGCAAATGGTTGACAAGATGAAAGGAGAGAAAAGCCAACTAACCAAAGATATTGCTACTTTATCTGTGAGATTAGCCGAGTCAAAGCATAACTACAGCATGTTGCAAAAGGAAAATGTAGGTGTATTTTTTATATCTAGTCTTGTTTCATTATCAATTTTGGTTCATTAATCTTATTTTCTTTTATGTTTTGTGTTTCACAGGAGAGATACAAGAATGATATGAATTTGGCGATTCAGCTGCTCCAGTGCAAACCGGATAATTTTGTTTCGCAGAAATTGGATAATGTAAGAACATTTACAGTGATGTTATTGTTGGTGTAATACTCAGAAAATGTGCATAACCAAATATTTTACTTCACAGCTTCCTGTTGACACGCAGGCGCGAGTGTCTCAGTACGTCATGTCCAAGACGTCGAAACCGTCGAGCTCAACTCAATCCAAAAACGGTAATGACATTGATACTTTTGATGCCAGTGAATATGAATTCAATATCTCAGCCTCTCTAATGTCGAAAATTCTCGAAGACAGCATCCAAGACACTGTCACCAAACACTGTGATACATGCACCTGCAATAAATCTCAAAACAAACCATTCTGCTACAATGAGAGCTACTACTCAGTAGCCACACAAACCATTTCAAGTGGAGAAATGAAAAATTCTCTCTGTCTCAACTGCAATTCCGATGTGAAATCACTACATTCCAACCTCAGTATTAGAAGTATTTCGCCACACCCGATTAGATTAATCAATGAAAAGTCTATTAATCATGGAGTTGTTACTCCTTTGTACATCCTGCCACAAAACACTGAACCAGTCAAAGACACTGCACCACCTGTAGTGCCAGCCATTATTGAGAGACCGAAAAATAATGGTATCGTTATTGATACCATCAAAGTCAATGAAAAGAACGTAATGGAACCAATCGTCCAAGTAGACGCTATGCCTAAGACAGAGGATTTGAAATCATATAGAAAAAATAGTAGTGTGAGCATGGAGCCCGCAGTGCACCACAAGCTATGCGATCGTACAAAGAGTTCGATTTCAAGCAAGAAGAGTAGTATTCAGAGTGCAGGAAATGATGATTCGCTACTTACTAAGGATTTAATCAATAAAGACATACAAAACAAAGATTTACTAAACAAGGATTTACTGAACAAGGATTTACTAAACAAGGATTTATTAAACAAGGACATTCTTAACAAGGATCTCCTAAACAATAAAGAAGTTAAACCACTTATTGAGAAAACTGGTGATGATATCAGTCTAAGAAAGAATTCACATAGTTCGATGGGCGCAGTTAGTCGGACGTCTTCCATTGCTAAATCCACAGTAAGTACACACAAATCTAATACTCAAGTGGGGCCTGGGCCTAGGTTCTGTCATTTACGCATGCAAGCAGGATCTAAAAATATCCTCCTTGACAACGCAGAGCCTGATGTGCCACCCGTCTTATACAGGCGGCAAAGCAAATGCAATGAAAATTCTATATTCAAAGATCTCGCCGACGATGTAGATAATTTTATTGATCTAGATAAAACCGAAGAAACTGTAGATATTAAAGAGGATATCAAAAACGATAACATCGTCGTAGAGAGCACGCTTATAGATGTCCATGTCGACAATAACAGCAAAGACACTAGTGTCACCGCTAAAAACACATCTATTAACCCTATCTTGCTGAATGTTTCTTCTTCGCCTTTGCAACCTCTGAAGACGCACACGTTCTCTAACAGCTCAGAAAACAATAACAACAAATCCCAAAGTATTGCTAGTCAACAAAACACATCTGAAATCGATAATTTACTTAACGATTTCAATGCTGATAACAATAACTCTCAAATTAATAACACTCAAACTAACGATGGTGAGGAAACAAAAACAGTTGATGTTTTTACACCGACTGATAACCACGATGTAAAAATATTCAACTTCGATCGTTATGAACAAAACAAATTAACTAATCAATATAATAAACCTTTAAGGAAAATCGACATGTCGCAACTTCACTCACTCGAAAATACTAAGATTTCGAAAGACCTGCCACCTTTAGGTGACATGCCAAAGATGGAGAAAAAGCCAGAGGTTGCCAAACCACCATTGCCTCCTATTGTCAATGTTTATCCCAATTTAACGCAAACGCATTTGAAAGTAAACGATAACAAAGTTTTTACAAATGAGCAAAGTACTAGTTCTTTATCAAGTGACGATAGTGCTGCTTTACTGCAAAAGCAGCAACTGCTCAGAGTTGCAGAGTGGGTCGAAAAGAACTTGGAACAACAAAATAACTTTAATGATCCATTGGAGGAGGATGTGAATTTCACCAACAGAAATCTAAGAAGAGACAGTAAGCTATCAAGGTTAACAGAAACTTTAAACGAGTTGGCCTTGAATATGCCTCATCCTGTGAGCAAGTATTCGAAATCGTATGCCAGAGAGGGTCATAACTCGTGGGTCCATAACAACGTACTTCCGCAAAATCCAGACAAAATGGCGAAACACGCAATTGGGGTGCCAAAACATGCTGGTCATGTTGCTAAAGAAACGATATTTCCAGTCGAAAGTGGAGATGCAACGGTTACAGAGATAAGTGACACCACGAAGAATAGAGAAACTGTTGCAGATTTAGTGGCCGAAGGTTTGAGAGCGAAAGGCAATAAGGAGATAACGCCGGAAGATTTGGCGCGGATGGAGTATAATGTGAAGAAATTTTTACTGAGCGGTCCTCATTGGGCGAACCCGGGGTCCGTGACTAGGAGTCGGCGCACAAGCAGTAAAACTGAGACTGATGTATAAATTCCACAGTAGGTAGCCATGTTAGAGAACCAACTTGCATTCCATGTTAGGTTGAAAAGCGGTATGGCAGTCTTGTATAGATTTTTGCAGCTCTTTAGCTACTTTATGACATTATTTTTGTTTAACTTACATGTTTGTAAGTTTGACGCAGCCATTTTTGTTATATGTTTTTGCAAAACATGTTCCTAAGTTATTAGATATGGTCACGTTTACTTCATAAATTAGATTATCAGAGTATGTTTACTGCTCTTATTTACGGATTTTTCATACTAGTCTACGTATGTGTGTTTGAAATTTATTGCGCTTAAGATATTTTAATATAGGATTTATATTTTGAAAACTCTCGTATTTCAAAGCATTTATTTTATGAAATTTTAACGCTGAAGTAGGTATGAGATATAGGACAACGCGTGACGGTTAGCATATGGTTAACTATGTATTGGGAATTTTGTAGGCAAGTTAATTCACAGATATGTGTTAGTGTTGAAAGATCGATAATTAATTAAAAACAAAGGCTGTCGTTTGCTAGAATAGCTTAGAATAGGAAAAATATCGCCAATATTAAAATATTAAGACGAGAAATGAGAGCTATTTGTAAACGTGTGGCATCACTTAGTACGCGCAGACTACACCGTACTTTTTAAATTCGAGCACACAATTCCTTCAATGTTAGATGTGTGTCATGTATAGTGATTTTGTTCCGTATTTTATCTAATATTTTTACTATCACGATATTAGTACGCTTTCGATTAAATGTGATAAATGCAAAGTATAAGATAGTGGTTAAATTCGCCTAACGTACAAAATATTCTAGCATTGGATTAACTGAAAGTATCTATATCTAAAACAGGCGCAAAAAGTATTTTCTTAATAACATTGATGTTACCATAAAATATTATGATTAGGGATTGTCGTTTATTCGCGAGATTCTGTGTCGAAATTGTGTACCTAGTCTTGTAGTAGGTATAATTTATTTTTACGTTGAACCGTGTACGTAATGGTATTTTCTCGGAATTTTCAAACGAAATTTTCCTTAATTTGAGAATGTTTTGTTTCGTTGTTTTTATATAAAGGTCGTCTTTTGTGTTGAATGTAACCAAAAGTATTAAAGTTGTTTATCAGAATGTATTTTGTGATAATATATTTTGTCTTTTACAATATCATTCACCTTTACCTTCAAATATCAATAGTTAACAAGTATATAAGAGAATACAGGGGTAACATTATCAGTATTTACTGTAGAAATATTGAGAGTGTAGTCCTTGACATATTATCCCTTTGAACTTACTACACAATGTACTATCATGCCTCCGCTTACACATGTACAAGTTTTATATAAAGTATGTTAATATAGGCATCAAAGTGGGTGTGTTTCATGTATATTTTCCTATATCAATGGAATATATTTTTTAAATATTAGTTACGGTGGATCTGTATACAGTAGTTAGGAAATGAAATGTTAGAGCGTAGATCGCGCCTGTTGGTGCGATGAGATGGACATTGTTTAGTATATTGAGCACAACTTAGTGTCGTCCTGTGTTAGTGAATGTGTCATCGACGTCCCGACTACTTGCAAGCACATTCCGTTTGTCCAATGCAATTTTATATAATGTAACTAATTCTCTATTCATTTTGACTGATTTACATTTTGTATTTCAGATAGGTAGTGTTTGGAACTGTGAATCTGTGATTTTTTGCGATGATCAAACGATCAGGGGCTTGTCTGTTATTTGTTCTCTTGCCACTTTATTTATTGTTTCTATCTAAATTGTTTACTCTGAATTGTATATGAGAGTGTAATTATATTAATTTTGTTTCTTCTGATTATTGTTATATTGATTTGCGGTACCTAAGTAACTTAATAGCTTTAGGTACATAATATGCCCCTGATCAGATTTTTATTTATTGTATGGGTCTCATTATTTGATACACTCCATTGATCACGAAGCTTGTCGCTGGCCCTAGTAGTTAAGTTAGATATAGAATGTCACAGTCTAATTTATACAGTTGGTCAATGCTAATTACAATCTATAACATGTAAGTGAGAAAGCGCAAATATTCTCACTTATATTACAAGCAAATGTTATTCTTGAAAGACATGTTTTTCCAACGTTGTTAGTTCTCATATCAATAGAATTAATTCATGCGTAAGATGTGACGGTTTGACTAGCAGTGAAAACATTTGTTATCTCAATTCGTAAGGGCATAGTACTAAAATTAAGATATATTCGTGTTGTACAACTGTATAGTTAGACTGTGGTCCTGCTTTCAAAACAATATTCACACGAGCTACGGCTGTTCACACCGACTGTAGCTTCAGCAGCGTTAATGTAATATGTGTTTATTTATTAAACATTATGGTGAACATGCAAGACTTTTATTTGGTTAGAATAAGTCACTTCTGCTTGTATCCTTCTTGCGTTTCTTTCTTCCTTATTTTCTCATTCGCGTTCGATAATATATTTCTCCAGCAGTTCCTGCAATAATATAAAAGGTTTTTTTAACTGTTCATAAGGTTTTGTGACTTGCTTACCTGACTGCCTAATTTAAATTGGATTTTATCCATACCTGTATGAACTCTATAATGGAACATCATGTAATTTTATCTCGATGTTGTAAACATAGGGTTGAGCGTGTCCACAGCAGCGTGAAATAGGTTATCGTTGCTAACAAGGAGGAAGGGCTTATCGAGGATCGCGGCAGATGACCTTCGCATTTCCAAAATATGTACTTAGCGCTTCTCTATTGTATCTGTGACCTTGTGTACCGCGGGCCATTGTTCATACCGTGTTCAATTTTCGCTTTAACATACAATTTCACCTTGGATGATTAAAGCAGTAATTGCGTATTTTTATCTCAATGTTTGTTTGTTGTGTTTATGTAAACGAGCTGAATGACTTGTACCAATTTAATGCTCCGTTGTCTTTATTTTGATTGGGTTTCCTCCTTTCTGATATTAAGATAGACTATGTACTTATATTATTAAAACTTATGTAGGTAAGATACATCCATGTTTGTTTTACTATTGATGAGTTTTCGCTTGATAGGTACTTCCGAACTCAAAAACCTAAGTAAAACCTAAAATAAACTTACTTATATAATGAAGAAATTTTAATAAAACCAGACGATCCATTATGAAAATTTCCACTAATAAAATAAAATGGCTTTAGTAAAAAGCTTAGGTATTCGCAATAGAAGTGACGTAACACGTAATGGAAGCGATCATAAGACGGCAGGTGCGAAGTGAACGACCGTGCGATTCGCGACACCCACCGGGCGGTAGGGCTTAGTGACGACGTATACCGAACTGACAAAGGAAGGCTCGATTGCTCCCCATTCCTATTAGACTTGACATAGGTATTTCCTGAATCCTGGTGATTGATTGATTTTATGCTGTTGGCTGGCTTTACAAGTTTTTATTATTATTCAAGCATGAACTTGGATCAAACAATATATTTATCAATGAGGATATAAAAAGTTTAAAAAGAAAACATAAGAGTTCACTATTAATTTATTTTTCAGCGACTATGATGAGTGTACTCAACATAAGACTAAGTCTATAGATAGAATTAACAACTATTATATAAAAATTCAAATAGGCAAGATAAAAATTAAAAGAAATTACCGAACACTCCGGCGATGACTAGGTAGGTAATCATTTGACGTATCAAAGTCAGTAGGCAGTAAATGTTGATTTTTGTTACCGTGACCAAGTTATTTCTGTTATCCTAATTTACGGTGAAATAAATGGAATCCGAAGTTTTCACTGGCAGTAATTTATTTAAACAAAAGCTCAGAACAAATAGCTGTGCACGGCGGTTGATTGTCCCTTTTGTTTGGAGTTATTTGACCGTTGAAAACAGAAGGGTTTTTGTAATCACTTACAGCAGGAGTTTTACGGACGCTAACTATTGAAAGGGGGGTGTGAAAGTTGATCAGTACCTACATAAAAGTAAGTATCCACTAAATTTAGAAAATGTTTGTATGGAATACTGTCCGATACAACTGGACCGATTTGAAAAAAAACTTTCACCATTGGAAAGCTCACTTTTTAGGGAGTGGACACTGGACGTATGCTACTTTTTATGAAGATATTCCAAACCGGCAAAACCAGGCCTAGGTACTCGAATGAAATATTCCGGAATCCACGCGACTGCAGCGGGTGAAGATGCAGCTGACAAGTTTGTTTAATATGTGGGCAAAAAATGACAGGTAAGTAGGATTTTCATGGTGTCATGTTGTATCTTCACAATCCATGTCATGTCAATCGTAATACGTCTGCCTGACCTCTTAGCAAAATGTAGACTCACATTGTTATGTTGATTACAATAGGTACCACAGAATTTTAAGGTTGGCTAACCGCTTACCGCAGTACATAATGTTCAAATACCTACTTTAGACAATAATTACTGCGTTTAAAAGTAGGAGTGCAATTTGCTTACCCACCTGCATTTAAAATATCTGGCTTATGCCGCCTATGTTATCTCTGCGGGGTTGGTAGAGACGTAAGTACCTAATAGTCAATCAGTTGTTTATTAGGTATCCCTAGCCTATTGCCATATACCTACCGGGAACAATGCCACACTCCGTGCTACTACTGAGATTTTTTTCAAAATAACTCAGTAATACTTCGCCCTACCCGGGAATCGAATCCGAGAACTCTTGCCCAGCAGTCTTACACGCGACCAGTCGGCCACCGAAGCAGTCATATACATAGTAATACCTATATATAGTATTTACAATTAAATTCTGTTTTGTTTTCGTGTTAATTAAGTATGCAACATCACCCTTGAGCAGTTAATTACAACTATTATTACATTAAAGAAACATTTAATTCCTTACTTTCATGAAAATTAAATTTGTTTTTCACCATCACATGTCAATGTTTCTCGGGAGCATTTCGTTTACGCCTGTTATACAGGCAGGCATACTGTTATACAGCAACGTATGAACATATGAAGAGTCTGCTGGCTGAGCTTATAAAGATACAGCACAATATCAGTCTTCGTTAATACGCAAAGTGTAACACATTTACCACGGCCACTTGTTACATGTTGTTACATGAATTTCGCACAATGATCAGTTCGAGAGCGCACGTTATGTTACTACAGTTACATAGCTTATGTCAGCCAAACCATGCCATGGTAATAAAATTCAAGATTTGCACGTCTATTGCGAGCGTTCGCGTAACATTTCGGTATTCTCACGGTCTACAGTAGCATAATGTGTTTTGCAGTGACAATGAGAGAAATGTATAGAATTTATGATTCACCGTTATGCCACATGTAACTGTCTACGGTAATTTGAATTAGTTGAGTTCACATTCACAGTGTCGAAAACACGCATGCCGCGCAAACCATTTAATCGGTTCTGAGAGTGGGTGTCCATTGTAACACGAGAACGTAACGTACGACTATTTCAGTAATTTTATGGTAGGTAAACTGCAAGAAACTAGGTACTTTGTGTTTAATGATTTTTTTAATAAATAGGTACATTCTACTCATTATTTCTATCATTCTGGACAATTGAAGAACTAGATATTCACTGTTATTTATGATTCAGGTACCTATTCGATAGTTATGGTAGATTTGCTAAGTATACTTACCTACCTACTAGTAAAGAAATGGAAAAATATGACTACCGTAAAACTGGGTGAATGGGATGGGATGAGTAAATGTTAGAATATTTTCCCAACATTTATTCACCTCTCTACTGTATCTATTCACCCCTCGAATTCTATTCACGCCGTTTTACAGTACTGAAAGTTACGACTACTACTAAATACTAAACACATAATTTGCTCATTAAATTCCTGGGATTTCTCCCCAAAACTTGCAAGTGTTGTTAACGCTATTTTACAGTTAAGACAATGGAACCGCGCAAATGGCATAGGGGCACGAAAGTATAAGATTCGTATGAACACTAACAATAGCGGAACGGTATGGCACCGCCGTAAATTAGGGCCATTTGACTGAAGCGATTATCGCCGAAACCAATTAGGCTATAATTTGAATACATTAGCAACTTTGAAAACAAATTGGCGTGCCAGTTCGCTAATAGACTGAAAATCTGTATTTAAACTGAATATATATAGTTTATCGCTAAATAATTGGTTTCAAGTTCCCAAAATATAGTTGCTTAAGTAGTTTTCTACATACCTATTTCGATAAGCAAATACACTAACAAACTTCTTCATAGGTATGTGAAATATAAGCAGATATATTCTTTTAAACTGTCAAACACCAAGCGGTCATCGGTGACCGCGACCTATTGTTCTTTAATTGTGTCTATAAAACCGGTACTCGACGAGTTAAAATGGCATATACCTATATATCTACGTATTTTCACAAACACGTCTATTTTGTATGTTTGAATGCTTTCCCAAAGTACATACTTTCAGAATACAACATTACATTGCTAAAATTTAAGCATGTTGTCGAGTAGTATTTATTATCTCCCCCTCTAGGTAAGTAGGTACTTTACTTCCTTGTATAGAAAGATCAGATAGAGTCACTTCCTTTACAAAACTATCTCTTTTCACTTCACAATTATATTGTTTACAAACACAGGTACCTTTCTACAACAAATCACAGTAATTGGGTCAAAATTGAGTGTGAAATAATTTGTGCAGTGTTTCGCACGGTGCACGGCGGTACGTGCTTTGTCATCGTCGGTCGTCGGTTACCGGGCCGCGGCGCCTGCGATCTTCCACGAATTGCACTCCGCTTTAGATCACAACGTTAATAGACTGTAAATTGAATTTCATAGCCGTAAACTTGGACACGTAGGTGTCTTCGGTATTGTGTTCAATGAGTTCAGAAATTAACTGTTTTGAGGATGACCTAGAGGTAATCCGAAAGAATGGTCAACATCTAACATTACTTACGTGCAAAACATGCATCTGAGTGTGTGTATGTATGAAGATAAAATTAAATAAGTAACCTTAATTTTTTGAGGTCGATTTATTAATATAATAAAGCTAAAACTTTATCTTGAGTGTAGTAAAAATTTTCCTGAAAACCGCATCAAAATCGGTACAGCCAATCACGGGATAATCGCGCACAATATTCCATAGGTACATACATTCACACAGGACAAACTGAGAACCTCTTTTTTTTGAAGTCAGTTAAAAATACCAAATTGCAAATAGAGATGAAAGCCAAGGATATTAAAAAAGCGGAAGTAATGTCACTTGGAAATGATTGAAGCACAAAAACATAGTATAAAGAACTATACTATGACAAAAATGTCAGTGGTGTATTTATGTGTGCGTGTACTTGCAACACCGTAATTTAAGAAGTGTAATGACAGGCCAAGTCACGCGACAGATGTCCTCTTTGTCAGTGTGTGTGTGTATTCTGCGGATAAGTCTAGATGCCGGAATACTGAAACGTTACTCAACTCAACGTTTTATTTCGTGCTCAAATATCGTGCCATCTCTGTCATTTTACAAAGAATTTGTAGAGATAGAACTATACTTAAGCACGACTTAAAATTGAGTAGCGTTTCAGTATTCCGACATATGTCCGCCTTTTTTTCAACGTCCTTAGCAAAAGCTACGAAACCTATGATAAACTTTTTTCCGACTATAATCCTTCGTACAAAATTGACACAAATTAAAAATAACGCCTCATTTTGTAAATTGCTTTACGAAGGTGACATTGTTTTCCCGTCATTTTTGTTGTTATATGTTGTTTTTATTTTGTGTTAACATCAAAATCGTCAGTGCTATGTGATCTAATTGATATATTCAATATTCCGTTCAGCCTAATAGGTACATATGACTACAAATAGTTTTATGATACCAAACCTACTCAACAGTAATTCTCTCTTATTATACCTATATAAAAACGAGCTATAATCCGCAAATGGTGCACGTAAGTAGATATTTCTATTATTATTGCAATTGGTAAGATTATATTATAACAGATAAACTTATTCAATCAAAAGTAAAATATTCAACAACTGCCTAACGAACGCGTGCAGATTTAAATTTGCAAATTAATACAAATGTAGCGATATGTGGCTAAGGTTTCAAAGAGGATACTCATTGTAACTCATAAGTTAATACTTTAATAACGTCTGAGGTCTGAGTGAGCACAAACATCTGCCGTATTATCGAGCTTATTGGTTTTTGAATGAAAACCTAAATCCTCGACGCTCATTAAATCAAGAGAAGCTTCTTCAGGCTACGACCGATCGGCACAAAAAGTTAGCCAATTACATGTTTGCTCATTTATAGAGAGCTGTAATGACTGAAAAAACCTGCGACCACGCACGTATTCTAGTGCAGGACCCTAAGACACACATGTGGTCAGGGCCGTTGGCAGGCGAAGACAACTCGATCGCTGAAACATGGAGGCGGAAGTGCGGTTGTATACGCACCAGTGACAAGCTCAAAACTATCCTGGGCTCATTTCCAAATCCACCGCCACCAACTCCTATGGCCAAACATTCGGTTAGATCATTTCTTTTGTAATAATTGCGTTTTTAGAGGGAAATCGACAAATGACTCCTCCTGTCCGTGACTATGCTGACTAAAAACTACTTTGTTTTAACACCTGTTACGAACTGGAACTGCGAGTAACATAAGGCGGGATTATCCACGACTTCGGCCGGAGTTTTTGCTTGGAATTAGCAATCGTATTTAAACCCCAAAAACATGCTAAATATAGAAGAATATTTTAATTATTTTTTAATGATTTTGTTTATATATTTTTTTAGTTTGATAAAACATGCATGTACGGAGGCATCCGCGAGAAACATATGCCGTTGGATAGTTGTTGTTGGCAAGGAGAAAAAAAGGTAAATGTATGTATTTTGTGATAGTTCAATAATGCTTAATTCTTATTTATCATAAAGGTACTAGTAGCATTGAAATCATAGAATATTACAAAGAAATGTCACTATCTTCTGATAGTTACAGTTTTTTGTCTAATTAGTTGTGCGATATAATCGTCATAAGTATTGTAGTTGGCGCTAGCGTCGGTTTTGGCGTCGCGCGTCGTGAGCGAGGTGGTTGGTTCGTGCGCCGTTTATCGAGCATCGCTCCTGCTCGATGCATCGCCTGTCGTTATTCAGGAATGTCTTGCTCTTGTCTTGTTACGTTACAACACAGACACGCTGCGACCTGCCCTTTGACTAGCCGCGAAGAACCAGGAAACTGTGTAAATTAGATTAAGGATCCCCCTGTCCGTTTTGTTCATTTGGGTGTCTAATAGGTTCGCTCAGTTTTAGTTTTTAGCTGCTGATACATTCGACATTTTTATATAGATGTCCTGCCACTCTAAATTGATGATACCAACACGTTAATTAAAGGGACTCGTTTTATGTCAGTCCCTTATGTAAAGCTCTACCAGAATGTTTTCTCGTTATCATAGTACGATTTGTGTAGTGATAACAATATACGTAAACGTGGCGATGCGGCGGCAGCGTAGGAGTGTTGGTACGTGGTAATGGATGCTCGTGCGCATAGATAGGATCGAGACTAGGATCGTGACGCGGCGCGCCCTGCGACACCGCCGCCGCCGCTTCCCACTACAAGGTGAAATGGTCATTTTTAATGTTTACGTAATAATATGCTTTTATCAGCTTTTCATTTATTTCAAAATATAGTTTCAAGAAAATAATGTTTTCAAGATCTCTTGTTTAGTTATTTTAAATTATTCTAAAATTCTAAGGACTTTCCAAACAGTTCAGCTATTACATAACCCTTTTTGCAGTCAATTAGCGTAGCACTAGTAGCAATAACATCAACAGGCATTCGTTGTTACATTATATTATGAGACACTTTTATTTCATATTCGAAAAATGTTTCAGTCCTTCCATATTACGCAATAAATAATGAACTACACAATTAAAGAATTTGAAATAAAATTGAGGAAAAACAAACAACAACAACAGACAAGTTAATTATAATTTATAATATAAAACAATATATAATATCGATGAACACTTACCGGATAACGCGGCGGATGGGCCGAAGGATTCCGACACTGAATTAGTACCTACTCGTATTAAATTAATTCTTATCTTTTCCATTAAAGTCTGTGTTAATTCGGGGACACCACATTTTATTACATATTGTGTTGTAATACTTGTAATTACTCGTTTATTCGTAGTATTGTTTATAGCTAGGTAAGTCTTCCTTCCGGGACCAGCAGAGCCCTTTTTTATTAAAATAATGTCTTCATTGCATTTTGACGTGGTGTTCTGTGTTCGCATATCCTAAGTTAAATTATATACAGACGAAAAAACCCATCTGGGTCTCTGATTTTAATAGTTTTGTTCTATTCATAATTCTCATAAGTTTATCTAACCTTCCTCAAGAAAAAGTTTATTAGGTAAGTACTAGGTCAAGAAATAGGCGTGTTAAACCAAACCACATACCTAGAGCATCATACAAATTTCATTAAAAACAGAAGCGCAATAGAAATAAAACTGCGTATTTACGAGAATTAAAAATCTTTACAAACGTTTATTTATTAGGGAAAAGGAAGTAAGTGCTTATTAAAAGTGTTTTATTTATTTTACGTACAAAATGAAACCTTGTTTGATGAACCCAATTGAGGTTGCAGCCGCGTAATGTTTGTTTAAAGTGTAATTAAAACTTGATAGCGATCTCTCTAGGTTAAGACCAAGTACAGTAAAGTGTTCGTCTGTCGACCGCTAAATTGGGCTGGTGCGGCCATTCATTTACTTGAAAGATCGAGCTAGTTGCTTATTTAGCATCTTAAAACGCCTACTTTAGCCAAAATGTATTAACTTAAACTATAAATTTTAATTTATCGAATGGATCTAATCGGTTTATCTAGGAACTGTAAAAACTGTTTAGTGTTTCAACAAGGAAAATAAGGTTATTGTAAATAATTATTTGTTAATGTTCACTTTTTTGCTATGACAGATTTAAGTTCCAGCGATAAAGTTCTTACTAACACAGCGCCTGCAGACAAAAGTAGTAATTAGCAAAAATAACCAATTTTATTTATTTATTTATGCAATCTATAACTATTCGATATATTAGTTACTTCAAGTAAAAGTAAATGTTTGTTAACTTGTTTAGTTAATTTATATGGAAGGATTCTTTTAGGTTGATTCTGTGATATGATCAGCACCTTTGTGATCAGAGCGTATTTCACACAGATCACAGTACAAACTAAACTTTTGATATTAGTTTGAAACGTATGAATATAAAGAAAACGATGTTTCCAGCCGAGCAAGTCGTGGCAGGTGATAGGAGAGTTGGTGCAGCTGGTACAACTGTCAGTAACTGCGACAGCCCTGGCTCTGTACTACCTCATCTATTGTTATATGCAACTGGTGTACTACACGCTTAGAAGTGCCCTTTACTTCCACAATGCCGACGGGTAAGATTTGTTCATTGTTTGTAAATGATTTTCGGCTTTATAACTGAATTTTAAGGATTAAAATAATTTAAGAAATTTTGGAGTACCAAAAGTTAAAATACTTAAAGCTGTAACATATTGGTGTACCATAACGATATTAGTTATTTCATGACGATATGTTATATGTGTGTATGTTTTAGAAGTTCAGGAGTTAAAACCTGATCCAGACCAGAAAACTGAAAATCAATATTCCTCATAATATCCTGATTGGCAATTTTGCTTTCGAACCGTTTGGGGTTGAAACTTTAGAGCCGTGGGGCCCAAGTGCACATCTTCTTTACAAAGATATTGTAAGGAGGATGGTTGACACTTCAGGTGATCGAAGGGCTGGCTACTACCTTGGGCAAAGGTTAAGCATTGCCATTAAACGTGGCAATGCTGCCAGTCTTTTGGGCACCCTACCTCACGATAGCGATGAGGAATTTTTTTTCTTTGATGTCTTAAGATATTTTTTTTGTTTTTTTTTTTTAAGTTGGTAATATTTTAGTTTTAAATTATTTATGATCAAACTTTTGAAACGTCTAAAATTTAATTGCCCGTCCGATATTCCTGTATGATTTTGATTCAATAAGTACAGGAATGATCACATTTTCGGCATTTACGGTTATTTACTTTGGAATAACTTGGTAAAAGAGGTCTAGTGTTACAACATTGAACCAGTTACGTTACCACACAACAATTACATATATTATTTGTAATAATAACAATTTGTCTTACAGTTGTAGTAGTAATCAGTTGACTCGGTAACCTGGAACCTTGCCAACGGAGTAATTTTAGTCTTTAACAAACCGTACGCATGTCATGTACGGGTCTAATTTTAGCAACCGATATATTGCATGACCCCATCCCAAGTGATGTAACATCGTTGGTCCGATGTCCTTGAACTGTCTTTTGGAGTCATATAATATTTTGGCCATTCCTAAACACAATCGCAGAAGAGTTTTCAGACATTAATGTAATGCGTTACTTATCATTCGATACTCATCTTATCTGGTATTTGTCGGCATGAAATAAGGTTTAAAGACTGCCTGGTGCGTCGACTGGTCGCAAGTGCGACTGATGGGCAAGGGGTCTCGGGTTGAATTCCCGGGTTGGGCAAAAGTCTTATTGGGTTTTTTAAAAATTTTCCGTAGTAGCACGGAGTCTGGAACTGTGCCTGGTACATGGCAATAGGCTCACCCCCTATTACTTGGAACTCATAATAGAAATAGTGAAAAGTGGGTGATACATTGTACAGTAACCGTGTGCGTGTGAGTGTACCGTAGGTCTAATCTCTGCCGCCTACCGGCCGGCAATACACTTACAATTCCTAAAGGGTTGTGGGTTTTCATGGGCGTCGCCGATTGCTTGCCATCGGGTAATCGTTTACGGCCTATTTCATAAAATAGTTTGGTATCAAATGTTATTTTTTATCTGTACCTGCATTTTGCATCACATTTTTACTAGTTTAAACCATCCGATGAGCTATTTTTGATCTTCATAGAACAATATTTTTCTCATTTTTCTCATCCGCTGAGCTATTTTTGATCTTCATAGAATAATATTTTTCACATTTTTCTCTTTCAGACCAATGAAAATTACAATTGGAGTAGTAACACTAACATCTTTAATAATTGGATTTAACTTGATGCTGCGGATGGAGAGAGTACTCGGAATAATTTACTAAATTATTGTGTATAGCAATTATTTCAACATATTGTACAGCTTGTACAGACTTTATAATCAAGCAAAAGTAACAAAACCAAACGAAGTGAGTTAGTTGGCAAAGATAACAAATAAATTACAAAAGAATCCAATAACCGACTGAAAATTAGAGTTTTGTTTCTTTTACAAAAATAAAAATGTTACTACTTAGGTACTGTTATTAATTTATTGAACAACATTGTGCTGTAAATTAAATTAAATTTATGTCATATGAATAAACCTGTTGCGTTAAAGTAGAGCTTTTAATAGAATGATTACCTACAAGCTAATTGCCTTTGAACTCTGTCATTAGTCGGGTTGGATTGAGCGTGACTGAGTTCGCACCTGGACGTTGTTTCCTCAAATGGTTTTGGAAGTGATTAAGGCCCCCTCGCGCTTTTGTGCGGACTCACCGCAGCGGGAAGCATTACGCGGATGAGGAGGCACGTTGGAGGCTGAGTCGACGACCAACACTTGATGGTCAGACGTCGCGAGAGACGGCCGCGCACCATTCTATTGTTGCCGACTCGATTGTTGCATGCCGCCGCGAACTTACGCACGCAGCACTCACGCGTAGTGATTATCGATTAAAGCTCGAATCGTAGTGGCAGTGTTACAGTATCGAATGAACAAGTGTGAATCGTGTATCGCTTAGTGCAAAATGGTGCTAAGTGTCAGGTAACTAGAGTATGGAAATGTGAAGGTTTCACTTTTTCAGTTGCTTTTATCTATGTGTTTTACTTTACTTTAAACTTGTCGTTTGAGAATAACGAATATGGTGAATATGAATTGGTAATAAGAGCATATAGTAATGTCCTTTAGAATTTACAAGGCCTTTACTTGTACTGAATATGGTTCCAATTTATGTTCATGTAAAAAGAACACGTTAAATAAACAGACCAATAAATTCTATGGAAAATCATTTTTCATTTATAAAGCGTCTGGAACAAATGATATCTGCCTATAGGGACATGAAAGAATTCCATTCAAATCCTAACGGCCATCGGACAATCAATTTCATTGCCAAAGAATTACAGTTGGACAAATAAATCAATAGAAATAAGTAAATTCGCGACGCTACAGCAAAATTATATTTGTACTAGTTCTGTGACCCGGCTACGCTTGAACGGAATAAAAGGCATGGCTTATTTGCATCAGAGTTTCAGAACGATTTGAGCAGCTGCCGACTGACGCAGGCGCAAGTTTAAGGCCGTCAGTTTACCAAAAGATTCGGCTCTTTACCGCAACACTATTTATCGTGCTATTGTTCTCATTTCTAATGAAGTTTCATTTACTAATATTAGTTTTCAAATACAAAAAAATCTTTTATAAAATAGGTTTAAAAAAACTGACTTCAAGCCCCTCTTTTTTGAAGTCGTTAAAAAAGCAATTTGTTTGAGAAAAGGACTTAGTTTTGGGAAATGACTACCTAGTTGGCCGAGTAGTCGCAAGTGCGACTGCCGGGCAAGGGATCTCCGGTTCAATTCCCGGGTCGGGCAAAGTATTACTGGGTTTTTTCAAAATTCTCAGTAATAGCACGTAGTCTGGAATTGTGTCCCATATATGGTAATAGTCTCACGCCCTATTACATGGGACTCATAACATAAATAGTGAAAAGTGGGTGTTACATTGTACAGTGGTATAATGTGCACCTCTGCCTACCCCTTCGGGGATAAAAGGCGTGATGTTATGTTATGTTAGTTTTTCCAATATCTGATTCCAAGAAGCTCTTTTCAGAAACATTTTGGGACTTTTAAGATTTATTTCTTTTAAGGTTTTCATGAATTTGCTGTTCACAACAAATAGGCTGATACGATACAAAAAACACATGTCATTCTTCATGATCAGACTGCCTCATCGGCCGAGTGGTCGCAAGTGCGACTGCCGGGCAAAGGGTCTCGGGTTCGAATTCCGGGTCGGGCAAAGTACTACTGGGTTTTTAAAAAAATCTCAGAGGTAGCACGGAAGTCTGGAATTGTACCCGGTATATGGCAATAGGCTCACCACCTATCACATGGGACTCATAACATTAATAGTGAAAAGTAGGTGTTGCATTGCCCATTGAGTGCATGTACACCTCTATAATGTGCACCTCTGCCTACTCCTTCGGGGATAAAAGGCGTGATGTTATGTCTTAATGATCAGTACCTGGAAGATAAGATAAAGTAAACTACATTTTCTAAAAATGAAACTTGGCTAGATCGATTTATCGCTCGAGATCCCCTGAATACAAAATTTCAAGAAAATAGTCGGAGTCGTTTCTGATGTCGTTGATACAAGAATGGCTTGTTTAAAGGTGTTAGACGTATTTGGTTCCGTTTTCAATATAAAAAATCGAGATTGAGATTGAAAATGATTTGTGACATTAGTTATACAATATAGTATAGTTTCTGTCATAAATAAACGTCGATCCAGAGATTTTGAATTAACCCGTCGTGTGTCTAAACGTGGATCCACGTGAGACACAATGTATTTTCTATTCTGTCTTATATACGGACATTCAAGCGGTTAAGATTTGAAATCGTACTAACATATCTTGTTTCAGTATTTCGTTTATTAGTATTTCAGATGTTACTTGGTAGTTTATTTCGATAATTTATATTCTATAATTTATAAATTAAAATTATTAATAAATTAAAATCTATAATTATAATAATTCTAGATATTAAAATTAAAGCTAATCTAACTTCATAAGAAATAGTTTGTGCAACAGCACGTAAACCACCTAATAAAGCATAATTAGAATTAGAAGATCAACCAGCATTCTATAACTTCTGTAATAACTACGCTTTAATGTCGGATTGATAAACTGTTTGAATATGTAGGTACTAGCTATTCTCACGCGGTTTCATCCGCTCTGCTCGGCCGCTATTGGTCGTAGCGTGATGTTCTATGACCTATAGCTTTTTTCAATAAATGGTCTACCCAACACAAAAAATATTATTCAAATCGTACCAACAGTTACAGAGATTAGCTCCTAATTTATTTTACTGACTTTTCACTTTGTGTTTAGGGTTCAAACAAACAATCAAACAAACTCTTCAGCTTTATGTAATAGTACCTAGTACCTAAGAAATATTTGAAATTTGACTTTACTATGAGCTTTATTTACTACATCGGTCGTGTACCACAAGTGGTAACATCAGATAGGAGCAATACTCGTGATGTTCAGTATTTCTAACGCAGGATCTGCGCAAGCGCCGGCGTTAAGATTACGTATAGCTTTCATGTGCCTAGAATGTTTATAGAGCGGACAAAACAAATTGAGTATACATATATTTTATAGAATAAATACTTATGTAACACACATATTTTATAAAACACGTACAATAGCTTCAAAAGGTACACTTGTCACTTACATCTATATCTATATCTATACTATCTATACTAATATTATAAAGAGGAAAGATTTGTATTTTTGTATGTTTGTAATGAATAAATTCAAAAACTACTGAACCGATTGCAATAATTTTTTCACCATTCGAAAGCTGCATTATTCAGAAGTAACATAGGCTATATAATATCACGCTAGGTCCTATAGTTGTGGAGCAGTAACCAAAAATGTTTTAAAAACGGGGGAAAAGTATCGTTTCTGAGGCCTTCCGTGGCGTGCGCTGAGCATATAGTTAAAGTTATACAAAAATGTTCTATAGATGAATTGTTTATCTTAACATTATTTTTAAAAAAGTCCGCGAGAGCATATGTCTACCTTTTATAGTTTACCCAAAACAATCGTTTTAATGAATGGTTCAATCCTTATAAAAGTTTGCTCTAGATAACTTTTGAATTGTTCAATCGGTTACCTTAAGACGCGACATCGACAACGGAGGGCAGGTCGCTAAAAAAAAACTGAGAATAAATATAAATAAAACGTAAAACTATGTAAAAAATCTTAAGTCCCCCCGTGCGAAGCCGGGACGGGCCGCTAGTTACTTATAAATGAGAAAGTTTGTGAGTTTGTCTGTGTATAATGCTACTAACTCAATCACGTGGAAATGGCTGAAGGGATCGTTTTCAGACATTCTGGAATAACACATTGGTTATTTTTTTATCGCTGTGCGAAGCCGTGCGGCCTGTTGGCAGAAGCTAGTATTTCATACCTCTGAAAATAGTGAAAAGTTGTATTAAATGACTGACCTATACTTATATGATAAATCGATAAACGTAACACACTAATTATATCGGAATTTCACTCGAATTTAAAAAATAACTTTCGTTACGTATACTTACTTATCGTTCTAATGTTTTTTGTTTAATTCTGTGTTATATGAACTATAAACTAAGCATTAGTGCAGTGCAGTGTTTTTTTTCCTCTTTATTAAAATATAATAAGAGTTTTTAAATCTAAGGGGATTATGCCAGACTCATCGTGACCATGAGAATTATTGGAGTAGGGAGAAATATTAGGATCTGTCCAAACTACATACGAACTCATAGATCTTAACGCACCGTCACAGTATGGATTGGACTGAAAAGCACCTATTTCTGCAACATTAATGTTCAACTCTTTAATTAATATTTCTCTCTCTATTTTATATCGGAGACATTCCAGTAATAAGTGTTGGACATCTTCAATTACTCCGCATGCATGACAGTTCGGACTTTTTTTTTAATGAGACAAGTCCGCCACTACCTCCTGAAACCGCTGCAACTCCTGTAAACCAGGATCTACAGTGGATACAACCATGAAAAAACCGGAACACTGAAGTCCGGCGGATCACAGTTCGGACTGCTTGTTTTCCTCATTAGAAAACCGAAGTTGTTGAGGGCAATGTGTCCAGACCGTAACATATGCGCAGTTACAATATATTTTCTACTTATTCTAATGTCAGCAAACCAAGGAATACGAGGAGGTTCGCTCTGCTTGGACAGTGCAGTGTCTAATAGATTTTAATACATTAAGATATTTTTTCGTCATGGTATACTAAAAAATACTAGATGCATTTGTAAATCGGGTGCGGTAGAGTATTACATTATTATATTTTCTGAAAATTCGTTTTTAGTAGTAGCATGGAATTTGGGATTGTGCCCGGTGTAAGGCAATAGGCTTATAGGATATGAGTTTTGAGTGCCATAGCCTCAAGTTCCATGTGGATACCACATTACTTGGGATGATTGAGACACATAACTGGCGAAAGTGGATGTTACATTATATGTAAGCACCTTTACCAACACCATTTTTAGCATTATTTTAATAATATATTTATGTAAATATTTATTAATACATAATGTGTAGCAGATGCCTTTTGGGAAACGCAGAGATGAAAAGAAACTTTTTCGCTTGGCCATTTCAAATGATTAATTAAAATTATATTGAAATAAATGCGCGACGTGACATTGACTTTACCAAGAATTAAGCTTCAAATTTTAGAAGACAGTAACAGATATATTTTACCGGACCAAAGCATTAAAAAAAAACGCATTTTAAATTATGTTTAAAAAAAAACGCATTTTAAATTATGTTTAACTGTATTTATTGGTCGATGGAAAGTGTTTCGATACTCTCGCCAACTTTATAGGAATGTCGATATTGTCACGACTTCGAAGCAAACACGAAAACTTATATCAACACTTCGTAATCTTATCAATGTTAATATTTTGGTTTTTTTCTGAAAACTATAACATTTTGCATATAAATCACAGACGATGTTTGATGTTTAAATTCATCTTGGGAACAGTATTTCTGCGGTTTTAAATCATGTTTACCTAAAATATTCTTAATAAGTTATTATTAACGTAAGGTGATATTGATGTGACTTAAATTCATCGAAAAGGTATTAATAATAATCAACATAATGTAAGGAAAATTAAAACTGCCGGAAGCATTTACATATCCAAAATCACACAGTCCATAATGATCCTGATTTAACAGACAAATGTAATATTAATTAAACACGTACATAACTCCATGCCCGTCTCCCTCGGGGGTTGGCAGGGACTATGGAACGCCAATTACTACGATTCTTACATAGGTATCTCTTTTGCTTCATCAACAGTCATCAGTCTTTTCATGCGTGCTCGTCGGTTAAGGGTAGGGGTAAGTTTTAATTTAGCCCTTCTGTAATATATAGCCAATCTGGTCAGTATATATCCGTCTAGGGCGCCGTTTACCGACGGACTCATTCATATCCGCTCTGTATACTTCTTTCGTTACTCTATTTAATTCACATACGAAATTATTTCGCGTGGGAATTAAATCCAAGTAGATGCTAGTTTTCTTAAGAACCAGGTGTCTGAGAGCTCTAAAGAAGACGTCTATTAAACGAAACAAGAAGCATTGACAGCATCACACTGACACAGACCAAGGGTAGTAGTGAGTTTCACACATGTGAGTGCTAAGTGGGGGCGGCCTGCGGAACGCACCGTTACTACACGGCTGGTGTGACATGCGGCCCACGCGCCGACGTCACCATAAACTATAACCACCATAACCCGGCGCTGGCGCCGTGACCTGTTCACGGTGTCACAGATTACGTACGCCGTGAATAAGGTGATTGTTGTGAATGTTAAGGTGTTTTTGATTGATATTGTCGATATAGCTTCGATGTGGCAAGGGTTTTAGTCCTGATAGCGAGCCTCTTAACAAGTGTAGGGTATGTTTACATGTGCACATGTACAGTATAAAATCGATATAAACTATTTTATATCTTATCATCACAATCTATTTATTTCCATTATCGTCTCGCTTGATAGGTTGCAATTACAAGTTGGACATTTTATATTGATGACTACTGCATGCTGGTATCGGGGCAAATATCTGAAAATAATATGACAAGACCTGTCCTAAGCTACTCTGATTCATTGCATTACATTACACGAGTCAGTATTATGGGTATTTCCAATTCCAAGTTCGGTTTAGTTAGGTAAAGTTGATGATAAAAACTAATTAAGTACGTTACTGCGCCAGCTAATAAAATAAAGTGATCAAGTAATCGGATGGTTGAATTTGTATTTTTTCTCAACTGTCAAATGGTCGACAAAAACATTTCGCCATGAAATTCACTAATTTGAAGTATTTTGTAGAAATTCGTATGAAATCATCCGCGACCGTCTACTTTAAGTGGTAATTGTCTGAAATTATCTGAAAATAATTATTGTTTTAGAATTTAAACGATACAGACGACCGCAAAATCTAATTAGGACTATAAATACTAGGCGAAAGAAAGTAGTTTTAAAATTCCACAATATTTACTAATGGAATGTAATCAATATAACATTCTATTATGCTGAGGCTAATACTTACCTACGTGAGTCATGTAAAGCTTGAGTATAATATTCAGAATCATCATCATCATGTCAGCCACTGACGTCCACTGCTGAACATAGGCCTTTCCCAGTTATTTCTAGATAGCTCGACGATCCAGACGATTTGATAAGGGGCACAGGCATAATATTATGAAGCAATAATCCTACATGACTGCCTCGTTGGCCGAGTGGTCGCAAGTGCGTCTACTGGGCAAGAGGTCTTTAATTCTCGGGTCGGGCAAAGTATTGCTGTTTTTTTTTTAACTTCTCAGTGGATCACCCCTTTATTACATGGGCCTCATAACATAAGTAAATAGTGAAAAGTGGCTGTTAAATTGTATAGTTGCATTAAGTGCCGTAATGTGCACCTGCATACCGCTTCAGGGATAAACGGCGTGATGTTATGTTATGTTAATCCTACATGAGACAAAACCAGTGCTGGATAAATTTTACATAGTCCAAAAAATCAAAGTATCGTAGGGATGAGCAACGTCCTTGATCGCACATTACGACCTAGTTATACCGCATTAGCTGAGCATGCACGTGAATGTTAGGAAGCGGAAATGAGGCCATTACGATAGGAGATGTAGGAAGCCGACCGAGGCCGAGCAGTTCCGACCGCTGACGAACCGAGCCGAACCGACGAGACTGTGCACGCGCTTACTGTGAAAATTATGCAATAAATGAATTAATTTAATAAAGGAACTGAAATATGATATAATAAGCATCCGTTGTGGTTTCGCAATTTGACCGTCACCTTTTTGGTATGTATTGTTTTAATGTTGTTTTTCTTCCTATTTTTGTTTAGTGGGAATAATCATGTTTAGTCCCGTTTTTCAGGAATATGCGTATTATGATAGAAAAATATAAAAAGTTCTAAAGTAATGTAGTGAAATTATTCATTAAAACATGTTACAACAATTAAATCACACAATATACCTCATTCCTACTTCCATTCTTTTGACTCCAATTGAGTTGTATTCTAATGTTTTTTTTTAGAAATCCTCGTAGTACGTCGAGTACATTCATCAAGTAACAATATATTTGTAACAACAATACCAGTTATACACGAAAAAACTAATATTTTTAGTCAGAAACGTAGATTTCTCTAAGAAATGTTAAGTAAAGTTGTTACAAGTGTGCCCGTCAAGTGGCGTGAACAAAAGACATCAACGACATAAAGTGCTACGAACTCGTATCGGCTACGAGATTCCAAAGTGAAGTTACGCGGTATGTTATGTTACTATTTTAATATAATTTACGTTATATTCAGTGTTATGGTAAGATATTTTAGGTTTTTGAATAAAAAATACGGTTTATTGTTTGTTTTCATGAACCTAGATAGATATTTTTCAGGTCGTTTCTTTTGACGCTATCAATCAACACTGAAAGATTATTTACTTAAATCTGTCGTGTGTGGCTAGAATCTGAATTTAAGTAGCATTAGGTTTTTTGACTACAGATTACACAATTTATTATTTTTAAGCATTTAGATGTAAGATCACTAAGCGTTTTATATTATTATGTTTGATCTACAAAGTTAATATGCTCACGTATACTATAAATATTATTACAATTTCCATTACCCAAACAAAATAGAGTAATCTAACTCGATTAAACTCAATCCCGCTATTCTTAACCCCGTTATCGAATGACCCTTCGTGCCTTTCAGTCATCTTAAACCTGCAGGGCTTCATACAAAACAGAGTATTACGCCATGTCGCCCCCTGGATGTACACGAATAACGGACTCGATTCTCGATCACGAAATCAAAGCGATTATGACGATTATAACTCGATTTAACGATGATCGGAACGTTCGGTATCGATTAATTGCGAGTACAATCACGAACTGGCGCAGTTTATGCGAATGAAATGATAAGGTTGTGATGTAATGCGACTGAGTTGTGATTACCTACTATGGGTACAAACGGAAATATTAGAGAAAGATTTGTAGAGAAGGATAATGTGTAGGGGTGGTTTTCCTTAATAGTATTTTGATACTCATTGTAAAAGGATTGTATCTGGGTTTAGCAATCGATTGCTACATTTGTCTTTGTTAAAAAAAAATAGTTACTCTTTGATTGAATAAAGTGATTGCCTACAGCAAGGAAGGCGTGATCTACGGTTTAGGTAAAATGAGTCATTACTTGAATCTACTTTTTTGTATAACTAACAGAAATCTGTCTGAATTTTCTATTGAAGTAGGTATTTATCGAAATATTAATACACAACATCGGTCTTACATTTAAATTCACTTATCTTAAAATAAATTGCACAGTTTATCCGAATTCTGATGACTATGAAATGGCACAGCGTGATGTGAATGAATCATCCATTTCGATTAGTTTATCGACACTCAAGGACATTAGAGGTCACGGTTCGATGCTGGGGTCACTGACCTGCACATTATTCCTAATATTATTAAAACTGTAACGATTGCTTCAAACAACAGACATTAGGCAGATAGAATTGAATGAATTTATTTAGAGAACAAAAAATCTATTGTACTTTAAAGTTATGGATAACGGTGGTTTTTTATTGTAATATTGGAGAATAGTTTACTTTTAAATAAATCTGTATTTAGATTAAGATGTTTTCGAATCGATTCGTGGTGGATGTTGGTTGAAGTTCAGCTAATGTTAGAATTGTGATTCGTTGTAATCATATAGCGTCTTTTTGGCACTTAAAGATGCTATTCGCAGGTTACATTACAAGTATGTATTTATATTCTAATATACAATATTATAGAAGGTAAACAAAGCCAAAATTATTTTGCCCACCTAAAGCTCTCTTATGAAACAGCAGAGCCAGACTTGAAACAATCTAGAAACACTAATGAAATGTTTTCTACAATCATTGTAAAAATAAGGATTTATCTTAAAAAATTGTATGGGAAAGGGAATTTTAGATATTTCCATAACAGTAGTTATCGTTCTGACAAATCTTTGGTCATTTACTAGATATATTTTTGATAAGTTTCAACAACATTCTGTTTATTAATCGAACATGCATTACTGAATTAAAATTGTGTGTATCACCGAACAAAAATGTACAGTTGACCATTTACACAAAAAATCTTATGCACAGTGTACCGTAAACACCACCGTCCATCGAAGAATTCGTTCACCTTTAACTTTTCAAGAAACGATTCACAATAAATTGAAATTGTTTAATACATATAATATTTTCATCGCAAACTTGTACGTGATTCAACAATTTTATTATTAGATATTGATTCTCTGGGATGGGTCTAATCTTGTGGCCTGTCATTATGGCCGGCCTGTCTTTTGACCCGTCATTAGGTGGTAGCATTACGATTTACGAACAATGCGCCGACAATATGGGTATATCACGAAACTAAGTTTAGCCACGTTTACTTACATTTGTTTGCAAATACAAGTGATCATTAGAATGTATCACGATTCAATTTAGCTCGCTATAATAATATCATATTCAATACATTTCTTTATTTAATCTTCTATTTCAATTTGTTACATATTGTTCTGTGTAGTGTATATGTGAGCGTAATTTGTTTTTGTTTTATTTCAGATTCTTCATCGTGTGCTGTTGTTTTATTACCTCTAGGGTAAGTTTATTTTATAATTTCAATATTTTTTTTTTGTATTTGTGCCTTGTTTGTAGAGACGGTATAATGGTTAGAGTTTAGTCATGTCAATAAGTAGGAGTAGTTGGACATACCTTGACTTGGTCCCACAATGCAATACGAGTGAGTTTATTATCAAACCCTTACTTTCTTTTGGAAATCGGGCGTCATCGGTGCCACCTTCATAGTAATATAAATTAGTATTTAATTACATTTAAGTGATAGTACGCGAAGGATTAACAAAAACGCAACTTATATTTCCATATAGGTTTAAAAGATTTCTCGAAATTCTAACAAGAACATAAGGAATATGACCAAATAAAGAGATAAATCGAATATAAAGCTCTCTTTTCACCAGGTCCACTCAGCATCACAGCACTTGGACTCGGCGGAATACTCAGAGTCGACAGAAGTATCCATCGTGTCTGTCTCCTCATCAGCATCAGCCGAACTCCACGAGGGATCTGGCGATGATCCCCCTGACCCTGTACTGTCCAGTAATCTTAAGGTTTGTACATAATTCACAAGTATAGACTTTATTATAAAATACTAAAGTTCAAAATTTATTAATAAAGTAATTTGTCAGTTTATGAAAGTCGGATGTGGTTATTTGCTACACTTTGAATGCTAATGCTAACGCCGGAATATCGTATAGCATAAAAACTTTCATTGTAACATGCGTTTTCAAAATCTGTGTTAGAAACCAAATCTGTGCATCCACGATATAGGTGAATATTCTCATGTTATTTTTGTTTTATAGTTTCTGTATAAATGACTATACTAACAAAACATTTTTATTTGCAGAATGAAACTAGAGAAGCTCTTAAGAGTGATGGCAGTGAACAAGATCCGGTGAGTACATTGTTTATTTAACAATTAAAGAGAACTATTAACTGTAATAAATAAGTGATAATATTAATTTTATGATCTTTACTATAACACTTTATGCTATTAATGAAAGTGAAACATTTTAAAGGCTGTTTGGAAAATCTCAGTTTCACTTTCTTATACTCACGATTTGGCCACATGAGTAGAAAAACGTACTCATGTGATTCGGCCTTGTAGAGTAACAAGTAGCAACATGTAATACGTGTGTACATACGAGTTATTACACCGCTACGAACAATGAACTATTCCTTGATATAAAAGAATACGCCACCGCGCGCCTGTCTCTTTCATCGTGCTTAATGGCTCTGAAAATAGCAGATTTGTTAACTAGAATTTACAACTCAATTATTTCCCAGATTTTTAGATTGTTCAATCTTTTTGTTCGCCAAGTTTCTGACTTGAATACTGGACAGTTGAAAACTATTGTTGTCTTTCAGACGTCTTTGTCAATCTTAATGATGCGTGTTATAAGATCAGTATTATAGAAAAGTTAATAGAAACGAAGCCGGCTTAATTTTCTTTCCCCGATGACCTAGGTAAAATAGATTTAAATTAGTTCAGCAAAGAAAATTTACAAGACATAGGAAAGTGAATTGTCAGCGATTCGTTTCAATACGAGACTGTGGTGTCAAATAATTACTAGTTTTCACTTTTATACAATTTTCCATGATCGAAAAATGCGTGTATTCGAGGGCACAAAATAAAAGAGTTGCAAGCCAAATAATCGTCACACTTATCACCCAATTACCCGCGGCTTGAACACAGAAGTGGGTGAAAGGTACGACATAATAATCACCAATTTACACCCATTTGAACGATCATTGATGGACTGATTGAAAGAATCCTTCTAAGAATACACGATTCGACACAGTATCTTTTCCTTTCGTTTTGCAGAATTGCTGCACTTATTTGTGACATTGGTTTTACGGTCAATCTGTAAAGAAAGAACGTATGGTATGAGGCTTAGTTTACACGACAGCGGACTACTTCGGGATGCAATTAAAATATAACAATGCACACGCAGGTGTTGCAGCTTGCAGATTACGAATTTCAATTTATCTATTTGTCACAGTTAAGTGATTGGTGGAAAATGGTAATTTTGTTTGTATTTGGTTGTTATTGGGGAATAGAAAGGCGTGAAATGAAGGTTTGGAGGTGAGGAATAAATTGAAATATGACGTTGATTGGCTAGCGGGGCTATTATTTCTGTTTCACGCGTGAGTTCCCGTGTGCTACGCATACGGTGGCAGTCAGCAGGTTGCTCAACGCGCTCGTACTCTAGCGACCGACTGAATGGAGGAGGCCACGCCGCCGCCGCAGCCTCACAGGACTTGTGCAATATACAATATTCACGTTGCGAAGGGCTTGTCTAATCTGATTAGGTTATCATCTGTAGTTCCGCTCCAATTTATGGAGTTTTAATATTCATGCTGTATATTTTTTACAACAGACTAAGTGTAAACGTTATACTTTAGTTTACAAACTATAGGTATGTCTGTTTGTTACCCTTGATAATTGCCCTTAAATGTAACTAATTAATTCTTTATTGTTATCATGAATAGGACTATCAATTATTGTTCATCAAAGAAAGTTAAAATGTTGTCTATATTCTTATCAAAATTGTCATTTCACACCATAAAACACAAACAATTTACTGAGCTAATCGAATTAAGTCGTGAGAAACGTCCGCGAGTGTTACGCGCTTTGTGTATTTGTGTTAGTACCGCGATATCCATCTGTGACCCGTGTTCAAGTGGCAGGATAGCTGTTCTTTGACTCACATTGCATCTAAACCATGAACGATGCGACGATCACACACCGCGTGACCTACTAACAATAACATCCCTTGCATTAAATTAATTCCTAAATAATTACGTCTTACAAGATTTGTCAAACATCTATAAGAAATTTAGAGGACTTAAGTATCTAAAGAGTTAAAAATTAAGCCAATTCAAATTTCAGTTACCCTGAGGTTGTTAACAAACGGAAGTTCCATTCGGAAGTCGTTCAATGATTCCATAGTCGCAATGTTTGACTGTCAATCTGTCAATATTAAGTTTTAATTGTAATCATGCCGTGAAATACAAATGGTTACGGCTCGACCGACATTATTTAAATTGGATAACAGTTATAGGCATTCATTAAATTCTTTATTACGTTGTTGTACCTGTGTTCAATATAACGTGAATACATAAGTAACGCTTTTAAGTAAGTAAATATGAATAAAGTACATGAAAATTGAATGAAAGTGTTCCCATTTCTATTTAGACGGATAAGCGATGTCTCGGCTGACTATGATGTGGCCTGAAAGGTTTTATTTGTTGTTTTGTATTAGTTGGAATCAATTTGTCAAAGTGATGTGGCGACGGGCGGCGCTTATCGCACTCCACTGGCCCAATTTTATAATGCGTAGGTACTGGCTGCCGGCGTGCGAACTGCCCTGGCATACTTACAGCCATTTACGTCTTTTTTGTGCAAAACTTTCAAGGGGTCGTGACTGTGAAATGGTGAATTACCGACGCCGTAATTCGTTAGTTTGTTTTGAATTTTTTCTTTGGTAAGATAATGGATGCAATCTAGTTGCAGTTCGGTCACTGAGTGACTAACGGTTTGTTCCTGAATATTTTCTGTTTGTCTGTTTGTAAAACGTTTAAGGTGTTAATTAGCGGAGGTTGTGTTATTTGTTGAAGGCAGTCAAAAGTCGCGTGTGCCGGAAGGTGGTAGTTAGGCTTATGTTATCTCAGGGCTATCTGATTGCTAAACCTCCAGCGTGGCGAGTGTTCTTCATGTATGGAATGTAATACAAAATGAGTAATATTCAATTAAATATGGTAACAATGTAATACAGCATAACTGTTGTGCCAGTTTTAAACGTTCTTAAGGGTCAGTTTCGCAATTTCCGAGAGATGGTCAGCCGTCTATGAAGTTTAAGAATTATGTTGTTATATTTGCCATGAGTAAATTATTATTATTAGCTGTAATCTAGAGTTTAGCAGCTTAGTTCTAACCTTGGCAGAAAGACACGTGATGTTAGTGAGTTTATGAAACAACGGATGCGGTGGTTGACACTGCTCTGATTATGTACTTGCGATTAAATGTGTTGTTCTCCATCTTATATTTTTAGATGTTTGATGGAAACTGAACTTTAGTCTATAACTATCACCATGGTTCTTAAGAACAGTTTTGGAAATTTTAGTTGGTTTAAAAAATATTCTTAATTTAACTTTTTGAAAATAGATTCGTTTTCTAAAATATTCCGTTCACGTCAGAAACCGTTCAGGTTTAAACTTTTAAAACGCAAAAGGTGAAAACTTTGCTAAATCTTTGTATTTTGTATACAGGTGGTATTTCTATCGGAGAAGAACAGCTACATTCCAGTGAGCATCAAGCCTCGTTCTCCAGCAGTGGACACGGCGTGGAGAGAGCCACCAGCATGGGAGCGAGAGTACAGGAGACATCGGACTAATGGGAGTAGAGTGCAATGTGAGTTGACTTCTTTTTTATTTGTAGGCACTATGTTCCTGAGTCAGACTACTTATTATTAAAAATAGTTAAGGTTAGAAGGCATGAAGATGATCTTTTCACAATAGACTATCACAAGTAGTCAGTGATTGAATGGATTGTGTTTAAAATCGGTCTGGTTCTTTCAGTTATTTGCTCTGTTTCTTTGGCTTGTGATATCTACTTAAGTCAACGAAAGTCGTAAAGTTTCAGGTTGTGTAACCTTACTGTTACTGAAAAAGTTAAACCAAAATAGTGTACCGAAGTTATCTATTCTTTTATTCCCAAATAGTGCAAATTGAGTCTATATGATGACAATCATAGTGCTCAAATACCAAGTCATGTAACTACAATACAAAACTATCGTACTCTATGGTCATATAAGGACAATAGTATCTGCATAATCGGTGTAATTGTGCGTTCTGAGTCCTGACTCATATGAATAGTTCAGTAAAAACTAATAAAAAGCCACACAAAGGGTTGCGCAAGCGACGCCACGCGTTCCATAAGATACCATCTCAATTTGTACGGTTACACAATATTATATCTAAGTTTTTGTAAAGACGATGGTTACAAAAATAGCTGTTTAATGAAATATAGTTGTTTACAAATATAATAATACAATTGTAGTAGGATTAATATGAAAGTTATAGCTCTGTAGCTATTGCTTGTGAAACAGCGTAAGTTTACAAATGTTTGAAAAATAAATAACGTACGATGTAGTATGTACCTCTAGTGCTACCAATTCATAAATGTGTCTTTGTCATCAGATATTGAAGCAGAGTGCCAAGATGACTTCATGAAGATAAGGGTAGGCTTCAACGGATCATTCTCCGGACTGGTGTATTCAGCAGGTCAGTTCAAGGGTTCTAGTTAACTAATTCACATTAAACACGACATGATTATATATAGGTTACACGATGAAAGTACAAAGGCACAAATTAGCTAATTGAAATATGAAGGCCAATATTAGTGACACGCTGACGTATAACGTGAGTAGTAAAAGTAGTAAATTTTAAAATTTTCCAAAAATTGTGGACGTTATCAATTTCGCTATTTGTTGTGTTTTGGGATCTTCCTCAAATACGATTTATCGTCAGAAAATGTGAGTCTAATCAACCGTTATTATACTTAGGAAAGTTTCTAGCTAAGTTAACTAAAAATCGCGGGTTACTCACGTGAATATACTGAGAAAAGCTACTAGTTGTTAGCTACCTACTAGTAGCTAACTACTTACTAGTAGCTAACTACTACTACTAGTTTCGAACCACAGAGGGGTTCTTCCTTATGAGCAGCGTGCGCGGTCGCGGCGATGTCGCACAGCGTACTTTACGTGTTACGTTACTATTTTTAGTTAATTTAGTATGTCTCACGATAGTTATTATAAAAAGTTCCTAGCTATCTAGAGCTACATTTAATGCAGATAACTGAAACAATTATCCGTGTAGACTAGACGAGTGTCATTATCAAGTTATTGTTACTTACGTCTCGGCGTCACTCACACAATGTCTGTTTGTTCCTTTGTATATTAAGTTGTGGAATATGAATGTGATAGAGACTTGACGCATTTTTGAAATTCATGTAAATGTTCAATGGTTCAGCAAATGATGTTTTGATGATATAATCCTCAAATATATCTTAATTAAAAATGGTTTATCTGTCATGGATTGTGTTGTGTAGACCTAAATAGAGGAATATCTAAGATTGACCAATTGAATAAAAATAAATTAGATTGATACCCACATTCCATGCAATACAGTATTTTTGTCTACATCCTAGCTCTTACGCTTTCTTGTGCGTACTAGCTACAAAATATATTCACAAAATTGTCACACGTTACTTTTATTGCACGCATTTTCGCACGCACGTTCTCACATTAGCTCTCCATTTACTTACTACTCTGTGTTCGTACTACATGTTTGTGTTATCGTACTAACCTGTCAAAGGGCATGACCGTTATGTCAGATTTGATGATTTCGCGAGACGTGGTTGTCGCTAATCGAGTCAGCATCGCTGGATGAAATGTTCTCATAGTACTAACGGTACAAAAGGCCTGCTAACAAATAGACTATGAAGTAAATCGCACTGGCTATCACCAAACTGTCTCAATCGATCTGTTTTGGTCCGGTTGCGATGTTTGGATGTCTCAATCTAAATGATTTTTGTAGTACGACTGCTTAAGTTTGTTTTTGTATGTAGTAAGTAACTGTTCGACGATTTTGTATGGTTAAGATTGCTTCGAATGCATCAATGTTGTAAAATTCGGCAGGAATAGATGTGTATATTCAGCTTCTTTATCTTCTTTTTTAAATGAGTGATTTTATTATATTATGCAAACGGTGAAAAACTCTTAACGCACGAAATTTAAAAAAAATACGATTGTCATCTTTTTTACCAACATCTGACCTTGAAAATGATTTGCACGCATCTCAGAGCTAGATCATCATGCCGACTTAATCCGCGTCGATAAAACCTAAGTGTATCACAGAGTCACGGGAAAACGTTTACTATAAACCTATAGACCATAGAAGCTATTACAAGATTACTAGATATTAAATGTACAGTATTGTAAGTGTATAATTTACCCTCTTAGTGTGAGATTAGCATTGTTTAGTGATTCGTGGGACTGTCGCTAGCTTGATTCGCTCTACCGTTACACGCTTGAAGGAATATGAAATTACTACCTTTTAAAAAGCTTTTATTTATATTATGTTGCATGTTTATTTCTTGTTTTTAATGTTTGGCTTAGATTTTGTTGTTCTTTTATTTGTAATGGGAAGTCTAGATTTTGTGACGGATGTTTCCGGGGCTGTGATGAAGCCAATTAAGAGGTTAATAGCAAGGTTCTTAAAGTGTAATACATCATTACGTCTTTATTGGGCTTAAATAGGCTTTATAAGTTTATAATGACTGCCATAGAGGTATTATTATAGTAGCAACAATGATTTGCATTTTTCCTACAGAATCAAATATAAAGATTGATTTCGCAAATGTCCTTTTATTGTCCTTGTTATCGTCAGAAGGAAAGAAGAAAAATCTAATTGAACAAAAAATTTAGCACCCGAGTAAAGGCGTTTTAGACCGCTAGTACTTACAATTACTTACTTAAATTGAGGTCTTAATAAAAGTAAACATATGTCGAGCAGCCATTAAGGTGGCTAATGTCCATTCATAATTAAGTATACAGTAGTAACAGGAGCTTTATGAGCTGTTGAATGGCACTATAAAAGTAATTAGATAGTGTCTGTGGCCATACTCGTAGTTACGTGAACTATGTCACCATTTTACCTAAATGTTGTATTATTTAGGTGTAAGTAAGCACGTTTAGTGGTTTCGGTTTCATAGCACTTTCTTTTAAAAAATCTCATCTTTTAAGGTCGTGGTTAGTTCAATGTTATTTTTTGTGGATTAATGCTCGAAATTAAAAACAGATTTCAAAAAGCTTTGGGTGGATGTATATATTTGATTACATTATACTATACTTATCTATTAATTTTTGTCTAAAACTTAGATTATTTCTGAGAATTTGGATAGAGGCTGTGCATAATTAATTATTTGTAGGTCATTATTAAATGAATTGTTTATTGGTGGGATAGTACAGTGACATTCAATTTTTAGAAAAACTTTAGTTTTTACGGAATCTCAAAAAAGAGACAGCAAGGACAGTTGAATTTGAATAAATTAGATAGTGAAATGTGATTCAAAATAATTCATTATTATTATTTTTGCAGGTTACTCATACGATCCGGACTGTATGTACATAAACGGCACGGGGCGTGATTACTACGAGTTCTACATCCAGCTCAACAGATGTGGAACATTGGGGAGGAACGGTCAGCATGATGATAGCAGGAAACATCCCACTGTGAGTATATATTGTCATTGATTTTCTGTCCTATCAAAATATGTACTTGTAAAAAGGAAAATGTACTGTTCACTTTTCTTTGGCATTAAACGTCACACCTTCACATATTTTTCACAACAATATCAAGTGTGGGAGAGCCATGCTTCGGCACGAATGGGCCGGCTCGACCGTAGTGACACCACAGTCTCACAGAAAACCGACATGAAGCAACGCTTGCGTTGTGTTTCGTCGTGTGAGTGAGGTTACCGGAGGCCCAATTACCCCCCAATCTCCCCAATCCCTGAATCCCCAACGATCCTCAAACTCTTAATCCCCAAAAAGCCGGTAACGCAATTGTAACGCCTCCGGTGTTCCAGGTGTCCATGGGCGACGCCGATTGCTTACCATCAGGTGATCTGTCTGCTCGTTTACCGGCTTATGCCATAAAAAAAGTAATGTAAACGGTGAAATAGTTGATAACAAAAATGTCTTATTTTATGTTAATTTAAATTGAAAAAAAAACCATTAAGTTCACGTTCATGAAGCATTCGCCTGATGTGAATCATTGATACCAAATTATTATTAAGTATTGTGCCTTATAGAAGGATGCACATAACTTGGACTACATTTTATAATCTTGATTTTAGTAGATATGCAACTGCAACTGCTCTAAGGTTATTTATAGGTATAATTTAAGGTTATATCTTCCTTGTACGCTTATGACCATAATAACTGTTAAGAATAAATATGTTATGCACATAAAATGTCAATAACCCTACAAGGACAAGAAGTATGAAGAAAATGTATACATTAATACCATGTTTGGTTAGGAACTAGGAAGATTGGTGATCTACATGATGTTGTTTGCAAACAGAAGGCTGTGTGAGAATATACTAGGCTTATTTTGTACTAGATCTGTGGGCATAAGATTATAAGGCGCACGTACGTTACTGAGCAGTACTTATTACCTAGGTGATACAATCTTAGGCCGAGATTACAGGATTAATTTCGCACGACAATCTTTCTGTTTCATTCGTCTTGTTTTGTGAATAACAATTAGCTTTACGTACCTATCTATTTTATGCGTAACAAAGCCTACGGAACAATGAAACCAAGTAATAAAATACCTTAGATGTTGATTGTGTGACTGCATCGTTGATCGAGTGGTCGCAAGTGCGACTGCCGGGCAAGGAGTCTCGGGTTCGATTCCCGGGTCGGGCAAAGTATTACTGGGTTTTTAAAATTTCTCAGTAGTAGCACGGAGTCTGGAATTGTGCCCGGTATATGGCAATAGGCTCACTCCCTATTACATGGGACTCATAACCTAAATAGTAAAAAGTTCGTGTTACATTGTAGTGGCATAATGTACACCTCTACCTAACCGTTCGGGGATAAAAGGCGTGATGTTATGTTATGTATGTTGATTATGTGCCTGATCTTTGTTGGCTTAATATCTTCTGTCTATAAACTAACATCTGGTCTGCCTTTAAAACGTTAAGGATGAGTCTAGACCTACGAGCATGTATCGTACGAACATGAATACCACCACTGCCAAAATAATACTCTTGCAAGCACTCAATAAAACCAGCTACCTTTTAATACGTCTTATTAAAATTCTATTACCTATTTTTGTCTGACAGAAGAACCTCATGTGGAACACAATCACGGTGCAGTATAACTCGTTGATTGAGGAGGAGCTGGACGAGCACTTCAAGGTCACCTGCGAGTATGGATACGACTTCTGGAAGACTGTCACATTTCCTTTTTTGGACGTAGAGTGAGTAAAGTCTTCGATATTAAAATATGCGTTGGTATTTTTAGCGAAAAGATAACTTTAAATCGAAATTCAGGTGTTTGTCCAATCCACAAAATGTAATTATTGAAGATCATCAAAAATGAGCAAAAACACTTTTCTCCTCTTAAATTTGGCACAGTTGTGGTTTCTGTAACCTATGGATGCTCTACTTTAAATCGATAAGTTGCGTGAGGTTCTCGCAAAATTTTCTTTTCAGTTCAATTTCATTGCGAAAAAGTGAAATTCCAAACATTTATTTATTTTATTTTCAAACCACAAAAATGTTCGCAAAACCATGGCTGATTGGATTTGTCGCTGAGGCGTCGCGCACGCATGATCTTGTTGACACAGATTGTGATGCGATTATCTGTGACGATCGGTGATAAAATGAATTATCATAACCATAACTGCATGTAATCGGGGAACTGGATTTTATGCCAAACTGGGGCATTGATGAACCCATTTCTTTCTGGTACATTTTTCCGTAATTAGGTGGGTCAATCAACAGCATTTTTGTAATACTCGAACTAAGAAATCCAGTGTCTCGAATCAAAAGTGTTATCATTTAAAACGGCTATACAATTACTTATTAGGTACTATAATATTTTCATATGAAATAAAAATTTTCAAAAGGTAACTTCTTTACCAGTGTGTCTATTCGAAATTAAAGTTACGTATACTCACCTACTTACTTCCGTCATGTTCCAGGGTGGCGACAGGCAACCCAGTCGTGTTTACACTGCAGCCACCTGAGTGCTACATGGAGATCCGCTCCGGGTACGGTGCCAATGGAGCGCGCGTATCTGGGCCCGTGCGCGTTGGAGACCCACTCACCTTGCTTATATACATGAGGAGCGCTTATGGTACGTATTCATGTATTTGAACACTATTAGGAGATTTCTAGGGTATAGGGTATACCGATTTCTTTTTGTCTGGCCATCCTTTAGCTAGGGCCATATGATTATGTAAATGTTTTTAAAGTAACAGAGTATACTCGTAGTACTTACCTGTTACGCAACCCGTTTGGGTTGAAATTGAGTTTGCATCTTATATACTAGAGGTATACTTAGGTAAATGTATATGGGTAAGTTAAACGTAATATCTAGAACTGTTTATGATCAGTGTAGATTTCGTAGAGTAAAGGGCGCCACAACTGCTACGAGAAAACAAATCATGTAAAACGATATGGTTATCAAACTAAATACCGGTAGACCAGCTATCGGTTATTGTCATCAGCAGTTAGATTTTTACCGTAGTACAAGTGAACTACATAATTTTAGTATCAATAACAATTAAATACCGTAACTTAAGGGCGAGTATCGTAACGGTCGCGGCTAACATCGCATGTCTGCTTGCAATGCGGCTCCAGAAATATTTCAATCAGTTTTACTTAATCAAGATCTTACGTTTTTTCGTAAATTTCATTATATGGAACGGTATGGGAGCAATGGCGCTCGGTGAAGTATGTCAGAACATTTTTAGAAGGAATTGTTTAGGAATAGGTGGTATTCACATACCTACATAAACGCTAGCCGCTTAGGTTGGAGGCACTAATTTCAGAATTAGGTACCTAAATGAATATGTGGATCAATTGTTTATTAACTCTCGGGCCAAGATTATTGTGAAATGTTTGTAAACAAAGAAAATAATCTGACCGCATCGGAGAGAAATTCCTATTCCTCTACATAATAATATAATTTAGCTGTCACTGAATATAACTAGTTAGGGTTTCTTTGATTACAATTACAAGAATTTTATATCGGTTTAATGTTTAGATTTAGAACCATTGTATTTACGTAATTAAAGGTAGATTAAAAATGAAATAGAAAATTTTCGTTTATATTCGTTACAGTTGCCATCAGAACTTTCAAGGACTTTATAACTTTAAGTGTAAATTTTATTGTTTTTCTTTATTTTTAGATGGATTTGACATTGTCGTGAATGACTGCTTCGCTCACAACGGTGCAACCAAACGGATACAACTTATTGATGAATATGGGTGAGTCAAGTTTTTTTAATTATCATCATTAAAGTTTTCAAATATACCTATCAATGTTCATTGAATATTATGATTTGATTGTGAGATTTTGTTATTTATTATACTGGTACACTGCCTATTTATAAAGGTTTAAAATCACCTGCTACTTTCTCTGCACGGCTTAAAGGTTGACTGGGAGACAATGCTCAAGACATTAAGTCCACCTGGACGTATTGGTTGTATGAAGTTGAAATAAATAAATAAATATAGTGTTGTTTTTATTAAGGTATAACCACGTGTTGTAAAATCAAATATTTATTTTGCGGTATCGTGAGCTGTCGTTGCATTAAATGTGCAGGAACTTATAAAATAATATACGGTCGAATTGAAAAACCTCCTCAATATTTGACATCGGTTAAAAAGTGATAAAATAATAATTGTTGTTGTAACTAGAAACTCTCAATTGTTGGTAACTTTAATTAACAAATTTATTAGAAATTCTCCATTCTCCAGTCCATATTTGTATAATCTTAAAACGACATTTCTTCTGTTCTAGCTGCCCCGTGGACGACAAGCTGATCTCCCGTTTCCGCGGCTCATGGTCCGAGTCAGGCGTGTTCGAGACGCAGGTGTACGCGTACATGAAGACGTTCCGGTTCACTGGGTCGCCTGCACTTTATATCGAGTGTGACGTCAGAATGTGCCATGGAAGATGTCCTGTGAGTATCTCCAACTTTTATTAAAACATTGTTCTTTAAAACATGAAGATTTCTAAATGTTTCTAATGAAGTGACGACTACACCTACTATGTGTAACTTAATACTCTTACTTTGAACTTGAAGTGACTATTTTTTCACCAACCATAATCTTAGGTTTCTTGTTCGTAAACATCTAAACTATTGGCATAGTATTCATACATAGGGGATAGTCAGTCTACAGAATTATCAGCCATTGAATCCAAACCAATTTCATAATTTTCTATACTTAGATAAAAAAATAAAGTATTTTGACCATATACTTAGATGACGTTTATTCACACGTTTTTCTTAATTCTTGATTTCAGTCGCAGCCTTGCCACTGGCGTAACATGAAGAGCGTGAAGCGGCGATCTATTGAAACGAAGCCAGGCTTGGACCCCGCCTCCAGTGTCGCCCCGCGTCTCTCCGAGAACATCTCTCTATTTCAATCACTCAGAGTACTGCAGGAGGGCGAGGAAGATCCAGAATTAGCTGCCAGCACAAGCGGTAAGTAGTATATATTGCAATCTTAACAAGCATGGAGACGTTGACCAAGTCTCTACCAAGTCCTATAATTAGCTTAGCTAAATGATAAACCTCATGCATCTAACACAACTGTTGCTCCTAAATGGAATGTTTAAAAATGCAATATTGGGGATGTGGTCGCACTACAATCTACTTTTTCATCTGGAATCTTTGTTTTTGAAGTTAGACATGGAATATCAGGAATATCCGTTCTATAACTGTCGTGCCGTTTTTGCCGACATTTTCAAAACCCCCATAAAATTTGCAATCTCCTAGGAGTCACATTTCTACACTCATCATTCCAATTATCAGTTAGTAGAGTAAGTTCCTTAACAATAATACTTCTTACTGTTTCCAGTAGCTCCAGAAGGCCAGACTTGTATGAGGACATCAGCGTTGTCAGCCATTATGGTATCATGCGGGGTGCTTATCGCTGCCCTGTGTGGAGGTGTGCTGGCGGCCGCGAGAGGGTTCAGGCGCGGAGAACCAAGGACACCCATTCATGCATACGTGCCCCATAAAGGACGGATCAAATAAAAATCTAATTTTAAGTATAATTTCCTAAGATTGCGAGTGAAATTTATATATTGGTGTAATGGTTGTCATTGCTAGAAGTAGATTCTTGATACTCCTTAGCCTAAGAAACAACCATTTCATTAATCTGTTTGAGATTATCGAACAATTTAGATCGATAGTTGCCTATTTGAATCTGATTTTAATGTCAATGCAAGTTCCTTGCGTTCATGCTATTTAAATAGCCATAAAGCCTTTTTTCCAGTATGTATTTCTGTAATGTAAGAATTTTCATATTTTTTTTAGTTTGCTAGTTTTTCAAGCATTTAGCAAACCGTGGTATGTACCAATTGCAGTTTAAACTATAGTACGTACCTACTTGGCACATAAGCATCTCGACATTTAGATCCTTTAAGTATTTTATTTGACCATTCTCTAGAAAGTGCAATTGAACTATAGTACTAGTGATTCGTACCAAAAGGTACAATGGTGCCTTTAAATTGCGTTTTTAATTTCGACTTCATGTAACTAGCAATAAGGTTTAGATTACAACAAATTTTAGATGTAGAAATTAGTCTTAAATTAATTTATGCTCGTTATTGTAATACTAAGACAAATTGTGAGGATCTATATTTTATGTAAACAAAATATACCTCCTCCGTTTGTCTGGCTATTTATGTATGCAGTTCTCAAAGTTGTGATAAAATAAGTATTAAAATAGAGTTAACTACATCGTAAATTATTTAGTAATACAACGAAGCTTATTTTTTATCTATATTTAGTTTAATCAGTATTGCCAAGTTTAAAAAATATTGTGTTAATTATTCAAGCTTACATTTTTACTATTGGTCTTGATTTTTTTCTTAATAGTAAAATTAATGAAATTATGATTTTTTATTGTGTATCTTTTAATAAGTAACAAGAGTACATACCATATCAAAGTAATGTCATGTGTAGGGCAGTTAAATATTTTGATTCAGATTAATTTATTTTTCAGTTTGTAAATATTAGTTTAAGGTTTATTTAAATTAGCGTATTCTAATTTTAAATACTTTCTATTATTTATACGAATGAAATGTATCTAAGAGTAATAAAGTATTATTAGGTACATTTTAAAACGAAAAATTAAATAATTATATTTATATTTTGATTTATTCAATGAAGTATTTTTTTTAAACTTTAAATAACCAACCACTCATTATAGCCACCTTTTATCATTTTAATCTGACAGAAGCTACATCTACCCTATTTTTAAAAGGTATGGAAGATCCTACTTTTAATTACCCTTCTTACATCGTCATGGCGTCCTAGTACCTCGTATTGTAAGCGTCAAAGTGATTTAGAGAGAATTTAAACTGTCGAACACCGCGCGGTCACCGGTGACTGCAACCTGTTATCCTTTAATTGTGTCTATAATGACGGTACTCAAAGAGTTAATAGAGAGCCTACGTCATATAATAAAACACAATTGTAAAGAACACAATATTAAGTATATTAAAATAATAATTGCACACAAAAAGTAAGTACATTACAACTAAAAAACAATGATAAACACACAAACAATATAACAAAAAATCCCAGTGATTGAAATTCGTTGTAACTAAATTATTTAAGTAAATAAATCTAATATATAAAAAATGTCGAAGGTACTTGAACGTAGATATGCAAAAATGTCCCATTGCAGAATGAGTCCTTAATCAATGTCTAATAGACTAAACCCAACCTGTGTCTCTAACCATCAAAGGTAAAAAACATCTCGGAACAAATATTCAAAAAGGTTTTAATCCTAAGCACAACTATGTAGGTATGAATAAGCAAGTAAAAACAATTTCTGAAATGATAAAAAAACTAAAAGTATGTATTATGAGTCCCCTCTGTATCCCCGGTAACGTCAGTAAACGCGTTGTTTTACGTCAGTTTTTTGTAAAGCCGTGGCAGCACACCCTTTCGAATTTCGTATTTTGATATCTAGCAAGGAAACATATGTGACTTATGTTACATTTTTGCATGTCTACGTTTATTTGTAGCCGTAAATATACAAATACTGTCATGATTTTATTTATCGCACTTATACTTATTTACAGTACAGTTGATGAAAATATCCATTGAATTTTAGTCAAAATATTTATATTTTTTTAAGAAATATAGAAGGGTTTACATAATCTAGTTGATCTAGTTTTGAGTAGGATAGAAAAAAAACAATAAATTATAGTAAAATCAAGTCTAAAACAAAATGTTATATTTACAGCATATTTATAAAGGTGTGTCCATACTATTGTACAGGCACGCAATGATTGTCAAATGCGACCGAAATAATGTGATTTTAATTTCTGTTTTCCTCAATACATAAACTTTAAATAGCAAATATTTGCGATAGATACTTTAAAGCGAAAGTACTGAATTATAGTACTAGATTTTTGTGACATAGGTACGTGTCAAGTATATATGTATGTGCTGGAAGGTTCATAAGATATAGGATATTTTCAACAATTAATTATTTGATTTGTCCTCAGCGGCAGCGGTGGGTAATTTGCTTATAGTCTCTTCCAGATACTTCATGGCACCCTCTAACATTTGTACTTCGCATTTCTTTAACAGCTTCACATTTTTCCTGAAATTTGAATGAACTCAAACTCAAAATCTTTATTTACATGTTAAGGTAATACATACAGGTATTATGAAGTAATAGGCACAGCTTAACGGCCTTTTTCAGGCGTTGCAAATTTTAATTACAGTTCCTTGAATTGCCATTTTATGAATGACTGTCGTTATAGTATTCTCGGTTTATTTTGAGAATGTCTCTTGTTTCCAAATAACATAACATCACGCCGTTTATCCCCGGAGGGGTAGGCAGAGATGCACATTACGGCGCTTAATGTAACTGTACAATTTAACACCTACTTTTCACTATTTATCTTATGAGTCCCATGTAATAGGGAGTGAACCTATTGCCATATACCGGGTAAAGTTCCAGACTCCGTGCTACTATTGAGAATTTTTAAAAACCCAGTAATATTTTGCCCGACCCGGGAATCGACCCCGAGACCCCTTGCCCAGCAGTCGCACTAGCGACCACTCGGCCAACGATGCTGTCGTTTTTCCAAATACTTCCTCTAAAATACCCTTTTCAATTTTCCTTTTCCAAAATATATCTATTCTACTACGAAAGTAGCTGCGACGAGTTTCTGAGAAAAGGACATCTTGAGAAAGGGTTTTATGGTTTGTCAAGTAAAGCTACAAAGTATACAATACACATACCTATGCAGCGAAATATCATCGCCGCCTCCAGTCTCCTTGTAGGAGGCCACGATGAGCTTGCATCGTGTCAGCAGGTACGTGTAAGCGCGTCGGTCGATGTCGGCACCGACTGCTTCAGCACTGGACGGGTCAGAGGACACTAAATCCCCTGGCAATCCTTGACCAGACCATTTCGTTAATTCCTCTGAAAAAAAATTTAGTTTGTTTGAGTGAGAGGTTGCAAGTAAAATTATTGAGTAAGATGATTAACTGGAGATGCGAGTCTACCTCTGTGGTGTACTACTTGCTAGAGAATATTTTAGGGGACGTGATAGAGACATTGGAAAAATAACATCAGTTAGATCATTGTATTTCACTGTATTTCACTCAGTATTCTATATAAAAGTAGTGTATTTAAAATAAATAGTGTCGTGGTGGCCCGGAGGTTTAAGACCCCCGCTTCTCATGCATGAGGGTGCGGGTTCGAAACCTACCAACGGCAAGTACCAATGTGATTTTTTCCGAGTTATATGTACTTTCTAAGATTATTCAGACACCACTGACAAATGGTGAAGGAAAACATCGTGAGGAAACCCGGGCTTATAATTTTTAATTATAAGTTTGTAATCGCCAACCCACATTGAGCAAGCGTGGTGATTAATGCTCAAACCCTCTCCGTGTGAGAAGAGGCTTTGCTCAGTAGTGGGCTGTTGATGATGATGATTCTAAATAAAAGCCAAAGCTTGATCAAGAAGTATTTTCAAAAAACCCAATACAGGCAAATACTCGACAAAAGCGAATTTACGTTTTGCTGGAACACTACACTGTATGAACCATCATTCATCATTATATAACGTAAAAATAAAAGGCTTTTGTAACTTTTGTCTCGCCAGGACAGACGTAAATATATATAAATGCATACATTATTATAGAATGGTGTCATACAACAATTATATGATTGTTCACTTATCTGCATTGTGCAGTTCATGAATGCAAGAGCACGCAATGCAAAAGCAATGAATAGAATATTACTAACATAGTTTCGAAGTCAGAGAGCGATACATTCTGATATAAATCAGCATCTATTGTGTATATTGATAAGATTTTATTTACGATATTGAAAATTCTCTCACTGTCTATGACGAATGAAATTCAGAGTAAGTCTGTGAAAGTTGTTCTGTTTGTTATAATCTCGCGGTTAAATTGGGTTTGATGGTAATTCAGTATTGACAATTGGGTTTGTCTGAAAACGGACAGGTTCAATCTGTGATATACTATTATATGGAGTTTCTTGCTCGTTCTTCTCCATTCGAAACTACACTTTGGAACGAGCGCCTACCTCCACTGATAGATAGACGGACGGACAATTCAATTTTTGTCGTTTCAAAAGTGCCTAGTTAAAGATTATTTGAAATAAATGCTTTGACTATAGTTAAACTGTGTAAATCAGAATTTTACGCATAATGTAACTAGAGTTTAAGATGCAAATCGCTGCAGTTTACTTGGGTGTAAGGCTGTCGTGATATTTTTTCCAAAAAATTAATACTGGCGAGAAAGATTAGATACGATCGGATAGGCACAATTTATTGATGTACTAGCTTCTGCCCGCGACTTCGTACGCGCAATCCCATTTCCCCCCCGTTCCCGTTTTTCAGTAAAAAGTAAAAAAAAAGTATTGTATAAAAAGTATCCTATGTCCGTCTCCTGGTTCTAAGCTACCTCCCTGCCAATTTTCATCTAAATCGATTGAGGCGTTCTTGAGTTATAAATAGTGTAACTAACATATGTATAAGATTAGCACTTACCTTGATTCATGTTAAATATCCGTATGAAAGCTAACAGCTCTGCGCTGATTGGGTTAGGTCCTCGATACAAGTTGAAGTGTGTGACGCCCGCGAGACCCAATTTGGTCAGTAGTGCGAGCTTCGTCTCACGAAGCGGGTCGCTCGAACTCACGCCGAGCGATATAGACAAACTATCATGCTCGTTTTCTGGGTATACTAATCTGGAATTAAAGAAATACAATTTTGATAAGTTAGGGTATGTAAAAAATCTCAGTAGTAGCACGGAGTCTGGAAATATACCCGGTATATGGCAATAGGCTCACCCCCTATTACATGGGACTCATAACATAAAATAGTGAAAAGTGGGTGTTACATTGTAGTGGCACTAAGTGCCGTAATATGCACCTCTGTCTACCCCTTCGGGGATAAAAGGCGTGAAGTTATGTTTCAAAAGGTTACGAAACCTTTGATATCAATTTAATTCTACACAGGAATAGAGCCATAAGCTTCGTAGATCGTTACCTACACACTACAAAATACGCAATCAAAACATAAATATCTTATGTTTTACGGGGACAATCAAAACGAAGCGTTACGACATGAAATAACACCAAATCATATCAAGTTTCAATAGGCGACAGATGTGTCAATCGGATAGTAAGTGCAAGTCACTCATGTCGAACTGTGAGTGATATAACTAAGGAGAAGCCGTAATGAGTTACGCAAGTGTTATGAATCAGGAACATCGGATACACTTGCATGCAGATTTAGCTACTGTTTCATTACGATTGCTTATTACATGTTTACATCAGTATCGTTTAAATAATGAGTAAGCAAGGTCGAATGCTCCCGTGACTGTAAAACTCAAGTTCTGGGTTTGAAGATTGGTAACGAACTTATTTTTTAGACTTTTCTAATTCTCAATTGTACTGTATAATTATCTCTCCAGAGAATGAATAAATGACTAGAGGAAAAGTTGAACATCAGACCAACTTTTCTAAGGAGGAGGACACACTTATTGCTATACATCGTGTATGATAATAATTCCGAATTAATGAATTCAAAAACCTCTATAATACATCCGATGTGGAAATTGTACCTCCCCTTTACTCGTTGTTGTCGAATGGTCAGTCGGCAGAAAAAATATAATCGCATACCGAAGCATATAACTTCTAAAGTCACAAGACACACATAGTAAACGTTTACCAATTTACCCATTGTGTAGGAACAGGTCAGCATTCGGTCTGGATCCATAGAATATGAAGATTTGTTCACCAGCCTTAAAATCTCGTAGAGCGAAGCATTCTCCGCGCCCCAACTCCTTGTTATAGTCCGTTGTAATCTGAAAGGACATAGAAATATATATAATACAAACAAAAGTGATTTTATGTGAGATATACAGGGCATTACAGGGTTACAGGAAAAGTCGTGCTAGATCCGTTAAGGGCGTGGAGAGTACTCTAAATAAGTCAGAAATGATGAGTACATCATTTCTGACTTATTTACTATGAAACACCCTACCCTAAACTTAACCCTTTTCGAGATATTAGACTTTTATTTTTTTATTCAAAATTGCCCATTTTTGGCCTACTAAATTTAATTTTGTGTGTCTTATTATTATTATTATCCCATTTCTACATGTGTAATACGTAATACACAAAATACGCGCTATATTTAAATTTCATAATGTCTATAACCACTATCTTTGGCTATTCAAACAGGCCCTAAATGTAAACTCAATTTTCATCAATCGACTGCACGGTTGGAGCGGTGGCTGGGCAACTGGCTGCCGCGCCGCTCAACGTGTCGCGGGTTCGATTCCCGCACAACAACTCAACTGGAACAACTCTGTGTGATCCACAGTTTGTTGTTCTGGGTCTGGGTGTCATGTGTATGTGATATTGTATGTTTGTAAACGCACCCACAACACAGGAGAAAATTCTAGAGTGGAGCAACTTTAAAAAAAAAAATCAATAAAGCCCCATATAGTAAGAATGTTCAGACTAAAGATAATTTAAATAATTGATTTAGGTAGATAGGATACTTAGTTCAATGACAGCTATTTCCTTACATTTCAACGTCTAATAAACTCCGGTGGATACAACGTACAAGTGAAAATTACATTTCCGTGCATCAATACAGTGGGCCATTATATTAAATACATAATATTTATGTTCCAGCTCTTCCACGTAACACGACTTATGAATAAGCGGTTTTTCTTCGAAAATGATTCCTTCCAGCATTTGTTAATAGAAAGTTTCAAATATATTAACTTTCAATAATACATAAAATGCTGTTATTATTTATTATTATCGTGATTTTCTTGCGACATAAAAATCTCTGTTGTGGCACGGAGTCTGGTGCCCGGTATATGGCATAGGCTATCACCCCTTATTACATGGGACTCATAACATAAATAGTGAAAGTGGGTGTTACATTGTACAGTGGCATTAAGTGCCGTAATGTGGACCTCTGCCTAACTTATCGGGGATTAAAGGCGTGATGTTATTTTATGTAATTATTGTGGCGCAATAAAAGGTATAATAGAAAGAAATTTCAGAAGTTTTCCAACCTCTTAAAAAATGTAGTTAACACTACAATTCGAATTCACACTCCGCTTAGTATTATAATCGAGATGCTTGCTTATTATGTCCATGAGTAGATAGATATGGTGTGATGAAGATCATTTCGTTTCCACGTACCTTTCCATGTTCATGGTTGCACATATCCCAGAGCGGTATGAAGGCTGTAACGTCAGCATCAGCAAGCTGAATGTTGTTCTGTCTGGTCATCACTGTGGAGACTGCCCATCTGAAACAATTTTAAGATGAAGTTTTGTTTAGTTTATTTTCAAGGTTTTCGATAAAAATCTTCTTCAAAAATGCATGGAAGATACAACAAAGCCGCAGAAACCAGCAGAGAAAATACTATACATTATTAAAAATAATGGTACCTATGAAGTAACAATGAACACCACATATATTTTAAACAATATAATTTACACTTTTGTGGGTAAAATGCAAACTTTTACGTAATCTGGTAAAGAGCAAACATCGTGAGACAAAACATTTCCGTGTTCAGACTGTAACTAGCGTCGGTGTCGCACAAATAAATCTTCATTAGGAATTTGTATCGACCAACATTACTTTGCAGTTGGTTAAGACGTTTGTTAGGGAAAAAGTGAAGAATTCCTTCATAATTGCCGTATAGCCGATTTGTAAGACTGAAAGATGTTATTTGTGATAACATTGGAACAAATCACGCGACATTGTTCGGGTATGCTCACGCGCATTTCACCGGACAAGTTTTTATTGATTTAATAAATGCGTACATTGAAACGATGATTTATTGGATATGGAATTGTAGCCCAGAATCGAGCAGTGTACAGAATTTCATGACAAACTATTGCCTACGTAGTAGATAAAAGACTAGAATATATTCAATGAACCTACACAAGTCAATTTAATTGACGACAAGCAAAAACTAGGTTAAAAATATTACACCACAAATTGCACTTAAAAAATTACATAATTATACAGCCCTTTAAGAACATAAAAAATACACATTAGTAAAAATTTCTCCCATTTACATTTTCCACTTAAGAATACGTAACAATTATTAACATATGCATGGCGAGCGTAACTACAAACAATAGCTGTTGATTGAAACAGGCTCTTACTTTCAAACAATTGCGATTTTCACTCTTATAACGTTAACCTATTGTCTCATTTGCAGAAGTCTCTCGGGGGTTATCTAACACCATTTTCACGTAGTTCATTAGGATGGGCGTGTTTGGGAATTATATTTATTATGGATTTCTTAGCGGACGGATAGAGGCTAGCTACTTTCACAATGCAACATTGTTAGTAGTGAAGTATTTACAAACAAGCCCAATGTACGGCCGCAGAACAATGTGGAAGTCGTAGATAAAACATCCACTGCTACATGCCTACTAGTTATTTAGGGAACGTGACATGTCATTTGTTTGTGGCATGCGTTTAGTTTACATCTCGACGTAATTTAGTGTATCTGGTATAAACTAAATTATAAACAACAAACATGAGATTCAGTCATTGCACCTTTTGATTCTGATATCTGTAATAAGATAATTGCTTAGCTGGTCGATTGAAAATGTTTCGTGTTGAAAATCTCTTCAGAGAAAATGCGGCGTAATATTATGTTTTGTAGATATTGAGCTTTTAATTTCTTCCCGGTACAAATCTGAAATCATTGGTAGGTAATGTTGGCTCCGCAACAGTAAGTAGCTCGACCATAATCATTTTTTCAGTTCAGACAACGAAGTATATCACACCTTTCGAAAAAAAAGTATCTACTGATCTTGACTAGGAAACAAATAATGATTATAAAAGACATGCCAATAATTTGCTGAACAATTTGGACAGTTACAAAATAGGTAAGTAAGTATTAGCGAAATGATCTGTGGTTTACAAATTATAGGGAAACGTATACAAAATGAAAGTGCCATCTCCAACCAATCTGAGTTGCGTAAAACTGATGAAACAACCGAAGTAATAAAGTGAATAAAATATTGTGATCATATAACAACGTTGACTTGGAAATTGAATAGTACCAGGCTTTCTACCTAGTCCACGAAGAGGTTTAGCATTAAATGTAACAATTCATTTTTGCTTATGAGTCTAACTACAATTAAAGATTCCATTCTATAACTGGGTAAGTATATTGTGAAAATCGAAAACTCAATTTATACTCTATGCTGGGAATCAAACTGGAAATAAACTGTTCAGCCGTCGCATTTACCTCGAGATCAACGAAGGAGTCAGGAAACTGACTTGAGAAATATTTATTGTAGCAGTGTAATTAGGAGAATCGAGTGCATTAATCAACATTCAAACAACCCTACTGACAGTTGTCAATCAAATCGATTCATACTTAGTATTCCGCACATGAATGGACTTTAATTGGCAATGCCAAACAATAAATACGGATCATATGCAAATTATATATGGAAATATTGTACTTTCTCTGGAAAATTCGCGGAGATAGAGTAATATGACCAGGTGTTGAAATCTTATTTCGGACATATGATAAAAGTTCTTTAGCATATGCAAAGCTAGCTCATGAAGATAGAGATTAAAGGGAACTGCAACAGTAGTGATTCATGATTGATGATAATTGTTAAAATCAGTTAACATTGATTCAAATTGAGATGTCTATTATAACACGTAAGCAATAGATAATTTTAAACAGTTTCTATTTAAGGCGTAAAAAGAAAAAGAAGTTTTACTTTCTACCCCATATAAAGAGACAAATAACAAGAAAGTTTAAACGTAAGTGAACTTAGAAGTAATTTTTGCTACTTGATATGGTGTACATCAACATACGTGAGTGAACGCTTAGCATATGATCTTCTAGTGAACGCGTATGATGATACGTTCTGATCGCTTGACTTATCCCATATAACGAGCTTTTTGTGTCGTCGCAACGATCTCACTAAATCAAGCATAATATGCGAGTGATATGGAAAGTAAGAGCGACGCGTGAGAAGTCATATGACGCTAACAATGACCCATACAATGTGCCATCAGATGAGATTAGAGGATCGATAAGCTTGGGATGTAAGATGCTCATTAGAGGTATAATAAATAATAACGACATACGATATTTTCATTTTAAGAAATTTTCAATTCGGATTAAGTGAACTGAAATAGGTATTTCAACTACCTTTTGTAGGCATTGATCTTTAGTAGATACCAATGACACTAACAACTTATGCATACACTAAGATTACGATTGTTATGTCGTAAATAGGTACCTACGGCAATTGCAAAATGCAATTTTTAAGTAAACGGATGCATGACACAGGTGTGAATTTAGCACAACACTCATCATATTATCAAGAGCAGTTACGTAAATCTTGTCATTCATCTTCTATTTGTGAGTTACACAATCTTACTTAGCGGATTATAGCTAGAAAATACAACGAGAGAAATGCTGGTGCGCAAGTGGGCGTGAAAATTCTAATTCTTACTTTGTCACGACGGTACGCGGAACAAGTTAGCATAGGTAAGAAATATTTAACTAAGAAATTTACCGAGGGAAACAAGGAAACACTGGTTTTCGTACCACACGGAAGTTTTTAATGGTCGATAAAGTGTAGACAGTATCCATTCTAGTCAACTACCGTAAGCAATTTTATTAAACAAATATGTGTCTGGCGTAAGAAGCGTGTAACCACAAAAGATGATTTAAAATCCAATTAAATTGTTATGCAGCAATTTACGTAACTTTTAACTACGATTATATTGGAATTTTTGGTCGTGCTTCAGCTTTTCCATAGCTTTAACCTATTTATTGGTCACGCTGGTTAAAGCTATTAACTCACGCGTTTTATTGTTTTAATAACAGCCTCTCCTATTATGCATATACTAACGCTTAAAGTCATCAAAGGCCTCTGATGAGTCGATGTTCATGAGATGAACATAAAAGCCTTTATTGAGCAAACTGGTAATTAGTAGCAATAATAACTAATAACATTTAAACAGTTTTTCCCATCACAATAGGCTTATAAATTATGTAATCGAAAAATGTCTAAATTTGAAAAACGTGTGTGGAAAAACCAGACTGCTAGCACTGACAAAGCTAATTTCGAAGGCCTAATTATTTATTCGGATTTTTGCACACATTGTTGAAAATCATAACATGATGGTTTCTCCCGTTCAATGCTAACTATTTTTATACTCTTGCATATTATTAGATGCAAGTAATTGATTAACAAACAACGCTAATTCGCGCATGTGATCGTCACGGGCTGCGCGCACATTCCGCTGGGGAGGCGGCGCGGCGCGTGCGCACATTCCGTTTCACATAATACTGTGATTTGCCATCTTTGCCGCATGGAAATTAAGGGAGTTTAGAATCTATTAGACGATGTGTAATATAAATTATTAAGCAGAAATTGTTTCAAGCATTTGAATTTTTTTCTACTTAGATTCTCTAAACCTGCGACAGTAATGACCGAAGCCTACAGTTACATATAGATAATGAAAGGCAAAATATCAAAATCCCAATACAGAAAAACACTGATAAGTTTAAAGATTTTTAAACGGTATCGTTTCAAGTTCAAATTTAACGCACATAAGCAATCCACAAGCTGTAAAAATACAGTTTAAAAAAATATTTCGCTTTGGAGGAGTCGCTTGAACTTCTATGTCAAACTTCGGTTAGTTATTGGTAAGTAATTTAATTTACGGCACATTGAGAAAAATAAAACTTGTAAACATGAAAATATGGAAGCTGTAAACTTTTCTTTTATCTATAACATAGAGCGAAGACAAATGGATATCAATCTTATGCAATATGCATATGCACATTGGAGAACAACGCTTCATAGTAAAAATAACGGCGTCATGGTGGAATAGGTTTCAACAGTGCTTGATCGAACATTGCAAACGCGAATGAACAATGTTGAAAAAACACAAAATGCTGTTGTTATTGAAACACAGAAGAAAAGTAAAAATTGTAGGATCGCATTGCCGGAGCGCTGTGCATTTACCACTGAAGAGTTACCACTCGAACGCGCTGAGCCGCCGCGGGCAAACGTGTGCCGCCAACCGCCATTATCACTTTCACGTTCGCAAATAAAAAAAGCGCGGGAATCTTGTGCGAGAAATCTTACAATTTTTATGAAATAATAACGAGCAGTAATATAACTGGCAACTAAGGATTGAACCACCGTGATATCGGATTGTTTACAAATACACAATCATGATGTGAAAATAAAATAATTCAAACGTTTAACAACCACAGCAGAGAGCACGCGTTTTCAAAAATCGAGAACCGCCGCACGTGAATTTCGCGGTGATTCTTTTTCTACTATTTCTATTTCTTTATCTTGGGTTCTTTCGTCTACTAGTTTCTATACTTCGAGTTTCATTCGTCAATAGGTTGTGTCGAGTTAGTTGCGTGAATTGATACTAACTTTGGAACTGTTATTAGTGCAGTGTAAGAATTGTGCATCAATACGTGTGGACGTACTGTTAGTGCGTTCGGATCCTGCAGTTGTCTCTTTGATATAATATGGGTATGATTTGGAAATCCGCCATGCCTTTACTGACCACGTTGGCCGCTTTGGTGATTATAGTACATTCTGCAGAAGAAGATTTAGAGGCAGAGTATCGACATGACTTGAGGCCTAGAGCATTGGATACAGGAGCACCTAATTACGATCAGGTAAAATGTCATACACTTATTTAAAATGATAATAATGGTTAGATAGATGACTAAGTTACAAGCATCGTAAAAGATTTTGAAGTAGCTAAATAAGTTGTAATTTCAATTCACAAAGCTCTTTTAAGTTTTTGCAATGGAAGTTAGAAATAATAATAAAGGAAACATTATAGGGAAATAAAATACTTAGGAAAAGCAAGAAAAATGTGCCAGGTAAACTGAAAAGATAAAGGATTGTTATCAAGTCTCTTTATTCCTTTATATTATTTCCTTATTTATAAGGAGTATAAGAATAGGACCTTAACCAGTATTGTCACTGTTTTTACAGAAAACGTATAAGACAACTCTTTTGTTATGGTGTTTTGCATTAAAAGCACCTATGCGAGAAGTAACAGAAACACGTAGCTACGCTACATATATCAGGAAATTGATTTTGATTCTTACTATTCACTCTTTTTGCGATTGTTTCATAACAATGGCTGCGTTCTTTCATAGTTTTCTATTTTTACACTTTTCTCCTCAAGGAGTTTACAAAACAATGCAATAGTAAACTTTCGGCTATAAACATTTAAGTACTTTTTTGTGCGACAAACACTTCGTTACTGATTAATAACGCACGCAGTAGGCAAATTAAGAGATTATTACCAGTAACTTAAATTAAAACGTAGTATTTGGTAAATACAATAACGAGTTTGTGGATGAATATAAGTCCGCTGCGTACTTAATAATATTTTATTACAAATTGTACTGCACTATCATAAAATTAGATCTTTAAGCGAGTTCTAAAATATAAGAGACACTGACGACAAGTTAGTTAGGGAAAGTACCTACTGACTGCCTTGTGATAAAGAAGAAGAGGAGAAAACACTTGTAAAAAAACTATTCCAATAGGTAAATAAACAGGCACGTAGTTTAAACGTTTACTTTCTTAATACAAAAGAAATAAAATGGGAAACCAAAAGGAAAAATAAACTACTTACAAAGACTCCGTGATTAAAATAATCGGAACTAATCTCGATGATAACAAAGTGAAAACTAGTTACAAAGAAGGGATAGGAAGCAAACAAAGTCTAAATCTACATTAGACTTGTCTAGAAACTGGTCTAGAAATCTGAGGGAGGTGCAGAGTAAGTGGAGCGTGGTCGCCTGTCCGCATCAATTAGACAATTGACGTGTGTATATTAAGGCCAGTAGCGAGAAAAGCTGCAGTTCCATGTTTGAAGTGAGTGATATATTGGCATATTGATTGATAGTACAAGCAGTGTGCAGTTGTGCTCATACCGATAGTCTTTCAGCAATAATTTACTTTTTTAAACATTTACTTCGTCGCGTTAGCTTTTTGCTGTAACTTCCTATTAGAAATGTTCAATGGTAATTTCGGATTAAACCGAGGACAAAAAAAAGAATGTGCATTGTAGAAAAAATGAGACAGGAATTAAGTAAACTGGCTGACAGCGATCGAAATCGGACTATAAAACTGTTACAATTTATTTTACGATCAAACATTTTCTCTTCTCGGTAACTCTCGCGATATGATCTGTACAAATATGGTGAACAAATTGCCAAGACGTACACAGTTTTAGTTCAGTGTACTGTATATTATATTGTAAATTGGTCTACTGGATACTGCACGCAACAGCCCGTGATATTACAAGATCATATACATATTTTCAAATTCATAGTTTTTCACTAAAGCTAACGCAATTAGTTGAATTAATAGGCGGTTGAACATACAGGTAAAGGATGTTTTTTTAAAAGCTATTCCATAATAAGACATTAAACATTTGGCCTTCGGTATGAGCAAAAAGCTATAACTATGTTTTTGGTTCAGTTATGATATCACGCCGCGCCGCTTTCTCAAAGTTCAGACAGAAGTCTGAACTTTAAGAGAATGAAGTGAGAATGAAGGAATAAAGAAGGCACTTGCCTACAGCATTTCTTCAGTTTTGTTGGGGTTATGGGCGTTTAGAGTGGGGAATCAAGGTGCTCACCCAATAACCTCAAGGAAGACGGTGGCACGATAGTTACGTGCCACCGACCCACCGTCTGCACAGTGAGGCTCAGGGAAGACACACGGGTGCCATATCGGGTGTTGCACCATGAGGGCTTCGAGGTTGGTCTACTACCCGTGCTTGTTTCAGGTGCGGATGGTGGAGCGGAGGTTTTAATTAAATAAAAATCCCGCACTCCCTAGTCTTTTTCCCTTAAAAGCTAGGCGCCTTTTGAAGGCTTCCCCCAACAAAAAGGTCTATTCTAATAGGAAGCGACATTTTACGAATGTCGAGCATAATCTCGCCACCCATGCGAATGATAATTTCGAACTCGCATACAGAATACCACTGCTCTTACCGAAGTATGAAACTTGCGACAATGTTCTCGTTACGGCGGGCATCTTATGTCATTAAATTGGAGACACTATTATTGCCACATATCGAGTACAAAATCGAATACAATTTCGCAATTGAAAAAAATCCATCACTTAATCGTAATTTACTAATACACCGTTACTCAGCAGTTACGCTTGCTACCGCTACCTACACCAACGAAGCATTTCTTCTTTGTAGTTTATTGAATCTTACATAAACCGGCATTATACTCTAAAAGAGGATTGTAGGACCGGCTTAAAGTTCAAGTAGGGTTAAGAGGTCAAACGTTGGACAAACCTAGTTGTGGTGTATTCAATTGTGAGTGGCAGAAGAATGTTTATTATATAAATAGTACAACAATAACAAAACAACTGCACTAGTTCAATAGAGATTAGTAATTGCATTGTAAGGGAACTTCTTTCATTGATTGATGATGAAGAAGTTGTGAGTCTTAGCATGCCTCAGCATGGATTTCTACTTTTGTTTACAACATTGGAGATAGACTAGCATAGAAACTATATTTTATCGTCTATAAAAATAAAAACTTCAATATTAAACACAATAAACTGAACAAAAAACTTACAAAGCTTTCCTAAGATTACATCACAAACGAAAAAATCCTTAAAAAAATGCATACATCGTTACTTTCTACGGTATGCCATATTTCACATGAATGTTATAATATAATATAATATTATCATATTACGTATTAACGACCCCGCATTAACATAAGTCACATGGCACGTAGCTGTTGATTCGAGTTTGCAGACCGGTACCACGGTACTTTCAACTTTCCTTGCTTGCCGGCCGCGGTTATACCATCATTTTGTAACAGCTTTCTTTATTCAAAGATGAGATAACTAATTTACTTTATTTGAACAGATGTGTTTCACGATGAGACGCGGATTTTTGTTTACTTTTTTATTGAAAAAGTAGATTTTTTGTTGAGGTATTTCGTCTTTTCTGATTAGTTGTTTAAATTGGTTTTCAATTTTACAAATAATAATTGGCAATTATTGCAGAGTTCTGTATGATATTATTATCTATTAAATTACCTAAACCGAACCAGAAGAACCGATAAGAACCACTGTTAATTGTTAATTATTGAGTGCATTTTTTAGTACAACATAAATGTTTCTTGAACTATTTGTTTTCCGTCCTTATTCCGTCATCATACCTATTCATAATAACAGTTACCCACTGTAACAATAAAAGTAAGTAAAGCGAATATAATACATTAAAAATCAATAAATCATTCTAAATAATTATTGAAAACGAAATCCTTTCGTAACGCCTGAAGCTCAAGCACAACTACTAAAATGTCATGACTAAGATATTTTAGCTAACTAATATGGATACTTCGAAATCAATCATATACCTTTATTCATAACTAGCGCCACCTGCGGCTTGGCCCGAGGGTAAAAGAGAAGAAATAATGAGTAGTAAAAAGCCTATGTCACTATTCAACCCTAGAGGCTATCACTTATAAGAGTCATGTCAAATATAGATATTTGACTTGATAGAAATATGTTTAAAATAAACGCGTACTTTTTATAAGTTAAACTAATAGATTTTGTTCACAAGTTCTACATCATAACGATAGATAGTGATATATATATTATTTCTAATAAGACATAAGTAAAATATTGGTCTAGTAACACACATTCACAATTACGTATTGCGTAGAGACTCAAATTGTGGCTAAAATTAGGGTAAGTACTAAGCAAGCTGGCCCTGGGAGATACTAACATTAATCCACATACATACATCATATTTCGGATAAAAACCTATGGCTACATTATTATCATCCAAGCTCACTTTTTAGTAAGAATTTAATTGCGAAACTTACAACAAATTACTATTCTACCGTTCTCGGTATATGGTTTCAGCAAAAAAACTGGAAACCTATGAATAATTCTTCGACTTCCTTTCAAGGAGTTTTGTGTCGAATTACAGGCAGCCATGAATATTTATCTGAATACAATTATAACGTTGTCTGTGCTAAAATATGATGCAATTTTGGTTCAAATAGGTCTGTTGTTAATTTATAACTGTTTACTAGATTAATGCAACGGTAACCACATGACGGATGCCAGTAGTAGAGGATTTGCCTTTATTTTATATTTTGTCCTATGCAAATGTAATAAAGCCAGGTATACAAGTCTAGGTAGGGCCTGAATAGTATATGGTGCACCGCAAACTAGATTTAAGTTTAGTGCTTTATGGGGAATTGAACACAAGACGAGTTTTCCATTCTTGGAAATTATTGGAACCAATGTCAATCGATCAATCTATATCAGGCTAAATGACTTGAAGGTAGAATTACAAGTATAATTAAAAAAAAACATCTGTTTCGGTTTTAATGAAATAGACAGAAGAATAATCTTTTATTAATACTAATTCTTTTTCGGTTCAATATTAAATTCTAATAAATACTTCTGAGCATATCGCTCAAAATCGTGCTAACTTTGACAGACTCAGAACTAATATCTACGGTTCTTGTGGTCATCTGCCCAGCAGTTATGTTTACGATCATTCGACCATCGATAAAAATTGAGATGGATCACCGGCACAACATATCCTAAAATAAAAAGAACCAGACTAACCGGTTTAAATTCAAATCAATCAATTTGACTAATCGCTCTTTAAATATACACCTTACATCTAAGCGTGAAGATATCGTTCATTTGACCTCTATAATTTGAGAAGATGACAAGCAACAAACATTATGTATACATTCATTTATATTCTCCCAAAACACGGAAGACGAGAGAGATTACGTAAACAAAAATAAATAAAACAAGCGTAAACTTGTGCATTTCTACTACGGATATATTAATCAATTACAGCAAAAAATAGGCTTTAAAGTTTATTCCAGTCTTAGAGTAAATGACCGGTTCAACTGTTAAATGTAATCAAAGACTTTCTACGGGTGGCACACGCGACGCATCACCCGTTCGATCAACCAATGTCTCGCCTAAACCAACAATTACTTAATAACAAGGTAAAGTTTGTTTTTACCGAATACTTCAGTATTGTTTCCAAGTTTCACACAAGGCTTGAGAATCCGACGATATTTTTTTGTCAAACGTTTCAATGAACGCACTATGTAGAGCAGAAAGAGTCGCATCGTCTTAAATTTACGTAATGCGAGATGCGTGTGCGCATCGCAAGAAAAATGTGTTAAAACCACAGCGAAAATTACGTTACGGTTTTATGATTTTATATAATGTTGTATGGACTAATTACTGCTTTAATTAGAAGTCTTATTTTTATACTATTCATATAAACTAGAGTAGCTTGATATAAAGACGTGTTAGTACATAATTGTTAGGTATGTTGCCGTCATTATTAAATTGCACTCATTTAGCAAATTGACACTAAATTAAATCATATTGCGAGCTGCATTAGAAGAATCTTACTGTTGTTAGACTACCTACTGTGTGGAATTGAATAACATCCGAATACTGAAAGGTTACTCAATTTCGAGACATACTTAAATATCGTGCTATCTCTGTCATTTTACAAAGAATTTGTAGTGACAGAAAAATACTTAAGCGCGACTTAATATTTAGTAGCCTTTCAGTATTCGGGCATGAATGTAATAGTTATTAAATAAAAAATTTAGAATAATTGGTACTTTAAGTATAGAGATATAATTACTAAGAACGGAGTTCTACTCCTTCAAAGTGAAATTATTAAGAAGAGCAAGTTTATAATAATTAAAAGTAAATCATTCACTTTTCTCGACAGCTGAATGAGTGGGTTTACGATGTCATTCACCTAACAAATGACCTTTCACTATTTCATTTTCCAATCACAGACGCAATAACCGATGTTGCCGGTTGAACAACGCTAATTATAAAACAATACAATCGCATTAGTAGCGGAATTACGACGATTATTAAGTGAATACATAAATGATATGAATAAACAGTCATTTAATAAGAATCGGGCAAGTTAGAGCTTCGTGGAGTTAGGAATTCCGCATAGTTAGCAATGAATCTATGTATTTAATTTAGACTTTAATGATGATTAATTTAAAATCGCGGGTTACTTACGTGAATATACTGAGAAAAGCTCTACAAGTTTCGAGCCACAGATACACTCTTCTTCATGAGCAGCGTGCGCGGTCGCGGCGATGCTGTGATGTCGTGCAACCTACCGTTGCTACTAGTAGAGCTTTTCTCAGTATATGCATGTCAGTAGCCCGCGATTTTTAGTTAATTTAGTATGTCTCTCTCTCTTTCTCTGTATTTTAATAATGATGATATTTTTATCTCATCGTCAACGGTCCGCTACTGCCCATTGCTGGACTAGAGGTCTCCTTCACATAAAGTCTCCTTTATATTGTAATAATTGTTATGTATAGGGTGTTGATTGAAGTTTATAGTTTAAAAGATTCAGGGTTAATCAGAGAGCGCTGCTGCTCGGTCCCTATCGAAGGTATAGTCCTTAACTAGTGAAATGAAACCTATTAAATTATTAACGATGTAGTGTGTGGTTTAGTACAAAATCTGTACCTCTACATAGGTTTACAAAAGTAAAAATTCAAAGATTACATCAACATAATATTACAGAAGTATAAAATAATCAATCTTTTTTAATATATTTTTATTAGGGAACACTAAAACTAGTAATTGTGAGCATACTGTATCTATTTACTAATCGCCGTTTTTAAGCAGTTACGGATCGCTACACTTAAATGCAAACTGTTGAATCATTTAGCTAGTAATGTAACCGACAGCAGCTATTTCATATGTGCAGTAGTCAATTTTAATATGAGAAATCCAACTTTATTTTTTTTAGTCTGTGTTATAAGTACTTGCTGCTACGTATTTAAATTAATTTATAACTAAGATGTCATAATTATGCTTTAGTTCAATAAATTAATATTCATATAAATAAATTAGTATCTATAATCACTATAAGTTCCACGTACGTAATAGATCCGGACCTATAGCCGCATGGTCGTAGCAGAATGTCAAAATTGAATACGCCAAAAATACTTTTAGCTAGGACGCCGCCGATTTACACGTATGCTAGTTAGGAACCGGCCTAATTAATAGAAAAAAACACACAGCATTAACGGATTTATTTTTAAAATTTTCAGCCATGGAGAGGAATGGAAGCAGAACCACCGTTACAAGAACCACGGACTGCAGATAATTGGGATAACGACTCACCAGACGGACTTCCGAAGCGTCGCAGAATTGGCCGTAAACGAAAACGTCGTCCACAAACAAGTTCAACTGAAGACCTCATACCACAGGAGAGATTCGCTTATCCTGATGAAGCACCTCGACCATATTTCGACGTAGATTTTGATAACACTCGCCAAACCACCGAAATGCCTAAGAGAAGACGAAAGAAACCAGAAAATAGACCGTCCCGATGGACAGATGACGTCGTAGAGTTGGAGAGACCCATGAGAAGGAGAGGACAGCGTAGAAAACGACCGTCACTTGACAAATGGCCAGAATTAAGTGAATTCAGCCAAGCTGTACCACCACAACTTAACACAGAACCATTGGAACATCACAATGTTGATGATATGAGAGCAGAATTACGAAGAGATGCTCCAATATACGAAAATAAAAAAGAATTAGCAGAACTAAGCCCAACTAAAATAAAAGTAGAATTTGATCAGCTTGGAACTAACATCGAATTTCCTTCGGTTGATGATAGGGAAGCTGTTGTTGAGCCTAAAGTTCAGCTGGTCGAAGATAAATCTTTATCAGAATTTTCATCAGAAAATGTAGGAATGGCACCGTTAAGACCAATGAAACGAAGTCAAAGTGTAAGCTCTCAGGATCAACATAACAAAACACCAGTTAGCAAGAAACTTGATAAACCACAGGTAATATCAAACAATATTGATTATTTATTTTTTTTATTGATTGCATACTATGTGTATAGCACTACGCCAATACACCAATCATATAATAGCAATGTCAAATGCTAGAAATCGTTTCATAAAAATAATATATAAATCGAAAAATCCAAGGTGTACGCCACATGTGCGTAACATTATGCAATTTGAACTCAGCCTAGGACTAGTTAAAAGGAATGTTTGGTAAGTTAAGCTTGTAAATACATTGTTATCCCATGACTATAGGCAGGAACTTTAACGGACTTTTAATTTAGATTTGTAATTCATTTTTGTTGTCAGTTCCAACGTTGACATGTTTAATCGTAATTATTATTTATAGGGCAAACCTTCGACGCATGTAGCCAAAGTAGGGAAATTACCAAAAAATAAAACTAGCAACTCAGCCGTACGACGACTGCTAGAAAATGCAAAAGCTAGCGAAAAAGTTAAAGCATTTATTAATGCTACAAGATTACGGAAACTTAAAGCGAAACAAGATGCACTCATCGTAGGAAAATGTACAGACAAACTTAATCAAAACACGAAGAGAATATTAGTAGCACTTGAACCCGGTATTACGATGGATGAAGTCATCATGGTACAAATACGCTAATTGTTTGAAGTAGTAATAACTTCTCTAAAAATGAAGCCGTGTATAATAAACCGTAGCGTAGAAATAGTTAGCAGCGTAGTATACTAATTTAGATTTCATGTCGTATGTTTGCAATCATAATAATATCTTAGTAGTACATTATTGTAACTGGTAACTGTTTGTAATATCATGTATGTATATAATTGTTTATTTCTAATTATATTTTTCAGGATAGCAACTTAATGGACCCATTAACATTAAAAGATATATTAAAGAGATCGAATGGTACCAGTCTAAGTGAAATATTGCAACAACACAATTTATCATTGACTGATTTGCTTAATGGTAAACAGCATGCAGTATCAATATTTAAGTCACCTGATTCCTTAGAAATCCAAAATAAAAATCCAACAGAGCCAAGAAATGATATGATAGATAATAAACAAGATATACGCGAGAAAGAAGCGGAAGAACAAACTTTGGTTAATGTTGAAACGAAATATGCGTCTCAGCCAGCTGTGGAATATCCTACACCTGATGAAACACAAACAGATATCCCTAAAAAAGATGAGGATGAAGAGATCACAACCACTTTGAAACCTGTAGAACCTACTCCGAAAATTTCTACAAGACGTCGTTTCCCAATTGGAACGCGAAAGAAACTACGAATGAGACCTATGTTAAACAACACGTACAAAGGACAACTAAGTAGAGATTTAGTAGCACTGAACTCCAGAAAGTACTCACATCACAGAAGAAACGTCACAAAATCTAGGGAATGGAAGGATGTCCTACCTATGATGCAGAATAATACTAAAGACGAAAAGAACACCACCACAATTGAAATTGAAACTACTACTGCTGCTGTCATAATCGATGAGAGTACCATAGCTATTGAAGTTATTATCAACAATAATTCATCTGAAGAAATAAATATAGAGGATGATCAAAGCAACAAACTAGATGACGTTAATATGGACATAACAGAAACTACAGTTACTACAGTTACTTATATAAAAGAAACTACAACGGAAACACCTAAGCCGACGACAGAAAAACCAACAGTAGTAGTGAGACCTGCAGTTAATACATCAGGACTAAGACGACAAGCATTCAATAACAGATTAAAAAGGAAACGTTTGAAGCATAAGAATGCTACGACGGAACCTCCACAAGACGACCTTATAAAACACCTGTTTGGACTGGGTAATTTAGTGTCATCTTCTGAATTCATTGCAAGGACACAAGGCCCGAAATCAGTTGAAGAAGACACTGATACAACTGCATTAGACGATTTTATTACAACTGAAAGTAGCCGCAACACAGAAATTGATCTTGCACAGTCCACAATCAAAGTATCAACATTTGTGACACAACCACCCAGTGCAACAGAAGAAACTGCCAAAATAGAAATTGAAGAAATTCTTAATGACACTCGAAGTAAGTTTCACACTACTATTAGTTAAGAGTTGCGACAGTAATTTGTGTAAATTTTCTTACGGGTATTTATCGTTGTATGACCACTGACTTTCAGGAATCTATATATCTAATTAAATTTTTTAATGATACGGAGTTATGCGTACTTTTACTAATGTTCATTATTTACGTTTTCAGCGAGTGCCAAGTTATCCAAGATATTAATGGAACGAAATATGACACTAAGCGAATTAGTGGAGCATAGGGAACGTGGATCCAGCCATGTGCATTTGGCTGACATATTCCACAACGCATCTCGGGAACCTAACCCACCAGAGCCGTTCTTATCTAAGTCTCTTTTAGAGCCGATATCAAAAGAGACTTATCCATTAAGGGCTCTTCTAGATGCAAATTTACATGATCCAAATACTAAAATAACTACAGACGAACCAACCATGATAAATAACGTACACATTCCTGTAGTAATGGACTACCGCAATAACGTTAACGAAAATGCAGAAAACATGGGCATTATGTCTTTATTCAATAACTACACCAAGACAGGGAATAAAAGCACATCGATGAATGATTCTGAAGGAAAACCTTATAAGACAAGTATACTCACCGCTGATATCACAAATGCAACTAACGTTAGCGATACAAACAGAGAAGGGCGAGTTCTCAAAGTTGATCAAACCGAAAGTCAAGACGATGTTGTTAGTTGGAATGAAATATTCTCCTTGATGGGAAGAAATCACAATAACGATACACCTTCGAACACTTTGGAAGGTAAGTAAATTACAAATATAAATTAATATTATTGATACTAAAAAAATACGACAAACAAATCTATACTAAATGATTGCATTCCAGGGCTCAAGGACCCAATAAAACCGTTCAAGAAAATACGATTAGATGAAGACGCAGATGGCGACGGTCTGATCGTATTAGAAGACCTACAACATCTCACTAACTTTGAAAACAACATTGCATCGGCATCAGATGAGAAAATAGAAATAAATCCATATGAAAGCAGTGATCCTGTGCACGCATCAGGTATTCTAGATAAAATACCAAGTCAAACTAAATCTGTGACCGTTGCTACGGCCAGTATCGCTGGATTAGCAATGGTTTTATTCTTATTAACTTACGCGATGTTTAAATGGAAACAGCAGAGATCGGTTATAAGGAAAAAGCGCAGTTTCGGTGACGAGCGCATTCCGACGCCAGTATTCGAGAATAGGAAAGGTCACAAAAACAACAGTAGTACACGCAGTATTAGTCCAATGTTGCAAACAACGAATATCTACACATTAAACACGTTAGACTCACAGAATGGCAAAGATTCACCAGACTACATGTGGGACACTTTGAGAAAACCATTCCAGTAGGCAATATTTAAGTTATTGATCAATTTTCGAAAGAATTGGTTAAATTAGTTTAATTACACTGTAATATATTTAGTTCAATGGGTGTTTTCTGCAATAATAAAGTATTATGAGATTTTATTTAAATCGAAAATTGTGGAAAGGGCTTCATGATTTAAACTAGTGACCTGATATTGATTAAGATTTTTATAAAATAGATCAATATTATTTAAAAACATTGCCCAATATTTACAATTAACTTGCTCTGCTGTTTCAAATAACTTGTTTTAGGTAATTTTGCAAGAATTTTAGTTTTAGGCCTGGATAAAATTTTTATAGTGCGATATTGGTTGCTACAGACTTACTGAGTTATTGATTGATAACTTCAATATGTTCAGTTGAATCTTAATTTATTCGTTTTCAGTATTATGCTATAAATAAGTGCAATGTGACATATCAAAGACATTTTTGAGTGTTTCTTATTTTTATAGTGTTGTCTTAAAAAATAAATTAATTAGAATAATTTGTTTAAATGTTTATTTTACTTACCTGTAGCTGTCGAAAGTAAATACTTCTTGGAGTTTTTTTAGCACTGGTAAGTCCATTAAGTGGATAATGTTGTAAAAGTATGCATACTGCCTAGCAATGCTTCTATAGAGTTTCAACGCTGAATCAAACACTGGTGATGGCTGGAAAAGTTTAACAATAATGTCAATAGATTATACATAAAATATAAATAGCTTGGTGATGAACTTAAATAGCTTGAAATAATTAAACTTAATTCAAATACACAGATTTTAATGAAAAACAAATTATAATTTACCTTGAGTTCCGCTAGCTCTTCCAAAGTGAAATATAGAATTGTAGGATATTTATCAGGCAATATATCGATATATGGCTTCCAAAAAGATTCTGAAACATATAATAATATTGATGTAGTCGATGCACTATGAACCCTAACTAGGTGGAAGGGTCATTTAATATTCAAAATAATGTATTTTTCTAATCTTCTAATTAATCGAACTGTATCAAAAAAATCAGTTAGCGCAAGATGCATTACAATAACATAGTACCTACCTAAACAATTCCAATTCATGTGATTTCGAAATTGATGTCTATTCACAATGAATCTTAAGTAAACTTTGTAAAGCCAAGTAAGGGTTTAAGACTAGGTTAAAACGATTGGGATTTTAAGTTAATATAGAAAAAAATGTAAAGAAATAATACTTACTCGGATCATTCTTTTCTAGTAGCAGGAACAGGGCGAGTGTTATATTTGGCATGTTTTGCAATAAGGGATCAATTTCTATGAAGCTTCCTAGCTCCGACTCTTTAGCATTCTTCTCTGTCATCATTAGCTTTGACGGCACGGTCAGCAGAAGTGATCCTTCCTTGAATTCCTTTGTTGCTTTCAAACCAAACTCGTATCCTTCAAACTCTGCTAATTCAATACCTGTAATGATGTGTAATTTTTTGTTAAATATTTATAGGTAGTATTCAGAATAAGTAAAAATTTATGAAACTAAAACAAGATTAAATTTTAATGTTTACCCTTTCTATTGTATAATGATATGCTAAGTGAAAACATAGATGTTGATTCTATGTTAAATTTTCTGAATAATATTTTTTTTGTCTTTCACTTTTCTACTTATTGTTACAAAATATTCATAAAATTACAGTCATACTATTCGATTACATGTTGTGAAGATTGAAAAAATGTGCCCGGTATATGGCAATAGGCTCACCACCTATTACATGGGACTCATAACATAAATAGTGAAAAGTGGGTGTTACATTGTACAGTGGCATTAAGTGCCGAAATGTGCACCTCTGCCTACCCCTTCGGGGATAAAAAGGCGTGATGTTATGTTATGTTATTAGATTACAATCATACCTCATGACTTATCTATAGACACATTGATCAGACCAATTTCGAAATAGTTAAGTTTAATTCAGTATAAGTGCAAGCTATTAGTAAGTGTCATAATTTACAATTGACTCATATTTTATGACTTCCTTATAAGTAAGCCATATAGAACTCACTGCCCATTTCAGTTATAATGATCCATTTCCATCATATTTAGGAAGGGATTTATCGAAAACTGTAAGCAATAGGTATTGTTAAACAATAACTCCCGTCTTATTAGGTTGACAAACAGGAAAATAGAACTGAATTCTTGAGAATTAATCAATATTTGTTGCACTAATGGTTTATGATAGTTCTCACTTACCGTCAAGTTGCACCTCATTCTCACTTAGCCACTTGTTAAACTTATCAATGTTTGCATGCCTGCCCTGGCCACTTTTAGGCTGAGGGCCCTCTAGATTCAATATTTCTTTAATGAGAGCATCAATTTCTAAATGATGCTCCCAACTTTTTATAACATTAGTCGAAGCTTGGAATACTCTCGTCAATCTCAACACTTTATCCACAAGAACAGCTAATTCTTTGCGTTTTTGTTGAATGAACTTATTGTTTTCCTTCCCTGCATTCTTCTTAGGATTTTGTTTTGATTGAGATTTGCGGCCCATACTGTCCAAAATGCTGGCACTTCAAGAGTTAAAACTAAACTAAAAATATAGAAAGTAACTTAATCTAAAACGTGGGAATAATATACGCTAAAAATAGGTTCCTAAAATTTTGAAATGTTTTCCTTTCAAAAGTGAAAGATATATTTTGACGTAAAGGTTGTTATACACTGAGGGCTGTTATGTCTCTATATGAATGTTTGAAAAAGAAACACTTATTTTGAGTTCACACTTAAGCAATTTTCGAAGTCTTCTGTCGTCAGGTAAAAAACTTCAAATATTATAGTAAAAGGTTCTGATTGCATGATGATAATAATTATTTGTACGTTACCTAATTATTAACATGACAGTAATTAAAAACAACCTTCAATTTTGTAAATACCTTCATAAAAGTAACGACAGAATGAAACTACCTACATAAGTACAGGTAGTTACGATTATTTTATTTTGACGTATTTGGTATTTTTTGTTAGAAGTCAGAATTCAAAGTATTCTTGACAAAATAATGAATTTTCTCACAAAATATACTGTACATACTTTTATTGAAATTGAAATATTAGGATCTCTGCTAGCAGTAACTCCTTTTTGATTTTATTAATTATATAAGTGATTACAATTTTATATTAGTTGAATGACATTTTAATCATTAAATAAAACCCGCTACAGTAAACATCTATCTAATGTAGACCCAACCTTATTATTGCGTTCCAAGTACGACCCACCGAATATTGTCACATTTTTAGCATAAGATGTTTGGTTGGAGTGAAGTTTCAATTAAACTGCAACAAGTATTTTTATTACTTAATTTTATTGAAAGCAATTAATCAAATAATTTATAAACTATTGGCTGTATTAAAATATTATTATTAGTACAATTACCAAAACTGAGAAAACCAAAAACGCAGTCTAATGTTGTGAATGGCATATGGCGCATGGCGCGAAAAGTTTAAAATTAAATCATCAGTATTGCAACTTTTGTTTTTTTCATAAGTGCTTAATTACTTGAATTATTGCATTTAAAAATTTTTATGTAAGTTGTGATAAATTGTAATACATTACGTAACTATTGGGAAAGTAGTTAGGTAAGCAGTAGGTACTTATTTTAAATATGTAGGTTAAGTACGAACTTTTAATATTTATGTTTGGTTTAAATGTTTAAGTGAGAGCAATTTTCCTGTGATAAATGAATATTTTATAATAACATCACGGTTGATTAGGCATTGATAAAGAACTAACTTCGTCTGGCAATGACAGTGGTGCAGCGAGCACTTGGCAGCTGTGCGACCAGTTCCCAGAAAAGTTATTTGAAATCGCCCCACTTTTGGGGCCAGAGAAAGAATTGTTCTGTATATTAATGCCGTTGCAGAATGTTGCATAGTTGCAGTAAATTATTTTATTAATCGCTTTAGCTAACAAATGATCTCTTGATTGTTCCGTGAAAGGTAAAGCCACCTTTTGTATTTGGGTGTTTTAATTTTTTATTTAATTGTCTAGTATTTAGATATATTATGTATCCAACTTATAGTACCTACATACAGATATGTGTTCACTAGGCATATATATTATAAGTAGCTACGTACTTAGGTTGTAGGTACCTACCGGATACAGAGTTTGAACGATCAGCTAGTCGACATTCCCCCGAGCTTTTTTCAATCTGGTAAATAGGTAGTGGGCAATAAATCTTAACTATCGTGAGACATACCTACTAAATTAACTAAAATCGCGGGTTACGCACGTGAATAAACTGAGAAAAGCTCTACTAGTTTCGAACTACAGAGGGGTTCTTTCTCATGAGTAGCGTGCGCGGTCGCGGCGACGTCGAGCTCACGGTGAGTTAATTTGGAAGTTTATGATTAAATGTGATTCACCAATCTGATGCATTTTATTCATGCTGACGTATTTGGAAGTAGGTACTCGAACATAATTTTATCATTTTAATCTCTTTTTTGCCTTTAATACCCACCTGTATACCTACAAAATACAGTTAGGTACACTTATTTTCTTTTTCGTATAAAGATATCAACAAGGACGAAAACTATTGTGTCCTTTCCTTATTAATTTGTCTTCATACGTATAGGTGGTGTCGAAGCTGTAGTTTCCGTGAACACTCAGTAAAAAATGTGTAAGTTAGTAAGTATTCTATTCCATAGGTATCTACCTACTCAAGCTGAAAAAACCTCATGGATGCCGTCGTATGGAAAATTGAACCTACTGACTGACCGAAAACCGAAAACTACTTACAAAGTAAGTTATTGTGCATGTATACATAGGTAAACACGTGTTTTAAAAAACAGGAGGTACCTAGAGAACCTAACGGGTTACCGGGGCTCCGGCTCAACGTGCAGGAGAAGGAACGGGGTGGTTTCCCTCCCGCCTCACCCAGACGGGAGAAGTAATTCGATGATATTCCCCGCTTAAAAAAAAAAGAAAAAAATATAGGTAAATAAGATTTACTATAACTTCTAATAGGCCGTAAGTTACTACTTACTTGGGTAGGTAAGTTAACTTATCTAAATAGGTATATCTTTTAAGTGTGGGAGAGCTATGCTTCGGCACGAATGGACCGGCTCAAGTGGACTGATACTACGGCCTCACAGAAAGCCGACATGAAACAACGTTTGCTTTGTGTTTCGTCCTTTGAGTGAGGTTACCGGAGACCTAATTTCCCTCCTTCCCAATCTGAATCAACGAATCCCCAATAATCCTCAAATTCCTAATCTCCAAAAGCGTAACGCATTTGTAACCTGCTGGTTTACCGGTTTATTTCATAAAAAAATATTACCTATTAATATAACAGGTACCTACTTACAAGCTATAAATAAATTTTGACATCATCATACTCATATCATCATGTAATAATAATATATCAAATGTAAAATCTTACAATGTTATTTATACCAATTGCGATTAGGTATAGGTATTTAGTTATTTACTTCATATATTCGTCTTCATTGAAGATAATGAATCATTTTGTATCTCATACAATTACTTTATATAATTATCTCCTTATACGTACATAAATTAAGTTCCTTGGGTAGTGCGGCGTAATTAATGCGAATATGTCTTTATCTTAATAGTTATAATTAATCTGTATCGAAGAAAAAAATCTATAAGAATGTTGGGAATTTATTGCTCATGAAAGACGAGGAAAATAATTATACAATACAACTATTGAAATTATATTTTCACGGTTATGTTTAGTTTGTTATCACGTACTAGTAAATCTAAATGAGAAGTAAGGATTGATTTAAAAAAAAAGTTGCTCCACACTGATATTCTCCTGTCTCGTGGGTGCGTTAACAAATATACAAGTTTACATACACATGTGAATTTGATTTGAATACTTGAATAGGGATGCGAAAAATGTACTTTCGTCTGATATTTTGGATAAAGCTGAAGACGAGGGACTTATTTCCACTGAGGACAAACAAATATTGACATTTGTAAAAAAAAATCTCCGAGAAACAGCGAGAACTTGAATCAACTACGTTACGGGGTAGTCGTAGTCCTCTTTGTACACTATTCAATATTTAGGTAATCTATATCGACAAAAAGTGACCTGTGAGTAGACCCTCGTATTCGCAGGCCTTAAGAGCTCTTGGAAGGTGAATTTATACCATGTCTATCTTATTAAAATCAACAATAATGACAATTTAATTAGGTACATGACATCAGGTTATGCAATTTACCCATAACAATACTAACTAATAACAATGAAATTATTATTTACGACCTACAAATATTTCTAAGAACGCATTGTGTTTACCATGTTAAGTTATTCAAATCTATTCCTTCAAGGAGTCATTAAACAACAGCTGTCAACCAAGAAGCTAAAATACTAAGTACAAAATGATTGAGATCTAAATGATGTTGTTACAATATTATTTACTTAATTGTTATCTGAAACCTCGTTCTAGGGACAGCAAGTGCCAATAACGGTTACTTACCACACAAGCCCAATGCAGAAAACAGAGTTTTAGTTTAATTTACTTCTAGTTTCTTCTACTTTAGCAATAAAAAGTTACGAGTTGACACGGGATGATATACCTCTACTATTAACTTAAATTTAACAGAAAGGACTTCATACAATAATTTTTGTGTTCAAAATATTTCTTGAAAATGATTGCAGGATCTGTAGACTCCGTAGGCGTAATAGGCGTTACGACCATCCATAACTAACCGAGGATGAACCTGAAAATAAAAGCTATTTACTACGCATATAATCTTGTGAAGAACCAGCCAGCCGGTGTAACCTGTAACTTGCGTATGGCCATAAGTAACACCAATAAATTGGGGTAAATGACCATACAATAAATTTTTGTAAGACCTAAGATTTTATGAGGCATAGATTGTTTAGCTTACAGCACATTGGTTTGTATTAGTCACGCTCGCCATACTAACATCCTTGTGTAAACGCGCAAAAAATAAAGAACACGACTTGACAAAAGTTAGATCATCTTTGCCTGTATCAGATATATTTTAACTTCCACATGATCCTATTATTCAATTTTTAAGTCGGACGACATCTAATTGTATGTGGACTTAGTTGGATACCAATTTTACAAAAAGTTAGGGTTTGTTATAATACCTTACTAAATGAGATGTTTAGTCATCGCATTACCTAAAGCTCATTTATCTCCTACTCTGTTTTCGAGTATATAAAAAATATATACCTACCTTTAATGAAAGATTACCATACCACTAAATATTAGTAATAAGCTTAATAAGTAAGGACAATTTCAATATTCAATGCCTTTCAGGGTTTCGGCGTTCGACCACAGTCTCGGTTGGAAAGCGATGAAGCTGTCGACAAAGCTTTTCACTTCTGAAAAAGTGTATTTAGTTATGTACCTAATCTTCTTTTTCGTTGTATTGTAATTGCAAAAATAAATGTCTTTAATTTATTCACACTAGCATTTACAGGTAGATAAAGATGTATTAAAATGACATAATTGCCTCATTTTCTAAATGCCACAAAAACATCAAAACTGATCAAAAGTCCGACGGCCGCACCTTGATGTAAGTCTATCCGATCCGTTAAGAAATCTGGTACATCCAGTTTGGGGCAGCAGTCATTGACAACACTTAAGTGTCCCATGCGTTTAAATTATTGTATATTTCTGTTGAAGACCGATTTCTAAATATTATACAAATAACATAAGTATCTACTTACAAAAGTAACTAAGGCAGTTATTTAAAGCTTAACAGAATTTAGCCATCACACATGTGACAATAGTTCCAATGAGATCATAGTTCACATTCGCAGTACAATTTGCATCGGTTAACGCGTGAAATAATAGTAGAGTTTCTACTTGAATTCCTGAGCGACACACCTTTCATTATGGAGTCAGCGCTGGCCCTAGGTTCTGTTCGAAAGTTTCTAACTCTAATGTGTATAATACAGTCGAAACATTTATGTTGATTGAGAATTCTAATAAAGGCTATGAGCTCAGCGATCGTGGAATACATTAGCGAAGCGTGAACTTTATGCAAAGCTCGGTGCGTACCGTTTAACGCAGTAACGGCTTTAACTATTTAATTTATAATAGCTATCCTGATTTTCAATTAAGCTTAATGTCCACGTTATCATGCACTTATTATCTAAGCAAATTGAATTTTGTTGAATGACTAGCCTAGTAATCGCTTGGGGCGCTTTAAATATGGTGTTTAGGGTCCATATATTTAGCAATGATGTCAGTCCGCTAGCATGTTAAATATTGAACAACTTGCGGCAGTTGATACGGGTTTTTCTGGATTAGTAAACCAGCAGGTAGTTTATATGGGTGATTAAAGGAATAAATAAAATAAACATCACGTAACGTAACATAACGCCTTTTATTTCCCTAGTGGTTTATAGTCGTAGGGATATTTACTCTCATTGAACGAAACATCCACAAACTTAGTTTTTACCTAGACCCCAATTCATCATCATCATCATCATCATCAACAGCTGGAAGACGTCCACTGCGTCCCAATTGGTGGCAAGAAATATTTAAATAGATGGACCAGGAAAAGATAAAAAATATCTTTCCTGATCTGAAGGATACCTATTAGGACAGTAATAGTAGCGTCCGAGGTTGCAATGAACGTTTTTTTTTAAAGGGGGGAAAATCATCGAGTGACTGCTCCCGCCTGGGTGAGGCGGAAGGGAGTGTCAGACTAAAAACCACCCCGTTCCTTCTCCTGCACGTCGAGCCGGAGCCCCGGTTACCCGTTAGGTTCTCCGCGACTTACAATGAATGATAGGACGGACTGGTACTGGAACTGAACAAAATTCGTCATAGGCCTCAAATACATAGTTACATGGAAAGTAATTTTCTCAACTTATTCAGGAGGACTAGGGAGGGTAATTGGGCCTCCGGTAACCTCACTCACACGACGAAACACAACGCAAGCGTTGTTTCACGTCGGTTTTCTGTGAGGCCGTAGTATCAATTCGGTCGAACCGGCCCATTCGTGCCGAAGCATGGCTTTCCCACACTTATTTATTATCCCATACTATTAGTAGGAGGAAAGTTAGAATACTAGGAAGTGGCGTACACAGATTATTTATTGGAACTGCCTTATCAAGTCACAAAAAGTAGTAGGAAATGATTAAATTATAGGTAGACAAAGTCTGATAAATACGAAGTTAAAAGAAGTCAGGAATTAACAAGAACTTGCGAGATGAGAAGAAAACGCTTTCCTGGAAATAGTCGTGACTACTTACCACACCATACCTAAGTAGGATCTTTAGCTACCAACTTGGTAGTAAGCACCACATATTTACATACATAAATACTTGTAAAGATCGGAAACAATTTTAATATTGTGAAATACTAAGACCTAATGTACATTTTTTTTAAACGTTGGTTTACACTTGTTTTTTTTCCTGTGTCGTAGGTTTACAAACATACACATGACACCCAGACCCGGAACAACAATTTGTGGATCACACAAAGAGTTTTTCCGTGCGGGAATTGCACCCGCGACATGTTGCGCGGCAGCCTGCCCAGCTACCGCGCCAACCGTGCAGTCGAAGTGCACTTTTCATAATTATTAAAAACCAATCAATTGGGTTTTGACTGACATTGATGTGCTAATTAACAAACACATTCTAACTAAACTTTCTGATTGAGAATATCAAAATTTAATTACACGTGCCTTGGCATTTGCCATACCTCTAACATTTACCACTAATTAATTAAAAAATCAACTAACGCGGAACTTTTTGTATACAGTGACGCTTCTTCTTTACGCAAATAAAATGACAAACACCATTTATTCGAATAATCAACTAGCTACTTAATGCATATGCGAAGCAAGGAAGATATAAATCATTATTTAATCGATCACTGTATTATTATAGCTTTAATAATTGCGATTGTATTATCCGATTGGGTTTAATTCATTAATAAATCCGCCTTCTGTCCACTCCCATAACGATCAAGTTGGAGTAAGTGAGAATTACTTATAAGGGTGCGGAAGAGTAACTCGTGCGCCAAGTTGCACGACGTGTGCTGTGCTCTGCATTATAATGCATGACATTGGATTTTTATATTGTAAAATTTAATGGTTCGTTTCAGCTGTTTCATGCTTCAAAGTCACCTAATCAAGGCTATGTCAGTAATAAATATAAATGCACATAAGGAAATAACACATACAGTTCAATAGTAAACAATTTACTCAGGTAGTCCTTAAACTGTTTTTGAACTAGCTCTGACGGTTTGCGAGCGCGTCAGCGAGGACTCAGAACCATTTCTGCCAAGTGAACTTACGCACTTCGACGTACGTATTAAAATATAAGTCACTTTCCATGTCATCTTCATTCGGTAATAGTTGTGATGTCACGAGTGACGAAGAGATTCATTGCGTCTGACGTGCTAACTGCGGTTAGTGATATAGTGATGTATGAGCATTTTATTGTTTCTCGATATCGACAATTTGCCGCGTTCTCGCATGTTCTATACATATACACGTGTCATGTGCAAATATGACTCAAATAAACACTAGGTAATAAGCGTTAGTAATCACTTGTTGCAATCCCGTTTCTAAACGATGTTCTCAGGTTTCAGGTGAGTCGATTTATTAGTTATCTGAATTAGCATCTAGTGCTTATGCGCAGATCCAACATATTACGTACATGTATGAGTACTGGTTAATTTGTTCGCAACTTTGCGACTGCGTTTTATGAACACAGTTTTCTATTATAATTCCATGGTTAGGTTAGGTTAGGTACTGCAGAAAATTGAGATGGTGTAAGTCGTACCTATCTACTAGTTAAGCAATACAGTATTTCCAAAAACCTTGTAACGGTTATCATTCACAATGAAATCCCATAGAATGAAGGATAATTCGCACATGTGACCTAGTTGTACAACTCAGAGGGCCAAAAGTCACAACTGTTTGCTGATAACATCTTACGTAGATGGTTAATCTCGTGGACACACAAATAGTTACAAAACTAAGAATTCGAGAAGGTATTTATTGTCAACCACTACCAAAGTTAATGGAAATCTTACTATTCGTTTGAACATGCAACGAGCAGTAAATTTGTTGTTTTGTTGCAGCGTATATTTTCGTCTGAAAGCTGGGAATACAAATATGAAATGAAAATTTAAAACCGCAAAAAAAACATTTACGAACACACGAAGCTTTGCTCGGATTTGTATGTGAGTAGAGTCTATAAGACTTCCATCGACACATAAAACTATCGACAAATCCCGCTGCAGCGTCCAATCACTAAACATACGAATCATCGAATCAATTACGAAGAATTACATCATCGAAGGATTGAGTCACGGTTACGACCTGTTCCGACCAGGTCCTTTTGTCCGTGGGTTGGGTCCTTAGTCATCACGTGACTATATCCAACTCACTACTGACCGCAATGTTGTAAACAATCATGTTGTTAGTATGCTCTGACGTCCACGTTAATATCATAAGTGATTGTAAAGTTCAGCTGCATTCATAGTGTCGACATGCCGCCTCCACTAAAAGGATAATGTGGCGTTCACGAAGTATACCAGTGTTGGGCTAATTTTAGAACTAATGGCACAGCAATGTCTACGGTTATTACGATAAAAGTATAAATATCGTGACTTCTGCTGCATACAAATCGTCTTGTTTTCAACGGTCGTACGCTTGTTTACAACTCTGTAGTTTCCACCAAAAAGCTTTTTGAATATCAAAGTTTTTATGGACCTGCATATCTTTTACTACATCTTTCTTATAATAAAAAACCAGGATGTTATATTTAATCTTATTTAAACACACTAGACTTTATTAAATAAACACTAGAAGATACTTAGATCCTAATTAAGTAGTATTTCATTCAAGAGCGACCAAGTAATGTGATAGCATACAAACTGAAGAGCTTTGTATTTACTTTATTGAAGGTTGCATGCTTAACATTGAAAACTGCACGAAGCGTTACATTCGATATTCTATCTTGGGAAATATCCTGCTCTGCCTATAACTATGTTTGCTTGTAGATCGCTTGCTATATCCTTGTAGATCGGGTCTTGTAGATCTATGTATGGATTGTTACCAAAATACAATATTTAATGTATGTTGTCTTTTATTTATTAACTAGCAATTTTCGCGCGGTTTCACTCGCTCTGCTCGGCGCCTATTAATTGTAGCATAATATTTTATAGCCTATAGCCTTTTTCGATAAATGGGCTATCCAACACAGAGAGAATTTTTCAAATCGGACCAGTAGTTTCGGAGATTAGCGCGTTCAAACAAACAAACAAAAAACAAACTCTTCAGCTTATAATATTAGTATAGATTCATGTAGTCCCGGCTTGTGTAAGGTGTGACAAATAATGGCAGCTTGAAGACAGTCAACTTTTTACCTTAATACCTTCAGTGAGTTAAGGATTTTTTTTTCAAAAGATATTTGTGTGTCCAGTTTTCCAGAGTCCTTACCAGAGCCCGTGTTTCCAGGAGAGCAACCTGGCTTTTGGAATTCTGAGTGAATACGTTGCTTATAGGCAATAGGTAGGCGTGCACTATCATCGCAGTTTCATCATATGGTGGTCAAAAGTGGTTTACGTATAGCAGGATGGTTAAAAAATTAAATACTATTCTAGCAGAACTCCAAAAATCTTGAATGCAGAGAAGTTTTAGTCATTTTTAAAGCGTTCTTAATTAAGCACTATTATTAAGATAGTGGACCTAAGTAGAGCAATTGTAAAATGTAGGTATGTTTACATACTGAACTACCGTCTCTGTTCTATAAATAAGTATTACTTCATAATAATCTCATGTTTATGTATTGTGCAGATTTTATTATAACTAATCTATCAAGTTCGGCGCCATGATATCATCTCCTTATAGGTCAATTTCGAAAAAAAATTTCATTAGTACATTTTCTAAATGACAAAAGAACTCAATGATACCTATAAAGATACGAACTATGTATTATTCAGTAGCTTTTAACATTCATATTATAGAACAGAGTAACTTCGTAGATGTAGCGAATGCAATATACACGTCGTCCTTAACATATACATATATTTATTTTGGGGATTTGCTGAGAAATCTAAAAAAACAGAGTGATTTGGAGAAGTTCATAAACCAACTCATTCTGATTTTAAACATTGCTAAAGGTTTCCAACTCGGCTCGGTTGACGCGGTGGCTGGGCAACTTGCTGCCGCGCAACTTGTCGCGGGTTCGATTCCCGCACGGGACAATTCTTTGTGTGATCCACAGATTGTTGTTTCGGGTCTGGTTGTCATGTGTATGTGAATTTGTATGTTTGTAAACGCACCCACCACACAGCAGAAAATCCTAGTGTAGGGCAAAGTTTCTTTAAAAAAACTCATTTACAAAAAACAGCTATTTCAAGTAGTATCATTAATTAAGTAGCCGTTTAAAGGACAGCGATTGGCGAATCAGCGAATGCGTAGGATCGTATTTTGTTGCTTATGTTCAACATAATTTGTTAGGCCATTAATCTTTTTCGTGATATTATTAAATTAACGGACGTATCCGGCTTCAAAGCGCTTACCTTTATCTACTTAAGGCAATTACTTTACATTTACGTACAACCAACTTAATATGTTTGTTTATGATTTTATTTCATTTCGTAATTCTTAAACGGCTTATTGGATTACAATTACTGCTTTTAACACACATTACAATCCTGTTTAGCCGTGCCTACTGAACTAATGTGTCGTATCTTCATTCACTTTTAAATGCCAAGGCTTAATGTGTTGAAAAATCATTTACAAGGTAATGCTAACTGAAAGCAAGAGCGTAGTTCCTCGATTCGTGCCAAATTGCTTATTGATTGCTGAATAAAGTGACTAGACTGTTAGTGGGAAGTGGAGATAGGTTTACTAGTTGCTATTGAGTGTTTATTTTACCTACACATACATTTATACATACATAACATCACGCCTTTTATCCCCAAATGGGTAGGCAGAGGTGCAAATTACGACACTTAATGCCACTGTACAATATAACACCCACTTTTCACTGTTTATGTTATGAGCCCCATGTAATAGGGGGTGAGCCTATTGCCATATATCGGGCATAATTCCAGACTCCAGACAATAACTACATGCATATGACTTTACATACGATACACATACCAAAATATTGTTTTACAATTTTTGTCAACAAGTTAGTTGTCTATACAAATAGAACCTCTTCTTCGAAGTATTTAAGTTCAATTTCCTCCTACTACCTCATTAGGTCAATAAAATTGTTGTTTAGGAGTTTTCAGCCACATCAACCAATATTAAAGTCACGTTGATACATACTTATTTTTATATATGTAGTGTGGAAAGTATAAAAACTCCATGATAATTATTAAGGGTTTGTTAAGGTGAAGGCGGCATATTTGTCCAAACATTTTTCATCAGTTATTATAATATTACAATATTATATTGAAAACCCTGAAAGTTTCCTAAAGGGATTACCCACATAGGCCTAACTCGGAACGGAACTCACGACATCGTGTAACACTACCAGTTGCTACCAGTTTCATTCACAAGACAGTCCTAATTAGTTTGATCAATAACAATTCCATTAAAAACCACAAACATCATGTATTTGTACTTACATTAAGAGAATATGGTAAAACCTTAAAGTACAGATACCAATCTCTTTAAGCTACTCTAAGTTGGCAAAAATATTTAAACGATTTTCAATCATACACTTTGGAAATAGACTTTAAAATTGATTGAAGAATTTTATGGTCGCATTATGTGCCTGTACCCTGTACTTAAGGGAAGTTACATTGAGCATTGTAACTTTAATAACATGATTAATACCTAATTGATGGTTCCTAAAAGTAAATATTAGTTATTGACTATCCTCGTTTGATTCGATTTCAAGGATATTACGATGTTTTTAATGATTGATTAGTGTTTGTGTTGATTTGTTCTCACGGGTTAACAATGTCGTTCGTGAAAAGAACTTGAATAGTTCTTGTCCAAGGTCAGGTTCTTGGCATCAATTAATCATTGGCCTATTGCAATCTTCATCTTGATGTGGTTTTTGAAAGGCATACAAAGTCACAACATTGATAACTTTTTATTTCTTATTGAATTGTTCGATGAATGATAAAGAATTTCAAAATAATTATAATGCTTTCGGCTGTTAAAAAGTTTTCAACTTAAAATAATAATCCTTCAGGTGAGTGAATTGAAACTGCTTAGACTTAAACTTTTTTCAGTAAAATTATCTTTGTATTCTTTTTACGTTAGTTCTACTTCACTGAAGACCTTCGATCCTTAACACTACCTACATACAATTCAATGAAATAAGTAAATACTTTAATAACTTTATTTATGAGATTCAATCAGATTTTCTATAAACTACGATATTTCTACACACATTATTGCAAATCAATTACTTCTAATAGTATGTTATGTGCAAATGCGTGCGTATCTTATAAAGTTAAATGATGTTCAATATTCGCATAGATTAGTTCCTTCCGGGCGGCGCTTTGATCGATAAATGGTTACTAAAGTACTAAGATAAATACAAAGCCAAGGCAAAGATCAATAGTAACACAGTTATCTAAGCTTTATTATGTCTGAAGCTAAGTGTTTAGAATTAATTCTCGTACTTTAGAACCATTCGTAGTGTATTTTACTATAAAAATTAATTGATTTGCTCTTAGTTCGTATTAGGTTTCACGTTTACTTATTGATTTGTTGATGATATTTCATCGTAAACTGTATACAACTTGGTCTTGGTTTAGGATTTGTGTAATACACGGATAGTATTTATGTTAGTGTCCTCATATAAATTAAGAATTATGGGTATTAATTTTATAATCGTATTATTTTAATAGTCCTGTGAATCTGTTTTATGTGAGTGGTTAAGAGGTAGAGTAAGTTAGTACTTAGACATATCTTTAAGACAACATAAAAAAGTAGATCGGTAATTTATTGTACCATCCCTAAATATTGTCAGAACTGCATGTCCTACTGGATACATACTTAATTTTGTCTTCTACACGGTACAAGAATGACAACTGATTGATGAAATTAACGACTGTTCTTTGTCTGTACTTATTTCTCGTCTATTTTCAGCCATTTATGACCCAAAACACAATAGTTTATTTTTGAATATCAGTCGTAATTTATCATTTTGTTGCGTACATACATATGCCTGGCACAATAGCTGCTGGTTATTAAAATACCCATCTATGCTTTATCCAGGTAATTCCCTGTTTGAAAGAAATATGTATTACAGCAGTTTGGCTTTATATCAGTCATCATTTCATTGTTTAGTCTATCACGAGTATCTTGATGTTTAGGAAGTAACGCGCATTGTGCTGTGGTATTTACTGTGCATCTAGATATTTCATTTAATAGTAAGGTCAAACAACCTTTTCAGCTTCGGGTGGCTGTAAATTGAAAACCAATTAATATTTGCACTTGCAGGTGAGGTGATCAAATTGCACATAGGATTTCACGGATTTCACAGTAGGTATTTAGACTTATGGTCTATTGTATAGTTCATAAGCTTTCAATTTCGAAACGATGTACGTAATTTCAGTACCGTTAGCTACATTTTGGTTATCAGCCCCCTACAAAAACTATAAAGTTACTTAATATCTAAAACACATCTCAATAACACCCAGCAATAAAAGGTTAATATCACATTATTAAATGTTACAAAACGTCTGTTAAATCAATAAGACAAGTGTTAATTTCTTCACAGTAACCTGACACTACCGTGTGAGCAATTCACGATTAATCAAAAGATACTATGAGCTGCCTACTTTGATATAATATAGGAACGATCATGTTTCAAATGATATTGGTAAAATTACATTGACAAGAATATTAATTACCTGTAGGCGTCTGTGTGACAAAGATGAACTTCGAAGCTTAGCGACAGATGCCCAAATCCATGGAACTTGAGTGATAACAACTGAGGATTACTCTCCGCATGAAATAACTCTTTTTCTATAAATTATTGTAGTGTTTGGGTGTGAGTTATAGACTGTAAATGTGTGTTTGTCAACGCATTCCCGATACTAAAGGAAAAGCTAGGGTGAGACTACGTATGAAAAAAAAAATACTTTTCGAGGTTAGCTGGCGTGGATAGATTATCTCGTAGTTAGAAGTTTTATAGTTGTGGTTTAGGTAACAGTCAGAACAGCTAAACTTATACTACCTACTAGTTTTTTTTTATGATGGGATAAGCCGGTGAACGAGCAGACGGATCACCTGATGGCATGCAATCAGCGTCACCCATGGACACCCAAAACACCAGAGGCCTTATAAGTGCGTTACAGGCCTCTTGAGGATTAGGAATTTGATGATTGTTGGGAATTCAGGGATTGGAGAGATTTTTTTTTACGGGGGGAAAAACATCGAATGACTTCTCCCGCCTGGGTGAGGCGGGAGGGAGTGTCGGACTCTTACTGACTAAAAACCACCCCGTTCCTTCTCCTGCACGTTGAGCCGGAGCCCCAGTTACTCGTTAGGTTCTCCGCGACTCCGAATCGGCATCGGCCCTGTTAGGCCCCATCTGTGGTGGTCTGATGGCTCTTTGAGGCGCGCGCGGAACGCGACGCGCCGTACGCTCAGGAAGGATTGCAGAGATTGGGGATAGGGGTATTGAGCATCCGGTAATCTCACTCACATGACGAAACACCACGCAAGCGTTGTTTCAAATCTGTTTTCTGTGAGGCCGTGGTATCACTTAGGTTGAGCCGCCCCATTCGTGCCGAAACACTTAAACTAAGTTGTATACTGGTTATTAATAAGTTCATGACATGACACATACGATCGGTAGTGAGTGAGTTAGATGCCCTCTTAAAACGATGATCGACAAAAGAAGAAGTCTTTAAAATCTCAATACTCAATACTCAATACTCAAATCATTAAATTACTTTATTTCATAACGAACACAGTGTACAAATCCTTTCTCAGACCTCATATTATTTTTATTTATTTAGCTATTTAAATGATTAGGACTGGATCAAGTTTCAAATTTCAAGTAACTCCAATAAGCCTTGGTAAACAGATAACAAATTAACACCTCTTAGAACGAAGGTCTTGCAATATGTTTTATTTGTTTATAAATGTGTGAAGATATGATTACGCGATTAATCGGAAATTATAATCATACTTGGGTGATTGAATTGTGAATTAATCATTTAGATTATCAAATTGCTTGTGGGTAGTGTATAGGTGCATTCGCCTGATTTCATTGTATTCTTGGTGGATTAAGATTATCTAAGATAATCTAAATCGGTATCGACTAATTTTTCGTAGGTATTGTTGTTGCGTACATAAACGCATTCAATGTGTAATGCCCAGTTTTTCAAGAGTAGAGGGCTCAACCAAGGCGGGAGAAGTCATCGGATGATTTTACTCCTGTTTACTTTACGTAGTACAGACTGTTGTTACCAAAGAAATATTAAAAAATCTATGGTAGAGTGCCTATTAACAACTTATTTGAGAACATCTTTAGTTTTACGATAGGATAAAACTCCAAAAGGTATTTCTTGGGAAGAAATCTCAGTAACATTGATAGATCGACTTCAAAACTCTCATTGTGCAATACCTGTTACGTTTGTTATTAGCACACCTACTATTTTTATCACTATTATTTTAGTTTATGATGATGAACATTAAACTTACATTAATTAAATCAATGAGTAAATAAAGAATTGATCGAATGCGTGTATCTAGAGATCGAGACCGAACAGAAATCTAGGCGATCTAGTTGGAAGACATCAATGAGGGAGAGTGTTCCGAGTACAAAATTAATTTAGTATACTTTTTGTGGTTTCTAAAATTACTGATAGCAGGTGTGCTCGCAGCTGCCTGTTGTTCTGTTTCCAACAAAACAATATTTAGTCACCTGCTTCCTATCTAGATTCTTGATATAATGATTACTTCAATAAAAACTTTATTAAGGCTTACAAAATTAATCTGTGCCTGTGTCATTAGGAAACTATCAGAATTTAGATACGAGTAATTACACTTATTTGAATGATATAATTATTTATCAAAGTTACACCTACTTTTCTTTTCGTAAATAAAGTGATTTGAAAAACTGTGTGTCACCCAATATATGGAGTACATATTGTATTAAAAATCATACCCTAGTAACAATCTTTGTTCACGTCCCGAAATCTACAACACCGATAAATTACAAACACGACAATTTCAACGCACCCGCTTCCGAACCCACCAAAAAAATTGAACAACACTCTGAATGGTTGTTTCTCAAAATTTCATTAAAAAAATCATTAATAACTTGAACATTTTCGGTGCCATCGTTACTCTAAAATGGCAGCTACTCATTAATATTTTCAAACACCATATAATCTTAATGTTTGCCCATTATCAATGGCACACGTGTTGCTACACATTGAGCTACAAAAACCAGTTCATCTTAGCCTCGCATTGTATGATTTTTCTGGGCATTCAGCAGTCAGTTTATACTAGTTTTGCATAGGTTAATATGTAGCTGTGTATACCAGTGAGAAATTCCCGACGTTTATTAACGATAGTCACTGTGTCTCAACCCTCTGTCTGCAGCAGATTTACTACTACAGAACAAAGGACATCAATTCTAATACTGACATGTGAACTATGGGGTTCGAGTGATGTGACTCTTTGAGGATATGGCGCGACGCGACGGTGACGATAGAATAGTGTGAACATTACCTATGACAAAATATAAGTTGAATCATTTCTGGGTAGGCTTTTTATTATGTTATATTTAATTAGTAAAAAGGTAATTAAGTACTTTAATGGGATTACCACAAAATTTATCACAATAAAAAGTTTTAATTACTATCCATAACGGTTTTACAGGGACTTTTTACGACGTCAGGATTAATTTAGGTATATTAAATCACCTAGCTGTATTTTTGAAGAAAATTCATTGTTTACTCGTAAATATACAAAACTAGCTTCTGCGCGTGGCTTCTCTCGTGTTCCTGTGGGATAATAAGTAGCTTATGAGTTATTCCAGACTATAATCTACTCCTGTGCCAAATATCATCCTGATTCCTTCAGCCGTTTTGACGTGATTGAGTAACAAACATACACACAAACACACAAATTCACAACCTTTCGCATTTATAGGTAACTAGCTTTTACCCGTGGCTTCTCTCGCATCACAAAAGGATAAAAAGTAGCCTGTGACATATACCAATACACACGGCGCCATGTTGTGTTTTGTTTTCCCTCGGGAATATCATATTTTAAAGTACCCTATTATTTAATCCGGACTTCTAATCTAACGTCTGCAAAAATTCAAAGCAATCGGTTTAGTAGTTACGGCGTGAAAGCGGAACAAACAAACAAACTCACTTTCCGATTTATAGTATTGGTACTAGTAAGGTTAGCAGTGTCTGTCAAAACTTATTTGATAGTATTAGGTATAACAAATCCATACAAACAAATAACATTACATTTAATTGTATGACTAATAGCTAAGACTTGAAATAACCCAATACACAAATAATTGTAATAGATATTCTATACGGTTTACATTTAGTCTCATCTCATTTAAGGAAAATAGAACCTCAAGGAACGTAATTAGTTTGACAAATTCTTACCTTTTTAGTATTACATTATTATTTATCTTCTTATAAGCATAAATAATTAATAAACATAATTTTCCTTAGCTGGCACATTATGTAGGTAGTAAAGTTAAAATTGAAATGTTCCTTGATATAGGAAATACCACAAGTCAAAATGATTAATATTAGGTAAACATAACATGAGTAAAATGTACATTTCCAGTTAAACATTTTTATCAATTAAAGCTCGTACACAAGACTGCGATGCTCGTACACAAATGTGCGAGTTGTCTTAAAATTCTCTTTGTTTTAGACAATTAGGTATTTAATTAAGGTAAACTTTATATTAAATGAGATCTAATCTAGTACAATATATTCAACTTTAAATAATAATTTAAATTTGAAGAGTTTGTTTGTTTGAACGCGCTAATCTCAGGAACTACTAGTCCGATTTGAAAAAATCTTTTTGTGTTAAATAGCCCATTTATCAAGGAAGGCTATAGGGTATAGAACATCACGCTATGATCAATAGGCGCCGATCAGAGCGGGTAAAACTTCGTAGAAGTAGCTAGTCTATAATACGTTTGTTTATACGTTCCGTACTTTTATATGTTACCTATTTTACGGTGCTTTATAAGTAGGTGTTAATTTCTTAATTCCAATCTACAATACAAACATTATTTTCCTAAAGCAAAACAAAGATTCTGTAAAAAGTAGGTACTTACATTGATAAAATGAGACAGATAAAAGACTTAGCAACTAGATAAAATAACAAAAGAAAAACAATTTAACGTCAATTATGACATCACAGTAATTTAATGATAAATACCAATTATGTAATTAATTATAATTGTTTTTAACAAATGATTAACATTATCCTGCAAGCATTACTAGAATTCTGGTCGGCGCAATCATTCATCTCATATACATATATATAGTATACGATACTATTACTATTATATTATGGTATATCACTACATAGTATAAAATAAAGTCGCTATCCGCCATCTGTCTCTCCCTATGTATGCTCAGATCTTTAAAACTACGCAACGGATTTTGATGCGGTTTCTTTTAATAGATAGGGTGATAATTACGGAAGGTTTATATGTATAATACATGCATATTGTACCCGTGCGAAGCCGGGGCGGGTCGCTAGTATATTGTATATACAATAATGCTGAAGAGTTTGTTGGTTTGTTTGAACGCGTTAATCTCAGAAACTACTGGTCCGATTTGTAAAGTTTTTTTTTGTGTTGGATAGCCTATTTATCGAGGAAGGCTATAGATTATAAAACAATACGCTACGATCAATAGGCACTGAGAAGATCGGGTGAAACCGTTTGAAAGTAGCTAGTTAATTCATAACATTACCATGCTTTAATCACCCATCAGGCTTTTTATTTTTATAACAAAATAATAAGACCATTCACCAACTCAACTGTCTAAGATAACAATACCGGGTGTACCTGCCCATCAAGACTTTTGACATTCGTCCACCCACACATAGCATGTAAAATATACGGAAGAATAATCCTTACTATTCTTTCGTAGCCGCGGCGTCGTAGCGGTAGATAAATTATGGACATGCGCCATCTCTTTGTCCCGTCAATATGTCAAGTGTGGGCCTCCTCACTTCTCCTGGCGCTGACATAATAATACCTTTTACTTTGAGCTTTAATTACGAGACAAAAATTTGGCCATTGACATTCTTGCTACGACAAGGTAATTTGTAGGTGTAGAGGTTGTTATTGTTGGCCTATATCAGACAATCTTATCTCTAGATGTGAATTCTGTACTTTATTACAAAAGTAACACAGTGTATTATTTAGGATCAATTCTGTTTCATTCAGTAAATTGTACGTTTATGTAAAACATCACCAAATCAGGACGTTCTCAGTAATAGGTTGTCTTGGCTATAAGAATGAAATACATGACTTATACGGTACTTATATCTAAAGTACCTAAGCTAAAGAACCATGAATAAAATGTGGAGATGTACTTGCATAATATTTATTGTTACTTGTGTATTTTATTATGTAGTTACATGTACCTATTTAGTTAGAATTGAGTCGGTGGCTCTGTGAATGAGTCAGGCGATGCAGGTTGCATTGTACAAAACGTAAATGAATGAATGAACTGTACATATTACGAGGAATCAGTTTTCCTTTTAAATATGGAAAACGAAACAACACGGTAATGCAAAGGAAAATGTGAAATATAATCTACTTCCAAGTAGGGTAACACCTGATGCTCGATGCAGAGCCGCGGAGGACTTAACGGGTTGCCGGAGTTCCGGCTTGAAAAGCGTAGAGAGAAAAGGGTAGTAACGGGGTGATTTTTAGTCAGAAAGAGCCTGATATTCCCTCTCGCCTCACTCAGGCGGGACAAGTCATTGGATGATTGTTCGCCTTAAAAAATAGGGAAAACATTTTAGCACAAAGAAGCTCAAAAGAAACTTACAAAATATATTCGTTTTAACAGTACTTTATAGAAGTTAGAACACCAACAATATACATATATGGGACCCGTGTGTGTTTGGTGTGGCGAGAGGTGAGTAACCCGCGATTTTTAGTTAATTTAGTATATCTCACGATAGTTATTATAAAAGGATATATGGGACTATTATTATTTTATTAGCACCAGAAAATTCTTAAGCAAACCACCTATACCTAAGCACAGGATCAGTTAATCATTCTAGGTGGATTAAATTAAGACATTATCATGATATGAGACACGACATTTCCGTCGTCAAGACAAAAAGTTTGTTCTATAAACCACTAAACAAAATCGAAGGTTAAATTAATTTAGACACGACACTAGTATTATGAATCATCTAATGCAGTTATTGTGAATAAAAGAACTGTGAATAACTATAATAGGGATAGGTAGGATACTGGGTGTTAAAGGTCACAGATGTTTTGTGTATTTCTAGTATTCGGGTTGAATCAGATTTAGTATTATAGTATTCTATCTAATAAAGTAATATATTTGAACCTGTACCAAAAACGTTGACCAACTACCGAGGTACGGACAGCAGCGCCCTCTAGGCTTCACGTGACATATAATTGCAATCTCTAAACTGTTCACCAAATTCTGTCCGATAACGACGATATATGCTTTTTTTTACATATTTTTGGTTACGTATAACAAATCCAGAGGTACAATCCATCCGGTGTTCATATGTGATATATTTAGGCTGTCTTTAAGAACATAATGGCTGGACTAGCCAAAACATAATACTTTCTGAGAAAAATAAATATGATTTATGTTGAGAAGTTATTTATTATCTTCCTAGGTGGTCTAATTACACATACCTTTTAATGATTAACATTGTCAGGAGTATGTGATAAAATGTCACGCTAAACGTTTATTAGTGGCTCGCTATAAAGCTTGGCGACATTTAGTACTCGCATTGGAATTCAAATCCTAGCAAATATAATGCTTTGAAGTTATACGTGTCTTTTAAAATATGATATACAGACTCTTATTACCTGTATCTATTAATAATCATAGTTTAACTTTAATTCTAACATAACATAACGCCTTTATTCCCGAAAGCAAAGGCACATTACGGCGCTTAATGCCATTGTACAAAGTAACACACACTATTCATGTTATGAGTACCATGTGGAAGGGGGTGAGCCTATTGCTATATAAATGGAACAATTCCAGACTCCGGGACTGAGAAAATTTTCAAAAACCAGTAATACTTTGTCCGACCCGGGAATCAAACCCGAGACCCCTTGCCCGGTAGTAGCACTTGTGACCACTCGGCCAACAAGGCAGTCTTAATTCCATATTTTGTTCCTTTTCGGTGTTGGTTGAAAAGTATACAAGCTATCAGCAACGGTCACTCATCCAGATTAAACAAAGATGTATCATTCAGTCAAAAACCGCCTGTAAATTGTGACTCACCATTTAAGATACACAACTAAACAATGCTATGATTAACTTGACAGTTAACGTACAAAGACGCTCTATACACAGAAAATATATGAAATAAAATATGGTTAATTTGTTAAAGTTCTAGGTATTGTTAGAACATTGTGGTATTCCCTATATTCGTATTGTGTTGGTTTTACTGCCGTCGGCATTGACCGCGTAGCTGCGTAGTCGCGTAGCAAATCTCTGTAACTTCACTGACGAGTAATTTTGCATTCCAAACGTTATGACGTCTTACCTTTTACGTTGCATTTTTACAATTTTTCAGGGTATATTGAAAAGCTACTTTTGCGTTCTCCTTTTTCTTTCTTTCTTCTTAAGCTCACTGGACACGCCGTAAGTAGTGTTTTCTTAATTTTGATTCTATTCTAGTAAAGTTATGAATGTATAAAAATGTTATAGGTTATATGCATAAAAATATATGATATGGCAAAAATTGTTTATTGGTCCAAAGAACTTCAGACTTATTGCGTTCTATACAATCTTTATTTATTACGAAACGATGTCATTATAAATCTAAGCGTCGAAAAGGTTCAAAGTTATTTTCTTTCAAAATGGATGCCTCTAAGTAGGTACTACTTATAAGTATAGGTATTAACGATCAGTAGTGTAGATTGAACTTATTAATAAAGAGAGTAATGACCATCCTAAAACAATGATAGGTATGTCAATGGAAGTAAACAAATTCACCAGTGTAATACTATTTTAAAGATACAAATACAAAAATAAATAAACGTAATAAAAATAATGTTAACTTAAATTACTAAGGTTAATGCTATCAGAGGGGGCCAATTCTCTACAATCGCAGAGATAAACACACAAAGATTAACCAATTTTTATCTAGATACGTGCACCAAAGATGTAGAAAAATAGAGTAAAGTGAATGTTACACGTCCTTATTGTCGACGTGTCACATTTTATAAAGATAACATTATTATGACGTCGATATTTGCGTAAGTAATGAAATCCGCATTAAATTAGTACAAAAACACCTAATAAAAACCGTACCTAATAATGATTGGTCGATCAGAACAATTAGTTAATTAAGTATTTAAAGTATCTTGTAGAACTAAGCGGATATGTTGAACCACCAAGTACGTGGTACGATTTATACTATTTTAGGTAAATGAAGTACACGGTAAAATGGGGTAGGTTTTTTTTTAAGGGGGGAAAATCATCGAATGACTGCTCCCACCTGGGTGAGGCGGAAGGGAGTGTCAGACTCTTACTGACTAAAAACCACCCCGTTCCTTCTCTTGCACGTCGAGCCGGAGCCCCGGTTACCCGTTAGGTTCTCCGCGACAAGGGTAGGGATCGAGAGGTGAATAGAGACAGAAGTGGGGTGAATAGATATTGGGAAATTCTTCATCATAGTATCGATTCACCCCTCTTCTTTCCCTATTCACCTCTCGATCCCCATTTACCCCATTTTACCGTAGTTTAACAATCGATTAAGGTATTCAGTATTCAGTAAGTATCTGTATTATCTATGGTTGCTTAAAATTAAGAAGTGTAGTGTCTAAAATGTCAAACGTAATTTTTTTTTAATCCAACTCGTGGCTATCAAATACTTAATAAAGTACGAAATGGGCAAACGGTCAAATATTTTGCGAGGATGAGGATTTTCCTAGAACCTGGCTGTAAAAGTGTAAACAAACAAAAATGAGTTTTGCATTTTAATATGCATGAAGAATAAAATTGTTCATTATATTAGCTTCTTTCCTGTTTCTTCATTTACCACCACTTTACAAACTATTCACAAGTAAGGAATTTTGAATCATTATTATTGTAATGTAAATAGGTAATTTTTTTTATAGCATAAGCCGGTAAACTATCACACGGATCACCTGATGGTAAGCAATTGGCGCCGCCTATGGATACCAAGGCGTTACAAGGGCTTTACCCGCCTTTTGGGAATTGGGAATTTGAGGATTGTGGAGGATTCGGGGTTTCGGGAGACGGAGACTAGGGAGGGGGGTAATTGGGCCTCCAGTAACCTCACTCACACGACGAAACACAACGCAAGCGTTGTTTCACGTCGGTTTTCTGTGAGGCCGTGGTATCACTCCGGTCGAGCCGGCCCAATCGTGCCGAAGCATGGCACTCCCACATTTGCAAAATATAAAATATATTATAACGCACTTACATCTCAGTGCAAGTGTTTTGGTATTATGTGTGTTCAACTGTCCATGTAAAGTTAAGTAATAAAAATAATTTAAATAATTTCAGAAATTGGCAGCATGTTATACTATCGTACGAATTGATCAATGAATGGAACGTAAGTATAACACATGAATTAATATTGATGAACTAATGTAAGTTTCAAATGTAATGGCGGAATAAATAAATGACAAATTTATACCTAACTGAAGTTACAGCAGTAGGAAGTAAATATGAAATGTACTGAAGGCTACATTATTTATGATAGTTATTAATCATTTTTGACATTACCTGGCTAGTGATTTCTAATAAGATTCGCAGAAGTTGTATTCGACGTAAATTCCTAAGTGTTCTCGGGAATATTCTCCGGGACAGTGCCAAAATATTAAGTAAATCGATTTTAGTCTTGGAAAGTTAGCTACGAACCGCTACGAATTTTTTTGACGTAGAGGTCGTCGATTCAATGCTAAAAAATCTTAAGTTATTTTTTTATGACATCTGTGAGTATTTAACATGAATCTAAGAAAATACTTAACAGAAGAATAAGAGACACGGGGGTTTCATCAACATTATTATAAAAGGCATCAAATTGATGGAAATTGTTGATTCCCAAGATAAGATATCATTTTAAAGTATCGTAGGATATTTTGGCACTTTATTTTTTTAGACGAAATTCAAAACTGTCAGTGTATCTACACTGCATTAAAATCTACATCTACATTACCTATCTACATTAAGATCCGTCACAGCTCTACGAAAAGCTATAACTTTTTTAATTGCATCTTCCTATTTATAAAATGACATTGAAAGAAAGTCTGTACACTTCCTAGAAATAATACAGATGCCTACTTATGATTATTCAATTTTAGGTATTAAGTATTTTTCCGTCAAAAATAGGACACGTTTCATGATAAGTGACAGACAAAGTCGTTATCATAACTTTCAATGAAACAGCATATCTGTTGTTACCAAATTGTACAGTTTCGACCAAAAGAATTAAAACGTCCAATAATAAAAGCTCACGGAACCAACCAAAGAGTTTAATAGTCCTTCAACATTCAAAGCTGCGCACTCATACATACACAATCGTCATAATAATCTACTAGCCACCGCTCCATTACATAAGATTTTAAAACATCTTGCTTTTTGAATAGCAACTCTAAAGACACGACATAGAGGTATTTTTCCGTTACAAATGACGTCTAAAAACGGGTGATCGTGACCCCTGATTTCAATATACAAGCAAAACACTGTTCCTACGTGTGTATTGCTCCAAACTTGATTTCAAACTGTTAATGAAATAAATCGACAAACTTTTATTTGACTTTTTGTATGAAATAACTAAAAATGGACAACTTGATTTTGTAGAGCAGAGATTAATACATCCTGGAAGTGGAAATTGTTCGCAACAATTTTAAGTGTTTGGTGCACGAAAAGATTCAGCGTTCTAGAATTTTCTCAATAAGATAAATTTTGTATGCAAGATCTACCAACTTAAAACACTACCAGACTCGTAATCTGTTAAACAATTGCATGACGGTAATAATCATTTTCGTTAAAACTCCCGCCAAAATGTTTTAGCAAATACAGCGTTTTTGCGCAGGAACTCCCTGATCTCCGCTATCATACGAAAGCGCCAAAACAATTTTTATGATTCTAAAGATTACAATCTATAATTCCGACCGTTAAGATTTCATATCACATAAGTTTTATCAAAAACTTTCAGTTAATCGCGAATTGAAATGCCTTGTGGTAGCCAATCTATCAATGGAGCCTCAACCGATCAGAAGTCGTTATGGCGTGATAGAGCTTGCCTGTGATTGGTCGAAGTTGACGCGACATCTATTTTAGTCTCAAGCCAGAATGCGCGCGCTGTAGCCAGAGCGCATGTGTGCGCGCGATACGTGCGGTATCGATGTGTGCGTGTGTTGTTGAGGCGCGTTCTCTGTTTACAGCGCGGTGGTGTGGCCGGCGAGCGCACGCATTCGACTCTGTTTAACGTGCGAAATCGAGTTTTCCGGCGGCTCTCGAGCTGCATTAGCGTCTATGGTGTTTTCCTCACAGTTTATTGGTGCTAATACATGTCGGACGTAAAGAAAACATTCGGGATCGGAGTTAAATCTCAGTTCCGAGCGTACTTTCGGTGCAGCTCATAAAAATTATTCGTGTTTTCGGCGGATGCGATGAATAAATTTTGCAAATCGAGTCTCTGTGTCGAAAAGGTTCGTGAGAGCTATGTTTTGATCGGTCGGCGTGTAGTGGAAGTGCCGGGCGGTGCGGACGCGATACGACTCGCGGTTCTTATCCTGATCTCAGTGAAACTGAGGCTGTGCTTCAAGTTGTTCTTGCTGCGAGCCCTGGGACTTGGAGCCGCAGTCACTAGGAACATCCAGAGAGACATATTGGAGTACACAGTGCCCGGCACGTGCTGAGGTAAGCTGAACAACGCGTGACCTTGGCTTTTTCGCTTTGCTTTTAAGACGTCAAAATGGTACAAGATCCAGAGGCTAATGTATTAAAATTTCTTCTTGAGTAGTATCGTCTTGTTCCATCTGCAGATCGCTTCAAAGTTATCCTTTTCTGATTAGCACTGCTGCGGTACACCACGAACATACTCCTTCACACGTTGCTGCTAATCGTTTATATTTGTTGATCGTAAGAGTACATTTACGAAGTTTATACATGTGGTACTTTCCGGGAACATATGATTTGATTACATAATTATCAAGTCAGCCGGCGGTTTGTTTGAAGCCTGTCAAATTGATTTATCGGTCGACTTTACCTCGTGTTCCAATTTTCTTTACACATTGATCTTCGATTGCAAGGAAAGCTTTTAAATATTATTATTTAACTAATACTGTTAGTTTCAACAAACTTAAATTTAACCTAACTAAAGTTTGGTATACCTAATGTTAAATTTAGCATACCTCAAAATGCCTTCTACAGAATCTAATATCTTAGTAACAATCTCGTCTACACCCACACAGAGGTACCTTATAAGGAATTTTCGTCCATATTTTGTTGTCTAAATTGAAAGGTCTTCCATACTTGTTTTGTATTTCCCACACAAAATGCATTTGTCGACACCAGTAGATAACATGAGATAAAATCGTCAAATACTAAGCTGTGATAACATTCCGTTCAATTTTCACATTCTGAACATTTTCGCGAACACATGGTGTAGCTGATATCGGAAAGAATGTGTAAATTGCATGCAATTAAATGTTTTTCCTGTGCCACGTTTTACTGTAGCTAGCACCAGTACTTACTGATAAGATTTTATTCGCATTTCTACTAGTTGTTATTACTTTTAACTATTTAGAATAGGAAAAGTTAATCTACAATTCAAATAATTCTATTGCCAAAAATATTTACATGTATAAGAATACCTACGTTTTGAATGCTGTTTAAAATAAACAAAGTACCTATATTGACTTAACCTCCTTTGAGATTTGAACAAAAATATTTGTTTTTGATAAGGCTTTTGCACAAAACTTCTTAATTCTTCCGCAATGCCTAAACGCCTTCAGGGACCAAATACCTACCTATATAGACTAGAATCTGAATTTTCTCTTAGGTACATTCAAGTTAATAAAACAGCTTTTAATCAATGATAGACGCCCTAAGTATGTACTTAGTAACATTGTTAGGCTTAAATAGAATCTAGGATACCTAATGCCGTCGGAAACGAAATTAATCATAACATTAGACTCAATGAAAAACATACTTAAAGAAGATGATGTTGTAAATAGGTACGTATTCCCCAATAATATTATTATTTATATATTGAAAAGTAATACGTCAATAAATAATTGATATTTGCGGTGTGACAATGTCACAGAATCATCCACAACCTAATAATATACAGGAAGGAAGATGCTGTATTAATGTTTAATTAAAATGATACAGACCGACGTATTTCTGTTTCGCTAGAACATTCTGTATACCTACACTACACAAAATTGTTAATTTAAGGTTCATTTTTGTGTGACATAATAATTTAATCAATAAAATGATAAGAATGTTGAAAAAAGAAAATGTTCATTGCAATCGAAACTATCAGAAAAACAAAAAAAAGAGTTTTGTATGATCTCCAAAAATATAGAACAAAATTTTCCTATTTCCTATGTTAAAATTGTGTGAGTAATTCTTCATTGAATGAGCATTATTTATTTCCGTGGAATATTCGTTTTGCGGTAAATTCCACAAAACCTTGACATTGATTCATTTTGAAAGAAGAAATAATTACATTTTGGGATTACTAGAGATGCATGGACACTCATTTTTTGGTCGACGAAAACCAAAAATGTAAATATCTGACATTGAAAAGGAGAATAACATTATTTTAAAGGCACATTATTTCGCAAGTATCGTACAACTCTGTAATTATTTATTGATCGTTATGTAAAGTTAACCTAATATCAAGTTGCGTCGCACACTTGTTGGCGCCCAGCCGGCGACTGAACAATACTCCATGGAACAATGAGGAATTTAACGAATTTTCTACAGATGAATTACATAAGTGTAATATACTATTACTAACGTTTTGTAAGCCTAGAAATATTGCACAGTCTTACATGAATTGTGTCGCATGCTCTCCTAAGAACACTTTGAGCTCCTTGGCAAGCGATGTCTTGTGTTCTAGGAAGTCATAACGCATGTCCAAGATTTGTCAAATTATATTCTATGCAGTTTATAATTAATTTTAATTTGATGATAATTTTTAAGTGTAATATTGACTGTACAAATAATTTACGCGTCTCTATGAACAACAACTGTTTGACCGGCACGATCAAACAGTTTTAATAGCATCGCCATCAAATAGCAAATAAACGTCCCTATGAATAAAACATGAATGTAGGTACCCGTAAATGCCTTATTACATAAAACTTAATAATATTGTGGTACATAATTTTTATAAATAATAAATCCTGAATTTAATGTATCTGCATTGCAAACATTGGCATTTAATGTTTTTGACACTGAACACTGGCGGCGCGGCGCGCGGCGTATGAATGAGCGCAACAAAGACACTGAAACGAATTGCTTTTACAACAAAAAAGCGAATGATTAATGAACGGATTTGTCAATGAGAATCTTGTAATCTTATTTAAAAGAAGAAATGCAATAAAATACAGAGTAGGTGGGTTCTTAATCCAATACCGATGAATCCAAAAAAGGTATCCAATAAAAGGCTACCATAAAAATAGACATATTGAGCATTTCACATTAAACATAATCAATTCCCCATATAAAGACCATGGACCATGGAATCATCTAATTATTTTCCAATACGGAAACAATAACGTTTATCTAAACAAAGGAAAGAAATAAAGATATGAGACGAGAAAAAGACACTTTGGTTGGGAACCAAAGAAATAATGTTAATAGGACACGATGTGAGCATTAATATTCCAACCACGAAGCAATTTACAAGATAATATTATGAAGAGTCCTCGAGATAATCGTACAAGAAGAGAGAGTTATAAAGATATTGCTCAACGTCCAGACTCAAATATTACTTCTCGCGCATCCAGCCTGTTGCCACACGCTGTTCAACAAAAACATAAAGACCGCTTGTATTATAAAGCTTACATTTTAAAATAAACGCTAAACTCCCGTCAATAAACAAAAAGATGTAAGTATTACAACATTTTATGTTGAAGATTCCTTAAACCATAGAGCACACGGTCAGTATTGTTTAAACGCAGCTTCACAATATTACCGACCAGACATTATATAATATTTTCAGGCAGTGTTGAACAATACGATGTAATCATTATCTCTTTTACCACATAAATAACATAAACACATGATATAGGCGCATAAGTGCTATTACAAAACTGGACTCATGAATGGTCCTCCACCCACGCGCCCAATGATTTTTTTATAGCGACGGTACATCGAAAATAATCGTTTTAACAATGCCCCAGCCTCAAAAGAGGTCACTAGATCTGTTTAACTTCTACTTCATTGTTCAATGTAACAGACGAGTTTAATAAGAGAATCCAACAAACGTTTGGACACACATATCCGAAAACAAGATGGTTGTGACACATTTTCGGAACAAAGAATAACATAGCTACGTAGTTAGAATGGAATATTCGATGTTTAAAACTTATTTCTAAGCAGTAATATGGTGACTTGAATACCATATTGCACTTAACGTTAAGAGTGCACACATCCGTGATAAGAACATTCAAGCAGCACACATGAATCAACTTGGCCTCCACACATCTGAATGGATGTTAATTAGTACGTTTGTTTTAACACTTCAATATTCAAAGCGCACACATACACACATGCACGTGCTGTACTCGCACCATGTATAATGAACCTTCACATTTAACTGCTGCTGATTGGAAAATACATAAACAAATTAGACATATGAACGATGAATTTTTTTCTTTCAGATCATCAGTTATGTGTGCATTTAGGTGAGTCGTCACACGTCCCACAAGATCAGTGGGTAGAATAAACAAACGAACAGATCGGTAGGCAACTGCAAGCAATGTTGATCAACACTTACCTATAAAGTTTATTTTACCTTCACACATATACATTTGGTTGGTATTATTTAATCGTGAGAATAGTATGTTCAAACTTTTGTTATTTTTTTATATCGAAACAGTACTTAATCACTTCCTACAGCTCAAAGGGCGGAAGTCATGCGTTTACAGAAATAATAAATTAACACTTTTGGTGTTTCAATTCGATGTTTCTTTAGGTTGACCTTGACAGAAGGTCAATTTGGCTTCAACGTTTGGGAGGAATACCGCACGGAGTTGCGACACTCGCATTAAAACTTTAACATGAGTCTGTTTGTTTTTGTTTTGTGTATTCGGTGATTTTCGAGTGGACGTCGATCACTTGGAGTGGACAACGAAGGACGACCGTCAACACCTACGCATATTAATACATCAACAACGTCAAATTCTTGATTGAAGCGTCTGACCCTACGTTAATAGTTATCATTAAGTAACGTGAAGACAGACGTAATGAGTAGCTTCGTTAATAACCTACAGTTAGCAAAGGATAGTCTAAAAACATTTTTCCTCCCAATCTTGCATAATGTGATGATTCTTTAAGAGTTTTGAAGTGTTTGAGTTTTTCCATTTTGCATGTTAAAGTGTACTTGTACCATTTTTTTAAGGGGGAAAATCATCGAATGATTGCTCCCGCCTGGGTGAGGCGGGAGGGAGTGTCAAACTCTTACTGACTAAAAACCACCCCGTTCGTTCTCCTGCACGTCGAGCCGGAGCCCCGGTTACCCGTTAGGTTCTCCGCGACTTACTTGTACCATTATGACACTATATTGTGTTAAAAAAACGTGTTGTAGCAATAAACAAACACATTTATTGAAACAAATCATATCTGGCTCCATCTTCAGGCAAAATTATGATCATCTTACAAAGTTTACCCATCGTGCTGTAGTTGTATTTTTGAAAAAATATAAGTTATGTTGTAATTACATCCTTATAAAATAAATTCAATAAACAATCATTCCGTGACTCGTATATAAAGGTAATAGATGTTAAAGTTAATCTTGTATTTATTTTCATTATGATCAACGATTTATAGTAATTTGCTTTAGGTACAAATGAACAAAATATTTTAATTCAAAGCGTGACGTGGGCGAGAAAAATGAAAATTAAGATCATTAGATTTTTATCGATGATCGTGATTGATGAATTAATAGACAATTTAGGAAAAATAAATATTTGATTTGTAAACAAACTTATTCATATGCAGGTCGAAGGGCTGCGCCTACGTCGTTATTTTTTATGGAGACTATTATTAAAAGTATAGTTATTTATTACTTGCTATATGGGATGTTGCTCAATCATTTACCTAATTCTTTTATGATTACCAAACATAAAAATACCAAAGTTCCATATCCTAAAATAATATAATGTTTAAGTTTTTACTGCAGCAGTTGCAGATGTTTCAGAAAATATATCATCATTATTAACAAGTTTGATTGACAGTCCATTTCCTTTTCTTTCGTTTGAGAATCGTAACTGATAAACAGTACAACTGTTAACAAACTTATACAATTTAAGTTTTCTATATTTTTTAGACCTTGAAAGAAGCTGTTCTATGTTCAGTCGGCTAACATTTATAAAGTTGATGCTAGAACAAACAGAACTCAATAATCTTTTTAATTAACGTCCGGTACTGTATACATATAGTTGGTTGCACGTACCCTCCCTATATGTAGAGCCAAGTAAACGGACGCACGGATAAGATTGTTTGCACGAAACCAATATTTGACATCTCACAAACGGGTCAGGCGGAGACGGCTTGGACGGCCATTTGCAATTGCAAATTTTCCGAGATAAAAATAATCTAGGAGGGCTTAATTAAGATTAAGTGATAACGATACGACCAATAAATTAACAGCTTCGTGCACACTGAAGGTTTTATGCATGTACTTGTGAGCTTGATGGTACAAGTGATATTAGAAAAACGATTTGAAGATAATAATGATTGTAATTGATTTTATCTCAACAATAATTAATGAAGATTCTATCGTGATCCATAGTTTGATAAACAAGTCCTTGTTACCTCAACTAAAAAGTGATAATTATGTTCCATAAGTTATACCCTCTATTATACAAAAATCCTTAAATTGTACTGTATTTAGGAATACTGTAATTAGAAATGTACAAAAGTATCCTTTTGTAATGGGACGACAATGGTATATCAACCAAAGAACACTTTTCGGAGTCCATTAATCATTGTTTACGTTCACAAGCACAGAACGTTATTTCCACTAAAACTACTGTCGAACGATTCTGGTGCGCCGGCAGATGTGCCTGGCGCGACCAAACAATACACCACTTTAATTTTGGTACTGACGCGTAATATGGCGCGTGTTTCTTCCTATGATAATAATGTCTCCAATTTGTTAATTTAACTCCTTAATAGAAACGTTCATTTGCATTTTATGCTAATCTGAGTGAGCGACCAGCTTGAATGGAATTAGTTTCAATTTATTGATCAGTTTATCGCAGATAAGCTAACCTATATATTTCTTTCTAGAACATAATGCTTTTAAAGTGATTATGGAGAGAAATCAGCACTGACAGTTTGCATTAAAATGTGCAGAGAATCAAAGGCACCGCATAGATAAAGAAAGGAGTGTCATTGCCACACGACCCGAGCTGGGTACACAGTAATCAGGTTACAGGTCGCTCTAGGAATGTCAGCTTCTTATTGACGCCTTTAATATACTGCAACACATTAACCTTGCGTGCTATTTAGGCGTTCCATTTTTGTCTCGCAGATTATATCCAAACGTTTCTAATGAAAAACGAGGCTCTATTTGCTAAGTGGATAATTGCAACGTAAATAAAAAACAGGGCAAACTGAAGGTCCAATTAGAGTGATTAATGCCGCTTATGGATATCTGGAACGAACGGACTTCATGTCTAGTTAGATCCTATATCATTCAGTTGTTGGCAGTAGTGGGATATTTTTGAAACCATTCTTTGATTCTGTAAAATACTGATATTGTTCACGTAGTAAAAATGGTTATAAGGATACTTAATCGCGAAAAGTAAACACAACAATACACTAAGTTCTCTCCAAGGTTGGGTAGTTGTGAATTAGTGCAGCGTTGTGGAGCGCAACTGGGTCGATCGATAGCGCACTCTTAATTACGATAAAAACTGCTTCTCTGTATCAGGCCATTAATTCTGTAATTATCGCGCCGTCCGCACATCAAACGCGCCGGCGACGCGCGACGCCGCGACAAATTTGTACAGACTCTTGAAGAATGTCACTAATGAGGTGAATATTAGACTTGTAGTTTAATGTATAACATATTACCACCTGCAGCCAACCGTGTTGTTTGCACTGAACAATGTTTTCTTTCAGAACTTGTACTGAATTGTTTATTACAAGTGTTATCGGGAATGTTTTATTTTTTTGCCCCTTGATAACTTTAACGATGTAGTTTAGCTTGTCGTGTCAAGTGTGTTATGCAGTTCAACATAGTATTAAGAAGTTAAGATACTTTTTATGTAGTGAAGTAATAGAGGTGTATTATGTAGCAGAATGTAGGTCAGTGGAGGCAACGTCAAAGCGTCCATTGTTTTATAGCGGGTCATGTCCATTAGGGTTCGTGTTGATTCTTGAGTGTCAAATGGGTTTTAATTGGAAAGTTCGGTTAGGTATATTTGGGGCGATAAGAAAGCTCCTTGTGTTGACCGTAGGGTCGTGGTATCGCGGCAACTCAATAACAATTTGTCGGCGAACGTCGCGTCGGCCACCGGTGACTGATAGCGATAAAGACGTCGTTTCCAACTAAATTCTCGTCGAAGGAAAGTTTGGACCTGTTAACCTTGCGATGCAGATGCGATTTATCAGGATGTTGGGTTTAGAGTCCACTTAGTTCTCACGAAGTCTAGATGAATTGGATTTTGGAAGCTAAATGTCGTAAGTACACAAAACCATTAAATGATTTTGTACCAAAAATAAAATTGAATAAGATTAACTTTCACACGCAATCATAATTAATGTGCTTCTATAACAGCTTTGGCTACAGTTCTGACGAGCCACTTGTAATTTTTTTCTTTAAAAATAATGTGATGTTAGCCGTAACTAATTCCTAACAACGAAGCGCGGAACGAAAACCATTTATCCATTGTTGTTAACGATCATTAGAACAAAATGACTTGCAGACGTCAGTCAGAAATGATGTAAAAAATATAAGATTAGGCGTATAAACACGTTCAAGTTAACGCATTAAAGCTTCAAGTGTCAGTGTAACCTCAAAATGTGTGAGGTCGAAAAACTTCAATTGATTGATAACTACTCAGTAAATTATCAAGTTATATAAAAATAAGAGGTTTATAAATTAGGAATATTATTCATAAAAAGTTGACTGCTGTCCTCAACCTCTTGCACAGGTGTGGCCAATCACGAGCTTGGCCTCATTTGTAAAGGCATAAACACATGCGCTATTACTTATATGATCCGTTTAATTTGCTAACATTTAGGTATCTTGCTACGATTTATGATATCCTGGTACCAGTGATTTCTTACTTAGAATGAATGAATCTTTCTTAATTAATAAGTAGAGCTTATTTCTTTCAAATAGTTTTGCATAAAAATCCTATCTAACGAATCAGCGAAATTATTTATCGTTCTCTAATTTACTGTAATTACGTCGTATCGTAGCTAACCAAACTTGAACGATAGCTTGTTCATGGAAAATTTGAATTCAGTCGCGATAATTTGTGAAAGCAAGTTACGTGTCGACTGCGATGCGCAAATTGTACTTGTAATACACGCTTTGGTTATTAGAGAAAATATAATATTATTTAAAAATCGCGGGTTACTCACGTGAATATACTGAGAAAAGCTCTACTAGTTTCGAACCATATAGGGGTTCTTCCTCATGAGCGGTTGCGGCGATGTCGCGCAGCCTACTGTCAGATTGTAGACTGTACCGCGATTTTTAGTTAATTTAGTATGTCTCACAATAGTTATTCTATAAAAATCTAGAATAATATCTACAGAACAGGCTGTTTACCTTACATTAAAATATAGATTTGATGATGATAGTTACCTAAATAAAAAATATGTGTTTCCACTTCATTTAATGTGTTTACTTCATAATTTACATGAAACACATTACATATCATCTGTCTGATACAATTTGACATGCGTATAATTTCAGTCACAGCTGATGTGTGAAGGTTATTAGGTGCACGTTTGAATTCAGTTTGAAAGTGTTTGAGTTCAGCTGGGTCTAGCTATTAGTGACGCGAAGGTTGCGAGTGGGCAGACATTGTTTTTATGGATCTTCTCATGTTGCTGTTGATTCAGTGGGGCTGGAATAGGTGGCGACTGAAAATAAGAAATGCATTACATCTTTTTATACATTGTAAACAGTATATCGTAACAAACATGGCACACACAACTCTGTAGGTATATTTCTACACAAATTGTTCAATAACTCAACATTAAAATCCAAATAAATAAACGTTGAAAACGGTTTCTATGGCAGCTACAACTAATCAATGCTAGTTTATCATAAAACGTATTAAAACGACTTCCAGTTCACGCAAAGGAAATGAATTATCATTAGTAATCCTCGCAATCTAATTCCGATTACAATAATTTTGTCAAATCAATCATAAATATACTCAAATAAGAGGCCATTTGGAAAATGAAGATTGAAAGCAACCAAATCTATTTGAAAATAATAGCTCTGTCGTCGTTTCGTCGATATAAAACTGCCGTGCCCTACGGAAATCCCATTACATTTTATATTTAGACCATAACTGTACCATTAGGAGAAAAATAATGACCATAATGTGGGTATTCGAGATCTTAAGTTATTCTTATGGTCGCTTCTAACATAAAATATGTAAATTGTTTCGTGTATTGAGCAGTTCTGACGTGAAATATGAAGTGTGGAACACGTCAATTAATTTGAAAGAACATTTTTCAATTTGTAGACTTATAATAAAAATACGAGCTATAATCTCTTGGGATTTATGGATATTTTTCGAACGAAAATTATACTTGCCTACGCGTTTTGCTAATTTAATAACGCTTTAAGGTAAATTCGCGGTGAATATATTGATTTTATCTACGTGGTGTACAATGAAGTGGACAAACACTGTATCATCTCAATTTATCAATAAATCATTCTCTGGGAATTTTGAGATATATTGGAATCGAAAAAACAGTTGCTGAGGCGTTTTTATTTAATTTAAATAAGTCACTTATTAGAATTAAACTAATGTATGTTTACAGTTGGGTTTTTACAAACTGATAAGGCGTTAGGAAAGTATAATAGAGTTGTCACTTTCTACTTTTATTGTCGTTAATGTATGCCACTGTTTTATAAATGTAGGTGTGGGCGTAGTGCTTGACAGACCAGACAACAAGCAGCTAATAAATACAATAGCATACCAACAAACTATTTTAAATCAACAAAAAGAAAAACCTCACAAAAAAGCAAATTAAATAACCATTTTTTTTAATTTTTATGAAAAATGCGCGCTGTCATCTACTAGATTATTTTTACAGAGTAAAAATGTGATGCAAAGAAAAATATAGAATTAGGTCGATTTTTATTAAAAACGTATTTCAGCCTTAGTTATGACAGCTAACGAGCCCAATTCATTACCATCGGCCGTCACTGGGGAGAGTCGGGCGGCCTTTGAGTAAGTACAGACAAACACGCAATTATTTGCCATACTAATTACTTGTCATTAATTCCCATTTGTTTATAGGGAATTGTATTTGCAAATAAACATTATATAGGACCATTTGCTAAATTTTATTTAGGGAATTGATGATAAGTTTTGGCAATTTCAGTATTTTTTACCCAGACTTGTGGCTCAGTAGACTGTCATATCTTTATCAACATGACACAACTCTAAATACATTAAGATAATGAGTTGGAACGACGTGTATGTAATTTCCTGAGTTTACTGGAGACTTGACAAGAATTAGCTAATAAACGTTAATATAGTGGAAGTGTATTGAAAGTTAGTTTGTTCTGACTTCTATTGATCTGGCTAAACTCTTCGGGGCGCATCATAGTATGCTTGCCTGCTATTGTACCATGAAACACTTCGTGGAATCAACAAAATATGCCATAAAGCACCCAGCACTGGTACACTGATTTTATTGCTCCAAATTACATGTTCCGAAACGTTGAACTCATTAACTAAATGTTACGTAATCATAGTCCGCCTACAACACGTTCTGAAAAACTTCAATAGAATAAATGTTTCAATGAATGAATTCAAATTGGAGCATTCGTAAAATATAATACGGTTGAACCGTGTCATAACATGTCAACATATACCTACGCTAAACAATTTACGCGACGAATTAAAAATCTTGAGCCATTGAAAACGGCCGGATGCCAATTTAAATTATTTTCGCCAACCTTTAATTGTGTTTTTTTTTGTTGAATTTTATTTTTGTTCATGTTTTCTTTGTTGCTATGACCTCTAACGTTGGCTGTAAGACAACCCCATTACTCAGGTAATGCTTCAGAATGTTATTGAAATAAGTCACATTATTTCGAATCGTACTCAAGTCAAAGTCAAAGTTGTGGATAAAGCAAAAACTATTCTTAACAAAATACACAGGTAAATCATTGACGGTTTGTTTTGGATGAGAATGCATTATCAGTCAATACCTATGATCAACAAAGCTGATATATCAGACTTCGATACAAATCAAATACTGAATCAATCACCTATTTCTATTTAGAGTCGGATAATGCGACTGCGCGATGAGCTAAGGATGCTAACACATGCTGCGTATGGCAAGTTGCCTATTGGTGTGAATAAAAAATTGCGATCAACATCGTGGCGGAAAGCTGCTGTTGTATTAAAACGAAAATAACAGTAGGCCTTGGGCTATTATTTAATTTTAATGTGTATATTGGGTGTGAACGCTACTCGTGACACGCACGTGCGCCTATACACTGGTTATTGCTTATGTACGCAGAAATAGCGAAAATTTTGCTGAATTGTAGCTTTGCCAGTCTTGCTTAAGCATATCTAAAAATAAATATTTCTACTTCAGCAAATAATATATTTGCTGTATAAGATGCCCGTGGAGCTAGCTAGGACTGCAATACTTAGTTATAAATAGATTATATTATGATGTCCTTTTTCTTGCACGTCTGCAAAATTGTGTTTTGTTGATGTTCAAAGCTGAATTAATACATCGTAGACATAAAAGTAACTTCGCTTTTTTCCCAGGATAATTTGACATGTTGAGTAAATTTATTTTTGTCACTTGTTCATTCTGTAATTAATTATTTTCTAAATTATTATACCACGCAATGCTCATATTCGTTGTGTTGTACTTTCTCACTTACCGAACATTGGCTTTTGGCAGCCGCCCAAGTGTCAGGCTCAGGTTGATTTAAAAAATATCTACTCGTGTATATGTAATACTCGTAATATAAACAGTTTGATTTGTTTATTTTCTAGTAGACAATGCATAAACTGGATTTATTTTTGCTTGGCTGATTTTGATCTTGATTGCCGTTATTTAAAAGCTTGAGTTGAAGTTCTGGAGTTTCTAAACTTTTACATCCACCACCCTCTCCTAAGTGGGGTGGACTGACTTTCTGGATTGCACAACTTTTTCTAAATATTTATTAACTATTTAAGTAGCTGCGTGCAATATTTATTTTAGGAAAGTCGGAAAACTGGCAACGGATTGTCATTAAACGTAGACTTTGTATTATTACTTCTTCAAAAACTACACATTGCGTGATGCAATTGATAAATATACTTCTGAGCCTTTGCTACGTATTGAGTTATTTGAAAGAGATTTGATTTGTAATAGGGTTCAATACTTGGGTAAATATTTGTAGAAAAAATCTCTAAATATTTATATATCAACTACCGATTCTCATAACAGTCATCATAAATTTTCTACAAATTGTTCACTAATAATAAATTGTTCTACAAACACATGTTTTAGGGATTATTGATATCTTTTGTGGAAAGTGCAAAAGTATTTTAATTTAGTACCTTATGTTGTATTTGAAATTATTTGATACTTTTGGTGAAAAACTGTAGGTATATCGCATACCAACCTGCAACGTTATATAAGATTCGACTGAAAGAGTTGCTATTGTCATTGCTACAATTTTAATATTATTGTAAACAATAAAAAATGTATGAAAATAAATATTAATAAATAAACAAACATTTCTAAAGATAAACTTTTACAATCTGTCCCTCCAGCCCGTCTTTCAGCCTGTCATTGGCTGTAGAAACCTTTCATCAGAACAAGACAGTAACTTCTAATGCTTTCAAAGCAAAGTAATCGGAAACCGAATGTCAAATATTTTCCATGACATGAAAATAAAATCTAAATGTTCTAACAAACCAGATTGGCTTATAATACTCATATCTTAATAAATAATTTAGATAAGCTTACGATCAGATTTTTTATATTGAATACAGACGTATCCGATCATAAATTATCGACTTTTGGCAGTGTCCCATATTCAACAACGTAACAGCAAATGTGTATAAAATCATAATAAATTTATACACACAAGGGACCCATCGAGAAGAACAACACGATTCCTATGAACATACATACGTACAGGCAGATTACATTAGCTAGACATTAGAAGTTCAATGATCATAAAGCGTCAGATAGTTGGGTGGTCCTGTTTGGCGTACGTCCAATTAGTTAAGGTGCGAATGAGCATAGCGTTCGAAAATGAAGAATTGAGACGCCAGCTAGACAGCTTGATATAATATTTATCCTAAAGAATGAGTGGGACAAATGAGAAATGGACAAACATGACAATAAGACAAAGATGGATACCGCTGTGAAGGTCATACGCATAATTCTAGTAGATGGAAGGGTGAAAAATAGCAACAAAGTAAATCTGGCAAAGTTATCAAAACATCGTTGTCATTTTAAAGGACATGAACAATGCGGCCTTCTTACATAAGTAGAGATTTGTTACGACAGGAAACATTCGTTAAGAAGAATAGTAAAAATAGCAGTAGATTAGCAAAAATTAGGTCAGATTATAACAGATGAAGTTGAAATTCTGAGAATAAAAGACAACATCATAAACCATTGAGTATTGGAGAAACTACAAAGGAATAATAAAATTGAAGTGAAAAGAATAATAATAAAATAGGACACGACGCGACGCAGAATAGATAAAACTCGGTGAAGCTTCTCTGAACGTTGGGGGATGCGCATTTACAGACAAAACGTAGTTAGATAAAACGAATGCCTCGACATCCTGACCAAATGGGGACTGCGAACTTGTAACTAGGTCAATATTTATGCAGTTCTCTTGAGATTTTTATTACCAAGTTAATGTTAATAGTTTCATTGTTAGCGTCTTTAGTTCATGGATAACGCATTAATAGTAAATATAAATATGTGGCTGTCGTGAACGATTTATGAACAACAAATATTAAATGCACGTAAAATACTCTAATGAGTTTTCTTATGGTCTGAAAATTACGATGAATATAAATTTTGCTTAAAGGGTGACACTTAAGAACGTCAAAAGGAACTATGAACATAATTATGCAATTAGTTTATGTTTGTCTCACAAATAAATTAACAAGAAATGGCTTCTGTTTTTTTTTTGTTACTGAACATAATAGGTACTCGGGCAAAAAGCCAAGTCAGCTACTAATATTTTTTTAAATATTGCAGATAACACTGATTTTTCTTTTATTTTCATTTTTCACTTTTCTGTGTTTAAGCTTACAAGTTAATCATTCTGTCCCAGTTAGTGAGTTATCTACATGATCTATGGATGTGAAAAGGTTAAATTATATTATTTTATTTTAACATTCTAAAATAGTATCACTGCTCGTTCAAATTGATCTCTATAAAGTTCTATATAATTGTAATTTAGCTGAACATCATCGTAAATCAAGACTCACGAATGTTTATTTAAAAGTTGCACACGAGTACCGTTGCAACTATTCTTAAATTGGCAGTTCTTGTATAAACTCAAGGAGGGTAATGCCCTGTCGACTCATCAAAATATAATATTTTGTTTTGTTTGCTGGTCAGGTAGTCATGTGCTGAGAATGCGTTCATGTGCAGCTGCGAAACGCGTTGTTTAGATTTCTATGGTTGCTCTCAAGTTTCACTACACAATATTGATGTAGTTTCACATAGCTCTATTCAAGAATTTGCTCCATCAGACGAATGTTTCTGAATAAAGTGAAATTCAAGTCGATACCGAATCTGTCTTTGCTCTAGAGGATATTTAAAGAATTAATGAGCTTAATTATGTTCTACTATGGACCTCTCTCTACACTTTGTCTTCCATTCCTTTACAAAGTCATAAAGATACAAATAAATTAGAAGTCAGTGGTTACCCTCGTTGGCAGGGGTATCGAACATAAATGTCATTGTCGTGTAGCGGGCGTGTACCGACATGTTTTTCAAACGTGTGCGCATAATTTAGAAGCTGCAGAGCAAAAGGTGAAGGAAAATATTGTAAGAACAATGTATTTTGAAGGCAATGTTTTGTTCACTGTTGATCATTTATTGCAACTATATTTATATTTATTTGGGGGTTTATATAATAAATCTGGTTGAAAATCACATTTATTTGTTCCTGAATATTGGCTTTCCTGTCCTATAAAATGCATTAGTGAATATCAAACCTCGATAATGCACACGGCTACCTTCTACCTACGTTATCACATTGACGGCATCAGGCTAATGATCAAGCCAGTCTTCGTGTTGAGATTCCACGTAATCAACTCGGCCCATCGCAGTCTCCTTGCCGCTAGGTCGTCTCTTTTATACTAAGACAAATGACTTCTTGCCTTTATCTTTGTTTTTCTTTCAATCAATGCATAAACCGTCGGTTTACTATTAAAAACGTATTAAGAACTGACAACGCGAAAATGAAACGCTATTTTCTGTAATTAACACTAGTGGCCATCATATTGCCATTAGTAGGTACAGCATTGCACGACTGCATATCGATTTACTTCGTTCAAGGTCACTTATATAACAAATTCATGGTCTTTTGCCACCGCTAACTAAAAAAACTTGATAGACAAACAATGTTTAGCTGCTAATGTGTTGATAAGTAACGACGGTTGAACAAAGCTCTGTTATATTAGTGTCAGGTTGCGATTTCTTTCTTGGTTGGTCAACAATCCAATGTTTGTTGAATTCATGTTAGATAGTCATTATTTATGTCTTGTTTGGTTAGCTCTACCTTATCAATGATCTAATAAGCCTTCCACTGTTAAAGCGAACAAGATACCCAAACATGATGTCTTTTTCCACATCTGGTATAGGTATGTTCATCTACAATTCTATTAAAGTATCAGGTAAAAGAGCATCTTTAGTTCAAAGCGATATTTTGTCGACCAAGAGAACAGAAAATTGTGTAAATGGAATCACATTAGCTGAAATAAGACTTGATCCTATATCGATTGTAGGAAAAAAGGTGCTTGTTTTAAAAATAACACCATTCTAACTATACATGGGTGCTTGTCAATCGCAAGAGACCGTTGTTTAGACACGACTGAAAATATTCATAGCGAGTGTTTGTTTTGAATTTATTCTATTCTATTATCTATTGAAACCCTTTGTTCTAGTCGTTTGTCTATGATTTGTCTCATTGTCAACCGAAAACATTGCTCTTGTATTTTTGTCGCCACACAGAACGTATTATATGTGGCCGTTGTTGTTATTTTGGATTGCCAAACCAAGGACTGATTGAGCAATGGCCCAAACAGGCTGAGGTATATTTTGATCATTTTCCTTTCGTGTTCCTTCGTTGTCATACTGTTGTAAATCAATATGTACAATATCTACCGACTCAGACTATATTAAATTCATTGTCGATAAGAGTGCTTATACATTAGCGACTTAGGAAAGATTGCTGTTATCACGAGGTAGACAGATTTAGGTCAGTATATGGAAATTAGTGCACGGAGTAATTCCTGCCAATCATATTTATAGACAATGGGTAATCTTCTAGCCTGGAAATATCTAGGACGGTATCAAGTAGATGCTATTGAAATTACAAGAGGTATCAAGACTTTATAATAGAAATTCTTCGTTAAGGGTATGGAAGTTTGATGTTTAATGCAATCATGTTAAAGTTAGATTTGCGTTACTGCATACAACACGTGCTACGCTTTCAGTGTTGTTTATAAAACTTCTAATGCTGTTAACAATTGCAACGGTTTTATAGTACTGAAAATATATACAGTAACTGTAAAATCAGTTCAGGGTTTACAGTTAAGGTAAATCTAAATACAGGAAGGTGACAGATTTTTTAATTAAATTTTATGAAGAATCATTTTCCTCCATTGCGCTAAAATGAGAAATAGGTAGTGCCGATACTAATTATATTACTATTATTATTTGTATAACGATTCTGTGGGTTTTTGACCGTATATACATTGTCAATTGTCAATACACGATAAACACTTCATTCTTATAGATAATCTTTATCGATAGAGCCGTTATTTCACACTTACATTAAGATATCGTGATACGTAAAATCATGCGAGAATCGTCATAGATTAAAGAATTCCGCTAAATGTTTTTTGGTTATTTTAGCTGATTAATGATTATTAGCTATTAACATACAGGTTTATTCATATTAGCGAAATAAAATACGAATACATACTTTGGTAGACAGAAAATACGAAAAGGAGCGCATTTTCGTACTTTCGTGTCTTAAAGATATTTTGATCTATGTATTGTACTGTATTGGTTTTGTATAATAGTTTTGTCATAAAGACTGATACAACTAAGAACATATTAGAAGCCAAGAATTAATAAATGTATCATCACAAGATAATGAATATAACGTGTGAACAAAAAGTTACGCAACACTATGACAGTTAAGACATATTGGATCAAAGAGGTCGGCATACTTAATTTTTATTGACCAGATGATTCGGTTACAACTTTTAATGGCTTTTCCCGGACCGATATCATGGACACTTCCTGTATTTCAATAAAGAATTATTTAGTCATCATTTAGAACTTTTGAAATTAATTGTAGCTGTCATTGTAATGTCATTATCGATTTATCGTGTCCGAACTTAATCAGGACAAGGAAACATTAATACTTCAGCAGATACAAGCCTGATGCTAATGATTGGACAAAGTTAATTAATTTTTATTGTAGAAAATGTTACAAATGACATTTCATTATAATTTGATCGTTGTTTGAATCACACATGTAAGGTGAATGATTTTTTATATTCCTACGCTTATATTATGACAAGAAAAATATGTTTCGCAATAAAAGCAAGCGCATTAAAGTGCGCTAAACATGCTAATTTTCGCGTAAACTGCGTTCTTTAACTGCTAATGCGTAATTTGAAAAATTAGCCGTTTAATTAGCATTCTGAACAAGTACGAAGTGAAATGCAACTGCCTTTTATGTTCCGCCAATCACAGAGCTAGTTTGCGAACCGAGGCCACGCCTACACTGGATGTGCACTGACCACGGCCACAGACAACCACACGTTTAGAGGTAACGATCTAAACCTATGCCAGCGCGCTTATTACGTAACTGAATATCTATGAGTTTGCACTGAAGGCAAACCGTCACGACGCATCAAAGCGGATTCGATTTTCACACGCAGCTGCGATTTCTGGCTAAACAGAATTACTCAACTACTCCTAATTTATTTTTTTAATTAAATCTTGTAAATACAAAGGTCTCCAAGATTGTTTTAACACCAATCCTATTAATTAGTGTCGAAGTTAATGTAAATACATTTTTAACGAATAATATCAATCGTGAGCAGTATATTAAGAACTTCCCATTAATCAATATCAGACGAGGTGACTCCGGTGACCTTGTTGATTATTATTTTATCTGTGATCGTGTCGAGATGAAATGAGTGGTAATCGAATTACTTATAGACAGTGTTGTTTTAATATCATAAACATTGTTGATGTTTCCTGTGTGCGGGTTGTTTTATCTTTATGGTTTTAGTCGCGCGACCACGACCGGTAGACCGAGACCAATCTGTGTAACTGGCACAGGAACTGCAAAAACTTGTAAACACGTGGCAATTCCTTATTCGTTTTCAAAGGTATTTAATTACACAGCAGTAAAAAGTAAGAACATTGCAATGGCTGCTATTGTATTTGTTAATTTTTTTTTCATTGACTTGATCTCAGGTCCACATTGCTTGATTCTTCACACGATCGTAGGTACAGTTAAGGTCAATCAATTAAATTCGCATTCCCCAATAATCGTTTAACAGTACGGTCACAATTAACTGCCATAAAATGAATGAGATTACCAAACCTCGTGCAATTTGTTAATTTATTAAAGTCAAGTCATCTTACATAATGGAGTGTTTAACCCACATCTACGTGCTCTGTGCCCTATATAAATCTGTGGACGTCGTCGTAGGCGTGCGTTAATGGATTTCCATTACAATAAGCAAATATTACGGATTCATGGATAATAATTTTGTCATAAAAAGGGACATTGACGAAGTGGTATAAAAATGTGTGTCGGCTCCTACGCGTTTTGGGTCGTTCGGACAAATATTGTGTTGCAGTTGCGTGGGCTTATTTGTAACGTAAAATATGTTATTGGAATCATTTTTGCCAAATAATGCCCATTCACAAAATAAAGAAAACAAACAAACGAACCCTTTAAATTCTATCACGCCCACACTTCTTAAGTAAACTGGATTTGAAATCCAAGATTTATACATAGGTAGGCAGTTGAAATGTATTTTAACATGTAAACGTGAATATTGTAATGTAAATCGTATCACATTAGGGTGCAACTTGAGTACGGACCATAATGTTGTTTATTTATGGGTAACCATACAACGTATCTAAACTACGGACATAACAAAACAATGTTGCAAAGTTTTATGGACCAGTATTCGATTTCACGTCAATAAATTACTTTATAATGACCAGGTCTTGTGCAGTTTATAAACAAATAAAATGTTTATACGAATATAAACTAGAATGTTCTCTATGGACAAGTAGACACCACGTAGTACTATGTCTTATCTTATTTATGATCCGGGGAAATCCTCAATCGATTTGAAAACGGAACACGTAGATAAACGACAGGTACTATCAATGGCATTAACGGGATTTCTTATTACGTAATGCAAGTCCAAATTAAGCTAATGTAATCGCATAATTATAACACAAGTCTCCATCTCCAACTGCAAATATGTTACCAACCTACGGAAAAAGAAACTAAATATTGAAAGCGTTACACGTTAGTTTGAAAGTGGTTCTTATCAACAGTCAAGTATTTATAAGGGCCTTCTTGATAATAAACATGTCACTATCGTTTCAATTACTGCAACCTTCCCTAAGGCATTCCATTCGTGTGGGCGTGAGCAAAATCATCCACAAAATGAATTAAGTTGCTTTCAAGAGACGCCTGGAACTTAATACCGAGAGTGTTGTAGCCTATAAATCTTTGGGAACACATCAAGCCGACGTAGACGATCGTAAAGAGCCTTAATCGGGCTCTCGCAATTACTGTGTCTTCGTCGAGGCCACTTTATACTGTAAATATCCTAGTTTGTTAATACAATATATGGCGACCTCGAAAAACTGATGCTAGTTTATTGCCCAAAAAGATTTTAGTTTCAAGCCCGTTTAGAGCAGAATGTTCTGGTTTTCTCCTTTTATTCGTTTCAAGTTTATTGTTAATTTTTTAATTTAGTGTCTTAATATGAGTTTGTCTGAAGCTTGTTTGGAAATAATTGCAATTATATTTCTTGTTTATTTTATATGCGGCTTGCTGCTTCGTTAATCTAATTATTCTTTGATCAATACTTTATCCTTTGTTCGCATTGCCTTTTCCTTGGGGAGCGAAACAATAACAATATTAATTATATTGCTGCCATTCAACGTATATTAGCTGTTAGTGGGCTCTCAGACATCATATAAATACACTGATATACATACATATACACATAAATAATTTAATTATAATTTGATTATAAATAGTAATTAGCACCAGTAATACGAGCGACAGATCTATGAATACAAAAAGGTGATGTTATCTAGCGACAAGAAGTGGACTTTGCAATTTCTGTTGAATCTGATAAAAAGATAAGTACTACCTACTTATAATGAGAAGACACGCTACATGAAACAACTTGTCTGTTAACTACGACCACAAGGCAAGATTGTGGTTTCACACATTCTGATAATTTGAATATAAGCAGGAATAAACGTACAATAGGATTTTGCTAGTCAATTTAATGTGGTTATTCCTCACCTCTATAAGACAGGATACACAGTTATAACAATAAACAAGGAAATCAGGAACACAAATTGGTCATTCAACTATCAGAAAAACGTTTGTATAACGCAAAGAACCATGAAAAAGTAATATTTAATAAAGAAATAGATTAATACGTGCGTATTACAGACGCCGTTTCCTCAAGTTATCACGCTGTGACATTGAGACACGCATTGGTTGTGGGACGCATAGATTAGGACATAATGAAATATAGTCATACTTAGTGCTGCCACGTGAATACCGCTCTACCGAGACTAGGCTACCATGTGAATCAGCCATACAAATACATACATAATTTCAAATGATCATTATTCTGTAGACACGTTAAAAGACTAGGTTCAACAGTTTTGAGCATTCTGACGAATCAACGGAAGTTTTCTTAAAATTTTTCAGAATTACAAATTGTTTGATCTCCTTTGTATTCTTATTTATTTACATTATAATTCATTTCGAAGATTTACTCCTCTATAACGCTGTATGACTCAAACCACTTCCATGAGGATCTCTTTATACCTTCTCTTAGATGTATTGATCCTCGTAATATAGGTCAGATTAATAATTATTTATCGGATCAATATTTCGATACGTAATGTCGACACCGGGTGTTCGGCAAGAGAAAACATTACAAGTTAAATAATCCATAAATCATGCGCTTAAAGCAATATTTACATTAAACGTATCCTAAAATATCGTGCGACAGAATACCGAAACGGCGTTCTGCTGATCGCAATTTTCTGTTTTATTTTTCTCGTTTTTTTTTTGTATCTTTTGTGACATCAAAACCTGTTCCACACCCACAAATTCTCGAAACATGAAGTTACATTCGCGAAAGTTTTAAGTTTCTCATATCTTTTTACATTAGATCATGGCGATTAAGATTGGATTAACTGTGCAAAAGTCTGTAAATCAAATGTGCAATATAAATTATAATATTTATGAAGGAAATATGAATTTAGATTGGAAATCTATGAAACTTTGGAAAGTTGGTATTGATTATAAATAATAAGAAGAACATAATGGAAGTTTTGTTGCATTTTTACATTTTGCCTGCAGCCTTGCATTCCTGCATATAGAATAATTATGCATAAGTATTGATATGCTAATACAATATTCGTATTGATCCTTCCGAATTCCTTTAGTTTCATTTTAATAATACATGTTGACATTTTTTTTGTGCATGACCTCAGCTTTTAATAAAAGCAGTCATATGGTCACTGTATTAAAAAGTTGTATTGTGGTCAGATACCTATATGCTGACCTACTAACAGACTGGGTTGCGGTTAAGAATAACTTATTTTTGTGTATTACTTGAAATTGTACCTACATCTGACGTATATTTAATTTTCCTTATGCTAAAATAATGATTTGGTGAAAATAAGTTTAACAGGGAAACCAGATGACATTGGTTTAAGCCTTTTTAAACTAACCAAAAAAGCAAAAAAAAAAAATAAGTTCTCAATCATTAGTCAACATTATTTAGAGTTCCTTAAGTAGGCAAACCTTTATGGAGAATCAACCGGACGCGCCCAAAAATGTTTTCCAAAAGAAACATCAGTGCATCTGAGTCTCGTAAACATGGTATAATAATGACTCCCGCGCAGCCCATCGTCCTACATTGTGGAGCCTTACAAGTCCGTCCCGTTAGAGGACATAACCGTCGCCATTTTCTAAAATACACAAACTTAGAACTTGTTTACCAGTCTAGACTTTTATTCAGTTTTCTTGGAACATTTTCAAGTCCGTGAGAGACTTTTGTACGTTTCACATTACAGAGTAATTTGAAAAGATTAATTAAGATAGTTAAGCGAAATATTTTTTTTGTGAAGCACCTTAAATGTGAAAAATGATGTCTTTAATATAAGAGATTATAACTTAAATTTCCAAGAGCTGTGATGTTATCTTACACTCTTCATTTTTAGTATAAATTCGTAATTATATAAAAGAGTATTTTAAAGTTACGAGTAACGGTTTTGTTGTCTAGTTTCTATGGGTATAAAAATGATTTAAATACCTATAGGTAGTGTAGAACGACCTTCGCAACATGATGATGATTAAGTTTAGTCACAATAATGTACAAATGGTATACAAGTATCTAACAGTAGGGTGCCTATAAATTCATTAGTCGATTTTGTTGTGGATTTTTCTATATGTCCATACACGTTCTGTAAGTTTTCTTGATTTTTTGTAAATAATAATTAAGGGACCGGTGAAATATTACTAAAAGCCAATGTTTTTAATTTTGGTTAAATGCGTCCCTATATGCATACCTATAGGTAAACTGTGTTGTAATGCCTCTATTATTTTTAGTCTAAACGTACAGGAGGAAAAGATATTTTTGTGTATAGTTACAATAATGTATGTCCAAATTCGGTTAAAATAATTATTGTATTAATACTATTTTCATCTTTTTACTTTTGACGTTACACTGCGTGGGACATTTTCCGCTTAAAAACAATATTTTTGTTGTCCTGTACCTATTGGCAACGTGTGGCAACAGTATCTCCATAATTAGCCTATGCTTTGTCGGTGTCCGAGTATTATCATTTTATTGGTTTCCTGTCGTAAAATGTTCAGGGTCATGTAACAAAGTGCACCTCATCGTGTTCAATAGTTGCAGTTTTCCGCATACAAATCGTGCGAGGGTGTAACTTAGTTGGACCTTCTGTATGACATTGGTTTTCGATCTTAATCGAACCAATGCACGTTTAAATGCAGTTTATAAATAGTTTTGTAGTTAATAGATTTAACATTTTAGAATTATTGAATCGATTTATTGCTTATCGTTTTAAATTATATTGTTGTAAAGAGTTTTATCGAGTTAAAGTGGTACTTTAGCCAGTCTTTAATACATGTTTTGATAGCATGTGTATTATATTTTTATTTAGTTAAAACAAACTCACATTTTATAACCTCGTAACGTTATTTGGTTAAAGAAAATTCCATTCAAAATACAATGACACGATTATACATACATATAGACTTATAAATAATTTATATTACGTTAAAATTAGATACATCAATCGTGAGTGAATACAACGCATATAAAATGTTAATAATCCGGTAAAGTAAGGTATATATTGTATATATATTTGTATAATAAAATTATATATGTCGGTGAAGGTTATTTTGTGAGGTATCTATGTATCTGCACGAAGATGGATGACTTCTTGAATATATATGAGGAAGATATTAAAGCAGGAGTTTTATAGTATTGTTTATTGCATTCGTTTTATATTAAGATATCGAGTAGTTGATAAAAATGCCAAGGAACTGTTTGAAATTGTCGCAGTTACATATTAGTTCGATTGAAGTTTTCTCTACTCTTTTTTATATTGTTAATTATGAATAATAATAACATAACATAACATAACATAACATAACATCACGCCTTTTTTATCCCCGAAGGGGTAGGCAGAGGTGCACATTATACCACTGTACAATGTAACACCCACTTTTCACTATTTATGTTATGAGTCCCATGTAATAGGGGGTGAGCCTATTGCCATATACCGGGCACAATTCCAGACTCCGTGCTACTACTGAGAATATTTAAAAAACCCAGTAATACTTTGCCCGACCCGGGAATCGAACCCGAGACCCCTTGTCCGGCAGTCGCACTTACGACCACTCGGCCAACGAGGCAGTGAATAATAATATTTAAAACTTTATAAAAATTCAGTATACAAACATTACACTGGCCTTAATTGTTTGATAAAAAAAACCATTTATAATACATATTTTTTTATAAATGTGTTTATTACTATATTTCAAAGACCTTTTATAACTCGATTAAAAGTTATATAAATTATGACATATTACTAAATACTTGTGTCATTCATTGTAGGTAATAGGAAGATATAGTGTTATTTATAAGTGCCGTACAAATCATGTTATTCTTAGAATGTTTTATAAATATATAGTAGATAATAATAAAGTGCACACATTTACCTGTATAATCGGCCGTAAAACTTAATTTTCATATTATTATCCGCATGTATATTTTCCCATATATCATGTAGGTATATTAACTTGGTATGCATCATAATATGTGTGCATTATAATTAATGAAATTATTTCGAAATCGACCAATGAAGTTCCTATCTAGATACGAGGAAATTAATGCATATTGCACTCGTGAGAAACAAAACGAGACCAGAATTAATATAGTTGCAAGTAAACAAAACGGACATAAAAATAAACTGCGACTTATTTACACATACATACAAAGAAACAAGAATTAACCTACGGCAGTATATAAAAAAGACGACTTTTAACATGTGGGCGTCAAATCGTACAAATGTTTGAATTGCAAATTTTCGTCTACAGATCGCCAGACTCAAAAACCATGAACAATACGATGCCAAACTTCCTTTGTTCCTTATACGTGAGTACATACATGCGAGCAAATAATGATGGCGCCGACGATATAGTAGATGATAGCTAGAACAGATCCGATAAGCCAAACACCTAACTTTCAACATATGTAAGGGTTATTTTCATAATCAAATTCCATTTGCAGTTTATACGAGCAAACAGCTGTTTAAAATCAATATTTATATTTCGTAGTAAAGCGTGACTTTCAAATCAAGCATGAAGGATTTTATTAGCAATGTCTGTCTACTTAGGGGCTTTAAAAGCATTTTTAAAATGTAGGTTTCAATATGAGCATTTATTTCGTGTTGTTCGGTATTCTGTGGTCGATTTTCAATATTGACATGATGTATCAATCATGCGTGGAACAGTCAAATATGTTGGTAAACAGTCGATCAGTCACATTAGTGTAAATGTAGGCTGCCTACTACTAGGTTATTTATTAAAAGCTCCGGTGATGGGTGTGTGATAATTTTATTCAAGGCTCTCGTGTGTATGGTAATAGATGGTTTAACATAAACAAGAAGTTATGTTTTTTAAATAAATTGACGTTGTAATTTGTCGTATAGACAGAAAACATTCCCATGTGCGTATGCTTATTTATTGACTTATTACTAATAAGTCAATATAATTATTTATTCATCAAATGCTAAGCAGATGGTTTCATAATATTTTGTTTGTTAAATTGTTAGTTATTCATTCGATTTTATGGTTGTTATAACTATAATTTTATAGATACAATAGAACCCTCTAACAAAACGATTATTAGATATTTTGTTCTGAACTTCACAAGAAAATTGTACAATGCAAAAAATACACAAGAACGAATCAGCAACATTTCTTTTCTCAATAAAAAAAGACGATTGAAAACCCACACACTTGTATTCCTGTTCTATAAAAGCGTGCTTAGTTAAAAAGGTGTGTCGATACAATTATAATCTATGGTATGGGATTATGTTGAGCGTGTGTGCGTAGTTTCTGTCGGACGGAACACACCCACCAGCCGACGGCGACGCGCCGAATTACGACCGATAGTTTTTGCCCGCCGACGAGTGTCAAGGACGAACCACTGTTGCTATACGATACCGACGAACACTTCACACTGACTTTGGATTTGACTTTGTGTGAAAAAAGAAATAAATCATTTGCATTTAAGTATGCAGGGGTTTTGCACTCTGCGGTTGTATTCTTTTACGTTTTTTAGCTTCTAATATAATTTTTAGTTAGAACCAGCTGTAGGTAGATATCTCTAAAGCGTGTCGGAGCGGGAAATAATTTCCTTTTTCATAGTTCTAGTTGCCATGTTAATGGTTGTTTTATAGGATTTCTATAAAAAGGTTTAATTGTATTGCAGTAAAGTAGTAATTAAGATTTTATTGATAATAAACTTGTATTGATTAAATTCTTGTTTTGTTATTGCATTAGGTTCACCGCAGCAGTTAAGCCGTTTATAAGTTAATCCGTAAAACCGACATTAGTTTTAACTAAGTACTAGCTTCAACGCAATGAATATAAATTCGCTATAACTTAACTAACTCCTTTACTAATTAATTTTACGAACATGGAATTAATTTTCCATGTAGGTAAAGAATTATAATAATTGGAAGTTAATATTTACTAGTGCCATTGACCTTAATCAAGCCAAATTGTGTTCGACCTGACTCTAGGTAGATTACAATTGGCAATTAAACCTTAAAAGGAATACATATTCAATTTTGGATAACCATAGCTAATCTATAAACATTTGATATACTTTCTTGAGTATTTTTCAATGTTGCAACACTGCTTCTTAAGGCTATTCGGTTCTTTAATTGGTCGGTTTATTTATTTATGTTTTTCTTTTTCCTATATAATTGATATTTTTATATCAATCACTTAACTAAATCTGATAAGGTATTGAGGTTAATGTTTCCGATAGAGTTTTATTTAATAAATTATAGACATATGTTACGTAACTTGTCTTGAAGTTTTGTATGGATGAAACTCGTTAGGTTAAAGATCATTATTTTGTATAAACAAAGTATTCTACTACTATACCTGTATACCTACAAGTCTAAATATTGAACAAACACTCGCTGTATGGGTAAAAGTCAAGCACCTAGAGTACATACTCGACTGTACACGTGAAGTAACAAAAAACATGAATAGATGTTCGTAGTATATAGAAAAAACATGTTCAAAGAATATTTAATTCTTCAAGTACCTATTTCAGCCACTACAATACACATGAAAGACTCATAATTATGACACACACACACCTAACGATGTAAAATAAGGACACAAAATAAGTAACATTGTCACAATATCAGACCCGGACTAATGGATTACGTGGGCAGAATTTTGGTAAAATTGCCTTCAGCGCTTTCCAATATCAAACAAAATTCTAATTTAAAGTAAGAAAACAAGTGCAGTTATGAATAGGTACAACGAAGCTCGATAAACAGAGAGCAAGCACTCAAGCGATATCATAGTGATAAATGAATGAACATTACTTAATAAATAACGAGACATACACACTGCTGACAAGATGTATGATGCATAGTCCGGTCCATATACCACCTATCTTTTAGATCGCAAACGTAAATCAAAATTGATCGAGCTATTTATTGTTGAAAAGATAACTATATTGTCCATTAATTTGCCATTTAATAGAGTTATTCATATGGTTTTTCCGAATATAGTGACTCTTATAGCTGTGATTGACAATGTCATGTGGGGGACAGATTCCGTAGTTATTTCTGCTGACATTGCAAATTTTAAATTACTTATTTTAATAATAGAATAATGGGGTTTAGAGTTTACAAAAATAAAGCATAAAAGAGCTAAATCAGACTTTTTGGCAAATTGCTTGTGCTTTAAGAATCTAAATTGTTTTAATAGATTAATCGTGATACATTTACCCAAATATAGGTACTGTTTAAGCCCGTGTCTATGCCCAATAATCTACGTGCACCTACAACGAATTTCAGAAAATCTTACAACTCGACATTAACATAATTTATTAAGATAGTTATGCCTGACCAAGTTAGATAAACATCCGTAATTTAGTGGTTTAATTTTGATCCAACCATGAGATACCATTGAATGCTATAAATGTCCTTAGCCTACATAGTGGGTCCCATCAAACTACCTATTAAGTATAGAAAACGTTGTTCCTACGATGAATTAAAATCATTAACATAATCATTGATATTCCGAGTCTATTCGCTATTGGCTTCGATAGACTATTCAATAGAGTTTATTGTTGCTGTGTAGTATCGAACATTCTGTCAATTTGGTCAAGAATTTCAATGAATATTTTGTATCGAATCGACTAGTTGGTCCGTATCTATTGGCGTATAATATCTAATGATTAGGTCTATCGACATTGACTGACATTTTTTTTTTGAGGGGAAAAGTCATCCCTTGTCTTCTCCGGCCTGGGTGAGGCGGGAGGGAGTGTCAGAGTCTTACTGACTATAAATAAACCACCCCGTTCCTACTCCTGCACTTCGAGCCGAAATCCCGGCAACCCGTTAAATCTTCCGCGACTCCGTATTGGCATCAGCCCTATTGGGCCCCATCTTTGGTGGTCTGATGGCTCCATTGACTGAGATCTAGGATATCTATTATGGGTGATTCATTGTTAAGCTTGTATTTTCTTACAATTAGAAGTCACAAGTTTTTAGTTACAGAAATTATCTAATTCAGCCTTGATCTACACTTTATAGTATAAACGCATATCATAGAACTGATACTCACATACATGGTGGGTATCAGTGTATTGATAAAGGCTCGGGTCGTGTGTTGTTTGACAGTATAATTGATGAACGTGCTCACTCGCCTTCAGAGCCGACATTGTCCAACTAATCGTAGCTGGAACAATGGCGCCACTTGTCTTGGATTAGGGTTCAGCCAAACGTAACCTACTGAATTTTTTTTGTTTTTCCTTTGTGTTGCTAAGCGAAAATAATGTTTATTTAATTTTCATTAAGAATTAATAAGTGCAGGCGTTTTATAATATAATAAAACCCAAATACTTGGACAATAAAAAATATATAGGACTAACCCTGTCTGGAAATCCACTCATCGGATTTTTGAATGTTTTACAAAATTTTATATCCTACATATATATACCTATGCATAATACAATGGCTATAAAACGAATGCAGATGCAGACCACCATTGGAATGACATTTGGCAGCGGATAAAAACGCTTACATATGGAAATTAATTCAAGCTATTAAAGTTTGTTTTCAACTCAATATTAAATGAATAAAATAGCCGATTGAATCACGTGTTCAATTGCATTAGCACGTGGCTTACAACTGCGGTTAATGCAAAATATGTGGTCAATTCAGATGTTTTTAATCCAAATCCAAAAGGCGTACTTAGTAATACTGTATTGTAGATTCATAGAAATGTTACGAATGAAATAAAACAATACAATATTAATGAAAATAACTTCGGAAAAGTATTTAAATAATTGTTCATTTAAATATTTTAAGTAGTCATGATCATCATACAAGCATAAAAAATAAATATTTGATAATTTTCACTATACTGTATAATGGCAGAATGAATAGAAATACGGAACCGCCAAAACGGAAAACGCACCTAACTAACACCATCAACTAATTTGGATACCGATGTTAAAATTCGTTGTTTCCGTTCCGTTCACTAAATTTTAGCTGCATTGTTTTGTTAAAAAATAACGTCCTCTACACTTGAATAATAATGAACTCAAAATATTGCAGACAGATTTATTTTATTACTTCATTGTACGAGCGAACGTACAACATCATCAGTTACGCTTGTCAAAATTGTTGTAGGTACTTACTATTGAGTATTTCCTATTAAAGTACGTACTTGGGCATTTTTTGTTAGGCAGTGATTCAACGATATCATCTCAAGCTGGTATTGAGTTCGTAGAAAAAAGATTCACAACCATAACGAATGTCTGACATCTACGTAGTAAAGAATTGGAGATGGGGAGAAAACGAACAAGGTACAATTACGATCAAAAACAATGTTGTAGGTAGGTACTCTAACAAGCAATTGTCGATATAATTTATAGACAACATTAAAGAAACACGTTCATGAAATGATAAATACATAAACGTTAATAATAAGACCAATAAATAACGTTGCATTTACGACTTATAACATTACAAGTTGTACCTACCTTATACCTGCACAATGTTCATTTAATAAACCGATAAAGTTCATACTATTTAATCAGTCAGTGTAGGAATAAATACCATTAAAGACCCTTGATATTTTATTACTGTATCACACATAAGTGTTCAGGACATCCACTAGTTAGAAAATCAGTTTGATAATCATACTTCCCTTGGCCAGAATTTGAGCCACCTTGCTCTAATTTTAATGTCATATTAATTAAATTACCGAAGTTATGACCAACATCAATGTTAGTACCTTGACTTGAAATATCATTAAAGTGTTCAAATAGGGACTGTTAGACATTCGCCTACGACCGAATTAAAATCATGTAGGTCGGTACATTGTCCGGCTGATCCTTGGTGGACATCCGATCCCAAAATAGTACAATGAGGATAGAACACAGTTTCATCTAAAAATAACGTGTAGGATAAAACAAGGTGACATTGTTTAGCTTTTAAACACAATTAACAGATAAAGCAAATTTTAATGGATTGTTATAATACACTACACTTTTTAACTTATCGTTTTCAGTGTAACAATGCTAAAAACATTAATTAAGAACCTTTCATACATTGAATACTACACCTACAAATTCATCAACAAAAATTGTTATCCTGCCTGTAAAGTTCATATTAAAACGTTTTTAATTATGAAAACACTCAGAGAGATGCAATTAAGTTGACAAGCACCGTAGTACGCCGCGGGTGCGGCCAAAACTAGGTTACCCATTTCTCGTTAACTCGGTAGCGCCGGGACAAAGAGTCGTAACGACCTCGCCTTTATTGCACTCCAGTGACGTTTTAAACATATAGAACTCGACCCCTTTGCTTGCAAACTCATGGCAATCCCATCGCCCCTCTCCTTCATCCGTATTTATGTCACAGACGTAAGAAAGAGGGAATTTAAGTACCCCCATATAAAAGTTTCGAGACGTTATCCAGTTAAATGGCGCTGAAATTGCGCAGTTATTTCTTTTTGGGTATAAAAACTAAAATGCAATAAACAAGTATACAGCAGTAAAATGTGTTTGGGCTGTATATAACATTTTTAATAAAACAAAGGGTTGTACGATGTAATAACAAAAGAATTCGATTATTGCTACAAACCGTTTGTCAGCTGATAAAACCACAGAAATGTTCTTGCCGTGCATACATTCATATATTATAACTACCTAAGCTGAAGCCTACACAGTTCGGAGCGGATACATTTGTATTATATTTCTTTTCCCTTTTCGGGTACGGACGTCCTACTACCTACCCAATATAATTTGCATATTCGCTTAAAGGCAGTTATGTGAGCCCACGCATTACTAGCTTCGGTTGAAATGATGCAGTCAAGTACTGGGTGACCCTTTGTTAGCAGTGTGTTTTGCATAGCTATTGCGATTTCATTTGCAAAGTTTTCCTAGCTTTCCATGTTGTCGCTTTCTCCATTAGACTTGTGTGTTTATTGTGTGGACGTAAAATCTTTGGCAAGTCCCGAGCTCGTGTTTGTACAGATGTGGTTCGTTTACTCATCAAACACAGTCATTGCTACTGATAGATCCAAGATTGCGTAAAGCAATTTTATCGTCCTTCATTTCATGAGATTGAGAACCTATGAAACAAGTTCTGAAGCAATTCAGAGATGTTTCACAAAATATTTATAAAAAATAATTATTTTATGTGCAACTAATAGTGACATTGTTCATTAAATTAATAATTACGTACTGATTGCACAATGCGTGCCCAATAACGTACCTATAGAAGCATATCAACTTACCTAATAATAATTGCCTAGTTTCTGATAATATTTTATACTTACAAATAACAAACAATTGAATAATAGACATGAGTAGATAAGATAAATTTTGTTTTAATCAAGAAATGTACAATATACTATGCGGAAATATTTAGATAATGGAAAAGTTAATCGAAAATCACATTTACATGGCGACGTACAGCTTAGACTAAAATAATTGATCAGTAAGTAAATAGAATTGAATAAACATGAAGTATTATAGGTACCTACATACTATTGGTATGTACATAGTAAACCCGAAACAACACACGGTTGCGGTCACTGGTATCTTCATAACACGGCGTTATTTTCCGAGAACGCCGACGACCTTGGGAATGTCTGTCCATATCTGGCACCTCCATATTTCTGGCGTCGTGGCACATTTTCCTCGACTCCGCGAGTTGAATAAGCAAAACCGCCGCAACTAGGTTACACAGAGTCTGTGCTTTATTGTGTTTACGTGCCACAGATATGAGATATACAGATATACAACTCAGGTCAAGGCGCCAGACAGCTTTCGAGTCGACTAGCTATATATGGACTATTGTATTTAGCTACTGTTTTGATCGACTGAATGTTCGTGTCACGATACATGTTCTAATTATACTTTACACAACCCAAATCTCCTCATAATGTAGTCTCCTAGAGGCGCGATAATATCTACAAAGTATTCGTTAATTGCTTAATCCATGCATGTCCTTGCATTAGCCGGTTGGCCACTAATCCTACAGATACCGGCTACACCGTAGTTTGTCGAGCTACGGAACGAACAATAGACGACGCGGAAGAGCATTAAAATACGTCGTAAAAAAGTGCGCGTAGTTTTAAATTTTATGGCTAGCGTTCAATTGGGGCTTGTAAAAAAGCGTTTTATTGGAGTCGCATCCTGGCTGCGAGGTCGCGATGTTCAGATAGGTCTAATTAAAAACCCGCCGCGTGCACTCTTGCGAAAGCGGGGCCTCTCTGAATCGCCTCTTGCGAAATACAAAATGCCCTTCAGTCGATTACTGGTCAGATTTTTAGAACAAGATTTACAGGCTCTAGGTATGCAGCTAAAATATTACACAAGCTAAATAACACGAGATATATGCCTAATAATTACAGCTTTACCGAGAAGCTATTTGTCAGAATAATTTAATTTCTTTAATAACCCGCTTTTATTGTAATGATAGTGATTATGATTACCAACAGGCAACGGGTCATGGTTCAAGATCCGGTTTAATCGTAGCCATATTTAGTTTATTTTAAAATAAGTTTAAGTATTCACATTTGTGTTCAAAAGTTCAAAACAACTAATTGTTTTTCTTTTCTTTTCAGATTGTGAAAACAGTGAAACGAACGTTACCCGTGAAGACTTCTTGTTAAGAAGACTTAAGTGCCATTCGTAACAAGTTTACCACACGCAGTGATATTTAGTTATATGTTAGTGATAGTGCGTATCGTGATATAGTCATATACTTAATTTAGGTGCTAACCGCTACCGGTAATTTTAGTGCAAAAACGTTACCAAAAAGATACGAAACTGGCTCCATACAAGGATATAATGAATTCTACGAGCATGAGCTCTACGGTGCCGACAATCAAGTGCGAGGACACGTCGCCGTCGCCGGCGGCGGCCGTGGCCACGGACGGAGACACCGCCAGCACCTACAACCTCAGCGTCAACGTCAACCTCAGCGCCGCCATGATCAACATGCTGACGGCTGAAACCGCTGGTCCCACTACCCTAAGAACCCCCGAAATCGTCAACGATGTCATCACCATGACCAACCCTTTGGACCAGTACAACTACGACAAAAATTCCAGTTTCAAGGTGAGCGGCTTATACTTTTTTCTTCTTTTGTTAGCACATGTGATAGCTTGGTTTTTTATTAGCGCACGTGCATGATTAATGTGAATCTCGGATGAAAAATGAAACGTTGTATCTGAAGTTAATTAAATAGTGCGCGTGCGTGGAATCATGTTGATAAAGTAATGAGATTTTGTTGTAGCGAGAAATAATGATATCAATGTGATGTCCTTCAGTGTTATTTTATTATGTTTTACCAAAGTAGATAGGTACTCCAGGAACTAAAACTAAATAAATGGGTGAATACTTAATGTGCACGACCCGAGTACTTGAAGTTCTCATTGTTATTCGTGCTTTCACAGAGCGGCTGGACGCTCACAATGCACGTAGGATCCTTCCAGTACTTAGGTCACATCCATGCATGCTCGTTAGAATGTAAAATAAGTGTTACAAGTATTTTGAACGGTTGCCAAGTGTTAGGTGCCACGTAACTATGACCACGTGACCGGCCATCACTCCCCCATTATAAACATTGGATAACACTCACAGTATGCAGTACCATGAGGTCATGCACCTTATGCAGACTCCTTATTTACTGTGTTTAGCAGCAGACTCGATGGCGCCGCGGTAACACTTGATATCGGGTTATCTATATTTAGTTATCGTTCTGCTATAGGTATAGGTAGGTATTTGTAGTGTTGATTATCTCGACTCGTGCGCTGCCGTTTCATGAATGAGTTTCATTTCACTGAAACGTGAATGGCGAGCAATTTAGAGCGTAAAAACAATGGGACAGCGCGGACAATTACTTGATGCTAAACATTTGATATGACAATTTGGTAGCATGTGTCATCCATTGCTATATTAAAATGGTTTGGCCATTATAATAACCATTACAACAAAAAATTATAATTCAGTGGCTTTACCTACCTAGTCGTGTTAGATTCATATTGTGTAGGTAGGTATACAATAGGAGAGCCTCGATTTCTAGTTACACGGCAGACGTGATAAGTTCGGATGAGTGCAAACAACACTGAGTAAGCGAAGTACGAAAAAGTATGCTTGCTTACCCGTGTAATCAAACAAGTCATAAGTTAGAAGTGGTATGCCAACTACTTACTTTAAAATTAAACATGGAGGTACCACGTTATTGTCAAGGAAAATGTTACATAAATGTGGTTTACATCCATATACAAACCTTTTAAATTGTTGGAAGACGTTTGAAATCTTCCACTAATATCCAAAAAAGAACAGTAAAATTAAATTGAAGAGTTAATAGAATCTCCTTTGGTGTTAACCTAAAAAGAAAGCATAAAGCACGTTCACAGTATGTCAGTTTGCCATGACCCGAATAGAGTAAATGCATTGAAATGATCATTAGCGATGAGGATAAAAAAAGACAAAAAGCTACTTCCGAACAAAAGGTGAAATTACATAAAAACGACCAATCCCGAGTCATCAGGAACTTTCGTGTCGTGTTAGCTAATGGCGTTTGCGTGCAAACTGTCCCATATAACATAGGTACATCACACCTTTAGACAAAAGGCATCGAGGTGGAAAATATACCATTACCGGTGTTCGGTCAGCGTGCAAAACAAGGTCTCATTTGCCCATATTATTTCAGAGTGCCAGCGGAAATGACTCCAACTCCTCCATGTCAAACGGTTCGTCAGCTACTTCACCAGCTTCAAGCACTCCGCCGAGTATACAAAAGGTAAATATCATTGATCGTTTCTACTTTAGAAGATAATAAGAATCCGTGAACTTTGAGACGTTACTGAGTTATTTTGATTGGTTAAGCATTCAAAGTCATTATGTCAGTGAAAAAAACATATTTGTTTATTCACGTCTTTCCTAATTATTTATAATAACTCAATATTTAATAGAACTAAATCCCACTAATTGCACATTCATGTTCATCTCGAAAGCTTTTACAGAGTCGTTAAGTTTTGATTTATAAAGAACCAGTATTTCTCATCCTTGCACTTTTATGATGTCTTAAAAAATAAACAACAAACTTTTGGCGGTCATTATCTTTTTATTTTTGGTCCTCATTTAAAACACGTGTTTTAGATTTGGTGGATTTAAGATTTGAGGAATTCTTGTGTCCAAAGTCCAAATCATCGTGTCTTGTTTCACATATTCTCAGTATAGTCAAGCCTCTACATATTGATGTTTGCCTAAACCTAATTTGGAAGAGATTTCATTTTAAATATGCATTGACCAACGCCAAATGCAGCGTAAATCTATCCATAGAAACGCTATTCAGTTTTTTGCACTTTCCACAAACATGCGCGTATAGGATGAATAATTTGTAGATTTCCTTTGACCTCGTATTCAAATTAACGTTATTAGTGCCTATTGAACGAATCGACTAGTTTTTTCTTGAGTAATTTATGTAGCACAGTTCCAAAGGCTAGGTAAGGTCTAGACAATGGGCGGACGTTGAAAATGTGAGAAAAACAAACCACCTTGATAATTAATAATTGTAATATCAATCGTGTGTTTATTTTTTCTCACAGTTCAATTGGAATTGCACAATTGTATAAAACCGTAATTGCACTTGAACATTCTCGTAATACTCACGTATTGAGAATACATCTTCAGTAATGACCTTGAGCTCTAAGGAGCCGTGAATCATTGGTGAACAGGTGAAGTGCACATAAATTATTCACAAACTGCAATATTGTTATGTGCAAGTTGTGCAACATCTCCCATTCAAACAATCAATTTATAACTTGATTAAAACTTTAATGGGAGCTATTTTAGCCTGAATACACTGCTATTCCGTCAAATTACTCAGTCAACTAGCTGAGTTTAAGCACTAGTAATGTAGAGCTATTATACCAGTAAATGTAAATTACTCACGTCTCCATTTAAGTCAACTTGCTAGAATCTTGACGGCACACTTGAGAAGTATAAGATTGTTAACACACTTAACTTCTATCGTAGTAATACCTAAATTATTTTTTATCATCTGAGAAATGTTAAATAAACAAAGGATGATAACAAAACGAACAACAGATAAATTAAACGAGATAAATGGAAATGTATAAAGAAAGGATAAAGCTACTTGAAAAATTACTTGGACAATGGACAGGACGACCTTTCATTTTTGTACCTGGTACTCCGAAACTTTTATACAATCTCTATGTAGTAAATTTTCTAAACAAATCTGAAAAGCCCCATTTTCATTTTCCAGACGTGTTCGGAACTAATAAAGGCTGGTCTGAAGTTGTCGATAGAGTCAAAACGGAAGATGTCTGGGAGTGACACGGACGCTGGCATGAAGAGGATGAAGAAGGAGGAGAGCGATGATGACTACGACAGTAGCCACACACTCACCAACAAGTCCGATGGGGTGAGTACCGTCACTATAAATAATAACAATATTATAGCATTGTAGTACGAACCAAAGATTATTGTAGTATTTGCAGGAGCATAAGATTGAGTGATTCCCCAGTTTAGAACATATAAGAAGAAAAAAATATATTAAAAAATCTCGTCATCGACGGACATCTTAAGCTAGTATCACAAGGAAATGTCTTAGTATTTCGCAATTTTGAAAACGAGATAAGAAACAGCGAGAATCCTCAAGTAGTGATAGGGTAAACCCTCTTTATCGTAGACGACAGTACAAAGATAAAATTTAAATGTTATTTTAAAAACGGAAAGCCGTCCGACATAGGAAGAATTTTAGATCTTCTAAGCATATTTATTTTAATGTTCACACTTGTAACCGCAATCATACCCTCTCGTACAGCGAAGCTTCAAACTGTGTGGCAACTGTGGGTAATGTACCTAACACTGCTATTTAGTCACGTAGCCATTTGCTAGCAAGGAAAACGAGGGATTCACGTGTTCACTACGCTGCTTAGATAAAATACATGTGATTTTATTGTAGTTGTGTAGGCATCCGGTATACCTACACAACTAATGATCTGAAAGTAACATGTTCTCGTGCTTAATTTTAACAGTTGCCTCGATTTTTTTAACATTTAATAATATGCATATTTATTATTCGAATAATAAAATCATTAGTGCCACTCCTAGAATTGTTTTGAACGTTCAAGGGTCACGTTATTCATTCATATAAATGTTATTCGAAGTATTGCTAAATGCATATTTTATGTCCAAGTTTACGAGTCGTGTGTTACCGCGTTACCGCCCAACGACTGCACTTCCCATGTAGCCGCAATAAATAAAGATGTGTGCGGAAGATTGCAAATCGTATCTAAACTAACTTTTATTGCGAATGCGCAGCATTGTAATTCAACGGCTTCATTGAAGTTTTATGAGCTTACGAAGAAGGCATCACAAATGTGGCGGTGGTCGTGACTTCACTTCCTGATTCTGAAAGGTAGCATTATGGCAATGAGAAATGATCGGCGTATCGAGTAGCCTTACTTAATGGGCCGGGCTTTGGATTGATTATTCTTTTGTTTAGCCATTGTATTATGCAAATATTCGGAATAGGTACGTGGGCAGGTTGAATGAATTAGAAGGAACTGTAGTTCGATAAAAATTGAATAATAAATGTTAGTTATCGACATTAGTCATGAAAGCGACTAGATAAGCTGCCACTTAGTATAGTGAAGCACGATTTGATAATAAATTGTTTGTCTTAGGGCCTTTTGCTACCTCTTAGAAACCAATTTTTCTTCCCCATTTTGTCATAACTTTCAAATTTGTTAAATAATTAATTTTCAATTCTAGCTCACACCAGAGGACGAGGAGCGTAGGCGGCGTAGAAGAGAACGAAATAAGATAGCTGCAACAAAATGTCGGATGAAGAAACGAGAGAGGACGGTCAACCTGGTCACTGAGAGCGAGGTGTTGGAGAATCAGAACATAGACCTTAAGGCCCAACTTAAGGTAGGGAAAAGTCTATAAAAAGCTCAAAGAATTGACTCAATTCTTTGTTTGTTTTGTTTAAACAGTTAATTGCTTCTTTGGGAAAATAACTAATTAAGTACGTTTTTCGAGAACAACACAAATTGAAATATAATTTTAAGACCCATTTCACCTCCCAGATATCTTTGAATACAACTTATGACGCTCGTAGACGATAACAAATAGGAGTCAACCACTTATTAGAGTTAATGTAGAGTCGACAGAAAACACGATAAGAACGCACATATCGGCTTTAAAAATAAAGTTTTGATAAATATTTTTACTTTCTTGCAGGACTTGGAAGTTCAAAAGCGTCGGTTGATGGATATGTTGACGATCCACGCAGCGTCATGCGTGAAGTCAAATAATTCCAACACGAGGCAGTCTCCAACAACGCCGTACAACATGATCGGCCCCTACGACTCACCGACAACATTCCCAGTGTCGTTCGACGCGCACTCGCCCTACATCCGACCAGAGTCGGCCAATATACTCACGTCCAGCTATACATGTGTCACCCCACTCAATGGGGACTCATCTATCGACACCATATCGTCCTTAGATACCATCTACGTAGCGCCTCAGCTGACAGACCCTGAATACAATCGACCCGACAGTGTTCTCAGTCTGCCCCCAGCTTCGGAACGCAGTTATGTCACCACAGACGGCTACCTCCCAAAGTCTACGAATCTTCTCGTCCCGATCGACTCGGAACAGGATTATTACGATCCTGAGGCGAATTACAATCTGGGGAACCAGCAGTGCCACACATACCCTAATACGATCCCCGAAGCGTCAAGCAAACTCAATAACGGCCTTAATGATGGATGCCTCGTGTAGTTAGGATCATCCACGTTGTCAGTAACCATTTTTTGTCGGGTCCAAATTTATTTTCGACATGTATACGTATAATTTAAGCATTGGAGTTATTAAAATTCGAAATAGAGTGTCACCGTTTATAATAATTCCACACGATCTTCCAGACATAGCTTATATCTACAATCTACATGTTACATAAACGCTTTCTCTTTTGAATTTTTGTTACATAAAAACTTATTTTTCAATTCGGTGGCAAGTTTTTGAGAATTATTTTTGTAATGTACGAATTATCAGAATAACCATTAAAATGTTAGATATACATCTACTTCCGTCAAATCACTTTTGTAATAACTATACACAACAGTTGTGATAAAACATTAAAAACCTTTTTGTATTTCATAATAAAGCTTCATAAAGTGCCAGAAAAACGACAAAGGGCGGGGAAATTTATTTCGAAACGAAATCATATGTCTACTGTGTAGAACAACAACGTAGAGATAGTTTGGTGCCTGTATAACGTAGCTAGTATGTATGAATAAGAGATGGAGTGACATTTAGAGTCCAGAACGAACATGAACTATGAAAACATTATTTAATAGAAGAAAACACAAATTTTACCATTCTACAGCACATTAAAAAGCAAAAACAATATTCAAATTAAACGTTACTTTTCTTTTAAGTGTTGTGAACTAGAACTCCCATTCGATTGTAATTATGACTACGTTAACACGAAGCAGTGACTGTGTAACAGTTATTTAGGTAGGTATTTCACATAATATTTTATTTTATCTAAGTGTCTAATTCTAACAATTACCATTCGTTTTAATTTTTTTAAGTTCTATGATTTTGCTTTGATCTGTTTAAAATATTTGTTTATTAAGATCTGATTTAGACGGTGCAATGTTTAAAACGATTTAGTATTACCATTGGTGTCTAGTCTACATCGGTAACTCGAAAATGTGAATGAATGAAAGTCCCAAATACATCACAATACATAAACCTTTAACTTCCAGTACAATGATAGATATAGTAATACAGTACCTCCTGTTGAAATTCCAAAATTATATATTTTTTGTTACAGAACTATATTCACAGATTATAATGAGATATGATATATTCCACATATACATGTGTTACAATTCGTGTAAGGTAATATTAGTTTTAAGGTGCTTTAACTCAGAGTAACTCGTGATATACCTAATATTATTGTTAAGTGCAACAAGCGTTACTTGTTACGAACGATAATCAATTAATTTTAAGAACTTGACATTTCTATAATTAAGATTGTACACGTAACGAATTGTATGTGCACACAAAGCAACATGACGAATTCTACCATTTGTCACTTGTCATTGTCATGCGACTAAAAACCTTATTGTATATTACACAAAGACAAAATTAATAAAAAATAATACGTGGCATATGACTTTGACGAATGGACTAAATGTATTTTAACGTACGTAAGTCGCTTGAAGTGTTCACAAAAACACCATTGTAAAGTGCCTCTGTATATTAATTTCGGTCTAAAGCATTTTGTTTTCTGTTGATATTTTTATATGGAGTTAGTAATTTACTGTAAGTACTGAGTAGATGTTTGGGCGGAACGGTGAAAATGGAAAATGATCCTTGTGACTTTGGAAATAGGCGTGGTTGTTTATGTTGCGCAATAACCGGAGTTGTACTGTTGCGCAATATGATATTAACGCGAATATTCCAAGCGAGTGTGTGTTGTGAAGCCCAGACAGTGATGCAGACCTATACAAAGACAGTGCCTTCTGCATACCAGTGATCCTAGTCCATGTGGCTGCTTTACTGAGCAGTCAGTCGCGCGAGCATTTATTTTTATATTGTTGGTAATATTGTGATAGCAAGAAAAAATATATTTATTAACACAGAGCACAATTCGAACTAAACGTTCATTGTTATATCTTGTCTAACAAGAAGTTCAAGTCTCCAGAATGGTAGTTTCTAGAAAGGCCGTTATATGCGAAACGTAATGGACTTCCCTTAGAAATGTAGTTTTCTCTTCTTCATTATATTTGGTCAATGTTTATGAATTTTGATTGTTTGAAAGTTTGTAGTATTTATTCGCTTTTGTAGTGTGATGGTACCGTCGTAGTAATCTTGTCTATAAGATTAACTTTAGAAGGTATAGTTTAGTGTTCCCGGAAGGTTTATTCGTAGTCACGTTGGAGTTGGTCAGTAATTTATTACATATCGGAACGAGAATGGTTCCTATCACCAAAATAATGATGACTTTATACAAAACGTCAGTATTGAAACCAGTTTCCTAGATAGGTATCAAATATCGTCTATAAAATTTGCTAATGACTGAATAATTAGTTGTATTACCATTACTGGTTCCATTCTCTTCCGCTGCATGTAATAATGTTATTTGATCACGTGTGACGTCATCTTCTATTTAATTTATCTGTGTATCTCTGCTGGCCCTCGCGGACAGTTGTGATAGTACATTACTATTGCATAACATTCGGTTGTAAGTTATATGACGACTAGTATTACATTTGTTTAACGATTTATTGTTGTTACAAAATAAGATTTATCTTTATAATTTATATATGAGTATTCGAATCAATTTTATAATAATATGTTGTTATATCTTGCTATTTAAGTCTGCTATGTACTAATGCTTTGATATTCGAGTCTATTTAAATTTTTTCTATACATTTACAAAATAATTTCAACACTCATAATTATTCATTAAAAATAAAATTTTAATTAAGTCACAAAGTGATTAAAATGTAATCATATTGTACCATAATCATGTAAGAACAGTTGTTTGTTATAATATCAAAAAAATAATAATTCGTATTAGGTTTTGTAAGTGTTGTAAACATCACTTGTACCTGCTTCATAAATATAAATATTTTGACAGTCAAAGCAAAATTATTGCGCTTATATATTGAAGAATAAATCATTATATTGCATACAAATATGTTTAATTTTCTTATAAATAAGCATCCTTTTCCCACCTTCTTGTACATTACTTGAACTAATAACTATTAAGGAATATTGCTTAGCAATGAAACAAGGAATAATCAAAAACTGATATTATTTAATATCACAATAAGGACTTACATATCGAAATGTATTGAATATCTTACGTGGCTAGTGTAGCGAGCATTACTGAACAGAATTTCAATCATACAACACAATCTCACAAATTATTAAGAAATGAACCGGTCTTGATTGAGACTAGAAATTATTATCTAATGCTTGCAGTTCTCAAAAAGTGCAACTTTAAGGAATGGATAAGCTAGAACAAACATTATAAAACTTCTCTTTATACGATGTAGAAGAAGCAAAAGTTAAAATTCCCAGAAGGTTTCTAAAGTAACATTTATCACGAAACCAGTAACTAAGAATTATAGGAGAATTTACACCAAAAAGGCTAAAAACCAAATATTCGACGCACAATCATTTGGCTTCCAATTTTAAAAGTAATAAAATTAGTTGGTGGTACCAACCTCTCAATTTTCAAATTTGGAAACATAAAAATAAAGGTACAACATAAAGATTAGGCCAATTTAAAGGCAAACATTTAATTAAAATTCTTGAAGATATGACTAAAACCATTCGTAGCAAAAAACCTAACAAGCCCCAGATACAGGGGATTTACAACTCGCTAAAGAAATAAGCTACTCTATTATGAACGAGGTAGAATACACAATACTTCAATACATTTGTACTACTACACTAACCATACATATCTAATAATACACTTTTTGAGAAATGCTACATTAAAACTATTTAACTATTAACTACCGTTAAGACAGTTGAATAAGTTGTTACCGTTGTCGGATGAACTTCCAAACAGCATCGGTGCCACCAACTACCTATAATTTCAAAAACAGTTCGTTAGAAAACCGTTGCGTTTGAAAATTTTAATGGCGCCCACGTAGTGTTGTAGCAAGACATTCACAACACAGTGTAATGGGATTGTTACGGAATTGTTACGTAAAGACTAGAATATTCTTAAATACTATAAATACTCTAGAAGTCAGCACTATGAGAATTTAAGTGATGTGACTAAGATGAATTTATATTGTAGTGTTTGTAGTAATAATATCGTGAATCTCATTGATGACAGTAACTGGTATAAAATAAAGGCTTCTCACTATATTTTTTTTCGGAAACGCGAATGCAACACGCAATCTTTGTGATGGATATGAGAGTTAATAGGTGTTTAGTAATCGAGATACTGTGTATGAGAATTAGTGTAACATTTAAGCTTAGAGTTGTTCCAAGTGGGCGGTGAATTTCGTGCTTTTGATATACGGGTAATGCAGTGCATCTGCTGAAATAGTGTTGCATATTGCCTTAGTAATATACAAATCAGTGATTTTATGAGTACAAAAATATTTTAAAAGTGAGTGTTAGGTATAAAATCATCTGATGCTGGAATCAAAACTGATATGTAATAGGTAGCTATGTTGGACATAAGAGCTAGTAATACGCCGTAAAGTCTATGCACTAGAACTGATTTTTAGAAGACCCAGTTTTAAAGGTAAACTAGTAACTCCCACCCTTTCTAGTCCTTTTTCAAAAATGACGTATATTTGATAGTAAACGAAAATCAAAGTTTGGCTACATCTGTCAATATTTTTCCGATACCAATCCCATTCGGAGAATGTTCTTATATTTAAGAATTGTAAAGATGTGTAAAGCAAGTGTTGCACCAGTGTTAATGAGTGCCCGCGAAAGCGTTGTGTTTGCATTGAAGGCTATATCGACCTTACATTATTATGAGGTTTTTTTACAAGTGGTCAAACCAAGAGGGATAGTCCCTATTCCGCACGTAAGAAGCTAAACCAATGGATGTGTTCATGTAACTTAAGAATAACCGTATTTTGGAACTGTGTAGGTTTTCCATGGGATAAACCGGTAAACAAGCAGATGGATAACCTGATGGTAAGCAATCGGTGCCGCCCATGAACACCCGAAACACCAGAGGTGTCACAAATGCTTTGCCGGCCTTTTGGGGATTAGAAATTTAAGGATTGTTGAAGATTCGGGAATTGGAGAGATTTGGGAGTGGGGTAATTGGGAGTGGGGTCTCCGAGAACCTCACTCACACGACGAAACACAACGCAAGTGTTGTTTCATGTCGGTTTTCTGTGAGGCAGTGGTATTACTCCGGTCGAGCCGGCCCATTCGTGTCGAAGCATAGCTCTCCCACACTTAAAGTATAAACTATGGCAGTTTTTCTTATGTTCATGAAGTGTAATGTGAGCAACCGATATTATTTAGCACAAGCACAAATGTTAATCCAAATTCAACCTTATAGTATAACTATACTTAGGTATATACTTGCATAACCTTTACGAAATATTCATCAATAAACTCAAAAAGTTTGGGATTTGAACATGGAGTAAGTCAATGCATAGCAGATACTTTTTCAAATGGCAGCGTGAAAGGCAATGGATTGCAAAGCTACTGACTCATTCCAGTCGAACTTCGAGTATTGCCAAACTGATACTTCGTAAAGGTCACTTGCACCTTAAACTAATGAAACTGCACCTTATATCCTAGAAATAAGATGATAGATGCAAAATAATTGCTAATCAATAATTAGTTTTCGTTATCCCAAGCTTGTTAGCGTGGATGAATGACCATAATGAATAAATGCGAGTAACATAGTGTTAATGTTAGATACAAAATTAACAAACTGCGTACGTTTCGGAAGCCAGAGTTAGATAGCTCGCGTCTCCTTTACTCTATGCCTTCAAACGCTGGTGACAAAAGAAAATATATTTACTCCAGAGTCTCAACTTCACATCATATTGGTGATTCCAGTGAAGTTTTCTTCTTTTAACCTAAATGTTGTATTAATGGTGACATGATATTATGATATTTTAATGTTTGTTACTCAATACAGTCGATCGTGTCTATTATCACTTGATGATTTCTTTGCAAAATGTTTGGTTTTCGCACCACTAGAGGCGCTAGTGTAGATTAAAGTCTATTAACAAATATAATATTTGCCAAGTCAGTAGTCAGTCAATTTGTGATAGCTAAGCTTGTTAGTTAATAGCACTTAATACGACACTAGCGCCACCTCATGAGCGCAAAATCGAAAACCTTCATTTCACATACACATAATGAAAGTATTGCTTACTAAAAAAACTGTATAGAGCAATCACTAACACAGTCATGAACTGAATAACCAAACAAAATAGAACAATGATATAAAACATACCATTTTGCCCGTTTCGACCAATCTTTCGGCGTCCAGTGAAGACATTTTGGATCAATGCGCAGCGTCCTCTTTTCCATCGCCTTTTCGTGTTGCTGCAAGGTTTCCTATCACGATTAAAAACATATCAAATTCAAGAAAAATACATTCGCCAGTTATTAAATAAAATAATAGATCACCTCGTTGACCGATATAATATATTGGCCCTTGTAGTAGTTTATAAGGTTCAAATTCTGTAGTGTACTTATAACGTCCTCTTTCTTTATGCTGGTTAGTTCGCAGATCTCGCTGAAAAATAGTTGGTGAAAATTTAAGTGAATGTTTAAAGGATAGTAGGGAATAAATTGGTAATTTATACTACATTTCATTTGAAGTTACTAAAGTTGTAGTGATGTAAAATTGTGTCAATACACGTCTTTCAATCCCCGGAATGGAGATACATTTTCGCCAACCCAGTTCCGAATCTCGTGTAATAGAGGTGAGATTAAAGATCTAGTAGTACTCTAGTACCAGAAGATCTATATTTAGCTGCTCGTAACAACTCACACTGCTGCCCACCGCTAAGTCATAGGTAAACGTTTATCTAAGTTAAAATAAAATAAAATAATGAGAATATTGCCTTGTCTCCGCCAAACGCGTATTCCTTTAGGTAGCGCTTATTATACTAACGTGACGGCCAGCGTTACTGATACAATTATGTATTCTACTGAACCGTTTTACACCACACTGTCTACCGGAGCAATAATAATTAAAATAATAATGGCTCCTATTATTATTATATTAAATTTTTTCTTAAGTAGTATTTAGAAATGTAACTTTAGAATGCTTAAATGTATAGAACATTAAAATAATATGGGTTCTTACTTGATTGTAATGATGGGTTTCTCGTTATCTCCGACTGGCTTGATGTGCGTAAGGATGTCCAGTATAGTCTGAGCCCAGTAACTCCTGTACGATAACAAACCAAGATCCGATAGAGGTTTCTCTGGCGATCCAGTCTTCCCTTCAAACTTTGACAATTCGTAACCTGAAAAAATACGCATAAGACAAAAATTTACGCTAGCGTTTCTATCGAAAGTAACAACGATGAGATTTATTATTAATCATTTATATATATAAAAATGAAACCCGTTTCCCGTTGTCACACCATAACTTGAGAACGGCTGGACCGATTTGGCTGTTTTTTTTGTTATGTTTATTATTGTCAGGAGAAGGTTCTTATGACAGAAAAAAAATTCTGAAAATCCTACTTAAACAGGAGAAAACAGGATTGCGCGTACGAAGTCGCGGGCAGAAGCTAGTTTCGTAATAAAAGGACACGTTAAAAGGTTTTTCTAGTGTGAAGTAGACTTGTAGTACCTTTGGCTTTGATACTCATCATTTTCAAGTCCAAAGCAAGTACCTAAGTGTAAAGTAGTACCAATACGTATTTATTCTGTATTGGAATCGAACCAAGATATGTCCCACAGCAGCCGGTTTTTCAGCGACAGCGTCCATTATGACCATAGTAATGGCACACCTGGTTTTATCTAATTTATCGCTCACATACTAAAAACATTGTTAGAATTTATGTAGGTATTGTAGGTGGCAAATTTCTTCTATGTAAAGGTGGTTCATAGCCTATATTAGTAGCATGATTAAGTTACTTACTAAATTCTATAAGAAGTTTTCCATAACCTTTCCTTTGGTATGGAGGCAGTGTCAATATACAAGCTACATTGTAGTCTTCTGTACTCTCTTTCTCTTTAGAAAAGTATCCTACTATGTGAAATCCTGGAATAAAGACATACATTTGATTTTAACTTCATATTTATTATTGTATTTTTAACAAATATATATTAGAAGCAATAAATAACACCCAATAAATAACATTAATAACTTTTAAACAAATTACAACCTTATTGCTAAACCACTTTAATTGCTTTTCAAACGTCAAAATCCGACAAAAGACGTAAAACCGCTACCAATCAAAAACACACCCTACTCCTTGACATTAAAGTGCAAAATCCCAAAAAAATACATACCTCGGGCATCGAATTCAGTCATAACGTAGAATAAAAATGGATCAGTATCGTAGTACAATGTCTTATGGTCCAAGAAGAGCTTGGCTAGTAAACAGAGATTCTGAGCGTAACATTTGTTCTTTCGTCCGTCTATCTCGAAAAATGATATGCTGCCTTTGCGGTATATTTCGTTGCCAGGAGGATGTTTTAGTTTGCATTTAATCTGAAAAATAAAAATATTACATTAACTTTAGTGAACTTTGAGTACATTACCAAACTCCAGATTAAAATTAGCCTGAAATCGATTCTCAGAAACTTTGTTCATTCAACCAATTATTTTTTTTAATGGGGGAAAATCGTTGATGTACTTCTCCTGTGTGTGTGAAGGGAGTGTCAGACTCTAACTGACTAAAAATCACCCTGTTCCTAATCCAGCACTTCGAGCCAGAGCCCCGGCAACCCGTTAAGTCCTCTGAGGATCCGTATGCCGATACGATATGATGCCGATCAGCCCTATTGGGTCCTATCCGTGGTGGTCTGATGGCTCTTTGACGGCGACGCGCCGTGCGCTTCATCACTGCGATCGTATTAGCGATCACAACCAACGAGATAAATATAGATAGATAGTTAACTAAAGTTCTTTTCTACAAAATAATAATTATAAAGATAATGATAACTTACCAAATGTCTTTCAAGGCACTTTTTACTTTTTCTGTACTTCAAACAGAATTCACAGATGTAAATACAAGGCAGGTTAACCATTTCCTGAAAGATATAAATTATTAATTACATTAAGTAATTTTTATGCAGAGGCAGAACATAATAAAAATCAAATGCTTTTTTATCTGTGCTTAGATCCTTATCCGACACCTACTGGAAGAAAAGGAATGGTAAAAAAAAAATTTCTATCTGTGCCATTTCACCACATACCTATTCTAGAAACCACGATTATTTTGATTTGACTTTGATCATTTTAATTAATCGACTTAAAATTAACAAGAATTTTAACTACACATTTTATTTTGATTTCAAGATTTATTTTGACCGAATTAATTTATTTTGATTGTAATTATTTTTATAGGTAGTATTAAGCACCTTCATGAGACATAGTAAATTAATTAAGTATCATGTTTTTCGGATTACTCACGTAATTATTTGACGAGGTACTTGTCATAAATGGAATTTAGCTTTAAGTCTAAACACCTTATTCAATTATGGTAAGCAAATAAATGATATCAATCGATCACAAACAGCTACGAACCTGAGGATAAGGGGCGAAATACCACGGTCGTATCCGATTCCTTCCCAGTTCAATCATCTCGATGTTCTTCATACGTGTGACGAGGTCGTCGTGTCCATGCGCGACCATACTGCCCGACTGGCGCGGCCGAGCGGTCGGGGTGGCCGTACCACTCACCGTGGTCTCACTTCCCTCGTTCTCTATAGACGGAACGGGTTCCGCCTGAAATGTTTTAGAATTTTGCTTGGGTTCCTGTAAATAATTGCTTGTATTTTAGTATTGGGGTTTAGGTGTTCAGTTTTACCCTGTTTGTCTGTGGGTAGGTATTACCTGTTCAAGATAAAGGTAGGTAAAGTTAGTTTTACAGTTTTAGGGATAGTTTTTGGTATACCATGGGTATCTATTATTGAAATCTTATCAAATCTTTGTTATAACTCTTCATCTAGTATAGATTAAAGCATAGTAAAATATATAGGATGCATTTGAGAGAGGTTTAATGAAACCTTTAATTTAACCCATTTTAATAACTACCATATAGGTAGTTATCTACTTAAAATAGATAAAATATCTACTTCGTTATGGTAACAACAATCTTCATTGATTTTAATTTCTGATTTCGTTAAGTCCTGTGTTATAAAAGTGAGTCTAAAACATGACGCCACAATGTAATGCCCCTCACCAAAACACACACATAGAAAAAGGTTTTTAAATTAAAAGCATACTTCATTGTCTATAGATGGCGCTTTCCGTTTCCTATTCATTTTCTTCTGCAAAGCAGCCGCAAGTACTGCGCCGCCATTGACGAGCGACGACGAGTCGTTGCCCAGTGTTGGGCTTGCTGGACGAGACACCAACTGACGCGGCTCACCGGCAACCACACCTTACACATTGAAGTTAGACAAAACAATGAGAAATTACAATAAAATATAGGTGAAAATGTCCTCTATGCCGATAAAAATAAAGCTTACTTTTATATGCTCTATTTGGATACATAGGTCTTTGTTTAGAATGCAGCTTTAAATTAAATAATAAATAGGTACATATACTTACTATGTCTGTTAACATATATGGATATAGATATTTTGTAAGCATCACAAAGCAAGTATAATAAAAACAATTAATTAATCATCACCTTCCATGTTGTTTTTTAAAGACTATTAAGGTACAAGACGAATATTAACATACTGTAAGGATTAGGGACCAATAATCCTCAAACTTTTAAAAACAAACATGTGAATGATCCAGAATTCTTTGAAACTCAACCTTATCACTATAAAACTTAGGTACTGTTTCAACAAAATAAATCCAACCACCATCTATTGCAAACATTGGACAGACTCTAAAGCCGGACAATCACTATTGAGGAGAATTTAACAGATACAAATAACTCGTCAATGTAATACCTGATTTTGAACCCTACATGCTGGTATATAAAGATGTAATAAGCTTGCAAAACTCTTTGTATCACATTAATACCACCAATCTTCAAGAAGGTCCTTTCTAAAAAAAGGTTTTTAGCAATTATACTAGTGGAGCTGTCAGAAAAACATTCACATGCTTGACTTTATATTATATACTTTATACGTAATTATGATAGCACACAATAGATACATATACAATTATACATAGTGTTAACGATGAAGGATTTCTGAGGCATAAATTAATGAATTGCATAAATAAATTCCATAAATAAATATTTCTCGTTAAATAAGTAATCTGTGGGAACTTGGGAAAGATAAAATGAAAGGAGTTTTATATAAAACGAATATCGTATTTCTTTTAAGAACACATACAAAGATGCTCTTGTATGTTTCTAAATACGACTACCAGTAATACATACAAAACGCTGTAAAACGCAAAGCACACAAACAAAATTGAATCATAAATTTCAACGTACCAAGTGCATTTTTTGGTGTAGAACCATTGAGTGCATTTAAATGGGTTTTCTCATGAACTTTAGGTTGGGGTAGACTTGGCGGAACTTGTTGGTTCGGAATAGTAGGTCTACTCTGTATCGTACTAGACTTCTGACTTTCATTGCAGACAGTGTCATCTGCAGAAAAAATGTTATTTTTAATGGCCAATTGTCACAATAATGATGAGTTTTAGTATTGTGATATTACGATGGTAAATTGTGATTATGAGAGGTTAGTCAGCGATCATAGTTCGTAGCTAACAATCATTTTCAAATTAAACTTAATCATACTTTTCTTAAAATACTTACAGACTAACATTTTACAAAGCTATTAATTCAAAACTACACATTAAACATGCATGAAGTTTACTAACTATAGCGGCAACAAAAACAATCTACCATCATAAAGAAAATAATTTTGAAATTCAAAGCCAATTGCAGTCAAAAGGCTAGTAAATTTTGAGTTAATGATATATCACCATTACTCAAAATATTTGTTTTTTTAGGTATCATTCCTGTAAATATTTGGCCCAGAAACCCACAACAATCTGAAGATAATAAAAATTAATGAGTATAATGATGAAATGAAATAATATGGCCATTAAATGTTTTCTAGATAACAACGAGCAAACACAAATTACTTTATAATTGTAAAATAATTTTTGAATCACTGTAGTTACCAAGTTTTTGAATGAAGTTATGAACATCCAATGTCTAATAAAGCAAAAACACATACTAATAAAATTAGGCATGACGCCACCTCCTGATCCGATGTGTGTCTTCTTTGGAGTGGTTGTTCCTCCGGTGGATACTCCATCTCTTCTTGGAAACTGTACCTTTCTCGTGTCCAACCAGGATTCACCCACCCACTCATCCAAACGTTTGTTAACTGGAATAGTGAATTAATGATCTTACTAAACAAACAAAACTATTATCATCTTCCATTTTTACACCAAATTTTGATTTTTTTAAGTAAATAAGACTAAATATGGGCCTGTTAAATAAAAACCTTATGAACCACTCTTAATTCAGTGTCTAAAAGTCAGTTTATGTAGTTAACTAGTATATTCTTACTTTTACAAGACTTAAAAGCGAAGCAATGTTATCGGTAAATAAACATTCTGCTAAATAATGTTGTTTCCACATTAAACTTACTTGTTTAACTATCAAAGCATATTTAAATTGTTGTTTTAAATAATTATCAAGTATAATTCACTAATATTTGTAGTTAGGGAGTACTTTAACAAGAATTCTTATGTTTAGATGACGGACCTGCCAATACACTGATCTAATACCTGAGCTAACACTTTGTTTACAACAATACTTACAGTCCACATAGTGCACGTAATATCCTCGTTGTCCGCGTATTTCTTTAATACTGATAATTTCAGCTAAAGGCCAGTCATCTCCTCCTTGCATACGCACAGGTAGGCGACATCCTTCGACAAGAGATGCCTACAAAAAACAACACAATAACAAGTGAAAAAAAATTACATTATTCATACATTTTATTTTTTCAATGGATAAAAGAATTACCGCCGAATCACAAAATGTGGTCAGCTCATCTTCGTTGTCGTTCATTTTCTAGAAAAACATAAATATTTTTCAGGAATAATTAGCTTGTTTCTGCTATTCTGTCACACTGTCACTGTCACAATGAACAAAATGTCTGTTGCACAGATAACGCATCCAATGACGCCATAGCTAGCGTTCCAGAGCAATTTTTGCGCATCTTGAGCATAATATTTTAATTTATTAGAGTAAAAAGGTTTTATTACTTGAATTTATTTATAAATAAACGAAAATATCAACACAAATAACAAGTACAAACAGCAATATTAAGAATATTCAGGATGAGGATGTTTTCATACTAAAACAAAATTATTCGTAAATGTTACCAGCAGCAAAAAATACTAGCTGAAGCTGTATGTCCATAAAAAAATACAAAAAAAAATACATAGATAATCTCTATTTTTTATTATTTTGCTCCTTACAAAACGTCACTTGTAATTTACTTGTAGGTATTCTAGTATGCCTACCTTCTTATTGTTTTTTTTTAAGCGGGGATAAATCATCGATTGACTTCTCCCCGCCTGGGTGACGCAGGAGCCTCACTCGCGTGTCAGATTCTTACTGACTAAAAACCACCCCGTTCCTTCTCCTGCACTTCGGGTGGGACCCGGTAACCCGTTAGGTTCTTCGCGACTCTTATATTGTTTACGACCGTAGTTTTGGCTTGAAAAACCACAATAGACAAAACGGATAAAAGATATACTTATCTGTTACTGGTCGGGTCGAGCGCAACACATGTTCAGGACAGGGTACTTGTACTTATCTTTTGTAACCATTTATCTTCGTCAATAGTAAATAGGTACCTATCTGTATTAAATATGTACTTGCAGCGCAGATTTTTTATTCTCTAAGTATCTACTAGCTGTAGGTACCTGTGCTTTAATATTTTTGTTCATCCTTATTAGGTATTTAGTTAAAAATGAAGCAGTTACCTACCTAATAAGTACCAACTTAATAAATGTACATAGTATGTCTAGGTTTTAAAACTTAGGGAAATAAAAAGCACAAAACATTCGTAAAATATTTTATTTAATTAGAAACTTAGATTTTTATTAGGTACGCAGGTACATTCGAAATTGCAAACGTAATCGATTGTCATTCCATTAGAGACAGGGGAAATTTCACACATTTTTTTAGTTATAATCGTAATGCTTCGAAGTAGCAGCGTCTTTTGCGAAATTCGCACCTCTTAGCACCCAGCCGTATCCAGGCTGCGGTCTTTGGTCTCCTATAGGCCGGTCGTCAGCCGACGCGAATTGTGCGAGGAACATACGACGTGGTTTGTCAGACAGGTTCTGCGTGCTGCCATGGACAAGAAAGTAGGAGAAAATGACGACATCTCCACGATCAGCAATAACGGGTGTAGCTTTTTCGATAGGGAACTTTTTCTGAAAAAATAACAATAAGTGATCAATCATAATACCCAAACGCATAAAACGGGAATAAACCGCTAAAAAAACTTAGAGTCACTTAGGTACTTGAGTTGAAATCTATAATTTAAGTCATATTAATCGGTTTTATAATAATCATCTACGTTCTCAGACTGATCTGCTACTAAAGGGAGAAAAAAAACTAAAAATTAACTAACCTGATCAACAAAATGGAAGTTGCCCTGAAGTTTTCCGACATCCTCTAGAGGTCCAAGTTTGTGAGAGCCAGGGTATACAAGTAATCCTCCATTTTCAGGAGTCGCTGGGTCTAAGTGGATGAACACTGCCACCATGGAATCCTTCTCATAGGGAAAGTAGGGGTAATCCTAGAACAGAATGGAAATGCTTAAAAAAAATGTCTTAAAGGATTCTTTGCCACGTTTTGAAACCACAATATTAGTTGTATGACTAGGTACTGGACCTGGTTATACGTCGAGATTTACATAACCAGTCTAAACTGAACGTAAAATGTGCGGAAAGATGATGCGATGCGACACCAGGATAGATTTGATAGATTGATGTGTGGCCGTGTGTACCTGGACCTTAAAAAGCCCTTGCAGTACCTTCCAACCTAACTTCTGACAAAAACTTTTAGCACCATGGTTGCATTAAGTACCTACAGGTCTAAAACAACTACCTATTTGTGGCTTCCAGTATCTACATCAGGTCAAATTTGCAACAGGACACAATAAAGACTATTTAGTGTGGCAATGGTTTTATAAAAATTGTTACCTGATGCATAGGGTAGGAAGCCCCCTTCTCTGGTGGTTTGTAGTGCGCTTTGGTGTGATGCAGCATGATGTTTTCTGTCTCCATCACATCCTCCAGTGCGTCCAATATATTATCATTGTACAGTAGCTTTCCAAAAACAGCGTGATGATGTTGCAGGTTGTGGACTCCTTTTACCTGAGATGTAAAACAAATCTTAGAAAGTTTGCTTTTTCGTCATAACTAGGAGTCGTACCTCATCGGAGTTCGTAGCCAGTAAATGGGAATTGTGTAAAGGCTTGTCTCTTAGGCACCCTCAAGGAATTTGAAAAGAAGGTGTGTGTAATGTCACTTAGAAATGATTGAAGCACAAAATATCAGTGGTGTATTTATGTGTGCGTGTACTTGCAACACCGTAATGTATGAAGTGTAATGACGGACCATGTCACGCGACAGATGTCCTTCGTGTCGTAATGTGTATGTATTCTGCGTGTAAGTCTATAGTAGCCAGGTGCCACAGTCGTTGTATCAAGAGACTATCTCCACCTTTTTTTTAACGTACGCACACTTATTTCAATATCACCATCCACCAGTGGGCGAAAAGTAGGCGAAGCAAAAATGCCTTCAATTTTATATTAGAACAACGTTTCCCTTAATTCTTGATTCTGTGTGTCAAATTACTCCAAACAGATATGCATAGTACATTGTACGGACAGCGTAGGTACCTATTAGATATCTATTTGCAGCTATTAATCACATGGATAAATCTACCGTAAGTAGTTATGTAGGTACCTACGTAGACGTTTCTAATTGAATCTTAAGTAATTTTTCATTGATAAAGTAAATGATATAAATTTTAAAATAATACTTTATGATAGTATTTTATTGATGAGATCAAATTCACTGAGATTGTAGATATATTACAATTTAATTAAAGTATTTGGCTGTTTATGTTTGGATTGCAATCAATTTTATGATCTTTATTAATCTGTAACCGATAGTAGCGTTGTTCTAAGTTATTTAAAATCGGAAGACATTGGCTTTCGTCACTAAATCACTTATCATCATTATACGAAATATAATTAATATAATACGAGGTATAATTAAGATAATGGAGTTAGCAAAAAAAATAAATTTAATGCCTAATCTTATATCTGTGTTTTCCTAATGTAAGCACAGATGTAGACACAATTTTAAATGCAATTTTTTATATTATAAATATTGTTTATTTTCCAGAAAAGGAACCACCAGTAAAATAAATTATTATCATCAACAGAGGGAGGACGTGAGGGTTTATTATTATTAAGGAACTAAGGCCCTCCTCAACACGAGATTTTAAGAATAAGGTTAACATAACCATTATCCATTGCGACCAAACAGTAGGCACTGAGCAACTCCCAATAGATCGGTTCTTGATATTTGAGTTTTAAAGAAACTATTACCTACTTAACTGTTTACTTACTGTGTAAGGACTGTCACTTTTCCTATTATCTTCATTCTTTCCAACCCAAGAGTTCTCCATCTGTTCCAGATTCTTCCTCTTGAATAATTTGTCATATTCATCTATCACTCGCGACAATTCTTCTTCTGAAATTAGATTTTTCAGTAAAATGTAACCGTTATCTTTGTAAAATTTCTTCTGTTCTAGAGTAAGGCGACCCATGGTGACTCGTGCAGTGTATCGAGGTAGACTGACAAATAAAATGCCCACGGGATCATAATATTACTTCATCGACACCAACACACGTAAACAAGGAGCGATAAATGACCTAGACCCAAGCAAAGGTTACGATGATAGATAGATAACCATGGTATAAATATTTATTATCAAATGAGATAATTCAATTAAAATAAATATGTAATTATTTTTTGTGAATGTTATGGAAATTGTGATATATTTTGACCTTTGTGATGGTAGGTTAGATGCCTATGATACATATTTTACATATTTATAACTGTGTTACGTGTGGGAGAGAAATGCTTCGGCACGAATGGGCCGGCTCGACCGGAGTGATACCACGGCATCACAATCAATCAATCAATCACATCACAGAAATACGACGTGAAACAACCCTCGCGTCACGTAAATGACGTTACCGGAGGCTCAATTACCAAGTGGTTTTGAAAATTTTTAGTGCTGAGTTAGGGGTCTGACCATTAACCATCAGGTGAACCCTTTACTCATAAGGAACCTGTACTATAAAAATAAATACCTACGTAAGTGCTAAAACAAAACGAGGAATATCCTCTATATAAAAAGAACAACTGGGTGTGCAGGATACAATTAGTAGCAGACATAAATATCAATAAAGTAATCTGTAGCCAAGGTGAAGTAGCGAGTATTAACAGCAATGAAACCATTGAAGGTAATACAGAAAATACTTGTCATTAATTTTATAATCAGGCCATCTGTTATGCATAGGCGCACCTATCGTTAATGTACATACGTAACACAATCTGTTACGTAATTTTGATATTAAATTGGGCATTATGTTATTAGATTGGACCACCTATAGGTACTTAAGCTGTGGCCCACCGGGCCTTTTTGGTTTTACCCATCCGTACCTAACTTTTTGAGGGAGACTATCATCAAACGGCTTGTCCCGCTTTGAGTAAGGCAAAAGTGAGTATCAGCCTCTTTTGATTTAAACCACCCCGTTCTTACTCCTAGTTCGGGCCGGCCCTGGCAACTCGCAGACCCAGTCTTCATGCGTAGATTTTCATTCTTAACAGGAAAAAAATAATTATTATCGTTAGAAATTTAAATACCTTTATGATCTTGAATGAAGGCTATTTTGTTTATCGGTATAGGATGATGAAGTCTTAGGAACTATCGTAGAAAACTTGTTCATACTTAGTCTACATTTTATGACTTATTATTCTATGAATTATGTACTATCTATTAGCCGAGAGGTGTTGTTGAAAGTGTAATCAGTGACCTACCATCATAAAGGTCAACTCAGGTCAAGTATCATAAAAACTATAACATTGTTCAAAAATATTCCATAATTTATTTATTTATATTAACGTTTTACGTAAAACATTAAACACTACTTAGCTTTTGCCCGCGACTTCGAACGCACTTAAACATAGATTAGATTTATCCATATTCGAAGGGACTTGGGGATTTCTTTTACTAATTGGGCCGTCGTAGACGTTTCATTTGAAACCTTCATTCTGCTTTTTACCATGAGAATGTGGTTGTAAAAATACTTAAAAGACACATAATATCTTAGTAAAGAAAGAACATCGCACTACTATTTATAATCGTGAAAGTTTCTTTGTTTCGATGTTTTTTCGTCAATCACACTGAAACTACATAAATGATTTTGATGAAATTTGGTATAGAGACAGGCTGACTTAGGTGATAGGATAGTTTTTGTCCCAATTAAATGCTGATAAAACAGGAATCGTATTAAAACAGCTAGCCTGTTGTCTGTTGATAGTTGCGGCCATAATGTGTTTATACCGATTTGTTTTATGGGGGAAAATCATCGAATGACTGCTCCCGCCTGGGTGAGGCGAGAGGAAATGTCAGACTCTTACTGACTAAAAACCACCCCGTTCCTTCTCCTGCACGTTGAGCCGGAGCCCCGGTAACCCGTTAGGTTCATACCGGGTGCCGGTGTTTCAACAGACAAGAAGCTGGTTGAACATAACTTTATTAGTATGTAATTATGTATAGAGATATATACCGATAGTATGTATACAAATATATTCCATGGTTATCATTGACACTTTTGATCTTTGATATTAAAATTAAATTAGCATATTCGTATCACTATTAGGTACATTGAATTTTTATGTAAAACAATAATAAAATATGGAGTCTAATTGTAGAGGTCCACATGCATATTATTTGCTTATTTTTTGATAGTTTGGTACCTATGTTATAAGTCCCATATAGGTAACATGATATAGGCCACGGTGGGCCAAGGTAACCGCTTACTATCAGGTGGGCCGTGTGCTTTTTTGCCACCATCATGGTATAAAAAAACACTATAGGTACTAATGGTTACGTATGTTAATAATTTTAGAAATACTAATAACTGATGAAGTAGGTAAAACAAAGTCACTTTCTGCTGTATTGGTCCGTATGTATGCTCAGAGATCTTTAAAACTACTCTACAGAATGTGATGCGGTTTTTTAACACGTTAAATGCCATGGGTGACCGGTGACCAACGTTAAACGGAAATATCTTTTTAAAATAATTATTTGACCAGGAAAACAATGTAACTGTAATATGACAAGGCCACAGACACAAGGCCGTGGAGAAATAAAAAAAAAACGCTAGCGGAGGAATTGCCTTCAACAATTTTCTATTACAGTCAAAGCCTTCATATATACAGGGTGTTTGGCAGAGCGTTGAACATACGAAAACTAAATATTAAAAACTAAATATTGCTTGTTTTACCATTTTTAATAAAAATTACACTTTAAAGTTATGAAATGGTGAAACAAAAGAAGAAAAAAAAAAAATTTAAAATATCCAGTGGGCCAGGGCCAAATAAATTAGGGCTGAGTAAGTAGCACATGACCCCACCTATCCACCATTTTCATATGTTCAAAGTTCTGCCAAACACCCTGTAGAATGATTCACGCCTGCAAAGCCGCAGGTAAAATGAAGTTCGAAACATATACCTACTACGTATAAATACTTTTAATAGCATATCAGTAATAAAAAAAATGCACACAGGTAGGTCGATACGATTAAAATATTGATAAAAAGAACATTAATCATTCTTAATCTACATGGTTTTGTCCATAATTGCTTGCTAAATACCTACATACAACTCAATAAAAATCACTTCGTATTAATGTCCTTTGGTAAGGCTTACGACACGTGCCAATAAATATAATTAATTAGGATGATATAAATTATACTTTCTTTGCTTTTCGTCCAACCACAACGTGGCCTGACGATCTGTTAGGGATCCCAGGAAGCCGATGGAACAGGAACTGTACGGATAAAACTGACAAGACTGCGTATTGGATAAATCTCGACGCAGATTATGGTGAAATATATTACAACTTTTTATAATGAAAATCCTACAGAAACAAGACCTAAGTGCGTAAAATTTAGAACTATAATTATGTATTTTGAACCACGTTATCTTTTACAATCTCACAATAAAGGAATACCAAAAGTACCAAAATCTCACAATAAATTTATAAACATAAATAGGCTTTATTAATATATCAAACCTCAATTAATGCCCGGACGAAGACGCGCGCAAAAGCTAGTAATCTCTAAAATTAAATTAAGAAATGTCAATACACCCACCATGTAGATTGTAACATCTCTAGATTTAGTTAATTCATTCAATTCTTACTCAATTTTATTTGTCCAAAAGAAAGAAGAAATTAGGTAAAGAAATAAAAGCTTCTTACTTATGAACAAAATAAAAAAACTGGCTGAATAGAAAACAGTTTTAAATAAAAATAGTTTTTAAGTGTTGATAGGTACTTAAACTTTTTTTAAGTAATTACTTGTATAATCTGTTGAGAAGATTTACTGATAGCATGCTATTTATCACGCATTACTTGGAAATAACACTTTATTGACATTTTTGATTAATTATATGGTTTTAAACAGTCCATGATCGATCTAGAGAGATTTCCAAAATTACAAATCGGAAATTCAGAGATATTGCAAAGGATTAATGACATTCAGGTATGATTAGGCATAAGAAAAATAATTAAGATGACTGAGATAAAGCTAAGCCTGTTAAAATATCATTTTAAATAACTTTCAGGTATCAGGCTATTGAGCAAGAAAGATAACTAACAAGTACTTAACGAAAAATTGACGTAGGGAAAGGTTCAGTTTTAATAATTATAAACTCCTTCTCCTCCTATTGGATAAAAACATAATTGTGTAGGTATCTCAAGCTAAATAAATTAGCAATGCAATAAAATTATAAGTAGGTACACTGAGTACCTACAATAACGAATTATAGACTACCTCTTTCGTTGTTTTTTAATTAATGAATGTGTTTTTTTATATTAGGTGGGTCAACGTTTTACTACTATCTCGCCTAGTGGTAAGCGATGATGCGGTCTACGATGGAGCACGTCAACTCATAAGCAACCTATTCACTCAGGCCTTGAAGACACCCAGGTTTTGTCCTTCAGGAAATACAGACTCTGGCAACGAAATCCGTTCTTACCTTTTACCTAGTTCAATCTTTACCGAAATTATATTTTACAAAATATCTATGAAAAAATATGTAAACAAAATGATTTTCTATCAAATTATCAAGCCGTGTCTCAGAATAGGCACTAGGCGCAATACGGGCAATTTAATAAACGTACATTATTAAATATTGTTTGACGATGTCTACAGTGTGCCTGTTTCAGTCGCACTTATTGAAGTTCCATATTGTTTCATTTCAATTTTCTACGGAACGGTAGTCGGGGCCGCATGTTACTGACGTTTAATAAACTTGCACGCCGGATTATGGAGTTTACGGTGATACGTTTTTGTATACTGCGATTAAAGTGATGTGGTACTTTGTTCTTCTAATAAAAATATCAATTTAAAACGTATAACAGTTTAGACATTTTTTGAGGCCGCTGGAAGGTTAGGTACTTTTTGTTCTACCTAATTTTAATACAATACTGTAGGTATTCCACAACTAGTCAAATGAAATACTTTTTTCGAACTGTCAAAAACGATTTTTTTCTATGAATTTAGTACGAGATTGTAAATTGTGATGCCACGTTTTTTTTAGCGCCAAACAGCGTACTTATTTCTTAAATTTTGTTGGAAACATTCTAAAATGAAGTTGGTTTTAAAAACAATTAATGAATGTGTGATTATTTAAAAAAAATATTGTAAGTATTGAATACTTAAAATATTTTTTTTAAATAAGGAATGTACCCAAATGTTTATATAAATGTATGAATCTAATATCTAGGCACTCGAAAACAAATCGTATAATTTTGCAAAGATACATCATAACTAATATATTAATGTCATCACAGTATGTTTTAGTTTATGATATCGTCAAGCCGATAACGCTAAAAGGAGATAATAAGTAGTTCACGAAAAAACCCACACAATTAATTATTATTCGATTTAATCTAAGAAAAGCTAGGAACATAATCCTGATTTATTTTACTGGACGATAAATCTATACATGTCGTACAATGTCACAACATAATCACTTAACACTAATTTTAATCGCACAGAACACTATTAATCCTTTGAAATAACATATTAAAGTAAAGCTTTTTGTTGTTTAGAAAAAACCCAGTTCAAATTGATTAGTCAGAATAGTGTGGTGATAGTTATCAAAATACAATTTGTTATGACATTCAATGCTATAAAATGTCAAATTAAATAATTCGATTTGATTATCCATGTATTGATGAGCTATTATCTCCTAATAAGTCAATACTTTAAATTTTGAATGTCATTCCTAAAATTAAATGATTTATTACATTTTTAGGTTTTTTTGTCTAATTAATGGTTTTTTTGAGGGGCGAAAATCATCAAATGACTTCTCCTACCGTCAGTGGTGGGTCAGGTGAGGCGGGAGGGAGTTTCACACTTTTATTGACTAAAAACCACCCCGTTCCTACTCCTGCATTTCGAGCCGGAGCCCCAGCAACCAGTTAAGTCCTTCGCGGCTCCGGCGCCGGCTCCGGTAATTAATGGTTTTAATAAAAATAAAATTGAGTATGAAGAGTTGGCCTTGAATCTTAAATGAAGCAAAACTAATATTTACTGATGCTATTGTTACTGTTAAAATGTTCAGTTGCATTGTTTACTTTTTTGTTGTATGAACAAGTATCAAGTTGTCTCATTCCAGTGTAGTTCAAGATGAGTATGCGTCAAGTTCACGGGCGGGCGCGAAGGCTCAGGCACAGTGTCTACGAGTTGCTGCTCGAGTATAGCTATTTCTACCGTTTGACTTTTTTATATTACCTATAAACTTTTACTTAGATGATAATTTATCTAATTGATTGTTTGAAGGGATGGACTGAGGCTTTTCACACATGACGTTTCAACTGAAATCTAAATTTCTTGGCTACAAATAAATATATTGAAAAATTATAAATTACTAGCTACTTCTGCGCGGTTTCATCCACTCTGCTCGGCACCTATTGACCGTAGCGTGATGTCTTATAGACTATTATTTTCCTCGATAAATGGACTATCCAACACAAACATATTTTTTCAAATCGGACTAGTAGTTCTTGAGATTAACCCGTTCAAACAAATAAACGCTTCAGTGTTATCGACAATAATTGGATCAACAATCAACAATCTAAATACCTTAGAGATTCATAATATGTATCGTTCCTTACTTAGTGTAGGTATGTATGTGTAGTTATTGTCTATATAGCTTTTACGCTAAGTCTATTATCCTTTGTCCAGACACTAAGTATGTAGACATTATTATTTTTTGTTTTTTACTTCGTTTTTTGTTTGAGGTTCGAGTAAAATACAATAACACATACTAAATTGGGATGTGAAAATAAAGAGATAAGAAGTGATTATGAGAAGGGTTTTACCACTAAAATTATAACGAAAACAACATGATAAGTACTTAATAGATAATAATTTTAAGTGATTGACACTAAACTCATTTGCAGAACGGATCGTACTTATATCACACATTAATCTACTTTTTCTTTGTTTTTTATTATACGCTACGGCTACGATACTACGCAAGGCTACGGCTACGCTACTACGCAAGGCTACGGCTACGCTTCTATGCTACGCTACTATCCAACGCTACGGTTAGGCCCCAAAACTACGCTACTACTATGCTCTACATTATGTGTTTTTATAAATTTTCACTCACATGACACTCCCTCTCGCCTCACCCGGGCGGGAGAAGTATGTAGATTTAGCTGTGCAATTAAATAATTTGGTACACCCAGGCACATAATTTGGTTACTTTTTTATGAAAAAAAACCCACAATTCTATATATTTTGACATTATCTACAATCTCAATCGGATTAGCTTATGATTAATTAATTAATTTTGGTCACGTTTGATGCATTATCACTTTTGTAAAGACGGCATTGTACAATATCTTACACTCATATTTCTAATAATCGATAATAAAATAAATGGCCTGCCCCGTTGGCCAAGTTGCCGGGCAAGGGGTCTCAGGTTTTCCGGGTCGGGCAAAGTATTAATGCGTTTAAAAAAAATCGCAGTAGTAGCATGGAGTCTGGAAATGTGCCCGGTATATGGCAATAGGCTCACCCCTATTACATGGGACTCACAACATAAATATTGAAAATTGGGTGTTACATTGTACAGTGGCATTAAGTGCTGTAATGTGCACCTCTGCCTACCCTTTCGGGGATAAAAAACTGTGATATATGTTATTTTATGATAAAACAAATTAAAATCAATTACTTGCATGCGTAAAAAATACTTTAATATTTTAAAGTTTTTTTTGTCAATTACCTACCGCAAAAATACTATTCTCAAATTGTCCTATGCGTAAGGTGGTTCTCTGGTATCAGTAGTAAAACGCTTCAATAGAATTTAATGGAATCAAAATTATATGACTCATCTATATCAGTTCAAAAATTCCACCTACCTTAAGAAAGACACAGGCCGGTTTCGAGTTTTAGCGACTGTCTAAAAATAATAAAAAACCAAATTGAATAGGAACTGAATTGTGGAAGAGCCACGCTTCGGCACGAATGGGCCGGCTCGACCGGAGTGATACCACGGCTTCACAGAAACGACGTGAAACAACGCTTGCGTTGTGTGTTGTCGGGGTGAGCGAGGTTACTGGAGGTTATTCTTCCCCAATCTCCTCAATTCCTGAATCCCCAATAATCTTCAAATTCCTAATCCACAAAAGACCGGTAACGCACTTGTAACGCCTCTGGGGTTCCATCCATCCATGGGCGACGCCGATTGCTTACCATCAGGCTGCCAGTTTCCCGGTTCATCCTATAAAAAAAACTGAAGTGCTTTTATATAATAATATTTTGTCGTATAAAGCTGCTTTTAACAATTCATTGACTTGTTACTAATTATTGTTTTTGTTTACATTTACAAGCAGCATAAATACGTACATTAGAACACTTACTTCTTATCTGATAGTGATACTAAGGTTTCGTTGAATAGGGTACACGACTAATTTTTATTTTAATGTCCGTCTGGTAGATTATTTTAAAACATTAGACACGTATTTTTTCTTTTCTCACAGAAACGAATAGTTTCGAAGATATATTGATTTGAAATGTCGCGTGACGTCACTTCTCAGTACATTTTATACTAAGAAATGACGTTTTAGCCCCCACTCCTAAACTTTGTTTCGTTTTATCTAAGTATTGTTTTATTATACGACAAAATAAAAAAATACGTGTCTAATATTTTTTCATTACCTAACTTACGGACTAATTATATTTTTAATTTTCATACCCTGTCATCATCCCCATTCTTCGTTTGATCGATTTCTATTAACCGATTGAATGCACCGATATGAGATACTATAGTAAATACATTGTGTCTCGTGTGGATCCACGTATAGACACACAACGGGTTAATACAAAGAGTGTCTACTAATACGTTTATAGTAAGTACTTCTGAATATTTTAGAACAACCAAAATGGCCCCGAGGTGGACCGATGATGACTTGATAAAAGTATCAGAAAGCTGGTGGATGCTAGTCATTGCGATGTGGAAGGATGGGGGAGGTCTATATTCAGCGGTGGATATCTGGTGTGTGACTGAAAACTGATGGGGATGACGAACCAGAACATTACACTATGACGAGATTTGCGAACCATATCACGCAAGCCACTGATGGCACCCAACATAATATTTTGGGCACGTTATTGATCACAAAATCTGTCCCATGTTATTTTTTTCAGATATTAAACTGTCAAACACCAAGCGGTCACTGGTGACCGCGACCTATTGTTCTTTAATTGTGTCTATAAAACCGGTATTCGACGAGTTAATACTATAGTATGATTATTGTATGTATCGATGTTTCAGTTACACAAATGTTACTTCAATTAGCATGAATGTTGCTTAACGAACTACTAAAAATAATTATTTATTATTTTGATAGCACATGTAGGACCTTAAAATTTTTTTTTTTAGATAAGTGCCATGTAGAAACGTAAAGGATCGCTATCTCTGCACTACGGCATTTCACTTGAACGTTATAAAGTAGTTCAAATTACAAATGCAGCTATTATTACAGTCTAACTCGCGGAATTTTATTTCCAGTAAGCACATGTGAAATCTAAAAAAAAATAGAAGTATTTCAGTATGTGTAGTTTCATGCCTACAGTTTGTAAACAAAGTACTCGTGAACACGTTCGTTAGCACTCGGGAAACGTCAAATCGACTCATGGACCGACGCCGACGAACACCAACGCCAATTAGAATCAGCGTATAACATGACGTCATCATCGCCACGTCACACTTCCCTGGGCACCTAAAATGTATTGCATCGGATTTTAGCGAGTTTCTTAAAACTGTAGCGTATGTATATGTTTACTGAAGTAGATCATATTTTGATTTGAAGGTGAAATACGATCGTGAAAGAATACTCGTATCTATCGAAATCTGCGATTTGTGCCTTAATTTAACAAAGGCAGATAAAGGATAAGCTTTATTTATTAGCTCACATACTTAAAAGCACAAGAATATGATTAAGAAAAAATCAATACCTACACTGATCCTGATACTTTTCATGCACCATTTCTTTTCATCTTCCACAGTGCGAATGGAGTTTTTCAAGATTTTTAGTTAATCATTAAAATTTTAAAAGCGCTCTCTTAGAATCCTACTGGTACTGGAACTAGTAGTGGGTGAACTCTAGAGCTGTTGTTATGGAATAAATTAGTCATAACATAGCGTAAATTTAATTAGCGTAATAATTGCCGCAACCAGGTCGCTTCGTTAATCGCCAAGTCGCCAACTAATGCCGAGTCGTACAACAGTTCTCAAAGAAAGCCGTTACCCCACTCTACTCACTAGATAGTATCAAAAATAAAATGTTCTCCCGCTAAGTTTAGGTTAATAACTAGCGGAATATATTGTTACCTAAAAATCTTGGGTTACTCACGTGAATAAACTGACAATAGCCCTACTAGTTTCGAGTCATAGAGGGGTCGCGGCGATGCCCGAATGTGACGAAGTGTTGCTTTTTGTGATTTTTCGTTAATTTAGTATGCCTCACGATGGTTACTATAAAAACAGGGGAATATATGCCACTGCCAGTTTATTCTAGAATTCACGAGCCTATTGAACAACAATAGGCTTACCCAAAAACATGGCGTGACAATAACTTGCTTTCTTTTTTATTTTAACTTCCAGTTAACTATTCGGCCTGTATATATAATTTACACTAATAATAGTTACTTAATAGTAAAAGTGAAATTGAAAAGAAAGAAGGATTGGTTTTTATTATTATAGCAGTTTATTAATAATATGTCAACATTTTCTTGGTATTATTATTATGATTGATCGTATTTTATTGCTGATTTGTTTACAATTGACCGTTGATCCAGGTCATGAAGGAGGTGACCCTGGCGAAAGCAGCGGGGGAGCCGACTTGGCAACCGCGGGCAGATCCGAAGGAAGTGACACCAATCTGTTGGAGAAGTTCAGATTAATTCTGTATCTTATAATAAATTACTATACAAACAAATTAATACTTATAGAATTTTTTTGTTACTTTTCTAATTAATTCCAAAATACGTACCAAGAGAGGCCTGCTGTTCCTGGTAACAACAAGAGGGCCGCCGGAGTCACCCTGGCATGTGCTCCTGCCACCAGCACCGCTGGTGCAGATGTTGGAGGACTGGATGAGTAGAGGGAAGGAAGCACTACAGACTGCGTTGGTGATAACGGGCAGGGTGACGTGGCTCAGGAACTGGTTGGTACTGATGTTAGCACCTGTACAGTTATAACACTTGTAAATTATTGAGTTCAGGAAAATATAAGGAACCCTTGGAATATGTCAAAATACTTGCCATCACTGGTGCGACCGAATCCAGAAGCGATAGCGTTTTCACCGGCGAAGTTTTCGTTGAGCTGGCTACCGCTGGGCAGAGCGATCAGAGCGATGTTGTCTGTTAATGTAGGAAGTCATAAATTAATTGCACATTTACATAAATCGTATGACTCCTGAATCATTATTAAATATTAAACATTTACGTACTTGAGAGACCAACGTTGGAGGTCAGTCTGATCATGGCAACGTCATTACGGATCAGGCTGGGGTTCCAGCTTCCGTGCATAATAACGTTGGAGCTTTGAACTCTGGTACCACCGCTGAACAAACGGATGGAGCCAAGAACAATAGTGAATCTCCAGGCCTGGTTCTGGCCATCGAACCAGCAGTGAGCAGCAGTAAGCACACGGTTGGCACGAACCAAAGAACCACCGCACACACCCTGACCACCGGCGAAGTCAGCGAGAAGACCAGCCTGCGCAAAATAATGATGATGATGAATGAAGTAGATAGTACGTAATTTGGGTTACCACGATGAAGGTGTTTAAATAAAAACACTGGTTATTACCTGGTAAGGGAACTGTCCGAGGCTGGAGGCAGAACCACCAACAATTCTGGATGCACTTTCGGCCTCCTCAGCTTTACGGATTTCGTCGGCAAGAGGTTTACCGATCTTAGCCAAGTATCCGTAGGCGGTGATGTCCTCTAGGTCGATGGCATCCTCGACGTTGATGTTTTTAGCGGTGGCCACCGCCGCCAGAGCCAGGAGTGTCAGAGCCAAGAACCTCATGTTGCCGGTATTGATAAATCAATATGTCAAAATATTTCGCTGTGCGTATTTATATTGCAAGTTACTGATAATTTTTGATATTGTATGCTATTCTGATGATTAAATTTTGATAAAAAAAAATTATCCGGTAATACGTTACTGCATAATTTTTGGATTAGAAAACTACAAATTGAGAATTCAGAAAAACCGATGAAACGATGTACCACTTTGATTACACCTGTCCTGTTATAATCAAAATATGTTAATGCCTTTCTAAATGCACCTGATGGACAACACCTGGCAACAAAATGGTAATAATAGTTGATAATAATAATAATGGTGCAATTAGGAGTCTTTAAGATTAATTTCGTCCTTAGCGGAAGCTATTGATCTTGTAACCTCTATATAAAATTATTCTAATATTCAGTTAATATTATTATTATTTGTTTGTTTTTTACATTGAAAATGAGTTTACATTTGACCATTATCTCGAATATGGTAGTACTGGCAAGCAATGATGCGGCCTACGATAGAGCATGCTTGCCCAAAAGTTTAATTAAAAGTATAATGTAAAATTAATTGACAGTTTTACAAAGGAATGGAACGCTTTGCCAGAGTTTGTGTTATCTGAAGGAAGGGTACAACCTAGGTGTCTTCAAGTTTCGAGTTAATAGGTTGATTAGCAACCTGATGGGCAGGCTAGATAGCAGTCAAACACCAAACCATTACTAATAAAAAATGATCTATCTAGGTATATGTACGTAATGTTCCGTTACTGGTTGTTCTGTTGAATTCGGTTCTATTTGGGTATAAGGGTAATATTTATACACCATTGTACATTGCACCGTGTCAAAGGATAAGAAAACTACAACAGTCATGGATAAGAACTTAGAGCACTTTTATAGTGCATTCAAACCCCAACTTAGCCAGTATATAGTTGCAAATCAATCACTTAAACTGTCAAACACCGCAAGGACACCGGTGACCGCAACCTATTGTTCTTTAATTGTGTCTATAATGATGGTACTCCAACGGGGAAATGATTAATGGGGAAATGATTACATTGGATGGGTGAATTTGTTAGTTTATAATTATGTAGTCTGTACCTGATTGATGATGATGAACTGCATATTAAATTTATTTTCTTAGAGTTGTTCTCAAATAAGGTTTTATATATGTTTTTATTGAGAATAAAATTTCTTTAAACCTAAACCTAAAACAAGGAACTGTGCGAGAGCCATGCTTCATCACGAAGGGGCTAGCAACTTTAGTGATACCACAACCTTATACAAAACCGGCATGAAACAACGCTTACGTTGTGATTCGTGTAAATGACGATTCCAGTTACCCAAATCCAGAAACATCCAATCTTCAAATCGCTAATCCTGAAATCACTAATCACCAAAAAGCCGGCAACAAACTTTTAGTGTCAGGTGATCCATCTGCTCGTTGGCCGCCCTATCTCATAAAGGAGTGGGTAGTTATTTTGTTATTTAAATGTCTGTAATTTACCTAAACTTTTCATAACATTTTCATAAAAGTTCATCACATTTGTGTTTTTGATCAAATAAAAAAGATTAAAACAAGTTAAATGTTAAAAATAAATTATCTCTGTCAACCAATAAAATTGATCTTAATGTTTTGTTAAATCGTTAAAATTGTACTTGAAAAGCTTTAGTTACTATTTCTTAGTGTTTCATTTTGTATTTAAACTTATCAATGGGACTGTTCTGGTTTGTATGCGAATAGAATAGGGTAGATGCCTAATTTTTATTTTAATTATTTTAATGTCCGTCTGGTAGATTATTTTAAATCATTAGACACGTATTTTTTATTTTCTTACAGAAACGAATACTTTCGACGATATATTGATTTGAAATGTCACGTGACGTCACTTCTATGTACATTTTATATGTAGAAATTACCTTTTAGCCCCCACTCCTAAACTTTGATTCGTTTTAATTAAGTATTGTTTTATTATACAATAAAATAAAAAAATACGTGTCTAATATTTTTTAATTACCTAACTTACGGACTAATTAGATTTTTAATTTTCATACCCTGTCATCATCCCAATTACTATAAACATAAAACATTTTTATCATCTTTCAAAGTTAACTTTCTAAAAGCACTGGCTCTTATGAAAATCATCATTATCATCATCAACATCATTAACAGCCTGTTCTCGTCAACGGCTGGGCATAGGCCTCCAATTACATGCCACTGAGCTCGATTGAGCTCTACGTTTCCAACCACTACCACCCACTTTACGGATGTCGACACTCCACCTGTCCGGAAGGCGTGCTGCAATACATTTGCCTAGACACGGTCTCCACTCCACTCTCTTATAAAAAAGTCAACATAAAATTAACCAATCAGGGCCTCTAGCCAAAAGCCACTTTAGCGCTTGTCTACAGTGAGAGTAGATATCAAAATGTATGGGGATGACACTGACAAGTGTCAAAATTTACGTCAATTCCATATAATTTGGTTTTCTACTCTACATGTAGACAAGCGCTAAATGGCATTTGGCTAGCACTGCAGGTATTTGTTTCTGCTATAGTTAATTTAGGCCTGATTTGCCATTCCGATATAAATTTTAACTGAGAAATTATTTTGAATATTTGACAATACTTCCATACCAAAAACTGTCAAATGTCAATTTTATTCTCCAATTAAGAATTACTGATGATTGAAAAATCAGCTCTTAGAAGACAACAACTTTTCTTCTTTTCTAGAAAACCCATAGTTATTTCTCTTTTTTCCACAGTCATCATTTTCAATGTCAAGTAAAATGCATTATTATAAAGTTTGAGATTAGACTAAACTGAGTGACATGTTGGATCAGTTGTAGAATATACTGGTGCTTGCGGGACAATGTTAAGCTTTTGTGGATAGCCAGACCAATCGTAAGTATTCACTCGGGCCTAGAAGACCCCCAGGTTATACCCTTCAGGAAACAGACTCTGGCAAAGAAGCACCCCCAACTCCTTAGCAGAACGGAACATTCTGCCAGACAAAATTAAAGTTTTCATTATATCCGCAAAAAAATCTTGTATTATTAACTTTATAAATCTGATTTCATTTTGTATATTTTTAAAATTTCACGATTTTATAGTTTATTTACTAAAAGACTGATTGAATTTAAATAAAAAAAGGTGCTATATGTTACCAAGGCTAAAATGTTGAATAATGTAATAGCATGGAATAAGGGGTTCTAACAAAAACCAAATATCTGATTTCATTAAAACTGCAATATCACCTTTAGTGGGTTGCAGACTTGCAGTAAAAAACAAAGAAACCATAATAAGAAACAAATGTATAGTTGTATAAAATAAAGTTTATTTGCATTATATCAGCGTGTTTTCCATAAGGAAATTTATCGCTAAGTTATTTATAGTTGACCGTTGATCCAGCTGATGAAGGAGGTGACTCTGGCGAAAGCAGCGGGGGAACCGACCTGGCAACCGCGGGCAGATCCGAAGGAAGTGACACCGATCTGTTGAAGAAGTTCAAATTATTACATTATTAATAACATCACTACATAGTATAATACAAAGCCGCTATCCGCCGTCTGTCTTTAAAACTACGCAACGGATTTTGATGCGGTTTTTTTTAAATAGATAGAGTAATTCTTAAGGAAGGTTTATATGTATAATACATGAATATTGAACCCGTGCGAAGCCGGGGCGAATATTTATCACAAACAGCAAATTGATATTAAGTTAAACTTCATGTTTTTACTATTCAACTAAATATGGCATTTGAATTACAAAATACGTACCAAGAGAGGCCTGCTGTTCCTGGTAACAACAAGAGGGCCACCGGAGTCACCCTGGCATGTGCTCCTGCCACCAGCACCGCTGGTGCAGATGTTGGAGTCCTGGACGATCAAGGGGAAGGAAGATCTGCAGACTGCGTTGGTAATAACGGGCAGCGTGACGTGGCTCAGGAACTGGTTGGTACTGATGCCAGCACCTGTACAGTTATAACACTCGTGAATTATCTCGTTCAGAAAAAACTAAGGAACCCTTGAAATATTTCAAAATACTTACCATCACTGGTGCGACCGAATCCAGAAGCGACAGCGTTTTCACCGGCGAAGTTTTCGTTGAGCTGGCTACCGCTGGGCAGAGCGATGAGGGCAATGTTGTCTGTTAACGTAGAAAGTCATAAATTAATTGCACATGTACATAAATCATTTGACTCCTGAATCATTATTAAATATTAAACTTTTACGTACTTGAGAGACCAACGTTGGAGTTCAGTCTGATCATGGCAACGTCATTACGGATCAGGCTGGGGTTCCAGCTTCCGTGCATAACAACGTTGGTGGTTTGAACTCTGGTACCACCGCTGAACAGACGGATGGAGCCAAGAACAACAGTGAATCTCCAGGCCTGGTTCTGGCCATCGAACCAGCAGTGAGCAGCAGTAAGCACACGGTTGGCACGGACCAAAGAACCACCGCACACACCTTGACCACCGGCGAAGTCAGCGAGAAGACCAGCCTGCGCAAAATAATGATGATGATGAATGAAATAGATAGTACGTAATTTGGGTTACCACGATGAAGGTGTTTAAATAAAAACACTGGTTATTACCTGGTAAGGGAACTGTCCGAGGCTGGAGGCAGAACCACCAACAATTCTGGATGCACTTTCGGCCTCCTCCGCTTTACGGATTTCGTCGGCAAGAGGTTTACCAATCTTAGCCAAGTATCCGTAGGCGGTGATGTCCTCTAGGTCGATGGCATCCTCCACGTTGATGTTTTTAGCGGTGGCCACCGCCGCCAGAGCCAGGAGTGTCAGAGCCAAGAACCTCATGTTGCCGGTATTGGTAAATCAATATGATGTACATTTTTCTGTTGCGTATTTATACTGCATCTGTCAGATAAATTAAAGATAATGACACATTAACGTTATGATTATATTATTTACTGATTGCATTATCTGAGCATTATTAGAAAATTTTGGATTATTAGATAAGGCTAAAATTGCGAATAAAACAGTATGTTTTTTATTGTTCACTCATGTAGACTTTCCAAGATTTTCCAAGTCGTTCTTGTAAATATTGGAAATAATATTCGTACCCACAGCATCGTACGATAAAAAGTTCAATCAGGAGTTGTGAAGGATTGTAAATTAATTTAAGGATTCATATACTTTATGGTTGTTGTTGTTTCCTTGTTTCTAAGATATTACAAAAATATTAAAGGGGTAAAGATATAGCAACATAGGAAACTGTAACATTTATTCGTATTTAATATTGTAGCTATAGCTTTTTTACATTGGGTGTAATCAGATTGTAAGTACGTATCAATATAATTTTGTAGTAGTAATTGTTTCAAAAATTGCTTTTGAAAGCGATTTTTGATTTGACTTAAAAGTGGTTACAATTTGTATCATTTAGCTTATGGTTCACAATAGAGCATAATTTACGATTATTGTGTATAATTTACTGATGGTTTGGTGTTGTCTGTTGCAGTCCGTATATCAAGTGGTTACATTAAATTTATTATTGGCATTAAAATGCATTATAGGACACACTCTTAGCTTCTAACAAAAGTAACTACATTTACTTACAAAATAAAATTATTTATACAAAAAAACTAAAAATTTCTTGTCAACGTCAATAATCTGGATCTGCATATCAGCTATAATTTAAAGTCGCATTCTCAGATCACCAATGTATGCAAAAAGGTTACTGGATCCTTGCGTGCTCTCTATCGCTACGATAGCCATGTTGGTGCAAACCTTAGTTTTCCCTATATGCGATTATGCTGATGCCTGCTACTACGACCTGAATGCAGATCTCCTTAATAAGCTTGACCAACTTCTGAATAACGATTCGATTCGTTTTCAACCTGCATAAATATGATCATGTTTCCGCACATCGGCTTCAATTGAAGTGGCTGCCCATGCGTCAGCGCAGGGAGCAAAGGTTGTTTACCACTCTATTCTCCTTTCTTTGTTCACCTTCTTCGCCCAATATCCCATTACTTTCAATACTTATGCGCAATCCATAGCAAAAATCTTGGTTTTTCTCATAACCGTCTTCTCCAATGTCCCATTCATCGAACTGACAAATTTCATTCTTACTTTTTCATACAGACAATTTTGTTGTAGAATGCACTCCCCCTGCTTCCTCTGGATGTAAGGATGATGTCGACTCGTCTAACATATAAGCAGAAAGTATATTATGTATTGTATGTTAGTGTAATATAATTTATCGTGGAAGTAAATAAAGCTTTTTTTATGTATTTCGAGCGTACGACGGTAGGTATAATTATAACTTTTGAGATTCATTTGAGATTCTAAACATATCTGTTCTTAATAAAAACTAGAAACACATTAATGCTTTTTGATAAAAGCGAAAAACCAAGATGGCCTTTATTTTCTTTAGAGTAGTATTATAGCTTCTCAAATACTTTTTTCATTAAAATTGAAAAGGATTATAAATCTCCTTAATTGTTAATTTGTCGTTGTCCCTACAATTCCACCTTCATATCACACGTTTAATCTTAAATATTGATAAAAGGACTCTTAAAAAGTTGATAATAAAATAAATCAATTAGTGAAGAAAATAAATTTAATTGTTCAAAATTATTATCTTATTTGGACAGAATAGTATTAATTCGCTGATAAAAGTTTTAGTTATCGTACACGTGATTTAGAAAATAGACAAAATTATCGAATTGTATATATGTATCTATATTCTGGTGTACCTGAGAGACACCAATGTATCAAGTTACCTGAACTGTCTTCCTTTAATAGATCTTGATTTGATCCGAAAGTATCTTTTTGTTATGGGATAAGATCATCAAATGCCTCCTCTCACCCTGGATGAGGCGTGAGGAAGTGAGAGAGTCTGACACTCTTACTAAATAAAACCACCCCGTTCCAATCGTAACTCATAGCGACTTTATTTACAATCCCGGCGAACCTAGTAGGCTCTGTTAGTGAGTGGTAGTCTGACGGCTCTTTGTTCTTGCTTGAAAACAGTAAATTTATCTCGCAAGTCAAAACCCATTATAACCATCAACACCCAAAATGTCGAAATACTCTTCAGGTGTAACTCTACACACTTCATCATCATTACATCATCTGGCTGCGCCAATGTCAACCTTACTGGCAGACAACGAAACTTAAATCTCACCGTGGATCCAGAAGTGACAAAAGTTTAACGCTTCGATTTAATACCCAAGATTCAAATTACGGAGTTGACTTTTGCTTACTACCAAGTAAATGATTCGTCTGCTTGTTTGCTACCCTATAATTATTATAATAATGGAATCCATACACTTCATCAGTACCGGCTACCTCGTATGAAACATTCATTGGAGTTCAGGTATATCAGAGCGTGCTATTGCCAGGTCTTTGTTAAATGTATATTCTCATAATCAGCCTTTAAAATATCAGCTGGAACAGTAAGGATGGATACAATTGTGTTACTACGACAGTGTTTTTTTGAAGTCAGTTAATTAAAAATCAAAAATACTTTTTATAAATTTTATTGGTATTTCGATAGTATTTTGACCATAACATTTTATTCGAAGGCTTTTGTCATTGTTTACAGTTGGCTGTTGATCCAGCTGATGAAGGAGGTGACTCTGGCGAAAGCAGCGGGGGAACCGACCTGGCAACCTCGGGCAGATCCGAAGGAAGTGACACCGATCTGTGGATTGAAAATCAAAAGTTAAAATCTGTATGTAGACAAGGATAGTTGGCTTAAAAAAGAAACGATATAAAATAATTATTGTATGCCTTTACAAAAAAGTAAGATTGTTTGAAGTAATCATAAATACGTACCAAGAGAGGACTGTTGTTCCTGGTTACAACCAGAGGGCCACCGGAGTCTCCCTGGCAAGTGCTCCTGCCACCAGCGCCGCTGGTACAGATGTTGGAGTCCTGGACGATCAAGGGGAAGGAAGCTCTGCAGACTGCGTTGGTGATCACGGGCAGGGTGACGTGGCTCAGGAACTGGTTGACAGTGATACCAGCACCTGTGTGAAGTTACTTGTAAATAAGTAAGTCCAGGAAACCAATGAATGTAATATTACAATTTTGCTAAAAAAAGACTTGCCATCAACGGTGCGGCCGAACCCAGAAGCAACAGCGTTTTCACCGGCGAAGTTTTCGTTGAGCTGGCTACCGCTGGGCAGAGCGATGACGGCGATGTTGTCTGTTAATGTAGAATGTCATAAATCAATTACATATAAATACAATAGTCTTTGAAAGTGAAATTTTATTATAATATATTTTAATATTTGGTCAGTATTTATATACATACTTGAGAGAGCAACGTTGGAGGTCAACCTGATAACGGCAACGTCGTTACGGATTAGACTGGGGATCCAGCTTCCGTGCATGACAACGTTTGTGCTTTGAACTCTGGTACCGCCGCTGAACAAACGGATGGAGCCAAGAACAACAGTGAATCTCCAGGCCTGGTTCTGGCCATCGAACCAGCAGTGAGCAGCAGTAAGTACACGGTTCGCGCTGATTAAAGAACCACCGCACACACCCTGACCAGCGGCGAAGTCGGCGAGAAGACCAGCCTGCGCAAAGTAATGGTAATAAATAAAGTTTCAACATAGTACAGTGAATAGGATATATCGTTCGAGTTTCTAATTGCAAAACTGATTTTTACCTGGTAGGGGAACTGTCCGAGGCTGGAGGCAGAGCCACCGACAATTCTGGATGCGCTAGCTTCCTCCTCAGCTTTACGGATTTCATCGGCAAGAGGTTTACCGATTTTAGCTAAGTATCCGTAGGCGGTGATGTCCTCCAGGTCGATAACATCCTCAACATGGATGTTTTTAGCGGTGGCCACCGCCGCCAGAGCCAAGAGTGCCAGAGCCAAGAACTTCATGTTGCTGGTATTGATGGATCAATATGCTGTACATTTTTCTCGTCGCCTATTTATACTATAACTTCCAGATAATTTTAAGATATGATTTCTAACAGTTTATGATAATTGATTTCTTATCAAACCTAGTACAATACCTTGTGAAACTATTTGGATTAATAGATTACACAAAAAAAGTTTGAACGAGTTTTTTTTTGGTTAAAAAATATTTTGTCAATAAATGTAAATCGTTTGATAGCCAACAGTGAAAAAAAAACAACAAAATGTACAATCTTTTGTCGTAGTTGGGGCAGTTGAATTTCTTACGTGTCCCAGAAACAATGCCGTTTTGATGAGAAAAAAGATTTGGACTAATGTTATAAGTAAAACTTATGGTAAACGGGACCGTTTACCATAAGTTTTAATCAGGTTCATTCTACCAATCAAAGCAATTCATTTGATATCTACAAGTAATGGAGAGAGTTGTACCAAAAATAGTTTATATTGTATGGTCATCTAGAGGCAGAATAAGCTCAAGTGTATACTAAATAATTATTAGATTGATGTCATCAGGCGGTGGATAAAATTTAATTTCCAAAATTTGACCCAAACAGACAAATACACACATCCTATTGAACCGTTTTACGTATTTACTTTTATACGCTCCTAAGGTATCGGGCCATTAGTACTTTTATTCATTTTTCAATATGACCGAAGTCTTGTCGAACTTTTTGCACGATTATTGCAGTATGGGTCACAGAAAGCTAAGAGCATGCTTGTTTTCTTCAACTTTTCTCTTTGCATAGATCATGGTCAATATAATACATGCAGGAACAAAGAAAATACTTTCACAATGTTTACCCTTTCATGTCATTAATACAATATCCAGCAAACACTTGAAATTAAAGATTATTGTAATTAAAATTATGTTATCTTTTCACATCCTCATCAATTTGTTGTGAGCGTATTTTCCAAGTTAACGAACTACTCATGCTAATTATTCATCGTCTGTTTTGACATTGTGTAGGTATAAATAAAATTGATTATTATAGGCTTGTTTCACTATTGTGGAAAGTTCTTTTTAACTCAACTAACATACTTTATATGGAAGTTATTTGCCAGTTTGAACAATTAAAAACTTGGCAGAGGTTTGCTATGTTTCAGTTATACTTTCAGCCTGATCCACTAAATAGGCTCAAAATAAACTTACACGCATCATTATTATTCAGTTCTTACAGTGTGATAGATGAAGATCCCATTCTGTAAAGAGTACATACTTTCTTAAGGTATGTGCTCTGGCCGTGCAGTGCACTGAGAGGCTCTAGGAGAGACACATATGTCTCCATAGGGAGGTGCCGTAACTGGCGTTGCACTGTGGGGGCTCTGGAGTCTACTAAGAGTACCCGGTGCCTCCTTTAAATGCAGATGGTGGCCACCGGGGAGGTTTTAGTGAGGTAAATATCCCACACTCCCTAGCCTTTTGCTCAAAAAGCTAGGCGCCGTTGGAAGGTTTACCCTGTCAAAAAAAAGGTACGTGCTCTGATGAACATCCGACCAGTAATGTCATATTTATAAATCTTGTGTACCTCACCGATTTAAAGGTGGTTTTTCAAGTTTACTACTATTTCCGTTATGACGAACTGCCTATAGATAAAATTGTGACGGTCATGATTTTTCATAGAAGGTAAATGATAAAATCGATTGTTTTTTTAATAAGTATAATAAATTAATCTAATAGATACTGATTTTTGATAGTCTCGTGTACGTAGTTGTACTTTATGTATGGATAGGCTTTATCTTTAGTAGTTAATATTATGTGATTCCGTGTTTTAATAGATATTTTTACTGCAGTGACCTTAAAGCAGTACAAAGTTTAACATAATTTTTAGTAGACCTTGGTATGATATAGAATATTGTAATAAATATAACAGTTTTAGGGAAAATGAAGTACCTACCTACATAAGTTTTTGAGAAAATTGAATAAATTCTTCATAATCAATATTATTTACTACTACATTTTTTTCTTATTTTTTCTTGGCTTGTCAGTGCATAGGATGAGTTTAATTTTTTAAGACATGTTTTTCACCCTTGAAAATTATTAAATAATTAAAATGTCTTTTTGGCGTTGATTGCGCGATGTTCGCATTCGTTTCATCAAGTCTCATGGGTCATTGTTCATAAGTGCCTTTGTTGTGGTTTAAAACTTATCGATTATCTCGCTGAACAATTACGTGCCTGAGGAAGCCGTAAAACATTAAAATGCAATACATTTTATTTCAGCGATAGTCACTAATTTATACTAATTTGCAACAGTGTTTCGAAATATTAATTTATTTACATGAGTCACTTTCAAAAATACTCCCTAATTCCCGATCCCTAAATTCCCAATGCTTTAAAAGGCCGGCAACGCACTTGTAACTACTATGATATTGTGAGTGTCCATGGGTATTTGTATACCCTCTTATTGTAACCAATTATTATGAGTTAAGTAGTATTGTTTGAGTTTTTATTACGTTTAACGAGAACGAAACGAGACCGCGTCAACTGCTCTGATTGGCCGACTCCAATGAACCAACCAATCAGCGCGCCGAATGCAATCTCATTTCTATGTCGTTGAACGGAAAATAAACTCGTATTAAGCCCTCATATGATCCGTCAGCTCAAAGAAAAATCTCTACAGAACCCTAATTATTAGACGTAACAAAATTCAGTTTATTGGGTTTTTTTAATCTCTAAATAAGACGTACTTACATGATAATTAGTCAGTAAGTAAGCACACTTTAATATTGATTTCTTATCTCCTAATTATTTCGATAACAGCAGTTTTAAACAATTATTGTTTACTTGTACATGTGCAGAAAACTACTAGTAAACGTCGGTCGATGAAAAAAAATCATTCGAATAAAAACTTTTTTTGTTGTAATACCTACAGGTATAATTGAGGCTTGGTCGTTCGCATCATCAGTGTAAACAAGTTAGAGAGACATGAGTTACGTTTTAAATATTATTACCCTGTAAAATATCCCTGTAATAAACCTAATACATGTTATTTTCAGTATTTTTATAGAAAATGTGTATTTATTCTTGAAAACAACAGCTTACTCACTTTAACTAATTATTATTGTGCAGAGCTAACTAGTTCCAAGTCACAATGGGACTCCGTGTCTAAACACACGGTGCTCATGAATAAGGGTCCTGTCGTGACTTGAAACTCTACGCTTTTCTAAACAGTTTGCGTGAGTAAGCCGTTTTGAATTATCGCAATAAGTCCCACAATAGTTATTACAAAAAAACATGTTTTTCAATGAATAGGTGTTTTATCTTATGATATATTTTTGTATTTCTACTTCATTTAATATCAAATATATCAGGCAAGTTTTATCAAATATATCATATATAAATATATAAAACAATATCGTCAAAATAGCCCCTTTGGAAGCTCCCTTTTCATCAAGTTTGTTCACGTATAACTTAGATACGATGAATTAAAATGGTGCGAGACCCATTAGGAAACCTGAAATTAGAGAAGTATCGAAATCTTAAATTGCTAATCCGTTATGACTAAATGTGGAGACAAAAAAAGTTTTATACAATAGAGGACAGTTAAAAACAATCTCACCTAAATCATTCTGGTAAAAAACTAGCCAAGACTCAATGGAGCCGCTTGTTCATCTCTAAAAAGTAATGAAATCTAGACAAAGTCGTGCCAAGTCTAACGTTCGTTACTACGGTTCCTTTATTTCTATAGTTAATGTTGTGTGGCTTGGCCGTTATTGTTAGTTTTGTTTGATGTTTCGTAGTAAGGCATGAATATTAATGGAAATGAAAACTGGATTTGAAATCGACACACACATCGACGGGTGTAGACTGTGAGGGTATTAATAACTATAAAAAGTAAATACTTCAGTAAATACCCTAAATGATTTTACATATGTTAATGCTGAAGTGACTAGAGAAGAGTTTGGAGTATCTATTTAAATATAAACAGTCAAATGATCCGATGCGATGTGTACCTATGTTTTATAATTAGCCACTAAACGTACAACTATTAATAATTGGTCAAGAATTACATTAACTACCTTGTAGTACTGTATTATAAATAAGTATGACTTTCAATAACTATTCATCAGATTGTAATAAAAATAAACATTTACGATGATTCTGTAGCGTAAAATGAATATTGAGTCAAATTGATCAATAGGACCTAAATGCAGATTTGCTATTTCTGTTAAAAACGCCAATTTATTAAATAAATTAAGTACGAACCTATAACGCTACGCATAAATTCTAGACTAACGTGATGACTATGTGCTATTTCATAATACTGTTATTATATGCATTATATATTATGCCCCGAATATGAAATTGTAAGAATTATGGTAAACAATTTTTTTTTCAACGTTTGGCCACTATCTCGCATGGTGGTAAGCAATGATGCGGCCTACGTTGCATAGAGCACATCCGCCCATAAGCAACCTACATATTTACTCGGGCCTTGAAGATACCCATTAGGAAATACAGACTCTGGCAAAGAATTCCACTCCTTAGCCGTTCTTTAGCAGTTAATTTATTTCTCTCTAGTGATTTATTGCTATAGTAGTTTCATAGGCACCAGAATCTAATATAGGCAATTCTTCATGCCATCTTTGATACTTTTGATATCTTCAACTATCTCCACTTCACGTTAATTCAACAAATAAACAGACACACACTTTCGCATTTATAATATTTATTTGCATCCATACTTAAAGAAAATTGCTCATAGACATAATATAGTGCATATAAATTCTTTACTAACTATAGGTACTATTTTACCCGGCTTTGACCGTACTTCGGATTCTTGCTTGCTTCAAACTATCGATTCTAGAAATATTCTTGAAGCTTTTATTTACTCATGTATATTGTATATTTACAATTTAGTACCGAATCAATACACTTCATTAGTACCGGGCTTGGTTAATCTTATCAACGCCTACAAAACAAAATTTAGTTATTTATATTTGGTTGATACGTGTCTTACAGATGACAAAACAGAAGGCGCTTATTTCGTTTCTAGACTATTGTGAGTAAAAAGTACCGAATTTCTCTTGACTGACTCTTGTTGTCCTCATTAATAAATTAGTGATAGATATAGACATTACTATTAATTATCATTGATAACATTGTTGGCAACATTATGATAACATTATGACATTTGAGACTCTATCCTTTGATGTTAAAATATATCCGTACCAAGTTATACCTAATATTAGGTATTTTCGCCACATCTTCTCTAAAGCGCTGTGACTACTGCAAACAAGGATCTACTGGAAATATAATAATAAAAAAAAACATCTAACGTTACAGACCAATGATCGCAGGGACATGAATAACGCTCTTAGAGTCTACAATAACTTGATTACATTAGAAGATATCATTAGAGCAAAAGAAAACTAATTGTTTTTACTCCCTTCGGTGATACAGAACGCAGAATACGTTAAATATTTATTGGCACAAAAAAAATCTCTGATAAATGGTGATGGGAAATGTCCTGAATGAAGTCCTGGACTTGTTTAAATGCGTACTCAGGTATGCATTTATAGGTAGGTAAATAATACTAATAGTAAAGAAACAAAAACAAATCGATTAGTTTTTATTTTTTTTACTTGATTTATGTATGCTATAACTCTTCTGCTTGTACTTACTGTGTGCTGGTTGTTCAGGGCGATTTAACTGTGACACCTACTAATACGTATTTTTCTATACACGCATAGTTCATATATCTCTATACTCTATATTAGTTATACCTATTTGACTCAGGGATAAAATACTATATTATGGCCACCAGAAAATACTATGATAGCTCTTTTACTAAAAATATATTATACTTCACACAAAACAATTGAAGTCTAAAATAATAATAGGTGTGTTTTATTCACGAGTGCACTTCAAATTGTATTCAAACACCAAATGTAGTAAAACATCACCATTGATGGCAGCATTGGCAGTCCAACATTCGTTAGGTTACCTACTTTAAACCCAGTGTTCAGAAATCGGAGCGGAGCGCGGTTCCGGATCTTTGGAATAGTTTGTCCTAACTTTGGTTATAATTTTACATGAAAACATTTCCAAGTCATTTGCAAGACATAATCTATAAACTTTGATTATAAATTCACATTTCATACGGCAGTTCTTATTTTGGTGATCATTTGCTTTTTATTTTGGGTCAACATTGATTTTTTGAAGTCATTTGTTTTCATAGCAAGATTTACATTGTTATAGTTTTAAAATAATATGCAGTTTAAATTCTGGTGACTATTTTCAATGTTTGCTTATTATATTATGTTAAATCAGGTGATTAGTTAAATATAAGCCTTTAACTTATTGCAATAAAAATAATAATAATGCTCCTTTATTTTTGGTACGAGAAATGCACCAATGGGGCATTTGGAGCTACAAGTCACTATATATTTGAGAATTAATACCATGGTTCTCAATAGAGGTTTTATCCCCTTTGAACAGGCCGGCAATAAACTTGTAACTCTTCCGGAGTTGAGGTTGCCCATGAGCGATGCTGATTGACATCAGTTTATTTTGTTAATCGAATGTAAATAAATACTATCATTTAAAACACCAAAAAATATTTTTTGTAGTATATGTTTTCTCCCATACATTCATCAAATACACGTTAGACTAGGTTTGACAAAATTTTATCCCTACGTATACGGATACATGTTGGTACTTAGAACCAATAAATACTAATACAGCATTGTGAGTCGGGTACTCATGACTAGTTAGTAATAAGGAAAAAAAATTGAAAATGAACATAATTTATTACCAAAATTCAATATTTATATACATTAGCCACAGATAAAGTTATTGACCGTTTTTTCATGAGATTGTTACTAATGGATAGAGAGACAGAAATGCTCATAATATAAGCTTGTTTAGAGTTGGCTGTTGATCCAGGAGACGAAAGAGCTGACTCGGGCGAAAGCGGCGGGGGCACCGACTTCGCAACCACGGGCAGATCCGAAGGAGGTAACACCAATCTGTTGAAGAAGTGAAAATTAGTACAATCTTCCTACTAAATTTGTAACGGGTGTGGAGCCCAGTTTTATGATGATATGTTATGTTAATTAATATGTCGTGGTGGCCCGGAGGTTGAAGACACCACTTCCCATGCATGAAGGTGCGGATTCGAAACCTACCAAAGGCAAGTACCAATGTCACTTTTTTCGAGTTACATGTACTTTCTAAGTTTATCTAGACGCCACTGACAAACGGTGAAGGAAAACATCGTGAGGAAACCTGGGCTTATTATTTCTAATTATAAGTTTGTAATCAGCTACAACAGTACAGTTGACGATTTTTTGACAAAACAGGTTGTTTTCAAAATTAAGTTCAAAAATACTTGTTTGGCAGTCAACAGCTAAAACTCGCAAGCCATTCAACGATCAGTAAATAAACCATGTTCAAAATACGTACCAGGACAGGGCTGTCATCTACATTGACAACAAGAGGACCACCGGAGTCACCACGGCATGTGCTCTTGCCACCTTCACCACTGGTACAGATGTTGGAGTCCTGGATGGTCAGGGGGAAGGAAGCTCTGCAGAGTGCGTTGGAGATTACAGGTAGCTCGACGTGGCTAAGGACCTGGTTGACTGAGACTCCGACATCTAAGAGCACACGTGTTAGTTAGTAATATATGCTACCAAATTTGTTAATAGAAAAATATTTCAAAATACCAAAAAAAAACTTACTGTCGCTGGTGCGACCAAATCCAGAGGCGACGGCGATTTTACCTTCGAAGCTTTCATTGACCAAGTCACCGCTTGGGATGGCGATGGGAGCGATGACATCTGAAGAAATATTTAAATAATTAGATAAACTATTCGACAAGAAAGTCAAAAATATTTTTATTATCAAGACTCAGTAAATGATGGTGAACCGATATTAATGAAAAACCCTTGAACGATCAACGAGTATGACCTGACGTAACTAGGGTACTAGTTACGTCTACTATCAAAAATGAGGTAAAAGTTGGTGACTACAAAATGTTACTATACGTACCTGACAAGGCAACGTTAGAGCCCAGTCTAATTACGGCAATATCATTGCGGATCCAGCTAGGGTTCCAGCCCCAGTGCATAACAACATTGCTGCTGACGATTCTTTCACCACCACTGAACAGACGGATTGAGCCGAGGACCACGGTGAATCTGAAGGCCTGGTCAATACCATCAAACCAGCAGTGAGCAGCAGTAAGCACACGGTTGGCGCTGATCAAAGAACCACCGCACACACCCTGACCAATCCAGAAGTCGGCGAGAAGACCAGCCTGCGCAAAATTAAATATTACATATTATACATTTATTTTTCTAATTAAATTAGTACCTACTGGAATGTGTTCTCACTTCATGTACTAATTAATACCAGGCAATTATTGTTTAGTTTTCTTAATAGAGGTAAATCAATACTCATTTTTACCTGGTAGGGGAATTGTCCGAGCTCGGAGAAGGAACCACCAACAATTCTGGATGAGCTGGCTTCTTCCTCAGCTTTGCGGATTTCATCGGCAAGAGGTTTACCGATCTTGGACAAGTATCCGTAGGCGGTGTTGTCTTCTAGGTCAATGACATCCTCAACGTGGATGTTTTTAGCGGTGGCCACCGCCACCAGAGCAAAGAGTGCTAGAGCCAAGACCTTCATGTTGTCAACTAAGGAAACAAGATGACTTACAATTTTCAGAGTGGAGTATATATACAAAATCTTTCAGATAATTAATTGTAGATATCTATGTTATTAGTTTGATGATAAGTTAATTAGTTTATCAAAGAGTTTTTGTACAGTTAATTGACGTCGGATTAAAAGATTAGACTGGCGAAATGTATTACTTTTAACGTCATTCTTAAAGGTGGAAATCCCTGTCTGTGTATATATACTGAGTGCCCAAAGGGTAAGTACTTGTACTTGGCACTGGTATAAGAACGTTAGGAATTTAACTCAATCTGAGGTACTTCAAACGTCTCCGGATAATACTCATCTAACAAGTTTCTTCGTATAATTAATTGTCTTATGATTTTGTGTGAAACATTTATCACATTTAGGAACAATTTTGATTTAAATGGAGTTTAAGTAGGTTCTTTTGCTAAGTGGTAAATTTTTTGATATTCTCAAGACATTATTTTGTATATGTATTTCTACGATTTGTATTTGTGTCATTTTTTTTATGCTGAACTATGTGCCTCTTCTCCAAAACGGTTTTATATTTATTACACTATGATGATTCAATTCCTTAACTATTTTCCATTAATCCTCTTCAAATGTCAATTAAATTAACTAAAAAGGTTTTCGTCGTTCTGCCTCCATTTGAATCTACACCTTGGAAGGAACACCTAGCTTCACTGACGGATATACTGCTCGACTGTTCTATATTTTTGGAAGTTTCATAATAACCTGGGTATACCTATAGTCCTATAGTTTAGTTAAAATAAGAACTTTGAATTACTTTGACTTTGGTGTCAAATCATGCTGACAGAAATATACTCGACACTAGTGAAGCAGCCTCAAATCTATCGAGTTTGCCCAATAGGGCCGATGCCGATTCGGAGTCGCGGAGAACCTAACGGGTAACCGGGGCTCCGGCTCGACGTGCAGGAGAAGGAACGGGGTGGTTTTTAGTCAGTAAGAGTCTGACACTCCCTTCCGCCTCACCCAGGCGGGAGGAGTCATTCGATGATATTCCCCCCTTAAAAAAAAATAATCTATCGAGTTTAACTTGGTCTGCCTGCTGGATGTACAGATCTACTAAATCAAGAATTTATGCAACTTGTGAAATTGGTACGAAAATTTATATTTTTAACCTAAGGATTCACAGTACATTGAAATTCCCTGATTGATTTTACTATCAATTTTATCAACGATCTGCTTTGTTATTGATGACTCAAAGATTTGACGTAGACATGTGATATATATATAGGTTTCGGGTTTTTACTCTTCAGGTTTTTTTGGGTACGTAGGTAATAAATGTCTAAAGCCTACTTCCATACTAACGTGCCTACTTAACATAGGTAACCTACTTAATAAAATACATATTAAGCATATATAAGCATAGCATATATGCTTATATATGCTTAATATGTATATTATTACTGCCTCGTTGCCCGAGGGGTCGCAAGTACGACTGCAGGGAAAGGGGTCTCGGGTTCGATTTCCGGGTCGGGCAAAGTATTACTGGGTTTTTTAAAATCTCAGTAGTAGCACGGAGTCTGGAAATGCCCGGTATATGCAATAAGCTCACCCCTATTACACGGGACTCATAACATAAATAGTGAAAAGTTGGTGTTACATTGTTTAGTGGCATTGTGCAAATGCGGTAATCTAATGCATCTCTGCCTACCCCTTCGGGAATAAAAGGCGTGATGTTATGTTATTTTATTACTTTACGTTGCAGAAAGTGTACCTACTTAACAAAATGCACTACTACTACTTAAATGATGACTGCTGATAATGTTAAGCATTAAGTCCAAGTGAAATAGGTACTTATAATGACGCTTTCTCGCTTATTACTCTTAAAACTCACAACTTTTTAAAATTGTGATTTAATAAAAATGCACCATAGCTCATAGCTTTATATCCATGGAAGTATGGATCTAATCAAACAGGGGGCACAGAGGAGGCCATTCTCATACTTTTTGCTTCTAATTCTTATTCTTGTTTCTAATTCTCAATGGCTCAAAAGTAATGGCCAGTTTGCGTTTTGGCCAGTGATTTTTTAATATTTATTTCCCAAAATGGTCATAACATTGAAAACGTGATAAATATCGGTAATAATATATGTTAATTTTTCTTCTAGTAGGTAATTGCACCTGTGGTCAATTTCATCGTTGATACATAGGTTTTAATTTTCGTAGATAAAAGTTTATTACGTTTTTGTAGGAGAGGAAAAAAAGTATGTTTAATAAGACAATGTATTTATTTCAATGTAATATTTTTTTTAAAATATACAAATAAGTAGAGACGGCTATTATACAAAAAAAAAAATGTTGGACATCACTCTTCGTATCCAAAACTGCTCTCTTCTCTTTCTATATTACTAAATACGTTCCATGATCCATTCTATGTAGGAAGTAATTCTGGTGTATACGGATGGCCATCCACTTTCACATCGGCCTATTCCAAATGACGAAAGACCGACCTAAAATTGACACAGAAACAAATAAAAGGAAGTGTAAGGGATGGATTAATGACGGTATCACAAATGTGATCATAACATACGCAAAGTTCGGGAGTGGAAAGGTATCAGCTTAACCGAACAAACATTTTACTTAGCCAGCGACATGGACCAAGTAAAAAAGCTGATGATGATGATAACCTTCTGGACTGTAATCATATATCATATGGGGCATCATATGGATAAGAAGTTCAAATATAATATAATTCAAACGTTGGAAGTTAATATGAAGACTCGTGAAAACTATTAGTGGTACCTAATTTTAGAAAAAAATAATTTATTGTTGGTTTGGCCCCTCGTTATATATTAATATGTAACTATGTAGTAAATAACTAATAACGGTAACTCAAATCACCAGTCTACGACTGCTCGGCAGTTGAAATTGTGCGAGAGACTTAGCTTCAGTTTTTCATGAGGGCAATTCTGGTGATTATTGTATATTTGTAGCTTCTAACATGTGTAATGTAATATGTATTAATATGATCCTTTATTACAAAAATACGAATGTATTTGACAAATATTTACTAATACATACCAAAAAATGCCTTGTATCTCTATACACAACAAGAGGTCCACCAGCGTCCCCCTGACATACGTTGCCGTTGCCGCTTGCACAAATATTTGTAGGTTGGACGAATGAACCAAAAACTTTAGCGCACTCTTCGTTCGTAATGACGGTGAGCTTCACATAATTCAACACACCAGGTATAAAGATGCCATCTATATAATACAGTGAAACATACAGTTATTTATACAAATTATGTGGTACTGAATCTCTTGTAGCAAAATTTTGTATAAATTATTTTTCGAAAATAGTTGCCAACATTACTAGGTAATTTTTTTCTACTTCTACTTCGTTGGCCGAGTGATCAAGTCCAATGTTTGGCAAAGTGGTTCTTTTTTAGGTTTTCGAAAAGTTTAAAATAGTACGGAATTCGAAAGTTCAAATTTATTTTTGGTTTCTTAAAAAAGTGTACACTGTACAGAAAAATCATTTGACAATATGAGTGTCTTACTATTGGAGGTTTGTCCATAACCAGAAGCGAGGGCAGTTTTGCCTTCATACAATTCCTCTTCCATAGATTCTATTGGTAAATACACAGGACTGACAAAAGCTGAAAAAAGAGAGAGAACATTTTATTCTTATAAAATATTATTTATTTAATTGTTGTTCTTCCTTTGATTTGCATTATCTCAATGATTTATCTATTTTAATAGTTAAATAATTAATAACGGAAAATAAAATCAAATTACTCTAAAAATAATCTACTCGCAATAAATGGCTTTAATCTTCAAAAACAAATAACTACAGTTATTTTACTGTAGTTGTATTAAATAAACACTTACCAGTAATAGCAACGATATAATGGAAAGCGACGACAGCAATATCATTTCTAAGTGTAGCGGGATTATAATTTTCATGCAAAGTGAATTCCTCTGTATCAAGTCTTACTCCTGCGATGAATATATTGATTGTACCAAGTACCACGGTGACAGTTGTTACAGATGATACAGCGTCATTAAAAATATGAGCTGCAGTTAAAACTCTTGTTGGAGATATTAAGACTCCACCAGCGATTGACGTCCCGATTGGCAGACGTAAGAGGAGACCAGCCTGGAAAATATTATAACAGACTGTTATATTTTTTAGTTATGTCGGAATACTAAAACGCTGCTCAATTTTAAATCGTGCTTAAGTATAGTTCTATCTCTACAAATTCTTTGTAAAATGACAGAGATGGCACGATATTTGAGCACGACTTAAAATTGAGTAACGTTTCAGTATTCCGGCATTAGATTATACACAGTTCAATCAGATGTATTATTAAATATTGTATATATAATTAATATAATAGAGAGTGTAAACAGAACTCTCACAAAAAAACGCCGACAGGTGATGGTCACAAACGAGTTTTAATTTTATAAAAGTAAGAAATGTATCTTTTATGTAATAATAGTTGTAATCAACTGCTTAAGTCTGATCTTACATGAGTAACACGAAAACAAATCGGACTAAAATTGTAAAAACAATTTCTTTTTGTCAGTGTTTCTGGATCGTTCCGTTTACACCTGTATATAGCCTAGCTACTTCCGAGCGGTTTCACTCGCTCTGCTCGGCGCCTATTAATCGTAGCGTAATGTTTTATAGCCTATAGCCTTCCTCGATAAATGGGCTATCCAACACAGAAATAATTTTTCAAATCGGACCAGTAGTTTTGGAGATTAGCACGTTCAAACAAACAAAAAAACAAACTCTTCAGCTTTATGATATTAGTATAGATAATTACTGCTTAGTTTTTTATGATTGGCAAATGAGCTGACAGATCACTTATCGGTAAGCACACAGTGCCAAAAAACCAGAGGAGTTACAAGTGAGTTGTAGGCTTTTGTGAAAGAATCGGGGAGGACTGGGCAAGCTGTACGGCAATATAATCTAAAAGAAAGATAAGTACCTCTACTTATGTACATGAAAATAAATTACTGTATAACTCTTTGATTGTCCCTACTTATATCTTTAGTATAATGAATGATCATTCGATGATTTTCCCCCCTTAAAAAAAAAAAAGTATAATGAATGATATACACCGTGAAATATGTTTCGTTTTTGTCTCGAAGTAAAATGGTTCTGTCTTGGTAATAAAATAGTTTTAAATAGAAATAATATGTTTAAAACAAAAAATAACTATTAAACTATTACAAAAATCATTCTTCGGAAGCGCATACAAACTCATAGTACTTAGATTATCAAAATAGCACACCATGTAATACTCGAAGACGTATGTCTCGTTGGGTGGGATGTGCGTGATATACTTTACGTTTAGGGTTTTGTGTGCGTATTTCCATGAAAAAAAAAACTGAAACATAATGACATCTTTTTTTTTCGTTTTTGATAGTAGGTACTCCTTATGGCAAGTTGTTTTGCCACGGGACTACCTCTATAACGCAAAATTCTACAATTATATATAGCTAAGTTTTACATAGTGTCTATTTTAGATAGCGAAACATTTAGTTATCTATTCTATTTTTCAAAGATAACAGGCACGTGTTTGTAACATTGATAAATTAATTTGGTTTCCGTTTTAGAAAAAATATTTGACACAAATCCTGATCCTGATCCATAATACCTGGTGCATTGTAATAAAATTTTATGTCAATTCCCTTCTGTCATAGTTATCCTGTCTTAAGTTTTCAATATGCCAATCAATGTTAAATAATTATCTGCTATCTTTTGTTTCATACTGATGTAGAATATATCTTTCTATTAAATTTGGTGTTCAGTGCATAGCTGTGTTCACTTATAGGAGAATTGAAAATAATAAACTGAATTTCTGAATTGAACTGAAATTGGAACTGAATCGTATGTGGCATGAAATATATTTTTCCTTTAATTTGTCTTTTGTCCACATGAAAGATAAATAAAAATGTTTACAAAGGCAATTGAACGAACTAACCTGATACGGAAACTTTTCTAAATCAACGACGGATCCACCAATTATTCTAGATGGTTTTAGGTTATCTTCTTCTGATTTACGGATTTCATCAGCTAAAGGTATTCCAATTTTTGTATGATACCCATACGCGGTGTTCTCTTCAAAATCAATAACATCTTCTAGCGTGATGTGTCTTGCAGTGCTTGAAACTGCTAGAGTTAATAGAATCACGCCCAAAAACTTCATGTTGCTTGAAATAAATTCTAGTTACTGAAATAAATAAAATTAATAATCTATCAGACCAGATAAGATTATATTAGATATCTCTCAGTTATTTTATTATGTATCATGTAGTTTTGTCAGATTTTGAGTTCCTTTCAAATAAAAGTCAAATTAAATTTTGAATAACATTTTCTCGTTTCGGAGATGGATCGCTTGGTAGTCACATTTCCGATATATGCGGATATATGCTTTAATTAATGAACAAGTTGGAGGACTGAGAAATCACAAGTGATATTTGCAAAATATTTAATAAACTGCATTATGCTGCATTCACTGAGAGAAATTTGCAGGTTGATAGTCATAATGAAAGCTTCGCTTAAACGATAAATGATTGCATAGCGCCATCTCTGGATATGTGCTCGAACTTCATTGTATAAAATACGTTCTTGTAAGGAAAAATTCTCAGTATCATTATAGATAGAGTGACAAAGATTCCGATCTGAAGTCGGGAAAAATATTATTATTAAGTTTCTTTGTAATTCTCAAAGTTTACATACGTGGTGCTATGTTTTATATTAATTAGAATATTGCTGTGATGTGTGGTATCAACTATATAATTGTGTGTGTGTGTGTGTTCTGATGATACTAAACCAAAACCATTCATTCAGTCATCAATATACATAATTATAATAAAATTGTAAAAGGTCGGTGTCTCTACATGGAAGATAAATGAGAAAAAAGTTTTTTTTTACTTTTAAAGCAATAACTAATCGGTTTTTGGGTTGTTTTAATGTGTTGCTGTAAGCTTCCCTCAAAATTTTGTGTTTATTTTATTTCAATCCAATGCACAGACAGATAGACAAAGTATTTTAGCATTTATAATGTCTGTCTGTCTCTTCTTCCCACCTAAACCACTGAACCGATTTGGATGAATTTTAGTACAGACATAGTTTGAAACTTGAGAAAGGACATCTGATTGTTTTTATCCCGGGAATTCCACGGGAGCGAGAACTTCCCGAAAATTCCACGAGATCGGGAACTATGTATGTGGGTAAAACCAAAAATCTGGCAGAAGTCACTATTCCATGCGGACGAAGTCGCGGGCAGAAGCTAATTATATAGGTATATAAGTTCATAATGATCTAACAAATCATGGATACCTTAGCCTATACCGAATACCGATAATTGAAATGAAATACTGGAATGTGTATTTTGATTATTTGTGAAAACTTCTTTAAAGTATGTAAATTCTTTATTTCATTTATTCTTTCAATATTACAGTCGTTCATTGATCCAGTCAATATAGTGTGAAACTCTAGCGTATCCAGAAGGAGAACCACCATCGCATCCACCGAGGCTGAATGAAACAACACCAATCTGTAAAATATAAATATTGTATTAAAACTCAGAATATTAACGGCAACTGTAAATATACTTATTTATTTCTTAAGGTTATAAAATGCATAGATAAAACCAAAAAAGGTGAAAAAGAAATGTACTGATGGAGGGTATATGTTCTGTAGTGGAGGAGGTAGACGAAAATCATTATTATCAACAATGAGGTTTTTAATATACGTTTTAAATAGCTTCCATATTTAGAATTTGTATTGTGATTTTTATCCCTTTTAAAAGCTTATTTTGACTGTACATACCACTAATGGGTTGCCATTTCTCTGTATGGCAAGAGGGCCACCAGAGTCACCGCTGCAGATGTTTTTGCCAACAACACTACCCGTGCAGATGATTCCCGGCTGTATTATTGATTCGTAAAATGGGGCGCATTCATCGTTGGAGATCACGGGTAAGTCCACGTAGCTAAATGGCTGGTTTGAAACCACACCACCGACTGTTTAACAAATAGAGTAATTGATTTATAAGTCTATTGAATTCAAAATAGTATTGAAACGATTCTAATAATGTTAAATTTCTTACTTGCAGGATTTAATCCATAACCAGAGGCAATGGCAACTTCACCAACAAAATCTTCTTCGAGCTGAGATCCAGAGGGCAGGGCGATGGGGGCGACGATGCCTGGAGATAAGGTAGATATTAAACATATGTAGTATAAAAAATTATGTTAGTCTTTTGAGCACCTTATCTGACGATAGCGATTATAAAAAACTAAATGCATAACTCAACATAAGTGTTCCAAAACATCAAGTAGGTAAATTATCAATTTCGTTATTTTTTAAATGTTTAGTTATTTTATAATCGCATTACAATTACTATTTTTATTGTTTACAAAGTTTTACTATTACCATTTTGCTTTAAAAAATTATGAATGATTAAATTGAAAAGAATGTAAGTAATTCCATTTATACATATACACTTACTTGAAAATTGAACAGGAGATGGTAAGTTGATGATCGCAATGTCACTTCTAACTACAGAAACGTCATAGTTTTCGTGCAAAATATAGTCGCTACTAATTATTCTTACACCACCAGACATTAGAGTTGTAGTACCAAGAACAACAGTCACACTCAGAACATTTGCTACACCATCATTCAAGTTGTGTGCAGCAGTCAGTATTCTGTTGTTGGAAATTAGAGATGCACTAGCGATACCAGTTCTTGTAGGGTAATGTAACAGTAAGCCGGCCTGAAAAAATAATTAATTGTGATTTTTGACTTGAAGTTATTAAAGAAATTAACTATAGTTAGGCCATTACAAACATCATTTTCATCAAATTGTCATTTTTATCATATTTCTCGCTCACACTCATGCGAATTGTACTGCATTGCCACATTTATTTGATGTGAGAGTTCGCATGATTGTAATTACCCAACTATAACAATTTTTCTCTTTGTGATTAGTTTAATAGAAGAGTACTTCGGACAAGTAGTAACTTGTCCTGATGAAACGCTAACTCTTTGCATATTCATGATAAGTTAACTCACCTGATACGGGAATTGTCCAAGAGCAGCTAACGAACCACCAACGATTCTAGATGGATTCTGTCTGCCTTCCTCTTCAGCAATACGGACTTCGTCAGCCAACGGTATGGCGATCCTCTGGATGTAATTGTACGGAGTGTTCTTTTCTAATTCGATGACATCTTCAAGTGTGATGTGCCTCGCGGAGGCCGCCACTGCTAGAGCCAACAGAGTCACTGCCAAAAACTTCATGTTGCTGTTTCCATTCAATGTGTGCTTATACTTAAACGCCCTGGTTTATATAGAGTAGCAATTCAAGAAGAGATAAGCTTTATTTAGCAGGTTGATAATTATTCATACAGATAAAAATCAACATCAAATTGAATCCCAAAAATACAATTATGTTTTCCCCAGTAATTAATATTCTTCCATAACGTAAGTAAAACAAACGTGGTTTTTTATTATTATCATCAATTTATCGGAGTTCTCGGATAAACCAGTCTAAAACTAAAATTAGTGTAATTATTGCAAATTTTATGTTCTATAACTATAGTAAATTTTGTGTTCTTGAACTATGATGTAAAAAACTGGGGTTCCCAAATATTGGAATGGAGAATCCTTAGACCAGATGAGATGACCAGGGGGCCTAAAAAGGTAACATTGGGTGAATCATTTCTAATATGACAGATTTGATGAATTGTTAGAGAATCACCTAAATCACCATAAAATGGTAACAATAAAATATGAAACATCTTCAATTCATTTCATAACTGAATCATATTAGATGCCGATGTTGCTACATAAGAAATATATAGAGAGAAACCGAACCGTAACTTTACCGGTTTTATTTATCTTGTGTTTTATTATCACTTGAATTAAAAAAATTCGATCCTGAATGTTTTTTAATTATAAGATTTTCTAATATCTATCAAGAAACTAGAAAATCCATTAAAATACAGTGTAAAAACTACATACAGTATTTGATTTTGTTTTTCTTATTTCCTTTTTGCTGGCAATGACTCGTGCTCATAAGTCACGTCAGTCAGTCACTGTCAGAATAACAGTAAATTGAAACTTCATTTAAAAACAAACAAATTTGTTAAAAAATATTAAACTCTTTAACTTAGACATTATCTTATTGGGAAGTAAGTAACAGTAAATAGAGTTCGAGATGTGAATGGAATTCGAGAAGTAAATTGATACAGAAAGGGCTCCTCCCTTACCAAGTCGAAGATTGAACGCTATGGATTTTATCTATTAATAAATAATACACGTTAAAAGGTAAATATAATTATTTATTACTAGCTTATTTGTGTACTAATACCTATCATTAATACCGAGCCAGACACTCAACAACGGCACTACGCCCAAAAACATTGTCAGCCTCGGAATACCGTGGAAAGATGTATCGAAGTACTCAAATTTCGCTGGCGATGTTTAAGTATTGGTTCATCGCAAGATACACTACAGCAGGACAAGTGCATTTGCATGTATTTGTGTTAACTGAAACAATGACATGTTGTTTTATTGTAGCTTACCAGAAACCAGGCAATGATAGTAGCTTTAATATGATAAGTAAGGTAAAATTTGCAACTTAGAAAAATTTTATTTCATTTATCATGTTTCAATTTCAGATGTTCGATATTTTTTTGGACAAGCCTGCCACAACCTTCCTAAACCGCTGCGACTCCTGTAAGCCAGGATCTACAGTAGATGACAACAGAACACTGAAGTCCGGCGCGTCCCAGGGACATAATTAACTGTCTTGGATCCCGCTACGAAATCAGATTCTGATTTGTCAGAAGATATTTTAAGAGGAGAAGAAAAAAACAATAGTTTGCACTTCCCTCGGTTACTTTTAGTTAGTGATTATGAAATAAATGTTTTAAAATTGGTGACTTTATTTTATTGCTGTGAATGATATCTCTATCAGTTGAAATATCTGTCCTCTCTCTCTCTCTCTCTCTCTCTCTCTCTTCATGTTCCAAAAGGTTGTACTATGGCTATAGAACTAAAAATCTAAGGCGAATAAAAAAAACAAAATTTTCAAATCGTCAAATACGTGCTGACGAAAATCTATTTATTTATAAGTCCGTTTCGTAATAGAGAATTAGTATATTCGTTCTTGCACTCTGTATAGGCGTATGCTGAAACACAATTTTAATCATTAATATTTACTATATGTACAGGATCACAATTTATAGTTTTATTTTATAACTTCAGTGTAAAACCTGTTTTATTTTATAACTTCAGGCCTTGCGAGCAATTACCCAACGATTGAATGTTGAGACTTTCTCTATGTTTTTACTGGTGTGTAAACTTCGCTTGCGTACATTGATACTATAATATAGGTAAAGTTGAATGTGTACTGCGCCGTCTACTGGTAAACCTTTATACCATGCGGTTGTCACAACAAGGTGTATTAAACAATTTTAACGCGTATTTGCTTTTATTTCGTTGTGGGATTCAAGACAGTTATTTTTGTTTATGGGGAATCATCAGATTTAATTAATTGTGTCTGTATTAGTTCATTTATTCTATTGTTTGTCCTGGATTGTAGTGTTTGGGCCTATGAGAGTCATTTATCACAAAATTAGATTTAAGAGCTTTTACTCGGCACAGGTTGCAAACAAACTGTTAAATCAATGATTATGAAAAATATTGAACCGATTTAATAAAACTTATACTCATAAGCAACAAAATTGTACAAGTTCAAAAGTACCCCTATACTTATTATACTCTTTGTTCAAAAGGTTAATACGAATATTTTCGAAAAAGAGTTTAGAGAAACAGTATGTGTCAACTTTTTTTTCATACAAATATGACACTTTTTTAACTCGCACTTAAAACAATCAAGGTGGACATATTATGGGGGAACGAAAGCATTAAAAACAAAATAATAAAGACTTCTTTGTTTATCAAATTCTGGTAAACTAAAAACAATAACCTGAATTATCATTAGTAAACTCTGGTAAACTCGAGTAAACCCACTGCAGCTGAATATACAGGGTATCCCTGAAGTCGACAAGCAAATGGCACCAGGTGGTAGGCAAGGTTTTAAGAGCTATCAGCAAAATATTAAAAAAGTTTCAAGTCTTACAGTTTTTAAATTAAAATGAATTACGTGTTATCCACAAAAAAGTACACCCTGTGCCAGTCTTTTGACTCATGTTGCTACAGTTCTTCATTTTTTCGTCTGTATTTTTGCTTATGGAATCACTAGCTGTTGCCCGCGACTTCGTCCGCGTAGATTAATGATTCTAAATTCAACGGCTAAGAAGATTTATACAAACTCTCATTCCCTATTTTATCCCCTTAGGGGTGGAATTTATCAAAATCCTTTCTAAAGAGATACCTATGTCATAGTAACTTTATGCATGCAAAGTCTCAGCCCGATCAATTTAAAACTGGCAAAGTATCATACAAACTTTCACCCCCTATTTTACCCACTTTGGGGTGAGAATGTTCAAAAACCTTTCTAAAGGGACGTTTACGTCATAATATCCATCTGCACGCCGAATTTCAACCCGATCGGTGTAAAACTGACAAAGCTTCATACAAACGTTCATCCCCTATTTTACTCCCTTGGGGGTGGAAATTATCAAAATCCTTTCAAAGCGGATGCTTACGTCATAACATCTATCTGCATGCCAAATTTCAACCTGATCGGATGGTTTAAACTGACAAAGGCTCATATAAACTTTCATCCCCTATTTTACCCACTTGGGGGTGGAAATTATCAAAATCCTTTCACAGCGGATGCCTACGTCATAACATCTATCTGCATGCCAAATTTCAAACCGATCGATTTAAAACTGACAATGTCTCATACAAACTTTCATCCCCTATTTTACCCCCTTGGGGGTGGAAATTATCAAAATCCTTTCACAGCGGATGCTTACGTCATAACATCTATCTGCATGCCAAATTTCAACCCGATCAGTTAAAAACTGACAAAGTTTCATACAAACTTTCATCCCCTTTTTTACCCCCTTGGGGGTGGAAATTATCAAAATCCTTTCTTAGCGGATGCCTACGTCATAACATCTATCTGTATGCCAAATTTTAGCCTAATCTGTTCAGCGGTTTGGGCTGTGCGTTGATAGATCACTATGTCAGTCAGTCAGTCAATCAGTCAATCACCTTTGAATTTTATATATATAGAAGATAAATTCTGGGCCAACTGGTTTAGTTTGGAAAAGAATATCATTTTTGACGAATCCAATATTCTCAATAAACCTTTCACCTTACTTTTAGTGAATTTACTGAAAAAATGTACTGCGCTAGTAGTGACGAATTTCACCAAAGTTGGCGTATTTAATAAGGACTTAAAAATGGTGTACCACTCCCTACATCATTCCTTAAATTCGACATGACATCATCATGTTGCTAAACATGTTGGAAACTATAGTGATGATCTCTTGTTAAATCGCAACGTATTCGCAGCATCCGTCGACAATATTGCTGCTAGAGGAATTAATGTTGTGGATCACATCTTACTAAAGAACATTTGATGTTCAACACCATGTTGCATGGTAATGTGTAGTAAAATCAAGCAAACGTAGCAGCGGGCGGCGCGGTGTCAGCGCGCCCGTGGTGCTTCGTCGGCGTCGTGTACAACGCATGGAGGTGCGAAGGTCACGCCCCATGCACGTTTAACAATCTTATTTGATCAAAAAATATAATTGAGGATCCCTAATTGGGCCACGTGATTACTATTGGTGGTTTATTATTACTGATATTTTTAACAAACGGAATATGATGCACGCAATGTTACTTATCTCCATGCAACTGGAGTTGAACATCAAATATTCTTTAGAGGAACGTGATGCACAAACTTTTTCTTTCAACGACAATATTGCCGACGAATGCTGCTAGTGAAATCATGAGTAGATAGACGATATGGTTTAACAAGAGATCCTCGCTGATTTCCAACGTGTTTCTTTTCTTTTGTTTTTTTTAAACGTTGCCCCACACTAGTATTTTCACCTGTGGGTGCGTTTATAAACATACAAATTCACATACACATCACCCGAAACAACAATCTATGCATCACACAAAGAGTTGTTCCGTGCGGGAATCGAACCCGCGACACGTTGCACGGCAGCCAGTTGCCCAGGCACCACGCCAATCATGCAGTGTTTAGCAACATGAAGGTTTTTAGGTGCGCTTCGATTACACTAGAATTAATTTAATTAAATCCAAATAAACTGTTCGAAACGGAGTTTCGTTGAAAAATATTTATTTGTGTCGAATTTGAGAAATAATGTAGAGAGTGATATACCAATTTAGAATCCTTATTAAATGGTCCAACTTTCGTGATATTTTCCACTACTTAGTAGTTCAGTACAATTTTTTTCAGTACAGTCACTTAAAGTACGGTAAAAGTTGTACGAAGAACACTTGATTCGTCAAAAAACGACATTATTTTCCAAACTTAAGCAGTTGGCTTAGAATTTATGATTCCATAATACATAAACTAAATCGCGGTGACGGGTATAGGTATAGCTACGATTAAATGAAATACGTGTTTACTTTCAAAAATATATTACAGACGTTCATTGATCCAGTCAATGTAGTGTGAAACTCTAGCATATCCAGAAGGAGAACCACCATCGCATCCACCACGTCCGAACGAAACAACGCCGATCTGTGAATAAAATAAACATATTTTGATTTAAAACCAAGAATATTTACAGACGTATAATATTGCTGTCGAGTAATAATAACTATTTACTAAAAATTGGAGTAACAAAAAGATAAATATAGAAAATGTATAATATAAGGCCTATATATAGTAGCATACGGAAATGTACTATCTATAAGACAAAATATATAATGGACTATATTTAGAATAGGCTGAACTAAAGCTTCGATGGGTTAGATTGTGCAGTTTTATGAAAGCTGTTTTTGAGCTTGTTATTACTATAGGTACATACCAAGAGTGGGTTTTCATTCCTCTGTACAGCAAGAGGACCACCAGAGTCACCAGTGCAAATATTTTTGCCAACAACACTGCCTGTGCAAATAATTCCAGGCAGAACAATTGACCCAAAAGCTGAAGCGCATTCATCGTTGGAGATCACAGGCAAGTCTACGTAGCTAAACGGCTGGTTTGGAACTAGACCACCAACTATGTAACAATTAAAGGTTTACAATTTAAATATTTGAGAGACTCATCAAAATATGATTATAATGTAAAAGTTCCTTACTTCCAGGATTATTGCCAAAACCAGAGGCAATAGCAATGTCACCAGCGAAATCCTCTTCGATCTGAGATCCAGAAGGCAGGGCGATGGGAGCGAGGATGCCTGGAGATTAGGATTGCCTTGTGTTATATTCGAACGGTTTGTGTTTGGTTTCCATTTTTATATTCTAGACCAAAAATATGTTTACCATGGAATTTTCTTTCAACACCTTCTTTAGACGTGGTATCATTATTTTAGGTATTTTATCAAACTTTTGCCATTTTAGAAATGAGCTGAGTTGGAAATAATATTTAATATGAACTGAGTTTTCATTTCATTACCATACATCATTTTTCATCTTGTCCGATGAAAAATGTTTGTAACCCAATAAATACTTACTTGAGAATTGAACTAGAGATGGTAAATTGATGATAGCAATGTCACTTCTGAATATGGAAATGTCATAGTTTTCGTGTAAAATATAGTCGGAACTACTTATTCTTACACCACCAGACATTAGAGTGGTAGATCCAAGGACAACAGTCACACTCGGGACAGTTGACCAGCCATCGTTCAAGTTGTGTGCAGCAGTCAATATTCTGTTATTGGAGATTAGAGATGCGCTGGCTATACCATTACCATAAGGTTGATGTAACAATAAACCGGCCTGTAAAAGAAATTCTATGTGACTCATCACTATTTAGGTAGAAAATAATTATTCTTATTCTTGTAGTTGTAGAACATATAACAATAATTACAAGCTGATCAAAATCATTAATATCAATAATATGTATCCAGTACCTACCTGATACGGAAATTGTCCAAGAGCAGCTAACGAACCACCGACAATTCTGGATGGATTTTGTCTGCCGTCCTCTTCAGCAATACGGAGTTCATCAGCTAATGGTATGGCAATAGCTTTGATGTAACCGTACGGAGTGTTCTTTTCTAATTCGATTACATCTTCAAGCGTGATGTGCCTCGCGGAGGCGGCCACTGCTAGAGCTAACAGAATCACTGCCAACAACTTCATGTTACTGTTCACATTAGTTGTGTGCTTGTTAATACTAGTTGATAGACACCTTCGTTTATATAAAGCATCAAATCAAGGAGAGATAAGCTATATTTAGCAAATAGATAATTATTTAGACAGATAAAATCAATATTAAATTAAACCTGAAAATAACAATTTGGAGGGTTTTCCCAAGAATATCATTCTGTTACGTACTAGGTAGGCATAAGATTAATTTTCGGTGACGAAAGTATAGGAATGTTCTGGTAATTATATATTTATTATTTTGACGTAAACATAGTCCTCACTCAAAAGCACGGACCTGCTTTCACTATTATCATTAATTTTATCATAGTTCTTGAATAAACAGTAACATTATTTATTTATTTATTTACACTTTAATGCACACATAATACGGACATAAGGCGGACTTAATGCCATATGGCATTTTCTCCCAGTCAACCTTTGGGTTAAAAGTAAGCTCAGCGAAAATGGGCTTGTGTAATAATTATGCAAAAAAAACAAAATAAATAACTAATAGCAATAATAAATACTGTATAACATAATGTATAAAAATATATAATAAATAAAAAATATGTACATAAATAACTTCATATATATATAATTATAATATAATATAAATTGACGAAGACACGAACTCAGCGTTGTAGCGCCTTTAAATAGACCTCACGAACACTACGTTTAAAAGCCATTTTGTTTGGAGCCATTTTTATACTATGGGGTAGTGCATTCCATAATTTAATTACACTAACTCTGCAGGAGTTAGAAACGAAAGAAGTGTGGTGAGACGGGATCTCTAGAAGCAAGCTTTCAGCTGAACGGAGATTTCGGCTGTGAGAGCTGCCCAAAATCTGAAAGCCAGACTTTAGGTATTCGGGAGCACAAGGATCATTTAGAATAGAGAAGAGCATGCAGAGGGATCTAAGGGATCGCCTCTCACGGATAGGAAGCCATTTAAGCTGAGCGCGAAAGGAAGAGACATGGTCGTACTTACGAAGTCCGAAGATAAAGCGGATACAATTGTTGAGCATTCGATCCAATTTGTTAAGAAGGTCTTGGGATAGGTCAGAGTAACAAACATCAGCATAATCAATCACAGGAAACACAAGAGACCGAACAAGCAGCGCTTTTGTATTTGGTATTTGCATTATAAACCGAACTTAGTAACACTATGCGTACCTATTCTACATTTTAAATGGACTAACCATTTTTGGAATGTTGTATCCTGCCTGGTAGTTGTTATAGTTATTTGAATTTTATATGTTTCATCTCCTACTACATAATATTTTTTGCTTATTTTTGTATTTTTCAATTTAAACACAGTGGTTCTGTGTGGTGTTTTTCAGACTTCATCCCCTCCGTACTTTTGTGGTTCATTTCTAACGTTGAATTTAGGCTAGATGTGTCTTTGCTTTTCCAAAAATAGTTTTCGGGTGTCCATAGGTGGCGCGGATTGTTTACCACTGGGTGAATATCTGATCTTTTGCTGCCCTATCCCATAGAAAAGGCACCTCTGTTGACACGACGTCACACTTTTAAGCCCCAACAGCCCTGTGTCTGACGTCATGTTACGTAATGCTTAGAATGTTGTCTTTACGTGTGGTATCAAATAGACTGATAAATTACGTTATCAAACCATATCTATTCGTATTAAGGCACATACAAAATGAGGACAGAATCAATTATTACCTAATACGAGGTACAGGGTATGGGCCAGTTCCAACTCCATTCTGAAAACTATTGCAGGGAGGTACGATTCACCAATAATACATGGTATTGTGCGAAGATGTATTCCCAACAGTAGAAAAATAGGTACGAAATGGATTGTTCGAAATAAACTTTATTTTATATTTAAAAACATCATTTATTCAATTTATTCTTCATATTTATGTATATTATTACAGACGCGCATTAATCCAGTTGATGTAGTGTGTAACCCTAGCGTATCCAGAAGGAGAACCACCATCGCATCCACCACGGCCGAACGAAACAACACCAATCTGTAAGAAAAATTAAACATTTGATTAAAACCAACAATCTTTTCAAATATGTAGGAACTTACGTATTAAAATATTGATTTGGGCCTTTAAAAAGGAACAGATGAAAATAAATAAATAAAAAACAGTTATAGTTTAATTAATGGTCAATGTCTAGTAGTGGACGAAAATGGTACTTATGATGATTATCAAGATTTCAATATTTCGACAATATTAATCCAAAAATTGTTTAGTTTTTAAGTCGGTTCACCATAAGATTTTATGCATAAGATTCTTAGTACACATACCAACAATGGGTTGCCGCTTCTCTGTAAAGCAAGAGGACCGCCAGAGTCCCCACTGCAAATGTTCTTGCCAACAACACTACCCGTGCAGATAATTCCAGGCTGAATTACTGATCCATAAGATGCGGCGCATTCATTGTTCGTAATTATAGGCAAGTCCACATAGCTAAACGGCTGGTTTGCAATCACACCACCAACTGTGTAACAAAGAAAGGAATATTATTTACAAGTTCAATAATTTATTCATTAAAATAGATATTGATAAAATTATTGTAGAGGTATAATCTAAAATTTCTTACTTGCAGGATTCATTCCAAAACCAGAAGCAATTGCAACTTCACCAACAAAATCTTCTTGGAGCAGAGATCCAGAAGGCAAGGCGATGGGAGCCACGATATCTGTAGATTAGGATGACAGAGTTACTATTGGAACGAATCATATTTTGTTGCTATTGTTATTAGTAAAAATGTAAACAATGCCATTCTTCATGCCAATGATGAGGACGTTTTTGAGGCCTTGTGGTAAAAACACTAAAATATTTTTTTCATTGCATCAAAATCATTTTCATTGTGTCAAAGGATTTGTCGTTTCATTTTCACCTACAACGATTTTATATTTGATAATAAAATAAACCTTAATACATTAAAATAGTTCAATATTATAAAATACAAAAAAAAATGAATCAAATTACACTTACTTGAGAATTGGACAGAAGATGGCAAGTTGATTATAGCAATGTCACTTCTTACTATGGAAATGTCATAATTTTCGTGTAAAACGTAGTTGCTGGAAGTTTGTCTAACACCACCAGACATTAGAGTTGTAGATCCAAGGACAACAGTCACACTCGAGACACTCGATACACCATCATTCAAGTTGTGTGCAGCAGTTAGGATTCTGTTGTTGGAGATTAGAGATGCACTAGCGAGACCAGTTCTAGTAGGGTAATTCAATAGTAAGCCGGCCTGTAAAACAAATTCTTTGTGATATTCGACTTGTAGTAATCAAGTGATGTATTTTATTGTCAGTGATGAAGATTCTCTTATTTGAGCTTGATTGTGTATGTTTTAAGTATCCATTATAAAAAAATTAGGATTAGTACCCACCTGGTATGGGAACTGTCCAAGAACAGCTAATGAACCACCAACGATTCTAGATGGATTCTGGCTGCCTTCCGCCTCAGCTATTCGAACTTTATCAGCATATGGTATGGCGATCCTCTGGATGTAACCGTACGGAGTGTTCTTTTCTAATTCGATGACATCTTCAAGTGTGATGTGCCTCGCTGAGGCGGCCACTGCTAGGGCCAACACAGTCACTGCCAATACCTTCATGCTGCCGTTCACTTTCGTTATGAGCTTATCAATAGATACACCTTCGTTTATATACAGTAGCACATTAACAAGAGATAAGCTACGTTTAGCAGATTGATAATTATTTAGATAGATAAAAATCAATCTTACATGAAAATAAGAATTTGGTTTCTCCACGACGTAGATTTTAGATTAATATACAGTGACGAACGAAGGTAAAATTTCGAGATATTATTTTGACTTAAACATTGCAATCAATCTAAAGCACGATGAACTTAATAATTGGGTTTCTTCGGTAATCAATACAGAATTAGAAATAATGCTAATACATGTTTAAAATGGTAATCAAGATAACTTCATCTAATACACGTATACTTACCCACTCATTCAGTAACATACACACATGTTACTAAATGCTAATAAAAATCTTTATATTTATTCCATTGTGGTGGCATCCAAGACAGTTATGTATGCCCCTGGAATATTTTGGACTTCGGAGCTTTAGTATTGTATTTCGATTGTTTTATTCTGATGTAGGTCTTAGATCCTGGGTTAAATTCGAAACAGTTTTAATAGCTTTTTTATGGGATAAGCCGGTAAACGAGCAGACGGATCACCTGAAGGTAAGTAATCGGCGTCGCATGGACACCTGGAACACCAGAGGCGTTACAAAGGCGTTACCAGCCTTTTAAGGATTAAGAATTTGAGGATTTTGGAGAACCAGAGATTTGGGGAGATTGGGGGAAGAGGGAGGGGGATAATAGCTAGCGGGAAATATGTAGTATGTGTATGGCAATCCACTAATATATTGTCTTTATCAATTAGTCAGTGACAGTTAGTTTGATTTCTTCACAATAAACTTCCTTTTCAATTTATAATATTTTTTAGGATGTTTTCTTTCGATATTGGTATCTTTTTTTTATACCACGACGGTGGCAAGAAAAGCACACGGCCCACCGGATGGTAAGTGGTTACCGTGGCCTATGAACGCTTGCAACACATAGGGCATTACATGCGGCTTGCCGACCCTTTATAAACCTGTTTACTCCTTCTTATAATAATAATATGATTATATATTACTAACTTTTACCCGCGGCTTCGCTCGCGCCACCAAAGGATAAAAAGCCTATGTGACATATATCAATACACGCAGCGCCATCTATACTAATACTTTTGTTCTCCCTTTGGCAATATCAAATTTTTCCGGGATAAAAAGTACCCTATTATTTAATCCGGACTTCTAACTTTACTTCTGCAAACATTTAAAACAATCGGTTAAGTAGTTACGGCGTGAAAGCGGAACAAACAAACAAACTCAGTTTCCGATATATAATCTATATATATAAAAATGAAACCCGTTTCGCGTTGTCACGGCATCACGTGTGAACGGCTGAACCGATTTCGATAATTCGTTTTTTTAAATGTTTGTGGAAGTCCAAGGATGGTTCTTACGGAAAAAAATATTAAGAAAATCTCTCAGAAATATTGAAAACTATACATTTAATTTTGCATATTTTAAAAAACGCGCGTTACGAATGTCAATTTTTTTTTTTTATACGAATGTCAACGTCATTCACAGCCATAGACTATATTAAAAGAGCATCGTTTGTTCGGAAACGTGGTTACTTAATTAAGTTTGTACGGAAACGTGGTTACTTAATTAAATTCTATTGCACTATTTTATATTTTTTTTTAAATAATACAAATAATAAACCTATACAAATTTCGCATATCCTATTTAGTAATCTGTGGTAGTATCTGTTTCCCTAACTTGACATTGGCGTCATTGGCGAATGGCTGAACAGCCAAGCCAGTTAAAAAAAAATCCAGTTTAAATTGAATAGGTACTCATACCTAAGATAGGTCAACTATACAAAATAAAGTAGTGCATCAAAGCTACGCTAAGGCGGTACGAAGTTCGCCGGGTCAGCTAGTATTAAATAAGGATAATTTACCCAAATTAAAATGGATGACAAAATATGGCCAAATATTAAAAAAACAAGGTTAAATATGGTTTTTAATCATTTTTTAATAAATTACAGATGCTCATTAATCCAGTCTACATAGTGCGTAACTCTGGCGTATCCAGCAGGAGAACCGCCGTCGCATACACCACCGCTTCTGAATGAAACGACACCAATCTGGAAGAAAAATTAAATATTTGATCAACGACTGTCTCGTTGGCCGAGCGGTCGCAAGTGCGACTGCCGGGCAAGGGGTCTCGAGTTCGATTCCCAGGTCGGGCAAAGAATTACTAGGTTTTAAAAAAAAATCTCAGTAGTAATACGGAGTCTGGAATTGAGCCTGGTATATGGCAAGAGGCTCACCCCCTATTACATGGGACTCATAACATAAATAGTGAAAAGTGGGTGTTACATTGTACAGTGGCATAATGTGTACCTCTGCCTACCCCTTCGGGAATAAAAGGCGTGATGTTATGTTACGATCAAATCACCCGTAATTTGACAAATACAGATTTTTTATTATTTTACACTTTTATATAAGTTTTCCTTGAAATCGATGATCAAATGGCACTAAGTGATTCGCAGCATTCCTGCAGTTATCAGAATTTAAAAAAATCCAAGTCAAATAAATAGTTTTTAAATTACAATGAGTTATGTGTTATCCATGAAAAAGTACACCTGTGCCAGTCTTTTGATTATTGAAATTTGTCTGATAACTGTAGAAACCTTGCCGATTACCTAGTGTCATTTGATCGTCGACTTCAGGGACATCCTGTATATAAAATTCAATTTTATTGCTTAATCCTAACTTATGGCCTACCATTACGCTTCAGCCTTCATTTTTTTTTAATTTAGTGATTTTATAATACGTACCACTACTGGGCTGTTATTCCTCTGGACGGCAAGAGGACCTCCAGAGTCACCAGTGCAGATGTTTTTGCCGACAACGCTACCCGTACATATAATGCCAGGTAGAATAATTGATCCGTAAGCTTGTTTGCATTCATCGTTTGAGATTACGGGCAAATCCACATAACTGAGGGGCTGGTTTGGAAGCACACCACCATCTAAAAGAAAAAATTAACGTGTTCTACAGAATATTCCGGTTACAGAATTTTAAGAAGATGTAAATAATATTTCCTTACTTCCAGGATTAATTCCAAAACCAGAGGCAATGGCAATTTCCCCAGTGAAGTCGTCACCCAGTTGAGACCCAGAAGGAAGAGCAATAGGACTGAGGTTGCCTTAAAAGTAAAATAAAATGTTAATAATTGAAACATGCTGTTTTTATTTATTAGTTATGTATACAGAATACCAAATAATATTTACTGTAAATCAAAATCTACGTTTTGTTCAAGTCAAACATAAATTCATACTCACTTGAAAATTGAACTGGTGATGGCAAGTTGATGATAGCAATGTCACTTCTGAATACGAAGACGTTGTAATTTTCATGCAAAACATAGTCGCTAGTAGTTTGTCTTACACCATCAGACATTAAAGTAGTAGTTCCAAGGACAACAGTCACACTCGGGACAGTTGACCAGCCATCATTCAAGTTGTGTGCAGCAGTCAATATTCTGTTATTGGAGATCAGAGATGCGCTGGCAAGACCATTGATAGAAGGGTGATGTAAAATTAAGCCGGCCTGTAAAATAAATACTCTCATGCTTATTTTGTAAACACAGAATTAGTCTTGATTTAATAAAAACAATGTACCTCTATTAATATTAAGTATCTACCTGATACGGTAACTGTCCTAGAGCAGCTAATGAACCACCGACAATCCTGGATGGATTCTGTCTGCCTTCCTCCTCAGCTATGCGGACTTCGTCAGCCAACGGTATGGCGATGCTCTTGATGTAACTGTACGGTGTGTTCTTTTCTAATTCAATGACATCTTCAAGCGTGATGTGCCTCGCGGAGGCGGCTACTGCTAGAGCCAACAAAGTTACTATTAAGACCTTCATGTTGTTGTTCATAACGAACTCAGTAATTATTGAAAGACACCTACTTTTATATAGAACACACTTTGGCAAGATAAGTCATATTTTGTGGGCAGATAACTATTAAATATACGTAGATAATTGTCAACATTAAATATTGGAAATGATAAAATAAACCCACCGGTTTTTACACCTGTTCGGTTGATTTGATTAAACTAATCTAGAGAACTAAAAGTAATGGTTTCTACATTGTTTCTTTTTGATGAATTGAATATGCTAAGAAATCGGTGGAAGGTAAGTAAGTAGGTAAGTAACCTACCACCTTTCTTACTTAGACAAGCGAAAAGCGATTGTTACATTATCATCATAACATCATAACATCACGCCTTTTATCCCCAAAGGATACGCAGTTTCACTATTTATGTTATGAGTCCTATGTAATAGGGGGTGAGCCTATTGCTATATACCGGGCACAATTCCAGACCCCGTGCTACTACTGAGATTTTTTTTAAAACCCAGTAACACTTTGCCCGACCCGGGAATCGAACCTGAGACCCCTTGCCCGGCTGTCACACTTGCGACTACTCGGCCAACGAGGCAGTCTATTGTTACATTTATGACGGCGGTGTAAGTTTTTATTTGATAAAATATAATCATTTAGAAAAAATTCACCAAGGTTTGTTACCTCACGCAGTAAACACAGGTTAGTAAGTTATTAAATAAAACCACTTAAATAAATAACTGAACATGAAATTTTATTTTTGTAACGAGTATTTTAAAGACGTTCGTTTATCCAGTCAATGTAGTGGGTGACCCTGGAGTATCCCGCTGGACCTTGAAGTCCACAAAATCTGGGCCCAAATGAAACAACACCAATCTGTTGGAAAAAGTATTCTTTTAGAATTAAATAATTACTTTTTCTTATCTAATAGTAGACGTGATGGTGGTGTAAACGATAACGATCATGGACATTTGTAACACCAGAGGAATTATAAGTTCGTTATTGACCTTTTGGGGATTAGGAATTTGGAGATGGCACCGGTAGCCGATAACTTAGCTTACACGGCGAACCACAACACAGACGTTATTTTTAACGCTGGTTTTCTTTGTCGAAACATGGCTTTCTACGTCTTCGTAGCTCGAACTTGATTTTGTAATATACTAAAAAGTTAAAATCTCGACTTTTCTAATCGAGTTTTAAGATTGGGCACATTTATGACGTAAGTAAACTAAATAGGCCATATTATTCAATACAAAGATATTACACACAGTCGAGGGTGCAACAATCTTACAACTTTTATGTTTGTATTATACATACCAAGAGGGGGGTTTCATTCCTCTCAACAGCAAGAGGACCACCAGAGTCGCCGCTGCAGATATTTTTGTCTGTAATGCCGACTGTGCAGACAACGCCAGGTTGAATAATCGATCCGTAAATTTGTGCGCAGTCATCATTTGACATCACAGGCAAGTCCACGAAGCTTAGTGGCTGATTTACATGAGTACCACCAACTGCGTTACAAGTACATAGGTATTAATGTATGTACATTTTTAGCGCTGTAAATACTTTCGAAGATTCATTAAACACTTAACATAAAAGGTTAAATTACTTAAGTTCGCTTTAAATACTCTAAGCATAAAAGTATCTTACTTGAAGGGTTGTTTCCAAAACCAGAGGCAATGGCAACTTCACCAGCAAAGTCCTCTTCAAGGTGTGAGCCAGAAGGAAGAGCAATAGGAGCGAGGTTACCTGGCGATAAAAATAATACAATGTATTTGGAATATATTGGTGTTATCTATATTTTCAAATTCACTAACAATGCAAAAAACTTTTTGCATTAAGTGTAGGAGAGCCATGCTTCGGCACGAATGGGCCGGCTCGGCCGGAGTGATACCACAGCCTCACAGAAAATCAACGTGAAGCAACGCTTGCATTGTGTTTCGTCGTGTGAGTGAGGTTACCGGAGGCCCAATTACCCTCCCCTTCCCCAATCTCCCCTATCCCTGAATTCCCAACGATCCTAAAACTCCTAATCCCCAAAAAGCCGGTAAAGCACTTGTAACGTCTCTGGTGTTGGTGGTGTCCATGGGCGACGCCGATTGCTTACCATCAGGTGATCCGTCTGCTCGTTAACCGGCTTATGCCATAAAAAAAGACATTCCAATAAAATACTCACTTGAAAATTGAACTGGTGATGGCAACTTGATTATAGCAATGTCACTTCTGAATATGGAAATATCATAATTTTCGTGTAATACAAAGTCATTGGTAGTTTGTCTTACACCATCATCCATTATACTAATGGCTCCAAGGACTACAGTCACGCTTGGAACATTTGATACACCATCGTGTATGTTATGGGCAGCAGTCAGTATTCTGTTATTTGAGATTAGAATTGCACTCGCGATGCCAGTACCAAAGGGCATATGTACTAGAAGTCCAGCCTGCAAATTAAATGTTTTTTATAAGCGGTTATTTAATATTTTAATATTTAAAAAGTAAGTTCGATATAATTACTTGATATGGGAACTGTCCAAGTGCAGCAAATGAACCACCGACGATTCTGGATGAACTTTTGCCATCCTTTTCAGTTATAAGGACTTCATCAACCAATGGTAAGCCCTTGATGTAATCATACGGAGTGTTCTTTTCTAATTCGATGACATCTTCAAGCGTGATGTGCCTCGCACAGGCGGCCACTGCTAGAGCCAACAGAGTTACTACCCAGAACAGCATGTTGTTCTTCACAATGAATTCAATACTTGATGACCGATGGTCGAGGCTATTTATATGAATTTCCGAATATCAAATGACAATTTTTTGTTTGTCTTGATAACAATACACGAGTGAACCCGATCATTACATTTAGAATTCCCCGTGATTATCGATTAAGTAAATGATAATATTCAGTGACTAGTACTTTATCTGTTTTATTTCTCTTTTCTGTGGTTTTACGTAAGTAACGAAAATTTTCCAAGTATTTTATTACGTCACCACAGTTGATCCACCAGATTACTACATGTACCCATCAAGGAAAAGGCTTGTTATTTAAACTACGTAAAGTAAAAATTCATCACAAAATAGATGTCGTGGTAGCCTAGAAATCCCAGCAGCCACTTCACCTTGACCAAGCATGGTTATTTAATAATTTCTTTGTGTATCGACTGGTCGCAAGTGCGACTACCGGGAAAGGGGTCTTGGGTTCGATTTAAAAAAAAAATCTCTGTAGTACCACGGAGTCTGGAATTGTGCCCGGTATAAGGCAATAGGCTCACCCCCTATTACATAAATAGTGAAAAGTGGGTGTTACATTGTACAGTAGCATAATGTACACCACTGCCTACCCCTTCGGGGATAAAAGGCCTGATGTATTGTTATGTTCTTTGTGTATGAAGAGGTAATGACCTTTATATGCATATCATTTCCATCATTCGTCTGTTATTTCCAAAATGTACCCAGGTACCTACCATAAGATCCTTAATATAACAGGTTAGAAGTAGGGGAAGACTTTTTATCAATCTACTAGTTTATTAGATGGTAAGACTTATAACGTATTTTGTTATAGCGCCATTTTAGTGGCGCAGTTATTCATTAGACGCTCGTACTGACAGCTTTACAATTTACATGGAATTTAACTTTACATTTTTACCGATGATAAAACAAAAAAAAACTGAGTTTAAAAAACCGACTTTAAAACCACAAAAACTAAAAACAAACAAAAAGTAAAAATTAAAAAGCAAGAAATAACTATTATTAGTACTGATAGGTTACCCACCCACGTATAGCTTAGAAATCGGTACCATAAGCTCAAACAAAATGATTATAACTTAATGGTCACAATATTGTCAACTGCTTAATATTAGCTATTGAGGTTTTAATAAATAATTTTGTTTAGAACTTATGACGACGACTTCTAAACCTATCAGTGGGTGGGTAACGTATCAGTGCTAATAATAGTTATTTTATGCTTTTAAGTTTTTACTTTTTGTTTGTTTTTAGATTTTGGGTTTTTTGTAAGTTGGTTTTTTTATTTTAACAATAGTATTAGCGCTGCCATTATCAATATTTTCAAGTGTCAAGTGTCCATTTTGTCGGATTAGTGGCGCTGGCTCTATTCTGCACCAACCTTTCCTGAGGGTCTAGCACGAGTTTGTTTTACGTTTTTTTACATAATCACATTTGGCGCTCTGATTGGCCTGTTGCAACAAATCAACAAATAAGAGGGCTAATCGCGGTAACGTTTCGATCTCGTTGAATGTAAAACACACGAACCTCTGCTAGGTATTGCTCTCGTGCGAGATGGTGTGGGCCCAATATTTTACGCTTTTTGCAACAATATTTTTTATATCATATTTATTCCTAGATCTTAAGAATAGTATTTACCATTATTTACATTTATTAACTTTGATAATTTCAATATCAAATAAACATGGGTATCATTGGCGTGTACAATAACATTATTACATTGTATTGTATTTTCGTTATTGAAGGATAATAAAATTAGGATTATGTAATAAAATTATAAATAGGTTTCAAAAATATATTTATTTATTTTACAAGCGTGCGTTTATCCAGTCGACGTAGTTGCTGACTCTAGCGTATCCAGAAGGAGAACCGCCGGAACATCCCGGTGCTCCAAAAGAAACAATACCAATCTGAAAGACAAATAGAATATTTCATTAAAACTAGATAGGATAATTACACTATTTAGAATGTTTATCAATTGAGCACAAGTACAAGCGTTTAATTTTTAAATTATACATACCAAGAGTGGTTTATCATTCCTTTGCACAGCAAGAGGACCACCAGAGTCACCAGTGCAGATATTTTTGCCAACAACACTGCCTGTGCAGACTACGCCAGGCCGAACAATAGATCCATAAAATTGTACACATTCATTGTTCGAGATCACAGGCAAGTCTACGTAGCTTACAGGTTGGTTTGAGATAACACCAACACCACCCACTGTGTTATAAAAATAAAAAAATATTTAGTTTGGACCTTAGTATACGGACCTTCGAAGAAAATACGAACAAAAGTTATAATATTTTTTCCCTTACGTATAGGGTTAATCCCGAAACCAGAGGCAATGCCAACGTCACCAGCGAAGTCCTCTTCAAGTTGAGAGCCAGAAGGTAGGGCGATAGGAGCGAGGACGCCTGGAAATTAGTATGAATTAATATTGATTCGGATTTGACACAATCAAAACTGAAAATTGTCCTTCTAAATCAGGAGGTACAATAAACTAAATAAAATATATACTTACTTGAAAATTCGACTGAAGATGGCAAATTAATGATAGCAATGTCACTTATAAACTGGAAAAGGTTGAAATTTTCATGCAAAACAAAATCGCTAGTGGTAAATCTTACGCCATCACCCAGCAAAGTGGTAGTTCCAAGGACAACGGTTACACTCGGAACATTTGATACACCATCGTTTAAATTGTGAGCAGCAGTTAGTACTCTGTTATTGGAGATAAGAGCTGCGCTGGCAACACCGTTGCCTATTGGTAGATGAATTACTAGTCCAGCCTGCGAAGCAAAGTTTTTATGATTCTCTAATTTGGTTAGAGTTACAATACTATTATTAGTTTTGCCATAATTTACTGAATTTTCAGAAAACATCAAACTGCAACAAATTATTTTGTAGTACCTGGTACGGCAATTGTCCAAGAGCAGCAAATGAACCACCGATGATTCTAGATGGATTCTGTCTGCCTTCCACCTCAGCTATACGGACTTCATCAGCTAACGGTATAGCAATACTCTTGATGTAGTCGTACGGACTGTTCTTTTCTAATTCTATGACATCTTCGAGTGTGATGTGCCTCGCGGAGGCGGCCACTGCTAGAGTCAACAGAGTCACTGCCAAGAACTTCATGTTGTTGTTTACAACAAACTCAATACGTATCAATAGACGGATCCGTTTATATACCGTTTATATGTAGATAAGTATCAATACTGAATTGTAACTGAAAATAACGATTTGTTTTCCCCACGATAAATATACTCGTACCTAAGATAAAGTGAAGTATTAAGTTATTAGGTTTGTTTTGGGATAATTGATTGTTGATCCAAAACATTGACGTGTTTTCTGTTTATATCACTAAATTAGTCTGCTGTCTCGGATAAACCAGTCTGAAATTAGAATTTGCAATGTAATTACCAAAGCCTTTTCTTTTTGAACTTGTGTAATTTGAATTACATGGAATTTGCATTGGCTTTGAATATTTTTTGCAGCTTTGTGATACTTGCAATTTCAACATAATGAAATCTAAAAACGGGCACCTAAGATCGATAAGTAATATAATAAACTACTTGCGATGATTTTCCAACGCCAGAATTTAATTGGAGGAATAATTTTGAATATTTGACAATTCTTCCATACTAAAAACTTACAAATGTCAATTTCCTTCTACAGTTAAGATTTATCCTGTTGATTTAAAAATTGACCCTTAATTTAATAATTTATTTTTTAAAGGCGTCCGTTCATTCAATCGATGTAATGGCTGACACAGGAGTAGCCCGCCGGAATCAGACCTTCACAAAAGAAAGGCCCAAAAGAAAGAACACTAATATGTTTGAGATAGAAAAAATTGTTATTTTTATGACGCCGTATAATATTAATAAAAGTATTATCAAAAAGAGCTATATTTTTCCACAATAATTAGAATACATGACGTTTTATGTATCTAAAAAATTATATTTCTGGTCATGTAGTCCCATCTCCTTCTATTGTGATTCCCTCGGGGTAAAATGAAGCTAATAAATACAAAATCTTAAAATTTACTGTACGAGCTTGGCTATATTTCTTCTAAAAAGTACCTACTTATGAGTCGGTTGATTAGATCATGGTGCTTATAATGTTGGCCTTAACACTTTAAGTTAGTATAACGATCCTTTTGATGCAATCGTACGGAGTGTTTTCTTGTAATTCGATGACACATTCCAGTGTCATGTGCCTTTGCGGAAGCGGCTACTGCTAGAGCAAAACTAATCAGTACTGGGACCTGCATATTACTCAACACAATACTTCCAGGTCAGTAGATATATCTATATATATGGTATTTAACCGCCAGATAATTATCAATTTTATAGATAATTAATAGATGATTATACCTATGCTTCAAAATTTAACTGACAATGCCTCTGATAAATACATTCAGGCGTTTTTTAAACATAGCCCCATACTAGGATTTTCTCCCGTGTAGTGGGTACATTTATAAACATATAATTTCACATACACTTGACACTCAAACCCGAAACAACAATTTGTGGATCACACAAAGCGAGTTGTTCCGTGCGGAAATCGAACCCGCTACACGTTACACGGCAGCCGTTTGCCCAGCCACCCGCACGAACCGTGCTGGTTTTTCCGTGAATATCGTTTAATCACTGATAGTAAATAAAATAAATAGGCTGTAGAATTTCCATAATTATAATTTTATCTTTTTGCACTCGACTAAGAGTATTGTAAAAGAACAGCTCAGGACAGTCATTTGCCATTTTAAGGTCAGTCCATTCGATAGGTGCAAAAGTACTGAAAGTTTAACGTATTAATTTTATTATCAATCGCTAATCATTTTGCCTCATTACTGGTTCTTATCTAGAATATCTTAATATATAAGTGTTTAAATTCTGAGGTATTTTAGTTATATGTTCACTTCTTAATGGTGTCACAGACATCGCTTTTCTTGTTTAGATTTCTTGGAAAAACTATTGTAACGAGTGAAAAGTATAGTTTCGTCATATCGCCAGGTATGCTACAATAAGTTCGTGAGTTTAATATTGCACCAAGAATTCAAAATTCCGTTACTATTTTTTTTATGGCTCTACCGGTAAACGAGTCGACGGATCACCTGATGGTAAGCAATCGGCGTCGCCCATGGACAGTTGGAACACCATAGGCGTTACAAGTGCGTTACCGGCCTTTTGGGGATTACTATTTTTGTATGTTTGTGATAGGGTTGGAATATAATGTTAACCAGATTTAGCTGAATTTCTGTCTTAATGCAGAGTAGCTGTCTGCTGTCTACCCTCCACATCTCACTAATAATCTCAATAGATCATTAAGGAGGAAACATGGGGGTCACCTGGAAACATTTTCGGGAGTTTTGAAAATCGGCAGTTTTGTAAATTTTAATGTGCTCTTTTCGATTTCCATATTGCAGCTTTGTACAGGTGCAGGTTGTACCAAGTCGCACTTGCGTTGCTTCGTTGGCCGAGTGATCGCAAGTGCGTTTGCCCGAGCCGGGAACCGAACTCGAGACGGCTTTCTCGAGTTCGATTCCCGGCTCGGGCAAAGTATTAATGGGTTTTTCATATTTTCAGTAGTAGCACGGAGTTTGGAAATGTGCCCGGTGTACGGCAATACGCTTACCTCCTATTAAATGGAACTCTTAACATAAATAGTGAAATGTGGGTGTTACATTGTACAGTAGCGTGATAAAAGGCGTCGTGTTATGTACTTTTAAACTCTACTTTTCCATTTAATATGTATCTTAAATGCTAATGATGCATTAAGCGTCAAGAATAAAAAAATTGTCAAAATATTTCCCTCCTTCAGTGCGAAAATAAAATAAGATACGGTTTTGTTTATACTGTTTATTAATATTGGTATAATCGGTGCAATAATTATTTACAGTCGTGTATTTATCCAATTTATGTACTCAGTGACTCTCGAGTAAGCAGATGGATTCCCGCCGGCGCAGCCTCCAGGTGCCCCGAATGATACAATACCAATCTGTAAAAAACGACAATTCTATGTTAACCAATCTCAGATTCATTGTATCAATATGGTCATTTATAAAAAAAAATAGTCAATAGTTGAATACCTCCTTCAAGTTTAATAACACTAACCACCGTACTCGGAGTCATTTAATGCTTACTTAAGCCAATCCAAAGCAATTAGTTAAATAGTTACAAAAATAGTAATTATTAAATGTATCCCATTTCTCTGAGCACGGCAGTAACGCTGAAAAACTGAAATGTCACTCAATTTTCCCCCAGGCAGAGGTGTACATTATGCCACTGTACAATGTAACACCCACGTTTTCACTATTTATGTTATAAGTCCCATGTAATAGAGGGTGAGCCTATTGCCATATACCGGGCACAATCCCAGACTCCGTGTTACTACAGAGAATTTTTAAAAAATCCACTATTGCTTTGCCCAACCCGGGAATCGAACCCGAGACCACTCGGCCAATGAGGCAGTCTCAATTTGAAGTCGCGGTTATGTATAGTTCATTCAAATCGTTTTTTTTAATTATATATATGCTCGATATTTAAGTACAATTAAAATTTGAGTAGCCTTTCAGTGTTAAGGTAAGTCAAGAATATTTTATACTTAATTGTAGTTATACGTTTAATCGTAAATTCTAGTGTAAAGAAACTTTTCATATTACCCATATAATAATAAAATAAGTATTAAGTTAAGCGAACTAATTTTGTTGAAGTAATGTTTTGTAACACTCTCTATGCGTAAATATTAAGTATAGTAAACCGTTGAAAGTTTGTACCTACCAAAAGAGGTTTGCCATTTCGCTGAACTGCGAGAGGACCACCTGAGTCACCAGAACAAACATTTTTATCGATGACACTTCCCGTGCACACGATGGAAGGTTGAATAAAGGATCCTAAAACTTGGGCGCAGACATCGTTTGAGATAACTGGCAAGCTCACGTAGCTAAACGGTTGATTCGCAATAACACCTCCAACTAAAAATAGCAATAGTGATTAGTTCGGAGAAACTGTAAAGTATGGAAGATAACAATGAAATAATTTGTTACTTGAAGGATTCATTCCAAATCCTGATACGACAGCATTATCACCAACGAAGTCCTCTTGAAGCTGAGAGCCAGAAGGAAGGGCGATGGGGGCCAGAATACCTGGAAATATATACCATAAATGAGTTATTTTACTAAATTATCATATTAAATTAAAAGATTTCTAGCATGAATGCACTTCGCACTCAAGAATAACATATGAATTATTTCAAATATACTGAACTACCTAGCTGTTGCCCGCGACTTCGTCCGCGTCGAATATGCTTCCTGTTTTATACCATGGAAGCATTTAATTGGCATATCTTATCACCTAAGTCAGCCCATACCCTGCCTGTATACCAAATTTTATCAAAACCCGTTTAGTAATTTCAGCGTGATTTAAGGACAAACAAAGAAACCTTCACATTTCTAGATATTAGGGTGATAGTTACTTACTTGAACTTTGGATTATAAACGGCGAATTGATGATAGCAATATCATTTCTTAGTTGAAAAAGATTATAATTTTCATGCAAAATGAAGTTGTTAGTTGTAAATGTTACTCCATCTCCAAATAGAGTGGTAGTTCCTAGGACCACAGTCACACTTGGGACATTTGAAACGCCATCATGTAAATTGTGTGCAGCAGTTAGTACTCTATTGTTTGAGATTAGAACTGCACTGGCGATACCATTGCCACTAGGTAAGTGTACAATAAGTCCAGCCTGCAAAAAAAATGTTTGAAATGGATTACTTAGAACAGCGATTTTCATTTTTTTTGTCACTCTTCTGTTCTATGAATCTTATTTAAGGCAAAGTGCCTATCAATAGTACTTTACAACTCTTGTTAAGTAATTAAAAAGTTCAGCATATTTTCCGTTTTTTTTATGGCATAAGCCGGTAAACGAGCAGACGCATCACCTGATGGTAAGCAATCGGTGTCGCCCATGGTCACCTGGAACACCAGAGGCGCTACAAGTGTGTTACCGGCCTTTTGAGGATTAGGATCGTTGGGATTCAGGGGTTGGGGAGATTGGGAAAGGGGATTTGGTAATTCGGCCTCCGGTAACCTCACTCACACGACGAAACACAACGCAAGCGTTGCTTCACGTCGGTTTTCTGTGAGTTGTTTTGAGTACTTACGTACCTGATAAGGAAATTGTCCAAGGCCAGCTAATGAGCCACCAACGATTCTAGATGGATTCTGTTTACCTTTCTCCTCAGCTATTAGAACTTTGTTAGCTAGTGGCAGGGCAACGGCGGTGATGTAACCGTACGGAGTGTTCTTTTCTAATTCGATGACATCTTCAAGCGTGATGTGCCTCGCGGAGGCGGCCACTGCTAGAGTCAACACAGTCACTGTAAAGAACTTCATGTTGTTGTTCACAACAAACTCAATACTTAACTTTCGAGGACATAATTTATATAAAACCGAATTTTGTAATAAGCAGATAAGCCCTATTAATGTGAGAGATAATTTATTTAGTTTGATAACCAAAAATAGGACATTGGTTTACCCAGACTGACATAATAAGTGATAATTATAAGATAAGTAATATTGATGCGGATCTGGAAAGAAGAATATAATATATATATAATTCTTCTATACTTCTATCTATATATGTATATAATTCAAAGCTGACTGACTGACTACCTAGATGTTATGACGTATGCATCCGCTAAGAAAGGATTTTGATAATTTCTACCACCAAGGAGGTAAAATAGGGGTTGAAAGTTTGTATAAAACTTTGTTAGTTTTACACCGATCGGGTAGAAATTCGGCGTGCAGGTAGACGTAGATGAAGTGTTATGATATAGACGTCTTCTAAGAAAGAATTTTGATCAATTCCACCTCCAATGGGGTAAAGTAGGGTATGACATTTTGTCAGTTTTACACCGATCGGGTTGAGACTTTGCATGCATAAAGTAACTATCTCATAGGTATCTCCTAAGTAAGGAATTTGATAAATTCCACTCATAAGGGGATAAAATAGGTGATGAGAGTTTGTATAAATCTTTTTAGCCATTGAATCTAGAATCATTGTATCTTTTTGAGTTACATTCGGTAAAACGATAATTTGTGACCTGGGTAATGATATATGATAGTTTCTATCACAGAAGTTCCACGGAAACAGGAACTATGCGTTAATACTCCAGGGTTCTCTATCTCTTAACCACTGAACTTATTTTAGAGAGGTTCGGTATAACAATAGTAGATAGAATATTTTTTAACACTCAAACTATACGGGAACTGTACTGGTAAGATCTCTGGCCCTGCAGGATTATTAATTTTCTGAAACCACGATAAATCATTTCACAATAAATCTTACTTGGGTACTGAATTGATTTTGACGAATTCTGCCATAAGTCATTATTCTACGCGGACGAAATCGCGGACAACAGCTAATATGTTATTTATGAATGTTATATAAGTAAAAAAATAATGCTCCCATTGATATATTGTGAGTTCACATATTAAGCAAAATTATAATAAAATGACCAGAAAACATTTTTTTTTTTAATATTTTCTTCAGAAAAACATAAAAAATAATATGTATGTACATAATAATATGTTCACTTAGCAACTAACAATTACATTTTGTTCATAATAAAGTTTCAGAGGTGTCTGTTGATCCAGCTCATGAAAGATGTGACTCTGGCAAAACCAGACGGTTGACCAGCTTCGCAACCACGGGTCGAGCTAAATGATGTAATACCAATCTGAAAAGAAATAACAGTTTATAAATATTAAAATAAATATCTTTTTTAGTTATTAACAAGTTTGGAGCACATCATTTTTGTAAAGGAAGTTCAACTGTTGAATTGGTTGATGTTTGGCGATTATCTCTCATGATGGTAAGCGGCGATAACTAGTACATACCTAATTGCGCTGTAACACTTAATAAATACACACCCAAAATGTGTTCACAGTTGCCGATTGCTATGTTGCAGCCATATGTGGCAGAAAATAGTACTCACAGCAACACCGCTTGCCATAAAAGTAATAAGTTAAGTTTATAAGTACATACCAAAACTAGTCTGTTGTTTCTTACAATAGCAAGTGGGCCTCCAGAGTCACCAGTGCAAATGCCTCTATTACCAGCGCCACTCGTGCATATATTGGACGATAAAATGGTTGATCCAAAGGATTGAATACATTCATTGTTGGAGATCACAGGTAGAAGGACAAAGCTTAACTGTTGGTTAGCGGGTATTCCTCCAACTAAGGGGAAAAATATAATTTCATGTAAAAGTTATATACATGTTCTAAAGGCAAATAATAATGCATAATGGGAATATTACTTACATTGTGAGGTCAAGCCATATCCTGATGCTATGGCTATTTCACCAACAAAGTTTTCATTGAGGAGAGCACCAGAAGGCAAAGCGATGGGAGAGAGAATGGCTGTGGATAAAAATCGGTAAGATCAGCTTGTATTCGTTAAGTACTACATGAAAAAGAACACAAAGTATATATTGATAAATTAAAGGCAAAACCTTATAGTTAACAATTTTGAAATGATATACCTACGTAACCTACCTGATTTTATTTTAAAAATATTGTTTAAATTTACTTACAAGTAAAGGGAACGGCTTGTGGCAAATTGATGATAGCGATGTCGTTTCTGACTGGAGGTGTCCAGTTATCATGCAAAACAAAGCTTGTGCTGACCAGTCGAGTACCTCCAGTGAATAATGTTATAGAGCCCAAGACAACATTGATTCTCGTCACTGAAAGCACAGCGTCATTTATGTTGTGGGCAGCAGTAAGCACTCTTCTTGCAGAGATAAGTACTGCACTGGCTACAGAAACTCCACGTGGATATTCCGTCAGAAGCCCAACCTGATTATCATAATAGTATTTTTAAGCAACATATTTTACAACAGAATAATTTAGTATCAAAACTTATCAACTCATATTTTAATCAAATAAATAAATATCGTATATCAAGTTTTTACCTGGTAAGGGAACTGTCCAAGTGCCGCATGGGAACCTCCAATAATTCGAGATGGATCATTCAGAGCAGCGTCTTCCTCTATCCGAACTTTATCAGCGAGTGGTTTACCAATCTTTTCAATGTAGCCATACGCTGAATGGCTCTCAAATTCGATGACATCTTCAAGGCTAATATGCCTAGCAGACCCAAGCGCAACTAGAGTCAATAGAACTGCTACAGAGAACTTCATATTGATAAACCGAATAAAATAATAAACGGAATTGCTTTGTAATAATTTTTTATATTCCTACTTTTATCTATGTACATCATTTAGGTTACATAAATATTGATGACAAAACTGATTAGCTGATTGATTGCAGTTATTATTATTATCAGTGCAAAAGGTAAATAATTAATCAAAATTATCGATTAAATCTATTTTAAAATAGGTAATCTTATAGGTAATTTTAAATTGGATGATTGGGTAGCAAGTGAAGGTGTTACTATATGTTAAGTAGCGCAACTTAGTGGGTGATAATTTGCGTAGTAGCTTTAATGCTTTATTAATTTTAAAAAATAAAAATTATAGACTACATAATGTTTGGACATCCACAAAAAGCATAATCATAAATTATGTAGTAGTGTAAGGTCGCACAGCGAGCTATGGAGAGGGCTATGCTCGGAGTCTCTTTGAAGGATCAAATCCGAAACGAAGTGATCCGACAGAGAACCAAAGTTATCGACATAGCCCAAAGGATCAGTAAGCTGAAGTGGCAGTGGGCCGGTCAAATTTGTCGAAGAACCGATAACCGTTAGGGTAAACGTATTCTAGAGTGGAGACCGCGTCTAGGCAAACGCAGTGTAGGGCGCCCTCCAGCTAGGTGGAGTGACGACATCTGCAAGGTAGCTGGCAGTGGTTGGATGAGAAGAGCTGAAGACCGAGCTCAGTGGCGTGCCATTGGAGAGGCCTATGTCCAGCAGTGGATGAACACAGGCTGATGTTGAATTATGTAGTACTTACTATTCTTATAGAGCTCATACAAATAAATCCGTCGATTCATAAAAATAGACCGAAGTTACAACTGACTTAAGGTTTTTAGTAAATAAGGATATATTTTATCACTGGATAAATCCAATGTTATTAGAATAATGTGGCAAACGAGAATAATGGTGATTATAGACACCCGCAACGCTAGCGTTATTTTACGGTTTTCTGTGAGGCGGGACGAGTCGGTCTATTCGTACCAAAGTATGCACTCCCACGTTTAAGATTACGAAAATAAACTGCAAAAATTGGTGGTGACTCGACTAATTATGTCAATAATTTCAAATAAATTAATTGAATAAAAGGTTCTCATAATTTCAACACTGCGTGCAGACTTTTCTTTTGATCATATGAACCTTATCTGTCGGTAAGTTTATAATTCAATTTATTTGAGGTAATCACTACTTATCCGAAGATAAGCCTGACACAAACAATGATTCGGATTCATTAATACTCTTTATCTTAAGATCAAATCAAGGAAATTCCCATACATGCGCTGATGTCAAAAGAAATTGGGTACCCCAATATTTTAATCTCTCCGTTCACTTTACCAAATTACAATTGTGATTAGGATTTAAATATATCTCACATGTTTTTTGGAATAAGCCAGTAAACACGATCGTTGATGATTGCTTAATCATTAGGTTATTAAGGATTACTTAATCAGCGTCGTCCATGGACACCCGGAACACCAGAGGCGTTACACGTGCGTTATCGGCCTTTTGGGGATTATCATTTGAGAATTGTTGGGGATTTAGGGATTGGGGAGATTGTGAAGGGGGGTTAATTGGACCTCCGGTAACCTCACACAACGAAAGACAACGCAAGCGTTGTTTTACGTCCATTTTCTGTGAGGCCGTGGTATGACTCCGGTCGGGCCCTGCCATCCGTGCCAAAGCATGGCTCTCCCACACTTAAATGATATCAGTTCAATCAAATTCAATAAATTCAAAAATATCTGTTGCCATTTGATAAACAAACAAGGTAATATTGATAGGGATATGAATTGTTTTTCTTATTCTAGCCTCCTCCATAATGTATTGTAATATTACAGCTAGTTTTTTATTTCAGTATCATTATAGGAACAAAATACTGACCGTTAAAAATAACTGTCATAAGGAATTAGACTAAAGTATTTAAAGATTTATTTACCAAACAGTTAGATTAAATTCTAAGTACTTATAAAAAAGAAGCACGGAAACCACACTTCTTCTGTATAAAAAGGAGTGGACTGTTACTGGATGTTGTCTATTTTTTCACATGGGACTGAAGATTAAAGGGGTTTTTAAAGCTAAACTAGTGCAGTATAGATCAGAGTGATCACATTGGACAATCTGTGTGTAAAACATACATTTACAACATAGATAAGAGTCCATAAAGAACATACAATGAAAATAATATTATCGCACGTCGAGCATATACCCACGAGGATTCGACTATGTTAAAAAAAGGGAAAATTCATCTAGATCGCGCAGCCAATTTAAGATTAAATCCTAAACTGCAACTGATAAGTCAGCAGCATTGTCGCCTTAATTGTTGATATCCTAATTATACGATTTAATTATATCCCAAAGTAGTCTGTTTAGCGTGGGGATTAGTAGCATCAGTCTTCCAGTTGATGATAATGATGTTAGGTAAGTAAAACCCGTCCATACATCCACACTTTCTTACTAAAATAATAATGTAATATAGATTGGTTTAGATTTATATACCTATTGTAATCTAATCAAATAATCACACCTGGGCGTCATTAATTTAAGCTCCGCCTAAATTTTCTTAAAAACAATTGTCTCTAGGAACATTATGTCTATTTCTAAAGTCTTTAGATCAGGGATCTTTGGAATTTCGTTTCAGTGAACGCTTTACCACTATATTTTAATAAAACAAGGCAGTAGTTTTTTTTCTGTGGGTAGTTTCTTTTTATATAGGTGCTTTCTATCATTTGATACCTATATTTTTTGAGCAAATTGTACTTCTGTAAATCTTTGCTAAGATCATACATGAAATAATTATAAACTAAGATACCATAATATTAATGCCGAATGATTACCTATCTTTCTCTAATATTCCTAATTAGTTAGATAAGTAAAAAAAAACTATTTAAAGAAGCACTGCTGCAGATCTGAAGGACATTTACCATTTTCCCAAGTCTAGTAACGTCGTAACCCATTACACACACACACACACACACATAAAAAACTCATTGACATTTTGGTGCTCCAAACAATTATAAGTGACGTTAGCCTGAATACTGGAAGGTTACTCAATTTTAAGGTATACATAAATATCGCGCCATCTCTGTTATTTCGCCCTGAGGACACGGTGGAACACACAGTGGGGAAATGCCCTGCGTGGGCTGAGCACCGCCGTGCCCTCAGGGAAGTTATCGGCGATGGCGACCTCTCGCGTCCGGGCCTAGTGCAGGTCATGATGCGGAACGAGTGGGACTGGGATGCCGTCTCTTCCTTTTGCGAAGCAGTTATACTAACTAAGGAGGAGCTAAAATATAATACCCTTAATTTGCAGATAATAATTATGTACATTATTGTTTAATACCTATATGAAGTGATGTTGTTGGAATCTAAAACCAATAATATTTTCAGTAGTGAAAACTTAACAATAATTTCAATTAAGAAATCATTAGATAATTAATACAGCGTATCAAGTTATAGTTGAATGCTAAAGATGCAACTTTATGCTGAAAAAGGAATTTAATTACGAACACGCCTAAAAAAATATTACAGCAAATTGATCTAAAGTAAAATGTTTATGTTCGAAAATTTAAAAAAAATAATGTTTAAGAATATTTCCGATTAAGAGCCAATTTTTTTATTTATTAGCGCTTACATTTACCTCTATAATGCAAAAGCAAAATGATGTAAAATATGTGCTTTATTGATATAATGTATTTATTTCGGTAGTTTAATTACTTAACTACATATTTTAGATACTAAATACGTTTTATTAACTTTCGTTTCTTGAAGTGGCTGGCATTACTTTGATTAATTGAAATAAATATTTTTTTCATTGTTTATTGTTATAATTCACAAAAGCGTCTAATTGTCCATTTTATCAAATGTATCTTAATTTAAAGTTAATAATCGTTTTTAGTAGTTGTCATACATATAATTACACTATATAAATACACTTTTATTCATACAAACATTGACAAGTTTAAATATCATGTACCTATGTATGTACTATTTATAATTATTTTTTTATTAAAAATAAATACCAATTAAAGTTTGTAAAATTCAGTCATTTATTAATATCGAACTCTCTTCACTTAAAGTCGGCTCTGGATCCAGCTCATGAAAGAAGTGACTCTCGCGTATGCAGATGGCTCACCTACTTGGCAACCACGCCAGTGTCCGAACGAAGTGATACCAATCTGTTGAAGAAATAATTGGGTAAATAACGATAACTATAGGAATCTACTTCCCTACATATTATGTAAGGAAGTTGTTTCTCGGTTTCTGTAATTCATTATTTCACATTATTTTACACAAAGACATTTTAATATTTTCTAATAATTTTCAGATTACTATTTTTTTATTTACACTTCTTGCAATTGTATACAATGGCAGACTTAATGCCCAGTGGCATTCTCTAACAGTCAACCTTCAGAGAGACACAATAGTACGTGTAAAAGTTCAACACTGTTGCGAGTTATGAACATAAATTGATATGTATATATATATACTTATCTTATTGTTTAGAGATTATCGTATTGTACTAAAACGTACTGATAATGTTCTACATACCAAAACGGGTCGGTTATTTCTAGTGACTGCCAGGGGGCCACCTGAGTCTCCAGTGCAGATGTTTCTACCACCAGCACCACTAGTGCAAATGTTAGTAGAATGGTAGTTTCCGTAAACTCTTGAGCAGTCAGAGTCTGAGATCACTGGTAAATTTACAAAGCTCAAGCGCTGGTTGGCGACCACACCTCCAACTGTATTATAAAGAACAAAATGTTATTGAAGGCTCAGTAAAAGCTATTTAAGAAACAAATGCATAATTTCTCTACTCACTGTCGGCAGTTTTTCCAAAGCCAGAGGCAACTGCAGTGCTACCAACAAAGTTTTCGTTGAGTTGAGAGCCAGAAGGTAAAGCAATGGCAGCAATAGTATCTGAAAAAGTTTTTGTCAATTTGTTTATATTGAACTCGTAAAATCTTGTCCAATTATAAAGAAAGACTTTAAATAGATAATAGGATTTACTTTAAAAACAATATTTTGATTATTTTTCCTTTAAAAATACTTACTTGAAAACCCTACAGCAGAGGGAAGGTTGACCATAGCGATGTCATTCCTAACAGTAGCAGGGTTATAACTTCCATGTAAAACGTAACTGTTTGTGGTTATTCTGGTACCACCGCTGAAGATAGTGGTAGATCCAAGAACAACAGTTACGCTTGTTACGGAAACTACAGCGTCATTAAAATTGTGAGCAGCTGTTAGGACTCTTCTGTTCGATATCAAAACACCACCACCGAAAGGCGTACTGTTTGGTAAATGAAGGAGAAGACCAGCCTGCAAAAAGCATTATTATTATTAATATTATTGTGATGTTCTTAGTAAGCTCAATGAGATTTGAACAAATGTTGACGTAACGGACTGTTACTTTACAGTTACGAGATAGAGTTTATAGAGTTGTTAGAGGATGGGAACCGAATCGAGATAAATCTTTAAAGTTCCACGCTGGAGAAGCTACATCCAAAAGGCAAGCTAAACTTACACGTTAACTTGTAAATAAAACTAAACAACTTTGCTAAAAAACAATTTTTCAAGTTCAAACCTGATAAGGAAACTGCCCTGCAGCAGCAAATGAGCCTCCGACAATTCTACTGGCATCTTGACCCTCCTCCTCAGCTACACGAATTTTTTCAGCTAATGGTAAACCAACTCTGTTGAGGTACCCATACCCACTGTTTTCTTCAAATTCAATGACATCTTCGAGGCTTATGTGCCTTGCGGACGAAACCGCTACCAGTGCAAATAGAGTAACTACAAACCACTTCATGTTGGCTGTATTAATTTATAAGTGGTACCAATAATTTCTGTAGGTCATATTTATATCAAACTTGTAGGCATTATAAATACTGCCATCAAGGGATAAGACCGATAATAGTAATTGTTTATGTCTTGTCTGAAAGCGGAATCATTTTATAATTTTTTTTTGAGCGACCTCCTAGTTGTTCATTTATCTATGTATCCTCCTCCTATTGTTCATTTATCTACGTCTATATCCATATATACTTAAAATAAATTTGGAGAGAGGTCAATTCTGGACATCCCACTAATATTATAACTGTGATAGTTTCTTTTTTTGGATGTTTGTCCGTCAATGACGCTGAATCTACTGGACGTATTTTGATGAACTTTAGTATTCGTGCCGTGCATACCCGGCCTCGACTCCGCGAGGCCGGGTATGCACGGCATTTTCCCCGGGCGAAAAAAAATGTATTGTTTATTTAGTTAGGTCGTTCAGATTAATTTTCAAAACGATTGAAAGGTTCGGGATGAAATTTGGAGCATAATTATTATGGTCTGGAGGCTACTCCAGATTTAATATACCTGTGTAAGGTTACTATTTATACCACGAGACCGCGAGCGAAGCCGCTGGCAAAAAATAGTTTTTTAATTAGTGTTATATGTTTATACACACACCTGTCTAGAATTAAAGAAAGTTCAGATCAAGATCTACTTGTAAGTTTTACATTAAATTTATTTATATCTAGATTTTCCGGAATTCTGAAGCGTAGTAATCGTGAGTGTTTCTGTGATTGAAAAACATAAAATTATTTAGAAACTAGCAGCAAATTCAGACTATAATGTAGCTTATGCTATGAAATTTAAGTCGCTTTATATATTATCTGCTATCAAAATATCAAGCCTTATGTAACAAACAACTTGATTGATGAGTATGTCGTGAGTGATAAATATACCTTCCTTCAATAATCCTAAACTGTTAAGGCAGATAATTATGATAAGATTGGAAGAATATTTTGTTTTTGAAAAGATTATAAAATAATACGAAACCGATAAAGACTCATCATTTACAAATACTACGATAATAATGTATTAATATGATAATAAAAGCTGAGTTTTTCCAATTATTGATGTCCATTCAATCATTTATGTATCATTTTGATTCAGGTTGCGATATTAAAGCTGTTCTTATGGAAATGTAGAAATATGAAATAAAAGTCAAGAACTTTATAATTTTTCTTTTAAAAAAGATGTAGTTAGAGCAGACTCTAATTCTCATTCAGAGAATGAATGCATTCTTTGTTCAATAAATCAAAAGAAGACATAATGTGGCTGCCCCAAGTAGAGGAAGAGGCAAGAAGACGTAGAATATATTAGACTGAGAGAGCCATGCCTTGGCAATAATAGGCAGTTCGACCCGAGTGATTGGACGGACTCTCAGAAAACTAGTCTCAAATTCTTCTTGTCTTAACATTCATAACTTCTTAACATTCATAACATGTCATAACTTCTTATCTTAACATTCCAGATTGTGGTACCGGTAGCCTTCCGAGTATATTTTATTATGTTCAAAATGTTTTTGCTCAATTTTTTTAACATATTAATAATTCCATTCCATATATTTTTGATTGACGAACGAGCACCCAAGACCTGTATACCAAATAAAAATACATTTATTTTTACTGGCCTGTCTCTATGTAATTTGGAGTATTACATTATTATTGTATTAGTATTATTGTTTTCTAAAGCATCATTAGGTACTTGTTCCTTCCATCGCAAAATGAATTTGTCTGTATCTTAATATACCTCAATTTCATTTCTTTCAATGTTAGCATTACATTTTTGAGATTTGTTTATTAGCCTTAAAAATATCACACTTCATAATACCTCTACATGTAGAAACACGCCCAAATAACATGCTCATCTTGTTCAGGAAATCGTGAACTTAATAGTTTATTGTCCAATAAGTTGTAGTTACTTAAAGCAAAGCCAATGCAGACACATTCGTTGAAGATTAGACTGACTAATCGTTTCATTATGATTATAATCTAAAGCTATTCAATCTTCACTTATTATAGTGATACCATTTAATACTCGACTGTTCTTCGTTTTTGTGCGTTTGATAAATTAATTTATTTGTCTACATTCGTCAATTTCATATTTAAATTCGGTGGTTTTCTTGACTTGCTTGAATTTGAATTCTGGTATAGAAACATAAAGAATGATGTGTGGCATGTCAATAAAGATAAAATGAGAAATTAATAAGTAAGGGAAAGGCTGAAGGTACCGACGGTTAGAGAAAAGTTGAAAGGTGGTCGATAGGTGGACAATTATAATTATTGTAGGTATATATTTTACATCTGATGAGAGGGGATCCAAATCAAAGGTACTGTTATAATATAAGGTAAGCGAAAAGGCGTTCTATTGAGCATGTACAAAATGTTCAAAAATAGAACGGTCCATTTGAGTAATATTACACACACATACTATTTTAAAGCGACTAGTGATCAATTGAAGCATATAATATTATAGGATTACGTCTGATAGAGGGGAATTAGATAAAAAGTCATGACATTGACATAACCTCAAGTAGCTTAGGATAAGGCAAGAAAAGGAGTTCACTTTTTTACAGATTTAAATAATATTTTAGGTTACAGGCACTAGGCGTAGGGAGGTATAATTTATATCATATTTTTATACTTATCGCTGTAGATTAAAAGTTTTTTTGAAAAGGTGTCATAATGATTGACGTAAGCAAGGTATCTAATCTGCAATTGTCATATTTTGCATCGTACGATTTGACAAATAATGTTTGCATTATCGTTATCACAATTTTTTTAATTAATGAGAACTTTTTTAATGCCTTGTATCACACATTACACCTAATTATATTACTTCGCAAAAGTTTAGATAGCGGTGCACAGAAATGCGTTAATTTCAATTCGTTCTTTCTTATTTTTCATATTTTTTAAAAAACTTTGCCACACCTTCGGATTTTCTCCTGTGTCGTGGGTGCGTTTACAAACATACACGGTTACATGTACACATGTCACCCAGACCTGGAACAATAATCTGTGGATTAGATAAAGATGTTCCGTGTGGGAATCGAACCCGCGACATGTTGCGCAGCAGTCAGTTGCCCAGCCACCGCACCAACCGTGCAGTCAATCAATTTCTGCGAGTACTTAAGTCCTATATTAGGGGTTCAGCTTATTACCATACACTGCCATGGTCTTATGACCATGATTCATACTGACCCACTGTATCAGACCATTCAGAATTTTCAAAAAGCTACACATACCTACTCTGAATCCGAACTCGATCGCCAACCCATCATGAGCTAGCGTGATGATTAATGCCCAAACCTCTGTGTGAGAGGAAGTCTTTGCTCAGGAATGGACTCTTATAGCTGGACAGATAATGATGATGATAATGATGATGACGACTCTTAATTCCCTCGTATCTTTTTACGTAAGTACAGGTACAGAAAACCAGAGTTTTTTGTAAAAATGTAAATCAATTTTTCCTTAGCAGGCCTGCCTTTAGGTGTACTGACGATATCATTAGAAACTGACTAGGTATGTCTGTGTCTATTTTGCTATTTTCAGTATTAATATAGGTACCGACTAATTCATTAATTATAGTCTGTTGGTTCTGCGCCTTACCTATTTCCGATCGTGTCGGTCTACCGTCCCCTCGGTTTCAGAGAGTGAGGAAACAGAGAGCGCACCTGTGTTTGCGCACACTTGTGCACTATATCTATCTCTAGAATATTTGCATAGTTTGGTTAGTGTAGTTAAACTTGCCACCATGATCGAAATCGATCGTGAGTTTTATATAATAACTAACTTCTGCCCGCGACTTCGTACGCGTAATCCCATTTTTTCCCGTCCCCGTTCGTGATTTTCGGTAAAAAGTAAAAAAAAGTATTGGTTAAAAAGTATCCTATGTCGGTCTCCTGGCTCTAAGCTACCTCCCTACCAATTTTCAGCCAAATCTAATCTGCCGTTCTTGAGTTATAAGTGGTGTAACTAACACGACTTTCTTTTATATATATAGATTACTAATTGACAATCTGTCAAACCACAGTATTTTTGACAATGTAATGTTTTATTTACATTTGTATTATAGCAATAAAATCCGTTACATATTTTATCAGTTCAATACAGGATGATAGAATTAATTGCAGCATTAAAAATTGTCTTTCTTATCAACCCTGGCTCATATCAGGTAAAACCCAATTCGAGTAGCACATTATTATTAACTTAATACTATTTTATGATTGAAATCGCAAACAAAAGAAATATTTCCATCCTTATCACAATTATCTATTTTAACCGTTTTGGGTAATTTTCTTTTGGATTTTATATCAATTTGATGACTATCAATCAATTAAGTAATTCCATTGTGACAGCAAACGGATATCTATAAATATCAGGATGTGATAATTATTTTAGTCTACAAGACCTAGAAATGTCTAGAAGTTACTGTATTCAATATGTGACCTCCATTGTCGCGTACTGCTGTGTCCCCCACTACTGGATTCAACCACCACAATGGCGTCTACTATGCCCCGCCACACCGGAGCTTAAAAATAAGTGCTGCATCTAGCACATTGACTATGCACTATCTTCATCACAGTTGCATACAAGCTTACCGCTCTTCATGGTCTTCTAAATGACTTAAGCAAGGGTTTTTATATTTCATCATTAATTGGTACATGAGCAAGCTGCTTTTCGCAAATCGGCTGTGTTTGATTTCAGCGTTTCATTAGGTATGTGTAGGATTCCAATTTTCGAGGGGGGGGGGGGGGGCAATCATCCAATGTCTGATCCGGCTCGGGTGAAACGAGAGGGAGTATCAGACTCTTACTGACTAAAAACCACCCCGTTTCTAGTCCTGCACTTCGAGCCGGAACCCCGGAAAACAGTCGTTGCTGCCATTCCGCCATGAGATCGCGCCGGAGCCCATTCAGCCAAGCACTAATTTTGCGTGGTAGTGAGGTTTAAAATGCCTTACCCATCTAATTGTATTATTTTGATCACATGCTTAAGCACTAAAGATACATGCAACTTTAGCTAAATGATAAATGGATAAAAGTGGAAGGGAAGCAGAAAAATGCTGGGCAAAGGAGAATGAAAGCATATCTGGGAGAGCAACAGTTGGTACCGCTACAGAATTATTCAAGACTCAATTGAATAACTTTTTCGTCTGATTATTGATAAGGTAGAATTTTAAAATGGGACGACTTACTGATAGGAATGAAATGGAATCACAGGATTTACAGATCACTATTAACACAAAAAATGTAACGCTGAAGCGTAAAAAATCGGCATTAACCAAACTAGTTATCACCTATCAACTACAGCACAATGGTTGGTACTATTACATTATATAATATACATACATACATGTCTTGACAGCACACCAATCTCATAATCAGTCGTCCATTCATAAAATGAAGTTCGTCGCCAGTGATATAAATCGGAATCTGATTGTTTTTATGAATTAAAATTATTTATTTGTTTACTGATTTGGAAAATTATGATAAATGTTTTAAATATGCTTCCAATATATCAGGATCAACTTATCAGTAGGTATCTATTTGTTCAATGATAGCAAAGTACTGAAAGCAAGCAAATATATGGATATCACCATCCTTTCCATAAGAAAAAAAATGTCGTGTACTAGAATTATCTATACTTATAATAAAGTTGTAGAGAGGTCGTGAAATATATTTCCAAAATAACTATCAAGGGGTGACTAGTGATCGATACTAATGCAAAAAATGCAATCAGGAAAATTTTTGTCTGTCTGTCTCTCTGTCTGTCTGTTTGTTTCTTATGGAAACAAAAACTACCCGACGGATTTTAACGAAACTTCGTACAATTATTCTTCATACTCCTGGGTAGGTTATAGTATACTTTTCATCACGCTACAATCAATAGGAGCAGAGTAGTGAAGGCAAATCTTGGGAAAACGGGAGAAGTTAGGTACACCATTTTTAAGCTTCCGTCGCATTAATTCTTTAAGCTACATAAAAATCATGTATAACGGAAATGTTTTACATAAAATGGAGTCGCTGGCAGAAACTAGTTAAATATTAATAAAATATTATTTCCACAACAAAATGGTAACTGAACATAGTTTCTGCATTCTGAATTGTTTCAGGCTCAATGAGAGACCTTACACGCTGATATACGGATTACATTAGAATTTGATAAATTGAAAATACTTTGAAGTTGGAGAATTTCATTGCTTCTGCCCGATGCCCCAGCCAGATGCCACGAGAAAGACGGTTATCATGCGGCCACGAAATCACTTCCCCGAATGTGCTGCGTGTGTGCGAATTTTGTTACATATTTTTTTTGTCTTTGTCTAACCATACAACGTTGCTACCATCCGAGCGTGGGTCCCCACTGAAAATCAGTGCTGGGTAACCTGTATGCCTGGCTTACACTGAGTGGGTGACCCTTTTAGCATAGGCATGTTGTCAGCGTCTCTTTTCTAATTCTTCTGTTTCAATTTTTCAACTCTTATATTTTTATTACTTTCACTGTCACACCTTGATTGTCTTTTTTATTTTTTATTTATGCTGCATCGTGCCAGGTGCTAAATAAATGTTTTTTCTTTTCTTTCTTTCTATTATAACACTTTTTATACTTAATGCCTACAATTAAAAAACGTATCTAATATTTCTAAACAACCTTTGAACGCACAAAATGTTCCCTCATAGATTTATACATATGAAGTTATGATATAGATGGTTGTAATCAGTAAAACAGTATTAACATTAGAAATATCTATTTTTATCAAACTGATAGGTAATTAACAGGTAATTATTTTATCTTCTTTGAAAATCTCTAATACTGGTATTTCCCCAGTTTAGTGTTAAGCTATAGTTATAAATAGACGATAAGCCTATTTTTGGATTGCCGGCTCAAATATACCAGCTATACTTTCACCTTTTTTTAGTAAGCATGCTATGGGATATAACTATTTTTTTACTCTCGCGTTCCCTTCATTTATCATTTGTTTTCCTATAATTATAACAGTTTAAATAAAAAAAAAACTATAGCAAATTAGTTTTATAGACAAATTATTCATATTGAAGGGAACCGAAAAATCATTTTAAATTTTATTAATTGTTTCAATCATTTCCTACATCTTTTTTCTATTGCATTTTTTTCTGGCGACTTTCCTTACATTTTGTTTTAATGCGGTATAGATGTTATGACTGTATTAAAGAAAAATGATACGTAATGTTGTTTTGATATAGTGAAAATCAAAGAATTAATAATATTAGCAATGATAATCTTCTCATCATTATCATTCATGTGGGTTTTACATTGTATTTAATAACGATAAACTGATAATTATATGTCACAAAGAATATAAATATCCACTGCAGGGAGAACTCAATATTCATTACTTACTACCGGCAACATGAAGGTCCTGGCTGTGACTCTATTGGCTCTGGCGGCGCTCGCTTCCGCGAGGAACATTGACCTCGAAGATGTGATCGAGCTTGAAATGATCACCGCATATAACTACCACAGCAAGATTGGTAAGGGTTTGGCCGAGGAGATCCGTGCAGCTGAACAGGAGTCATCCAGAATTGCTGGAGGTTCTACTGCCAGCGCTGGACAATTCCCTTACCAGGTAAAAATTCATAATTCAAGTTTTGGAGACAGTTTAACCAAATCAAAACATTACCTATTAATAAAATTAAATTTCAGGCTGGTCTTATTGCTGACATGGGTTCCTGGGAGAGTGTGTGCGGTGGTTCTCTGCTGAACTCACGAAGGGTCCTCACTGCTGCTCATTGCTGGAACGACGGTCAGAACCAGGCCAGGAGATTCACTGTTGTTCTTGGATCAGTCCGTTTGTTTAGTGGTGGCACCAGGTTGAGTACCACTAGCGTAGCTATGCACGGAAGCTGGAATCCCAACCTTGTCCGTAATGACATCGCCATGATCACTCTTCCCTCTGCCGTCTCTACTTCAAGTAAGTAATATCAAACATTAGGTGTTATATTTTCTGGTGACTTGAATGTGTGAATGTAGTGCACTAATGAAATATCTATTTGTTAACAGGCAGCATCGGTTTCATCGCTCTGCCCTCTGGTAACGAGCTTAACAACCAATTTGCTGGCGCCACCGCTACCGCATCTGGATTCGGTATTAACAGAGACGGTAAGACACTTTTCTTTGTTACTTAAATAACATATTTTATTTGATTTACAATTAGTATCTTTAAAAAATGGTTTTTAAATATTTTAGGTGGAGCTGTCAGCGGATCTTTGTTCCACGTCAACTTACCCGTGATCACCAACGCCGTGTGCCGCAACACCTTCCTCCTCATTCAGTCTTCTAACGTTTGCACAAGTGGTGCCAACGGCAGAAGCACTTGCCGCGGTGACTCCGGTGGTCCTCTTGTCGTGAACAGCGGTGGCAGACGTATCTTAGTATGTATATTTTGAAACTTTATTATTTTTATTGTTTTAAGCATAAAACAAACTTTGAAGTGACAGTATGTTTTGTTTAAATTCCTGGGAAACCGTGCAATTTTATATTGTAATGGCCTATCATATTGTACAACTACACATATTTTATTTTTCAACTTTGTATACTTATTGAAAATATTTTTTTACTACAGATTGGTGTAACCTCCTTTGGACACATCGACGGCTGCACTCGTGGACACCCTGCTGCCTTCGCTAGAGTCACCTCCTACATCAGCTGGATTAACCAACGTCTTTAAATCAATCGAAAATACAATTGAATGATAAATTATGGCTAGCTTTAAAAAATATATATTTATTTAAACTAAAATTTGTTTCAGTTCCTTTCTTTCTTTTAATTCGCCTCAGACATAAATCTTTAACAAAATTATATAAATAAAACGTTCAAACGGTAATTAAAAAAATAATATCGAGTTTCTATTCTTATTTTAATTATGATTGATTTACCAATTGCCATACACAATTTTAGAAACATAATAATGTGTTAATCCAAAAAATACAATTATATGCAATTAAGTGGAGAATCTGATGATGTGTACGTGTCACCAGGTCGACAACAACTTTGTAGTTTCGTAAAAAACTACAAAATCCTTTGATAGTAGGTAGGTACGTTGATACCGGTGCCTGAGCTTACCTGATTTTTTAACGAAATTCCACTCATTATTTATTGTTTTATATACTAACATTCAGTTAAACACTCAATAACAATATTAAGACATTTTGTTTTTGAAACTTACATATAATATAATCATGTCATCTTCTGTAGTTATTACTTCTTTATCACTAAAATCAATAAGACACCTGCAATCAAAATGTATTAAGATTTTTGAAGGCCAATAGATAATAGGCCGATAATCTTAGCTTGAAAATGTAGGAAATACCATGTATTAATTGATATATGATTGATACATTGACAATCTGTTTACTTAGAGATTTTTTTTGTTTCACCCAATCAAGGCCTTGTGTGAGTCAATAAAAATCTCTGAATTTAAAATATGATTCGGTCCAAAAACCATGCCAATCCATTTCCTACCAGCGGTCTCTATAATCTAAATCTGTAAATATTTGCGAATCTTCTCAGCCAATGGTATTCCAACCTTATTGTGATAATCGTATGCAGTTATCATTTCAAGATCGATCAAATCCTCGAGGTCGATTTGCCTCGCTAATTAAAACTACTGTCAGGTAATAAATAAGAATATCAATAACATCCACGTATCAGCAGATTAAAGGAGAATGTTCACGTAACTATGGAATTTCGTCTTACGTTGTTGCACAATAAATCTTTATTTATTATAGACCATGCTTATTATATTATCGAATAAAAGCGTTCATTTTCCCATAAATATCCGGGTTTTTAAGTAATTAGACAAAAACGAAAATAACCTAAAATTATGTTTAAACTGTCAAACACCGTGCGGTCACCGGTGACCGCAACACATTACAACTAAACACAACACATAAAACGTTTTGGCGTATATAAAACTTAACTAAACATAAAAACGTCTTGTCGTATGCTACATGGAACTCACGCTTATTTATTCAAAAGTTCAAAACAAACACTCAAACAGTGAAACAGAAACAGTTTTCCTTACAATCCAAATGCCGCCACTCTGTCTGTCACATGTTATGACAGTTGCTTCTGCGTGAGACGGAACACAAAAATAATTATAATTGTAACAATACTACAAAATACTAAATAAATACATTGTAAAATGTATTGATATTACAAATTATTTAGCTATTTATTGAAGTTGATATAATTTTTGTGATGATTTTGCCGAAAGGTTCTACTTACGTGATTCGTAAACACGAAGTTTTATTCGTAAGTTAGCACGGAACGTCAATGTCCTTGAAACGGAAATTCCATAGCAATTTTTATGTTACTATTAATCTTATCATCATAATTCCGGATACGAATATACAATTCCTGAAGTGAAAAGGTTGTAAAAAATAAGAAAATTATTTCTATATTATTTTGATTTTTCAACTTGAAACTTTGCTAGACTGTTTTTGGTCAATCTCCTTTTCCATTTTATTGTTCAATGACGCATCCTATTTTTGGCAGATTAATCGGTAGCATACCATCATGATTAAGCAAAAATTATTAGTTCATTAGATACACTGCGAGGATCGTCCAGAGGATGCGGTGGAGCAGGCTGTGGTAGTGTACCTGCTTGGGCTGAGCCCTGCCATGTTCTCAGGAAAGCTATCGGTGGTTGTAACCTCTCGCGCCCGGTTTTATGTATTTCAAACCATGGTGTGAGGTAAGAAAAACTGGAAAGTGGTTTCCTCCTTCTGCAGGCTACCTAAAAAGGAGGTGGTGCGCGTAAGGAAACAAACTTCGTTACACCCCAGCCGCATCCGTAACTAAATTCGGAACAAAATGAGAACAAGAAGCCTGTTACTTAAGCCCGTCGGCTTTAGAGCTGACCAAGAAGTGAGTACACAATAAAACTTAATACGTATAGGTACACAGAACTGTATCTTCTGATATATTGCTAATTCGTATGCTTTTTGCTATATTTGCTAATACAATGAATGATATTATAGATAACAAGGAGACTAACGCCCATATGATGAAAAAGAGAGATGCTTGGATGGAGACTAATATTAAGCTGTAGAAACTTATAGCAGTAGAATAGAAAAGTTGTGCCTCGCAGGTAAATTCACCTAAAACGTACTTTTTATGTAGGTATTTAAGTTCAAAATTAATTAATGATTAGATAAGGGATAGCTTAATTCCCATTTAATTTAAATTATTTATCTTTTCAATTAGGCATCAAATCTCTACTTTAGATTATTTATTATCTCTCGTTGCATTGTGAATCTTTGTTTTAATTTCGAACAAGAATGTTACAGATAGTTAGGTATCTCACATACATGATATGAATGATTGATTAAAATATTTTTTGGTGGAATGCGACTAAAGTTATATGCCATTTTTCAAAACAAAATGGGCTTAATAATCCCAAAGTATTATTGTTTTCTAATAAAATATTCCTTAAATTGGCGACTAATTAATATTCATGTCTTATTACTTTTTTTTTCTATCGCAATGGAAATCCTTAAGGACTTCCCACGACGTGGGGACAACGGGGGGACGCGTGCTCTTACCGGCTAAAACCACCGCGGTGTTTCTCCACTGCCTGTCTCCGTGGCCCGGGTTGCCCTTACGGAATCACTACGCCCGGCAGGCCTCGACCTACTGCTATGTTTTGCGGCAGGTCCCGCCACTTTAGCGGCCCTGGGAAGCTGCTTCCCTTCTTCGAGTAGCGCGCGTGGAACACTACGCTAACACTATATCTTACCATACTGGTAATGGGGCAATTTTTGGGATGTTTATTTTGGATATACTAATCCAGCGACAATCAAAGAAATTGTTATTAAATTTTATTATACTTCTATTTCAACTTATTACATTGATCGAAAGGTATCGTTCAGGTTACATTTTTTTGTTTAGAGACGTTGGTTGATCCAGCTAATGAATGAAGTGACTCTGGCAAAGGCACCGGGGGCACCAGCCTGGCAACCGCGACCAGATACGAAAGAACTAACACCGACCTGTTGAATTAGAAAAAAATCATAAATTAGTACTTGTTTCTCCCGCTCCAAATGTAATGTTAAAAGTAAGGTTTTACATACCAAGATTCGCCTATTGTTGCTGTTAACAACAAGAGGGCCACCGGAGTCACCTCTGCAAATGTTTCTTCCATTGGCACCGCTAGTGCAAATGTTTGATGATTGAATGTATATCGTAAAGGTCTCCCGGCACACAGCGTTAGAAATCACCGGCAAGTTTACGTGATTCAAGGCACCACTAACACTTCCACCTAAACAAAGAATGAATCATTATTTAATGTTCTTTTCGATATATGCCTACAAGACTCTGTCAAAGAATGTTTAACTTTATGTACTTTATTCATAGAATGTTTTATTTTTATACCATCTCTCGTGATACCGAAGCCAGATGCAGTTCCAGTAGCTCCGACAAATTGGTTGTTAATCTCATTACCAGAAGGCAGAGCAATGAAACCGATGTTACCTGTTGAAAATATTGCACAGTATAAAGTTTATCATATTTAATAAGAAAATAAATTCTAAGACAATCAGGTGCACCTGTAAATTTACACACCAGATGTAGAAACAGCTGAAGGCAAATTGATCATAGCTATGTCATTGCGGATAAGGCTAGGATTCCAGCTTCCATGCATAGTCACACTTGAACTAGCAACTCTGGTGCCACCGCTGTACAGCTGAACGGATCCAAGAACAACTGTAAATCTCCAAGCTTGGTTTTGACCATCATTCCAGCAGTGAGCAGCAGTCAGGACCCTTCGTGAATTGAGCAAAGAACCACCGCAGACACCAGTTCTCCCCGACGTCAGATCAATGATGAGACCAGCCTTAAAGTATGCTTATGTTTAATATTGTTAAATTTTAAAATAATCAAAATGCGAAATGTAAGTAAAGAAACCAATATTAACCTGGTAAGGGAATTGCCCGACCCTGGCTGCAGAGCCTCCAACAATTCTAGAAGGGTTGGAAGCAGCTTCTATCTCAGCTTCTAGAATTTCCTCAGCTAAGGGGATTCCGACTTTGTTGAAATAATCATAAGCGGAGAGAGATTCCAGATCGATTACTTCTTCCAATCCTGTAATGTGTCTAGCGGTAGACACCGCCATTAGAGCCAGTAATGCCACAGCCAAGACCTTCATGTTGCCAATAATCACAATCAAATGGATACACTCTTAGACTGAGGATAAGTATTTATATATGTTCTAAATAAATAATCCCTTCAGATTATAATCAGTAATGAATTGAATTTCTTTATAAGAAGATTAAATGAGACAAGACAAACTACAATGAACATTAAACTTGATTGATGACAACAGTAGGATTTAATTTTAAATTTTGTTACACGAAAAAGAAACAAAATTTAAAATTGATTAGTATTAATTTATTTAAAATATTTTTAATTATTAATTTTAAATTTTGTTTCTTTTTCTTGTAATTTTATACAGGGGATATTACATTACACAAACGCTATTTCCAGTATAATTATTTAAAATATAATAATTAAAATTTCATTGTTATAACATTTTGATTTCAACTATTCAAAGAACAACATGTTTTTTTTGTGTTGCTTTCCCTACAATTCTAAATTAAATACAAAAAAGAAAAATTGTATCACTTTTTTCACTACTATTTAATTGTCAATTGAATCCTACATATCAATATAGTATTTCCTTGCGTCTGAACTCTATTAAAATAAAACAAATGTGTATAATAAACAAATATTTTATTCATTATTCTTCAACATGATACAGTCCATACAGCGTAAAACAGTTCCAGAATTATTTCGCTGTTCAAAGACGTTGATTGATCCAACTGATGTAGGAGGTGACTCTAGCGAAGGCAGCTGGATGTCCACGCTGGCAACCATCTCTATGTCCGAAGGAAGTTACACCGATCTGGAATTTTCAAAAGATATTTGCAAGATTTTAAAAGTCGCCACTAGTGAGCACACACCTTTCCAATGACTCTCAGAATGGCCAGTTGGAAAACTAGTATGGCACATATGTACAATAACTATGGATAAAGACTATTATTTGTTTCGAAACATACCAAGATACGTCTATTGTTGCTGTTGACAACAAGAGGACCACCAGAATCACCCTGGCAAGTGCTTCTACCATTGGCTCCGCTAGTGCATACATTGGAAGACTGAATGATGAGAGGAAATGTGTTACGGCACACTGCATTTGTGATCACAGGCAAGTTGACGTGGCTCAACGCACCGCTGACACTTCCACCTACAAAATATTTAATTCAAATTATATTCCAAATTTATTAGGTATGTTATAATAAAAATAATCAAATAGGTATATAATAGCAATAAACTGATAATTTTCTTTACCGTCTCTGGTGAGACCGAAGCCAGATGCGGTAGCAGTAGCGCCAGCAAACTGGTTGTTGAGCTCGTTTCCGGAGGGCAGAGCGATGAAACCGATGTTACCTGTTAACAGAAGGTGAAATTTTTTGAATGTTTTCAATTAGTAAGTTATTTTCTTCATAAATATTGTTTGAATTTAAAGTGAACAATATCGAAACTAAGTACAAATCATGAGGTATCCCCACAAAATGCTATCACATATATTTATTTCTGTTTAGAAACATTGTATTATTACATTAGTAGGTAGTGTACGCACCAGAAGTTGAAACAGCAGAAGGTAATGTGATCATGGCGATATCATTACGGATAAGGCTGGGATTCCAGCTTCCATGCATAGCTACGCTACTGGTACTCAATCTGGTACCACCACTGTACAATTGTATGGAACCAAGAACGACTGTGAATCTCCTGGCCTGGTTTTGACCATCGTTCCAGCAGTGAGCAGCAGTCAGTACCCTTCGAGAGTTGAGCAGAGAACCACCACATACACCGGTTCTGCCTGACAGTTCAATGACGAGACCAGCCTATAAAAAATCTGGTTTAGTAAAATTTCATCACGATTGAGGGTTCTCATAAAACATCAACATTAAAAGACATAGTTCACCTGGTAAGGGAATTGACCGAGTCTGGCAGTAGATCCTCCAACGATTCTAGATGGGTCCAAGGCGGCTTCTTCCTCAGCTTTGCGAATAGCTTCAGCTAAGGGTATTCCAACTTTGTTGAAGTAATCGTATGCGGTGATGGATTCTAGATCAATCACATCTTCGAGGTCGATGTGCCTCGCGGAGGAGACCGCCACCAGAGCCAATAGTGTCACAGCCAAGACCTTCATATTGGAGTTTCTAGTAAAGAAGTGCAATCTCTATTTTGAGAAGAGTATTTATACATATTTAGGCAGATAATGATAACAATCACATGCGGAGTGATTGTTCTATCAGAGGATTAATGTTCATTAAAACAGACAAGACAAAAGTAAATCACTGATTAGTTACTTAATCGCATAGAGGGTGTTTCTAACACGTATTTTTCTTTAATGACAAAACCTTTTCATCTTGTAACCGTAACAATAAAATTATTTACCTATTCACTTATGTCTATCACGGTGGTCACTTGTTGTACAAGTGATTAAAAATGATAATAAGCAATCTTATGTACCTACATAAGATTGCTTATTATCATTTTATATATGCATATTATCTTTTCTTATGTTTTACAAGATGGGACATAAATTAGTATCAGCCTGTGTTAAGATTTAAACAATTAACTGATTAGATATATTTCTGACAAGTAAGCCACAAATGTTTTTCGGCATTTACTTTTTTTATGGTATAGGAGGCAAACAAGCAGACGAATCACCTGATGGTAAGTAATCAGCGCCGCCCATGGACATCCGCAACACCAGAGGAGTTACAGGTGCCTTGCCGGCCTTTTAAAAAGGAATACGTATTTTTTTCTTGATGGTTTGAAGGTCGTATCGGTTCGGAAATACCGGAAATTTTGTGTGACATATCAGTTGGCAGTTTGAATTTCCTGAAAATGGCTTATCAAAAATTTATTTTATTTCCCACTGTGTGCGACAATGTTTCGTTAGGTTTGTCACCAATACGTTTATAATTCAATGTTAAAAAACAAGTTATATCTACATTCTAGGCCAAACTTAGTCTGGATGATATACAATATACATTAATAACTAATATTATTTGTAATCTAATTATTAAGCATGAATTGTGATGGAAGCGTGACATCACTGTATACCTCTACATATTTATGTGTGTTTAGTAAAATACAATAAACATATACTTCTAGGTAATGTATCGTAATGTAATTTAATTAATAAGACCGACAAAATCCATTAGCTCTGTTGGAATCGGCATACTGCCGCGTTGGCAGAGACGTCATGCATTCTTAACTGTTCTACAGTCGGTGGCGCTGTGAGCTGGGTCGCTCCGATCCCTACGAAATGGTTTATCGGACCGATTGCTAGTCCACACGTCATGCTCGTAAACGGGTGCCTTTTACTGGAGCAGGTCGACTCACTCATCGTGCTGACTGGCTTGAACTTAATGTAAATGTAATAAAATATCTGTACATTGTAGATAAAGGGGAGACCTTTGTCCAGCAGTAGACGTCTTTCGGCTGTTGATGATGATTATACTGTAGACAGTAAGCATGAAGTACATTCTGTAAAAAAATTGTAATTTAATCTAGCACATCAGATTTTTGTAGGTAATAATTAATATTGACTATAAAAGAAAGAAAGAAAATGTAATTGAATAACAACGGCACGGGCGCGAGTCCGCTGAGAATAACAAAACTAATAAAAAAAACTATTATTATTGCAAAATATTACGTACGACTACCTCGTTGACCGAGTGGTCGCAAGTGTGACTGCCGGGCTCGAAATCGAACCCGAGAGTCCTGTCTCGGGTTCGATTTCCAGGCCGGGCAAATTATTACCGGGTTTTAAAAAAAAATTCATTAGTAGCACGGAGCCTGGAAATGTGTCATACTTTTTGATAAATTATCATTTTTAAAGGTACTAGCACTGGTCGCCGTGAAATCTATTTCGTTTTCGTCTGCCGGCAAAACAACTTACCAAAAGGAGTAGGTATTTTCGATGTATTAATAAAAAACAAAAAATGTATATTGTCATTTTTTTAATTTCAATAAAAAGAATATAATATTTGAAAATATACGCATACGAAACGCTAGACGTAAAGGAGAATGGCAGGTTTGTATGGAAGTTTTGTACCGCTATAAAATTTTGTATTAGTCATTGTTTTAACCAAGCGAATAGTCTGAACGATAGATATTTTTGTTATGAAGTTTAGAAAAAAAAACATATTTTTAGAACTTGGGGTTCAAAAGTTATTTCACTTTGAAATGTGCATAAGGTACGTTAAGTGGTACCACACTTGACATTGCGTAGTGGCTTCATTTGTTAAAATATTTGTTGACTACGTATAAATGGCGTCCAAATAGTTCCCTATATGTAATGGCGTGCAAATATAGAGCAAACAAAGAAGAATAAATCCTCCACACATGTTTTTTTTTTGGCCGAACACGACTAATACGCAACGTCAAGTGTAGAGCCACCGTTAAGCAAAATATCTATTACAAATGACAGATGACAGTTAACGGAAAAATGTCAATGTGCTCTCTAGTGGTTGTTTACAAAAAACAAAATCTAAATACTGCTCGCTACTCTACTGACTATTACTTTATTATTAGGAATGATCCTGTTAATTCAGCAAGCATGATGTTCAATAGAGTTTTAAAGATATGCCTCACCATCTTTCTCTTTCTAGGTGCCTACGAAACTGCAAGTTCAATGTAAGCGACTGTCATTGGTAAAGGCCTACATTTAGCAGTGGAAGTCTTGTGGCGGATATGATAAAACTAATGTCTCACTTCACCTTGAATCTTGCGGGCAGACGCAAGATTTAATGTATATAATCAAGATTCGAGGCAGAGGCCTGATATACAAATAGTCTTTAAGTTAATTCGATTTAAACTTAATCTGAAAACTGGTTGCTTAGCACGCGTGTAAGGTTTAATTTCTAATAAGTAAGTCAAATTAGTAGAATCATCAACATTTTCATCATTAAGTCTATAAGTGGCCACTGCTGACCGAAGCCTCTTCTCGCATGGAGAAGGTGACATTAATCACCATACTACTCAATGTGGGTGGTAATTCAAACTTATAATAAGAAATTATAAGCCCATGTTTCCTCACAATTCGTTAGAGGTGTCTTTGTACTTTCTTAGATTATTTAATATACGAATAACTCGGAAGAAAGACACATTGGTACTTTGCTGTTGATAGGTTTCGAACCCGCACTCATGCATGAGAAGCGGGCTTCTTAAACCGCCAGGCCACCACATCACAACTAAAGAAAATGTAAAATGAAAATGAACATTTTTGTATAAAACTAAAGCTATCTAAATTAAATATGGCATTTATTTTATAGATTGATTCTTAAAATCACTTTTATCAAGATAGAATTTATAGTTACTTACTAGGTTAAAATAAACAAATGTATTATTTTAAAATTCTTTTATTTCATTGTATTCAGGTTGTTTCTAGAACTATTTCATCTAAAAAGAGAACAGGCAGTGTCATAGGTACAGCAGACATCAATTGCTGTAAACAAGTAAGGTAACTGTAAATAAAGTAAACAAAAGTACATTTTTTCCTTTAGTTTTATATGTTATAATAATATGTCTGATTCCCTACCTTAACTCGTCGAGTACCGTATTTATAGACACAATTAAAGAACATAGGTTGCGGTCACCGTGACCGCTTGGTGTTTGACAGTTTTAAAATGGAAAAGATAAAAATAAATATTTGATTACATTAATTGATTTTATAACATTTATTATAGTTATTCATATATCAGATCACATTATTTGTATTACAGATCATAGGAGCTCAAACAGCATGCTAATTAATAAATTATAAATTATAACATGAGTATAAACCATATATAAACCGCTTATATACTCCACATAGATACATAATTATGTAGGTACATTATAATGAGAATGCATACTTGTTGAAGCTCTGAAAGCCGAACAACATCTTCCGGCCTCATCTGTTCTACAAATGGCAATGTTAAAATGAGGCTTAGTCCATGTTTACATAACACATTACTTCCTGATAGTGAACACTGTGAGGTGGTATGTCAGGTTGTGGTTTTATAGTAAACTAACTATATCTGTTTCTCTGCTTCAAAGCGTTCACAACCAAATGAAGACTTCAGTATTAAAGTGCATTCATGTAAGCAGAAAACCGCTAATAATGATTGTACATGTCCTCTAATTGGTAAAGTATCTCAGACAAAATATTTAGGTGTCATAATTGATCAACAGTTGTCTTGGTATTTCCATATCGAACACGTAACTCATAGAATAAGGAAATTATGTTGGATATTCAAAACATTGAGACACGTCGTTCCAACCATTACAAATAAAAAAACCGGCCAATACAGAAATCTTAAACGAAATTTACATCGCCCTTGCACAATCCATCATAACATACTATACCGATGTGGGCGGTGCAGCAAAAACCAAATTTATAGAGGTGGAACGAGGACAACGAGCACTCATTAAAATTATGTATTTTAAAAGTAGGAGGCACCCTACTGAAAGTATTTATCAGATAAGTGGTTTACTCTCTGTTAGGAAATTGTACATCACACAACTGATTTTAAAAAAACACAAAACTGTTTTTTATGACAGTAAAATATTATCAAAGAGACGTAAAGATATGATTGCACAAGTTCCACAAACTAAAACTAAACTTGCTGCTATACAATACAATAAACGCTCTGCACAAATATATAATAAGGTAAACAAAGAAATATACATATCACTAAACAACTACACGAATGTAAGAAATTGCTAATCGAATGGATAAAAAACTCTAACATACGAAAGTACGGAAGCCCTGCTGCAACACGTAAAATAACCATCCCTCACACACCCTCGCAGATACACCACGACACACACGCCACACACACAGATACGCGCACCTCACACACACATACACCCCACACTCACATACACCCCTTACACATAAATCTATTTATATAAGTCAATAAACTGGTAATTGTAAAAACCAAAAACTTTTGAAATATTGTTATGTTATGGAAGAGCGGAGTCTCCTAATACAGGCATTATTTACCTAAAAGGAGGCTCCAATCACAATCTATTGTTAAAAAATATTTGGTTCAGAAATAAAAAATTTTTGTATTTTTTTTTTTGTATAGTTTCGACTCTTGTATGGTCTCTCAGTCAGTATGGAACATGATCTTCATCATGGGAAGTAAGCTAAAATAAGTAATATTATTAGAATATGATATTGACCTTAGATTACACTGTAAATGATAATAGTATGGTTAAATTATGCTTTATTACCTCTTGTGGCTGAATCCAATCAAATACTATATGAGCCAGTCTTTAGTCCTGTTCTTTGGCGCCTTCAATTAAAACCCTGCGTCACCTTATCCTTGCAATGAATCAGCCATATACGACACAAACATGCCGATGACCAATTTGTTTGCTGGACATACTTTCAGCAACATCCCGATACATTGCCAATTGCCAGCAAGCATTGCAAATATGGTTGGTAGGAGAGATCTAGAATAAAATGATACATTATGGGTAGATAACACTATGCGCCTTCTTTTATTCAGGCAACATGGTGACTTTCGATATGTTATCCGGGTAAACTAGGTACTTACATCTCTAGGATAAGTCCGCAATGGGATATTGTTGACCACGTCTAATCTTTACTCTCATTTCCTAGAGCATACCGTCTCATGTGCGACAAACTCTGAATGCAATTAATGCACTGTAAATTCATCATCGCGACAGATTACAACACACTATGCACAAAATAATGTAAATAAGTGTCTTTTCGCAATTGTAGCAACAATGATGCCAATAACACCAATTTGGGCTACGGAACGGTTGCCAAACTCAACGTATCACCAGATGAATAAAATAACTTCAAATTCAACAAACATCATAACATCGCATTTGAAACAAACAGCAATGCGCCGGTATTGACAAATTAATTGTCAATGTCATCAAGACAAATGCCAGTTCAACATTGCCATATTCAAGTTTGATAAAATGTTAATTATCATTAATAATCCATGTAAACGTTGATGATGTAGATTGGATGTAGATTTTTATATTTACTTATAAAAATGTTTGAAATGGAAAGGAAAATATTTCATTGATAGATATTAAAATAAATGAGTTTATGAAATAGCGACATTCAATATGCTCTGATTTTATCTTTACGCATGGCAACTTTGTAAACGTCAATCGCGATGTGTTTTAACGTTTGGAAACGTTTAGTGGATTGATTTTTATCATTATTGAATATCAGTTTTTCTAGGGTTTCCCATGTTTTAAAAATCTATTACATATGCTAACATAACGTACTTAGGAGGTTCTATAACGACCCAATTTTTTAATGACAAATATTTTTTTAGCGAAGCGGTACAAAATCTGCCGTTCTCCTTTGTAGGCACTATTCGCATCACACGTGCCATCCGACGAGAAATAGGTACCTCTTCGAGAATTACATGGCGTGAGGTTTTGATAATGTAGATACTATGGGTTCGTCTGCGCTTTCGAAGTTTTCTGCGTCCAGCAGCTACATTTTAATAATTCTTCATTTTAATTAAACATTTTATTTATTTGTAAAACTGTTGTGTAATACATAGCAGAACCATTTTACTTCAGGACGAAAACGAAATAGTTTCGCGGTCTAAGTATAATAGTTAGTACAATTATGTGACTCAAGTTTTTTGAGTTTATGAAATGAAGTTATAGTTAAAACTTATTTTTGGTTCTTCAAAATATTTCAATAATTACATTATTATGATGTAATTATAGTAATTTTCAGAAGTTGTGATAACGTAATGTGATAATGTAAAATTTTGATGAATTATAGATTAATACAATTTGTTAGCCTTTACCAATAAACTAATTACCTCAATTAGGTGTCTTAAAGAGAATGTCACATTATCTTCTTTCCAAACTGATAAAAAATATATATATTTATGTGTAGTTCATTAAAGGCAGGTTGAGTGACAAAGAATTCAGACAAAATAGTATTTCCACATAAAGACATACGAAAAGTAATGAAATGTGAAATATTAATCTAGGATTCTATTTTTCAGAAACATTTATATTATGTCGTTAAAATAAGTTTATTTATTATGTAATGTAAAAGTGATTGCATGATCAAAAACATAATACATTCGAATATGTATGAATGATACCAAGGTTTATTGAAGCAGTACAAAGGCATATTGAATATCACCGTGTTGAGTAATTGTGTCTATATTGTCATAATATGTATGTCATACTTAGAGTATGTAACTCTTATTAAGTCTATTAATTAATTAAGTTATGTCAATTATTAATTAAGTTACACGTTGGACTTAAATATGTCACAAAATATGATATTGCATTGGAATAAACTGTAAGATGTCATATTGTAAGGCGTTATAATAAGTAAATAAATAAAATTTTAAACAATTTTTCTCTCGAAATCTAATATTCTCTTACTATATTAAGCGATATAAGTGGTTTAAAAAATATATATAAATTGATGCACTTTAATTATTGAACTGTAGAAAAATTACTAGCATCGTCAAGACCAATAAATTTTTAATCTTTTTATGTCAATTCAAAGATGAGACACGATCCAGCTGATGTAAGAGGTAACTCTGGTGTAGGCTACTGGATGACCCGATCGACAACCCTGAATGTGTCCGAAGGAATGTACGCCCATCTGGAAAATAATATAAAATCAACTTTATTCTGTTATAAGCTAGGTAAACATAAAATCATATAATATTATTTCTCAAAGGAAAAAACAGAAAATGCAACCTAGACATACTTATTTCAAATGTAACATTCATACATAACTTCACGCGTGTCTCCCATTAGAATAGGCAGAGACTATTTAACGCCAATTGCTACCATTTTTACATACTTCTTTCGCTAAAAATGTTACATCCACTGATTTTTCAGTTGTTCTGAATATCCTAAGACGGCACATTTATAAGTATGGCGGTATGTGTACTCAGGCCACAATTTCAGATTCCCATTATTTGTCTCAGTAGTTGTGGCCTCGATTAAGCGAATTGAACCCAAAACTATTTGGTCAGCAACAGCGCTTACAGTTATTTTTTATTTAAAAAAATACAAAACAAAATGAGATCAAATGAAATAAATTAATCAAGGTCATAAAAACCATTAAGCGATGAGTTCATGAACGTTATACAGGTAGCCAAAAGATGAACCTACGTTGATTCTGTCAATTTCGTTACAATAAACAATAAAGTTGATTATCGAATTAAAAATTCTACAGGTAGGTGCACTGGTACACTGTATGTAAGATGAAAAGGTAACATACCAAGATATGACTGTCATTGTTAATGACAACAAGTGGACCACCAGCATCACTAGTGCAAGCTGATATACCAGAAGCACCGCTGATACAGATACTGGAAGGCTGTACCAAGCCAGGGAAGCTGTTTTGGCACTCGGAATTTGTAATTACAGGGACTTCGGCGAAGTGTAGATCTCTGTAAAGCATTCCACCTGAAATACATTCGTAGATTTCACTGATTACAATATTTCTGTATATGTACAAGGTAAAAGGCCTGACTCTCCAATCCAAAAATTCTATGATGCCATACTAATAACAGTGCTGTTCGGATTCACTCTTATTCCCGCCTCAAACTTCAATTCAGGTATACGTACCAGACCATGTGGTGGTAAAAAATATTTTCTTAATACAACTCGTCAAACTAGGGAAGTGTTAAAATTTTATTCGAGCTGTAGGTTTCACATCAATGAATTTCTATATTACTGAATGTCTTACCACTTGCAGTGCGACCGTAGCCAATTATAGTAGCGGTGAATGAGTTCTGAAGATCATTAATGGCTGGTAGCGAAACGAAACCAATGGTATCTATACAAAAAACAAACAGAGAGATAAATCTATCAGATTTTTAGTAACACTTACACCGCGCTTATCAAAAAAACCTTTTTTATTTTGAACATTTCGCAAGAATGTTTGTCATGCACTCGTTAAATTAACTTATAAAAACGAAAGGAGAACGGCAGATTTTGTACCGCTTCGCTAAAAAAAGATTTGTCATTAAAAAATTGGGTCGTTATAGAACCTCCTAAGTACGTTATGTTAGCATATTTAATAGATTTTTAAAACTTGGGAAACCCTAGAAAAACTGATATTCAATAATGATAAAAAGCAATCCACTATACGTAAAACGAACCGCGATTGACGTTTACAAAGTTGCCATGCGTAAAGATGAAATCAGAGCATATTGAATTTCGCTATTTCATAAACTCATTTATTTTAATATCTATCAATGAAATATTTTCCTTTCCATTTCAAACATTTTTATAAGTAAATATAAAAATCTACATCCAATCTAAATCTACGTTTACATGGATTATTAATGATAATTAACATTTTAACAAACTTGAATATTATGGCAATGTTGAACTGGCATTTGTCTTGATGACATTGACAATTAATTTGTCAATACTGGCGCATTGCTGTTTGTTTCAAATGCGATGTTATGATGTGTTTGTTGAATTTGAAGTTATTTTATTCATCTGGTGATACGTTGAGTTTGGCAACCGTTCCTCCGTAGCCCAAATTGGTATTATTGGAATCATTGTTGTGACAATTGCGAAAAGACACTTATTTACATTGTTTTGTGCAGTGTGTTGTTATTTGTCGCGATGATGAATTTACAGTGTATTAATTGCATTCAGAGTTTGTCGCACATGAGACGGCATGCTCTAGAAAATGAGAGTGAAGATTAGACGTGGTCAACAATATCCCAATGTGGACTTATCCTAGAGATGTAAGTACCTAGTTTACCCATAACATATCGAAAGTCACCATGTTGCCTGAATAAAAGAAGGCGCATAGTGTTATCTACCCATAATGTATCATTTTATTCTTTTTATTCTAGATCTCTCCTACCGACCATATTTGCAATGCTTGCTGGCAATTAGCAATGTATCGGGATGTTGCTGAAAGTATGTCCAGCAAACAAATTGGTCACTGGCATGTTTGTGTCGTATATGGGTGATTCATTGCAATGATAAGGTGACACAGGGTTTTAATTGAAGGCGCCAACAAACAGGAGTAAAGACTGGCTCATATAGTATTTGATTGGATTCAGCCACAAGAGGTAATAAAGCATAATTTAACCATACTATTATCTATATACAGTGTAATCTAAAGTCAATATCATATTCTAATAATATTACTTATTTTAGCTTACTTCCCATGATAAGATCATGTTCCATACTGACTGAGAGACCGTACAAGAGTCGAAACTATAAAACCACAACCTGACATACCACCTCACAGTGTTCACTATCAGGAAGTAATGTATTATGTAAACATGGACTAAGCCTCACTTTAACATTGCCATTTGTAGAACAGATGAGGCCGGATGATGTTGTTCGGCTCTCAAAGCTTCAACAGGTATGCATTCTCAATATAATGTACCTACATAATTATGTATCTATGTGGAGTATATAAGCGGTTTCTAATAGGTTTATACTCATGTTATAATTATAATTTATTAATTAGCATGCTGTTTGAGCTCCTATGATCTGTGTTATACGAATAACTATAATAAATGTTATAAAATGAAGTAATGTAATCAAATATTTATTTTTATCTTTTCCATTTTAAGATAGGGAATCAGACTTATTATTATAACATATAAAACTAAAGGAAAAAAATGTACTTTTGTTTACTTTATTTACAGTTATCTTACTTGTTTACAGATATCAGCAATTGATGTCTGCTGTACCTATGACACGGCCTGTTCTCTTTTTAGATGAAGTACTCCTAGAAACAACCTGAATACAATGAAATAAAAGTATTTCAAAATAATACATTTGTTTTATTTTAACCTAGTAAGTAACTATATATTCCATCTTGATAAAAGTGATTTTAAGAATCAATCTATAAAATAAATGCCATATTTAATTTAGATAGCTTTAGTTTTATACCAAAAATGTTCATTTTCATTTTACATTTTCTTTAGTTGTAATGTGGTGGCCCAGAGGTTTAAGAAGCCCGCTTCTCATGCATGAGAGTGCGGGTTCGAAACCTACCAACGGCAAAGTACCTTTTGTCCAATGTGTCTTTTTTCCGAGTTATTGGTATATTCAATAATCTAAGAAAGTACAAAGACACCGCTGACGAATGGTGAAGGAAAACATTGTGAGGAAACATGGGCTTATAATTTCTTATTATAAGTTTGAATTACCAACCCACATTGAGCTAGTATGGTGATTAATGCTCAAACCTCCATGCGAGAAGAAGCTTCGGTCAGCAGTGGCCACTTATAGACTTAATGATGAAAATGTTGATGATTCTACTAATTTGACTTACTTATTAGAAATTAATCCTTACATGCGTGCTAAGCAACCAGTTTTCAGAAGAAATACTTTCTCAAAGAGCTAAGCTAAGTTTAAATCGAATTAACTTTCGATTACGATTCATCTTTGCTGTGTGAGGACGTATAGTTGGTTGCTGCGGAATATTTTATTCTCATTTTACTTAGTTTTTGAGTGCATATTTTGAAGAAAATCGGGCCCTCTCTTACTATCTTGAGAGGATTGCCATATACAACGGCATCCATATTGGATTTTGTTCCTCCGTCTCATTCACACAAGCGAGCACCGAGGCATCAACTTGTAAGTTGTTCTTACTAAATAAAATTATTAAATTTAATAAATAAATTTGAAGAAACATTGGAAAAAGTGTAAACGTTCGGCGGGGTTTGAACCACCGACCTCTTGAGCCGAGCGACTTTGAAGTCGACACGCAGGCCATTACGCCACGGACACTGGACGCTGCGGCGCGAAATTGGTGACCATTACTTGCGTGCCGGTGCTAGTTCGTTAATAACACAATTTATTTGAAGCGACATATAATCTGAAACTTAACGATGAAGCGTTCGCCAAACAAACAAAGCTCATCTAACCCGGACATACCTTCAACATCGGAGTTGTCACAAAACATCACTAGCAGAAAACGAAAAACACCGGAAAATGAAGCTTTGGATATGTTTAACTCTTTTAAAACGGAATTACTACAAACACTTAAGGACTGGCGTCAGGAAATGAATAAAAACTTTGAACAAATAAATCAGAATATCAATAACATAAGAAGCGATTTCGACCAGTATAAAGTTGAAATTGGAAAAGAGCTTGTATCTTTGCATGCGGAGCAGACAGAGGTTATGTCGCGGTGCGCAGAGTTATCGGAGGATGTTTCTAATCTAAAGGAATCTAATAAATTCTTAAGTGACCAGCATAATGATCTCAAAAAACGGGTGGAAAATGTATCCTTGCAAACAAATGCACTGTGCGAGCAAACAGACCTAAACTTAAGGGCGGAATTAGACTCATTACAACAACAAGCAAGACAATGCAACATAGAAATCTCTAACATGCCTGAAAGGCGGAATGAGAATCTCCTTGTCATGCTTGAAAATATGGGTAAGCGAATTGGATGCAGTATCAGGAGTGAGGATGTTGTCTCTATACACCGTGTTCCTCACGCAACGCAGAATAACAAACCTAAGAATATAGTTGCAAAATTTACGACAAGAACTTTGCGTGACAATATAATTAGTGCTTACAGACTTAAAAAAGGACTGTCCTCCGAACAACTGGGAATATCAGGTACCTCACAAAAAGTTTTTGTTAATGAACATCTAACTCTTCGAAATAAGCAGCTTTTTCGTGAAGCCCGGGAAGCAGCAAATCGCGAAGGATACAAATTCGTGTGGACTAAACATTCCACAATACTCGTCAGAGAGATGGAAAATTCCACGGTATTGGCCATTCGTACGGTCAAAGATATCGACAAAATTAAGGCTACTAAAGCACGTTCCTCTAACTAGAATTGAAGACCATAATCGCATTTATGTTTTCTATTGTGTTCAATTATTCGGCGTTTTACGCACGGACGTAGTATTTTTATATTTTATTACATTTTTGGTCGATTGTTTGCAGAAGCACACCTTAAACACATTTTTTTCTTTGGTCTACACAAGACTATCGGCGTGTTTGTTGGCAGCACAATATATTAAAGCAATACAACTAATGAATTGTTTTATAACTCATGGCTAAACGTAATTTAACTAACTTAACGGTTTATTATCAAAACTGTCGTGGCATGCGTACAAAGCTGAAAACGATATTCTTTAATATAATGTCCAATGCTTATGATATAATAATCTTGTCAGAAACCTGGCTAAACAGTAGCATATATGATAACGAATTCATAGACCAACGATATATTGTTTATAGATGTGACAGGGAACTAGAATTGACACGAAAGTCAGATGGGGGAGGGGTTTTGGTGGCGGTCATGCGGTATCTCAAACCATATCGTATCTCTGCACCATCACTCACACCTATGTCAAAATTTTTAGAATTGGTTCTTATCCAGATACCTAGCAGTGAACTAGATGGCTGTTATTTATTTGGGGCGGTTTACATACCGGACAGGTCACCTATAGCAGTTTATAATTTGTACTTTGAAACTTTAAATGAAATCATAAGAGAAAACTGTATATCCAACTTGCTACTGGTCGGGGATTTCAATATACCTGATGCTCATTGGCAACACCAGACGGACTGTAATGCTCTTGCTTGTTCTGGAACTTCATCAGTTTGTGATGTTCTACGGAACTTCATGATTCTCCATCATTCCTATCAATATAACGGAATTAGAAATTCGAACGGCAGAATTTTGGACTTATGCATCGCAAATATAGGTGACTGCTCTGTAACCCAACCTCAGGACTCGGTGTCAGTCCCGATAGACGTTCATCATCCTCCATTTTATATTACGATTCCCTTCTCACCCAATATTTCCACCATGAACCGCAACCAAGTAAAAAAACCTAACTTTTATAAGGCCAATTTTGAACTTATAAATAAACAACTAATGGACGTCTCTTGGAGCGAGATTCTTGACCGTGTTTCTGCAGAGGATTCGGTTAACTTATTCTATGAAACTATTTACGACATTGTCAAAAAGCAAGTGCCTTTTTCAAGATCTAAGTCTATGCGTTATCCGGTATGGTTCAGTCCATCTCTCATACATATCTTTAAAAACAAACGCAAGGCTTGGAATAAATGGAAAATATATAAAAATGAATCAGATTACGAGATATTTTCATTATATAGAACTCGGTTTAAAAGTGAAGCCACAAAATGTTACAATAAGTACATTAATTGTGTCGAGGACTCTATACCCAAAAACATAAACTATTTCTGGGCTTATATAACGAATAAAAAATCTAATGTAGGTATACCGTCAAGTATGACTTACAAAAACCAAACTTCGCAAGATCCGGAAACTATTTGTAATCTGTTTTCATCATTTTTCCAATCTGTTTACCAGCCGTCTACCTTAACTCCCCATTGGGCACCACCAGACAATTATAGCTACCGATGTGATTTGTTGCCCCATATATATCTCGGTGTAACTGCTATTAAAAGCGAATTAAAGAAACTGGATGCTTCCAAAGGCCCAGGACCAGATGGATTGCCAGCAGTGTTTCTTAAGAATACAGCTGAATCAATATGTGATCCATTGAACATCGTGTTTAACAAGTGCATCTCTGAGGGTTTCTTTCCAGACATTTGGAAGTGTGCATACATTGTCCCAATCCATAAAAGTGGTTCTAAACATGACGTCACAAATTATCGCCCAATCTCTATTATCAGTGCAACATCAAAACTCTTCGAGAAACTTGTTCATAATGCCATATACCCATTCTTCCATAATTATATCATTCCTGAGCAACACGGTTTTGTTAAACAAAAATCCACTATGACAAACTTAGCAACTTATACTAACTTTCTTTTCCATAATATCGACAAGGGAGTTCAGGTGGATTCCGTATACACAGATTTTCAGAAGGCGTTTGATAAAGTGGACCACGAAATTCTTCTCAATAAAATAGCGTTTAATGGAATTAGGGGAAATCTTTTGAGGTGGTTTTGCTCATACATATCGAACCGCAGCCTGATAGTCGTAATTAATGGATACAAATCGGGAAGAGCTGGTATGTCGTCTGGAATTCCCCAGGGATCAATATTGGGGCCGCTTCTTTTCATTGTGTTTATAAATGACATGAATGATTGCTTCAAACACACAAATTTTCTTTTATATGCTGACGATCTGAAATTATATAAAGTCATAAAAAATGTTAATGACTGCTCAGAACTTCAAAGCGATCTTGACCGACTTTCTGAATACTGTGCAATTAATAAGTTAAACTTAAGTATCCCCAAATGCCAAACAATTAGCTTCACTAAAAACAAGACAGTAATCAAATACGGGTACACCCTTTGTGGCACCATACTAAACAGAGTGACGAACCTTAGAGACCTAGGAATACTGTTTGACTGTAAGTTGCATCTGGACCTACATATAGAATATATCATAAATAAAGCATTTAAAATGTATGGTTATGTTTTTAGAACAGCTACAGACTTCAGGCGCCCCTCCACATTTTTACATCTATATCGTTCACTTATTCGTTCTCAGCTTGAATATGCTTGCCTGATATGGGATCCATTATATAGTAAATATAAAATAGCCATTGAAAAAGTACAAAGAAAATTTCTACGGACTATGCAATTTAGATGCCAACTTCCACGCTTAAACTACAAAGACCTTTTAGCCCGGTATAATTTGCTGTCACTGGAGAAGAGACGAATGCTTCTGCAAATAATGACACTTCACGACCTTTACCATAACAAGCTTAATTGTATGGACCTTAATAATAACATTAAACTTGTGGTTCCTAGATCAATCCACCGTCGCGGGGTGCGCGATTACCGGTTGTTTGATCAGGCATCACACCGGACAAACGCTGGTAAGCGTGCTCCCCTCTGGCGTCTTGCGAAGATCTATAATGAAATCTTTATGGATATTGATTTATTTATGTTAAATAGAAACAATTTTAGAGGTAAAGTCATTGATGTGCTGAGGAGTTTGGATCTTGTATCTTAATATAGCTTTGTTTTGCATGTTGTTTTGCATGTTTCTTCAAATATGGATAATAAATATTGTTATGTGACCTCATCACAGCTTATGTGTCAAAAGGTAATCTGTGGAAAATGTTGTGGATATTACATTAATTTGGTTTTATGTACTTTACTGATGGATATTATATATAATGTAATATTGTTTTTTTTCCCAAATATAATAAAATATAATAAAATAAAATAAAATAAAACTTGAGACCCTTGAGACTATCTACCTGCAAGATTCAAGGTGAAGTGAGACATTAGTTTTATCATATCCGCCACAAGACTTCCACTGCTAAATGTAGGCCTTCTACCCAATGACAGTCGCTTACATTATGAATTTGCATTTTCGTAGGCACCTAAGAAATGAAAAAGATTGTGAGGCATACTCTTTAAAACTCTATAGGTGCATCATGCTTGCTGAATTAACAGGATCATTCCTAATTGCCTTTTGCGCTGCGACGCACCATAGGTTATTTTTTGGGTTTCTAAATTCTTGTTGTGTGTCGTAGCAAAATAAATGGTTTTTCTTTCTTTCTTTCTTTCCAATAATACAAAGTGTAATAGTCACTTGAGTAGCGAGCAGTATTTTTAGATTTTTGTTTTTTGTAAATAAACAACCACATGAGAGCACATTGACATTTTTCAGTTAACTGTCATCTGTCATTTGTAATAGATATTTTGCTTACGGTGGCTCTACACTTGACGTTGCGTATTTGTTGTGTTCGGCCAAAAATGAACATGTTTGGAGGATTTATTCTTCTTTGTTTGCTATATATTTGCACGCCATTACATACAGAGATACTATTTGGACGCCATTTGTACGTAGTCTACAAATATTTGGACAAATGAAGCGACTACGCAATGTCAAGTGTAGTACCACCTTAACATACCTTTTGCACATTTTCAAAGTGAAATAACTTTTGAACCCCAAGTTCTAAAAATATGTAATTTTTTTCTAAACTTCATAATAAAAATATCTATCGTTCAGACTATTCACTTGGTTAAAACAATGACTAATACAAAATTTTATAGCGGTACAAAACTTCCATACAAACCTGCCATTCTCCTTTAGTTTGTATAATTACTATCCTAAAACGTATGTACTGGATCAATTGAAAATGCAGGACCACTCACGTAAATAACTAAGTAAAACTCCTCGCTGTCACTTGAAACTATTAGAGCCTTTCCCAGGTATTTATACAAACCAAGTTTAGGTATTTAAATAAAACACAACTGTGGGAGAGCTATGCTTCGGCTCGAATTGGCCGATTCGACTGGAACACCGCCTCACAGAAAACCGACGCGATACAACACTTGCAATGTGATTCGTCGTGTGAGTGAGGTTACTTAAGGAACAATTACCCCTCTCCCCAATAACCGAATCCCCAAAAATCCTCAAATTCCTAATCCCCGAAACACCAAAGATGTCCATGGGCGGCGCCATTGCTTACACTCAGTTGATCCGTCTGCTCGTTTACCGGCTTTATTTCATATTAAAACATTTAAAACGTTCTTACTTGCTTACTATCTAACTGAAATAATCAGACCATATCATTTTTACTTCAAATTGTACTTACTTGATGGAAATACTGCATAAGGCAAGTTAATGATAGCGATGTCATTACGAGCAAGGTTAGGATTCCAGGAACCGTGCATGGAAACGCTATCACTAATCACCCTGGTACCGCCGCTGAACAAATTAATTGTGCCCAGAATCACTGTGATTCCGCTGGCCTGATTATGTCCGTCAAACCAGCAGTGAGCAGCGGTGAGTATTCTTCTCATGTTGAGCAAAGCACCTCCACAAACACCACTCCATCCATTTATGTCAACGATAAGACCAGCCTGCCAAATATTGTTAAGAGTTCTATTCTAATTCTATTTCTATCAGAGATGTCTTACGATTTGATACAATTGTTTTTGAGAGAGAAATAAAGAAAGAAAGAAAAATCATTTTGAGTCTTAAACAAAGTTTAAATTATTGATAGTTTAAGCCTAACATAGTCATTGTTTTCTTATTATAAATTAGGTCGGCATATATAGAACGACAGTTATTTACATAACTGTAGTTTTAGAGATCATGCCAGTAAATCCGTCATTGGCTTCTCTTTTCATTCTCTAATAACTTTATGGAAATACTTCTCACCTGATAAGGAAATTGACCAAGAATGGCAGGAAAAGGTCCAGTTCTGGTTGGATTACGGGTAGCTTCTTCCTCAGCTTTGCGGATCTTCTCGGCCAACGGTCCACCAACTTTAGTGTGGTAGCCATATGCAGTAATCTCTTCTAGATCGATCACATCTTCAAGGTTAATGTGCTTTGCATAGGAAACCGCTACTAGAGTTAGTAGAGTCACTGCCAGGACCTTCATCTTAACAGCAATGAGCAAATAAATTTGAATACTGATTATGCAGTGCAATATTCAACTGATAAATGTGCAAACAGCCGATTGTGCATTCTTATATACCTTTTTTTATGGATAATCCGATTTAAATCAAGGGATTTAAGTCATCCGATTTAAAATCTTGTTGATAAATTGAACGATTATTCATAATTATTGACTAATTTTTAAATGGCCATTGAAGTTTAAATAAGGAAAGAACTTTAAGTATCAGATGATTTATTTCAATCTGAATATTCTTAGGTCATTAAAATATAGTTTTTAAAAGACCTTCAGGCCTACGGTACATAACGGCAACTGCACGTATAACAAGATGATCAGTGAGTCAATATTGAAAATTGAGTATTATTATAATGAGTTACCTAAAGGAAAAAAAATGTACGAATAGTTCTACAAATTGACAAGCAATTATAATATACCGCGTTATGTCTAACGCTAGAGATTCAAAGTATGCTTCGTCTGATATTTTAGTTTTTTTCTTATCTTAGTTATTGACGATAGCCTTTCGTCTAAGGGTCTAGCTTACCTTTCCTTTTAAAGGCACAAGAGGCCAGATTAAAAAAAATGCATGATTTGTTTTTGTTAGTAACAAATAGTACGCATAATCATTTTTAAACTTCTATCTTGAAAATTGCGGAATGCTCTACACATGACCACTCCATCCCTTCAACTATCTCCGTTTAAAAAGTCACGTCAATTACATAATATAACATCACGCCTTTTATCCCCGAAAGGGTAGGCAGAGGTGCACATTATACCACTGTACAATGTAACACCCACTTTTTACTATTTATGTTATGAGTCCCTTGTAATAGGGGGTGAGCCTATTGCCATATACCGGGCACAATTCCAGACTCCGTGCTACTACTAAGAATATTTAAAAACCCAGTAATACTTTGCCCGACCCGGGAATCGAACCCGAGACCCCTTGCCCGGCAGTCGTTGCTCTATTTTGCGGTGAAAGACGGACTAACAAACGAAAAGGCATACTTTTACATGCATAATATGAATATGGATTACACAGATGCATAAGCTAATTTTGCGAGTCAAAGCTACAGGAAAATGGGAGGAATGGTTAAATGGATATAACTGTGCACTCTATTTACGCAATTAGCATACGTGAGGCGTAGCTTAGTCTATAGATTCTTGAAATTGTTTAGTAGCAAGACTATAGAATAGACAATAAACTGATTTAAAATATGAGTAAAAAAATAAGTAAATTAAACAACTTTTTATTTTAACATGTTAGCGGCCACCGCGCTACTGCGCCGCCGCACTTATTCTCTGTTTGATATATATCAATACCGGACTGTGCGCACGTTCGTACGTAGCCGGCAATAGAATAACAAACACGCATGGCGGTGCGGCAATGCGGTGGCGACGCGGCGGCGACGCGGCGGCGGCACCGTGTGCATGAACGCTAATGTAATTATGTTATCAAACCTTATCACATTTTGTGAAATAAAGTAGATTAAACAGGCATTTTTGAATAACAAAAACAAAAGAAGTTGATAACATCGTAAGTTTTAATCGTTTTTCAATTATAAAGCTAAATCGTCATTTTGTTCCACTTAACATTTTTTCATATAATTTAAAGACGACAAGCTCTATCTACAGCTGTTCTCGATGAATTAAGGTAATCAAATTCAAATATCTCTCTACTAGTATGTATTACTTACGAAAATACTATAGTACCTAATAATAATAATGTAATTTTTACGCTTAAAAAAACTGACTTGAACCCCCTCTTTTTATAAAGGTGGTTAATTAATATACTAAAACTTTCAACTAAGCACTACAAACACTTTTCTGAAAACCGCATCAAATCGGTTCTGCCATTAGCAAGATAATTGCGCACAAAAATACATACATAGAGGTCAAACTAAGAACATTCTTCTTTTTTTGAAGTCGGTTAATAAATATACTTCTATTACATACATTCTATTCATTATTATTTATGTTATTAACAAGACCAGAGAGCCTTGTTGACTTTTAACAAGAATTGGGATGATGACAGGGTATAAAAATTAGAAATACGATTAGTCCGTAAGTTAGGTAATGAAAAAATATTAGATAGGTACGTATTTTTTATTATGTCTTATAATACTTAGATAAAACGAACTAAAATATAGGAGTGGGGTCTAAAACGTAATTTTTACGTATAAAATGTACATAGAAGTGACGTAATGCGACATTTCAAATCAATATATCGATGAAAGTATTCATTTCTGTAAGAAAATAAAAAATACGTGTCTAATGATTTAAAATAATCTACCAGACGGACATTAAAATAAAAATTAGGCATCTACCCTAATCGATTCCTTGTAACAGATGAAGAATTCCTTGTAATAGAGCTCTCTATTACAAGGAATTTTTGTGAAAAGTAACGATTTTTCATCATTTTTCCCTTTCGAGGAGTAAGAGCCATTTCCATTAAGGCGATTTTCAGTCACGGTTGCTTGACTGGTCGTGAAACCATGGTGTCCCAATGAAATACGTATCAAAAGATCCATATCGCTATAATATTACTAAAAGCCAATTACAACATAGAGGTAGATTTTAATTTGGGTAAAGGAGGCATTTCATTTAAAAGTAAAAATAAAAGAGGTTTTTAAGTAGCATCGTCAGCATTTAATTGTTATAATAATTATTGTCAATTTGCTCCACTATACATTTTTTCATCTATTTAAAGACGTTGGTTGATCCAGCTGATGTAAGATGTGACTCTGGCAAAGACAGCAGGGTGACCACGCTGGCAGCCGTCAATGTGTCCGAAGGAGGTCACACCGACCTGTTAATAAGAAAATGATACATAAAATTTTTTAGTAAACACTTAACTACCTAACAAAACAATATTTTATATCTTTGTCATATGCTAAACCTTCAATTTCACAACAAAGAATTCTTTCGTTTAGAAATCAAAATCTCGACACGTTGTTTACCAGCTAACCGGCTGGCCCATACCAGCCATGCCATCATAGTGGCTGGGCGGTTACCCAACCGACCGAGACCACCACTATAATGGCTATTAGATATCACGAACAGAACTATAAGGATAACCCACCAAGATACGTCTGCCACCGCTGTTCACAACAAGAGGACCACCGGAGTCACCGCTGCAAGTGCTTCTGCCGCCAGCGCCGCTGGTGCAAATGTTTGATGACTGAACCAAAACAGGGAAGGTATTGCGGCACACAGCGTTGGTGATCACAGGCAAGTTGACGTGGCTGAGGGCTCCGCTAACACTTCCACCTTAAACAACATTATAATTAGGTACTAAATATTAATTGAGAATTCGTCAAGAGCTAGTAATTATTGTAAGGTAGAACTTTATCCAGTTATCATTTATTGTAGGCAAATACTATTGTTCATTGGTTCTTCATGTTCATTAATGCTAAAAAAAAAAAAAAATAGCATTCTTACCATCTCTGGTAAGACCAAAGCCAGATGCAGTTGCGGTTGCACCAGCGAATTGATTGTTGAGCTCGTTTCCAGAGGGCAGTGCGATGAAGTTAAGGTTGTCTGTTGAAAAATAGGAAATGCATCAGAACTTCAGAATAATCATTAAAATTAGGTTATTGCAATGATCTATTATGGTTATGAATGATTAATAAATAATAATATTCGTATAGAAATTTAAATTATAATATCATATAATTATAATATCATAATCTTATGATTACTTTGGAACTATAGATGTGATGGATCAATGATAACATACCTAATCAATTTTATGTACAATTATTTAGAACAATACTTACTAGAAGTAGATACTGCAGAAGGCAAGGTGATCATAGCAATGTCGTTACGAACAAGGCTGGGCATCCAGCTTCCGTGCATGGCAACACTACTGGTGGTCAGCCTGGTACCGCCACTGTAGAGTTGAACTGAACCAAGTACTACTGTGAAGCTCCTGGCCTGGTTTTGTCCGTCAAACCAGCAGTGAGCAGCGGTAAGTACTCTTCTGGAGTTGAGCAACGAACCACCACACACACCATTCCATCCGGGCATGGCAGCAATAAGACCAGCCTGCAGAATATCAATTCAGTTTAGAATATTTTACGATTAGTTTTAGTCAAAAGCTCACTTACAGGAACTCGGATTGAATGTATTTAATGGCTGGTTAATAAAAACTATTATTACAGTTTTGATTTACATATTTCGTCTGTCTTAGCATCACTTACTATCTTTGGTGTCTTTATTCCTTGTTAGTAAATAAGCCGGAGCCTGGGCCGAGAGCTGATCTAAAATCTTCGGGGAAAAGTTTCTTACAATTATATGCCTTGTATCATAGGCCATAAAATAATACTACTCACCTGGTATGGGAATTGACCGAGACTGGCAGTGGAACCACCAACAATCCTGGATGGATTGCGGGCAGCTTCTTCTTCAGCTATGCGGATCTTCTCAGCCAAAGGGCCACCAACCTTGGTATGGTAACCATAGGCAGTGATAACTTCTAGATCAATCACATCTTCGAGGTCAATGTTCCTCGCGGAGGAGACCGCTACCAGAGCCAATAGAGTCACAGCCAGGACCTTCATGTTGACGGCAATAAGCAAAATGTGAAGTTTTCACTAAACACTACCTTTTTATATACTTTTCTGTTGTTAGATAATGCGATTAAAATTTAGAAATAATATTAATTATCATAAAATTATGAAGGATTATGAGACAATCGGAAACCCCCACGTATTAAAATGATTTCATGATGATCAATCATGTTAAAATACTTTTGTACAATTTTACTTTTTTATTTTTATTATTATTAAAAAAAAAGGTTGATCAAAATTAGAGCAGTAAAGAAGCGGTAAAGTTTCAGTTACTGTGATCATGTTTGTTATGTCATTGTAAAAAATACTTAGTTTTTTTATGACATATCTGGTAAATGAGCAGACAGGTCCCCTGATGGTCCCAACTGCAATCTAGCATGCAACCCAGGCAAAAGCAATCGCCGCTGCTCATAAACACTAGTGGCCGATCGAAAGCATGACTCTCCCAGACTTGTTATTTCAATCAGAAAAAATAATTTGTACTATACCAATAAAAAAGACAAAATACGATAATTTGGGTAATTGCAACTTCTTGAAGGATCTTAACAATGAAATGGAATCGTTGCTCTTGCCACATCTGGTTGCAATAAAACTAACCTGTGAAAAATCTACAGGCAGTATTTATTGAAATACTAGCGTCTGCCAGCGGTTTAGCTCGCGGTCCCGGGAGTAGTCTACGTGATACTCCGCTCCGATAGGTTAAGAGGCATCTCATGTATGAGGGTGCAGGTTCGAAATCTACCAACGGCAAGTACCAATGTAACTTTTTCCGAGTTATATGTACTTTCTAAGATTATTTAGACACCACTGACAAACGGTGAAGGAAAACATCGTGTGGAAACCTGGGCTTATAATTTCTAATTACAAGTTTGAAATCGCCAATCCGCAATAAGCAAGCGTGGTGATAAATTCTCAAAATCTTCTCCTTATGAGAAGAGGCTTTGCTCAGCAGTGGGCACTTATAGGCTATTGATGATGATGATGATGATGTGATACTGCAGGCTATATCCATAAATAAATAAATAAATATAATTTAGGTCTGTTGCAATTTTTTTTCCCTTTAACCGTTTGGATGTGACTGAGTAACAAACATATATATATAATAATATATAAACACACAAACTCATATATTTTCACATTTATAATAGCAGTTCAAGCTAATTACGAACATCGGCCCTACAGTTACAGCGTAAGGTCCACTGCGGGCAAGCTAACATTCGACAAACTTACCTCATATTTGAGTTTAGTATATTAATTGTGTCTAGAGATCGAGCAGCATAATTAGGGTTGTTTTTTCGTGTATTTACTTTTTTGGGATCAAAAGTATCCAGTGTGATATGATACGATATAATATGATATGCCTAGGGCATTAAAATATAATCATACCAAGTGACGTCGTAATCGGACCGGTAGTTGTTGCGTGATGTGTGAACATACACAGACAGACAAATAAGTTTTAGTTCACATTTTTGGTTTTTGGTTTCGGGGTCTGTGTAGTAACACCCCTCCCCAACTACTATTTTTTATATTTTCATTTTTTTCAATTCATTTATTCATTAAACAATTTACATTGTATTTGAATGTCTTCGTAATCATAAATTACATTGCAATATAAATCTAAGCTCCTAGATGTTCCAAGTGTTGGCATTCAAAAAAAAAATCATTCAATATCATATTAAAGAAACAATTAAAATAATAATAAAAAGAGACATAACATTATATAACATATCAGAAATCAAATTATAAAAGGAATTACATAATTGGGTAGTTTTCAGCATAAGAATAGATTAATCATTTATTATTTAGTAATTAAATTATTAAATTAAAATTCAGGTCAAAAAAACACTATAATAACACTATCACAGTTCGTCAACTGAGATAAATACTGTACTACAGCAAATGCTTTAGTTGGGATATAAAAAACTCGAATAAATAGATCTTCAAATTTTTGGATAGCTTATTGAACAGTTATACTGCTTGGTACCACGAACCGTGCTTAAACACTTCTAACCTAGGACAATTCGTGAATATGTTTAGCCAGCGTAGTTAAAATTACCAAACCATAAATTGCGGGGACTGTCAGGATCTCCAGCTTCGTAAAATACTGTCTACAACTCTCAATTTGTGGTATACGTACTATTGTTCTTATAGCCCGCTTCAGTAAAGTGAATACTTTGCGATATTTCCAATGTACAGAATTTACACTTCTACAGTATTACTGTATTTATATAGATTGCAATAAAAGTGTCATAAAACCCGGATTGCAAGGGCCTTGGAAACGGGGTCTGGCGACGAGATGTTACGTACCTCTATATTAATTAAACCAGAGGGCAGTAGTCTTGGACTGCGAAGACGGAAGGTCATCTTAAATAGACTAGAACTGATTCTTAATATCCAGTTCAACTATGTAAATTCAGTGTGCAATTTGGAGTTTAATGAGTAACAGTGTAGTAGTAGTAGTAGTAGTAGTAGTAGTAGTAGTAGTAAAAGGGTGTGTGAATGTGATTTTCTAATAGGCTAGGGATTTTATCCTATCGCTGTTTTGATTTATTTTAACTGACCGATCGGAACAATACTTTCCACTGTAGGTACTTATTTATTATACGGGCACTTCTCCCCAGAGGTGCTGGTGATATACATATATCCTCATATTATATCACCATAGAACGATAGAGAATGTGAGTGTCTCGTCTAAACCAATTTTTAGCCGTGGTGGCTATTATATGAACTGTTACTCTTTGACGAAATATGTTTGTTATGGTGGGCGAGTCACGTAAAATCGTGAGACTAAAACTCAAAAAAAATCTTTATAGACATTTCATTAATAAGTAAAATAAAACAGATTTTTTAGTAATATCGTGAGTATTTAATTGTAAAGCCTTATTATATTGTCATTTTGCTCCAGTGTAAATTTTTTCATCCATTTAAAGACGTTGGTTGATCCAGCTGATGTAAGATGTGACTCTGGCAAAGACAGCGGGGTGACCACGCTGGCAGCCGTCAATGTGTCCGAAGGAAGTAACACCAACCTGTTAATAAAAAAATGATATACATTATTTTTTTAAAACTTTTACCCAGACTAGAATTTTCTCCTTTGTCATATGCTAAACCTACAGTTTCACATATACCATACACACAAATCTAAAACAACAACTTGTAGATCACAACAAAGAATTGTTTCGAGTGGGAATCGAACCCTCAACACGTTGCTTACCAGTTAGCCTGCTGGTCCATACCAGGCATGCCATCATAGTGGCTGGACGTTTACCCAGCCAACCGTGCAGATTAATAACAGTGTTTTATAGTGGCCATTAGATATCACACACAGATCTATAAGGTTAACCCACCAAGATACGTCTGCCACCGCTGTTCACGACAAGAGGACCACCGGAGTCACCGCTGCAAGTGCTTCTGCCGCCAGCGCCGCTGGTGCAAATGTTTGAAGACTGAACCAAAACAGGGAAGGTATTGCGGCACACAGCGTTGGTGATCACAGGCAAGTTGACGTGGCTGAGGGCTCCGCTGACACTTCCACCTTAAAAAACATTATAATTAGGTCCTAAATATTAATGGAGAACTAACATTTGTCAAGAGCCTGTAGATAGTAAGATTTTACATAAATCATTTATTATAGGCAAACACCATTGTTCATGGGTAAAAAATGTCCATTAAAGTTGAAGACAACACATAAATAACTTTCTTACCATCTCTGGTGAGACCGAAGCCTGACGCAGTTGCGGTTGCACCGGCAAATTGGTTGTTGAGCTCGTTTCCAGACGGCAGGGCGATGAAGTTAAGGTTGTCTGTTGAAAAATAGGAAATGCATCAGAACTTTAAAATAATCAACGTGATTAACTATTATCTATTATGATTTTGAATGATTAATTCGTCTAGATAATTTTTGTTTTTGAAATAGGTAATTTTATTTATCATAATCAATCATGAACTCATGATTACCGTGGAACTATAGACATGATGGATCAATGATAACATAATCAATTTTAATTATGTACATTTAGAACAATTATACTTACTAGAAGTAGATACTGCAGAAGGCAAGGTGATCATAGCAATGTCGTTACGAGCAAGGCTGGGCATCCAGCTTCCATGCATGGCAACACTACTGGTGGTCAGCCTGGTACCGCCACTGTAGAGTTGAACTGAACCAAGTACTACTGTGAAACTCCTGGCCTGGTTTTGTCCGTCAAACCAGCAGTGAGCAGCGGTAAGTACCCTCCTAGAGTTTAGCAAAGAACCGCCGCAAACACCATTCCATCCGGACATGGCCGCAATAAGTCCAGCCTGTAGAATATTATTTCAGTTTAGAATATTGTAGGGTTTTTATTTTAATTTAAACTGTCAAATACCAAGCGGTCACCGGTGACCGCGACCCATTGTTCTTTAATTGTGTCTATAAAACCGGTACTCGACGAGTTAAAAAACGTTGTCCCTCATTAAAATTTCTCCTGTGTTGTAGTTGCGTTTTTAAATATATATACAAATTGAGATACACAAATGATATGCAGACAGCAAAGAACAATTTGTGGATTACACAAATTGTTGCTCCGTAAGTGTGTGAATGACTTTTTTTTGGTTGGTAATGGTTCATAAGCTAAAACTATTGAAGCCTGCATATATTTTGTTCCCCTAGTATCTTTTACTAGTTTTAGTAAGTACATTTTATTCATTTTTGTAAATCAGCGCAGGGTTACGACCGATCTATCAAGATCGGCATCAATCCACCAACAGGGAAAAGGTTCTTACAAATATGACTAGTAACATTATACATAAGTTAATACTACTCACCTGGTATGGGAATTGACCGAGACTGGCAGTGGAACCACCAACAATCCTGGATGGATTGCGGGCAGCTTCTTCTTCAGCTATGCGGATCTTCTCAGCCAAGGGGCCACCAACCTTGGTATGGTAACCATAGGCAGTGATCACTTCTAGATCAATCACATCTTCGAGGTCGATGTGCCTTGCAGAGGAGACCGCTACCAGAGCCAATAAAGCCACAGCCAGGACCTTCATGTTGACGGTAATGAGCAAATAAATGTAAAGTTTTACTAAGGACCGCCTTTATATATATTCGACTGTTAGATAATACGATTACTATGAAACAATATCTATCAAAAGATTATTTATGAAGGATTATAAGACAATCGGAAACCCCCACAAATGATAAATGATAAACCATGTAATAAAGCTTTAATTAATGGCCTAAAATAACATTTTAGGCCATTATTATTATATTATATTGCTGGCTATACAGGGTAACTTGTAACTCGACGTATTCCTGTTAGAATGTGATAATACAGCCAATTTTCTACAAAATTATAATTACTATATATTTTTTTGGTTTGGCTCAAAAAATCCCGTATTAACCACTAAAAATCAAAAAATAAAAACTATTGGTATGACTTGGTATGATTTGCAATATTTTTTTTCAGTTATCAATAAAGTAACGTTTAAAAACTAATAAATAATATTTTTTTTTGCTTACTAACGAGTAAAATTATTTTATTATATTTCACAATGCTCACACAAATATCAAATATAAATAAAAAAATAGCTAATTATTAGCTATTTTTAAATGGTTGTTATTTGTTTTCTCATATTTTGGTTCTTATCATATTTTGTTTTGAGTCACTAATTTTGTCATTAGAAACAGAATTCATTTTAAAAAATAGTGAAAGTCGTTTGTGCGTACAAACTATTAGATAATTTTCCGTCTTGTTAACTTGCAAACCAAAAATATTAAATGACAAAATTTTACCCATCCTCAATTCCCAGATCATAAAATCCATCCTTCAGAATGCTAGCAATGTACTTGCGGCAACGTCCTCTGGTGTTGTTGGTGTCCATATGGATATATCTCCGGACACCGAGCGAGCAGGCAGATCGCGGATACGTGCACCTTCTGCTCGTTTTGTCATTATGTACCACACAATATGGTTTTATGAATTAGCTTTGTCCTAAGTTCATATGGTTTTTTAATCTTTTGTTTACACTGAATTAAATGATTTTGAAAACAATAACGTTGAAGTTTCTTTATTAACTCTTCTTTTGAGGACATAGGAAATATATAAGATTTATTAAATGAAATTCTTAAAGAAAGTGTTTCACATAATACCTTCCCTAAGTGAGTAGGTTGTGACAAACAAAGACAGTTCGAGCATTAACCAATAGATGGCGCTTAGCACAATCTGATAATTGCGCTAGGTTGTTCTAAGCGCTATTAGGACGGATACAATAAAAATAAATCCAAGGGTAATTTTGACATCCCGCAGCCAGCCACTATACTCTGCTCATTTATTTTAGTAATTGTGCACCTACCTCTATATAATTGTGTTTCTTTCTTAAATTCTAATTTCAAACTCGAAATCATGCTTCAATTGAGCACTTGTCGCTTAGTAGCATGTGCGTCGGACTGTTGCCCAAAATTAGCGTGGTCACTCCCAAATCGAGAGTCGTTCGATTTTTGAATGTTTTTGACTATGCTCAATATAATTATCACCTGTTAACATGTTATTTTAGAGCATGTATTGTGTACCTTTATGTTATAAAATGTTAAATATTTATTCACATTTTTAGAAAAATCGATTTATGATGAATGATTTATTTATTAGATCGATTATGAGTTTACAAATTTATTTCAAATCTTTTCTCAGTTCCACTTTACATTTTTTTAAAGGCGTTGGTTGATCCAAATGATGTAAGAAGTGGCTGGTGAAGACAGCGGGGCGACACAATTGGCAGCCGTCAATGTGTACGAAGGACACTGCGAAGTCCGCCCTGAGATCACGGTGAAACACACAGTGGGGGCATGCTGTGCGTGGGCTGAGTACCGCCGTGCCTTCAGGGATGTGATCGGCGACGGCGACCTCTCGCGTTCGGCCCTAGTCCGGGCCATAATGCGGAGCGAGGAGAACTTGGAGAACGGGGAGAACTGCCGTCTCCTCCTTTTGTAAAGCATTCATTCTAGCTAAGGAGGAGGCGGAGCGCGTGAGGCAGCGAAGCGCTTAAGCACGGGCCTGCGGACGGCGAGTATGGGTAGCTCACCGCCCGACCAGAACCAGACCCGAGCGTACAGCGCGTTGCGTTTCGCGCGCGTCTCAAAGAACCATCAGACCACCACGGGTGAGGCCCAATAGGGCTGATTGATGCTGATACGGAGCCGCGGAGGACTTAACGGGTTGCCGGGGCTCCGGCTTGAAGTACGGGGGCTTTAGTTAGTAAGAGTCTGGCACTCCCTCCCACCTCAACTAGGTGGGAGAAGTCACTCGAAGATTTTGTCTCCGAAAAAAAAAGAAAAGGACCTTCATATTGACAGTTTTATATGGTGTGGCTTGCAATAAATAATTAAATATATACTTTTTACAGATAGATAATAATGATTAGAATCTAGAACTAAGAACTTTACCAATCATAGGATTAATGTGGTCAACAGACAATAATTGGAATACCCCACTTTGACATGAAAGATAATTCATCGATAATATGTTCCATTTATAATGATTTTTTTTTACTTATCGAACTACTGTTCGGATATGTTTAAACTTTTTATTATTATTTTTTAAGGTGTAAATATTTTAGTTTTAATTATATGAACTTATTTATAATGATTGGAAATTTTAGTCACACTTAATTTTATAAAAACAATTTTTTTTATTAAAACGGCTCGATTCTTTTTTTGTCTTATTTATTAACTCTTTTAGTTTTAGTTGATTTTAAGTTGTGTATTTAAGTTTCTTATTTTTAAATAAATTGAATACACATTTCCATTAAACATTTTTTCCAATTAATATACTAAACTAGCGGTTTCCCGCGACTTCGTCCGCGTATAATAATGACTTCTAGCAAATTTTGGATTTTTTAATTAGTCTTCTCCAAGGTTAACTGCAATGCTGATTTCTTTAAAATCTCTGATTCTAAGATGCAGCCAAATACTATTTATTATTAGTCCTTAAAAACCGTTTCCTATTGACAGTCAAAGGCTTAAGCAATATATGGAGATTTTAGGTACTTAGTATTTTCACACATCGGGTTTCATTATCGAAATATGTAGGTACACGGTTCCCTTTTTTCTCTCTCTTATTAAATATAGCATATGTTTATCATCAATAATGTAGGATTATAACAGTAAAAGAATTTTTGAAATCGATCCGGTAGTTTCAGAGGAGATGCCATTCAAACAAACAAACAAAAAACCAAATCTTTCCTCTTTATACTTTTAGTGTAGATGTAGATGATAGTAACACAGCATACGGCTGGCCTGATGAAATGTCATCAAAGTCTTAGTACACATGCAATACCAAAAGTACAACAAGTATGGAGGAGCTTATGGAAGACATTGTTTAAATTTAAACTATAATTTTTGGTAAATAAATCCTCCAATATCACCCAAGCACTTGATTTATTTATTTATTTATTTATTTATTTATTTATTACACACACAAGTTAACATTACAGGTTTAGGACCCAATGCGATAACAAGGTATTATCATAGTATAAAGAACACAGTAGGTTATCTAAGGCCGCCCGCCGAGTTATTAGCCTACTCTTGCGTTGATCCCCAGGGTTGTCACTTTTACTTTTAGTTAATATTTTCGAACAAGCAGCACTTGATCTAAATTTATGAAATGAAAAGCATTATTATGATTGAATATTTTATCAATTTATAAATTTAGTAAAAATAAAAAGCTTATAAAAAGATTATTAACTTCTTAAAATAAACTTTAGCTCTATACATAGTATTCAGAAAGTAAATTTTTAGAATACATTTATATGGAAAAATGCGACACGGCCACGCTCTTAACAAATCAGATAAACTGTGAAATAAACAATACAATACCACATTTTCTTATAATATTTAAGTATAGTAGGTAATTACATTTCTGGTTGAGTAGGAACTATGAAGAATGATAAGAGTAAGAATAAGTAAGTAGGTATCTCATCATCAAGTACCTACAAATTATATTATGCTAGAAAAAGTGACTAGCTTACCTTTCCTGTTCAATAGGTAATCTGAACAGAGACAGTTCTGGAATCGATTAATTATTAAGACACCCAAACACACAGCAATACGTTCTTCTACGGTTATCAGACATTTTTTATTTCATTTAACAGTGCCGAAAAGTGATGCGCGCGCGAACCTCGTGCAGTGTTAGCCCTGCCTGGCGCACTGAGAAACGGGTCGAGATTTTGTTAAAGTGTGCGTGCGTCGACGCATAGATACTATGGCGCACACATATAAGCCGCGCGCGGAGCATTTGTATGAAGATAACCTACTTTGTTCTTTATACTATGGTATTATTAAATCTAGCGACTACTTACACCATATTAAACTTATACTAACGAATAAAGTAATCCAAACAATTACAGAGAAAAACAAACCTTGTATTAAATTTAATAAAATAAAGACCAAATAAATAGTATTATTATTATTATTGTCTATCTATAACATAAATTATATAACAGAATCTTTGTGAATTCACTCGGCTGACAGGTAAAAACATCTATTTGCTCGTGCACAAGATTTATATTACGGATAGCTTGCGTAACCGCGGCTTTCGCCAGTAAGTTCGTCCTAGCCACCGGCACCGCCAACAGAGGCGGGCGCCGCCGCCTCCTTACATAGTTGTCAGGTACCCACAAACTGATTCTTTGAAGAACATCTGGGTTATGTTCCATTCCCCGAATCAATTTCACCAAATAGGTGGTAAGAGCAAACTCTCGACGCACCTTCAATTGATTGTACCCGACCATACCCAGCACAAATAACGAGGGATACATCAACGGATACAACGGGTACACTCCATACAGCTTCCAATACAGGTGACGAGTGAATTTGTTCTGAACTCGTTCTAACATCAGAGAGTACTTATTTTCATGAGGCGCCCATATCATTGCGCTGTGCTCCAAATGACTTCTCACTAATGCGTCATAAAGGGCCCGAACTGCAGAGATATTAGTGAAATCTCGCGTTTGTCTCAATAAAAATCCTAGATTTCTATACGCCTTCTTACAAATTTTCATTATGTGCTCACGGAACAACAACTCGGGGGTCATGTAAACTCCCAAATCACGCACCTGTGTGACTCGTTGCAGTGGTGTATTTTCAAGCCTGTATTCATGTAGCAGAGGTGATCGCGCGCGAGTAAAACTTATCGTAGAACATTTTGACTCGTTAAAATACAGCTTGTTTTCATGACTCCATTGGACTATCCTATCAATGTCATCCTGTAAGCACTTGCAGTCTGTTTCCTTCGTAATTTCTAGGAGCAACTTTAAGTCATCTGCAAATAATAAACAAGAGCTATGTTTGACGACTTGTGGTAAATCATTTATCATAATTAAAAATTCGAGAGGCCCCAAATTACTGCCCTGGCTTACTCCCGATCTCGTGTAATAGGGATCCGATTCCCAACCATTGTAGTCGACAAACTGCTGCCTATCCTTCATGTAACTGGCAAAAAACCGAACTAACTGTGGCTTGCACCCAATCTCAACTAGCTTCCTTAATAAGATGTCATTATCGACGGTGTCAAATGCTTTTCTAAAATCAAAATAAGCGGCGTCAACCTGCACCCCAGCATCTACCGCTGGCACCAACCTTGTCATAAAGCTAAGGAGATTTGTTGCCGTGCTACGACCCGGTCTAAATCCGTGTTGTGAGTCCGAGATCTGTCCATGTATCTGTGCCTGTAAGCTACGCTGCACAGCTGACTCAAACACCTTAGCCGGGGATGACAACACTGCCACTGGTCTATACCCCTCAATCTAGACCTGCCTTACCTTTAGGTACTGGAATGACTCTGGTAATTTTCCAACGTGTCGGAAAAGTAGCTAAACTCAGGCATGTATTAAATATATACCGCAATGGTTCTGCTAGTACTCTGCTACAGTCTTTAACAAGAAAAGCTGGTATACCATCCGGACCCGCTGATCGCTTGGCTTTTAAACATTTAAGGGCATTGCGTACGTCCTTGACAGTAAGCCGCTCCACCTCCACATCTGTATTGTTCCCTTTCTCCGCCGCTGCTGACGCTGAAGCCTCTTGTGGATCCAGTCGTGGCGGATCAGTACTATATACAGATTCAAAAAAGGCAGCAAACTGCTGAGCGCATTCGCTATCCGATAGATATTTACGATCTTTAACAATGGGTCGTCTCGCCATTGCACCTCGCTGCGATCTTATAAACTGCCAAAACGACTTTGGGTCTTTAGCAAACTGACATTGAAGTTTACTTTTGTGTTGTAAGTAAGCAGTGTTTATTAATTTCTTAATATGCGATCTGAATTTAGAATAACTTGTATAATCTTTGTTACTATTGTTTTGTTTAAACCTTTTGTGAAGTGCTGCTTTTGTTTTTAACCCACTAATTATTTCGGTCGTATACCACACGGGATAAACATATTTTGATTTACTGCAATGTTTTTTTAGAGGGACACTTTCATCCAATACACTATAAATTTTATCATAAAAAATATCTAAAATATCTTCTAAATCCGTCATATCATACATATCGCTCCAGTCCGTTGAGCCCAACATTGAATATAACAATTCATAATCTGCTTTATAAAAGTTGTATTGTGACCCTTTGCTCCGTGTGTTTGAATAAGGCGCGCTATCGTTAGCGCCACCAGTGGCACACGGATCGGCGGCGGCGGCGCCCCCAACCGCGGACAACACCCCGTCGTCGCACGATAACCGCGGCGATAGCGGCGCGCGGCCGCCTATCTCAATGCCGACGGCCAGTGGCGGGTGGTACTCGTCCACCGGCAGTATGCCCTCGTCCGCCGCAGACACCGACACTGACACGAATGCCCTTGCGCTCAGTACGAGGTCTAACTGTCTGTTGTTGCAGTTTGGAACCGTATTAAACTGAGTGAATTCACAAAATGACATAAAATATTCAAAATAGTTAACAATTCCATTATTACACGAATGTAGATTAAAGTCTCCTAATAATATAAAATTATTTTTGTACTTAACACACCATTTTCTAAAATATTAAACATCAACATATACTCATTTTCATCTGTTAATGGTGGAATGTAAACAACACAACACGCAAATAAGAAACGGTTATTCACATAAATAGCAGTACAAACTAGTTCAAACTTACATTTATTGATGTCAACATCACCTGGCACAAACACTTGTCGCAGCTGGAACCTAGGTCCAGCCACCACCATTACACCTCCCTGCTTCCGGCCGTCCGCCCTGTCGCATCTCACTACCTGGTAACCAGGAAGTAAGAATTCGGCGTCTTGAATTGATTCGTTTAATCCAGATTCCGTAATAGCGAATAAATCCGACTCCGACGACCCCAGCAACGACAACAACTGTGTCGTCTTAGTGCGTAGCCCTCTGACGTTTTGGTACAGTAGGTTGACATGTCTACGCGGTTTGTAGTTTGTCTGGTTTGAGTGAGGGGCGAAACCAGATCCACTCACTGAATTCTACATTTAGTGGCCAAATATCTGGGTCACAAAGTTTTCCAAAATTACTAACTGTTACCCCCACTTTGAATGAGGCATAGTCACGATCCGTTCTAGGTTTAAGTTTTTCGACAATAACTTCTGAGTCATCGCCCAGTGTCAGTTTGATATGCTCCCTTAACTGATCTTCCGTTGTGGTTTTTTCCAGTCTCCACACATGTAAAAATTTTCTACGTTCTACCGCCTTTAAAGTAGCGATTGAGTTATTGCCACCTCTTCTTACAGGTTTCCTTTTGTTTTTAACTTCAATCCACTCATTATCAATGATGCAATTTACTTTTGGTGACGCTTCCTTCCGAGCCACCTCCGCGTAACTGGTCACCGCAGGACTCGGCACCGGCAGCGCAGCCGCCTGGACATTGTTATTGTTCATGCTTGGCAATTCTGGCGTGTTACCATCATATTTTGGAGGTGTGTGCGTTGGTACACTTGAAGACATTGTAGTACAAGTATCGATGTAACGTTTTACATTATTTTCTTTAGATAATAAACTCTCAGATCTCATACGTTTAATTTGCTGTTCATAAGCATTACATTTCTTATTCGCATCATTCAATTCCTGTCTGAGCTTACTATTTTCGACTGCCAGGACAGCTACTGTATTTTTAATTTCCTCTAGAATATTCAGTTCGAAAGCATTAAGTTTTGCCATGATTATGTTGCTTACTTTATCTACTAACTCATCCGATGCCGCGGATGCCTGTAACGTGGTCTGTACTCCATCCTCGGAGGACTGGTTCTGCTCCATGATATCTGATACCAAACCGACAGCGGCACTGACTCCGCGCACCGGTGTATCATCGGTAACTCGAATACGCTGGGTTACATTAGCGCACGATTGACATTTAAAAGCCCGCTTTAATTGTACTTGGGCTTCCCTAAATGCGGCCGTGGTAATATTGACACATTTATAGTGATAACAGGATTTACACCCAATACATTTAATCAAATCCCCTGCATCAATTTTTCGATTACAGGCTGCACAATTCATTGTAAATTCCAAGAATTCGACGACAGCACAGTGCGAGCGAGACACAGTTAGCTCACTCGCCCGAGAGTGAAAGAGCGCGCTGCGACAGTTTCGCGCCGCGCTTTGTTATTGTCACTAACTTCAAGGAACACAACACAAAATGTTTGGTTGGAAAAAGCGTCAAAAACACTCACTATCACTAATTTTATAATTGTTCTCCATAGTCTATGTTTACATTAACACAAAACATTAACTTTAACACAGTTTTTAGCATCCCACTCCGGATTATCGAATTAATATCAATAATATTCATACGAGTGACTTGCACTCCGCGCCGCGCCGGTAGTCAGAGTTATATTATAATGCACTTGATAAGAAAAACTCAAAAAATCAATTTAATAACTATAATATTCCTACTGTTTGTGTGTTAGTAATAAACTGATCAAATCTCAATCTATATAACTATATTCTTCTTTTTCTGTGTTGTTAAAGTAAAACATGATTTTTCATTAATATTTATTTATTTCAATTGTTCGTATTCTGGTCTTTATATTTATTCATTTATTTAAAGGCGTTGGTTGATCCAGCTGATGTAAGAGGTCACTCTAGCGAAAGCAGCTGGGTGACCACGCTGGCAGCCGGTAATATGACCGAAGGAGGTCACACCAATCTGAAAACAAATTGACATTAGAACCTTGATGTTCTGTATTCAAGGACTCAGGGCCGATTTTCCCAAAGAAAGTTAAATTTTATGTAAGAAATAATTTTGAGTATTTCACAAATCTTCCCAACTAAAGACTATTAAATGTCAATTTTATTCTACAGTTAAGAATTAATTGATGATAAAAAAATCGGCCCTTATAATTGATTACTCAATAATTATAATATAGTAGTAGTAATATAGTACATGCAAAATAATTTAAAGTAAAAACATTTATGTGATTAACACGTACCAAAATGCGTCTGTTGTTACTGTTTACGACAAGAGGACCGCCTGAGTCACCGCGGCAAGTGCTTTGGCCGGTGGCACCACTTGTGCAAATGTTAGAAGACTGAATAAGAAGGAAGGTGTTGCGGCACACAGCGTTCGAGATCACAGACAAGTTGACATGGTTCAAGGTCTCACTGACGGCTCCACCTGTAAATGTAGACCGACCAAATTAATTCTGACTGTACGGTTGCGGCGGTAGCTGGGCAACCGGCTGCCGCGCAACGTGTAGCGGGTTTGATTCCCACACGGAACAACTCTTTGTGTGATCGACAAATTGTTGTTTCGGGTCTGGGTGTGATGTGTGTGTGAACTTGTATGTTTGTAAACGAACCCACGACGCATGACAAATCCTAGAGTGGGGCAACGTATCCTAAAAAAAAAACACCTTAACAAAAAAATCTTGTATAACTCATTTTTTTATCAAATAAGTTTCCAGTGTGTAAGTTTTAAGGAAAATTGTTCGTAGTAGGCATTTCGTAAATCAATTATATTGTGAAATCTTTGAATGAATGAATATGAATTATAAATAAATTACTTTAAAATTTTAATATAGTTTCTTTACCATCTCTGGTGAGTCCAAATCCAGATGCAGTTGCGGTAGCGCCAACAAATTGATTGTTGAGCTCATTACCAGATGGAAGAGCGATGAAGCCAATACTGCCTATAATATTAATAAAATAATTTAAATTAATAAAGGGCATACTTTATCATAAAGTCATAAGAATACAGGTACCTTAAATTGAGGTAGGCATAATTCTTAAATGATTTTGTGTAACTCACTTGAAGTAGAAACTGCAGAAGGCAAGGTGATCATAGCAATGTCATTACGAATAAGGCTAGGCATCCAACTGCCGTGCATAGCGACATTAGTAGTATACACTCTAACGCCACCGCTGGACAGTCTGATCGAACCAAGGACAACTGTGAAACTTCTGGCTTGGTTTTCACCGTCGTTCCAACAGTGAGCAGCGGTAATTACTTTCCTTGAGTTAAGTAAAGAACCGCCGCAAACACTAGTCCAACCTGGCATTTCTATGAGAAGACCAGCCTGTAAAAGGAAAAACATAGTTCATTTGTATATTCTTTAATGCACCAATATTTTATAGCAAAGTTTTGCTATTCTAAACGCCAGATATAGTAGAAATATAATTACCTGGTAAGGAAATTGACCAAGTTGAGCTGAGGATCCTCCTACAATTCTGGACGGGTTAAAGGCAGCTTCTTCTTCAGCTTTGAAGATCTCCTTGGCCAACGGGCCCCCAACTTTAGAGTGGTAGCCATATGCAGTGAGTTCTTCAAGACTGATTACATCGTCCGCGTCAATGTTCCTCGCGGAGGAGCAAGCTACCAGAGCCAAAAGAAGCACAGCCAAGACCTTCATGTTGTTGCTAGATTAATTAATGTGTATGTTAGGAACAGATGGGGTTTATATAGTAGTTTGAAGATAGTGATAGTTGTCAGAATATCAGATAAAAGATAGGATTTTTTATAAATTAATCACTATTTATCTAAAGATAATTGCAGTACCTACAGTTTAGCAGGGATATGGGAATATCCCAAAATTTATTAAAATTGGGTTTTCGTAGGTTTGTCTGTATTTAATTGGTGGGCAATAGTTTCACAAATAATGTTTTAATTAATAAAAATGTATATTTATGTTAATAAGAGTAGATACAAATTTTCAGTAAAAATAAGGATATTTCTAAGATTTGGATATGGGCTCAGAAAATACAATACCTACTTAACAATATTCTCACTTGATCGCCTTTATGTTAGTCCTCTCTGACTTTCCTCAGGTAAAAATATTTAAGAGACATACTAGATGGTTAACTCTTGTACAAGGCTGAGGACCTGATAAACCCATACGATAAATTACTGTAATCAAGTCAAATTTGTGAAAAATTGAAATTATTTATTTATTTATTCACTAGTTTATGTACACAAGTAACAAAGACGAGACATAGGACAAAAAAATATTATTATTGTGTACTATTTAAAAAAAAACATTTTTTAAATAAAAAAAAACAATATGTAATTGTCTAGTTGAAGAATAATGTAAATAAATTTTCGCACCTAACCTCGTGTTCTTGGAATTAGAAACAATATTGAGACCAGACGCTTTTAATCAAACCTTTTTCTCATTTGCAGCGGTATCGATACCTCTGCGGCCAAAATTAAATGTCGTAAAGGACATTTGGGCAGAAAAATACACCGTTTTATTCGAAATTTATTTATATATATAATTTTTTTATTAAGTACAGAAAACTCAACGGCTTATTTAGTAAATGCTACATTTATAATAATGACAAGGCATGGAAACTTAAGCCAATAACAGCGTTTTTCAGCATGCGTCAGGTAAAAGCAGGAGAGTGAGCAATATAAAATAAAATCAAACAATCAAGGAAAATTTATATAAAGCAATGAGTAAGAAAAATAATAATGCTATAAGAGTCACATACTAGTGAGTATTTGTATAAGCGACTTACGAAAGGAAATTTAATTCGCTATCAATCTGTAACTATATTTAATTCTATAAAATTCTTAAAAAAAATGCCTTAATGACGTTAGAAATTTGATACAGTTGTCAAACATAACTGTGTTAGTTGGGACCTAAGTAAGATTTGAAATTTAAACTTTAAATGTTATGGTGGTAAGAAACATGTTACAATTTTTTTGGAAGTAAAATGGACATGTAATATTAATGGTTCTTTACGACCTCATTTTTTAAGCTAATCATAAAAAATAACTGGGGTATAAAGATTATTATCTGAACGAATTGTCCTTTAAACCCATATAGTATCTTAACAAATAAGACATACGTTTCATACGATATAATCTAATTTGGCACTATTAGTATTATTTATAGGTACTATTACTATTCTACATTGATATTAATTTTATTGTAATTTAAACTGCTGTTTACGCAATATTAAGTCAAAATTCTCCTGGGCTTAAAAGATCACAAAGCCCAAAATACGACTGTAACACCTTTCAGGAGAAGCAAATATATTAATTTTAAGGTATATTAATTTCAGTCAATATAAGTTCTGCGTTATATTTGTTTTTTAAAGTGCCTAAATTTTATTTATAGATTTTAAAAGAAATATTGCGGAATCACCTTAGATCCGTATTTACATACATTTCCTTTATTTATTTATTTTCAGTGAAAATCGTCCCATTGCAGGGCAAAGACCTCTCAACCCTTCTTCCGCTCCTCTCTATGTAAAGCTGTTTGCGACCAATCCTTGACATAGATGTCCAGTTCGTACCGACATCTCTTTTTGGGCCTGCCGCAACGTCTATTTACGTTCGGGCTCCGCGAACTCCAAATTTCCTTTACATTTACAAAATAATAATAAAATGTCCTTTACGATTCTAAAATATTTAATCAAGTCACCTTTTTAGGGTGTAATCTATACCTCTGTCAATGACAACGTTTATTTAGGCTGCCTACAAAACAAAGTATGTGAATGAAATAAAACAAGTATTTTGTAATCTTCTTACTGCAAAATCGTTTAATGAAAACGAATTTTTAACTAATGTCCTAACAAAATATAATTAAATCGTATTATTTTACGGATATTAGGTTATGGGTTTAGGGCACAGAATTCTAACCTATCAGTAGGTCGGTAACATATCAGTAATTATATAAATGATAATAGTCTTTTTGCTTTTTAGTTTTACCATTTGTTTATTTTAAGTTCTTAGTTTTTGAAATCGAGTTCTTTTCTGGTTCATTGTTGTGCTTTGTTTTCGTAAAATGCGGGTACGGCCAAGTAGTAACCCGTTTTTTTTACAATATAATTAATAATTTCTTTTCCTTGTGTCATATTGTTGGAAAGTGTGTTAGCTAAGGAATTTGTTTAAATAAAACTAAGTTCAAAATGGCTTTTAGTTTTTTTTACAATTAATTTAGATGTTGAAAAATTTCAGCCGTATTAATGAAACAATAAACTTTGAAAGCTTGTAAACATTTTTTTGAACCATTTATGATAAATAAAAATATATTTAGATTTTAGACTTAATAGACTTTGGAGTATACATCAAAATATTTACTAATAAAAAGTTATTTCGAGTTAAGGGAAACATTTTGAGTTTTTTTTATATAAATAAAAAAATCCGAAGACAATGACAAAGGAATTTTGGGTATAGGTATAAAGTAGCATTTACCTACCAAGGATTTTCCTGAATTGTGTCTGATTCTCCCGAGATATCTTATATGGTGAATCCTCTACTCACATTTGCTCTAGAACTTAAAAGTACCTATCTACATGTAGAGCCCATATGCATAGGCAAAACCCTAACCCTGAAATTGCTATTAATAGGCACTATTAGATTATTTGTTTTCGTTTGCGTATAAACATGAGATTCACTTTAAAACGTATTCACTTTAAAACGTATTTATTTTATTACTTTTAGTATTAATTTGCAATAATACCCCTCTAAATATGACTATTTCAATGTTTAAGGATTTTATTACATTGTACATTGGCATTAAATAATATGCACTTCTACCCAACTCTATCCCTTCGGGGACAAAGGAGTAATATTATGTTATGTTTATTACCTACTTGAACTAATAACGCTTTTAATTTTTTTACTAACTAATATGCAGTTAGGCCTTACTACAAAATATTAACTACGACCGAAAAAACACCCTGTATACTTTATTATAAAATAAATGGTAAACCCAAAAATTCCAATAGATAAAGATAATATTGACATGACATTTGTCAGTATCTATCTATTATTACATTAAATATCTATGTTACATGTGCGTACTATATTATTTTTTGGAAATACCCGTGAATTACCCATACGATGCGATCTACATATATATAAAGGAACGGCATTCTTAAAACATAGTTTGTAATACTAAGAATTTCATTGTAAACAGTGGCTTCTGGATCGCTTACCTACCTTACAATTGAGTGACGTACAGTCATATTACTTAGATCGGGATTATCTTTTATAGAATTATGTAGGATGAAACCCATATTCTCTATATCACAGAAAATCGAATAATCATGAACTATACCAATTAACTTAATTCTGCTAAGTTTTAAAATGTAATCAATTTAAAAAAAAATATTAATATAAAAAAAATATATTATTCCATTTATTAAAACATAACAACAAGAAATAAGCTTATAATATAAATAAAAATAAATAAATAAAATAAAATAAATAAATTGAACTTAACTTAACTTTTGAACTTAATTGAAATGCTAAGTTTTATTCCGCATAGGAATGCCAAATCTATCAAGTCGTGTCTCTATCCTAATGAGAGGTTAACACTTGAAAGTTTTGAATCGTTCAAATTCCAATCCTTTATTTTTTATTTTAAATATACACCTCCATTTTTTCCCGTAATAACATATTCTGATTGATTTCGTAGCGGGATCTAAGATAGTTATTTTATATACAGTTAGATCATTCATGTCCTTGGGACGCGCTGATTCGACGACTTTAGTGTTCCGCTGTTTTCATGGTTGTTTTCTACTGTAAATCCTGGCTTACAGGAGTTGCAAGCCAATAACAAATACACCCAATAAAATGTATTGCTTATTCCAAGTGATGAGAATACTATCAATTGTGTTATGAAAAAACATTCGAAATAGGTGTTCAAAAGACCAATAGTTGATGGGCGATGATAGTGCTTGAGTGGTCTTTTTTTACTTTTAAAAAGCTACATTAACTTCTGATTGCTATGGTCCTAATTTATTATTTGACAATGTCAGAGGTATTTAAAATATTAACTAAAAACAACTCAATGTCTTAGGATTTATGCCTTAGTTCTACGATTCTGTTCGTCTAAACAAAACGTAGGTATTCATAATGACATCGATATGATTATTTTACCAATACCAGGCTAGATAGTGGTCGAACGTCAGCCCTTCAAATATAAAAAGGTACATTTTTGGTTAGGTATAGATTTTATCACATCAATGCTAATCTTAGAAAAGAAAAATATAAATATGTACTAAAACTTTTTTGTTTTGGGCAAAATACGTTAATTTCACAGATTTTGTAACTTGCTCTCATTTGTAAAAATAGCCTACATTGGTTTCATATCTGGTAATGTAATCAACAACTAGTTTGCTAGATTTGCTGGTACCTGCTTCTATTTCTTTAAGAGACAGACAGACGGAATTCCGTCCGATTTGTAACTTAATCTGGTTATCTAACTAGTCGGCAATATTTAATATTGACATGTGTGTAAAATTAACTGTTTTTTTTTAATATTTATATGAGTCAACGTTTTTAAAAAACAAAATGGATATCAAATTCGAAATTTCTCATCTAGGATTCTATTTTTGATCATGAATCAAACACTTGACTAAAGAGATGATAAAATAATATCGAAAATATATCAGATATGCAAAAAAGGGGATTAAATAAAATCAAAAAATAGAATGAAAAAAAAATATATAATTATTCCTATTTTTTACAGGTTTTGGTTAATCCAGCTGATGAAAGAGGTGACCCTAGCGAAGGCAGCAGGGTTACCACTCTGGCAACCGTCCCAATGTCCGAACGAGGTCACACCGATCTGTAAATTAAAATATCAGTAATAAAATTAAAGGGCAAAGCTTAAAGTTCCTTTTAACCAACGAGTATGAGTAGTTTGATTTCGGTTCAACACAATTCGATAAAACCTTGTAGTGAATTAGCATTGTAGTGAAGTTATAAAAAATGTAACTGAGAATCAAAAGACAATGAAAGTTCGTTGTTTGTTACGTATGTAGTCGTTTTTGAATACTCACCAAGATACGCCTGTTGTTGCTGGTGACGACAAGAGGACCACCGGAGTCACCATGGCACACTCCTCTACCACCAGCACCACTGGTGCAAACGTTGGAAGGCTGGACGTACCAGAACAAACTGTTACTGCATACAGCGTTTGTGATCACTGGCAAGTTGACGTGGTTCAGGGTCGGGCTCACACTTCCACCTGAAACACAATTTATATTGGAGAATTACTTATTTGCTGTATATTTTTATAATTGAAAAATACAAAAATGATGTAGAATCAAGCTATACCTCTTCGGAAAGGTCTGTATGCACCTGTATGTAATTATTTACAATTGTGAATCATATTTTAGTATTACTATAGTAGTTGGTAGTATTAGTACAAGTCAAACTTTACACATTTTTGAGAAAAGTGTTATTGATTAAAATTATTAAAATATTTAAATGTATGATAGTTTTTATGCCGATGGCTTCCTTACCGTCTCTAGTGTAACCGAATCCGGACGCTGTTGCAGTAAAACCGGCGAACTGGTTGTTAAGCTCAGTGCCAGATGGCAGAGCAATTGGAAGAATGTTGTCTGTAAATAAGATATTTTTTTGTTATTTAAAATACAAAACAACTTTACACTACGTAAAACAATAATTGATTTGGGATTTTTTTGTCCCACGTCGAAGATTTACTTTTTGTAAAAGTATTATAATTATTGATAACGTTTCATCTTATCTTGTGTTCCATTTTACGTACTAACCTTGAATAGCGATTATTATTTATTTGATTTACCCACTCAATTAACAGAATTTTCTCTAAAATGTAGGATTGCAATTAAATAAAAAATATGCTTCATTATTAATTTTTAAATACTCACTTGAGGTTGACACAGCAGAAGGGAGAGTGATCATAGCAATGTCATTTCGGACAAGGCTTGGTGTCCAGTTTGGATGCATAACAACATTGGAGGAAGACAGTCTTACACCACCGCTGTAGAGATTGATGGAACCAACGACAACGGTGAAACTTCTGGCTTGATATTGACCGTCAAACCAGCAATGAGCAGCAGTAATCACTTTCCTTGTATTTACTAAAGAACCACCGCAAGCGCTGGTCCAGAGTGGCAAAATAATTATGAGACCAGCCTGTAAAATAATATTTTATTGTTAGAGCGTAAATCTCAAACTTTGGGCTTAACAGTAGTTACTGCAACACTAAGACATAATAATATATTTTTGTATACACGTTAAATAAAGTGCTTACCTGGTAGGGAAATTGACCGAGCTGAGCTGAAGAACCTCCCACAATTCTAGATGGGTTAATTGCAGCTTCTTCCTCAGCTACACGGATCTTTTCGGCCAATGGAGCACCAATTTTTTCATGATATCCAAATACTGAGTTGGCTTCTATATCGATCACATTTTCAAAATCGATGTTCCTAGCAGCGGATACCGCTACCAGAGCCAATAACGCCACAGCCAGAAGTTTCATTTTGCTGATATCAAAAAATAAATGTGTTCTTTAATTACAGTTTTTATTTATATACTTATTTTTCAAGATATGAACAGTTAATCGCTACGTATCTTAAGATTATTATTCCGTGAACTCTGAGACCAGCAAATTATGTATTGGTAAAGGTATCACGATAAGGTTACATTAAATAATTATTTATTCATGCTGGTAATGGTAATAACATTAGAAGCCATCTTCGATACAGGTTGGTAGACAAACCGGTAGAACAGGTAAAAACAATCACGGTTTCAAAAATTTTGCAAACCCTAAAGACGATCAATATTTTTTTTTTTATAGCATAAGCCGGTAAACGACCAGACGGATCACCTGATGTAAGCAATCGGCACCGCCTATGGACACCCGAAATACTAAGGCGTTACAAGTGCGTTACTGGCCTTCTGGGAATTGGGAATTTGAGGATTGTGGAGGATTCGGGCCTCCGGTAACCTCACTCACACGAAAAACTCAACGCAAGCGTTGTTTTACGTCAGTTTTCTGTGAGGCCGTGGTATCACTATGGTCGAGCCGACCCATTCGTACCGAAGCATGGCTCTACCACACTTATTATATGTTTATTTTGGAAGTATTAACAATGGAAACATTATATTCAACTGTTGTCCAATCTAGAGTCAACACAGATTTGACAATAGAACCAGAACAATTAATACCTGCGGTTATAATAGTATGAACCGGAGATTTATGACGCCCGCTTCTCTTGCATGAGGGCGCGGGTTCGATACCTACCAACTTTTTCTGAGTTATTATATACTTTCTAAGATTAATTAGACACCATTGGCATTATACTCGAAATGTTTTTTCAAAATCAACAGATATTTATAGTTATGTAATATGTATACATGGAAACGAATAGAAGAATTTGATTTAACAGTTTAAATGGAAAAAAAAATTTATTAGTTTGTTAAAAATGATTTATGAAGTTAATATTGTGATAAATACTCATAATATCTAATTATAAATTGATAATAACTGCACTATAATCGTATGAGTACAAATTATTCTAGCTTAATTATATCAAATCAAATGATAAGAAGTACACTGATATGAAGGGTGTGGTTCATATCCCCACAGGGTCGAGCAAAGTACACATTGTTTTGATGTCCAGGTACTCACCATACATATAGGACATACGAACATAACTCTTCTGTTGCTTAAATCGAACCTGCAACGCGTTGCATGGTTGGCTACCGTTATCAGAACTCTTAGGGCCCATTTTTCAATCATCAGTTAATTCTTAACTGTAGAATAAAATTGACATTTGACATTTTTTTATATGTATTTATATATGTAATTGGGCTTCAGGTTACCTCATTCACACGACGAAACACAACGCAAGCGTTGCGTTGTTTTCTGATTTCACGTCGGTTTTTTGTGAGGCCGTGGTATCACTCTGGTCGAGCCGACCCAAAGCATGGCTCTCCCATACTTAAAAGTTTAATCATGCATTTGCAAGCAGTAATCATGCATTGTTTATACCCTGCCTGTTTGGTGGTCGAGTGATCATAATCAGTTTTAAGATTAAGGTTGTAAGGTTTTATAGTTTTTTCGAAAATAAAAAATCATACCTTCGTGGAACATGGAATTTTGCCTGATAGTATTAGGCTTACCTATTACAAGAGACTCGTAACACAACTGGCAAAAGGTACATGTTACATTGTAAATTTTTGGCTATTTAATACATTTTTGGAATTAAAAAGTATGATATTACCTCTATATGTCGGTGTATACAAAACGGCCTTGTAATTGGTTTTTTCAGTTAAGGTTTATCAATAAGTAATATCAACTCTCTACATAATCTTGTGCATTTATCCTTTATATATATTAGTTATGATATTTTTTATGACGAGATAATTAGATTAACGGTAACAGTATAATACTGATAAAAGTAAACTAATTTCAAAAAAACAACTAAAGAAACAGGTCACCTATACCTCTATATAACTTCTCAGGAACGCGACGCATAACACGTGCTACGCTAGTTCGTAGCACAGTGCTACGAACGTAGCACTTCTGCTACGCAGCTAGGTATGTAATTATTTCCGGCAAAAAGAGTCTTTTGAATAATAATTGATTGCTCATTGAACGTATTTTACGCATATGTCAGTAATCGAGATCGATTGGGGGGTAAATACCACTATCAATTGGGTTTTTTTTATTAGTCAAAACTGAATTTTGATAAAAATGTTGCGTCTATGCTATTTTATTAGTTTTACCATAAAAATATTAATTATTTAAAATGCGCGAACGGATAACATTCCAAAAATTTTATTCAAAAAGTATTTATTAATATGCAAGCAGTAAATAAAAGTATTATCTGTTCAAGAAAAAGTATTTATTCGACAATAAGCAAGCACGCGACACAGGTACGAAGATAAAAAAAAACAGAATAAAACATTATCTGTTCACTAGAATATTGATATTCATACATACATAACCTCACGCCTGTCTCCCATGGGGGGTGGTAGAAACCTTGGAACGTCAATTGCTACGATTCTTACATACCTCACTATTGATAATCACTGTAACCAAATAAAATAAACTTATAAATACGTGTATTTTTGTATGTGTGTGTGTTTACATATATGCCCATGTCTTGCTCCGAAAGATAATACTCAAGCAAAGCACCTACTGGTATCTCAAACTCAAGGCCAGTGACAGTCTCCTAGTAAACAATGAGCTTCCTCTACATAAGAGGGTTTGATAATAATCTTTACGTTTGCAGGTTTTTTTAATGAGGATAAGCCGGTAAGCAATCAGCACCGCCCCTAAACACCCAAAACATCAGAGGCGTTACAAGTGCGTCACCGATCTTTTGGAGGTTAGGAATTTGAGGATAGTTAGTGTTTCAGGGATTGAGAATAGGGTGATTGGGCGTCCGGTAACTTCATTCACTCGACGAAACAAAATGCAATCGTTGTTCCATGTCGGTTATCTGTGAGGCTGGTTTGGAGATTGAAGTTTAATAGGTTCAGAATACATTCTATTCCGTTGTCATTACAGTCTATTTTGATTGACCACTTGATTACCGTTCCGGCACCCTGTTACGTGGACTTATTTAGTGGGTTAAAGAAATTATAGTATATATTAATTATATTAAGAGTGTAAGGTAAGTTAGTCCCCTATACGGAGCCGCGGAAGACCTAAAGTCCTAACGGATTGCCGGGGCTCTGGCTCGTAGAGAAAAAGTAGGATCGGGGTGGTTTTTAGTCTGTAAAAGTAAAGTAAAACTGAAAAGGGTAAGTTAGGCATTCGTTCTACAATGTACATACAAATTTTTGTTTTTTTTTTTTGAATAAGCTGGTAAACGAGCAGACGGAACACCTGATGGTAAGCAATCGGCGTCGCCCATGAACACCTAGAACACCAGAGGCGTTATGACGATTGTTGGGGATTCAGGGATTAGGGAGATTGGGGCAGGAGGGGGGGGATTGTGCCTCCGGTACCTTCACTCACACGACAAAACACAATGCAAGCGTTGTTTCACAGGTTTTCTGTGAGGCTCTGGTATCACTCCGGTCGAGCCGAAGCATGGCTCTGCCACATTTATTATAAAATTACCATTCTATACAATTTCTTTCAATTGATGATCATAGTAAGACGCACTTATATTTGAAGAATGCCAAACTTGCTAAACTCGGCAAATGACATCAACATTGAGTCATATGTACATATACAGTATGTTAGTATGCTCTGCAATTAAAATTCAGTTCAAACTCTGGGACTGATTTTAATGATTTGTCATTAGGTAGTTATAATCATCTACATAGAACGTTCATAATTATATCATTAATAGAAGACGCGTATGCTCTACTGCAATGCGGTTTTGAAATGTTAAAAACTGATATAGTTTAAATTTCTATCACAATACTAGTAGCGGCATCTCTTATGCTACGAATGAACGACTTTAAGTATTACAGTGCATTTAGTATGTAAGTTATAAAAATCATTTAAAAGTTGTATAATATTATCACTTATCCAGATATGAATCATAAACCTACCATTGGGTTTTTATATTAATAATTGATAGATTTCTACAGACTTATTTCTTAGACCTAACCATTCGAATTTAGTAAGAAAGTTTCGGTTTCAAAAAATAACGGGACAGTATTATTTTGCAATATTTTTATATTTCCATTTATAAATAATTTATGTACATGTTATTTACAAGTCAATTACTAATTAACAAATAAGTTAAAGGTGTTGATTGAAGAAGTCCATGAACGACGTCACACGAGCATAGGCGGCGGGCATGCTGGACTCGCAACCAAGAGGAGAACCAAAAGAGGTGATACCAACCTGTATATAGGAAAAATAGACATAAATAGGAACCTTCAACGTGATCTCTTTATTGGAAATTAAGCCTACAGTCATTATTAGTTTCATTCAAAATCTCTATTAAGATAACTTTTAATATTTTTGTTCAGGTAAACGATACCTGAAATCTTTACATTAATTTATTATCCAGTATTTGTGTATTTGTTATATAAGATTATATACACAAATACACGGGCAATATTGTAATTAAAGAAAAAAAAAATTATAGACAAAATAAGAATACGTACCAAAAGAGGCTGGCCGTTCCTGTTAACCACCAAAGGACCACCAGAGTCTCCTTGGCATGTGCCAGGACCACCGATACCGCTGGTGCAGATGTTTGAAGAGTGCAGGACCAGAGGGAAGGCGTAACGGCAAACAGAGTTGGTGATGATGCTCAAACTAACGTGGCTCAAAACTTGGCTGGATGTGATGTTAATGTCTGAAAAAATAAGTTAGTTACACATTATTGTCCAGAATTACGAACTGTAACATAACAGTTTAAATAAAGGATAAAGTAAAGTTTATATTTCTTGGTCCACACTTTTTAATTTTGTGGTCTGTTATGGAGTAACATTTTAAAATAATATGTACTCACTGTCGCCAATTTTGCCGAAACCAGAGGCAATTGCAGTTTCTCCAACAAAATCTTCATTCAGTTGAGATCCAGAAGGAAGAGCGACAGGTGAAATTACGCCTGGAAAATAAATGTGTTATTAAATTTTATAAATTATACTCGGGTAGTGTAGTGAGTTCTTGTATCTAGAAAAGGTATTTTCTTTTATATAAACTAAAATAAAATTTGAAATCGAAAGCTTCATTTACTTACTTGAGGAAGCAACGTTAGTGGGTAGATAAACACATCATTGCGTGCGATAAATGGGTTCCAGTTGGGATGCATAACTACAGCGCTGGTAGCAATCCTAGTTCCTCCGGCAAAGAGGGTTGTGGAGCCAAGGACGACCGTAAACATGAAAGCTTGGACTTCACCATCGTACCAGCAGTGAGCAGCGGTAAGGACTCTATTGGCACTGACAAGGGAGCCTCCGCAAACACCAGTACCATCTATCCCAAAATAGGAAGCAAGGAGACCAGCCTAGATAAAGAAAAAAGTATATCAATTAAGATTAAATATCAATCCCAGAATACGAAATTCACAATGTATGCCATACTAATATTTTCCCCGCTTCGGTGATTTAACCGATATTTAGAGGTTGAACTTCTAAAAAATTCCTTCGACAAGGTTTTAACTATGAATTTAAATAAAAGCTCAATGTTTTATGAAGATGCACCATACCTGGTAAGGGAAAGCGCCGAGAGCTGAAGGGCTGCCACCAACAATTCTGCTGCCACTGGCTTGGCTTAGAGCCTGCTCCTCTACCTTACGAATCTCTTCAGCCAATGGGATGGCGTATTTCTTTATGTACCCAAACGTATGAGCTTGAGTGTTAGACTCAGCATTAGCATAGGCAAAAGTTGCCAAAGCGAGAACAAATAGTACCTTCATTGTATTGCGATCGTTTACCAACTGTTCTATGATCCCAAGTGATAAATTCGTAACATATTTATACGATGTTTTATCATCAGCAAGCGATTATTTTCTGATAAAAGTTAATAGTCCCCACAAGATGTGATCCTTATCTTGGGTTTGTCATTAACTGTTTCCCTTTATTATTATCTTTGCAAAAAACTGTTCTATGTAAACAAACCGTGTAACAAAGGTTTAATTTAATTACCTAAAATAATGTTTGTACTGCAGTTTTATTTAAATTTTAATTGTTTGTCAGTTTAATAATACTTTGTCGACTACTAAATAGGTGATTGATTTTTTTCTTACTTCAGAATTCATAGCATGAAACATGTTTATTAAATAAACTTTTTTGTTTCTGTTCTGATTATACTATCGATTTATTATGTACCGCTCAGCTGACTATAAGCCTCTATGCACACCATGAATATATTAGAAATCATACCTTGCTACACCACATTTATGTCCAGATATACTTGTAATACAATAATAACCTACTTTGTATATTTGAAACGCATGTTAATACTATTTATTTTTCGAAAACTTCATCAGATGACTCTCCACTGCGGTGGAGAGTCAGTATTTTATTGCTATTTGCACTGTTTCATAATCATGTTGCTACAGAGGTCGTATGGTAAAATTCTGTGTTTGATTCACTAATTGTATATTACTTACCTATGTCTATGTTCTGATATGCATTATGAAGTTACATGTTTGTGCAACGTTTTACGCATATTTAATTGTTAATATACAGAGTATTTTAAAGTTACATTTAAAAATATAATAAAACTACCGAAAAGTTAAAAACTAAAAAGAAAAAAATAACTAGATATTATTAATACTGATAGGTTACGCACCCACTGATAGGTTAGAATTCGGTGCCATAAGTTCATAACAAAATGATATAACTTAATGGTTACAAAATTGTAAACAGCTTAATATATAAGCTTAATGCTTCTCTCTCTCTTCTCATTAGGTCATCATCTCTTAAGGTTTTAATAAATAATTTTGTTTAGAACTTATGGCACTGATTTCTTACCTATCATCTATTAAAATGATTAATAATTACTCGCTTTATATGTGGGTAGTGTCGTGGTAGCCTGGAGGTTACGACGCCCGCTTCTCATATATGAGGGTCCGGGTTCAAAATCTACCAACGACAAGTTCGAATGTGACTGTTTCCGAGTTATATGTACTTTGAAAGATTATTTAGATACCACTGACAAACGATGAAAGAAAATATTATGAGGAAACCTGGACTTATAATTCCTGATTTTCAGTTGGAAATTACCACCCTGCAATGAGTAAGCGTGGTGATTAATGCTCAAACCTTCTCCGTATGAAGTAGGCTCAGCAGTAGGCACTTATAGGCTGTTGATGATGATATGTATATGCCGAAATGTGGACCTCTGCCTACCCCTTCGGGGATAAAAAGGCGTGATGTTATGTCATGATGATATGTGGGTAATAAAATAAGTAGTTATTTACATTGTAAGAATAATTCAATTTTATAAAAAAAAAAATTGTTATTTTTTTGTCCTGAGTCTACATTAGGATGTTCATATGTGCCGTAGGTGCATTATCGTACATATTAGGTACATTTACCAAAAAGAGACTAGTTCAGACATTGGTCTTCCCTATCTTCCTCTATGGTGCAGAGTCGTAGACTATTAGAGCCTTAGATCGCAAAAAGATAGATGCTCTCGAAATGTGGTGTTGGCGAAGAATGCTCCGGATATCATGGACTGCCAGACGAACAAATAGGTTAATCCTGGAACAGCTCAATATAAAGACTAGACTGTTGACCGTATCTTACCAGCGAATGCTTGGATATTTCGGACACATTGCCCGCCGCCAGTCAGATAACCTCGACAAATTGGTTGTTGTTGGTAAGGTGGAAGGAAAAAGACCACGTGGCTGATCACCTAACCGATGGTTTGACCAAGTTGCCAACTACATTGGACTCTCTGTTACGAAAGCCCTGCAAGTAGCCGAAAACAGGACAAGATGGAGGGAAATAACACAGAGAGCAATGAAAGCCTCTCAGGGGCACGACCTTCAGAAATGAAGCAAGCGATCGAGAAGAAGATGGTACATTTAGACCCACAACAGTCAGTTGCCAAATTTTTGATACTAGGATTTTCTCCTGTGTCGTGAGTGCGTTTACAAACATACAAGTTCACATGCACATACCACCCAGACGCAAAATAACAATTTGTGGAACACACAAACAGTTACTCCGTCTAGAAATCGAACCCGCGATACGTTGGGCGGCATCTATCGCACCAACCATGCAGTATTATTCTAAAAGATAATCAAATCCTAAATACCCATTAATTAAATTATAGATAAGTACTTCATAACTCGGGAAAAAACGATTACGTATGTACTACAGTAATGAATTGATTAAGTGGAAAGTACGTTTGAAGATAAGAAGAAGAACTGGATTTTCAGAGGGAACTACGTCTAAGTTTCTAGATTTACTATGAATCACAATTCATTTATTGTTCTGGTATTGAAGGTGACTAGAAGTTCACATTTTTACATTAGTTTACGTCAACAGTCCACGCAGTACTAGTAGGTGTTTCGTATAGGTAGTTCTAAAACTATTAGAATATCTTTTTGCTAGTTTTTTCACATAGTAAAGAAATTCTATCCGTCCTCTGTTTACAAATAATTTATAATAATACATTTCTAAAGATGGTGATATTTAAAGATACTAGGTAAGTACCATTTTATTGTCCATCTCCAAGAAATGTTACAACATAATGGGATTTGACCAGTCATTCATACAATTTGAATTTCAGAACATTCTGATTGTGGGTAGGGTTTAAAATCCATTACCATTACCATTTAAAAAAATATCATTTTTTAAATCACTACATAGTATAAAACAAAGTTGCCCGCCCGCCGTCTGTCTGTCCCTATGTACGCTTAGATCTTTAAAACTACGTAACGGATTTTGATGCGGTTTTTTTTAATAGATAGAGTGATTGTTAATGAAGGTTTATATGTATAATACATGCATATTGCACCTGTGCGAAGCCGGGGCGGGTCGCTGGTATAGGATGCCATTTGTCCTTTGTTAAATATCATCATAAATTTATATCACATGCAAACTTCTAGGTAAATTTTACTAACCCACTTGATTCACACTTAGAAGAGAAGTGTTTTTAAGAATTTCGATATTTAAACAATGACTAATTGACTGTATCATTGGTTGAGTGGTTTCAAGTATGGCTGCCGTGAAAGGGGTCTCAGTATTGATTCCTATGTCCAACGAAGTATTAAGTAAGAGTTATTTAAATTGTTCCTGAAATTGTGCTCGGCGTATGGTATAAATTATAGGTAAAATCACCGCTATTGCATGAGGCATTTAATATAACTAGTGGAAGTTGATGTGCTGCCCTGCCTACTTCTTCGGAAATCAAAAAACATGACGATATGATTACTATTATCATCGTGTATTCCCTAACTTCATAATTAGTTAGATCTGGGAAGAGGGCGAGTAGTCAAAAGTGTGCGACAGCCATGTTTCGGCATGAGCGGACCGGCTTCAGTGTCCGAGTGATACCACGGCCTTACAGAAAACCGACGTGAAACGACACTTGCCTTGTGTTTTGTCGTGTGAGTGAGGTTACCGGAGCCTCAAATTGTCTCCCAATCCCCGAATCCCTAACAATCCTCAAATTCCTAATCCCCAATAGGCCGGTAACGCATTTGTAACGCCTCTAATGTTTCGGGTGTTCACGAGTGGCCCCGATTGCTTACCATCAGGTGATCTGTCTGCTTGTTTTCCGACTTATCCTAGTAAAAAGCGAAGCAGTCATGTTAGCTAAGGAGGAGGCGGGGCGTGTGAGGCAGAGAAGCGCTCGTACTGCCTCCTCACAGCCCAGCCGTCGCGAAGGGCACTCCGAGCGTCGGAGCCTGTGGACGGCGATCATGGTTAGCTCGCCGCCGACCAGAATCTGACCTGCGCGTACAGTACGCCGCGTTTCGCACGCGCCTCAAAGAGCCTTTAGACTACCACGGATGGGGCCCAATACGGAGCCACGGGGGACTTAACGGGCTGCCGGGGCTTCAATTCGAGGTGCAGGAATAGGAACGGGGTGGTTTTAGTCAGTAAGAGTCTGTCACTCCCTCCCGCTTCGCCTAGGCGGGAGAAGAGACGCGATGATTTTAACCCTTAAAAAAATCCAGTAAAAAGAAAATGTCAGGTACGTAATTATAATTATGTCGAATATTATCAGAAACAATTGTTTTACATCAATGTTGTATGAGATTTCTAATTGTGACGTCATTTATTTTTCTTTGCTAATCTTAAACCAATAACTGCCTCGTTGGCCGAGTGGTCGCAAGTGCGACTGGCCTGGCAAGGGGTCTCGGGTTCGATTCCCCGGTCGGGCGAAGTATTGCTGGGTTTTAAAAAAAAATCTCAGTTAACACGGAGTCTGGAATTGTGCCCGGTATATGGCATTACATTTAACTAATTAATGAGAGTATCGTTATTTTTAAATTTAAATACTTTACTAACATAGTATAAATCTGAAGAGTTTTGTTATTTGTTTGTTTGTACGCGCTAATCTCTGGAACTGCTAGTCCAATTTGAATTTTTTTTCTGTTGGAAATTGCTTTTATCAAGGAAAGTTGTAAGGCTAAAACATCACGCTGTTTCCTCCGCGATTTCCCCCGTAGTAGAGCTTCGCCCAATGAGAGCTGTACCACGGGGGAAATTGCGTGGGATTAGCGAGTATTCCAATAAAATTAGTGCACACTATTTAGTTTTGGCGATCATCATCATCATTCCAATTCATTTGATTGCTCGGAGACGGTACTCAAATAATAAAATTCATTCAAATGTAGCTACTAGCAGCGACATCTATGGAACAAAGAGAAGACTACAATGACAACCAAGCCTTGTAGAGTTTTGTGTGAAGCGCTTTAAAATTAATTAGGTGTACCTTTACGGTATGATATCACGTTGTACGTGGTTACAACCCATAATTGTGACATGGAAACTTGAACAGCTGTCCAATAGATGTCACGTTATATGAATAATATGTATAAGTACATCATTTTAGTTCTATTGTTATGAAGGGGCGTATGTCTCTTAATACTGAATTATGACTGAATTTGTTTCGATGATTCTTCTCAGATTATTTAGTTAGGGCAAATCGGTTATATTTGAGGTACAAAATTGTTATTTCGTAGATACCCCTGTTTCCGGAATAACTTTCATTTTTGTGTCAAAACCAATTATGTTTTGTTAAATATGACTGTCTCTCTAAATCTGTCTGTTCTAAAGTTATCACAGTGTTGGAAAAAGGTCAGATAGAGAGAGACAGAGAGAGAGAAAGAGTTTTTTATATGATTATTGAGATATATCTCTATCAAAAAAAAAACATTTCGATATAATTTTAGAGATTTTAATTATCATGTACCTAATTGGATTTTCTGATTCAATTCATATCTTAATCGAACTACTTAAATAAAGGTATTTCCACGCTGATAAATAAGATTGATACTGGTATAGGTAATTCCCAAGTATTGATCACAATTGTAATTACAATAATAATAAGAAGTTAAGAAAAAATGTGGCACTAAATATCTGAATTTAGTACTTCTTAGGGCCGATTTTTCAATCATCAGTTAATTCTGATCTGTAGAATAAAATAGATATTTGACAGTATTTAGTATGAAGGATTGTTAAATCTTCCAAGTTATTTCTCAGTTATAATTTATCAGGCGTTAAAATTCGGCCCTTAAACTGTCAAACACCGAGCGGTCACCGGTGACCGCAACCTATTGTTCTTTAATTGTGTCTATAAATACGGTACTCGACGAGTTAAACTAATACTACTATAACAATGACGATGGAGTTTCTTGCTCGTTGTTCTTTATTCGAAACTAATAAGTCAATTTGTCGTTTCAAAAATTCATAATCAAGGAATAATTGAAATAAATGCTTTGACTTTGAGTTTACTATTATGTATTATGTAGGTAACTCTAATGCTTATTTTTTTAATCATGGTCTATAAAGCTCCAGTATGTTTAATAATTGACTTGCACTAATCAGAAGTTTTATTTAATCATACAAAGGTATGAGTTAAAAAATCTGTAATGTAGTAAGTAATGTAGTAAAGTAGAACACTTTTGTTCTACTTTATGTTTGAATCTAACTTATTGGTTTAGTATTTTTTCCCACGTTAACTAATATAACTTCTGAATCATAGTCAAATGCCTTTTAGTACCTAAATTCTTTTCTTTTACGATATTTCACGTTCAATGTATTATTTATTTACAAATCAAAAGGACTTAAAAGTAATGAGGAGTTCCGAACCGTTTTCAGTTTATATTGGAACTCTTATAGTAGATATAGTTACATACTACAATTAACTACACTTCAAACATTATAGGTATAAAAGAAGTCCAATATGGCAATAAAAACAGAATTTTTAAGAAAAACTTAAGTATATATATTTGTTTAGAATAATTATATGTGTTGGTTGAAGAAGTCGACGAAAGATGTGACACGGGCAAAAGCTGCAGGCAAGCTAGCTTGGCAACCAAGAGCGGATCCGAAGGAGGTAACACCAATCTGAAGATAGAAAACACAAACTTAGAATTATTTTGTCAAAACACAGAAGATAGAGGTTTGCCGTGGACCTTCCAACGGAGTTCCAACTTAATATAAACTCAAAAATGTTCCTGTTAATTCACGAAACAGACGTACAATCAAAAACACGTAGTTTATTTAAAAAAATAAAATAAACAAACAATTCTTACCAAGACAGGCTCGTTGTTAATAGTAACAGCCAGAGGGCCACCAGAGTCACCCCTGCAGGTGCTGGAACCACCGAGACCGCTGGTGCAGATGTTAGAGGATTGCAAGATCAGGGGGAAGGCGTAGGAGCAAACGTTGTTGGAGATAACGTTCAAGCTAACGTGGCTCAGGTACTGGTTGGTTGAGATAGATCCATCTATAAAGAAAATTGACGTGTTAGTTTTAAACACCTGTAATGTTTCAGTCATTATTGTTCTTATAATCCAATCGATTGATTTGTTTGAATTTGAACTGCTTGTAGATTCTTAAGACTGGATTCTTAATGTTACGAACCATAAATTCTTAATACTTTTAATGTTACCAACAGGACTAACAGAACTTTATCAAATATAACAAAAATTAATATTATATTGTAAATACTGTCATAGAACTTACCGTCACGGGTCAAACCGAAACCAGAAGCAACGGCGGTGGCACCGACGAAGTTATTGTTCAGTTGATCACCAGATGGCAGAGCAATGGGCTTGATGGAGTCTGAAATATAATAATTATATGACGTTTTAATTATGTGGTCAAATATCTATTCAAATGACTCTTCGATTGTCGTCTCTAAGGTAGTCATATAAATATTATTTTTTGTTTGACTCACCTGAGAATTGAACTGAGATAGGTAGGTAGATAACACCAACGTCGTTGCGGGCAAGCAGTGGCTGCCAGTTGGGGTGAAGGATGACAGCGCTGGTTTCAATCCTGGTGCCGCCAAAGAAGAGTGTGTTGGAACCAAGAACGACGTTGAAAAGCCAAGCCTGGTTCACACCATCAAACCAACAGTGGGCAGCAGTGATCACTCTGTTTGCACTGACGAGGGAACCTCCGCACACACCGGTGCCAGAGATACCAGCGTAGGAAGCGAGAAGACCAGCCTATAAAACATAAATAAATTGTTTAAGCTTATGGAAGTAGTAATTAAGTAATCTTTTAAAAAATGACGTAAAGTAATGACGTAAATAAAATTATCTGTTTTACAGCCAAATTCTAAATTAGCAAAACGATTGTGTCAGTTGATGTATTTCGTTGATTAAGACTGAGTTAATTAGGAACTTTCATAGTTAATTTTAAGGTTTTGTTTAAATAATGGTTGTAGGTAGTATTAGGTACGATGGGGTTGGCGTATCCTCATGGATAAAAACCCCGTATTAATTAAATGTAGAATAAAAAAAACCATTTTTTTAAGGAAACATTATATAACATAAGATCACGTCTTATATTCTGAGATTTTTAAAAAACCCAGTAATACTTTTACTAACGTGGGAATCGAACCCAAGGCTCCTTGCCCGGCAGTCGCACTTGCGACCACTCGGCTAATGAGGCAGTCTTTTTTAAGAAAAATGTGATTATTTTGAATACAAATCGGAAAGGTTATTTCAAGATTAAAGTAATTCAGTTATGATAAATTATACACAACGCTAATACATTAAGTGTACACTAACCTGGTAGGGGAATTGACCCTCACTAGATGGGGATCCACCAACAATTCTTTGCTGGCTCATCTGTTCCTCAGCTTTGCGGATCTCTTCTGCCAATGGGATGGCATATTTCTGGATGTAGCCAAACGCGGTGTTACCGTCAAGGGCGGGTTCTACGTTCGCGTAGGCAAGAGTCGCCAAAGCTAGGACAAGGAAGACCTTCATGGTGATACTTAAAACAATCACTGAGCAATAACAAGATTGTCGAAGTTAGTATTTATATTAAATCGTTAACAGATTAAGCTGGACCATTACGTAAAGAATCACGTCATTATTAATATCAAATAAGGCGAAGTTCTCTCGAATTGAATCTTACGTTTATGGTTATTTGATTAATTAAGGAGCATACAAAATAATTATTAAGTAATCAGAAATGTTATCTAAAACAACAGAAAGTAACTACAATGTTATCTAAAACAACTGAAAAACACATAAAAATTTCCTATTGAATAAAAAAGATCTAATGACTTATCATAATCAACAGCTGGCAGATGTCCACTGCTGGACGGACTACCGCTGTTATTATAATACATACATACATAACATCACGCCTTTTATCCCCGAAGGGGTAGGCAGAGGTGCACATTATGCCACTGTACAATGTAACACCCACTTTTCACTATTTATGTTATGAGTCCCATGTAATAGGGGGTGAGCCTATTGCCATATACCGGGCACAATTCCAGACTCCGTGCTACTACTGAGAATTTTTTAAAAACCCAGTAATACTTTGCCCGACCCGGGAATCGAACCCGAGACCCCTTGCCCGGCAGTCGCACTTGCGACCACTCGGCCATCGAGGCAGTCACTGCACGAGACTGCACGGTTGGTGCGGTGGCTGGGCAACCGGCTACCGTGCAACGTGTCGCGGGTTCGATTCCCGCACGGAACAACACTTTGTGTGATCCACAAATTGTTCTTTCGGGTCTGGGTTTCATTGTGTATGTGAACTTGTATGTTTGTAAACGCACGCACGACACAGGAGAAAATCCTAATGTGGGGCAACGTTTTTGAAAAATAGAAAAAAAATCTAGATTTTGATAAGTCGTGTACGTTCAACTAAAATACGTTGATATTTTTTGTCGTTCCATGTTATCATTGAAACATATATACTTACTTTGTTTTCGTGCGCACTCCTATATAGCTTTCATGTCGCCGTCCGTGCCTCTTTTTCGCAAAATTTTAGTTGCGTTGTAAAAATGCAAGATTTTGCGCATTATGTTCTTTTTGTATTTCTTTTGATTCATGCCATGTAGTCTTCCAATTAATTTCACAATCTATTTGACATCATACAAAATAAACTTTATCTTAATACTTTGTTTGTGATTTCCTAATTAACTATTTAAATTAATCTAATCTGCTACTATGCGACTCAATTGTAATCTGCAATTATCATTAGTTATACCTACATACCTACGTATTAGTATTATGCTTTATACAATTCTTACAATTATACATGTAAATATCAGCTTAGTGTTAGTATGGATAAATTATGTGACATAGGAATACTTTTTTGGTGTCATGATTACAATTGAAAATCAATTACTTTAATATCATTCAGTCCAACGGCGTTAGGTCCATCAAATTTTTAATCAACTTATAATCATTTTATTTGTATTTACTAGTGGAGAAAGTGGTTATTTGTAATAATATCTACTACCTAAAAAGTAAAAGTAATATTATTTCTATTGATATTATCTATAAAACACGTGTTTTTAGCAATCCTGTGTTATCTATATCCCGGAAAAGATACATAACTAATTATATTTTTATTACGATATGCCCATCGTTTTACGTATTTAAATATTTTTTTACGATAAAAATTAATTTTATTTTCAATTTAATAAAATAATAATGCATGAGAAAAAATTGATTTGATGTGGTTAGGGACCTTTGCCCTTGTGGATCGATCATGGTTGAAAAGCATACGAAGTCCCATTATAAAAGTCGTTACCTAGAAATTACAAGGGGATAGCTATATTCAATTGTGAATGTCTTGTCACTGATACGATGACGATCGTTTTCAGATATATAAAAACAAAAATATTAAAATAACATAACACTACATCTCCAAGAGATGGTTGGGAGTAGTGCCTATCCCAATCGTATCAGTTAACTGCAGTTTCAGGTTGTACATGATTATGCTTCACTCAGGTAGGTACTATGTAGATATATCGGTTGTTTAATGTTCAAACAAATAAAAATTAGTTTCTTCTATTTGAACAATCTACGAAGAACGTAGAAAGAACGCATAAAAGTATAAATATTATGGTCATATGGTTTTTTTTTTCAAGGAGGGAATATCATCGAATGATTTCTCCCGCGTGGGTGAGGCGGGAGGGAGTTTCAGACTCTTTTAGTGTTTCTACTTTCCCCGTTAGTGAACCTATTTATTAATGTTGTTACAAATCAGACAGAATCAGGGATATTTTTCTGTGCCATGACATTCCACTGCTACTGCTAGACTATCATATTTATGGGTTTTTTTTAAATAAAAGGTTTGTCTTCCCATTAAGACAGGCAAAACAAAGATTGTTGATTAAGAGCATTTAACATAGCATTGCTGCCTCGTTCCTTTAGATAAAGCTAGAATAATAGAAGTGCTGACCAATTGATACTACTTTGTCGCCATCACAGGTTTTGGATCACAATTTTATACAACTCGTTGATTCAAAGTTAATAAGATGAACTTTTCCATTGTTAAAATTCTCAAATAGAACTGTACACAGTTTATATATAGTATTAGGAATACAGCTTATGAATAGTAGGTCTGTGTTATGATGTACGTCAACAGTGGTGGCTGTTAACTGATGATGGGATAATCTGATTTCTAATTGATAAATTAGTAATTTTTTTTTAAACGTTGCCTCACAGTGGGTTTGTCTACTATGTCGTGGGTGTGTTTACAAACATTACATACGAGTTCACATACACATGACACCCAGACCCGAAAAAACAATTTGTGGATCACACAAAGAGTTGTTCCGTACGGGAATCGAACCCGCGACACGTTGCGTGGCAGCCGGTTGCTCAGTCACCGCACCAACTATGCAATCATATATGACATCATTTTGTTTCATTATCAGATTTTTTACAGCATTTGTCTAGATTACGGTCGTTATTATATTATTATGTTAAATCTTTACTAAAGATGGAAAGTGGTAATTATCGGCATCAATTTGTTTCGATTTGTATTATGCATCTATATGGTACATTTCAAAAATGTATATTGTAAAGGTTGTTAGCAAACAGTATAACTAAGCAGCTAAGCTTAGAGTAATCATCTTAAATGTAGATAAATGTCCAATACATGGATAAACAAAATATTATTAGGCTAGTACTAATCTCGGTACCCGAGCGTATGGCGCGTCGCGTTCCGCGCGCGCCCCAAAGAGCCATCAGACCATCACGGATAAGGCCCAATAGGGCTAATGCCGATACGGAGCCGCGGAGAACTGAACGGGTTACCGGGGCTCCGGCTCGAAGTGCAGGAGTAGGAACGGGGTGGTTTTTAGTCAGTACCTAAGAGTCTGACACTCCCTCCCGCCTTCACCCAGGTGAGAGAAGTCATTCGATGATTTTTCCCCATTAAAAAAGTACTAATCTCATTCCATTTGTAAAATCAGTAGACGGGAAAAGAATAAAACGATTGAAATAAAAAAAGTAGAAATGTTTAATTTTATTATTTACAGGAACGACTATAAAATGATTGTCAGCCTTTTTTTAATCCTTACGGTGAAGGAATTTAAAATACATAATTAATATGAAAATATTGTTCATCCCGTTGTATGTAAACGTTCGTGAAAAAGATGTAAATTTTTCTTTAGGTGATAATATTTTTAGTAATTTTTTTAAGAAATTATCGGTGCTGGTTGATGAAGCTGGCGAAGGAGGTAACACGGGCGAAGACTGAAGGCAGGTTGATTTGGCAGCCGAAAGCGGATCCGAATGAGGTAATACCAATCTGTAAACATAATGGGCAATTAATATTTTGATAAACAAATACGACTAAGCTAAAACATTGTGCTCAGATTATACAATACTATAGTTTAAGTAGTGGTATACCCAGACAAATCTTTTGACAATTATTTGAAAACATCTATAAGGTGTCAGATTTTTTCAAATCTTATTTAATCTTTTCAATGATCGGCTTTTTGTTACATATCACATTCTTTTTTTAATCAAATTATTCAAGCTGTTACTGCAGCATGCTGTTAATTTCTTAAGTGTTACGTAAATTTATAAATGAATGAAATGAATAAATAACCAAGTATGTCTTGAATAAAAAAAAAGATAAATGGAAAGGAACACTTACCAAAACATCCTGTCCATTCTGGCTAGCTACAAGAGGACCACCAGAGTCGCCACTGCAGGTACCAACACCTCCAACACCACTGGTGCAGAGGTTGGAAGGCTGGACAACGAACGGGAAGGCGAAGCTGCAGGCACTGTTGGCGATGACATTCAGGCGAACGTGGCTCAAGACCTGGTTGGAGCTGATGCTTCCACCTAAAATTAAAATAAAGATTCAGTAAAAAACCTTTAATAATAGGTTTCGTTTTAACTTTGTTAATAATAAAGTTAACGTGTGTGCTAGCCTTATGAGTTGTAACTAAGGTTTTTACATATAACATCATAACATCACGCCTTTTAACCTCGAAGGGGTAGGCAGAGGTGCACATTATACCACTGTACAATGTAACACCCACTTTTCACTATTTATGTTATGAGTCCCATGTAATAGGGGGTGAAGACTAAGGTTTTTGATTTGGCTTATTCATATCATTATGTCATTAGAGCAAAAGCAATCAAGATAACTATAATACCTATTTCAAAATATCGTGCATTCACAATTATTATTTGAAATATTTTATTCAGCTACAGAAACGAATAACAACTAAAATATAAAACATCTAGAAGTTTCTGTTACAAATTAAAATTTTAACGATATTGTATAATGGCTAAAATTCTAAGTAAATACATACCAGAGCTTGTTAAACCAAAACCAGATGCGATGGCTGATGCACCAACAAAGTCTGAGGATCCGGAGGCAATAGCAATGGGTGCGATGTTGGCTGAAAATGCAAAAGACAAAAACAATATAGACATTGTAAAACATGTTATGTAATATTTATTGAATGGTAAAGCTAAATAAATTATTTTTTTTTTTTTGCTTTTAATTTTTTGTATGACTTTGTTTACAAAATTTTGTTTAGCTAAGTAACTCAATATTATTTTTAAAACTGAATAAGATAATTCCGCTTTTATGATTACTTACCGGACAACTGCACAGCTTGGGGCAAGTAGAGTACACCGACGTCATTACGGATAAGAGCTGGACTCCAGTTCGGGTGCATGGCCATCACACTAGTCTCAACCCTGGTACCGCCAGAGAAGAGAGTTGTGGAGCCGAGAACAACAGTGACCCTCCATGCTTGATGCACACCATCGAACCAGCAGTGAGCAGCAGTCACCACCCTGGAAGCGCTGATGAGGGAACCACCGCAAACACCGGATCCATCGAAACCGATGATGGAGATGAGAAGACCAGCCTTGAAATTGAAAATACGGTTACCGAATGTTATTTTTAACACATTATTACAACAAACAAAGAATATGGTTTAAGGAATATCAAAGTTTTAATTTTATTATCATTCAATAAATCATCTTCCAATAAGTATCTTGAAAGAAATAGAGTACTATTTATTTTATTTTTTTTAGACATAATAAAATATATGCAATGCGTTGTATTTATGGAACACAAAGATACATAATTATAAACAAACCTGGTATGGGTATTGTCCTTGTCCAGCGGGAACACCTCCAACAATTCTGGAGTGACTGAGTTTCTCCTCAGCAGCCTTGATCCTCTCAGCCTCAGGAATACCATACTTCACCAAGTAGCCCCATGCGGAGTTACCTGGGTACTGAACTTCTCCCGCAGAGACCAAACTGGCCAAAGCCAGGCAGACCACAATAAAAGCTTTCATCTTGGTCACGGGCTGAACTAGATGCAAAGTAAATCCTTTTTTTATTATATAGTGGTAATATAGATAATAAATGTCAAGTTGACGCAATTAATTGGTGATAATGATTTGATAGGTGTACGACAATTATCAAACATTTTCAGTGATTAGTATTTGATTATCATGTCGAAATCTCAGAGCACCTTCAGATTAACATTCGCTACTGCATTAAAAAGTGATATGGATTTTAACCGATAAATAAAGGGTTTTTCCTTGCCTTTTAAGGTAAAAATGTTAAAAAATAATACGGTTGGTAAGGTTTTTCCAAGATCGCTTCCTATTACCTTGTTGACACTATCATATCAGTAGAATGATCAATTATAATTGCAAATAATACCAAATATTGGATCACATCATCATCAATATTGACTAAGAAATTAGATCTGATTTTAAGTGTGGGAGAGCCATGCTTCAGCACGAATGGGCCGGCTCGACCAGAGTGCTACCACGGCCTCACAGAAGACCGGCGTGAAACAACGCTTTCGTTTTGTTTCGTCGTATGAGTGAAGTTGTGAGATCTGTCTGCTTGTTTACCGGCTTATACAACAGAAAAAAATATTGATGTGGTTATCTCATACGAGTATGAGTTGGATGAAAAAAACCAGCAAATGGCGCGAAAATTTTTAGGTTAAGTTAAATTTAAAACTTTTGAAGTACAACCTCCGGGCTAGAACTTACTAAACTTTATTTAAATTTAAGATTATAATACACCAAAGATTGGTTAAATACAATTGAAAAGAGAAAAATCCATAATATGAAGTACTCAAATTATGACCTTTTTAACGAGAAAAATTATATTGCACTCTTCTGGTTTTCACGCCCTGACGTAGTGTACATTGAATTTCACAATGATAATGCAAAATGCTTTATCTTAATAAGTACAACTAATACCTAAAAAAGAATGGGTGTCTTGGCAACTCAGTGTAGATACTTATCGTATCCGTTGCAACGTCATATTGTATTGTATCTGGACAAAAAATCATCCGATAGCCTAATTAAAGACTACACAGTAGAATGTATCTGAGATTTTTAGACCACCGTCCACTTTACCAGCATAATAATAATTTGCTCACTCAATCTGCCACAATGCATTTGTTCCAGGAGTGATTTTCAGTGACGTCTATCTCGTGTACTCAGAGACAATAAAATTCATGATAACTTAAGCTACACTTTAGGCTCGGTTTAGACTCGCGCTGTCCGCAAGCTGATCGTCGGTGCTTATAGCCGAAACATATGAACTTCTATAAAGCGTTTTAAAATAACGCATGGGTCTCTCAGCGCTGACAGATAAATCTACGGTTTGGATGTCGTCTGTCAAACTATACGCTGAGCTATTTATGAGCACTAACGATTTGCGTGAGACAAAAATCAGCCTAAGTAACATGTTTTTGTGCTTAAAATGACTTCTAGAAAATACAATAACGCCTTTAAAATGATATCTCAATTACATCGGTGGAACACTCCTTAAAAATGTTCGAGAAGCGAGCGTCATGAATTCTAAGATAAATAAATCACGATAAAGGTACAGATAAAACATAAACATAACCTCAAAAAAATGTACACACTAATTAAATATTACCTTTTAAAGCGATTTTCACAGATACGTTCGAATTCACAGCAACTACTCTATACAATTGAAATCACTTAAGATTGTCTTTTAAATAGTCATAGATTACACTTTAAAAAAATATATGAATAAACAGTACTTGTTCTCTCTTCAGAATGCTTGATAATATTTTATCTATCTATTGAAATATCTTCAACGATATTTACAAATACTAATATTTATCAGATATTTATCGGCCAACTATTCAGTTCGTCTTTGTGTTTTATTAAAAAAAACTATTGAGGTTGTACTAAGTAAACTGTTATGTTGACTTTTTGAATAGATATTCTATTAGTAATGTAAATTATTTATTATCACAATATTGTAGGATTGTTCTCTAATTGACAGCCTCGTTGGCCGAGTGGTCACAAGTTCGACTGCAGGGCAAGGGTTCTCGGGTTTGATTCCTGTGTCGGGCAAAGTATTACTGGGATTTTTTAAAATTCTCAGCAGTAGCACGAAGGCTGGAATTGTGCGCGGTATATGGGAATAAGCTCACCCCCTATTACATGGGACTCATAACATAAATAGTGAAAAGCGGGTACTACATTGTACAATGGCATTATGTGCCTTAATGTGCTCTGCCTACCCCTTCGGGGGTATAAGGCGTGATGTTATGTTATATTATGTTCTCTAATTGATGCAGTAAATGGAAATGTTATTGATTTTTGCAAATAAGTACTTTGTATACTATCATCACCACTTCTTATATTACTATTCAGTACAATACAATTAAAATAGTAGATTTATCAAAAGAGATTTGATTAAAACACTTTTGAAATACTAATCATAGCTATAGCTATGTGCGTATGTATAAATTTATTTCAAATTGGTGTTTAATGCTAGACCACAGAACATATTTGAATCATGTTTCGAAATCCAATAAAACCCATAAACATACTGGTTTTCAGTTTATTTGATTGTAATCTTATAAAAAAACTTAAATTTTTTGTTTTCCTTAAATGTGACTGTTGATGAAATCCATGAACGAAGTAACACGTGCGTATGCACTAGGCATGTTACTGTCACAGCCAAGTCCGTGGCGGAACGACGTAACTCCGATCTGAAAATAAATGAAATTATTAGAACAATTGTAAGTAATTATAATGACGTCAGACCGTAATATCCTTCGCCATTTATTCAGAGAAACTGTAAGCTAAGATGCAAAGTCGCTTTCCGAATTTTACGTGGTGTATAGTGGTCAAAGTCGGCCCATCAAATATTTAAATATATTTAAAAAAACGTTGAGTTCTGGTTATAGATAGAGAGTGGGTAATTCACTTGGCAATCTAGTCTCTATTATCCAGAATTTCGAATATCAAAAATTTAAATTAGGCTTTGCTTGAAACAAGAATCAAATAATATGAGCACTCAAGCCATATAATTTAATTGACAATAATAGTTGTTATTTGAGCATTGAAAATCTATTTGTCCTAGTTATAAAATAATTCATCCATACCAATACGTGTCTGTTATCCCTAGTGATAACAAGAGGTCCACCGCTATCACCTCCACAAATTCCTACAGAACCGAGTCCACTTGTGCAAATATTAGAAGATTGCAAGACGAGAGGGAAGGCCCAGTTGCACTCGCTGTTTGAGATGACACTCAAACTGACGTGGTTCAGATTCTGGTTTGAGCCAATGCTACCATCTGAAATTAAGATTGAATAAATTTAACAAATGACTAAAACACGCTGTAATCTGTTGTTGTCTATCTCTAAGCCTTCCGTATATTTTTAATGCGGAACTGATATTAGTAATTAGGTATACCTACTACAAAATTTATCAAACTTTTCATAACTAGAATTACTAATAATACTAAGCCTAAAATGTTTGTGTAGGCAGATTGGAAAAAAAATATTGACATTACTTACCGTTGGTGGTAATACCAAACCCAACAGCTATAGCTCTTTCTCCCACAAAGGCTTCAAACAGTTGAGATCCGCTAGGTAAAGCTACCGGTGCAATATTGGCTGTAAAGAAATACAAATCTTATTTCAATGTAATAAATACAATAGCTACATGGATGCAATAAACAATCAAAATGGTGTAAGACTTTATGAGTACTTAGTGTTAATGTTTCCAAAAAGTTATGATAGAAAAAAGGTTCCTTATATTTAATTCTGTTCGTCGAAAATATTACAAAATGGTTTCACTTACCTGACAGAGATACAGAACCAGAGAAATAAACAACAGCAACATCATTACGTGCTAGAGAGGGACTGAAATTGGGATGCGTAGCAACTGCACTGGTCTGTATTCTGGTACCACCGCTGAACAGAAGCACGGAACCGAGGACTACTGTTAGGCGCCATGCTTGTACTTGACCGTCAAACCAGCAGTGAGCTGCTGTAAGAACCCGACTGGCTGATATAAGGGATCCACCACAAACGCTGGTGGCTGGGTTACCCGCTACTGTGACGTCGCCAAGAATTCCAGCCTGTTAATTAAAAATTCTTGTTAATAATACGTACTTTACGCATCTCCTAGATTTTTGTGTATCATAACATTGACGCATAACTTAATGATTATTCTAGTTAACACTTCACTTATTTCATAACTATTATGTGTATGTCTTATGTATGATGCTATCAATATTAATAGATAATACATACTTTACGCATCTCCTAGATTTTTGTGTATCATAATTATGACGCATAATTATTTATAGATTATTCTAGTTAATACTTCATTTATTTCATAACTATTATGTGTATGTCATATGTATGATGCCATCAATATTAATACGCTGATATTATAACAAAGAAAGAAAGTAAACATATTATTATTCATTCATCCTTAGACGCCATACTCATCACTATCTACATAAGTGCCTATTACCTGACAACTCTGCATTACTGTGCTAATAGCTCTGGGGAATAACCCAAGCGATATGCTAAACACAATGCCATAGGCGAAGACAGTTTACTATTAGAAATGTACACAATGATAAAGACAAACCTGGAACGGGTATTGCCCAAGAGCAGCTGGCACACCTCCAATAATCCTTGATGCTCCTAATTTCTCAGCCTTCCGAATTCTCTCAGCTTCTGGAATTCCTATGTTCTGTATGTACCCATAAGCAGAATTCTGTTCAGAAAACTGGACATCTTCAGCGTGAACGATTGCGCCAAAAACAAAAAGTGCAACTAGGAACTTCATCGTGAGGGAAAATCCAACTAATGGCAATAATATAAACTTTTTATACCTTATAAAAAATAAGTAATTAAAGTAAGAGTAGAATTATATCGCTTAATCGCACTGATTTAAAGTAGCTATCAGTGTATTTAGCTGATAGGTTATCAACCTTTTGTAATTCATTATAGTTGTTTACGAAACTACTTAAACAATCACAGATCTTTATATTTACGACATCTTTAGCTACTTACTTAAAATTCAGCAATGACGTAATTTTGATAACAGAACATTTTACCAAATAAAAAAAAATACCAATGACAATAAAAAAAAACGTGAATTTTGCAAGTATTGCTCACGAAAGCAATGTTTATAGTTGATGGGCCGACTCTCCGCAATGCGCTTCTACAAACAATTTCAGTCTCTGCCTTGCACAGGGGACTGTCACTCAAGCGCTGGCGCGGAACAACCCAATGATATTAGCTACCCATTTAGTCCAGACCCCGACGTTGCTTACCTCTGACCCTTTTTTGCCCTATAACTAAGATGGAATGCAGAATATGGGGGGTCATACTACATTGGACAGTCGTTTTAGTCTAAAGTCAAACTCTTTAGTTATGCTGACATTGTATTCAGATTCAATTCGCATACGCTTGTGTCAGTTTGGTTATCTTCCATTTTTGGTAAAGGTTGAGGTTTATTTGTATGACAATAGAACAGAATAATTGGCTGCATTGTGATCCCTTCAACGTTGTCGGATACTATGACGAGTGTTGTTTAACATAATCATGCAAGATTTTTTGGAAAGAAATCGTGAATATTATATTTATTTAAATAGTTCATTTGTTTTAATTAAGTTCAAGATAAGTGTCTTGTTACAGGTGCATTGCAAACAGTCGACATGAACTCGAGAAATACGTTTCGGGCTGTGTCGAATTGAGATTCGATTAGTCGTAGCGAACTTGAAACGGAGTGAGTAGCGGCGGGCTCAAACATTAATCGAATTTCGGTCTTCGGCAGGCGGACGATCAAGTGTGCGTTAGTTCACATTACGAGGCCTCTCGACTCTCACTCGATACTTGCTCTCGAGTGTTCGATATACGATATCGACTCGAGATGTCTGCCACGAGTGATTGCAGGATGTCAAGAGGTCGTAACAGAGGATCACTGCAATACAATTCACTAAGGTCCACGTTAAGTACAGCACTTCATTTCAGTGCATATTGTGAGCGAGTCAGTCGGTATGAGACGAACAAATAGGTTGTTCTATTGTATATCTAACCTACACATATTACACATTCTTTAATTTTGGGCATTTGTCGGCTATTATAACTGAATTCGCGTATCTAAATAAAATATTTAACCCATATAATATCACATACGCTTATAAAAATTTATAAATTAGTTCTATTCGCAAAGTTCTGCCATTTATCACTAAAAACAGCGACAGATGTATAAATGATGTGGCACGTCACAAAACACAACGATTAAAAAGTAATCTGATTTAAATTTGGGACGAGAGTGTCCGTGTGTGCGTGCTGGTGTTGTCATTGGATAGATTATCGCAGTGCGTTAATCTGGGTTTAACAACAGTTTGCACATAACTAGCCAATCGATCTTGTTTGATTGACAGGCGAGACGGGGAACAACAACAATGTGCAAACTATTTTCTGTATCGATAATCATCGCCATTCATCGATATAATTAAGTGCATAAAATTTTCATCCCTGACAGTACTTTATTTGATAACAATGGATTGTTAAAAGGCTTAAAATTGGGTCCTCTGATTTTAGTCATGTTAATTAGTAGTGATTGGTGGCGTTGTAAAAGCATTTCTCGATCATTTTGGAATGAACAAAGCGTCCAATAATTACGTTTGACATTTTTATTGGGCTCAGGATTTTGTTTATTGTGTTTTTGGTATGTTTATAGCTTAATTTGAAGACTTTAAGTTTATTATGGATTCTAATTGACTCTATTTCATTCACCTACTTTTTTAAATATGTAATTAAAATTTTAAACATATTAAGATATATCGAAATGAAAGGAATATCAGAGTATTACTAGGTTTAAAAAAATCTCAATTGTTGTACGGTGTTTGGAATTATGCCCGGTTTATGGCAATAGGCTCTATTGAAAAGTGGGTGTTACATTGTACAGTGACACTAAGCGCCGCAATGTGCAAATTTGTCTACCCCTTCTGGGATAAAAGACGTGATGTTATGTTATGGTATATCGATATCTAACAACAATACACTAACGAAAATGACCAGAAAAAAGGATGTATACAAAAATGGTTAAAAACAAAAAGTGCTGCTTTTTCGCGGCAAAGACTTGCATAAAAGCGCAAAATACATTACCACCGTTACTTTACCGTCTCATCATATTACTCCCTAGCAAGGAAAGTGACAATAGCGTGTATTGGTAAATAAATATAATTAAAAGCGAAGTGTGTCGGGAACGTGACAGCGGTGGGACGTTAATGCGACCGGACTAAATAACGTTAGAGGACCCTTGTTACTGCAATTACGCCCGGCCCGGTTAAAATGTCGGTCCGCTTTAAAGTTTTCACCCGGATTTGACGCGTCAGACTATAACATCAATCAGGGTAGCCCGTTGATGCTTTTTGATTTTGATTGTTTTATCATCGTGCTTTTGTTTTATTGTGGCTCGCTGCAGGTTTTAGAGGTGCTCTTTTATTAATATTTAGATTATTTTGTTGCGGTGAAGCGTTTATTTAATTATTTAATTTTTTTAGAGACATCAGCAAAGCCTTCCATGCCACGTGGTGATAATTAGTCACTGTAGCTTGTACAACTCGTAGGAGACACTGCGGGCGTCAGAGATCGCGCGACGATTTCCAGCCACCGTAAGTGCAGGTCTGCAGATGGTGAGCGAGGATAGTTTGCCGCCCGACCAGAATCAGACCCGTGCGTACGGCACGTCACGTTCCGCGCGCGCTTCAAAGAGCCATCAGACATCCACAGATGGGGCTGATACCCGATACGGAGCCGTGGAAGGCCTAACAGGTTGCCGAGGCCGGCTCGAAGAGCAGAAAGTAGGAACGGTGTGGCTTTAGTCAGTAAGAGTCTGATCCCTCTCGCCTAACCAAGGGCGGGAGAAGTCATAGGAAGATTTTCCTCCCTCAAAAAAATAAATAAAGCTTAAGTACAACTGTAAGAATAACGCCCGAATACTGAAAGTCTACTCAATTTTAAGTTGTGCTTAAATATCGTGCCAACTCTGTCATTTTACAAAGAATTCGTAATGATAGAACTATAGTTAAGCTCGACTTAAAATTGAGTTACGTTTGAGTATGAGTTGACAAATTGCTGTACATGCCCTTTAAAAATAAACTAAACTAATTGCACTGTCATATTTTATAAATTCGGATATGAATGTTGCGTTGTATGAATAGTATGTAGATTGCATCTTATACCTACTTTATACATACATCAGCCAGTATCAAATGTGATAAAGGACCACAAGTGGTTAATACGCTCATTATACACTGACAATATTAAAAACCAGAAACTGAAAACCAGTACGTTTTAATCAACACAAACATATTCAAGAAGCCATAATATTTCGAAATAAATTCCAACTTTCCCATTTACAATATTAAATCTGAATCCATTAATAATGTTTAAGTAAACACCTTTAATATTGGGCTTTTCACGTGTGCTTTTATTTAAAAATATAATTCCGGACGATAGTATTTCACTGTCATTGGTCGGCGGACTATAATGCGGAATTGATGTCGCATCGGTGGATAAATACTTTATATTGACGCCGAATAAATGAGTCAATCAGTGCGTTTATTTTTTAAATGATGCTGCAATTTGTTAATTATTCATGTTTTACTATGGTATTTAATTTGGTTGTGTTAAGATATGTCACAACACAGCAGATCTGTAAAATAATTTCTTTATCTTTCTTCTTACACAATAATGCGTCCTTATAACTAGACCACTTTATTTTTACAATCATACAATACAATCCAGATTTCCTACAACAACAATTGATAAAAACCATAGAAAAATCATAATTATAAATATATACATAAAATTTTCTGAAGTCATTGGTTCTGATTGACAAACAATACAATTTGGAATTTCCATATGATTTGGAAATAAAAAAAACAAAAACATCACTGAAAATGCTTGTATTAAGTGAGTATTAAATGAATTGTATTAAGTGCTTCGTGTACAAAACCAGATCACGCAGGAAGACTAAATACCGTTTCTTGTTTTTCAAATATAGAAAAATATTTTGGCTAAAAATACAACTTACATATGGTGATATTTTGACGTAAAAGTTTTACAGGTAAGCGTTATTTATGCTAACACACCGCGCGACGTGTTCTGTCGGATTATGACCAAGACATGTTCATTTCCTGTATGTCTAGCTAGCTACGCGAAAAATATTTCAAGACATTTTTCTTTTTATTGCTAGGGTTTATAAATATTTTATGTTTCATATTTTAGGAGATGCATATTGGTGTGTTCGATCTATTTAGTGGGATTTTTCAAAAAGCAAATCAACAGTAATATTCATTATGATATAGTATAATAGAAACACAACTTGCTTTTAAGATGAATATATTGATAGAAATGTGGGATGAGAGACAGAAATGGGGTGTCATTTCGTTGACGAACTTATAAAAACAATGATCAATAATACAATTCATGTCCAGCTTAGTATTTTTCTAATAACAGATTTACACGTATTTTTTTTCAACACAATTCTTAAAAGGATTGTAACAATATAAAGCCACGCTATTCTAATAAACACGTACCACAAAATTGCACCAAACTAATCTAAAGCAACTTTAAAGCGACTAAAATAACCACAAATCGTTCTAAAATCCATGAATATATGTCGTCCAATTACGTCACATGCAAATTATCGTTATAACTAGTTGTATTCAGGCCTTCAGTGTACCATAGGTAGTAAGTGCCCCACTACCACCAACTTCCGATTTCCCGGGATGGCACGGCAACTGAATTAAATAGTTTCCCCTGAAAACTAGGTTGTCGTAAACAATTTGCTCGACTTAGATGGACAGAGGGCGACACTAGCGAATATTGCTCCACCTCACGAACGTTAGTTGGTATACAGTGGTCATCTTCTCGAACTTCTAATTAATTAAGTTTTCAATGCGATTGGAGGTATTTATGAGATTGATTTTGTAAACAGACAGACTTGTGATTACAATTGTTGTTCGTCAAGACGGTCTCGTGAAATGGTCGTAAAAGCAACGATCGAACTAATGGTATTAGATTTTATTACTGAATCTTATAAGCTTGTTTTACCCTTATGAATCGCATTCCAAACGTTGTCACTTAAAATGTAGAAACTCATAGATGCCAATGCCATGGTTATCAAATATCTAAAAACATACTTTTATTCCTGCGTCTCCTAGATAAATTGACGGTACAGTTGATGCCGTGACTGAGCAACCGGCTGCCACGCAACGTATTGCGGGTTTGATTCCTGCATGGAACAACGCTTTGTATGATCCACAAATTATTTTTCCAGGTCTGGGTGTCATGTGTATGTGAACTTGTATATTTGCAATCGCACCCATGATACAGGAAAAAATCCTAGTGTAGGGCAACATTTCTTTAAAGAAAAAACAAAAGATAAGATCGATTTAAGCAAGTATATAGTTTTGTCACAAACGTTTTTAAAATACAATATCTTTCATTTCTATAACACAGTCTCACCCATCAATTGCCATTTCTCACAAAGGCCAATCAAATTGGAATAAAATTATCAAGCATCTAGCACATCCATTCATTCCTATTATCAATACAGAACGTCCAATCACTGAGGTTCTTATTTCAAAGGATGCGCCGTAATTCCTGGCTTATTCTTTCGGCAGATCAAAATTCCCGTGAGACTTAAGCTCTTATGTCTTGCCTATAATAGTTCGAACCCATTGTCTGAACCATTAGCAAAGTTAAACCCGATTTTTCCATCCTCCCATATGATTCACTCTTGGGAAATGCTTACAGGGTGCCCATGTTTTTGTGAATATGAATGTGGAAGAAAATGTATGACACAATAATGAACTGAGATGTACCTAGTTGTTCGACACTTTAGTCCTATTGAAGTAAGAATTTGCCAACTGAAATTTTTAAACTAAGAACATACTTAATGATACCTTTTATAACTTGTAAACAATTGATTGAAACGATGTAAAGTAATAGTATTAAGATCAGTCTTTAAATATCGGTTTATCTAGAGTCATCACTTTAAATATCTATCTTAACGCAAAAACTCTGTTGCACCTCTCAAAAATAACAGCACACACACAATAGAATCCTCGATATCCTAAATCAATGATTTGCCAAAGTAACCCTTCTTCCGCCGTCAGACAAAACTATTAATCATCATTCATTATTTCACTCCTGATGGATTAAGCACGCATGTCGTCTCTTGTGGCCAGATTAGTGAAAGGGTTTAAGTTCAAGGGTTATCGTACAACTTTGATGTGTTCACTGTTATCTGTGTTGTTAGTAGTTCTGTAACGGCTAATGGATATGTTACTTTGGAGCGAAGTGTACGATCCTCGAAGTTTTTATTTAAGTCGGTGTGGTAGAACATTTTGGAATAGAATGAATGTTCAGGAGTTTGAAATTTGCTTTTTATTTGTTCAGAGATTGTTTAAGGAGGAAATCATTAGGCCGTCCAACTAATCTATTACTTATTGAATTTATAGAAATAAGACAATTCTATTCAATAAAATTGACTCAAATATACATGAATACTAAAAAAGTAAAAAAAGTGTCACATTAACAATCACACTATGAATAATTCCACGTGTCGACCTTTGTTGAACCAAACATATGACTGTACCTATAAAGTTGACTAAAACAGATGTGCATTTTGCATGCAAAATATACAGCTCGTCCCGAGCAATTCGCATTCCACACCATTGCTCTACCATCGATTCAGCTACACTCTAACAACGGGAAACACATCAGCGAAAAATTCGAAGCAATAAATCGTTAAAGGAACAATCGATACACGCAAACCTCATTCGAATTGCGTTGTTATTCGATGTTCGCAAACAGGGCGCGGGCTCGCATGACTGAATCTACCCGAAACACCACTTAGTCTCGTATAATTTTCAATGAGTAATGGTTGCAGCGGTCGCAAGGAGGCCGACCTAGGTCAACGCATTACTGGCCGGAGGAGCTGCTTCCGTCACGAACAACGATGCCATGGAGCCGACCGTGCACTGTTATGATTCCGGATGCAACCCGATAAGACTGGATAGCTATTGTCGTAGTACTTTATATGAGCAAAAACTTCGACTGTTCTGTGCAGTCAAAATACGTGTTTGTGGGTCAAATGACTGTCGTAAATTTTAGAGGTGTAGTTCTATGCAAATGTGTGTAGATAATAAATCGAGTTAGCCGTCGCACTGGCGCAATGCTCTCGTTGTAATCATATTTCGCTGCACTTTTGCATGGTTAATCTCCGTGTACTACAATTGTACTGGTAATTTGATTACAGTACTGAATTTTGGCGATATTTATGTACGTAGCTTTGTATAGAGTTAAGAGTATATATAATTATATATACACGATACTAGGGTAGCTGCTAGGGTATGAAAATTAAAGCAATCAGGCAGTCAGTTAAATTTTATCGTATATGTTATAATTAATACTTAGACGAAATGGCGATAAGTTTTGGAGTGGGAGGTCTCTACGTCAGAGCGTGGTACAAAATGTAGCACGCTGTGATGTCACACGATTTATTAAATTAATATATCGTCGAAAGTATTTATTTTTGTGAGAAAAGGAAATTACTTGTCTAATACTTGTCTAATATTTTAAATTAATCTACCGGACGGACATTAAAATAAAATTTAAGTAACTACCATATAATGCAGCCAGTTCACTAATCACAAAACAATAGTAATTTATACTTACTTTCGAATTTGAAATTACATGAACAATGTTATGGCCATATATTGGTGATGTGGGGGCCACTGATTCAAATCACGTTATGTCATAAGACTCATAAGTTTCTTTGGAATTTTTTGATTATGATACCTACGAATTAAGTATAATACGAGTAAGTGTGTAAAATCGTATACTAAAATATACAAATGATACTCCATATGACTCTGTTCGCCACTTCCTGTAAGGGTGTCCAGAGATCGGTCACGCTTATCTCGTTTTGCAAACATCGGTCGACGACGCTTTGTCAGATGGCCGACCAGATACCAAGGGTGTTACAATCTACGATGATGGCTACGGTCATTTGTAAATTGAAATTAAGATGCACTGCCATGTGATGAATTATTATGGTGACGGTTTTAATAAGATTGATATTTCGATGAGTAAATTTCAGATAATACATCTGTATTAATTTTATAAGCGTTTTCATACAAATTATTTTAATTCAATACTTAAAACGCACGAAATATTCTTTAAGATTTTTTTTATAGCATAATGGGTAAACGAGCAGACGGATCACCCGATGGTAAGCAATCGGCGCCGCCCATGGACATCCAAAACACCAAGGCGTTACCAGTGCGTTACCGGCTTTTTGGAAATTGGGAATTTGAGGAATGTGGAGATGGTAATAGGGGAAGATGGAATACCAATTAATACGATGCTTGTTATAATACTAGTATAAAATATTTAAAAACAAAATTTACCGCATTATAATAACAAGATAAAAAATAAAACCTATACCTAACACAAGATACATTTTTAAGAAGCTTTTTAAAATAATTTCTCAACTAGGAGTGCCTTCTAGTGTATATGCCACAACATTCGTTCAGTGCGAATAAATAAAACAATCCATTGTCTTTAAATGCACGAGTATAAAGGAAGTTAATGTATAAAGCTGTAGTGAAAATCCCGGCTCATGTTGGTGTACTAGTCTATACCCTCTAATCTCTACTGTTTCAATTGTGTGTGGTACAAATTACAAGATCTGTATTAAAGAATTATAGATGGATGAAGCTACTGACAATTGCTCGTATACGAGTAGACGAAGCCATTTTAAATCCTGTTTGTGTGTTGAATCAGATTAATTTATTAAATGTCATAATATTTTTATATGATTATGCTAAGACTAAAACTTTTCATAAATGTGGACACAATATACTACGAAACAGACAACAATAGAGATTGATATGGAAATTCGGAAAGACAGTTAATTGATATTAAAACGTTTTGTCATTACAGTTAGTATTTTTTGTGAACCTATTTATTTTACTCTAATATAGAGTTATAAACTATTTAGGTATTTTACTCTAAAATAGAGTTATTATCTAGAGCCTACCGGCTAACTAACACTACACAAAAGCTTGCTGCATGCATCCATTTGGAGAAAATGTTCATACACAAGCGCAAAAAATAATTACAACAAAACTGTTGTCAAAATCGCTATATCCAACAAATTAGACCAATCTCAGGGGTAATGCACAACACACAGCACTCACGCGCCGCGATTGTTCTTTTCTGGCGAGGAATTAGCAAACATTTCGAAATGCTTTTTAATACCGCACTCAGAATATCTTAGCAGATTACGTATGGAAGCTTTTAGAGTCCTCTAGTGATGTACATGGCCATGCCCCGTGTGAAAAATTTAAACCTAAATTAGTAATTACCATACTATAAATAGGTAAAATCATATTTCTTTGTGATTATTTTCTGAGGGAGAATGTATTTTAATGTAATTTAATTACTAAATAAAGATAATATTTTTGTCTTTTTATAGCATCAACTTCAATTCCTGCAAACCCTGAAGAAGTGAATACGTGAATTCTCATATACATAGTTTCCCAACTCAAAATTGCAAGAACTCAAATGATTTGACAGAGGTAAATGACACACTTTTTTAGAAGAGAGCTGCACTAGTGTATTCATATAATCTATAACCAAAACTCAGACACAGATTAGAGAGAATTTTGCATTATACTATAATTGTCTTACAGGTAATAACTAGATAGGTACCAAAATTAGTCAGTACCTGTTAATAATTTAGGATACCTGGAATTGTCACGCGATTGAAATGAATTTACAATTGGAATATCTTGGACAAATGGACAAAAGGAAATTGACTAATACAATACCGTCTAGGTATTTGTTACAAAAGCAATTTAATAGGTTTAGGTTCTCTTTCAATGTGACTAGGATAGTACTGTACAATTACTTGATTATATATAATCTCATCGGAGATTTCATATTTGGCAATCGACCTAGTAGCAGTGGATGCGACCAACCACGTAGGATCTTATTAAAGAGTGTAGTACACTGGGTGGTATGTATCTGTCACTTATTAAAACAATATAGGAAAAATAACACTTCATTTAATTGTAACAATATTTTTTTACCTTCTCACTTTTCAACTAATTATACTGAACTAGACTGGGCTGTGCATATAGAACCCAGAATAAAGATTTCGTCGTAAGTTTCACTTTTAATTTTAGACAAACAAAACACACCAAGTCAGTCTCTGAAAAATTGTATTTTAGTCTCGTATGCAAACTGCTCAATTCCAAAACAAAACAGCATCTATCTTCACTCGAAACTTGGAATCCTATACTTAATCCACTGGGGAATGGATAATACAAAGTAATTTGTTTCGCTATATCTGTTCCTAGAACTAAATTTCTCGAACTTACTGAGTTTAGTTTCTTGTAGTCATCTCGAACTTAGATACTGCAATCTCGTAGGGATCTTAGCTGTTCTAGAAAAAAATATACGCTTCTTGCAATTATTCCGTTTGAATTTACTCCGAAGTGGGTTAAATAATCAAGGCTTCAGAGCTTAGTGCTCACTGCATCTTTTTGTGAGAGTAATGGGACATTGTATTGTTTCTTTAAAACTGCTGCAGTTTATGGACAGTGAAATTGAACTACTAATCTGATAAGTGCATTATTTTTATCTTAACCCTCTGAGTACCGTCATTATAGACACAATTAAAAAACAATAGGTTGCGGTCACCGGTATCCCCGCGGTGTTTGACAGTTTAATTCACTAATTATTATAGTAGATACCTTTATGCTGGTCACAATAATATTATAAATGTAAGTTTCTTTGTTTGGATGTTTGTTCGTCAATCACGCTAAAACTACTGAACGATTTTAATAAAATTTGGTATACAGGTAGGATATGGGCTGACTTAGGTGATGGGATGCCCCTATGGGTTAAAATAGGAATCATATTTTACGCGAACTAAGTCGCGGGAACAGCTATTACCTAACTAATAAAACATATGCCGGAATACTGAAACGTTACTCAATTTTAAGTCGTGCTTAAATATCGTGCCATCTCTGTCATTTTACAAAGAATTTGTGGAGACAGAACTATACTTAAGCACGACTTAAATTGAGTAGCGTTTGAGTACTCCGACAATAGTCATTATTTCTTTTGATTGTATAATATGTATTGAGTAGTGTAATTGGTATGTGTTACGTTTTATTCAAATAAATAAATAAAATAAATGGCATCAGTGGGTCAAATAACATCAATATTATTGAAGTTATTTAATGAAAGTTATTTAATGTCTCTTGCAAAGACTTCAGAGAAACATTCAAGTACTTACAAAAACTAAAATTACAATTACTACAATCAGAAACACATAATCTACTCGTAACTACATAGCTAATAACAGTTACACTGGCATTCCCAAAATCAAAGCTGCAATTCCAATCTTGGAGTAATGTGGCGAGAATGTAGCAATGACAGTGATGCAGAGTGCGTACCGGCGGTCCGGCTCGGTGGGACGGCGGTACGGCGCGACACGGTTTCACGCGGAACGGTGCGGTCTGTACAGGCATCGCTCAGCGACCGCAAATGTAACCGGACACCCGTCTAGCACGTCTTGTGTGCATTACTGGTGTCAAGCATGCGGTCGACATGCCTTAGTGATGCTGTTTAGCTGGTTGAGAATTTTTTGGTTAAGCATTGCATAACATTCATAACATCACGTCTTTTATACACGAGAGGATAGGCAGAGGTACATCAAGCTATGAAGTAGTATAAAATACATACATAACATCACTCCTTTTATCTCCGAAGGGGAGGCGGAGGTGCAAATTACGGCACTTAATGCCACTGTACAATGTCACACCCACTTTTCACTATTTATGTTATGAGTCCCATGTAATAGGGGTGAGCCTATTGCTATATACCGGGAACAATTCTAGACCCCGTGCTACAGCACGGAGTCAAGTTAGAGGAGCAACAGCAAAAAATGGGTCGTCTCTTTTAATATACCTATACGTTTAATATCATCAACATTAGTGAAATGTCGAATTTTATATAAGTTAAATTCTAGTAGAGTACAGTAACAATGTGAAATCAACTTATTTTATTCATATAACATTATATAACATTACATTTACTTGTAATGTACAGTAATTTCTCTCAAAATCTGGGCCTACATAAATTCATCTGTTAATAACTGTAAATATAAAAAGTTTTCAAAAGGGTTTAATGGCAGGTTGAAGACTACTCAACGCTAAATAAATTTTTCTATTTGAAAACCTATCAACAGTCACTCCAGGGCTTTTAAATTCATAATTCAGGACCTAGTACTTTAGGCCTAGGGTAGGCTAGTACTACTTCTCAAACTACTTATTGAAAGTTTTCGTTCACTTTGAAAATGTATTTTGAAAGACTGATTTTGACTGGCTGACTTATTTAGACAGAACATTGAAATTTACTTTTAAAGTTTATATCCCACGTACAAAGAAAATAAAACCTTATTTTATCTTTATCTTACGATACATAAATTATTCATTGAATGTAAGATGTCGCTAATTACCCTAAACATGTGCTGTGTGTATTGTCGCCATTGGATCCCATCATCAAAAACTGAACACGATTTCTAACCCTATAATTAAACATTTAACAGTTTTTTTTAACATCACGTACATCACAACCACTAGACCATGGAAATAGTTATCCAATAACACAATTCTTCGAAAAACCACAGACTAGCCAACCAGCCAACTGTATATTGAGGCTATACATTCTCATTTGACCATAATCAGTGCCGCTAGCACTTTGGTTAGAATTCAACGGTAACAAGGATCACCAATAGAAGTAAGTTAGTTCGAGTATTTCAGTGTAGATTGGTACAGGTAAGCTTCACGGTTGACACACATCAAAGGGAGCAAAAATAGACTATGTCGCTAGAGTATGGGGCTGCTATTATTTATCACTAGCTGTTGCCACGACTACGTCCGCGTAGAATATGATTCCTGTTTTATCGAATGAGAGCATTTAATCGGGATAAAACATATCCTATCACCTCACCCCATACCCTGCATGTATACCAAATTTCATAGAAAACCTGTAGTTTCAGCGTGATTGACGCACAAACATCCAAACAAAGACACATTTATAATATTAGTGGTGAAAATGATTTGTAGAGAGATTCACCAATGTAAAATGCATGTGTTTAACAGTATCGGAGGTGATTTAGATTTATGTTTATTTGATCCTGACTAAAATTTTTGTAGGTAACTCTAACTATTTTTGGGCGAAAAAAAACTATATAGTCTCTTTGCGTATAATTTAATGGCTTCATAATCTACATCTACCTCTATATATTTAGAAATGAAACCCGTTTCCCATTGTCACGCCACGGCTGGTCCGATTTGGCTGATCTTTTTTTTGTTGTGTTGTTATTATCAGGAGAAGGTTCTTAAGACAGAAAAAATCTTGAAAATCCTACGGGAACGGAAAAACGGTATTACGCGCACGAAGTCACAGGCAGAAGCTAGTTATTAGTTAAAATTACACATAAATAAAATAAGAATTCTCAATTCACCTCATTAACATTTAATTCAGGTAATCTGAGAGTGCACCCTGTAGACGATTATGTAATTATATTTGCTAGTGTTAGGATGTAGGTATGTCTACTTATTAATAAATCAATTATGTGTACTGCACATTGTGCATGGCCATTGTTTGGCCTGCAAACATAATATTAATGTTTCAGTGCTTGCTTTGACTTCATGCAGATTTGCATAAGTATATTACACCTGTGTTTAGATGCTTGGTATGGGCAATATATGTATGTACAACTAACTATGCGAGAAGCTTGAGGCTAACTTTGCCATAAATGTAACAATACCCTTAGGGAGAAGCACATAATCTAGGTTTGAATGGCTAATGCCTCCTGTATTTGATATAAATAAGGTTCACGCAGAAATATTTCAAGTACAGTCGGTATGCTTTTTAAATGGTTAAAAAATGATAATAGTGATTCTTAAAAATATAACCCGTATGTACGGCATGTCACGTCGCGCGCGCCTCCAGGAGCCATCAGACCACTACAGATGGGGCCCAGTGGGCTGATGCCGATACAGAGCCGCGGAGGGCTTAACGCGTTGCCGGGGCTCCGGTTTGAAGCGAAGGAATAGGAACGGGATGGTTTTTAGTCAGTAAGAGTTAGTCTTTTAGTTTCTTTCAGTTTTTAGTCAGTTTTTAGTCTAACACTCCCTCTCGCCTCACCCAGGTGAAAGAAGTCATTGGATGATTTTCAAGCCCCAAAAAATATTCTTTATAAATAGTCCTAAAATGCTATACTATTATCAGAATTCTATTAACATCAAACCTAATTAAACCAAGGGCATAAGAAAGATTAGTGGTTTCAATTTAAGAACTTTACTTTTTACGTTGTACGTATTTTTTCCAGTCTTCATCGACCTCAAACGATAAATTGCTTTAATATCCTAGCTGTTCTAAATAAAGATAAAAATTATCATATTTTTCAGTTTATGAGTTTGTTTGGCCGTCGGAAGTATAAGAATAAACTTTTAGCTTTCATAAAACATTAGTTCTAATATAAAACGTCCACGAAGTATTCGGACGAAAAATGATTCTTTCCTTTTTCTTACCGGGGCCGTTGAGGTTAATTAGGTGAGGTAATTAAGTGGATTTGATGTTTCGTTTATAGCATATTTAAAGAGAAATTTAATAGTTAGAAAAATATTTTTATATTTTCCCTTTTTTCGGTAATTTGTTACTATTTAGTACGTACAAATAAACTTAACCCGTGAAAAAGCGTAGCTAGCTTATAGTGAACCCCTCCTTCGCAGGGCAGACTCACAGTACAGCATTAGACTCTCGGACTCTCACAGGCTGTTAATAATGATGATGATTTTTTTATGGGACAAGCCCGCCACATCCTCACAAAACCGTTACAACTCCTATAAGCCTCCTGGCTTCGGCTGGCTCTACAGTAGATGCAACCATGAAAACACCGGAAAGCTGAAGTCCGGCGCGTCTCAGGGGCCTGAACAACTGTCTTGGTCCCCGCAACATAGTGAATCAGAAGATATTATAAAAGGAGAAGAAAAAAATGATAGTTTCGACTTCCCTCGGTGAATTACTACAGGAGACAGAATGATGATGATTATGGTCAAAAATTTATATAGGCAGAGACCATGGAACGCCAATTGCTACGATTCTTACATACCTATTTCGCTTCATCAACAGTCATTAGACATTTCATGTCGGTTAAGGGTATTTTTAATATATGAATAGTGAATTAAAATGTAACCAGAATATTGAAGATGCAATTTTACGTAGTAATATTGAAGATGAGGTATTAAAGGTAGATATAATAAATAAGTTATGGATATACCTGCTTGGAATATCCTTCTAAAAAATATTACAAGAAATCTTTGGCAACCAGACCCTCTCGGATCCGGTCGTTGGGCGCCACTCTGTACTAAATCTGAGCGAACATTCAAATAAACAAAATGAACCCCTACGCTGGAGACTGATTAACTGACGCCATCTCCCTCCAATGTAGGTACCGTAAGTAGTTATAAATGTATATCAAATGAAAGAGATTGGTATGCATATAAAATTATTTTTGGTTTTGATTCCATATATAGTTTAAGTTTCTAGTTAGGTTTGCCACAGATTTTAAAAACTATTTCTTGTTTTTTGTAGCTTATAACTGGTAAAAGACATGCACTACTGAATATGAGTCAGCTTCTCCAAATTACTTTCGGCCGTATCGGAAGTGATTAGAACTAGAAATCCGCAAAACGTTTATTATTTTATTTTATATATCAGCATCGAAACTTTTGTGTATCATCAAGTTATGAAATATAACAAAATTTGTATGCGATCACAAATCGCGTATTAAGCAGACATGTTTTTTATATTTTACGTCTTTCTATGAATTTTGTTTTTACGGCTTAGGTAACGTAGACGGAAGGTATACTGATTTGAATAAAACAATAAAAAAGAAAACGCAACATGTTCGCCAAATCTTCGAGCTATCTTTTCGACATACAATATTCTTGACAAAATGATAAAAAACCTTTTTCCGTATTCCTTAGGACTGATATCCTTTTGTAACGTCACTCTTACCTTAAAATATCTTTTGAGCCTCGCCTGTCTAAGTCCTAGTAGTTTATGTTTTTGCCGTCATCGACTTTGAAAATAATTTGTTTAGATACAACAACTGTTTTATAACGTTAAACTTAAGTAACTCGGATTTCACGCTTAAATAAATGCTTATTTTGGAGAGACTGATGTCAAAACTTTTTAATTTGTGCTTTAGACAGTGAAATTGTTAAATATTTTTTATTGTTATAACAAGAAGATGTGTTCATTTATTGATAAACCATCGTTTGTTACTAATCTTTATTATATTTTTCTTATAGTCACAACTTTTACCATCTTACGCCTCGTTGCTTGCGTCCATGACAATGTCATGTAGGACCCTAAGTTAATAAATTCAGTTTGAAATGAGCCCAAAATCCTACAGTACCTACCAACTTAACTTTTTCGCAATTGCTAAAACTAATTAAACGTTACAAAGTTTTAGGTGAATGTACGTAATAAGGTAGGTAGGTGCCCACATTGCTCGCAGGTCCATGGTACCGGCGTCATTAGCAGTCGGCCGCGATGCGTGACTCTTTATGGCCCGTGACTCCCGTTTCACCCCTTCGCCCTAATCGAGGACACGTGTGCGAATTAATGGTGATTTTTTCCCAATAAATCTCTCCGACAACGAAGCTAAAAGGTCCAATTGTTATACAATTCAATTTTGTTTCAGCGACATGAAATGGATATTTTTCTAGCTACTGCGTGGTGGTGCGTCGGCTGGTTCGCTGTTTATTAGGTTCGATGGCTATTCATCCGGAGATTCGAATTTAATAGACTACCCATTGGAAAAAGCGCAGGGAAAATGGGACAAATGTAGATAGCGCTAGATAGGTTAATTTTTACAGCCCTTTTTGTGTTGGAAAATACATGGAGGAAACGGGCATTATTCTGAGTATAAACGGGTAAAATTCATACGGTATATTTATGTACCACAAATTATAAAACCCACATTTTACGATAGCATAAATTACAATTACGACGTAAAACCAAATTCACTTTTGGTGTCGGGCGAGCGTTACGTTGTGTGAACACATTTGCAGGCCGCGAATTCTTCATTATGCCGATTTAAGAGGAGCTAACACGTTTTATGGCCAACAATACGTGCTTATAAAATTTGCATACCTTCATTCGCACTCTTCCTCGACCATTACCTTTCCATTTGGTAAATAATTTAGGAGCCCTCTAGGACGCCGACCAAATATTAAAAGTGATGGGTCCCCGAGGTTTAATATTAGACTCCCCTCGTATTAAATTTTCTGTCACGCGAAATTCCCAAATGCATACGCCAGATATTTTTTGCACATGTTCGTATTCTCTCCTTTATACTATTATTCGACACAGAATGTCATACTATTCTGTCGTAATTTCGATTGGGATTTGGAAGTCGATGTTCGCAATAGATTTGTTGTACGTTACTCGTAACTTGCAACCCTTCACAGTTTATTATAAATATTGATTTTCATTGTCGATGCTATTGATATTTTGTATGCAATTTATACAGGCCAAATGTCAATATTTACCAGAAATATACAATTAATATTACTAAAACCGTGGATGAAGTTGTTTGTTAAAAGCGAGTATATTTTAAGAAGCATAATTATAAATCTTGTTCTAGTTTCATTTTATCTCAGTTCCGTCGAATTGATCTATATCTCATACCTAACATGACAACGAGTGATATGTCATATGGTCTCATTTTAAATTCATATTTGCAGTGGGCACAATACTAAACAAGTTGCGCAGGGCGTTGAATAATCGAGCTCATTTTATATGCATCAAATTCACAGAACAAAACTAATCTAGAGCTTGGGGGCAATAAAAAGGTCCCACTTGCCAGCGCAGCATTAAAAATAGATGAGCACAAGGTGTAATCTCGGCGATTCTTATTATAAAATTTTGCATCTTAAATATTTCACATTTTTCAACATACTTCACTTTGCGACGACGTTGCTCCGAAAGAGGGTAATACCGCTATTACGTCAGACAAAGTAGACTCGAGTATAGCGCTGCTGGCTTGCCTACATAAAAAGCTAATTGGACGGCTTGAAATATTGTTATAATAGCACACGATATTTTTTACTCCCTTAAAAAATCTTGGCTTTACTTGATTAGGGCCAAGCACAAGCAATCAGGAGGCATATCTTCCACCCGATTAGATAGACTTCAATTCTATTGAAAACGTTGACATCACTGAAGCAAACATAATAAATCTCTACAACAATAAGCGCTGATTTATCAAAATTAAATCTCTTTGTAGAGAAGAGTAATCAAATTTATCGCTCATTTGAATCTTCAATTCATTTCAAAGGGTCTGTTCGTAGACTTTAAAATCATTACTGTTTACATTCTCTTGATGCAATTATGCTAATAAATCTTATAATGTGTTTTCATAGGATCTTTTGTAACAGTTCCATAAAGTGATCAAAAACGTTAAAGTAAGCCCTTGTTTACCTGCGTTCACCTACTTAAGATGTTTTGCTGCACCGTCAGTAAGGACAAAAATATGGTTCGACGTCCCCTCGTCTTGGGATACCGGGAACATTGTTTGTTCTTCGTATTTTTACAAAGCCTGGCAATAAAACGTTTGCATTTTACATTTTTGGGGGCCATAAATAAAAGTGCTCACGTAAAATTGCATTTTAAGCATTTCTAAAAGCGACCGTCACCTTTGGCCGGAATGACGGCGGGTTTGTATAGGGACATTAAACTTTCAGGATAACGATGGGACTGCACGTATTGCGTATTGTTATTTTGGAAATTTATAGCGGACCTATTATAAAATACGCCGCTGCGGTGTAGTGGTATTCTGGATATTATGTCTGTAGCACACCAATATTATATTGTTTAACTTAAATAATCCTGATATCCATATTTAGTAGTAATTCTAAAATCGTTACATAGACTGACAATAAATTAACAACATAAATTGCTGTTGCCCATGTCCTGTGCCGCCTACCGTTGAGTTGTTGGGGTTCAAGTGAAATTAAATTACGAGTTGACAAAATGAGTTACGCCCTTTTCTGTAGATTAACAAACAAAAACTGACGGTATGAGGGTCAGGCTGGCATTAATGTTGTTAGAGGCAAATGACTCTATTCTTCGCGAACGTGTCAGCTACTGTTCGTACACAATGCTACAATTTAAGCCCGCCATTGTTCTTGCTTATTCCGGGCTCGATTTAGTTTCGTGCTTTTATCGTTGCCCATTTGATTCGTGGGACGCGAGCGTATCTGTCGTCGGTCCAATGAACGGAGGCCGTCATAACGCTGTCACAATAAGTTAATAATGAGATTATGTTTCGATAACACTGATTGTTTTAATGACGTCAATTGCAAATAATGTATAATGAACGTGCTGTTTACAACGTGTTTCAGTAATTACTACAATGCAGTGGAATCAGCAAAATAACAAACTTACACAGTCGTTCACAGTGTCATAAAACTCAATTAAGTTGATTAGTGTGATTTATTTAAGAAATCTTAAATTGCGTCGCACTGTTTCTCCACTTCAAAAGCAACTCAATTCAAATGTCTGTCCTTATCTTCAATCACTGCTCTAAATTACACTGCACAATATACATGCATCTGTGCAAATGCAACCCTTTACATTCATTTTTAATTACAAAAAACGCTATCTATATCTATAAGATAAAAATCGGATTGTCCGGCTGCGTATACAAGTACACATAGTGTTACAGTACTGTACTGACCCGCGTAGGGAGCAAAGCCCACAAATTCTCCACGGTTCTCGATCCAATTAATTTAAAAATCGCCATAACAAACGTTGGGCTTACGAAGGGCTTTATTGTTATGTAAATTTGTGCAAACTTGCCGAGCAGACGTAGGCATGACTAATTGTTAATTCGACTAATGCGCTTACGAGAGTGGGACACCGCGGCCCATCCCGTGCCGATGTAATAACGGATTAGCCGCCTGACCTCGCTGCGTTTTCGTGAGACCATCTCTAGATACACAGAGGGTTCGGGTGAAGCTTGGACATCGTCTTATGTCTTAGTTATTCAAACTTACTCTTAAGTCACTATCCACATTTTAGACGACTATATCAACGCCATGGTTGAAATATTACCTAAGGTTAGGATATCCCTATTGACGTCGAAACGGACGAATTTTTTTAATGCTCCGTATAAAAAGTTATTTTTTGCCTTCTTTTATTAATTTTTTGTGCATTTTAAGTTGTTAATAGTTCGTTGTTAATGTTAATCGTTATCTGAATAGTCATTGTAAGTATTTAAATAAAATCATGAATATTTTAGATTCGAAGGCTTGTATTGATAAATTTCCTTATGATGATTTTCGGCGATTGGCAAACTAAAATCGGTAATTTCTGAATGCAAAATTTATTTTCATTATTATAAATTTTTCTTGGAGTCTTTTTGCCTTTGATTATATAGAGGCTCTTGTATTGAACATTTTTACGACTAAATGATTTTATTAAGCATCACCAACTAGTAACCAGTTCCTTGCAATAGGGCACATACCCATCCATCTTAAGCGTCCCTCTATTAATAATTTCTCTCCGTTTTACGCCGTGCGTAATTATTTAATGGAGACGAATTCCGCAAGCACGCGGCGGCCGCACCGTGAAATGAAACGTTACATGCTTCAATGATGCTATTGAAGACACGGTTTTTATGCAGCAATGCTTCGGAACCCACCCTTTTAAAAAAATGTTTTTATGCGACTTTATTCCATGGTCATAATTAATTTAGCGACGCTGTTCCGGATGTTTTAATTGAGCTTTCGTTGTTTGTTTTTGATGTATGTAATTTATTGCTTATTATATTTTCCCGTTAAAAAAGGGCCTGATTAAAATAAAAGAGGAATATATAGTGTTCAGTGTTTTTCTTTAATGAAACATTTTTTAAATTATGGCCTTGCTTTTAATTAAACAGCAAACGGATCACGCGTAAAAAGAAAAACAATTTGACTACAATCAGCATCCATGAGCGAAGTTATATAAACTACACATAACTTAACATCACGTTTTTATCCCCGAAGGGGAAGTCAGAGGTGCACATTTCGGCACTTTATGCCACAGTACAATGTAACACCCAATTTTCACTATTAATGTTATGAGTCTCATGTAATATGGGGTGCCCTATTACCATACACCGGGCACAATTCTAGAATCCATGCTACTACTCAGATTTTTTTTAAAAACCTAGTAATACTTTGCCCGACCCGGGAATCGAACCCGAGACCCCTTGCCCGGTAGTCGCATTTACGACCACTCGGCCAACGAGGCAGTCATTATAGAAACTAATTGCTATTAAAACAACAACACAAACAATATCCAACTTCAAATCTAAACCGGAATAAAAAATGCACAACCCGAAGCTATAACCCCGAGTTCCACCATAGAGCACAAATTATACAACAGTTGATAAATCTGTTAGTTCCCCACCACGTAGGTTTATGGCGCAATCTACAATCTAATCCGTAGTTCAGTTGCTGAGACGAAGCACCAACTTGTCACAACTTGCTTCTCGCATAGCATGTGCTTCAGCTAAGCCCCTTGTGTTCTAAGCTGGGCTATACTGATCACTAGTTTGTACAACTAATTTGTTTTGTTTTGCATAGAGTGGATTTATTTATAAGTTTTTAGTTATGGTATAATAGTATCAGTTGCGCCTGCGCTGTCGTCGCGTAAGCTCGTGTGACATTCCAAAGTCGATCGGTTGAATTGTGCGCCGTGTATCATTGCTAATATGGCAAAATGTGCGAAGTGTAGTAAGGCAGTAACCAAAAAAAGTCCAGGTGTGCAGTGCAATAAATGTAGCAAGTGGTATCACGGTTCATGTGCATCACTTACAGCGGAACAACTAACTGCACTGTCATCAATGGAATCGGTTGACTGGAAGTGTCGTGTATGCTCTATAGCAGTCGGTGGGAAAGGCAGGCGTATATCGGTCATACTACCTGACCCCGATGATGAAGAGTCTGATGTTGAAGGAATCGCTAATCAACAAGATAAAACACTATTCGAAATCCACCAAGAAGTTAGACAATTACGCCAGAACGTTAAAGATATTATACGTGATGAGCTACAGAATACCCTCAAATTTTATTCTAATAAAATTGATGAATATGAGGAGAAAGTAAAAAGCTATGAAATGCGTGTAAAAATAATGGAAAACCAATGTAAGAACCTAAACGATATTTGCACCAATCTAACCCTAAAAAATGAAGTTTTGGAGCAAAAACTGAGTAAACTCGAACAAGCGCAATCTTACAATGAATTAGAAATTTGTGGTATGGAAGAACAACAAAATGAAGATATCAAAAACATTGTTACAACTTATTCTCAGTTGCTGAAACAAAATCCAGATGATATCATCAAAGCTGTTAGAAGAAAGAAACCTATTCACCCGGGAACGGCGCAGGCAGAACGGCTAAAGGTCGATGCACCAATTATGATATCCTTACGTGAAGGTAGGCGTGAACAATGGTATGAAGCCGCGCGAACAGTAAACGTAACAAGTAAGGACCTGGGTGGAGAAAGTGGTAATAAAGTGTATCTACGTGAGGCATTATCACCGACTATCTCTTACCTACTATGGAAAACTAAAACAAATCTGAAGGAAAAAGCACTCTGCAAGTATGTCTGGTGTAGAAACGGACAGATAATGGTCCGTAAAAAAGAAGGTGATAAGAAAATACACTACGTGCGATCCGAAAAAGACATCGAGCGAATTGGCAAAGAACTGCGGAAAACAATTGATAAATAAATAAAAGATGTATCATCTATCCATAGATAAGGCAACTTTTTTACGTATTGCATGGATTGTTACAATACAAACATAGACGAGACCAAGTATTACTCATGGAATGAATATGTTTCTGCATTACCCGAAGAACAAAATAAACTCATTTTACTACACGTCAACATTCGTTCTTTGATTAAAAATTACCAACAAATAGATTACATTATAGCAAGAAGCCCGACCATTATACACCTGATTATTATAACAGAGGCAAACATAACCGATGCAATGTCAAGTTTATTCGAAATAAAGGAGTATATTATGTACACAGAACTACGAAACGAAAGGAAGGGAGGTGGCATTGTTGTTTATGCTCATAGGAGTATTTCATTCATGCAAAAACCAGTGAATACGGTAAACTTCGAGTGTTTGTGTGGTGAGGTAACAACTTCTTATGGCTATAAAACTAACTTGTGTTCTATTTATAGACCGCCTAACCTAAATAAGAATAATTTTATTAATGAACTAACACAGTTTTTATCCTCGTATCCTACAAACGTGAATTGTATTTTAGCAGGCGATACTAACATAGATATAAGTTGTACAAATAATACTGTCAAGTCTTACCTTAACAGCCTAAACGGACTGGGTTTTGAAAGCTGTATAACACAATTTACCAGAATCGAGACGAATATAAATGCCACATCTAAATCATGTATAGATCATTTGTTCGTTCGTGACGTGTGCGGCCGAGGTACGCAAGGTCACTCAATACATGCTGCGGTTGTGTGTGACTCATTAGCCGATCATTTCATAACAGGCCTAACGATAACCAGTTCCAGATGCAAAAACAATTATAAAGTTGTAAATAGATTAAATAATGATGAAGTAAAAAAGGAACTAAGTAGCATTGATTGGAAACCTGCACTCGGCTGCGCCGAACCCAACGAAATAATTGATTTTATTGTAAATAAAATACAGTCAGTCTATAAAAAATGTACCTATCAATCCAAAATAATAAATGTAAAGAAACACGAATGTAATTGGATAACCGAGAAATTAATATCAATGAGTAATAGAAAAAAAGAACTATTGAAAATACACTTAAGCGACACAAACAATAAACAAAATGAACTAGTATACAAAAGATATAGAAATAAAACTAATAGGATGTTAAACAAGGCTAGAAATAACTCGATCAAAAAGGATATTTGTGATAATTTTAAGAACCCAAGGGAGTTATGGAATATTATTAATAAATTGACCGGTAGAATTGTTAAATCGATTGATGATTTGCTTCTTAAATATTTCAAGCTACCCGCAAAAATACTGACAAATAAGTTTGCACGCGATTTTGATAACAATGTTAAGAATGTTATTAACACTTGTAATGAGCCATTATTGAATGAGAAAACATACATAAATACACCGATAATGTCGTTAAGACTTAAGAAAATTAATGAAGAAACTTTACATAAAATAGTCAAAAATATTAATGAAAAAAAAGTCCAGGGCACGACAAAATAAGGGCAACAGACATTAAATACGTATCTGACAAATTGACCCCAGTGCTCACTCACTTAATTAACACCTGTATTACTCGATCAATATATCCAGATAGGCTAAAGATAGGTCTCATTAGGCCGATACATAAAAAGGGTAAACATGATGATACAAATAATTATAGACCAATAACAATACTATCATGTATAAATAAAATAATTGAAAAATACTTTGGGCATTTAATAAATAACTTTCTTACGAGTAACAACATTCTGCATGAAAAACAGTACGGATTTCAAAGAAATAAAAGTACTTCTCAGTTACTGGCAACTTTTTCAGATGAAATAAATAAGCACTTAGATAATAGGAACCATGTTTTAGCTGTTATGGTTGATTTTAGCAAAGCGTTTGATACATTAAATTTTGAAAAACTGTACCAAAAAATAAAAAAAAAAATGGAATTGCAAAATTATCATACAAATAGATATAATGCTGTAAGTATAGCCGGGGAGCAGAGCGACCAAATACGAACACAATATGGCACGGCCCAAGGATCGGTACTAGGACCGACAGAATATCTATTGTACGTAAATGATATGTGTAATGTATTCCGGCATGTCTCGGTGTACCAATTTGCCGATGATACGTGCTTGATCTCTGCTCATAAAGACATTATCAAGGCGCAAAGTATGATGCAGGACGATTTTGATACATTGTGCAAATGGGCTCATGATCTAGGATTATCAATTAATTATAGTAAAACTAAATTAATATATATACACTCGCCTTACAAAAAAGCAGCTTCATTGCCGATGATCGTCGCCCATGAGCACAGTTGTATGCATATAAACAATAATGCTTGTAAGTGTGGGAAGCTTGAAATCGTGAAAGAACACACCTACCTTGGACTAATAATAGATCATAAGTTTAACTGGAGATCACATGTTAACCTAATATGTAACAAGTTAAGAGCAATTTTGTCAAAACTATGTGTGCTCAAACATAAAGTGCCATATAGAACACTGAGACTTATGTATATGTCTTTAGCTGATTCGGTCATAAGTTATGGCTTAACTAGCTATGGAAGAACGTATAAAACATATCTAAATGATATATATAATTTGCAAATTAGAATTTTAAAAACAATTGTTCCTCTAAAAGTTAAATTCAAGAACAAAGATAACTATCACAACTTGTTTCATTATTGCAAGGTTTTGAGTATATTTGATAAGAGAGATTTAGCAATTGTAACTCAGTACAGTAGTGACATGTGTAAATTGAATACAACAAAAAGATTAAACACATTACGTAAACTAGACTATCTCCCTACCTTTGAAATACCAAAATGTCATAACGATTATGGTGAGAGAGTATGGAAGGTCAGTCTTGCCCGAATACTAAACAAGTTGCCAAAACACATAATTTGTAAACTGGAAAACAAAAATAAAAGGCAGACCTATAACATATTCAAGCGACATTTAATGAATTGTAATGAAATAGCAACTCCTTAACTGTACAATCTTTTCTATTTAAGTTTAAGATTAAGTTAAGATTTGTATAAAACTGTATTTTATGAGAAATAAACAGCTTTTTATTATTATTATTATTATTAGTAAAAAGTTTTACATAGTTAAATATTCTCATGATGCGGCCATAGTAAGAGTATATATACTTACAGTTTTATTTACAGGATTTAACTAAAAGTCCCTTTTTGTCTTAAAGCCTTTCAATTCAATCATCAATGTCGATTTTGCTGCACAAATTAATGTGTAAACAAGGTGCATTCTACGACCAATTAATCAGAAACCTTTTTGCTATAACTACTTATAGGTACAGTTCGTGGTATTACCGACCAACTGTGGGATTGCTAATTGGTATAAGGGTGAGCGCATTTGCTGATTTCGAATCGGTAAATAGTCTGCTCACTGAGGGTTGTCTAGTCTAGACAGTCTGCAGTAATTACACCATACAATAACTGCTATATTTGAAAACAAAAATATAGTTTTTCTTCGTAAAATATAAAAACAGTCTAGGGTTATTTGATAATAATTTTGTGCATGCCAGTATGTTGTTCGAAATAAACGATATTTTAGAACCAACTAGACCTAATTGCTTTATAATATCAGTAGAAAATAAGCAGGTGTAACGATACAAACGCTAAAATGATACTATACCTAAACACTGAGCGCTAATGAGAAAATAATTCAAGGTCTAACGATCCCTATGTCATCGTCGATAAGGTGTAAATTCCTGTAGGTACACATTACAGTATCACATTATTAAACACGGTTTGGCATGTCGCTAAAAAGCAATAATTATCAAAACGACTACCCACGCCCGAAGCACGCTACGAAACCTTGAAAAGCCGAAGGTCAAAACAATGAGTCCCTTCATCAGCTTATTAATACGAGGGCCAATTGTATCGTAAACACGTTGCCACCAACATTAGCAATTCATATGAAATAACACATAACAATAGTAATCAGGCGTTTGGTTATGAAAGAAAAATCACATTTCGTCGTCAGGCGAGGCGGTGCCAAGCACAGATTTCGTCGGCAATGTATCGTGAAATTAGTTTAGTGGCACTATATAATTACGCGCCCTCACTTTTTATAGTCCCTCGGTCGTTGCTCGAGGGTGCCGGCCCCCGGACCGGTCTGTTATGACGAAAATGTCAACCCGGTATGCGACTTGATGAATCGACACTATTTTAAGCATTTTCTCCTCAGTGTTTCTATGATAGCAGCTCTACAACAACAAACAATAACACGAATAGGGTTGTATCAAATGAAACACCAACAAACTGAAAGATACATTTCATAGATTTATTATATAAAATCTTAACGCTACATTTTGAATTTTTTAACTTAGTTTAGTAACATGTGAAATTTACAGAGCTATTACATAAGTATAGATAATAGTAATTAGTTATAATTATTGCGCAAGATATTCCCAAGAGGAGGGAAATCCTTAGTTTATTCACTAGAATACTTAAGTACTGAGTCTTAACTAATACAATAAACGACGAAGCTCAGATATTTCTTACGAATTTAATCTATTTCGATTTATGTATGTACATTATGATATGAGAGAAGTCTGAAAAATACTTTTATATAATATTTGCAAAACGAAAGCTTATAAGCACCTATTAGGCTATACTTTATTACTACTTTAGCAGTTATAGCGAAGGGCTCATTGTAATAACGGTCACAATAATTTTATCACGTTTTCTACAATACATACAACAAAATGAAATTTATTTTAATATCTAGATAGGTACCATAATGAGCAATCGAATAAATTAATACCCTTAAGTACAATTTATTTAAAGAGATGACAAACACATAATTTGAAGTAACGATGTATGCTACAGTGTTGTTGATAAAATTGTTTTAAAAAGTAATTCTAGTCAATACACTATTAAAACGTTCTATTGAAGAAATAAATAGTACTCTAAATTCAGATGCATAAGTACTATAATAAATTAAACTTAGTATTTTACAAAATTCTGGCAGCGGATATTAAATGGCGTTACTCGAAAAAATGTTTAGAAAAAATATATAGAGTACAGTATATAATTTTGATACTTTTTATATTTGACCGCTGCGAATGTAAATATTTTGGTGCGATAATGAATATATGTACAAGCTCTTAGGTACAATTGTATGATATGGAATCGAATAAATTGATTAGGTACTAGTCGATACTTGAAAAGTGAGCTAAAATGGGTTATACAGAAGTTTTGTACAAAAATATTCAGAGATACTTTTCTAAAATGTCTTAAATGTTCTACTTTGTGTTCTATATATTTACCTATAAAGTTTAAATTACATTTTTAAACTCTCATAAAACTGTTGTATTTTTGTCATTTCAATTATTTCTATACAGATTGGTTTAAACATTTCAGAATTATTTATTTTTTAAACGTAAAAGTATCGTTACTCTTTTGTTTTTAAAATTAAATATTTATTTTAGTTTAAAAGAGTATTTAGTCAGTTTTATGAGAGCTTTAGGAGTCGATGTATTACTTTCTAATATATTGCTGTGATCATAAATGAGATATTAGGTTGTGCAGATATACAAGTAGGTATCAGAGTACATAGTTTCACAACTTTGTAAGACACGGCTAATTAAAATATGTTTAGTAAACACATACTATAGATCTATTTGTGTTTTTACAAAAAATAAATGTTGCAGCTATATTAATCAGTGACAATTTTAGTCTTAGTAAGTCCACGATCAATACTTAAAAATATTTTTCCTAAACGAGTTTCTTATATATCACAGGCTTAAATTATACTCATTACCATTAGGGACGTGCATACTATACGTACACTTATAATAGATACAGTCAAACGAAATTAGGTAACTATTTACACAAACAGGGGAAAAATAATGAGGCGAACCCTCCCACAACCCTCGGAGATTTCAAATTACGACCGCGGTATACCAACACACGGCAATACATATCTTTGTATTCGAGTCGGTAGCTTACAACAAATAATCATTATTGATCAATTTACAAAAGTTTTAACATCAAGAATAATTATTCGTTTACTTCACATTTAAATAAACATACAGGATTCAAAATACAATAATTGATACAAAATTAAAATCTAAACAGAATTTAAATAAAATCTACAAACATTCAAAGTATTACCATCCCATAATTCTAACAATTGTTCTATCACTTAGCCAACGAACAAAGCGTACTTATAATTTCGATTACTAAATATTTTACATTCCATTTACCAACAATGCAACGCACAACGCTCTTTATATTCGTTCCTTTAAATTTTCATTAATAAAAATGTTCGTAAAAATTTCGAGTGTCCAATAATCACCTATTCATGTTCCCGCCGAGTGTTTGGAACGATGCACTATTGCAATAATTTAGTCAGTTTCACTACACTTTCGATACGTCTTTACAAAAGCTATAGGGAGTCACGTACGGTCGAATGCACTAAGTCTTGAGCTCGACGTACACAACTATGGAGACACTATGAGATCGTAATGGAGCGGATGATATTGACGGATTTCCTCACGAGAATATATTGAAGTACTTCAGGCCAGCCGAGACGTAAGGTATCGGTATAGCTCCTGCATAATAATTAACAGACTGAAACATGAGATAGGCGATGTTCAGAAGCTATCACACGATTTCGTTTGGATGTGTGTTCTGATTCGAGTCATTTTGTCTTGAGCATTGCTGAAAAAGAAAATAAATTCATTAGTATATCAGTCCATGGTTTTCAAATCTGATCAAATTAATGTTCGGATGAATTAAATAGTTACCTCTTGCTTTCGTTCCCAAGTTTTCATTGCGGTTTTATATTTTTCGAATTCATGACACCAATTCGAATAAATTTTCTGGTACTCATTGCTCTTTTCTGGGGGAGAACACCTGGAACAGAAAGATATTATTTTTATAACTGATATTACGTAACAGAACAAAGTAATGAATTTCTTAAGTAGTGTTTAATTACGTACCTATGAGTATCAACAGTGATATTGTAGGAGCATAGTAAAGATCCTCCCAACCAGCAATCGTATCTTCCTGCATCAGCTTCGTTCACCGAAATAATCAGCAAACCATGCTCCGACGTCTCAATGTACTTTTCAGGCTTACTGCAAACAAATAAAAACAATATAAACATTTTTATAAAGCATCAAGATTACTCCTTTCTACTACAAAGTATTAAATTCTGCGGTTTGAGGATTTGATGTTTTTGTTTAAAATTTTAATGAGACGTCCAGCGTTGGGGAATGCTTTCAATATTTATGAAGGATAGACTCACTTTGTGATTAATCTATATCTGAAATGAATCTGTTCATTACGAGTTCGTCGATTCTAAATCGAGGGGGGGCTGTCTGCGAACAAATTAACGTCGGCGCGCAAAAACAGTTGTAAAAACTCTTCAAGGGTTTTGTTTATGTAAATAAAGAGTTAAGAAGAATTTAGCTAACAAAAGTAAAGACAGAAAATTTAAAATAGGAATTTAAAGATACAAAAAACACGAAGACCGCCAAAGCGAAATGTTTCTCCGAATATATTTTTTCTCAATACAATATCACGCAGAAAGTCTCGTTGTTTGCCTATTCCATCGGGTGGCTTAACAAGTCCGTGGGTGAATAAAACATGGTAAATAAAACGCTAATACCGAAGTTTCCCCTTGCATTTTAATTGTGGCGGCGGAAGTGCGATAACCGAAGATTTGGAAGCCCTTTAATTAATGTTGTTGCATGCGTGTTCACTTACAGTATTTTCTGTATAACTTTAAAAGCTATTCAAATTGTATTTATCTTCGGGACTGTACCAGTGAAAATTACTTTGCAGGTGTAGGCAATTAAGTTGTGGGGCTTTAAGTGGAACGTTTAAAGTTTTTGGGCTCAGGGGATGCATTAAACAAGAAATGTCGGTTTATCAGGCAAATATATTAGATTCAGTCGGAGTTTCGGTTCACGGTTTACGCGTTAATTGAAGAGAGCTCGTGAATTTCAAGCAAAGTTTGTGTTAGGAAAGTTTTGGGCAACTAAACTTTTTAGTGACTTTAGTTCTCGTGGAAAATTTAACGCTCCCCGTATTGTATTATTGTTAACTTATTTTAGGTGTTTGAACTAGTGATACTAATTGTGTTGAAGTAGTTTCGTAGTTAATGATCTAAAGCAATTACTACTACGAATTAAATTTAAACCATTTGGAAGCCGCTACTCGAAAGTTATTTTAAACATAATTATTCATTTATTGTACCTCTATTTGTGCTAATGTAGTTTGCTACACTAACATAAAAAAATAATATTCAATGTCTAATCAACTTACTTGAATGTGATTGGATGTCTTCCCTTTTCTCTAGAGTAGTGGTACCACGTGACGGCTCTCGGCTGCAACACTTCTGGCATTTTGACGAAGCTGCCGAGATGAAGACTCTGGCCCCAAGTCGCTGATACGCTCTTACGAGCAATAGAAGAGTCGCAGATATCTGCGGTTTCGTTGGCTACATCCTGTATAAGTCTTTGGGAAAAATGGAATAATTAGAAATAATATCAATAACAGGATGTCTAGAATTGATTTACTGTTGCTACGTACCAAATATTATTTATTAAAAGTCTAAGTATGTTTCGGAGCCGGCTACGCCGTAGACAAGCTCTACGCTAGCAACTACGGCGTAGTCGATTTTGGTGTCGTCATTTTAACTACGCGACACGGTCACAACAAAATAATGCGGTAGATTCATAATAAATTTGATACCACCGATTTATCACTATATCACTGTGTACAATATTGGGATTAGTTAATTTTCTTGCTTTTTATTGAGCACAAAATGTTTGATTATTACCATAAATCTAAATATTTTCAACTTACCCAGGCATATACTCCCTGCAGACACCGGCATCACGATCCCAACCGCAGTATGGATCGCGTGCGCATCTGACGCATGCGTCGTAGCGTCGCGCGCATAATGCCAATCGCAGTTGTAGTACTCGCCTATCCGATGCAGCATAGAGGGATCCGTGCATGCGAGATATTGCCATTGCCTAAGGGAATTCAATACAATAAATTAATATATTTAAATCTAATCCGTAGTATTTTATATCAAAAATTACTATTACAAAATAAGTTCGTAAAATATACCAGAGACTTTTTCGGTCAACAGGCATTTTAACACACAGTTACACAATGTTTTCCTCGGTCAGTGTTAAGTAGAGAAGCCTTGTAACAACCCGTATAAATATATATGTAATCCTGTCGCGTCCAATTGAAAGTAACAAAGAACTAAGCCACGAACATAAAACAAAACACGTTTGTACGCATGAAATATTTGAATAGACACAAATTTAGCCAATCAAAAGCAATTATACCTGAATAGGTTCTCCTGGAGTGACGTCAAAGATATCAAGCAACGCTGATTGGCTGTCACCATTCCGGTTCCATTGCACGATTTTGTGAATTTTCCCTTCATCTGCAACAGATAAAGACAAATACTTGATTATTATGCATTTCAGACTAGTAGTCGTAAATTCTACTTCAAGAAACCATTTTAACATATTTTTCTTTGTTATGGCAGCAGTTATCATCATCTTATACTTATTTTACGTAGCATACGTGTACAAAATCACAAACAGAAAATGTACATTATACAACACATCTACAATAACCAGCTATTGTCATACAAGACACTCGAAGCAAATCTAAGGCAACTCAATCAGTGCCTATAACACACCATCCATCTATTATCAGTCTCGCAACAGAGCTCGCTTGTCGAAAACGCTCAATTACCTAAATGTCATTTAGGAAACACGTATACATACATACAATATGTAGATAGGTATTTAGTTAATTAGTAGTATCGCGCACATAAGTGACACGTATCAGGAATTCCGGTAGTGCTGTGTTCCGCGATCTATTAGCAACATCTTAGCAGCCGATGTTTGCATTAATCACTGTTAATATTATAATTAAGTGCTAATTATCCGATAATGTATGGGTACGCTTTATTTATTGGTATAATGAACTTGATTTTGATAGGAGTTTCTAGAGGGATTCTGTTTACAGGTTTGTAAGTATATTTAGGTATGGTATCCGTTTTGGTTTAGTCATTTTCTGTATTAAATATTAACCAGAAAGAGGTAATGTCCAGAATACGATATTTGCTTATAATATTTATTTATCTCTCTGTCTATCTATTCTGGATTATACCTCTACATTCGTGATGCTATATTTTTTTTTAAACTCGCGATATCCTTTATACGTATTATTATCTACTCATTAGAAAATTATACTTGCTCACTTGTGTTCTCTTCACAATGACGAGTACACGTTCCTTATAATCAACGTCTGACATTAGTACCAGTAGCCTATACTTATCGATTGGAAAATAACAGAGCGATTAACTCGTAGTAGTTTCTCGGAATTAATATAAAGTTGTTGAACAATATTTCAACTGGGCCAATAACATCAAGATTAAGTCCTTAAACTATAATATTACTCCTGTACCTCATAGTTTGTATTGCGATACTCAATAAACAATCACTAGCTACAAATTCAAGGTGGAATTTCAACGGTTTCGTGATCGTCTGTAAACGTGTGAACACAAACGTCAAGAACGAACAGAACGCTCCCAACAGCTTGTTCAAACTGTCTGATAAATGGTGGGGACAACTCAAAGTGATGGCCCCAATTAATTCCCCTCCCTACAATAGTCACGAAACGTCCAACCTATTGTTTGTTTATCTAGATTTCAGCTATTCTAAAACGTAAAACTAACTTGAGCACTACTTTGTCTTTTGTTTGAATGTAGCTTTAATATTCTATTGTTCGGAATGATTAAGGTTTTCTACTAAATTCTTAACTCAATCCTGAATTCCTAATGTATATTTCACTTCAAGTTTGTCCAAAGTCTGCCCTTATCGGTTGACCTAAGCGACCTTTCTTCGCATAAACGATATTGGTCGTCAAATAAAGTTAGAAAATTGATCACACATCATACATGCAATCCCTACATTCGGCAAAAAATCCAGGCGTATTTTCCGGTCAGAGAATACAGAACAATCTCTGTAAACACAATCGATAGGCACAATAGCAATCAGCACGTGACCACGGCCTATGAAAGCCTCCATTGTACATAAGGTCACAGTCCCAGCTTCCTTACAAAGCGGCCGAATCAGGAGCGAATTAATATTCGGGCCACGAATCTTAATAGCTAATTGGATTAGAGGCATATAGCGAAATTACCTAACCGTGTTACGTACAATACTAAGGCTACGTGTCTCAGTGTGTCGCGTAAGACGGAATGGTTTGGGCCCCGTATTATTGTGTTCGTTAAGTTATAGCTGTTGGGTTATAAATCAGTAATTATATTGGGGTCCTTGTCGTTAATGAATGTGCCACATTGATTGTGTGAATTGCTCGCGTGTTATGTTCCAAGCTGATGTTTATTGTGCCATATTTTATGTAGTTGATTAGCGCAAAAATAGTGGCTAAATAATTTATAGAAATTTTCTTGTTCTGTAATAACAATAATCATAACATCAACTTGAAACTGACCCACTGGATGAAGAACTGAGTAATGCTCACGGTTAGACGGGAATTTTTAGATCTATATATTTTCATTGCTGTATAAGGCTCAAGTTTTTCACGTTTTATTCCATCACCGCGTGCTAGAGTAAAATGTCTAAATATTCTTAAAAGTAATGTGACTGTGAAAATTACATTGGTACTCTTTAGAAGTTTTGAAAAGCAGACGTCTATTTTCACGTAGGGTATACGTACATGTATCCATACTGAATAAATAGGTCTGTCTACTCGTTGTCTACAAAATGCAAAATGTTTTTCCCTTAATGTATGGGGGCATCATTTACGTTTAAAATTCTATGTCCACCACGTTGGTCAGGACCCTCGCCACCTGAATTTGAAATGGTCTCATCAGCAAGTATAAACTCTTAAAATCCGTAGGTAAGCTCATTTATGTCCGAATATTTATGGAGATGCAGGATCACCCTTAATGCTGTTTTACTCGTCATTTGAAATACTGCACTTGCTTTTAATATGAGATTGTGTAAGAAAATCTTTTACAGCAAGACAGATCTCAATAAAACAAACACTGAGTTTTTGGGCATTGTATTGAGAGTAGATCGAAAGAACACTTCCCAGGTTATTTGGATTCTCACATAATATATCGAGTCAATCTTTGACGAATTCAATTAACAAAATGTTCTTAACAGAATTAAAAAGAAACTGAAAAGTGTAAGTACATTAGGTATGCTACTATACATGTAGATACATATGTTGTGAGTATTTATATTTTCAGCTTCTTTAAATTATCACACATTTTACAATGCCTTGACTGCCTCGTTGGCCGAGTGGTAAGGGCAAGGGGTCTCGGGTTCGATTCCCGAGCCGGGCAAAGTATTACTGGGTTTAAAAAAAAATTCTCAGTAGTAGCACGGAGTCTGGAACTGTGCCCGGTATATGGCAATAGGCTCTCCCCCTATTACATGGGACTCATAACATAAATAGTGAAAGTGGGTGTTACATGGGTAGGGGTACATGTTACGTGGGTAGGCAGTGGCATAGTGTATACCTCTGCCTACCCTTTCGGGGATAAAAGGCTTGATTTTATGATGATGATGATGATTTTACAATGAAATATTATAGTGATTGAAAGACACACGATAAATTTTCATATAATACAGTGTAGCTACAAGCAGACAGACTGCAGGCGACACAAACGACATTATAATAACCTACCCGAGTCGACTCTTACAAGTGGTTTGACACGGCAAACAATCGCTCTTTACATCACACTTCATCCTCATTTTCATTCTATTCAAAGCTCATATTTTATCTGAATGATAAAATATCTACTGCTGTGGATATTTTTCTGGGAAAACCTTGTTTTTGAAGAATATTCGGGAATATCTTTTCGTATTATGTGTTCTATTTTAAGTTTAAATGTCATTTTATAGTGTGTGTAAAAAGACGACAACAGTTTTTTGTAGAAGTAGACGTCCAGTTTTTTTATATTAGGTATTGGTAATTTTATAATTTTAAAACAGAAAAATCCAATAAAGCAATAATTTTCCCCAACCTGAAGATCGCATTCGACCCCATGTTTGGTAGTAATGTCTCATGCCACATAATGATATAAAAATCCCCATCATGACAACAATGCTAAATTAAATTTATGTAAAACCAAACCGAAATCTTAAAAATAACCCTTCTGAAATAGTCGAATAGAGGGCCCAAAAACACCACTCAGCTTTTAAAACTGCTAAATCGACAACGACCCCTATTTTTTTCAATGCGGATTTCGCATTCCCAATGGGCATAGAAGAACTAACAATTTACTTCCTGCCACCCTATTTTGCTAAAGAAAGGATAATAAACTCGGGTAGTGTGTAGCATACGCATTAGTTTTATATTAATGGTGATGGTAAACTCAAAGGGCAGGTTTCTGATACTGATGTATAAATCACAAAGAGTTTGAATGTCAAACAGATAGGAGAATTTGTTTGTTTTCTTTTTTTTATTGTCTAAGGTTTATTTTGCTCGTTCTATCATTATTTTAATACAAACTGTATCTTGTAAGTTTTAAGTTTTCAATATTAATATTCCCTTTTTCTGTTACCTTCACGTTACTTTTAGATTCATATAATAAAGTACATATTCGAATGAACAATAATTCTATACTAACTATTAGTAAATTGACAACACGAAACAATTCAGGTACAAATAACACGACCTAAACTGCCTCAAAACTTGCTAATACTTTAAGCAGTTGTATTAGTTACTTGACATACATAGTCACATGGAATTAACGAGATTAGAGCAATAAGTAACAAGGTGAGACATCAGGCTGACACCGGGCTCATTAACGTCGCGCATCGTGTGCGCATTGCTCCTGAGTGACGGAATCAACCCACCGTAATTATGTTTCCTGAATATCGTATAAGGAACTCGGTAATTGGAGCATGTTGTCTGTGAAATTCATGGCAACGCGTGATTTCTGAGCGGTAGAATTGGTTGAGTATGTTCTCAGCGATTTATTCAAGAGGAGTGACGGATGTCTGAAAGGAATTTGTGTGATAAGTCTGTTACCATTTTTATTTTAATGTTAATGATCAAGAAGAAATAGATAAAAATTAGTAAAAAAGTAAGCAAGGAAGTAAAGGTGTGTGAATGTTAATGTTAAAAGTGTAACATGTATTAAAGCTACAATAAAACATAATGCTGCGTCTCATTTTCTTTGTTCTGACAAAACATTTCTTAGCAACATAAATAAACCACCAAATTCACCTTTAGCAACAGAAATAAAACCGTACAATAACAACGTACAACAAGAGTGTCTCCACGTTTTGACGCACAAGTATCTTGATGCGATAATAGCTGGAACACGAGAAAGCATTCAACAAACTTGTCTGTAAGCAAATGTGGGGAGGCAGTACAAGGTACCGAACTCAAATCTGTTTACGAGAAACACTGTTACATGTTTTAAGCTTAACACATCACACTATCCCGCGTGAAACAGCAATGAAGGGGATATTATACCCGAAAGTGGGTTAAGACATTTTGCTTTCAGTTTTCGAGTCGGATTAACGGTAATTAGGTAGCGTCGGTTGATGTTTGAACTGGGTAGATTAAGTATTGATTATTGTTTGTCCTCTTTAAATCATTAAGAAAGTTCCGGTAGAATGGTGGCTTGGTTTACTTTGAAGTTTGTCTGTTCAAATAAAAGTTTCGTTCTTTAATTGAGTTTCTAATTTTGATGTTTATAGAGGCGTTACTTAAGAAAGGGCGAGTGTGTATATGTAGTTATAGGATATATTGAGTAAAAAATATTTCTATTTGATCTTTAAATATTTATTAACAGTATCTAATAACGCTATAATTGGCTATAATTTGTATAGATAGGCAAAATATATATGATAAATACAATAAATATATTTGAATTATTAATTTTGAAAAGATCTTAGAATAAAATATTACAAATGCCTACAGCAATATAGTAATCCCTTGAGGATAAACAAAAACATAACGTAAAAACTTTGTAATTAGATAGATTTATCTATTCCCCCATCGTATTCAAGTTAATGAACTTAATTGAAGCGCATACATAATACAAAGTCCACGTATATACGATCTCCAATCCGCTGGTGGTCTATAAATAAATTTACTTCTAGTGATTAATTCCGATCACGGTCGGGCCGAGCAAAATAATTAAACAATCCCACATTGGACGTGAACGGACGGGTCCGCTCCCCGAAGATCGCCCTCGTCTAAACAATAACGAATTTCATAAGGAAACGTCCACTGGAAATGCCAAACAGGGAAATCTTGTTTGAAATGTCAAAGAAAACAAACGAAACGCGGTCACATCCGCGCTCGCGGCATATGATACGAATTACCCATTTACTTAACGTCTTTAAGGCCTGTCATTGACGTAATCAATTTACTAAGAAATGTTATTGTGCTCAGATTGGGTCGTGTAAATTGTTCGGAATCCTTCGTAACTTTCAAGTACTATTCATGATCCTAAAAATTACGTGAAGTTTGTCTGTCTCTATTGATAAACACTCCAGAGACCAACAGACGTGATGTAATTGTATGTAGAAATCAATTCGAACAAATCCAAAGAGATCCAAGGTAAGACAACTCTTTAATTATCTTTCATATTATTTTCCTTGCGAGCGATCACGGCGTCTCCCGACAACCGCCTCAAAAGAAATAATCCCGCAATCCAATAAAGATTTCGCTTCGACAGGCCTAAGTGAAAACTTTTTTGCGATCCCCGAACAATATAAGTTTTATTCCTCCAAGTGGTATAAATTCCCAAACACAAAGTAGCTCTAACATCTTTATTGCTTTTCATAAAAAAGTCCGCGTTTAACGTATAGATTTGCCAGTTAGAGATCGGTCGGGTTCCCCTCATCTCGACGTTTACACCGTGACGTCTTTTACCTTTTGTATTTTTATACATTACAGCACCTGCAACTAAATTTACTGCATAATATTTCAGGGTGGCAGTGTATTGTAAATTCCGAGGGTGTGTGTCGCTAAGAGTTTTGTTATTACATATTTTTTCCTATTTTACTTCCTATAAGTTCAGTTAGTATTCGTTACATTTTTCCTGTTCCTATTTGCTTTAAATGTTGGAACGACTAGGTAATAAATATTTAAAGAACATTTCGAAGCGCTGAAATATTGATATGAGCAGTATTCAGCTCTGCGGCTATTGGTAGCGATGGAGACCACTGAAATGTATTTCATAGACAGGCCAGATAAATTCAGCGATTGGCGGTATGGACGAATTCGGCAAGGACTTTTATCACGAATCGCAATATGTATTTTATAGGCGCCGTAAATCGACGAACGTGGGTTTTTAACGTTTGCCTACTAGCGCTCTGCTGACTTTTACGAGATTCGTCCCCAGAAAATTTTATGATCATGAATCTTCTAACCCGATTTATTTTTTCAATCGATATGCATAGGTAATTTTGTCTTCAACTATTCATAACTGGGGCGTCAAACTTTTAATAACACTCGTTCTAAAGTTGTTTCCCCCATTTATAGTTTGAAAACCTGTACAAGGACGAACTCGATCGATACTGTATTGTCAACAGAGACAATTTTATTAACTTTTAGATAATCATTCTTTAACATAAGGTACATTAATTTGTTATAAATTAAAACTTGTTGCAAACCAAATCAAAAAGTTTCAAACTCTTCAAAAACATTTTTGATTTCCCTACTAGACAAACATTCTTAGTTGTGCAGGCGATTATTCCAAACACGTTCCAAAAGGTGTATTTTTAAAGAAGGCTTCACAGTGGCCGATATTAGGGATGCCGCGACCGCTCCACCTCCCGAAACTTTCTCGTTCGTGCACCTTTTGATATTCAATATACTGCGGGTCCTAAGCAATCCTTTGATGAGATGTTTTATGCAAAAAACGTTGGGCGTTAGCGGGGCGCGAATAACCGTTCAAAAGTGAACACATTAGTATTCCCAATCTCGTCCGGAACCGCGGCCTCCCTCCAGTTTTGGGGGAATAAAAAATCAATGTTTATTCCCGTCGAACGCGATTCGAATGCTAATTATAGGTATAACTAATTGCTTTGTGTTTGTGTGAAGGCGCGATCGTTTTATAAATGGTTCTCAAATGCGGTGCGACGAATCCAGATTGAATTTTTCCCTTGTCTGGAATGTTTTCGTAATGGAATAATTAATGTATTTTCAATTCTATTGGACCTTCGTTCACGTAAAGGACGCGAGGAAAAGATTAATAAAAAAATATTTGGTTATACCTACGATATAGAAGTAATTTAAAGAATTTCCCTCTATTACCGACATGAAATCAAAATTGAACTATAGCATGAGTTCGGAACCGAGCTACGAAGGCAAGGTGTTGCGAACTATAAATTACTTCGGAAATTCCGTTCCGGCATATCGTACCGCAACTCGGCAATAAATATTGTTCATTTTCGTCCTGTGGGCAATGCACGTCGATGAAGCACGGAGCTATGCCACGTTGGGGATACCCCGTTCCGTCCACGCTGGTACACTAACTCCTCACGATTGCCGCCATTCCGGCAACTTGCTCTACATAAACCCCGCCCGGCTTGTCCGCCATACCTCACCTACACCTTAACATATCATTTTGCATGGACCGCATTTCATGTTTATGGCAAAACTTGGACTTCATGCACTTAGGCAAATGGGTTTCCGATACTTATAAGAGCAATATACGCTCCGTATCGCAACATTTTATGCAAGGTAACTTATTTTAGAATTATTACTTACTAAAAGGGTAAAAAAAGCCGTTTAGACAATATTTATTACTTTGTTCGGCAATCACTTCATTCATAATAAATATTAAGAATTTATTCGTGTACGTATAAAAAGATAAAATTTGTTAGTCAGATGCAGGTTTTTAAATAGGTAGAAATATAAGTTCATAATAAAAACGTGTATTATAGTGGTAGTCCAGGAAATGGTCATGAATTTATTTCAGTTTTTAACATGAAGAGTGGTTCAAAACTAAAATGTAGTCGCTCTTCATACAAAACTACATACCCACATATGTCCCAAAATATCAAAGGATTTAGCGTTTGTGATTCTGAGCTTACATAATTACGCCATCAAATTGCTGTGACGTTTCCCGCGGTGGTTCGGCAGTTAAGCCTTCTGTGAATTTTAAATCGTTTTTAATAGCAGTCCCGAACATAGCACGCGCACTCACAGCTGACCCTTACTTTACAATTTGATTTCCCATACAGAGGTACACATATTCATCGCATCAAAGTTTCTATCATAGCTTTAAAAATAGGCAAGAAACATTATTTTGTTTTTACAACAAACGCGCCGTAATTATGTTTCGAGTCGGTTGTTAACAGAGTCTGTATTCATGCGATACGTTAACATTAATATGTTCGTTTGTTTACAAAGGCGCCCTTGATACTAAAGAGTGGTGGCGTCGACGTCTAACTCGGTGAATTTAATTAACTTCGTTAACTTCTAAATACTCTTAACGTCTTTGATACCTCCGTTCCCTTTCATTGACAAACACGATCCCAGGGCCTGTACACGACAGTCGCTGTCAAACTTTTATCAACCTCGGCGGGGCGTTCAAAAGTTGTCTGGCAACAGTGATTTAGGCGTGATAAAACAAATGGAATGAGGCGAGACGTGGGGCCCGCATTGCGGGAGCATCATACGCTCATTTCTCATTGTCTGCTAGCACCTCGAGCGCCGCTACAACTTTCTGCCAGTGCAGTTTAATGCATATTATAACGCGGTAAGTACTCAAAATGGAGTAAGCGCTGAGGCAATATCGCGCGGTAGACGCGAGCGCACGACCGCTCTCTTTATTGAAAGAGTAAACTGTCCTTTTTCACGGGACGCCTCGGGCTCTTTGTGACGGAATTTCAAGCAACTTATTTTGCACTCGAGTGTAAATAATAGTGAACTAAGAGCGCTTCGGATTTTCGGACGCTACCCTTTCCTCTGTGGTTTTGAATATACAGCCATGTATATTGTGCAACTGTGCAACCCACCACTGCATAAAACTAATGCGTCGTAGTCTCTTTGTTTTCCAAAATGTTCGCATTACTAATAGTGTTCGGGGAAACGGTCTTAGTTAGTCTCTGAGTACTGGCACAAAGTTATATTGTGTAGATTAAGTTAGAGTAATTATTACAGTACGTGGTTATGGTAAGGCTGGGTGCGTCAAAGGTAACGTTTAAACAATTTAATATTCTACACACAAGCATTTCAAACGCCAACTCAAACGAAGCTTCTCTTTTCGTAAAAGTTGTTCCGTAAACGAACCCCCCCTTCGTTAGATATCTACGTGAGCTTAATCCACTCGGCAGGGTGATTCAGTTGAGAACGATTTTCGAGAAAATTGGTGAAAATTGTAACAACATGGGCGAAAATTACCACTTGGAGGCGTTGTTTAGAGAACGGCGGTGGCGGGCCGAATTTATGTGGCAATGGAAATGTGACGTTGACTCTCTGTGGTCTACGCCGAACCGCGCACACATACCGTCGCGTCGGCTACGACGTAGCACTTGCTACGAAAATGCGGACGGAATAAACGTCGAGATACATTTTCGTGAGTGCGTAATGCCTATTACAATCTTAATTGTTGCCTGTTGTTGTTGAAAACGAAGTGATAAGAGTTTGAACAGCTTCCAAAACGGGTAAGGCTGCTGGTGATGGCATTTACTTTAGGGCCTCATTGTTGTTTTTGAACAAACCGACCAACCGTTCACCTGTGCTATAGATATTTTGATTGTAGCTCAGGGATTTACAAGCTTTAGTGCGGGCTTTTTAGGAGTCAATAAAATTGAAGTACCAAAAGCGCTTAAACTACAAAGCTTCATACGCCATTTTGCTACAAACAATGAACGTATAATCGGTTTTTCATGTTTTGAACTAAATCCCCTGTTTCATGGTATGAAGGGTGCACAGCTATGGCATCCAGACGTCCGTCCAGCCGTCATGGATGCGACGAATTATGGCCTTTGTGCCACTTTCACTCGCTACCACTTTTTAATTTCCCAGTGGAAGGCATTTTTAATTCGTGAGCTTTTATGAAATTTTATGTCCTGGCGTATCCGTGCACTGATTGTTCCGAGCGTTGCTTTGCGCTTCGGAATTCGCTAATTGTTTCAAGCATTGGTCGTCTGTGTGTCTAATGTTTTATTTTTTAGATCCATAAAAATGCCATTACTCTTTGTTAACAAAGGAATGGAATATGCTGGGATATAAGCACCCATGTATTTTTAGCTATCAGGTTTTTCCATTAGGATGAGTAGAATTTGCATATTATGGATGTTTTATGGGTTCACGTGAAGATTTTACGTAGCGTGTGGCCCTTGGGTATGAATTGGTTCCCTAATCTTTTCACGCGATGAATAGTGACTAAAAGATTAAAATATTTGGTAAAGCCGAGTCTATCTAGTCCGAACTATCTACGAAAATAGAGGTGAGACCAAAGTAGATTTGAGTGAAAAACTTTTACAATAATATTTATCTTGGACAATGAGGGTTCTTTCTGTATGCGTTAGATTAACTTTCTTTTTTATACACAATCTTTAGTTGATTTAATATAAATCGATACCTAACATAGACATAAACAATTATTGTGACAGATTATATAATTTTACAATAATCGTTAATAGGGTAGATGCCTAATTTTTATTTTAATGTCCGTCTCGTAGATTATTTTAAATCAATAGACACGTATTTTTTATTTTCTAACAGAAACGAATACTTTCGACGATATATTGATTTGAAATGTCGCGTGACGTCACCTCTATGTACAATTTATACGTAGAAATGACGTTTTAGCCACCACTCCTAGACTTTGATTCGTTTTATCCCAGTATTATTCGAAATGTATTTTTTTATTTTATTATACACCTAAATAAAAACATACGTGCCTAATATTTTTTCATTACCAACTTAAGGACTAAATAGATTTTTAATTTTCATACCCTATCATAATTCCAATTGCAATATCAGGTGCTATCAATTTTTAAATGCCGAAATTCAAAATCGTATCCTTATTTTACGCCCTCAATTAAATAGGGATAAGAATAGATAAAAGAAGAACAAGAATCATTATATTTCAATGCAGTTACACATTGAACAGTTTCAAGCAAATTTAAGTCTCATATTCTTAAAAATTACGTGCAATTTCCAATAACAATACTAGGTTTACTTACTTGTGCCAGCGTAGTAGACGGTGTACTCCAGCGGATGTCCCATCATGTCAACTTTAACTTTATCGACTACTAGTCTTGTGAAAAAGAGATCTCGTTTGTAGTATATCGGCTTTTCGTTCTCGTGGGAGACTGCGCTGTCCATTAGTGGGTGCGATCTGTATGAGAAAAGAATTCAGTTTATTTTTAAGAATCAAATAATATATACACGTTTGTAGAGGTCGAGAAAGATTATGCTATCATAATATTACCAGGCGAGAACCAAAGAGAAGAATTAAACAAACTCGTGAATTTAGAGCAACCTTATAATACCTTTGCTATTTTTTGTGATACTATGTCAAATAAGATTTCTCAAAAATATTAAATTCAATATTAAGACCTTTTTAGATGTACTAATTAAATTGTGAAAAATTTATATATTCATAATTAGTTTAGCACAAAAATGCCCAGTCTGCCGAATTAGATAAGTTCTTACTAAGTCCAAAATTCTAATTCATAACTGAAATAGAGTAACTTTAATATGAATCATTGTTTCTTTTGTTACTGATTGTCCAATTGTGCTAAGTTTTAAGGTGACTTTGTCTATATTTAATTCACCGATCGAAATACGTGGACTTTTCTATGAAACAACAAGTTGTAAAACTTATGCATGACTTTCAAAGTCATAATCGACAACAATATTTACTGATGACAACGAAGTGGCATCGTCCATAATAAATTCATTTGAAAATTATTTATTCGCAAACAATGCAAGGTGTAAAGGTGTCTAATAAAGGAAAAGTCATTGGAGCGTAAAAGCGGAAACATTACAAGCATGTTGATAACAATAAGGTTGCGACGCCGGCGACAATCGCGCGCGACGATAATGTCGCCAGCACGAATGTCGTACAATGCAGACTGCTTCGACGCCAACAACAAAATACCATTCATTTAATTAAAACCTCTACTCGTTATGAATAAAAAATTTTATACTATTTTCAGCAGACTGGTTCAGGTGAAGTGTTAAAATCTCAACGTTTCCACATGAGGATCATGGAAAAGCGGGAAAAAAAATAATTGAACGCTCTCGGGGTGAGAGCGTCGGATAATTAACAGGACGTGTCGCCAGATAAAAGTGCCTGTGGATTTCAATGAGCGTGGAATTCTGGAATCGCTAGAGACCTCGTCGGCGACAGGATCGTGTTTCGCGTTTTTAAGTGACGATTTTCTACTTTGTTTACGTCCGGCGCGCTTGTTACAATAACGACAGTCTCGCCTTTTGTTCTTTTTACGTATCCGGCTGCTCGGCCGTTTTAAAAATAAATTAATTCTCTGTTTCGTTCGGGACTTTTTTTAATGAATAAATTGAACAATGCGTCGTAAATTCCGATAATCTGTGAGAGTGTGAGAAGTGAAGTTTATTTTGTTTTCCAATTTGCAAATAAACAAATTCATATACGAAAAACAGTAAAAAATAGTCAATAGGTTATTTAAAAGATTTACTAAATGGAAAGCTTTTTAATTCCTAAATATCAATATGTGCACAGAGAAAAGAAAAACAACTGACCTTATAAAATTGAGCACGGTGTCAGGCAAAGAAGCGGTATCATTAACACATGTTCCAGGTCTTGGTTCAGGAACCTTACTGCTGATAACTGGAAGCCACGCAGAGCTGGAAGATGCTTGTTCTTTGAATTTTCCTTCGAATGCTTTCTGAATATCTCCGATTGTAAAGGTGCAGATGGCTGATCCCATGAGACCGGTGGAGGCAGTCGTGAAGACGCCATAGAACCGACTGTCGTCTCCAGGTACTTTGTAGATGCTTTCTGTTGGAATAAAATATTGCTTGTGTTATAAAGGCGAGCAAAATATTGCTTGAGATTTTTCACACTATACAAAATGTAGGTAATTGCTAGAAATAAAGAACAATAGCCTTTCGTAACCTAAAATTAAAAACATAACACGGCCTTCACAAGTCTGTATTGATTTTAATTTTAAGATTCAAGTTAATGTCAAGTATTTACAATGTTTTATACATGGATATTAAATGCTTAATCTATATAAAATTTTTACTCTCTAAGAAAGTACAATATCTTGGAAATATTGGTAGTCAATAGCAACCAACACATGATCGAAATAGTTCATGTATACCACGCTAAAGGAGTTCCCTCTAGTTTATATTTACTCCTATGGGAAAAAGCAAATGGATGGCTGTACATGTAGAATTTGCTCCGTAGTTTTATGTAAACGCGCTGCGGTAGAATTTGGTTTCATTCGTGCATAGATTATGCAGTATTGCGCACGATTCCCATATATTTTCATCAAGAATATGTTTAGCAATACTGAATTCTATTAACTATATTATTGCAATTTATTTAATAAATGAGTTTTAACAACCATTTCAAGTGTCAATGTGGACAATATACGCAATAGTTTTAATTAAAATGTTCACATTGTATATTCACATTACTTTGAATTAGTTGAATAAATATTCAATAAACCATCAAAATTAAATACCCAAAGTAAATTTAATAAAGTAGACTAGATAAGTTTCACTGGAATAAAATTGTTTTTATCTACATACTAGATTAAACATTTGGGAGAAAAGTTTTTAATTTCAAAGTTTTATTTTATTAAAGCTCTATCTAGTCAGGTGTAAAATATCAAAGAGATTGTAGAAGTAATTTAAATTTAAATTGATTCTCTAACTATTGGACAACTGAAGCTAAAATTTATCAAGCGGCGTCGTGATGCCTAATCTGTTCTTGGTTGTTGAAACTTAGTTTACTATCAAATTGTTATAATTGTGGGCTCTCAACGTAATATCTCTGGTAAAGTTGCAATAGTTTGGCTACTGGCTGATGCTATTATTAATAGCTTGCGTTTGCACTGCAAGTTCGCTAACTCGATGTAAGTGCGTTGGTACTGTTAGTACTGATATCTTTAGTCTTAAGGATTTGCATTTAAAGAACACAACATTCTGTCGTTTTGTTCAAAATTGATTGATATAATTTCTAACATATTTGGGATTTCTATGACAAAATGAGTTCCAATTTTATTATTATTTGTTTAGTAATGTAATAAACTAGTGCAAGCACAATATTCGAGCACCACACCGCCAAACAAAAACCCTATCCACTATTTTGTGTCACACTAGAAATACAACCAACTTCCGCACAAACCTAATTGCTCGAACAGACATGTAAATAACAGAAGTTCTGTAAATACTGAGCGCTTGAGTACCTATTACACTCTCATGAGTTATGCAGAGATTGTAGTGGGTCCGCGTGAAAAACCGTGGCACGGCGCGAACCCCTACCGTTAATATTATATGAACTCAGTCTGGGTCTGCGAGGACCCAAGCCCAAGTACAGAGAGAAATCGGCTAGACTCCCGTAAAATCGTATGCACTTTTGAATTTTGAACTTAAAATGTTTGCTAGAGACTGACAGTCAATATTTGTGCGCTTTCAATGTAAGGTAAGTCTCGATACGACAACGTTCTTAAGTTGAGTGTAGTTTAATAATATGTTTGTTGATGTACATAATGTTGGTGAAATCTGTTTTATAACATCTTAGAAAAAATATTGGAATGTTATATTTTAAGCGTAGTTTTACTTTTAAAATAGCTTGATTTATAATATAGTTGGTAGTTCTGAAATAGAAACAATAAAACACATATTGAAAATAACTTACGTATTTCATTGAAGTAGAAAGGAAACTCTCCAGGTATACTGCAATTCAGTCTTGCTTTTAGATAAGTGGCCCAGTTCTGACTCAGTATGTTCTTGCCACCAGTGTCCTTCTTACAAACTCTTGCCACTCGCGAGTAGACTGCTTTGCCACAGTTGATGTACTCCACGGCAGTCTCACGGAAGAAGAATAGAACATAATCCCCAACGTCGAACGACCCAACGAAATTCGGTTCTGGAACAAAATAATACCAATTTAAACTGTCAAACACCAAGCGGTCACCGGTGACCGCGACCTATTGTTCTTTAATTGTGTCTATAAAACCGGTACTCGACGAGTTAATAAAACTGTTTCATGAATAACACAAAGAGACAATGATTTAAAAACTTTCGACACTCAAAAGTTCCAAATAATTGATAGTCACAAGTAAAAGCACTTAAAATTACTCTACTTAAACTAACTTCAGCATCAATTTTAAATAAATAAATAATAAATAGACATTAAAATTTTCATTTAATAATAAAATTAATAGTCGCGTCGCTGTGTTATAATTTCGTTTATTACGAATATAAATTTAGTATATTCTGACAAACGTGCGTTCTCACAATCAGAGTTAATTCCACAGAATCAAATTGCTGTTATTTCATGTGATATGCAATAAATATTAGATGAAGCCGTGGGTGACAATTATGTCACACGGGACGTTTATAGCCAGCATTAATAAGTGCTTATTTGTTGGTCCTATAATGAAAACGCCACGTGGCATGGATTACAGAATACGGACGCACGCCTTACACCCAATATCTCTATTCATATCGTTGAATTATGTCATCTAGCATACGACACAATAGCAGTTACATAAAGCTTAAGGTACAAACTTTAATAAGTAATAAGGTTTCTAAACTTTTAAATTATTACGTCTATAAATTTGGCTTCATTTAATGAATAGTGATGATAAACCCTCTTTTGATGAATGCGTCGTACGTGGCATTATTAGCGATGTCACATAGAATGTCTATTATTACATTATTTAACAGAGGTTTAATGACTAGTTTTAATGCAAGTTTCGGTAACCCAAAACCCATTAGGTTTTGAATAAAATAACGGTTTAATGAGAGTATCGAATTAAATTAATGTCAATATTTACTCATATGGATATGTCCTAATTTTTATTTAGTGAAACATTTCAACGTACACATTAAACAATTTTAAATTCTATACCGTTACGATTAAAATTCAAATTACGTACAAATATATTCAAAACGAATCTTTAACAAATAGAATGAATACCACCAAAAAGGGGAACCAATGAAAATAATTAACTGTTAGTGGCATTTGAAACGTTAGTAATAAGGGCCGAATGTAATGAACAGAGCAATATTAACGAAAATTAGGCAAATTTGTACACAAGCGTAATTTCTATTTCACTGCTACCGTGCCACACAAATTAACGGGTAAAAGGGTTGCTCCCAACTGCTCCTATTATTTGTACCCTATTAAAATCAAAAGCAAATTGTAATAAAAATCTAATCTACGATTGAAATTTACTTATCAATACAATGATTTTATTTAAAGAACGTGCCGTCTTATGTTATATTAAAAAACTTAATAAAACTTTGTGTATCTACGTGTTCGATATTCATGAACGACTTTATAAAGTTAAGTAGATATCTAGTATACCTACATACGAGTATTGAGTGTGTTTGCACATATATTTCTAACTTAGGATTGATTGAACTATATAATATAAAGAATATTATTAATCTCAATATATGAGAAGCCATATTTTAATATTTAATATAGACGTGACAAAAGCAATATGTCTTTATTCTGGAGTGATTTATGCATAGGCCCAAAAGTTTCTTTCATGATAGTAGGTATTTATTTTATTATTTTTTCAATCCAGCAGTTTGCTGCCAGCGCGTTAGACAGAATATATTACCTCTAGAGTGTAAGAGAGAGAGAGAGAGAGTTTACATCGACATGTAAATGAAATGAAATACATTTGAATGGCTGCAACAATATTTGGATTAAACAGGAATAGCTGAGCTCATGGAAGGGAGACACTGATACTCAGTAAAGCGCAAACAGTTTAATTTCGGTAGTTTAATCGCAAACAGGCCAATTTCCGTGTAAATCGTATCGATAATTGTAACATTTGTTCTTATTATTACCAGCTCGCTTTCGGCTTAATGGAAACTCGTTCATTGTTAGGCAGCAATGATTACGCTCATTTTGATATTGATTTAATTTCTATATCGGTATCGACTCGGTCGACTGGCCCACTGTGACTCAGTCAACCTGAAAACATCGATTTGATACTATCGATTTGATATTGATCTATAGTATCGACTCGGTCGACTGGCCCACTGTGACTCAGTCAACCTGAAAACATCGATTTGATACTTAGAAAGGAATGTTGCTCATTAGTCATTAGGCTAGTTACGGAAACCATAATAGCCTTTTTATTATGGCAGCAAATGTTGCCCCAAAAACGTTAAGTATCCACATTGTTCTAGAACAAAAAATATTTTATGTAGGTTTTATTAGCGCCTGCCTACTTACTCCGTTTCGTACTTAATGCTGGAAATAATTGTCTGAATACAACGAAACCATAATAAATCTCACAATAAAATGAAATGGCCTTTTTGTGTTTTAATAGTACAAAGAAAAATAAAGAGGATTTAAATCAATTGTGCTGTAAAAATATTAATACTCACTGTCGAGCCACTTGGAATCGTATTTTAGAGTTCTCTTGAAGGCAAATTCACGCCTGCCCGTCGTCAAGTTATGGAGATCCGTTCTGAAGATGACGGTGTCCGCCTTGGTGAACTCTGCATTAGTGCCAGAGTATAAGGCAGGTAGGCTGCCAGGATTGCCCCTTTCCACCCACAGGGCTGTGGAGTTGTCGGCTGGGTCATATGGGCACTTGGCGACACCCATGCCGATGCCCGGCACGTACTCGTGACGCGGCAGGTGCGTCAAGTTGGACTGTAACAAAAGAAGATTATTGTCTTGAGTGGGTACTTCAAGTGCGTTTCTCTCGAATATTGTGTAAACAGGTGTTGTTTTATGAAATGTGAATAGAACCGAAATACATGACATAGAGAGAATTTCTAAGCGAAACTACTCCGGTATTCAGTAATACAGTAAATTAGACTCCAAAGTAGAAGCTTTAATAGCATGTACATAGGTAATACGATAAACTTGAGTTGCACAATCAGTACAACGTTGTTATTAAATGATTACTTATCGTAACCTTTGTAATTTTGTTTTGAAAGTGTAATTATTTCGCAGCTAATATCCCCCCTGTTTTAAACTGCGTATAAAGTACCTATCTCCACAATTGTTTGTGCATAAGGGTGTGCATTTTGGTGAACACGTTAATTAAACCTTCCAAACACCCCAATTTCCTAAACACCAAAGTAGGGATGTTAGTAGAGGGAGAATAAAAAGTTTCCAAAAATATTAAAATTTCCACGCGTGAGTGTTTCGATTTTATGCGCCATTAATCAAAAATATATCTAAAAAACAAAACGTAACGAGTGAATTTATGCGTTTCAAAGTCAGTAACAGCGCAGTGGCCAGTGGACCGCCCCCGGCTCGTCCCCCGTGCGCTGTGCAACTCAACAACACATCTGCTATTAATTTTTCCAAAAATTTATGTTCGTTTCGCACTGAACGCGATTTATTAACCGAAACTTATTATTTTGAAGGCGGTCGAATTTTTTAGCGTTGCACGGAGCTCGGGAGAATTCCTCTATTAGTATAATGCGATGGGTGGTGGTACGGTTTTCGAAATTATCATAAAATTACTAAATGTAGCATAAACGTGGGGTGGGCAGCAGCGCCCGTCGTCGTGGATTGAGACTTTATGTAAATTTTAACGACGCTGCGACCATCGGGGCCACCTGTGACCCGCCCCTCCCGCGAGCCGCGTCGCCCGCGGCACCTGTCGAAAACCTATGTCGTTTTTATTTCAATAAGCCGAGGATTAAATTAGGCATGCGAAGACGTGCCGGCCCGACCGCCGGAGGGTAAGATTTTCCTCGTTCCTCACTTGTATTCTGACTTTTATCGGAAAACCATTTGTAGCTTTACACGTTATTTAAACTGGACACACGTAAATCGTGTTTGATAATGCCAATAAATCCGCCTTAAGACATTTTACCCCGAGACGGTTGAAATGTCTGAAAAAAGTTGTACAACAATCGCAATGCCAATCATTTTGCGTAGAACTAAATAAAATCCACGCTGACAAATTAAAAAAAAAACTGAACACTAAACATTAAATACCTGTTATTATAATCAAGTTTTATTTTAATATCATAAACAAATATTAGCTCATCAATTTGACCAATAAATATTATAAAAATTGTTCGCCAATTCGTAAATTACCTTAAGATTAAACAGCTTTTTGATATTTCGGCACCCCATGGTTTTCTATACGTCACCGGCACCCCAAGACATTGAAAGCATTTGTTGAACATGATGAAGATCTTTAAGTCATATAAGCAATAAAACCATAACGGTACCAACATGGTACTGACGCTTATTACCAATTGATACAGTAAAATATCACGCTAAATTGGCCAAAGTAAATGAAATGCAAATATTTTAATGGAAATGAAAGCACAATAATAATTCTATAGGACAATATCTAAGGTGTTACCGGTAAACACCATTGGCACACAAAACAACGCACCGAGAAGTTTGCACCAAACTGTGAAGCTCTTTGCGACATTATTTTCCTTTTCAGCATCGAAGTATCCTAAGTCCAGGATAAACAAGCAAATGGTCCGGGCGGAAGGGCCCGCGGCCTCCCTTCGGTTGAATAAGAAAGTTTGTCTGTGGACCCGCAAGCGTCCCTCATTAGGCCTTAGCTTTTGTTTGCACAGCAAATTAGCATCTAGAAGGCTTTTCATTCACAGAATGAAACGTTGACGTCTAATGATGCGAATTGAAAGTTTGGAGGCGAGATTTTGTCTTTGAATTTATGATGGCAATCTATTTTTGTTAAAGATATTAACTGTACGTTGTATTATGTTCAGTGTTTATTGATGTTTACTCCGTGTCTAGACTCTTTATTACATGTAATCGTGCTACAGTGTTTATATTGTGATCAATGTGTTCGCTTAGAACTTGAACATACAATCTCGTTTACCGATTTAATCAATAGGTTTTCTTAGCTTACAGTCTAAAGTTTGCAATTCAGTATCGCTATCAAAATGGTCTAATCGCTTGGAAATATATTTGGAATTGATGTTAACGTTACTCAGTAATTATTTAACAAAATTTCTTCTTTTTTCTGTCTACAAACCAAGGGTTTTGGTAATTTTAACAAAACCAATTATTTGTTTTACATAAATAATACTTGAGCAACTACTAAATTATCGGAACCAACTTTTGTTTGAAACTTTTTAATAGGTTGTCGTTCGTCAATTTTAATTGACACATGACCGCTCACAAAATTGATTTTGATTGTTTTACGTCATATATTTTTCATATAGAAATACTGACAAGCTATAATTTCATGTTCACTGTAACAAGTACATACAAAATTGTATTTAATAATCATTTCATTTATAAATATATAAAAGTTTTTAATCTTCATTTTTATTTCTGGAGTTGCTCATAGGACTCAGGTGCTTTGAATTTGAATTACAATTATAGAACTTATAGTATATTATACTTATAGTATAAACTTGATACTAACAACACATTATCGTCGCAAGAACTAACGTTTAACATTCGTGATAACTTTAAAACTCCCGTTAGTACCAACCAAGATCTAAATTTGTCATTATTACCCTAAAATATGGTTCTCAGTACACGTCGAACTAACTTTCATAGATACGATATACTGTTTAAAAGTTTACAACGTTACTTGAAGTAAAACACGGTAGACAAGAGAATAGTTGGCACCTACAGATACGGCCGTATGATATACGACAATGGCTTCCCGATACATTGTGAATACATACGTTACGTACGTAATATCCTACGGGAAACTTTCGAGACATTCACAACGAGTTTGCAGAGGATGGGTAATGTGTGAATATTTATACAAGAAAGTGGATCGTCGGTTACTTTTAAATTTTCAATGGGGTGTGAAGGTTTATGATTTTTGCGGTGTTTGTTGTTGGATTACGTTGAAAGACATCGCGATTTGGGTTTGTTATAGTACAAATGACGGACGCGAATGTGTTAAATATTGGATTAAATTGTTCAAATGCAGTACTATTACGTATGCTCAATTAAAACCTTAACCAATAACTTAACAATGTATTAATATGGCTAATTAAAATTATCGGACTTCGATGACAGGTAAAAACAAAATAATGTAACAAGCAATACATATAATATTATATTTATCTGAATAGAGTGACTCCTTGATCTAATAGACCATGTAGTATCTAGTAGTATCAAGTAGATCTAATAGATCTAGTAGACCATCTAATAGACCATGTTGTATGAAAAAGAAACTCAATAAGGACATAATGATGAATTACAAGTTTAATAGCCTAGCTCCTAGTTCAACTGATTCTCGATAGCCTTGACTAAAACAAATGACTAAGATTTATCTAGAAAATATGTATCGACATTTTCATAAGGATTGTAGGCAGAAATCTAGGCCAAATATTGTTAGCTGACGATATTTCAATCTGACCTGGATCTGACGTGATACATGTTCTAATCGAGGTTCTAATAGCAGGAATTTACTTGATTGCGTGATTAAGTACACATATTGGATCTTACATAACCATGTAATAATGGGGAATGACGGGTAATTTGTTAATTTAGGTAATTACAGAAATTATGACTCGTTATCGTTATGGGGTTTGGCGGAGTTGAAGATATTTGAAGGACATTATTTTGTTAAGTATATATGTAGATCAAATTCTAAAAATCCTAGCAAAATGTTGATCATCTATTGGAAACCAAACCATAACCTGAAAAATAATTCTTAGTTTGTCTATGGATATTATCTAAATTACTCATGATAGACTAACTTTGCATGTCAAAACAGGTAGGCAAGACTCGATAGTTTTTATTCCAAAGAAAAGAAAGAACACACATAGAAAATTTTTAACACGTGCAAGACAAAGTAATAAACAGAACCTCTACTCCTACAAACTACAAGTAATAAATGAAATCGAAACAATAGACAACGTGTCTCCTCCAAGAGGACTTGAAAGCGACAACTTCAGATAATAACTAGTTACGTGTTTAAACAATAATTACAAGTTGAGAATACGTTACGAGTTGCGACATACATTACGAAAGTTGTCTTTGTCAGTGCGTATATTGGTACGAGTAAGTTTCAAACGCATAAGGGCTCAGGGATTGTTAGGGAGGCAAAGTTTTGACAACCCCGTCACTATCAGTTAATAACCAGCGGGGATGATCTGAATTTATAACGACATATTGCTTTAGATACAACAAATGTATAGCTCTTATATAAATATTAATTTAAATCGAGTTTAATATAAATTGTTTGGAGTTATGCGGTATTTGTCTTTGGTTAAAGCAAGACGAAGATGTCATGTTAAAAGGCAGAGCTAAGACAAATAATTTGTCTGTGGGTTTTTAAAGAATATTGACAAAAATACTCTTTATTTATAACCTACTTACTAGACAAAAACAAATAATGATAAAGAAATATCAAGTCATCTGATATCATACACAATAGGTGGTATAATACCATTGTACGATATCACATTTGCTACAAGTTTCCAACGAATTCTTGATATCTGAGTTCAAAGATTTATTCATTATGTTAAAAAGAAATATTGAGATACTATTTAGAAACTATGCCTAAACAACTTTTACTCAAATACACGTAGGAAAATTTTAGTTCAATGATCTGAATAAATAGCAACTTATAAAAAGTTGCTATTATTACTTATATAAAGTCACTATCGAGATATTTTTATTAATAACTTTGTTACTTGGTATGAATATTTTTTATTACATAGCAACAGTGCCTATTTAAAAGGTAGATGTTTGTTTTAAGGAGCATTGATCTGAAATTTGATTGGAAACTTCTTTATTTGAAAAGTTGCTTTGCTTTTAAATGTTAAGGAGTGCTGTAGTCAAGTGAGCTACTTAATACAACATTTTTCAAAGTAATACATATATTAATATCGATAATTCCATATCACTACGTAGGTTTTCTATGTAGGAGGAAATTTAAAAATGAACTACATTCACCAATTACAACCAAAAAAAGCATACATATTCTACTTATACTATCTCTCACCTCATCAATTAATAAATTATTCAACTTAATTTCAACCTCCAGATAACAGTCACAAAAACATAGAGAAATACACTCTTCGAGTAGAAAAATCATTTACCTTTACATACAAATATGTACTAGTAAGAACATTGTATCTGTGTGCGTGCCTACTGTCGAATAAATACTTTTTCTTTCTTTCATTGAGTATACAAACAAAATGTGCACACTTGCACAGTCAAAATATCTAAGTTTGACTTGAAGTTGGCTAGCCGCATATCACTCACAGGCACTGAACACATTTCGCAAGCTTGAAATAGAAATAAGCAGAGTTTACATGAATGGAGGAAAACTTGGGCTTGGCTTGCATATGATACCAACATACGAAATAATTGATGTTTACTCTTGCTTACTCTAAAACTACGAACATACTGACAATAAGTAATACATAAAAATATTTTTATATTAAACCGTTTCAATGAGCATTATTCTACCGATCAAACCCTTTCGTTTGATTTCCATCATGGAGGTAATTGTGAAAAAAATGATAATAATAGTCATCAAGGTCATCAAGATTAAAAGTGTGCATCAAATATCAGATAAATCTGCCGTCAGGAAGATGGTAAAAATTCCTTTTACTAAATAACCCAAACAAAGAAATAAGCGAGCCAAGCTAAAAATCCGTATAAAAAAAGAAAACCTTATTTCATGTCTAGGTAATCAGCATTTAAATATAACAATCAAGTTCTATTTCAGAATTAAATTAGCCGTCTAAAATACATAAAATTTTAATAAAATGACAAATCTGAAAGTTTTAGAATAGTTTTGGTATTTAAATTGTTCCACTTAAAATTTCTTTTATCGAATTTTTGAAGATCAGCCCAAAGACGTGAAATTTTAATCACATCACAATGTAATAAGAGATTATAATATTATTTCAATGGTTGAATCTGAGAGACGAAAAGAATTAGTAATAGAAATAAAAAGAGAATTCGTTGTGACGAATACTTTTCTCAAATGAATGTCGTAATTTAATTATTACATTATTGAAATTTTACATTTTTATTACTTGACAAACGTACAACTAAATGGATTTTAACATCTATTTTTTTGTAGAAGAATCAAAATAGTATTGTGAACATTATCTTTTTTAATGAAACCACAAACGTAGATACATGAACGAGTACACGAGAGAGTGGCTAGTAATTCAGAATGAGATATCGAAGCAATGCACCTGTGCTCAGGCTGCGACACATAAAATACGACTATGGGTTTTAGATCAATAAAAACCTATTCATTTCCCGTCATACAAGATCTAATGCTTCTGTATAACAAAGTAGTTAATGTATCCAAAGAAAATAAATAATGAAATTCTTGCAAAACCATTTAAATAGTGCCACAAATACTACTCTTTGTATTTATAATCACAAAGCATGGAATACAGATTCGAAGAATGAAGTTCATTATTAAGTCATAAGAGAATTGCTTTTCGTTACAGCCATAAAGAAAAATCAAGACTCAGACTCAAATAAAAAAGAACTTAACTACTCAAAACAGTAGAATTAAAATCAGTAATAATTCTATAGTTGATCCAAAAAAGTAGGCAGTTAGTGGTTACTGGAACTATCGTAAAGATAGTGAGTAAAAAGACAAGTACGTGTGTCACTCAAAGGAATATGACAGGTTTCAAGTAAATTAACCTGTCATGTAGGAACGCGGGCAAGACAATAGTTACGAACCTTTAATTGAGTGAACGCACGGTTGACGTCACAAATTACAGGCTTAGGACATTAAAAATGTAGCCTCGAAGAACACGTTCCTTGAAAATCAATTTGTCAAAGAACGACGTAGTTGGTTATTGTAAAATATTGATTTGATTTTGACATCCTTAGTAAAACACCTTATGTTGTGGGTGTTTGTGAGAATTCGTACAATTACGTAATAGTTACAAGAGTAAAGAGAAAATAATGTTAGATATCTATAACATCTCAGTTTCTTCTGTTACCTGCGTGGGATGTCAAAGTTCATGAGAACACCACGCGCGTTATGTCAAGTGGCCTCAATTGAATAAAACCTGAATTTATTATTATACTTTACTTTAAGCTGCCAATTACTTCGCTGTGTCCTGGGGATGTCTCTTTTAATTTTGTTCTTACAAAAATAACTCGCGTCCCACAGTGGGAATTAAAGATCAAGATATCAAAGTTAAAGTTCAAGTAAAGTCAATACACGTAAAGTATAAGATTGATGAAGAAAATTCCGAAACACAGTAACCGTTCATCGAGCTTACACAAATACATACTTTGAAACTAAGTCAATTTCCACATACAAAATAAGTACACTTAGTTTCAAAGTTGTTTGTATAAAATTTTACGGGCAGCTGCATTCGTGTAATGCACAAAAATGGTTATGCGGCGTCGGTTTTCAGCCGAATGCGGCGTTGCATAGATTATAAAGTGATTTTCCGAAGTGCACTCAGCGATGCGGCGCGGGAGTTGAATTTGCACCATTATTATGCTATAAACATTATTGTATGATGACACAAAAGCTTGTTGATCTATCGACATGAATAATAATATTACAAAAAGGAAAATGACACTGGAATTTTGTGCTTTGTGCGATGTCCGAGGGTTGGCGTGGCTTTGCAACAGTTACACATTGATATCGATAATTGTACCTTCATTCAAGGGGCTTTGTTTAATGCAATTCGAGGTAATCGAATGTTGAACACGTACTTTGTCTCTGTAATTTACGGCCTGTGTAAAGATAGATAATTTAAGTATAATAGCAGGTTAGTTCGCGCCAACGGTGTGTGCCTAACGTGGGCCCGCCACTTATCAACCGTCCTAGACCATTTATCACGCACTTTTAGAATCTATTATTCAATGTGTGGGTTGTTTCGCGATGGTTTCCCTCGAGTTTGAGGCCAGTTGTGTTACTCACATTGTGTTTATGCAGTTTATTGTATAGTACACACAGCTGGCCGTTAGACACGAAGTTTGAATTGTGCTATTACATTACTTTGTAAGCTTTTGAATTAAAAATGTTTCGCTATAAAGGCACTTAGTTTTAATATTTACAAAGAAAAGTTGTAGTTTACGACTGTACTGTCAGACATTAAGTATTATAGTAGTTGGAAACCACTTTATCTCATGGATAAAACATTTATCCGTCTATTTTACACATCATTTGGCAAGCACCTCACCTGCCTAATCCTCGGAATTGAGAAGGAATAAAAGAAAAGGAGAAAAACCTAATCAAGTGGAATCGGAGGCGAAACTTTTTAGATCAACACGAAACCCTTATGATAACTACAGGGATGTGTACAAAAGTTGTAAAGGTCCGTATGAAAACCTCCCCTAGTTTGTGTTCGCGGTAAAGTTTTGAGTAAACAGCACTGGAAACTTGGACAACTTATTTTAGGGCACAAGTTTCGCAGGACCGGCTTTTGTTCGGCGAAACTAGAAAAATGTTACGCGAGCACAACTGATTTTAGTTCCCTATCGACAACTTTGAATAGGAAATAATATTATGTAGTTTCATAGGACTTTGGACATGATATTTATTATAATTGTATTTTATTCTAAACACTTATGTGTTAATTTTATGTTTTTCGTCTTACTCACGTAATTATTTGACGAGTAAGTCGACTAGTTTTAACTCTATAGCAGCGTGACAGTTGCCGCGTCGTGGGTTGCGGAAAGTTACTCATGAATATGAGCCTCTAGTATGGCTTGAAACTAGTCCAGTTCCTCGTCAAATAATTACGTTAGTAAGCCGAAAAACATAATTATTAACTTAGAATGTGTCACGAAAGTTATAATAAAATTATGTATTTTCCATATTAAAAAGCTTGCCTAAAGTGTATGCTATTTTTTTTTCATAACAATTTCAGCAACCGCTGGATTAAAAACTTTAAAAGTAGAATATTTATAAAAAATACTTAGTATCAGTTTATGTTTTAGGACCAAAAAATAAACTATTTACTACCTATTCTCACATACAAGGGTGTGTGTCCGGAGTGTACATTCATGACAGTTCAGCCGATACAGTCAGGCACATAAATCAACAACATGGTCGGCACACAAAATGTTTGTCCCCTTACGGAAATCGAATCCTGTAACCCTTAGTAGAAAATATGGTCATTCCATTGCTAAATCAATTTAACCCATATCTGCAGTCAAGTGTGATTTCCTTAATAATTTATTTAATGGAATGCGGTACGGATTATGTTATTATATTTTGTTTGTATTAAAAGAGTTTGGCTTCAAAAATTTATTTTTTGTAAATAAATGGAGTGTGTCTGTTAGATACTGTAAATAACAATACTCATTTATTATTGTATTTTACAAGGTAAGGTAAACGAAAATAAAATATAAACTAATACACATAAAGCACAAATTAATTTGCACCTATTTTTGCAAAATCATAAACAACGTTAACACAAGAAAAGGGTTACTGAAACAAGTAATTATAAAACCCAATAAATCTAACAACAATAACGGTAGAACGTTATGAGCACAAAGAATGAGACACAAAGACAATTTAGCGCGCCCGTTGGCAACACCGGGGCTAAAAGAACAAGTGTGATCAGACGAAAAATAAAAGCAATGGCCGTTTGTTACCTGTTCCGTACAATACAACCATTTCTACGTGCCTAATAGCAGATTTAAAATACATCGTATTTATCTTGTAAAAAATGCGATAAGCCTGCCTTATTGATTGTACCGATTTAAAATAAAAACGAAAATCTGTTTTTTTGTCACCGTTACCAAATGAGGTGGAAAAATGTAGAGCAATCACCATAAAGCTTCTCGAAACGAGTATTTGATAAAGATAACACGTTGAAACGTAATTTTGTGCGTTGTTTTAAAGTAAATAACTTTTATTGCTGTGTTATTTTGGGCTGTTAAACTAAAAGCGTTATTAACGCAGCCATTTTCTTTTGTAAATCCCATTTGATTTTCGACTTATTTAAATTGCTTTAAAATTAATATTTGCAAGGATAAATAGTTTAATAGTAATTCCATATTAAAAAAAGCGGTATTTTTGCTAAAAATTGAGTTCCAAATGGCAAATAGTATTAACGCAATCCCTATTTTCAACAACGACCACAATATTGAAAAAAAAAATGGATCCACTGCAAACAAACTACCGCGTCATTTGTTTCCAATACCCTTCCAATCGGCTACAGCTATTTGTAACAGAATAGATATAAATTGGTGGTTGCAACAAATATGAATCGCTCGGTCGATTTCGTTCATGCGTTCCCGCAAGTCGCATTCGCCCTATCAATCGCGTACATGTGATTTCACTCAATTTTTGAAACTGACGCGCCCTAAGAGGAGAGACCCATTACTCATAGTGTAGATAGCGCGACTTTGCACTTTGTATTTATTTTATTTATTGCTCTGTGAAAGCTTTGTGCTGTAGTGTTGTTAAATTCAGTTGTTTTTTCGTCTTCAAATTAGTGCTGTTTCAATTTAAATTTATCGCGAAAGTTAGTTTTTTGGTCTAAAAAAGCTACGTTTTAGAAATATAGTGAACCCTGTTTAAAAACCTTTTGCGTAGTTTTTTATAAAATTCACAAGAAACATAAAATAAAATTCGTTGAATAATTTCAATGAATTCCTAAACCCGAGAGTTAATTAAATCAATTTCCAAACGGAATTAATATCCAGTCATATTTAAATGCGCAACTATCTCTGTTTTGACAGTGCTCTGTACAAAAGAGTCCGGAGGAACGGGATCAACGCGGTCCGTGTCCCCTCCCTACGTAAGTATAGATGATATATTTTCAATTTTTGGCTTCCTATTAGAGAAAATTTTCGACTCACGTGAATTATGGTTATTGCGCGAAGTGAAACAGATAATGTTCAATAAGTGTTTTATTTCAAAGAAAATCTATTGATCTATAAGTTTGAAAGATTTTAGAGGTTCTAAATGATTTTATTAAAGGAATATGTTTCACCACAGTTGTATAATGTATCCGGAATAGCGACGACTATAAATCACCTTAAAGTGAGAGTGTACTTCAGACTGAATTTCATTACATTTCCATTTTCATATTTTTCTATGCACCTATTAATCCCAAAACTCTACAGTGTCAGAACTGCTATAAAACGTGTGAAGGGTCAAAACGACCGCCAATACATCATAAAATTATATGAAAGTCAAGAGCAGGGAAAGTGAGAGGTGAACAGGCCACACTGAAATTTATTGCGGTCTGCTTTCGATACCTATTGTGAAAAGTTGGCTTTATGAGTTTTTAAAAATTATTTTCATAAAAATAACTTCACTTATTGTCGCATCGTGGGGACACAAATGGCGACCATTTGGTTGTCGTTGCTGTACTGGTCAAAATGTGTAAGTGCCTAATAAATAATAAATCTAAAGTGGTCGCATAAACTGGTGGTGAATTTTATTTTGAATTTCTATGACGAAAAGTTCTTTGAAGTTAAACCCGTTTTGGATGAGATCTGAAACCGTTCAGTTAGAAATTTGTCGACGTCGTGAAAATCTTCGTTCGTGTTATGGCGTCATTTGGACTCGGTACCCGTGAAATTTGCCGCGGTTCCTTATAGCTAGGAAGTGCGTTGTGTACTGGATGCATCCAGCTGCATGTAGAATGGACGCTTAATACCGTCTCGTTGAGAATGTCGTCGGTATAAACCGGCGAAATAGAAATTTAAAGAACATCACTGTACAATGTTAGGAAAATTGCAAGTCTTGGAGAATGTAAAGAAGTTGTTAGTTTCAACTCTGAGCGAACTAGATTACAAAGACATTGTTTTTCTTAATTTAAAACTGTTTTACTTTGAAAATTAGTTCTGATAATAAAGAGACAAACTTTGTAAGGCACAGAAACGTATTTGTGGTACGTTAAAAGTTTGTTTGTAATTTATTAGCGGGGAGAGATTTTCAATTGTGTCGCATTTATCTGTAACAGAAATATGTTAGGGACCTGTTGGAGATCTGTTGCGTCGCTGGCTGCTGTCCAAGGCTCATGTCGGGATCAGTTCGAGTGGGGTGGGTCTTTAGATAATAGCTCGCATTTCGTTGCATGTTCCCAGAGAGTGTGCGCTGAGATACTCGTGTTGCCCATGTAATGGAAATCGCAGCATAAAGTAGTCTCGTTTCGTTGTTTATTTTACACTTGTCTGGGTTGGGATAGAGATTTTGCTTCTTAAGTATTTGCTGATAACTGTCTGCGAATGTACAAATGTTTGCGTATATTTATTTAATTACTTTTCCGTTTAAGTTGTTCTATTTTTCAGACTGCGATTGCTGAACCAGGATTTTCATGGCTGTTACTTTAGGTTTCTTTTCGTCTGATATTTAATTGTAGTCAGTACATAGAAGTGATTGTAAAATCAATGACATTTACCCGTTACTTCGATTCGGCTAATAATATACCTTGTTGTTAAGAGTCAAATGTTACACCCACTTACCTATTTTTGTATCCATATCGTTTTCCTAATAATACCCCACTATAGTGTATTTATTATTCCGTAAGGGTTGACATACGTACGTATTCGTACACCCACACACATACGTCACATATTATACCAGGTACGTTACGAGATCAGGTATCTATTCACTTTTTACACCTACATTATCTTTTCAAAGAATTAAAGGGAACGTGCGTCAATTATATTCGAAGTATCTATACTAGGTAAGTAGAATATTCCGGAGATAGTCATAGAATAAAATATTTGGTAGATACTGTTATATTCTTATAGTTCATAAATTAACTAGTAAAAACCGGTATTGAGCAAAATATACAAAATATATTAGAATTGATATGTAATTTTCTAAACTGAAAGAAATGTTTTGTAGATGTAAATCAATTAACTTTAAACTTTAATAGGGTAAAGTACCTTTAGTCGTACCAGCGCTTAAGTCGTACCACGTCGATATCTGCGCACCCGTCATGAAAAGGTGACATCTAGCGGTGGAATATGGTTCTATTCAGTACCACGGGTAAACAGCAACACGCGGCGGCTTGCCGGAATTCGCGATCAAAAAATAATGAAAAAGTAAGTTTTTTGCACAGTTTTCACTAATATTTTTACGTCATTCATAAGCAATTTCACAAAAGATTGTGTTGAAGCGAATATTTTTTTGATTCATGTCTGTTTTTATAGTGTTTTCTTGTTGATATGAGCTAGGTTAAACGGTAAACGGTTTCTAGGTTATGTTATTAATTTTGGTTTTTAACTTTGTACACCCCGCTGCCTAACTCGTACCTGCATAAACTTCCTTATTCGTACCGGTACGACTTAGGCGTTACAGAGATATTTTTTGCTAATTTCAATTTTTTCTTTTAGGTGATCAATATGGCAAAGAAAATTTATAACTCTTGGAAGCAAGATGACATGGATGAGGCTCTGCAGCAACATCGTGATGGTAAATTGGGATTCAATGAAGCATGTAGATTATATTCTATACCTAAACCTACTTTCCGACGTCATTTAAGGGGTTTAAATAAAACGAGTAAATTCGGCAGACCAAATGATATGACAACAGAAATGGAAAACGAATTAGCGCAGCATATACTTAACATGGAGTCTGCGTTCTTTGGATTAACTGTGACTAATGTCAGGAAACTTGCTTACCAATTTGCCGAAAAATATAAATTACCTCATCGCTTCAACAAGGAAAAGGAAATTGCCGGCAAGAAATGGTTTGCTAGGTTCATGAAGGAACATCCAATCTTATCGCTGCGTGTGCCAGAGCCGACATCCATGGCAAGAAGTAAGGGGTTCAATAAAGAGCGTGTAAATGAGTTCTTTGACAAATACGAACAAATATTGGAAAAACACATGTTTACTGCCGATAAAGTGTATAACGTCGATGAAACTGCCTTATCCACTGTACACAAACCTTCTAAAATCATTGCTCAAAAAGGTAAACACCAAGTTGGTGCACTCACAAGCGGAGAAAGAGGTCTGACCACTACATGTGTGTGTGCGATGAATGCTGCAGGAGAATACATACCGCCCATGTTGATTTACAAGCGCGTCAGGATGCTCGAAATGCTTAAAAGAGGCGCTCCACCGAATACATTGTTCGGTTGCTCGAAAAATGGGTGGATAACATCCGAACTGTTTGTGCAATGGCTGCAGCATTTTATAAAATGCACTAAACTGGAAAAGAGCGACCAAAAACAAATACTGCTGCTGCTGGATGGTCACAGCACGCACACGAAAAATCTGGAAGCCATTGAATTGGCCCGTGATTATGGTATAGTCATGCTGTCTTTTCCCGCACACACAACCCACCGCTTGCAGCCACTGGACAGATCGTTTTTCAAATCCCTGAAAAGCAACTACAATCAAGCAGCCTCGTCATGGCTGCGTTCAAACCCTGGGGCTGTGATAAAACAGGGAAATGTTGCAGAGCTGTTGGGTAAAGCGTACCCCAGATCAGTTCGTATGGACATTGCACAGAATGGGTTTAGAGCGACAGGCTTGTGGCCTAGTGACAGAAATATCTTCACAGAAGAAGACTTCATATCTTCTGTGCAAATCGATGACCAAGGACCATCTGCGGCCATAGATCCCGAGCCTCTAGCAAAATCTATAGCTACACCTGCGACGCGAGAAGCACCTGCAACGCCACCCATGTCTGGAATTTCAACGCCACTTGCAACTGATACGCGACCTGAGATTGGAATAACCCCAGCGATGGATAGGCCTACGTCATCTGCGTCTGAAATGACACCTCGGAGTGGTACTCCACCTGTGACTACAAAGCCTCCTGTGGCAAGGGCACCTACTACTGCTGCAAAATCACCCATGAGAGAATCTCCTCAACCAGGCTCTTCAAGGACTGATGACCCTACAAATAAAAAGCAAATAATGACTTGCTTGAATATAATATCTCCTATACCGAGCTTAACTAAAGTTGACCAAAAAATGAGGAAAGGAACCAATAAGACCGTGGAATTGACTTCGTCCCCCTACAAAACGGAAATTGAAACCAAAGAAAAGACTAAGAAACTGAAGAGACCTATATTAAATTTGAAAAACATTAAGAAAGAAAAAGGAACACAAGTCACTAATAAAAAAAGAAAGATAGACAGGAAATCTAACAAAGATAAGAAACTAGACGCTAAAGAAAATTGGTTGTGCAAACTATGTAACGAAGATCGCGAAGAAAATATGACCCAATGTATTAAATGCAAAGGATGGGTACATGATTTATGTGCAGATCTCGAAATTAAAACTAAAAATTACATTTGTGATATTTGCATTTAAAAAAATGATAGTTTTATTTCCTAAAGGTACTCATTATTACGAAATGAAACTAACGTTTTTTTATTATTATTATTATAAGTAAGACTGAAATTGATCTCGTAGCATATAAGTCTACGCAGTTTTTTAATTGTCCTTAGAATTCTAGTTGGAAAGATATATGTTTACTCTAAGTACGACTTAGGCCATGGGTGGTACGATTAAGGCAACCGGTTGCCTAAGTCGTACCGAAGGAAGGTTTTTGTAAAACCTATAAAAAACATTTTTTTAAACGATTTTTATATGTCTTATTAGTCTTTGTTGATTAGTTAATAAATGAAGAATTTATATATGCAAAGATTTTTCTTTTATTTATATTACCATAGAAATTATAGCTATTTTCCTTGAACTGGTACGACTAAGGCGACCTTACCCTACTTACGTATAAGACCCAATCTTTCGGACTGTGTGCGTTGGTCCCGCACACGTAGAGTCGGGAGCCATCGCCCATTGGTTGAATCACACGAACATGGTTTCGGCAATCAAAGTGCTGTGAAAAAGAAAACAAATTAGGAATTTGTGTATCCAATAAATAATCTTATAAAAGAGACATTTAGACATGCGATTAGTGAGCATTAAGTTTTAATTAACTCAATGAAAATTGTTAAAATTCATCCCCTAAACTTTTTCATACAAAAGTAGTCTCTAAACATTGGAAATAAGGTCTATAATGTAGTTAGTGGAGTGGTCATCGGTGACCGCTTGGGGATATACGGATTAATTAGCTTCCAACCGGCCTATCTGGAAGTCATTGGGGGAGGCCTATGTTCAGCAGTGGACGTCCTGTGGCTGATATGATGATGATGATGATCATAAAGTTTTAATTTCAAACACATAATAATTTTAATTTTAGGAAAGTTATTTCATGTCATCAATAAGGTAGTAGCTATTCCAAACTTACTGACGCAAATAAACAATTTAAACTAAACATCAATGAAACATGAAATCCTTCATTGTGAACATATAACAGAAATAAAGTTGAACACAAACAATTGTAACACATCAATGGGCGATGCGCCTACCTCGGGCAAAATTCATTGGAATAATAGTAATTCGAAAGTACGTGGGTGTGTATGAGTATTCACAGGCTGTGATTATGCAAATTTGCCTTCGACATAAATATTAAACGGGACATTAATATTCCGGACGACAGAAATGCATTGCTCGCTTTACCAGTTAAAACACTGCTATAATGGTCCATTTCAGTTCATTTTAGTACATTCAAGTTCTTTTTCTGTCTAAAGCTGGTTGTGGTGTTTGAATTTTATTTCGATGTTCACTATGGCGGGTCTCTTATTTAGTTAATCATATTTAAAAAATTGGTTATGATTTCAGATATACATAGCCACTGAAATATATTTGATTTCTGTATCACCAACGTTTATTGCAGAGACCAAATAAGACACATCAACATCTAATAATCTGTGTATCAACGGCCAAATAAAGTAGTCGAACTAGTCATAAATTGATTAAACATTCATTCATAAAATAACAATATGAAACAAAAGTTCCACAGAGCGAATACGAATCAAAGTGTTTATAACAGTAGATTGGTATGTGGTCTTCGTGGTCAGTCGTCAAGCTGGAAACAATTTTCTGTACGTCAGAACAAAAACTCCACATGCCAGAGGTATTCCGATTTTGCCACTCGAAAGGAGAATTTATTTAATGTTTTTATTATAGAGCGTCGGTTGTCCCTTTTAAATGATTTATTATGAAATTGTTATCTTTATTGTTGACGGCTCGCTTATTTTTATCCTATTTTTGAAAATGTTTACATGTCATGTTTAAAAGTTAAATTGCGATTCGATTGACTTAAGAAAGAAAAAGTTGTTACTTTAGTCGGTAAACTTTATTTTGATTCAATGTTATTTTCCAGAAAAATATATATTTTTTTACTCATTCAAACCAAATATGAAAATGTATCATGTATCTATGTTGTATTTTCAAAGGTAGAATAAATAACCACGAAATACAAGAGAGCATGACAGCTACGAAATTTTATTACCCTTAGGAAAAAATAAAGCATTACCCGTATAAAAAAATGGAATAAAAATGTAATGAAATGGACATACATATACTGCAGCTCTTTGTTTGATTGAGTAGGTAAGCAGCGAACAAATTGTATTACTTTCTACACACACAAAATCAGAAAACGTAGTAAAACTCAATTTGGAATAGGCACGTGTAAGTAAGCAATTAACCGAGTGCTTTGTTTGTTAATAAAAAGTTTTGCAGCGTTTCTTTGGTTCGGCCGAGCACGGTAACTTTCGAAGAGATTGTTCTAAAGTAATTATCGGATTAATATACTGTGAGCGCTCAGCCACGGTACTGACGTGAACACAAAACTGTTTTGCACTCGGAAACAATCAGAATTAAGCAAGAGAACAATCAAGCTCGCGTCTAAGTTTCTTTTAACGGCACTTAGCCGGCAGCGCTCGCATAACTCCACTCGGAACTAATGCCTTCGATTGGACCATTTCGTTAATTATTCGCCACTTTGTACGTAAGTAGATTTACGGCGGGCTTTCCTCGCGTTTTTCTACCCAAAAGGTTTTCTTCTTGTTTTTCTATAATGGTTTTTATTAGGAATTTAAGAGCGCTGATTTGCATTACCAATGCGGAACATTTTATTGCTTTTGCCACGATATTCGTACACAAAAGTCGTAATAAGCACTGGGAAATTAAAAGAAATGTATTGTAAGTGGGTTCCGTAAGCGTACGTCTGAGAAGCAGTTTGGCATTATTTATTTCGTTTTCCTTTTTAGGCTTTTTGCTGGTGGTCAAAATGTTTTTATTGCACACTAATTTGTATAAAAAGCATGCCATGAAATACGTTCTCTGTCTGGTTCGTATTTTAAGCTAATGAATAAAACGTTAGGGACTTGAATTTATGGAAAACAACTTAAGCACTAGAGGTATGGATGTAGGTCTATATCAAAAAGCTCGAGTTTCTGATTTACCTAAACCAGTGAATTCTCTTTAATAGCGTCACAAAGAGCGGTAAAGTTAAAACAACAAGGCGAGCGTCGGGCCGGTGACCGCCTTAAGGAATTTGCCGACGGCATTTTTCCAGCCTTTTTCGTGTTACGACATCGTGTTTAGAGAAAAGAAAACTCGCCGACAGCAAGAAACTTTGATTATAGTCTTCACGAGTGGCCGTTCCATTCGCGATCGAGGTGATAGACTCGGGGATATTTCTTTTTTATAGCCCCCTTTGATACTAATAAAACAAATTTACTTTTTTCTCCATCGGAAGAGTTGGAGTGGGTAGCATGTGGTCTATTGCTTTTCTTCTCACGCTATGGCGGAAGTTTGACCTTTTATTTGCGTGGTTTATGTTACCGCGATATTTTGTTGCAGTAAACTCGTGAATTTGCTTATGGCAGTTTTTGCGTCTGCCGTCGTTACGGTACACCTTTAAAAGCCACAAAGAGGGTTTACTGTTCACGGCAAGACTTTATACATTTCGTATGAGACAGCCCATTTCTGGTTGCGGGTTTTATGTCTCTCTTATTAGATATAAACGTGTCTGAAGAAGCCAACAAAGAGTTATAAATATATACGACACCATATGCAGAGTCATCGCCACTTTTATTATGAGAAAGTATAAATAAGGCTGCGGTTGTATCAGCGAAAACCGAACGTTTTAAGAGAGCGAAATATAGGAAACCACTGAAGTGGAGTGGTGGTGTTCGTATGGAGTGGGTATTATCGAATTAGTGGATGACGCACCGAGGCAAGTCGCTGTAATCGCCGTTCCCCGATCTTCGAGACAGCCACCGACCGCCGAGAAATAAAACAAATATTGCTTTTACGTTGCGATTGTAAATCAAAATTAACGGCCTTAATATAGCGCGGTAGAGCATGGCTGTAAGCCCCCCGCTATGAAATATGCTTGCCGCCCGCCGCTCACTGTTAAAAATGGGATTAACCCTTGATGGAAATAGTGCTAGTTGTAAGTAATTTAGCAAGAAATGTGGAAGACTTAATCTCATTTGTATGATACTTATGTAAGGTACTCAGTTCACACTTAATTAACTTACCTCTGATTTTCCTTTGGATACGCATTGCGCAACGTTGCTGGGTTCCAGATTTATGGAATCTCTCTGTGAACAAAAAACGTTAGTTAATTTCAGGATTCTGTTGTTCTGGTATTTGTTCAGTATTGGGCGTGCTTTTTTTATTAATACATACAAAACTGGCAATATATTTGATTGAAAGTATATTATAAATATACCTATATTAAAGATATTTTTTTATTACAAAAATATTCTACTATCAACGTATATCAATTGATAACTTACTTCACAGTGTGATGCGCTGATGTTATTCATATTCAGCCGATACAGTCGATCCCTGGAAAGAAGTAGGCATCATAAGCAAAACATAAAAGGAATGTTGTAAAACTCTTTTAACTTGGGCTATTTGAACGGAAAAGTTTACTCAATTTACTGCGGACTACAGGGGGATATGTTACAAAGTTTCGTAAAAGTTACCATAACATTTATAGAATCATTTTATGCTTCAAAATGCGGTTCTGTTATTCACCGAACGAAATTAGTTACCTTCGTGACACACACGATTGACCTATATCACCTATTTTTATTGAATCACCAACGTAAGCTGACCCTTCTGATTCCTTGGAATATCTTTACTGTGGATGTTTGTTGAGTAAAACTATGAATAACCAGAGGTCAAGCTGGTTTGGTTGATGGGTAACCGTAGCGAACCAAAGGTAAAGTTGATACGGTGGCACTCGTAAAAATAGCTATTTGATTGTATTGGAACGATTGGTTTTTGTTTTGTGCCGAGAAAATGATAGATACGTGTACATTTGAATTGAAGACCGAAATCGAATTTGACTTTCTTGTGATATGTGAAGGATAAAATGATTACAAATCATATAATTCTAGTCTATGCTCCTATATAATCATAAAGCATAAGAACTGGTATTTTGCTCCCAAGCGTTTCTAGAGGAAAATTACCAACTGATAGAATAATAGCCTTTGAATGAATTGCTTAGTGGATGAATAGATTTTTGGAATGGTAAATAATCAATAGAAGATTGATACAAACTAAGGTACCTACGTTTTGGAGAATAAGTATTTGACCCATAAATAGAAACATTTGATGAAAATATATTACGAAATATTCCATAAAATTTTTGAACGTTCTTGAAATAACGTGCGTAATTTTCCACTAATACAAATATCATTATAGTTTAAGTTATATGTAATTGGCTCAAATAGAATACTTATGTACAATTAATTTCTTATAGATACTTACATGGCTCCCACGTAAAGAGCATCTCGTTTGGAATCCACGAAGAAGGTTCGATAGTAAAGTGTGCCACAGGAGAATTCGCGTACATGATCTGGAATAATGAAAAAAACAATTTAAATATTATGAGTAAACTATTAAACATGTATTTTAATAAAGAAAATATAATTATATAACCAGTTTAATAAGCGAAAATAATGTTCTCATCTTAAAAAGTTATTCTGGTAAAAGTCACTTTGGAATGTCCATTGCCTATTCTTATGTTTGAAAAGGGTTGGAATTTTGCATAGCGAAATTTTTACATCACATTTTTTTACGACAAGAATATACTTAAGTTACATTTTAAATAGAAAAAGATCAAAGAGTAAAAAGACCTGTGTATTCAGACACGTCTCAACTATTTGATACGCACATCAAAGGTACGGTTGGCAATACTTTGTTCGTGTTTAATGTAACAAAATATATTTTATTACTTTGATTTATGACACTTACACAATTAATTATAATTATTGGGTTTTAGTTTGTGTGAGTGGTTGGTTTAAAAGAAATATGTAGGTATGTTTGGCCAAAGAAAATGTTTGGGCAAACTTAGGATTTATAAGCGCAAAAATAATAGCATTATAAACTATAGATATTTGCTGACTAAATATGACATTAATTATTTTAATTTTTCTTAAACTTCATTGAAATGTTTTATGTCATATAGAAGGTAAAAAGAAATGTAAGTGTAAATAGCTTGGCCCAAAACTTGGGAATGTGCAAGAATTTTTGCTGGGAACCGTTCGTACGTATATCATTTCAGAATATATTTTTCACGAAGCCAGCCGTCCTGTTCACCTAACTCTGCAAGTTTTGATCCTACGAACGAACACCGTCAATGGAAGCTTGTTTTGTATTTATTTTCGAATTTTGTATATATAGATATTCTTTTCGAACATAGAAATCCTGACAAAATTTTAGTGTAAATCAAATAACATACATTTTTACCTATCTGTAGAAAGTTTACGAAAAGTTAGAATTATCCCTTAATAATTATTATTTACAATTTTCTAATAGTTCACCTATGCATATATTATTAACTGCTCTTGGCTAACTGACAAAAAATGGTGTATAAAGAATCAAAGATTAAAATACATAAAAAGTGGATCGCAAAATGTAACTGCAAATATTCCGTCAACTCTACCTTTCAAAGAAACCCAATACGAACATATCGACATTAGAGAGAGGCACGACCTGATGTCTAGAGTATAATGTAAGTAGATCCATAAAGACTTGACGTTACGTACATCAGTAGAAATGTAGTTTGAATTGGAAAGGCGATGTCGCAGGGAATCGGTAGGTGCGACAGAATTCAGGAATCAGTATAGCTTGCAGACGAAACGCCTTTGGGATATGGTTTTGGAACTATTGTAACAACAATTTGCATAAAGTTTGACATGTAAGTTGGTCATCAGGCATTTATTGCTATTTAGCAGACTACAATTAGATACAAATGATACACTTAATACATAATTATAAAATACACCACATTGAACGTAAAATATTTAGTCATTTAACCTGAAAATTATTATAACGTTATAGAATACAAATTATGCTAAAATAATACAGTGAAGAAATGGTTAAAGTCAGCATTACGGACAATAAAAAGATGTTAGCTGACTATGAACAGAATGCACGTAGAGAAATTATTATGGAAGAATGAACGTTGAACAAATGTATTCCTTTTTATAGCCACGTAATACCAGACATTTCTAGAATGTCATCGCCCATTAAATGTAGTTATAGTTGTTGTAAGGTTTAAGTTTATGTCATAATACATCTTTCATAACAGCGTGTCTTATGTCTATCATATTTTGTTCTATGGTCTTTTCTAAATTATGTTTAACCTACAACACGTTTATTACACTTACACAAAGAAAGACGTAGCTACAATATAACGTTCATAGTTTCAGAAAGTATTTTCAATATGCAGATGGTCCTAAAATGTTACCCTAAGGAACACCCACTAAAAGTTTATTGTGATCCTACATAGCATTGACTGATGAAAAATGCACTAGCTTTGAATATGTGATTTTTACAGGAGACGCAATGAAAGATAGGACGACAAGCCCCGCATGGCGATGAAATATGTAGAGTTTAGTGTCGAACCTTCAGCGTCGGAGAATATTCACGTTGATCCCGACTTTCAGCACAGATGATCTACACACTAGACTTACAAAGTCCGTGCTAGAATCTACAATGTTTATGCTACAAAAGTTTTTACTACAAAGTTTATTTTATAAAATGTACTCGTTTATTTTATAGGACCCTGTATTCTGTATCGGAATCGATAATTACTTTCAAAAGCGTTATTTTTTACCGCTATTAGGTCAGTACTGATTTAAAAACAGTTTCAATATTTAGGCCAGCAGTAGATGTACAAATTATTGGCGTAGTTACAATAACTAGTCGAGGTCGTGGGTAATAAGCAAAACTATAATTAGTGCGGGCCTTACCGTATCAAGATCCTGGCTAGTTCAGCACGCGAGTTGTTTAAACGGTAACACGACAACGTACCCAGATCTGATAGTAAGAACTTGCCTTTTGTTGCTACTAGATTATTTTTTTCTTTAATTAGAACTTTATTTAATAATACGATATGGTAAATAGTTACTACATTCCTTTAATCTTTTTCGGCTTATCGAAGCAGAAGTAAAATGTTTATAGTTATTTTTTCTTGAAGTTTTGTTACGAAAGTATTGTACTTTTATTGTGGTTGAAGTTGACCAATTTTATGATCATCCAATCGCCTAATTAAACGTTAAAATGGAGTTGGTTCATTATGAAAATCCGCCATGCAAGGGTTCGCTTTAATTACTCAAGCTCTTAAAATTTTAAACAAATAAAAAACGTCGTCGTTAAAAAGTAATTTTATTAGCTTTTCATCATAATAAATTCAGATTTAATTTAAATTATTTGATTCAAACCAAATATTGTGAGCGTATTTATGCTTGGAATTATGAGTTTCATGATTTAATGCTGGAAGTTCGTAGCTGGAACGCGACTTCATTGTAGTAGGTAATTGTTTTATCGCATGAGCACTGCTACGTTGGTCAGGTGAGGGGTAGCAAAGAGGTGAAAAGAGACGGAGAGGGGTGCGACATGGTCCCTCACAGCTGGAACTCTTGGGAAGAAAGTTATAATAAACCCGCGCACGTTTCAAAGATCCTATCACACGACATTATTTTGGTCAAGGGTAGTTTGAGCAAACAACATGCTTTGTATATTATGGATATTGTAATTTGTAAGGGAAAACACCCTCGTTTCCATTCTACGTAGGTTACTGATACACTTAATGTCTTTCGTGAAAAGGTAATAGGTTAGATAAAGACGCTATTCAGAACAAAGCAGATGAATCCAATAGATGATTACACAGAGATTTCAATATTTCATATGCAAATTGTTTGTTCGTATGAAAACATACCTTTATATTTACAATCAATCAAAATAAATACCATGTAAATAACTCATACATCAGTCGTATTAAATCGTGACAATACGTAATAGGGCAGACTTTCGTACGGTAAGCAAAGCGTTCACCATCGTTTCATTTGATGGATTACATGGCGATTACGGTCGACAGGAAATCCGCGTATTTTTCATTTGGCAATTGTACGGTCTGATATCAAAATATCGTTATACACGGCACCGATTAGATTAACGGCACACAATGGCTTACATGGAAACTTTGGCCCATTAGCTTTCTGTTATACCTAATCTGTGGATTGGATTAATTCAGAACGCGCCCCGCGGGTGTTTGTTTCGTGTCGTTATCGGCCGTGTCTTTAACAGTTACATGGGCTAGGCAAAATTTAACGTTTTGACAATTATTTTTACAAGTCTTGATTGATAATTTTGTAATTATATTTAGACTTTTGTTCTTTGATTGGGACAAATTATGCGAGGCGATTTAATGAAAAGACGATGTTTTTGTATAATAATAAATCTGTAAAGCAAAAATTATTTGTTTACTTACACGACGAAGTAAACAAGTCGCAGACACACCTCTACTAATCTTGTCTTTTACGAATATTCTTCACGGCAGTGGTAACTACTAATGCCGCTGAGCCATCTACAGGGGGGAAACTAAATTAACTCGCTTATGATATGATATTTCAGTCACGATCTCACTGAATACTCAGTTACTGGCGTCGGCAAGTTGAAGTGAGTTAACAGAGTTAATCGCGACACGTGTACAGATAATGTACCGAATGAATTTTGGATACATGATGTATATTACGCGGGGAGAGGGAGCTTCCTACCAAATCTACCTATGTTAGGAATAAATGTTTGTATTTGGTTCGGTTAAGTTTAATATGCAAACGGGTCAAGGTTTGCATAATACTATAGTAAGGAATGGAAAGTTAAAGTGACTAGATTTACATAATATATGACTTTGTATAAAGAAGTTACGGTCTAACCGGTCAAAAATATGAATGGGAATGTTTATGAGGATGTATGGACAAAAATCTGTAAAGTCTGTAACTCTTCCACGCAAAAACCACTAAATAGATCTAGATACAATTTGGCACATAGAAAGATTATACGTTGGAATAAACTAACTGATTGTCTTACAATGGTATTGATAGCGATACCTAACTATTCAATATTGATTTCTTATACATTATTGGGTCCCCGCAATGGAATTATTTCAATTGAAAATGATGTCATTATTTGACAATCTCGAAGTACAAATTATAATTTTATTTTGTAGTTAAATTAGATTCATTACAGCAAGCAGCAGCAGTAGCCTGTTTCTACTATGAACCATATTTATTAATTTGATATGGTAAATAAAGTTTAAGGAGATTTAACAAGTTAATTACCTTTGTACTTTAATTTTATGTATGTGTTGTCCTTTATGTTGTATGTGTGTACATAAATAAATAAATAAAAATAATAAATATTTTTATGTTTAGTAATATTATTTTAATTAACTATACCTACTGAATATTATTTATGTTGAGTATTATTGTTGGGTCGATTTAAATAAATTGGTATAAATTATATTATAAAATCGTAAGTTATCCTTTGTCCACTTATAATGTTATATTCTTTTGTGCTACTAGAAACTATTCTATTACTAATCTACTAACCAATTGAAGATGTTGAGGATCTTTGTAGTCCTCTTGTATAGCTTGTATTACCTTATAAAGAATTTGCGAAAACAAAATGAGAATAAAGCAGTAAATTAAGTGTAGCAGACAAAATTAATCCAGCACGTAATAAGTAAGTTTTAATAGCGAAAACATAAACCAAGCAATCTTAATGGCCACTAGTCTATCCCTTTAAATTTTTAATACGTTATTAAAGTTGAAAATGTATTTAAAATATTAATAACAGTAAACCGACGGTAGAGGTCGCCAGGGCCGGACTCAGGGGCCATTAAAAGAGTGCCATAAAGTCCGTGGAGTTATCTAACACGAGTCGTAATAAAGTATTAACAGAACTTTATCTCATCTCATCCGTCGTTACGAACTTATTTTGTAGAATGAAGCCTTTTAATTATATTTTTTGTCGTGAGTTGCTCTTTATATCTTTATGTCTCACGATACCTACTAAGATACGCTTATAACATAATATAACATAACATAACATCACGCTTTTATCCCCGAAGGGGTAGGCAGGGGTGCACATTATACCACTGTATAAAGTAACACCCACTTTTCACTATTTATGTTATGAGTCCCATGTAATAGGGGGTGAGCCTATTGCCATATACCGGGCACAATTCCAGACTCCGTGCTACTACTGAGATTTTTTTAAAACCCAGTAATACTTTGCTCGACCCGGGAATCGAACCCGAGACCCCTTGCCCGGCAGTCGCACTTGCGACCACTCGGCCAACGAGGCAGTCTTTAAGATACGCTTATAATGCTCCAAATTCGTTTTACGTTCAAATATGGCGAGATTAAACGAAAGATTATAAAAAATGAGTAAGTTATTATGCTTTTACGATATTTTTATAGTCGATTTTGTGATTGACATGATAACGATAATTATTATTAAATTATAATAACGAAGACTGCCCTGTTCGCCGAATAGTCACAACTGCGACTGTCGGGCAAGGGTTCGATTCCCGGGTCAGGCAAAGTATTATTGTTTTTTTTAATTCTCAGTAGTAGCACGGATTCTGAAATTGCGTGTATAAGGCAAAAGACTATTACATGGGACTTAACGTAAATAGTGAAAAGTGGGTGTTACATTATACACTATACAGTGGCATTAAGTGCCGTAATGTGCACGTCTGCCCACCCCTTCAGAGATAAAAGGCATGATGTTATGTTGTATGTATGTTGTTATAATGTAGATCATTGTATACTAAAGTTTAAGAATAATAATGTTTTTGAAAATAAGAAAGAAAACATGTCGAAATATGTATAGAATTTTTCACAGTACCAAATCTCACTAACTGATTAGCTTTCCCAGTATTTTTCGCTTCATAACTCCACTCACTTGATTAACAGTAAACACGAAGCATACGGGAGAGATGCCATCTACAAAATCCTTTACTACTGAAATCTTTTTGTTAAAAAGGTTCGCAACTTTGGCAACAGGAAAACGACGCAAAATTGTTTTCTAAAAAAGCTAACAATATCGTAAACATTCACCGGCTATGTTGTAGGGAAAACTTCAGTAGTTTAAAAAGTGAGTATTATACGCTTTTCGCTTCAAGTATCAAAGTTGTGTGCTGTCGCCTCGTCTATTTTCTATCAAAAGATGTTAGGAATGACGAAAACTACGGGGTCGCATTGTTCAATAAAATAAAGGCTTTAAAATTTTTAGAGGCAAGAAAAATTCCGTCATTGTAATCCTTTTACCTTTCGTCGTAGACACGAAAAGGCTCTCCCGATGGTGCGGACTAATTCCGAATGCACCTCCAATCGTAAAAGAAGTCGTAAAGAAGCGAGTCTCCCCTCGAACCGATGCACGGGAATCAGGGAAAAATAGTTGATTTCTTATTGGTTTCCACCCAGACTCAGATTGAAAATTCGCCATAAAGACATTGGGACACGCCTGGCCGGATTAAAGGGAGAAACTAATAAAGAAAACTTTTGCGACACCGTATTTTTACCAAACGCTCACCTAAAACTTCTTAGCCTTTATTAGGTTCACGTTGGTAATTTAGAAAACGTTCTGCGGTGTTACTGGCACTCTTTCCTAAAACTGCTATAAAGCGGATATCTAGTTTCTGTTATAGCTCTGTAGAGTTGATTAAGGTTTTTTCAATCTACGCGAATTTAATATAAGCGTTTTATTTTTAAAGAAAACGTAGTCGCTCTCAGGAACGGTTATTTAAAAATGCATTTTAATGTTAGCTGGTTTTAGTGTGCATACATATATCAGATAGCTTTTAGAGTGTGATAAAAATGAATTCGCAGTCGAGAGCAGCAAAAATTATGAAATACGGCGGCGCGACGACACATAGAACGAAGTAGTGACACGAGAGTCGAGATAATAAAGACAAAACACGGCAATAAACATGTTCTGAACACATGTCAGCGCCTCGAATAGGAAACAGGGTAATGTGTTTTTCATTTACATAAATTATCACATGGTAAAACGACGTTTTGAATCAGCTAGCTTGCAGAGCTGGTATTACCGCCATTTCTTGGTTATTTTCACAAAACATGACCGTTGGTTTTGATTATTTTAATGTCAGAATTAAGCGAAAGCCCTTAATTGAATGTAATTGGCAACATAATACTCCCAACACCCTCGACAAATGGGAAATAATATTTAAGCTTATTGTGTAATAAAAAAAACAACTCTTTTACTCTTTCTCGACGCGGAAGTAGTAAATTCGCCACCATGCGGTGAGTACATAATTTCACACACGCCTCGACTCATCGTTCGGCGAAATATTAAGGTGTATAAAATTTTATTAGTAACATTACCCCCTAGACTGTTCTCTCTATAAACATTTTGTGTCGCGTCTCCCCCTCGCGCTGAATGCGGCGCAACTTTCGCCTTTGCCTTACTCTCTCTAATGCCACATTTGTGTCTTAATAACAAATGGTATTATGTTACGAACATTCGTATTGTTTGATTTTCAATCTCTTGAGATTGTAGATTTCCTTTGCTTCGCTAATGGCCCGTGTCGAAGAAATCGAACATTTGAAACACTATATCCGAAGCTTGAGTTTTATTGCGTATTATTTAAACTGTTTATTGATTATTGAGCTCCACGTTATGGAACGTCGAGCCCGATTCATTTTTAATATCTTTCTGCTTTGTATGCTGAACTGAAAAAAGTTATTGCATTATGAAGTCAAATGAGATGTTTATTTTCATTGCACTCGATGAAAGCGGCTGTTTAAACAAATTGGCACGAAAGTATTTGCTTTTCTGCGAGCTACGTATTTTGTTATTGTCTACAATTCGAGTACAAATTGCAGATTGTGTGAAATTCAAAGTTTAATTTGAGAAGATTAATGATGCTGTGAGTAAGTTCATAATGTTGTAACGCGAGAGCAGAGAACGGGCCGGGTTGATAGAATCGCGTGCGGTAATCGTCGCCAATCTTGGTGGAGCACGCGCACCGTCCCTACTTTATCTCGGCATTTCGTCGCGGCATCACGCCGTTTATTGATATCACCGGTGTACTCTATAGGCGTACAGATATTGCTACCTGTTTGTCTTGCATCTCCTATATTGACTATCACGGCAGCTTTGTTGGGAATACTTTTTTCTTATTGGCTTTCCGTAAGAATTCATTGGAACGGGACGCGCTCGGATACAACTATTGGTTTTATTGTCGTTTGAACGAATAGGGGTTCCCTCCAATATGTCAGCCTGAATCGGTTTATTTTCATACGCCACTGATTTGTGTCACAGAAACAGACGTATACCAGGAGAATTAAGTTCCTAAGAGGAAATATGCTATTTCGAAATCTTTTACAACCAATCAGATAGGTATAAGGTTCTCATTTATTTATTCCCTAAAGTTGTTTGCTTGTAATTTGCTAAACTCGGTTTATATACAGAGAAAATGTTTTCGAGGAATACGGAGCTGTCGAAAAATAATTTACATAAAATCTTAAGCAAACGCAGTGAATTGGGTAAACTTCAATCATAGGATACCGACGTCTTCGCCATCAACCGAACGTTTGAGAGACTTTAAAAATAATACAATTTCGGAAAAATACACAAGTTCAATTTAATCGTGCTCATTTGTCATCTGTTGGTGCATACGGACACGGTGTAGTACAATCCAGGTGCCAAACCACAAAAAGAGATTTATCGAAAAATAAATGTTTTAATATTAAACGATAGCCCCTATAAGGGTTTCAGGTAAATCTTTGCACCTTTGCTACGCAGAAGATACGCGCGGTTCGCAAGAAATATTCGGGGCCATCCACTGCGTGGAATCCTATTGCAATTTATGCTCATTGAACTGGAAAAAGTATATGGGGAGGCTAAGGTCGGCGTCGATTCTTTTATTGCCACATGAAATCAATAAGAAGCGTGACGCGGCAACTGTTTTCAAAGACTATTCCATGTAATAAAAGTCATAAAATCATACTCACGTTTGGTCGCGTGATCTGTACTACTAGGGCTCGCATAAATCATGACTTATTGTGTCTCTAGCGAACGGATTCAATAGAGTCAGGCACCACCGCCGTACCAAGTATAAACAATTATTCTGAATATATTATTGAAGCATCACTTCGATGCTGTGCAATAAGTCAGAGGTCCTCTAGGGAGGTCCTGGCCACCACTCCTACATGGGCGTAATTGAAAATTGAAATTTGTTTAGGGCTGTGCCGGACTCGTAATTTGATTTAGGCGACGGTTCGCGCGCAATCGGCAAGCAATAACAATAAATATAACCGCTAGAGGTGAATCTCTGCGTTCAATTCCACGTTCAGTTGTTGCGATTTTGTGTCTACATTGAATTGGTACGCGGGTGTCACGTAGGGGAATTAATTTTGTAAAGAGCCCTGCTCGAGTGTGAAGAAACCGCCGCATGAATTATTTCTGGTTCACTTGTTTCTTGCACACACCTGATGAGGTTCACAAATGTACCTACCTAACTAAGTGAAACCTTTCAAAATATTCTAATCAAGCGCACGAGAATTTTCACGCTGTGTAATGTAAATTTTCAGTAGTAAAAATGGGTTATGCGACGATTTTTTTTTCCTGAAATACATTACTTAATTTATTTTCCCGAGCCGTACAATTTAAATAAAAAGGGTGTAGAAGTTACCCCATGCCCGCTGGTAAACTATTTATTCGCCGGAGGCAATGTAAGGCATCTCAGGTGAGATAAACAAGAACACGTCCTCTAATAAATCGAAGGCTGTATACCTCCCCAACATTACAGCCTCATGTCTTGGGAGTCATTCTTCTACGAAGACAGCCCAAAGAGCACATAACTCTACCGAATATAATGCATCCCACACCAAGCTATAAAGTGCATGCTTCTACGGCATAAATTTATATGCTACTACTAGTACATAAAGGTATTTGGTATCAAGCCGGCCTTCCTATGTTAGTTTTAAATAATTGAACCTGCAATTACCAAGTGCGCCCCAGGTATTGGAACACTCTAGTTACATTATTTACCAGTTTTTCTATCGACTGCGGTTGAGGATGAAAGTTTTTGGGTTCAATTTATTAGGCACATGGTAATAACAATATTGTTTTAGCACTTTAAGGCAGTATTTATTAAATCACATCTGGTACTGACATTTTGAATGTAAATAATAATACTTATTATATAATTTTAGAACAGTGACAATCGAGTGATCTGTCGCGAGTCGCTCCCACACTATTTTCGTCCCACACACAATGTTAGACTTTGAATACGGATTCCCTTGTCGAACGTTACCCAGCCGTGTGGCGCGCTTTGACAGAAACAAAAGTGCGCGCACGTGAACACCCCATATTGGCAATATCCAAGAAATTCGCCAATACTACAGAGATATACTAGCATTATTAGCTAGGGGTTGCTTAGTTCTAAGGCCCCCTCGCTATCACTCACCTATCCGTATCAGTGGCTAGGGGGGCTCTGTGCCTCCACACGACTAATCACAGAGGATGTGGCATAGACGCGCTATGCATATTTATTATTGCCTCCGACGAATTCTCACTGTTTCGTTTCGATACGAGCGAAGCGTGGATGTTTTTCATTTGCTCCATTTATTTATTTAGCGAAGGCCCCCAGGTACACGTAAGGGCTTAATGTTTGATGAGCTCAGATTCTACGTCCTTAATTTCAATAAGCATCTACTTCGTATCCGACCGGAGTTCGATCACGTCCTGTGGTTGTTTGTTTTCCACACGAGATAAGTAAATTAAATTCAGGTCGATTAATCGATATAATGAATGGTAGGTACCGTGAGTACTGTGTAGTTTGAACATTTCTCGATATTCGGAAAATCATCCAGGTATTAGTGAACGTGTTCGTAATAGCAATGCTTGCTAATGAATTATGTAGCCGAAATCGGAAAATTTACAGGGCTGCGAGCGAATATGAGCGATATTACGACCGCAACAAACAATTAGCGTCCGAGCGAGCCGAGCGAGCACCGGCTTATAAAACACGGTTACACACCCTGTAGTAATTAAAACTTCTCTAGCGAAAAGAAAATTCAATAAAATTAATTATCTCCGCTATTGTTTACATTGTGACGTGTGAGAAGAATATAATTAAGACAAAAAAGTGTAAGGTATCTATATTATTTAGAGTTGCCCTCGAATTAAATTCCTGACGAATGTTAATGTTTAACCAGGGAATTCTTGTACAGTTTAATAGGGGAGGTCGGGTTAATTAAATGGGCTGGGGGTTCATTTTCATAAAATTATTTGATCTTAGCCCAACACGAGGCAATTGGTCGCGATACATTTGCTGGGATCGCAGACTTTAATTTAATTTTTGCGTTCTGAAGATTTTAGTGATGCCGAGAACTGAAACCATCGTTCGACTTTATTCGTTGGCAAACTACATAAATACAACTTTATTGCTGTCTGTCTGACTCTACTTTTGACTTGGCGGGCGGTTCAGCAAATTGACTAAAGTGCGGTTTCGTGTTGAAGTAATAAACCTCTTTTATTATGCAGCGTTTACATCGCGCTGCGTCTCATTATAATTGAATATGAATGTTCTTCATAGTTTATGGTATGTCACGTCTTTCATATTGTTTTATACGTCTTACTTAATAACATTATCTACTATTCTCAAAATGTGCTTATAAAGTAATGGAAATAACCAAAAGGAAACGTCCAAAATTTTAATCGGGCACAACACTGTTGCCAGATGTTGACACTGAGGGGCAACTGTTATATTGCCGCGATAAAATAATATGACTGTTAGCATTTCTTAAGCAAACATCGAAGATTTATAATCGTGGAGTGCATACGACAGCCTGCATAATTTAATTACTCGCTCACACCCTTGATTAAAATTTTGCAATAACGCATTAGCGCAGTAAGACGCCGAAGGGCGTAGGGCAAGGAAATTAAACGGTCCATAATAATTCCGTTACGCCAGAACCATGATTAAAATCTTACAATTAATTAGGAAAAGTTTGGCATCCGTATGGGGGATGGCAGAAGACATTAATCGCAGGTTTTACCGCGCCTGTGGGCGAAAAACAGTGTGATAACGACATGTTAAAAACTTTTGGTTTCCTTGATTGTACAGTACCTATAAGTTACGATTGGATGTAACCCAGAAAAAATGCTCAACATCTTAAATCATTATACGTATCTAAGCACATAAAGATTTCGAACAATCCAAGTGAGTACGTCTATAGTTCATGCTTAAATTTAAATAAGTTTCAGTATATTTAACTGTGTAGTAGTGTACTACTGACTCAACTAAAGCATCAATTAGCATACACATGACTGATGCACATCTAGCAATAAAACATCCAAGTCAATCTTCTGTCCTACCCACCTAAGGATTGTAGCAGACATATTTAGCATAAGTGAATTTGATACGATACATTCTTACCCTTATCACGACGTGAAAGGAATCATGCAATATTTATATGTTTGGGAAGTGCTTAAGGAAATAGGGTAAACGCGTAACAAACGTTAATCAGGAATAAGTGTTCGATAACGTTAACGATACGTGGGTAAACAAAGCCAAGATAATATGACCGCAGAGCATTACACGCAAGCGTACGGGAGTATCTAATAAAACATTCAAACGCCAAAACGGGAAAACACAAAATCAGATTGTCTCAAAATCACACGAGTGACAGCGTTACGTGGCGGGCTTCGCATTTATAATTCATAGTGTTCTCCGGGATCTGGATACGGGAATACTTTCCCCTCGTACTGAACTAACTTATGGCAATCTATTCTTGTTGAATCGAAACTGCCTACTATTGTTTAGACGCCGCTCCGGTGAGGTCGGAAATATCTTCGTGTGAATAAAATAGTGTTACCTGAATCTTTCATTTGATGTTTTCGCGTCTTTCAATGTTCCTCTGAAGTGGCTTAACCTGTTCTATTCTTCTTTTAGGAACGAGTAAGTCGTATATCTCAATAGTTATTTCTATATTACTTTAATGTCCTAACTATTTTTGTAGCCGGATATACTTTGAACCGCTAATGTCAGGAAAGGTCAGACCTCAATTGTAACAGGCATTTTCCTTTTGGCTTTTTTTGTTATTGTTCGAGATAAGAATCGTATTCGGTAAATGGTGATAAGCTCGCCGTATCAGATTAGAGTGTAATACGTACTGTAATCAGTGAACACAGTGTACAATGGCATTACTGTTTAGTAGTAATTAAAATAACATTTATTTTTACATATCTACTTTTAGAGCTTTGGTTCTTTTTAGATGCTAATGTAATTTTAATAGCCCATCTGACTGAACAATACTTATTTTGTAAATTGTCTGTATTAAAATGATACTTTGTTGCGCGTTACTTTATTGTTAAATATTAATAGTGATTGAGCTTGGAATCTTGGAATTTTTTTTCTTTCTTTTTTCTTTTATTAATATTTTTGGTTGGATCGAATACATATAGATAGACAAAGTGTTTCAAGAAATATCCGGCCGGTCTGTGTGTATCAACTATTACCGTATTTTTCTTTAATCGTTTGTCTCTTACTTACAATAGTTAGGTATGCTTCATAACAAGGGCATTTAAATGGCAGTAGTTGTGTCACAGTACAATAGCTATAAATTACTATTGTCTAGAATGGATAATTCTAATTAATTTTAGGCCACTACACTATAATTCAACCAATTACCGCCAGGAATGGATTCATGACAACGTGCTTCAGACTAGTATCTCCAATTGTTCTCAATTCACGTGAACATCCAATTTTAATCTTTATTAATAAGCTGTAGATGGACGAGTTTTGTATGAATTTATGTTTAATGGGGATTTATGAAATAACAATATTTGTTGTATAATTTCTGAATGTTTGCCTAAGCAACATAAGTATTGTATGTAGTGGGGACTAATATTGTTAAATTGAACTGTCGTACTTGCCTACACCATTTCTCGAGATTTATCAGGCATACTCCAGTAATAATTTAAACTTGCCATCCTGATGAACTTATAATTTACATTACTTTTATCACACGTTGGTTGCTGAGAATATATCTTTTGGTGATATTAATATAGCTACATAAAATGGCCTTTACAAGCTTAGCTTAACAAAATAAATTTTCGTAATTTAATCCAAGGTTTACAAGGGGTTTCATAACAATGAATTACCAGATTAATTAGGACATAAATCTAATTCTATTAAAACCAACCCAAACATAGATTTAAATTTTATGACCCCCAGTACATCCTAAAATAACATAATGTCCCACACTAGGAGTGCAGATTTCTAATAAAAGGTGACTTTAATTATGGTTGGCCCGAACCGAAATTGTACTGCACCATAACATTTCCCATGAGTCGAGGACATTTATCGGCGAATGGTCGAGGATAAAACAATAAAGAATGGTTAACTGCGTTTTAATGTGAACAAGAACACGGCCGGACAATGGCCACCGATTGGGGCGCGAGCGGTGGTCACTACAAAATCGTCGCGTTATTCCTATAGGGATGTAGACGTGGTGATATCGAATTTTTTTTGTGAAATAATCTTAATATTATAATTTTGAATAGATTTTATTTTTTAATAAATTAGGTAATTAATCATTTGTTAATTTTTTTGATATGTATTATTATGTATAATCGATTATTATTAAAATATATAAAAATAAGATTATAGGTGTTTACAAAATATATCTAAAATATTATTATTCAATTTTAAACTTTTCCAATTTCATGAAGTTATAAATTTATCTTCAAAAAACCGTTTTCCAATGCATGACATAATCAGATAAAGGTATTGCATAAAAATACAGTTTAAAAAAAACGGGCTCTCTAAATTACTTATATCGATACGCGCATAAAAAATCGTACAACACTATTTCGAGTGTAGGTAAGTAATAAACGTGCCCGCATAAACCTTTGAATTGCTGACCACGGTATCGAACCTATGCGGCCTTTGTCTGTGTCCGGCCGCAAATTGTTTAAGAAATAAAATAAAATCTAATTTACCGCCTTGCTACGTTTATACGAAACGTTTTACGAGTGCCGCTGACTAGAGTGTATTGTTTATTTTCAATACTTTGAGTTTTTATTTGCTTCACCCTAATACGATTAAGGCTATAAACTGAAGAGAAATAAAACTTATCCTCGTTTCGGTACTTGACTTTCCAATACATTGTACGAATTAAAACAAGGGAACGTATTTTAAAAAATATACTTTTTCTTAAAACTAACATAAAGTCTGGAAAACTAAAAGGACGATCCCTGAAAATTTATGAATACTAAAGCTACCCTCTGTCAGGAGACGGAATAAAGTAAGATGTATTGAGGCAAACCAAACGCACTCAACATACTGAACGTATATCTCTTATTTATGTTCATTGCATTCGTACCACTCAGATGGACAATAGAAATTGTGAACATATTTGCAGATAATACAGTTACCGTGACTAGAGGGACCGAGCCACAGTGTTCATACAAACAGAAAAGTGTCCCCAGGCAAGCTGCAAAATGTCCCGAAAATACATTAGTCGCATTAGAAACACCATTAAGGGTCGGGCAGGCCGATAACAATTAGGGTGGATCTGGGATCTTAAGGGGAATTAACAGCGCATAGCGCGTTAGCACTGCTTTAAAGAATACTCTCCCGGTACTTTGTGGTATTGTACTTCAATTAAGCAAAGCATTATGTAAGGATTACCTATAAAGTGCACAATAAAATCAGATATGCATGCAAAACGCTGAACCTTATCACATTCATTACAAGAATGAAGAAAGCAAACATGAGAAAAACAAATCATAATCATCATAAAAGGTAGATTCATTCATACTAAAGTGAAAAACATAAAAGGTATAAAAAACGAGACATCAACAGCGGCAAGACGTAAAGAAGACGCCGAATTTTTTTCTAACCGCGACTCGACTTTTACAATATGCATAACTTGTTGAGAGAGTAATCAAAAGACGATATAAAGTGAAGAGGACACGGCGAAAGGCTAAAAATGTAAACCCTCTCTTAGATTTCCTTGAGGCGAGAACCACGACCCCTCTAGAGAAACTTCCCGTAAGATGGGAAAAATTACCCGGCACGGGAAAACTTTTTTCGATTTGAATTATGATTCCTTATTTTATGCTTCGTCCTCTCGCTAAGTTTGTCCTTACATTGAAGCAAGCCCATTCATTGTCAGAAAACGAATACTAATAACGGCAACGGCAATATAATTATTGTACGCTAGACAAAGCAAGAAAATAATTAGTTTATTTTTCATTATTATTCGAGCTCAAAGAAAAACTCTCACAATCCAGAAAACTACGAGATAGTTAAGTATACAGTTTTATAAAAAAACATCGCATTTAATTATAGAAGGTTGTTGTCAATTGAATTACTGTTTTTTTGTTTTCAAAAAGGAATGCTAGTCGACTGACAATTTTCTTAGAATAAAACTTAGGAGAGAGTCACCGAAGGATTATTACTTTGAAAGAGGCTTTGACTTTCAACTTTCTAAAGAGTTTGTTGAATAAGTTTTCTGTATTACCCTGGGTAATATAATTTGTCAGGCGCTAAGGCGACCCGAGAGATTCTTATTTTGTTGATGCAAGAAATAATAAATCATCAAAGTGTTAATAATCTCATTATGGATTCTTTACAAGTACGGTTTGTTTTTAATTCTTAAAAGAAAATTCAAAATATTTAAATTCAAAATTATTCAATGACGCCTTTGTAAATACTGATTTGGAAATTCCAGTGTCTGGTTTAGTAAAAGAAGAGGTATAATTTTCTCTTTTTTGCGTTAGATATTATGTAAAGTGTCTTTTGGCAATAAAAGGTTGTACCACGATGTGTTTAGTTTACATAAGTAGTGTATAATGTGGCGTGGGCCGTAGGCGCGAGTTCTGTCTGGTTGAGGAAATATGTAAACTTTTAAATTGTATTTGCATTTCATACAAGCCGGGAAATATTGGCTTCGTGCTTGTGGACCACCACAAAGACTCATGCTAGATCCGCGGGGGATACAACGCCTCAGGGCTGTGTTCGTCTGTTAACTAGATACCTGATATGAAACTTATAAATATGGTTGACTATACCTCTATGTTACGATGAAGTTTGAAGGATCTAATTCAGGATTGTATGATCACTTTGAGGTAAGTTTTCAAAGAGTTCATAGACTTTTATTTTACAATTTTAATAAACTGCTCTTGGTTTCTAGCATTGGTTACACTTGGACTTTAACCTACCATTCTAAACGCCTGTATTAAATGCATTAAAGTCTTACCAGAGTGTCCAAAATACTTAGTTGTAAACTACAAACAATAAATCTTTGAAGTAAATTCCCAGAATGTCCATATTTCAACAATAAAGCATTCCAAACTCTCGATATAGGCCGACACAAATAAATTTTGAACTATAAACAAGCTTTGTTCCCAAATTTTCGAATAAATCTTGGCGGACTAATTTCCTACCTTTTAGATAAGCATTAAATTCTGTACTTCGAAAGGCTTTTATTCAATATTAATTGTTGTGAAATTACCTGGGGGTCCAGGACTGAGTTTTGACCTTTGGTTTTGCCCTTTTGCTGACCATAAACGTCGTGGAACAATAAACGACTAAGGAGTGACCCTATCCGAGTACCCTTACTAAGTTCTTGGCCCCGGTCACCCTCGATGTCCACGACCACCCCTGTCAAAGGCCAGCCTGCAGCCCCCAGGGAAATTATTGTCGGGATTTAAAGGGCATTGCTTACGTGAAAGTATAAAAAAACGGTATACTTATAATAGAAAGTTTTTGTTGCAATAAGTTTTATCAGAATCGGTCACGTGACCAATACCAGCGATCGACGTTTTATTGACAACTCTATTAGCGCGAAGGCAACTCATGTGTTTAGTATAGAAGATTAGAGGGCTTATGTTAGTTATTACCAAGTGATATTAATCGTACTATATAATGTCGATAAAGTTTGTTAAGGTGTTTTCAACGCTCAAAATTATAGGTAACGTTGCAAGACTTAATGTTAGGTAATAAAGTATAGTACATCATAATGTTAGGGTACACAAAAAAGATTGACCAATTATTTTAACCTGCTCATAAAAGTAAGCAGTAAGTAAGCACGTATGTGAGAACAACAATGTGAACAAAGTGCATTTGAATTATGTAAAAATTTCTGCACAGGAATGGCAAGGAGGGAAAACTTAATTTGGCTTTTTAAAAGAACCAGCGTCACGTCACGTCCTGTTTCCCTAAAATGTACATGTTTACATTTTTAGTCCCCTTTGTTTAAACATATTTCACCCTGCTCTACATGCATCCACTCTATCAATAATTTGTTTCACCCCAAAATGTAAAAAAAAATGTCTTGACAGCTTAAGATTCGCGAAAAACTTTGCATCAAACAATATTTACACGGACAAGATAAATTCGTCAATCAGGATCAAACAAACGCCCTTACGTGTTCATGTATCTTCAAAAGTGTGCATCCCCATCGAAAAGTTTTCCTAAATCATTGTCAGTTCCAATAAAATAAGTAAAATTAAATAAACAACCCTCCGCAAGATAAAAGGTCTAGACGTCGACTTAGACCGCACTTTTGATGGTGTCGTATTTTAAAAAGTTAAGGGAAAGTTGACACTTGGACGAATTTAACCTACCATTGTATTAATTATTCAGGGTGGTGCTTTCGTGTTTTAAGGTGCGCTTGCAAGGAGGGTAAGGGTAATTTGTTTTTAGAAAAAAAAATGTAAAGAAAAGAATTTTAGGGAACTTACACCGAAGCCCGACGCTCGAACAATAGGCGGAGCGGGAGAAAAGTTTAATAAAATTGTTTTGGAATGCAGCGCGGAAGGAGATAAGTTCCGCCTAGTGGATGTTCTATCGATTGTAGGGTTTATAAAGTTAACTTAATGTTGAATTTAAATACGTGCTTTCATTCCTTCCTTACTTTTTGTTTAAAAGATAAGATTTAAAATAAAGTATACAGTATCATGTGCCATAGGAAGTTAATGAATGCGAGTGCGACGCAGTGACAGAAAATCCAATAATCTAAGCAAAATAAACAGAAACAAGAGTTTAAAGATTATAAACTAGAAAGTGCAAATAATTCACTAGTCACAAGAGTTCACATGCTAGGAGGATATTAAAATGAAAATTGCTTTCTTATTTCAAACGGAATAGTAAATATATCAAACATAATTAAGCGTACAACTGTGACTGCACGGCATGGTGTGTACACAAAAGAATATTCCTACACCAAACTCATTTGTAGATAGACGAGGGAGGCTTACCGTCCCACCCGGAATACTTTAACTTTTCAATTGTAACTTTTGATGGGTTTTCGAACGTAATAATAATCGCTGTATCGTCGTGATGGGGCGCGCGAATCAACTAACTGTACATACAAAAGAATGCCAATTTTATGTGGAAAATTGAGTTACATCTCGGCCGTATTATTCATCTCCATCCCTAAGTTTGTTGCATTTTTATTGCCACTATCTACAATTTCAAATATTGAATATAAAATAGATGAGTGGGTGCATTAGTCTTTTAGTATGAAACAAAAGCGTTGATTGGATTTCAAAACGTGTTTTCGGAGTTGTTACAATTTATGTTAAATTTGAAACTTTCTGACCTCCTTTGTATCGAAGTAGGTCTGCTAATATCGAAATACATTTTTCAAATAAAATGAAAATAGGTTCTCGTTACCATTAATTCTGGAGCGGAGACAAGCCGGTAATATTCAATTCTTAGTCACACATTTCATTGTAGATAAAACTCATGAATCAGGTGTCCATATGTAAAAGCGAAAGATGGTTTCTTCCAAAAAATCTACTCGAAGGCGAGACGCGAGTCGAATTTCCTGCCTGATATGAATCTTCCCTACTCGCTTTAAGGTGATGTATTTTCCTATTTCTTCCCCTCCCTTGATAGGTTATGTCCCACGTGACAACAAGGTGCTACTCCTGCGAATGAAGGGCGAGACGACGCAATACGACCCTATAATTTGTAGTCTTTAAAAATATTTTATTTTAAAATAATTTATCGACCAAATTATTTCATCACCTTTATTTTTTATCTGGTACTTAATAATATTTTTTTCTCATGTTTTCATAATGAAATATAGATAGCAATGTCATATTTTTCGCTTCATCGAAGTAGTACGTACAGTCCCGATTTGTTCCTCTTTGAGACGTCTCCCGCCTATTTCATAGGGACCCTTCGTTAAATTGATTTTCAATTTGTTTGAAATGTGGTCCGCGGTGCACTGGGCAATAAGGAGGCGGAATAGCGGAAAATTATTTCACTGAACTTACTCCTGATGAGATTTCAACTGAATTAGGTGATTGTAGATGGGGATAGGAAAACATAAATTTAATATTCCATATTTTATTATGGGAAAAACAAATCATAGAATGTTATTGAGTATTGACTGCATGAAATACTGTTGCTAAAGTTTGAAGAAGTCTATTTGAGAGATAATAATGGGAAAGGTCAATGCACTATAGGACCTCACTAATAATTCTCAAACGAACAAAAGTGATTACACGTATCTAACCCTGAGCTACTGTTTATCTGACAAAAGCAAGTTCAAAAATATTAATCACAGAATCTCACGGAGACAATAATAAATTTCTATTAACTTCTTGTGATGTTACTTTCATTTTATTGTCAAGTGATAGGGATTAATTCGTCTGACTTATAACTGCAATACATTTGCTGTCTTTTGTTGACGGGGGGAGTATAAAATAAAGCTTTCTTGAGATTATATTAATACGAGAAGGGGCCCGATCAAAATGATCTGGGTCTGGTTAGATGTAAGCCGTCTAAGTGGAGAGCCGGATGGGTGATACTTGCCCTGACATTTGAGACTAAGACTGTACAGTGTACATACATATGTAATTATATATGTATGTGTGAAGCATTGTGTTTTGAAGTTATACTGTGTACTGTGAAGGTTGGTCTGTTGCAAAGTGACACCCTGGCTTACATAGGTGAGATGACAATAAACTTCATACATTACTATAATAGGTGATTTGTTAAAAATCTCGTGATGTTCAGGCAGATAAAACTTCTAATATGCGCCATTCCAATTTAGCAGAATTACTCAAATGCTAGTTGGTTAACTAGCTAATAAAAACTTGATATTGGTTTGAACATCAAAAAGCCAAAATCTCCAAACATTTAAGATAACAATAAAATCAAAGTCTCTTTGTTTGCTCACAATACAATGACATACATAGAATGACAAGCAAAACAGTTCGAAGACGCCCCATGACGTCTAAGGGATGGCAAGGTGGCCTGATTAATTTCGAATGATATTTGATATGTTCATCTGACGGGCAATAATAGGGGAGACCCTGACAAATGAGTAGATTTTCATGTCTTAGGGTCGATGGAGTCGCGATTAACCGTCTTCGGGATTAAATTGCACCGGATTTGATTTTCTGATCGACGGCTACCGGTTTCATGGGAGAACAAAAACCAATAAGTGATCATACTAGAAGTGGTATGGAACTTATAACACCACAGTACTTAATTCATTTATTTTTATTTAATATTTATTATTAGCCTACACCATTATTTAAAACAGCTAACTCATTGTAGTAAATAAAATATATCTATAAATAAAACTATAAAGTATTAAACCAAAACTTTAAGAAAAGTCTCTTTGATAGGGGATCAACATTTAATTACCCATGCTGCTGTTTATAAGTCTTCAGTTTCGTTAAGATTATTAAGTTGTATATTACTTATTTATTCGTATAGAACAGATGCAACGAAGTGGGTCCCATTGTTCCCCTTGCGGATAAGTCTCTTGGCTTCTTGTAATTTAACATTTTAGTTGGAAAGCGCGCTTGTCTCCTCGCCATCTTTTGTCGTTTCGTCGGAACATCTTTATGAATATCTTATTATGAACCTAAATTGAGAAGAAGCTTACCTAGTCCTTATTTGCGTAGCAGCAATTTTTACTCGGATTTACTCAGCCATTCGCAAACAATTTTAATTGGGTTTTTGTACCTCTGCAAACTTGTTTCGTCCGCAAAAATTAAAATTTCACAAAATGTATTTTAACATTGTATTCCATTTTACCATCCACAACCAATTTTGCTTAAAAATTGCCGCCTTTTACATTGTGAAAATTGTGTCTCTGAGATTTCTTTATACGTGTTTACGTCTTTTATCTGAGACGTTGAATAAATTATTCATTATCAAGTTCCATAAAAAGTAAACGCATCATGGCCATAATATCTTATTCCACATAAGCACCGTGTAGTCATGGTGACTTTTGTAATGACGCTACGAGAAGGCACCATCAAAAGGCGTCATTACACCGTCTCGCGTATATTACATCATTATTCGCGCAACACGCACTCGCTCACAACTCCAACAATCTGAGATGTTGCTAATGGAAAGAACACGGGAGTTTTGATAAATTTGTGCTCGTTTTTCCCCTCGCGTCGAGAGTTTAAAAAGCTTGGATCCCCGGTGTCATGTATGATGGCACGTGAAACAGGATTGAGTGGAAATGAGCCGTTCTGATAAGAACGCTTTGTGGACTGAGTAACTGACGTGATTTTCAACTACAATGTGCATCTAATAAAATAGAACACTGAGTGAGTTACGTCTTTGAGATCTCATAAAAACACAAACATTATGCGACCTGGCTTTATTACTAAAAATTTAATTCGTAAAAAAATTTTAGTATTATGGAATCCGAATGAAAAGCAAAGTATGACCAAAAATGTCAGGAGCACGTATTTTATATTGAAACAACGGAAAAACCGCGGGCAATGGTTTGTTTACCTTGCGGCACTGTGTTGCCCGTTCGCTGCAACATTTGGTGCACCCCATGTATTCCTCGGGGCATTCCGCCCCACTCATTATCCCCGATAGTTATTACTGTCATTTTTCAACTCGTTATTTACTCTGAGGAGAGCTGATAGCACGACATTTGCTCGCAAAGACCAAGTTTAAGATTAGGGGTGAAGGATTTTCGGGCTGTGAAGGGATTTTCGCGGGCTTATACGAAAATTGAAAATAGCCCTTTAAAGCAAGGAACCCCTATGTTTGAAAGCCTGATCTTGATAGTGTATTAGAAACATTATTAAATCGTTGTATTCCTCGTTTTTAATGGTGATGAGAAGGGTTCATGGTGACATTTGTGTCATAAGCACCTTTTAACACAAGTTATCTCACTATGAATAAAACACTTTATCAACTTACCTACTACAAAAAAAAAATTAAACGTGCAATTATCGAAAAGAATCTTGTATTATTTATAAATTCCTTGCAAAATTCAAAAACGAAATTGAAACATAATATTTTTCTGAACAAGATAACAAAATAACTGTCAACTTGACAGTAAGCAACGAGAAAAGTTTCATTCTCAAGTTTTATTAAGACTTTTATTATACTTTAATTGCTGTACTCAGATTGCAGAGATCTCAGATAATGACAACGTAAAAATGTTTGGGAATATTAGAGTTTTTCAAAGTAGATGTGAGTTATTATCTTTGCGGCTTGGTGTTAAAACAACAAATTCAACATTTATTCTTAAAAAATAGAAAAGGATGATTCGAGTAAATTGCTGTAGAAAGGTGAATGGTTTGTATAAGCTGGCCTAGAATTAAGCGTATAGGAAAACCTATCTTTTGCCCTCAGTTCTTCCCTAAATATCCGATTCCCTAAAGATCCTCTATTAAAATGCTAGACTAGTTTACCTGTAACGGGACAGTTTGATGAATTTATTTATTAAATTTATTATTGAATAAGTATTTGTACAACCAATTATCAAGAACTAATCAAGATATTGCAATGCGAACAAATGTAGCCAAATAAACTCTATGATCACGTAAATCTAAAACAAAGTCTTTAGACAATGATATTGTGATTATCATTGATGACAAATTTTCTTTCAAAGTTCAAAATTCAGTGCACATTAATTATCCTTAAAAGCTTCCCCGGCTTAACTTTAACGGTGACTTCACTTTGTCAAACATCAATTTACTTTTTGACAATGATCAACGATGAAATGGACGAATACACAAAAATCTGTTCCATCACCCAATATTTTAACCGAAAAGAATTTTCATTCGTAAATTCGAAAAGTTTACGACAACAATTTCACTTGTTTGAATGGTTCGTGTCCGTCAATAGGGGAACTAATAACTATCATTAAAACAATCTCCGACGTTGATGCACGTACGTGAAATTGCAGTAACAACTAATAATTCATAGGTTCGTGACAGGAAATTCTGGAAAACTGGAAGGAAAACCGAACGTGTCTAGACATGGGAACATCAATAAGTAACGATTACGAGGTAAAAGCGCCTTATTAAACGCCACCCCAGGGCAATATGATAGGGCGAACTTTTATAAAAGGCTATTTATAATGGATTCGCGGCCACACAGGATTAGGTTTGTAAATATTTTATTGGATCCATTGTGGCCGAGTGCCGACTGATTGACAGGACAGGCCCCTCAGGGACCAGCCGCTCTATAAGAATTACTACATGTTTTAGTTTTACCGAAATGACAAATCATATACCCAATGTAGGGTTCAGTGTTGTACAAAATTTTGCAGCGACAAAAAAAATGTTCATTTCAGTTTTTCATTAAATTATTTTTATGGCAGACTTGCGTGACTTATTGCTAACGTACTCGGGCCAATAAAATTCAATATGACTAGTTTTCGTTTTGCTCAATTTAAATACACAACCATTTTGTATTTTATACGAAACCTATTGAAAAGCTTTAACAACTTTATATCCCAGATGCAAATAAAAATTAAAAATGTAGGAATTTTATAAATTTTAGAACCTAATTGTTATATTAATATCACACATATTAGTAAACGTCCAAATTCTATTTATATACCTAAATAAGTTCAGAGGAAAGTTTTATGATCACCAAACAATTAATTATAACAAAACCCCGGTGCCATATCGAAGGGCCCTCAGGTAAGGCACATGCAGCCCAGCTGTTATCCACTAGACGGGCAACTATTAACTACTTCTTAGTTGCAAAGTGCCTCTAAATTGAACACCTGAATGGCTTTCCGGGCCTTAGCGCTGAGCGGCCCTAAAATGCACGATATTAATCAACATTTAATTCCACATCGTGGGCAAAGTGAAGGCGATGCATATACGACCACCAAGGGACTCCTAGGAAATAAACCAACAGCATTAGTTCTAAAACACGACCGACCAAGGTAGCAAAATATGCAAATGAAGTAGCGACTAAAATAAAAAATTTTAATAGATTTTTAAGTGAAAATTATGAAATTTTAGGTTCTCATTTGAAACTTAGTTTATTAGGGATATTTTGTGTGGACAAATTAATGAAAGTTGATGCAATTGTTTCAGTTTAATGCAAACTTATATTTATTACTTTACTGTTGACTAATGTTGCATTATAAAGACACAATAGAGCCCATTAGGCAGAGTATTATAATTCTTCTACTAATATAATTAAGAACTACTACGTTAATAAACAAGACTTTCGTTTTAATGTCTTAGCTTTCGTGATGTATACCCTATTTAATTACGTTTACCTTTTGCAGTGTTGTAGTCTCATAAACATGGTTTTTCTTACCTGTAAAAAAAGAAAAGTAATATTAGTATACTATTTAGTATTCTAATTATTATTCTAATTATTCTAATTAGCATGTCCTTTAAACTCAATTACCTATATAAGTTACCCATACAATTAAGTGATACATATATTTATATTATGAGGGCGGATATTTAATAATTTAATTAATTTGTTGACATAACTGTATAAAGAGACCTTTAAAAATTCGTAATGAAGACGGATCAACACGGCTCGACAGATTTATGAGATATGTAAATAGAGCATGCTGTGTTGAAAAATTGTTCTAACACAATTTGGGTTAATTGAATTTTTGTTCGTTAAACTCGATGTGAAGCACACCTCCGCTTAATTACCGGCGAGGGTTTGTTAATTTATAACGTCCGACGGACTTAGCGCACTCAAGTCCACGGAGCAGGATAACATCGAAACTCCCTTAAGATTAATTTGCCAAGTAGGTACTCGTGAACTTTAACTCGTTTGCCTCTGACCGAATTCCCAGGCGGCCCTTGAGAGTTTAGAATTAAATTTAATGAAATAAATTTGCGGAATCAGCAGTGGGAAGTTGTGTCTAGAGCCGGTCCGAACGGACGTTTGGTGAGGATAGTTGTGGCCACCGCTGTTCGGTCGGTTCCGCTCCCAGCGCCCTTACGTCGCCGTTACATTTAACTGTTATCGACACAAACCTCTCGCTACAGCAAAATGTAGAAACAAAGAGACTATTAGCAATACGACTTTTGTAGGCAAACTTTGCTAAACTAGATTTCTTCTATTGTTCTCAGAATCGTCCTCTGTAGGTAGTAATTATTGTTGAAATGTGAGTATTCGAAAGACAGGGCGCCATTTTGAGACAGGCAGCTTTAGAAGCCGTAGTATTCAAAAGTTTTGGGTAGGTACGTATTTCGGGGGTATAAAGAAGCCGTATTAGATCCGAACGACAAAAACACATTATTAACTACGTGCTTACGTATATAGAATTAACACGTGACAAAGAAATCGTATGTGGATAAAGTAGACTCATCGGTTTAGTCTGACAGAAATAACAAAATATGTAGCAAGTTTACGAATGGATTGCAGGGTTTTATGTCGTTTTAAGCACGTTTTTGATAAATGATTTTTCCAATATTTTCAATCATTGCGAGCAATTTCTATGTGCTATTGGTGCATGATGTAAACTCAGCCTAGATAGACCGTGTCGTAACAAAAGTTTCCTGTAGTTTTAACGGAGGTGAAAATAGGATTAAAACTGAAATGTCCACGACTGAAAATGTTTCAGCATTTCGTATTATATCAAACAATCCGAGAACTGCTTATGAAAAAGCAATTTCTTTCCGTTGTAGACACTCATTAAGTCGTCAGTAGGCAACTGGCGGCGCAATGAGTTACAACTTAAGTGTCAATCCGGGAAGCGTCTGTCGAGTGTCACCAGCGGTAAGAGGGAAATTAAAAATTGAAAAACTCGCCGCCATGATGGCAGTGGCGTTAATGGCTGTACATAATAAATAAAGCGGGCCGCTCGTAGGCTTATGTGCGAGTCGAGTGGAGGGTGTGGCCGAGCCGCGCGAATGGGCTCTCTGAGCGACATCTGAGACGGCCGCGCCGGGCCCTTTGGAGTGCGGATCACTCGGCTCGACCTGTTTCATATTGCCCTGCCCGCTGCCTGAGAGCTGCTTCACTTTGATTTAAGAGAAAAAGCCGTTTTGACACTACAGTCCGAGAAACGCTCCACTCTCGTATGATAAAAAGGTTCTAGGTCAGATGAAAAGCGCGAATGGAAAATGTGGGCTTTGTTTCTTGTGTCAAAAATGTTAAAGGTCGTGAATGAATGTGCTGGAGACTGCAACTCGACTTTTAATGAGTTCTTTCAAGAGTTCTATTTTCAGGAATGGAGCTCGCATTCGACTTTTAGTTACTTTTTTTTGATCCCCTGGTATTGGTAAAGAGAATGAGCTAAAAGGTTTCAACATCTCTTATGAAAAATATTCACACATCGAAAAAGGTCCTTCCTTTCCTTTTCATTTTTAAGATTTATTATTAACAAAACTAAGTGCTCGAAGTTTCGAAGTTAAGTACCCACAGACTGCCAAAACAACTTGTAAACCCCTTTTACGCCGCCATCTTGAATTTCTTGTTTCGCGCGTCTGAATGACGTCTGACAGACGGCCATTTTGAAAAAAACTCGAGTGCGGCTTCCTTCCGCATCGGTAGGCCGTCATGAGAACTATCGTGGCGGCGACACCCCTTTCGTTTTACATACATCGGATTCATTGTTTTAGTGGTACATACGATAAACTTTTGATGTTTGACGTAGCAGCACTGCACTCGGTGTAGAACGTTGTGATGCCAGAAACAATCCGAGTCTCCCCTATGTTTTGATCCGTTTGGTTAGTGAAAAGATATTGCTCAAGAATCATTTTAAATTTTATAAGAACTTTGATTCTTAGATCTCATTTAATATATATAGAGACCATTTAAACACAGATTTCGTCAAAAATTTAACATCCCTATACAATTCAAATAATTTAGTAAACTAGTCTAAAAGTCAAACACTATTATATGTCATCATCACACATCCAGATTCAAGAGCGAAGTGAAATTCAAAAATGCACCCTCACATTCCTATTTTATTTCAAAACGCATGGAAAACCCTTTAGAAATATTAACTGCGAACTTTTTCAATTTGCAACGCGAACGTGACGAGACATAATTTACCCAAGTATGTATTTTTGTGTTGTGTAACAAGCCGACGGAAGCGCGAGAACCGTCATCGTTTCCACTCAGTAGTTACTCCCTCACCCCCGGCCCTTATGTTTTAATTGTTGCCCCTGAGAGGTGGGAGGATCTAAGCTCTCAACTCTTTTATATTTCAAGCGTCATACGATGTTTAGTTTTACATAGTTGTGAAGTGATGTTTATGTGTAACGTCCACCATTTTGATTTTACCACATAACACTTTGAACACCTAATAACCAACTAGAATTTTGTAAAAAATAAATAATAAATAGTTCACCAATATAAAATGTCAAAGTGACATTATAATAGATAGTCATTTATTTTGAGGATGTTAAATTTTTAAAGCCCTCCGCATTTACGTTGCTAAGTGACTGCAAGGGGTGTAAAATGCGTCACCACCTGAGAATTTTGGGGGAGAAGCCACATTTTTTGAGGAGAACAGTGTGGCTTCTTAGTAACTGGCAATAATGACCTTAAAAATCAATATTACTTTAATAAAACCATATTATAACAAAAAATACCATAAAAGTTTTTAAAAATCGCGACACCACAAATAAAAAACAGAACTGTAATAAAATTGGCAATTTGACAATGTAACAGTTTGCCATATATACGATTTCCCGTAATCGAATGTAATTACGAATGCTGAATACAAGTAGTGTGTATCAAAATACGCCTGTGGGTATAAAAACATGGGGGCTACTACTACCGCTGTGAAAACACAATTTGGTCAAGATTTTGTGACAATACAATAAAAGGTCTTTTGTGCAATATTATGTTTGCTTATTGCTTTTATTACGTGATTATATCACGTCCAATACACCAATTGGTCAAATGGTCCTTTGTTGGATTCTAAGTTTTAAATTTCATTCTTTGGTGTATAATTTTTTATTTTAACGAAGTTCACTCTTATTACAATGAGATGAATAACATAAGTAAAAAAGTCGTATATAAAAAATAATTCATCAAATGAAAAATACTTTGATTTATATCTTCGGATACAAACAAATAAAGTGATATAATTTTAAGCAAATTCTTATTGTTAAACAACGATTAAATTGTCTCACAGTAATACTTAAATGGTTAAGCAATGAAATCTAAAATATTTTCCTTTTCATAGTAATCCCACTTCGTAATCGTACTAAAACAAGAACAAACTAGATTATCTTAGGTTAAACGGGTTGACCCTAACACACTCAAGGCTTAGCCTAGGGTAAATCAATTAAAATTTATCATGCAGTCCAGTTTAGACTGAAACGTGACTTACAAGTAATTTATTTATGCTGTCTTATAACATTCAAAGTTTAAAAAAATAAAATTTAACAATAATAAAAAAATTTAAGAATGTAGATAAAAATATACACATACATAATTGTGACAAATTAAAAAATTGAGATTGCATTTTTCAATTCGTTTTAATTTAATTTTTATAATTATTTATTTTTTGTAATTAATCCAAAAATACATCCAAATATAAAAAGCAGTCGGCTAAAAAAACAAAAATAGAATAACATTAGATTGAATAAAGAAAGAACGCCAAAAAATATCATAAATAACTAACACTAAACCGTCAATATTGATAGTTTACTCAAAACTAGCCAATCCTGTGACGGAGTGGGGTATAAATCAAAGGTCGGAAACGAGTGCGATGACTCGAGTGAATGAAGATCGAGTGTTACGACCTTTCTCGTATCTAGCCAAGATTTAAAGACAAAAAAGAGTTTTCCATTTATATCAATCGAAACGAAACTTGCGATGGAGAAGCTGTTCTTACTTGAGCAGTTTTTGCATCTAAAAGCGTAGTTTAAGAGCATTTTGTCTAAGCTCAACTTTTCTCTTGACTTAAAGTTTGACTTGAAGTTTTAAGTTAGTTAAACATGAACGGCTATTTTATTCAATCTCATGTACTTTATTTTAGAATTTTACTAACAATCCCTGAGTGCATCTATTCAAATTGAAGTTACCAAACACAACACGAAAAATGACAATCGATTTAAGGTTTACGGTTCCAAGATTTCAAACAACCTTACTTGAATAAGTTCAAGGCTTACCGAAGTTAACTGAAAATTATTTATTACTAGTAAATATAAAGTAAACCAGATTAGAAGGATTCAATAAACAAAATAAATATTTATTTCTTCGGTCCTTTTACATCAATGAAACTAGAAGTAGCTAATCAAAGGCCGAGGATTATACAAACAAAGTGTAGGAGCTTCCTTAGCGCAATCACGTCGACGCCCTCACTCCAATACTATTTGCTTGAACCTCTTTTAGAGAAAACATTGCTTGTCAATACACAGAGTAAACAGTTGTACAAAACAAGGGGCACTTTTGTCTCTGGATTCTCGCAGTTTATTTTCGCGGCCGTTTTTGTTACTTTGTCACCTTCGGATTCGTTAGTGTATGGTGTTGTTGTTTGTTCGCTTTAGCTCGTTTAAGCAGTGCAAGTTGTGTGCGATTTTAATGATGTCCTTCCTTTGAAACTAAAATAAATGACAATTTTTACATGTCATAAAAACAACGTGATGTAATTTAAAAGATGCAGCTATCATTAATTCGAAATTCGGTGTGATATTGATGCGAAGATTGAGAAATCTGGTGAGTGGTGACTGACTAACTTCAAATAAAATGAGCAAACAAATAAAATAACTTGATTGTAAAAAGAATCGGACGTAAAATATATGTGAACGGAGAACACTATATTCCTCGGAGTCAGTAACAAGTGCAAACAAAAAAAGGTCTGGCGACCGCTGCACCCGCAGAACTTTCAGTTCAAAAGTTAACTCTCCATGCCATAAATAAACCTTCGGTTTTGCTGGGATCTACGCCGATTGCAAATTTCGACGCTGTGGTGGAACTGCAAAGTCGCATAAATTACAGTTTCCGACGGTGGTAAAGAGAAAAACAATCGGGAAGGAGCACTTAGCAGCTTGACTAATCGTCGGTCTGTGATGACAGTTTTGGTAAGAGGAATTCGGACGAGGCTTCGACCGCAAGCCAAGTCGCCGGCCCGCCACAGCCGCTAATGCGTTTGCCTGTGACAAACTGCTGGTGGATAACGATTCGGTGTACTGTCACTATTTGTCTGTGTACAAAGTGGTGTACGGACAAATTGTTACTGAACTACTATCGTACATATATAAACGTACCGGTTCTAAACGTAGCTTTTCTCTTGCGATCTCTAAGATTACTTTTCTAACTAACGCTTTTATCAGATGGATAACACGTCCATTGCAGCTACATAAAATTGTTTAAGTACTACAGTTTTTGCAGCTTTCTGTGAAGAAATACCATAAAAATCAGCAACTCTTTATCACAGACGAACATTAGCTGCGCACGTTCAAATATTAACTGCAACACATTTCACGTTCACCTCACGGCGAACTGCGAAAATTGTTACACATGTTTTAAGATATTCCGTACATAGCTTTCCCGTGTGATCTAAGGCGCCTCCACCCCGTAGTTACGGCGCGGTCTCGCCGTACATCTCGCTACACGGGCAGTTCATTTGCTTCACGCCTCATACCCGCAAATAAATCAGCTCCCTCACGCGCACAACACCGATATAGGGAAAATTGCAAGACTTTCCTAACAGAGCAAAGTTCAGAAGGCGTTGGGAAACTCGAAAATCAGTTGGAAAAGGTATTTATAGATTTGTTACATCCATACGTGCTTTTTAAACAAATTTCCCAGGAAAGAAAAGAAATGATTAATTCAACTTCTTACTAATACTTCTACTATTTCCTGAATAATCCCTTATCGTGAGTAACTATTACTGCTCGCATGACAACAAATAATTAGAATTACGATAAAACTAGAAGAATAAGCAAATATTTTCATACAAGACAATTTTCGAAACACCTGCTCGGAATGTTTTATGTATTAAAACGTTGGAACTGGTATTCAAAGCGTAAGGATTTTCATCTCGAAACGTGCCTTGCTATACAAATACCGGTCCTTTTAGTTTTAAAAGTGTTTCAGAAACAAATAAGTGCGAAAGAAATTGTCTAGACAAATATTAGCATGAAAATAGTTGTTAGTAGAGAGGAGATAACATTGTAAGTGGGGATCTTGTTTGCACTGATTACAGAATACTCGAAGCGTACACGAGCACTGGGCGGTGGTACCGTAAGTCGGTTCACACACTCTTCGGCCGCAGCACGCCACTCCGCAACTTTCTTTGTTGCTTAACTATTGTTTGGAGTTAAACTTGCTCCTCCGGATACCGAATGGACAGACCGAACTCTGTGAGAAATTGTTTTGTGTGAGTTTCGAAAAGGAAAACATTTTGCCAGTTGCTTAGGCAAATTGCTTAAACAGAAGGACCATTTGCGACTGGAAGTAAGTTGTGGTTCTCTCTCATATTTTAGTTAATGCGAGTTTAATTGCTGCTCTCTAGATTTTTAAATGCTACGGGTTTTACCACTTGTTAAACTTCACCCCTTTTCTTTTAGTCTTTCCTACAAAATTGCGAAAACGATGCTTGGAAAATCATTACGCTATTTTTAAGGTTGGCTATAAACAAATTTTAAATAGCGTGGGGTCTTCTACTGGTATCTTCGCGAATTCACTAACTGCTTTTGATCAAAAACGCTTGTTAAGCAAGCAAGTTACACTAATTGTATTCATACTAAACTTATTGTTACTTTGTAATGATTCAAAAAAAGAGAATAAAAACATTTATCTCAATAAAAATAGAAACGTCACTCAAGCTAAGCTACAAATTGAAAATCTCATCAATTCAAACACAACAAAATACGTACCGTGTATTTGAAAACCTTAATTTTCTCATAATTTACATCGAGTTACGAACAAAACCGAACGAAAACAAAATTTACAATACAACACGGGGATTACGTGCAATTAAAAGTTTGTTTTCGTAATAACGTCCATATATCAAGACAGATTCTCCGGAACATCTGAGACCCGTCGTATGGTTGTAATGCAAATAGATTTCGGATACTTAGCTGTACCTACCTACGTACATAATTTATACGATGTCCTTACTGTGTAAGCTAGCTCCGAACATTGTCATTGTTTGTATATTAGTTTAGTGGTTTTACTTATACTTAAACACGTTGCTGAACAATGTTCTGAAGTTAGTGTTAGTGCTTCAGTTCGTTTGTTTGTGATAATCTCTTATACATACATTACAGTAAAACATTGGGAATACTTGCTGAAACTAGTAGTAACTAGTTTTATGTATACATCACTTTGAGGGATATTTAATTATACTTACTGGTAGTGCTAATACTAGAGTAGAAGCGCGTACATTTTTAAACTAGCTATTAAAAATAATCTTATATCATCCAAATCACAGAACATACAAAGAAGATCAAACTCACTATCAAACAGTTTAAATACTTCTTCCAACTGATATCTCACTTTAGAAGCAGGTTATACTTAAAATGCCACTCCAAAAAGAAACAAAGTGGAATATTAAAGTTGCGATGTCGAAGAATTTTAAACGGTAAATGACGTCGCAGAGGGTGAATTCATTGAAACTACTTATGCAAACGAGGTATAATGACGATACTGCAATATATGTTTATGGATGCACCTCATACGTTGTACGTTCCGCCATACATTCAACTGTAAACCAATTATGCTAATGAACAGTTCGGATGTGGGCGAAAAATTGAGAAGAGATTTTTGTAAAGCGTCAATATATGCAAATAATGTGGGAAGGTTGTATTGTTTGCATTGGCGTCTAGTTGATATATTTAAAGTTGAATACATTTGACAACTTTTCTTAATAATTTTGTTTATATTAATTTCATTTTGAAACATAATCTTAATGATAATTATAAACAATTTCATTATTTTAAACAATCATAACGTGAAGAAAGGCACGACACAAAAATAAACAGTGTTTCTTTCATTCATTAATAATAAAGTGTTTAAACGAAACCAAGAACATTTTTCCTCTTTCCGTCCAAAAGCAGATCCCGAAGATGACCTTAAATCTGCACAATTAACACCCGCCAGTCGAGGAACAAGTTACTCCGCTTACAAGGAAAACCGAAGTCAGGCAGAACGGGCTTCGCATAAAAATGTTTTGTTTGTCGTAATTGCTCAAAGTGGCTGCTTAGAACGTACTTTCTTGCGAGTCATTGTTTTCGACATCGCCACGATGTAATACGAATATTTTCGGTTACCACCCCTCTACGGAATTCGTGACTTTCAAAACTGGTAGCAAGGAGCGGATAAGGGATGTTTGTAGTTGTAAATAATTCATTAGGTATCTATATTATTGGTATACCCACGGTTTAAAATTTAAGCCTACTACTAAGATGTTCGTCTTCATGATTTATTTCGTTTTTGTCCATAATTTGCATTTACTACGAGGTGTAAATATGTCGTAAATTGAAATGTAAATAATGTGCTTTATCAGTTGTTTGCAATCTTGTAGCAGTCAAGTAAAGGAAATGGAATAAGTAAGAAACTATTTCAAGACGAGGGGCCAGGTAACTTGAGTACCTACTCATTCTAAGTTGTGAATACTACTTTCAGTACTTTCTGTAAGTTTTAATCGACAAATAGTTTCGTGAAGTAACATCGTTACAACTTATTTCTAACAAAAGTTTTATATAAATGCGAATCTTCATAACCTTGGAGTACCAAAAGTGTACAAAGAAATAATTTAAAATAAATTTGATCCTCGGAACAGTTCTAAGAAAATACATTGCTTTAAAATTATCAGAATGGAACGTATTTCACTTAGCTAAGCGACATTAATATTTATCAAAGATAAAGGTTAATATTTTACGAGAAATCAAACATTTGTTTTTAGAATTTCTAAAGGTGCGTACAATTTCTTCCAATTAATAATATTTTCATTGTTCAAAGCTGATTTTAATCTGTATAGCGATCTACAGAAACAATCACTCAAACAGGCCGTTCATATTGAATATTAATCGCCATTTTCACCGACGAATTGGAATAACCTGAAAGGCGAGTTGGGAGGCCGCGGCCGGAGGAAATAAATTTGTAATGCAAAGTTAGAAATTTCAATCCTATGTTACCGATAAGTAAACGCGCTTACGTCGAGCCGCGCACAAAGGCAAGAATACGTTTAGCATTTTACTTTCCAATTGCTACAGTTACACAAAGAAGCGGCGGGAACTTGGCTAAAAATAATCCAGTGCGGCCCGAACGATTAAACGTTGAGCCAATAAGGCCTAGGTATTCCGCAATTTATTAGCCTTGCAAATTCGAAGCCGCCTCTCCCCCTCTATGAAATATAGCTGTGGCCGCAGCAACCTTCCCGCGGCCGACGTTGGCGCCCGCTACCAACCGGTATTACACCCCTATTTTAGCTCTAATTAAAAAGCCATCAAAGAGTTTTCAGTCATTAATCATGAAACTGTTAACAGTGAATGCCGACTTCCCTCAGAGTCCGAGCCGAGGAAAAAAGGAGGATTAGGATATTAACAAAATGCCTAAAATATTCAGGGTTAGTGGAGTGGTAAGCCGCTTGTAAAAAAATACTTATCTGCGGTACAGATTTCGCGGGTTTAACGTGAACGAATCTTAAGTTGTGTCGAGCGGTTTAAAGGATTGAGAACCCTTTTTTGGGTATTAGAACAAAAAAATACCACAGATATTTTTAAGCTTCGTAATTGACTGCTGCGGTTATGTTTTTCTCGTTTTCCTTTACTTTTTCATGGTCCGGAGAAATTCTGTTTACGTTTAAATATTTGAGTTAAGAGATAAAAAGGAAATTGTTATTAGAAAGTCGATTAAAGGGATTACTCAAACTGACGATAGATTTGATTAATATTCGAAATATTTTTTCTATGATGCCGACAAAGTTAAAAAGTAAAATCTATTTATCATCACTTAAATTAATATTCAATACTCATTACATCATATGGTAGGTACCTACCTATTATAAACTGCATCTTCTCATTGTTTATGCATCGTCTACACACAACCGAAGACTGCGTTTTAGTCTAAATTCATTACACATTCAACAATAACACTAAGTTGAACAAGATTAAACCTAAACCAATCATCACAATCTGCAAGTCGGTCGGTTCGTTGAAGTTCCTCGTTCGGTCGGCTTCGGCTGCAATCGCGTTAATTCGTCGCCGAGTCTAACTCGATGACACGCGATTATCTAAACAATCAGCAGTCGGAAGCGCGTTGATTTCGACCACCACTGATGAACCGCTCTGTTTGTTCAACACGTATATTTGGCTCTAGAAATGTAGTGTTTCGTTGAATGGATAAATTTAAATTGGATTGGGTTGCATTCGAGTGTTTAGATAAAAGACGATTTTAGAACTATGTTTGATTTCTTTTCATTTTTGCTATTCTTCCGTTATTGTGTTTATTTGAACTTGCTTCTTTAGTACCCAAAGTTTGGTAAATGGTAACAGAAATAGCTTTTCAAAATCGATGCTTAAAACTGGAACTGACAGTGTTTAATACACAAATGGATCTATTCGGTACGAAGCTCTGAATTTGAATGTACTTATGTCCAACGTGTCAAACATCAAAGAGTTTCACACTGTTGCTGCCCACATAATTTGCAGAAATCCGACGAGGAAAGTAGGTCAAAGCAAAGCCAAGCAAAGCAATCTGTAGTTTCATACGCTGTGTGTACTCTAATCACGCAGTGCTATACTCTAAAACCCTTTGGTCGCCCGAGAGAAACAGCACGACCAACCTAATCAAAATGACTGTTTGACATCTACGAGTATTCTCGATCATAAAATTGACGTCATCGAAACCTCATTCCCATAAGACTGCATCGACCGATCTTAACAACCTCAAGTGACAAATCAAAACCTTCAAATTTGGAATTGATCGAGTTGAAAGGTTTTCAATTAGCCAATCGCTGAAACTGGAGTCCGACTAGACGTGTGTTCCGGACGCTCCACATGACAAGTATGTACTGGATGATCGTGCGAACACGAGCATATGGACCGATTCAAGAGCCCTTCGCCGCCCACTCGATAACTGATTCCGAATCACCGAATGATATCGATTATTTCCGACAAACCGCGAAACAATGACCCTTTTATCACTTTGTGTCACCGAAATCCGTGAGAATTGTTTGTGTTCTGCAGAAACAAAAGGTTATACCAGTATTACAGTGGGATAAAACATCGTTTGAGTCCGATTTATGTATTGTTCTTTCGTTGTGTTAACAAGCAGCTACAGATTTCTTGTGTAATACAAGTCACGATTGAATATGTCCAGTAAGTAAATCTTTGTATAGCATATTATAGTGTTTTATATTATGTGCTGTTGACGACAAGTAAAATAATTTTAATTATTCTTTTTAATTTCTATTTATTTCATGAAACAATAACTAGTAGATGTTGTTCATGATAATAATCTCAAAGAATGGGTTTGTAAAGGTTAAATTTAGAAATTTTATACAGTTACCGCTCTCTTAAATTTAGGTAACCTGATGGGTGCATTGTCGCCTCAGGCACATGAAGCACTCTGCTTAAAATTTTCCTATAGGAGAGATGCGCGTACCAAACGTTTCAAAGAACACGTAAAAGAGAGCTCACAAACCTTTTACCTTGCGCAGTGTAAATAAGAAATGTAAATATTTTTCATTTCTCTCTAAAATCGTAACCTCTAAAACGTAATATAAATCTGTACGGCTGGCTTACGTCTATGTCCTTAGGCTAACTTTCACAGAAGTCACGGGAATATTAAAAACGACGCACACACTAAAATATTTACGGTCTCGTAAGTTGGGCACAATAAAATATTTAGCTTTTACAGTCCTATGAATTTCCTTTCCCAAAACACATTACGCTACAATAATCGCAAATAAAATTATTTCGTGGTTTTGTAAAAGAGTCAGTGATCGCGAAATCGTTTCTGTGTAATATTCCCTTCATAAAAACTAAGTTGTACAAAGTCACAACAAACCAATCCAATGGCGCAGTTCATCGTAACAGTAGCGTGATCCCAAGCCAATTTACGTTAGTTTAGGGGAACAAAGTAAAAAAGAATAACAATAAAGTAATATAATTTGGGAAGCCGGCATTACCTATTGTGGGGTTGACTGGTCCTAATTTAATGAAGGAATGGGATATACAGATCTTTGATAAATACCAGCGTTTTTTTAATTAAGTTAAAAGTTCCATATTATTATTTGAGCCAACTTGCATTCATCATGATTAATAGCCTTAGAATGTCGCAGCACTTCACACCCGTTCGGTCTAGGAGACATGAAAAGTTAATCTCATTCAACATTTCATAAGTTAACTCTGTGCCGTGAAGTGAATGCAATTTATTCCAATAAAACTTAACTAGGTGAAGGAGGTATAAAAATATTTTTTCTCAAGATTCTGCTATTTAATAAATAGTGGACGTACGTATGAAGGAGGTATTATATCTTAAGTGTTTTTTTTTTTCAATAGTAGAAAGTTTAGTTAGGTCTTGGTTAAGACGCACTTCGAAATTTAAAAATTATATTACAGCGACAAACACAAAATTGTAAACCATAGCGCTACGTATATCTTTATAATTTATTGTTAATGGTATCAATATAATACCTATTGATAATATAATTACTTCAAATATTAAAAATAGCTTACTAAGTACTCATATTTGAAAGCTGACGTCGCTGTTTCGCGAATTCGAGGTAATGGCAGCCGTTTCGCACAATCGACAATTTTAGTAATGGATATCTGACGGGAGTTATTAGATTTTCTCTCGAAAAACGTCTACAGTTGACAGAAGTTAACAGCCGCCACAGTGGATTAGCGTATAGAAAATAAAATAATAATAATATCTAAAAAATATCGAAATGGACAAAATAAAATAATAAAACAATACCTCTAGAGAATGTTAGACAAATATGGTGCTGGAAGGACGCTAAAATTTTCAACGTTTTACAAAAGAAGTATAGATCAGTTTTAATATATTCAACAAAAAGAACCCACAAAATTCAGAAATGGAAAATAACTATATTATTATTCAACAAAACATCAACGAATAAAATTTGATTTGCACGCCCAATTTGGGAGCATAACATCATCATTAAAACCAACCTCTACATGATCGAACAGAAACTTCATATCATCAACGTCATCCCTAAATAACAACATGGATCCCCAAAGTTTAATTACAGGGAACAATCTCGGGACATTTGTTTTTGATTGCACAAATCAAATCTAAGTAAACACAGTAAGATCCCGATTGAAATACGGTGCCCCAGGCCGATCACCTGATAAAGGCACTTGATAATTAATTTTCTAACAAACCTTACCTGAGTTTACAAGATTGAAACCTTGTTATATACTTCAGGCTGTGTGTTTGACATAATTGCTTTACATTTTTACTTATAACAAGATTTCATTAAGTTTTTAATTAACTGTCACTGATAGTTTAGTTTTCTGAATTTCCTGTTTTTTTTTTCTTTTTTGGTGTTATTTTGTCTTATTAATCTTTGCTCACCTTTTTTAAATTGTATGTATGAAATGATGGTAAAGTTGGATTCGTTGTTACCATCCTTATTGTTGCTGTGGGTATCGTTAGTAATAATTGACAGATATCGAGCAATAGCACTCTATGTTAAACCAAAACTATAGATTATTGACTTTGGCCATATAGAAACAAATGGCTATACTTTAACAATGTAATGACAAAGGACACTGATGATAGTAATGATTAAAATATCATTCAGTTCACTTCACAGTAATTACAGTAGCTGTAAATGAAGTGTCTTCTTAGTCATTTACTTCTATTGACTTTTTCTATTACACAATCTAGTGATCAAGGTCATTCGTTAATTAATTTTCAATATTAACAGGACTCTGTAACTTTTGAATTTCTGAATAAATTAATATTGATATTTTAAAATTCATCATTCTTGTTCTTTGGTACAATATTACAAGTTTATTTTAATACGTCACTCAATTTTGTTGAGCTTTCGACCTCGAATATTATTTGTGCAATTTATTTTTGATATTTTTTAATTTTGGTTTTCTAAGTATTTACAATACCTTTTTATTTTCAAAATATAGATGCATCAAACATCCATTGTATTACAAATGAAACAATTTAAAACTACAGCAAATAAACAAGGCATAATAATTGCCCAAAAATAGAACATAGTGAGGTAAACATTTCTAGCCAACACAACGATACAATCGTGAAAACCAAAATCGTTAATCGTAAACTTTCCTTTTACAATGTCATTAGGGAAATTGGCATCATTAATTTATAAAGGCCCCCTTTAACTGCTTTGATATCGACGAATTTAAATCGGTAATCCTGCGGTTTGTTTTATGGCATCGATATCAGACGATTTATATCGATGATCGTAAACGTACGGTTAATACATCGGAATCAATGTTTAATTCACGATTCAAATTAATACCGATGCATCGCGCCTTTGTTTTCTACAAATCAACGACTACTGGAAACAATTATTTGGTTATGATATTGGTCTGTTTACTGAACGTTTTTTGTTAAATGGTTCGAACCGTTATTGCCATTCATTAAAGTACAATTTATCACTTTGTTCAATATATCCAACATTCAATGTATGAATGAAGGTGGCCATGCGATTACAAACTTCATGTGCTCGGAAAAAGGTAAATTAAAAATTTGCTCCGCAAGAATTAAGTGGGGACATAAAAAAGTTTTTATAGGAGTTATACCTTTCAATACAACTCTTTACATCGATTTCCGAAAAAAAAAACAAGACAAAGCAGCCGTACATTGATTCCGTTCACATGTTTTGATTGGAAGTGTCAATAGGGGCGCGAACGAAAGTTCCCGAGTATAAAGTTACAGCTAAAACAAACTAAAGGCGCAATGCTTAAGTGCGAACAGAAAACGAACAAGATCCACGTATCGAATTACCTTTGACGAAAGCGGATTGCATTCGAATAAAAGGAGACTGGATAAAGGAGACCCGTTCTTTGTGTTTATTGTTCCTGACACCAAAACAGTTACACCTTAGATTTCATTCACAAAAATAAAATAAAAAAATAACTGAGTCCGTTATGACGTCATTGATTTGTATAATTTATGCCCTATTTTAGAGGTGCAAACCTCATTTCGAAAGTTTAAGTTTTATTCCGAAAAAGGTTCAAAGTTTGAGTTAGATGAAACGCTCATTAGCTTAGTTTAGACTTGCAACGTTATCAAGTTATTAATAAAACACATAAATGCTGAACAAAATCAAAGCAGCAGAATACAACAGAATCCGTTGTTCGTTAAATGTTCACAAAAGTAAATATTTAGAATCGGCAAGCAGCTAGAATAGGATTTGTAGGCGTCGAAAACAAACAGGGACTTCTAACATTATGGCTGAAACCAAAGCTTAATTAAGACTAGGCACCTCTGCAGAGGAAACTAATTAAACTTATTCCATTATTCGTGCAAACGAAATTTTAAGAGAACGTCCGGGGACAAGCTGCTGCAAGAAAGATTTATTATTATTGCGTTAAAAACGTTTTGTCAGGATCGTTTCTATTACTTTTTTATTTAAATTAAATAATTGCAGTACAATTTTGTAAGCAAATTATAATTTTATAATTGGACTTACTTAACTTGTTTGAGTAGATTTATATATTCTGTAGGTTTGTTTTTCTTATCAAAGATCTGGTTTTATATCTACTGTCATGGATGTTTAATGAAAACCCTTCAACAACTGAACATCATTCTGACTGTCGACAAATGAATAAAAAATATCGTAGAATAATAATCCAAAAGTAGATCTTAATTTTTTTATGTTAAAAATGAAACCCTTAGGACGTAAATGTACGCCGCGAGGTGAAATCCCGTTCCCAATAAGCACACGAACAAACCAGTCGCAGAACTTGCTCGAGGTGCAATTTCCAAAAGTATTGATGACTGGAACACAAAGGGGGCGGAGCAGAGATTAAGTAAGTAACTTGTGAGGCTTCAATGTTCGGCCATTCGCCGCACAAAGGCTGAAAATTTTCCAGACGCGAAGAATTTTGATGCTTTTCGGCAACAATGGCGTCAGACGTCAGCGGAGTTTCTGATGAGTGTTTTACGAGTGGAATTTGTGGATTCTCTTCTCGTTGCCACAATTGTTTTAAAGTGAACAAAGCGGCCTTAATACAGTTAATGTGGCCTGGCTCAAGGTCCCGTCGGCAAAGGAGATAAAGTACTGAATGTAATTTAATTTAGATTTCTGTGTGGTGCACGGCTTGTGCAATATTATAACCATACGGAGCGAGTAATTGTATTGCTAAATTCTGCGAAGACACGCGTTACTGTTAATTTAACTTTTAATTCTATGTACTCATTCATGATTTATTTCTATTTTTCATCTCGTGTTCACAAAAACAGTAAAATAAACAATGCAAGCAATTTAAATACTGTTATCGTTTTGAGTAATTACGAACATCTATCTACCTTTTGTCATGTAAAAGTATCAATTCAATATTTTAACGATTCGCATCAGCCTAACACATCTCGTTAGTCATGTCGGTTTACATGACATCCACAACTTTTAATAAACTGATTACGTCACAACTGTGACAGATTGTTATTCCAATGGTTATGTATGCATATGTAATGTAAAATTAAAATAATTTTATTAATTAGTTTGCAATAACGTTTCGCGTAAATTGAACTTATCGATGAAATTGCGCTCCGGGCGTAATGCAATTATTATTGTTGGACTGCATAACGAAACAAATGCCCTGTTACTAATTAGTGCGTTTGTTTACACTTTATTCATTAATTATTTAATCTCTTCAAAGTCAATATTTTTGTGTAAAGATCGGTAACGAGGTAAATGCAAAATAAGGTTACCTATGCTACACACTCGTTATTTCACACCTAACAAAAGAATGGTACACAGTTTTTTTGTTATTTGAAGTATGATAAAATTGTTTTAACTGACACTCATTTTGCTATATTTTAATATGGAACATACGTAAAATTTATACTTCATTAGGCTAACATTATCTCAAAGATATGCGAGAAAATTTATGAATGATAAATGCACCAAACATTGCACCAAATTGACTGCCACAAGCCCCGGTCTATAGCTCGCCTCACAGAGTATGCAAGCATAAAACCATTTTATAAAACCCCGACTTTTTCCCATTACTTCACGCAATATTCACTAACAATGGACGCTTTATTTTCATATGAGGTCGCATCGCTATCAGGGCAGTTTCATCGGCAAAATGTATCCGAAAATAGCCCGTTAATAATATAAATCGCCAAATATATGCAACGACGATGAATTACTTAACTATGCTTGAAACGTTAATAGGCCTATATGTCATTGTCCTGGGATAAGTTTAATGTGAAATCGTTTTATGGTTGAGAAGTCGATTGTTTCCAGTTCAACGTGTAAAGTAATTATATGAATTGCTTTAAATTTTGTCAGTAATGATATATTTAATTACTAAATTCCTTATAGGATTCTCAGGCAAGATATTACAAAGCATCTTTTTAATGATGAATTCAAATAAATCACATCGATCCTGTAGTTTTAAAGTCTATTTTATGCATTAAACAAAAAATATTATCATCTGTATTAAAGTATTTTGTGAGACATACCTACTAATTAATTATTATGTTTTCGGCTTACCCACTTAAGTGTTTGACAAGGAACTCGCCTAGTTTCAAGCCATACTAAAGGCTCATATTTATGAGCAGAATCCCGCGACTGTTGCGCTGTTACTCTCATTTAAACATACTCGTAATCAGTTACGAGAGTAAGCCGAAAACATAATAATTAATATTATCATCAATAATACCTTACTGCCTATAAATATTAATAAAGCCACAAATATTGGCGTAAGTACTTTCTGTTGCGGTAAATAAATATAAGTACCTATGTCTCTAAACAATAAAGTATGACACAGCTTTTCATAACTGTCAGTAAATAGCTGTTATATTTAACTTGTATAAAGTAGTGTCGGCGGAACGCTTGCTCTTGAATGCGGTCATTTTGCAAAGCAAATGTTGGGGCGCGCAAGAATACCGGCAAATGTAATCGTTTGTTTAGCTAGAGTTTCCGTTCTAAGGTCGTTTGTCGTCCATTGAAAATAACAAGGCTCGATTTTTTGTTAAAAAATGTAATCAATCGACAGCATTATGAGTTTTGAGATATTCGAAGTATACCTGTAAGTGCAAGTATAAATGTCTGAATCTAATACAAATGAAAAGATTTCTTTGCCAAAAACTAATAATAGATACTAGATCTAAATTAACTAATTATAAGAACATTTGTAATATAAATTTTAAATAGTATGCATGTATACTTTTAAATTACATTTAAAATTATAACTACAACACGTTTAACATTTAAATTAATATAATTTATCTACAAATGAAACCAAAATATTGAAGGTGTATCTAAAATTAATGGCTCATTCACAGTAATCAATGTTTATTTGCAATGTGGTCAATGCAAATAGCATTCATTAAACATTTTGAACAGCATTACATTAAGACTAAATACTATATACGTCTATTCGTTTCTAATTAGTTTTAAGAATGCTTTGTTTTGTATCTGTAATTTAATACATAGCATAATTTAAGATTTCACGAGCGATTTTTTCCTTACACCGTTTACATGTCCAGACTCTTAAACTTATAAGCACACAAAAAGTTCTGTGCAGAAATCCAAAACGCTTTACTTTAGTATAACTAACTACACCCAGTCACAGATCTAAACTCGCAGTCAAAAAGAATAATACATATCAATATTATAGAAAAATATAACCATCACTGACATAAATATACGTATAGATACGCAATAGCCCCACAAGCCCGAAACAGATAGTACAAAAGATTTTGCATACGATATTAGCAACAAAACATTCAACGAACATAAAGAAATCGTCCTCTTCCAGAACCAACAACACGAGATAAAATGTTCCAATCTATTCCAAATACCTGAACGTTTGATTCCAAAAAGCGGTTTGACGAAGGTAAGCCTCCTTGGAGGGTGCTCAACCCTTTTGTCTCCTGAGAATACAATGGACCATCGCAATGGTTTGAAGACGCGACATGGGACACCCTCCACTGACTACGTGACTAAATTTTAAGCAAAATGTTTTGTGGCCAACCCATATACGAAATAGGTAATGTCATCTTGTGTTGTTCGGTGTCGTGTGTCAAATACTATTGTGTGGGGGTAGCGAAAATAGCTCGGAATTGTCGGAGCTGTTCAGAAAATAAATGTGAAGATAATACTAGTTGTAGACAACGTAGATAAGTAAACCGAATCCAAAATAAAAGTCAGAATACTTTATACGAATAAAAGCTACCTACTACAATTTAAATTTTGTTGACGAACACGAACAATGCTGGACATGGAAAATCCAAAATGGCACGGTTCAGTAGTATTGTCAATAGAACTTGCGATCAAATTAAACGACAGAAACAAAAAACAAGGCTAAAGTTAGAAGGCATCAAACGCATGGTCAGTGAGTCAAAGCGGTCAGGTTGTTCGCCCAAGTTTCGTCTAGTCCGGACGTGGCACCGTCTGCCTCCTTCGCTTATTGTGTGATTCTTTTTACCTTTTTTGCCTTTGCTTGGTTAAGTGCACTCTTTCTTTCAACTCGGCCTGTGCGTATTTTTTGTTTGCTCGCCACTAGCATGGACATTTGCCTCTCAGACTCATCCAACTCACTCTCGGATCGTTTTGAGTGTTTCAGTTCATGGTCACTTAAGTTTGAAATAGCGAGCTCCCTACTTTAGTTAAATATTATGTTCTTTTGTGTTTGTAGTCGTTTCTTAGGTTGTAACGACTTTTGTTTGGCTTGGTGGACTACAGTTTAATTTAGGATCGTTTTAACTTTAGAATTCTAAAGCATTAAGGGGCTGGCTTTAGTGCTCTGTATTATCATTGAAGAATTGTTATCTCTGTCTAGAATACTTTATTAGTACAATTGTATAAGTAGCCAGTTAAGATTCTAGAGACTGTTAAAATTATAGCCTTAGAATAATAAAAGCAGTTCCCTGTTTATAATATTACATTTATTTGAATCCAGTAGAAGTTTCATTCCTTTAAAACGGAGCTTTCTGTTGTAATAAATCATAATCACAATAAAATCAAAACATTTACCACGCATAACTACTACGATTAATCAAACACAATTTTGCTATTTGCCAATACCACTTGCACAAATCATTCGGCTCTATATTTTATTTGCAAATGTAAACTCCCCTCGGCGTAATGGAAAACGATTGGTGAACTCGGGGGCGTTTGCTACGGCTCAAACGTCATCAAAAGTGTCAATCACGGATGTTTTCGAATAGCGAAAACCGATTATCGGGCGTATTAAGTCGGTTATTGTTATCGAGAGAGCCGTCCCGATCAACAGACCGTGAACCAGATTAGGGACATCATAATATGCCCATATTTTGGCGTCAGCTGCATACGTCGCATGCATGTCTACATTCATATTTTTTGTTCAAATTCTTATTAAATTTTACATCCCATCTCCCTTTAGGGAAACACGATCGTTGTAATAACATTAGTAGGCGCTGCTTTACAATTCCATTGTGCAATTATATACAGCATATTTGCATCTGATTTATGTGTAGTTTATATTTACGTATATGCCGTACATTGTGAATATTTAAAATATCATATTACTATTGCAATTAAAACAGTCAATATTTTTTTACAAATATTGATATTTATACAATTTCTCTTCATTTATTACCTGTACCTTTCAATATCTGCTACTTTATTTTGGGTTACATTATTTCACATTCATCAAATGTTATTACGCCGCGGCGCGTGGCGGTGCAAAAATTGAAGAATGCAATTTTAAATCCTAAACTTCAGAACTTATTTAAAAAATTGCACAAAGCATTATGAGAATGTTTGAACGTGAAAATGCAATTAGAATATTTTGATTGTATCAAATAATAAGTAAATTAAACCCCAATACGACATTTTAAATAGCAGCCATTATGTATAAGAAGTACATATTCTACATACATCCTTTCCGGATAGGATTATTCAGATACCGCACGCCATTGAGGCTACAAACTACAAATAATAATAATAAAACAGCCGAAATTAGTAGCGTGTTGCTAATTACAAGGGTTGAAACCTTCGAATACCCAACGCGAATAAAGGGATGAATAAGTTTGTGATCATTCTTTGGTGGAGTATTCAAGCGGCCTGTCATTAGTAGAACCAGTGTTTTAGGAAAGTTGGCCAGGCGTGTGGACGTACAAACGTACATAATGTATAGACAACGTTAAATAATGTCACATAAAAGGGTCACGTTCCACTGAATACTTTTTAAACGGTCGAGTTTAATATTTTTGAGTGGACATGTTCGTTTTGTGGTTTTATGTAAATGGCACTTTCGGTCTATTTTGTTAGTAAGACGTGTAATTTTATGAGTTGGAGTAGCTATGATAAAATTAGACCTATGTGATATTTTAAGCAAATTGAACGTAAAAATCAGTTCACCATATTGCCATCCTTCAAAACTAAATTATAGCTTTTAGACTTTAATCGCTGACCATAAATTAATTTACATATATTTACAACATAATTATATATAACATAACTTAACATCACGCCTTTTATCCTCGAATAGATAGGCAGTTTAGTAGTACACACAGAAGTGACACCCACTTTTCATTATTTATGGTATGAGTTCCATGTAATAGGGGGTGAGCCTATTGCCATTTTACATTTTACTATTACTAAAATAAACCATCAGCCCAGTTCCTAGTGTGGTTTTACTGGATTTTCAAAAGAAGGAATTATCAAATTTATTGCAATTACCAAACAGCTTCAAAAACAATTTTTAAACGTGAGTTCGATAGAGCTTAGCATGCTTTACAAACAAGGCGTATCAATATCATCATAATGGCATTATCCTTGTTATCAACGACATTAAAATCTATGTCCAATCCGCGGTTCCATAAAGAGTTATTAATTAAGTGCAGCTATGGTTAATGACACAAGTTTGGAATTCATTAAGCCCCTACAAACTGTTTAAGCCCATATTGTTTAGTGGTAGCGGTAAATTTAACATTAATATTGCGGTTTAGGATGACCAATACTCTAACCCTAGTAAAGCCACAACAGTAATAACAATAATTTTGAATTGTCACCTGTAAAGTTAATTGTGTAATTGGAGCGTTAATTTATTGAGAAGTGCCAGTAATTGGCGACAGATGGTGGTGTTTAGAATGTGGTTTTGTAATGTAATTATATTTTAAAGTATAAACAGAAAGTACTTACTTAGACTATGACATTTTTAAATAAGGAATATAATATGGAATTTACCAGTTTAAAATGATGTGTCAATGTTTTGCCCATAATTTCATCAAAAGGATTTTTTAATAAACAAGTACATATTAAATACGTATCAAAATACACTGTAATGCATAACTAAGAAAACATTTACTTGTAATTCAATGTATTAATTTAATTGAACAACATTTTGTAAATTGTACATTAATTTATATCAATGCCAAATCAATCAATCTTTTATGTAATACACAATATAGAAATCATTATTTCACAAGTCAAAGGGGAAATATTAACTACAACTGTATTAAAATCTTCACTCTTAACGTCACGGGGAGCGCAAAGAAACAAAAGGAGAACTCCATCCCTTTCTCTCCCCTATATTTACATATATTTCCCTCTCACTTCACATCATGTACCCTTGAAAGCGTCTCAATTTTGAATGTGTTAGTGATAGGAGTACTTGTGACACGTTTGTGGGTGTGTTCGTTGTGTATGTGTGTGTGTGTGATTTGGGCATTTTGAGTCATCTTTGTGATTCATGTATCTTGGTTTTGCTTTTACATTTTTTAATGATGTCAGGTAAAAAAGAATTATTGTTTGACTAATGACTCAATTCATATGAATTTTAGCAAAAAATACTAAGTGGATGTCTCTTTCTCGTATGCATAATTTTGAACAAACTTAGAAGCATTTATTTAATTCTTGGTTAAAGAAAATATAAACTTTGTTTAATGTATTTTTTTTATTCCTTCTTAGAATCACTTATATGTCTAACTTAGTCCAAAATCAAAACACTTACCTCGCCTGTGTCGCATATGATATTTGCTCTTCGTAACAGTTCCAGAACAGCAAGGTTGCTCATAGTAAAAATTATAAGAATTGTCCACTTCAGTTGTCTGTTGCACTGTCTGAGAATTAACGTGCCAACTCACGCCGATCAGCATGAGAATGGACCATCTCACGACCACAGCTAAGGCATCCATAGTCCGAATATTCACCTCAAACATAGTTTTTCTAATCACAAACACTAACCACCAAAAGTTTTAAAAAGTCAACGCCTCAAATCCACGACATTTTTCCGTTTCGTCTGCAAATAAAGACAACCTTTGTAAATCTGACCTTGATCTAAGGCAACCAAACTCCGGCTTATTCTGCCTCATAATACTAAACTAAAAGGAAACCATAAATACATTTCCAAGGCATTACTCATACTGGCAAAGATAACCTTTGTAAGCTGATTACGCCTAGCTTTTAGGCCTAAATTCCGTCTGGCTAACCGACGCGACGGCTGTTGTTAATAATTAAAAACTAAATCTACTTCGTTTGGTTAAAATTAAGTTAAAGTAATTACTTGCTAAAAGTACTATGAACTTGCAATTAATTTAGATTAGGCTAAAGTAATTAACCCACCTATGGCTTTGCCAATCATTAAATTTTGTTATACTCGATGTTTTGTGTAGCACATTTGTTAACCAACGAAACATGGTAATTAGTTCAGTTTAGATAGGTAGTGTAAGTAATTAAGTGTAATTAATTCAACAAAATGCTTGTTTCAAGTACCTAGAGGTAAATAAACATTATTTCGTTTTTATTTCATTAAGTATGCCAAAAAATGTCTAGGTCATAAATTATCGAAACCACCATTTGGTCTATCATTACATTCCTTTGTTCATACAAAACAATTTGATACCGTAAAAAAACATAATTTATCATTTGAATCTATCAAACACAATCAGAACCAACAGATATAGCAACAAATGTCACCGATACTATGACTCTGAATAAAAATATAATGAAAGCGATAAAACTAAATTATAGGGAACGAGAAAAAAAACATTGCGTACGCCTATATGACAATAAAAATGACAATTCTGCTTGTTGAGTTTACATTAAAAAAGTAATATGGTATGGGGTAGCTTAATGGCAGCAAAGACCATTACACGAGCCGATGGCATTAAACACACCTCTGTAATGGAAACCGCATGGCGATATGCAACAGGGGTATATCGGCTACCCTTTATTGCGGTTAACATAGAAAATACTGTATTTGCTTTGTTTTTAATTGCCACGCGCTAGATATTCGGCTGGGCCGTTATAGGCCTTTAATTGCAAAAATATGTTTGCTTTGCAGGGATTCTAAATTGTTTAGGGATAGGAAATGATTGCCATTAATGTTTATACAGAAGTACTTTATATTTTACCCTTACGCAGTTACTAGTCAGGTAGTGATTAAATGAAAATGGGATCAATAGGGCAAACAATACCTAACATTAATATAGTATCATCAGACAAATGAAGATATAATAATAGAAAATATTTTTGGACCAAATAATACGATCGTATATCGTATATGAAATTGGACTTCAAACATGAGCATGCGTCACATTGGAAGTTAATCCATTACATTGGTATTATCAGTAATGATCTGCTACCCTCACAGATGATTACCTAAAGACATCGCTGAATAAGTAAATAAATGTCTTCTACTAAATTTAACTCCAATCTTTCGCAGCGGTCGTCATGTGACCGATATCTTTGAACGCGGTCAGGGATCGCTCGTTGAAAGAGTCCAGAGATGAATTAAATAGATAGGACCCTTCAAAAAAGGGACTATGAAAGGGATAGAAACGTGTCGAGTTAGTGGGTTTACCCGAACTGGGATACGGAACTTAGTACATCTTTTATTCTAGTAAATATTTAAACGTGTTCGACAAGACTCGTTTGATTGACATTCAATAAAAAAGACTGGCGTTAATACATTTTCAATAAACATTAGCGCTATCGCTTTTTTAGTATTGAACAAATTGACCGGATAAGATAAAAGCGTCTGGCATGAGGTTGGTTATAATTTCAAATCTCAAAATGTAATTATTGTAGTGTCGGTTTTATTATCCAGCGTTACAATAAGTAGATGAAATCGATATAATAGCATGCCAATTTCAAACGATAACGTTGTATTCAATAGAATGTATTTTATGTATGAAATATATTATATTATTATCCTTCGTCCTTAATGTACATGATGATGGACCCTCGGCTAGAGGTTGTCATACAGGAGGGATTCAAAAATTTTATTTCGAATGATTAATGATGTCGGTTATACTTATCACATCTCTACGGGTTAAACGCCTGAGCGATTTTTGTTCAATTGACAGTAGATCCTTTGGAGTAAATATTTCAAATCTCCCCCATTTTTAAATAACACTTTAAGGGTATCAACATTAAAACTCATTTCTTATTTTGTTTTTATCCCTAGGGATCAGAACGTACTGTGAGATTCGTTTGAAATGATAGATGAAATTTTAAATCGGTTCAATTTTATCATCCTAGTTTTCTAATGTAAATAGAAAACTTGATGGACGTTTTGGTTATAAGTATAAAATCTGATAATTTTACGAAGCTATTTTAATATTCGGGGTTTAGAAACGTTGTTGTCATTTGATACAAAATGGCGCCTAGCATCCGATAACAATCAATACAAACACGTCTCAAGAGGTAAGATCTAAATACAAATATTTAAGTTAACGACCTGGTCGTGCGTTAAATAATTCTACGAAAAAAATTGAAGCTTCTGTCGTAATTCGTAGCCCCTCGGCCATCGGAACCGGTCCTATAATGATGTCTTCATTACCAGGTGATTCACTACGACTTTGGTCATGAACGTTGATAGGCGATTTTTTATCTTGTAAATTATTATTCTTTCTCTCCGTATCTACATCCTGTATACAAGATTCCATTTTTTGATTTATGAACCTGTTCCGTGCTTTTAATTTATAATTTGGTTTTTTATTTATGACTTCTCTAAGTTCTCTAATGAAGCTTACAACGCCTTTTTTGTTTATTTTCATCACATTATGTTCACACATTTAATCGAGTATCAAACACGAGTATGTTTCAAATATTAAATTTACATTAAAATCTATTTTAGTAAGGGTTGTAAACTGTCTAGACCATTCTGGGGTTTGCCTAAAATAATTTAATTAAAACTTTCTCAACAAAAATATCAAGAAAATTTTGTGGAAATATTAAATGTTATAATTTTATTACTGGGGTTCATTAAGCGGATTTAATTTCCTTTAATATCTGTCGATCTCGTTTCGCTGTACAATTACACCGTTACTGGCCATTGCACGACAGCCTCTGCTCATTATGAGCGAAGAATGTTAAGAAATTTCATCCGACAAGCCATTGAGGCAACCCTCCCAATTGTATGAAGGTGTTCCAATTGAATGGTAGGTGGAATGGGGTACGATTATAATGAAATTTCGCCTCGATAAAGACCAGTGAGCTTCGTAACACAATACTCGATGTTTCCTCCTGAACCCGTATCCATATCACGTCATTAAACCTGGTAAAAATATCTGCCGACACATCTTAGTTAAGCAAATTAACATTTGCTCGTACCACAATTACATTTTAATGGTCTTAATTATTTTAGTGGAGTTTTGTTTGAAATTTTGTAGTAGAAATGCAAAGTGATATTAATTATAGTTGGGAGTTCTGAAATGATTTGTTTTGTTTTGATTCTTTAGGTGTGTTTCTCTTACTTTAATGTTATTAGTTAGAGCCGATTTTTCCAACGGTGGAATAACATAAGTCAATTTTATTCTACAGTTAAGAATTACCTGATGATAGAAAATTCGGCCCTTAGTGTACTTTTTGTAAATATGATTTAAAGAGTAATGAAGTTCCTACACTACCTTAAGATTTGATTTGAACTTAAATATTGATAACATGACAAAATAATATCTGTGTGATTTTTATAATAACTATCGTGAGACATATCTACTAAATAAAATAAAATTTACACGTGAGTAGCCCGCAACTTTTAGTTAATCTGTGTGATCTATGTGATGTGTTTAAATAATTATTTACTTACGTTTAACAATTATCACTTACCTACGTAATCTTTGAAATCAAGCCACATTAATAGAACTACAGAGACACTAACAAATTCAATTGAATGTTAAACTTATACATTCACATCAAAGAATATAAAGCAAATTGGACTCAATTAGAGATAACGTTAAAACCAATTTCGAATACACTAAATAATTAGAAATCGTGTTTAATTTATCATCTAACTTGTTAATTAGGAGATACTGTACAAATAATTTAAGCGTGAAATGTATCACTAGGTATTTCTTCATCGTGTTTTAATTTGTCACTGTCAATAGTAACAACAAGGTATATGTACCTGTGTATAAAAATATAAATAATAATCTACACATATAGATATTTTATTCTCCATCAACAAACTGAAAATCAATGATTTAAAGTTATAAGCCCCAATATTTGATATTCTATTACTTACGCTCGAACACTGAAAGGCTACTCGATTTTAAATTGTACTTAAATATCGTGCCATCTCTGTCGTTTTACAAAGAATTTACATAAATATACAGAACTATAAAATAGAGTGGCGTTTGAGTATTTCAGCGTTAAATAATTTTGTGAAACACTCATCAGAAGGATCACAAAATCTGTAAAACTTGTACAAAAATTAATAGTCTCGTGATGAAATGATGTACCTCTCTATGTACCTCTATTATCAAAACGCAATAAAGCTTAGACGGAGACGTGTACATTTCTAAATGAACGAAACCTCTCTTATTACCGCGGTATAAAATTCGTTTAAATAGCTGAATACTTCCTCAAAGAATTATAATCTTTTAAACAAGTCAGAGATTATCTGAAGTAATTCATTATTCATTTCTACCATCATAATATCTGTTCATCAATTTGATCATATCAGTCAGTCTCATCTTTCTTCGTGACCAGATAATGACGATAGTCTGTGACTTATCAATCAACACTAAATTATTCTTCGTGCTCTCCGAACAGAACAAGTTATCATCAGTTCAGTTTGTCAAGACATTTTTGTATAGAAGAGCAGTATAGGTGTCTTGTATAAATACGAAGAACACAACTGTGAATTTCGTAAAAGTATTACTTACGTTTTGCATGTTAACAGTAACAGCCATGACAATTCACTGCTTTTTAAGGGGGGATAATCATTCAATGACTTCTCCCCACCTTGGGTGAGGTAAAAGTGTTAGACTCTTACTGACATAAACTACCGCGTTCCTACTTCTGTTCTTGGTGCCAGAGCTCCGGCAATCCGTTAAGTCCTCAGTGGCTCCGAAACAATTCACTGCTGGACTGATCTCATTTATGTAGGAAAATTTGTTATAATATTCACATTCAGCAGGTAAGTAACTTGATGATAGCTGCTGACTGGTCTAATGTGTAGTTCCTAAGTCAGTTAGTCAGTTCCGGCGACACTCGTACATCAAACTTGGGTTGGTGACGAATGTGTTCTACTCTGCAGTCTATTACATAGACAATTTTCAACACAATACCCAATTTAAAATTTAGCTATTCATGGAACTTAAGAACATTTTATGAAACCTAAAAAGCGAATGGACGATAAAGTGATTATCTCCATTTTCAGTCCTAATATGGTTAAAACCAGTTTTGAGAGTTCGAGAATTATATTATTAAGTTTTAACAAAACCAACTCCAGAGCACCTACAATCATAGGAAACGAACTAAATTAAATACTACCTATTTCAATTGGTAGTGGTGGGCCCAAACATGAAATTTTCATCTATATGTTGATAAAAACTAAAATTGTTGATAATAGGTAAACTGTAGTGATGGTAAAAAATTTGAACAAGTATACAATATTTATTATGCTGCTATTAACATTATGTCAAGATGCATTAGTTTAGTATTACATATATTCCAGAATCATCAGCTGTATCAGACATTCACAATGTTTAGTAGTATATGACACGAAAACAAAAACATGAAACGATTTAAATCGAGAATTAATCAATCGTTGATGTACAGTAACCCTGCAAGCAAAATTATGTAGAGTCGTCCAGAAACGATATGAGCGCCCCCAGAAATAAGCTATGAATTATTAATACACTAATAGCGAATTGTAAGCTCCTTAGGACGAGAAATAAACGAGCTGTTTAAATATTGTTGATTCGATAGTGTAAAACTAAATACGGTCGATTTATATTGAGAAGATATTACGATTGATTTTAGTTTATGATGAAGCTTTACCTACATATACCTTATTTATTTTTATCATATATTTGAATGTCTTTAATATTCTGAACTGTTTCATCATATAGCTAGTTTAAAATAATTTCTAATAACCCAACGTATACGTTTATGGAGAAATTGTAAAAGTCATTCTTTAGAATCAGTGTTTTCACAAAGTTTATTCTACATTATATTCTACGTTAATTTCAATAGATTAAAAATTATAACGTATCTTCATTATTATTTATACAAGGACACCAAAATGTCAGTCAATCCTTGTACTAAGAATTGTAATAGAAAGGACGATAACTTAAATCTTTTTTATACATTTTCTTGAAAATATGAACTGCATAAAATGTATTCAAGTATAAAAGTATGCCTGATAAACATCATTAATTCGAAAAATAAACATAAAGCTACGTTTTTCAAAGAAAGCTATTTCAATACTTTATCCAGCCTTTTTTTACGATCGAAAGAGTTTTAAGCAATTTCTTATAAAAAATTCGTAAGAATTTTATTTGTTACTACAAATTGCTTTTTTATTTTTCTTTGTACATAACATTTGTTTGTTTATTATATTAACTTAGTGATTTGATTCTTTAGTGCTTTGTACACTTGACTTTAAGCGATAATTTCTTTGAAGAAAATATGTCATAGGTACGTAGTTCGTGCAATATTTCAACAATTTTCCTTTATGTTTTATTTATATTTAATGTTTTATGTAAAAAAGGCACATAAAAGAAATATAAAAATATGAATATCATATTTGAATTTACAAGATTCTTATGGATTAATTTACAAGAAAGTATCCGTATGATTTTATTGATGACTAAATCAAAATTTAGTTATTAATTTGGAAATGAAAGTTACTTTATTTTATTACTCACTAATCATATTTATGTTTATTTCAATTTAGTAAGCCCAACCTGTGTAGATACTAGGCAATCATAAACGCACATGTGGCAAATATTAATTAATTCAATTAACCAAAACGGATTAATAAGACGAGATGATGTTAGGGTCAACACGATAACTTATTAATACTGTTCGGTTACATAAACCTCAATTCTAATTAGTTTCTGTTGTACAAAATCAATTAAATGGTACTAACAGAGTTATTGGATCAGACCGCAACCTCAAGAAATGTTCTTAGATTCAAAGGGATGGTCCGACGTCTCTATGCAGACCTATACGAACATAAATTAATATTAAATTCCACCATAAGTTGGTTTAACTTTATGGTGTTATGCTTTATATTAATATTATCCTAGTTTTAATTAATAGAGACTTCTGTTTTAAACTGTTAATTTTTGTTCGACTAAAGGCTTATTTTTCAATCATCAGTTAGATCTCAACTGTAGAATTAAATTGACATTTGACAGTAATTAGGAAGAAATGTCAAATATTGAAAGTTATTCCTATTGTTAAAATTTAACTAAACATCGGCCCTAACATATTTTACTTACATTGGTACGTACAGTTCATTGATAAATACGTCTGTTCGATAGTTATTGCTTCTTAAAAAGATTGTTATAAAAATTTTACCTTATTTATTTATTAACAGAAACTCAAATGACTGTTAGCCTTACTTAATTTAGCCTTTACCCAGCTGTGGGTAATCCCAGGTTAAAATGACAAAGATCATGAAATGACTTCTCCCACCTGGGTGAGGCGGGAGGGAGTGTCAAACTCTAAGAATTAATATAAGAGAATACTAATTATTCATAGTTTTAGAAGTAACTTTTCAATCTAAAACAAAGGATACATCATGTATGTATATTAAAATACTTATATTTTTATTAACCGCCTCCATATTTACTCCTTAATCATTATTTATTTCCAAAAATAACCTTCAATACCATTACCGAGCCCCAATAAAACAGTTATCACAAATATGATTCCGATATATTCCCCAAAAACGATCTATAAACCTAGTATAAATGTCAATAGTTTCAATAAATGCTACGTCCGTCCAACATGGCTCTGAATTCGAGGCACGTACGAAATTCACGTAAACGTCTGCTACCCGTCTTATTGATACAAATAGAGATATCAATTGTTTAGGACACGGAGGAACAACAAGGTGGCAATGTTAGTAATTCTTCTGACGGGATGCAAGGGGACTTTATGACCACTTTGATATCTGCGGGGTTGAGTTTAGTACGTTATAGAATGAGATTTTTACGAACTTCGGGACCGTCGTAATGCTATTGACCTCTCTTATGGTTGCCCTGGACCGTATTACGCCGATTGAAATGAACTCAGCTTAGGCTTCAGATGATCTATTATCACAATTATTGGGTTTTATTTGCTTTTCACAATTTTACTTTCTGTTATTCTGTTAATTTGTCTTGTATGCATATTTTCCTTCTCATTACTGTTTAATGTATTCATTGGAAGTGTCTTAATTATTTAATAGCGCAAATGTGTTTTAATTACGTATCATATTTTGTTGAGTTATTATCATAATTATGCTAATGTTCGTCTTTTCAGCTTTACTGTTTACTTTAGAATATTTTGTTAGGTTAAATTAGACACAATATTATGCCATGTTAATTTATAGACTATGAATTAATAACTATAAACGGTGAAATATTAATATGTATTTTACGTACAAAAAAAAAAGATTTTTTATTTTGTGACGTGTGTGTGTAGACAATTCAGCCCTCTTGACGTGACTTATAGTAAGTACAAACAATATACTACATATTTTTTAATTACTCTCATTCGATAAATAGCTACATTTTTTTTTTTGTTTTTATGTTTATTTCATAAATAGCTACAATCAATATTGATATATTTTTAAAGATATAGGTGTATAAGTATTAACAATTCTCATTTTTGTTAATTAACAATTCTGGCATTTTTTAAAGGTTAAAATTTTAAACATTTCATTTTAGCACCTTGTCCTGTCCTAATTTAAAAAAAGGTTTTTATTTCAACCCTTGTTCTTTGGAGGAAAAATCAATTTGGTCGTCCCTTTGGGCTAATAAGGATATCAGTAGAATTCTTTATATTGTTTTTTTTTTATATTTAAACATTTTAGATAGATGGGTACAGTATACCTACCGCTTTTTTTTTAATAAGTATACGTATTTTTTTACTCAATTTGCCATATTTTATAATTATACTATGTAGGCACCTTAATAAAAATGTGAATATAGAAAACTTTAAATTTCAAATCTTTAGTGTTTATTGTATTTGTTTAAACCTTATTTTAACACGTTCGAGGACAAAACGAGATTATACGTCATCGTTCGAGATTTTAATATCGCACAACGTACGATGACGTTCAAATAACATTTAAATTATACGGCAGAACGTTCATTTCCGATGAAAGTTCAAGTAAAAATCCTTTTATATGTATCTTGTGTCACAACATATAAAATACCCAACTCTGTACTGTCACGTAGGGTAAGTTTAGAACTATTTAAAATAAGTGTCGTTGATAGTGTGCGGTTACGGTATTCACATACGCACAACGTGTTTATACGTCCCGCGCTCCTACATTCAGCGCGGCTGTGTCACTGTGTACATTACTTTAATGCAAATTAATGATTTTACAGTGTGAAATTGATGTTTAATGGGTTATTGTGTGTTTTAGATGGATATAAGCGCAAAATAAGACACAAGATAAGCATGTTTGATGATTCCGACATCTCCAACGAGGCGGATCCTTACCTAGATGCATATACACGTTGACGTGATAAAACGGTTGTGTCATGATATGTTTAAAACGATATTTCTTCATGGGACACTACGTACTGATACGTCGTATAATTTTGTATAGACATGTACTGTGTCATTTTGAAAACCCGACTCAAGTGGTAGCGTCCTCGAACGTGTTAAATAAGAGTTTTTTTAACTTTGAATTAGATAAAATTGTTCATTTATTTGCTTCATAAAATATCTTTTTCTTTATAGAGAATTTTTTTATTGGGGTTTATAGTTTAAGTCTATCAAAGTTCTAGCTAAATTGTTTCGTAGAATCGTGGAAAATTTATTCTTACATCACTAGTGCTGACCTTCTCATTTTAATTGCTTTTATTTAAATGAAAATTAAACTGTAGTAAATTTTATAAATTAAAGATATTGTAGGTACTTAGCAACATTTCATCTTTACTTTAAAATTAGGTACAAGAAGATTCTAAAATTCTTTGATACTGTTTTCAAGACATCTTTAACAGGTTTCATTTATGTTTCACTTTTACAAAATCTTTTTTATAGTTAATATAAAATGTTTAGAATATTTATAAAAGCGTTTATTACATCTTAAAATAACTATAAACATTACAAAATTAACGTCTAAAATCTGTACAATCAAGTAGATGGGTATTATTTTTAACTTAACGATGTAGTTTCGTGAAGAGAAATCTAGTTTTATAAATATGATTTGAGCAAGTTAAAGGCCTGCCTATGATTTGTAAAGGGGAACAGTTTGTGGGCCGTTACCGTACATTTGTGTACTGTCTGTTTTGTGTCTATTTGCGTCCTCCCAGGTTGTTCAACTCAACCGACCGCTCACAAAATTCGTGATGGTCATTACACAATAATATCTTTCCTATAACTTGAATGTGTCATAGTTAGTGCCGGATTTTTTTTCTACGATTTAGTAAAAATTTGTTACTTTGCGGATAACTTAAAAGTTTACTAAGTCCACAAATATGTTTAATAAATAACACATGAGTATTGCCTTGAATATATACGTTAAATTTATAACTAACAACTTCACTTTAACTGCCACAGGAAACTTATTTAATAACTACATCCAACTGTTCTGCGGCGGTCAACTTCAAAAGTAAACTTTGTGAATAAGAGACAAAATATGCCGGAGTTATTTGGTTGATGCACAATAGCCTATACACGAGAATACGACGACCAACCTCCTCCGTAGTCCGTTGAACCAAACACGTTGCAGTTTCACAGAAAAAAATAAACAACACACTATTTACTACAAGAAATAACCACTTTATTCATCAACTTAATGTTAATCGTCACTAAATAAAATACAGTTCAATAACTTTCAAGTTAAAATGTTTTCTAAAACAAGTTTTAAAACTCGTAGATTCACGAAGAAGTTGGACGCGAGCGTCCCACACGCGTGCATCAAGCGTGCCGGCCGGCGCAGAACTAGCTCGCAGGTCTCATTCCGTACAAAACTTTTAAGTCATGGAGACGGCAAAGCTATGTCGCGCCTCTACAACTCACGCACACAATCATACCCGACACCCTATGCACAAACACGAAAGCGAGCTTCCAAGTTCACTAAATAAACGAACACCAACACAAACGTGCACCAACACCGTCTACCCCCTGTTCATGAGACGTCCGAGCGAGACGCGTATATCAACAATGCATTTAGGGCCGTAGGTGCGAGCGAGAGGTTGATACCGCAACAGATGTATATCATTTTACGCAGGTAAGTATTGAAAATGTTGGTGTGTATGAATGAGACGGCGTACAAATTTAGCTTAGGCAAAGCCGGTTGGGAGCGAATGGGACAGGAACTGTTCAAGTCACCCACTGTACATTCCTTCCTGATACCGGCGCGCCGTCGTACCTTTCGATCGTTCAAGTGGCAGATGAAGCTTTTAGGGCTGTCACTCGATCAATTCGCGAACCGATAAAAATTGGGAACTTTAATTAGATATAGTTTTTTTTCCTATTTTTTATTAAAATAATTTTATTTTTATTTTGCATTGTGTTCATAATTTAAACAAGTATTCAATTTAAATAACAAGATAAGTTGCATATTGTTAGAATTAAAATTATAAAAAATAAAACAGCTAACATTAAAACATAATTTATTATAAAAAATAACAAAATCTTGCACAAATATTTAAATAAACTCACAATGAGACACGAGAACTTAAAATAGTAGACTAAACTTGCGACGAATTTTGCAAGCTTATAAATGATTCAGGGGCGCGGGTAGCATCCTTACGTCAAGATGTCACAAAGTAGCAGGTAGTGTTGTAACGTATGCTGCAAAATTTTGTGAATGTTTTTTGCATGAAGCGCCATCACTATTTTTTATGTTTTACAATGAAGACATCTGCTTCAAACTGTGGGTTTTGTAACACTATATTATTATACAATTTATTTTAATTGGGGATCGTATTATTCGTAATCGAGGTCGTTATTTTGACCCTTATGTTTAATGGGTAAATAGGAGTTTTAAAATGTTTTTACCCCTTCCATGAAGAGCTGTCATTGACACCTGTTATTTTTAATCTAAATAGATTGTAGTTGTGTTGTGATTAAATGATATGGAGTGGTTACTGTTGACATGAGTACTTATACGGATTTGTTTAATTAGGTATTTAAAGTGAGATTGTTTTCATTTATTTAGTAAATTTAAGACATATTTATTGTGACGTTTGATTTTCCCGTTGGTGCAGTTGCACTGCTGTATACAACGTGAACGAGAGTTCGATACCCACACGAACCTATTTTTTGCGTGGTATACGGGTTCGAGTTGTGACACAATATTTGATATATTTTTTTTATAATATGCAAAATAAATAAATAAATGTTGCATAATTAAACACATAATTCATAAAAATAAAATTTGAAATAACATTATACCCACTTGCATAAAAAACTTGATAAAATTAATAAGTAGTAACGTTGATAAATTTAAAAGTTCAAATTATTTTACCAGACAACTTACATTCAACTTTTATTCAGTCAAAAGTAAGTACAGTCAGCATAAACGTAATACTACTGATAAGAATAATTAGTTTTCTATTTAAGTATAATAATTTATATCATTACATTCAAATCTTAATTATTAAAATCTTAAATTGTTAATGTAATGTATTTACATTACGATAACATATTCATTTTATCATACATTTTCTAAATATGAATTAAATTTTTTAATTAAAAACCCCTTGTCTTTTAACTTCATAAAAAATATGATTGATATAAACATGATCTAAAGCAAGCCATTCGATTTGATAAAATGTGATATTAGAATTTTTTGTTCGATGTCGGTATCGAGTTTCCAAAAAAGCGTGTCCGTGCGTTGGAGAGCGTCAAGCGAAACACTTCTGCGAAATTGGAGCCATGCGGCGAAGGCCTGACGGTAACACGCCACGACACCGTATCACAACACAATCCCTTCCCATGTAACTAACACACAAATTAGTGTAGTATAATGTTCACGCCCTTTATTTTTATACCTTTGTCAAACTTCATACGAAATGACAGCACAATACACTCACTCACTAAAGTATACCATTTCTAGTACACGTTATCCGAATACGAATAAGCCGTTTTGGCTATAGGCACATTCCTCTTGCGTCCTGTTCTGTAATCCTAAACAAAACTGACGTGGTGATCGTTTAAAAAACAAAAATAACACGTGAAATATGACGTGTTTTTGACGGTTTGACACGGGTAACGTGTGCGGCACACTTCATTAACTTTTCGAATACGAAATCCTGACAACGAGTACTTCAGCGGACATAGATGCGAACTCTGTGCGGTTAGATATTATTTACCAGTGCTACATATAATTGTGGTTATAACTGTTTTATTTCTTGGAAGCATTTATACAAGAATAAGCACATAAAGACTTTGATGCTTAAAGGACCTATTCTTTGAAGATTTGCAAACGGTCAGCCTTTTTTATAGTATGAATAACATGACCAGACGTCCTGTTTTGAACGGGACTGTCTCTTTTTATAATTATGAGTCCCGTTGTCCCTGTAATGAACTCTAGGCCCCAAAATTGTCCCGTTTTCGGAAACTATGCGAAAATTTGAATAGTTGAACCAATGTGACGACTGTTCGGACGGCTTGAGTGGTGTGCGACTTTTTTTTTAACATTGCCCTACATTAGGATTTTCTCCTGTATCGCGGGTGCGTTTACAAACATACAAGTTCACATAACAATGACACCCAGACCCGAAACAACAATTTGTGGATCACACAAAGAGTTGTTCCGAGCGGGAATCAAACCCGCGACACGTTGCACGGCAGCCGGTTGCCCAGCCACCGCACCAACCGTGCAGTCAACTTGACGAAGTACAGACGAAAAATCTTTAAGTACCTATATTTTTGTACAGGTTTTAGTTGAATGTCCCGTTTTGAGAAAAATAAATGGTCATGTTAAGTATGAACGAAGGAATGAGTAATTTTTTTCACATGTATGATTACCAGTTATGGCAATAGCTTATGCTTAACTAATAATAATTCGATACCACGTGTGGCTAAACTACATAAAACAAATGCGTATTGACGTGTGGAGCAGCAGAATGAAATGTTCAAGAGCTGGCAGTATAACGTTCAATTGTTTTGACATGACGCCTCGCTGTATGAACATATAGCGAAAAGAGGGCCTGTGGCTCTATAAACGCGAAATAATGACGACGCATTGTAGCTTCGCAGGATCAAGTAAGTCGCTATTATTTATTTCTTCGGAGGAGCTTCACAATAGAGCACCACGGCTTAACTGTCAGCGATACAATAAGCAGCTGTTCTACGTTTATTTTGTACGAGCTGAAGAGTAAGACGTACGCCAGATGACGTAATGTTACCTGCCTTTAAGACATGATAAAAGAAATATGACGTCGACGTCATCTCTTAACTTGTAGTCCTTCGTGCTTATCTTTTGTGTCGGCCAATATTTTACCCGGAGGCAAGTCTCGTGTATACTACGATGTTATTCATACAACATTTTGTAGGAAGCTTAAATAACATTGATGAATGAAGACCGTAGCGCACGTAAGTCGATATCTCTTAGGAAATCATCTTGAAAGTCTAGGTGGGTAATATTCTACTGTAAAGAATTTGAACTATCCAAAGGTGGACGATAGCATCGCTCACATGTCCATGAATTTTTTCGCTGGAACCACGAGTTCCAACAGACGGCTTAGAGTAGCCAAAAAGCCAGAAATAGTCAGGAAAGCGTCGGCCAGAATATAATAGCAGCAATAACAAAAGTGAGTCGAGCTAACCATTGATTTGGATTTTACGTTGGTCCGACGAAAAAAATAAGTGCCTTTGTGTTGCATCCGCAAAAATCTGACCAGTGGCTGTCATTCGAAAATGCATGTCCGACTGCATGGTAAGCCCGTTGGTATAATACAGGGCGACAGGTGAATACTAAGTGACGTTTTATATTGTGTGAGCACTTATCAGCTTTAGTGGTCCACACGACTTTCTCGTGAATTGTTAGGATTTGTTGTTGCGACAATGTGAAAAGTTGTTTTGTCTGAGACTCAGTCGCAAACAAAGTATGTACTGGTTTGCTTTGTAAAACAACAGATTATTATATTTTAGTTCTACAAAAATAGTGGTTTTAATCCTTTGTTTCATATAAAATACTGTTAGCAACGTTAAGCTTCTAACACTAGTTTAAACATTAAATTATAAAAGCCGATAACGAGTGTGAAACATAGAACGCGGCCACCACTTAATTTAAAACAAACATCGGCTAAACGCTGTTACAACAATTGTTGAACAATTTAACAGCGCTCGGGCCAGTTCATCCGTATTTCCTACTTAATAAATGTCTGGTCGAGGAGTCGAGCCAGCCCGCACTGACGCTAACTTGACGGCAGCTTGACATAGCAACGTACGCGTCTAAAAATGAAGCAGTTGTTCCACCTTACATGTTTTTTGTGATATCAAATTATGAAATAATAGTGAACATTATTGATTACTTCTGTTTAATTTGAAACGATTTTCTCAGAAACGGTTAACCAAGTAAGTTACGTACTTCATGTATATAATTTTTGTAGTAGCATAGAAAAGAAAACAAACCTTTTTATATTTCAAGGACTTCATATCTGTTTGTAAAAATATTTACAAAAAATTTCGAAGGTTTCATTGATACCACCTAGTCACCATATCACCTAGTCAGCTATACGTTCTTACAGTAATAGTAACATTTACAAGACGGACAGACGTAAGGCAAAGAACATGTTAATGAAGAATCAATCAGGTGTAACAGGGATCGAATTGAGTCCGTCGCTGAGGGTAATCAATCAGGCGTCAGTGTTATTGTTGTGATTTGTTGCGGCATGGACTCCAGTCCAATCGGCCGGCCCTCCGGTAGCCATTAGTTTGATTAGCTCGTCCGTCCCACGCACGCTGATTGTGCGAACGTTTGGCTTTGATTGATTCCTTCAAATGGCACCGTTTCGAGACTACGCTTTATTCTCGGGCGATACATTGTTGCCGACTGCGATACGATGTTATACTTACGGCTTTATTTAAGTAAATGTACAGTTGCGTACAAAAGAATGGGACCATCAAGTAGTTTTTCTTAGGATTTTTTTTGCGATTACTATAAATCTCTTGTAGTAGTACGCAACTGAACTTGAAACTGAACCGAAACAACAATTAGTGGATTACACAGAGTTTCTCTGTCCAGGAATTGAACCCGCTACACGTTGCGTGGCAGCCGGTTGTTCAGCCGCCACCGAGCCAACCGTACCTACAGTCGTTTTGGATTGTTGTTGGTAAACGCACCCACTGAAATTTTATAATTTTAAAATAACTATATAATTTATCGATCCAATGCTTACAGTATGAATCTCTGTTCTTCGTTAACATATATACGATTCTAACAGACTAACATGTACCATCACATTTAAAGGTGAAAATGCGTCATTGTAGATACAAACGTGTTTCGATTACTAACGTGAATAATTAATATATCTTAACTGAAACTAAGAGCTCGTGAAATAATTATAGCTACGGAATGCGAGGCGTATTCATAAATTATAGTGAAATACAGTAAATTATCTGAGAACATCATGGATCGATAGGTACTTTACTTGTCTTGATGTTATTTAGGCAACTACAGACGTAAGGGAGGATTGGTATTAATACGAAAGTCCTATTAGACAAGATATTTCAATATTATGTCTGTCTAAGGCTTTCAAATCAGCCTAGATCGTTAGTAGACTGTCAAAGGTATAATTGAATAGTCTATCGATACATAAATAATGATTAGGTACGCAACTGGAAATTTTCTTTAATAATTCTATCCGTTCGTGTATTTTTACTTTTAACTTGTACAGAGGTTGAAGCTGTAATATTTTATGTTTAATATGTTTTTGTAACAACACATCTGACCCAACATGACTAACGGTCCTTAAATTCACAAGCAAATAAGTCCAAACTATTCAAACACAAACAGTTTACCGTAGAAAATTCAATGCCAAATGCTTGCTTGGACAAAATGGACGGGAAGAATTCACAAAGGACCTTCGAACTACTTTTGAATAAAGGCAAGGTCTGGAGCCTGTAAGGCCCACGTCTGAATGACGATGTCACGTTTATTTGCGTTGAAGGGACGCGCACTTTCTTACCTGTGCGAGAAAGCATGACTTTGTAGAGCCACATGAATCTTTAACTTGGGTTTGGGTAAACAGTTTTATATTTTATACTACGTTTACCAAGCTTTGTTGTTGCTTTAGGTAATTGGTAGGAAATGTGGTGTAGTTTCTGGTAAGTGGATGGTGAAATGAGACAAGTGTGTAGGCTTAAAAAAGGAGTTGTAATATGATACAATTAGTTCAAATTTGCGACTGCAAACCAAGAAACCAAAGAGAGTTTTAGGATTTTTAGTCTCTTGTTACAAACTATAATAAAATGTGCTCGGCTCGGCAATCAGGTAAAAGTAGGTTTAACTAGAATAAACACGTTACATTATTATGAGGATTTAGGAAACCAAACTAATTTGACTGTAGAAAAGTTTCAAGAAGTAAAGTAATTTTCTTTGATTAATTGTTTGCAAATACCTACACCTTGTGAAATATGATAGGTACTAGTAATTGTATTCATTTGATGGAACTCTAATGCAATTTCGTCGTCGTTCGTGTCGTAAAACGGTGATAGGAGTGCGTAAGGCCTCAAAGAAAACCGACGTGAAACAACACTTGCGTTTTGTTACGTCGTGTGAGCGAGGTGAATCCCCAACAATCCTCAAATTCGTAATGCCCAAAAGACCGGCTTTTTAAAGCACTTGTAGGTAACACCTCTGGTGTTTCGGGTGTCCATGGGCGGCGCCGATTGTTTACCATCAGGTGATTCGTCTGCTCGTTTACCGACTCATTCCAAAAAAAAAGTTTAGTTAATCTTGTTAACATTACTAACCTAAAAACCTTGTTTAACTTTGTATCCGAAAGAGAATTTTTAGGTACTATTTACTCAGTATTATTTGCGTACATCTCCATTTTTTTAATCTGTCTGTGTGAACAAAAATCATTTTATCGTAGAGTGGCTACAAAATTTGTACTTGTTACTAGGCAAAAATAGTATTTTTATTGTAGTACTCAACCACTTTTTCCAGCCGTATTACCTACCATTGACTTTAGCGAAACTAATTGAATACAAATAAAATCCCTTATAAACGTTTTTTTTTTTCTAAATCACACAGTAAATAGGCGGGCCCTGTTTAATTTTTTCTAAAAGAACTTCGGTGCTAAATTAGTTTCCGTTCAACTGTATACGTGATCGGATTGTATAATTACATTCTTTCCCCTTCCAGCAGGTTCTTTCCGTCAGGTTGCGGTCGAGATGCGTATCGTATCGATTCACGGAGTTTTGCTAAATCGAACTAAGGCCACAACTCACGAAGTGGACCATCAAACTGCAGGAAAAGGACAAAACAAAATGTATAAAGGAAATTGCTTCCACAAATCCAGTCGTATCTTGAACAATAAACGTGGAACGGCCCGCCAGCCCTAATAGCAATGAAATCACGAAACCAAAACTGTCTCCCATGTCGGATACAGTTCGATCTTCGACTTAAGAATTTTATAGACTACCCTTCAATTGTCTCGAATGGCCAGCGATGATAGAGGTCGTGTAACTATTTCGTTCATATTTAAAATGTTGTTTGTATTTCAGAGGTTTCTGTATTTGTGTGTGGTTGAAAAAATGCAACCTATCTTTTTGTAAATGTATGCTTCTTTTTTATAGATTGGTCATAGACTTCTGGCCATAGAAATGTTCTCTGCAGTCTAAGTTCTTATTCTAAGCCGAAGTTTGTGTTTGGTTAGAAATAATAGGCTCGCTTCAATAGGGTTAAACTATAATACAGGCAGCTGCACACGTCATACACCGTTACCTATAATAATGTCACTAACACATCTTCGTTGAACAATTCGTAGGAAAGTAGTACTTACCTAATGATATAAAATGACTCAAATTGCTGTCTATTAGTAAATTTATTTTCTTGAATATTTAAAAATCAAAAAGTGGTCCCGACACGAGTGTACCGCGAGAACAATGTTCCACATTTAATAAGCTTGTTTGTACTGAACAGAGTCCGCAATTTATTTTATTTCAAACAAGCGTAATAAAATTTACTTTCTATAACTTTGAACAACATATGCAATAACGAACTTTTCTCCAGTAAACTACGTGTGTTATTTTTAGTTAAATACGCTTACTGTAGTCGGCTTTATAAAACTTCTATGAAAGGTACGTAATTATATCATAATGGAACTTTTATTAAGGAAGGTTACTTGTGTTAGTGTTTCTACGCATTTTAAATCTTTTAAATCTTAAGTACTTTACATAAAGAAGATATTGTCAAGTTGTCCTTGGCGGTTAAACCAATAAAACAATACTGATGAAGTTTGCTTTTATACTCTTTCACAATCATTTTAATTAGAAAAAAATCTGCAGTTTAGAAATAATTCAATTTTAAAGTAAAGGAAAAATGAAAAAAAAAACTGATTCATTTACCCTGGAAAAATATTGATACGTAGGTAACTTCTGCTCCTTCAAATTGCTTATATTTACTGTACGCAGTGCTTTTACCCAATGAAGGACCTACATACATTTATTCTGAACATTCCATCTATATAATTTCCAGCTGAAATAAATATACATTCCACGAGTATGTAGGTTACCATACCTCTGATAGATAGCTGCTCTTCGCATGATTTTATCGGAGCCTCAATCCGATTCAACCTAAATATTTTCCAAACCACCTCTAATCATACAGAGTGATAAAGTGGTCCATTCCTAACCTAGACGTGACCTAAAAACGTTTCATACAAGATAACTTTCTCTAAGAAATCCTGTATCCTTGTTACATTTCTCCTACATTTTTATGAGGTCTCTGATATCAGTAACGATTGAGTGGACGTAGGTAGCCGTGTAGAAAACATCTAGATTCCCAATATCGCTCAAAGGGTCTTCGAAAGCCCAAGGTCTAATCTTTTTCTATAGAAAATATGTTCCAATTCTAAGGTAACGCCGGTTATACGTTATCTTTTAGTACTTACTTTCAGGGTACTCTGCTACCAAAGAGGTTTATTGTGGTAAAAGTCCTAATAGCACTTAGATGGTGTTCAGTTCTGCTGAGAGACACACTTAGCCTTTGACCGTCATTTGTTTAGTAATGGAGTTGCCCAGATTTTGAAAGTGCTGGTAGGTTCAGCGGTTCAGACATAAATGTAGTTTAGTTTTTCGATATTTTCTGTACTTACCTGAATGTATCTATAGTAGTTCAATGAGAACATTTTGTGTTTCCAGAAGAGAGAAAGCAGAGGCAGAAGTAATAGCGTACAATTTTTAACACATAAGTCATTGTTTCACTTTAGTAATATTTATTTTGCGTCGCATTTGGAACCATGTAGCCAACGAAGTGGACAAACTGCTTGTACAGGTAAAATAAAATAAATATAATAGATACTTTTTCTATTTTTGATACCCTACGTCAATAGTTATTTAACAAAATTGATTCTCAATTACAATTTAAATATTAAAACGCTATTATTTTCGTTACAACCAAGGTTCAGGAAGTGTCGACCCAATAAATATTTCATGAGCCATAATAGTCTGATAAAGTAATTTACACAATACGTGTCATTATAATTGACCACTGTGACCCTATCACACATCGATATAATAAATTTTCTATGCATATCGATTCATAGAATCGAGTTGGAATATGAGTGGAATTGAAATATTTTCAAGTGGCTGTTAGTACCAGATAGTTCTAAGTTTTGCGCTCCTTACTTCCAAGTGCTTTTGAGTATTTGTTGAAATGTCTTACAAATTGTTTGTGTTTACCTTCTTTGAAAGGAAACTATAATTTCTTGGAATTGGAGTTGAGAGTGAATTTATTATTGAGATGAATATTTGTAGCGTAAAATAATGTTCATGACCTTTTATTAAAGAATTTTAGTTAGTTAACTGAATATTTCGTCAGTTATACATATTTTATACGTTTTATATTAGAAAAACATGAAGCGTGATGATGATGAAAATAGCTAGGTAAGTATGCTTTAATTCATTTTTACTGCGTTTTGGGATAAGGAATTTGAGGATTGTTGGGGATTCAGGGATAGGAGAAGGGGGAGGGGTATTTGGGCCTCCGGTAACCTCACTCATACGACGAAACACAACGCAAGTTTTGTTTCACGTCGGTTTTCTGTGAGGCCGAGACTTATATTTCTAATGAATTTTTATATTCTCCGATTAGGTTTAACTTCAACTACATGTTAGTACTTTTTACTGAAACCTCTGAATATACGTGCTGAAGTAAAACACAACGTACTTCTAACCTCGATCTAATATTAATATTTTTTTTGATATAAAACTACTTTAGCTTGGAACCTCGAGACCCCGTTATTCGCAGCCGTGTATAAAGTCAACTCGTTGACCGAATGGTCGCAAGTGCCACTGCCGGGGTCTCGGGTTCGATTCCCGGGTCGGGCAAAATATTACTGTTTTTTTTTTTAATTCTCAGTAGTAGCACGGAGTCTGAAATTGAGCCCGGTATATGGCAATAGACTCACCCCCTATTACATGGGACTCATAACATAAATAATAAAAAAATGGGTGTTACATTGTATGTAGGTACAGAGGCATAATGTGCACCATCGAGGATAAAAGGCGTGACGTTATGTTATGTTATGTATAAAGTCAACCGTCTAAAAAATTCAAACATTTTATGGAACTTTTAGGTAAGTTAGGATATCGAAATTGAACTACATTTCGTTTTTTTCATTATATGTATGTACAAATACATAATATATCCTGATTCATTACTAGTACTACAAAATTTTATTCAACTAATTTTTTTGAGGTCCAGGAGCCGCGTAGAACCTTTTTTTTTCAAAGTTGTTCAGAAATTCTGCCTAAAGTTTTATACACTGAATCGTACAGCCACTTTAGTTAACTACTGATTTATCAGAAAATAAGTAAAAAAAAATTCTTTGCTAGCTACAGTTATTGAATGTAACAAAGAAACTCGGTGCCAATCAAGTTATTGGATGTCCAACGAAAGTAATCAGAGAAAGTACTTTATGACATTTAATGTCAAGACGCCAAGTAAAGTTACATTTCGGCAAACTTTTTCTGTAATAAATATTTGAAAAGGAATTTATTTGTCAAATATAGTTAATTCCACTATTAAGTTGGAGATAAAGATAGAATTTGAAGTGATATATTTATTTTTCTAATGACAATGTCATGTAATGACGTTCCATAAGACTACGCAAACATATTTAAACTTTTAATATTCTTAATACTAGTTTCATTGCAACAGCATTATCACAACAGACAAGAAACTACCAAACCAAAACGAAAATTCTACCAAGCCGAAAACCGTTATATTTGACTATCACTCTTTTGCAGTCACTTTACCAACGGCACGGCAAGAAACAAAAATATCATAAAGAAACATTATAAAATATTACGTCAGGGCATGTTTTTTTTCTACTAAAGGGATAAAGAAAAAAATTACGTTCTTTATTCAAAACTGAAATTCATTATAGGTACAGTAAAACAAAAAACTATCAACATGATATTATTTTGAAAAGAGAATATACGAGACTAACATTCTTTGTTCCTATGATGGATTGAAATAAGTATAAGAAATACGTTTCTTAATATTATAAAGAAGAACAAATACATTATAATAATGTAGAAAATTGCCTGTCAGACGCACTACTCTCTGGTCAAAGGAAAGAGGTTAGACTGAAAAAATACTAATTTTCTTATTGCATGCTTAATTAATTTCCTGACTTTGTGAATATTATACGATACTTTTACTGAGATTGGTATTAAAAAGAGAGAGAAAATTATATTTTTTAAACCGTGGAGTTTGTTTAAACTGTTCTTAATTAGTAAATTGTATTGTAATAACATTATACTTCTGTATATATAATATTGTCGTGATGGCCCAGAGGTTTAAGGCCCGCTCCTTATGCATGAGAGGTGGGTTCGAAATCTACCCATGGCAAGTACCAATGTGACTTTTCCGTGTTATATATACTTTCTAAGGTTATTTAGACACCACTGACAAACGGTGAAGGAAAACATCGTGTGGAAACCTGGGCTTATAATATCTATTTATAAGTTTGAAATCGTCAACCCATATTGAGCAAGCATGGTGATTAACGCTCAAACCTTTTCCGTTTGAGAAGAGCCTTGGTTCAGCAGTGGGCACTTATAGGCTGTTGATGATGATATATAATATACCTCTAATATTTAAAATATTGCTAAAAATGTCTATCATTAAAAAAACGATACAATGAATAAGCGAAGTCCAGAATGATTTTCAAAAACGAAACTTGCTCAAAATAGATGTAAATTTCTATGTATAGTAAGAATATTTATTGTAGCTTGATTTATTCAAATTAGATATCTGTTCAAAGAGAAAGAAATTGCAAATACTTATGACATCTCTGCCAGTTATACTTCAAATTGATAAGTAGAGGCATACCACACGTATCTTTCTATCAGTTAGTAATAAAAATAACACACATATGCCAATTTGCCATTTAAAGCTGGCTTCACAATCAACTGTACTAAGTATTAAACTCACGATTCAACTTATGTTTTCCCTTCCAGTTATAATAAGCAATCGCCGTGGAGTATTCAGATATCCTAAAGCAACAGCTGCTCCTGAAATTCTAAGGTATCATTTTGTAAGTCCACCCACTAACTTAGGTGAAAGTAATTGTGTTGAGCTTTACTTAGTTTAAATAGAATAATTATACATTTGTGAGTGAGTGACGTAATTCCACTCATTTTATGTGACCTTTCAGATAAAGTGTGAGTGGGGAAAATATTTTGATATTTGATCTAGTCTCGTCTTATAATGTGATCATATTGGGTATTGTCATGCGAATTTATATCTTATTGTTGTGAAAAATTAAGTCGATAGTCTGTAATTGAGCCTAAACTACTCATATTGTTTTCATAATTGGTGAAAAGTCTAACTCTGCTTATCTTCTTTAAACGTTACGTACCTACTAGTTTATGTTGTAATTAGAACTGGTTGTAGAATAGATTGATCTAAATTGAGTTTGGTTAGTTGACAATGACGCCAATGGAACTAACCCTGCACTGGTTGTAACCAGAAATTACTGCAATATTGCTCTACATAAGCACAGTTACATAGAGATTACACACGTCAGATTAAGCACGTACCAGTAAGTACTTACTTACATCAAGTTCTGGTTCAATGATTCGCTATAACGTGTGTCTAAGTGGTGTTGCGAATTCCAACTTGGAAAAGTTTGTCGTCAACGTCAAGCCTTCATTCAAAATGAGCTCCTAAGGCTTCCGACTTTATAAGTGAAATTATTATTCTGTCGCAAATTATAATTAATCCGGGAAGTGAGAAATGATATCCTAAAACAAAAAGCTGACAGTGGTTTTGTTGGACGGGCGAAGTGTCAAAGTTAAATTGAATATTATAAGGAATGATCTTCAGCAGACGAAGTTTAGTCGGGTCGCAGTGAGTAGTTAATCCAATGCCACAATTCACTTCAAGTTATTCTGGAACAATTGACTGTTACTTGCATTGCTTATTCATTGTTAATCGAACGCTCAGACTATTTATGTTACTCTTGTGAACCGTTCTGTCTCATACACTAGTCTGGATCAAGAGCTGCTACTTGCTGTAGTTGTTAGTTCGCGTAATTTTTCTTGAAGTTTAAAAGAAAATCTTGTAGCTTTTATTTGGTTTAGTGTTCAAGCTTGTATTTAACGGGTACGGTTGACGTTATTATTATTCAGGGTTACAGGTTTAGTGTACCTACCTCTATATCCGTTAAAGGGTAGTAGTGTCCATTATTCCTGACTGATTTGACTAAGGAAGAAAACAAAAACTCTGTTTTTATAAGCCTTCGTCTACTACGCCTCTGTTGGTATAGTTACATACAGTTTTATGATTTAAAATAATATAAAAACTAATTAACTACATAGAATAGCAAAAATAGAACAAAATTGAGACACAAAACACAAAAAGGGGGTAATCGACAAAAAATTGGAATTTTCATAAAATAAATTCAAAGTTACCTTGAGAACGGTTAAGTTTGGAAAATGGGGTTTGTTTGATAATCGGTTAGAAATAATGGATATTACCACCTCTTAGAATTAGGTCGACTAAATCTATAACTCTGTATAACAAATATAATACTTATTACGTGTCCATGCCCCTATAAGTCTGTTGTAATAAGGTAAATATTATAATCTTAAGTTAAATAATATAAGTAGCGCCATCTAGTGTTAAGTTGGCAAGTTTCTCATAGACGTCGATATATTATCTGTGTCCTTCCTTTTGTCGTCTGCATGGCGCCCATCATGTGCTTTCTGTGAGATTTTTAATAAAACTACGAAATATAACAAGCTATTATCTATTATTCAACCACATCCACCACTTCAACATGGTAGAGGAGCGTGGTTAAGTGGTTTCACGAAAAAGTCAATAAATATGAAGTGCAATTATGAAATCAAATTACGATTGAGGTTATCCGGTCACAACGGAAAAGTTAGTTTTGAAAACGTCTGAATCTACAAGAATATACGTAAATATGGCACAACAAGCTAAAATAGAAGACATCATGATACCTATTTTTGATGGGGCAAACTATTCGAGTTGGAAATTAAGGTTGGTTACTTTGTTGGAATACAAAGAATGCAACGAGGCCGCCATAGGCATAATGCCGGTGAAATATAAAAATACAGAAGCGGAATGGAAGAAGATGGATTTAAAGGCAAGGACTATTATTATGAGTACTATTTCGGACAAACAATTAGAATATATCACTGAGTGCAAGACAGCTTTTGACATGTTACAAAAGTTCGACAAAATGTATCTTACTCAATCAACATCTCTTCAAATTATATGTCGAGGAAAAGTGGAAGCGATCAAATTAAATAATTACGACACAGTAGAGGATTTCTTCGTTGATTTTGAAAAATCCATAAACGAATTCAAAACAGCCGGAGGTAAAATTGATGAACCTGAAAAGTTAAGATACCTGCTCAGAGCCCTACCACCAAGTTATAGTTATATAGGAGATTTTCTGGACGTGATTCCTGAAGAACAAAGGACTGTGGACTATGTACATTCAAAAATAAAGGAGAAAAATATGACTATGTGCGATGACAAGAAAATAATGTGAGTACATATACAACCAGCACCACAAGAGCTCAATGTTTTGTCTGTGGTAAGACTGGTCATCTCAAGAAGGATTGTTGGCACGCTCAGAGAAATAATCAAGGACAAAAAAGTTCTCAAGGAAGTTTCCAGTCGTCTAGTCGGGGTCAGCGAGGACATCAGAGAGGATCCTACAGAGGTCGCAGCCGAGGCAGAGGTCAAGGCCACTCATCTAGCAATCATCCTAAAGGTGAATCTTCGAGCAACGGTCCCTCCCAGTCATGGACAGCTGAAGTATGTAAACCAGAAGTAAACCAGGTATCCGGATGTAATGAAAAGGTAACATTTAATAATAATAGTAATGTAGTTAATTGGCTTTTAGATAGTGGGTGCACTGACCATCTTATAAATGATTATTCATATTTTTATGACAGTGTAGATTTGAAAGATTTTGTTGATGTAAAATTACCAGATGGAAAAACCTTGAAAGCAACCAAAGTAGGTACTGTAAAAATGTATTTCAAAAACTATTATAGTGTGAAGTATGTAGATTTAGAAAATGTCTAATAGTTTGTACTAATAAACAAAATGAAGCAAAAGGTAACTAATAGTTTACAATAGTAGCTAAAATGAAAGTGCTAAAATATATAATGAGTCTAGAGAGTTGATAGTTGTTGCTGATAAAATTAATAATTTGTATTGCTTAAAAGGTTATGTCTTAAAAAATGAAGTATGCACAAATTCTGTAAAGTTAACGCAGAAAGAAAAATGGCATAGGGCACTTGGTCATGTGAATTTTCAATACTTAAATAAGATAATAAATAATAAATTAGTTGATGGTTTGCCAGATAAAATTGAAAGCACAGAAATGAAATGTTCAAATTGTATTCAGAGTAAAATGACTAATGTACCTTTTGAAAATAATAGAACAAAAACTACTGAGATTTTAGAACTTATTCATACTGATTTGAATGGGCCACATAACACAACTGGTTATGGTGGAGAAAAATATTTTTTAACCTTTATTGATGATTATAGTAAGTGTACCAGGATATTTTGTATTAAAAGTAAAGCTGAAACTGCAAAGTGTTTTATAGAGTTTATAAATTTAGTAGAAAATAAATTTAATAAAAGAGTCAAGAAGATTCAGTGTGACAATGGTAGAGAGTATTTAAATAAGGATATTTATAATTTTATAAGGTATAAGGGCATAGAGTTGTTACCATGTCCACCTTATGTTCATGAGTTAAACGGAGTAGCGGAGAGGTATAATAGGTCTGCTATGGATATAGGTAGATGTTTAATGAGAGAAGCTAAAATACATAGGAGGTACTGGCCTGAAGTAATAAAAACAGCAGCTTATTTAAAGAATCGTACTATTGCAAATACAGTTGAAAATAAAACTCCTTATGAGATATTTTTTGGGGTCAAACCAAATGTAGAGCATTTAAAAATTTATGGAAGTAGAGTCTATGTTAGAGTTCCTGAAGTGTTAAGAAAAAGTAAATGGGATGATAAAGCTCAACTAGGAATTTTAGTGGGTTATAATGAAAATAGTTACAGAGTTTTGTTAAATAACAGAATAATTAATGCAAGGCATGTACAGGTAATTGAAGAAAATACTCAGTTAATTTGTTTGGAAAAAGTAGACAATCAAAATAATAAAGATTTGGAAAGTGATAATACTTTAGATGTTTCAAATGAAGAGGTTAAAAATGAATATGAAACCGATGAAAACTTTGTAGATGCAGATGAGACTTATTCTAGTAGTAACGTAAATAATAATAGAGAAAATGACGTTTTAGTAGAATCACAGAAAAGAAAGAGAATCCCAGTTTCTAGATATGGTAATCCAGTTACACACTTTATTTATGTTAACCATATTGATGCAAATGTACCAAATTCATTCGAGGAGGCGATGAACTCCAATGATAGTAAGCAATGGCAAATAGCCATGGATTCTGAAATAAATAGTTTAAATAAAAATAATACTTGGCAAATTGTAGAAAAACCAAAAGATAAAAAGGTAATTGATGTTAAATGGGTTTTTAAAAAGAAAAGTAATAATGAATATAAAGCTAGATTGGTTGTGAGAGGGTTTCAGCAAAAAGATTTTAATGAAAATGCTTACTCACCTGTTGGAAAAATGCAAACTTTGAAAATTTTATTGTCATACAGTTGTAAAAATAAATTATTTGTAGAGCAAATGGATGTTGAAACAGCCTTTTTAAATGGTTATGTAAAGTCAGAAGTTTATGTAAATCAACCAGAAGGTTATAAAACAGGAGATAATAAAGTTTACAAATTGCAAAAAGCTCTCTATGGTCTCAAAGAAAGTCCTAGAGTGTGGTATGATTGTTTTGATATATTTATAAAAACTTTGAATTTTGTTAGAAGTAGTTATGATTACTGTTTGTATGTTAAAAAAGCAAGCAAAGATCCAATATACATATTAATATTTGTTGATGATCTTTTAATATGTTGTAAAGATAAAAATAAAATAAAAGAGGTGAAAACAAGTTTAATGAAACGATTTGCAATGAAAGACTTGGGGAAAATTAAAAGCTATATTGGCATAGATATTGAGTATAATGATGATAAAAATGTGATGACATTAAGTCAAACAAAGTATATTGAATCTTTGGCTGCAAAGTATAATTTGGTAAATACTAAGTTATATGATACTCCTATGGAAACAAATTTAAAATTAGAGCAAGCTAGTGAGGTCGATGAAAGTATTAAGTACAGAAATATAATAGGTGAATTATTGTATATTAGTACAGGCACAAGACCAGATGTAGCGTACAGCGTTAATTATTTGAGTAGATATCAAAGTTGTTATAACCGAACACATTACAAATATGCAATGAGGGTGTTAAAATATTTGTATAAAACTAAGAATCTAAAGTTAACATATTATGATAATGCAGATGCTGATATTTTAGACTGTATGGTTGATTCAGACTATGCAGGGGATAATGTGGATAGGAAGTCTACAACAGGTTTTATTATAAGATTTTTTGGAAATTTAATATTTTGGAAAACACGTAAACAAAATACAGTAACTAAATGTTCAACTTTTGCAGAGTATATTGCATTGTCAGAGGCAGTAACTGAAGTACTTTTTATAAGAAATTTGTTAAGTGAGTCATTTGATATAAACTTTTGTTATCCAATAAAATTGTATGAAGATAACTCAGGTGCAATTGCAATAGCTAAGTATGGTAACTTTACTAAAAATTCAAAGCACATTGAAGTGCAATATCATTATATAAACGAGAATTATGAAAACAAACTTATTGATATAATTAAAATTGATACAAAATGTAACTTAGCAGATATGTTGACTAAGAGTCTAGATAAATCAAAATTTTTGAAAAACAGGTTTGAATTAAGATTAATTTAGTTAAGAGTTCAGATTATTACTTTAAAGTACTGTTTAAGTAAAATATTAAAACTGTAATAACTTTAAAATACTGTTCATGTAAGATAAAATGTTAAGATTATAAATTTAAGGAGGTGTGTTGTAATAAGGTAAATATTATAATCTTAAGTTAAATAATATAAGTAGCGCCATCTAGTGTTAAGTTGGCAAGTTTCTCATAGACGTCGATATATTATCTGTGTCCTTCCTTTTGTCGTCTGCATGGCGCCCATCATGTGCTTTCTGTGAGATTTTTAATAAAACTACGAAATATAACAAGCTATTATCTATTATTCAACCACATCCACCACTTCAACAAAGTCAATACTACAAGGAACATCTTTTATGAAGCCAAACCAACGACATTTATTACAAAATTTTTCAATTTGCAGAACGCCATTGTGTACATCATGTATTGCAAGAGCAACAGATATGGCGTTCTATTGGCAGTCCAGTAGCCAGTCGGTTGCTAATAGCCTACATCGAAGATACGGTATCTTGAAACCACTCACGTCGCTCTGGTCTGCCAGTAAGCTACCGGCGCTACAGTTTAGAGTGTTTGAGAAATCGACAGTTCAAGTAGTTAGACGCGTTCTGTACCATGTTTGTATGACTTTACTTCTATTTTTGTTTGTGTATGAGATTTTATCGGCGAAGTAAAGTTTGTATAAACGTGTTGAATCTTATAACAATAAAAAGAGTGGCTTAACATTAAAGTTTGAGTGATCTTTCTAAAGCTAATCAACAAAATCTAGATCAGATCTAATCAGATCAGATCTATCATCAAAATATGTCACACGAGCTAAAAGCTCAAAACTAAATGTGATTTCTTTTGGAAGGATAATTATACTGTTAAATGTTCAAAAATCACTAGATTTATAATTGATACATTATACATACTCCATAACAGACAGTAATAATCAAACAAACACAATCACTTACACTAATTTCCCCTAAAAAATGTCCAAGCAATCATATAAAAACACGAAACAATTCACCAAATCGCTCAGCCAATTTGTGCAAGCCGATATCTATAAAACTTGTATAAGATGTGGTATCATAGATTAAATAATCGACGTCTGATTCCGGAGGCTGGCCACGTCCAATTAGGATCGAGGTCCCGAGAGAGACGTGGGATCATATCGTGAGAGCGGTCCTATACGTGTGTTGTTTTGATGTAAGCTTTTACATTTTTCGCTGTTTGTCCGTTATTTAATTTCAAAAATGGAACTATACAATGTTTTGTTTCATGCCAGATGCTCACGTGTTTTATTTCCGTGTTTATTTTCATTGCTTTTTCATTGTTTTGTTTTAAAATGTGTATTGTGAGTATAATGTTACTAGAAAGTCAAATGTCAGTGCGAAGGTAACACAAACATCATTTTTCAAAGTAACATCTTACCCAAAAAACCTTTACATATTTATCTTTTAGCAAACTAATGAATACATAAAATGTTGAGCGAACAAAGAGTCCTTTACTCTTGACTTTTCCATAAACACGACAAAGTATTTCGAACGTAAAAGTAGGTAACGTGGGTCCCGACTTGGAACCAAATTTAAAGTGACAGGATTACTGGAGCATCTCGAACTGGTTCCACGGAGTAAAGAGCTTCGCACTCCTCCCACTGTCACATGTCTACTTGCCTGATATAAACTTGGTAAAAAATGGTCCAGCTTTAAATTTTTAATAATTCAGAACATTGTTTTCCATCAAGGTTTTTTATTTCCATTTGGTCTGTGTCAGTCGTTCTCATAAACAGAAAGCATTCAACCCACAAGACGCCTCCATTAGCAAATTCTGTGGATCTATTACTATTCAACGACAGTAAGGGGTGGCTGGTAACAGCGTGTTAAGCTTAAAAATAAATATTAAAAATCGTTGCTTACATTAAAATCATTTAAAAATCAAAGCGGCCAGCATTTGCTGCGCCCCTCTCGTTACGAAACTCATTACAAGAGTCCAAATAAGAAGTCGTAAAGTAACCTTTCTTCAGAGGCCATTACGCTATGCCAAATGATATTTTGTCTCCTTACCTAGGGTCGTTTACATGGGGCGCGCGGGTCTCATAGCAAACACGACCCGAATTTAATCTCTGCGCTGCTTTATCTCTGAGCCAATGAGAAGAAAACTTTATTTTGTGCGTAAACAAGGGTAATCGGCTCCTTTTTCCACACAGGCGGTTACATTGCGAATGATATTGAACGGGCAGGTGGCGATGTCTAGAATACGTTAAAAGATACCAAAGTAGCCCCTCGTGGCACACCGAGGGTTAAACCACAAATCGAATAAATCGTCTAATGTGGACAGAGACCACTATTGATTTACGTGATCGTAAATACTAACAGAATTCGCCCCTATTATCGTGGTCAGTTTTGCAGTCAGAACAGTTTTAGAGTAAACAGCGACCACCAGACTGATTGATCAACGTTTTAAACGCTTCATCAGGGAATGCATAGACATCTCGAACTGAAATTATGTTTGCACTACAGGTATTTACGTTGTGTAGTAAATCTGAATACAGACAATGTTTGAACGCGATTGTTTATACTGTTCAATAAACTCTAGAAATGGATCAATCAACGAATGTCGAACACAATGTTAAAGAGCAATACACCTTTTTAGAATTTATAACTTATTTCAATCATAGACTTAACAACAAAAATAAACACGAAAAGGAAAAAAACACATTCAAAATCCCTTAAGAATCGCCTACTTGAACAAACATAAGACGCTCGGCGCTCATAATAATACTATTATATCCTGTTTCGTGAATACGAGACAAAAAATAAATTCATCCAAAGTACATTTCATAAGTCTTCACTAACAACGTGATAATATTACAGGCAACAAGGAAAATATCGCGTATCAGGAATCATACGTACCTACGTATTGTTGGTACTTATATTGTTGTACCTTTTTGTGCAAATAAGGTTAATAACCTTACCCTCTATGCTAGCCTGGTAACATTGACATAATATAATGTTGTACCATATGGGCATTTATAATGTAGGTACGAATAATGAAAATTATCTAATTCATACGTATCTTTATTTCACATCAACTATAAGGCTAGGGAATATGGCCGGAGTGCGGATAAAGTAACGGGTTAACAGGGCTTCGGTTCAAAGTAGGAGAACAAACGGAATAGTTTTACTCAGTGAGAGTCTGGTACTCCCCTCTCGTTTCTCCCAGGGTGGGAGAAGTCATTAAATAATTTTCCCCACTTAAACAAAAGATACAGAATAATAATCTACATCTACACGACCTGTAACCACGGACTCCTTGTGACCTTTAAGAAGTCGTCACTTCGTCAGTCTATTTATTTTATCCATTGATAAACTAGCAATTCCAACTAGCCTGGTAGACAAAATTTAAGCTAACATGACATCACACCTTTTATCCCCGAAGAGGTAGGCAGATGTGCACATTACGTCACTTAATGCCACTGTATAACGTAAGGCCCATTTTACACAATTTATTTTTGAATCCCATGTAATAGGGGGTGAGCCTATTGTCATATACCGGGCACATTTCTAGACTCCGTACTACTACTGATTTTTTTTTAAAAACCTTGTGATACTTTGCACGATACGGGAATCAATCCGAGACCCCTTGCCCGGCAGTTGCATTTGCGACAACTCGGCTAACGAAGCTGGCAAAATTTAAGCTAATACATAAAGATTCAATGTAAAAGTCTTTTTTTGTTAAAGGTAAGTTATCGATAGGCGAGTCTAGTACCACTAAACTCAATGATAGTATATAAACTACTCGGCAAATAGATAACACTTACCTAAAAAAAGTTAAAGTAGACCATAAACCAATAGCTTTTGTTACCAAGAGCAGAAGTAAATTCTATCAGATTACCAAAGAGGAGTAGTAACTTACTTTTTATTTATCGTACCTAAGTTGATTAACCTTTGTGGTTTTGGCTTTAGGTCACAGGTCCCCAGTTCTGTTATATATAAATATATTATATGTGATATATGAAGCTAATGGACGCTAATTTGACTGGCGTAGGTTGAGTGACCCAATACCGAAATTATTACCAGTAAAAGGTTGTTTTTATATGATACTCTCTGAGTGGCTTATACCGAGTTCAATATTATTAAGACTTATCTCGAATTATGAGTGATCATATTCTTTAGTGATATTATTATGAGAACCATGATTATGATTTCATCTTATAGAACACTTGGAACCAATGGTTGACAAAACATTCAATACGTTGAGACCATGTTTACCTTTGAAAATATGTAAAACAACTTACATGTCGGTAACAGCTACGTCTATGGTTTTATCTCATATTTCTATTTTATAGCTTCGCTTTCCAGTAAACAGATGTTTTCACTTCGAGGGATTATCAACGATGTTTTCCTTTTGTTGACGACCAGTGGTGAAACGGATGCGATCGGGCGAAGATTTTTTGAAAATCGAATCATGGAAACAGATATGAATAAAATATGATTATTGAAATATTATGGTGGGATTTTGATTCTATATTCGAATTCCACGCTGCCAGTATTGACGTCAGTGTTGAAAACTTCTTTGTGATTTTTAAGTTTAAGATCTGCATAATAAATATTTAAATACGTAGGAGTTGCTTCTTAGTGTAAAGTTCAATAAAACCTTTCAAACAGACTATAAAATAAATAAAACAGCATTTTATTTTTATTAGAATAGTGCGTAAAAATTCCGACCACGTGTTTTTAATATCGATTTTATCAGTAGGCACATTCGTGACGGCATGCATGTCTAATAAAAAATGTAATCAATATCATTCCTATAAAAGACATTTGATCAAAAACCAGATAGTGAGTACAAATAAAACGATATATTGACTTAGAAGAAAACCTGTTTGCATATTGATATTTAACCGTTTATACGCGACGATATCCATAGGACTTTCATGTGATCCCGTTTGAAGCATTTTATTCAATATCGGAATCGTATTTGGGGTTGAAATGAGATCTCTTCATATTGTTTTTAGATACTCTTTGTCTTTCCATTGAACTTTGACAGTGATTTACTTTGTTTCACTTTGAACCAGAAAGCTGTTTGTTCAATATAGTGGTGTGTTCGTCAAACCTGCCGTTAGTGATACCGAATTGTCTATTTCCTAGCTTAATATATACAAATCAGTTTACGTTCGGTCTTTGTTCGTGTGAAATGGAATTTTGTGGAATAAAATAAACTGGGTATGGGCGGGTAATAGTTGTTTATGTGAAGTTTATATAGTCGAGAGTGTTTTGTTTCTCGCTGAAATAGCAAATGTTTAATCTTCTGTTCCATTTAGGTTTATTGAACCTATGTACTTAGAATTATCAATAACGCCAGTATTATTCCTAAAATGCTACTAGAAAATCCTTCAACGTGTAAAACCAAGAAAAAAAATAACACGAGTTTCCCCACCTCGTATTACCTACATTTCGTCCGCAATCTACGTATAAAAATACGCATTCGTTCTAATCTCAGCTAATTAATTTGTGTAGACGCTCACAACAAATAACTGAGTCTATTTAGTTGTTATTGTACGACGGACAACAGTAACTCGTGTAAAGAACGTTAATCATCACAGCTAGGTACCTTCCCTCGGGAGCGGTTCTCAAAGATTTCGTCCTTCATTTCCTCGGGAACATTACTCCTTCCTACCAAACCATGTTATCAGATAAAATCAGACAATGACGTTTCTGGCCGAAATGATAAAACGCTTTCTCATCACAGACTCCGTATATTTGGTAAAAAATAAATTCTATTTATATTTTTATTAGCGTTCTTAATTTGAAAGGAGGATCGTTGTTAAATTATCTTTTCGCTCGGTTACACTTTAAAGTAAGCTGAGCTGCTTTAATTTTAGTATAGAAGAGGTTTTAATGTACCAACATAAGAATTTACACAAAACTTTATTTATGTTTTGCATTAGTAGAATCAAGTTAAAGGAAATAATATTTTGTACCAATATGCGAACAATGTCATGACTACCATAAACTTTACTTTTCAGTAATTTTCATACACAAATAAAAAGATCAAGACCATGAAGTTTATGCAATAATTAGGTAATTGCTTTATTTAAAACAGTTTAAGTAAAATATCGTACTATAACTTTTTCAGTAGTGAAGAAATAGGGGTGGAAATTTTGGCGCGTAGCCTAAAGGCGTAACCCATTATTACCCATTACTTAAATCTTAGTTGTTTCTCACCACTAGCGTGGGATGTACAGCAGCTGTTTCATTCCTTGTACCACGAAATTAAGACTATTTAAGATTAACGGTAAGCGCGTGTACTTCAATGTGTTTCGGTTTTATTTTTCTTGCCTAAAATTTATGGTATCAAAATTTTTTTCATGGTGTAAGTTGCTATCAAACGCGATTTAGTTAAAGAAACAGGTCGGTTGGGTGTAGGTGTGTTCACTTGTTTCACTTGTTTCAATTAATATGCAGCTTTCTACGTCCATAACTTTTCGAACATGCCACTTGAAACAAAAACATGTGCCAATTATTTTTCAAATTCAGAACAGAATGTTATTTGTTTATTATTTTCTCTAAAAATAAAATGGCGTGTACCCGTATATTGACTGGCCAGTTAGTTACTGCAGTTTTGGTCATGTCACGTCGTCAATCGAGCATGGGGCGCGCGTCATTTGTTTTAGTGTCACAAATCGTTCCCCCCATTCAAGCGGGACCCTCGACAAACAAAAACAGAGTGTTTCTAAACAAAATTTTGTGTATCTTTTGACGTCTAGGTAAGGTTACTTACTGGTACTTTCAATGTATTTACCTAAAAACGTGTATCTATAATCTCCATTAAAGCAGCAACTAAAATGTATATACAGTGTGTTTTTAAACATATTGATCTTGTATTTTAAACTTTCCGAATGTTTTATGTAAAACAATTTTATTGATATTATCCAATCTAAACTCCTCGCTATACGATACGCTACAAAATAAAGTAATAGCTGAACTTTGGATTACGCTACATCAAATAAATGTCGTCTTCTATAACACCACACTAAAACGTGACTTTGTATTCATAGCGAGTGTCCAAATTAAGGCGAACAGAAGTGAAGTGGCCATATCTTTTACGCGAACACTCAATATCAACTTAAAACAATGTAAGCAAAATGTGAAAGCGAAGCATGAAATTACCCAGAACAGTACAAACGTAATTAAACCTAACCGTTAAACTCAGGCATTGTCGTAAAAGTTAAGTAAAAGCCCACAGAATCTTTGTTAGATTTACGTTTTATGATTCCAAAAAGAAAAGAGGCGTGAATAATTTAATAATGCTAAGTAGTGATAAAATTAAGCTTTTTATTGAACTTTTTTCTTTTAAGATGAAACGGAAATTAATATAGAGATGGGCCGATAATCGTATTTCTGGATTAGTAACGATTTAAGAGCAGTGCGGTGCTATCCAAAGGCAATTAATTACTGTTGATGACGTGTACTTAATCAAAGATAAAAAAGTGCTTGTAACTTTGTGGTTAATAATTTAAATATTTAGGTAGCATAGCTTTGCTCTGTTTAATTTCAATTAATTTGGACTACGTCAAAAATCCTTTGATTAAGAATAGTATCATAAAATTATACATTAATAGCCAATTCTGTACCTATGTCAACTAAATGTATGTAACTAAATATACCTACATAGTATCATGTCTTGTCCGTTGTTTAAACTTAAAAAAAAATATTTAAAAAAAAGTTTTAAACCACTTACAAAAACCACCCTGTACGTTAAACATCAGACCGTGTCTGTATGAGTCGGGCCATTCGTCGACGACATGTTACCATCTATAGTTTTAATTGGCAGCAGTAGATCTACGCTTGTAGGCAGACGAACCAGTGTGTGGGACAAGTTCATAGTATAGTATACAATACATGACGATGCATCATGTTGATGAATTTGCCTTGTTATACTGATTTGGGTCGTGTTGTCTGTATGTTAGGTTTGGTTAGCATACTGTTTGTATCTGAGTATCTGACTGGGTATATTGTAATGTTGACTAGTCAATATTATCGATGTGGAAATCAATATGTGGACATTTGGTATATTTTACGTCAGAACCTAATTTATTAACACATCCTTTTAACAGTGATTATCAAGCTACTGCCTCGTTGGCCGAGTGGTCGCAATTGCGACTGCCGGGTAAGGGGTCTCGGGTTCGATTCCCGGGTCGGGCAAAGTATTACTGGGTTTTTAAAAAATTCTCAGTAGTAGCACGGAGTCTGGAACTATGCCCGGTATATGGCAATAGGCTCACCCCCTATTCAATGGGACTCATAACATAAATAGTGAAAAGTGGGTGTTACATTGTACAGTGGTATAATGTGCACCTCTGCCTACCCCTTCGAGGATAAAAGGCGTGATGTTATGTTATGTAAAACACTCAAACCATAATGAAAGAAATATGAAACCCCGTAAAAATGATAATAACTTATGAATAAACAAGAAATAAACAAATATCGCGTATTGAAATGACCTATTTTAATATATCTATTTGACTTTAGCGTACCTCATTCAGAACGTTAAGAAGTAATAGAATTGCAACATGGACGAGAACACACAAATAAAAACCTAAACGCTAAGACATAACGTTTGTTTGTGTAAATCAATAAAGAATTTTATGTGCCAACGTTTTTTCTCTTCAGTAATTACCTGAAACACTGCAAAAAGAATGCGTCTTCGTGTTTTATATGCCGACTGCGAGCTCTTAATTGTACCTTCGTTTCGTGACTTGCTTTCCGAGTTGTTTATAGCTTGCTTTAATTATTTAGTTGATTACTCTAACCATTTCATTTACTTATACTAAATAACTTCGTATTACAAAATTTCATCAAATAACGTCTAAGTAGCATGCGATGAATAAGGTTCATAACTAAGGGTGATAAAATCTGTCACTAGCAAACATTGAATAATGAACGGAACATCTTGAGTTTTAATTATTGTCGTGATTTACTGTCAGTGGAAACCAAACAACGAAGGACAATTCCGAATTCATTCAATTATTCAAACTTTTAATTAATATTAATAGGAGCTCTCACTTTCTAAAGAAAGAATACTGAAGGCACAGATAAAAACTCCTTAGAAATCCGCGTTACCCGCAGCTGTGGACTGTAAATTAATGCGAAAACAATAAAGCGTCGCGGCACAGTCCGAAAATAGACAGCGAAGAGCTACGAATAAAAATTAATTCCAAACGGTTATTAGTGCCCGCGAACAAAAGTAGGTTGGATGTTACTGGTGTGAGTGAGCAAGTCCGTAATAAACGTCACGACAAGAGAGATAGGAAATTAAACGAAACTAAAGAGAAGTCAGTCGGACCAACATCTGGGGGAGAACTTTGGGGGAGACGATTCACGGCTTCAACTTAAAAAAAAAACTAAATTAATACTGGGTGCTCGATTCTGTTTACCCTCTGTGAGCGACAGGTTAGTACCTCCTTTGTTTTTATCTACTCTCCTACGTTGCATTTTTCGAAATTAGTTACGTGTTTGATGGGAATCCTCTTGGATATATTGCCATTCTCCTTTGAAATTGGTCGTACAGTTACGTTGATTAAAAATCTGCATGTTTAATCAGGCATGTTGATTTGTGTCCTTTTTTGTGTTTTCTACGCACTTACCTTTGGGTAGAGGTTCTATTACGACTTTGACAGCATGGACGGCTCCCAATCCAATGAGGATCCATAGCAGAGCCATGGTACTATGCACCGGACGCATCACAGCATCCATCTAACTTCCACTTCAAATTCTTCTACTTTTATCTTTTCCACATTGTGGTGCCTGTGGACAAAGAAAAACCGACCGATATAGTAAACAAAATTTTTAAGTATGAAGGCCCATTCTACTACCTAGTTCGATTCATACAATATTATGTTTTGTTCAAATTAGTAAATCATAATTTCATTTAAATAAAGCTATACGTGCTTTAGTTAAAATGTTTGAAAGGTTATTTCGACTAGACAAAAATGAAAAAATATGGAAAGAACAATAAAAATATGAACGAGTTTATATTTTTCTTACTAAAATATGCTTCCTTTATTTTTCAATCAAACTATAGCACTAGCAAGCAAACCATTTCTTGATCAGCTTATCCGCTCTGGGTATTCCAGATGCAAAATACCACTTCTCGTGAATATTAGAAAGCACGATATTGCGGATAAAGTGAATCGAATAAGCCACGAACGGGAATAACCAACAAAATAAAACATTATCGCATCAAAAGCAGTATCAGCCTCAGTTCAATGTTATATTGACAAGATCCAATCCAACTCGAAAATCCAATCCTTCAACTTCTGAAGTGAGTTCTCCTAATATCTAGCGCCTTTGCATTTATGAATAATAACTGGAAAAAGTTAAACTCACAAATCCTGTTCCATCTGAATATTGTACGATTCGAAAGATAACGTGCCACGGGAAAGAGGATTTCATTTTTTTATACAAAATGCCGCTCTCGGTGTTTATTCTTCAACGACAAAGTTTGTAAGGTGGATTAAAATTGTTATAAACCTAGATGGAATTTTATATCTTTGAGGATTTTTGTAGTCTCCTTCGTTTGTGGTGCCAATCAGCGTCGGTGACATTTTGTACAGCTTTATTAGCTTCAAAATGCAACTTGATTATACAAATATTGGTGGTTTATTTCGCCAGTCTTTAGAGATGTTATTTATATTGTTGTCTAGTTGCGATTTTATACAGTATTGTTCGTTTAGTGATGTCGACAACGAATTACGAGGGTTCGATCCCCAAGGTAAGTCAATGAGATGTACCAGATTTATTTCCCACGAAATTATCTGTAGTAGGTATAAACTAAAATGTAATAAACGTGAAAATCTACGAAACAATAAAATTATTTTTATTCTGAAAAAAATGTATACCAGTAAATGTATTTGTGAACAGTTACACGACAAAAATATTGCCATAAAATATTTTTACGACGTACGCAGGTAAATAACAGAAAATACAATTCCATATTCGCTACACGAATCTCTGAAAAAAATAAAAGTTTAGTTTTAATATCGCTCGGATAACAGTGCATCATATTACACATAACGTCATAAAAATTGACCCGTGGACAAATCACTTTATAGTTACACACACAACGTGAAAAGAGACTCGTTGTTTGCGCCGTCCTTTGAAAAGGACTCACTCATTCACACTATCGTTTTCGGGGAAAAGCAATTCTGTGGCAGTTTTTTATTTGAGCGCTGTAAGCCGAATGTAGTGGACGCCACACGTCTGTTCAGAGATTCGATTAACTGTCACGTCTATCGCTTTTTCAGTGATGTATGTAAATTTTTCCATTTGATATGTTAGACCTTAGCCAGATGTAAAGCTCTAATGCATCCCTTGATACGTACTGTGACATTTTTAAAATGGATCCAGTGCGAAATTCGATTTAGGTATAGGTTTTTTCACTCAGAAAACTCAAGCCCGCTTTATCTGTCTACTGAATTGGTTTTCGTTAGAAAATCATATTGATGTTGAATAATTCATGTAAAAAAATGAAAATTTTTGGACTACTAATAATTCGAGGTTTATTGAACGTAAATAGAGTTTGCATTATTTTGTGATTGTACAATTATTTAAAATTTATGTCTCTTCAAAGAATTTTATGATTTGCATTTTGATTTCGCGACTAAATTTAATATTCTGCATTATCAATCCACTTTTATATTTAATTAGACTTGATTAAGTTACAAGGCGGGTAATCAAATATTTTATCATGTTATCATAGAAGCTCAATCTAGTAGAAGAGCATTTTAGTAGAATTTTGTATTAGTAGACGACTTTAAAAGTCTGAGGTGATAGTGATTACACATTCAAACACTACTAATTCTGTAGTTTAAACTACTTACCATTCGTATGTATCTTTAATTAGAGTGTTAATATCACAAACACTAAACAATCAGTGTCTCTAAAATCGGTATTAGTACACCCTTTGTGCACACGAAACAGAAAGTAAAATTAAGCAAATGCACACAATAGAGCCCGTAATAATAGATGGGTGTTTGTAATTGTCCGTACTGTAAGCTGCTGTAATTGCAATGTGCATCATTAGTACGGGAGCAAGGGAGAACCGAACTTCTCTCCCACTCCGACTAATTAAACCATATTGTTCTACAATTCTAAATTGTTCGAAAAATAATCATTGTTTACACTAAACCTAGTTTTAATTAATGGTGCGTACAGATTAACCTCATTAACATGTGTTAATTAAAATAGTTAAAAATAATAACACATCCATTAGACATATTATTTCTGGTTGTGGTCGTTTGGCTAACAGTGAATATTTGCATAGGCATAATCAAGTAGCCAAGATTATCCATCAGCAACTTGCTTTGCACTATCGACTTGTTGAGTCTGAGGTACCGTACTACAAGTATGTGCCCGACCCAGTTCTGGAAAATGACCATATCACGTTGTACTGGGACCGGACTATCATCACTGACAGGACTATTATAGCCAACAAACCTGATATAGTGGTGATAGACCGACAAGTGCGCCGCACGATGATAATCGATATCACTATTCCTCATGATGAGAACCTCGTGAAAGCTGAAAAAGATAAACAAATCAAATATCTTGATTTGGCTCACGAGGTTGTCGACATGTGGAATGTAGATTCGGCTATCATTGTGCCGATAGTCGTGTCGGCCAATGGGTTAATCCCTAATAGCCTCGACAACCACCTTAGGAGGCTAGCGTTAGGCAGTTGGGTCAAGGGCCTGATACAGAAGGCAGTTCTCCTTGAAACGGCGCGCATTGTGAGGAGGTTTCTGTCTCTGGAGCCCTAACCACCGGTAGCTTGGACCATGCTCCCACTACTGGTCGGCTCCTATTTTTATATTTTTAAATATTATTTTTATACTGTAGTATTTAAAAATGTAATTTTAGAGAAAGTTTAAATAAATATATGGAAATAACACATCTAAGTCTATAGTGGATTTTTCAAACTATAAAACCTCTAGAACATTTTAATTACTGTATGTCTATGGTACTGGAGCGCCATCTAGTGATGATGACACCTCATCGGCATCAAATTAAGTGTCGTTCGTTATTCATTCGCATGTTAAAGGTGCGGGCTATACAAGGAGACATTCTAATTACGGCAGTGGGCGTGGCTGCCCGTCCTCACCTGATTAAGGCATCAAAGATTCCACCGTGAGCCAGTTCGTAATTATTTGGCCTTACCGCGTCGCTTTTATGCGCCCAAGGGTTATTCAATGCAACTCAATCAACCGATCCATTACAAAAATGACATTATCAACTTAACAAATTAGGTACAATAAAAACCATTTTTCTATATTAAGATCAAGTATTTTGTCTGTCCATTAACTAGTCAAATATTTATTATCAAATAATACAAATGGACAAATTATATAGTGAAAAAACGTTCCTTATAATATTATTATCGATGATTTCATTGCATTTCTGTGCCAAACTCACAGCTCTGACTGAACAAAATATTTAAAAATGCAGCAAAAAAGGCAGAAAGATGAAACATTAAATATTAATAGCAACTCGTTTTAGCTTGAACGTTCGCCTTAGGTAAACTGTACCGGAGTTTCGTCGTTCGCAGCACCTTGTCCTCTTCAAATCCTATATAATAATGAGACAAGCTCCGTCCCTTTGAGGAAATTTTTAATGAAACACCCTAGAAAAGTTATAAAAGCCTCGTCTATCTTTTAAAAAGTAATTGAGCCTGGCAGAGAGCCGCTTTTCAAATGATTTGCGGGTTTTGTTTTACAATCATTGCGAAAAGTTACCAACTTTAAACATTAATTTCGTAATCAGAGAGTACGAACAAATATTTTGTTTGAAGCAAAAATGAAAATTCCATTTTCATCAATACAAAGGTTTGAGATGCAAAAGTTTCAAATTTAGTTTTTGTTTATAAGTTCCGATTGAATAAAGGTGATTAAGGCTTTTGCGAACAAGAAGAATACGAGTACATTTAATTTTGTAGTAAAATATTATTTATCACTTTTCTATTTCAATCTAAAAAATTGTTAGACCCTTTGCAACTGTAATAATAAAATTTGGTTACGTAAAATTTGATACCTATCTACTTATAGGAATCCAGTCACTTCTTAATTTAGACAACATAATCATATTAATCATAGATGTCTTTGATTTCACATTTACTTAAAACAAGAGCACAGGCATTTCATAAAATAAAATTAAAACTTTTCATCATCTAAAACCTCAGTTTGAATTTAATTTCTCACTGCGGGTGTAAGTTTTCGTGCTTGGAATTAACGAAATTAGTGAAATTGCTATTAGGGGGTGTGAAAAAATGTAATTATACCCTCGGTGGGTCATTAACAATAGTTAGAACGCTCATGGTACTCGCTGCGAGCGCAGCGAGTTATTGCAATGTGAATTGCACTTTATACGAAACTTTAAAACCTTTTTAAAAATCTGTTTCGCTACAGTAATTGTAATTATGACGATGGAATCTTTTTTTCAATGCGAAATAGGCTTTATTTAAAATGATTCACGAATTTAAAAGTAATTTTCAAAACTAAAATGTCTTTTCTTCGAACTAATTAATAGAGTCTCTGAACTGAAACAATGGATCCTATAATTTTATTATCAAGATAAGTCTTCTGTTCTCTTTAAGATTGAGCCATTGTACGTCTTCTGTTGATATACGACCCAATCAGGATTTGAGTAATTGTAATATAAACATAAACAAAGCAACAATTCGAGATAATCAGCCTCATGATTTACCATTAAATGCAAGGACGCTAAGTCCCAAGTCCCTTTGTCGAATTATTGACGCCATAAAAGTGAAGCTCTAGTGATAGCCGACAGAGCGCCTTATTCTTGGCAAATAAAATCGAACGACGGCTAACAACCAGATAGTCTGTTGAAAGACAAAAGAATATTTTCTAGCCTATTATCTAAATTATAGACGGCGAGAATAAGAAAGACAATGCTGGCTCCTACTCGCTTCCATCTTATTTTAATTGCGTCGTGCCAAGAGGCGTTTTGCGTTTTATGAACGGAATAACACCAGATGTAGGCATCGTGTTATTGTGCTAAGCCCCGCTCCGAGAAGTGTAAAATATGTGTTTATTAATTAAGTAGAGTATTGAGTTTTCTATTTTCATTATGTAGTTGTATCTACAAAGGTGGAGCGGCGATGTGGGTGCATGCACGTGGAGCCGACGTGGCCCTTTGTACAAAGAAATGCAGTGGGCCTGACGCCGGCAACAAAGTGGTTTCATACATACGGACATACGCGCACCAAGCTACGGAGAAAATTGAATTACTGCTACACTGCGAATGTGTGGAAGATGTTTGTTTTGAAATGGTAATAGCTTCATTTTGGATAGTAAATATTTCTTTAAGGTTCTTCAAAATTGGTTTTCTACCAATCCCATTCTAAACTTCACGAGCTGTTGTCTTGCTGAGCAAAGCAAATTATCAAAGCAATATAAACACAAACATATTTTTATTCTATGCCAATAAAGTAGCATTCTTTCTGCCAACATATTTCTGCCGCATAAACCAATACAGGAAAAGCTGATAAACGTATCAACGGATTAATATGAAATATTGGCGAAAAGCAACATAAGTGAGAGAAAATATTGGCCGTTAGCTTCCTTTGGGGAAATCCGAGCTGGCGTGGCTATGCAACAACGACGAATTATTATTATTATGTACGGTATTAAGTCTTTTATTTTGATATATACTATACGCTCGAATACTGAAAGGGTACTCAATTTTAACTAGTATTTAAATATCGTACCGTTCCTGTCATTTTCCAAAGAATTTGTAGTAACAGAACAAGTCACTTTGAGTATTTCAGCGACAGACTTTTAAAATTGTTTGCCTTATTGTTATTTGTCTGAAGACATTGAAATCTTTCGAGAATATTGGAGGTGACTTCATTATTTGCGACATAAGAATAAATAATTAATAACATAACATATTTCAAATGGGATTTGTAATCCTTATTGTTTAATGTTTATTTGGCTATTAACATTATAATACTAAAAACCGTTTCATAAGTAAAAGGATTGTCAATTAAGTGACTTCGTGAGTGACTCTTATTTTTTATACTAGTTTGATACTTTTCATTTATTTTTGGTTGGTGCCTGTACGTCTTTTGCGATTTGAGTTCTTTAAAATTTTTAGTAGTGACAATACAGTCAATTAACTTGTGGAAGCATTTTTTTTATGGGGGTCATATTTTCCAATGACTTCTCCCGCCTGGGTGTGGCAGAAGGGAGTGTCAGACTCTTACTGACTAAAAACCACCCCGTTCCTACTCCTGCACTTCGAGCCAGAGCCCCGATAACCCGTTAAGTTCTCCGCGGCTCCGTATCGGCATCAGTTCTATTGGGCCCCATTCGTGGTGGTCTGATGGCTCTTTAAGGCGCGAGCGGAACGCGACGCGCCGTACGATCAGGTCTGGTTCTGGTCGGGCGGCGAGCCATCCATACTCGCCGTCCGCAGGCCCGCACTAACGGTGGCCAGATATCGCCACGCGATCCCCGACGCTCGGAGTGTCCTTCGCGATGGCTGGGTTGTGAAGAAGGGTTGAGAAACTTGAGGAAGCATGGTTTGCTATTTACTGTTTTTTGTTATTACTCTGTTGTGTATTACGCTGTGTTTTTGTTTTATGTCCTTATTAAATAAATAAAATAAATAAATTCATGATTTAACTGCTTCGTTGGCCGAGTGGTTGCAAGTGCAATTGCCGGGTAAAGTACTACTGGGTTGTTTTAAAATTTTCAGTAGTAGCACGGAGACTGGAAATGTGCCCGGTATATTGCAATAGGCTCACTCCCTATTACATGGGACTCATAACATAAATAGTGAAAAGTGGGTTTTACATTGTACAGTGGCATTGAGTACCGTAATGTGCCGACTCCTTCGGGTATAAAAGGCGTGTTGTTATGTTACGTATAAATACAACTAAATAAATACATTTAAATACAACTAATTTTATGACCCCAAAAAAATCCAAGCAACAATTTTGCAACAACATCAAACATGATCAGAGATTACAGATAACGTATCCGACAGTAGTATTCAAGGGCCACAATAGTGCATAAGTAATGAAAGCGCCCTCATCGGCTGGTACCCCAGTAACCCATTTTAGATCTTAAGAGCGCGTCAACATGAGTGTGACGCGTGCTCTTTGTGTTGTGTCTTGAAAGGAACTGAGATATTCATCACAGTTTTTGTTTCGATGCCGTTCTGTTTTTGAAATGACATGATATTCGATATTATTCACAATGTTCAGCACGGAATAGAAATACAAGTGTTTTGTAAAAAATGTAAATGCTATACTGAAAATATAATATAAGTTAATATTTTTTTTTCTTTTCAAAATACTCGACCACTATCGTTTTAAACTCTGCACTATCTGACAATTTTCAAACGAAACTCTACAAGAAAGTTAGGATAAATTGAAAATGTTGATTGCTGATGATCATTTCAATTGTACAATCAATACGCTATTTATCTTACTTCCGAATAGTAATATGCTTTTAATTTAAAGTTATACTTAATTATGGCGCTATCTCTAGCATTTATCAAGTATTTATAAGGGACAAATATTTTTGAGAGCGTTTATAATAGGGTAGTGGCCAGGGTAAGAATTTAAAAAATCTAATAAGTCCGTCAGTTAGATAATGAAAAAATATTAGACACGTAGGTATTTTTTTATTTTCTCGTATAAAGTTACAATACTTAAATAAAATGGCGTTAAGTTTTGGCGTGGGAAGTAGTTACTTAAAATTTCAAATCAATATATCGTCGAAAAAATTTAATTTTGTAAGAATAGAAAAAATATGCGTCTAATGTTTTAAAATAAAATAAAATTTAGGACACAATAGGGTATTGTGTGGTTTTGAGTACTTGAAAAAAAATTCTCACTCATACCAAGTAACCAACAAATTTTGGGATTAATTCAGTAATACCTATAAATAGCTTCATACCAAGCTTCTTACCGCGTCTGCGGTTACGGGTTCCTGATAGGGGTACCCCATCAGATCCCTGGGGTGTCGTAAGAAGCTAAGGGGTTACCCCACGGAAATAGGTAGCGGTATTTACCTAGAGTAGTTACATAAAATTGTAAACACTAAGCCGCCTCAAGTGTGATGAATATGGAAATTTTACACTACATTTGAGTGGAATGAGATGAGCCTTAAATGTAAGTATGAATTTAAATTTGGGTAGAAATACATAGTCAATAATATTGAGGATTAAAATCAAGTAAATAATACGTTTACATTATTAATCTCTAAGTAGCAGATATCGAAAATTATATTTCGATGTATAATCGAGAGTTTTCGAATTAATATCAAGGTAACAAAAAAAGACACCAAATCAAACCAATATTATTGACAACTTTAAAATAAAACAACTTTTACTAAATACTTTAAAAATTGAATTCAAACAGACATTATCATGTCACTGTGTCCAAGGTAAGTACGAAAAATAGAAAATTGTTTCCCAGTCCCGAGATGCCATGACACCTTCAGTTTGCGTCTTTGGCAAAACATGCAACGATACCGTCAACTTGCCAACTGCGCCAGACTGGCAGATAACAGCATGCCAGGCACAAAAGAAACTGGCCAGATAAAAATAAAACAACAAAACCATACCAGAACAGTGCACTTCTAATATTTCTACTTTTTAATTTGCTACACTGTCGCCTCTCGTTTCAACCGCTTTTTGTTTCCCATTTTCAATTAAAAATATTCTTCTCAAAATATGAAATTCATACCTAATTTCAACGTTCATTTATGAAGTTGTGCTATCGACGTAGTTTCAAATAGAAATTAATCGAATGTGAGTTTATAGAGAACTTTAAACTAGTAATTGTCGTATAATTAGAATGTTAATGAAGGGGTAGTTTTGGGACATTGACGTCAAAAGTAATTGTACCTCATGATTTATTAAATCTGTACACCCTTTGGTAATGAAATAATCAATTCGATTCGAGGCTTAATTATGAAGCTTTGATTGAAAAACATAACATAATAGAACACGTGTTATTACCCGAAGGGTTAGATTGAGGTGAACTTGAGGGACATCCATACTTGGCCTATTAAACTGTCAAACACCAAGCGGTCACCGGTGACCGCGACCTATTGTTCTTTAATTGTGTCTATAAAACCGGTACTCGATGAGTTAAGTTATTAGTCCCGCGTAATCTAGGGTGTGCCTTTTCATTAATTGTCCTAATATGGGGAATATTCGAACAATTTTTGCCTTAAGCTAGCTAGACTAATCAGTGATTGAAAAAAACCTCCATTTATGCAACAGTTGTATTGCAGACAGACTACCGATGAATACACGAGTATGTAGTGGATGTAGCTACATAGATCCGTACTAACGCACGGTGAAAATAAGCTGCGAATTTTCACACCCTCGCTTTTAATGGTCTGGTTAGCAATACAGATAGCAGCAAAATTTTTTACAACCAACTGAAAAATATTCAACTAAACATTTTTTGCTGAAAGAAACACGACTTCGATTCACGATAGTAATAAAATACGAAGTAATTTTTAAGGTTTCATAAGTAGATTTACAGTACAGTTCTCGGTTTCAAACAAACTGAGCAGAAAACGAGCGTTCGTATAAAATACGGGTCATCAATATAAAATCCAATCAGTGAGGTAAATATTTTTTCCGACGGTACGATCTAATTTCGCGAGCCGCCACCTCCGTCGCCTCTCCACAATCCACAAAGTAGCGAAAGTGGCGCAAAGTGCGCCGCGCAGACAATCCGACCCACCCATTGTTGTCTTTGATTTAGCCACCGCACTGCATCTAACCCACTACGTACACGCAAAATAACAATCACATACACTCCATCATACTGCGCATACAAACAGATCAGCCTAAAAATGAAGAGATCCCGGCCGTCCGTTCATTAACATTCATCCACACAAAAATTAATATAAAAATCCAAATTCCAAATGGTCCAAAAAATCACTCGAGATTAAACGACAAAAAACGCCGGGACATTTTCATTTCATCACGTCGTTCATATTAACTTAGAGAGCTACCTAAATATGCACGCAATTTTCATCCATTCCATTCCTAATGACTTTCACTGACACGGCGCAAAACCCCTCATTTTACACTTTGACGCGTTCACTTACGCCTAGTCCTGTCGCGATGACATTTTCCAATGGAAGCTAAAATAAAACGAGAGCGAAAATGACAGTTTTGTTCTCAACAAATAAAGTCTAAATTCGAATGGAGCCAGCCGTCGAGCAGGGTGACTTTTGTCTATTCTGGGTCTTCAAGGATAAAGTATAATTTGTCCCGGAAGTAATACAGCGCAAGTCTACTCAGATGTCATCAAAATAGAACCGTGCTGTTTTCGTGTTACAGTTGTAAACAGCTTGGCAATACAAGATAGTTGTGGTTGGTTTTGTTTGGTAGTTTTTGCTCTTGGATCGTTTTGTCTATCGGTAATATGAGACTCGGTTCGCACCTCTGAACAACAGAGCCTTACCTTTTTTCACACTTTATGAAAATACTCTCTATAGTCAGCATGTGTGCCCGTGGTGTTAAGTTACACTTCATTCATGTTAATATAACGGAACAGTAAGGAAGCTAAAATGTAGTTTATTAATAATATTGAATTGATAATGAAATTCAGAAATAGACTAAGTTGTAAGTATATTTAAGTTTGTCAGGGTCTTACACCTCCTACTAAAATATTTTCAAACTTTCTCTAGCAGTTCGGAAAAGTGTACCGGCAACTTCAATTTCCCCAACATATTTCTATAAAATAATAATGAAGCTAGTCAAGAATACCTCACGCTGACCATTATTCGACGCGGGGCCGTTGCGTGCCAGGCATTCCCCGGCCAAGTATGAAATATGGAGTCGGAGAGACACCGGCTTATGGGACTACCTAGCCACTATTATGAGGAAATTCTAAAACTAGCCGTCATAATGTAGTGGAAGAACTTGATACACGAGCTTCTACAACTATTTTATTTAACGTTGAAAATTGTTTCACGCTAGCTAAAATAACAGCGTGAAATGTTCGTAAATTTGTGTTTAAAATAAGGGATGATTTTCGTCACGCTTAATTAATTTCAGCAACCAAAATAGAATGTGTATTTATTTTAGGATATTAAATCACTAAACTCGTTTTGAATGCTCGCACTAGATTTTAAGAGGATTACGCAGGCGGCTAATTCAAAATTGTAATATGGAATGATGGCCCAATTTCGTCCCTATTTTACGGTAAGGGTGGTTGGTAAAAAGCAGTATCGCCCGAGGTGATGCCTGTCATATGGGAGACATTCCCCTTTCCCGGGTTTCACTTCTTGTTCAACACGCTTTCACACTTTTGGGCATCCAACACGGCAGGGGAAAAAGTCGGCCTATGAAAAAGTTTATGAATTCAACAAATGTTTGCCGCTCTGCGAAAATGTTTTATTTGGAGTGGCTGGTGTTTGTCTCATTGTTGTATCAAGACTAATAACATCAAATTTTAATCTCAACTTTACGTAGCATCTTGCTTTTTCCAATAAATATTGCGTGACCAAAATATAACATTTATTATGTATGTAATTAAATATAATACAGACTTAAAAAATACTCTTAAAATTAGAGGTAAGTATACCAATGAGAACTTAATTTTACTATGCAAGCAAATAGATATAGATCATTGTTTAAAAGTACCTGAATTTGTTAATAAGTGTAACATACACCTTTACAATAATTAAGAAATAATAACTTCCCTGTATATATAAAAAGAATATCAAGTTTCCACGATTCTACGGTATGTAAAATTGTAAGCAACGGTATAGTTGATGCGAGCCAAATATTTTTTGCTACGCTCTTGAGAAATCAGACAAGATATACAGCCATGTGCACAAAGTGTGAAATAAGCTTTTGTTAAGAAAAAAATGTTTTGATATTGCAATGTGAATAAGTATTACTATTTATTTCATGTTGATGTTGTGTGAAGTTAACAATATCTTATTTTGACTTTATAATATTTCCCTTTTTGTTGTTATTTATGATGCTCACGAAGTAAGGATTGAATTTCAGATTTTCAGACATAAACAATCCCTTTTTTACTTTTCGAACGTTTTAATATTTGAATCATAGCTTTTTAATATTCTGCCAACTCGATTATCTAATTTTAAATTTAAAAATAGCCAGTGTCATTTCTCAACGTAGGTAAATGTCAATTTACTTTTACGACACAAAATTTTGACAAAGAAAGTGAAAAACGGTCGAAATCTTTGCCAACACACTCAAGAAAATTGTTTGAACTTCAATAATGTAAGAATTAATCCGGTAAACATTTTACAAAGTAGACATTGTAACAATACAAACAGCGTTGTGTGCGGAGCTGATTAATGAATCAAATTGAATTTCTTTGTTATTCAAATATTAACCTAGCTAGTAATTCCTGGTGGAAACATAAATTTAGATGATTGTTAACAAATTCTCTGTAATTAATTAAACTTGTACATATATTTTGACAATTTACATTAGTAAATGAAACCGCTTAATTTTGTATACTCGTAAAATTTAGCAATTAATGTTACTTTTATATTTTAGACTATTTTACTAAATATGCAACAAATCTCATTTCAATTAGAATATAATGTAAAACATTCTAATGAGGCGAAGGTATTTATATGATTACGTAAATTATCTATTCAGTTGCAATTACAATATTCGTGATAGCGACTGTCTAGACAGGGATAATGTAATTTACGTAGAAGAAAATCATCTTAAAATTCCACAAATTAGTCACTATTTAATTACAAAAGCTATTTGAGTTAAACCCAAAATTTTCGTTCAAAATAACAGAATGCGTTCAAGAATTCAAGTAATTCTATTAATCATCTTTGTAATTCAATACATTGACAGTTTAGTGGGGGCATAGAGTGGGGTTGGCCGTTGCCGGCATTCCATGGATTTTATGATGTTTCAGTTTCTATAGAGAGGCGTACGAAGCGGGATAGTTGGAATATCACTTAACTATTCGGATATGCAGATCGGCAATCGGTATGCCGTCTCGGCGATATTGGTTTGTATACAGTCGTACACCGCAGTTTGTTAGTGTTCAGGATACGGTGTTGGTGTAGCTTGCAGCTTGAATTATTCATAATCAACACCAATATTGTAACGTGTTGGGGATTAATAAAACAGATATATTTCTCAGGTTCTGCTAGGAATAGAACAGTTTACAGTTATGTTTGTAGAGTCATTCTAACATAATACTTCATTTAGTAAGCTGTAGGAGAAATCGCAGAACAACTCTAGTATTGTTACCAATATTAGGTATTATGAGATTATCTTTCTGACATTTTTCACTTTTTATTTTATTTTTTATGCTAACTATATTTTCGATATTATTATGTATTATGTCTTGACGTCATGGTTAAACTAACTTCTAAGAGTATTAATGATGATAAAATAAATAGTGATTTTTTTTTTTCTCTCTCTTTATTTATTATTAGGGACTTTTACACGGACGTGTACGCCAGTCCCATCATACCTTATATACTAATATAATTATAGAGGTATAATCTAACTAAAACGTAATCTAACAAACATAAATACTTTGGAGGCAGCCTCCGAATTAGGTGTAGATAAAAGGCAATGAAATACACCTACATCATACATATTCAAGTTTAGATCCTTAAATAGTTCTACTCGGTTCGACTGAAATCTGGCACACTCCCACAACAAGTGTATAACGTCTTCCGGTGTTCCACATACATCACAATTTGGTGAGTCGGTCTTTTTCATTAGAAACCCAAACTTATTGAGGGGCATGTGTCCAGATCGCAGTCTGTGCGCGGTCACCACCAGCCGCCTGGATAACCTGGTGTTGTAAAACCATGGTACATGAGGAGGCTCCGATACCATAGATCTATACCATATTCCTTTATTCTTGGACCTTTCATTAAAATATTCTTTCCAAAGTTCATAGCATTTGTTTTTGTAATTTGGTAATAATTCTACGTAGTATGTTCCAATATTTACCTCCTTTCCCTCATCAATTCCCAATTTTGCCAACCGGTCTGCCTCCTCATTACCATGTAAGCCTATATGTGAAGCAACCCATTGCAATCTCAGATCAAACCCATTGCTGGTTAAATTTTGTATCTTAGAAAGGATACCATAAGCTATCGATGCCCCTCTGTAACCAGAGGCGCAGCGAGCTATATGTTGTAGTGCACTTTTGCTGTCAACACAAATCACAGCTTTTCTTTTGTCATTATTTTGAATGTAAATAAGTGCTTCTGAGATTGCAAAGAGTTCCAAAGACATAACTGATACAGCGTTAATTATTTTGAAACAACTATTGTTGTTGTTTTCCGGTTTTAGAGGATCGTAGTAAGCCGCACCATTTCCCTTGGCGCTCTTAGACCCATCAGTGTAAACAATATAATATCCTACATATTTTTCCCTTAACTCTTTTATCGTTTCAGTTTTTATTAAATTATATTCGTACGCTTTTTTTGGTTTTGTAATTGACTCCAAGTTAACCTTAATAATATTAATTATAAATAAATTATAAATAAATAGTGATGAACATTAAGCTACAGTTTATACGTCCAGTAATTAGCAGTAAGTGTCAAACAGTTTATTGAACTTCAAGCAACCTTCTCATGAACTTAGCTAAACTCAGTTTAAATAAACCTAAATACCAAACATTCATGCTTCTCTAATAATTATTAATAATTCTGTTATAATATGTATATTCTAGTAAATTTTGTACAATCAACGACAGAATTCGGTCAACATTCCAAAGTTTCAGAAACTGAAGAATGGGATAGTAATTTTAATTGTTGAAAATTGTAGGCTACTTTAAAGGCTATTTTAATAATTGAAGTCAAGTAATATAATAGGTCTATGTTAGCTTAATATTTTTGAACATTGGAAGTATGTAACTGTGTTCAGGTTTAAGGTTATAGGTTATAGGCTTTTCACAATGATGATAAAAAATGTAATCCTTCTTTTTTGGTGACTGTACATAAATAAATTTACTTAACCTATTGTTGACGCTAACATTATTTTAATTAATCTTAGTTAACGCTAACTTTTGTTCTTGTAAATAAACTACGTAACTAATTATGATTAGTAATCGAATTATCAAAAGTAATTTATGAGATTTTGAAATAAATTCGCAGATTAAACAAATACTGCCACGTTGGCCGAGTGGGCGCAAGTGCGACTGTCGGGCAAGGGGGTTCGATTCCCGGGTCGGGCAAAGTACTACAAAGGTTTTTTAACAAATCTCAATTGTAGCATGGAGTCTAGAATTGTGCCCGGTATATGGCAATAGGCTAACCATCTATTACATGGGACTCATAACATAAGTAATGAAAAGTGGGTGTTACATTACAGTGGCATAATCTGCACCTACCCCTTCGAGAATAAATGGCGTGATGTTTTATACGTTATGTTAAACAAATAATGGAAAAACCAAAAAGAAAATCTATTCAACCATGAATGTTTTAAGAAAGTTAGTAGAGGAAAAATCTAATATAATAATATGCAGTTCAAAGGAAATACCGTCGAGGAATAGTAATACTTTCGAGTACTTTATGGATTTAAGCGTCACATTTTTAAGGCGACAAAACGTGACCAGCATCGGTGAGGGTCCATTGTTCGGTTTCAACCAGTAGACCAGAATTTTATAAGTTTTTTTCTTATACATAAAAGCGAATTCACTTATTTGAGTTATAGCTTCGTAATAAATTCAGGGTGGGGGCTAATAAAAGGAGATAACAATGAAAGAAGCCTTCCGTTTGTTGATTAAGTGACTTGTGAATGAAATAGACAAATGTTTTAAATAAATCGATGTTTGGATGCTTTTGGCTTGTATTTACCAGTTAAAATTAAGCTATAGAAAATGAAACATCTAGAATTTTCCTTAGTATTTCACATAATTAGGTAATACCAACTTGAAAACATCGCTTACCTAGGCAGAAGCACGGGTTAGATTCTAAGCATTTTAAGTTACTTTTACTTTGGTTGAAAATAAGCATGACGTCACCAAATCACGTCTTATTACATAAGTAAAATAAATAAAAAAAATCTATTGAATGAAATACAAATATTCCACTGAAATTCAAACCCTAAGTAGTAGTTACAACAAAAACAAATTACACTGGCCACTTTAAGAAAATGTCAAAGACAAAGAAATCTATTTTAATTAATTCTTTTTTCGTAGAACTATTCTCGTAAACTTGCTGTTTGGCTTGAACCTTAAATAGACCGTGTTTTCAGTCTGAAATTAATTGCCTGAATCGATCTAAGCCTAAACATAGGGTTCCTAATGACTACTGGGCTTGATTCGTACACAATTTACCCCTTTTAATCCTATTGTTCGTTAATTAAATTAAGTCCTTGGGGCCTTGATTTACAGAACCGATTTGTTTTATTACCAGACCCTATTTATGTTTATGAAAGGAACTATTTTTAGTTTATTCTAATATTAATCATAAATTGTAAATGAGGCTGCCTCGTTGGCCGAGTGGTCTCAAGTGCGACTGCCGGGAAAGGGGTGTCGGGTTCGATTCCCGGGTCGGGCAAAGTATTACTGGGTTTTTAAAAAAAACTGTCAGTAGTAGCACGGAGTCTGGAATTGTGCCCGGTATATGGCAATAGGCTCACCGTATTACATGGGACTCATAACATAAATAGTGAAAAGTGGGTGTTACATTGTACAGTGGCTTAATGTGCACCTCTGTTTACCCCTTCGAGGATAAAAGGCGTGATGTTATGTTATGTTATTGTAAATGATGTCTTTTTATATTATTTACTTACGTCTCAATTTAAAAGTTAATGATAGCAATAGCAACATCTTTCTCACTTTAAAAACGTATCTTAACTCGTCGAGTACCGGTTTTATAGACACAATTAAAGAACAATAGGTCGCGGTCACCGGTGACCGCTTGGTGTTTGACAGATTAACCTCTTAAACATTAAGCATTTGTTCCTTTTGACGAATGAAAAAATTCGTCCGCATCGAGCGAACGACGAATTTTTTCATGCTCTTTGTAAACAGTCATTTTTAGTTTTCTTTTATTTAATTTTCTATTAGTTTTATTGTATTTTAACCGACTTCTTAAATTAAAATTTGAAGGTGAAAAAAATAAATATGTATGTACATACATAGGTATATAAAAATAGGTACCAATTATTTACTTTTTTCTATATTTCTAAAAGTTACTAATGAATAAAAACCTCATACAATGTGTTATGAAACATTGTTTAAAGAATCTTTTATAACAACATGCAAGTAGCGTAAGCATTTTCCTGTCATTATTTTAGACTAGCTGTTGCCCGCGACTTCGTCCGCGTAGATTAATGACTTCTGACAGAATTAACCAGAATCAATTCAGTGCCCAAGTAAGATTTACCTATTTTGAAATGATTTATCGTAGTTTCAATAAATAAATAATCCCGCAGGGATCTTACCAGTACAGTGCCCGATCACGTAAGGTTTGAGTAATAAAAACTATTCTATCGACTATTGTTGTACCGAATCTCTCTAAAATAAGTTCAGTGGTTAAGAGTTAGAGAGTCCTGGGGCATTGACGCATAGTTCCCGTTCTCGTGAGACATCTGTGAAAAAACTATCATACGTTACCCAGGTCCTAAATCATCGTTTTACTGAATGTAATTCAAAAAGATTCAATGATTCTAAATTCAACGGCTAAGAAGATTTATACAAACTCTCATTCCCTATTTTATCCCCTTAGGGGTGGAATTTATCAAAATCCTTTCTAAAGAGATACCTATGTCATAGTAACTTTATGCATGCAAAGTCTCAGCCAAATCAATTTAAAATTGGCAAAGTATCATACAAACTTTCACCCCCTATTTTACCCACTTTGGGGTGAGAATGTTCAAAAACCTTTCTAAAGGGACGTTTACGTCATAATATCCATCTGCACGCCAAATTTCAACCCGATCGGTGTAAAACTGACAAAGCTTCATACAAACGTTCATCCCCTATTTTACCCCCTTGGGGGTGGAAATTATCAAAATCCTTTCTTAGCGGATGCCTACGTCATAACATCTATCTGTATGCCAAATTTTAGCCCAATCTGTCCAGCGGTTTGGGCTGTGCGTTGATAGATCACTATGTCAGTCAGTCAGTCAGTCAATCACCTTTGAATTTTATATATATAGATTTAGTTAAATAAACGAAAAATAACTAACTGACAATAACTAGTTTAATTAAACATGAACTTCTTACTAAAAGCCATTAAAATAGACAAAAACAATTTCAGTAAATAACAGAAAAGAAAATGCGTTTTTTACTTTTTCTAACGAAAACTGTCGACGTAATTGAAATCGCTCAATAATAAAAAATATAAAACGAACTATGTACCGTAAAACATAATGTAATAAGTATTACTATCCAATAAACATTCAGTCCTGGGATTCAGTTCCGTGAATTGGCATTTAAACGAGATCGGTTCTTGCAAACGGTGCAACGGTGATCCGTTGGCAATCGCCAGCTAATCTTTGTTTAATTTCAATTAACGCTCTCCATCTCCTTTCGAGCCAGTATCCATGGATTTATTTTAGATTTTTTATTTTATTTTTTTAGTCTGTTATGGAGTTTGAACGTTGTATAAATGTATTGTATTTTTTATGCAATGAAAATGTATTTTAATATATGATTCTCACTTTCAGTTAATTGTATAAAATGCAAGTTGATACAACTTACGTCCAACGAATTTTAGGGTAATTAGTGCCTAGTATATATTTTACAATAATATTAATACATTTTGTCTATCCAAAGTTTTCACCAGTTTAAAATGTTAAATGTAGTTTATGACATTAGACATTGAGTTTCTATTTATAATTTAAAGAAAAACATTACATATTTAGTTAAATAAATTGCACAGCAGTTATGTTTACCTTTACGTACAAACTAATAAATACAATTCGTATATAAATACTTAAACAAATACACATTGCTAACAATTTCATAAACCTACTTAAATTACAAAAGCAAAGTATGAGAGCTTTAATAAAGTTTACACATTGCGTGGATACAACGCGAGTTATATGTAAACAAAAATTTTAATCCTTTGTAAAGGATGGGGGTAAACAAACGCAGACTTAATTGAGATAATGTAAACAAAGAATCGACGCAAGAGTATCGCCGTATCTGTACTTTGTATCTGCTGAGCCATTGCAGTTTTTTATGCCGATAAGAATTCGTGCGATCAAACTGAGCAACTATTCTGATGCGTACAGCCACAGGTATTGTTTCATGTGTATTCTTAAAAGCCTGTTTTACATGTTTTTTTCTGTAGATTTTACTTTTCGCAATTGACATTCTATTTATTACACATTATACGTATATAACGTTTAGTCAAATTTAGTGAAGTAAATGTCCCAAGTAAATGTCACTAGTTTTTCACGCAACAATAACTTCTGCTCTCCATATACCGTTAACGGTTTCATATTGTAGTCATTTTCCTTTTTGAAACGGCAGTACCATTCAGATTCATTGAAGTCTGTGTATTAGGATTCATTGAAATGTGTTTATTATTAATAGGTACTCCAAAATTGCTAACATCAATATTCTTTCAAAAAATATCTTGCCACGTGGTAGGTACTCAGTGCACGAGGTACAAACACACGTGCAACTACGGTGCTAACTGTACTAAATTACATCGTGAAGCCAGACGGCACGCAATCATCGTACACCAGTCTGTTTTAGCTCATTAGCCCGATATCACCAGGATCGGACTTTCAAACGGTCTATTACAAGTTTTCTTATTAGAAGTTCCCCTATTACGACTTGTCTAGATGTAGAAAATCACGATCGATAAAAATCAAAGAGAAAATCCCAGTTCTTGTGTACGTGTTAAGTTTTATGGAACACGTTGACTCGTGTGAGGGTAATGAAATAAGAGAAATATGTTTAGTTTGTTTTAGTCTAAGCTTTAGTATTTTTCTTTATGACATATAACAATTTTACGGTCGATATAGCTGCTGCATTTGTTTTACTTAAGATGAAATTGAACACTGAGAGTGAGTCTAACCATTTGAGGCTTTAGCTTCCAAAGTTCTAGACCTAAGTAAAGATTGTCCAATTAAATGTACATACGTTGAGTTGGTAAACCAAATGTAATGTGAGTAATTCTCAAAATACATTTAATCAATCCCGTGATAATGTGTCGCAGAAATGTTTTAACAGCACATGAAAAGTAATTAATTTGTTATTATAATCGTTTTACATGTTGGATTATGTTCTTAATTAAATTGATTCCATTTAGTTTGCTAATGGATCTGACGTAGCCTAAGTACATTGCAGTATAACGAGGTCAAGTTTTGATGATATTTTGAACTCGGTTTAGACACTCTGTGTCAAGTAAACGAGCCCTTTCTGTAATAACTTTGAGAGGTTACATTGTTCGAGTTTATTGTACCAAGTAGCTACTTCATATACTTAAATTTCAAAGTCTCTTGACAATAAACTTTAAATAAAATTTTGTTTAAATTTCACAGAAGATAGGCGACGTTTATGCATTTTGTTTTAACGATCACTAAAACTTTGTGACCCGTGAAATAGAAGGCGTTGAAATGATCGCCCGGTAATGATAGAATGTGCGTATATTTGCAATATTTAGGAATTTGTTTAGATCAATGTTTATTTTTATGTTTCAAAGTCAAAGTGTAATTAATAACAAATGTAGTCGTCATAAACTCATGTGGATTTTCTACAGGAAAAGTTAGTACGTAAATTATTATCCACAAATATTTCCATCATGGAATCCTGGTTCGTCAGCACATCAAACAGTATATTAAAGATCCTGTATTTTTATTGAAAAACATTCTTGCTCTTCCGAACTAAAGTGGACCAGATAAATGTAAAAAAACGCTATTCCTTCTCTTCTATTAAATTTGGAGACGATTTTAACAAAGATCTTAGGTGCATGAATATGGTAATATTATTAAGTATTCTTTTATTGAACTTTAACAAATGAAACAGAACATTTTGAACTTTTATTTTATTAAACAATCACGATTAGACTTATTTTGTGAAGTAAGGTATCTGGATCTATTAGGAAGGTAGAGTCAGTAGTTATTCTTAAGATCTACATATGTAGATATGCACTCAATTGATATCTAAGGGTTGCGCTTGAAAAACATGGCTCCATTACACCTGCTTTTACACCTTGCCCTTTCTGAGAAAAACATATTTACGACGTATTTACAAACATGATACTGTCAGCTGCATCTTATTATATAGTACTTAAAGTGCCGTATTTGATTCGAGATAAAACAAAAATAATGATCTTTTGAGCCACCCTTTGCCACACATGGCAATGAACACTGATTTCAATATTGTGAAGATCAACGAGATAGTCTCTATGAACGACAACATAAAGATCATAGGTAACAAAACTAATCCTATTACTAAAGATAAGAATCTTATTCGCAGTGTTCATCAAGGGCTAACACTCATAATCTACGTGCATACAGGCACTGTATCGTTAATGTTGAAGGGTAGGGCTCAGCGAACATATTAAATCGTTAAGTGTTTTGATAAACACAGACACGGGGGTAGTGATGATGCGATTCGCAGTCGGGAATTTGGTAAATCATCCTCGATGGGGAAGCACGTACTCTGATTTGAATTGCGAGGTAGGTACCCTTATCTAGGTATGAAACCCGATTATAGTTAGGTTTTGTTAAACAGTTTCCAGTTTGTTTGGGCCGTAAAGTACATAATTTTATTGTGAACACAGATTACTGTTCAATTTATAGAGGTATAAAGTTTAGGATTATCGAACGAATGTTTGTAACTTATAAATATCAATGATAAAGTGGGAATACGGCGCAAATATTGACCGTTTAAATTTTGTGCTGTTTTTACGATAATGAAAGCCCTTGGGTGCGATAATTTGAATTTAGGGATACATTTATTTACTAAAGTTATTTTATTATCTTTCGACAAATAACATTACTTTTACGATCAATGAGGTCAGAACATGAGGCATGAGGATTTTAAATATAATAATCATTCTTAATGCTAACTGAAGTCTCAAAACTGTGGCAAAGGAAAATTGTACACTACCGTTTACCGATGGAAAGAAACCGGATAGGCTAACAAAAAAAATATATATTCAATCGCAATATTCATGACTTCTCGATTGTGTAAGTGATTTGAATGCAAATTGAAGGAATCTCATTTGAACTGAAAATTATATCGAAGTTGTTTCGCAAACACCGGAGCTCGAGGTTATTTAATTAAATGTGTGAACGCTGATTACAGGCAGCAGTTTACATAGAATTAGTCGGTTTTAATGAGTATTTCGATATTCTAATGACGAATCTAAAGTGTCGCGGCAGCAGACGGGAGGTCCCGAATGTACGGCTTCGCTCCTGAATTAGCTATCGGGCCGGGCGACGACAAAGAGCTGAGGGCTTATCTGGCGGATTTAGATGAACTGAACCCTTGGCGACTATACAAAATAATAGCCGGCTCGATAGCGTCATTGTTTGAGCATGAAATTAAAATTGAACGGGGTTCACACGTGCGCACGGCTGAGATAAGGGGTTGTACGTTTGTAGCGGCCTGCAATCGATTCGCGACTACCAATGTTTGCCCTGTACCGCCTGTACGTTGATTTACTTAAGGGGTTTGCTCTTTTCTTTATTTGATCTAACAACTACTCTTATGCTTTTGTTCGGTATATTATTGAAGTATTGTTTGTTTAGTTCAGATTCACCAATGAGTAAGTAAACTGAGGGCTACTTGTATGCGCTGAGTTCAGTCTCTATTGTATGTATTTTGTGCTTCAATTGCTTCGATTTAAACAAATGTTTGGTTTTGGATTATAAAAATCTAATATTAATTAAGGGTAACTATCTTCCTCTCATACGTAACCACTTTATTTTATTAAAGCTTAAAAAGATTATTTTTATTGAGACTTTTGTAGAGGTGAGTTAATGAGTTACATTTCTTGTTATTTTTGGATATTTATGATTAAGTGACACCCGTACAATATCAATCAAGTGCACCATTTTTAATATCCACCTAAACATATCCCACCTCAATTCGAAAGCCTTAAATTAAACACAACCAGCATTCCCACTCAACACCACAAGGTCAACCACGAAATTAACATTTCATAACCATCCATAAATTCAGTAACCCTACTCTCAATAGCAGTCATAACAATTTCTATCCACCAACAGCAACATGCAACTGTGTGCATATCAAATCAATTTACAAACAAAGCGCCGTGTTGTCTGCTATATAACGTGTCTATCCTAAAATTAGATCTATTAGGGGAATTTGGCTGTCTAGCTAAACGCATTACGATATATACATATCGATTATTTACCTATTAACTGTTTGTACTCGATGTTGATGCAATTTAATTTATCGATAGGTAGTGTATTGTGTGCTTTGCAGCAGTCCGGTTACCTCACTAGCCGTTTCTGCTGAGTTTCTGCCGCTATTTGTGTTCCCCCTCGGTTATGAGATAGTGCTGATGTTTTAATTAATTGAAATCGGTGTCAATAATGGGTTTTGGATTTTGAGCGGTGCAGTTGAAATTTGTGTGGTTTAGGGAAACATTGATATATGCGTGTGAAACATTTAATAGGTATTTTATCACATGTTAAGAGGACAATAATGAACTTACACCTTGTTGATAGGACGAATATACTCAATAAATCACAGAAAGGTAGTATTTTTGACGATAAAATTACCGATTGCAGAAGATACTCGTATCAGTCGTTTTAGTGAATATTGGACTAACCATTTAGAACTCCCAGACAATTCGAAATCATTCAGAAACAGACGTGGAAATACAGATGTGGAATTTGAAAAAGCACTGTCACGAGTGAGCACAGTCTGATTGCTAACCCATCACTTTCTGCACCGGTATCTGAAATCCATTTTACTTTACTTCCTCTTATTTGAAGCAGACGAAAATTTGATGACGTAGAATTCCTATATTTTTTTATGCAAACTAGTACCTTAATACTTGACGTCGGATTGGAGGCTCAGCATGCGGTTAAAAGTCCGACGCAGCAAGGGGTGCGTCGTAATGAAGCCGCTTACATTCCCAGTTAATAATTTTTATTTTCCTTAGAGGTAGCTAATCCATTTCCATTTACACGTGTTCGAGTACTTAATAATTAAAATATTTCAAATGAAACTGCACCTCAAAATCCTGAAGATACGGTTGCAAATTGAGTGGAAGAGGGTTTGAGGAAAAAATAAAATTAAAAGGGTAGAACCGAACACAAATCATGAACTGTTTATGCAAATCCTTGCTCCAAGCAACAGGATTACACTGAAGCATCTGTGTCTACACTCGCTAATGAGATTAGTGACACCAAGTAGAGTCTGAACTGCGCTACTTAACGGTGAAGGTTAAACTGATAGAAATTATTTAGTGCTTAATGAGCATGAACGCATACGTTTTAAAGGGGATTTGGGATACGGCCTTGAGGTAAATGAGATTATTATTTTAGCAAAAATATTTAGCTTTTGTTTGTGCTTGGAGTATTTTAGACAATGGCAGTAAAATAGCTCTGTTCTTTGTTTGTTTATTTTGAAAATAGGAATGTTTGCAACATATTTAGTGCTAAAGGGTGTTAAACGATTGTAGTTATCGTTAAACTGCTTTTTTCATTTCATCGGTGACTGTACGATTCAACTTGTCACGAACAGAACTGAAATCGATCAAACTTTACAAAAAAAATCTAATTTTAGTTCTACGTATTGCTACTATTTACTTTATAGACAGAAAATTGTATTGGAAATGCATCAATTTAATGAAAGTGAACGGCCTCAGAGGGGTAATAGTTACAAAGCACGAAATACTTCTTTGAGTTACCCCTTGATAATCAATGATACACATGTACGAGCCACCTGCAACTATCAAACGAGGTTTTGCATGTGTGAGTAGTTTGTCTATTGTATTTTTTAATGAAGGGATCGATTTCAAATCAAATATTTAGTAATTGATTTGCTTCGCTGTTGTCATTCTACAGCTAATTGACGAGCATTGGATAAAAAACGCTTATATGAAGAAAAATGTTCAGCATTATAATATTTAACACTCGTATTAAATAAGTACCTACTTATATGCTTACATTGACCATCAAAAATTTTTCATACAAATGTTAATCACGGACTATTTATTTTCAAACTTTCATGCTTGTCCAAAATCTAGACAAATAAAGACGTAAACATTAATAAACTATATTAAGTAACTTTTATTACTAGGGTTACACAAATCACATCCAATTATCTCGTCAGTCTCTATATTGATTCTAACTAGTCAACACGATCGGTCGGTGTAAATATAGCATCTGTAGGTTCAAACTGCCTTATCTCTATTCAGTCCACACCAGCCGCCTTGACTGTGTGTGTACCCAAAACACAGCACTGTTTATGTCTATGGGCTCGCATGTAAACAGCCCATAACCATAGACACCGCAGCATTATGAAAACTAGCCCATTCCTGGGATTTTATTAAAACAAATAAATTATATGAGGGGGCCAAAGATGATAATGTACGATATGTAAATTGAATGGACCGACGAAAAACTATGTCCTTAAGAAACTAGAAGATTTTTATCATTACACTTTATTATTTTCCTTCAGTACATTTTCTTATTTTCTGGTAAAATTGACTTCGTTCCAATATGAGTATTTATGTGTTATTGCGGTATAAGTTGATATAACTTGTTAGTTTTATATTCAGAGGGAGTTTGCTTTATTAAGGTAGGTGCGTGTACTTGATAGTTTATGTAAATTACTTGTTCGTATAGAAAATATATAAAGCTTGTTTTTGCTATGACGTGTATTTCTATGGCGTGTATGATGTATGTATATGACGTTTTTGTAATAAATGATTTATTACCAAGTTGAGATAAATAAAAATTGCATGCAATTGTTTACTGTGCATGTTAGATATAATATTATTAGATTGTTACGACAAACTAATGATGCATCTGTACTATAAACAAACATAGTGCTCAATGTTTGGGAACAGATTTTTGAAAAAAAAAATGTCATAGGTTGGGCACACACTACAAACAACCAAAATAACCACCAAAAAGCAATGACATGTCTACCAATAACATCCCAGACCGATCGTAGTACGCGGATGAACAATGCAATAAAACAGTAACAGTTGATACAGTAGTACGTGGAACGCAGTCATTAGTCACACGCTATTTAGCAGTTAACGCTAGCTCACGCAGTTTTATCAATGCGACATTTATATTGTGTTAATCGTGTTTGGATATTGAACCCCGTTTTAAGGGTAGGAATATTACCAGCCAGATGACTTTGGTTGAATTGGTAGAATTCTGTGGTTATATTTTTCTTACGGATTAGGTTTAGAGTTATCAAAGAGTAGGCTAAGAGTGTTCATATAGCAAATATGTATTATAGAATTTTTTTTTTTTTTTTAGTAAAACTTACTAGTACCAGTGTTCTACTGTTATAATTATAATTACCAATGAAAAGTTAGATTAGATTTTTCAATATCTTATTATCGTATTTATATTAAAGTTAAATTAGGAACACAACAAAAAGTAATTACAAAAATTAAACTTGTAACGTTAAGATAGATATGTTTCCTGTCCAATTTAATACGTAGATTTTTTCATTTATATGTTACTTGGCAACACTGATTCAACCGGCACTATTGTGGATAAACGGATGGATAGCGTGGCGCTGATAGCTAGTGTTGCAATAATTTATCGAAAACTTTTTACTGTTTGGGGTAAAATTCTTCAGACTGCATCGAGTCGAGGAAACTTTCATTTGTTGGATTTGAGTTTCGAAACTAGTTACAAATAGGCAATTTCAATTGTTTTCGATTAATTTTATTTCGAAAAGATAGGTTTGTTTTGATTTTCGAAAAGTTTGGAGCATATAAACGTGAGATATTGTAGGTAACTAAACAAAAGTTTGTAAACCGCTGCATTTATTGTAGGCGCAGAAAAAAAAAGAAAAAAATACTACTGCAGTACTCTCAACATGACTGGAACTATCTATCACTATCCATTACGATCGAACATTTTCCGAGTAAGGCAAGTGACACACATAAATCTGAAGGTTTTCACCGCACAACTCCGGGTCGCGTTAAGTACACACAATATGAGCGACCGAGCCATATTTAATCGTTATCAAGCGAACGCGCAGACCTCGTATTCATCGCCCGATGATTTACTCACGGCTTATCCTACCTCAGTAACTGACTTATGGATTATGAGCGCAGCCAATGAGCTCGGTGTGTTTACAACTTTTATTGAATAGTGCGGCTAGTTACAGTAATAGTAATTTTAATTTCTATAAACTTATCCTCTCTTGAATAGGTAGTCAGAGGTATGAGATGCTAATAATTAGACTTTTTGTAATCTAATCAAATCATAAAGCAGAGCCAAGAAGATCAAAGGTAAACCTTTTGTATTTGTGTTTGTAAATATGGAACCCACATGTTCATTATTGGGATATAGTGGGATCGTCGAAGTCAGATCACAATATCCCGTAGTCAAAACAGCTGACAGTCACCTACATACACCGACACTGAGAGTGACGTCGTCACGTCACGATCTCCCCCGACTAAATCGCTCGGCTGGACCGCAGCATTATCTTTGATAAGTCGACTGTCAAAATTAATTTAATCTACATACCTACAATGTGAAGCCACGAATGTGCACCGAACCATACGAATACGAAATGATTTTGCGCATAGGATTTGTTTTATTTTCAGAGACAGGGGTGCGCTCAGCCGCGGCGTCGATAATGGAACCTACCCATTGTTGGTATTCTGAAAAGCGCCAACTGCCGTATGGACATCAAGCGATTAGAGCTCTTATTGTCTTTGTGGAAACGTGTGAACGTTTTACTCCAAATTTTATTTTAAAAAAACGATCTAAAGTTTCATGCATACCCATTTTAAATTAAAAATCAAAATAGTTCGCTCCCAAATTTCGACTACAATAAACAAAATCATTAAAGTAGTACGTATCATTACAGTTAACCGAGAACACTTCCCAAAATTATTGTGTTATAGCAGCAGCAACCGGGACGCAAAATAATTCTATTAATGCAAATCCACTTCAGAAATCAAGTAAGCCTGCTTTAAATCAACCAGTGCAGTACGGTAGTCGGCACCCCACGCATCGCGCGCCAACTATGCAAAAAGCTGCTCCCAGCATTGATTCCGATGATGTCCGCGGTCGCAGACAGGGTCATTATCATTATCGTTGCGCGCGGAATCCATTAATCACGTTGGTATTCCTGAACCGTGCTTCATCACCCTCCCCCCACTTGCAACACCCTGTAGTACCCCAAGTACCTGGACGCACTCGTGCATTCACCCTTCTCTTATCAGTTTTGATGTAGACGACAGGACGGAACTCTAGATACAAGAGGAAATGACGTTGATTTTTTCCAGATTTTTGTTGGTATTGCCCCAGTTTTTCCTGGGGGAAGAACATTTTTTTTGTTATCTGATCTTTGTCATGACATTTATGGAGTGTTAATATCATTTTTATGTTTGCTACTTTAATTTACTAAGGACCAAAATTAAATTTTATGGCCATGAATAGAATTTCAATCAGTGTCTACCCTTTCCCTAACTTTACTTAAAATATCTTTTATTGGTTTCCCAATAGTACTAAATTTTGCATTTCAATTAATAGAATAGTTACATAGTTTTACATTAGTGCCTCACAGACATCAAACTGCATAAATTTTATTAGAAGTTGTTGTGAAGATTATTAATTTCGGAGGGATGTAGTCCCCGAGGCACTGTGCTCATGTCTGTGAAGCTCCCAGGGCCCGGAGTGCCGCCCTGTACTATTTGCTATCTGTCTATTCCACTAATGCGTTGTAACAGGGCATTGATATTCCGCATACAATGCCGTTCATTCGATTCGCGATGAGCCAGTTATTAAATCAGATGGATAAACAGACACCTGTGTTCCTAGATGGATTTGCATACACACACATGAGCGTCATCACGTCATTTGCATAATTATAATGGAACATGAAAACGTATTCGTGATTTGTCACAAAAATGCATCAACAATGATTACTGTCGTACTATGACGATGTATCCCGATGTTTTTCCATTTGACTATTAATTCTCCGATGGAACGCGTGGGGTGGAACCGCCAATTACTTAGTACCTTAATTTGTGGTATTATAAATTCCTTTTCTGCTATTTATGTTCTTTGTTTCTGATTATTGTAATTGGAATTTATTTTATGAATCACGCCTTTCATAATAAAATTTTGTTTAAAAAACATATTCGTCAGTTTTATAAAAAATATGAGTTGCATGACTTTTGTTATAAAAGTATGACTATGACAGACACTGGATAATAACCGATGATCTGAGCATAACCTACAAATTAGCAGGTTATGTCTGCTATACTGAAAATGAGTTTGCAGTGCTTATTCATAATTGAGCACGTATAGTATTCACAAAGAGAATCGAGCCTAAGGATTGAGTGCAGCTGAATTGAGTAAGCTAATAGCTGTGGTGTTGTACGTAGATAAGTATCTGAATAGTGCAGGATAGTTTCCTATTGTTGGTTTTGATTAGAATAGGTTTAAATGTGCAGCGATTCTTGATAATAAAATGCTCGTTGTTCTTAGAAAAAATAGGCTCAAATCTAAAATAAATTAACAGTTACAGCTATTTGTTATTGCAAAACCTGGAATTGTGCCACCTAAAATTTTAGACCATCAAGTCAAAGTACAGGGTTAGTAAATAGCTCAACTGTCAATCTATTAGACCATGGGACAAAACAAATAAACTTATTTGTTGACTTCATGCACGTGTTTTATGCCTTAAGTATTGTTTTACATATTTTGGTGAAAATGTGGTTGTTTTCATTAACGGTCATTCCATAGTCTACAACATATTGTCAGGCCACAATATAAACTCCAAGACCACTTGTCCGACAATCACATTAATATCTTCAAAGAGGTTGTATACTACATGTGCAACAATAATACGGCCGTATATTAGCCGGTAATAGCCAGAGACGTCGTAATTGAGTCCAGCCAATCTGATATCGCCATTACATTATAGTGATTTACACGTTTATAATACTATTGGCTGTTCGACGTTGATTAGTTCCGCTATCACTGACAACGTGGTGACCATATTATTGTAATACACAAGGGTATCCCTTGTAAGTATGGGAATTTAAAAATGATTCTTATGTATATACACGTTCAATTTCTACACGTTGTCTTGTAGTTTGTGTGTAGTTTCAAGTACGATAAGATACTCGAAGCATATAACTGAAGATATCCGTGTGAGATCAATTGTGTACAGAATAGGGTAGATGACTAATTTCTATTTTAATGTCCGTCTGGTAGAATATTTAAAAACATCAGACACGTATTTTTTATTTTCTTTCGGAAACGAATAGTTTCGAAGATATATTGATTTGAAATATCGCATGCCGTTACTTTTGAGTACGATTAATTTATACTCTAAAATGACGTAACTATCTCCCACTACCTAGTTTTCTTATGCCTACGACAAAATAAAAAATACGTGTTTAATATTTATTCATTACCTAATTGACGGACTAATTAGATTTCTAATTTTCATATCCTGTCGTCAACTTTATTGTGATCTGCTTTGTGCCTATATATTTAAAAATTAGGCTATTTTACTACACTATTACGCAATAACGAATAATAATTATCATAAGAAAATATATGGAATCAATGACTAATATGATTATTTATGGAAATATGTATTAATTAATCGTTTGAGCTCTAGTTTTAATTTTAAACTTTCCGATATAATTTTGACTTCATAAATATTATAAATAATATACCTACTCCGATAAACCTAACTTCAGTACATGACTAAATTTTAATACGACTAAGGCTTTATCCATACACAAATTGGTCCCTTCTGAATAGGTACTCTATAAGTTTGTTAACAAATAAATACTGAACGTAGTTTAGTTATATCGTTAAATGAATTTTGAACTTAGTCTAGAACACTTAACACAATTATGGTGCAAACTTTAATTAATTCAGGCAGACAAATTAATAGCGTTATGTTTATTTATCAAGTTCATTTTAGAGTTAAACTATTCTATCTCAGAGTAAGAGTAAAACGATGATAAATCAAAAGATAGTTAATCAAATCAAAAATATCGTTCTTTTGACTTTTTTTATTTTATGTTTTAAGAGGGAAAATCATCGATTGACTGGGCTCGATCGATAGGAAGTGTCAGACTCTTACTAAAAACCACCCCGTTCCTTTTCCTGCACGTCGAGCCGGAGCCCCAGTAACCCGTTAGGTTCTCCGCGACTTCGAATCGGCATCAGCCCCGTTGTGCCCCATCCAAGGCAAAAAAAAAACAACTAAAAATTAATACAAATTATTAAAATTTATTAAGCATTGGTGGACCAAATAAAGTCAAATCGTTTTTAATGTTTCATCATATAAAGTCATATCATTAATGTTTTCCTATTTCAAATAGGTACCTAAGTTTTCAGGCTACAATAACTTTGTTTTTCGTTTTCGATTTGATTTGTTTATTTTTCTAAGAACTAAGTAGTAGTAAAATTTTATGTCAAACATTGTAGGTATGTTTTAATTATGCTATGCCACGATAATTTACTTTGCAACAAACAATTTTTATTTCAACGAAAACTAAATATATAAGGTAGACATGGCAATATAAATTATAGTTCCAATTACACAAAATAGTCGTTCTACATAACGTCACGACAATCTATTCGACGAATATGTAACAAACTACATATATTAAAGTTTAATTACTGCATTCAATTGGAATTTTAAAATAATTTCATTCATAAACTGCCCCTCTGGGAGTCTGCCTCGGTTTCATTTTAACCCTTTGCTTTACCTACCCGTATGGCGACTTAATTAAAAATTCAGTAGTCGTAGTATGCTTACGTCCAAATTCAATAGTATGGATGACAAACCTCAGGGAAATGTCATAACGTAAGTATTAGATAGCAAATGTTTGTTTTAGTTTCTTTATGAATACGTAAAGTATTAAAACTTTTATGAGGAATACTAATTAATTATCATGTTTTCGGCTTACTCACGTAACTGTATGACGAGGAATTCGACTAGTTTCAAGCCATGCTAGAGGCTCATATTAATGAACAACATTTCGCGACCTGCGACGTGGCGACTTCGCGCTGCTACTGGCTGCTCGAGTCTGAACTAAGCTAAACTAGTCGAGTTCCTCGTCAAACACTTACGTGAGTAGGCCGAAAACATAAAAAGTAAAGTGAACTGTTTCGTCTGTATTAGGACTCTTACAGAGTAAGCGTCTGTGTGTTTGATTGTGGTCGATGCATGGATATGTAAATTATTACTGTAATATTTATTTTTTATGTAAATAATAGCATGAATTTTATGTCGAAAAACGACATAACAATATTATTTCCACCTAAATTCAATAATTTGAAAGAAATGAGAAAATTGTGTGTCAAATCAAAAGCACTTCTTTTAACAATAATACGTATCGTTTGGACAACTGTGACCGAAAACGCAAGCCTTGGATTGGATTCTGGAATAGGATAAAAGCGTAATTACATTATTCCGAGAAAAAATCTCATTTTCAGCCAAAGATTGGAAATGGAACACGAAAACGGAGATAGGCACGTTGCTATTGCCTTTAACAAGCACGAAAATTGGCGAACTGTGGGCAAATGTTACTCTAGCACGTATGTATACCGTACTAATAGTAATTTCTGTACACATGTACAAATGCTCTACTTCATAGGTCATTGATCTAATTTATGAATGAAAGACATACAAAAAGAAATCATTAGCCACATTTCCCCAAATACAAATAGGTAATGTCAGTACCACAAATAGAGGTACAGTTTACCTTTTATATTTTAGTAGTAATTATTGTTTATTCTAAGGCTATAGATATGCATTTGTCTGAAAGGGCGGCTGATACCATCTTTAGTTGGGGGTGTATTATGTCGATCGGCCGGCGAGGGGAATCGATACCGGCATGAATATTTGAACGCATTCTATACTGGCCATACTTTTGTCGCGCCGGACCATCGGCTAATTGAAATAGTTTTGTTTATCTACGACCCCTCGTAATGATCGTGATTGAAATATTTTTAGAATACGGTGCCGTGACTTCAAATGCATGGACAATTATTTTTACATTCTTTATGTTATAATTGAACAGTGACCATTGTGTATTTTGGTCCCTTCAGAATGTAAATCAAACTCTTGTGTACATAGGAATGTATGTGTGGACATACGATACCATTTACGAAAGAAAGTTGTATTGGTGTATAATAATATTTTCTTGAAACACAATATTGAAACACGCATTCATCACTCTGAACCGTATATATTTTCAAGCAAAAGTACTTGTTATAGTTTATATAAAAAAAGCGAGAGCGAGCGGGAATCATAAGAATCACGCGGGAAAAACATAATTATGTAACAGACATATCTTAATGCAGTACGAACATTACTCAACTGCAACAGAAACCAATTACACCCTGTATTTGACGTCAGAGTAATATTTTAGCCTACTTTTTTAATAATATTTTTACTCATATTTTCCACACAAACAAAAGAAGACACTCGCGTCGTTTACGCACGCGGCAGTAAATTACGTAACAATTCGAATGGAAAATGAAATGCCTGCTTCCGAACCATTAAGCAATTTGAATTTAACACTCGTCCCTTCATTTTCCTATTACCGCAGAAATTGCGCGATTTACTCAGCAACGCAAGCCCTTAGAAGTGGTGTAACAACTGAATGCGAAACCTATTAAGTCTTACAAGTATTACTTGCAATATTAGTGTTGGTGTTTATTTTTTAATCGGCCGCTGTTATAGTTGGAAAGCTGTTTTTAAAAGTATAGATAAATACTGTATTATTTTTGTTTCATAAAATGAAATTATTGTATTTTGATTGACAGCCTCGTTGGCTGAGTGGCCGTATGTGCGACTGGGGCAAAGGGTCTCGGGTTCGATTCCCGGGTCGGGTAAAGTATTACTGGGTTTTTAAATATTCTCAGTAGTAGCACGGAGTCTGGAATTGTGCCCGGTATATGGCAATAGGCTCACCCCCTATTACATGGGACTAATAACATAAATAGTGAAAAGTGGGTGTAACATTGTACAGTGGTATAATATGCATCTCAGCCTACCACTTCGGGGATAAACGGCGTGATGTTATGTTATGTTATGTTGTATTTTGATCTTTACTATTTATAAAATAAATCACATAGCTACACCATAAAAACATTTTAAAATGGATTACGGTTTTATTGAAGAAAATTTCGTAAACATTTTTCTACATCAAGCAAACAAATTGAAACGCACATATTTATCCTTATTCTCAGTCGAATCATTTCTACATCCGAAATCGTTTGGCAAATCGCGAGATTCAAAGAGAAATGAAGTGATCGATGTGGGATAAATCAACAGTGAACAAATTAAATACGTGTGGAGTGCAATAGAGTTGTGGGTGTGAGCCAATCCGATGCTTTTTTATCAGGACTCCTTCGAGGAAATGAAAAAAAAATGAAAAAGAAATGAACGATATAATACGCGGAACCGCTCCCGCTTGAATACGCTCAACGCAGATGTTATATTTCACTCTTTGATTTTATTTCCAAGTATCCAGAGGGTAAGATTTGTTGACACATTTTTTAATTCGTTTACATTTCATTTCTTAATACTTAGTGAAATTCAGTTATTTGTATTTACGAATCAATGTCAACTGTATTTGTCTTGGTATTGTGGAATATTCTGATCTATTTAAATTTAAATTAATAAATAGTTTTCAACTTCTAGAGCACTTAATGTTATTAAATTAAGATAAGATACTTTGGTGAGTAGTTTAGAAAATAGTTTATGATGCTACTTGAATTGTGTGCAGTTTAAGTAGCAGTGATAAAATGGCGCCAACTTGTAGCAGTGATTGGAGACTCGCGGCGGAGTCTAGTTGGATTAGTATTCTACGTCCCGACTAGAAAGGGTGGCGAGATCAACTTGCGTTTTTTAATCAAACACATCGCTATCCGTCAATGGGACGCGCCACTGACTAAAACAAAGCGATAAATTAAGGCAGGAAACGGGAGGCGAACGCTCGCCGCTCGTATTGAAAGATTTACTTCCTCTGTTTAATTGCAATAACGGCTAGGCACGTTGGTATCGTATTTTTCTTTTTACACTCCGCCTCTTATTGCCTTCGGGCCGTTAAATAAATTTATGACGCCCGACAAAGTTCAGCCCACCTCGGCAGCCTCACCGGCCTGAAATTAGGTGGAAATGTGAAACAGATATAAAAAGCTCGGTCTCAGGTGCGTTGTTCACGGCGGCCGGCTAGTGAGATTAGCTCTTGACTCGCGGTTAAATGGCTCGCCCGCTCATAAAAGTTTCTTAACGCTCATAGTTTTGGGCTACCTTTCTGTTGACTAAAATTTCCCTCTAAAAAGTTCGCTGGCCACTAGTTACGTTTGGTATTACGTGAGCCTATCTGCTTTGGGATTTTATTATTGTGCACGAGTTAGGCGGGCCGGACACACAACTTTGTTATTTACGCAGTAAGTGCGCACTGCGTAGGTACACAAACTTTACGACAATACTAAAATTTTGTACGAAAAAGTTACATCCAGAAATTCAATTACAACGTATTAAATAAACAAAAACTGGAATTGGGAAACTCACATTAGCGCCCGACTCCTTTAAAACCTCCGATGTAATCTGAAACAAGGAACAAACACGCCTAAATAACAATAAAATTGTAATAAAAACTTTGTGCACGCAACCGAAATTGTGGAAAATTGACCAAATTATTATTTACGGTTGGAAATTAAAACGAGGCATTATAGAAGATTACTTTCCCCCTCTTTACAACAACTCGTGTCTGTACAATAACGAACGTGACTAACATGTTGTCTTCCAATATTTGAAAACCCTCAATTACTGGAATTCCTTTGTGTTCTAGCGTGTGGGACTTTCAACCTTAACTCCTTCAATAATAAATTAATATTCCATTAAAATTAGCCTTATAAAATTTTCAAGTATTGTGCATAACCATCATATGTAAAAGTTAAAGGAAAATTCAGAAACCGTGAACGTTATTTTCATAAATCAGGTGTTTTCCGTTCAAAGAGCCACATCAAAAGATAATCTCTAACCGCTAGCACTAAGTACGTACGTTTGGTTTGTGGTTACTCTCTACGTTTACAGTAAAACTTCTCGGGCAACATTATCGAGCCCATATCAATATAAACAGGTATAAAAGACCAACTTCACTGTTCGTTCTCCAGCTTAATAGTACTCGTGAAAAATAATCACACAATAAACAAAATACGATCAATACGTAGTTGTATACAGAGAAACCTCAGAAACTCTTACGGTAATTGAACCTCGCCGTAAATTTAAATTATTTCTTATAACATTTACTGCCGAACGAATAAATTCACAAAGAAGGATTAGGTATGAGAATGAAGTGTATTTTTCCCATAATCATCTAGCCAGTTATGAAAATTTTAAACGAAACGTTCCGCGAACACGTATAAAGTGGTCTGGCAAAGGAATTTTAAATAGCTCTAAAGCGGGGTAAAGCGGTCGCTTAACAACTAATAAAAATAATGTATTCAGCCTAACAATGTTAGAGTAGAAAATACCCTAAGTTATCATAAATGACGATGGATGGGGTAACACGTCCCGTACGAAGAGTATCGCAGTCAGTTTTCCCCAGGTGACTCGCATCCATGAGCTTGCATCGCATCGGTAGGTAGATATTGTCGGGGGGAGATGACGAGTCGAGGGAAAACCTGCTGAATTCTAGAGGTTATTAAATTTATTAGAACTCACGAGACTAGCATCAAACAAGAAGAATTAGAATGTTAATTTTATTTAGTGGAGTTACAGAAGAAGATAGTTTTGTACAGAAAAAATATCCCATATCTGTGCCATTTTAAAATGAATTTTTAAACGGACAAACAATACATTTCAAATTCTTATGATTTTTGGTGATGAAAATTTTGAAATACATGATTATAGCAGCAAGCATACACAGGAGTAGGTAATATGAAATTAGTATTTGCAAAACAACAATAATAAGTATTAAAATAACTAAAGCATTTTACAGCGATTCAGGTCAATATACAAGTAATACTACCGTATAAATATACGGGTGGGTTTCACCAAAAATGAGGCTGAAACTCCTGTTTTATTCTTTTCCAGCCTGTCACATTCCTAACGTATCACGTCAAAAAAATGTCAACACGTACCAACCTTTGGCCGTCGAATTTCGTACAAAATTACCTAATTCGTCGCCGGGTAGGGTTGAAATTAACATTTTGTTGTGGCATTTTATTCTCGTGTAGAAAGTTGGAGCGTTCGGACGTCCGGAACTTTTGCTAATGTCGGAATAATGTTGGCGGGTACAGTCGGCCCTTGGTAATGGAACGGCAAAGTTTTTATTTATATTGTATTGTACTTTGGTTTATGTAGTACACCGAGTAGGTATAGTTGCAGCTCTATTAAAGTTTCCCTCGGGACTCATCAGCGTTGGAGGAATTAATGTGCACAGAGTTCGTTTGGAAATGGATTGACCCTTTCGAACGTACAATAGGGAAAGGGGTATACGTGTAAACTACTTATAGATGTAACTACCTGTTATTTGTTGTGGTACACAAATTGGTGTAAGCACTGTAAAAAATAAAATCCCATGGGCAGACCACGTGCGCTTCACACAACCAATAACAAACGGAAAAACAACTAAAACAGAAACAAACTACCGAACATTTCTCTGTAAAAATACAACAAAATAACATAATAAAAGCCATTTACTGATGTTATGTGATTTCACAAACTGGTTTTATCTGAAGAGATGGCAGATATGAGAATATACCAAGAATCCTGAACACTCGTTAACTGAGTTGTCCCGTGTCGGCGGCGTGTCGTGGACGTGGCCAAACAAAATGTAATTTTCCCCCGAAGCGCCCTCTTACGTGACCCGAGGAAGATATAACGGTTTTATTAAATTATTTCTGCTTTTATAAGTAACTGTTACGGACGTTTAGAAAAAATAACGACTCAAAAGGCTAAAGAGATTATGGCGACGGCTAACAATTTACCTAATGTTGGTAACACCTGCTGTGGTCCGAGATTTTAAAAGCACTTTATGTTGAGTTCACAGTGTAAATTAATTTGTTTAAGGGTACGGCGGGTATATAATGAAGATAATTCTGTGTAATATTGCTATCACATACTCCCTCATGATAACATGTTTTAAGGCCTTATGTGGCTATGAATATAATTTATATCCTTCGTTGGGTTTTTTCATGTTTTAATTGAAATATTTTCGGTGTAATAAATTTTTATTTAGAATTTTATTTATTATTTGAAGTTTTTGATTATAGTTGTTGTATTGTTGTGTCTGTATAATTCAGATAAAAGTAGAAATAAAATGTCACCTTACCTCTATATTTCACGCACATCCGAACAATTCCGTTTATTCTTTTCTACGCTTTAAAGTCCTTTCACAACAGCACAATGTTGAGACAGCAGGTGTGTGGGCTTAGCATCAAATCTTCTGTGACGCCACAGAAACACAGGAACTCCTTATCAAACTTCCGACGTTATGAAATAAACGTCTGATTTTATTTATGTCCGGAAGAGGGCGCGATGCGAGATTCCGCATCCGATTGCGACACCCCAATGAAACAGATATTTTGGCACAAAACTGCGCTAAATTATCATTTGGCCGCGATTTGTTTTACTCATACCCCATTGCGCGCACCTCGTTCACTCGCTTTGATTCAATTAAGACCCTTTGTACATTGCTGTGAGAGTTCCGCAACTTTGTAGCACGTTTTTTGTAGTATAACACAATGTGGTAAACATCAAACGATTCGAATTAACACTCGATTGAACTTTGTTTCCATCGCAAATGAAAACCAGTGAGAGACTTGAATCTTACTTTTTTTTGGCAATTTTAGCTTTAAAAGAATCTATAGGTAAGTTACAACGTATATAACCCTTTAAGAAGAACACAGTTATCAAAATTTTTCCAAGGAAATCGTTAGCGTTTTTTTTAAAGCAAATTATTGGCAAAACAGATGAGTATCTTTATTAAATTTGAATAATTGATTCATTTATTAACTTAAATACTCCTAGCAAACAAAACCTTTAACATAAAATAGAATTGAAAAGGTTTCTCCAACTACAATTCTACCCAATCCAAAATCACTTCAATTGAAATGAACAAATAATTAAATCTTGGTTAGACTTGAAACTATTATACTCAAACCAAAGTTGAAATAATATTAAGGCAATGGAATAAATAAACAAGTTCCGAGTAAATAAAAACAACAAATAATAATTGTTACAACGAACAATTTACCTTCATTACTTGTTCTAAGATCCGTTAATGTTAAAAAGAAGGCAGTACCTACTGAAGAATTTTCTGGACTTACAAAAGATAGATAACTTAAGTAAGCGAAAGAACTTCAAGTTTTACTCTAAGACGAAAAGGCTTTGCAGTTAGTAAGTCGGCAAATAACTTAATCCCTGTAACTTGTTCATTATCTTCTTAATTGTTAGATTCAAACACGTTACTTTGAACAGTTGACAGACAACACAGAAATTGAAACATTATTATGTAGGTTATGTTTAGTTTTTATGATAACTATCGTGAGACATAATAAATTAACTAGAAATCGCTGGTTACTCACGTGAATATACTGAGAAAAGGTCTACTAGTTTCGAACCACAGAGGGGTTCTTCTTCATGAGCAGCGTGCGCGGTCACGACGATGTCGCGCAGCCGACTGGCTTCCAGTATATTCACGTGAGTAACCCGCAATTTTTTAGATTGTTTTATTAACATATATTTGATTTTTAAAATAAACACTACAGTGGTTTTAGACAATCAATAATTCTTTTTTCACTATTATTATTTTTTCATTAGGTATTATTATTTTTTCATTATTATTATTTTTTCATTATTATTATTTTTTAAGGTGTAAATATTTTAGTTTTAATTATACTAATAAACTAGAATAAATTTTTAGTTTTTAGTTAGTTATATTTAAAGTTGTATGTCATAATTCAATAATTCAAATAAGTTCTATGATAAATCCCTAGATGACCCAGTTATTAATAATTTGCTTACTAATCAATAAAGATTTAATACGAAAAAGAAATTAGGTAGATGACATAAATAAATCCAGGTTAGAACAAACTCGCTGACATCGTATCAAAGAAATCATTTTTACTTCGGATTAAGTACGAATTAATTAAATTAATTCCTTTTAATCTAAGACGTAATTTTCATCAACGCAATTTGCCAACAAGCCCAAGCTCGTCGGGGAAGGCTTGAATCTCTTAAACGGTTGTGTCCTGGACCGTACCTCTTCCTAAAGCGACCCGCTCTTACAATCAGAGCTTATGCATAAATTTGAATTTTCAATTAAGAATACTTTGAAGAAAATTTTATTAGACATAAAGTGAAACCTTTGGTCTTTTAAGACGAAATACGTATTATAGAACAACAGTACCATAGAGAGATCACTCAAACATTAAATATTACTGAAAATATCCATAAAAAGTGAGATTCTGTTTCCCAAAGAACATGTTAAGTGATTGTTTCTAAAAAGGAGGAAAAAAATAATATTTCCTGCATGTTTTTTCAAACACCATTAATGTAATTTCCGGAGTAACAAATACAAAAACATGTTATTAAAACATGTATGCACGTTTGATACGCCAACTTTTTACGTTTGCAACATTTTAGTAGTCATTTAATACTGTTTCTTTTGCTCACATTTATTTTCTAAAAAGGTTTGAAAGTCTATTCTATTCCCTTCGGTGTGCAAACTAGGGCTGCACCCCAAAACGTCTGAAAGGCGTTCGTGAGATATCTTAAATGAGTTTCGTTATCTTCAGTGAAAGAAAATGGGATTAATAGTTAACAGAGAACCCCGAAGGCGCTAAACATTCACTTAAATGTTTAATAGTATCTGTATACCTACCACTTACTATAGTACAAGATACCTAGCACTTTTATTTTCGCTTTTATTTCAGCAACCCATTTCATTGTCCTTCAACTAGGTTATAATACGATCCGTCGAGCTCCAAAGTTTTTTTAACTTGAATAATAAAAATGACTGAAATAAAAGTAACGTCAACTGCACTGAATTGTCATTCACTCCCACACAGGTGATTTTAAAACTACGAACGCAACGCAAACCGGTCCGCCACAATAATAGTGATGTGAAATTCAACATTCATGACTTCGACCGGTCAACGGTGGCGAAAACTTCGACCATCGAGGTTTTATGCAAAAGGACCTAAGTCTATAAAGCGACCATAAAGGGCCCGCGTACAAAGAATGCAAAGTGAGCTTCGCCGTAAACTGAGCTAACCTCTCCGTGGTGTCCTTTACGATAGATTTATATTCATGACACTATCTCCAACGCGTAAAATTTCGGGCAATGGCGATCCAGAAGCAGGCATATGTAATTTTGTTTGAATAAGTAAAGAGGGGTAAGGAACTAAGGACAAAGGCTATTTGATCTTTTCTGTCTCCGTTCGAATACGAATAAATAAAACCGCCTGCGGACTGCTTTATGTGATATTTCATAAATGGATTTTGAAGGATAGTGTGTTATGGGATTATTGATTCCCCCTAGACACCGTCTACGTCTGAAGTAGGTTGGTACATTATCTCGACGGTCTCATGAGATAACCCAATATAACTTGTATCCGGGGAAGTTCACCTATACTGGCGGGGCACATTTTACTTTTATCAACATTTTTTAAGTTCATAATTAAAAATTCTAAACATACCTATTTATTTAGAAAATTGGCGTTTGTATTGAAAATTTTATATCCCAACCCATTTCTGATTTTAACCATGACTTTAAGAAGCGTTATACAGAATTTATGTGATTCACAATTCGAAGCCATAAAACGAATTTTCAGAAAAATAATTCCATTCAGTTTTACGAGTAGTGAAGGATACGGTTTATAGCGAGCACAATCGACCTCCTAAACCAACAAGCAGTTAATCATTCAACGTCGACGACTACATAACGTTTTATTGCTCAGACGTCTGTGAAAAAACGAAAACAATACGAAGCGACGTAAACGTTGAGACTGGATTTAATTCGGACACTGTTTTCATAAATATTTATATGCCTGTACGGGCTGAAAATATGTTTAAGAATCTACAATAGCTTCCCGCTCCGGGCGCCGCGTGACAGCTACTCCGAAACATACGGAGCTACGGAAATAAAAAAAGTGAACGTACGAGTACACACGGAGCACTTAAAATAAAACCTTACAACGAACTGTAAGCAGCGGTTTATCCTGATGTAATATTTTCCCATTTCGTACTTCAGCTTTGTACTCTGTGTTTACACGCTGATATATTTTAAATGTGTTTACTTTCATCTCTTAGATTATTTTAGGCTCACGTTCACTACAAAGGACGCGCCAGAGAACAACAACGTAGGAAAGAGTTATCATACTATTTGTCACGTTTAATTCAAAGATTTTATTACAGAGGAAAAATATCGAAGGGGAGCAGCAGTAAAGTGAGCAAGCCATAAAACAGATTTAATTAGAGATGCAACGCTAATCTCCATTCGCGTCGACCCGGCCAGGAGACGGAAAATTTAATGGCAACAAAAAATGTTAATTCATGTCGCAGATAATAAAATTTTACTGTTGATGGAGAACTGGGATGGAATTAGATACTTCAGTAAACATATCTACCAAACTGCGTATATATTTAAGAGGTTCTATTAGCGGTTTCTTTCAAATTTTTAATGAGAAAACTCAGTATAAGAAGTCGTAAAAACAGCTATAGAAAGAGTTTCGTTTTCGCTTTTATAATCTGATATAATCCGTTGAGTTAATGAATTTTCTTACAGCTTTATGTACCATTTAATGCTTGGATTACTTTTATTACTGCTTTCTTTGTTCAGTGGTTTTGCCTGATTTTTTACAACTTACCTGTAGGTATTTAATGCAGATAAGGATACTTTGTGATTTAAAATGGATAATATTATGAAACTGGTTCGATGCCGGCTTTAATTACGTACCTTGAAACTATTAATTAACAAATCATAATATGTAGTTAGGTGCGATTCAATTAGTAGTCGTTTAGCATTATCCTATTAAATGCTGGATTAAATTTTGTTATTCACAACAACAGTGAAAATGAGTGCTGACCACAATTTGCGCGGTGCAAATGAAAATCTTCGCCAAATTGGTTAACCATTAATTTGGAAAACATTATGCTAGAGCGACACGAAATTTGAAATTTGGGTTTTTGTATCAAAACAGTATTAGTTTCATGTTTGTTTTTAGTAAAACGTAGTAGAGGATAAACAAAATAATTGGAACCATAGCACAGTGGTGAACCTTTGGACACTTTTAACGAGTAATACGGGTTCGATGTAGTTACGATTTGATTTTGTTTTAATTGGTGAATACTATTAGCAAAAGTCTACACTTGACTATCGTCTATCAAGTTGTCAAATGCTTCTGATCAGTTTAAAATTGTGTATGAAGTTTTTATTTTCATTTCTGATTAAAACATGTAAATTAAAATTGTAACACCGATTAAAATATAATAACTACGAAGTTTCTTGCTCGTGCATCTCCATAAAAATCTAAACTTATCCATTTTTATTGTTTGTAATAATATAATTATTGTTTATAATATAGTATATTTGACTTTAACTAAAACATTTTAAAACAACGGCTTATATTTTATTTATTACTTCAATTCATTTCTTAGAACTCTCTGTTAATCTAAAATAGTTTCAATATTAGAATAAATAAAACAAAGTGAATCGTAAAAACATTTTCGACAAAAATAAATTTTAATACAAAAATTTACGATCTCAGTGTTCACCTGAAACTAGTCGTTAAATCGACGTTTAACCCTACTTTTATGTCCCAAATGTTGATAAAAGATCATTAAATTTAACCTTTGCTATCAAATGTCAAACAACCTAAGAATCTATTAAGGCGTTTGCGTGATTTGATTATTTGTTTTTAATATTGATTGTGGTTTACTAGTCATCAGCTTGATTACGATATGAGTATTATTTTTGAAATAGATATTTATTAATCTATAAAAATAATAGCACAGAAATAAATTTGCTTCCTTGTTTGTTTTTATTTATACGCTCGAGTGCCGGTATGATATTGAAACTAGTGGAGCTTTTCTCAAATAATTTACACGTGTAAGCCGTGTTTTAACAATTGCTTTGGTTTTTTCTACTGTTAATGCTATTTTGAAATATATTTTACCTCATACTAATCTTTCTTTCTATGTATTCTCTGCCTACAATTTAGAATTACCAACAATATTCAGTACCTCAAACATTTCGAAATTAATTATAATTCCAACACTAAATACGTAATACTTTAATGAACACCCGTCTAAATAACATTGAGGCGTCCTTTGTATTAATAGAAGCGACATAATAATATACATACATTTCGTACATTCCCTTCATTATATGCCTATAGGTGTGTGTAATGTTGAGTCTCATAATTAGAGTAAAAGCGTTGCGTCGCTGCGTCGGTGTGGGGCAGGCACCTCAAAGTACACTTACAATAGGTAATGTACTTAACGCGGTAGTGCCTAGTATCGTCATTACTTTGAGCCGTCATAGAGAATAGGGCGACGCAAGGAGTCGCTAATTGTGTTTCGTGTTAGAAATTTTGTGGTAATGTCGAGGTTTCGACAGAATGAAGTCGACGTGTGCAAGATGATAAATTTGATGGTATTGCTACAAGGTAAGCTTCTCTTATTACATTAAAATAATTGTTAGATGTTTTAGTCTATTTATTTTAACTTACTTATTAGTCAACAATGTTACTAAAATCCTTCAATAAAAAACAAGCACACGAAACCTAAAAAAAAGATTAAATCAAAGAAATAGTAATCTAAAATTCGCAACATGAATACCGTCTCCACGCATCAAAGTGGGTAGCGCCCCTGGCAAGATAAAGTACATTTAGATAAATGGAAGAGAGGCACAACCTTCAGCCGGGTGGGCACTCGGGCTAAACGACAGTCTTAATTTTCCCAAAGTAATAATTAAGAGTGAAGGCTCGTGGGGGCCAACAAACTCTTGCCGAGAAAACTGGCGCTAAATTTTTAAACAAGCCTTAAGTACAAAGTCCGATACGTTCAAAGTTAATTATATTAATAAATAAAATGTTAATGACGTTAGAAAGCGTAGTTTTAGAAGGTTCGATGGTTTACTCTTTTCTTCTATTTTAGAATTACTAATGTTAATGCACATTTTATGCTTTATCCGAAAGCAAATTGAAGAAAACTCAAATTGATCTTAAAATGTAAGTGGGCAATAAATGATTAAATAAATAATGAACTTAATTATATAATAGTATTCAGTCTATTGGTTTGACGGAAATAAAATATATACCTATTGAAAAAAAACTGGTTCCATTTTAATTTTTGGTAAACAGCTACACTAAAAATGTATTATTTTGTCTTTTTAATAGGTATTACCCGTTTTATTTATTTTCTATCAATATTCTTATTATATATTTTTGATTGGTTACTTGATTGATTCTTTATATCTCTGGCTCAATTTCAATCGTTAATATTACGTAATGACTATTTTATCAAAACTATAACCACCTAATAAAAATAAAAATGTTGGCACAAATTTTTTTATGGTGAACATACAAAAATAGACTTACTTCTAAATCAAATAACAGCTAAAAATATTCACAAATATGAGCTAGACGTGACATTCTTTTGAAAACGAAATAACAGAGTGAATGTTCACAGATAATATGAAAATGAATTTTGTACCAAGCAAAAATATCGTGAATTGAATATAAATATCGACAAAAACCTTTATTTCAATTACAAAATGGTCCGTCCCATCCAACTATTGAAGTTCAGTGTGCTGATGAATTTTATTTTAATTTAAAAGTCATTTTGAGTAGAGGCATTATTTCTTTTTGCGGAATTATTTATTTACTCTTTTAAAACCTTTCACGTTTCATTTTATTGAGAAATGAAATGTTATTAATTCTGAAACTATTATGTAGATGGAATAAAAATCTGTGTTTTTTTGATGCAATTTTTTTACCGTAATCTATTTTTTAAAGAAACTTTCGTACTTATCGATAAACTAAGGTCGGGTAAAGAAAGGTATTATTATTAAATTAAAACTACTTTCTCAAAACCTTTAATATGCCACCTTTCACCACTTCAAATCACAAAATACACTCGGAAGCTGGAAAATAATTTACTAACAAACATTAAACCTAATCCATTTAAAACTCTAACCAGTTACAACGTAAACGCAGCATGACTCCATTATTCATACGGCATGTCTATAAAAGTAGCGAATTAAACTCAAGTTGAGGGACAGTCGTTCACTCCAGGTGAAATAAATTGGTCCACGGTCCCATCTAACTTAATTACTAATTCATTTCAGACTAAAACTTTTGCGAAACAACTGTTCGGGTTAAAATATTTCCATTTAGGCACTTACCATCGTAAGTTATAGGACGTCCATTCAGGGACCCAGTTATAAACAGCTTAATTTTGTGTTTTACTCCGGCTAAGGCCAGCAATTTCGGAGGATAACTAGTACTTTGTCTGTACAATTATCCTCCTGTTTACTGTTGGTTTATACTGACAATTTTGTTGCTTTGTGTTTCTGGCTAAAAAGTTTTTCTTTTCTGAGAATCTCACTGTGAAGTTCGTGTATCTTTTAATCACATACTAACTATAAAAAGGAAGAAAGAGATTGTTATTTATATTGATGGTTTAGTTGTTATAAACCAGAAGTATAGAAGAAGTATGTATTAGTGTAGATGAAGTAGTAGAAGAGATATTAATGTAATGAGCTATAGAAGACTTATGAATGACAATAAAAGTGAGTGGAATATTTATATCCATAGAGTTAATGGTTACGAATGCCATTTCAATACTTTGACTTATATTATTTGACTCTGTACAATTAAAAATCAGAAAACTAATAAATAAAGGAAAACTAATAACTTTATAAATAATCAATCCTACACAACTGCAGCACTAAAATCAGAAATAGAAATCCAAACGAGACTAACTCAAAACAAAATTGAAATGAATAAATCATTAGAGCAACATCAACTGGGACTGCGAAACAGGAACTTAATTTCTTAGTCGGAAGACTCGAGTGACAGAAGTTAATAATTATATTAGCCCTCGGTATCACAGCTTGAATTAAACGGTTAATTTCTTCAGATATTTTTTGCTTCAAGTCCATTCTAATTAGGTTAGTGATTATAGATACGGTTGCTTATGAGGGGAAGGAGAAATGCAAAAACTCCGGAGCTCAGAACATAATCATTTTACCTTACACTTCAACTAACTCGCTATGTGCTTGTTGAATTTCAAAGGGTCGTTCCTATTAATTTTCTAATGAGTTCAGGTAAGATTTTATTCCAAAAATTAATTATTAGACTTTCGTTTATTTACATGAAAAGGGTTTATTTGTTTTTCAATTAGTTTGATTACGTTTTTCAGACGTAGGAGAGTTTTCATCTCTGTATTGAATACTTCAAATGTCGTTGACCGTCTTTATGTTGTTGGTCCATCCAAAAATTGTAGCTTTAGTAGCTACAACATTAGAATATGTGAATAAAGTAAAATTTTAACTAAATCATTACCAATATTAGAACCAGTACGTTCAAATCTGGTTTTGTTGTTTATGAAATTGATCTCATTAGGAATTGAATCTATGACACTTTTCACTTGTCATGTAGTCACATTCCTATTTACCAACAATATGTCTGTCTACCTTCATCGACGATTCTTTGAAAACCCTAATATGGATTAATTAATAAAATTGATAAACATAAATTTTTCAATAAAAAGTATGAACCAAAAAGTTAATCAGCTTATTTATGAGCTTAATTTGCTCAGTAGATACAAAAGTATTGTACGAAAACAAAATTATGAACGAGTAAAACAATCAGTGTATTGTATTTGACTAGGTTTAATCAGGCGTTGGATATGACCAAATTAACCGCGGTTTGTACTGCGTTTATTAAATAAGTTTGCTTTGAACCAATGCAAATGAATAATTACTATTCGTATGGTTAGATGTGCTTCATTATTGCATTGTCAAATTATATAAATAATTATGTTCATTAATGTCGATTAGGACCAACATTGTTTATACAATCACATTATTATATTAGTGGCACAGAACAATGTAATTGTTATTCTGTGATTTCAAGTTTTTGCGAATACTAATTTTAATGAAATCAAACAACTCCAGTCTCATTGGAAATATAGTCACTTTACCATTTACTTCCAAACAACTGAACCCTAAAAGTATTTTCTACTTGATTAAATAATATGACTCTTTGATCCAAAAATGAATCTGCCCAAATCACGATACCGGGTCCAACAGAGCGAACAGACTCAAATAGGCACTGCGTGTATCGAAGGACCTCCAATAAGGGACGACGATGCTATCCAATACGATACGAGTATATTAATCTACTACTAATGTGGTGTTCCTTGCCCCCTGGCGGCCACCGTCCGAACTAAACTCAGTTATATTGATGACGTCACTTTGTCTCCGTCGGCTGCCCAAGCCCATTCCGTCTATGTAAGTTGAACGTGTTGTTGCGAATAGATGCGACCTTTTCAAATGTTCGGACTTCGGTCGTTTAATTCCACGGAAATTCGAATGTAATTTAGAGTGGGGATAATTCACATGGTTTAATTTGTGTAGTCTAAGTGGTTTATTTGAGAGTTCATTCGATCTTCTAAATAGTTTCGGGGTAAAGGATCTAATGGTTTTGCCCTCATCATGATTGTCTCTACACTTTAAGGACTTTAGGCGAAACCCTAAATGTTGATCGCGTTCGTGCATTACGTGCGAAATTACAAAAACACCAGCAACTAGATAAAATCTTCCTCAGAAAACCCATAAAGTTTTTATGCAAGTTGACATTTTTTCTTCAACAATCCGTCTGAAAAGTTCCTTAAGAAGCAAGCGTCTGTGAGTTAATAAACTTTTTAATACTTAATTATGAACCATCTCTTTTAATTAAGTATGTATTTCTCAGAAAGGTTCTTTATGAAAAGCAGAAATAATGCCGAGTAGAAAGTTTGTAAACAAGTCATATTGACTACTTAAGATGAACCTACTAACAGAATGTTTGATTTATTTTTGTACACCACTTCTCAACTGAATAGTACCTAAAAAACATTCCCTCAATTTCTGTTTTTTATGGGATAAACGAGCAGACGGATCACCTGATGGTAAGCAATCGGCGTCGCCCATGGACACCCAGAATAGTAGAGGCGTTACAAGTGCGTACCGGCCTTTTGATAATTATGAATTCGAAGATTGTTAGGGATTCAGGGATTAGGGAGATTGGGGAAGGGGGGGAATAATTGGGCCTCCAGTAATCTCACTCACTTGACGAAACACAACGCAAGCGTTGCTTCACGTCGATTTTCTGTGAAGCCGTGGTGGTATCATTCCGGTCGAGCCGGCTCATTCGTGCCGAAGCAACGGCTGTTCCACACTTATATTTTCCACGAATTCAAAATTACTATTGACTTAGCTCTCGAAAACAGTTCATCAAGACTGGAGGTCGAAATTCAAATTAAGACCTTGATACACTATCCGTCTCATGCACCTCTTTAATGGGGACTCCGGTCTAAACACGGAGTAATAACGAAAATGGAGGCAGCAAAATCAATGTGAGAAAAAACAAAAGAAAAGCTCTGGAAAAACAACTGTTCGCTTCAAAATTAGCTTCTATTAGTGTATTTCGTGTATTTTGTCATCAATTTAAATATTGCAATATAACAAGTTTTTTGTTGTTTATTCAATCAATTATTATTAAAAACAAATGTTTCGTGACAAACTAGGTTGTGATAATCTATTTGTTTTTTGACTGGATTTAGAATATCAAGTAGTCTGAAAGTCAATCCATCGCTTGCTATTCATAATATCATTAAAATAATTTACACTCATACAGTATTCAAGTATTTTTTAAAGATATCAGACTCTGAACACTCCACATCAGCATTCTCTGTGGCTCTAATGGTAACTATACCAACCCATTCCCCATTAACTCGTCGAGTACCGGTTTTATAGACACAATTAAAGAACAATAGGTCGCGGTCACCGGTGACCGCTTGGTGTTTGACAGATTAAAGAGGTGCATGTGTGCGTAACGAATTCAGTACAGGCAGTGGTAGTATCAGACCGAATGGCACGTGCATCGGCTCATAATGTTGTTGTAGTGGTGGAAAAAAACATCCGTCGCTGTTTAGGGTTATAAAGTACGCAATTTTATTCCCTTGGAATCAAACGCGACTTGATTAAATGTCTGTTTGTTGTTACTGTTGTTCTTAGCAGTGGATTTTTGGAGCGTCCTAGTAAATAAATTCCGAGGCACTTTTAGTACAAAAATCAATACCTACATTTTTGTCACTTTGCATTTATGTGAATGCATCCATAAAACAAATCTTTAAATGTTTTGTATTTGAATTACCTATACTAATTAACCAATTCTCGAGTGAATAGGTTATTGCTTATGGGCAGGCGTGCTCATAGGCCACACCGTCGCTTACCATTAGGCGAATTAGTACCTATTATCAATAATAATAAAAAATTATAACTATTTTTGAAAGGGTGACAATAATTTAAATTTAGCTTATTTTTTCTACAGCATCCATAACACCAATTACAGGTAAATCCGAAAAACATCAACAAGCCGACAGGAAAGCTGAAAAAAATCAAGCTCACCACAGATTAAAATAAAGCTCCTATACACAGAGGCTACATTCAAATTGTTCCACTTCGTTTGGTTTAACCCCAAAGCGGCATACGTTTCCATAACGTCACAAAAAGCTTTTTATCTGCGTGCAAAGCCGTCGATAATGACGGCTACAACTAGAGCTGCCACACTTTCATTAAGTTTTCTAGTCCACAAACGTCGTATTAAATCCACAACCCCAAAGCAATGTGTGAAGGGTCCAGAAGATTACTTTCGTGAACTAACGACAGAGACAAAAGATATCGTACATCCCCGCACTTGATCCTATTTATCATGCACGGGACTTATTAAAGCGACCGACACGCGCGTTGTTGTTGCACAGTAAAAGTTTAAAGTAGATAAAGAATACTTGGAGTCGTCAATTTTGAATTTTGTAATAACATTAATTTGTTGCTACTAAGTTAGACAGTTTGAAAGATCTTTTATCAATGTTTGTACATATATTTTTGGACATTTTTATAAAATAAATGAAGTTAAATGTATTAATATTAATTTAGTTCGTATCAAAGCAAACTGGTCAAACATAGTTAAACGCCAACCAGCCTACAAAAAATGTTTGCTCACATGCGATAATTACATTACTATAGCACACAGTGCGTGCAAACATTATTTTTGCTCCAAATAGAATTGTGCGGCAAACAATGCAAGTTCGACTCGATGCCCTCCAACGTCCGACAGATTGGCGTTCTATTCATATGTAGATTGCAACAAAAAATCCAATAAACAAGACACAGAGCACTCACGTCTCCCCTCCCATCATTATTGAAAAGAATGTTAACAGTGCACCCGGCTTATCCCGGGGTCGTTTTACCAAAAGAGTTAGACTAACGAATGGTCGCCCTACACCGTCATGAGTGAGTCTCTCGTTACGCTTGACACTTCAATTCGGATTAAATTCAGTTACGAGTTGAAATCGGCAATAGTGTTTGTGTGGCAGACTGTTGAACCAGATACGAATTGAGACTGATTACTTACCTGTGACTTAGTTACGGATTGGGGTAGATTTTCATGTAAAAGAGGGTCATTGTTCGTATATTCTCATTATAAGATTTTTCTGTGCTAGTAATTTCTAGTAGAACACATAATAATGCTCATATTTACAAATAAGTGCTTAACATTGTTTCACAAAAATATGGTCATACATCTTTCAGTTGGGATGATCGAATCTTTACCAAAAACTTTTTCACGTTAATTTTGTAAATATTTTCATACATCTTATGACATTTCAAATACCCAAATACGTATTGTGTAATGCGTATGATGTGTGTGTGGTACACTCAAAGTATTTGATATCAAAAAGGCGTGCACAACAGGGCACCTGCACCAATGGGGCGACAAAACCTCATATAGTGGTATTCCAAGTATTCACATATTAGCCGATGCCCGGCAACAATTTTTCCACTTCCATGCCGCTTAGCACAACTTCAGAGAGGATTCATATCGCCGCAGCGGATGCGTTTGTTTTGTTCAAATTTATTTTATCAAGTAAACGTTGGTATTCCGCTCAGTGGTCCGGACCTAATATGCAGTAATGCGGCAAAGTAGTACCCTCCGCACCTACCACTGCCGAGTTTGATGCCGACTAATGAGTGAAGTTATTCGCTTAATTATTTTTGTGCAGATTTTAACGGTTTGTTAACCTTTAAATGCGTGCTTTGGTCTGTGCAAGCGCTTAATTTGTGTAAAGATACAAGAATTTATATTGGAGGGCCTGCTTCTGCGAACGTAATCAACTTTAGTTGCATACTTGTACAAACAGCAGGAGATGGAACAACAAACTTTGATGATCTTGCAATTCAACTGTAACTCATTGAGCAGAGCTTGCTGTCTGGCAAAGTATGCTCAATAGTCTGTGCTTTATGTAAATACCGCCAACTTATGTTACCATAAAATAATAACACCAACAGCCATCAATGTTTTACTTTACACTAAATTCGCCAACAATCAAAAGACCCCGTTTAAAAAATTAAAACAACTTTATCATGCGGATAAACGAGCTTCCTAAATTGATCACAAAATAATCGATTCCTTTCAAAAGCACTCCCAACCCTTCCGCCGCAGCATCCATTCCATTTAGTTTTTTGAAAAACCACATTAAGAAAAAAAGTATCACCGAATGAAAGGGCAATAATAACAAAGTGCAGTACAAATTGCAGAATCACGCGTCGCGTACCATTTCCCTCTCCGAGAGCAGTGATTAATCGCGTTTTCATTAGTGTCGCATCCAAAATGACATAGTTATGAATCGCCAGTTCAATCAACTCGGTTTCAATAACAATTTTTCATTCTCGACACACTAATTAAGTGCTTTTCATAAATATTCTGGTAAAATCACGAGACGGAACAGAGAGATTTGAACTGTATAATCTTGAGGGTAAGTTTGAAATTTCTTTGGTGGTAAGTTTGTAATGGCAGACTTGAAAGCGACATCCTTAGTAACAAGTGTAAAATATTTTCCCCAATCGTTGTACCTGGCGCCCCCTAGGGATATTTCAAGGGTGAATAAGCTCGCATAATGGCAAAGGGTACAATATTTTAAATTTCAATCGCTGCGAGCGGTCCAGTCGCTCCCCGGGCGGCGTAGAACAAAGATTTCACCCGGTGACTTCTGCTAAGTGTTATAATAACTTATTATATCGGAAAATCGTTTGAAATGCGCCGTACATATATTAAGTTGTGTGTTCTTGTGTTAAGTGTTTTCTTTTACAGTACATGTTGATGTTTATATATTTGGTTTTTTTCTGTACCTATGTAGGAAAAATGTTCATAAGTTTGTTGGAAAGTTGAAGCAACATTGATATCAAACGATATTTGAACATCAAGTTATTTTCTAAGGTTATTTTAAAACCTTCTTTCTTAAGAATACCTAAGTTTTACATTATGGTATAAGATTCTTTTATTTTATGTAAGACATTATAACCTTTATGAAAATTTAGATTTTTATTGTAAACCTAATATTTGAATAAAAAAATCAAAATCTTTCCTTCAGTTGAGTATAAAATAAAATACATGAGCACTTCTCAATTTACAACACTGGTGTTCCAAATCGCTTGTAAAAGGTGACTAATAAATATTAACTGCGACAAACGCAGCAATCCATCCGTGTTTCGTTCTCATTTCGAACCTCCCCCAGTCCGTTTTTTCAGCGAGATTAATTTTCCGAATCGTTATCAGCGCCTTACGATTGCCGACGCATTTGTTACACTACAGTTCACCTTTTCAGTGAAATTGCAAATTTTATGCGGAGCGCAGATAAAGTACCTATAATCATTATTATAACTCATAAATTTGATTGAAATTCGGTCACATTCCGAACGAGCGCTTATCGCGTGGTTGCAGTCGACTTGAAAAATACCTCGCCCCTAAATTTGTGATTTGAGAGACGTCGAGTCAACGCTTCCGATCGATTTGCGTTTAGTGCTACAATGAACGTGTTTAATATCGACATTTGCATAACAAATTTGGAAAAGGCGACGGTTTTTCATGATTAGAGATAGAGAGCTTATGAAGCCATGTTTCCTTCTCACGAAATGTCCGACCTATATCTCTGTGTATTTAGCTCCCGAAGAAATATGAAATCAGTTCTAGTTCTTGATAGGATAAGTCTATATCAATAAACTTGCCTCATTCAGATTCTAATGTTTATATTATTTCATAAGTATATAGCTATTAAATTATACTGTTATATCGCCTCTGATAATGAATTTAACTTGTAGATATACAGATAATATTAAACTCTTTCTATCATAAAATATAAACGTCTTTCATTTAAACATAAATAATTTCAAAACAAAAATGAATGCAAACCACTTAAGGTTTTAATGAAGTGGCAATTTATTAAGATCTACTTTGATCTAGCAGTTTTATATAAGTATTTTAAATCCATACTTTATTCAAAGTAAAAAATCTTTACAACAAATTAAATTAAAAATAAGATAAATTGAATGCTGTTTATCTGATATCTTTTTTGTTTTGAGCACCTGCCTTTTACGGCTTTTTAATTTTAGTATTCTTACAATTGCAATTGCACCCTTAGATTGCTAAGTATAAAGAAAAAATATACAATATCCCGAAAAAAACCCAACTCCTTGAGTATATTTATATTTAGTACTCTCCAGAAAAATACTCTAAAAAAATAACGAAATTTCAATAACAAAAATCTCAACACTGCCTAAATCTAAAATTTCAAAATATAATTTCATTCCACATTTACGATACAAAGAAACAGTCCCTCTAATGCTGTCACTTATAAGAGCTCCTTATCAATTAGAAAATCTCTATTCTATTTGAGGATATCTTACGAAAATGAAGGGTGCAAGGATTGCCTGAAGGGGTGAAGGGCGTCCGTGATACCTTTAATGTACGCCTACAACAATAGGTGAACACGATTTCCAAGTAAAACCAGCAAATGTAACACATTTCAAAGAGACACCTACCTTACATATAATTATTAAAGTTTAAATTACTTAGACTTCATAGAATTACTTACATGTGTCTATATATTACAATATACCTATTTGATCTCATTGCTTGCTGAAGACGTATCTTACGCAACAGTTACCTATAAAAAAATTCAATACGTGACGTCAAACTGTTATGATTTTTTATATATTTGATGGGGCGACGTTTGACCACTATCTCGTCGATGATGCGGTCTACGATGGAGCACGTCATCCCATAAGCATCCTATTCACTCGGGTCTTGAAGACTCCCAGATTATACCCTTCAGGAAATACAGACTCTGGCAAAGAATTCCACTCTTTAGCAGTACGCACAAGTAAGCTTGAAGCGAAGCGCTTCGTGCGTGTGGGCGGAACATCTACCATCAATCGGTGACGCATAGCCGATTGTCTTGTGGTACGATGATGGAAAGGATTATTAAAGGAATTTACTTGAATCTAAGAATAGAGTTAAATGAATAACGTTTGAATACTGAAAGGGTATTCAATTTTAGGTTGTATTTAAATATCGTACCATCTCTGTCATTTTACAAAGAATTTGTAGTGACAGAACCATACTTAATCGCGACTTAAAATTGAATAACGTATGAGTATTTCGACATAAGACATTCTATTTTACATTGAAACAGTATTTACAAGAATTTGATCACGTGTCACTGATGATGGTTTCAAGATTTGATGATTTAAGAATATGCCACATCACATCATCAGCATCAACAGCCTATTAGTGGCCACTGCTAACCAAAGGGCCTCTTCTCACACGGAGAAGGTTTGAGTATTAATCACCACGAATACTCAATGCTACATATCTATACCTATTTCTACGAACACCTTTTCCGATCTCTATTTTGGTAACGGTAATTTTAATTATGGTCCCATTGACCGCAATTTCATGATAATACAAGAAAATTAACAACAAATCTACGCAATTCATCCACAGATCTCACTTAGCAGTTGAATCAATATAGCATTTGCATGCAAATACGTTTTGATAGAAACCTACGTGCAGTTGAAATGAGAGGTCGATTAAAAATTCACCCTCCATAACTTACTTTACCGACAGCTTTGATAATTAGGCGGCTTTAACCGCTTTCGCATATTAAATATATATGTATAACTATGCTTATGTGTTTGTGAAGCGATACCGAGTCGTTGATTAGGCTCGCTGGGGGCGGATTACGATCGATTTTTGATTTAACAAGAGTTTATGGATTAAATAACGAGTAGCGTCGTGTGACACAATTCTAAAGAGCTTCAATTTAAAACATTGACATTTTAGGAAGTTATGCAGTTTTTAATCCACATAGTAATCAATTACTAAAAACACAATTCCCAGAACTCCAATTTAATTGAAGTAGGTATACATTTTATTATTTGAATTATAATTTTCAATCTGTATTACAAGAATTAAAAGAGCATAACAAACAAAACAACTTGAAATTCAATACGTAAACATCAATGAAATATAATCATTCAAATTCGGCATAAACATCACATTACTGCCAAACTTAACACAAAGCAACGCAAAAATAAACAAAAGCCGACAAAGAACTGAAGAAAGTTTTAGCGAACAATATTTTTATCGAAGCGTGATCCAATTACACAAATTCTATAAATAAGTAACATTTAAAGTCTTTGAGAGCTCCCAAACATCCAGAAACAAAACTGCAGCTCCGTACAAAATATTAACAAACAAAATAAATCGTATTTAGTGAAACAAAGCATTTGTGATTCACCCTGGAAGATCTCGTTAGACTCTTAATGAATCTATTGAGGGCTTGTCGAGCGAGCCGGACGAAAGAACGGAGCGGGGGTTTGAAGTTGTGCTAATAATTTGTGTTGGGGCCATGACACACACACCTCTTTTTGCATAGACGACTAAATAATTATCAGGTGCTGAGTTTGAGATATTTGTTCCTGCAATCTCGTTGTACTTAGCTTACATGACTGTACTGACATAAAACGTACCTAGTTTTTGATATAAAAGTATTTATTGCAACAATTAAAATGTTGTAAAGTTAAACAATATGACCAACTCTGGTATTATAGTGGTGATTAATTTATTTATTTATTACACACCACATTATTTGTTATAATTGGAATGCCAATGCTAATCTTTAACTTTTTCTAAATTAATTGAATATATCTTGTCGGTTACCAAAATTAAAAAGTAACAATGTGTGCTTCAGTCCTTACAGTTTGTTCGGCCTCAGTGTCGCCGAGTCGCGAGATTCTACTCTAAACTGTCGAGTCTCGAGCCATTGAGCCGTAGAGAAGCCTAATGCCATTTGCTCTCAATTCAACATTGCACATAGAAGTATAAATGCAATTGTTTTGGTTTAAAGTGACAAGTTTTGAGTGCTTTTGAATACTATTTCATCTACAATAAATGATTAAGCCCTATCTAGCTTTAACTTGTTTTGTCGGAAATATACAAACATTGGTAAAAAGTCAAATTATAAATAAGTATTAAATAAATCTTTGATTTTCTATGGTTTCTGCTCTCCACAGTTCCCCATGAAGTAAAGGAAGACTTACGTATCAAGATGCCTCATGGTTTTTATATTTGACTTTTAATGTATCCGATAGTTTGTACAGTTTCATTATACGTTAAAAAGGAATAAGTGTGACTTTATTTATATCTCACTCATTTTTGAGTTCATAGCAATGAAGATCTTTTACTTTTCTTCCTTCTCAACCGTCTGACCTTTACAGTCCTTAGGGAAATCATGTTCAGGAAGTGTTATATTATTAGTGCACATCGTCATCCTAATTAAATCCCTAACTAGGCTTTTACGGAACCCATGGAAAAGTATAAGTCCACCTAAAATATACCTACCTCCAATTTACTTATAAATAAAACTCTTTTCTGCTGTAAAGCAAAAAATTAGAATAAATGATTATGATTATACACAAAGCTAATTGTCAAGGACCGAGCCTTGGACGCTTCGTTCCGAAACAACTCATTTACATTTTACAATCAAGCCTTTTTTTGATAATCATCTCAATTACGGCCGTACCGAAATTTCTTTGTATAATTACGAGCGATGAAACACAGAAATAAAAAAATAACCCTTTATTTACATTAACATTTCCATCTTTAAAAAACCTCTGAAGATGTAATTAGATAAACAAAAATAGCCTGTATAATATAAGTGGAGATTTTATGATAAATGTTGAGCTGAAAGTTCATCGCATATTTCATTAGGAACTATAATATTTTCTTATGAACACTCGACGATGTAATCTTATTAGGGCGCGAATTATATTTAGGTTGAGAGCGGGCGGTGTCGCGCGGTGTCGGTGCTTCGGTGTAAACTAATTGCATTTAGAGCGATAGAGCTCTCAGAGACGGAGCAAGCGATGCTAATGGACGGTATTAATTAATACGGGCGTCTCGTCAAATTTCAACTTAGTTGAGTATCTATTCCGTTAACACTGAGGTTAATGTTTGAAGTACTCGTGTTATATTATTTCAATATCTTTTAAGAAATAGCAGTATAAAATTTTAAACATTAAAAAGTATGAAAAGTACTAAAGACTTCAAGTAACGGCCTTTACTGCCTATAAAAAGATTTATCGTAAAACGTCAGTTGATTAGTAAACCAAATCATCTCAAACACAAAGATAATTGTGAATGTATATATGCCTCAGAGTTTGTTATGTAAACTTTACGGCAGTCAATCAGTACCAATATAAAAAATAAAATAAAAATATCAAAGAAAATCTAAAATGACACTTAATTCACACTCATAAATCATTTAAAATGTCATCATAATCATCAGCAGGGAATAAAGACAAAGGGGCAATACAGTGACAATTGGATACTGTTATTGCGCCAACAGATGGTCTATAAAAGTCGAAGTGTCGAAACTTGGCAGATAGGAGAGAGACAACAACCACGAGCGCCATCTAAGCGGCGTTTAAATAAAAGAAATGACACTAGCTTGGCGAACGCCACAGCTGACGAAGTCACAAATGGTGCCACTTTGATAATTGTTCCCTGTAATTATTTGAAACACTTAATTGCGTGTTCAGTGCCGAGTTTCACCAAATTACAGCTTGGAATACTTTGTTTTTAGTTTGTTTCACAGTTATTGTTTGTGATTATGAATGTATTTTTTATGAGTAGGTGATGTTCTGGTTTTTTAGTAGTTATCAGTTGAATATGTAATGTATACATACTGTTTTGTTATGAAAAACAAAAAATGTATAAGTAATACTTCATTTATTTATGAATTCAATGCAATACCAAAACAAGAAGACGGAATAATATTCAACGACTATTTACCGAAAAATCTGTAAGCGTAAAGCGGGGCCTACAAAGATGCCTTTGCTTCAAAGAACGCTTCAAGGGGATTCAGCACTTAGTGAAAATATTTGAATCCGGTCATCGGGAAAGTTCCGCGGGGAGCTTGAGCACTCGATCGATGCACCTGAAGAACGCAAGAGTTCTCCAACGAATTTCGTCATAATTTTATAGCACTCCACCTAGGAGTATGGATAAAATGATGTTTCACCCATTCAAGATTAATTATTATGGTTTTACAAAATGCATTTTAAATATATAAATTTTATACGGTCTTATTAATATATCTGTGCACTGTCTCGATAAATTAACTTTGTTAAGTACCTACGATGACTTACAAGTCATATTTTTTTTCGGTGTTTTATAGTTCAAATGTTTTAGACATAGGCTTAATTCAATAGAAATCCTATGCTACATTCACGTACAAATCTTCCATGATCTGAAAAAATATATAACATCCATAACAAACATACAACAGATCCCAAAAATCCTTAGAGAAAACATATTCCAAAGTACGTAATCTTCTAGCCACGACACGCTCTATAAGTTTTTCATACTCTAAGCAGTGAACCGTGCGTTTGAGTTAAACAAAGTTTGACGTCTGACTCTGTCGACAGAAGCGCCATTATTGTAGATAACTAACACATAAAGTATGAAACCCGAGCGAATAAAGATAAAACTCGTACGTGGTTAAATGGTTTAATAAGCGAACGACAGTCTTCACGCACGTATGTCAAAGTGGAATTTTCATTAGATACGTTACCAAGGAATGTAACGCGAGACGAAATATGAATCTCAATAGACGGGAGTAAACTAATGATGGGAATCGCAATTATTGTCTGTAATGAAGTTTATATTGCGTTTGTTATTAATTAATACTTTAATTGGGAAAGTATGGAAATGGTTCATTGTATAATTTTCATTATTAAACGTGACTTTTCTACATTTAGTATTATATTTGCATGATATATTTGATATTGTTTTGTGATAAAACTGAATTAATAGTTACGATAGACATTTGTAATTAATATTTTGTGGATAAAGGATTATGATACAACAATTTCATTAACGTCAAAATTCAGAATAAAACCAGTTAAACAATATTTAATATTATCTAAACTAGCAAGAAACATTTCGAAACACGCATCTAAAACACAAAACTACCCCTTTTTGCTACACAAAATTAATTAAAACTAAAACAATAACGTTAAATAACTGTAATCAACGGTTATCCGTTTCTCGAACACGCACACAACGAACGAGTTGACGACATATTAGAGACACGCCCCAGTTTCACCTCTAAGAATTTAATATAGTTCGAAATTGGCAAAATAATAAACCAGTACGTCAGTTGCAGGAAATGCAATCACGTCAGTTATGGGCCCGTAATTAAATATGAAGCTTGTTGCGATGGCAGTTACGCGGCCGCCATTGTGGATTTTGACGTTGCGATTGCCCGCGATTTGTTGCGCACGGTGTGAGATATGGGAAATAAATCGTGACGTAATGCGACGAGATATGAGTGACGTGAATAAAAATTAATCAAGTCAGTAAGTTGTTGTGATTGTTTGTAATTAAACGGTTAGTTTTGAAAGTTATCTTTACTGAAATGTAAATTGATGGCAGACTTGACACATTACCGCAGCAGAGGAAAATATCTTTATGTGGCACCACGCATTTAATAAAAGCTTAAATGGTTCGGAACGGTAATCAAGCCAAGCTTAATTTTATCTGCTTATGTAACAAGTATGAATGTAGTAAATAAAGACTCTTCTTTCCAAAAAAAATATCTGTGAATTATCCTATTACGTAGAGAAAAAAAATGAAAAGTTAAGTAAAACTATAATAGTCAAACAAACAACGTATTAATGTAGTTAAAAAATAAATAGAAATGTAATGAAATTTAAATATATTTAACAAAATGTATATTTTAAAATCCTATGTATTGCCCTGACGGTCTCAAAATCAAGAGCTCACATTTGATGTAAACTAAATAACCGATACACTTATTTACAAACAAAAATGGACCTTAAGACTATTTCTGTTAATTATCTGCACCAACGAAAACAATGTTAAAACCGGGTATACATAAAACTTCCTTACATTCTTTATCCTACAAAATAAGATTAACAAAGGCAAAGAGCTAAAATCTTTCTCATTTAACATCAAAAATATGACACAGTTTAATTGTGCAGAAATATCGGGCGAGCAAAACTTGTTTAATTTCAACGGCTCATTGCAAGGCGAATTTAATAAATAGCTTCAAGTTGCGATATGATTTTACTAGTGTTATCGTTGTCTGCACTGGTCTTTTTGTACATAATTGAATTATTCTGAAATTGTAAAAATATATAAAATAAACTTTAGAACTCAAAGGCTTTGTATGAAAGTAATTATAAATCAGATTTCATTACCAAAATCCTATTGTTTAAGTGGACACAGTTGTTGAATGCGTCGTCTTCTTAATACCAAGCTAGTTAGATCTACGAAATACTAACCTAACAAAACTCGAAGTGGTATGTATCACAAAATTGTTGCTAAAAGTTCTTTTAACTAACCTACAATCAAATAACATAACATCACGCCTTTTATCCTCAAAGGTATAGGCAGAGGTGCACATTACGGCACTTAATGCCACTGTACAATATAACACCCGCTTTTCACCATTTATATTATAAGTCCCATGTAACAAGGGGTGAACCTATTGCCATAAACCGGGCTCATTTCCAAACTCCTTGCTCCTACTGAAAATTTTTAAACAATCCGTAGTTGTCTGCCCGACCCGGGAATCGAATGCAAGACCCCTGCCCTATAATCTCACTTACGACTACTAGCCCAATGAGGAAGAACAATCAAATCAAGAAATAAAACAACAGAATCACTGTTACAACATCAAACTTAGAAAACTAAAACCACGTTACCCAATAAATGAAAAGTTCGAAACTAATTAATTCACTTAAAAAGAAGACTTGTTTCCTTTAATCAGAGTTCAATTAGCATCTACTAAAAACTTCATCAATGAGCATAGTTTAACCAACAGCATTTTCCACAAGCTACTCTACAATTATGAACTCTTAGTAAAGCTTGAGTTCTCAATACCCCTTACCATGCCTTCGAAGCTCTTGGCTCGAAAACTACGAAAAAAAAATTAAAAATAAAAAGTACTGACGCTACTTTAGGACCAAGGGAAGCTTGCTTAAACGACTACCATGGACTTTTTTGAGCATTGCTTTTTTTCGTTTTTTTTTTGCTGTTTATGTTTTGTAGATGTTTGTATGCTTATGAATGTATTTATCATTTTTTTAATCATCACCAGCTGCTTCGTTAATTTCTTGGTTAGAAATGTGACCGCTTAGTATCAGATCTTAAGTTAAGGTGAAAAATATTAAGAGATATTAGGAGGTGTACAAATTACCCAATCCGGTGTTTAGAATTATGCTAGCATGCAAATTATAGGTATATAATGGTGCTTAACACTCTGGCAGGCGTGTTAGAAAGTTTTTATACCGTGTTGAAACTAGATTGCGTAGCGCAATTTTACTTTTATTATGCCTAATTTGGTCTTTTGTGAACTACCACGTCACTTTCACAATAACTACTAGAAGCGGCGATCGTAACTACAATATTGCCTCCTCAATTGCTTTTATCACAGAACTTAGTAGCAAATGGTAGGAAATTAGTGGTCATAAAACAAAGGCTGTTTCGAACAGCTCAGACGGCAAAACAGAGGTACTAGAACGAAATCTCCAAAGATTATCGATCTGAACAGACTACTAGAAACTACATAAAATAAAACTTCAAGAACATGAAAGAAATGGAGCGTTCTTTAAAAAGCCAATAACAATATGAGTGTAACAAACGGTAACATAAGGGTAGTTTAAAATCGATAAAGCCGTTTCCGCACCATCTATTCGCACGTACGGCTGGAGCCCCTACCTTTGTGTCTTAATAACTGGTGCACTCAAAGGATCCCTCAAAAGGAATTGATAGAAAATTAGTACGAACTGTAATTTCATTGTAATTAGTGTTAGAACTAAGTACAGAGCGCTCGAGTTGTTAATTCTACATTTACTCTTCGCAGCTTATAAGTGTAGGAACTAATAATTAGAATGTGTGTGACACTATCGTTTAGGTGTGGTTTTGATAATTAATTCTAAGACGGAAATTTAAATAAATTGTATTTGCAATTCTTGGAATAGTACTTTTAGAGTGAAATAAGTCTAAAGTTATAATTTTAAGCTTATACAAACATTTCTTCATTTCATCAACAGCCTATAAATGCCCACTGCTGAGCAAAGCCTCTTCTCACACGGAGAAGGTTTGAACATTAATCACCACGCTTGCTCAATGCAGGTTGGCGATTACAAACTTATAGTTAGAAATTATAAGCCCAGGTTTCCTCGCGATGTTTTCCTTCACCGTTTGTCAGTGGTGTCTGAATAATCATAGAGAGTATATATAACTCGGAAAAAGTCACATTGGTACTTGCCGTTGGTAGGTTTTGAACCCGCACCCTCATGCATGAGAAGCGAGCGTCTTAAACCTTCAGGCCACCACGACATTATTCCAAACATACAATTCTATAATATAAACATTTCTTACTACTTTTATTATAATAGTAAGTTTTGGACTTGGTTACTATAACTCACACTTCAGTATAAAATTTACGAAAAAAACCTACCTCGATTCGCGTAAAGAAATAAAATATTTACATAAATAATATTAACATACAAGTAATACGTATCAAACAGCATAATCCTACATTATCGATTGTTAAATTACAAGGCGAGCTTGCATGCTTGCATAATGACAAACTTAAGGCCCTATAAAGATCCTTTAATACGTTCCCATATAACATGTTCACATCACACTTTTGTAGTTTTAAGTAGGTAAACGATATGATAATAGAATTCAACTCGTACTACATATTGAAAGACTGGTAATATAGTACTTGTCATAAAAAAGAATGTTTAACGAATATCATGGTAGTTTAAACATTATCTTATAACATGTAATCAAATTGTATCTTATTACCTTATTTTTTATCTTACGTTCTATATATTTAGTTGATTAATTTATTACATCATTGAATAAAAATATTTGAAATAATGAAAATAATCAAGTTCAAAAAAAGTGTGTCGTGGACTCTTGTTACCGTGGACCAAAGTGGTAAATCGTGGGCTTTGTGAGCGTGCGTCGTGCCTATATGACGACCCCCAACTGATACACCATGCTAGATCATACATTATTTGAAAAATAATGTAGGTACTGCTTTTAATTCTGTAATCAAATAGAATGTAACACAATAATCTACAATAATACCGTATTGAAAAAATTCCAACCTCGTGCTCCAAATTGTTCTTTATAACAACACACCCAGTAATATACATAAACAACCACAATTAGATTATTCATAACACCAGATTTTTATACGAAAAAAATTTCAACAAGGCTTTCGGTGAGAAGTTTTTTCTCCTCTTTATTATCTTGTATGTTAATACACCGACATAACGCCAGAATTTTCTTTTCACGGTGAACACAAACGTGTAAAAAGAAACCGGCATAAGCCGAATAACTGTTATTAAGAAAGGTAAACAACTTTTTTACGAGAAATAAATGTTATAGCGAAATGTGTACCCGCACTTCAACGAAGAAAAACGCCTTGAGGAACGGAGTAAAGAGGTTCCTGTGTATCGTAAAGCGACCAAAATTATCTATTCACGAATCTTGAGGTACGCACTTTCTTTAACGTTACCATATACTTTTTTTGGAATCCGTACTTAAAAGACGCTTACTATTATCATTACAGAGACCACGGAGACTTTTAGAGGCCGTCTAGAACATGACGGTTTAATGTAATGTTTTTGTTAAAACTGACACACAAGATAAATACCACCAATTCATTACAACGGCGTCATTTGGTGTACAAGTTATCAAATTATTTCAAGTAATTAAGCACATTACTAACTAAATTCCTACTAAACGCATACGTCACATATCAATCATGATCCCAATTCACTATAAAGTTCAAAGACTGAAATTATAATCAAGTTTATGACGACTTCAAGTATCAAGTTGTCCCATGACTGTCACCCAAAAGTTGTATAGTTAAACCCTTTGTAAACCGTTTGTTGCCAGCGAGTGTTTCACGTGTGGGACGATAAACCCTCTTCAAGTTCCCTAATGTAGAAGGAAATTAATCTACGCCCTTAATAAAATTATAAGCGCTTAATAAAATGCGAAGTGTGACCTTTCGAGTTTGCTGCAAGTAACAGTGTTCCGCGTAATAAATTATAAAAAAAAAAGACAAACATTTGAAAATAAACTTTAATGATGCTAAATTTAAGACTCATTATTTATTGTAATCAGTTGTTTTAGATATTTGGTAGACTCGGATTATTATTTAGAGTTCGGCGAACAAACTCATGACCTTTAGGTTAATTCAAGTGAAACATTAATTGTTATAAAAGTAAGTTATGAAAGTTTTAATGATTACGTTTCATATAGATTAATTACTTTCTTATCGCTAACGGGTACGTAAGATTTATAATAGAAGTACCTTTAACAGGCATATGAATATATCACGATGTTACATCACAGTAAGAAATCTAAATAAAAAAGTAAAATAGAGAATTAATTATGGAGTATCGATATACGCACCGATTTTTATAGATATTGGTGTTAAATACTTTGTAGTAGATACACGCAATAAATAAAAACTTAGTTTTTATTAAATTAAAATAAAAACTTTAATTTAATAAGTTTTTATTAATTGTGTAAAATTATTAAACTTGTAAGTTTTTTTATTATTTTTAAGATAATTTTAAAGTGTGAAAATTTCATTGTTTAGTTACATTGTATTCATACTTTTATTTAATATTAACGCAAACGTTGTTTCACGTCGATTTTCTGCACGGCTGCTGACCGGAGTGATACCACATCACTCCGGTCAAGCCGGCTCATTCTTGCTGAAGCATGGTTCTATATATATTATAATAAATATTTGTTCGATAAGAAATATGACTAATCGAGTACTTGTAACTACTTAATAACTATTGCTATTACCCCTGCTCAATCGGGTCACTTCCTATGCTTTACCGCAGTTAGGTAATAAAATGGGTACTTGACTAATAGTAAACGATTTGGTTTGCAGTACCTATATACTTACCAACACTTATTGTAACTTAATATACTTCATGTAACATGTTGCAACTAATAGAACTGTTCTCTGTTACTATCATAAATTAAAATGTACTTAAATCAAGACTATGAGGGCTATTAAATTTTTGATCACCAAATCGTTCGGTCGTTGTCAACCTTTCGTCCAATAGGAATTTAGTTAGTGCCACACCATTGTACGTTCAATATTTGACAGCTGCAGTGATTGGACAAAAAAAAATCTTGCTACATTACGCGCCATCTGATGACAGAAAATACCGTAACTCCCTTTCCGTCCTTCTACAAGAAATAGCAGCATTCGTACTCACACAATAAAGGACAAAGTTATTAGTCAAATACGTACGTACTACACATGTGTGTAACTGTAACTCTACGTTTCAAATCACTAAGGCGTCCGCCATAGTAGTAAACCTATGTTCTCTAATAACTTCAACTGCATTAATTATGGCAGCCAAAGCAATCTTGAAAATGGCTGTTATAGTTTACAGCTAGTTCTGTAATTAGTTTTAATTACTTGTTTCTATTACTAGAGCTTGATATGTGAAATTATTTGTTTCATAATATGTTAGGCGTCAGTTTTACTGTTGTTTAAGTTTTATTTCAAGTAAGACTACTCTACAGATATCGTCGTTTTATGTATGAAAATATTTATTCGAATTCGAGTGTGCAAAAATGTTCTCGAATTTTGTAATTATTTTTGTACAGCCTTTGCCTGGTCTCATAGAACTAAATTCATTTTCACCAAACACATAGAGTACATAAAATTTATTGTTACTGAAAAAAGTAAATAGAATGTATGACTAATCGGGTAATGCTGAGTCTTCCAGACAAACCAAAATTAACCTTCTGGTCGTGAGTCGTGACCTCACCAAAGAGAAGTATATTCAATTCGAGAATCGTGAGATGAATTCTTTATTTAAATGTTCATTGCTGATTCACACATTATGAGTAATGTACTGGTTAGTAACAGTGACTTGATTTCTAGTTGCAATTTCTAGTTTCTAGTTGTAATTAACATTTACAAAAATCTTTATTATACAAATATAGGGCGCTTTTGTAAATAACATTTGATTTATAGTGCGGGCTAAGCTAAGCTTTTTGTTACTTCATGATGTCGTATAATGTCAAAAGTATGCTTGCAAAATTATCCTTTTACTCTCAGTTTTATATGTACCTCTCGATATTTTATTCGTCATCAAAATGTAAGTACACATACCTGATTTATGTTTCATACAAAAATATCAGCTTTAGAAGAAACAAACATTGTGCAATAAGTTTTATTATTTTTGATATTGGAGTAAATAAAATACACAAACAATAACTATACTACGAGCAAATCCTAAAAATATTGTTCTATGTAATCTAATAAATCTTGATGGTAAATAAAATTTAGTGTCGATAACTTAATAAATCAAAATAAGTCATCGCCAATAACAACACAAAGAGAATAAAGATAGAAGTAATCCAATATATTACTGTTGGACACTAAGTAATTAATTAATGTATTAAATTCGACTCTCTTCGAGCGTACCTGTCTGATAAATCGCACCCTACAGCTACCGTTGTTTGACAAATGGTAATATAAATGGCATGTCAAACGTAACCATTTTCGTGTCAGATAACTATCAGAAAATTGCTCACTTTTTGTGGCGACGAGGCGACGCGGAAGCGCCCTCTGTCGTGACTGTAATGAAACCACAGTGCACACAATAAGAGCTTACAGCGACCACAATCAATATGCTAGTAATCCGATACCTGACATTCAATTTGTGAAGTGATATCGAATTCAACGATAAGTTTGTTAAAATTTACATACGCGACATTTTTACGACAGGTTCTTTAGTGGTATCAATTAAAATGTATTTTGATTTGCCACGTTCGAAATGAAACCGTGGTTTCTGCAAAATGATTTAAGCGCTTTCCCTTATCTCGAGTCAGCGAAGATAATATACGACACACAAACGTAACGATGTGTAAGAAGTTGCTGATAAGTAATTTATGAGTATTTTAGCAGTTACGTATGCAGATTTTGAATTTATGTTGTAAGTGAATTTACTTTTATAATGAGTGTGTTTCATAATACAGTTACGGTGTTATCAAAATGTATGTAACTCTCTAAAGAACATTTACTAAACAAGCATATTCATTACTTATTTTGAGATAAAACAATTCAGCGGCTGCCATAAAATTGACAAAGGCAAAAACAGGAGCAGTCACCGGTAATGTTTTCGGCCGTTATCGGCATTTGCATTGAATTAACACAAAATAACCGTTTAACAAAAACAATCCGGCTGAATATTAATACGGCTTTAAATCATATGGTAGTGAGTGTTTCTGCAATTAATTGCGTGAAATAACGTTATCGGTGAACGGGCACATTATACCGCTAAATGTTTGTAAGCATGTACCACATAAATAACGGACACTAAGCTGATTAGCATACCCGAGTCGACATTCACCGAATTACCCTAAAATCTGTTAACAAATGGTAGCTTTGCATAATTGAATGAGTGAAACGCAAACTCGGCCATATGAAGTACGAACGAAACGAAATGCTCTCGTCGCGTTTTTTAAACAAATTACAAACGATCTGTGAAAACGTTATGTTGTGTTTTTGATCGACAAATAACGACTAATTCTAAAACAAATTCTGTCCATTTCATTGTTTATCTAACTGTGATGAACAGTGAACTGTTTATGAAATTCGAATGCTAGTCAACATTTGAGGTTATTGTGGACTGCCTCGTTTTCCGAGTGGTTGCAAGTGCCGGGCAAGGGGTTTCGGGTTCGATTCCCGGGTCGGGCAAAATATACTGGGTTTTAAAAAAAAATCTCAGTTGTAGCACGGAGTCTGAAATTGTGCCCGGTATTTCGCAATTGGCTCACCCCCTATTACATAGGACTCAAAACATAAATAGTGAACAGTAGGTGTTAAATTGTACAGTGGCATTAAGTGCCGTAATACACATTTCTACCTACCCCTTTGGGGGTAAAAAGCGTTATGTTATGGTATGAGAAAATCATAATTTCAAAGTATTGTAACAATAATAGGAGTATTTTTTGTTATTCCATTTATTTAATCCCATTTCTAAATTCTAATACTTACAGTATTTTTTTAATATAAATAAAATCACAAAATAATAGTTCAATTACTTTTAGTACTTATTTTATAGCGGTCATCCAAAAAACCTTTTTAAAATAAACTCTACATTATTTTTGTATATCAAATAGGTAGTTATATGTACTTATCTTAGAAAAAAGATATTTGAGAATCAAATACGATGGTATAATGAAGTCAGTAAAGTCATGCGAAGATCAATGTGTTGTGAGTAGGTACATACAAATTCGTGAACCAAATCTGCGTGGTAATCGCATTCTGTACGTTTTGGCATCTGTTAGTGCCACGGCGCTACAGTGCTACGGTGCTACGTTACTACGATGCTACGCCGTAGTCAGAGCTACGTGGATTGCGGTGCGTTGAGTTCCGTTTACGTTCCCGCCCGTCCGGGACCCCGCAATTAGATCCCGCCCATTGTTTCTCCAAGCACTTTCTGTTAGCAATTCCAGTTTCAATTCGAAGGCTGTGGCATTCCCTTTGGCGTCGACCGTGCCATGGTTACGTCTGCGGAATAATAGGAGATATTAACTCGACTTTCGATTCTTGGAAATGCTGATCTATTGAATTCAAGGTATTTAATTGCTACGACGTGTAAAGTTTCGTACTTAATTACTTATTCACACCCTGTTTTTATTGTGAAAGGAATGGAATTATAGTTGACTTTCATTGTGTCATTATGAAGTAAGTTGTATTTAGGTAGAACTTATGCATTTATTAAAGATCTTGTACATAAATATTTTCTTCTTCTTTGATGTCATACTTAATTTATAATATAAAAATAAATTAGATAATTATAGAATCACTTCTTGTTTTTAATTATAAAGCTATTCAACTAGCATTCCTGATATTTCTTAACACGTAGACAGTCTGGTAAAGTTTAAGTGAATAAATTATGACAACAGATAAGTTAGGAAAGTTGCTTATAACTTGACTGCGGCAACTCTACGATTGCGGAAAATTGTACTACTGTAGGCTAGAGGGAAGAGGAAGAGGATAATGTTGTAAGGCACTGTTTACTGTTTAATGACGTCATGAGTTTAAATTCTGTAAGGAAACTAAACGTGTTATACGCAATACCATAGCCACTGCTATTTGTCTATGGTGGTTTGGTGGTTGCACAAATTGCAAACACGATACTGTCAATTATGTGGCTAGTTGGATTTTGTTAAATTAGTGGATGTAAAGTATAAACACTTAATTATTCAAAACATAATAATTTATTACTTTGAACAATCACAAAACTATCAATGTTAAGAAAAATCTAAAATCATACTATAAAATAAGCCATTTAAATCCAGAACCTAACATTACCCGTTCAGGACACGACAACAAATAAAACAGTACAAATTTTCATGCGACCAAAACTATTGTGGACGTCGACCACGTAGTCGGCATGCGGTATGCGGCACCACTCGTTACAAACTCATTTCAGTAAAGTTGGTGCCTGCGTCATGCACAATCATATTTACATAAAAGAACCGCTCGCTGGACTGACGTAAAATATAAATAATGAAATTTTACCGACAGCGAATGTCCCACTGTTACTGTTAATATTTTTTAATGCAAATTAGGATGGTCTTGTTGCTAAATGGTTGAAGTTTTTACTTTGTGGCGTTTTGTTTACAGCTTCATTGTGATAGTGATAATATTTTTTAGACAAAGCTGTGATTCATTAAGACTATAGTATAGCTAATGGAATAAAGACAGACTTAAAATGATACTAAAACACCAAAATTTTTTACTATAACCAATTAACCATGTGGGAGAGCCATGTTTCAGCCCGAATGGGCCGGCTCGACCGGAGTGATACCACGGCCTCACAGAAAACCGACGTGAAGCAACGCTTGCGTTGTGTTTCGTCGAGTGAGTGAGGTTACCGGAAGCCCTCAAATTACCTCTCTCATCACTTGTTTTAAGTGGACCAGCCCTCCACGTCCTTTCAAAACTCTTATCACTTGCAAAAAATACACCAATTCTTAAACTAATCACATAATCAATAACAGCAGTCATTGCCAACTCTTGAAACCAACAAAGCATTCCTCTTAAAACAGTCACGATACTACATAACGACGTTGTGGTAAACAAAGCCGTCAAGTCATTTAAACTAGCTAGACCCATTGAATTGCAAATGTGAACGAATAAAAAGATGTTTGACGTTTTCTGTTTTCCAAGTTTCAGAAGTTGCATGTAATTGCTTAATTCCAGTGCGGTATGATAAAGTTCCTCCGTGGTACCAACATCGTGTACAATATTTATAGGCCCGGAGCTAGGCTAAGCGTTTGGTGCCAATCATTTAAAGGTATTTTGTCGTTTTCAATTTCTTACACTAATTACTACTTTTTGTAAATTAATATTAAACATGTTTTATTTTCACACTGAATAATTTATTACCCAATTATATAATATTCATCGAACAAGGCATACCTACTTAGTTAAAGATGTTCCCGCCGATGATGACAATGATACATTGATAATGTCAATGTTTTTAGGAAGATCCAACGTTTTAAAATTAACTAAAGATAGGTACATTTGTTTATATTAAGCACAAAGAAATTATTACGTAGAGGTATATATTTATTTTCACAAAAAGAATAAACTAATACAGTTGTAATTCCATTTCAATTAAATTGCAAAAGAAAAACGGCTTATCTTAAAATTGTTAAATGGAAGAGTTAATTCTTCTTACATTCTTCGGCGTAATTTATCCTTAACCAGATAAGGATTAAAACCAAAATTATCTCCAATTCCTTCTATTCAAAGATTTTGAAATAGCAACAGCTGTAGACGAACACGGACCCCGCAAGTTTTCGAACTAAAACTCAAAATATTTTTATTCAATTAAGACTTTCGAATCGCCAGCAGTTACTTGAAATTTTCACTTTAAAATGAATCCTGTGAGGAAGTTACTCATTTTAAAGAACGGAGTGTGAAGGAATCCTGTAATTCACATAATCTTATGTCGTTTTACGGCTAATTCTATTTCACTTCTACCATAAATGTCATTTCTTATTCAAATAATACCAAATGGTTTTATAATTTAACGTATAATGAGCCGATAGAAATCGAATATGATTAACAAAATAATTATTTTTTTTAAATAAATGAGATGGCATTGCAACATATCCTGTTCCTGGTCTACAACGAATTGCACGCGACCGAGCCTCTGCGAAGAACGGCGACGACGTGTCTCCTGAAAGCCAACTTTTATTCAAACCGCTACAATTTTTGTAAAAACTTTTCCAACCTTGTTACGTATTTAATTTTCTAATTGTTACGCTAGGGGGAGCTAATAACGCAGCGGTATTTTTCTGATTATTATCGCACATTGAAGTATTGCTTTGGGCTCTATTACTGATGAAAGCTCTGGGAAAAACTCTTTGTACCTACAATGTAAGGTTGAAAATAACCGTATTGAGTGTATAATCAAGTAATTTTGATAACACAGTTGCATTTGTTTGCACGTTATGTTTTTTTTTTCAGTTGTATATTCAATATTGCTTGTGTTGACTTGAATAGGACTTTATACATTGTAGATCATAAGGTGGTATTTCCAATAAAATATTTAGTTTAGGATAATAATAAAGTAAACATACCTATTAAAGTAACACAACAGACTGCATTTCAGGGGATTCAGTATTTGTAAGTTACCAGTGGTCAAGGTGTACGCGAAAGATTGTTCAAAAGTCCAAAAGGGAACTCCATACGTAGTTAACTGACTAAAAATTATAATAGTCAATTACGGAAACTTTTGTATAATATGTCCTATAATTTCGAGTTCGATTTTAGCAATTTTTTTATTTATTATAACCGAAAGTTAACGATAATGCATGACTTTGTGTGTATATTACTAAACAATTTCACGGTATAAGTTCAATACAGTTATACAAAATACTATTCGTCTCGTGATTATCCTTCTAAAAATGTTCAAACGCATTCAAGTCTAAAAAATACAACACAGTTTTGTGTACAACGCCACCTAGCGCAGGGTAATGATACTACGTAGACGCTTCAAAACCGAGAACAATAGGGCTGTCGCACAACAGCGCCATGGCGCGAGAAAAGTGTGAACTACTTCAAACATTGCAGTGCTACACAACACAGATGGCGCTGTTCTATAGTTCTGAAAAAGCATTTTCACGATGTTATTGATTGTCCCTTTGATGCTTGTTTCCAAGTTTAATACAAATGATAAGAGTAAAAGCTTATTTCCTAATGGAACTGGCGGCAAAATAAGAGAAAAGGACATTTTCTTTGTTGAAAACAATATTCGTATTTCCTGTTACAAGTGTAATAATATCAAATAATGTAAGAATAATAAATTACGTTTCGAATGTACTAATATTATTTCTGAAAGCTGTTTGGGAACATTGTTTATTCATATTAGTTTATTCAAGATCGGTAATATATTTTATTGGCCAGTTTGTTAGGCAACAATATTAGTGTAGTTTCATATAAAAACAACGGTTCCTCTAATTACAGATATTATGTATTAATGAATTGGTATTTGTATCAATAAAATAATAAATATATCACTTAGTTAAGTCGAGTATATTAATTAATCTTCCTAATTCAGGGCCGTTACGAAGAGTGGACCCAACATTCAGAAGCAATATGATTATCACTGTCAATGACATATATGTACAAGATTAACATGTCTATTAAAGTTATCATCTATTTTTTTAGTATAAAATACACTTATAAATATAGTCACCTTAAAATACTTGACATAAAATATAAAAACATAATTTTCGTTGAAAGTCAAATAGAGTACATTTCAGTGTAAATATGAAAATAAATATCCATTAACAAAATTTCATGAACACGACTTTTAATAGACGTAGCTTACAGCTAAACGAGAATCATAAATATATTGATTTCCTATCAACTTAACATGGATGGTATGCCTAGACGATAAAAATATCTATGAAAAATAAAAAGAGGTAGAAAATAAAATTCAAAAATTGTCGACTGAAAATTACTTAACAACAACTGCATTATTTCATAAACTTGTAGGTACACCCATTACACAGGAACAAAGTTTTAGCGATGCTCATATACCGTATCTTCCAAGACAATGCCGTCACCAAGAATTCAAGCAAACATGCCATTACTTAACAGCAAACGGAACGACACAATAAGATGACCCAGTTTCGTAAAGAAAAACGGACGTACACAACATTTGTGCACTTTTTGTCGTCCTCCGAGTTACAACACTACTGCGGATTTCAACAGATAGCATGCAACGTCGCAATTGTTTTGCTCAAACCCAAAACAACTTTCAAAAAGTTTTGCTTTGTTTTATAAGCATAAAGCTAAAGTTTTACTATTTGCGGAGTGTGTAGAACTGGTTCATATCTGTGACGTAATTAAGAATCTTGCTCAAACGGGGTCCCACACTTATACACCCACTATGCCTTTTATTTCCTGAAAGAGTAGGGGAAGGATTAGCATAAAATACACAAGATCAGCCCACATATTAGTGATGGCCCAGATACAATGTAAATAAACAATAATATAATATAAGTAGGTAAGTATAAGTGAACCTTGTGCAATGGACAGTTTGATCACTGGATCACTAAATTCATTAATTATATTCTACCTTACCAAATACCAATGAAATTGCCTACCAGATTATAAAAAAAAAACAATAAATTACTAAAATTTATGAAAACCGTACCACTATAACCAGAGTAGGTACTCGTTCAGCGAACAATTTCTAATCTTGATTCTTGGTCATCCATTGATCGACTATTCTCACTTAGATAGGTTTGAATTCAAACAGAGCAATAGGTATTGAAGTGTGTCTAACAGGAGGCTACTACGTAGAAACTATGCAGTAAATATTGGAAGCTCTATAGAACATACTACTGGGTAATTGTTTTAGACAAGTGGAGTAAGAAATTTGATGGAAATATTTTGATACTGTTTAATCCATTAGATCAAATTCAAACTAAGAGAGTCTGTAAAAAGACGACGTAAATTATTAAAATTTTATATGATGTTTTGTTGCATGACATTGTCGTGGTTGAAAATAAAATAACTAAAATTGTGTGTGTCTATAATAGATATTAATAGAATATACAAATTAGAGGATATAACAAGAGAATATAACATAACATCACGCCTCTTTATCCTCAAAGGGGTAGGCAGAGGTGCACATTATACTACTGTACAATGTAACACCCACTTTTCACTATTTATGTTATGAGTCCCATGTAATAGGGGGTGAGCCTATTGCCATATACAGGGCACAGTTCCAGACTCCGTGCTACTACTCAGAATTTTTAAAAAACCCAGTTATACTTTGCTCGACCCGGGAATCGAACCCAAGAGAGCACTTGCGACCATTTGGCCAACGAGGCAGTCAACAAGAGAACTCTGGGAAATAAACTATGTATATGATTCTTGAGACAGAAAATACTTCGTTAAAAATGCAGAGAAAGAAAGAAAGATTTTCTCTGAAAGTGTTACGTACGGTACAAGCATCTTAGAAGTCTATGGAAACTTCGGTAATTAAATTCTCCTAAGTTTGTAGTACCAATACCAATTTTATGGTAAGAACTAATTTAAATATGTGGTCAAATTAAAAACTATAGTATTAAGTAACCCAAAGTTAGGAAATGAAATCTAAAACTGTTTTTGTAACAAAATCTAAATATATTATACTGCAAAAAGTACTGAAACCAAAAACAAATAATTTCAAAACAAACTATCATTCATTTTTCAACTAAAACGGATCAGAATCCCTCACAAACTCCCACCAACATCGAACTATTGCAACAAAAGCACAGTCTGACCCGGTTTTGCAAACTTATCAAATATTTATAGTTGAATGTATAAGAAATCGGTCAAGGCCGGGAGAACACTGAATATTCTATTCTCAAGGTCATAAGGATCATATTAAGACACACTAAATTCCAGACAACGCTCTAGTTTCTAATATATACATATATAAGAATGTTTTGTTTAGGTACGAGTTTCTTCGAACTCGTATTTCCTAATATTGTTTTATTGGAAACGTACTTATCTTAAACGTGTATTGAATAACCTTGAATATTAAACAAAATAACATGAGAACCTTATTTTGACGAAATAATGGTATATTATAGTGTAAAAGGTTTATACTTGATTCATTTTCGGTAGTAATAGGTAGGTACACTTAGTAAGGTAATAAGGAATAAGCCAAATTTAAATATACCAAATATTCTTACAAACAGTTACTATTTCAAACGTGCTTTGGAAATGATTTACCGAATGTGAGAATCAAACTGAAAATATCATCTTGTTCAGTGAGCAAGAAACGAAACAAAGATAAAACTTTGCGAGTAGTGACATAACTCAATGGAATCCTTTGTTAGCTAGCAAACCAATAAAATTCAGTCACTATAGACATAAAACATTAGCAAAATCAATAACGAAACATCAACAAGAAAGTCGATATCCACAATAGACAAACTACAACGGTAATAGACTCGCCGAGGACGCCTCAATTTTCCCAGAGACATTTATTTCAAAATCAGCACAGTCGTTTGTAAATCGAACGGATCGGTCATATTTCATGCGCTCGCCTATGCGGGTGGACGTCCCTGTGAATTATGACGTCAGCAGCCGACCGCGCAGGATGCGACCTGCGACACGTCATTGCATCGGTATTGGGAACCCTGGTTTCCGATGGTCCAATAAATCTGCGAAGTTGTCGTTTTGTTGCATTAAAGTGCGTCACGGATATGTATGTTTCGATATCTAAATGTTTTGAATTAAATTTTGGTATAAATCAACTTGTAAATTGCATTGGTTTTCGAGAATGCTTACGACATGATTATGCTGAATCAGATACAACTTCTTCGACCCCACTGCACGTTAAAAAATCATACCGATTCATAAAAAATACCAATAAAGCAGGCCACAAAACAGCATAAAACATTATGAACATGTATAAAACTTATTTTATTTTCTCACAAAATAAAGTACAAACAGTGTCACAAGATTGACATGGTCATAATAGCGGTAGTAAAAAGGTAATCATGATCTAGGCTCGAGCTATCATGAGCCCAATGAATCTCATAATCCGTATGGAGTGGAGGACATTTTCGTGGTCCCTAACGAAGACAGATTAAGCCCACCTGTCTGCTGAACTAGTAGGTAGGCCAGGGTTAAAGACTGATGAAGCATTTAGCTTCGAGTAATCTATGTATACGTAGTCTATTAGACAAATGGGAGCATTTCTTTATGTAAGCATTTGAATAAAAGCAATGATGTGAATAGCATCATATATTAATTATACTTTATGAGCATTTTGCTTGATTTCTGAATTCTAAATCCCGGAGCAAGCTGCAACTGCAGAGCACAAGGTATTGGATTTCGCTATACATATTTTATTTATTGATCACATCGATACAATATGTACTTACTGTGCATTAATTTTAAATTATAGTGAAATACAGTACATAACCGTCTGGCTAAAAGAGAATGCCCATAGCATTAAGCCTACCTTGTACATTAGTATATACATAAATACATAGTTCTTCATCAATGGAATTACATAAAAGAAAATATACCGCACATATTTCCTTTCACAGATGTATACAATAATCTATAATGTATCAGTTCACGCCATAGCTATAGACCATTTTCGAGCAATGTACGTAAATTTTCACAAAAAGATGCTGCTTTTGGGTCCCTTAGGAAAGGTAAACCACATTCACAAGAAAAGTTTTTGGAATAGAACCCCGTGCATAAAGAGTGGATATGAAAAAAGGAATCCATGTAAATATTGAGTGGAGAACTATTTTTACAAACTATGAATTGGTGATTCTAGATTCTCATTGAGATCGTAAAAATATTATTAAGGAGGTGACATGCAGAGAAAAGTAGCTGATGATTAAATTGTAGTAGGTATGAATTATGAATTAAAATTAATTTTTAGTTGCAGTTACACTTATAATACTGACTGCAACTACTGACTGACTCTAGGAAATAAACTACATGATTCTTGAGACAGAAAATACTTCATTAAAAGGACAAAGATTTTTTCTCTGAAAGTGCTATGCACAGGACAAGCATCTTAGAAGTCTACGAAAACCTCGATAATAAAATTTTCAAAAGGTTGTGGTACCAATGCCAATTTTATGGTCATAATTGACCAAGTATTTTAAATAGATATTTTTAAAATACTTATGTGGTCAAATTAAAAACTATATTATTAAGTAACCCAAAGTTAGCAAATGGAATCTAAAACTGTTTTGTAACAAAATCTAAATATATCATGACTCACAATTAAGCGGCCCGTAAATTTTGTTGCTTATACAGTAGATTAAAAAGAAATAGGTTGTTATTTATTTTGATGTTATGTTAATATACAGTTGTTTTGTACTTTCCTTGGTAGTTTTGAGAATGTAAAAGTCAAGAAGTCCTAATCTAGCTAGATGCAAAATCTAATCAAAATCCTTTTGCTTGTATTCTCCTTTGTGACTCTTAAAAATAAATAGCGGCAGTAGAAACAAATAGCCAAAAGTAATGAAATATCAAATGAACATTCGGTTTTTTTATAAAACAAAGCTACGAAAGCCGTTACAAGGGAATTGGATTCGGCTAAAAAAAGCTGTTACCAAACAGTCCAGTTATAGAACCACATAGACACTTCTCACCCTTGACCAATTTTTAGCCTGTTAGCTTCAAATTCAAACAAAAAATTCAGTGTTCACAACGCGAACCGACGAATTCTCGGTTGTTTGTTGTTACAAAAAATGCAGTTAGAAAGTTCGAGAACTTTGAAAACTGTGAATTTATGTCCTTATGTGTATTTAAGTTGCTTTTACAAAATGTTAGTTTGTTTGCAGTTCTACTTTTTTTGTTATTTTAGAATGGATGAACAATTTGTTTTGAATTTTACTAGGTAGGTGTACATATGTTTTGTACAATTGATTTGGAATAAAGACATTGAAATTTCTTTTAATGTGTGCACTTATTAATAATTTCATATTACGCAAATCAATCAAAGATTGTACCTACATAAGTAGTGCAGTATAGTATAAAATGAAATGTATTTGATTTAGGATTTTAATCAAAGCAAAACTCTTAGATATTGCTTCTATATTCATACATGAATAAATATTGCTAAAAACATGGAAAATATCAGCATTACGTCAACTATTCGCAGATATTAGACACAATAACTCTTTCATAACAATTCTTTTGATCCTTTGAGTTTCAAAAGCTGCTACACTTTTATAACGTTAACATTTTACCAGGTACATGTTCACGTAAATCGAATACACGTTTGACATGACGGCTAACGATAAATAACGATATAGGTATAAAAAAAAACCTTCAACAATAGACCGTCGTCATTTGAAATCGTTCAATTTCGCCTAACAAGCTGTTCCGAGTACTTACAGTCACCGTCGATTTAATTACAATGCCTCACAAAGGACGAAGTACAGACGGAATCAAATGCCATCACCAAAGGCTTAATCCATTAAACAGTTGACAGAAACAAAATGAAATAATAATTTGTCGTGGAATTCGACGTGCGGGAATATCGAGGTTTGTGTGTAGGTATGTTCGCGTGTCATCAATCACATCCTTCAGTCGGCAGGATCCACTGTGGCAGTACATTAGCTCCTTAATTAAAGCTGTGAACAGCTGGCGCAGCGCCGTCCGCGTCATACATTTCAATTAATTCTTGTCACCAAACAAATTTGGTTGACGACTATTTAATTATTAATCAAAGTTACATTGACAAATTGTTTTTGCACCATATTGAATTTATTCGTAAATAATAAAATTTTGTTCGATATGCGAAACCACAAGTACGATTAATTAATTCGTTGCATCGTCAAACACTTGAATCCAGATATCAAAACTAATTACAAAGCAAATATAGCACCATATTGTTAAATAATCAGAGTTTTCATTATGCTTAATGAACCATGTGGAAATTCATCACTATCAGAAATGCGAGGATTAATATATTTGTTTTAATACCGTATACGAATATTATAAGAATAGTTTTGCACCCAATGATATTCTTGTCTAAACAATAATAAACTGAAAACTTTTTCCTACAATTGCCTAATACAAATATGTTAACGAATCTTAAATTAATCATCAAAACATTAAAGGTTATAATATGTATCTGCCAAGATTCATTATTGATTTGACCTTATATTCTTTTAACGTAAGATTCCGTCTATTTTTAAAGAAAACTGACGCAAGATTTTCTAAGGAAGCCCGTACTAGAAGTACGCAAAATCCTATTGTGACAACCCTTGCTCATCTCTTCCTAGAAAAATACACCGATGGATCTCGGTCCCGCATATCTTTAAGTAAAAAGTGTATTAAAAAATCAGGGTAGTCGTGTGCCGGTGGCAGTCGTCAAAGTGACAGGCCCTCCAGTCACTATAAGCCACTAATCGGCTTGTCAACCACAGCTCGAGGACATTGACTTTCAGATCACGTACTTGCAATCTGCATGCCGTGACATTGTCAGGGGGACATAGAAAAAAAACCCACATTTTTTACCGTGCCACACCACCGCCCGACTAAGCTTTGCGCGTCAAAATCGCCAGCTTTCCCTTTTTGTGGTGTTAAATTCCCTTTTCACTTTTTTACATACAGTTATTGTAAAAGTACTGGTTGTAAAGAATCGATATTTTATTTATTTACTTATAAAGTGCATTTATATGAGCATTATAATATTTCGAAATAACTGATGATTTTCTTGTTAAAATAACAGTAGATATAGAACATAACACTTATCGAACCCTGATATTAAATTATGCTAAAATTACATCATTTACTTTTAAGATACGGTACAACGTTATACCTTACTTCGCTTTATTAAGCATATTCAATGTCCAATCAAGCGCAAATCCAAGCTCCCATTTACCCTTACGAATACGAACATAATCTAAGGAATATCAGCAAAACGGTTCGGCGCCAGCGTCATAAAGACTAAGCTGTAAGCAGTGTTACGTCACGTCAGAGTGCGAGTTCACATGACATGCGGCTCGGAGGGTAATTATCGCGACATATCCTCACGATATTAAAGCCAACGTAAATTTGACATGACTTAAAATTAATCTCGAGACGTGATGCCAAGCCCAATGACGGCTTGCGCTTCGGTAAATTTAATAAAGATCTACCACTGAAACCTAGACATGCTACCAAGATTGATGTGCCGAAAAAATATAACGAAAATAAGGAAATTAAAAGCGAAGCCAACTCTTCAGTTATATTAAAAGTTTCACATTAAACAACAACGTCTCAAGGGTCGAAAGGTAATAAAGGACGGCAGCTCTGACATGAGCTGATGAACAATGTAATTTCAGAACTCGAGATGTTATATTTTAGTTGTATATTTTGACAATGATTAACGTTCGCTATCTTTATGAACTGGAAAATCTCCCTGGAAATAATTTTAGTGAAATATTGTAGCCTAGCATAGGAACAAAGAATGTGGCACAGAAGGTCGCCGTTTAGCTGAAAATATGCCTTTTAATAAACTGTGTCCAGTCACTTTATTAAAAAGCTAGCAGGTATATATCACGCTCACAGCACTGAATTTAATTAACCTGGTTGTTGTGCACATAACTAATGGGTGAATTTAATTTATTGACTATTTTTTTTTAATCTTCGCAAAGTAATCAACTGAGAAGTGATGATAAAATGTCTAAATAGCTAACTCATAGTTTGATAATGCAATCTAAATTAAACCATTAGTCTTCCCAGGTAAACAGAACTATTTGAGATATAATCAACTCATAATTTAGTTCCTGCCTAGTTGTTTGTCAATGTCGAGAGCTACCTTTACCCTTTATGGCAAATATTGTTAGTTAGTTGGAACTTTATTTTGAAACGAATATCGTGCACCACGTTATTTTTGGTTACACACCGTGTCTGATTTACAACAACCGTTATTTGTGAGTGACGTTGACAAATGACGTCACATGCCGGTCACGGCCCGTGTGTTTTGCGTCACTTGGCTGCATTCAGAGGCGTCCGTGACGTCACACCGTATCTTCCCTGGCTTGTTTATAGCCGGCCCGTATGTTTGAGTTATGGCGTGTTTGTCTCACTCGTGACATCATGGAAGATGAATTTATGAGCAAGAAGAATGTGGGACGCGGAATATTTTATGTGTTTGAGTGGCGGCTACTGGGTGATAAGAGTTTTTGGGGCGATTTAGGCGCGACCGTGCGACGTTATGAGGACTTCATGTCCACGTTACAATGTGTGATCAAGCTCGGTTGGTTTCAAGTCATGAGCCGTAGGTACTATATATTCAGGATAACTTGACTGGAAATTATTAAATGATTTCATAATTCTTCTTAAAACAGGACCTCTGTTAGCGTAGCTCCGAGCTTGAGGACATATCTTAGTATGAAACACTTTTCAGCTATAGTATCAAAATCTATAAATGCATGGAAACTCAGCTCAATATTTTCAAGCCTATTCTCTAGCGAAATGACAATAAGTATATGTCATCTTAGCTTATAGACTTTTTTTTTTTTTTAAGGGGGGAAAATCATCGAATGACTGCTCCCGCCTGGGTGAGGCGGAAGGGAGTGTCAGACTCTTACTGACTAAAAACCACCCCGTTCCTTCTCCTGCACGTCGAGCCGGAGCCCCGGTTACCCGTTAGGTTCTCCGCGACTCCGAATCGGCATCGGCCCTATTGGGCCCCATCTGTGGTGGTCTGATGGCTCTTTGAGGCGCGCGCGGAACGCGACGCGCCGTACGCTCCGGTTAGCTTATAGACTAGAACCTGCAATGCAACGGTTATCTTAGTTCAAATACTAATTCAAATCGGAATTTAGTTCATATATTATATAAACAAGGATTAAAGCACCGTTATGGACAGATATGAGCTCTGCTATATGAATAGATAGGACACCCATACATTATAGATACTTGCTCCAGTTAGTCTGATTTGTCTGATACGAGGCTCAATATAGTATAAAATACATACCTATCTATTGATTTGGTAATGTGTATCTAATTTTACATGCTAATATTATTCAAGTCTTTAATGCAAAGTAGATTATAAAAATACAACACCTAATGGATAGACTGCCTCATTGACTTAGTTCAATTCCCGGGTCGGGCGAAGTATTACTGGGTTTTTATAAATTCTCAGTAGTAGCACGGAGTCCGGAATTGTTCCCGGTATTTGGCAATAGGCTCACCCTCTATTACATGGGACTAATAAATAGTGAAAAGTGTGTGTTACATTGTACAGTGGCATAATGTGCACCTCTGCCTACCCCTTCGGGGATAAAAGGCGTGATGTTATGTTATGTTATGTGGATAGCTCATGAAAAGTAACAAGTAATACTTCAAATAGTACGAATAGACTAGTGTAGAAATGGTATTCCAGATTCGTCTAATAATACTCCATCAAACAAGAATTTGGTCTATACGATACAATAAAGAACAAATTATACCCATAAGCGGCATACTCTAGTTCGGTACTAGCATAATCTAACCTTTGATAAACTCCATAAACAAAACGTAACAGCCTGATTAAGATATATTAGCAAATTATGACACATCCTTTTAAAAGGAAAATTCTTCTCTCGATCCCAGAATTGAAAGTTCTCCCAGAAAATCTAGACAAAATACTACAATAAGTCATAATTCCAATGAAAATCAGTAAGTTACTAGACAAAGACCGAGTGCTTAGTCCCAACAGACTCATCCAAACATTAACACGTCGAACTTTTAATGATGATAAATCATGTTTAAACACGCATTCAGAATCGTATTCCTCTCGTGTAATGAGAACTCTCGTCTTAGTTAGATAATTACGGCCATCATTAATAACAGACGACGGATGAGACGCGGTATTAATAAGATGTCAGCCGTGACGTTAATGTCATAACTCGATGTATTAAGGATTGTAATTATTATGTCTTAGGTATAGGGTTAAAAATCGATTGTCATTATCCACCATGTGTGTAACAGTTCAATAATTTACTTTTTATTTATTTATTTATTTATACTTTATTGCACACACAGAAAAAAATTGTAAACATTGCAATAGTAATTTGAGTACAATGGGCGGTCTTATCACACGCGGCGATTTCTTCCAGACAACCTTTGGATGGAATTTTTGAAACGAATCTGTATATTTCTTTGTATATTTTTAGAGGCAAAATACATTAAAAGTAACGAATTTTATTTGGTAATGGGCTTAGCACAAATGTTAGTAGATCCCGTTTAACACAGGGTAATAATATTAAACGAATTTTTGGTATTCTTCAAGACGTCACAACGCGTCTACCTAACTACCCCTTTGATGTTATTAAATATAGCTTTTCCCATTTAGTATTAACAAAGTAATACCTTAATTGATGGTCATAAACTTCATACATGCAACGTGGTCTTTCATATAAACTTACTTCACGTATAATTACTATGGAACTGGCAATAACAAATAACTACCGCTGGTCTATTAACTAGGCTGGGTTCATTTTTATTATGAAAATTATTTTAATAACAACAACATAACTTTTAATAAAATAGTAGGTAATTAGTCATTTAATATTCACACTATTTAATGACGTCAGGTACCGCCTCTATTTTTTCCTGAGTAAACCTTAAAATACCCAGTTCGTTAGATACTCCAAGGAGTACCCAGGACATAAAATACGTTAAGTTTATACGTGATTAATAAAGAACAAATTATTAATTGTTTAATCACAAAATTGAACAAATTATTAAGAGCGTTTTAGGTACTGTTAAATTCCGAAACAAACAGTAATTTTTTTTTTTTGCCAATGATATGAAATATCAGACAAAATTTCATTTAATTCTTTCTTTCTTTCTTTTTTAAAAAACGTTGCCCCACACTAGGATTATCTCCTGTGTCGTGGGTGCGTTTACAAACATACAAGTTCACATACACATGACACCCAGACCCGAAACAACAATTTGTGGATCACACAAAATTCTCTCTGATCTGACAACCTCCGACTATAGTTGAATTTGTCTAGGCTAATTAGTTGCTATTTATAAAGAAAAAAAATATAATATAAATAGTATAATAAAAATATAAAAAATATAAATAGTACATAATTCTCAATTTAAATTTTAATCCGCAGCAAAATAGCCAAGTTGATTAAGATACGACATATACCTCAGTTTTGCTTCCATTCTCAGACCGTACCCAAACTAATTAACTCGGGCGTTAAATTTCCAAACTAATTAGTACAGGTATAAGCCCACTGCTAATAAAAACGCCTTTCAAATTCATTCAGTACAAAATTAGGAGACTGGGTTAAAATTGAAATGATCCTAATTACCCTAGTACAGTCTGTGGAATATTTACTTTAAAATAATCCAGGGTTCTAAAGGACCTTGACCTATTTAAATATTCTCCAGGCGATAAGTAAGAGATTAAAGAGAGATATATTGCGTTTGATGTAAATAAAGTTTTATGCTACGCGGCTACGAGGTCTCGTAGCCAACTGTGCGTAGCAGGGCTACGTGATGAACTTCGTAGCGCAACGTTTAGCGCATAACTATTATAAATAGACATAACTGGCATTGCATTAACTGGATCAATTTTTTTTAATAATGTTTCTGACAATGTTCTAAAGTGACATTAAGTACTACAAGCAATTACTAATCCTACAGTATACCAAATACATTTTCAAATAAACTACGTATATATTAATGTATCATAATACTATTTAATTAAGATACCTACTACCATGACAAATTTGATAGAAATCCTTGATATAATATGTTTCACACATTTCAAGGTCGAACTGTATAGACTACAATTACTTATCGATTTCAATTTAAATATAGACTAAAAGTCGAATATTATAAATCGATAAGGGTCTTGATGTACTTTACACATAATGGTACAAACGATTGTAACATTCTAGGTGCGACTTCTACTTCTGAATGATTATAGTCATAGACATATGTACTCCAAATACTAAATATTATGCAAATGTCGTGGTGGCCCGGAGGTTTAAGACGCCCACTTCTCATGCATGAGGGTGCGGGTTCGAAACCAACCAACGGCAAGTACCAATGTGACTTTTTCCGAGTTATATGTACTTTCTAAGATTATTTAGACACCACTGACAAACGGTAAAGGAAAAACATCGTGAGGAAACCTGGACTTATAATTTCTAATTATAAGTTTGAAATCGCCAACCCGCATTGAGCAAGCGTGGTGATTAATGCTCTAACCTTCTCCGTGTGAGAAGAGGCTTTGCTCAGCAGTGGGCATTTATAGGCTGTTGATGATGATGATGATGATGATGCAAATCTAGAGACCACAAAAAGCAACAAAGATTTGTTTTGAATGCAAGACTTACATACACGTAGGTTGCCTTACCTGCTGTTATCACATTTTGTAATAGCTAAGAATAAATCTAGCATCTGGTACTGAGCCCTAACAAATTAAAATTAGACAAGAGTCCATAATAGAAAATAAATAACATAACGTAACATCACGCTTTTTACCCCCGAAGGGGTAGGCAGAGGGGAGTGCACATTATGACACTTAATAATGTAACACCCACTTTTCACTATTAATTATGATATGAGTCCCATAATAGAGTGGTGAGCCTATTGCCATATATCGGGCACAATTCCAGACTCCGTGCTACTACTGAGATTTATTTAAAAAATCCAGCAATACTTTGCCCGACCCGGGAATCGAACCCGAGACCCCTTGACAGTTGACAGTCGCACTTGCGACCACTTGGCCAACGAGACAGGCGCAAAATAAATATTACGTTTAAATATACCAATACTAAAACGACATGCACAGTTGAATAGCCACTAGCCAGTACATTTACGTTACCAAACAGTGTACACACCTGTATTAACAGGATGTTTCTAAATTCGTGGTTCGTCTGTTTCGAAGTACATGGGACGTTGAACAGGTTACGCTGGATTGAGGTCAGTCGTAGGCCCAGCTGACAGCGTCAGACAAACGGTACACCTTCGTATAATTGCATTGTGGTTCCAACTTGTGCGATACATGCTTAGATATATCAACTGAGGGATGTTAAACATGTATTGTCGTGAATCGTTACTAAATTGATTGTATCTTTGAGATGATTTGCATCTTGACTTGCTTCCTGACTTGAAAAATGATTTTATACATATAATATATTTGAAACAAAAGTAGATCAAGGTACAAGTCCTGTAAAAGTTGATAACTTTATTTTTAGCATAGAATTATTGCAAAACTTAATTAATTACTCGCCTACTATTTATTACTATGACACTTTTGTGTGACTTATATCATTACATTTTGATTAAACTGAAAAAAAAACTAAACATGTGTTTTTTATGAAATCTAAAATATAAAAATAAAAACTTCAAGTTTACCACACAGACAGAAATATATTCGACAAAGTTTCTATACGTGTGTGCATTGTTAACAAATTACATATAATCTTACTAAAGGACCGAACATCTATAAAACTAGTCTTCAGTTGACGAGGGCACATAATCGCAATGCATTTATTTCTCACACGACCATAGCGTTCGCTTCGTTCGCACACATTAGGGTGACGTCAGACGTTACATCTTAGAAGAGAATAATATTTACTGTTTATGCCAACGAGATAGGTACATTTTCATTAAGTAAATAAAGAAGAATTTCAAAAGTAACAGTCCGCACATTAAATTTATTTTGTTAACTGTTACATGGGTCTACTTTTTTGCAAAAGCCAACAACATCACGCCTTTTATCCCCGAAGGGCTATGCCGCACATTACGGCACTTAATGTCTCAACAATGTAACACACACTTTTCAATATTTATGTAATGAGTCCCATGTAATAGGGGGTGAGCCTATTGCCATACACCGGGCATAATTCCAGTTTTCATGCTACAACAAACTTTATTTTTTGCAAAAGCCAATTTAAAAGTTAATATTACACATGTAATTTCCTATCTCTGTACCATCTTAAGTTAGACAGGGAGAGAATGACTCAAAAATTCAATGCACCTATCTATTTAACTTTGTGCAGGTAGCATTAAAGAAGGTAAACATTAGTACACATTTAAAAACTGATTGAATTGCTCTTTAGTAAATTAGATACGCAAATAGGTCGACACAGTCTCTGAAAAGAACATCAATAGGAAAACTAAACATAGTGATGCTTAACTATAAACTAGTGACTTTGTAGCATTCCCAGCGAACAAACACTAGTTTATATTTTTGTTTACTTTACAAACTGCTACTCAATTCGAATATTTAATTGAATATTGATGTAAAATAAATGTTGCAATACAATGGGTTCTGCCTACACTCTGATTTTCATTCTAACACCAGTACAAATATTTGAATAGCCTGCAGTACGTTCCGATTTTGCATATTTGCGCTTTTGATTTGTTTACATTTAATAACATAACATCCCTGCTGTTGTTCTGTGAAGTTATATCTATAACTTCGAGTTATACGATAACAAAGAGTATATACAATTTTTCTGCTTTAGTCATTTGCACAGTATTTGATGAACCCAACAAATTGACACAAAATAGATACTAGAATAAAAGCCTTAGAAATTGATGCTATTGTTAAATTTCAGTCGCGGAGAACCTAACGGGTAACCGGGGCTCGACGTGCAGGAGAAGGACCGGGGTGGTTTTTAGTCAGTAAGAGTCTGACACTCCCTCCCGCCTCACCAAGGCGGGAGCAGTCATTCGATGATTTTCCCCCCTAAAAAAGAATGTAAAATTTCAAGTAATTTGAAGCATAATTTAAACTGAACCTTTCAAACAGAGCAGGAACATTAATAAACCACTACCAAAGAAACAGTCAACATTTAAAGTAACGCCAATTTATCAGAACTAAACTTGACTAAATGAATAAATGTAGGCTCAATTAACAATGTAACATTGTTGAAACGCAAGCTAACTCCAATTAAAATCCATTAATGTTATTTACAAATCAAAAATACCAACAATAATACTGGATTAATTTCCTTGAAGCTGATTACAACGCCATTTATTAGATTCACTGTTGACGTATTTAAAAATACGTTAAGTGATATTAGCTATTGATTTGGTTTTAGGCAAATAAGAATGATAGACAAACTATATGCAAATTGGTATGTGTAATAGATGACGATAATTATCTTGATAAAAACGTCAATCTTGTTTGAATTATGCCACTGCCAAATGTTTGGCAATGAGATAAGCCTTCTGAAACAAAGAAACTTTCGTTTTCTCTAACCATTTCTGAACTTTAAGGAACTCCTAAGTTAGAGTAGGTGGCATTTAGCGCCATCGTAGTTTTCGCCAACCTATAAGTGACACCTAACAGTACTGTTAGTTTAGAGATGGTTTAGGAGTCGTTGGTAAAAACGACCATAAATATTACACACAACGCTCAATTTCAAACACCACATTACGAAAAAAAAACCAATAAATCATCCTACAGCCAATCAAATAACAGTCATATCATAACAATCATAAAACCGAGATCCAGTCAACACAGGCAATGTGAAGATGCCCTAACGCGCCTTCACAAAACCTCCTTTCAAGCGAGCCAGCCACTCGCACCTCAATATACCACTAGCAACATGTTTGTTTGTGCGTTTCACACGTAGCTACGTGTCAGTAAGGACCGTTCGCGCTTTTCAAGTACTAAAGGATCGCTTTTTACTGCATTCGACTGTTTGTGTGTGAATATATATACTAGCTACTTGCAGTGATGTGTACAAATAACATTATTACGTTTGATGCAGCTTATTGTTTGTTTTTGTTGTAGGATTTATTAAATCTTCAGTAGATTTTACAATTTCGACAAAATATCTTGATAATTTTCTGTAAGTGTGGCTAAAGATATTGGAAATTGGACTCTCAAACGGGGAAGGAGATTATTTAAATTTTTAAGTACAGCTAGAATTTATAACAAATCTATAACTAAAATCGCCGATGAAACACTGCAAAGAACGTGTGAAGAAGCGGTTATTTGTTTTATTTCTATATTATATTATGAAACACTGCTTATCTTCCAGAAAAGCAGACAACATCAATATAATAACTAAAATTGGGGGTTACTTACTGAATATACTGAGAAAAGCTCTACTAGTTTCGAACCATAGAGGGGTTCTTTTTCATGAGCAGAGTGCGCGGTCGCGGCGATGTCGCGCAGCTCACTGAGTAAGAGTGACCTGTGCGCTGCATCGCCGCGATAGTATGTCTCACTATAGTTATTATAAAAACATAGCATCTATATAATTTGTCCGTAATGTTTATTCGAAAATTGTTTTCAGTACTACGAAAATCAATGCTTGTATTTACTTCTTTGTTTTTTCGGATTCTTTTCATAAAAACATCATCAATTTGAATACTGGGAAAACAAGTCGCGTTAAAATATTTTCATACAATCAATAAATAAAGTAAAAGCGGAGATTTTTCATAAAAGTGCTATGTATTAACGCAGACTGAACCGAAATAGACTCGATTTATAAACAAATAGGAAATACCTTCGTTTTTATTTTAGAATAACCGAAGAGACCTAGAAAATGAGGTCTGAGACTTATTCTTATATTGTTATAATTATGTCTATGTATAAATTAATTACCTAATGGTGATAACAAAAATATCTGTAAACTTCTACATAACATCACGCCTTTTATCCCCGAAGGGGTAGGCAGAGGTGCACATTATGCCACTGTACAGTGTAACACCCACTTTTCACTATTTAAGTGATGGGTCCCATGTAATAGGGGGTGAGCCTATTGCCATATACCGGGCACAATTCCAGACTCCGTGCTACTACTGAGTTTTTTTTTTAAACCGAGTAATACTTTACCCGACCCGGGAATCGAACCCGAGACCCCTTGCCCGGCAGTCGCACTTGCGACCACTCGGCCAACGAGGCAGTCTGTATACTTCTATTAAATAGAAAATCTTTAATACAATTCCATTTATTCAATTTTTATTTGTTATGCACCCAAAGTGTTGCCACCCAAACATACTAGCTCCAGCTAGTACCTTAATCCACTCAACCTAATTATCAACTTTGCTTTTATGGAGCTACATTGCATAGCTACATTGTCTAAAACTGGCATTAGTTTCGTAATATCGTAGCTAGATGGAGTAACAGCCATGTTAATATTATAAGGATTCATTAGTGCGGCTTATATTGTATCAAAAACGTCGAAATCCCACATTACAATTCAATTAAATACATGATAATAACTATTTTATTTACAATTTTCGGACAATTTCAGTGATAAGCCAATATTTTAAGGCAGTTTTCAATCAATGCAATAAACAATAACACGTTCAACGTAAGCCGGTTAACAGCGCATTTTAAGCCGTATTACCTGATCCACAATAAAGCAACCCTTGAAAAAGTGCCGAAAAGCAATACACTGCTTTGCGAAGTGACCGGAAAATTTGATAGTACTTTGGGCAGAGCGAGCGCTGGAGCCGCGTAAGCGACTTCATAAGCGGAGCGGGCGCTTGCAGCAAGCAAAATTACGCTTGTAACACTACTCTCATGGCCCTCGATAAAACACTGACACTGAACTAAAATTTTCACTAAATTGAAAACCCTCGCGTTTAGTATCAAGCTTTTAGTGTGAAGCATTCATCGAAATAGTTATTTCGTATTCTGTTACAGGTATTTTTCAATTAAAAGCTTGATGGTTATTTGAAGTGCTGTTATCCGATCGTTCTTGTTTGATTTGCCTGCTAACTTTATATAGGCTGGAATACGTGGCTAGTTAATGTTCACGTAACGTAAAATCAATTGATTTTAGTAAATTTAAAACCAACAAGAATTAAGGAGCATATTTTAAAGTAACTCTAAAATGTTTATTTTAATTTATAAAAGCTTAAACCACTAGAGCTTTAGTAGAATTTAAAATTATAAAAGTAACTATAGGCCTGCTGTGAATAGCATACTTTGAGGGCGCTCGAGCCTTATTATTTAGCATAAAAACAGTTTACACAAAACAGTCTGTCGGTAACCACACGTCTGACAAGGCTCTACGCCCCGGCGCACTGTAACGAGGTTAGCAATTTTCTTTCATTCAACATTATTGCAACACCTACGGACATGAAAGGCGTGTACGACTCACGTCTTGTGGGGTAACCATGTTGTGTATGAAGTTGGGATAAGGGGACTGTTTTTTTTGTTAATTTTTATAAAAAAAATGTAGGTGGCGTGTTTTAGAATTCTGTTATGATGATGACGATGTTGGTGACCTGTTGGATGTTTGATGCCTACAAAAGATCTTGCATTGCCGATCTTTTGAAGGGATACATAATTATGTTGTTTTCAATATTATAAATATTTCTAAAAAGCATTTTTAATTTTTTTTAATCTATCTGTAAGGACATCTAAAAAGTAAATTAGTAGCAGTGTATTCATTACATTAATGTTAGCGAACTAAATAATGCAATAACTTTAACAAATACTAAATCTTACGTTATGTAATATACAAATAATATCTACAAATTATTCAATAAAATAGATCCCTATTTGATAAAGGATTACGTGGTGTCCGTACGACGCCGCCCTTGCGCGCCCCCGCGTGCCGTGCGCCACTAATTACTGCGTACCACAGTTTCTTCCGCATTTTTCATACAGATCACGGACCTACTCAACTCGCCGATATCGATTCGCAAGTTCACCCGGGAATTGCTTGCGGTACCGTCTAAGAATCGCAAGAATGCAGTCCTGGAAGCCCCTTTGTCCTCCACGAAAAAGGTTCGCAATTATGTGCGTAACTAAACACTGTTGACTTGAATGTAATGTATTTAATTTTACTACAACTTCTTTACTTTGGTGGTATTTGAACTAATTTTAGTAATAGTTGTTAGACTTTTTTTTTAACGTCCTTGTGAAAACCTAAAAATATTTTATACAATTCTAGATTTCTATGAGTTCTAGAATTACTGATGTGCGAATAATTTCTTATAATAAAATGTAAACGAATTTGATGTGAATAGAAAGGTCCGAATAATGCCATGAATGGTCGCATTATAATGGAAAGTTCAGAGGTTACAGTCTTCTCTTTATTTAATGGTGATAATGATGTTACATTTAAAATCTAAAAATCTCAATAGTAGCACGGAGTCTAGAATTGTGCCCGGTATATAGCAATAGGTTTACCCCTTATTACATGAGACATAAAACATAAATAGTGAAAAGTGTATGTAACATTGTACACTGGAAATTAAGTTCCGTATGTGCATATCTGTGCCTACGCCTTCAGGCATAAAAGGCGTAATTTTATGATATGTTACCTATTTAAAATGTTTTGTGGAATTAGGAATAGGTTAGTTAGTTTAATTTAATATTTAGTTTGATCAATAGAGTTAGATGTTTGGTGAGATAAGAAACTCAATAAAAAATAAATTGAATACTCCTTTGAGCTTTTCATACAAAAAGCCAATTTATTTAAATGTACCAATTTAACGATTACAAAGCTGAACAAAAGTTGCTTAGAAAATTGAAAACCCGACATACTCGTTTGCGGCGGGAACAAAATCAATAAAGAAAATTACGATCGAACAAGTTTCGTAAATGCGTAATTTATTTCGCTGCGAAATAATGGAAATTTAATTTATATACAATGAAGGCCTACCCCGACAACGTACCTAACTGTTTAATTATTTTATAGATGTTAGGTAGGCAGATGGACTAACTACTAATGGAGTTACACGTTGCTGTATTATTTATCACTCAATTCCAATATTAGCAGATAGGTACAACAGTAATGAACTAAGAATATATAATAATAAATTATGTATACAAAAAGGTGAAATTGAATAAAATTTTGCAATGAGTCGCCATAATGAAGGTGTGGATCAAAGATTAAATCAGTGTCGCACTTCACTCATTTTTGAAAATAGGTAGTTCAGTGGTTGGGCTCGGCTCAGCCGTCCAGTCCCCATGTAACGCGTGCCGCGACTCGTTGTTTTCTTTTTTGCTCTTCAACTTCTCGGGTGCGTATCAACGGCCTGGAGTGTCGGCGGGTGTAAATTGAAACACTTGCAAATTTACCCCATACATTATTCATACCCCACACACCCTCAGAGCTAGCGACTGACAGTTACAGTTGACGTAAAGTTCGCAAAACTGAACGCAAAATGAATCTATACCACGCTAAGCTATCACATTCGACCTTGAATTTCTGAATGAATGCACAGCATATTGAGTTTAGGACCTTCTCAATAGAGTCTATTGTTAAATAAATGATAGGGTACGAGTAATTGTCTGTGGTACCGCGACGCAAATCACACCCTATACTAGCAGCTTCGTGGCACATAAGTAAAGTGGGTCAACCATTATACGTCTAACAAATGGGTACCCGCCTTAAGTCGGGCTGTGCAATAAGGAGTTGGTTCAGAAACCAACCTGCATTATTCTGACCCTAATAAATTTGCCAAGTCAAACGGGCATTGTCAGACAAATGAGCTTGAGACGCACAGTAAAGATACTTCAGACATAATAGACTGAAGCACAAACAAACGCGTACAATGTACATAACACAACTACATTACCTTCGTCTTTTCCCAGTATGAGCACGTCGGTGTATTTGAATGTGAGAATAAAATAAGCTTTTCTACGGCGAAATATTGTGAGAATGTCATCGATTGCGATTCATCGCGTACCGCCTTGTGTAAGCAGAATTGAAGCGTATGAATATGCTAGCACACACCTATTTTCTTTTCATAATATGATATGACTGTAAGATAAAGGTAAAATAACGATAGTATTTTCAAGCTATTATGAACCGATTATTATTTATGTTTGAATGACCAAAAGTTCCATATAGTAGAAGACAGTCTTCTATAGATTTCGCATATCCTTAAATGGGGAAAAATAATGATTAAGTCATGTTAGTAAGTACGCACGTATAGTTGAACTACCTAATTGAAATGTTCTACGTAGATAAATACTGTAAGTCAAAATCTTCAAGCTTACTGATTCATACCAATCGTAGCCCAACTAAAACACCGAACAGCTACCTGCAAACATTGTCTAAACTCAACCAATTCCGTTGATTTACGCGTTCGTGTTGGAACACGAATATTAAAACATGATTTAGGACAGCAAATAAAAAATATCCGACCAAAACCTATACAAGCGTAATGTTAATTTACAAAACACATTTTCCTTGGAGAGTTTAACGTAATTTCTTTCTCACCAAGGCGTTTCCTGAAATAAATTACAAGTGTAAAATTCACAACAACAAAAGCGTAACAACAAAAGGCTCGCGGCTCGCAACATCCGGACGACCCTTCCAAACTTAGCAGCCTGATTACGGATTTCCGAGCAAAAAAAAAATAAAGGGAGAAATAATACGCAACCATGTTAAAACCCAAGTGTTTTCAAACAAACCACTCTTGTGTTGTTAATGTTAAAAATAATGAAGATTTCATCCAATTTTGTAATATTATCTCATAACTCTTTATCGATGTTCTCAATGGAACACTTTCGTCTTAGTAGGGCGTTAATGTGAAAGTCGACGTAATCAAACAAGGCAGGGTCTGGTTTGTAATGTCTGACATAGAGATGAAATCTAGGGTCTTTCGGCACAACTCGCTTTTCTTCATCTCCTCCAGCTCGAATAGGAGTCGGCGCTGGTGCCGGAGGATACTTCGTCGTACACTTTATTGTAAACGGCCCACGGCCTTCCGTTTGCTCAGCTGGCCTAAGTCTCTTCCACAAAAAGGGTTCCTTATGAATCCGTCCGTGATGCAGCGCCCGATGCCTGTTATCCTCTCGTTTTGATTTCAGTGTCGGGGTAGTCAGTTCATACATTTCGGCCAACGATAAGTACCAATACTCGGCGCCGTCCCCTATTATCGGAAACAACCTCTTATTCGAAAAAGCCGGTCGGTGTTTTCTTACAAACTCATCATATTTCCGCTTCAACCTCTTCATGTATTCGGTATACTGAATAGATTTTAGTAGTTTTTCAAATTCAGACAGTTCTGATGTTGCATACTCTGAATATACTCCGGCACAGACGTATGTTCTAAGTAAATGATGTAATTTGAAGACAACGAAAGCAAGCCACGTGCGAGCTTCTTCCTCTAAAATCCTCAGATCGTCTGCTCGACTTCTAATACCGAATTCCGCAGCTTCAGCCGCTCGTCTTTCTCCACGTTCTTTCACAGTAGCCAACCAGCGGCGATAAGTTCGGTAGCAGAACTTTGTACGCCTTGAGTAGTGGCCACGCCACAATGCCTACATTGAACAAAATATATCTATATTTGTATAAACATAATTATAATATACATTTAAGAGACAGGGGAACCACTCAATATATACTAGTACCTGTATCCTCATAGCAGCACGAGCGTAATATTTGTTATGTTTGTCGCGCACGGCTTGTTTAAGCGCGGCTCGTCTTGCCTTCATTGCCATGAACCTACGAAAGGCACATTGGATGATTGTAGCATTATGTGATAACCATGCCACGTGCCTACGGATTAGCCAACCACGAGTTATTTTAATCATGATCATTACAGCCGTAAATCTTTCATGGCGATGATGTTCTGCAGCATCTGATTTTACTTGTAACTCCGCGTAAAATTCAGCAGAGGTCGGCAATAATCTATGCACTGAAGCCATTTTATTGATTTCTTTAAAATTATTTGAGTTATTTTTAGTCCATAATACTATAGTTGACGCAACCTGTCAAAAACTTGAAAATATTGTTTTATTTTTGGTTGTTGAATGGCTGGACGGTTGAAAATAAAAGAGGTTTTATTTTAGTTGGGACGTAACAGGATACTTGAACTGTTTCATATATTTCTATTATTTAATTATTGCGGTTTGAAGACAAATAATAAAGCATGAAAATTAGCAGGTCTAACATAATTTTAATAATAATATGAACCTCCCAAGTTATTCAGTCGTAGCTTCCTACCTGTTCCCCTTATTTCCGTGCTCACTTAATCATAATGACACTTTTGGTGCTTTCCAAGCCACGGTAATAAGTTCAGATATTTTTTTTATTTGTGCCCTTAAATGAGGCGGTGTCTCGGTTGCCCATTTCGTTATGTTCCCCCGAGCAACGATACGAGATGTTTAGAGAGTACTCCTCTATCCCCTCGGCCCTCGGCACCCACGCCGTGTGAGACATCATGAATAATTCAACAATCAAATTGGCAAGGTGTGTACGCCTGTTTATTTATTTTCACCCGAAATTTAGTGGTAATTTTCATACCTATGTGTGTTCCTGGAATTGAGTTGCTCGGTGGAGACTAATTAATTTTGTCGATGTATTTGTTTTATGTTTTTATATTTTCGTTTTTTAACTCAAACAAGTTGTTAAATTCACACTATCTCGTGTAAGATTTACTCTTCTTATTCTAAAGATACAATTGTCGTATCCAGTAAGAGTAGCTATCTATCAAAGTAAATCTAGGTAGTTCAACCCATTTCTGGAGCCATTTCACCTGTAAATTGTAAAAGAAGCCTCGTCTTTACAACTTGTTGTTTTATTCTGTGTAGCTTTCAAAATAAACAGAGTCGGTTTTTGTTTTTAAGTCGTTAACGTCTCTTTTAAAATCAAGGCTCCAGGGAGAGAGAAGTACTTTAATAATTAATAATATACCCGCGGTGAGGCTTCTCGACCGAGAAAATAATGATGCCGTTGAATTTTTAAACATTTTAACATTTAACTGGAGATAGCAATCAGGCGGGTCAAGTGCTATAAAAATTCAGTGACGAAAGTTTTTGACGTGCTGTGATGGGTTTCTGTAAAGATGAGTAGACTTTGTGTCTGACTTTGAATATATTTTGTCGTATTTAATGACAGTGTGAGATAAATGATTTTCGAGTTAATAAATAATAGGCACTACCATAAAATCAGTAAAGTCGAATGTTTTTTGTTGAATTTATGAAATCGTTAAGACTTTGACTGCCAATAAAAAACTGTTGAAGGTAAATCCTCCGCTAACGTCGGTCACCGGTGACCCCCATGGCGTTTAACGTGTTAGAATACAATAATGTTATAATATTTCAACACAAATTGAAAATTATAACTGGCAACCAGTAAATGTTACAACAAACAAGAAAGAACCAAAACATTTTCTTAAAAGTTGGTATTGTGCCCGACGCTAGCATTTATCATTAAACTGTAGAGGCTATTAAAACACTATTAGTGCCTTACTTACCGACAATTTAGTGGCCGTACACTTTATAGCAAACATTAAAAACAAATTAAATTGTACCGATATTGGTGACAATTAATACTCCGTTGCCGATACACTTACGGTTGCGTTGCAATCAACTCAAGTTGTAATTGATACGTTGAATTAAGTTTAATTTACAGACTAGCTTTTACCCGCAGTTTTGGATGCATATTCCTGTTTCATCCTATGGGTGTATTTAATCGGGATAAAAATGTGATAAAATTCAGTATATAGGCAGGTCTGTATACTTAATTTTATCAAAATCCGTTCAGTAGTTTCAGCGTGATTGACGAACAAACATTCAAACAAAGAAACTTTCACAATTATAATATTAGTTTGATTTATTTTGTTAGGTGGAGCTACATTTTACACAAAAACCGAACTACGATCAATAGTCGTAATTCATATATCATGGACATAAAAGAAGTTGGTGCCAGTAAAAATGACAATTAGGTATGAGTTGTCTTAAGTTTCGAGACTATTTTTTGCTAATGTTGGAACTTTACATAAAGTTTCAAAATTGTACCTGATATTTGGTAGAAAAAACAATAATAAAACGAGTAATAATTATTGTCCTCGTTAATAGACACAATGACAAATTACTAAACAAATTAAAAGAACAACAAAGATCTAGAGCGAAACTCTGTGAAACTAATTAAGTGTAATAATTTAACAATCATTAACAGAGCTATAAAAATTCATAAAAAATAGATCTTTTATAGAAAAATGTTGTCATTAAATGAAGCAAGTTCAATGAAGCTAAGACAACATTGAGGTGAACAAATGTGTTGATATAATACACATTATTAAAAAAATATATATACCTACATTTTATCTCATTCAGCTATCATAAACGTAAATAAATAAATCAATATAAAGTTTAATTTATTAACTTCACAATAATAAATAATGAACAAGAGACAATAAATATAATTGACGGGTATCACGTACAGTATCAATATCCAAATGAAACAATATTCATGCCAACATGAATTGGTTTAAATTTTTGCACATAATTAAATTTCGGTAATAATAAACTGGGTGCGCTTGACACTTCGTAATAAACTAGTGATGATTTTTTTAAAACAATTTCATTATCATTTACAAAGGACGGTAATTGTGGGAAACCAGAGCATAATTTTCGTCTGTGATATAATTATAAAATATTATAATATAATTATGTAAGTGTATATATAAAACAAGCAACATATTGATTACATGTTATGTGTCAATTGATGCTATGAATTAAAGAAATATTATTTCAACCATTCAACATCAACAGCCTATAAGTTGCCACTGAACCAAATGCCTCATTACGCTCGGAAAAGGTTTGAGCATTAATCACCACGCTTGATCATTATAAGCCCAGGCTTCCTTATAATGCTTTTGTTTCACCGTTCGTCAAAGGTGGCTGAATAATCTTATCTCTAACTTGTACTGTCTAGTTTTTGTAAAGAAAAATCGAGAAATTAACCTACTAACGTATCTTCGCTAAGTCTTAGATGTGTAAATCATAATAATTTTCTAAATGGCTATAGTCTCACAATGAACCAAACACTGTTACAGGTTGAGCAAAGGAAATTATTGAATGCGAATCGTATTTACGTGTAACTGGTAAATTTTGTCCGAAAGGTAAAACTCTACCGTTGGGCACACAAAAAATGTTGTTTCAAACGTTTTCTCAACCCCAATCAACAACTCAAGATACTTGAAATTCCTTTGAAAGGGTTTCCAAAAATGTTGATAGGGATAAATTCGGACCGATTTACTGTGAAGCTTTCGAACATGTATTCTATATGTAGTTATACGTCTATGGTACGTGGTATACTCGATTGGTCCGTACAATCACTGATTCTCTTTGATTAAATTCCCAATTCGAACGCTGATTACAACAAATTACAGACGCTTTGTTATTTTCACATACAAAGCGAATTCAAGTAAATTACTATTAATTGAGTTTCGTAATATGGACTTTTTGTTTTAAGGTCTTTTTGATATTTTAGTTTACTCAGCTTATGGTCCATAGACCATATTTGAATATTAAATACTTTAGTACCTACTAATAAAACTTTTAAAAGCAATTTTTTAACAAATATGAACCAAATAAAATTGATTAAAAAACATACGATTGCCCTAAAATCTTCACTATCAGACTACATTGCATCTGAACACACTACGTGTACTGCCCACGACCATGCTAGTGCCATGTAATAATGTAACAACATTAAAACAGCAAAACGCACTACATCTAAGCGGATTCACAAATTATAACACTACGTAGAGCACTAAAACGTTTCACTAATTACAGTTGCAATGCTAGGGATGGTGCATTGCAGTGTTTCAAGTAATATTCACTAATATCCTTAAGACAATGCTAGGCGAGCTAGTTCACTCTAACTGCTAAGATACTCAGAATTAGCGTCATACATACGTGATCATATTAAGCTAACTGCACATTCCACATACGTTAGTAGAACAAATGAAGTAAGTTTAAGACGAATATTCGTCGCGTGGTACTCTTATCGTGGAAACGTTGTAATTAGAAGACCTAGTGCGAGAGAGTTTGGTCTACGTCGACGCGGTCGTCAGGTATATGACGTTCGGCGCTCTGATTGGCCAGCTCAAATGAACCAACCAATCAGAGAGCTGAACGCGATAACGTTTCGATCATGTTAATGTGAAAAAAAAAAACTCTCAACTAGGCCCTTTGAATTTTAAAAGGCTCTAAGAATTACGATATTTAATTCGTGTTTATTTGACTTTTATAATGCTCATTTTTCTTTTGATGGTGCAAAGTTTGTTGCCGTTTTATTTAGTCGTATTTCTAAATATAAATTTTACGTTTTTATTTTTGGTCTCCATTCAAAAGTAATTTTTACTCGAACAAAATTTGCAGTTTGTTCGAGTGTCTGTGTCTCTCTGAGAACTGATTACACCCCCTACATTTTCTACTCTCTACTCTTGCATTTGATGACGCTATTCTTAAAATCATCCATTAAACCATCATAAGAGAAAGAGGATTATTGATGACCATAATCAAAAACAATAAGCTTGCAAAGGAAATCAATAAATCAAATCTCTTAAATCGGTATTATATCATTACTATTATAGTATCATAAAAATAAAATACTATATCAAAATCATCTTTGGAATTTTAACCCTACGCTATTCATTCAAACACCGTTCAATTAATACACATTACAAACTTGAATAATAAACTTGCCAATCGAATCACTATTCATTCACTCGTTTCTATTTAACACAAACACCAACTATTTACACAAATATAAAATTCTGCGCAAACCTATGGGGTGTTAATACAAATTCAGTGTGGGAGAGTCATGCTTAGGCACGAATGGGCTGGCTTGACCAGAATGATACTACGGCCTCACAGGAACCCAGCGTGAAACAATGCTTGAGTACCTATTTAGCCGTGTCAAAGACCGCAGGCCCGATACTTAATCCCCGCACCCTAAACTCCTAACTCCCAAAAGGCGGGCAATGCATTTGTGACCCATCTGGTTTCGATGGGCAGCGTCATAGCTCACCATCAGGTGATCTGTCCACTGTAAATGTAGTGTAATACATTTGCCGCCCTATTCCATATATAAACAAAAACATTACCTATTTACACTAATATAATAAAATTCCACACCAACATATCGGGGTGTTAATACAAATTCAGTGAAAAAGGAAAAAGTAAATGCAAACTTACACGTGGTCGTAGCAACTACGTGTAGGATAATCCAATTTCCATAAGGTTTCACTTTGCACTGCGGTAGAAATTATAACAACATTAAGTAGATATAAAACATTATTGTTTGTGTTATCCTAAATTGTAACTTATTTATTTTTGATTGAAGTCGATTATTCAGTTGAAAGATTTATATCAAATATATTGATATAAAAATTGATATCATTGCTATGAAAATTGGACTCCATGATAAAATACTTAAGTTAAATTTAGTTTAATTCAGGATTGGTCTTAGTTTTCGACTGTACTGTATGATTGGAATAAATAAATTATAGATATTCGTAAAGGTAGACCGGTGTAGGTGTAATGATGGCTTCAGAAATTGACCTATTTCTGCAGTATCCATTCCAATTCTCAATAACAATTAACCTCAAATTTAATTATACTATTTTCAACCACTTAAATATTGACTGTTTTGTACAAAAATAAAAATACCTTTGAGCCTGTTTGTGAAGCTAAAAATAATTTGAAAACTTTTATACGTGGGGTTTGAAATAGTGAGACATATTTGGTCGTTTTTATTATTCAGCTCTTTTAAATTGTTTAGTATCAGTTTAGAACTAGATAAGTTTGCTATGTGCAAACTAAATCTAATATTTTATTCATAAATATGTGATCTTGACATCAGAAGATGAATTTCGATGTATTATATTAATTTTCAAAGAAAATGCTCGCAATACCTCAAACTTTCAATTTATAAAATATATCGTCACATTAAACGGCATTCTTATACTATTTGTGACTCAAAGTATTTTTATGTAATTCTTAGTTTTTATAAAAAATTGATCAAAATCAAAATTTCATTTTAAAAATACAACGCTACATATTTAAATATTATTTTAATTTTTTTTGCAAAAGGTAAGAAAGAAGGTGCATGTTACACGATTTTGTCAGTTAAAATGATACTCCAAGTTATAGAGACAAACTGAGCTCAAGTCCAGGTTCAGAGATTAAACCCAGTAGTTACCTGAGCATAAAACCAACAAGTTGTCCCTAAACCGAACATCTTATAATAAAAACTACGTTTAAAAATAACGACTGGAACATCATTTTACAGTCGTTTTTACTACTTACTTGCTCCTGAGTTTAAACTAGACTAACACTTTTCTTCACAATAGTTGAGTCAATCGCGAGATAATTGCCAATAAACACACAAGATTTCTCGTTTTATGAAGTTTTCTAAACTTGATATAATGACACAACACACATAAAACATGGCCATGACGTGGCCGACGATGGAGCATGCCTACCGACCCATTGCTCATAAGCAATCGGTTTACATCAGTTGTATGTGTCAGGAAATACAGATTCCGGAAAAGAATTCCATTGCTTAGCGCTTCGGAAGAAAACTCGATGCGAAATGTTTCGTCGGTTAAAACAAATTAAACTCAATCAGAGACGTATCCTCATACTTACAAGTATCAAATATCACATCCATAACTAATGGTAATCAGTGATAACACCATGTTAATCGGATTACAGGAAACGTGAAGGTTACCGAAGCAGATGGTATTAAATCAGTACTGGTTATGTTGTGGTTAATGCCGTTACGGAAGCTTAGTTAGGTACCACATAATGCCGTCCTAAAGGACCAGTCGCTGCTTGCTGGTGCATATAAGCCGTTTATGAATTTATGTGGACTGATGTCTTGGGGGTTTCGATTATTATGTTCATAGCTTTAGTTGTTAAACCACAAATTATTGTGTGATTCGAAAATACGAAATGCAATACTAAAAATAATAAACTAAGTTAAATGTCTAGTATGAAAATGAACTAAAATGAAATAGATCACCACTTTCATTAAATTGAAAACGGTAAGGTTTTAGACAAGGCCTTCCATAGTTCCATTGTCAAATCTGCTAGAGATGAAATCTGTTATAATCCCCTAAAGGGTCTAGGTTGAGTTGTAGTTTTATGTGTAACTTCATACATATGGTTGGCGTCATTTTAGTACAAACCTGAACATTAAAACTACGATTTTCAACTCGTCCAGGGTAAACTCATTTATGCAGAGAAGGCTAATTCAGCAATACACTATCATAAACTATTGATGTTGACATCCATATAAACATCGAGTCATGCGCCTCAAAAAACCATCAGTCCACCACAGATGGGGCCCAATAGGACTGATACCGATACGTAGTCGTGGAAGACTTTACGGGTTGCCGGGGCTTCGGCTCGTAGTGCATGGGTAGGAACAGGGTGGTTTTAGTCAGTAGAAGTCTGACACTCCGAGATCCCTCTCGCCTCATCCGGGCGAAAGAAGTCATTGGATGATTTTCCTAATATTAAAATACTTTAACAGCAACATAATATACACACTAAGCACCTGCATAATATTTTCAACTTAAACTACAGAGGAATAAAATATAATATGAATTGTAATAAAAGTCTGTAGAAACATGTATGTAGCGTTCTCTGTCTAATGACAACCGACAGCACCTGGTCGCGACATGATGTATTGGCACTGAACTGCATAAAATACATCGTTATGGGTGCCACGCGATATTTCCCCGAAAATTGAAATGTGATTCTATTCCTTATGACGTAAGAGGGCTTTGTGAATGAATTTTTATTTAGTTTTTTTTATTCAAATATAATTGTACTACTAGTTGTTACATTATTATTTAACAATAATAATCAGTGGCACGTTCATACAAAATCGAAACCGCTACGGCTACAGTAAATAGAAAAAACTCACAAAGTCACAACCGATATTATTGTTTTCCAATAGGCAACTATCTATTCCGTGAGTTTTCTTTAACGGGACGTAGATACCTACCTTTTATCTTCCGCGAGAATCTTTCTTTTTGCGAAAAAAATCTAATAAATCTGGTTGTCCTTCGTAACAGTAATTCATATTATGGAAACTATGAGGGTTGAATAGAAAGTTACGCATTCTTCTCAGTTCAGCTTCTTTGACCGGGTCACCCCTGAACTTTGCGAACGTGAGCCATATTGCAAAATGTCTCCATGAAAAAAGACCAGAAACTTTCCCCTCTGAACTTAATATACGCTGCGGATATCTCATATTTTATAGCGATTAAAATGTAAAGTAAGTAGTCATAAGCGTCATATTTTTTTCCGAATTCGCCCCAACTCAAATAAAATTCTTTAGCTGAAACTTTGTAATTATCTGCTCGCGTAAAATGAAAGTTTCAACATTTCTTACCAACTTAATGTGAAGTAGTTTATATGCGCATATTTTTAGTTTTAGTTACTAAGTGTAGTGTTAAGTTTTTGTAACTATTTGCTAATGGAAGTACCATTAACCTGGTTGCTATAACTTACAAGCATGCCATAAACTAATCTAATTTATATAAAGCGTGGGCTTTATGTCCATATTTCTGATACACGAGGCGAGAAGTTCATTGTTACGGAAACAAGTAACATGTTTGGAAAAAACTAATAACACAGAACTATAAATAATACAACAATAACACGGCACATGTTTATTGAGGGTCTATATTGTGTTTTTCATTACACCAAATAAAAGCTGATTCTTATGAGTCAAAGGGGAGCCTTGTATAATATAATATTGTAGGAAAATGTAGTGGATGCCGATATCTGCAGATACCGTTATAAATAACTAAGGTACACCACGGTAACAAGGTCCATTTATGCAGAGTGAGGTAATAAACCGTATCTAGTATATTGAATTGAATTTGCAAGTGAGGGCGGTTTATGAGGTGCCGCTCGTATCCAACAGGATGCCGACGCATAAAAATGCCATAATTTTGTATGCAACAGATATGAGCCAGGCTTTACGACTTGAACACTGCTCTGGTGTTACTTACGACGTGCAAAATGAGAGGTGCATTAGCGCAGACAATAAAAACTTTGCGCTGCCTATATTCGTAAATAACACAAAGTTGGCTCCTAAAGTATAACAGAAAATTGGCGCATCATTTCGTGGTTGAGGGTAATCTAATTTCAAGAGCACTTCTTCCGTTATATAAATCCAAATTCGGAAACTTTTAAAGGTGCTAATAAAATTCCATAACGTTGGAAAGTTGACACCGCCCCTGCTTCAAACTCTTGACATCATAACTGGGTTAGAGAAAAATGAAAACTTTCGCAATATGGTCCTGGGCGAAGTTCGCATGCACGAGAGTTGAGTAATAACAGTTCCCAGATAATATATTTGCAAATTTGCTAGTGAAACTCGCTACTTGCTTCACCTTGCCTCAATTTTAAGCTTTGAAGTTAGATCACAAGATTTTATACAACATTCGCAACTATGATACTTTGTCAACACGAGCGACGACGGATAAAGGAAAACATTTTTAATTTAAGCTTGTTCTTGATAATATCTGAAACATGTTCTGTTTCAGTTTTATTAAGTCTTGAACTATTTAAAGTTTTGAAGTCGTTTAAAAACAGTTTCCCGCAAACTCGTATCTCTATTTCTCTTGACCTCAATATGACGCGTGGACGACAAGGCCGATTTGGCAAATTCCTTTTTGTTGTGTGTGTCAGTGTCAAGGAAAGGTACTTACAATAAAAAATCTAATTTCTGTCGGAGAATCAGCACAAGTAAAACCGGAACCTCAAAAAGGCTGGAGTAATTTAATAATTTCTGTTAAAGTAAAAACCGTTACATTAATTCATTATTCAAACAGCATACACCCCGATAAAATTCACATTCACATTCCAAAACTAACACAAAATCCCTCAACATTTTAAACCCACCGATGAAAACAAACACAACTAATAGAATCGTAATCACAACACAATATAAATTAAGGCAACACCCGCTCAGATAGTGGAACATTTGTTCGTACAATAAGTAGCAACAGTCACGCACATATACAGAGCTAATACAATTTAACTTCAGAGAATGAAAACCGCTAGAGGAACGTTTCTGTACGCCCGACCGACTAACTCGAACGCTAACGTTGGATTTACTACAAAAGTTTAACTTAGTGCTTATTTCATGTGCTGCGCAATCTATGTATGTATGTACGGCTGCGTACTGACTACAGATCCTGTTGTGGTTAGAGCGCATCCATAATGTGAAGTTCAGTATACTTTTTATGTAATAATTTGTTTAATAAACTTTATACTGCAGTATTTTGAACTTGATACAATAAAGAAGAGCCTTTTGATTAAGATTGCCCCAACTTATCGATAAAGAACTTGTATTTGCAAATGGATCGATATGTTTTCACAGAGGATTTCTAACGTAGACCAAATCAAAATTGATCGAGAGAAATAATTTCATAGTGCTTCAACCAGCTCAACTAAATTACAAAGTACGTTACTACTTTAGAAACATCTGAACTCTTCCTAGAATAATGACAGCTTCCAGATTTGGAAACCGACGGAAGTTTCACTTTGGTGTGTCATTCATTGCGGGAATAGTACCAACTTAGTTGGAACACTTCTATTTGTGGTCTTCTGTGTAAGCATCCTGTGGTACATACTATATTAACGTTTTAATAGGTAAGTAGAATTCATTAAAAAAACTAGACATAACATAACATACCACAAAAATTGCATTTATATTGACTGCACGGTTGGTGCGGTGGCTGGGCAACCGACTGCCGTGCAACGTGTCGCGGGTTCGATTCCCGCACGGAACAACACTTTGTGTGATCCACAAATTGTTGTTTCGGGTCTGGGTGTCATTGTGTATGTGAACTTTTATGTTTGTAAACGCACCCACGACACAGGAGAAAATCCTAATGTGGGGCAACGTTTATTTAAAAAATAAATAAAAACAATAAACAAGATATTTTTAATTAATGCAATGAACATGTTAAATATTACCTATCCATTAATTACATTATTTGTCATGCAAAAACAAATCTCAATCACACCACACAAATAACTTTTTTGAACACTCTTGTAAACGCAGCCTTACGGGACGCATATTACACAGTAAGAGTTATCGCTTTAATGTTCCCTTTGATACCTACAATAGCTGACGTTTGACGTCATCAAAGCTTTCCATTAGGTCTAGTGTGCTAATATGCTATAGAGGCTAATGGTACCCAATTCACTGGAGCGGACACTTGTGTTTGAGCACCGATATGACCAAACGAATCATCTGCGTTTTGTATTAGGTATTAGTGTATTTGTTCATTTAGTTAAAGACGTGTTTATACAATTTCATATTTGTTTTTCTTTTTTTAATTTGGAAGCTAGATAAAATGTATTATTATAGAAGTCACCTGATGGGCCAACGATATCGCTTACGTTAAAACATCAAAAAATAATGATTATTTATTCTTATACAATGACACAGTAATAATGTTTACTTTAAACACTAATAAAACACTCATTATATAGTTTTTTTATACATTTTGTATGACTGATAGATAGAATTCAACATCAAGTTCTAAGTGTGAAAGAGCGGCTCGACCGAAGTGATACCACAGCCTCACAGAAAACCGACGTGAAACAACGCTTGCGTTGTGTTTCGTCATGTAAGTGAGGCTTTCAGAGGCCCAATTACCCCACCTCATCAATCCCTTAATCTCCAACAATCCCCAAAAGGCCGGTAACCCACCATGTCCATTGGCAACGCCGATTGGTTACTATCAGGTGATCCGTCTATTCGTTTATCGGCTTATCCCATAAAAACGATGAAATATCCACTATTATTCAAGAGCGACACTATACCTAGATTTCGCAGCTATCCCAACGAATCACTCTATACACAAAAATTACAAAACACAAAAGTTGAAAACAAAGAAAATCAATGTTTTTTTCTTTCTCTTAAAACGTAAGTGCTACAGAAAAAGCAATCCATTACTTAATTATAATAAACAAATCCTCTTCAAGTTTACTTAGTTCAAACAGGTACAAGAGACGAGTGTGTCTTTTTGATCCCTACCCTGCCATAAAGCAAAAGAACTTCCCGTGTATTTTATAAAAGCAAATAGGCCGAATCAAAGGAATTTAAGTGGCTTATTTAATTGACGATTTCCTTTGTAAGAGATCCTAAAGGCATTTAGATTGTTGAAAGGTAATCTTGGTTGGTCGAATTGTTGTAAAATAATCTGAATTTTTGGGCTAAAAAAAATAAGTAATTTTGAATTTGGAATGCATTGCTGAGTCAGGACCGAATATAAATAGTTGTTCTTGTGACTAATGTCGGAATACAGAAAAGCTACTCAATTTTAAGTCTTGCTTAAGTATAGTTCTATGTCTACAAATTCTTTGTAAAATAACAGAAATGGCACGATATTTGAGCACGACTTAAAATTGAGTAACGTTTCAGTATTCCGGCATATGACTAAGACACGATGCGTCATTTGACGAAGGCATGCAAGTTGCATGCACAAATGAAAAAATGGCGGCCTACAATGAAAAATTCTTGCTTAGAAATAATAAAAACTGTCCCCGAAGCGGCAGCTTTGTGTCACTCACTCCTGATACAATTCATCATTTGTGGGTTGCATGCATTCGTCAAATTGCTTTTAATATAACGCATTGCTAATTCATGTCCGAACAATCCGAATAATATCTTTAAATCAGATTTCATAGCTGCAAAAAAACGGACAAGAATAATTGACATAACATAACAAACATAACATCACGCCTTTTATCCCTGAAGGGGTAGGCAGAGGTGTACATTACGGCACTTAATGCCACTGTTCAATGTAACACCCACTTTTCAGTATTTATGTTATGGGTCCCATGTAATAGGGGGTGAGCCTATTTCCACAATTCCAGACTCCGTGCTACTACTGAGATTTTTTGACAAAGCCCAGTAATGCTTTGCCCGACCCGGGACTCGAACCCGAGGCCCCTTGCCCGGCAGTCGCAATTGCGACGAAGCAGTCAGAAAAATAATTGGTTCTCATAATTTCATGGTTCACACTTCCACTCGTTACTGGAGTTCAACAATAGATTTCATTCTAGGCGATAGGTATGTGTGTCAATTGTAAACTCCAACAAATAAAAAGAAATAAATAGCGACTTAAGAAAAAAATACACAAGAAGTCACGTGCAAAATGAACGTACATAAGTACAATTTGCCCTCAATTTTTCCATTGCATGTAATACGGTAACGGTATAAAAAAAGTGAGGCATCTATATCAGTTTAGCGTGTCAGAAGGTAGTTTTCCTGGTAATTGTGGAATAACAGTAATTGTAGGAAATGAAAACTTTTCCAAGAAAATTTTTTGGTTGATGTCAGATAGATTGGGATAAGGAACAGTACCGATATTTATTTAGCTTGTTGAGTTATTTTAATTAATTATGTGTAATTTTGGCAGCACATAACTAGCACAATCAAATAGTTGTATAGTATCGTTATGTAAATTACCGCTTTTAAAATAACATGTCATTCTTTATGTTCAATATTCTTCAGGCTATCTAAAATTTACAAAACGTGCCTATGTCGAAAAACAACAGTACAGTATACGCCATTGTAAAAATAAAATAAAAAATCTTTCACCAAACAAAACCCGACCAACAGGGAAAGATATAAACAGTTAACAAAAATAAAACTACAGAATTTCATTATCGAAAAAATCGCGTTCGACTGCGTTACTACAAAACCGAATATTTAGTGTTCACAACTTGTCAATATAGAATTTTTTAATTTATTTTACACAACACAACACGCCGAGCGATTCGCACGTTTCCCAATAAACGAAAAGCTTATTTCACTCACGCCTGACTTTGAAGCATCCTTCGATTGGAAACTGAAAAATATTGCTGATATTTTCCCACTGAAGAATTTTCGGTTCTATTCAAAAGCATGTGGGAGGTACAAACGGGAGGAAATGAATTTTATTTAGCTTGCTCGGGCGTACCTTTCTATTACATTTTTGTAATAAGTCACCAGGCTGTAATACTGGTGGAAAATGTTAAACACGAAACCTGACGTATTTCAATACATTTTTGCGAAGTTACGAAAATTGAATCAAGGCAATAAATACCTTATTTTTTTCGAGTTTCAATATTATTGTGTTGTAATTTGGTGAATATCCAATTATTCCTAAACTTGCAGGGGCACGCAGATTTCCATTTCTACTAATTTTCAGTAGTAATCACTCCTCAAAAATTGAAAACAGTAACAGTACCTACATTATTGAAATCATCACTAGTTTCAAGGAATTTATTCATAAGTATTTAAGTATTTACCTAAATGTCAATAAGAAATTGAACGGCCTTTAGTTCTGTTTAAAACGTAAATAATGTGGTTAGAAAGTCAACTCCAGCTTAAACAATTACAATAAGGCATTCATCAGTATAGTCTGCATTTCGAAATTGTACATTTCCTGTGATAATGAAAATCCCTTTTCTATTTAACTAATTCTATTACAAAAGTCGTTTCAAAATACACTTAGAATGTAGACATCCTAATCAAATAGAGCCGGGTAATTTTGTTACATCCAAAATTTTGTCACAATGTCATCCAGGCAAACCGCATAAACCTAAAATAAGGTTTTAGGTTCTGTCCTAACCAAACCCTTTTAATAAAACACACCATTTAATCGTCGGCAAATCAACTCATATCGTATTTCCAGTAAAGAGTTGTAATGTTTGCCTAGGTAAGGACCGTATGAATGGCCCGCCTTTTTGATGCAAATTTAATGAGGCAGCCTAGGGAAGGCCTTTTAGAGCGACTGACCATTACGCGAGACAAGGGCCGACAGACTGAGTACACTGTCCGATGGAGCTTTTATCATTTGCGATCGCAAAACGATATTTTTAGCGTTTTATAAAACGCTTGATGGTATAAATTGGGGTTATTTCTGAATTGTGGTCGACGTGTTTTTTTAGGCTTCTAATGTGGCTTTAATTCGAGACTTTAAAGTATTTTACTATATTTAATAAATTATCCTAGTTAAAATGACGGATTCTTAAGACGAGGCAATCGGATCGATTTCTTGGTATAAAAATATTCTCAAACATGATGACAATAAAAATAATAAATAAGTTCGGAAGAAATTATTTATTATTTTTATTGTCATCATTACGTACAATTTTAACAATAAGATTCAAATTTACCTCTTTCCACATTTAAACTGTCAAATACCAAGCGGTCACCGGTGACCGCGACCTATTGTTCTTTAATTGTGTCTATAAAACCGGTACTCGACGAGTTAAGAACGAAAGAGTATCTATATCTATCCATGAAATTAAAACTTTTTAGCAAATAAAAGACTACACGCGCTAACTTGCAAACTTCCAAACTGAGGTTAACGAGATAAGGATGAAAAACTTCCAAACCATATTAATAGTAAGTCACTGTGTCAACTGTAAAATTAATTAAATACACGATTGCGTAAATCAAAGACACTGCAGCCGTATTCATAGTCGGGTATTTAAGACATTTGGAGCGACCCTAACAAGGTCCTTTGCTATTCACAGATGAATGTTGGGGCCCTTTCAAACTTTAACTTGTTCGTTAAAAACATGCAAACGTTCCTTTTACCGGTATACAGGGAGAAAATGAGGGTTATTTTATACGATCAAAAGCTACGTCTCGGTAATAAGGTTGTTACTAAATAATATTAGTAGGATGTATAAAACGAACGGTTAATTGGAGTAGGAAATAAGAAAATGAGTACAAGACGTATAAATGGTGCAGGTTATTCAGTAATGACTACGCTTCGGTTTTATTCGTTAATTATTACGAAACGAGCGTTTTCTAGGAATATTTGAAATATCATTTTCCGAATTTATTTCTTTATGGAATTTCGTGGAATTTGCAGATGATATGCAAGCAACAACAAATTATAATAAATTAAAAGTGTTCTTAAAATCCCTAATAGTTCATGGGAATAATAATGTAGTGAACAACTCTAAAATACCTCATCAAAATATTAACTACCAAAATATATTTACAGCAAACATGCATAATTCTACGAACAACATGAAAGTACTCAGGGTTTGAATAAGAAAAGCTTAACATCCCACATTTACATTCACGTCAGCAAAAAATTAAGTATAACTGATTCCTGGAACACGAAGACTTCATACTTTGGTTAAAGTTCCTTTTAGGAGTCTCGGTTACATTCACAGAGCATCCTGCGTACCTATTCTGCAAGTTTTTGCATCGTGACGTATTCATACGCCAAGTGGCATGTGGCTTACAGAATCCGCGTTGCAACGCTCGAGTGACGTTGCGAAGACGCCGGCGCACCTACCGAACCACGACTAACAAGCCACATTCGTCTTACAAAGACAAGTTTTATGGAATAACCCGCTTGCCTTTCAACGCAACTGTAGAATTCATGAATAGAAACTTTGAGATCGCACGCTTCATGGAGAAGGCGCGGTTGATACCGCCTTTGTTGCTGCTCAGATTATTTCATCCTCGCTCCGCCTATTCCAATTAGCTTTCACGTAAGCATCGGTTTGTTAAACGGAGTTCCATTTATTACCTGAATGTGAGCACAAAAGGCTTTTTATCGTATCAGTTCAAGCATTTCAGTGAATAACGTAAGATTTGATACTGATATTCAAACCGCTATTTGGAAAATATTCTCCAATCCTCTCGTAGACTAATACTAGCAATTAAACGAGCCTTTTAGAAACGTATAAATAATTTTCATTGCTAAATTCCACTGTGAATAAAAAACGTTAAATATTAACAGAATTCAGGCAGCTAACGGTCTAAAGTGATTAACAAAATAACCATTTGAGACTAGACTGTTTCATTACAGCGCTACGCGGACCGAATGGCGTAAAAAGTGCGACTAAAAAGGCAGGTAGACTGTCCTTCACATTTCCTCTCAGGTCTATGGGTATACATATTCATTGTTCATCCACTATACGCCTCCAGACGATGGGTTGCTGTAAAACAACGGGAGCGAATTCTCTTTTAATTACGAGCCTCGGACGTTGCATAGCGCTATGCTTAGAATACTCTTTTGATAACCACTCTTACCGGCGGAACAATCAATTATGAATCTTATTCTTAAAACCACTAGGTCTAAACTTTTTGGAAATTACACGCTAGTGTTGTGTGAGTAGGATTGTATGATTTTATTCTTTTCTGAGTTTTTTTTTACTTTTCGCAAATGGCGAATCGTTTCATGGTTTATTTTCGTGAGTCAATTCAAATAAATTTTATTGAGCTTACTGTATGCTACGTTGCCGTGTTTATAGTTGAACTGATTTACCTGAAACAAACGGAATAACAAATTAAAATACAACAGAAATTCATTTATTTTATTCAACGTACTATACATTGTTGATGATATAAAATTTGGATGTTTTTACAAAGCAATGAATCAACACTAAAGTTGTAACAATTGTTGGATTATTTTAGTAATGGAATGAAAATAAATAAATAATATACCTGTGTTCTCGACAATCCTTTTGAAATTATGAATTAAAAATGTAATTTTTCCTGATGCGAAGAAAAACGAATGTATACACTTGTCAACTATGCAAGGAAAGTAAATGAAACCAATATATGCACTGAATCTCCGTTATTGTTCTGAAAACAATAATGAAGAGGGATAGGCGATGCTTGCGTGAATGTGCAGGACCAATCGACATGCTGTTGTTATGACTTAAGGACTTATTAGAGGGATTCCAACTACTTATGCCATGCAAATTTTTATCTGTACCACATTTAGATAAAGCAATTAAAAATGTCATTAATAAAATATCCTTTAGTTTTGGCTTCTTACGTGATTTGATCTGATGGTGATATGGATTAATATATCTCATATTTTCTATATGTCTAAACATTGTCTGATGTCGACCAGAATTAACTGACCATTATCTTAGGCAAACTATTTAATCTTCAATTTCGAAAAAATATTATTTTATTCCATTGATTTATTGCACACGTACTAGTGAAATTAATTTTGATAAATAAATCTCATTTGCTTCACAAAAAACATCAAAATTCAACATCACACTAAACGAACAAATTCACTGTGAAATATATTCTACAGCAGATTGAAATTCAGCTTAGCTTCAGGATAGGGGCAGGAGTTTAGAGCGAACACAAATTTAATCACCGGCTTGCTGGCAGTTGTGACAACCGGCCACCTTGTTCCATTAGTCGTTTTAACCTTCATTATTAAGAGGTTACAACTATTTTAATAGAGTAACTCCGTCATTGTTTTATGGTCTTAGAGATTGTTTGTTTTGTGATTAATTTATCAGAGAAGTTTATTTTGGGGATTAATTTAGATGTGTAGGTAAGACAAGTAAATTACTATTGGACTTGTTTTAATGATGATAATGCAGTTAAGTTTTAAGTTTGCGACAGTATGATATTTAACAGGGCAAATGGATCATATTCATGTTTGGCACATCTACATGTATTACTAAGTATGTGTAAAAGTTTGCCACATCTCTATTTCGCCTCCTATAGTAGATTATGTAGCTACACATATCACGTCTGTATGTCCTTCCGCAACATCCCATGCAAAGGAAGGACAATTTCTCTCTCAATTCCACTTCAAATCCGTGTTTGAGCTGACACAAAACTTTTTACCTCGAACAAATATTTATCGATATAGAATAATCCAATGGTTCAAAATTGTTAAAATGATAGAATTGTTTATAACAACTACACCACGTTTGATTTATAGGAATGATTTTATCAAAATGATTATTATCGTTATTCAATATTTCACCGATTGCACAGCTAGATACTTTTCACAGTTAACGTACCAATAACAAATACCACCGTAAATAGGTAATCTTTTTTATATGAATAATTAAAAAAGGCAAATCATTTCCCAAGCCAAATTGTCCCCTTGCAAAAGCATTAAAACAAACAACATTACAATACACTCGAGCACGAAACAAACTATTATCAACTCCACCGTGTATTTACTAACTAAAATAATTAAAATACATGTACTACGTGTAATAACAGTGAACAAGTTTGTAAACACACCTTACGTTGAGACTCGGGGCAGAATTTACCACACCAACCTCATTCGGGGATGAATTTAATTATTTTCGGGTGGCCTCCTAACTCGATCTAAGTGTTCCGCAGGCAATGTGACCACTAGCGACCACTACCCGACTATTGTTAACCACTACCTACTACTATCGACCACTAGGAAGTACTAGGAAAAGTATCTTCGTTAATGGTGGTAATGCTTGTTAAGATATTTTGGGAAGTCTCACCTTATAAAAAGCAGTTATGGTTATGTGATATCAATTTTATAGGAGAACGGACAACTTATGGCGCTCTATGACAAGTATATGTACAAAAAGACATCGCCTTATTACGTGATAATAAGTACTAGGTAGACACTAAAGAGCACCTCTTATTATTATGATTCTCACATGATTTATTAGCTTCATTCAGACGTATGGTCATACAAGTGTGAAAAAATATTAGTAATCGTAGCTTCTTATAATTAGGTATAATTTTATTCTTTCGCTCACAAAAACAATGTGAAATTACATGTTTATTTTTGTCTCTATGTTCTTATCCTTGAACGTATGTACCCAAAGGAATCGATTTTTACCTGACAAAGAAAATTTAATTGGTTTAGTATCGTACACGGTCGGATATAATTGGACAAGCCGTCGCTCAATCCCAATTAATGAGATTCAGAAACACAATCACAAGATACAGATCTGCAATATTGATGCATAATACTGGCCAATGATTTGACATAATTAGTGAATTAATCAGTTTATGACTTGACTTTTACTCATGCCTTTACTCGCCTTAATGTAGTTATATTATTATGTCAACTAAGTTGAATCACCTTTATATAAAGAGCTCTTCTAAAAATATAAAATTCGTGGAATTATAAAGAAAAATTGTTACTCAGAAAGAAAGTTATTTATTACAAAGTTTCAAATAAAGCCACGAATTATAAGATTTATTTCAAACGTAAGACATCAAAAGCTTTTCAATTTATAACACTCTGTATTTATACATCTTAGTCTTGATACAATGTCATCTAAAGTAACATAAACTACTTAATATGAAACCGAGACAAAATCTGTCTGGGTTGTATTATCTACATAATGTTCGCTACATGCCTACAATTACTCAAATAATTCACGGGTAGTTAGTCACCTCGATTTGACAGCGCAGTAGATGAAAGGAGTGGGTCCTTGACAACCTTGCTTGAAGCGTGAAAATTCAAAGCTCGATCCTAATTAGGCTGTAAGACAAATACGACAGGTGGGACAGCTAAAACAACCATGCTTCGATTGCTGTATCCAATTACAACGCGTAATTTGAAAAGGTACACGCATTTTCTGTACCTATAAACGTACTTTATACTTATATATATACGTAATACGGGAATTTTCCTACACGCCCCAATTGGCAAACGATGTGAAGGATCCGAATTTCAATTTTCTGTTATCCTAGGCGATTATTGTTTTAATCAAAATAAATCAATTAGTTTGAATCAACAAGTAGGTATTAGTTTTCAATCTACTTCGAATAACAACGGTTTGTTGAACTTATTTTGTAAACATGACTATAACCAGTCATTTTTGTTAGTAAATATTATTATATTTTCTATGTTCTTTTCAGGTTTTATTTTTGTGTTAGACAATTTGATTGTTGAAAATTAAATTTATTTTTTGGAAGCTCCAGCTCAATTAATTTGGGGTTTCAAAGTATAATCAATTTGGGGTCCGCTCCACATTTTTTGTACCCGTAAACAATACGAGTACCTACTACGCTATGCAACCCTATCTTTTACAAAATCAATAATATCCTCATTTTTAATCTATTATTCTGCTCAAAGAACCATCCTGGACTATCCAAATTCTTTGGGGCCCCATGTAAATCATTTGTCATATTCTATTTATCAAGAACTATCGTATATTTTATCGTACCATTGACATGTTAGAGCATCCACTATAAATAATGGTTTCAAGGTAAACTAGACACGCCAACGAACCTGTTGAGTGTAGTGAAATGGTATTCTTGCTTCGTTAACTGAAGATGCTGACTATTGTTTGAAGTAATCATTACCAAGCATTTTCATTTGAAACTACGTTTTATTACGATTTTTCTAGATAAACTACTGTCTAATTAAATAAATCTTAATTAACATTTTTTATACTTAATAGGATGACGTTTGGCCACCATCTCGTCTAATGGTAAGCGATGATGTGGCCGACGATAGAGCACGCCTACCTATGACTATTATACGATATTTTCAATCCAATCTCTTATTGTAAATTAGGTGCAATTAGGTACTTCACGTGCAAACAATTACCTAATTGTCTAATTGCGTAACCTCGAAGTAATGTTTAATGTTGTGCGATAATAGCAAAATAACACCTGTCATCTTTGCTTGCCCTTTGTGGAAATACTAGGATCACACAAAGTTGTAGAAGTAACTTCGAAGAAACAGTTGAGCAGAAAACAACATAACGTTATGTCAGCTCGAATCGCACTCGTCGCCCACCTAGTTCGCCGGATGAGCGCTGCAATACATTAGACGTAAGCCAAGCACTAACGACTTCATTTATTTTCTCTTGTCAGCTATGAACGCCTGGTAAGTTCCCATCGGGAAAGTCGCTGCATGATATCATTTATCATTTTAGAGCATCAGCTTGGAATGAAGTGTGATAAACTGTTAGCATGTTTTTTGGACGTACATATCTCTTTATAACAAACTTTGTTTCCTACTTTGATTTTTTGTATTATTTGACCTAATTTCGATTTTAAGACACATACGTTTCTGTATATACGTTTCGAACTTTTTTAAAAGTTGGATGTCATGTTTAGCCGAGATATATTTCAAAATGTCACAAAGTTATAATAGAACATTTTATACGCAAGTTTGCATCAGCAGCCTGCTACAGAATAATATCTAAAACACATGCATAATGTATAATACACGGACGGCCAGTATCAGGGAGGACAGCGTCAAACACGTATTTGATTTTAAATAGCATCTGTGCCTGAGTTTGCTGCAACATTGCATCGAAATAGCCGGACGGTACCATGGAGTCCCCGATCTCGTTTCAGATAGCTCCATCAATCTTCTGCAACAGTGTATCGGCTTCCTATTTTAAAAACGAAACGCGAACGAGTTTTGTTAAACCTTTATCGTTTGTGGAAAGCGCTTACGTATCGCCTTCGAATTCACGTTATGTTGAATCCACGCAATTTGGTTCGGTCCCGTATAAAAAGATGCTTTTCAAACGATTCAATCACTAAAGTTTCATTGCTGAATGTCAATTCAAATGTAACTTTTTTCACTTTATTTTCTAATCAATTCATCGCAAAACTATTTTTGTTTCGTTAAACAACGCTTCAATTATATTTGTTTTTGTCGGATTACGCTGAAAATCATTTCAGTTATTAACACGAAACTGAGAGCTCGTTCTGAGCAACAATTTTTCTTTGTTTCGATAAAAGTTGATTCGAATTTCAACCAATTCCATTAGCAGTTGTTGTGGAAAGTTTATCAAGCTTTACATTTATTTAAAGTTGTTCTTTATTCGTCCGTCGAGTTTTAAAAGCGTGCCGATTCGCTTCCAAAGTAAAATAAATACAAAATGACTATTTGAAAACGTTCCTAATAACGAATAACTCAATCTGGTCGGACGGTGCGCTGAACGGGCTGAACCACTCAATCAAGCGGATTGAACCTTGGGGTGGTTAAGAGCGAATACGTACCACTTGTAACGAGTGTATTGTGTTCTTAGTGCTAAAATAAAAAGAGCATCAGCAATACTTCCTCGGCTGTATTGCAGCAATTGCTCTGATGAACGAGCAATGCGGTTCTAATAGCAACAGCTTTTTTCCTCTCATTGCAACCCCGACGTGAGCGCTTTTATAAGAAAAATTCGAATGGTTGGAACGAAACCAATATATTGTGATACAGTTTTTAATTAATGTTATGTTTTCTGCAACGTAAAAGTGGAGTTTCAATAATAATATGTTTTAACAGTGATGAGAAAGTTTTAACGTAATGAGAATACGCGAAACTCGTTATCGAAAATTATTTTATTAATAATACACGGTTGTTAGTATGAATATTACGGTTGTTTTAAAAATAGCTTGGCAAACAAAATGTTGAATTTATTATATGTATTTGTTTATTCATAAACCTAACATTTGCTCGTTTTTCCGCGAATATTATTTACATTTTAATTAAATGGTTTTGTAACCATTTTATTAGAATGTAATACATAAATAATTATAAAAAACTATTTAACAAAATGTTGATGTATTTTACATCAACATTTTGTTAAATAGGTTTTTCAAAGGCAACCTTTGAAACAAAATCTTACAGAAATACAAGCTGACAAACAAACAAAACCACTCGTTAGTTAAACAACACACCAGCAACGATATACTCATACAAAATAGTGGCGCTTGTATCCATTTTGTTCACGTGTTTAATCCGATTGTCTGGCTGTACCGGTCCTATCCAATCAGGGTTTTTATTAACCCTCATTATTATTGATTGCTACGAAACTGCATAAACCGTGCGATGAAGTAAATGTATTGGTATGTTTTTTATACATGGTGTGGTAATTTCATTTTCAGTGGAAATGATTTATTTATTACTTTTTTGTCTTTTATAGTTATTTATTTTGTGAGGACCTTGTGCATTTTCCTATTGTAAAAGAATTGAGAGTACTAAGTGAAAAGTGTAGTTCCGAGAAAAAGTTGTAAGGTGATTTCTTTTTTCTTTGTACTTGAATACTTGATAAATAAAGATTCTGCATAAGTTGAAGATTTTGTAACTTTGTAAACAAAGATTATCGAATTATTTTCTATTGGAATCTGAAATTCTTAGTAGTTACCTTCGATATTAACATCTAGCTTTGAAACGATAAAAAGCGAAATCGTTCACTTGCGTTATTCGAATGAGAAGAGCTAAAGATTGTGTATTAAGGTAGCTTGTTATAATAATATGAGGGATGTCTATATTCAGCAGTTGAAGAAAACGGGCTGACGATGATTATGACTAATCCCTATTATTATAAAGACTAGATTACACTCAGCAGATTTTCCATAGCACATTATGAGGAGCGTTAATTATTCGCAGTGGCTGGGACCGCAGGACGGTGACATTCGTAAACAAGTCGCATCACGATCAGATAACCGCATTAGTGCCGCGTAGCGTGTCACAAACAGATCGCCCGTATTACCGACACTACTCGTATGATATGCGTCACGACGCACATTGAGACCACACCATTACCGAGGATCTGTGGTTATAAAGTGTTTTATATTGGTTTGTTTGTGGTGTAATCAGATAACGTTTCATTACATGAAATTATCTCTCGTGCTTCCTGTTGTTGATGATGACGATTTGACGACCAAGAGCTTTGCTAAGTGTTGAAGGCAAATTCTGCGTTAACGTTGATCACTAACACCCCCATAGCGTTTAATGTGTTAAGAAACAAAACATGTTTTTTTTTTCAAAACAGAAGTTTTACCCTGAGCATTCTATTGAAGAGTACAAATAGGTATATCACCATATATTTATTTTAATATCTTTTTACCTGATTATATCAAAACAGAACTTGCAAGACTGACTGACTGACTAAATAATGCTAAGTCAAACGGCTTAGAACTTCTAAACACCTTCAATGTAAAAGACATCTTTAATGAAACGAGACTATCAGAGAAGCTTATTATTACTCGTAAAACTGTCATAAATCTTCGTGTAACAACCGGGGCAGACGAATTTCACGTGTGCTCAATGACGTGGGATGAAACAATAGGCGGGACGTTTTTGTCTGTAGAGAGCTGGCTGTTTCTGGAGTCTAAAGACTAATATACTACTAGTGTTAGTTTCTTCGACTGGGAAACTCATCATATATAGAGTTGTATTAAATGCCGTAATTAATTGTAATCCAAGCAGTAATTAATTGAATTATCTGAATATTAAAAAAGTTTCCACCACCTCATTGGAAACAGATATTCATACTAATACTACCGTGAATAGAACTAAAAACAAAATAACAAGGTACCTTTACAAAATCAATGGAACCGAGCTTTGTTTAGTAGAAAACGAATTAACGAGAGCGGTTTGACACAAACAAATGGTCCACGACTACACGTGTGGTCGGGGCTCTGTAACTGTAGTCATTACCATTGATGAACGAACATACAGGTGTAATATTGCACTATGTATGTATCTATGTACACTTTTTTTATTCGTGTTGTGTAATCATTTGGCTGCTTTCTCACCTGATAGTAAGCGATGATGGGGTCTACGGTGGAAAGCGTCTGCCCATAAGCAACTTGTTCACTCGAGACTTGAAGACACTCAGGTTGTCTCTTCAGGAAAAACACAAACTCTGGCAAAATGTTCCACTCCTAATTTTGACCCTCCTAATATCATAGGGACTATATCCCTATGATATTAGGTTAGCTTGACTTTGTCTAAAATGGTACCTATTATGATTTATCCAAAATTCTTGTTATACTCCATTTACCTACATACCTACATATGTTGGTTTACAATAATATCCACAGTTTGGAAATCGGGCTTACTCCAGTGCGTTTTGGTTTTCAATAACAAGATCGCTTGCGCTTCGGGGTCATCGAGTATTATAAGCCGGTGTGAGCTCACGCCCGCGCTGGCTTCAAATCTCAATAAAGAAGCGTGTGCGGTGAATCCGCATGCAGACAACTACAAACAACAACTGGTTACAAAGCCATTAAGAAACCGTCACACATCCCCGTCGCCGACAACAAAGGAAATCCATAAAGATTTCCATCGCGATAAAAATCAGTTTTAAAAATTTAGTACCAATGTATATCGATTAGCTGCTCAGTCACTATCAAATGTATAGTGGACCTTTACAACTTATATATTTATAATATATCCAAAATAGCGTTATTAATATCGATGTCCATCATTATTAGTAAAATCAGAACTATATTAAAGCCTAAAACGAGGTTTTATTCCAACTTCCAGGAATTGACACAATTATGGCTACGATAAAGCCTTTGACTTTCCTTTATTGGAAATTACCTCTCGATTGTTAATATTTAATGATGAATAATAAATAAATTTTCGTCTCGGTTTTCCTATAAAACCAATATTGCCTCGCTGGGTTTTCGGTACTTTTATGAAAAACATAATTATATTTTTAATGGACACAAGAATTACTGTGCGGATATTGTGAGCTTTTCTCTTAAACGATAAAAACTTTTCAATTATTATCTGCATAAACAGCTTTTAATTTTCAATAAGCAAATTTACCTAATGGTTTAACGTTAACTAAAATTTTGGGTTTAACGAAATCTAACTATGTTAATATTATTATAATAACTGTCATTCTTGGTGCCACTCAACCTGTTCCGACAATATTAACATTATATCCGTCAAATAATAACAGTCCTCGAAGCCAGGAAGTAAATAAAATTGTATCTTTAATAATGTAGCTTACTTAAAGTATCCTTATATAAATCGTAATTTTTCATCTTTATGAATATTTACAAAAATTAAGGGGACTCTTAAATGTTTAATAAGTTGACCTTTAGGAATTGGACGATATTTTTTTCTCTAATAAAATCTAGCCACTTAATGCAGAGTGGGAACTCGTAACATAACGTCATCTAATGTCACACCCACACAGATAAACATACTTAGTGTGATATCTACTTTTCACCAATTACATTTATTACGAACCACAGATAACGAATAATATAAACGAACCTATTTTCACGACCTCAATCAGTGACTACAAAAAAAAGTAGTTGTCCCACCGTACAATTGAAACCGTAGACAACATTTACTTAAACCTATAAGACTTATAATATTTTATAACATCACGATCAAGTTGAACAGAGCGTCTTTTCTTAGCTTAAGTCTGTACGTTGGAGTTAAACTAGAAATATTCTATTAAAGAGTCAAGCTTGTTCTTTGAAGTTCAAAAAGAGGCTTGTCTACTCTAATATTATTATCTTCCAAGAAAAATATAAGTTCTCAACTTGGAAAATGTATTAAATTTTACTTTGTAACTGTGAATACGGATGTGTGCAGAATCGAAGTTTTTATAAAGGTTTCGGTAGAATTGTGTGTATACAGGTTTGATCCTTCAGTAGGGAAATATTAGATTTATTTTTGTTTACTTAAACCAACATAGCTTACTTAAACAGGCTTGTAGATACACTTACGATAACATAACATAACATCACGCCTTTTTTATCCCCGAAGGGGTAGACAGAGGTGCACATTGCCACTGTGCAATGTAATACCCATTTTTCACTATTTTTGTTATGAGCTCCATGTATAGGGGTTGAGCCTATTGTCATATACCACAATTTCAGACTCCGTGCTACTACTGAGATTATTTAAAAAAAACCAGTAATACTTTGCCCAACCCGGGAATCGAACCCGAGACCCCTTGCCCGTTGCACTTGCGACCATTTGGCCAATGAGGCAGTCAACTTACGATATATCTTATCATATTCATGTCCGTCACAAACACCAACTGCTGTACATATCCCTCCCATAACAATTCCCGGATCAGACAATTGCGACTGGTATCATTATATAACCAACGAACTTCTTCAGGTCATTTTATAAAAACTAGTTCAGAATTGGGTGCATTTCAAGACCACTTTTACTTACCTTTACTAAAAATATGCGAAATGTACATACAATACAAAGACTAGACGTAGAACCTCGTGATCAGTACTCACGCTTGAAACCACTAGACCAGCAAAGCGATTAATTCATTCCTTCTCATTTGCGGTAAGACAGCAATCCATTAATTAACTAATATGATTAGGAACATGTAATTAATTATAACATGTATCTAGTTATATAATAATCTGTCAATATCACGGCTTGCTTAGCCAATAACATAATATTACGACCTTTTTTCATCGAAGGGCTAAACAGAAGTGCACGTGTGAAACATTTATTGCACCTTTACATCTTTTAAATAGAGAATAGCTGTACTCCAGACAAATTTTCAGATAATACCTTATTACGAAGAAATTATATTATTATCCCGGGTCGGGCAAAGTATTACTGGGTTTTTAAAAATTCTCAGTAGTAGCACGGAGTCTGGAACTGTGCCCGGTATATGGCAATAGGCTCACCCCCTATTACATGGGGTACACACACACTATTACATTATCATAATATAAATAGTGAAAAGTGGGTGTTACATTGTACATACAGTGGCATAATGTACACCTCTGCATACCCCTTCGGGGATAAAAAGGCGTGATGTTATGTTATATTATTATTCTCGTCTCAGTAACACAGTATTACCAGTATCACTATCAGGCATAGACTACATACTTGATCAGACTTATGTGAGACAGATACAGATTACTTTTAAGTCACTTAAAAAAAAGGAGGAGGTTCTCATTCGACTGTATTTTTTATGTTTGTTACTCGATGACTCGAAGAAGCCTGGATCGATTTCAAACATTATTTTTTTTTGTTTGAAAAGGTAGGCATATCATTTAGTCCCATTGTCATCAGGTCAGGGTCTGATGATGGGATCCCATGGAAACCCAGGAGAACTTTTAATTGGATATGATCACAGAATTTAAAAATGTTTTAAAAGAAATAAATACATTTTACTAAAACTGGAAACCTGGAGTCAGGCTAACAATCAGTCGTAGAACAACGACAGTCTCGTCAATAAACGACATCAATATATTATAACCATGTCTGTAAAGTTATAACATATTTAATGGTTCACATGAATAATATCTATAATCTTTATATGTTCGCAGTAGATACGAGTCATGAATAATACATAATGTAAGCCTTTATACATACGTAACTAATGAAAAGTACATTAACAAGTCTGAAGTGTAACGAGTTAGGATATGGACTGACGTGAACAAACTTCATAAACATTTATGTTACATATTATATTATGATAATAAAAGAAAACAAGATTGTAAGGTAGTCTTTACTATAACTAGATAAGAGCGTCTACTGGACATATTAGTTAAGTTTGTTTTTAGAACGGTAGAGGACGGCTGAGAACACTTAATTTTTAGACTCATAATATTGTACGTCATTCTCCCTTTTTTTAGGACAAGCCCGCCACAACCTCCTATAACCGCTGCAACTCCTGTAAGCCAGGATCAGTATACAGTAGATACAACCATGAAAACACCGGAATACTAAAGTCCAGCGCGTCCCAGAGACGTGAATAACTATCTTGGTACCCGCAACGAAGTGAATCAGAAAATATTATAAGAGGAGAAGAAAAAAACAATACTTTCCACTTCCCTCGGTGAATTACTATTTGAATTAAGCCTAAAGGCACAAAAAGAAACTGTACAAGTGGGTGAAGCCCAGTCGCTAAGCACCTCGGAAATTTGACTAAAAACTAAGTGGGTCCTATGTGTGAGCTGTTATACTTGCTTCCAATAATAGGTCATATTGTACAGAATATAGAAGCCTAAAATATTAACTGACAGTCATATTTAAGACACAGTTTTAATCTCTGTGCTCCGCTTACCTGACTTAAAAACCCATAGAAAAGTGATTCTTGAGCCTCATGCTCAACATTGACTATTTATAGCAAAAAAAAGCATTAAAGAAGACGACCAAGTAAACGTGTGATCAGGATAAAAATTCCTGTTTAATTAGCCAACTTGAAATCTTAATCTTCAAGGAAAATGGTAACAAAAATAGCTAGAAGAATAAATCGCACCGTGCCAAAACAAGCATGAAACAAGTTTATTTATACTGGTCTTACAATAAATCTAAACTCTTACTCTCGGCTTAAATCAACTAATTCAACAGCCTCGTCTCCATCATTTATCATTAAAGTTAATTACGTTGAACGGCTCAGTCCATTCAACTAATTAGTCCCCTCCAAAAAAATCGAGGATAATTGCTAAGAGTGATTGCCAGGATTTTCTATCTTGGAAGGACACTGGCTGATAAATTACATACCTTTGCTATTCGGCCGGTGTTCTTTATTCTTTCTTTGTTTGCCATAAAGAAATATACGACGCCATTTGTTTTTTTTTCGTTTGAATATAGAACATGAGGTAACTGTATAAGAAAATTGGGATTTAGTTAATGAATTGCTTTCTAAAATTCTATCCAATTGACTTGAATTGTACACACGTATAATAATGACTATAAAGATGGTTATTCCAAAGATGCACGGTATCTTACTTCATTACAACTTGCTTTGAAACTTTGAAACAAGCTATAATGGTTACATACATAAATCCTAACATTAAAAAAATATGTCATTCCAGCAGACATATTTTCATGAGTCAGAAAATATAGTAAAGATGTCAATAACAAATTAATAGTTCAATTTTATTTCGAAGTCTGTGAGGTTTTATGGGTTGACCATAAGGACATAACAGAAGCCATTTGCTTTTATGGCCAATATTAGCCACGATTATTGACATAAGTTTGAAACTGGACACATAGACAGGTCTAGAAATAAAATTTGAGCTATTTTAGTACATGGATCTGAACATCAGATATTACCTCTATAGTTATACAGAATGAAATTTAACGCACTTCAAAAAAATATTTCATACTTACAATTATAATATTGTTAACTTATGACGTTTAAATTCTACTTTTAGAGCGTTTTTTCCAACTTTCAATATTTGACTATTCTTCCATACCAAAAACGATTAAGTAAAAGTACCAATTTTATGCGACAGTTAAGAATAATTATCAATTGAATGAAAAATCGGCCCTATGTTATGAATAATGAAAGGCTACTACAATTTTAAATTGTACTTAAATATCATGCTATCTCTGTAATTTTACAAAGAATTAGTATAAATATACAGAATATACAAAATTGAGTAAATAACCTTTCAATATTCGGGCATTACACAAGTAGGTACAGCCATAATATTAATTTTGACTTTTGTTTTTTCCTATCTCAATCAAAGTATTTCTGCAACCGAAAGAGAGCTAAACCAATTTTTAAAATCGCTCTTATTATCAAGCTATACAAAATACAAGTACGACCAACTATACTGCATTGATTTACAAGAGATTACTAAGTCGCAAGGATCAATATTGTACCTACAAACATAATTTTACATACATAATATAATAATATGCGGGCAGTTCGCTTCGGGGATGTGTAAATACAATCCGGAGTTTGCATTCTAAACATGGCATAATTATTCAATTGTACAGGTAATGGATACGCTCCATACTAGATTATAGACGGATATACGGCTGTCTGTTTGTTGTGTGGTGTTTGAATTAGATTTTGTGGATAAAGATGTTTGAAATGTTGTTGTGTTGTTATCAAATTTAGATGAACTGAATGACTAAAGCAAAATAAAACGTGGATTCGTCATAAATAGTCTTAAAATCTTTCCTTTTAAAATTTGCGTATGTTAATATAAAAGAAAATATATTAATTGAATTAGTTGCTACTCCACTTTATCACTATTTGTTCAGTGCAGACAAACAAAGAGTAATTTAGGAAAATTGTCCCATATACATTTACCTAAGTAAATCTCATCCAAGGAAAACTATTCAGTGCAGCAATGAAATGACTTTCGTGCCCGTATCTCGCACTTACTTCCCTTAAGACACCAATCCTTGGTCATAGAACGAAATGAAAATTAATGGTAGTCGTGAGTATTTTTTCATGTCGGTTTGAGTACACACCATTAGTTCCGTTTTTGGCGCTGAACCCTCATTTATTATGTAAGTTGGTCGGTAAAATGTTATACGCAAAAATGCAGATGGTGTGGCGAAGTGAGCTTATTTGCCACGCAAAGTAAATTAAGATGTCTTTCACACACATCGCCGGCGTAAGGTAAGCTTTGATGTTCCAGCTGCGATAATATATTATGTAGGTTCTTCATTGAAATAGAAGAACGACTTTCTTCGCTTTTCTAGAGACAGTCGAGAAAGCTTATAGAAACAAGTAGGTTATTCCCAAGCTGGATTAATCATGAAGAATATTATTTAATAAAAAAAGTAATTTAAACAATGGCTTATTTCCAAATTATGTATCATCTTTCCAGGACACAATCCCCAGAGTGTTCGGAACTGTTCTCGTGATTTTTCTCGATTCCGCTTAATTGGATTGATGGAACGGCCTTCATAAATCTGTCAGCCGAAGATAATGAACGGTCTCGCGAAATGAACTTTAGTCAACTATTCAACGTAAAAGGGCGCCCACCGACATTTTCGCTGTCGTAAAACACAGGTTATAAATATATTTTCGTAGCTATTAAGCTATAAAACTCAATAAGTACAAGCAAGATCCCTTTATCGTAAATGTTGGTGTTTCAGTATTACGGTAAAATAAAACACGCTGTAGGCTTCGGGAGTGACTAGAGGGAACATATGTTGTACAGAGAATGTTGGAGCGATCTAGATAGAGGGTGTTGGTAGGTAAATAAGGTCGTTACTCGATGTAGTGCTCTGTATCTTGACAGTGATTGGATGAAATTAGAGGATCGTAAACACACGTGATCTGGGCGTTGTTTACACATCCTCTCTCTTGAATAGGCCGGTCCGTGGAGCCCTTTCAGCGGTTGATGAAACACAAACTGTGTCACTAGGTACTGCCGAAATTTCGGATGGTGTTTGTAGTTGCAAACGAACTACCTTGTGTCGGGTAATGGGGTTTCTGAGCATGTCTAAGTGAGTTTGTGTCTACCCAACAGTACATCTACCACCAGGAGATTAAAGATAACCAATTCCAAGTTGAAAGCCTTAGAGCGTAATACCTCTTTTGTAAGGGAACTGTATTGAATAAAAAGGCTTTTAGGTTTAAGACTAAATATAGTTACATTGAAGGGTCTGTTATGACAGAATACACAATGTATGCATTGTGTTAGCATCGGCCGTCGGAAATGGTGGAAATTTTATAAAATACTGTTCTCAACAAACAGTGAGTAAACTTTTTTATGGTAAAAACAAGTCTAAGACGACTCCCCTTACGAAAAACCTTAAAAAGACACAACAACAATCTTGCTGAATTTATTATTAATTCATATTTATTTATTTTTTTGTTTATCTTATCAAGTAGGTACCTACAACCACTATATAACACTACAAAGTTTATACAAAATAATCAACTCTCTAACAAATAAATTAGCAACAAATATACACAAACTATTATACTATATACTAACAATGACGTCACAACTAGCATCCAGAACTCAATTTACTAAACAACTAATCTCACAAACTTTAAACACAAAATCAGTGCATCCATCAAGTGTTTGAGGAGACTCAATCTGAATAGTGTAGCAATTCCATTTATCATAATTCACCTCCAGTGAGGGAACTAGGTAACGTCAGGCACTTCCCTGGCACATGATTTGCATAATAACCGAACTAAGTATACCCTCACATTCACATCCAAATCTAAACCATAAATTCAAGGTCTTAAAAGCGGTTTTACATGAACTGATTTAACCTAATCGCTCTCCACCCGATCAATTCTCATACACAGAATCAAAGACACTTGAACGTATTACGGCTATGTTAATGGATAATAGTTTCTATGGAGTTTAGATTAGCGTTTAATTACATGTTTTGATTTGAATTTAGAGAATTTCGCCGAATATTCAAATAAGCAGCTTGGAACCTCATGAGTGTGTGTGGTCATTAGGGCTGTCGTTTATTGGTGTGAATAACATACATAATATTAAACATTGAATTGTTTTCATGAAACTACATACCTCTATTTTGTATTATAGGAACAATAGAGTTAACTTCTAGTAAAAAATATACGTTGTTTTTTGGATTTTCCATACTCAATGATCATGGAACAAATATATCAATTAGATGATTAAATTTTCATTTTGTTTGTGCCAATATTTTTTGATATTAAGTTAACAACCATCGTAACTTTATTACGTTTCAAATACAACTGAATACAAATACTAACTTTGCATGGTGGACGTATTATAATGTACGAATAGTAATTTATTACATAGTATTGTCTATTACAATATCAAATCTCTATTAGGTTTGATGTTTCGGACTTTCCAATATATAACATTGGAAAGTAACTTACTTTTTAGAAGCATACAAATATATTAACCTAGAACTAAAAATAGACTTATTTAATATAAGGTATAAGGACAATCCGGATAAAGGCCCATAATAGGGGTCGGGATCCTTGCCAACGAGGGAAAAAGAGAAAAAAAGGAGGGTGGCTTAAATCAACCAATGACAATAAAAGAAACAAAATCACTCTACAATTTCCGCAGGTGAGCACTCGCCCTTCCAATACTTAGCACGTCGTTCGTCAAAAACTAACTAAGCTCATTTCATATTCACTTTACATCACGGCAACCCCACTTACAAAAAAATGCAAGGCCGATAGTGATGCCGATAGGCAAATACCCGCCCCAAATCATGACCTAATATCGGGCAATTTATCACCGACAGACCTTTGTGCCTGTGCCATCAATCTTGAGATTCCACCGCACTCAACACTCCAACTAATTATTGTCGATGGTGTCAAGACAGTTTACTTGTGGGTTTCAACATTTTTTCAACATCAAACTTATGCTTGGCGTACGGTTTGCGATAAATTATACGCTTCTTCGAACAATTTAATGTTGGGCGAGGGGTGAACTCTCCAAAATGTAAACACTAGCAATACGTCAAGTAGCGATGGTTCTTAATCTGTCAAATACCAAGCGGTCACCGGTGACCGCGACCTATTGTTCTTTAATTGTGTCTATTAAACCGGTACTCGACGAGTTAATAGATGAATGCTGGGGTATAGATCACTTGAAGCAAAGGGGAGCCAAATGAAACCATCCATTACGGCCAAGAAGGACATCTCGAAGGCAGACGGCAGCGGTAAGCGAGAAGATTTCCCTCAGTACCGTGAAATGAGCAAAACACCCGCCCCGTGTGTTAATAATAAAACAATACTCACCATACGTTACATTCATAACCCGGTCTAACAATACGAGTACATTTGTTTTTGTTTCCTCTGTGACAGCCGCTCTACATAACGCTAATGATATAATATTTTACAAAGACAACATCTAATAACGGCATAGTAATTTTCACGTGTTGCTTGACTAAGCGAACACCTTTTTCGCCGCAAAAGAAAAATATCCAGGTAGATTTATTACGCCCAGGAAGTAACATAGCAACATTAAGTTAATAAAGCATAAAAATATTTTACAGCGACTCATGGAGTGGCATCCACACGCGAGTAGGGAAGAAGGGCCATTTGCTTTATTACATTTACATTATACGCCCGTTAAAGCAGCCAACTGTACAAAATGTTGCATAAAATTCCTTTCTCGTGTCGCGATTGATCTTTTACTTCCTTTCAAATAATGTTTGCTTAGGGTACCGTTGAATAATGTACGCCAAATTTATTTTTCGCGTCTCTCTTAATTTGGCGCCTTGAATATGTACAGAATTATTCACACACACAGCCGCTACATAATACTTGATGATCTGAAAAAGTACCCCAATTTACTCGAGTTCAACCGCTTCAAACAATACGGAACCTTCGTTCAGTAAACGTTACTTTTCTTCCTTTTCTTTGAATACGTGCATAAACAAAATTATGTATGCCTCAGACGATACGAGCGTATATTATAATGGTTGTCTTTATTTTTGTCCCCGATCATAAATTTTCATTATGACGACTATGTTCATATACGTTTCCCCGATGTATAAGAAATAACAAGTCGTCTATGGGAGAATGTTATGCGATGCCACGGAGGCAGTAAACGGAATAATATCACTCAATCCATTCATTCTGACTACATGAATTAATAATGACGGAACACAACACGGTCCTGCTTTCGTTGACTGCCAAAAATAAACTGAATCAAGAAGTTACCAACCACATATGAAAAAACTAACGGTTGAAAACGAACCCATGTATTGCATTTTTATTTACACGTCTACGCAGTCCGGTTGTGACGCAAAAAGAAGAATAGATTTCACAGTATATACAGAAACACAGACGTTATATTAGAATACGAAGTGATTGTGTTTGGTTAAGCGAATGGTCGCGGATCGTGCCGGCCACGCAACAACGAACGTGCGTTGCGGGCGGATTTTTGAAAAGCAATCCGCGGAACAGAACAGCGTGTGCAAACACCCAGCTGACATTGGCTTTGAGCTCTGATATTTACCGAAAACTAGTGTGGACGTGAATGCAACTATTCTCAGTCTCCAATACACGCCAGCACTTACAGGCGCAAATAGAAATTGAAAAATCCACGCTCGCAAATCCTCGGAGGGTCGCGATCCTCACGTTCCTCACGCAACCGTCCCTTCTCCTACAAAGAGCTTGAACTGCGACATTATTTATTTAATTATTTATTTATTACAGCTTAACGGAAAATTCTTGAAAATATGCGTTGTGTTACTGTTACGTGTGTGAAGTAAATAATGCTATAATGCCAAAATATTCAGGTCAGGTGTGTGTAATATGCGTATTTTCCTGATAAAAATTTACATTATTTCGAGCAAAAGAAAACCTTAATATTGAAAAATGGCTTAAGCTTCGATACCAAGATAGGGTAAAAAGAAAAAAATATTGTTATTTAAAAAATAACCTGTTATAATGCGCCATCTACTTACATTGCAATAAAAAATTACTATTAATAAGAATGAATGTTAATAATTCTGTGTATGTCTCTCATAACAAATGTTATCAACGGGTGCAAAGTTCATCTATCCACGTCACCATGGTAACGACCCTAATAACTTCCTAATAGCATAACAAATCACTTTTAATTTTGTTTACCATCGCTTTGGGAGTGACTCGGTTATCTTCCGTTATCTAATTATAGAAATAACTATAATACAGTCTGTATATATACACAGAGAGGAAGGTCCTTTTAAAGTTTCCCTTTAAAACGAATGCGATTAAAATGAAACGGGTAATTAATTGAATATTACCTAGCTGTTTAGGTAGCTAGCTACATGGCCCCCTATCTAGCTTCCTAGCTTCACTGAGAGACAGACGGACGGACAATTCAATTTTTGACATTTCAATAGTCTCTTATTCAGGATTAATTGAAAAAAATGCTTTGACTTTGATTAAGTTTTTTAAAAACTGTAGATTAAAAGGTACATATGACCAAATAGAAAAAATATTTTTAGCTATTTCAACGTTTGTTACCTTTACTGAAAATTGATCATACGAGGAAATAAAAATAAAAAATAACCGGAGCGAATAAAATCATATTTTTCGAGTCCATTAAAATATGTAACATAGCAGTCAATATTTATCATGGGAAGAACAAATTTTATCTGGAACTAAAACAATAGCGTCGTACCAAAATTACAGCTCCATAAATTCACTTTCGTGAACAGCATCGCACAATGTCTTGAAAATAACGACGGTATAAACAAGTACGACAGTACTAGGCGCAGATAACTAAACAATATTACCCCCATATTTAACCACGAACCACGATGTATTTTATCACGGCACACAGTTGCTAAAATACCACTTCTACTACCTTTAACTTAGGCCGTTCATCAGTTTTAATGTACCCACATCCTCCGTGTATCAATTTCAAAGTCCTCATTTGCGTCCACCATAAGTTCTGCTTTCGTCCACACACATTCTATATCACTGCATTCGATATTAAAACTAATGGCTAAGAAAACAGGAACTATATTAGCTGAGCTTACAGACTTACTTACTGACCTGTTTATGTTGGCCCCTATATCCTTTCTTACACATACTACGTTCTTGTTTTCCCTAGTATACGGCTTGCTTACAGAGTCAACTTTATTTATTTTCGTTCTAAGTAAAAGAAAATCATGAAATAGTTTGTCGCATTTGAGCCCTTAGAAGCCTGTAATTTACTTTATGTTATGTCTCATACTGTACCCAAAGTCAGAATGTACTGCATTCTTGGAAAAAAGGATGATACACAAATAAAAACACGTTTTCGTATAGCAGAACTTGACTACTCTATTTATTATTAGTTTTCGGTTTAAATAAATATATAACTAGCGATTTTATAATACACACTTCTATAAATTTTGATATTTTAATGAATGTAAGTTGAAGCAATAGTATGTCGAGTTTAACTTTACAAAATAACATCACACCAATATTTCGCCGTTATCTATAACGTAAATACTGCCCGTGATACTGCGCGCGCGATCGCTCGATAGATAAAGAATCAGGTCAGCGACCTCCTCGCTTTCTGCCATTTTACCGAGCGGGTACAATGAGCTGCGGCTTTTGTATAACTCCGAAACTTGTTCTTTGGTAAAACCAGCTGTTTCTGCGAATGGGGTATTAGTACCGCCTGGATTAACAGAGTTGACGCGGACACCTTGACGACCAAGCTCCACCGCCAAACACTTGGTAAATTGGTCGAGACCGGCTTTCGATATACAATACGGCAAGTAATTCACGTCCTTGATCGGTCGTAAGGCCGCCACGCTCGATACGTTCACAATGTTCCCCTTTGTTTTGATGAGATGTGGCGCCGCTAAGCTTGTCAGATGGTACACTGCGCGTAAATTAGTGGCAATAGCACGATCAAGTAACTCTACACCTTCTAATATGCTCCCTTGGACTCCAACACCAGCGTTGTTCACGAGAACGTCGATGCGGCCAAATATGTTTATAGTTTTTGTCACAATATTCTTCACATCGTCGTCATGCGACAACTCCGCCTTGATAGTTAGTGGTTTAATACCTCTTGCATCTTCGCATTGTTTCGCAACTTTGTTCAAAGATTCTTCATTTCTTCCAACTAAGACAACTTTGGCAGACTGCTTGGCGTACAATAGTGCGGCAGCTGCTCCGATGCCGGAACTCGCGCCGGTGATCACGATAACTTTGTTGTCGAAGTCCATCGTCGCCCGCGCCGTGATTGTAACTAACGGTTTTACATTTTATCTACCAGTTTTAAGTAACAACTTAGATAAACAACATGACCTTCGACGTTCTACAGTTAATTTATTTTTAATTACAGTCTAAACAAAAAATACCTAGGTTTACAAGTACACTGTATATTACCTACCGTTATAATTTAGTTATTTTTCTTTAAAACCTTGTTTCAGATAAGTCCTTTGTAATTTTATCTGCAGTAATTATGGACAGGCAATATCTTCCATCCTTATTAAACGAAGTGCAATGAAATCACAATAGCTACCTGGTAAACTCGTAATCAGGGACATTAGTCAGTGGTTATAACGTTAAGCTAAGCATGTACTACGGTTGACTTGGCAAAGCGAGAAGAGAACTGCGGTCCGTGAGTAATACATACGTAGGAAATAAAATTTTGCGGTTTTATGGACGCGTCATATTCTCGGGACAAAGTGAATGTTTTTTAACGAAATATTTCAGCAATGACAGAACGGGCCGCAGCCGCTGCGGGAGAGACGTGTGCATTACACAAGCCGTCACGCGTACCACGAATATTTCTGTACGTTAGCCTGTCATTTCATTATTGTCGGCGGACTCGAGGGAAAATGTGTTAGTAGAATTATTCGCTACGCGCTCTTTTTTTATAAAATATTTCAGATGCTTCAGTGCCATAGCTTACGCACATATTAATACAAAACATTTTATACAGGCTTTACTTTATAGAGACATAAAATACAGGTTTTAAAACGGCATTAACAACGCAAGATCTGTTAATCCATTCATCCTGACTTGCCTCTCGTATCGAGGGCAAACTACGTAATGTTGGTTCCGAGGCATGCCATTTACATGAATGATTATTCGGGTGGATAGAGGATCGCGCGCAATTTTAACTCTTGAGATAAGGGAATGTAGGGTGGTTTTTGTGTGAGCGTATTCTGAGACCATTCCGAAGTTTATCTGTGCAAGCCGCGTGGAAAGCATTGTCCGGACCCGTTAGCCTATGTTAACACGACGCTTCCCCCGTCGGTAGACACACTGTAAACATAAATCGAATTCCTTCAAATATTATATTTTTACTCAAATGTTTCTTTTTGTATACAGACGAGATGTGGATGTACGAATCTATGGCATTATAAAATGCTTTGGTAGATGTATTTATTGATACACAAGAAATGATCCTGCAGTTACATCATGAAATAACGTTAATGTTACTTTTCTAAGGTCAGTTGATACTTTATAAATAAACATAAATGTAATGGGTTTTAGAAATATCAGATTCATATCCATAACAATTGGTGACTTTGTTTATAATAACCAAATGTTTAATGCAAACAGCAACTTCAGTATATCACACAAAAAAGACTACTGTCATTAGAAATTATCTTACCAACACAAAACAAATGATAATACATAATTTCCCAAACAATTTATAAAGCTTTCATGCATCGCCAAATGAGTTTCTAACCTGTAATTAATGCAAAATGTAATGCGGCATTACAGGAGGTCAGTTGCCTCACTAATTTGTACTGATTACTTGTTAATCTGCCGCAGAATGTTAACATCGCACGGCCATGTTGACTTTGCCGGCAAAAATTACGCTCAAATGTGCTCAAAGGAAAAATGTGGAGAATAATGGGCTGAACATTAACTTTTGTGCGATAGCGGTTTGAGTCGTTTTAGTTATTTTGTTGTATTTTAATCATTCACTCTTTATTATAACGTCATGTTTCTGACAGACATTTTTATTGTACGTGCTAGTGTTTGACTGCCATGAATATTAAGGAGGTGGTAATGTTGGATAATAAATAAAACTATTAAGTTTTACCTATTGAAATTGGAAATTATTTTCCAATAGTTCATTGGTTACTATAAAGGTCAGGTAAATTTAAGTCTCACAATATAAATATTTTGCAAATTAGGAAGTAAAAAATAACCAGGAATGTACAACATAAAACAATACTGAACAATGTCTGAAACAAGTTTGAAGGTCTTCAAACATTATTAATAACTGGCCACATCATTTCAAGGTAAATGTTACTCCAGTGGAGCCAAGACGCTGCGCAGTGGGTGGCGACATCCGTAAGTTGGGCTCTTATCATAAATCTTCGTGGCCCTGCAATGGATCACTCGCATCGACCACCCTTACCTCGCCCCTCATCATTTATACTTTATTATTGGAGGCTTACGAATCTCCAACCCTTTAAAATATTCAAATATACCCCCAAATACCTACGTAATAGAACTTTACCTTTTCTAACACAAAAACTACGCACAAGAAAAGTTTTTGTCAACTCGAGCAAATCCAATCAAGCCAGATAAACGAGCGAAATCGAAAAAAATAATTGTCATCTGCGATCCAATAGAAACGTGAACAAAACCTATCTGCAATACGATCAGCGATCATAATACACCTATTTGAAAATAAAGATTAGTGTGACAATTTAAATTCACAACTAGTAACACAATTTTCATCGAAATTGGGTTGTCATCAACTAACGAATATTGTCACGCGACAACTAATCATACAGTAAAATTAAATTGTCATTTTACGGGAAATATCAAACTGACGACCGACAGGAAACCAAAGTTTCACACCAGCGCGCCAACGAATGAATTTATGAATTAATTAAACGTCAATAACTAAACCTGTCAATATTCAAATTCGTGTAACATGCAAGCTACGTAGAACAATTATATCGAAACAAGCAGGCTAAAATTCTCGTACCATTGCGCGTTATAATATTTCTTCGGTGCCATTTAACTGACAGCCGACTGCAATGGACTGTAAAATGAAAACTTAAACCTCGTGTTTCGTTAAAGGCTTTGTACTTATACATACGTTGATTTCGGAAAATTGGCCGAGACGTGCATATCTAAGCTAAATTCATGGACTAGACTAATCTATTGTTAGATCTGTTTTAAAGTTTGGCGGGATTTCGCAGAATAATATCATTCAAAAATAGTGTTCTTGTTATTAGAAATGTTTGTATTGCTGACAAGACTGCATTGGACGAATAACGAACTATGTAAACGAATTTAACTTGAATTTAAATTTTACCTATAAATTATTTGCTCAAGGAAAATAGACTTAGAAGTACAGATTATCCATTTCATATCCTTCTAGGATCTGTACCTACAATCTGCTCTTTACAAAGCATCGGCGCTAGCACGTGTAACCTGCGTAATTTCAAATCTACATATATGTTGAATTCTTCACTGAAACACCTTTAAAAAATAATAACCACAATTTCGTTTCTATTACACTTGCTTCATGATTACCCATTAATACGCAAAAACTTAAATATAATGTTTTGGCTAAAGTCAATAATACAAGCTCACAATAAGCATCGCTAATCCGCATCGCTTAGGGTTTTTTACGCGGAAATCGCAGATATTCGGTTCAAGGAAATCAATCAGGGAGCGATTGGCCACGGCTCAAAGCGGATGCGGTTTATGTTAAGCGCTTAACTCATTATTTGGCTGCGGAACAAGAAGATCGATGTGCCAAAAATAGCCCAATACAACATTTTAGCTCGCCTCGCATTCCCGACGATTTAAGTTTTATAAAACAATGCTTTGGATACTGAAATATTTTATACATGATCATAGGAAAATTGGGAATGATTTTAAGTTTCTTTCAAAAACATAACCAATTGCTTTTTTTTCTACTATAATCAATATTCTTCTTCAACCTAAAAGACCCAATTATTTATTAAATTTTTGTATGACAAACGCAATGTATTACTGTCAAACTGAGAATAAAATAATGCTCGCCCCTAATACAATTTCAATAAAATCCTCAGCCACATCACTGACAGACGTTTTATTTCCACACACGGGTTATGAACGCGAAATGCGAGGCATTTTCAAGAATGAGCATTCACATAAAGCATTCCGTGGCATATTTTCAAATATAGATACATATGTACATATATAATAGTGTAGGTAATATAATAAGTCTTTTTGTTCGAGTGTTTACAAGTCCAACTGCTCAGCAAGATGTTTTAAATTAAAATTTGCCAAATCGACTTTATGATTTAGGGATTTTTTAAAAATATCATTGCTATTTGTTCGACTCGACTCTTACTACTACTACTACTACTTTCGAACTTGCTTGAAAACGATGGAATTCAAGTCACTAATGACCCATCATGAAATTTAACGTATTAGGAAATATTGTGAAAAATAAAACAATATTTTACGGACACCGGACCACCTAGTAACAAAACTGATGTTATGTTATTATAATAAGCACTTAATAAAAATTGACTACATGATGGATTGCCAAAGTTCAGAGCGACTCGAACTGGGTCAGGTTTAGTAAACATGGCCAACACATAAATATATGAATATTGCAGAGTGTTTGGACATCAAAGTGCGCTTTCATCGAATTCGCAATTCACAAATCTGAATAAATATTATGTGATTTTATCACTGACTGAATTACCTAATACGTTAAAAAATTTGTGTGTTACGAATTATAGAAATGTTCTTACCATAACATCTTTTATCATCCACATAACGGTTACGATGATTAAGATAAAAATTATTTCGCTTAAAAAAACACTTTCCACTTATTGGGATCTATCTACTTATGAACTATCTTACAAGTCATTTAATACCGCACCCATCGATCACAATTATAAAAATACTCAATGCAGCTAAAAATAATACTTTGACCAACTCCGAAATTAAATGGTCACGTGACTAATGAGATATTCAATAAATAATCCAGTATTTATGATCAAAACTTTATCAACATTTTACACGCACAAATCCGTTTGGAACACCAGCGAAAATATTTTCAATTTCCTCTTTGACACTTCAGACATAAAAAGCACTTTAATTTTTAGTAAAAAATAAATAAAAAATGAAATAACTGAAAGCTTCCATGTATAAAGCATCATGTGAAGTCATATAAAATCTGCATTAAACAGTTTATCTGGAGTTATTCAGACTTATATATAGAAAATCATATCTACCACGGGAATAAGATACTGTGACCTCTGAGTTTATTTCGGTGTTTCTTCTCAGAGTGGTAAAAATCAGCTCTATCTGTTATAGTCTGTTGGTAGAAAATAAATATTATTTCAATGACCTCTTCTCGATTTTTCAATTTCTAAGAAGTGTTTATTATCAAATATGTCATATTCCTATCCATTCTTAGCCTGAATCATATTTAAATGGAAAACATCATATCCAACCACCCCACAGACAGTAAAGTCAGTTCAATGTTTCGAAAAACACAAATTAATTCCACTATTACCTATCTAGTAGTAAATCGTTACTACACTTTGTCAGTCATTACAATAAAACCACAGTTTATAAGAAAACAGTGTTTTTGAATAAAAGAGGAGACATTAAAATGTATTCAATTTTAATAGGTGCTCCAATGATTTAGGTAATAAGTATACTTTCATACGTATATGCATAATAACGGTAAAGCACGTTCACCATCCATCAGGCCCTCAAGGCCTATGACAAGAAGGCTTACTTTCCTCATGAATATTTATCGCCCTGTTTATTCCCCAAACCAAGTGGCTTGAAAAAAAACATTATGTTTACAGCCAATTCCCTCGAAAATTCAACCTGTACTTAGAAATGCTTTGAAGATGTAAAATTGCGTGTACGTAGTTAAAAAGAAAATTTTGAGGCAAACGATCAAAGGTGAACGATAAAAATTTGCAGTATTTATAACGTGTTTCTGTAATCCTCGCTTACATGTAAAATGTTTGGCCAATTTTTTGTCATATGAATAACTTAAACGTCTCGGATGTATGCGTAAATTTCTTTTTAGGCGCTTGAAATAAAAGAGCTGTTTACAAAGATGAATGTTTATGTTTAATCTTCATGCCTTAATTAATTGTTTATAACTAAAGTTATGACAAATGTTTTAAATCCTACAGAAAAATGTAGAAATGCTTACATTACCGGATATAAATACCATTTCATATGAACGTACGTTAAATTTTCTTAAAAATTATGTGTGTATGTCTAGTATATTTTCCCTTCGGTTTTGTCAAACAACTGCTAGCATCGTTATTTTTACTCAAAATAAATGATTATTCAAGTAAATAATTGGTTCTCAACTTTTGACTAACTTTCTACGTTAGTCTGACGTTTTAAAAGCCTTCGATACTGGCCAAAAAATTCTTGAACAAAAGACGGCTTTGTTACTGGGTCTGTCTTTGTTTTGGCCAACTTCTTTGATCAATCATGACAAATTGTATTTTGTTGTAAGAGCAGCGCGTCACGGAGTTTGACAGTTCTCAGCTAAAAGTTTTTTTTTCAAACACAAACGAGTACTAACGAATTAGGTCTTCGTACTAATTCAATCGATATCGCAAAAACTTTTATGTCAATTATGTTGGCATCTCGTGTGTAGGCGCGTACATTCCCGCGACTTTGAATTAGGGAAGTTTTTCTTTTGTTTTTTCGCAGCAGATTAGAGGTGTACCTCAAAGTTTCTTAATTTAAGACCTCATCCGCTCGATTAATTTATTGATCGAGCAAAGTATTGGCAAACTCCTCAATTAACAGTTCTCTTCTTTCGAACCACTTCTCGGAAATAGCCGTTGCTGAGCAAAATAACATTTGCCTAATATTTTTTCATGCAAGTTATATTTAATTATAGAAGTTCCTCAATTGAAATATTTTTATTATAAATAGCTTATGTTTTGAATAAAGTTTAAAATACCTTTTGTCGTAACACGACATTGACTTCTAAATGAAACACGACTGAAGAAGTTATTAATAAAACGTTGTCGGAATTATTCTCAGACAGTTAGGCACAATATGGAACAGTATAATTTTGACGCATAACTTCGGCGTAACAAACTGTTGCGATAAAAGATAAAAGAAGTGCGATAAAAAAGCGAAAGGCCAGTGCTACGAGCATCCCATTGCCGTCAAAAGTTCTTCAATATATCGTGTCAGTAATATCATAATATCTGTTCTGTCCTTCTCAAGTTTCACAATATTTTACCCGGTTCCATAAACGAGGAATGCCTTGGAGGCGCACAAAAATATGGAGAGCAATAAAAATGTCAAGTCAGGTCATCAGAATGGAAAGCCGAAGGCGTTTTGTCGCCAGATGTGGCACTGAATCAATGAAAAAGTGTTTTCTTCCGTGGCTCACATCGGCGATATATCTTGATGCGTCGGCCGGAGACGTGGAGGTGAGGGAACTACGCAACTGTAATAATGGCCGCTGTTATGTTTGCTGACGGGACAAACTCTGAACGAGCACCTGCTTGCGCTGACACGCGAAATATGTGTATTCACGATACAATATGTGAGTAGGTATCGCGGATTTATCCTTGTACTGTTTAATAAAAATGTCGCCTTTTGACGCGAATATGAAAGTGAGCGCCTTCTCAAATAAAGCGCGTCACGTTTAATACCGACCTTTCTTGTTACTTTCATTACAAAATTTTATCATTTCTGACAGTTTCCACAAACAAAGGAAATAATAAAAATCTCAACAATATGCTGCCACGTCTTAATCCAAATTAACGGAAACGGGTTGCTTCCTATTGGCTGTGTTTATCCACACACAGTATTTTAAAGAGGCGAGCCGATGGGGAGAACAATGAGTTCAGAACAGTTTTCATGTCGGAAGTGGCATTACACTGAACATTAGCCTCAGCGATAAGGCGCCAACACAAATTGGTCCGGGCACGCGAACATTGCGAGCGCATTAAAAGAAAAGCACGGCCTTAGGAATTGGGGAACGCGCCGACTGTGACAGCCCGTGAGAGCCCCAGCCACCTCTGAAATAGGTCTAAGTTTTATAAGCTAAATGACCGTAAAATATCCTCGTAATGGACGATTGGGATTATTTAGGACACTGTGTGTGTTGGATTACGACGTTTATGGACCTCACGCAGGTTCTTGTGAAATATGTCTAACGAGGTCTCTGAATTGGATTATGAGTTTAATTTAGTGGAAAGTTGAGTTTAAAATGTAATTGTATCAAAATTATTTAAATTTTCTCTGTATCTAAAAATTTATAAGCAATAAGTATATATTTCTTAGTTCAAATGTAGTCGTCAAAGAATTACAAAGTACTCTAGCCTAGAAAGTGAAGTCATATGTAAATTCCTTTGTACAGCTGTTATTCAACTCCCTCTGAATCGGCAATAAATTAACGACGGCCAGGATAAATCCATTGAGCACTTCGATCTACGATGGCAACTGCACTAAGACTGCATTTGAATAATGTACGCCAGAATGTATTGCCCCATAATTTACCGTCTTTGTACATTTTCCAACAAGTTTTATCAAGAGTCGGCCATAAATTATGCAGTAACTAAACCACACTCGATTCAAGACAAGGATTTATTTCTATATAATTGTGCTCTGAATTATATTGATGGCCCCAACTTACCCTTAGGTTGTAAAAATCATGTTATCGAAATGGACCACCGTTAGGGTTGAAACGTAATAAAAAGCGACTTAACACTACATAAGCGCTATAACAATTTTCGCTACCCTAGGAGATTATTGCTAGCGTGAATTTTACTAGCTCAGATAAATTCTATAAAATTGTGTGCGTGAGATTTAAGCTGCGAACTTCTTTAATACTTTATGAAAAGATATAGTTATATGATATCAGGCAAAGGCGACAACGGACCCGTTAACATTTATGTAAGTTCCCTTGAGTAATACGAGTCCAAAGCGCTCGGGGCTCATTCCCATCCCGCTATCTGTAACCAATCAAACAAACGATAGGTAATGACGTTAGAACTTACGGAGATTCCCTTACATCTGCTGACATCAATATTACGTCACCACAGCTATAAGAGACGCAGATAAAGCTTTGTTCGAGGGAAACGTAATAATCGTATTTATGAGCCATCATGTGACCTATATTATGATGGAGCGTAGCGAAGCACCTACGTTTTGTTTTATGAGACAATTATTTTCATGCGACGAAATCAGCGACTTAATGTCTTAGATAAAAGATTGACAAAACAGATTTATAGTAGTACATTATTTTATTATAGAAGAATAGTTGAGTATACGTAAATATGTTGGTAAACAGAACAAGTTTAATAATTACGAAGTTTCTTTAGTCCCAAAGTTGATACGATGTTTCACAACAAACCGAACTGGGCCTCATCCATATTTTTCATAAGTACATACGCACTTGGAGTATAACTTGGTAAAATTCCTCTCACGCGTATACAATTCAACAAGTATTAGTTTGGCAGTTTTATCTATCATACTCAAAACAAAGTACATAGTACTCAAGATAACTTTTAGTTCAAGTTGGAAATTTACATATTTAATCCAGTTACAAGACGTGTGATGTAAAAGGCATGTATTGTAAAATAAATAATTTAGTCAAATATTACTCTCTACTAAGACGGCACGATTTGAGTAATATTAATACACACATAAGTAATTGATAATGTCCATAGTACCTTCACCTCGTGTACAGATCACATGGGGATTTTCATTGGATTATTGCCTATAGATATTGCTAAGCAAATATTTGCTGAATTCTGGATCTCACAGTAATTTACACATACAAGACACACATAACTGCGTGTCAACATTTGGATACAATCCAAAGTGCGTATTTCAACATACTCATAGTATTTGCCAGAAAAATAAAATCAGTCTCCAAATATGGATTTTGTCTTAAAAGAAAAGAATTAAATTTTTAAGTAAAAAAAAATTTTACTTTGGTAAAATTAAAATTGATCATTGGTATCGAATTGCGTTTACATCCTACTACAAACACATACAATACGATGGGACAGAATTGAATAAATTAATAATGAAAACACATTCCCTCGATGTTTAACCTTATGATAGGTATTCGCCATCGCCAACACATTGACAGAAAAACTCATTAACGCAGTACAAGCTAAAACGGCATAGATCATATTGTGATCGGACGTGACGCGGTGAAATGTGAGTGGGACAATCGAACGCTATTAGGGCAATAGGTCGGTGATGTCACGCGCGGAATGACTATCAATGGACAAATATTTTCATTATTCCACCGCCCCTCGTGTCACAATAAATGCTGCAATTACCCACACCATTGTTTACAGATTAGGGATCTTTGTTGTAATTAAACGCCGCCATTATAATTGTTTACATTGCTCTATTCATTTCTGTCGCATTAGGCTAGTGGTCACGAATCACGGGCGTGACGTAGTGGACTCGCTTTTCGCATGTTTTTTTTATTTATTTATTTTTCATTGTTTTTGTTACTAGCCTCGTTGTTTGTTGCAGAGCCGGTGACTATTGAGGTAGATTTGTTTTGAAGTAGAGACAATATCCGTAAAATGAATACATACAATATAGAGAATATAGTGAATAGATACATACCACAAGTGATCGTGCTCGGCGGAGTGCTGTGGAAGAAGTCTATGTTCAACAGTAGATAAAAATGGACTGGTATTGGTAACAAGTAATTAATAATAAGTGGGCATGATTAAATATCCCCATTTGTTGAGTATTTTGAATTTAACTGGAACAACTCAAAACAATTTTTTTTTACATCAATGTATTAAACCCACTCGATCAAAAGAGAGAGTCTCCAACGGCCATAATATCATAACAAAAAATACCCTTCCTCTATTCACAACTGCAAATTCGAGATACAAAATCAACATCCCAGTTAAAAAAATATAAACAGGTCGAATGGCTTACCCTAAACAACTCTACAGACATTGACCACTGGACTGTCCCGACGACTATATTTCATCTTTTCAGCTTTTATCGCACTCCACGCGCGAGAAAGCGCGGACAATTGAGTAACTCTTGTACATATACAAATAAAAGTGTTTAGAAGGGTGCCGAGGGTGATGCGGTGATAAGATACGGAATATATTTTATTTTACTAAAGAAAGAATTTTCAAATGTGTTGTGTGAGGGTGTTCGGTACAATATAGAGGTAAGAATAATTGACTGTAAGGTTGACGCTGTGGCTGGGGATAGGCAGCTGAGAAATGTGTTGTGCGTGCGATTCGCGCACGGAAACAGATTGTATGTGCAATCTATCAGTCGTTGTTCGGATACGACGAGTGTTATCTATCAGAAAAGAAACTCCTAACAGTGGAAACGTTTCCGATAAAGCATGACATTCCGAATTTAACTATCATAGAGGAACTAGCAAAAATATTATTGATTGTATTACACAAAAATAAAATTCCTAACTAAACTGAAGTCAGGAAATAATAAATTTATGTCGTGAATTTTCTGTAACTTATGACAAATATTTTACGCTCATCCTCGACGGTTATCGATTATTATTTATTCCGAGACCTACTCAATTATGGACATCAATATTTAAGTTTCTATCAGTATAGTGTATCTTTATAGAGAGGTAGACTTGGTCTATTCCAAGAACTGGGTACCTTTGTCAAAATGACAAAACCACACATTGAAAGTTCTTAGACTTGCAAGAAACAAAGAGTTTCAATGAAAAGGTTTTTCCTAACAGTGTCACAACACATTTCATTACTACCAAGGACACATTGAAAAAAAGTTAGACAGAATCTCTTGAAACCACTGTGGCACCTGGCTACTATACTATGACACACAAAGTCGCGTGACGTGGCTCATCATTGCACTTCATACATGTTGCAAGTACACGCGCACATAAATATATACCAATTTTGGTGCCTCAATCATTTCCAAGTGACATTCCGTCTGCCTTTTTTCAACGTCCTTGATTACTACAAAGAAAATTAGACTTTATGATACAAAACTAAAAAACTTAATTACCATAATTGCAGGTTACGGTCTGTATTTATTACATTACCCAAAAAATAAAACTATTTTAAAGTGGGTGTTATTCTATTTAAATAATTTCTTTAGCCAACCCCTAAAGCAGGTTGTATATTGTAGATTCCTACTTAGAAATGTAAACATATCACAAACATAGTTTATAATGCATGGGCGACATTTCCTCAGTTTTCTACATAGTTACCTGCCGTGCACGGCACTCAGTGATATACATGAATGGAGTGTCCGGCGGTAGGTCTTTTCATCGTTTATCGTATAGCACGGCTGAGGGAGCGAGCACAATCGGCGAGCCTGAATACTCGCCAGGTAAATGTCGAGCCTTTGTAAATACGCGCCCGCTCCTGAGCTAAATTCTTTATCTTAACAACTATCTATCTAACCCACATAGCCCTATGTTGTTACCTTCTGATAGCCTAAATAGCATCTAAAATTTAATTGAACCAATTTAGAATTCTGTTAGAACGAAGATTATCGTTAAAGATAAAGGGCCAACTCTGTACCGAGGTCCATAAAAGGGCTAATGTAATGTGCGCCGTGGGAGGATGATGCTCTCGATATACAATATCTATAAAGAATAAGCCATTTTAAGGGCGAAATATTTTTCTATAAATACATAAAATAAGGTAAAAAGAAACGCGATGAGATTATAAGATAAATATCTTTTTGTATCTATTCAACAACATTACTTTGTTATATCTAATGCACCTTTCCATAATAATTTTTAAGGTTCAATGGAGAATATTTTCTGAAAATAGAATGTCTTTAATAAACGCTACGGTTTGATTTTGCACAAACTATTTACTTCTACCAATATGCTTTCATCAATAAAAGAACTGGTGAAAAATTACTATAATAAACACATACCTATATCCTTGGAAAAGCTACGCAAAATGTTAATGACAATTTACTGACCAGACTACTGGATCCCAAAGCAAACATGTAACCAACAAAATTTTGCTCATTACGATTACAACGTAAAATCCTTTAACTCCTAAAAATCATAGCAATAAACCTCCGAATATAAATTCATAGGTAGTGAGTTAAGTGACCAGAGACGGCTAACAGCTCTTGAGCACATTTTTAGCAGGTGGCTTGGCCGCATCGATATGCTAATGCCTTCGTTGCGGCATGACGTAACATGATATTCGTTCTACCTGCGACGAGCAATTTGCAAGCGAAATGCCGGGAGCACACTTTATAAAGTTTTATCTACTCTTTAGTATGTGGGTGTTCACTTTCAAGTACATGTTATGTTCCTATCGGGTGTTAGGGGGTTATTTATTATGTTACTGAACTTAATAAGAAATCTATGGCAGCTTTATGTAGCTTCCTCTATAACCTCATCATGCATTCTAAATCAAAATGCGAAATATTCTTTTCTTATGATCAGGCAGTAAATAGCGTAACTGGATTATAGAACACAAGTCGGTTTGTATCGTTTGTATTTGGTTATTACATATCACCATGAATTTCATAGCATGAAGGGAATGATGCAAGTAAAAACGTTACCACTTTTTACAGGTACTGAAATAAACATCGCGCCTGAACCCTATAAATCTAGGACGGCGAATGCGCCAGCACAAGAGTGAAGAGTAAAAAAACCGAAACCCTTCTTATAACAAACGTGCCTGGAATTTTAATTGTTTAGTTCCTTCATGGAAGTGGACAAAAAATCGGCCAGTTCTTCTTCTTATATTGTGGAAAAACGGAGGCACACATAGACTCTCGTTTATACGGCAAGGCGGGGCAGTAGTAAATCATTTTAATAATTGATCCCGCTTGAAATATTCATGAAGTTCCAACTGAAGGTGTACCGAGAGGAAAACGGATGAAAAATGTTTCGGCCCACGCTAATATTTCACAACAACTGACCGTTTTTCTAGTGGACCCCGAAACAATGTTTTATCTTGTTATGCACAGATGTGAGATTTACTCCGCTCACATCTACATGTGTGTTATTCTTATTGAATACCCCACTAACTTATGTCCATTTTATTTATCGTTTTAATATTGTAATAAACGCAATTGTTGGTTTCGAAATGGTTTATTGTTTTTATTGAGATTAAGATAATAAAATGATGGGTGTTGTTCAATCGACTTTTTACGAAAAGAATACAGAAGATGCTTTTTATTAGAATCCAAAAGTTAGTTGAGAATATTTAATGGTGAATCAGAATGGTGATAAAGTAAAACCATTAAACGGATATCCCAGTTTACTTCAGTGACAAACAATGTCAATTATTTTCCTTACCGAATTTTCTTTATCCATTAATGAACACTAGAAGTCCCTAATAATCCTTCCAGCGCATTATTGAAATGGAAGCAAAAACAAAACGGGTCCATCGAGTCCCATTCCCCGCGATACCAAATGGAACGTTCGAATCCGAGTTGACATAGATATCGCCCCATCCATTTTCAAATTCTCATGTTGCAATAAAACAGGAAGTGGGTTCAAAAACAACGTCTCGGTTACAGTCTCTAAGGAAATTCGGTAAGGAAATTCTGATGGCGGCTAGGGTCGGCTCAACGTACGTGTCACTGAATAAAATGCTGAAACATTAAGTCAGGTCACTGGGGCATAAACCTACTTAGAACCACACGCCGAAGTGCTTCAACGATAGCCTCGCTTGATTGCGTTTTGACCCTCTCCGATCGGCTTAAGTGACGCGAAAAGTGCCAAAGATCAACATCGTCAATACCCTTGGAACATTTGGATCTAACTTAGCATCGTGCTTGTTTTTCCTTGGGATAATCAGAGGCTTACGAGTATGTCAACTTGTCGAAGGGTTTGTGTGCCATGTAACGATCATATTTTAGTTTCAATCAATTGGTAGTAACTAGTAAAATGATAAAGCTGAAAAGATCGATTAGACGTATTGTTTGGATCTAAAAACTTACGTTATTTTTGGATGCCTATAATTATCACGAGCCTAATAAACAAATAAGGTAAACCTGAACTGAAACTAAATCTATAAACCTAGTAAATAAAACTAAACTGGACTAGACTAAGAATACTCAACTCTAAGTTTATCAGGCTGTTGTCTATAACTTTGATACATTAGCGTTCAAGGTCATTAGACCTTGGAATCAACTAGACAGTAAGCCTTTGATCTGCTTCTTTATATTCGTTCCTTAATAAACATCCATACAATAAAATAATCTATGTAAGATGATATAAGTACGTGCGTCAAATACTACGTCACATGGAATTGTCTGTAATCCTATTTCGTATACAAAGCTTAGACGTAATCTATTATGCTGGGAAATGCTATAATGAACCTGAATTATACTTAGGGCTTGAGGCAGAATATTCGCGTCAGTAACCGTATTTCGAATTTACCTACCAAAGTGTGTAGTTATATTGACTTCATTATGTGTAGAATAAATCATTATGTAATCTTTTGTCTGTTAAGCTTCTTTCTAATGTTAACATAAAACTAAATGCTGATTTGCTTTGTTGAACCTATACCTAACCACTAACGTGTATATTGAGCCTTAACCTGGAGATCATACACCTGATTCTCAGATAAATTGCTTAACAAATAAATACGAGGTTGTAAAACTAATACTTTTGTGAATTTGCTATTCGTAAATTTCAATTTATACTTACATTTCCCAACCCGAAGATGGAATTTTAACCTGTTCTCTTGCTCGGCACTTATGATTGCAACCCCTCACCGCCGCTATAGTTAATTTATACACCGAAATTACAATAACGACTATTAAGGTAATATATTTAATATATCTATTTCGTACATTTCCTAGCATCATAAGGAAATAAATTCACGTCTGGAAATGACGTGAATGAATAATTAATTTACGATTTGAATAACAATGGGTAAATTGCTTGCCTACGTGAAAGAGAGAGGGACTACTGAGAGGGTTCAGATACTTTGAGCTACCTGTACAAGTCAACCAACAGTGGAGGTTATTTTATATATTTTTTACTGTGTTTTATGCACCTGCCCTTTTACGTAGATGGAAAATTCTCCGAAAATTTAGTAGTTACATGCCTTATAGATTATTAGAGTGTTGCGGAATTTAATTTATATTTCTTATTCCTTCTTGTTCTAGTTTACATTGTCAAGTCACAAATTCATTCTACTACTGTAATGTTCTTAAGACAAATAAAAGTTCCTTTTATTTTATGTGAACCGTATACAAGCAAATAAAAGCAATCAAGATTCTAGTCGTTACAAAGTAGGTTAGCGGTTCTAAAACAGTTTTTCCTTCCATGTTAAGTAATCTAGGAACAAAAAGAAAAAATACAGCGAATCAGCTGCCTATCTTCGCGTGCAAGTTGCCAGAGTTGGAAGAAAATGTATTACTGCAGTGTTCGTGGACGATGACCTGACAAGCCATCACTGTACTGCTGCAGACTTTATGCCTAGAACATTACGAAATTATACATGAATAGTTTTAGACAGAACAATCGTGCCTCGTTTAGTCTGATTTGCAAAAGTCGTTCGAAAAATCTAAAGCAACAAAATTCTGAAGAACACAACTCTTCGATCTTTTAAGTCTAAAGAATACTGCAAGTAATAGGCATGTACATCAGAAAGGCAATATATAAAGAAATGTAGTTAAACGAAGTAAATAAAATACTTTATTATTGTAATAAGATAGGGCATTCAATATTAAATGCTCACGCAATATGTTAAGGCGCAGGTGTCGCCGCCGTTGCTGTTATGTTTGTATTGCTAATGGCGACCCCGCACTTGGTAGGAAATGAGCGATCCCTGCGTAAGGCCGCGTTTAACTTTTATATTGTATTAGTAACACGATTTAGTGGATATTTTTTGTCCATTGACTTAAACCATGTATTAGAAAAACATTTGCCTACTAAATAAAATTCTCAACTTCTCTATCAACTCAACTTCTCTGGTAAATCAACTTCTCTGGTGTTGTGAGTATCCAAGGGCGGCGCTGATTGCTTACCATCAGGTGATTCGTCTGCTCGTTTGCCTCCTATTCCATAAAAAAACCGAATTGATCAATAAATAAAATAAGCTTTGTAATAGGTTAGGTTTTTAAATACGATTACTTAAATTATACAATTATTACCAATATAAAAGTTACAACACTCCTTTGTCTACGTTCTCCAAAAAATATAACAAGAAATACAAAAATATGGCAAAAAAAATAGATAAACAAAAAATCTCATTCCAGTAACTCGCCCAACACAAACGAGGCTTTAGCGCCATCACAATGGATCTAGCGGTTTCGTTGACAAAGTTTACAAAGCTTTGTTCGGTACCTCCCTACGTAATAAGTATAATATAGCTGATATTTGACATGTCACCGCTAATGGAAGAAAGTATATTTAGGCTTACTTGACATCATGACCCAATTCGCTTTTGATAACAAACGCACGATAATCACTAGGTTGGTAGTAAAAGATTGATGTCGTATGTGTTTGTAATACAATATCATTTCATTATGGAATAGTGTTTTAACTTAAATAAACATTATATTCATTTTCTTTTACACGAATATCGTGGTTACTGTAAAACAAATGGTCTAGTATTATGTATTTGCTTCGTAATAGAAGAATTGACATAGAAATATTCTTAATAATAATAGCCAGTAGATCAAACATTCTTCATGATAGAAATTCAGGCAGCATCAACCACTTTATCTATTAAAATCGTATGAAAAATCAGTCAGCAGTTTTCGAGTTTATCACATCCAGACAGAATATCACGACTCAAAATACGACAAAAACCATAGGTCAACCTAGTTAATAGATATAAAAACTTATATTAATAAATACAAGTTATTGTAATAGTATCCTTTAAAACTAAAAGGTCATGGTTGCTGACCTTTGACCAACTCATCTTTATTGGATTATGATAACTCATTTTCTTGAAGCTCTTTGAATTTAACATGAAAAGCATAATGTAATATCTAGGAATGGACTCTTTTCAATTCGATTCTATCTCAAAAGATTAAGATAGGTAGAGAGAAAATTAAATATTTGCGAGATTTCTTTTTTCCGTACGAAAAGGTCCGTAATATTTTATGTCTTCTTGTATATTTAGCAGTTTTCAGAGAGACACTAAGATAAAAATAAAATGCTAAGTTTAGAAGGTCGAATTATGTGTATTATTTCTTTATTATAGGATTAAAGAAACTTAGACTTCTTCTAGTAACTTTTATCAAAAAATAATAAGACATAAAACCGTTCAATATACAAGTATTTTCACGCTTATCTTATCCAGCAAACTCCAAAACTTCAGCACTTCACATTATATGCATTAAAGATTTTACGATTCAAATCAGGATACTTGATGCACCAAACATCGAACCGTCAGAGAATTTCAAAATTCTTATTCCGTCGACAAAATACATAACTTTAACACTCTCTAAAATTCTATCGACGAAAAAGTGGCCAAACTCTATAAAGTTGAGTTATGACTGCTCGGAGGATTTACGTCGAAGAGATTGACTTTATTCGTTAGCCCATTCCAGTAAGAGCCGCCATTAAAGAGGTATTCTACACAAAATTGTGTTATCAGAACGGGGAGGGGAGAGATAAGGCGCGGAAATAGGGCCGTCCACTTATCGCACGCCACCCTACTGAGACCAAATTAATCTTGGCATTATGTCATAAAAATAATGTAATTAAGAATTTTATATGTGAGAGACACATAAAAAGACATTTCTTCAAATTGGCATATAAAGAGATGAGAATGTTCTTTTTGTCTTTATTTAATTTAAATATGAATAGTAGTTTTTCATGTCCAAATATTTCTAAACACGTAAAACTTAAAATTAAATATTTTTAATTGGAATGGAGATGAATCAAAAGTTGTTTGATCACGATGAATGACCTTTAAAATAAGTTGTGCGAACTACGGCTATAAAATAACACAGACCACCCTTTGAGCTGCGGTTTGAATTAGTTATAAACTGAAAATAGAAAATGTTAAGCTCTGTGGTTTCCGTACATAGACGCGGCAAACTTTTGGAACGTGATCGCGGTTTGATTGTAACGATATTAATAAGTAGACAAGATTATATATACATTTACTACGTTCCTGAGTTACCTTGGCCTACTTTTATGATAAACTAAACACGTACTTTTGAGGTACAATCACAATCCTACATATTTAACATTCTGTCTCATACTTTACTATCTTCAGCCTTAACGTAATGTCCCGTTTCCACCGTCACGCCCCAGTTCAATAGTGTTCAAACCTTTAAAACGCGTGCTATTATCCTCCGGCAACGTTTCGCAGATAGTCAGGGAACGGCACTAAATTACGTAAATCCCGATCCCGTATACAGAGCAAGTGAACCGATGAAGTGACACGGAATTGAGCACGCACTATATCAAAGCAAAGTACACTATTTTTATATGTAAATTCTATAAAAAGGGATTCGACGAACGTAAAAACTTGGAGCTGGAAGCGAAGCGATAGCCGGTTCTGGAGAGCAATCATGGAGTAGGCCCTTGCGCAGTAAATCATGCAATAAATTATCGGGCATGAAATATTCAAAACGCCTCAACATACGGCTCGGTGTGAAGAACAATGCGAATTTTTGCCTTGCGCAGGGATGGAATAAATTGTGTATATATGTAATACTATCATTTAATACTAAACATGCTTATTTGTGATTTTGTTTTCGGTGTTTCTTTATTTTGGTTCAAACTTGGCTTCGTATATATTTTTCAACTGAAATTGCAAGTATCATGCAGTTGCTTCAGAATTCAAATAAACCAATTAGACAGATAAATACACTACATTACTAAACTGACCAGATAGGCTAAAGTTGAAACATGGCTAAAAGCGTCAGAAATAACGAGCCCAATGAACGCTTTGTGCCAAACAAAATTCCCCGAATGTTGACGAATCAGTGTGCACATTGCTCGCTAATAAAATTAAGTGTGTAGTGTCTGAATCCTCAGTAGAGCCTTCGGTACAGCCCTATTTGAGTGCAATTTCGATGCCAGTCCTCCAGGCGCGTTAATACTCAGTTATTCGATGATCGCACCACTGACTTCACTGAACGTTAATTAACAATTAAGTTCACAATTTCCAATTTTACCGTCACTTCGTATCGTTAAAAATATAATTTTTAAAGCCAATGTGTTTCTGTTTTCACACTTCTGAATGGAAATTACGATGAAAGGAATCATCGGGTCCGTTTTTCGGGGTAATTCTTTTAGGTGATTTCGTGTTACTTTACTCTTTAAGCTTATTGGTTGTAAAGTGTTCTGTTAATGACGACCTACAGAGCCAAGGCCTGTAGATACCTTTATTATCTGAAAAAACAAGAGAAAAATTCTTTTACAGCCACTTACGTTCGTGTGGGCGTCAATTTTGCATACCTGCCCGTAATAAGCTAAAAACGTAAAATAAAAAAAACTTCATTCTTCTTCAGCCAGTATTCCGTTTCATTGAACAAAGCCTTATCGAGCATTTTGTTACTACACCCTTCAATAATAAACCGCCAAACTTAAATAACATAGTTCATAAAATGTTAAAGGAAACGAGATTCAGTATTAATTTGAGCGAGTTTCTCTAGTAATAGCAGGTTGAGGTTATTGAATCGATCACTCGGGACCCGTACAACGAATAAATTGAATTCTAATTTTCAATTTCAATAACAATGCTGTGCGAAGATTCGAGCGTTAACATAAGCGGGCGCTTGAAGAGATTTTATAAATATATTGTTGACAAGCTTTCCCGTCGGCTTCGCTTCATTTGAACTTAGTTTTTTTAACGTATATGTAGATATGAAACTCGTCCTTTTCATGTGTATTGCATGTTACCGACAATAAGTTTACGTGTATGCGACGCTTATACCCTCAAACCATTAGATCAATTTTGATGAATTTTAGTTTGCAGATGATAGTTTACATATATGTGATTTTTCAGACTTTTGAAAGGTTTAGGTACGTGTTCATTTTGTTCATTTAACCTCTTGATGCTTGACAGATTATCTCAGAGATGATTTCCACAAACAAAAACACTGCAGATGAACAACTAAATTACGATGAATAACATCAACACAACGATAAATCATGGGCTGCTGACTCATAAAAGCATTTAACGAACAAAATGTTATTTTTTGTTGAAAAACTTTCAATATCGTATCAGCGAATACCATTCAGTGATCGGTAATCCAACAACACAATTGATTAATAAAAACCTCTGCAAACAAATCCAAAAAGTGTAAATAAAGGGTTTTGAAAAACGCAGTATTTTTTGCTGTTGTTATAAAATGGGCCATAACAAAACGTGCGTGGAATAACAATGGGGATCGTAAAGTAACTAAATCATTTTATGTCTTACGCTTGTGGATGAGTTACTGCTATCTGAGTGTTGGGTCCTGTTTAACTGGTTGACACATAGCTTTATAGTTCCTTCTATTACTATTGTAGCCTTTCTCTGTGTAACTCTAGATCATGGTCTTAGTTCTTCTTACTTATTTACGATTTAGGTTATTGACATCCTATTAGAAAGACGTTTCTGATAAGTAGTTGAAATTAAGGCAGTGTATAAAGTAGAATGAACATCGTTACTATCATTTTATTAATATAAATTTACGACAATTTTAGACCTTATACCCGACTTTTTAGTAACATTAATTATGTTTTTATAATAACTATCGTGGTACATACAAAATTAACTAAAAATCGCGATTTACTTACGTAACATTAATTAATCTAAAATCTGTAAAGGAGAATGGCAGGTTTGTATGGAAGTTTTGTACCGCTATAAAATTTTGTATTAGTCATTGTTTTAACCAAGTGAATAGTCTGAACGATAGATATTTTTATTATGAAGTTTAGAAAAAAATTACATATTTTTAGAACTTGGGGTTCAAAAGTTATTTCACTTTGAAAATGTGCAAAAGGTATGTTAAGGTGGTACCACACTTGACATTGCGTAGTCGCTTCATTTGTCCAAATATTTGTAGACTACGTACAAATGGCGTCCAAATAGTATCTCTATATGTAATGGCGTGCAAATATATAGCAAACAAAGAAGAATAAATCCTCCAAACATGTTTTTTTTTTGGCCGAACACAATAAATACGCAACGTCACGTGTAGAGCCACCGTAAGCAAAATATCTATTACAAATGACAGATGACAGTTAACTGAAAAATGTCAATGTGCTCTCATGTGGTTGTTTATTTACAAAAAACAAAAATCTAAAAATACTGCTCGCTACTCAAGTGACTATTACACTTTGTATTATTAGAAAGAAAGAAAAACCATTTATTTTGCTACGACACACAACAAGAATTTAGAAACCCAAAAAATAACCTATGGTGCGTCGCAGCGCAAAAGGCAATTAGGAATGATCCTGTTAATTCAGCAAGCATGATGCACCTATAGAGTTTTAAAGAGTATGCCTCACAATCTTTTTCATTTCTTAGGTGCCTACGAATGGAAAGAAAACCCCAGTAACGTTGGAAAACTTAGAAATTAACTACTCTGATGAATACATCTATCTTGGACAGGTCATAACACAAAAGGAACCGATGCGCGCGGAAGTAAAAAGAAGAATTGCAAATGGATGGAGAAGATACTGGAGCTTAAAAGAAGTTATGAAAGACAAAACACTTCATATCAACACCAAAAGGAAACTATTCAATTCTTGTATACTACCTGTTCTTATGTATGGCTGCCAATCATGGACTATGACCCAACAATTGACAAGCCAACTTACAACCTGCCAACACGCTATGGAGAGGAGTATGCTGAGTATCAAGAGGTCAGACAGAGTAAGAAATAATATCATTAGAAATAAAACTAAAACCACAGATGTTACACAAAAAATCAAACAACTGAAATGGAGATGGGCAGGCCACATGATAAGAGGTCATGATAAATGGTGTAAGAAAGTAACAGTGTGGCACCCAAGGGAAGGAAAAAGGAAGAGAGGGAGACCGCAGAAACGATGGGACGATGACATCAAAGAGGTGGCAGGGGTGACGTGGAACAGAGTAGCTCAAGTAAGGATAGAGTGGAAAAGGTTGGAGGAGGCCTTTGCCGATTGGCAAACAGATCTGCAAAAGATCACCAAACAACAAATTATAGGTTAATTCTAATTCTAATTTTAACTTTAAGTTGCTTGAATAAATGTAATTTAATGTAAGTTGTAAGTTAAAGATCTGAATAAAAGGCTATATTATAGGTGCCTACGAAAATGCAAATTCATAATGTAAGCGACTGTCATTGGGTAGAAGGCCTACATTTAGCAGTGGAAGTCTTGTGGCGGATATGATAAAACTAATGTCTCACTTCACCTTGAATCTTGCAGGTAGATAGTCTCAAGGGTCTCAAGTTAATTCGATTTAAACTTAGCTTAGCTCTTTGAGAAAGTATTTCTTCTGAAAACTGGTTGCTTAGCACGCATGTAAGGATTTATTTCTAATAAGTAAGTCAAATTAGTAGAATCATCAACATTTTCATCATTAAGTCTATAAGTGGCCACTGCTGACCGAAGCCTCTTCTCGCATGGAGGTTTGAGCATTAATCACCATACTAGCTCAATGTGGGTTGATAATTCAAACTTATAATAAGAAATTATAAGCCCATGTTTCCTCACAATGTTTTCCTTCACCATTCGTCAGCGGTGTCTTTGTACTTTCTTAGATTATTGAATATACCAATAACTCGGAAAAACACATTGGACAAAAGGTACTTTGCCGTTGGTAGGTTTCGAACCCGCACTCTCATGCATGAGAAGCGGGCTTCTTAAACCTCTGGGCCACCACATTACAACTAAAGAAAATGTAAAATGAAAATGAACATTTTTGGTATAAAACTAAAGCTATCTAAATTAAATATGGCATTTATTTTATAGATTGATTCTTAAAATCACTTTTATCAAGATGGAATATATAGTTACTTACTAGGTTAAAATAAAACAAATGTATTATTTTGAAATACTTTTATTTCATTGTATTCAGGTTGTTTCTAGGAGTACTTCATCTAAAAAGAAACAGGCCGTGTCATAGGTACAGCAGACATCAATTGCTGATATCTGTAAACAAGTAAGATAACTGTAAATAAAGTAAACAAAAGTACATTTTTTTCCTTTAGTTTTATATGTTATAATAATAAGTCTGATTCCCTATCTTAAAATGGAAAAGATAAAAATAAATATTTGATTACATTACTTCATTTTATAACATTTATTATAGTTATTCGTATAACACAGATCATAGGAGCTCAAACAGCATGCTAATTAATAAATTATAATTATAACATGAGTATAAACCTATTAGAAACCGCTTATATACTCCACATAGATACATAATTATGTAGGTACATTATATTGAGAATGCATACCTGTTGAAGCTTTGAGAGCCGAACAACATCATCCGGCCTCATCTGTTCTACAAATGGCAATGTTAAAGTGAGGCTTAGTCCATGTTTACATAACACATTACTTCCTGATAGTGAACACTGTGAGGTGGTATGTCAGGTTGTGGTTTTATAGTTTCGACTCTTGTACGGTCTCTCAGTCAGTATGGAACATGATCTTCATCATGGGAAGTAAGCTAAAATAAGTAATATTATTAGAATATGATATTGACTTTAGATTACACTGTATATAGATAATAGTATGGTTAAATTATGCTTTATTACCTCTTGTGGCTGAATCCAATCAAATACTATATGAGCCAGTCTTTACTCCTGTTTGTTGGCGCCTTCAATTAAAACCCTGCGTCACCTTATCATTGCAATGAATCACCCATATACGACACAAACATGCCAGTGACCAATTTGTTTGCTGGACATACTTTCAGCAACATCCCGATACATTGCTAATTGCCAGCAAGCATTGCAAATATGGTCGGTAGGAGAGATCTAGAATAAAAAGAATAAAATGATACATTATGGGTAGATAACACTATGCGCCTTCTTTTATTCAGGCAACATGGTGACTTTCGATATGTTATGGGTAAACTAGGTACTTACATCTCTAGGATAAGTCCACATTGGGATATTGTTGACCACGTCTAATCTTCACTCTCATTTTCTAGAGCATGCCGTCTCATGTGCGACAAACTCTGAATGCAATTAATACACTGTAAATTCATCATCGCGACAAATAACAACACACTGCACAAAATAATGTAAATAAGTGTCTTTTCGCAATTGTCACAACAATGATGCCAATAATACCAATTTGGGCTACGGAGGAACGGTTGCCAAACTCAACGTATCACCAGATGAATAAAATAACTTCAAATTCAACAAACACATCATAACATCGCATTTGAAACAAACAGCAATGCGCCAGTATTGACAAATTAATTGTCAATGTCATCAAGACAAATGCCAGTTCAACATTGCCATAATATCAAGTTTGTTAAAATGTTAATTATCATTAATAATCCATGTAGACGTAGATTTAGATTGGATGTAGATTTTATATTTACTTATAAAAATGTTTGAAATGGAAAGGAAAATATTTCATTGATAGATATTAAAATAAATGAGTTTATGAAATAGCGAAATTCAATATGCTCTGATTTCATCTTTACGCATGGCAACTTTGTAAACGTCAATCGCGGTTCGTTTTACGTATAGTGGATTGCTTTTTATCATTATTGAATATCAGTTTTTCTAGGGTTTCCCAAGTTTTAAAAATCTATTAAATATGCTAACATAACGTACTTAGGAGGTTCTATAATGACCCAATTTTTTAATGACAAATCTTTTTTTAGCGAAGCGGTACAAAATCTGCCGTTCTCCTTTATGAGAATTTAAGGTTCCTAATTAAACCTACTTCTAGCAAAAGATGGTAATAAACAAGAACAAAGAAAAGGACCGAAAACTTTAATACATCAAAGTTTTAATAACATTGTTACAACATGTTTTATTACGTTACTTGTAGAACTAAAGTTGATGTCTCGCAAAGTTTGCGGGTTAAAATTTTCATTAACACAACGCTGAACAACTACAAATTGTTACGAGAAGTACTTGACACAGCAATAACTATCCCGCAACCCTTATTATAAACAACAAAATCGCACAAACCAAACGGGTTTTCATTAAAATTGTTTCTTCTAATTTCCTAAGTTTGTCATTCTCGCGGATTTTGGACTGCTATCTAAAGAACATCGGGCCCTGGGGCGCGGAACGCGGGGTGCGGGGTAAGGGGCCCGGCGAGGCAATAAGTGCCCCCTTCTATTTCACCGGCACTTTAACTCGGGTGCACTGATTTGATAACGCCGTTTGTTTCAAGTGCCACTCGCGAATGCCATCATTCTAGGACCGCTTTTTTGAGGAATTGAAACTGCCATTGGCTTTTCGAAATGAAAGCCTATAATTAAGAACGTGGAAGGGTCCATTTTTCTTTCCAACCTTTTTTGAAAAACGTGAGGTAGTTATTTAGGGGAAACGAGAGCAGAAAAATGGCCCATAACAACAATATACACAAGTGTGTGTATAACTTGGCAGGACGTAAATGGTATAAAGAATTAAGTTGTCCTACGAATTACTACTAGGCCTCGCAACAAGATTAATGTTAGTTAGTGTTTAATAAAATTGTTTAATCTTCGGTACCTAGCCCGGGTAATACGACATTCGTTTGGTACCGCTGTCAGCTTTCTAAGCTTCAGACTGGCCTAGACAGTACCTACCCTTGAGGTAGAATATAATATTAAAAGAGACCATACCGACTCAAAGCGTAATTAAAACACGTATTTGTACTCAATATAAATTTATAACTACTCAGCTTAATAACATTGACCTATTAATTTTTACGAACACCCATTGACATTTTCTGGAAACTTCCTAAAAATGAAATTTCATCCAAAATAATAGAAAACAAGATAATTTCAGTGACATCAAAGTAAAGTTCAAATTAGTTCGTAATTTTATTCATCAAACTTCCTTCAAAGGTTTCGAGAATACCTGATAATAATAAAATACATTACTTTTTTATCTTTTACTAAGTTACGATAAGAGATTTTGAAGACCTTCGGGAATTATAATGAGTTTATTGAAGGTTAAGCTTCGTTTGATGCGGTCGGTATCCGCATAGCAACCACTAAATGTATCTTCTCTTCTGTACCTTAGAGAATACATAAAATATACGACAACTGGTCAAGAATATTACATCACAAGCGGGTTTCAGAACACATTGGTTGTGACTTCACGTAAAATTTATATTTGGCCAAATCTGTGAAGACTCGATGCGGATCCTCGAAAAAAGGTTAGGAAACGAAAGGTTCAGATTTAGTGTTACTGTGATATCGTGTCGATGATTTAATACATGAATAGAATAAAATACAGAGTTTCGATATCATACGCCTTGTAATCATAACATAGAAGACTAGATGAAACTTCTATTGACTCAGTAATCGAGTTCAATACTCCTTATTTAGCAATATCTCTACCACTGGGTAAGCGAAAGAGTCCTTCCATCAAAAGTTTCCACGAAACAAATAAATAATTTATCTTATCGACCTCTAAGTTATAAAAGCACTTCAAAGTCTCGAGATGGCTTCGAAAACAAGTTTATCTTAAAAAATTTATCTCAGACAGCAAGATATGGCGACGTTTTATAAATGTTTCATCTGAATTAAATTCGTCATTGGTCTTGTCGTTGTTTGAACGATTTCTGAAAGGATGGTTTAGGTTCTAGATCTGTGATATTACAATATGTATGAATGTTGAGGCAGCAAAAGAATTATTTTCTTTAAGTATCCCGGGTTCATACCTATTATCCCACAAAATGTATGAATTTGAAGTTCAGTAGGCATGGGTAGGTATATTTCAACATGAATGACATAAAAAAGCACAATTGAATAGTGTTAAACAGTAATCCATCCTAAATAGAGAGACGACAACAGAATGCACCTCTAGAGGACCGTTACAATATCAGCATTGCCAGCCAATTTTAGAATACGCCGCCATATTAGGTATATCGGGGCAATGATGTTTAACGTTTGGCCAATTACGTTAACGGACATCGAAGCTCCATCGCGAAGGGTTCCCGAACAAATTGAAACGTAACTGCCACAACGCCAGCGGCCGAACTCGCAAGCTCTTCAATTTTATAGCTCTGCATTTTGTTTGAAGATCTCTCCGATTGTATTGCCTGACCTATATTTTTTCTAGTTTCGAATAACAGAACGATGAAATGAAAAATGCCCGATACTTTTAATCAACGACCCGGAAAATGTATGTATTGTTGCCACCGTTATTCTTTTCAATTAAATATTAACGTAACTGTTGCCAGTGGTTTTTAAAATGTAGTTTTATTTACATTGCGTGTTTAACTAGTTAATAATAAATATCTATGCTATTAACAAAATTGCATAGTATTCTATAGTGATTCACAGTAGTATGAAAATTCAGTAGATATTTTTAACAAACAGGAAAAGCAGAGAATCTTTTAATATTTGTCTTTCTATTAAAGTCACTAAGTAACCATTTAGTCGATGTTAAGTTTACTAATCTATACACACATAGGACCATTATGATAGAACCACACAGTAACGGTACCTATATTGCATATTTGATAAGATTCGGGTTGAGAGCTTGCCGTCCTTTCTCGAAAATCGCTGTAATCCTAACACTGGGCTCAGCTAACAGAAATATTTGATAGGACCGATACATTTCTGGCAATGCGATTCGATACGTATATACAGTCTTCGATTTTGGACAACGAACTGTAAATACATACGGTTTCAGAATATGGTGAAAATTATAATTTCAACCACAGAAAAGATACTTCCTGAATAGAGCCAGAGACGTCAACGTCAACCTTCCACACTTTACAACAAATATGTTATGTATACTGTACTTACATGACATTATAATCAACAATCCCAATAATGCAATATTTAATACATGGATTGATTCACATTCTATCGATCACAAAACAATAGTGTGTACACTCACTGAAAAATTATCAATAGATATGCACGTATAGCTATATATATTGTAGCGTGAACCTAATTGTCGGGCCGCGGTCAGTGGCGAGCTCTTCAAAATATCGGCCTATGATCGGCCCATTTTTATATCTCTCGTATATGTGCAACTATCCTGACCCAATTATTCAACCGACCATTCCATTATATTATATATACATGTATAATATATCATCAGGGCAATCAATATGCTCTCCGATACTTTGATCATAACAAGTGAAAAGTTGGTACGTATTGGTACTACTGTCTACCCTTTTTATTTTTTTATACCTCTATACTTAACTGGCGTGAGGAAAATCTGACAAAATGTAACATTTACCATTACCACATAAGAACATAATCTCGACTACATTGAGGACGTTATAAAAGCTTGTTTAAAATATTTACAATGATAATATGACTTACATAAAAGTGAAATAATAAAACACATTTTTATTCCCGGCACTCGTTCGTTTCGTACAAAGTATGTAATGTATGTTTGTACAATAAACTCGTAATTTATACGAGGGTATAAAGTGAATTTTTAAGTAAAATTTAATCTGCTCCGGTCACTAAGTTACCCTACACCTAAATGCTGTAAGTGGGTCGACCCGGATGAGGTTTTCATGGAAATATTTATAAGGTTTAAACACAAAAAGTGGTATTTCAAATACTTTGAGAGTCGTAAGTGTGTGCCCTCTCTATTTCAAAGGTTAAGTGTGGATGTGAGAGCAATAGCTTTGTCATGTAAATATTATAATTATAATTAAAAGGGATAAACCTCGTTTACGGGAAAGTTTTAAAGCCTTCGCCTGCGAATGAAGTTTTAAGCCTTATTGAGTTGGTAATATGTGTACAGAGAATCCTTTTTGAATTTATCTTGCCACGAAACTCGATGGCCTACATCCTGCGTCGGGGCGTGTTTTCATTTCGGATTTACTGGAAGTTGGCGCCAAATCCGAGCAGCTGCGCTATTCCTACAGGATATTTTCTTTTCCTCCTCCGACATGCGATCTTGACGACTGGCTTTTGTGATTTAAAAAGATTTTCGCCGGCAATACCGCTTAGCGTTACTTGGATGTGCGGCACATCGCCTATGAGCAATATTTATTGTATTCTCGCAACATGCCGCGCATAATATCTAAAGGGCTTCGTGTATTGCATCACAGGTGCTGAGCTGAAGTGGAAGAAAAGAAATACGTGACATTACTTGTAATAGTTTGTTTTTGAATAAACCAGTTTTTTTTTTAATTGTAATAAATTATGTTTTAGCCGTAGTTCGTTTTTAAAAATAAAATTTTTAGGATGGGGATGGTGTCCTAAATATATGAGTCTCGGTTCTATATGGTGTCAAAATATATATATATAAATATGTCAGTAAATTAATGGGAGGTAGTAGTCCTGTAAGATCTTTTTTCAGTCTAATTAATTTTCTGATCGTTTTAACTGACTGATACATTAACATAGTTTCCATATGTTAAAACAGGGTTGTCCAAACAATATAGGTATATTGTCGCGAGCGAATTAAATTTCTTAAAAAAGCTGGAGGCTTAGAAAAATATTTTCAGTTGTATAATGTGTCGTGGTGGCCCGGAGTTTTAAGACGCCCGCTTCTCATGCATGAGGGTACGAGTTCGAAACCTACCAAAGGCAAGTACCAATGTGACTCTTTCCGAGTGTACGTACTTTATATGTACGTATATGTACTTTCTTAGATTATCTAGACACCACTGATGAACGGTGAAGGAAAACATCGTGAGGAAACCTGGGCTTATAATTTCTAATTATAAGTTTGTAATCGCCAACCCGCATTGAGCAAGCGTGGTGATTAATGCTCAAACCTTCGCCGTGTGAGAAGAGGCTTTGCTCAGCAGTGAGCATTTATAGGCTGTTGTTGTTGTTGTTGAATAAACCAGATGTGAAATAGTACGTCGTATTAGTATTATAATAACTATCGACATTTTAATTGCTCTAAATGTTTGCTGCGAACGCCGCAGAATTTTTGTCTAAAAATTTTACATTTTTGGACGCTGCCGTCACTAAAATTGCTCTAAACAGGATCTCTACCATAAATTGTTAAACTGTATTTTGCTTTGGTTAAATAACCGTCGTTGCTAAAATGTCCGAAAAATTTCCAATGTACCTATACATTTTATTTTGTAGATTTTATATGTACTATCTATAAATTCTTTATATTTGAGAAACTAAATTTAGTGCTTATTTATTTACGACTTTGAAACGAAATAGAGCTAAGATAAGAACAAGGATTACTGAATATTTAATCCGACGTTGATCTGAATTTAGCCCAAAGACAAGACTTTCGTATGAAAGCTACAAATCTCTGACAAATGAATAAACTAATTGACAGTTAGACTTTAATTCAGTTAACTAAATTTTAGAGTACATTTTATGGAATTAATTAATGAAGCAAATAATTATTTATTATTTTAATATTACAATATATTTGACTGTCTTAGTCTTGTTGTCTCCAAAGTAAAAATAAGTAATTTATTAATCCATGTGGTGGTGCAGCAGTATACCACCCCTACACCTTCCGTGCGTATTGTTAAGAGCCGACTAAGAAACTACACAAACTACACACTTTGACAGACAGTCCAACTCACCAGCCAAGAGATTGAGCTGATGGAGATTATGGCAAATCTTCTTTGTTGACGAAACTCGTTGTCTAACAATGCATAAAAAGTCTTCTTAATCTTGTCAATATAGAAAATAAGATGAAGATTAGAGACAAAGTCTAAATTAGGCCATAATTAAAAAGAATGAGTAGATCATTGAAACGCAACGTAAAAGCCAACAGTATCAAATCCTCTTTGAGAAAGAGGTTTTGATATTTTATTTGTCAATGAGCTCGTATTTAGAAGCAAAACCAAATGAATACACAACAAAAATATGTGTATGCACCTACACTCAACCCCTACCTACCCTTGTCGAGAAAGCAGCTGTAATGTTATATCATGATGATGAAAACCAAACTTTTTCATCCTTTACACAGTCAACCACATTTCAATGTCACACAAGCGTCCCGAAATTGAATCTTATTGCTTCGAGATAAAGACGTAGTCAACAACAGATTACGGCTCAAATGGACCACAGCCGTACATGAGCGATCTCATAAAGTTTTTCAAGTGTCCATTCAGTGGAAACAATCATCTTTACCATCAAAACTCCACGTTTATTATCAAAACAATATTACTTTTCCTTTTATAAACTGCAAAAGTTTCAGTATTGTATTTCAACCATAAGCTAGAGGTATTAAGGTTTAATATCGCTTGTGAATGCTAAATTAGGCGCCAATTTTCTGTCTTAGTACTGATCGTGACAGAAAATCATTAGGGAAAATGCTACATTTGCAAACTTCCTTGTAAATTGGAACTTTTTGAAACTGAGAAAAGCTCTGGATTCGATTTCGGAGACGAAATAAACATTTCGTTCTAGTGGTTAGTAGCTGAGATTTCAGCTGTCAGCGTATCCTCAGCTCTTTATTATCTTTCTGACTAACTCTGCTTGGACCTTCATAGAATTGAGGTGAAGCTATAACTATACTCATTGTTTTTCTTGACTCCTTTGAAGAAAAATCCGGTTTCAGAATGCATTGGTTCAACATTTCAATTAAGATTTTCGCAATTTCTCACTTTTCCGCACTGATTATGTCAGTGTATGCCTAAAACCGTATTTCTATATTGTAGGCTTCGCTGTAAATCTTCGCAGCGCCTTCTGACAGTATCTTGAATAAAAATCTTGTATCATGATTACATTTGCGTATTGGGTTTTTGGAGCAACCGTACGTCCCAACTGGCTTTACCATAACGTAAAATATTCGTATAGTGAAACATAATAAAGTGATCATTCATACAAACATTCAGTTTTTTGTGATGATGATTTATTAGTATGATACTATTTACTTCTTATCTTTCTTCTTATTTAAATTAAAGATCTAATAAAGCATTTTCTACAGTACCAAGTGTCACGATAAACAAGGCCTTATAATGAAGTACTAGATGTATTCATCTACAAGGAAAAACCGTAAACAGCATTAGTAATATCTTCATTCAAGCCGACGTCAAGGAAATATCAAGAGCACGGGTAATCATAACAGAAATGTTAATGAAAAATATTTGAAATGTTAATGTAAACTCACCCTTATAAATAAACTCGTACATCGTCGTGTAGACAGCAGTCAGAATCCACAATACAAGAATCCACAGGAATCAAATACTTTAACTACACTAAGACATTTCACATTCTACATTGAAAATCTCACGTTATGTTTACGATATTTCTTGATCGTATTTACATTGACCGCGTAAATAGTAAGACGCGTGGAGCAGACGTGGGCGGCGTATGCGGCGCGATCTCACGCGTGGGATAGTGGACAGTGTTGTTGAGACGTTCGTATTGTGTCGCGGTGTAATGAAGGCAGGTGCGATGACGCGAGGGTGTCGCGGCGACGTGGCGCGGCGGAGGCGGCGCGGGTGCGACTGACTGCGACCAGCCGGGGCGGGGGAGCACGCGATCAGACTGCGCGCCGCCCGCCCACTCTGAGACGCCGATACAAAATTAATACTTGTTTTCCTAAAAGCGATTTCGATTTGTCGACCCCCGAATTGGGAAAGTTAGACGGATCTTGTTAGCGATAAAGGGTTCGCTAATCAACACCACGTTTTCACATCAATGTTCCTCACTTTAATAGAGTCGTTAAAACAACTCGCGAATTTGACTTCCGGTTAACAAGTTTTGATGTGGTTTTGAATATGAAAAAGTTCGTTACCAACTTCCCCCAAGCCGAGATACCTCAATTACGTGTACAAACGAGGTTCCATAATTATTGAACATGTGTTAGGCAGAGTACGTCGTCACGTACCGTTGAATATAAAGGTGCCTTATACTGGAGACGAGTTTCCTTCCAATTCAGGGGGAAACAAATGTGTTATGTTTTACTTATTTATGTTAACACACTTACAGGCAAGACTAAAATAACATTTTATATACGAAACACAAAACTGAGCTTCAATCTAAGCATCGGAAAATATTTTAAATTTAAACATTTCTAAGCTGAAAAGAGGATTATAGGGTAGGTAAGGGTACGGTTGAACTGTTGTGTGACGGTGGAGTCCCGGGCAGAGTTCAGAGAAGACAAATATTGTGACAAAAGCCTAACATACACGGTGAAGTTTTGAAGGCGGACAGTGTAGTGCAAACACACCGAAAGGGATTCGTCCCTGACGCGCGGAGAGGAGCATGTAGCGTGTTGCAAGCCCACCGGTCACCCGTTATTTTGTCTCTAACTTTGTCCACCATAGTTTTGACGCATAGAGCTTGTTCTGTTTTGTAAAAGATGCGATAATAACATGTCTGGAACATGCTCGAGTTATGTTGACGTAAAAGCTATTTAAATTAGGTTCGCCACAAATGCGTGTTTTGCAGGGCCAGTGTATTGTTATTGTTAATGGGTTTGAAAGGCTTGTGGCCTCATGCATACCTCATATATCGATCTGTGCACAACATTAACCAAATTTTAGCGGTTTTAGAACTTACTTTGATCTTCTCTGCACGTAATGGCTTGATTAATTAGGCACTATGTAATACGAAAATTGCACGTGTACATAAAACTTTAATCAAGATGTGTGATATGTTTTTGTGTAAATACGAGCAGTGTTTAATTCAAGAAAGTTGAACAGCTGCTCATGCTCATGAATTACTTAACGTTTTTTTTAGGATAAGTCTGGAAATAATCTAATCAATCGGCGTCGCCCATGAACACCCGAAACACCAGAGGCATTACAAGTGCGTTACCGGCCTTTTGGAGAATAAAAATTTGAGGATTGTTGGGGATTCAGAGATTGGGGAAATCGGGGAAGGGGGGGAGGGGGATTGGGTCTCCGGCAACCTCACTCACACGACGTGATACAACGCAAGCGTTATTTCAAGTCTTCTGTGAGGCCAAAGTATTCTGTGAGGCCGTGGTATCACGGTGGTATCATTCTGTGGTATCACGCAGGTCGGCCTTGCACGAATGTGCAAAAGCATGACTCTATCACACTTTAAACATTAATGTCCTGACATTATAAATGCATAAGAAGTTTCTTTCTTCATTATTAACTGAACAAATTTTATGAATTTCCAACACAACCCTAAGCTACTTTTGCAAAAATAACTCGGTATTCTCGATAAAATACAGAAAGAGTTGGTACTCAAATTTCACAAGGATCAATAGCAAATAAGGCGATAGCAACACGACGCCGGCGGCGTATTGCGAAGCCTCTTTTTCTTAAATGGTGCAAATGTTCCCATAATTCTTTTTCTATTATGGAAAAGGAAAAACGTGTTACCTATCCGTTTTAAATTACTGTTACGTGTTAAAAAGATACCCTTGTTCTGTTTTTTCCGACACTCTATATTTGTTAAAAGAATAAAAAATCGAATATTGACACGGTTGCTGAATTAATTACGGTAAACATGTGTTATGAAATTAATCGACTACGACATTTCCTCGTGGGTACTAAAGAAATTAGTAATAATAAAGAGTATTTTCTTATTTTGATTGTTTCCCTAATTGATAGGTCACAATTGCGACTCTTAAGAGTTTGGTTACAAGGTTCAACAACATTTTTTTTCCATCGAAAATAGATTTCATTAGGAACAATTTGCCTTTTATTAGTTGGACGTAAATTCAAACGGTTTCTGTGCAACATAATGAGGAGTAGCCATGCTTCAACAATTAAATATCGGACGGTAACTGTGCGAAATGTTCTGGGCACAAACATTTTCCATTTGACCAGCTGCTTCGTCCAAGAATTGGACCCATTCGGTTCAATGCATATAATGTATTTATCGATACGTACAAACATATAGGTCCTTGTGTAGGTTTTGGAATAAAATTACTCGCACATTTTAAGTATACCTATTTAGATTTATAATGGTTTTTCTCTTCCCCATTCTTTTGATAGTATAAAATTATGATGGCATTTAATTTTAGGTTTTTTTTTGAGCAGAAGCAACAACTGAAGGATGAAGAATAGTACATGAACGTAGGTGTAGTCGCGGGTTAAACTAAACTTACTTCATTTATTGTTGTGTTCTCCACTGAATACCTTATGTATTACAACTTAAATATTTTTTTTATATTCAATATTAATTCTCCACGGACTCTTGGTCCGCGCCATTGCCAAACATTTTTTTACAATATATTTATAAAATATATATTTTACACACTAACTACTTAAATGTTATAAGCTTTATAAATATTACACTATTTGCTCGAAACGAGTCAAAGGTCACAATCAGCTACGTGTTTAGTAAAACAACATGACACCATCTTCTTGGAACTTAACACGTTGCAAACATTATGCTTGATATTCTCTAACAAAACAATAGTTTGACCTTGACATTATATATATTATTACCTACCATTGTAAACTTAACTATATTAATTAGGGAACAAGTTACTAAGTTCGTCCATTCCAGATGTAATATGAAGGTTCTAAACCTGGCTCTAAATCTCTTCAGCAGCCTAAAAGCAGCCAAAAAATATAACGTGGCTAAATAGTTTTCAGTTGAAGTTAGTTCATATTATGCCTGACTTTTACCTTACCTTCTAAAGATTCATCATCTTCAACAACAATGAGCCACCATGGATCATACATTGAAAATAGCCATCAAGAAGATTTAACAGTAAATATACTGAATACATACACTATATATTGTATTTTTTTTAAGGGGTGAAAATTATCGAATGTTTGCTCCCGCCTGGGTGAGGCGGGAGAGAGTGTCAGACTCTTACTGACTAAAAACCACCCCGTTCCTTCTCCTGCACGTCGAGCCGAAGCCCCGGTTACCCGTTAGGTTCTCCGCAACACTATATATTGTAGAGGTATATATGATTGCTATGTACTGTACATATCAATATGGGACTCATAACATAAACAGTGAAATGTCGGTGTCACATTGCACAGTGGCATTAAATGCACCTCTGCCTACTCCTTCGGGGATAAAATACGTGATATTATGTTATGTATGAGAGCTCATTATTATATAGAAACCAACAAAATTTTCGTGGAAATAATCTAACTCTCCGTCCTTACTGGAGCTCAAAGAAAGTATAACTTCGAATTTAAAAGTATTACTATTCCACTTTCTTTGTAAAAAGTAAAAAACTAAGTTAGAGAATGGTATAATTGTGGGACCTACCGACCTAAGAAACTTTCTTTGAATGAATTACGCTGAACAAAGTACAAGGTTTTCAGTTCAAACTCTTTGATTTATTTCATTCAGCTTTTCATGAACTGGCCCATTGAGGTGATGTCGCCACCATATAAGTCCCTAGTGAACTAGAAGGGCTTTATTAATTCATTTAAATAAGCCGTATATTTGAATTGAAGGTAATATTAGTAGAAAAACAAATTTCAGTTTTATCTGTCGCGTTAGTTTAGGTTAGTGCAGAAGTTCGTAGCCCGTAGCAGCTACGGCTACGATTTTTCAAACGCTCGGTATCGTAGCAGCTACGAAATTTAATCGCAGTCTTTAAAGAGCTATATTTAAGAATGAAACAATGACCTTATTTAGAACTTATAAATAACATAAGTGACGTTTGATATCCTCTTAAACTTAACTATTTACTTAGCAAATATTGTTCACACTGATTCCGTTGTCTTCTTTAGCAGAGGAAATAAAATATTGTATTAGTGTATTATAACTTCATTGTTTACTTAATATATCTAGTAACTTGATACGCATATAACGTATGAGAAGAAACCAGAAGAATGTTTTTATAAAATGAGGCTCAATATCCACAAAATATTGCTACATCTGATTGGAAGTAGTAATTTTAACAAGACCTCACAGTTTCTTTAACAGTAAACTCCTATTTAATTATATTCGGTAATTTATTCTGCTAACAAGTTCCCAACCGAACCCAATATAATAAATTCCGTCCGAAGTAATGTCAGTACATCTGTCGGTATTGAAAATGAGGTGTACGAAGCTGGGCATTTCATCAAACAGTCCAGTTGACCCCGTTCGCCCGACCGAAGCCGCGCCGCGATATAATGTGGTCACAGCTGGCGTCCTCCTCCCGCATACAATTGGATTTTTAACTGTGGACCTCATCGGCCAGTAGAATTGTCTTTATTGGGTTAGGGCAATAATAGAACGAAAGGGGTGACTGTGTCACTGAGCCTCAACTATGTACAGTTTTGCAATATAAAATTTATAGACTGAATTCAAACGGACATAGATAGCAGTCGCTATAAAGATATAATTTTAAAATTTAAAATTATCCTTACTTTTATTTTAGATAGAATCTTAATGAATATGAAACTGTACTTGTATCTGTGACTACAACTGATGAGCCAGCACAAAACATAGGAATACAAGCAAGTTTCGCTTATACGCGTTGTGTAATAGAAAACGTAAACAATAGTATGTGCGGTCCTTTCGATGTGCGAGCGAGCGGAAGGCTAACCCAATCGGTCCGCGTCAGCTCAATATGACGGCAGCAATAATGCGGTCGTGCCGCCTTCCTACACGATTAAATTTTCAACATTTCCTCACGCAACATCATAAAAAACCCACAAGCCTTGAACGCGCATCGTACCTAATTTTTTTTTAATCCCAAACATTTTAGCCATTTATCAGACGACCCACATATCATACGGACTCATATCGTTTACATTAAGAGACACCGCCGCTTTTGTTGGCAAAGCTGATACAATTGAAACAAATGCATGTTCCACCGACCTACTTGACAATTTGTACCTATAAATTTAACCCGTTGAGTGGGTGAATGTAGTAAATCTATTGTCTTCTCACGTCACCTAGTAAGCAAATTAAATGAGTTGCTAAAATTTCACAGAAGCTGCGTAATTTCGTTTAAAATGGAAACTGAATAGTTTGCTTTGGAGAATTCGCAATCGTTTTGTGTCTGTGTTAAAATTTAGGACCATATTAATGTTGTACCTATCCTTACCTCCTTCTCTTTTAGACGTTTAAGTCAAACTGACATGTGAGTAAGGTTCTGAAATTAAGTTGAAGTGTACTCGTGTGGGATATGAAGCGTCGGTCGAGACGAGGTGCCGAAGCCGCGATGGCGCGATGCGTCACGAGTACAATTGGCAGGACATTAGCATAACGAGGCGGTCCCGGCCCGCTCCTAATGAATGGTCTTGCAATTGAAACAATAGTGGATTAGCGCCAACTCCCTTATCTGCTTATGTAAATCAGGGCTGTGGCCGGATCGCTTTGCTACAGCTGATTCTCGGAGAAGCTGGATTGTAAGTCGATGTTTAACAATGTTTGTTTGATTAGGAATAGTTAAGCTTAGAAATAAATTGCTTTTTTATCAGCTGCCATTCTCTCTGCTAACTAGAATTCATCTAGAAATTATATAAAATTTAGTTAAAAAGTACAAGTATTATATATGTAGTTATCAAGAAATTTTAATTTAAGTTTAATTAAATATCCGATTCTAATGATTTCACGTGATAATGAATATTCTAAGAAAAAAATTTTATAGCTAAATACTTTGTCGTACAGATGGCCTATGAAACTAATCACGTCTGGTATACTCACCCAATCATCCAGCCAATGTCCCGAGACTATTAAAAAGCTATATTACCTCCATAAAATTGTGTTTCCATATTCCCAGCATGTGAGCGGTTTAGTACGTGTTTGCATGTGTCTGGTCTCGTATTAGTATGTAAGCGTGTTAACGATTGTACGCACGTATCAGGTAACAGCACATCACCCTGTATCACAGTATCACCGTATGATATGTTACATCCGAAACTTTCACAAGGTCACACGCAAATGGGAAAATTTTTGGAACAAAGGCATAACAAATTGTAATGTCTATAATTTGACACAGGATTGTAGCACTTGTTATTTAGAGTGTAAATATTATTGTACTTGAAGTATATTGCAAGTGAATAAAATTATACAAAAAATGGGCTTGTTATTTTTTATATTCAGCTCGTATATGCAACGTTAATGTAACTAAGCACATAGGATTTGGTAATTTATAAACCAAATGACATGGTGCCATGGTGCCTTTATAAGAAAGTCTCAATCAAGAGTTCATGTTTAAAATAACTTGATAGAAATTTATCCAATGTGTAAACATGAATAACAAGGTCTACGGGTACTATCATAAAACAATAGTATCCTACAACATAATTTTTGCTGTAATAACTCAACGCACCCAACTAGAATTAAAGGTAATGAACCTACAACGACACTACAACCATAATAAGTATACGTAAACATCCAAAAAGCAGTTCATTATCTACGTGATCTGGACCGTCAAACAAATTTTAATATCAGAACAACACGAAACACGAGGGCCGTAACAATTCACAAAACGTTCGCTTGTTAGTTATTTCCGGCTTCGCTAATTTACTGCGTCGCTTTCGACAACGAAGCCAAGCCGTAAGCTTTAAAACGGTGTCATTAAAACATAGGAGCGTCTTTCTCGTTTGTTTATGGTAATCGAGTGGGCAAGTTGCGAAGCTTTGATTCCGAAGCTGACCCGTGCCCGACACGCCCCAGTTTACTTTACCACATTAACGATGCGACCTTTCACAAAATTCGACGGTTCCTTAGTTTTAACGAACTTTAGTTTTGCCTTTCAAAGCAACCTTAGTACACACTACGTCCCAATTTTCAACCTCCAGGAAAATTGCCTGCACCTCAAAGCTGCACCGACGTAGTTATCGGATCACTTGATCGTTAATATAGAGCCAACGCTTTTCTTTAGCTTTTTGGCCCTAAATATTTTTGGCTTTAAACGGTGTGACGGCAGCCAAGCTAACGTTACTGAAATAAGGAAATGTTTATACAAAATGAAATGAAGAAGTTGAAGCGGAAATTCAGAGCGATGTGTATTAAAATAAAACAATTCTTGAGCCTGCAATAATGCTAACAATGATTAAGACTGCGCTGGCACCACCTCCTCCGCTGTACAGTTTGAACCCTCTCCAAGTTTTAAACGAATTTCATTGCGCGAAATAAAAGCATACGGCCGTCGGAGCAACTGAGAATGCTATATTTCTGACGTCACGCCACTCGATAATGCCTCGAGTATTTTACTATTTCTGTAACATTTTTCTGTTGGGAATGTTCACGCCAAAATTTATGACAGCTGTCAAGTGTCCGAAAGTAATCCATTAGTCCATTAACTTCGAACACAACAGAATAATTCAAACATGGCAATATCAGCAGTTGATAGCAGTTAAGGCCATAGGTAGGCAAAGTATGAAGTTTTCCAATTTATCGTTGATCTCAAGTTTCCAGTGGCAGGTCAATCCCCAATGGATACTTATAGGAAACGTTATTCGCTATGTAATATACATCTGATCAAAGGGGAGGATCGCCCGTTGTACCCGTAGGCGTAAATCTTGCCTTTACGGCCTCACCTGTCGATGGAATAATTTACTGCCGGCTTAAAACTTCCTCCCAAAAGGAAATCCCAAACACTTCTCAAGAAATAACTGAATAAGAAATTGTCGATTGTACGCACGCCGCGCTGCCGCGGTGCTCTGCCCCGCCCCTGCTTGACAGCGAGGAAATTCAAACTTAAACCTCCTCTAATAGAATAAATAAAATTCCAAACACTTTCCCGCGATAACAGATTTAACGTGAAGATTTATGTAAAAATGTACTAGTTGATTTATCCCTAAAATCACACGCCTAGACACTGAAAACACAATCTGCCCAAACCAAAATTGACAGCGAGTAACACGCTGTATAAGTAGGAGTAGTAACACGGAGACTAAATATGAGAGATGCGGTTATATTTTATGTTGTAGCTGTGAGGTGGACCGTTGGCATCCCGATATCGATGGATATAAGCAATTTGCAAGTAAAATGCGAATGTCGGATGCACGGGTGGCAGCGGCGTCGAACATCTATTTTTTATTATTTTCATAGAATTCATGCATGAATATTGCACAAGTACATTTTTAAATAACACCTATATGAAGTGTTGTGTAAAGATATTCTGATATGAGTAGTTGTAGTTCAGTTGTAGATGTGTATGTGTTCGATAAAGGAGTTAACAATTTGGCAAATTGTTTAATAAACTGTGTTGGCGGGTGTACAGCATAGATAATTCAATGTGAGGGACGTTAGTTACGATCGGGTCTAAGAATGGGTGGTGTTCAGTTTAGTAGATTATCTTGGCTGGAGGCTGGCCGCGTGCACGAGTATGTATAGGCACCAGTCCAACTGGCACACCACACGAAGCTGGCGAACAATCCATTAGTATGTCGGATTTGCTACCGCCGAGATTTATATCCCAAGTTACAGACTACACTTAAACTTTTTTGTTCGACTAATGTTTAGACTTTTAGCTATTAGTTATTTTCGCTAGATATATTGTATGCCTAAAAACCTGCTAGCGGAGTTTTGAATTGCCTAGTTATCGATGTGAGAGAAACTTTTATTACCAGTTTTCATTTTTCATTCCGTAGAATCACTAAAAAAGTTTTTGACTCTCTAGATATTTTTTAACTTAGTAATAATATCCATAATCTTTGATACTGTTGAATAACATCGCGTAATCACGTGAAAACCCGCCAAATTCGTTCTTGTAAAAAGTTGTAATAACAACTTATTAAAATTTCTGAGAATTCCCATAACAATTAACCTTTAGTTTTACTCAGAGGAGCGCTCTATAAAATAAATGTTAAAAAAAAAGTATTTCAGATGTTTGTTTTTCACAGATTTCTTGTTTATTATCGTCAAGTAAATTTTAAAATAAAATAAAAATATATTTTAATTAAAGGAATTTATATTGTTATCTTTCAAAATCATTCATTCAAAATAATCATTCTAACGAATCGTTTACTTAAAAGCAAAGGCTGAAAAATTTTTTTTTAGTAATTTTTATGTTTTCTATCTTAGTCAGATAACTGTTTGGCGAGGAACTTGACTAGTTTCAAGCCATGCTAGAGTTTCACATTCATGAGCAGAGTTCCTCGTCAATCAGATACATCAGTAAGCCGAAAACATAATAATAAATAAAGTAAAATTATCGATAATAAATAGGTAATCTCAAAAATATACATGTTGAAACAGTTAATCATAATATGCCTTAATACATAACATTATGAAGCTACACGCGCCATATTATTAAACGGAAACTTTTTTCAATAGCCGTCATAAAAATGTAAATGGTAGAACCAACAGTTTGGTAGTGTGAGGGCAAGATATTCATAACAATAGTGCGCGCGGGCCGCTTGGCACGCGAGCCCGGCGGGCGGCGCGGCGCTGCCTCGCATGTGCAAACACATTCCTACTTATAACACGTCCACTGTGAGATAATGTAATTATTTCCCGTGTCTGCCCCCACTCGACGATTATCCCGCATTTTTACCGTACTAATTAACATTCGCGGTTCAGTTTACCAAAGCTTATCGCGAAATTTCGTTCCACGCGTTTTGACGCGGAATTAATTTGGTCAAACAGATTTAGATTACAGCCATGTTTAACATACAATTTGATACCGCGACTCGATGCTGATGTGTATTGCTGGTAAATTGCTCTTTGTTGATACCAAACTCTGTATACATGAAAGGGTGGAAGGTATAAAATGTCACAGTCGCTAATTATAAATATACAATTCACAGAACAAAATTAAATGTAAAACAGTAACTAAGATTTTATTGATGTACAAAATACGTAGCTACATATAAAACACATAAATTGAAAGTATATCTTTTATTATACCTAATATTGAAAATAATAAACTTAATTATCACAAGTGTGTTTCACCGAAATGAAGATTGCATCCTTGAACAACAGACGTCTGTCCTAATGAGGACCAATCGATACAACATCGTACTAGCCGCTGTTGTCGACTTTGCAAGCCAAACTTTGTTATTTTATGCAGCTCATTAAAAGAGTATTAATATACCAAAAAATTAACACAACATTAATGCTTCCTTACTTATAATTAATTCTCAAAATTAATATATTCAATGTTGACGAGCGTGGACCCAAAACAACATAACCAACAGCAAATCAACTATGCAGATACGAGTACCATAAACAAATAAGAACAAGAACAAGGGTGAATCTGTACAAGACATCTGGCACACTTTAATTTGTTTTGTACCATTGTTATGCGAAATTAATATTCCAATTTATTCCATTTCTGTATCGAGGAGTGCAAATCAATATTTGGTGGCAGACGTGTTTCTCTGAACTCCATCTTAAAAGCGTTTACTGGCGGGGTTTTTCATACAAACATTTAAGTTGGAATCTACTAAGACAATTTTAATGGAAATTGACACTCATAATATACATTACATCAAGGTCTAAATTGAATAGAACCTTTTCTAAATTTCATTTTAGCAAGCTGCTAAATTGTCACTCTCATTCTCCGTCTCTCTTGGTTTCTAACTTTAAAATGACAGTTAGAGACAATTTTAAATTATTATACAAACTTAAAATAGTAATAACTAGTAATTTAAACTGTCAAACACCGAGCGGTCACCGGTGACCGCGACCTATTGTTCTTTAATTGTGTCTATAAAACCGGTACTCGACGAGTTAAAGGATATGTATACGAAAATGCGTTTAACTGGCTTTTTAGACCTTGATAATGCATATGGGTACCAAGTTTCATTACAACCGATTTAGATTTCCATGAAAATGGACTTCAAATTTCGTATGAAAACCCTCGCTGTGTTAACGCTCTTAAGCACCCAAGCAGATGGGTGACGAAGATAATTGGAACGTTACGCCCCAGTAATTAGGTGGCATTCTATGACGATTTATTTATTTCACCTATTAATGTTAAGCGGTGAATGTGTTTGATTTTGATGCCCTCTAAAGTGTTCAATAGCTGCGTAATTAGCTCGATGGCGTTCTGATTAGCTTTTGTTTTGAGTTTCGTCGGTTCCAATTATTTAGCAAATATTTTTAGTTCATGATCGAAACTGTCCATTGCTATACATTGAGCTTTCTCGACATAAGAGGGGTTTTCTATAATATTCAGTATTTACACAATTTCTTCTTACGGGACGTACGGGATGCATGAGTTTCTGAACTAAGAGATACTAAAAATTTAAGTATTCCTTCTACACATTTCTAATCTCATATTAACATTGTGTTTTGTTGTATTTTCAGTTATTACATTCACTAGAGGTACACGAAGTAAAAACTCCTTTCATCTCTATAAACATTCTCAAAATAACTTGTAAACTCACTTACGAAAACATGTATATTAATAAACAAAACGGACTACAAAACTCTGGACATTTTACTACCGCTTCTTGACTACACTAGCATTAGTAAAATTAACGAATAAACTTAACAACAAACAAACAGACAGATAAATAATAAAGTTGTGAAGGGTGTAGACCAAGTTTAAAGCATGTCAGCATAACTCAACACTGTTTATTTATTACACGCAGCACTCACGTTTTAAAAAATAACAAATTACATGAAAGAAGTAGGTTTGCGTGCTATCCTCGATTTCAACGTAGGTAACCTTATCAAAATGTGTATGCCGTTTTAATTTTTATATCAGAATACATGTGTTCGTATGTTTGATTTAATAAAATATGTGTAGTTTGAACAAAAGCGCGATGGCCTCGTAAATTTTCAAACATATCACGCATACGTTTTAATATTTATGTGAATGGAAATAATACGAGTGCTCGTACTGAATTCTTATATCTTTATGTGGAAAAGACAACGAAAAAATCACAGCTTTTAGTCTAGTTTATCGCCAATGTGACTTTTGTGTGCACTTACATAAAAGACATTAGCACCGTATTGTGAGACAGACGGGATCACACGTAATAAACAAATCTATTTATGTTCACATTTTGTGAGAAAACCTCAATTCAAGTTCAAACACACTCATATAAAAATACAGCAACTTCACACGTGCCGTTTATAAGATTACAAAGAACAAGGTTGGACATTTATTCCACCTAAAACATGTACAATACTTCCTCATTTTAATATTCAATGAGGTTTCTTACTGCGACACTGGTGTGCAAGATAAAAGAAGTCACTAGCGACCTCTGCCGACATTCTTGAGAAGATAGTTAATTAAATAAATGGTCTGAGACGATGCCCCTCATCATTCTCTCCTGCGTCCTACATAAGGTTGTATTGTTGTGTAACTTCGAAGCTTTATTGGGTTTTTACACCACCTTTGTATTTATTTGTTGTGAAGAAAAGCTGATAAATTAGGGGAGTAGGTGGGTGACACATGAAGTGTAAACGTGAAGGACAGTGAACATTGCGAATGCGGGTTTCTGTGAGACACAATGATTTCATATAATTTTGCGTTATAAATGCCATTATGAAATACGTTTATGTGCTAAGAAAATCAAACAAAACCGTCCTAATTGTAAGAGTAGATATCAGTTTAGACTAGACTCTACTATGGCCTTCAAATCAAATTTTAATCGTAAGCCAAATAGGTCAGAATATTGATTGTTTTATAGAGTCTAAGATTGAGAGGTAGTAATAAAAAATAGGGAAAATAATGTGGAGCAAATTTAAAAAAACCCATGGTAATTTAATTTACAGAATAATATGAATAAAAAAATATATTGTAAAAACACATTTTAAATTAATTCAACAATAAAGGAAGCTATTCGCTTTGAAAAGTCTAATTTATCCCAGTACGAAGGACCTCCGTCGTAACCTTATTCTGGAAGTTAATTACTACAAACTTGTTGTACCTATCGTATTTCTATAGATTCACAGTAGAGTCAAGTTCTTGCGATTAGTATTTCCTAGTTGTACGAACACTTCTCTAGAAGCAATTAGTTTTAAACAGTTCTACAAAATACTACTTACTTTAGATGTATACCTACTTACATTATATGTACAAATACAAACAATTACAAATGTGAAACTATGTGGAGATATTTGTATTATAACTATCGTATGACATACTAAATTAATTATTATGTTTTTAAATTAATTCTTAAACCATTTTCAAATAAGTGGTAAAATTATCAAAATAATGTTAATAGTTTTGTATATTGTAACATAATCAAAATATTGGACTGTACTGGACCTACTTATAAAATCATTACTTACTTCAATTAAGTATGCAATTAGATTTTGCAACTCGGAAATTATATAAAATTAAAAGACTTGTCATTTAACGGCAGGAAGTGTTCATGGTTGAATGTGTTTGCGTAATTAACCAATTATACAGATAGTCATATTAGTATTGAATTGAATAGAGATCATCCTTGAGATAAAAATCTGTGGAACCTATTTAAAATATCGATGAACGTTTGGATTTGGCTCAAGAACAAACGATTACAGGGTGCCTGATAAAGATTATAAAAGAGAAACCAATAGGTAATAAGAATCACAAGAAACAAGCAGCCTTTCTAGTTTTTCATTCTTGAAAAACGATATTCTTTGAATCCCATATGCACGTTTCCTTTCATCACAGACAGGAAACCCTCAATTGCCGGTACGATGAGACATAAACTGCGTACTCGATATCCGCAGCGGAACCTAGACTGTAACGCGATGGTAGAAAAACAAAACAAAATTACATAGTTTTTGAACGACAAAAATCGTCCCTATGTCACTGATTGTGATTTAATTACTACTGTTATAGGTTATGAACCTAAATCTGATTAAACTCTAGTTTTTATGTTAACGTATTGCTACTTCATCAATCACTAATACGAATCAAAATAAGAATTGTTTAGAAACTCAGAAATGAAACCAAGTTAGCCTCATAGTACTCTACAATCTCATTCGCTCTAAAAGTTACGCTAGAGGACAACATAAACTGAATAAAGCTATAAACTTCATTAAAAATATTATGTACGATATTTAATATAACAACGCACGCACTCGTAATTACAATAATTAAATGATATAAAACACGGGCATCGTTAATAACTCACTATCTACGTTTCTCTATAAATTGAGGGAACTCCCAACGGGCGCCCATTTACCAGAGAAAAATGGCTTCGCAATAAAACACGATAGAATGACTCATTATTTTTCCTGATTATCCACTACGATTACACAGTGATGGAATTGATAAGATTTTGATAATACATTTAGAAAAAAACATTTTCGTGTTTGTTTTAAAAGCAAAAACAAAATACTTAGTGATTTTTCAGAATTAAATTAAAATTTTACAAATTTCCAAGAATTAATAATAATTTGCTACCTAAATCATGAAACAAAAATTAGATATTCCACAATTGCAATTACGTTCTATAAAATTAATCACAAACGCACTATATTTCTCGATGTAAATTGACACAAAAGAAAACAAACTAAAAGGATAAAACACGTTTATATATTTACCAATAAAAGCTTTGATCACACCGCAAAGGACAATGGCAAAAGAAAACCGAACTATACAATATACAAACGCTTAGGTACATTCGTTTAGGAAGTCCCTTTATGAAATCGGAACTCCGGAAATGTCAATTCAAGGCCGAATCCCAAACGGAGATGAATAAATGTGAGACGAATGATAAGAAAATACGGTCGGCTCGTAATTCCTTCCTTATTTATTAAATTAAATTAGTGGCTATTTGTTTATTTGGGTATGTTTGTACAATCATTCTATTAGATGAAAATAAGCATGTGTATTCGTATTATTACTAATTATTTGTTATAATTGGTTAGATACAAGATGGAATGAAACAACGAGCACAATAATTATTATTTGTAACTATAACCACACGTTTCAAGTCTATCAGGTGCAGAAAACTTATTACCCTTAGTACCAGTCTAGGAATCAAGCCCAAACCTAGTTCAGAAGATGCAGTACTAAACCAAAAGGACACTAAAAGCCAAAAAAGCCAGTAAGGTTATCACAGACATACAGGGCTAAGTCGAAACGACATTGCATACACACCGCAATCACGCCAGCCCGTTTCGTGTCACGTGCACATGACAGCCAACAAGCGAATAGAAAATAATTCAAATAGGTATAGCTCCGAATAGAACGACAGCTAAAACAATGGAAAAATAACTAACAAATGAAAAATAAATATAAAAGTGAATGTGTATAAAATATTTTGAAAGGTTTCAATTGCTAGTCATATTGAATGTTGAACCGTTACAAGTTACTAGTGTAACACAATATTGTCATTTTAATCTTCGCGTATTTGAATAAACTGTAGATACACCTATTTTTAGTTATTAATATTTTTTATTTCTCTGTGAACCTCTAGGTAAAAGAAAATATAGGAGAAACGATTACCATTTCTTAATCCAGAAGGATTTCCTCAAGGATCAACCCTAGGACCCATAAATTTTCATCAATTTGCACTTGCTATTATGGCTTGAAAATCAAGTAAGTTATTAATTTCCATAGCAATTCTTTTGGACAGCAAATGCATCGTTTTAAACAGTAAAGGTGTAAGTTTGCGGTCTGAGCTGCGGTTTTTCGTACCATGCACAATTACGCCCAACATCGCTCGATGCAATTTTCACCAATCCACTCTATAAAATATAACACTAGCTATTAAAGTTCACCTATTTATACTCTTACATAACACAAAATGTAGGTTTATAGGTAATTCCAATATTATAGCTGTCATTCAAATAGTATTCAAGATAAAAGTATTATTTTAAATTGCTTCATTACGAGTGACTAAAAAGGAGACTAGATGAAAATGAGACGTCCGCAAAATCGAAACGTCGGTAGTAAACGTAAAATTCTTAATTAAAATTAATATCATCGAATCAGAGCACTTGATAATGAATTTAAATATGGGTGAGGTGTCGCAAAAATCCTAATAGATATTAATTGAGCTCTTGCAGCAAGAACACTGAATAGATCGGCAATTAGGTGGTATTAATCTTGAGCCTGTTCACGGTAGGGAAAAAGTAATTATAAGAAATGACGATGACGTCTCGCGGACAACTCTGGAAATACGGGTCCGAATTCGGTGTTACAATCAAAGTGTGACGCAATAGTAAGCAATTCTGTTCCTTATTTTTGTGGGTTGAAGGAAACTATTTCCATGTATTCCGTGTTGTTTTAGGATATGATTATAAGTCTGTCTATGTAAGGCCATTACAGAGTGTGTTGTTAATATAATAATGGTGCTGTATTCAAAGCATTATGCAATAAAACAGATGCTATAAAGATTGAGATACAACTAAATGTATTTTGGTGGGTTCCGAGAGTTGTCTCTGTGTAATCTCGAGGATTTTGCAATGACTGTTATCACAGCTAATCTTAATGAGTTTTGACGTAAAGGTCAAAACCACTCCGACGGGGACGTATCGCTTCGCATCGGTAATTATACCCAAATTTAATTTCCAAAACAAGGTTTTACCAAATATGTTGTAGACATAAAATACGAAATCAGTGTTCGCCATCGTCCTTTGAATAAAATATGCGCTATCAGTGAATATTTTCTCTTTTAATTAATAGCATTCACCTACAACACAGCCGACACTAGCAAGTGCAGTCGAGTCCAGTTACTGGAGAAATTAATGAGTGCAAAGCCTGCAGCTGCACTGAATATACATTAAAATTCCCATCGGTACACGTAATAAGGATGCGAGACGACCAGCCACGTCCGACGGCGTTAAAAGAAATCATAATTAATCGTTCTATTCCCCGCCCGCTCGTCTTAATAGAGAGCTTTCCACCGCTTTCCATGTTTTCTCAGCGACGTAATAAATTAATCTCCATTCGCAGTTTTCCTCTAAGAAAGGCAACAAACAAAACAATGGCCAGGCCACTAACTTTCCAGCTGGTGGTCGCACTTCGGTCCGTGCGTGCGTGAACACAATGTGCTGGTACTGAACAACACAAAGGATATAATAGCATCTGTATGGTGAAGTTATTGCTATTATTTATATTGCTCTCCGTTAAATATAAAGGTGTGTGTATTTTTATTAAAGAAAGATCTGTGTTTTAGGTGGCTGTTAGAAAATGTAGGGTAAGTATTTTTCTTACAATTAGGTATTTAGGTTTTGACTACATTAGTCAGTCCGTAAATGATTTTTTCAATAAATTAATAAAATAGTTAAGATACCTAAAATGTGTCTTTAATTTTAACCAACCAACTACCGACGCAACGACGCGATGGTATTCAAAACAAACGCCTGTCAATAGTTAACTCGCAGTTCGCAAGTTTTCCCTTGCACTCAATTCTATTCACCTAAGTACTCGACATTAAATTGTAAAGGGAGACGGCGAGAGCTCCAAGTACCAACATAAGTAAATTCAACCCTCACCAATTCGTATTAAAGAGTTTATGGCCTCACAAAACAAAATGGGATAACTGGGAAGTACTTAACCTTTCTTTTACTTGGGATTAGTTACAATACTTACGTTTACATGTAAGGTAAGTGGAGTTTCCTTTTATGTTAGTTTCTTGGCCAAGTAAAGGTAGGTATAGGTACTAGTCCATTATACTAACTGACGCTTTTCCTTATGAAAGTTGCATAAGTATTTGCTGCTATAAAAGTAAGAGTGGCTGTGTGTTTATTTTACTGTCAGTTTTATGAGAACCATGTGAGAACTCTCATTTTTACCATTTTAAGCAGACACTCTTTTTGTCTACGTGAGACACAGTAAGAAAAAGGCCAAAACGTTGGTGGATAAAAAATATGTGAATAAAATCAATATGAACAGACAATTTATTTATGAATGTGATCAATAAATACTTAGGTATACGTATTTAAGTATTTATAGTACCTACCCATGTTACTCTTAAAATGATATTAAAAATAAACCTCTCATTTAATATAAATAGAACACAAAATACTGAAACGAGTACGAATGAAATATTCTGTATAATATTACTCTTTCGGTCAAAAGTGACTTTATGAATTTCTCGTTATTATGTTATTTAAACATTGACGTGTATAATATAAACCCATGTGAGTTAAATAGTACATAATTATTTACAGTAAACTTTGTAAATATATATTTATTCGGTTGTATTTGTATTAATATTACCTCTGCTTTTAAATTAACGTTCACTTATGTACATACGTATAAAACAAAATCTATAATATAATATATTTTACTTATTCGCAGAATTCGATGAATAAACATGATACACCGTTTACTTTTTAGCACATGTGATTGAAAGTAAATCGTAGGTACACAGGGCACAATTCAGCTGCTATTATTGTGAGTGTGAATTCGGAATCATAATAATTTCTATACCGCTGTTATTATAAAATTAAAAAGCTTTGTAAGAAAAAAATATCGTTCTCAGTTTTTTTCTTGGAGTAACCTGGTAAACTCACGGATCGGAACGGATCACCTGATGGTAAGCAATCGGCGCCACTCATGGACACCTGAACCACCAGAGGCGTTACAAGTGCGTCACCGGCCTTTTGGGAATAGGAAATATGAGGATTGTGGGGAATTCGAGGATTGGGGAAAAGGGTAATTGGGCCTCCGGTAACCTTACTCAAACGACAAAGCACAGCGCAAGCGTTGTTTCACGTCGCTTTTCTGTGAGGCCGTGGTATCACTCCTATCGAGCCGGCCCATTCGTGCCGAAGCATGGGTCTCCCACACTTAAATAGTTTATATAGACAATTACAATCAAACCAAGATAAATAACGGCAAGCAATCGAAAACAGTATAGAACACACAAAAGCTTACTGATGTAAGGTCTGAAAATATAAATCATAACAAAAAAGAAGTAAGAGGAGCGTCACCTAAATTGGACACCAGCCTGTGAGGATGTAATTAATCAAAGAAAATGTACTGCAAACAAAACTACTGGTGAACACGCAAAAACTTATTTCGTGGCCGAAGTAAAACTAACATGGCGTTATATCGCAAAACTCGTTTTTCGACCTGCGAAAACATTCGCACTCTTATATTCCAAAAAGAAGCATCCCTCTGACTTGCTCTTTGAAACTACCTGAAGCGTAGTCGTGAGGAAAAGTACCTTGGAACCATAGTTTTTATGTTCCTGAATAATATAGCTGTGATGCAATGTTCATAAGGTTGGTATTTGAATGAATTTCGCCTGGTAATATTGTAGGAATATCTCATTTCCTTTTCTTGGAGTGTTATTGCTTAGCTGCTTTAAGGTCGAGTGCAAGTTATATTGCATAGAATAAAATCTTAGATTCGTTTCCTAGTTTAATATAAGTCTTAAGTTATTCGATTACATTCTCAGGTGCCTGGAGTAATGATGGTAAGAGTGCAATAATTAAGTAGGCCGTTGCTTGAAACAACTTGCTTCAGTGCGAATGGGTCGAAGATCGACGTGAAGCAACGCTTACGTTGTGTTTCGTCGTGTGAGTGAGGTTACCGGGGGCTCAATTGGTTAATTGGAGAAGGAAGGGGTTCCCTTCCTTCTCTGAATCCCGAATAATCCTCAAATTTCTAATTCCAAAAGGCTGGTAACGCACTTGTAACGCCTCTGTTTACCGCCTTATCCCATAAAAAAAAAACTTCACGAGACAAAAATATTAAAGGACAAATGAGAAGAGGTATATATAGCCTAATGGTAAGCAATCAGCGCTGGCCATAGAAATTTGCAAAACCAGAAGAGTTACAAGTGAATTGCAGACCTTAATGTTCGAATAATAATAATATACAAGACTTTGGTTCATAACCTAGCCAGCCTACACTACAAAATCCACCTTCACTTGCAGTTGAATAGACAAAACAAAGCAGTGCCTATATCTACCGAACTCCTTTCAAACAGTATATCTATACACAGGCACCTATATACATTTATAGCTCACTGTTTTTGTCTACCAAGCCTCAATAGACGTTGTGAAATCATAGAATAACAGATACCTACTGGGCCACGCATTGACTTACCAAGTATTTATGATAACTGTCTAGTATTGCCCAACATTACATAGAATGGGTGATTTTAAGTTGTTTTTATTGATAAAACGTTTATTGCAGAACAGTAAAGTAACTATTTTGGTCCAGTATCTTACTTCACACAATATCTATAGTTGTATCCACTACCAAGAAGTTATTTTAAGGTATCCATGCTACTCTAATACTAAGCTACCGGTTGTGGAACACCCAGTGGGTTACTGGAGCTCCTGCTTGAAGTCGAAGTCTGATACTCTCTCTCGCCTTACTCAAGGCGGGAGAAGCTATTGGATGATTTTCTCTGTTCTAAAAAAAGAGATCCGTGCTCCGTATATAAGTAGCAAATGTCTCACAGTTTATTAAACTGAGCTAGACAAAGTGTTTACCTGCCTTCTTGAAAATTTCTTAGATACAAAATGTAGGTGTAAATATTATTAATTACAGTCATAATAATTATAATATTAAATTATAATCATAAAACTATTAAACTAATTACGTAAGTACGTACTTTATAACACCTACGTAATTTGTTCACTCGTGTGAACAATTTAATCCCTTGTGTTATACTCCTTTGTTGATGAGGGGACTTGGTACGTCAATACAACAGTGTCGTACCTGTGTAGGTTGTATTTAGAACACTATTCGTAATTATATCCATAAACTACGTTTAAAAAACACTGACTTAAATCTCTTTCTTCTTTTTGAAATCGGTTAATAGACTAAAACGTGCTCTTAAGTGTAACAAATCCTCTCGCGTCCGGGCCTAGTGCAGGCCATGATGCGGAGCGAGGGGGACTGGGATGCCGTCTCCTCCTTTTGCGAAGCAGTCATGCTGGCTAAGGAGGAGGCGGGACGCGTGAGGCAGCGAAGCGCTGCCTCCTCGCAACCCAGCCATCGCGAAGGACACACCGGGCGTCGGGGATCGCGGGACGATCTCCGGCCACCGTAAGCGCGGGCCTGCGGACGGCGAGCATGGGTGGCTCCCCGTCCGACCAGAAACAGACCCGAGCGTACGGCGCGTCGCGTTCCGCGCGCGCCTCAAAGAGCCATCAGACCACCACAGATGGGGCCCAATAGGGCCGATGCCGATTCGGAGTCGCGGAGAACCTAACGGGTAACCGGGGCTCCGGCTCGACGTGCAGGAGAAGGAACGGGGTGGTTTTTAGTCAGTAAGAGTCTGACACTCCCTTCCGCCTCACCCAGGCGGGAGCAGTCATTCGATGATTTTCCCCCCTTAAAAAAAAAAAAAAAAAAAGTGTAACAAATACTTTTCTCAAAACTGCATTATAATCGATTCAACCAATCGTGGACAAGCATACACACATACATACAGGTCAAACAACGTACCACCTTCTTTTTTTGAAATCGGTTAAATTATGTCTGAGTCAAAATTCTAAAATGTTCGATTGTCGTAATAAACACATCCTCTATCATTATGGGCGTCGTAGTCTGTCTATCTGTCTTTTTTTCAGTTTCTTAAAGACATGGCGTTAAGTGGGTATTATTGCTTAAATTACCTGCTTAAATAGCAATAACTGGAAACACACATATGTATTTCCGTACTGCACACATGTATAGGTACTTTTTAATTTAAGTATTTGTTAAAACAACTTTCAATAGACTGCCAGGCTCGTAATTACTTACAGGATTGGTCGGCAGTACACTCAGCGACAAAAGTATTTTACTTCAAGATTAATTTTACTTAAGAACTTTGGAAGCTATATTAAGAAGTTTACCATGATTCTTGTTATAAATTATGACAAGATGAAATGAAAATAAGATAGGTACTCTGTCTATCGGAAAATTTATATGAATAATATATTTTATTTATTTTAAAGCACATAATGAAACATCATAATTATATACTATTTTTTGCTATATTACATGGAACTATAATAATATATAATTAATTACTATACATGGCTTAAAAGTAAAACGCATTTTACATTGTTGTTAAGCATTTATAATTATCTTATGAATGACAAAACAAATATACGCTAGATTCTCACAATAGCCTTGTCAATTATTACATTTTTGCACATAAACAATTGTATAGACGCATATGAAACTATCTTAAACTAACAAAAATATTTATTTGATTTTCAACTCTATTGCAAAACACTATCTACTAGTCTCTGTACATAATTGTATCACAAATGACTGTCTCAATTCCGAAAAAAATCAATGCGTCAGTCGGAGTTATTGGACGGAATTCTGAACCGCATACCTTCTCGGTTCGAGCAGGCCTTGATCGCGGGCAACCACTGACCTTTTGAGCACTCGACTTGCACGTGAAATCACAACTGCCATAGATTTGTTTTAATTAGAGCAAGTGTATGCACTGGTTTGATATTGAGTAATTGTGACAGTGATTATACCTTGTCGGGCAGTCACGGTCGACTGAGATATTAGGCGTGTTTTAAATTTTTATGGTTTAAGTGAGTATGTAAATTTGATGTCACTTCCTGTGGCTCTGATTGCCGAATATTTGTTTCCTGAAGATTAACCAAATCTACAAGAATCTTATGGTACTTCAACATAGGAAGTAATCGTGCTTTTAAAATTTTTAGAAAGCTAAATTGTGTTTTATTCATTGGGTCATTGCCAGAAATTAAACTCGAGTTTGACACTCACACATGCAACCATAATGACCAAAGAGACAGTAAAAGATTTTACTATTTAATATATTCTTAAAATAAAGCATTTAATCACAACAAAGTATCCCATAGAAAAGCAAGATTGTAGCCATCTCATACATATACAAGACTGTACAATCTTCGCATAGCACTTGTGTCAGCTGAAGGCAAACTGGTCGAGTGCACTACAACTTATATCATAGGAGATACAATCTTAACCCACTCGGATTTATATGTTCGGGAAATATCGAGTACAGAATTTATAGATGGATATGGTAAATTGCACTTTCGCGCTAAAAGACTAATGTTCTCTTTAACTTGGTATATGAATGTGCGTTTTGTTGCCGTATAGTGGACTGCCGATAACTTTAATAAACATATATAATTCTATTGTTGTACGTGTATGGCAGTAGATCCACGAAACCAATTCTAGTAACATTAGGATTAACTGCATTTCCAGTGTTGGGTACATTATGAACCACTTACGCTTGTACCCCTATAAAAACGAAGTTCAACCTAAACGACTGAAAATGAGAGATTTTGTCTTTGACCTTTGTCCTTTTTATAAAACTTTGTCTCACAGTAGGATTGTCTCCTATGTCGTAGGTGCGTTTACAAACATACAAGTCCACATATACATTTCACTCAGACCCGAAACAACAATTCGTGGATCACACTAATGCTGCATGACAAATACATACATTATTTGTTAGTAACTTTAATACTGTAGTAGAAATATAATTCCAACATGATAGGTACTACACATTTAAAGCACATGCAATACAGTGCAAATTACGTAGGCTTATGACTTAAACAGGCGTCGTCACCGTCGGTCACCAGACAGGAATACTAAAATCGTATCACATTGGACTAGTTACATAAGCTGCAAGTTGCAAGTCATAACACCGTAGACAAGGTCGTCATGAGTACGGCTTGAGGAAATAGTACCAATGTTTGTAAGAAAGTTATGTAAAGTAATTGTTTTGGGTTACTACATATTGGGCCGTCTTGTGACAGCAGTGTCGAGTATCGAATACATTAATTTAATTTTGTCTCCCAGTATCTCTGATCTCTGATAGTAGTACTACTATCATAGACTATTACTAGTACTCTTCTCGGGCGTGTTGTGATAGCTGACTATAGAAGTACACATCTTAAAGATACCGTCTAGCATCAATCTCCAATCAGCATCCAACGCATGAAGGTTATGATATAGCTAACTTATATTTGAGGCCCAGTACCTGATGTTACAATGAGATTCGCAATAGACATGCCATCTATTGTCTGTTGATTATATTATAAGTCCGATGTATCCCATCCTTTCTATTGCCAGACGCCGAGTACAGTAATACACTACGCATTATTATTATACTGTACAGTATACCTAATTATTAAAGGTTTAAAATCATACTTTGTCCAATTGTGATTAATTATGCATTATTTATAATATCATTGTGCGTATCCATCTACTCACTGCTTAGGTGCCGAAATATTTAAATACTGAGCAAACACACCCATTATAGTAAGATCAATTTAATACTCATACGAAACTGTTATTTCTATTTAATACAATTAATAAAAATACTGTGATAAAACATAATGTAAGACTTAGAATAGAATGACATCTACGTGTGTCATGTTATGTCACCTTTATACCCAGTGTCGGCATGACATTGACGACATCGGCGTTAGCTGACATGACGAGAAGAAATCAAGGAGTGACAAGGAGGACATGAATTTCTAACGCTTCGTTGTACATTCTTTTTTTACTTGCATTATTTCACTTTACACAATAAAAATAAAAACAAAGTCCTTTCATTTGATCCCCAAATGATACAAATATGCGCTTTATTAATTATTATTTAAGTGTGGGAGAGCCATGCTTCGGCACGAATGGGCCGGCTCGACCGGAGTGATACCACGGCCTCACAGAAAACCGACATGAAGCAACGCGTGCGTTGTGTTTCGTCGCGTGATCGAGGTTACCGGGGGTCCAATTACCCTCCCATTCCCCAATCTCCCCAATCCTTGAATCCCCAACGATCCTCAAAATTCTAATCCCCAAAAAGCCGGTAACGCACCTGGAACACTAGAGAGTGTTCCAGGTTTCCATGAGCGACGCCGATTGCTTACCATCAGGTGATCCATCTGCTCGTTTACCGGCTTATGCCATAAAAAAATGCTTTTCGGCTTACTCGCGTAATTATTTGACGAAGAACTCGACTAGTTTCAAGCCATGCTAAGTATATGAGGCTCATATTAATGAGCAGTATTCCGCGATCCGCGACTTGGTGACTGTCACGCTGCTAATTACGTAAATAGTGACGTGAGTAAACCGAAAAATGTAATAATTTATTTAGTATATCTTCCGAAATTCATAATATAAATATGCTCTTTGTCCGATAATGGTAACGAACTGGCCAAGCAACGTCCAGAATTGTTTTGTGTGTCATAATAGGCGCGTTTACTAACAGAAACACATCAACCCAGACCCAGTTAAATATAAGTTAAGAAACTATGTACGATAAAAAATGCAATCTTATTGTTTTTCAACACAGAGATTCCATTACAGATAGAACAGTAATCAATCTTCACGAACAATTATGACGATAACGGTAGATTAACCAGCACGTCAATGTACTCTAAACTGTCAATTTCTTTAACAGATTTTCAACCTAATCATAAGGAGATAAGATTCAAAGTCTAGCACAAAAAATTGGCACGTTGGTTTGACCTGCAGGCGTGTTACCTATTGCATTATTTTATCTTCAATCGATGGTCTTACTATGAATGGCTAGTCTACTCCACATTCCATAACGGGTTACATAAGAATCCAACTATGCCTTCAAAATTGATAGCTTCACGCTCGCTTTCATCAATGATGTGAGCAGAAAACATAAAACTTTAGTGTTTTTTAATTAAACTTTTGGAAAATAGGTCAAAGTTAATAATAATAAATAATCTTTATTGTACACCAATTTGAGACAGTATAAACAAAGTTGTGATATGAAAACCAATTTCATATGTAGCACTGACATAAGACGTAGCTGTACCTATAATGTAGGATGATTTAAGTATTTCATAACTGAAGAAAATCCGATAATAAAGACAGTGGTTGCCTCATAATGCGTCCTATGCTGTACCTAACGGGTTCAGCCTTTGCGATTGCAAAATACGCAAATTTAGTTCAGAGCTGAATTGAAGTCATTGTTCAGCAAAGCCCTTGAACTTTACAGCACAATAATAACATAACTAGTATAAAATAAGTATAGAATAAGAATTTTATGTTTCCCGAGGGAACAAACAACTCAGATTTAATTTACGCAATGCTTGTCATGAAGTTAAAAAATAATATTATACTACTTCATTGTCATTGCTATAGACATAGAGAATCTGTTTTTATGAAAGACGCCAAATTGTATAAAAATAGGCCACTATTACCTCAAAGGTAGTTTTTATACAAAACCGAAATGACTCACTGGCTTATAATTAGCGAATCTGATTCACAATGATAAAAAAATGGCGGGCGCCATTGACAGGTCACTTTACGTAAATCTCAGCTATTCAGGTTAAATGCAATAAGCGTTATAATTACATTACATTATATCTAATACGTTAAGTAGAATAAAACATAACAACAAAGCGGTGTAAAAACCGGGTAAACGCAAATCATAATCTTACAACGTAGGGTTCTGTATAAAATGTTAATTTATTTGTAAGTTTTCGGTTTCAGTAATAAAGGTTAAAGAGAGATAGTTAGAAATAGCTAATTACATTAAATCGGGAAATATATACGGTTAACAATTATTAAATTCTAGATCCATAAAAACATAATCGTAATACAGAGCTACCCGCCATATCTGTCAGTCTGCAAAACAAAACCAACTGAACGGATTTTTAATAAATTGTCTCAAATTTATAGAATAGGAAGCAAACACTTAACCTAGTACCTATATTAACAACTAGTGATTATAGACACTATGTAGGTACTAAATCCTTCAAAGACCCAGGTGTAAAATTATGTAAGATTTCGAATAGGTACCACTGTTATGTTACGGAACTCTAAGTATATAAAGTAGGTATTAATATTTACCAACATGACTGACTTACGTAAATTCGCTGTGAGAACTGTAATAGATTTAGCGTGGACTAATGTTAAGAACAAAAGAATTAACTATGGAGCTATGATAAGAAGGCTTGGAGGAAATTGCGAAAGTAATGTTCTACTTAAAACGTATGTAGTGTCACTATCTCGTATCGGTGTGAATCTGACATTATCTGCCATCGATGATTGCTAGTTGCATTCATAAGTGGTCGGTACGTACAATGACCTGCATGTTTTTAGGTACACAGGAATGTGCACTTTGTTTTCTGTTTAATAGATGCTGCAGTCCTATATAATGTAGGTAACGTGAAATATTTATTTATGTTAGACAGAATCTTGATATTGAAATTTGTAATTAGTTTTAAAAATCATAGGTCTGTTATGTAATCTTCTGTATAAGATCATGTCTGATCAGCAGTAAATCGCTTAGTGTCAAATGTCACCTGAATATAGTTCTAAAACTACTCAATCCTCAAATAAATCATTTAAATTGTAATATTAATCCACTAATTTAATTGTGAGTTATTTAATTACATTTCAAACATTAATTAGTCCGACCACAGTGCACGTGTATATCCTGACATCTAAACGAGTACTGGATAAGCTAATTGTCACGGATCGACTATTTCATCTGCAACTTGAAAATTCAAATATATTTCAGTATTTCGAAACTGTATATTCCGCAATACATTTGGTCGATGCAGGAAAAATACGAGCATATCCTAAACTCTCAAACATGGAACATTGTATCCGAGTACTACGATATTTAAAAAGCTCGTTCTAAAATAAACTGCCTACTCGTTGACATTTACACATGGCCGATCTTATACCGATGGACGTCACCTGCTCTCTTCACCTTTAATGTCACTTCCCTGATGAATACCATACATCCGAGCCTGGCTGGAGCTTGTATGAATAAGATTTTCGCGGTCGAACCCGCGAGCCCTTCCAATACACGTCAAGGCCTCTACTCGCCGTATATATTAAGTTCACCCGCCCGCAACGACACACTTTGTTACTTTCACGCGAGCAGTGCACATTTTGAACGTTCAAAATGTACAGGCTCATTATATTTGCCTTTGTGATCGCAGCCGCGACGTGCCAACAACAAGAAGGAGGCAGACGTGTGCCCAAGTACGCGGGCGACCCGAAGACAGCAGCTATCGTGCAGGAAGCGCGGTATCTCAGTGGAAACGGTGCTTTCGGTGCCGCCTACCAGCAGGAGGATGGAATCAACTTCAAAGAGGAAACTGACGCCGACGGCAACCGAAGAGGAAGTTACTCGTACATTGACCCTAGTGGACAGAGGAAAACTGTGAACTATATCGCGGGAAAGAATGGATTCCAAGCCGTTGGTGACCACATCCCTACCGCTCCCCAAGCTGCTGCGCCCACTCCCGGATACACACCCGACCCCCGATACAACTCACCGGATTACAAATCTCAACAATACAGTGCTCCCCAACAGTACGTAGCCCCCGAGCCCGCGCGCAACTATGGTGGCAAACCAAACGACGATGACGGTCAGTACCACCCAGAGTTATACGAGCAGAATTACGAGGCTCCCCAGCAGCAACAGTACCAGCCACAACAGCAGTACCAGACCCAGGCACACTTCCAGCCAGCGCCTCAGCCTCAGTACCAGCCACAGCCCCAGTACCAGCCCGAGCCACAGTACCAGTCTAACAACATCTACCCTGGTACACAGCAAGCACAGTACAGTGGCTTGCCCTCGTCCCAACAATACTCGCAGCCCGCCCAGTACTCGCAACCTCGTCAACAACAACAGTACTACGAGCCCACGACGCAGCAACCGACCCGCTTCTTCCCTCCCGGAAAATTCAGCCTGAACAGAGCACCCGATGGCTACACCTACTCATTCCACAAAGTATAAATCTAATTTATAGAGAGGGCTCCGGCGATTTGTAAAGGCCGAAATACGTAAAAAGCACGCATCAATTAGCAACTCGCCGAGTCATCGAGGGGCGGCAGTGTGCGTACTCCGCTCTAAAGCATTTCTTAATTGTTGTTTGCTGTGATATTGTGAGTTAATGGACAGGTATACATATGTTGTTCGTTTTGTTGCTAGGATGGTTTGAGGGCCGAACGAGCGTCAGTTGACGATAACTGAACTTTGTAAATAAACTTAGAATTACACAAGAAATGTTGATTTTCATTCATGAAAATGTTTACCCTGCTGTTGCTTTCATTTACATAGTTGCCTATTTTCAAATTATAAACCAAATCCCTTCCCGTTATAGCGGAATCGTAATCATTACTCAATTATGGTAATGTCTACTTTTATTGCTTTTATCTCACCGTGCGCAATAAAAAACTGTATCACGTAATGTAAAAAACCAGAACCCCGCTAACTTCCTAGTAGGCTGACATAAAGGCAGGGTGTGGGCTGCGTCCGCATTCTACTGTACTTGCACAAAGTACCTCAAGCCGCGACCAACTAGATCACCTTAGCGCCAATACAAGGATATTTCGCTACCAAACCGGTCTGGCCCTGCCACGCCTTCCTTTCCATTTACTGACTTCATTATTGGCTCAAATACCGACAGGTCAATACAATATACAATTGGTGTAATTGTAATTGGTGGTATAACTATTACAAACAAAACTACATATTCCTATACAAGAGCATGTTGACCTGTCGTAGCTCTTGGTACGAAAACATATTTGCTTATATAAAAAGATAATCGCTTCTCATACTTACAATAAAATTACAAAAATTATATATGTCCCAGCTATTTTCTAAATTATTGACATTTCTTTAAATCTGTAAACAGTAATGTTAAACTATAATAATGAAGAAATATTACGACGGAATCATAGGCAATCCCAACACTGTAATTACATGAGTACCAATTATTGTACCTATCTCCATTAACCTAACAATTTGTATTGGCGGACTTAATATTCGAGTATTCGAGTAATAATTGCATTGATTTGTATGCGATCCAACCGCAGTAGAACAATGATACAATCGCATGTTATTCGAAACAATTTCGACGCCATTTCGCTGTCGAAAACACAATTGACGATCAATTTGTAAAATTGACCGCGGCGACCACATTGTCTTAAATCACGAGATTGTTAAAACTACATTTATCATTGAATTTCGTTGTTGCTAAAACATAAGGAATGTATTTGTAGACATGATTTATTAACTCTAAATGTACTTGCACAATTCCGAGTGACAATAAATCGGTAACAACTTAACTAGTCATTATAAAACCAATCATAAGTTGTTTGCGGATAATTTCCTTAATTCGAATTGTGCAAATATGCTCAATCACTACATATTTATATAAGAATGTTTCCTTGCCTAAAACTAGTTTATCTAATAAAACAACGAGACTCATATTTGGTACTTGAATTAAAGAAGTAAATGCATTCTATTTAAACTAATGTAAATGTGCAATGAATAAAAAGATAGATGCGAGGTTATTTTTGTTAATATCAAGCCCAAAGTAAAATTACAACAGACCGACATAAAAAATAAATAGTTCCACATACAGAAAACGGAATAAAAAACAATATATCTAAGAAACAATTCAACAGGTGAGGTCGACCAAATTAAATTAATTGCAATGTAGTTTATATTCAGATAGATTGCGAAAGTAGAGTGCGCAACGAAGTCTATTTAATATGAACATTCTATAATAATTAAGTTAGCAAGCGTGAAGTGAAAAGTCGTATAGCGTTCAGTTGAAGCAACAACACACATAATAAACTTATGAAACTAATGGGGCTTTCAATCTACTCTCTGACGTCATGCAGAAAGATAAAGAGTGTACGAGTTTTAAATGTTAAGTATCTTTTTAGTTAAACTCATAAGTAAAATGCATTTCAATATTAATATAACAATTTGGAAGTACTTAAGTACGAAGAAATGAATTTTATGAAAGACTTCAATTTTCATTCCGTATAAAATTATATCGAGACGAAGCTACAAGATAACGAAGAACTCTTAGCTACTTCAGCAAACTTGTACAATTTAATTACAATGGGAAATGGAAATCTAAATGCACCAGGTAAGAAATAAAATGCAAAAGTCAATCTAAAGTCGCCGTTAAAAGCGGAAAGTGGGCCAATCTATAAACTCATTTATTTCTACGGTAACTGGCATAAACGGGACATTAAATGCAGTCGCTTTTTAACTCAATCCTATTTTAAAAATAAAATGGCGATATAAAAGTGTTCGGCTACACAGATTGCTAATTAATGAGAGGATATCCCTGTATTACATGCTTCCGATACAGTCCATGAGCTGCTAATTAAATGGAGTTAAAAGTAAGTAGCACAGGACAACTTTAGCTGCCGGCGGTGTTTCACTGGGTGAAATTCGGCCGATTGATCAGTAATGAATTTACACAAAACTACTATCATCTGGCCTCTATAAGCCACTAGAACAGATATAAAATTGATCTCGGAACGATGTTCCTCAGAAACTGATTTTTCTTTGATAAAACTCGTTACTAGTTTTAACCTTTTATAAAATTTTCTTATTAAAAGCACTAAAAGTTTAGCTACCGGAATTTTTATCGAACTTGTTAACCAGTGCAAGTTTTATATGAAACTAAAAATGAAGTGTTCGTTTTTTACTGCAAATAAGTTAGAACTCGGCGATAACATTTTAACTGAAACCAGTTTTAACCGTGCTAAGTGAGTTGTCGAAGAAAAGTTTAATCTGTGAGCAGTTAAGCGCTGGACAAGTTCTGTAACACTTTACCAATTTACTTAATCTTGAAACATTATTTTATAAGATTACACTCAAGTAGATACAATGAAATACTATCGAAACTTGAGTAACCACAACTCTTCATTTTAGCAATGTATTTGTAAAAAACGCAAAATAAATATGACGTCACATTATGCACTAACCCCGTTATCGTTGAAATGCATGGTTCGTTTGCCAAAAAGCATTAGAACAGAGTGGACTCCAATAAACAAACATTGACGTCTATACAAATCTTCGAATGAGTCAGTCTTAGAGGCTTCCTGCAAAGCAATCTGAAGCAGGATATACGGCAGTAAGGAAAAATCACGACTGACTGAATCCGCAGTTCACTTTGTATGGATTGTGCATCCCTTTCGATGCATTCGAGTGCAGATCACGACGGCTCGGCGCACACACTCCACACCAATACGACAAACACTCCCCAATTGGCAACTCTCGCCTCGTGATTTTGTTTTACCCCGTTCGTATTGAATTTAGGAACGAAATTGAAAGAAAAAAGATTTCGAGGACTTTCCGTTTGCTCATTTCTACGGAGTATTGAACTGTTAAGGACTTGTTATCTTCTGTTCTTATTGAATCTGGCTCGAAATTGACGACTCTTTTTCGATTTTAATACGACATTTTTACTTGTATTAGTCCTGATTTTATTATTTAAATTAAATTAAATAAATCTGTGATAAACACTACTAATTGTATTAAATGTAGAAATAGCCTATTTTAAGTAAAATGTTGACCACAAAATGTCCTACTCAGAATTTTGTCCCAACCAAAATTTCTTAGCCTACTCCACGAACACAGTTACGATACCTCTTAGAGCAATATCGCAAAAATCAAATTATAGCTACATTGCAATAAAGATAGCTACTGTCGTAAAACGTAAAGCCGCAGACTAAGATGTACAGAAGGCCCATCATTATGAAAATAGCAACAACTAATTGTCATCGACATTTATAAATGAACACATATAAGCTGATATCTGCAAAATTGCTAGCTGTGTGAAGTAGTTAGGAAGCAAAAGTTGATGATCAAGCTTAGTGATTTGATATTAGAAAAATGTCATAATGACAAAAGAACCAAGTATTTTTCGCGTAATCGAAACCTACTTGAAGCTTTATAAGATGGATCCATAAGATCCTTATGATAACCTCATTCAGCAAAGTTATTTTTATCAAGAATTGTTCTTTATTTATGTTTAAGAGTAAACCTTCTATATCTTCCTGGCTTCTGGTAATAAGACGTCGGTATCGTGTTTCCAGGTCCACGCTAGTACCCAGAGCCGGACACCGCGTCCCATGGGACCCTGCCCGGGGTAAGGAGCGGTTTTCCACGGGAATAATAATGCAGGAGCAGAAGCTAGACAAGATCGATAAAACGTTATTCCTTTTATATAACGTTGTGTAAGTATTTTGTTGTTTGGACTTGGATTAAGTTGTGGGTTATCTGGTTTACGTATATTATTGACTGAACAGAGCTGCATACGCATGCTTGCATTTAAACTTTAAACCCTCCGGATTTTGTGATCAAAAGCCACTCTTGTAGTGTCTTGAGTATACTGTAGTTCGCAATTTGACGAACGGATAAAGGCTACAATTCAATAAAAACTTAACGATTTATAATTACTAATCATCCCTTGTAAGCCAATCTAACAAAGGCATTTTATTCCCAGAGCCTTCTGGTAGTACTCAGTCACATTAAAGTCATTGAACCCAATGATAGATCTCAATCGCGTCGGTACGAATCCGCCATAATTTTACATCTTCATCGATAGTACCTGAAACTTTAGAAGGACGATTCCGATCTCCGAATTTCCTCTACCTACATCTAAACTTCGGATAGAGTAATTTGACTGGGTACATAAACGGTACTTGTCCAAAGGAAAGATTAGACGAACAATTCACTGTACCTGTACCTTTGTCAGTTTAATTTGATATTACGGTCAGTGACCGAAAGTAGAGATTAGGTTAAGATGTAACGATTCAAAAATTTCTATACCTATATTCTGAGTCAGTTACGGTGTGGTTACTCTGGGATAAATTGCAGTACCTACAACAAAAAAACAGACATACAGAAGTAAATCTCCAATATAGTGTACCTACATCCTTTAATAAACGTAATTGAGCATTTGTATGCTCTTTTACTATGTTATCTTTTACGTTAGAACATGGAACAAGAAATAATAATTTAGTCGAACAACATTTATTACGTCTCATTCAGAATGCAACAAATAATTTCATTCCAAAACAAAATGGCTATCAGATATTATCTCAATACATTGAGAAAATTATATCGTAAGTTAAACCATATGTCATCTATCCTCCCTACCCTGTCTCCTGAGAATTATTATCCCCACGGCGAGGTCTGCTTTCCTTATTTGCTCCTTCCACCGCTCGCTTCATCTTCACGACTGCAATTTATGAAAACTATTTTGACAAATCGTCTTTGGAACGCATCATAAAAGTGTATTTCTATTAAGTATTTTGCGAAGAAAAATGTGTCATTATTTCTTTTAATCTGGATTTTCTTATCTATTACTGTATGAGAATCAACACTTTGGATCGTGAAAAATATCACTAAAAAACTGATAGATTTTCTTAATGGGATAAGCCGGTAAACGAGCAGACGGATCACCTGATAGTAAGCAATCGGCGTCGCCCATGGACACCTGGCATACCATAGGCGTTACAAGTGCATTACCAGCCTTTTGGGATTAGGAATTTGAGGATTGTTAGGGATTCAGGGATTGGGGAAAGGGGGGGGGGGGGGGGGTAATTGGGCATCCGGTAACCTCACTCACGTTTCACGTCGGTCTTCTGTGAGGCCGTGTTATCACTCCGGTCGACCCCGCCCATTCATGCCGAAGCATGGCTCTCCCACAGATAGACAGACATACATATACACATGTTTATAGGATACCTAGGTTTTTATGGTACAGTTTGACCCGACAGTCAGACAACATCTTACTCTAGCCGTATACTACGTGAGGTATTTTAGTTGACATTAAAATAGGCCGCGAGTCCTGATTCATCGAAAATTGTTTTATAACTCGATTAATTTAAGTTACTACTACTCCCATTCAGAAACATACCAAAACTCGAGTTTGCTTCTAAGAAATCCCAAATCGAAATCTATATAACTTTGCTCATCCCAAAAGTCAACCTCAGGTTTCGCCATTCATTGTAACAAGAAACAAAGTAATCAGTCAAACCAAATACATTCCAACAAAGTAAGAAAATCAAAGAAAACCCTTTATTTGCTTGTTAGAGTGGGTTTGTACGTGAAACTAATAAATATTAAGAAATATCGACTGATTGATCGGTTTGTACGAAATTGACATAAATAACGTGGTATGCAATAATTTTACCCTCGTTCTTCAGATGGCTCAGTTACAAAGGAGTAATATCCTTTATACAAGTCCAATAAAAAAATCAATGTTCAACAACTGTCTATTCAATAAGATGCTGGAAAGTATCTAAATAAGATTCAATAATGTACCTACACTCGATAGAAAAATATATGTCTACCTCTATAATCCCAACCACGAATAATTGTCAGACTGACTGACTGACGCTGAGTTATGGCCTTCAATATTCCTTCTCAAATAGTTGGATAAAAAACTAGGAGCTACATAGAAGCAACCTCAACATATTTTATTCTAGGATCGAACACAGTAAAATACTGTTGGGTGCACATTATTGGAGCGGGCACAGTTGGGAATCGTTTAGCAGTCGTTAAGTGGAAGTCAGGTTTAGTGGCCATAAACGCTTGGGCTGTAAAACAGAGCCTTTCCGTCAGAACATAACTGTCTAACTTCATTACAGCGGTACAGACGCATCGAGCCCGGGAAGACGTTTACGCTCCTTTAAAATTGTTTTCAAAACATTAAATTGGTCTTCTTGTTTCATTCATGAGCTGAACGTTTTTAGGATATTTGGTGTTGGTATTGTGTTTATTGAGGGAGTTTGTAATTCAAGTAGATGCTATAGGAAATTATGTTATTGATATTTTTAAATTGATAGAAGATTGACTGGAGTTATTTTCGAAAACTGCAGCGGTGATCTTGCAAGCTCTCTGAAACACAGAAAAGACCTTTTGGAGCTACTGAGAATAGACATTGAATGACCGAGAAAAATAATAATGTAACTTTCATTTCAATTGTACAGAATAGTAATTACAGTGCCTTATAATCACCGATAGGCGTCGTACACACGGTACACCTGGCATCTACATCACTCAGATAGGCATCGCTAAGCAAACGCGGCTATTACAAGCGGTCAGTGGGACGGTTTTATTGTAGGGCGTTTGTGTGCCGCTCACGGCCCGGATATAAATCCTAACGGGACGTGCCTCACCACACGAAAAATTAACTCCAAGCAATGTCCCGTTTTTATAGCCGGCCAATAATGCAGTTTAGTGTTCATTCTTCTTTGAACGTGCGAACACTTGTAGTATTCCGAAATCCAACCAACTTCGACGGAGTCCATAATTCCTTTCGATTTTATAACCATTTTTTCTATGCAGTTTTTATGACTACTATTCCCTTACAACCGTTCAATAGAGCGGATAGTTTAATGGAAGGCTCGCGTTCAGTAGTGTGCAATAACTGATATAGTTCAGCTTTTTCTATAAAGTCCTCTGTTGTTAGTTACGCGGTGCATTGAACTGTAAGTGTAACAATGATATTATAGAGGACGCCATGGTACAGTGATAAGCAGCTTATGGAAATAAAATACAACATAATTAGAATAAGCCAGCTTCGCACAAGCAGCATCAGTAGTGTATTTCATCGTTGCTTTTAATCATGGTAAAAATATAACAAATTCTTGCTACACAATAAACTGGGACTAATTAATTATTTAGTAAATGTTTACAATCCATCAATTAAAGAGGCTGACGGATGCATTCGTAAAGCTGAACTACTATTGTCATTAAAGAACTTGAGATTAGTTTCTTTTGGGCTCTAAACAGACGAACAATATTTTAATTGCAATCGAACTGCACGTTTGGTTTGCAGTTCAATTGCACTCGTGCCACGACTACATTCAAACTGCATCTGGTTGGATTACAGTTGAAATGCGGTCCTTCTGTCTAAAGCCTTATTCTACGGTAGGAGTGATTTTAATATATAGCTCAAATTTCTTTAAGTTAGTAGTGTAGGCTAGGCACATTCATCTGTTTCTAAAAAAACCTTAGTACACAATATTAATTTACGTATTAATAATTTGTAGTTTGAAATGAATCTAAGAAAGACATAGTTATACATTTAATTCTCACGCTCTAAGGTGAACCTCGAGGCAACCCCAACTTCTGTTTACTGAGCTCAGGCCGTGAGATAATGTTTGTGTGAGGGTTAGGCAAATGCTAACAATTGGAATACTCGCATACTAACCTAGCTTCCAGTCTTGGTTTGTACAATAACACATTATAATCATACCCTGCTGTTTTTAATAAATAATGTTAATATTGTTGTTTTTTACAGATTTCTTATACATGACTGTATATAATAGGGTAGTTTTCTAAATTTTATTTTAATGTCCGTTTGGTACATTAATTTAAAACTTTAGACAAGTATTTTATCTTTTCTCACAAAATTAAATACTTTTGGACGATTTATTAATTTGAATTGTGACGTCACAGCTTGCCACATTTTGTAGCACGTTATGACGTAACAACCTCCCACTCCTAAACTTTGCGCCATTTTATCTAAGTATTGCAACTTAATACGAGCAAATAAAAAAATACGTGTCTAATATTTTTTTATTATTTAACTGACGGACTAATTACATTTTTAATTTTGATACCCTGGAAACTACCCAATTTGGTTTGTTCATCGGAGATAATCCAGTTAAAATTCGTGAGTAATACGAGATCTAAAATTGTGCATATGGAAATAATATTATAAATATGAAAATTTGTGTGTTTGTGTCTTAGTATATTACGTTTGTCAATCACGTTAAAACGGCTGTAGAAATTGGGATGAAATTTGGAACAGAAATAAATTATGATCTTATAATAACACATAGGATATTTTTATCCCACAGAAACGTGTTCCAAGCCGCGGGTAGAAGCTAGTATGGTAGTAACCTCACCTCATTAATAAAGAAGACTTATAACAGATTGACCATATTAAATTAGTCGTGGTGTTACTTTTTTTATCGTATTTACAATTAGTACAGGATTATCCATGTAAAATGGCAAACCAAAATCCACTAAGTTTTAATTTGTGCTATCATGAATCAATCTCAGAATCGAATTTTTATCAAATTTGTTGTTTTATAAATTTTTACGTATGTTCAACTGTCATTTAGGCTCATTTTGACATTACTCACCCAGTATTTAGTAATCATCTAGAAACTTATAACAATGACTAAAGCTATTACAACTGGCAAAACAAGATGTACTATAACTACACCTCTAAATAACTTGCAGAAATAATAGAAGATGTAATATATGCCATGATAATTATAACTAAGCAGCTTCATTAATAAAATGCCACGCGAGTGAAGCATCTCCGGTGCTCATCTGAATGACTTGTGACAGTTTTAATTAGTTCATAAGAATTGTCAACAGCGCCACTGTCGCCGCTTGGTTTCCTATCCCGACACATTCATTTGTTATACGTATTCTATTCTTACTTGACTTTCTGATAATGTTTTTCGAGAAAATACCATCATCTATGACGTACTTTACAAATTTTAACTTTAAGGTAACGGGGGTAGCGACTTCCTGAACAAAAATTCCTTAAAATAATGGATAGTAAAAAAACAACTTTAAAGTAATTTCGTGACAATTTAGTTCAGTTGTTTATGTAAATTGAAAATATTTTATCAACCCAATCTAGTAATTCAGTGATTTAACTTTTTCAATATTAAAAAATATTGATATTGTTCCTTAAGAACCTACCTTAAAACTAATAGACTTAATCCACTCGACACTGAAAAAAAATATTAGGTGATATTTTCTCATCATCGCATATTTTTATTTTTGTAATGTATTGCTTAAATCTGTCATCTACCAAGGTAAATATAACAATAGCACTATTGACGGCAAGTCTCATTTCCCTGAGACTGCCAATAAAAGAATGACATTCCTAAAAAAATAATAAAATAATTTGCCAGTATCTCAATTTAAAGTTAATTACTAAAGATAGAGTCGTGGACGAAATTACCTGTTGATTTTTAAGAAAATATGGAAGTGTTACTCAGAAAGGTAACAAAGAGGTTAGGATCCAAATGGGAAGTTAGTATTGCCGACGTAAAAAATCGTCCTATCCCAAAAAAAAAAATCCCAGTTTCTTACTTATAACTTCCAATTGAAAAAAAATTCTTAGCAAATGATCGAAGCCAACGGAAAAAAGACAAGAAACATGACTTCATGTCACAAAATGGATAAAAAAATTAAGTTTCTTCCACTCGACCTAGTTATTGTACTCCAACGGTTCGTAGCCGGCAGGTAAACGGGGATAAGTTGCGATCCCTAACATATCCGGTGCCGGCGCAAACCGGGTAACAGGGAAATTAGCGCACCGTCCGGACATACTGACAACTCACGAACCGGATCAGATTTTTATATTTCCTTTTTTGCAGTGGGAATGTTTATGATATGACAGTCGGTTTGTGTATTAATCATTTTATGTTCTTTTGGTAAATAAGTTTTACAAAGTTAAAAAGAATAAATAAATCTTCATTGTTTCATTAGTAGTGGTTACTTGAAGGTTAAAGACCTGTTTATCCTCATGCATGAGGGCGCGGGTTCGAAACCTACCAACGGCAAGTACCAATGTGACTTTTTTCGTGTGTATATACTCTCTAAGATTATTTAAATACCACTGACAAACGGTAAAGGAAAACATTGTAATGAAACCGGGACCCATAATTTCTAATTATAAGTTTAAATTGCCAACCAGCATTGAGCAAGCATGGTGATTAATGCTCAAACCTTCTACTTGTGAGAAGAGGTCTTTGGTCAGCAGTTATCACGTACAGGCTAGGTTTGTGATGTTTCATTACATTTTTTTCAAGATATTAATCACCATGTCTTATCAACAGTATCAATAACAAGTTAACTAGAATATGATAAGTAAGCACTTTTACTTTTACTTTTACAAACAGTTGTAGATAAAAGCAGAAAACCGAATGATAGTTCTGCTCATTCAAGTGTGTAGATAATACAGAGTACATACACCTCTGAATGAGTCAGGCTCCTACTCCTTAGAAATACATAGATATGCAAATTTTCAGTTAGACCTAAATTTGGGACTCCGGTACCTACCTGTGTTCTACCTACGCGAACTAATTACAATACGTTATGCGCAGAGATGCGTGTGGCAACAATATTCCAACGAGGAGGTAATGTAAGCAAAGTTAGGTACAGACGGCAGTTCAACCTGCACCTTTCTGTCAAATTCCTTTAACATATTTCGAACTTTATTGTTTTAATATAAGGTGAACAATCCAATAAAAATATGAGAGATTGGAGTAGTTTGACTTTATATGACGACTTGTCACTGTCGACTGTTGTCCAGAAAATGATCGCAGTGGTGTCCTTCTGCGAAGATGTAATGTCACGGAAGGTGGCTAAGAAGAAAGAAAGGGAAATTACAAATACTCTCTCCCCTCCCGCAGTAGGCGCACCGGACGTCGAAGGAGAGCAGAAATCGCTCTCTTTCGACCCCCCTAAATGGGTCTAGGGACGATTGACTTGGGGAAGTCACCGTCACCCCGTTTTAAAGGACCTGAGATGGTGGCGAGCGTTGTGTCCATCCGTGTCGCCGAGATGTTGCACGGAGAAGGCCAACACCTCACTCCTCTATGTATCTTGAGGTGGGGCCTGGCAAGGCAGGCCGCCATGAGTTCGGGGGCTGCGGAAGAATTTCGTTTCCCGCACCCTCGTACCCACATGTGAGACGGAACACCGGGATGGGTTTTAGTCAGTAAGAATCTGACAATCCCTTTCGTCCTCCCCAAGCGAGGGGGCTCCATGAGGATTACCCACCTTGGGGTTAAAAAAAGTTTTACTTTATATTCATGCCAACGAGATATTATAGATAATATAAATTTATAGTTCACTTAGCAACTGAACTATGTATTAATGGTATCGATTAATTCTAATAAGTGGTTATTTAATAGACGCATAGTCAATTTCAAGCTTATTTACCTATATATGAGCGTCAGTAACAAGAATTCACCTTCACTTTATGTAAACTTCGATAACTTGTTAGCGAAGAATACAATTTTTACTACTACTCAAGGTGTTATTTCACTTTTTCATTAATTGACAGACAAAATTTTCTCTAAAAACATGCTGAAAATTCTCCTAAAATCGCACTCAACTTAGTCTTGAACACTTCATATCCAAACCCATTACCATTACACCCCATAGCACATACCACAAGAAAATACATTCTACATAACTTAATACGTTTTATATTTAACATTACGCCATGCAAGTCAGGGCACGTACACTTCGGTGCAAATAAAGTGCACCGTTTGTTTACTCGAGAAGATTATTTCCTTGCGCACACAGTATCGTCTTACCACGACACACGTAGTTTGAACCCCAGTGGAATTACCCACTTGTTCCGTACTCATTTTACTTTCTTATGTGACTCAATGTTCTGGTGGATGGTCAGCTGAAGATATGGCTTTGTTCGGAGATCCTCCTACTATGAAACTTCATGTTTCATACTAAAATGCTACTACTATGAAACTTCATGTTTCATAGTTGGATTTACCGAGATTTTGTAGGAAAAAAATTTGGTGCGCAAGATACTATAAGAGAACCTGTCGCTCCGAATTACTTTAAGTTAGTAAATGTACTTTTAGAACAAAATTAAGCGTTTGATTCAAAACATATATGAATATAAAAACTTAATAAATCAAAATAAAACAACTAACTTTTGGATTCAATCAACAATTTCTTTCTGATATCTAACAAAAAAAAACATAAGAGATGAAACGCCAACACCAGTGATCTCTCAATCTCGACCTTAATCTTTTAAATCAGCTTCCATTTCCTAGCTCAATTCTATGAAAGCTCTCCATAATCCATTTACCTACGAACACCAATAAGTATCTAAGGAATAGATATCGCTAAGGAACGGTCGACGTACTACTGGCAGGAAGCCAGCCACCATAAGAACATCGGAGCATGGCAAGCAAAACTGGGGTGCCATATGTGATATCATTTAGTTGGGGAAGCTGCCCGAACGCTTGGATTCCCACACTATTTTGTTTGCACCGACGTCTCACTGCACCTTCTGTTTACTCCTTTAATTGCTTTAGCCATTAATCCCCGTCGTTTGGGCTACGTTCAGGCACGGAATGTAGGTAATACGCGATAACATGGAAAATATAACAACAATAAATCATTGCCCCAGTCATAAGCGCTTCGTTAAGCGAAGAGGTAAGCTCGCTTTTCGTAATTTTAAAGGGGCAACTTACCGTGTTAGGTTAAGTTAACACGTCATTACACGTTCCATTAAATAAAGAACAGTAACGTGACTACTGTTTCCAGAAATATTCTACAGTTTTTCTGTATATATAACATAAATACACAACGTTAATTTGGTTTATAATGAAGAGTAAAGAATCACTTTCATAGTTCAATATTTTACAAGCACTTAAATGGATTCTGACAAACTTAAGTCATTGAATTGGATAATTTCTACTACATAATAGCGTTCTCTCAAATATGAACACAATAATGAACAACACAACATTTATTATCCTTCAATAACTGCATTTATATGATACTCAAGTCACCCCAAAAATACATTTGGTACTTCAGTACATCGCAGATCATTATTGTATTCCGTTCATGTAATTTTCCATTTCCTTTTTTCAAGCGTATCCTGACATGACAAGGTTCTCTTAACAGTGCAATCATTACGGGTTTCAGAAAAAGATTTGTGTTACTTATTATAAAAAATATATATTTGAAGTGATCAAGCGTACTTATTTGAGAAAAAATGCCAACTGGAATATTTATTTGGACTGTCAAGTAGGAAATTCGAGAGCAAAGTCCGTCCCTGTTGATATGGTCAGCTGTCGCATTCACAGAGTGTTTTTGCACCTTCGGACATGCCCCTGCTTACCCCGACACAACCCTTAGTTGCCCTGGCTAGCCCCTCGCGTCGTTAAATTGTTTTCTTGCACATTTCGGTATTGCGCCATTTGCACTAACGACTATTGGAACGCCTGAAATGCGACGGTATTACAAACGAGATTTTTAACCTACTAGAATGTTATTCTTTAGGAATAAAGAAAGAACTATGTATACTTTCTGTATACATAGTTAGAAAAGATTTGATTTGATATCTTAATATCAGAAAATAGTACTTTTTTACCAAACAAAATTAACCCACATTGAAAACCCAAAAGCCGAACTTCAGTTAACAACAAAGCAAATGCACACCCCAGTACTTAAGACAGATTCAGAACGGGGTATAAAGACGACGATTACGAAATATTTTCACTGCGCCACGCGGCGCAATTAAAGTTTTTGCACTCCACTGGGAAGTGCATCCGTGGCACGTCTTCGAGTTATGAGGCGGTCGTGACTCCGAACCACATTGTACCATACTACCGCACACCATCTCGAAACAAGCTCCTTATTATTTACTCCATACAGTTTTGGTGTTTTAAATTATTATTATTGAACTTTCGTGGGTATCCGTCTCTCATTTATTTTCCTGTACGAGAATTTATTTGTGGTTCCTTTTTATGTATGACAGGCAATATAAATTTCAATGACAAATATAAATGAGACATTCATATTGAAAATTAAAATGAGATACATATTTAACTAATCGTTAGATCTGAACTTGCCACAGCAATAAAACGTTATAAATTCTTCTACTGAGTAAATAAGTGTAGGAGAGCGGAAGATGTCAAATATAATAAAAGGTGCTTTATTTCACAAACCTGTAGGTACTGGCGAAGAAAAAGCGAGCGAACCTAGTTAAGGTAAGGTTTTTATTGGAGAAACTTAAATTGGACTAGGGAGGGGACATCGCGTCATCGGTCTCGTTTATTTGGCTAGTATTTAAGAGTCGAGACGTAAGAATTTTTCATAAGTGTCTAGCTAATTAGTGTTGGCACAAATCTTCAAACTCGAAACTTTTAATGACGACGAATGAAAGTTTACACGCTCCTTAAGTTCTACCACTCGGCGCGCACGAATTTTCTTGGCCTCATTAAGAAGTTGCTGTTCAATTTTAAGCAAAGTTGTTGCCATTATTGATAACGATATGTAGCGTTATGTTCGTTAAAAATTACACCATTCCATGTCCCATTACGAGATAATAATATTCCTGTTAGTTGACGAATTTCTTTTTTTTTGTACCATATGTTGAAAATGTATTCGAGTCATACAAACATGTGAAATGAAAAGCGAATTTGAACCTCTTTGACGGATTTGATGTTCCATGAAACTTAGGCTTACGTGATAGAGATTATTTTTGGTCCTTTGTAGTTTACGATTTAACTTGTTTACATAATGTGAAAAGATGACAGACAAAGAAAATAAAAAAATACCTACATAATCATATTATGTCTATATCAAATACAGGTAACCTTTAACAAGACCCTAGTAAACGTATTATATTGAAGTCAAGTACACCGAAGCTCTCTTTTCTATCACAAACATAGTTCAAACATGTAGATGGTAGATAAAACCATCTCATCTTACTGTATCACCTCAGATTACAGTTCTATCTGAACCCACACTCGTGTAAAGGAGGCAATAACGTGTGAAAATATCCCGCGGCACCTCGTGTCAATATCAACGCGATCAAATTCCATTAAGGCGCGCGATCTTCCACTGAGAACTCTATAAAAGCCAGTAGAATAGCCCTCCCTATCTCAACTGATTCATGACCAATAGAGGACGGCTAATAGGACTGAATAACTATTGCGTTTAGGAGCTTAGAAGCCGATTTTAACGTCAACACTCGGTAATCTTTTAATACCAAAGCCATAAACATGGCCTTTATTCCTTGAGACATTTACAAGTATTTAAATATTTAGCTGTAATAGTAACATAAATCTATTTAGTCAGACCATCTCTTCGTCATACTCGTTACAAAGGCATAAACGAAACTGTTTCGATATCAAAAATTAACCCCGTACCCGATCAACTTCATTCTAGAACCTATTCTGCATGTACACTTCGTCAATCTTAGTTTACGCTGATAATAAAACTGATAAAACTATTAGAATCAACTCTATCTCAAAAACAGTCGAAACAACACCAGAACGCGGGAAAGCTACTCAGTTTTAAGTTGCACTAAAGTCTAATGCTGTCTGTGATTCTACGCTGCATCGAAGCGATAGATAAACTTTAAGAACATCTTAAAGTCGTGCGATATTTGGTTTATTCCCACACTAGCTGTTCTTTCACGCCTTTTATCCTCGAAGGGGTAGGCAGAGGTGAACATTATGCCACTGTACAATATAACACCCACTTTTCACTGTTTATGTTATGAGTCCCATGTAATAGTGGGTGAGCCTATTGCCATATACCGGGCACATTGTTTGCAACTGACTAATAAAACTACTACGATATTATTATAAATGTGACGTTATGTAATTATGAACAATTCCAATAACCTATGACAGAATTTTGTCATAAGTTTCTGTAAAACTAATAGAATAAAATGTCATAGATGCTTAGTAGCCAAAATCTACCAATAGATAGGTTCTAGCTATTACGATTGTATCGCAATTAGCAATTGAGATTAAAAGATATCTGTTTCATATAAACATAATTGAACCATTAAACGTTTCTTTACAAAACTTTTGTTTGACATCGTAACGTGAATTACTGTGTCATCCGATAGTATTTACGAAGCCAGCAAATAATGTGATTTTCCCGTGAAATATATCCTCCGGTAGCAATTTATCAATCCATTAAGCTTTATTGAACCGTGACTCGAATTACTCGTAATTGATAATATTTTGATAATACTATTCACTGGTGCATTAAATTATTCCTTGGAGGCATAGAAATATTTAAATGATCTACGGGTATGAATTCCTAGAATAAAGAAAGAATAAAATAGATTTTTTCACCACGTGTCGTAATATCGCGTTTGGGGAAAAAATCTACATTAAATCACTCCGAATAACAACAATGATCCATAAAAATAATAAGCTACAAAATTTCATTGCTTTACTATCATTTTTTAGACTTGCAAAATAATAACCAGTGCCCTAGGACATAGTTTAATCAGTTTATAAAGACAAAGCGCTTGCTTTGCAAACTAACGTTACAAAAACTTGTAAAGCAAAAGTTGTGGAAACGATGACGTAATAGGGTCCTAGATGGCACGCAAATTGAACGTTAAAGTCTCTGCGGTGCGGTGCGGCAATAGAAAACGTCAGGCAACTCGTAGAAAGGCTATTAATTATGAGAAAGGAAATTGAAACCCCAGTGGAAATGGAAAAGTAATAAAATGCAACAGCGATTGCAAGATGAGTACTGGTGCCGCCCGCTTGCGCCGCCCGAGCCCGGTTCAAACTGGGGCAATCTCGCCGCTCTGCCTTTACATTTTATAAGTACTTAGTTAGCCATTATTTCGCTGTGATTTGTCTGTGGTTCTGTTTGTCACTGAAAGTAATAATTTGTACACGAAAATAGTACTATGTGGCGTACAATAGTTAATAAAATAGAAAATGATTTGACTTTTACCTACGTTCGTTCATAAAAGTTTAATCAAGCTCCCACGCAGTTGACACCCTGAAACTATTCAAACAAATATTTAGGTTCGTACAACAATAGACGCGTAAATTCAAAATACACAATGAAAAATTAAACCACGCGGCAGGTGCGAATAGTCGCGAAACAAAAACAGAGCTCGATTTATGTATTGTCTACCGTAGCTATCAGTGATTCGGTTTAGAATTTTTGCAAACAAAGGCATACAAAACAAATGAACAACGCCATAGACGATGCGTCGGCGAAATGTTCAATGGAAGCAGGGAAGCCATTTATTCGTACGTACGATGGCGTTTCATTAGCCATTTGTTATCGCGTACCTTCACAGCGGCTGCGGGTCTCCTGCGGCCACTGCCCCGTGAACTACGATCTGTGTCGCTATCCTTCATTGTACAATGCCTTCTTATGTGAAATGTGAATTGCATAATAAGTGGGTGTGTACTTTAACAAAACAGATCTTTATTTCGCTTCTAGCGAGTATTTTATTTATGGAAAAATTACTATGTACTGTATACTTATCCTGTCCTTCTGAAGTGACTGCTGGCAAACTTCACCAATGTATCCCTAAATATGATCCCTAAATGTTCCTAAAATTTGGTAAAATGAAAAAATGGACGGTCAACGAATTTATCCAATAAAGATTTAAGATACAGATGGGAGAAAATTATGAAAATTGTGGGTATATTTGAGAGCAAGCAATATGATAGTGATAAAAATAAGCGATAAATATACACACAATATCCATACATAACAAACCAGATAGCGCTGACCTTGTTCAGAAACCATTGTTATCCGATTTTCCCAAGAAACTTTATTTCAGTAAGAGACCTTATAAAGATCCTTTGGTCCGATATTAAGGTTAAACCTATGTAGATCCCCTAATTTAGGCGTGACAAAAAAGCGTTAAATTTCCCAGTTCATGTTCCAATTTAACGCATATTTCATTACCGGGCAAAAAAAAATAGATACGAAAAAGTATATTTATAAAATGTTGTTTTTACGAGCATGATCCTGGCTGAAACACATTATGTACGGTGTAAACGATTCAGTGATGTAGCAAATACGAAAAACGGTACGTAAAATATGAATATAACGTTACTGGAATGGTTGCGGTGCTGGAACAGATATGTCATGTCTGAATGATCTTTGTGTTGTTCTAACACAAATAAGGCCTTACTTACAAAAATTGTTTTTGAATTGGATTACTCTTTACACCACGCTTTACACATTACTTGCTTATTCATTCGTTTATTAGGTTAATGGAGTCGCACAACGGTTTGAGTTTTGTTATAAAAAGTTTTTTTTACCCTTAAATGACCTATAAACAGGTTAATGACAATGCATGCAAGATGACAACTAAATAGCATTAGTACCATTAACGTAATTTCTTGCTCACATAAATACTTACACGACATTTATTTGGAATTTCCAGTTTATTTAAAACGTACGTAATACCTATAATACAATATTATTTAACAACATTATACATTTTATGTTCCAATACGAGTTAAAATTATCTTCGAGCCAAAATAACATGCCAGACTCACATAAAAATTCACAGGTACCTACCTACAAGGAGAACGAATGTTAGAATTATTGAAAAGGTAAGGAACGACCGTGCGTAAGCAAATCGCAACATCCTTCAAATATAATGGCGTCAAAATGTTAAACAATTCAGCATTTTTTTTTTTCAAATAAAGACCTTTCGCGTATTACGTAAAAGCGTTGTATAAATTATATCACGTTTCTTGTCTCGTAATATTACTGTACAGAATTGAGTAACAAAGCGACAAGCCTCGGAGGACGGGACGAACATTTTCTAGGTCAACCCTGCATTTTATTATTTGATTATTCTATTAAAATGTTAAGATATGTATTTTATTTATTTATTTATTGAAACTTTAATGTACACAGAAACAAGTAATGGCACATAAGGCGGACCTTAATGCCATATGGCATTCTCTCCCAGTCAACCTTAGGGTTAAAATGTATTATTTGTAATTGTATTATAGTTTCTTATTTGTGTTTTTTAGATTTATTACAATTTAAAGATAGATTTATCTGTCCATCGATTCCTTCCCCCATTTTTTACGTAAGTACAAACCCGCAACAATCTCCCAAAACTATATTGTATTTATTTTACACTTCACATTGATCATCATTATCCTAATGATGGTTAATCTATAGGAATATAACCCACTGTTCGCTTCTCATTCCGATCCGAAAATCGAAATCTGTCATTCCGGTTCCGGTAGAGGACGGGTTAAATATCAAGTGAAAAACTAAATTGCCATATAGTATTGATTTTTGGCCTTTGTGGCTGTAAATTGAAATAAATAATTAAGGTAGCAAATAGTCACAGACTTAAAGGCAAATTCAAGGTACTAAGAATATTCACAAATACTTTGCTGACCCAATAACGAATGTGCACCAAGCTTACGTAAAATTCTCAGTCCTCGATTCACTCAACATCAATGTTCGTGTTTTTCAAATTTATACGGACAATCTGCATGGATGTTCAATTAGCTCCCGAAACCATTTAATCCGGATTTGCTTACCAACCAAAGGACACATCGCAAACGTTTATTCCCGGATTTACAGCTCAAGTGTTGCTTTTTCGCGAAAGCTTTAGTGACGACGTTCGATATATTTTTATAAATTCTCACTGGTTTGTTATTGGGTATTATAGGCACTTACGTTATATAAATATGGATTATTTGTATCTGTTTGATGTATAAAGATTGTAGTTATTGAAGTCACTTTAATATCTATTTATGTTGTAGTCTCACCGGCGGTAGGTAAAATGTAAAGGTCTTTATTACGATCATTTTGACGAATTAGCAAAGGTTTTAGTTTTTAAATTAGCAAATTCTGACGGTGACGATTTTATCAAATATATTTCTTAACTCGTCGAGTACCGTATTTATAGACACAATTAAAGAACAATAGGTTGCGGTCACCGGTGACCGCTCGGTGTTTGACAGTTTAAAAGGGTTTAATGTTCTAAATGATTAATTTAATAAATCCCAGAAGAGAATTATTAATCTATAGGTACATATACTCGTATACCAAACAATTCATTTGACAAAGACATTCGGTATAATCATGTTAGAAGAGAGATGTTCATCTTATCTCGTAGACTAGTATTCCTTAACTTTTACGACGCTCTCACGAGATCTGTAAATGTTTAAATTATTTATAAATACGACAGCGAAGGCGTCACACCTGAACAGGCAATAAAATACACCAGCGTACAGTTAATAAATTAAACTTATTTAAAGAGATACATTTACAAAATGGCTTCCCTTATCGCGGAGTAAACATTCGACTCATAAATATATCCGAAATCCGAGATAATTGACTAGCTGCGTATTGCTTTAATTTATAACCCCTTAAAATAAGTTTTATCCCTAAGAGGACGCACGCCGCAGTCCAATTTAAAGCTTTAACTTCAAGTTAAACTTCGCTATATCTTCCGCAGTCTCAGATTTAGATTATGAGGTAATTGAAGTCGCTTATGTCGCATCTTCTCGGTACCAACAACCGCTTTTGTTTATTTAGGAAAAAGTTTTCTATTTGTGATTACTTTATTAAATTATGAGTGTCTTATTTGGTAGATGGGTATAATGAATCTTTTTTTTTACTTTTTTTACATGTAGCTAATATCTGATTGTCCTTGGTCCACAAACAAGAAAGTCTTATAATATGTAATGTTAACAAAGAATACCCTTAAAAACATATCTAACAAAAACTATCAACAAAAGAAAAGTAAAATAAATCTGTAAACGAAACACCTTGGGCGTTACTTATCTGATGAGCCGCAGTTGCCGAACCTGACCCAAATAAAACAGGGTGCTATCTCTGGCGACGTCGCCGCGGATTTGTTGGCGAACTAAAGAATTTAGTGCTCACCCCTGTCGGACGCAACCCCGCACCTACTCCGCAACTCTCGCCAACAAAACACTGGATTTATTCGAGGAAGCTGCTTTCCCTAATCTTAGATGTAATTGAAAGGTCTTTCCTTTTTTCGAACTGATATGATGTTAACATCTGGACAGGTGATTGTGTTTGAGATAAATAATATTACTACATAGTATAAAACAAAGTCGCTTTCTCTGTCCCTATGTCCCTTTGGATGCTTAAATCTTTAAAACTACGCAACGAATTTTGATGCGGTTTTTTCAATAGATAAAGTGATTCAAGAGGAAGGTTTATATGTACAATACATGCATATTGCACCCGTGCGAAGCCGGGGCGGGTCACTAGTATCAAATAAACCGCAGAGATCGTTGGTTGACCCCAATGGTAATTCATCGAATTTGATAATAATTTAGTGTTGGATGATTAGATTATTAAGTATACGAGGAACGAAAGAAAAAGTGGATTAAGTTACCAGAAAAGACCATCAAAACAGGAAATATAAAACAAAATTCGACTTTAATTACAGCTCAATGGTGTCAAAGCAAAAGTTAGAAACCAAAGTCTAATTTGTTTTTGGTGAAATTTTTTGCCTGAAAAAAATCCGTGTCGGATTCCTGGGGCATGTTCTACTCGGAACATGGGGCGGTATGTTTACAACGTCGGAGTGCGAACATTTAACGGCGTCGCTTGCCTGTAGAACGTGTGACAACATAACTTTTTGTACACTTTTGTTGGACACACCTGGAAAACAAAAAAAGTCCGTCCAGCGTCCGCAGCCAGTAATTCACTGCCGTCATGACATGCAAACCCCAGTACTGCTCGCAGCTGAGTAATCACATTCCGTGTTATCCTTTTGTTACTTCGGTTAGGCCCACAACGCTGTGATTTCACCGGCATTATATGTAGACGAAATGAAAGTCTGTCAAGCGGCGGGACGTGTGATAGCGGCGACATTGGCATCGTTTATTTTTTTTATAGCATTTTTTGGTACTTACATATTTTATTCTCAAAATTCCGGTACCGAAAAAGATACGCGTTTATTTTCATTAAAATTTAGAAAAAAAAAGGGATAAAACTTGATTTTCCAACCTTGATAAACTACGAACTAGTCAGTCAATAAACCAGGATGTAATTTGCGGATATAAGTATTCAAAGAACATTCCTGATAGGACACAAACTCTTGGATTATCGCCAGTAGCCTGACGTGGATTTGTTACACGAGTAGAAAATTCAGTGTTCACCCCCTTTAAGACTTGCCTTTTGAAGACATAGAAGCGTGGAGCCGACTTACTCAGAATCATACTTTATTGAATCTTCAAACCACAACGTACCTACTTAAAGATGTGATATATCACTTGAATGAATAATGAATTCACATTTATAACTAAATTAGTTGCAAAACTTATTTAATTTAGCCTAAATATCTAATTATTTCAAATGAATACCTTCATCTACATTTGATTATTCATCTTATTTGGTTTCAGTCAGTGCAGCTATTTCGTCGGCTCTAGAAGCAGTAATTTAAATATTTTACAATGAAACTTGTTAGGTAGTTGATCGGCCCCATACATTTTACTGTGCACTATTCAGCATAGAGAGGGGCGCACCTACATCGGGAAACTGTCGGATTACGCGCTCCTGCCTCAAACGAAAACTTTTATCCTTCACTGTTTTTATATTCCCTAGCTTGTGCCTACATTACAGTCCTACTTGAAAAATTAAGCAATTCCTCGAGTTATTTACGATGTCTTCCATGTGTTACTTTGCATGAAGGTGTTAGAACACATTTCGATAAAGAATTTGCAAAGTTAAGACCAACTATGATCACCTAAAAATCTTTTAGCGCAAAAGTTGCCACTTAACATATTTTCACATGAAACATAACGCCGTAAAAACTGTTATTTTAGATAATTAAAAAATAAAATCCTTAGCCTCAAAGGCACTTTTCTGCTTGACATGAATGTAAAAGAACGTAATTCCTGCTGTAAAAGGGTTTAAAAAGACTTTATAATACATGGAAGGGTCATTACACGGCTGTTGAGTTCACAGCACACGTGCAAAAACAACCTCAAAATGTACGTATGAAATGTAGGCACGTGTTTAGTACCTTTAGGGGTGTGAGAGCCACTCGCGCTCAGGGTTGCGTCTCACAGCGCTTCTTGAGATAGTTAATTTCCTAAGATAGGTAGCTACGTTTAATTATAAACCGTTTCGACAGCGAGTAAGATCGGCCTCTTATAAATACCCTGTAAGTTATTTAATCTTAGTTCTGACACTGACTTGTGACCTGTGCTGTTAGTAAATTTAAAAGGTACTACGTCAGTCGAATCCTCTACTGAATTAAAAATTTACTGCGACTTAAAAGTACGGTACTACGGTTGTAATTTAGTATTTTTTTCTAGACAGAAATTTATAGTCAGGATATATAGATAAAATATAATAATACTATTTAATCTGACGCGACTTGCGATTGCAAGTCAGCTCTTATCACTTACCATGATGCAATTAAAAATTCTCCGTATCGAATTATAATTATAATCTGAATAAAATGGATTAAGATTTTTAAGTTACAATTCCAACTGCATTTATAAAACTTCTATTATAATTTTGAACCATCAAAAATATTAAAAACGCTTCGTTTCACAATCCAGATTCACTCACGAATATTTGTCTACCAAACAGGCCGACTGGCTTCGAAACTAATAGTCACTGAGCAAAACAACGGTAATACTGGCATGTCCAATTATTCCCTGACACGTTCGTTGTACGCATAGTTAAAATATTGAAGGACTGGGCCCAATTCGTCTATGTCCACAACCCCTGTTTTCTGACTAGGATTAATGTATAACGTAATTAAAGTAGTTACTGGCAGGTGTGCCTCTATTGCTTTCTACATTCAGCCTAATGTAAACGAGGTTGGAGCAAAAAATATTGGTGTGAATGCAAATTACGCATTCAATGCGTTTATAAGAAAATGTTTTAAAAAAATATCTAGGTAGTTAAATTGTCGTTGTTTCACTTTTAGGTGTATGTGTATAAAATAGCTTACACAGTTTAGGCTCTTAGTAGATATTTATAGGATGTTTTTTTTTGCGGGGGACGATCATCCAATGACTTCAACCACCCGGGTGACGCTCGGGTCTGGGGACTTACTCTTAAATCCTATTCCGATCGATCGACATTGGTGTTGTGAAATTTCGTACTCTTGAGTTGCAACACTAGAGCCCATTGCATCTGTATTGCGTGGAAGTTTAATGAACTAAATGGTATTGAGTCTGGCTTTATATTCCGTACTCTGAATGCTATTTTATCAGCTACGATGTTTTATAGTTTTGACATTGAATAATTATTGAAATTTTATTGCATTGATATTAAGGTTGGTTTCAAGAGGACCCTGGTACCGGTCGGCCGGCGAGTCAATCATGCTCGCCGTCCGTAGGCCCATTCTTAAGGTGCCCGGAGTGTCTCCCGCGATAGCTGGGCTTGGGGAGATTATTTGTCTTAGATTGCAGATGAAATTTTGGTTTAAAAAATTATAAACGAAAAACATTTGTAATTATAACGATTGACACAAACCTAAATCAACTTTACAAAATATCCATTGTCGTATTACCAAACATTTGGCTCCAAACAATTTGAAATTGTGTATCATATTAAGGATTAAATCCACTTCTGTACCTTAAGAGTTTACGGTTTAGGAGTAAGGGCCGAGGGTTTGGTCGAGATTCGTTTTGATTACGAAGAGGATTAAGATTTAAGATCCGTGGGACAGGACACACGATGACACGGGCGGCCATTTAATCTGCTGCGATTAAGCACATGACCTCACTCAAAGGGAAATTGATAGACTTTTAGTAATTATTGGAAGCTGAAAATCCGTTGGCAGTGAGATGGATTTACAAGAAAATTGATTTCTGTGTCATATTTTCTAAGCATTATATATTTTTTTTATTTAATTTTTTTTCTCAATATGTTCATATGAACCTCATACCTTAATTTAAAATGAATACAAAGTGTTATATATAATTCATGCATATAATCATCATCAACAGCCTATAAATGCCCACTGCTGAGCAAAGCCTCTTCTCACACGGAGAAGGTTAGAGCATTAATCACCACGCTTGCTCAATGCGGGTTGGCGATTTCAAACTTATAATTAGAAATTATAAGTCCAGGTTTCCTCACGATGTTTTTCCTTCACCGTTTGTCAGTGGTGTCTAAATAATCTTAGAAAGTACATATAACTCGGAAAAAGTCACATTGGTACTTGCCGTTGGTAGGTTTCGAACCCGCACCCTCATGCATGAGAAGTGGGCGTCTTAAACCTCCGGGCCACCACGACCTTCATATTCGAATTCGAATTCATGCATATAACCTATGCATTTAATCCACTCTTCAACTAAAAACCTCACAGCTTCTGTAAGTACATTGTAATTTCTATACACAAAGACACATGTTTCGCAGCACTGACTACAGAAACGAATCACACTCGAGTATTATAACCCTATCACCTTTTATGAACATACAAGTCCCATAGCAATAGACGTTATGACCATCACTATACATACAGTTAAATACAACAAAAATAAAAACGTACACAAAACTGATGTCACTGCTTTTGTCAAGTTCCTTTACTTACTGGAACACCGAAAAAAATATGGTTATTACTTACTTCTGCTAAAGCTATTCCAAGAATTGTCATCAACACATTAACAAAAATCCTTTTAGCCGTTACTTATAAAAAAATCAGAGACGTATACGATTTCTTAGCATATTTTGCTACTAGATATTGTTTGTTATGGAAGTCGGTATTCATATCAACTGATAAGTAACAGCGCTATCGATTTGATTTGAGATATCTATAAACAAATTATGTCTGGTAATGTCACAGTTAAAGTTGGTAGCAATTTATTATGCGTAGTAACTAGATAGGTTAGATATAACCTGTTTGGAATTTAAACATATAGGGATCTTGAGAATAAAACACGCGAGCCAGTAGGCTGCGCGGAATCGCCGCGACCGCGCACGCTGCTCATGAGGAAGAATCCCTCTGTGGCTTTCAGAATAAATACCATAATCACCATTTAATTTTCTCGCCTAAAAATAAGGTATTACCTATCCTTATTGACCAACTCGTAGCTAACTAAAGCACTGTAAAAACTATCAGCACCGTGTCAGCCACAAGATATCCCCGTGCCCTGGTGAACACAAGTCTACCTAATGGCTTCCAGATCAATTGGTTGAAAGCGACCTGCATCCAGTAGCAGAAGCGGCTTTCGCGACCTCTGATATATTATAACCTGGGTAATCAGGGCCTTTAGCCAAACGCCACTTTAGCGCTTGTCTACAGAGAGAGTAGAAATCAAAATGTATGGGAATGACACTGACAAGTGTCAAAATTTACGTTAAATCCGTATAATTTGGTTTTTGTATTCTACATGTAGACAAGCGCTAAATGGCATTTGGCTACAGCTGCAGTTCACTTTGTGGTTGGACGTCAAACGTCATTGAATCAACTCTTTTTAATTCAAATTTCAGAGAGGAGGCGGCATTTAAAACTTTTTTCCTCAGTGAGTGTGCGTTATTTCTACGTACTATGTTTTCTATCCACTACCACTTCAGCTAGCTTATTTGTTTGATATGATTAAACTTCCTAGGCGACTGAAATAAAACCTAATATTACCATTTTTGCTGTAACATTAACCATTGAAGGTATTTCCAAGATTAGACGTGGGAAAACCTCTCATTAATTTGTTTTTATTAATAAATTTGTCGTCATGATTATTATTATTTTTTGACAATACTGTCATTGATATACCTGAAACGTAGTTTTGTGTAGGAAAATCCCAGCTAATAGACCTCGTACAAATGCGATTCATCAGATTTTAATCGCTTTTGACATTAAACCCAGTTTTCGTTTAATAAAATAATTACTTACAAGTCAAAAACTGCCGAATAGATTTGTGTTATCTTGACATTATTGAAACATTAATATGACTGTTAGCTCTAACTTTACAATACAAATAAATTCAATATTTTAGTTTTATCATTATCTACATTTAATATTACATTACTTGTCACAACATTTGCTATGATATTTGTTATAGAAAAACATATATACAAGAATTGATTACTATACATACGTAGGTTTTTGACCTACTTCATACAAATATGAACTTCTATTACTTGGCCTTATATTAGGAAGTCAAGTACATCCACTTTTAATGTTACAAACTTTTAATTACCTTTTTACGAGACTTAGTTGTGTCATCAAACTTTTACCAAGGAATCACTTGAAACTTTATCATATTAAGGAATCATTTCATTTTTTTATGGAATAAGTCGGTAAACGAGCAGACAGATCACCTGATGGTAAGCAATCGGCGCCGCCCATGAACATCGGAAACACTTGAGGCGTTACAAGTTGTTACCGGCGTTTTGGGGTTTATGGATTTAAGGATTGTTGGGGATTCGGGGACTGAGAAGATTGGGGAGGAGGGTAATTTAGCCTCCGACAATCTTAGTCACACGACGAAACACAATGGAAGTGTTGTTCTACGGTGGTTTTCTGTGGGGCCGTGGTATCACTCTGGTAAAGCCGGCCCAGTCGTGCCGAATCATGGCTCTCCTACATGTCTGTATCTTATGATGAACAAGTCAAGTTAAAAGTAGTAAAATACTATGCGTCGATGGGTTGGTCGAGACTAATTTTGATTACGAATAGGTAAGATTAGGATTTAATTTTTTTTCGTAGGATTATTACACACATTATTTTTATATAGGAAAATACATTATCAAACTGCTCGATTCCGATCGTCACCTACACGGAGATACAAAATGGCCGCCGCCCAAGCCCCAAACAAACGAAATATATTTGTGTACCTACGAAATATATACTGAGCAGTAAATTTAGTCAACGGCTATAAAACACTCGAGAGCCGAAGACACCAAGCGGGAGACATCCCTATGGACGAATTTACCGAGGGTGTAAACTGTCCTGCACTCCATGAAAATGCAGCGAGCGTGAATGTCCAGCGAAAATATATAAACACCCTTCCATACGACACTGGGAATGCGGTTCTCTCGATTTTATAGACACATTTCCTTGTGAAAATGGAAATCAAGAACGCCAGTCGACTAGAAAATGAGTGTCACTGGGCCAACGGTATATAGGTACGTCGTGTTTTACTATTCAGCTTCTCGAAAAATAAAATCAAAGAGAACCTTATTTGCATTTAAATGCACATTAAATAGGAATGAGAACTGAAATGGAAATGAAAAACTGAAATATAAAAGTGTAACGAAATTATCTCGATTTATGTAGCAAATTGATTTCAATCTACTTTACTAGAAAGTTTACAATATTCAAATCATTACAACTTGGTTTATAATTCGATTCAGATTTCCAATGATTCTTGGACGTCCTCAACTCATAAGTAAATATCACATTTTAAAATGTTTGAAAATGATTTTAATTACTTTTCCATCACATTATCTATTAACACAAACTCTAGTAAACAATAGCTATCGGACTACCTCCCCCAAAATAAAAAGTCCCAGTTTTAAAACAATACTTTAGTAGTTCAGTATTTCACCGTAGATTTGTCGCTAGAGTCGAAAATTTAGTGCAACCTCTTTTAAACTTGACCTGTTATTAAGACTAGCGGCATTTGTAGAGTAGCTATAATTTGTGTTTAGAGTAAAAAGATTTAGATTTTGGGTTAGCATTCTGATTAAGTTTGAATTAGTCTAATTTAGATGTAGTGATGTAGATAGTTTGACGAATCTTCCACATTCAGAACTGAAATTCGAATAGCCAAACTAACAGAAACCTACCGATAATTTAACGACAGAAACTAATAGGAAATCTAAACAATTTCCGAGAAAGATTAGAATTTTACTTTGACGAAGAGTTAAGAAATTTTGGTTATAGAAATTAAATAAAAAAATAACATTATTCCAAAAAATACAAGATTAAAGAAGTCTCCGAGTGGGTTTACGGCAAGTGTTGGTGGATTACACGGCACCCGCCCGCCACAGCCTGCTCCCGCCCTCGCGCTTTGTATTATCTTCTACAAGATTTTTCCTTTGTAAAAACAACCAGTATAACTTTGCCTTTTTAAAATTCCTGCACTTCCGTGCATCCGTTAATTTTACGCGATAACAGTACCCAGTGAGAAAGTGCTATTTAAATCCCCAAACTTTAAAGACTGGTTTATAGTTAAACATTTTGTTTTAACATATGTGTTTACTATTAAAATACTTACATACATCGTATGTTTCAAGAATGCAATTTGATACTGAATATAAAGATCCATATCTGCAGGTCTTTAACACCAAGACTACAATCTGATCTGTATATGTATAAAATTGTTTTGAAAAATACATCTAATCAAGTACTACATCTAAACATGTTCCATGCATACAAACACTTAACACAATAATCATGTCAAACGTTAACAATAACAATTCTTTTGTTATTGCATTCCTAACACGATGACAAGCAAACAGCAGAACGAAACACAACAACAACTTCAGCAAGCTAATAACAAAAATCTATAAATCACAAGTCGGAAAGGAAACTCGAGCGAGCACCAAGTTTGGAATAGAAACGGAACTTTGCACCCATTCACTTCTAAAGCAAAGCAATGTAGAGGTAAAAGTGAGTTAGTAGTTCAGTATAGGTGTTGCAGTTAGCATAAGCCACTGAGGGCACTTTCCGCGCAAGTCATTCGAGCCCCTACCCTTCACGGTGACTTAGATGTCTTCGTGACCTACTTGCAAGTTCACACTTACACTTCACATCCCTATTCACATGATTATTCGCGCGAAAAACTGCAGCTTTTAGAAAAACATCGAAAGCAGGAAAATGTGTAAATGTGACGTGTTCGTAACTCGTTTTAGCTATTTGGTAACATTGTTCTGTTTCAGGAATAAAGTTTCTTTAAAACAATCTTGAATTGTAAACGTTTCTAATAAGTGCAAGGTAAAGGTATTTAATAGTTCATTAATAATTATCTATTTCCCAACACCAGCACTGTTCCATATTATTCGAAAAATCTAAATTATCACTATTATTTGTTCAGTGGAATCTAATATTCACATTCACCATTATATCCTGAAAGAAAAGAGTCAATCAGTATTCAAACGTATTCTAAAAGGTTTTCTCGGTTAGAAAAATATGATTTACTTTCTCAGAGTTCCTGTTAAGCTAATACAATTATGGAAGATAATCAACTGCAGTAGCGAGCCGCCCTTCGAGTTAAAACTTTAATCCTATCTGTATTCACTGCCTACGAACTCCGACTACACCGCAACACTCTAATGAACTCTCTTTGATTCCCATCTCTTTGTGAGCCCATGCATACTGCACAAATCAAGAAACTTGCTTATATTTAATAAGTACTTTATTATTATAACTTACTTTTTAACTAATTTCATTTCAAATTTCAAAAAAAAAGGTTCTTATTTTGATTTGTATGTATGTATGTCTCTAACAAGCATTTTTGTACGCGATTTTCTCTCGATTGGCTAAATCGATTTTAATGCGGTTTTCAGAAAATAGTTTATTACACTTAGGAGAAGGGTTTAGTTTCTATAACATAAATAGTGAGAAGTGAAGAACCTCACTCACACGACGAAACACAACCCAAGCGTTATTTCACGTCGGTTTTCTGTGTGTGTGTTGTATCACTCCAGTCGAGCCGGCCGATTCGTGCCGAAGCATGGCTCTCCCACACTTAAAATTGTTTGTGATGTACAGCTACAGTTATGTACATCAGAATCTTCACAAACGATCACGAGACCTCTGATTTCTCAGATCAATTAGAATACTATATATTGTCTATTTAATATAATTTTACAATTGTATTATAAACTTCGATTATAAATAAACTCTTTATATTATAAAAAATCTGTAACGTCTGCCGTAGTCAATATCTACAGGACCCATGGTACCTTCACTGCTTTGAACTCTGCATCGATGAATCAATCAGGACGCCATTATTAAATTTAGATTGTATAGATTGAAAACGTCAAATAATCACGTATTTTCCGTAATTATCATGTATATAGTTATTAATTCCTATCTAGATCCAATCATTTGGGGATTAAATTGTCATGATAACTATAATTAATCGCGTAAGACGGAGGCACACGTTTACGTAGTACATATTATTATGACGGTTGTGTCAAAACATTAATATTTATTTGCATTGAATCGTAAATACCTATACAAGTTTAAAACGTTGGTCTCACTGGTTTTCGATACAAAATTCACATTCCTTAATGGAGTATTTGGCAGTTCTGAACTTAAATATAATATGCCTGGCATCTAATGATATGTAAAGAAAAGATGGGCCCCTATAACATATAGCTCGTAAAATAAACACCATAAAGTAGGTTTTACAAATTTTGTATGCCATTAGGTTTGCAAACAGTACATCGGATAGAAACCAGTTACCGTCGATAAGAGATATGTGCTACAACACGCGTGCCATTCGTGTTGTTGCAGATTTCGTGAATACATTAAAGGAGCGTTAATATGACATGAAAAAATCTACTAAACATTTTTACAAATTGTCACCGAATTTTTGCGTCGACTTAATGGAAAAGTGAGAGATACTACGCAAATAGATTTAGATGCAGCGCATATGCTTGCATGTTCATTGGTAAGCTATACCAATTCGTATTTCACTGATTTCGTTCTGTTTCTATAATTACCCGTAAAAATCCTAGCAAATTGCGGTCATCCATAAGATGAAGCAAAAAGTCTCGCTATAGCCTTTTATAAATTTCAAAATATTTAGAGGGCCTATAGACGTTCCTATGAAATCGATCTTGATGTAGACTATTTTAATGATTGTGCTTTGTGCACACGTGTGAAAGTAGAATGTTCTGCATGGCGGTATTTGATCAGATATTTATTATATATCAGTTTTATAATGGTTTTTCCAAATCCCACACATTAACACTGAAATTAAGTTAAAGTCACTCTGCAGTAGGAATTAATTAAGCACCGTTATCTACATTTTAGGTAATTATTGTACGTAGTCTTTTCATAATCAGTATAGATTAAGAATTAACGAAAATGTGATAAGGTATAATTAATGCTATAAATAATGGTACGGGGCAAGACACAGTCACTTGGCAGTGTGGATAATATCAATATGAAACTGTTCCTCGCAGTAGTGTGCTTGGCTGTCGCCGCATCCGCGGTGGAGATTGGAGTTCCAGAGAACCCAGTCTTCGGCTACCACAAAAACTTTGGTATTGCTGAAGCTGCCAGGATCAAGAAAGCTGAGGAAGAAACCAGCCCCAGCGCGCAGAGGATCGTCGGAGGATCTGTTACTGACATTTCCAGCGTCCCTTACCAGGTAAATTTAAAATTTGAGCCAACTGATTATCAAGAACGTCACTATTATTTACGGACTGCATTTTATTTACAGACGGTATCCCAATTTGGCTCCTAAATTATACATATATGAATAATGATTCAACGTTTTGATAACTATTCAAGAATTTTAAAAACTTTGTCAAGTATTTAATTATTTAGCAAAAAGACTAGTCCTGTTTTACTTACTAGTATGAAAGGATGTAGGCCATCTAAAAATAACTTTTTTCTCCCTCTGCAATAATTCCCAAGAAAATAAATAATAATTTTATAATTCAATAATTTGACATTGTGTGTATATTTTGTATAGGCTGGTCTCGTGATCCAAGTTTTCATCATCTTCCAATCCGTGTGCGGTGGTTCCATCATCTCCCACAACCGTATAGTGACCGCTGCTCACTGCAACTGGGACGGTTCCGTCACCGCTAACTCCTTCACCGTTGTGCTTGGATCCAACTTCCTCTTCTCCGGCGGTGTCCGTATCCAGACCAGAGATGTTGTCATGCACCCCAACTGGACCCCATCCACTGCTGCCAACGACATTGCTATCCTCCGCATTAGCTCTGTTTCTTTCACCAGTAAGTATTTAATGATAATAAATATTTTTAATGACTGCAACGTGACGCTTAATCAATTTTAGTGTGATGTATATTTCTCACAATAACAATTGTACAATTTTTCCAGATGTAATCCAGCCCATCGCCCTGCCCAGTGGCAACGAGGTCTCCAACGACTTCGTCAACTGGAACGCTATTGCTTCCGGATTCGGTCTTACCGCTGATGGTAAGTGTACTTCCCAAAACGTTAAAAGTTAAATCGGCTAGAATTCTTTACTTTTTTTTATTTTATAATTTAGTTTCGTGTGCTATATTTATGTGCTATATATTTTGGCTAATTCAGTTAATTTGAATTTGTTAGGTGCCAACATCGGTTCAAACCAACGTGTCAGCTCTGTGGTACTCCCCGTAATCACCAACGCCCAGTGCAGCAGTGTCTACGGCCCATGGGTGCACAACACCAACATTTGCACCAGCGGAGCTGGAGGCAGAGGTACCTGCAGCGGAGACTCTGGCGGCCCTCTCGCCGTTGACAGCAACAACAGGAGAGTCTTGGTAAGAACACTACGTTTTCTAAGTTTAAAAATAATAATTGTGAAATATAAGCCTAAAATATTCCATCTTTAATTTTATTGGAATTAGTATTAATTTTTCTTGCTACATAATTGTCACACTTCACTTATAGATCGGAGTAACTTCCTTCGGTGCCGCGGACGGTTGCCAGATTGGTCTGCCCGCTGCCTTCGCCAGAGTTACCTCATACGTCGGCTGGCTGCAGTCCCAGTAATCTCTTACCTACAGAACCCTGTAATGACATTATTAAATTATTATTATTAAATTTTTCAACATGCATGATTTTTTATTTCCAATGTCACCACCGTACTGTATTGTTTAATTTATATTGCCGCTTTTTATGTTGTTCAATAAAAACAAATTAAAACAAATAAATGAAATAAGTTTAATAATTTCATTTTTTTTTGGTAATATGTATTACACGTACCTAGTGTCAGTATGAATGCTGACGTAGCTATAAGTACTGCACAAGTATACAATACAAGCATACTGCTGTAAGCGAAGAAAACAGTAAGCAATGATTTACAACAATACATTTTCTTGCTAACATACTTAGATAAATTCAATTCAATCACAAATGAACGATTAATGAATCTAACAAAATACTACACTGTAAATACGTAAACTATAAAACGTCACAATACGGTACGTACGCACCTGCATAATTGTACCAATTTTATCAGTTTGTGGATTATATTTGCTGATCGATAAGATTTAAAACAAACACATATATAAATTGAAACATGTTACAACTCAGTCAGTCAACCGACTTGTCTAAAATGAAGCTGTTAGTGGGAGTAGTATGTTTTGCCTTGACCGTGGTTATCTCAGCAGTCGAGATACCTTCAGCTCAAGCCAATACCGTCTTCGGCTACCACATAAATATTGGTATCCCCGAAGCCACAAGGATACGAAATTCAGAATTACTTAAAATCTCAGGAGGTCAAGTTCAAGATGTAAATGAAATACCGTATCAGGTGCGTATCAATTAAATTATTATTTGTATGCTTTCTTTTGTATGTTTTATTGCTAGTAATGACTTTATTGATGCTTTCTAACGGCTGAAATGAATAATCAATCTCAATACAAAATGTGTGGAGTGGAATAAGATAGATTTCTGACATTGGTTGTCTGTAGAACAATTCAATCAATGTAGGGATTTTAGCTTCAAATCATTTTAATTTTTCATTTATAAGCCATATTTTTCATCTTCTTTATTATCAACTGTAGTAAAATTATCTTTCCAGGCTGGAATCATAGTTACCATTATGTCCTTCTTCACATCAGTATGTGGGGCGACAATTATTTCTTCCACGCGCCTTCTGACTGCTGCTCACTGCCAATTTGATGGAATGTTCACCGCTCAGCATTTTACTATCGTACTAGGTTCAAATGCTTTATTCTCCGGTGGTCTCCGGTTTATAACGAGTGATGTTGTGTTACATCCTCACTGGAATCCAAATACCATCGCTAATGATATTGCTGTCGTTCGTGTAAACCAAATCACGTTTACTGGTAAGTGTTTTTGAAATCCATCTTGTTTTTATCTTCTTATGAATAAAATTATCATTCTATAGTAATAAATCTTGAAAGAGTGGTATGCCTCCATAAAACCTAGATAAATTAACTGATTCATCTCAGAAGGATCACATCAAAATGTCATAGTTTATCTCTAGCCTTTACTTCTTCAACGCTTCGATTCAAGTCATTTGTCTTGACAAATTTTGTTTTGAAACGAATTGGGCTTGTGTAAAAGACAGTAGTATTTTTGATCTTTTCTCAACTAATTTGGAACCAGCATTCAGTTTTTTAAAACTGTGCAAGTGTTAGGAAGTAGTCTAGCCATTAGTGTCGTCATCAGAACGTTGGTCCTTAAAATCAGGATGTCATTATTGATAACTCACGTCTCTATCTGATAATGTAACTCAAAAGTAAATTTAACTTCCTCTTGCTAAAATGTTATCAGAATAGGGTCCATATCTATGAAAAACCCATTCGATTTTTATTATTTTTGAATATAGTTAACACTTATCATCTTGATTTAAATAGCTTAGAGGATTATACATCATACCTTTAAGTATTGACGATTGGGAAAATCCAAATTTTGTACCCAACTACGACTCAGTTTCGATGGCATGTAAACTAAGTAATGACTCAAGAACAATTTTTCTTGTATTTAATATCTTTAGCTGTACCCCACAATATGCAATACCATCACTCTCAATATAATAGTGTCGATGACATATAAATTGAACGTCTTTTAGAAATATCTTTGCGTATAACGACTGCTGTGCCAACGACCGATATCTATTAATTAATTAGATTGATATCAATCAATTTAGTATAAAATATAGGTCGATTATTATTTACAATCGCTTGAAATACACATACACTATATTTACAGTATTTTATATTATTTTGCTACACTGCACTGCACGACTGCACGGCTGGTGCGGTGGCTGGGCAACCGGCTGCCGTGCAACGTGTGATCCACAAATTATTGTTTCGGGTTTGGGTGTCATTGTGTATGTGAACTTGTATGTTTGTAAACGCACCTACGACACAGGAGAAAATCCTAATGTGGGGCAACGTTTTTTAAAGGAAAAAATAATTTCCCATATATATAACACAATTTTCGAAAGTCTATAATAACTTTCAGAAATCTATTAATCAAATCAATCAATTTAGAAATTCAGGGGTTGGTCGTCTACATAAACGTTCATGGAGAACAAGCTTCTTTTGTTGTCCACCATGACACCGTTTTAAGATATATGTTTGTTTATTAAAAAAAATGTTTCTTCCTCGTTTCAGCTTCCATCAGGGCTATAGCTCTACCCAGCGGCAACGAGCTCACTAACAACTTCGTTGGGTGGTATGCTCAGGCTTCAGGATACGGAGTCACATTTCATGGTAATTGCTATTTTTATTTCCTTTTCTATATTTTCTTTTCTTTTTGTTTTCTATTTTTTTCTTTTAGCGTTTCTCTCTTCTATGTTCTTTTGCATCTTCTATTTATTTATATATATTTTCTATAATGTTTTTTTCCTCCTATTTTAAGGTTACTATTAATACCATTAAGATAATCATCAACTAGATATTGATCACCTTGATATCTCAGTTGATATTGTAGGTATAATTAAGTATCACGCAGAGTGCCAGGTACTATAGTCCATTATTGCTTACGTAAATGAACATATGAAATGATTAATTAAATGTTGCTTTGTATTACTATAAGCCTTTATATCGATCGATCTTGTTGCCACGAAGTATTAATTAAAAATAAATATTATATACTTACTACGAAAATGATATCATTTTCGTAGTAAGTATATAATGCTTCTAGAAGCCATATCCAGGAACATGAATGGATAATTATTTATGAAGTCTCTTTTGGTATTATTACTGGAAATAGTAATTGATATGAAACCCTTGAAAATAATCAATTTAAAAATTTATAATGTAGTAATCGCGTTATTCCGTCTAATTTAAAGAAAAGAGGAAAATATTTTGTTCCTAGTCCTGCTACGATATTTTCCAAATAACTAACTTGATAAATCCGAGGAAGTTTACCTACTCATTGTGAACTCTGTGTAATTCTCCCAAGTCACAATGCATCCGCACATTCTAGATTACAGACGTTACATTCAGTTAGTCAACGCATTCCAATTTCAAAGGAACCACTTGCCTATTTAAATATATTTTTTTCTTCGTTTACAGGTGATACCATAAGAGATGACCAGCCAATCAGTTCAGTAATTGCACCTGTCATAAGTAATAACGAATGTAGGTTAGTGTTCGGAAATTTTATTTCGGACTCTATTATCTGCACAAGTGGACAGGCCGGGAAGGGCGCATGTGGCGGGGACTCCGGTGGACCTGTTGTTGTGAACTCAAATAATAGACCTATTGTTGTAAGTATCTAATAGTTTCTATAAAACTTCCAGAAAGAGCAGGCTGACTTTTAAAATTATTCTTTAACATTATTCATGAATTTGGCGAATTGTTTCAAACTTTGTCCTAACATTTCTTTCATAGTGTTAATCACCAGAAAATCATTTAGACTACTGCTGTTCGGCACTTTCTTTTCTTGACATGCAATTTTATTAACACATTTTTGTAAACAAAACTACTTTTTTTTCAGATTGGTGTTATTTCTTTTGGACATTCGTGTGGATCTGGCCACCCTTCCGGCCACACCAGAGTCACCTCTTTCGTCGACTGGATACAATCTCAATAAAGGAGTTATTTATTCTACAACGAATGCTAAATTAATCATTTATTTATGAGTTCCTATCTTTTGTAAATTGGTATAAAATAATATCAGCTATATATTTATCTGAAGCGTAATAAACATATAAGTAGACAAACGTATTGTAGAAGGCCCTTAAAATAAGTGGTGGGTAGTTACGATATACACAGAATGTTTGGCAGTTGTGGATGTTGAAAAGCTTTAGATTTATTTCAATATATAGGTGTAGATTTAGATCTAGCTATTCAATGTAAATTGCTTATGATAAAGACACTGTAGTAGTACTGTAATACTATATCAGACTGAGAAATATACTTTGCCAGCTGCAGAGGAATTTTACGTATGTCATTTGTGCTATTATCTACTATAAACACGCGTATAATATTGTAGAAAGCATAATGTTACCAAATTTTATGAATTTACGATTTTGTGTGTGTGCGTGTTTGCGTATTAATGTGTTTGTATACTCGTGTGTTTGAAATTTGGGACTAGGATAGATTATGGTATGGAATAACACATAGGCTACTTTAAATCATAAAAAAATTCGGGCGAAGCCGCGGGCAGAAGTTAGCATTATCATTTACCAGGCATACAACTAGTTATTTGAAATTCAATCACCTCAGGAAATTGTACAAACAAGCACAAACCTATTAACCGTGTAAGGTAAAATAGTAATGAGGCGTACTCACACAATAGTGTTGCCGTTTGTATTTACACGTGCTGAGAGCAACCCCAAGTCTGTTGATGTACATTATAAATGGCTCTAAAAGCGGTCGCCGCAGCACCTGCACTTAGTGAAACGAGGTACCGTACGTGCCCCAATTAGCCAATATTCCACTAATAGTTTCTATGAAGCATTAGGAATAATACGGCCCGGCGGTCGCCCACATCCATTTAATCTTCAACATCTTTGAGAGTAGTTCCTTCGTCTTACAAGATGTAGGTAATGGTAGGAAATGTGCTTCCTGGTATTCATTAGGTTTCAATATTAATTCTGTGGCTGTTGGTTCTCGAATATTCAAGTAAGTTTTCGCTAATGTTCTTATTTGGGGAACCACTGTGAAAACTGTTTTTGATTTACGTTTTTCATTATTTATGTTTATTTTATTATTATCTTTTGCATCACACGAAAATGAAATGTTGGAAGAATTTGTCTTTTCTCTTAGATACATTTATGAAGCTCTGATCAAATCCAATAATGGGGTTTGAGTATGGGGATGAGAATGGGGATGTATATCTAGATAGATATACATGCTAAAGCCAAACGATCGAGTCTTTAACATATTTTATTTACAAGTTTACGAATTTTATTTTATTGATAGATGGCGCTACGTGTTTATACCCAATAACTGCATTTAAAAAAGAATATCTTAGAGTTATAAGACTTGTATCTTTACCATAATATCTGTTGAATTTATCTCTTTCTTTGTGATATTCTATATTTAGCCGTTGTCTTGATAAGGCAAGAATTTTGCTAATTACGGTCAATGACTTTATATTTACGTTAATTACGATAAACATACAAGCATGTATGATGTGCTGTTATGGTTGCATTATTCCAAATGGTGATGTAATGGAATATTTTCCAATTGGTGACGTGGCAATTCCAATCTGTCAAATTTATTTATTGGATTTGCGACTTTTTATCAATACCATAAAGTTGAAGATGTAATAGAGAAATTCGACAGACAAGAATAGGTTGACCTGCTGGCCACCGAACATCATTTTAGTAACAACCAAAACATGTTTCGACAAACCTATAGTTTAAATTAATGACAGTATTGTTAGCCAAATTATCACCAGTGTATCCATCAGGACCTGGGACATATCAATCTATGTAGTATAAGGTCTTGAGTTCAACGTCCAACTATGACACTTAAAATTCTCGCCGTTTAACTTTTAATCTTTGAACACAGAGGTACACAATGTTACACAAATTTTCCTTAGTTAAATGTTAAAAATCTCATGTAATAGAATTTAGGTCTATTGATTGATATGATCTATGATATGTTGTATAATTACGAGATTGTTCCCAGAGTATCCCAGAAACCTTCTAAAATCTGAAAGAATTGCACACCCCTTGCTCGGCAGTCGCGCTTGTAACTACTAGACCAACGAGGCAGTTGTGTTTAAATAACATGCTTAAAAAGATAAGACAAGGACGAGATCTGCGAGTGTGTAGGAATTAATATTATCGGAATCTACTTAAATGACCGAGATTAGTAAAATTTTGAGCTCCATCGTTGTATTGGTCAAAATTGAAAAGCTTTTAATTCTCTCAAGTCATCTCACTTATCCTTATAAACCGGCAATGATGTTTAATCCACACAATTATTTAGTAATGTTTTTTTTTGCTATATGTCTATGGTATGGACTTTATTACATTGATAAAGTATTAGTTAGAATTAAATAATACTTAAGTCTTATTTATTAACGAGATATGTTTTGCAATTGGAATGGCATTGTTATTGTTTACTTTAAGTGCTACCTCCTCCGTCAAATAGGTTACGATGTGGGAGAGCCATGCCTCGGCACGAATGGGCCGGCTCGACCGGAGTGATACCACGACCTATCAAAAAACCGACGTGAAACAACGCTTGCGTTGTGTTTCGTCGTGTGAGTGAGGATACCGGAGGCCCAATTAAAAATTCTCAACAATCCTCAAAATCTTAATCCCCAAAAGGCCGGTAACGCACTTGTAACGCCTCTGATGTTCCGGGTGTCCATGGACGACGCCGATTGCTGACCATCAGGTGATCCGTCTGCTCGTTGCTCACCAAAATTGTTATTAACATTAATTAAAAAGAACGATCTGGATGTTATCATAGAATTCTCTGACTATCGTTTTCTTATACCTTTATTTATTGGTATAGCAAACAGTGTAACTATATTAATAATGTAGGCATTATTAATATAGTTGACCAGTGTAATAAAATAAATGTAAGCCACTAAGTATGGGCCTTACTAATTTTCCGTTACCTATGCAATTTTTTTCAAATTCCTAAAACTATTAATAACAAAACACCCAATCTCAAAATCTTCGTAATTGTAGGGAATATCATAGTTTTATGGGAATACAATCCAAAAACATTATATAGGAAAATAAAACAAATACACGCCAAACTTAAAGACTCCCTTTAAAGCCTAAAACCTAATGGATAGACCCTTGGTCATATACAAAAATCTCGTAAATAAACACTACGGACATGAATACATACACAATTATGTATTACTGACCTTATTCAAAATACTAATACGTCACATAAAATATGTTATATCTATATGTCGCAGGCGAATTGTATAATCCGCCGTATTATATTACGGCTAGCCGTTGAGCATACCAGGGGCTGTCTAACTTGACTTCACTATAACGACCCTCGAAAACCACGAAAACGAAACCCATGACGAATAAGTAATAGTATAAAAAAATTGTGCCGCCGCCATCTTGGATTTGCATTTTTCCAGCATCATCAGTTTATCACCATCAAAAACCACGAAAACGACACCCATGACGACTATGTTGATAACTTTGTATAGCCAAAATATGATAATCTGGGGGACCCAGACCATCCATTGGTAAATAATAACAATGAGGCTAAACGTGTGCCGTCATATTGTAGAACGTTTCGCATTGACTAATCGTGCAGTCGCCGTATCCCAAAACGGCCCTACTTTTCTAAATGGCTAGTCGCAATGTAACATGGCGGATTATACAATTCGCCTGCAACATATATACAATTAATTCACCTGTATGCAACGTATTACTTGATAAAATACTTTAATGCCCTGATAAATCAAATAATTACTCGTTATCTAAAAATATTATAGATTTGTTCATGTTCTTAAAGGCTGGTATTGTTTTTCCTAATCCATTTTAGGAAAAACCAGCACATAACAGGATGAAGATTGCATTAGTGTTGATATCGGTCTGTGTGGTCGTGATAGGAGCAGAAAATCCTTTACCAAATGGCGTGTACGACTACCATAGAAGAATTGGAATACCTACAGCTTTTAAGATTAAACTGCAAGAAAGAGAAGCAGCAGAAAAGGGCCAGGGTAGAATCGTCGGAGGATCATCTACAACTACTCTCTCAGTACCATACCAGGTAAGAGAATCACATATTAAAGAAACTGACAGGAAAAGCATTTCAAATACAACAACAATAAAATAAATTAATGAATATAATAAATATCGATATACACGTTATTTTATCGCAATTCATAAATATAAGACACAGGCCTAAAATTCTAGAAACATCCATCCTCCCTTTGAGAAAGCACTAGCAAATCAAGTACAATTGAATTATTTTCATTCGTTAATGAACCTGCAAATTGTTTTTAAAAAGTTTACACGACAACTATAGACAAAACATAGCAATCCTAAAACAATTTATTTTAATTTCAGGCTGGTTTAATTATAAGACTAAACATTATATCAACATCAGTGTGTGGCGGTACCTTAATATCTGATATCAGGGTACTTACAGCAGCTCACTGTTACAACGACGGTAACAATATCGCTCAGAGCTTCCAAGTCATCCTTGGATCCAACTTTTTGTTCTCTGGTGGTACTAGGATTGATACAAACAGCATTGCCATATTCCCTGGATACAACCCTTGGATAGCTGCTAATGATATTGCTGTGTTACGTATTTCCAGAGTCAGTTTTTCATGTAAGTAGTTTATATTTCTTGTTTAGTACTTTCATGTCAGGTAAAGTTAAAAATATTATTGGAATAATCAATTTAGAAACTTCTAGTATTGTTACATAATCTTTAGTCTGTATGGAACAGAAAAAAGGTGTCACTTACACTCATCCTCCACTAATTCCGACATGAAACCACTTTTTAAGAAAATTATAAGCTAAATCTCCAATTTATTAATGAAAACTACTAGTTGTTCTTCCCATCAGTTGGTAATTATCTTATCATTGCAATAGATGTAAACCAAAATGTAATAACTACTTTTAATGAAAATAAACGAATAACGTGTTAACCTATAGACTATCTGAAATTTCATTCTATTGAACAAAAGAGAATCAACACCATTCTTATAAATAAATATTGTTTATTTTCCAGTGCAAATCCAACCAATTAACTTGCCATCGGGTAGCGAACTCAACTCGAATTTCGTCGGAAGCACCGCTCTCGCCTCTGGCTATGGAATAACTAGAGACGGTTTGTGTTTTATCAATGTTATTATTACTATTATTTAACATTTGCCAATCAATAGTAACATGCATTCGAGGCCCTCCAGCAATATCTGTTGTTGATATTTTCATCACATTTTGACATTTTTCTTAATATGATCAGTAATGTGACCCACATCTACCATTTTTGTCAATTTTGTTGATTTTCGATTCAATTATGTTTGGAAAACAGTAATAGACTCATCCATTATGTTAATGAAATCGGTACTGTCAACTACATCTACGTTAGTGATTTTTCCAGAAAAGGTTTTCTAAGGGGATGTTGCCTTAGAATCAGACTACCTATTATTACTATCTTCATTTGAAGGCAGAAGAATCAGTACTTACTTTCATGTTACCATTATCTTACTACACCAATGTACAAAATGATTCCAGGTGACAGCGTTAACCTACTCCAAACGATCAGCTCAGTGAATTTGCAAGTGATATCCAACTCAGTCTGCGGAAACAGCTACGGCAATATCATCCAGAACCACCACCTCTGTACCAGTGGCGCTGGAGGAATCGGCATCTGTCGTGGAGACACCGGTGGACCACTCGTCACTACTGTTAATAATAGAAGAGTTCTAGTATGTATAAATCTCCAGTACAATACATATTATCAAGAATCGAGCACTATACTAAAATTTTTTGATTCTTTATAATTTCTCGCATATGAATTTTGAATCCTCAAGTTACTCTCAGTTGCAAATGCGATTCTCGCGATTCAGTATTGATTTCTGTATCTAAATATGTTTCTAAACGCATCTATTAGAATAACATGCACAAAACAATAGTAATTGCGAACAGGAAAACTTTTACTGTTCTTAGTTACACAGAGACAAATCAAAGACTACTTCTTTATCTTTCCTATCCATGGCTCTAATTAAAACCTTCTATTTAATTGGTTTATTTCCCTTACAGATCGGTATCGGCTCGTTCACAGCGAATGCAGGTTGCCAAGCTGGCCTGCCTTCAGGCTTCTCAAGAGTCACTTCTTTCATATCTTGGATTCATTCCATATAATGGAACTGATGGGTGAAATAGAAACAAATAAATTATATCCTAAAATCAACATTGTCTTTAAATCATGATACTAGTCAATACTTCTTTATTATACCTATGAGTCGATAAGTTTCTACAATACAAATTGTATACATTCTTACTGCAGTCTCTCATTCACCATCTCGACATTCTAGCCACTGAGCTATCAGATCTTAGCCAGTCCTAATTCTGGTTATTAATTCAGCCTTACCATTTGAAATTCTCAAGAAAATATGGAAAATAATCCAAAACATAAAAATACAATATGTAAAGGTAATAAAAAACGCTTAAGTAAAACCGTAATAAATAACAAAATGTAAACACGATAGAATGTCGTTTAGCAAATCACTCCTCCCTCACAGCTCGAACAAATATATCAATATCCGAAAAACAGGCGAGTGAGCCGTTTGAAAAATGAATGAAGTTATCAATTCTGAGGAGGGAATAATTGGGAGTAGGCACAATCGAGATATGATTGATCTAACACCTCACGGGCCCATCAAATCGCTCTTCAAAGGGTAAATCTATATTTAAGTGGGCCGCGAACTTCCCACTTGTAATTACATTTTTATGTTGTCGAAGAGCCTCGCTTCGTGCTAATGCCTCTTACAAATGCGAATATAATAGACTCGCCTGCGGTTTGAACTCGCTCAGATCTCTTTCTGGGCTCGAGCCCTTTTGATATAGATATACGTATTCTATAGAGAATATTCTATAATACTCGATATAGAATTCAAAAGTACTTTAGAAAGTTAAATGGAAAATTAAGTTATGAAATGACAGAGTTTTATAAAATTTGAATATTTTATAATTATGTTTCGCAACGAATTATTGCTTTTTGTTTTAAACAGGCGTTACCTATAAATATAGGTCAACAATATTGATACTTTATGAATTTGGTATGTAAACGTAAATGACCAAATATATTAACAATTTTAAACACAACATATTACCAGTTTTATTCGAATAAAAACCCTTTTAGGTAATCGCATTTACTTAACCAATCTCAAAGAAAACAACCCCTTGACTGAATGTATACCTTTATATGTTCTGTGATGTATACGACCACAGAAATATTAAAATTATATCTGTGTATACGACATTACTAGTAATAGTCTAATTGTTATACGGAGTCTGGAAATGTGCCCGATATATGGCAATAGGCTGACCCCCTATTACATGGGACTCATAACATAAATAGTGAAAAGTGGTTGTTACTTCTGTGTACACCTCTGCCTACTCCTTCGGGAATAAAAGGTGTGATGTTATGCAGTTATGTTATGTTATGTAATACTTGTCGTGGGCGCGGCTTCAAACCTACCAACGGCAAGTACCAATGTGACTTTTTCCGAGTTATATGTACTTTCTAAGATTATTTAGACACCACTGACAAACGGTGAAGGAAAAACATCGTTAGCAAACCTCGGCTTATAATTTCTAATTATAAGTTTGAAATCGCTAACCCGCATTGAGCTAGCGTGGTGATTAATGCTCTAACCTTCTCCGTGTGAGAAGAGGCTTTGCTCAGCAGTGGGCATTTAAAGGCTGTTGATGATGATGATGTAATACTTAGAAATGCTAACAAATACCTCTGATGTTACAAGTTATGGTAACCATGATCTTTGTAACACGTCAAATTCATCCAAGCTCCAATTTTGACATTCCCTTGACGTGAAATACTACATGAACACAATGAACAATACGCGGGTAACTGAGTACAAGCCTGACGTCAAAGCCTCTAAATCCCGGGTAAGCAGGTTACAAGTAAACACTGCCTAAGTAATAGACCATAATTCCTACTAATCCAACAGTCTGTAGTTTTTCTGCCAACTTGTAGGGTTGGTACAAAGTTATATTACAAATTGGCTAACATATCTTAATTATTATGTTTTTCGGGCTTACTCACGTAATTATTTGACGAGGAAGTCGACTAGATTCAAGCCATGCTAGAGGCATTCATGAGCAGCATTCCGCGACTCGCGACGCGGCGACTGTCGCGCTGGTACTACTGATAGTTATAACATTATCTCTTTCTAATATAGGAATGGCATGACCATGTTTGACCAAATCTCAGTTAAATTAATAAAGATTAAAAAAAATCCTCTTTTTATCTATTTTGTAATATTAACGAAGACAAAGTCTTGCCGAGTTGAGTTTCCTAATCTGCTGCTTGATTTGAAGTCTTAAGAATAGGACTAAAGTCAAAGTCAAAGCATTTATTTCGATTAAACCTTATATAATAATTTGGTACTTTGAAACGGCAACAAATACATAATAGTCTGTCAGTCAGTCCGTCATTGAAGCTAGGTGAAGCCGAGAGTTTGTTAACAAATACTCAAACGTTATTCAATTTGAAGTCACACTTAAGTATAGTTCTGACACTATAAATTCTTTTTAAATAACAGACATGGCACCATATTTAGGTACATTTTAAAATAAGTATCCTTTCAGTAGGTATTGGGGCGTTAGACATATGTAGGTACACAAGTAAAATTGATTTGAATAATTAATTTCCAGTTTCTATTGTGTCAGCTACACAAACATTTATCTCCATACAATACCGACACATAAATTATTATTGTTAAATATTGTTAATGATAAATAATTATGTAAATAACAACTCGTACCTATGCAACTATTTGAATATTCATAACTAAACAAACCTTATTAATTATTTCCATACGTGAGAAATCTAACTAATATTTCTGCTCAAATCGCCATTTATGATTATCTAATTGTTTACGGTTAATTCTGCTGAATCGATATCGATAATTCTTGGCGGAGAAATATGCGAAGCCAAGGAGACGGCAATAAGCTAAAAAGACCTTTGCTAAAATTAATCTTGAAGGCGATAGTTAGGTATTATAACTTCTTTGACACATCAGCAGTTCACTGCTGGCCTTCTATACATAAGAAGAACTTTCCAGAATCTACACGATTTTCAGTCGTGTTAGAAATCACAGTTTGTAAGGTTTAGGGTTATTAGAGGGCGCTGCTACCCGGTCTATCAAATGTGTAATCCATTAATGACTCCATCGTAGACCGCATCATCGCTTACCAGGCGAGATAGTGGTCAAACGTCGACCCATCAAATATAAAAAATATGAAATAAAATATGAAGTAATGGACTCTTACGATGCCCAATTATTTTATAAACTTCGTTTAAAAAACCAAATTCAAACCCTCTTTTTTTAAACTATTAACCGGCAGTTTAAAATACTAAAACCTTCTCCTAAGTGTACCTAATACTAAACACTTTTCTGAAAACCGGCATCAAAATCGGTTCAGCCGATTGCGAGATATTCGCGCACAAACATACATACAGGTCAACTTGAGAACCTCCTCTTTTTTTGAAGTCGGTTAGAATGCATTCCTCTTCGGTCACAAAATAATTTTACTCCATAGAAACTATAAAAGCTAAAAGCGGCAGCCCTAAAGGAAACCGTACGAGAGTGTCTGGCCGGGTGGCGAACTGGCGACGTACCGTTGTTTTGTATGCAAAACACAACTGACATGCATTTATCCTTATTTCACTTTCATGCACATAAACTGTCCCTAATTAATTGCTCTCCACTTTCTAAAGAACTGTGGTCATGAAGTCATGAGCACAGCTATCGTCATCAACATAAGATTTGATTCATTGGTTGGAAGATGAATTTGTTTTGCTTTTTTTTCTTAATAATTGAGAGCTTCTGAGTATTGAATTGGCAACCGATCGGCTGTTATATTGAATACTTAACATGTTAGGCCAAAAACTGAAATAGAAAATGTAAATAAATGTCATCTTGTTGTCCCAATATTGCATAAGTGAGTTATTTGTTTTAAATAATTAACTAAGATATTAAGAATTTTTACTAAGATTAAAAAAAAACTACTGTAAGACTAGATATTTCGTATTGTACGTAGTACGTACAGACTTGGAAAAACAAAATTTTAACCTAGGAAAGAGTATTTATTTTGATAAGTTATTCACAAACTACTCATACTTATAACTAACATTTCGAGAAATAGGTCAATATTATTTTACGATATTTCTGAGAATTTATTGCGTTTTCTATTAAAAAAAATTCCAGTAGAAAGTAATATACAAAAGTACAATTTATACATAGATATTTTCGATTCCAATTTAAATAAAAGCCATTCTGGCCATCAAGTTACCAAATATGCTGGATACTGGTTTCGTAATAAGCGGAAAATATTAGTGAATATTAAAAAAATAAATAAATGGCCAGTAAGCGCATGAGCCTGTAGCGGTAAGGGCAATGACCGCACGTCAATGTCGACTTTCTCTACCTTGGTAAGCGCGTACGTCAAGCTATTGCTGGTTTCATAGTCACCACAAATCCGTACCAAACATACCAATACAAATAATATGGTAAAAACTCAAAACTGGTGAATTCGCTGGTGTGTCCAGTAGATAATAGATATCATTTCACTGGAGAGATTAGGAATCTCGAACAATATTAAGGAAATCTATCAAAGAAATCAAATAGATTCAGTTTATATGACACAAATGTGAGACAACATACGATAATAGTGATGGTACGTTCTAATGTGTGTCCGTTTATTAAGCAGCCAGGAACAATAGCGTTGTTTGTGATGCAACATCGTAAGGTCGCGCTTGGCCGCCTCACTATAGTTTCCAGTCTACTGACCCCCGAACGCATAAATAAGCAACATAATAAGCACACACATTGAAGCTGTAGTCCAATTATTTGGATTTACGACATCAACAAAGACACACACACGTGAGTAAGAATCCGAAATACCAAATGATCTTGTCAAATAAATTCATATTTAAGTGCTGCAAATTGCGACGTCTGTCCATATTTCAAATGAAAAGTTAATGATTTGCAGTCGCGTGAATCAGAAACGCTTTTTAAAATCAAATATTTCTACTCGACTTCACTATGCAATTACTGACTGAATTAGTAGAGGTACAATATTGATAGTCCACATTGTCGATAATTTATTACAATGTCTGTATAAACATTACCTATCGCAAGAGTGCATACATTATGTTTTTAATGATGTATCCATATTTGTAATTGCAGTACAAAACCCGACTCCGCTGCAGGCACACGCTCGCACTCGCACACATCGAGGTCATGACCAATGCCTTGCGTGTAGTCACCGAATATTTCTATTTCTTACGAAACTATCGTGACGTCAGCGGCATGGTTACCTCATAACATCTACCTATTATTAGATAGCTACGTAAGCGAGCTTCCATTTACGCCCTAGTAACCAACAAACTGTGCGGCAACTCGAACGCGTCCGCATTCAAAATGACAAAACAGACAATTTTCGTTTTCTATTTCATCGCGACAATATTTGCTACGGACTGTTACAAAATACTCGGCGTCTTCCCGTCGCTGGATCGCAACAACTACCTCACTTATCGCGGGCTGTTTCGGGAATTGGCAAACCGTGACCATGAAGTGACTCTCATCAGCCATTTCCAAATGCCGGACGCGCCGGCTACGTACAAAGAAGTGTTATTAAGTGATGCTCTACATCATGTTTTTAAAGGATTATCTTATGAATCTGTGATAGTGAATGAAGTGTCGCGAGTGCCGTTCGAAACATTAGTAGCGACTAAATCAGGCAACGATGACTGCAAGACTCTAATGAACAACCACCAAGTGCTGCACATGATAAAGACGCGGCCTCGATTCGATGTAATACTAGTAGAGTCGTACAACAGTGACTGCGCCTTAGCTCTGGCCGCAAACTTAAGTGCACCTTACATTGCCTTCAACCCACAACCACTACAAGCCTGGCAATACAATAGATTGGGTATTAATTACAATTCTGCGTATGTAACTCAATCTGGCCTGCCCTACGGAAAGGAACCTTGGTATTTTGAGCGGCTCAAGAGCTACGTACTGTATCACATTACGAACTGGGTATATTACGTTGGATCGCAAGTGACAGACCATGTGTACTTGTACAAGTATCTAGGTGACGACCTGCCCTCACTAGAAAGTATTGCGTCCAACGCGAGTCTAGTGTTTGTAAACACACATCAGTCGGTGTATGGCGGTGTTGCCAGGCCTGATAATGTAATTGATATTGGTGGTATTCATATGAGACCACCGAAAATTATTCCAACGGTGAGTTGTTTTGTCAATCTGTATGTAAACAAACGTACCCATTGTTGTATGATGTTTGTTTAGTATTCTAAATGTGTGATGAGCATCACGTTTGCATTGTGCCACATCGCCGAACATATCGGAAGCAGTATTAACATTAATTAAGGATGATTGTATTTACAGATAGCGTCAACATAACGTCGATAATTAATTATTACTGTGTCCTACTTTAAATCTCGTATTGTAAACATACATGTGAATAGATTGAGTATTAAATTGCACGATATGGAAGCTGAAATACGATATCGATTAACTCTGATATTTGAATTATGAATATTCAACTACGGTATAGTTCAAGTACATAACCGTAGGTCTATAATAAAATCTTTTTCACTTCTTTTCTTCATACAGGTACCCTAACAACAGTATGATTACACAATCGAGTCATCTTTCAATGTTATCACTTTACAGGAAATAGAGAGATTTATAAACGAGGCCGAGCACGGTGTAATATACGTGAACCTCGGTTCTACGGTAAAGGACTCCACACTTCCCGGTGATAAATTAAACGAACTGTTATCAACGTTCGGTAAATTGCCTCTAAGGGTCCTTTGGAAATGGGACGGAGACAATCTACAACTGCCGAGAAACGTTATGACTATGAGATGGTTCCCACAATACGATATTTTGAGTAAGTATTGCACACTTGTGTTTCATATTATTAAGGCTTGTGGTTTTATTAATAACGGTAACTGCATGTACATGAATGGAAAGTAAATTGCTGACATTACATTGCATTTGAAAGTATAGCACTAATGAAAAATACTGAGCAATGAAATTATAATAAACAACACGAGATAATTATATACGTTTATAATTTCATATCTTTTGGTACTGGCTGTTTACTTTATATTCTTTATAACCAGTAAGAAACCTCCTAGATAAACACAAAGTCGAACGAGTAAGTAAATAGAAAAGAAAATTATAGGATTGACTCATTATTAGTTTCTATGTACTCTTATAATTAAAATTTATAGTGCCATTTATTAAAGTGGGCAAGATACTCTAGATTCTAGATTTCACTGGATTTATATTACTCTACATTGAACATTTCCACAAACAGATAAAATAACATCTATAAATATGTATCTTCATTCTGATAATACCTATGTATAATTATTTTAACAATAATTGCCATTTTAAACTGCCTACAAAAGTATAATTGATATGATAAACATAATTCAAACATGACACGTTTACGTATGTTTTCAATTACAACAGATAAAATAAATTATTAATTTTATCTCTTGCTACGTCAAAAGATATTAGAAATAGGTAGTAACAAAATAATATAACAGATACCTATCTTATAATTTGTTTTACTAAGCTTTTCATTTTAGATGTCCTTTTAAAAATTGTTGGTTTTATTTTGATAATGTTTTGATAAATTTCATATTAGACCAATATTTATACGTAGATTTAAAAAAATAAGGATTTTAATTAACACAAATACTACCTGTAGGTTTGCCTACTATTTTTCTAATATCTAACCGTATACGTTCCCTATTAAAACTCTATTAAATTAGCAATAGAAAAAAAACAAGAAAGAAAAAACTTTATTAGGTACACACCCTAAAACACAAGTTACATGTACAGCTGTGTTATTCTATTAGTAAGTACTGATGGATACATGTTCATGTCCCAAAGTCTGCCGTGAAATGGAACCAGTTCAGAAGCAATAGAAGTTTTTCAACACAAAATGTTCCAAACATACCACAATTGACACACCACCACAATAATCGTTTACTCTCAATTACAGAACATGACAACATCAAAGCGTTTGTGTCTCACGCCGGAATCCTGAGCACCATAGAAGCCATTGACGCAGGAATACCAGTGGTAGCGATACCACTATTCGGTGACCAGTACGGCAATGCGGCAGCTCTACAAGACGCTGGGATGGCCACCATCGTGCACTACCAAGATCTCAAGAAAGAATACCTCTTAGATGCTATTAATGAAGTTTTGGACCCTGTGTAAGTAATTCATTCGTTAAGTGTGGGAGAGTCATGGTTAGGCACGAATGGGCCAGCTCGACTGGAGTGATACCACAGCCTCACAGAAAACCGACTTAAAACAACGCTTGCGTCGTGCGAATGAGGTTACTGGAAACTCTCCAGTCTTCCCAATCATCGAACCCGCACAATCCTCAAATTCCTAATACCCAAAAGGCCGGCAACGCACTTGTACCACCGCTGGCGTCTATGGACGTCGGCGATTGCTTACCGTCAGGTGATCCGTAGCCTCGTTTACTCGTTTGTATCCGTAGGCACATTCCATAAAATAAAATCATACACATTGGTGGTATGCAATTAGTTCCCTGTACCTGAGAACGCGCTTGTCTCTTGAATCTTTATATCACCAGCAGCCTATGAGAGACCTAGTTGGACTATGAATCTCTTCTGTAAAAGAGGGATTTAAAATAATGTCTATACTTGGGAGACGAGTTACAAATTATAGTTTAAAAGGTGCAGGTTTGTCAGAGATCGCTGCTGCTCGGTCGCTGTCAAAATGCACTGTCCCTTATTCGGCTCTTCCGATACCCGCCGACAGGGTAAAGAGTACCTAAAATCGAAAGAGTAAAGTATAAATTGCAAAAGTATATATCATCAAATACAAATAATTGTATCTTATTACATGGAAATTATAACATAGCTGGCTATAGTTAGCACTGCCCTATGGGCTTCTACTTAGTACGTACATCTTACGGTAATAAGAAGCGTCTTGCATGACCGTCATGGTATGTTAGTTATGCAAATAAGTTTAACAATCATTACAATTCTGGCCACTAAATAAATATGGAAAATTTAACTTAAATCATACTATACTAAGGTATGAATTCCCTTTCTGTAGGAGGTTTACAAGGACACGTGAAAAATAAAAAAAAGTCACAAAATAGAGGTGAACCTAATTATTCATACCTACATAGTGAACACCAACTCTATTTCATATAAGTCTTTAATAATTAATTTTGGAAAGTCATACAAGTTGAGGAATTCGTGACATTGCGAAGATACGATGACATCATTATGACAAACATCGATCTCAATGTTCGGTTGTGTTGTTCGTACTAACTTGAATTAGCAAACAATTTACTACAAATTAGCCTTCCACGGCCTATCGAAAAAGTCTCATTAGGTGTTTATGACCACAATTCCTCTTTTAACTTTATAACTTAGCATTATCATTATTCGGCCACATCATTGTTAACCACCAGGCGAGGTGACCAAACGCCATCTTATTACATTATTATTATTAGAAATCTTATTAAATGTCAATTAAGTATTTGCCTTTTCTATCTAGTATTTTCGCCATTTGGGAATATAATCGTTATATATTGTATATTACGAAGTCAGTTTATTCTTTGGAATAATATCCGCTCTTATTAAGTTGAGCTGGTCCCTAGGATCTTCTTTTTGTCATTCTCTATGCATTTACCACACTAGGTTTTTTCCTGTCTCATGGGTTTACTTACACTCACACACGTTTACATACACATGTCACCCAGACACGGAACAACAATTTGTGGGTCACAAAAAGAGTGAATTCGTTGCGCGGCAGCTGGTTGCCCAGCCACTGCATCAAACCGTGCAGCCAAGTCAGTGCAGCCATTATTAATACACACCAATTACATTTCCAGATTCATTGCTGATGCAAAGAATTTTTGAAAAATCCGAAAGAATACGTACTTTACACGTGACCGTGGACCCTGGAAAATGCCAGTAAAAAGGTTAAAATGCGTGACAATATTAGTCTCAGATATAGGCCTCAAATATCAACAATGCTGGCCGAACTTGACCCAGTTTGATCAACTTTCAATTATGTAATGTTATCTAAACAATGTCGGTTAATTCACGCCACCATGTATCTAGTTTCAAATATTCTATATTACAAGTTTCTGCAAACTATCTAGCCTGTAGTTCAAAGTTAGCTTTGTCTACAATTCTGGCTTGTGAATGACGGGATAAACTACATAATTTTGCGTCCATTTCCTCGAAAAGAGCCATAGTAATGAATGTAGTTTGAAACACTTGCATAAAATTCAGTTTAGGGACACATGCAGACATTCCTAAAATATTTTATGAGTCTGGATTAGGTCATCAGAACCTGCTGTCATACTCTCAGCAAAGTTCAGTGTTTTATCCACAGGTTTTATCAATGAATAGTTGGCATAAGGGCCTGCGGACGGTGAGCACGGGTAGCTCGCCGCTCGACCAAAACCAGATCCGACCGTACGGCGCGTCGCGATCCGCGCTCGCCTCAAAGAACTATCAGATCATCATAGACTGTGTTCAATTGGGCTGATGACGATACGGAGCCGCGGAGAACTTAACAGGGTAGTGAAGCTCCGGTTTGAAGAATAGGAACAGGGTGATTTTAGTCAGTAAGAGTCAGCCACTCCCTCTCGCCCCTGGGTAGGTAGGGAGAAGTAAGCCGGCGATTTTGCCTTCTTTCAAAAGAAAAGTACTGCAGTGGACTATTACAGAGATGTCGTTCTGGGAATAGAACCCTAAATAATTTTCTTGGCACTCACATTTGCAACCATTTAAACAATGTGGCAATGCAAAGTACATATCAATATCAAGAAATTAATTTTAGGTACATCAAGTTCTTGTAAACGAGGCAATACCTGAACAGCCTATACTGCGCAAAATACAACTTTCTGATTATGCATATAAGAAACATAATTGCATAAAACTTTATCGGGCAGAGTTCCAAATTCTCTTCGATAGTATTTCAATAGAAAAACAAAATAATCTAACGTTGACCTCGGAATCAAAATAAAGAGCATTAAATCTATAACGAGATTGTCAAAAACTACCGGATTTATAAGATTACCGACAGATTATTTTACAAATGTTAAAGACAGCAAAAGGTTACAATGTTATTTTATTTTAATCATATTATTCTAAAATATATTATTATAGGTTGATACATGTGTATGTATATATAGAAATGAATCCCTATATCCCTTAGTCACGCCATCACACATGAACGGCTGCACCGATGTCACTATTTTTTTCTTTTTGTGTTTATTATTATCAGGAAAGGTTCTTATGACGAAAAAAATCTTGAAAATTCTACAGGAACGGGAGAAAACGCGACTGTGCGTACGAAGTCGCGGGCAGAAGCTAATGTTATAGTTAAACGAGCAAAATAATAAAAATCAACTTTTGTTAAACTCGCATTGCATTAATATTTTAGAAGATTTATTTGTACAAAAAAAAAACAGAAAAATGGCAATCAGGTTTCATATTTATAAAATCTGATTGCCATTTTATTTTATTTTTTTTATTATTTATTTATGACGTGTAGTCTAACCCAAAACTCCTTGTTTGGCAGTGCGTCATCAAAACCATAATTACTCATAATTTATCATACCTAATACACCAATATACAATCACATCGGAAATGTACAAATATACCCGATATCTCCGAAACCTCGAATCGGAATCAAAATATTGACCTATATGAAGTACTTTATCTTATCATTCGATTACAGATGGCAGCGCCGTGCAAAACTTGTATCAAGATTGTGGCATGATCGTCCCATGTCGCCTATGGAATCAGCAGTATACTGGACGGAGTATGTAGCCAGGTACCAAGGAGCCCCGAATCTTCAACCTGGAGCCCCTAAAGCACCCTTCTACCAGCAACTTCAACTAGATGTCCTGGCCTTCATAGGCTTAGTCCTGTACATCCTAAGTTACGTAGTCTGCAAGATTTTGTCTGTAGTCTGCTGTTGTTGTTGCCAAAATCAACCGCAAACGGAGTTCGTTGAAGAAACAAGGTCCTCAAAAAGAGTGAAGTTCGAATAAAGATTAATACTCATAGGTTTTAAGTTGACTTAATTTGTATAATGTGAATGTCAAAGTACAATTTTATGGATGGTTTTTAAGATTACAATTTCGTTATTTATTTTGTTAATAAAAAGTTAATGTGGAATGGGGTTGTGATTCATTTATAACGTTTGCAAACATTTATTATGTTACTTATAAATTACATGGCACTTTTGTTGTTTGCATTGTACCTAGTCATAATTTCTGTTACACGGCATAACTTTGCAGTGCAATCTTCAGTTCAAGAAATGAAATATGCTCTTGTTGAGAAATATGAAAACATTTTCCAGTACAATGTTTAAGTTTTTATAGGATACTAAACCATTATTAGACAAACAATATTTGGTCCGTAATCTATTTAGGTTTCTATGTTGCTATGATGTAAATCAGCTATACTCAAACTGCGGCAAGCCGAGCCTTTATGATTGGCCCACCTGAAGTTTCTGTTCCCCAGGTTTATTTTAAATTTCGTGCCTATAAGAGAACGAGAGATTCTAGGGTCAGAGCTGAAACATAAAAACTAGCTTATAATTTCTGGTTATTTTATTTACTCAATTTATATGTTAAAACTAAAATATTTACACCTTAAAAAATAATAATAATGAAAAAATAATAATTTTATTTACAAAGTAAATAGATACATCTTCACCTTTTATTTGTGACCTAGTAATACGTCGCTTGCCGTCCGAAACCCCATGACTGAAACATTTTTGGCCGTCGTCGTAGTCGTCAACGCTACGAGGTAGTAGCCGAACTGCGACTCCCACAGGAGAGGCCTGCAGATGACTGACTAGGGGTGTCAGTTGTCCCCTATATAGCGGGACTCCGCTATATAGACCCATAGGGGCGGGAGTGGGCGTTAGCGTAGTGTCCCACGCGCGCACGAACACTGTGCCGAATGCACGCACGATGTGGAAAATCTATGAAGATTTCCATAGCGTTAAAAAAAATATTTTACTAAAGCACTAGGGGATGAACAGAGTAGACGTAAATTAATGGTGGTGGTAAAATACATCAATAACATTACCTTGATAAGATGTAAAAGAAATTTTACCATTACTTTAGTTTAAAACCTGCTTACACAAACTTTGGTTAATCCAAAAACATCATGTAACCATCATCTGATTAAGTAAACACTTAAATATTCACTATTAATTATTATATCTTGAAAATCAATTTCAATCACAGTAATCAGTTCGATTAATTAGGCTATCCACGTTCACAAATGGATATATGTACAGGCTCACCTTCTTCCTTACTCTCAGAAACTACAATCCAACACGATCGAGGAGAGGCTAGACGCAGCAAGTCTTTTATTACATGCTTTCCAGCGTCAAGATTTTTTTACGCAAATTTTTTTTTCTAACCCAGGAACTAGGTAGTTACTAGATATTAACTACTAGGAAACCGAGGCGTATTAGATAACCCTACAAAACTGTCGAGGCAATCTTGTTATTTATTGAACACTATTTTAGATAAACATATACACTGCCGGCCAAAAGTTTGAGACCACCCTTATCAAAGAATGAAAATGAAATAAAACTAAAATAAAATACGAAGCAAGAGTTTTAATTGATAATTAACATACTTATACATACTTATACATTCTTCCTACACATACTTCAAGAAAAAAATAATAATAATTTTCATTAAAAGTGCCGTTAATATTTAAACAGATTTTTCATCAAAAAACCCTCCCTTGCATTTTATTACTTTTTTTACTAGTCTTGGAATACGAGCAATCAATTTGTCGATTGTTTCTTGTGAAATATTGTTCTAGCTTTCTTGTAAAGTCTTCCACATGTCTTCTTGCGAGGAGGGGCAACAACTGCGTACATTTCTATCAAGCTCTTCCCATAAAAGCTCGATCGGGTTGAGATCCGGGCTCTGATGGGGCCACACCATGTTTTTTAACACCCTTTCTGTTTCTTTATGTTCTAAATAACTCCTGCATAATTTTGAACTATGTTTAGGATCATTATCTTGTTGGAAAAAATAACCATTTCCAATTAATCTTACACCAGACGGAACGGCATTTTGTTGTAGTATTCGTTTACATTGCTCCTTTTTCATGATTCCTTCACCTCGTACCAAATCTCCGGTTCCATAGCCCGAGAAGCATCCCCAGACCATAATGGAACCACCACCATGTTTGACGGTTGGCACCACACATTCTGGCATCATCTTTTCCTCGGCGCTACGTCGAACAAAAGTTCGTCTTTTTGATCCAAATATTTCAAATTTGGATTCATCTGTCCAAAGAACTTTTTTAAAGTCTTCTTCAGTCCAGTCTCGATGGGTAAGGGCCCACTGCATCCGTTTCTTTTTGTTTTGTGGCCTAAGTAGTGGTTTTCGAACGGCAACGCGACCAAATAAGTTAGCATCTCTCAATCGTCTTTTTACTGTAGTCAGTGACACAGGTTTAGATCGGGATTTGTTCACTTCTGCGCGGATTTGTGGTGCTGTTAGGCGTCTATTGCGCTTGCTGGTAACGACGATAAAAATATCCTCGCTAGAAGTGGTAGCTCTCGGCCTTCCCGATCGCGAACGATCTCGATAACTGCCAGTCTCCTTGTATCGGGCTATTGTGTTAGGAACACAAGTCTTTGACAAATTAAGTTGAGAGGCAATCGGACGTTCAGATTTGCCTTCGTTGTGTAAAACAACTATGGCACAACGAGTTTCACTGCTAATTTCGCGCACTTTACCCATTTTAATGTTTTTACTTTAACAATGACGAGCTCAGACTAACCAAGATTTAACTTTATAGAAACTCAGGTAAAATATATGTTTTAGTAAGCTAAAATAATCCTGAATTTCTTTTAAGCTGAAACAAAACCAAAATTATTAGTAATGAGCAGCTCATAAAAATATTGCAATGACTCTACCACCTGGTCTGTGCGCGGCACTCATTAATGTTTTTTAAAAATAGGCTTTTACAGCTTCGTAACTTAAAAATACACAAAAAGAATGACTCTTTGATTTTCTTTAATAACAATAGAATATGCAAGTATTCAAATTAGCTCTTTATCATATGCACTTTTGAAATATTTTGTCGGTAAAGAAGATTTTTACAAGTGGTCTCAAACTTTTGGCCGGCAGTGTATATTGAACACATTACCTTCATTTGACTTCTATCGGTTTATCAAACACATTATGCCTTACGTGTTGTTACTATTAGCTAATACCCGATACATTTCAATGGTGAATAATTGCATGTTCAATTAGCATAGTATTACAAAAAGTTTCCTTATCTCCACAATAATCGGCGCGTCGCGTTCCGCGCGCGCCTCAAAGAGCCATCAGACCACCACAGATGGGGCCCAATAGGGCCGATGCCGATTCGGAGTCGCGGAGAACCTAACGGGTAACCGGGGCTCCGGCTCGACGAGCAGGAGAAGGAACGGGGTGGTTTTTAGTCAGTAAGAGTCTGACACTCCCTTCCGCCTCACCCAGGCGGGAGCAGTCATTCGATGATTTTCCCCCCTTAAAAAAAAAAAAAAAAAAAAAAACTTCTAAAGTAATGATAAAATCTATTCGTCTCAAGTTTATTCCGGTGTTTTTACAATCTATTGTAACTAATTTTCATACTCGTTTTATTGATAAACAACTCATCAGGCTAAAAAGCTAATCGCATTTTAATATGGACGTGTTTATTTAACAAATATTCAAAACTCCGATACAAATAGAGCGGGAGTCTTATCTGTATTTAAAAACGGACTGCCAGTAGGTAACGCTTCATTAGACCGAACGTACGAGCTTCAATGAACACACTAGCATAGTACTTACTCAATACTAATATTAAAATGAAGTTTAATAATATAATAATCCTGTTCAGTGCTCTCTTCAGTCAAGTACTAAGTTTAAATATTTTAGGAGTGTTCCCGTATCAAGGCAAGAGTCACTTCTTCGTATTCGGACCATATCTGAAGGAATTAGCAAGAAGAGGCCATAACTTAACAGTGATATCATACTTTCCTTTAAAAGAACCGATCGACAACTACCATGATATAAAGTTGTCGGGAAAAGTATTGGAAGACGTGTTTCCTATATACAGATCATACTGGACTATAATAGAGACCAGTTTGTTCTTGAAGAATTCTGGACAGGAGAACTGTATAACGCTGCTTGAAAATGAGAATGTACAGCGTCTGTGGAAGACGGAACAAAAGTTTGATTTAATGCTTATGGAACTGTTCAATAATGACTGTGCTCTAGGTCTAGCTCACAAACTTGGTCTCCCAGTTGTTGGCCTCACGTCACACGTGTTGATGCCATGGCACTACGAAGACTACGGGATACAGTACAACCCTTCGTACGTACCGGTGCTATTCTTAGAAGGCGGAACTAAGCCAACTTTATACCAAAGAATTGAAAGAAGTATTTTCCATGTGTACTTAGTATATTTACATAAATTAACATGTCGAAGAAACAACCAAAAAACTTTAGCACAATATTTTGATGATGTACCGCCACTTGCTGACTTAGCAAAGAATGTTAAAATGTTACTATTGTACACAAATTACGTGGTATCTGGCTCTGGTCTCTACCCGCCAAACGTACGTGAAGTAGGAGGATACCACGTCACGAAACCTAAAGAACTGCCTCAGGTAAGTGCCTGGCAATATCTATTAAATTAGTAGGCATAAAAATTATTGTCCTAAATAAAATTATTGTTTTGTTTGTATAAATTATTGTCTTATGTAAAAGTAATAATTTATATAGATAGTGTCATTAAACAGTTTCGCCATCTAATGTTTAAAACCAATGTAAAACAATAAATTAGACCCGAACATTTCCTATCAAATCGCCTCATAAACCAACTGCATTGTTAAACAGACCGCACACCTTTATAACTGTACTTTTTACATACAAATCACATGGTAGGATAACAAATAATGACGGACTCTAAGCGACATGTAATCATTATTACGCGTAAATCATAAAGTCACAACGTATACCTCTAGTGCAGTGCAAGTCATCATTATCAAATTCATTCATTACACGAGTTACCGTACATACCTACATAAACAATCTTCAGTTATTTCTGCATATCATGCAGGTGTGATAACCATCCTTATCTATTGTAAACAGTTATATATTGAACTGTAACTAAGTTGATAACATCTGCGACTTATCTCTTCGATAAAGTTGAAGAGAAATAAACATTAATTTGGAAAATAGGTAACTAACTTTTCCTCATCGTCACGAGTGTTCAAATAAGGACGAGGCAGTACCTATAGTTGTTGAGAAACTTTAAAGAAGGCTACGACCTTATTTTTGCAGCATAATAACCAAACTGATTTTCCTTAATTATAATAACAATATTAATAAATAATGTCTGCTAGGCTATTATGAGATGAATTATAAAAAACTGTGTATTCCAGGACTTAAAGAAATTCATAGAAGAATCTGAGCATGGCGTGGTTTATATAAGTTTTGGATCAATGCTACGATCTACCTCAACGCCCAAAGATAAATTGGACGCCATCATCGCCGCAGTATCAGAAATACCTCAGAGAATCATTTGGAAGTGGGAGGAAAAGACTTTACCAGGAAACCCGAAGAATATATTCATATCGAACTGGTTACCGCAAAACGATATTTTAGGTATGATATTAGTCTGTTAAATTTTGATGCATGATTTGCAAATATTTACGATGACTTATTGTTTTGCCAAAGTTATATAATCACTAGCTGTTTCCCGCGACTTCGTCCGCTGGCAAAATTTGGATTTTTTTATTAGTCTTCTCCAAGGTTAATTGCAATGCGGTGTAACAAATCTCATCAGAATCAATTTAGTTATATCGATTGTGAAATGTTGTTTGTTTTAAAAAATAAACAACCCCCCCCCCCCGTATTTCCCCCGTATAGTATCCATTCCTGTGAGTTTTCAATGATTAAAACTCCCTTTAAATTCCAATCAAATAGGTACAACGGTTGAAAACTATCAGGCATCATTTTCCGAGTCTCAAACTATCTTTGTACCGAATTGCACTCAAATAGGTTCAGTGGTTTAAGCAATAGAGAGTCCCGGAATTTTAATACATAGTTAGGTACAAAAATGTATTCAGTTAATTGAATCCGTATTTTTTCTTTATAATCTCTGATTCTGATGCAGCTAAATACTATTATTAGTCCTTGAAAATAGTTTTCTTTTGAAAGTCAAAGGCTTAATGGATAATTAATCAATATAAGGAGTTTTTATAGTATTTTGAAACATCGGGCTACATTATTCAAATTTTTACACGATTCCCTTCTTCTCTCTTATTAAATATAGCCTATGTTCATCATCGATAATGTAGGATTCCAATAGTAAAATAATTTTTGAAATCGGTCCGATAGTTTCGTAGGAAATTCAATTCAAACAAACAAACAAAAAATCTAAACTTTCCTCTTTATACTATTAGTATAGATATAGATTGCACCCGACATGATCATGACACGTATATTTATTACTTATGTATATAAAAAGAAATATCATGATAGATTAAATCTTTTTATAAAAAGTTGAGTACCTACAGTTTACCTCGGGACGTCTCATTTATCATTAATTGTTAAAATTTTATTTTTTATCTAACTTTTTAATAAGACTCTGCATGTGTACATCAATTCTGAGAAAATGAAAATACCTTTTTCCTATTAAACTCCTTCTTCTTTCTCCTTGAAACTTTCGCAGTTTTCAGCTTTACTTTTGGAGTCACCACTGGTTGCCAACATAAAGTCAAGTCTAAATGTAGTGATTGCCATCTATCCTTCAGAACGTAGTTATATCAAGTTCTTGCTTAGACCCGTTACTAAACACCTCTGCAGAACTACAGACGAGAGTATTTTCGATATCCCCGCAGGATAAATTGTAATAAGATATCTCGTTACTGGTCGCCGAAAGGAAAACCCTTTCACCAAAACATTACCGTTACTATCAAGCAAAAATAGAGGTTTGGAAACATAGAATAACAACAAATACGTCGATTTAAAACTAAGGGCTTACGCAGAAAAAATATTTTGTCTGATAGGAGGACCAACATCGATTCAGGGTTATTAAATAGGTCTATAGTGGACTTGACTGAACTGCATCACAGGGTCCTTACTGTATAATTTTTTGCAAGATAATGTTTAGTGATAAAGTTTAAAATAAATTAATATTAACGTGGATCGTACTGCGTCAGTGTAGACTACTATTTTGCTGATTTCCTGATTTCTATCAATTTTCCTAAGGGTTGGGTTCCTAAGGGTTGTCGATTCGGGAGAAGTAAAATATTGTTGGGGTTTCAGGTAGCACCACAGAACTAAGATTACTTCTGGATAGTTAAAATAACAGTGTTGGCCCTCTTTTCATGAAATAAAGGAAATAATTAGCAAAATGATAGGCGTACACCAAAAAAATTTCATGTCTACACGTGGCGTAATTTTTATCGAACAACATTGAATAGCTCAATGACTTTTATTTGTTATCTGACATTATGGAGATATATTCTAAAATAACTTAAAATAATAGGACTTTTGCCACTGTAATTTAAAACGGAGTAGATACATTTTAAATAGGTGAGAATACGTACAAAATGAATTAATTTTGGGAATATTTTTTGTATATTCGTAGAAAAGATAGGTTACATAAATTATTCAGTTAAAATACACCCGAAAAGAGAAACAAAATGTCGATCAAAGAATGGAATAGCACAAATGTTTGAGTCCGTGCTGTAACTGTAATCATGCAATACATAAATACATTGGTTCTCGGATATACACTCGACTCAAGTGATTTCAAGTATGTAGGTATCTAACAATACAATAACAAAATACAGATAGTGTTCTGGCTTCGCATCAACCACTTCATTTCTTTGCACTTCCCTATGATTGAATGTTGCGGCGCGTCGCATTCCGCTCGCGCCTCAAAAAGCCATCAGACCACCACGAATGATGCCGATACGCAGCCGCGGAGAACTTAACGGGTTACCGGGGCTCCGGCTCAAAGTGCAGGAGTAGGAACGGGGTGGTTTTTAGTCAGTAAGAGTCTGACACTCCCTCTCGCCTCACCCAGGCGGTAGAAGACATTCGATAATTTTCCCCCCTTAAAAAAAATGCTTGACTGTTAATCACACGACGAGGTAACTATCTCGATGCTACATCTGCTAGATTAATTAATATTTTTTAAATAGAAATTTGCTTCTCTAGTACCTACGCTAAACTTGACCTGGAAATCGAGTTGGCAATGAAAAGTAACGATTAGATAAATTAAAACGGTTTTTGTGTACGTGTTGCCTTTAACAATGTTTTTCTAAGTCAATCGAATTTCTTTAATCATTGGAACGTTTCATTTGTATCTTTGAAATGACAACGCTTGTAGTTTATGTATGTACCTATACTATACTGTCTAAAAAAGATAATTCTGTTACGAAATTGTAGAAAAACGTATTTTTCGCAAAGTGACGTAAATAAGGGTATATTGTACGTGTACCTCAATGAATAAATTAGCGATTAGTAATGGTTTTACTTCGTTATATAACTTGTAGTATAAGTTAAATTCTTATCTTAAGGTAGTGGAGGTGTCTCTCGACAAAAGAAGAACTCCTCAGCTAAAAGCCTAGACCGATCTGAAATCATGGTTTAACATAATTTATAGCTATAAGCATAACATAAAATAGTAGAAAGTATTGTAGGTAATGTGCTTCTTTTAAACCTCTTACTTAAAGGAGACATTATGGTAGGTACAAGAACTCGAACTCAGTCACTGAAGATTTTTGTTTTTTGCATCGTAGGTACTGGTTATTCTCGGCTTACTAACATACACTCCAACAGTAGGTACAGAGTAGTAAATCGCATAATTATGTAAATACAAAATTATTTAAAAACATAATTTGTTCACAATATTTTCCTTTTAATTTCAGCTCATCCAAAAGTCCTTGCCTTTTATTCCCATTGTGGTATGTTGGGTACTACAGAAGCCATTCACTATGGAGTTCCTATGATCGGTATGCCGATATTTGGAGATCAACCAGGCAATGCTGCTGCTATCGAAGAAAGTGGCCTTGGAGTACAAATTCATATCAAAGATTTAACTAAAGAACTCTTGCTGGAGAAGCTTAGAATTGTATTAAATCCGGAGTAAGTGAAATCTTTTGAACATTTTTTTAATTCCGAAATAATACATTTTGGTACGAGTCTTATGTAGTAAGTCTTTTAACCTATGTTGTAGATATCACTGAGAATTTTCGATAGTTAAAAACCAAATTATACTTTACCTAACTTGCGAATGAAGCTAGAAACTCCCTTTTTTATGGAATAGGAGGCACACGAGCAGACGGATCACCTGATGGTAAGCGATCAGCGTCGCCCATGGACACTCGCATTACCAGAGGAGTCACAGCCAGTCCTTGCTTGCAACCACCTTGGTCGACACCAACAATACAATGAACATTGTTAAACATATTTAAGTTGATAGAGACATTATTTAATATTACTACTATTTAATACAATTACGCTAGCTACAATTTAATTTTACAATTGAATTCTAAATAATGTAGAATTATGAAAACGTTTACATATTATGTACAATTGTACACAATACAAGAAGTTTACGTCGGACTCCTGTATATTTACCGTAATGATTTAATAATATTTCTGTATTTTCATGTTTATACAAATTATACCTAAAGAGAACCTTCTGCCATAACAAGTTATTAATTACGTCCCCACACTTCCCACATAATTCTATTGGAAACTTTTTATTTTACCAATGCTCATATATAGTTTCAATAACAGAAACTATTTCTTTAGTACAATCCATTATTATATTATTAACAAACTGATTCTTCTATAATAGAAAAAGATTGACACTACTTCTATAACAATCAACTTGACTACCATCCGTGGAACTGCAATTTTTGATCAAACTATTGTAAAATTATTTTTGTCACCTTTGTTCTCTGACAATTATACAATGTGTATGGTAACTCACTTTAATTATTATTCTTTAATATCAACACACTTATATTAAACCTAGCCCATATTATTTCAGATTCAGAAGAAAAGTGAAGGAACTGTCAAAAGTATGGCATGACCGCCCACAGTCACCCATGGACACTGCCATATATTGGACGGAGTACGCTGCACGCACTGCCAACTACACATTCAGAACTCCGGCCAGCTCCGTACCATTATACCAATATAGGATCTGGGATGTTACAGCAGTAATCCTTGCTATTCTAATTATATTCATCTATTCTATAAAGACAGTAATCTCTTTAGTACAGAAGAGAAGAGAAGATCGTTATTATGAGTTCAAGACTAAATAATATTTTTAAATATATGTTTATATTTCGTTTTGTTGATTGTATGTTTTTACACATTATGTACTATCGGTTAAGGTAATTGGTATGCATGTAAGAAAATACAGATTACAAAGACTATAAGACTAGCTTCTTAACAAAGTCGATATTTTTAACCATTCTGTGATCAACCCTTTGATAATTATTTTCATCTGTATTCTAAATAATTTGACTGACTGTACATGTGGTAAAGCTATATATTAAAGTTGTTAAGTTGTGAATAAAAGGTTTTGTTTATTACCCAAAATTCACGGTTACTAATGGCATTTCATTGGCGTAGTTATAAGATTTTTTCATAAATCGTAGTGTTATAATAGTTTTCATAGTCGTAAGATTAAAAATCGTAGTGTAATAACGTTGTTAAGCAAATATAGATAACAGCGCCATCTACGGTATCAGAGTCGAACAGGTTGGACTATATCTTGTTCAGGAAATATTCGAGTTACTAAAGTATATGTTAGATGGCATTGCTGTCGCCAATGTCAGTGTATAAAATAAAATTAAATAATTAGAGAATAATACTATGCACGTTGCTAACTAACAATTAGAATGAATAACCGAAAAGAACGTACGCGCATATCTCGCAAACTACACAATCCAGTGTTATAATTATAAAAAAGGTTTCTAACAGAACGGAACGGACGGAACGGTTACCTTGTAAAGGTTTTTGTGAAAAACAAGAGTGACACATTTATTTATGGAATATCGATAAATTATTATTAATTAAGGAATCCGAATGAAACGTAGATAAATGGAAACACTATATTGTAAGTCATGACTAATTGACTATTCAGAAAAAAAATAAGCCCGAGATGTTATGGACAAAATAGAACAGTTTGAAAACCATTGAAAACTGGGCTGGGCTCGCTGCCATTGCAGCAGTAAGTCCCCTCTTTGAGGAGTGGCTTGAGTGATGCTACGGCGTCCTCATCTACTGCCAGACGCAGGTATTCACCGGACATGGGAGTTTCGGGAGGTACCTGTGTCTGATAAGGCGGGAGAAAACGCCCGGTTGTCATCACTGCGAGGGTCGCCCTGAGGACACGGTCGAACACTCAGTAGGGGTATGTAGGAGTATGCCCTGCGTGGGCTGAGCACCGCTGTGTCCTCAGGGATGTGATCGGCGATGGCGACCTGTCGCGTCCAGCCCTAGTCCGCGTCATGATACGGAGCGAGGGGGGACTGGGATGCTATCTCCTCCTTTTGCGAAGCAGGCATGTTAGCTGAGGAGGAGGCGGGGCGCATGAGGCAGCGAAACGCTGCCTCCTCACAACCCATTTGTCGCGAAGGACACTCCGGGCGTCGGAGATCGCGGAGAGCTCGCCACCCGACCAGAACCCGCACCCGAGCGTGCGGCGCGTCGCGTTCCATGCGCGCCTCAAAGAGCCATCTGACCACGACAGATGGGGCCCAATAAGGCTGATGTCGATAAGGAGCCGCGGAAAACTTAACGGGTTACCGGAGCTCCGGCTCGAAGTGCAGGAGTAGGAACGGGGTGGTTTTTAGTTAGTAAGAGTCTGACACTCCCTCCCGCCTCGCCCAGGCGAGAGAAGTCATTCCATGATTTACCCCTTATAAAAAAAATTGTTTAAAAATACCTTATAAAATTGAATTTAAATCAAATACTTATGATGAAAGTACTTTATTATATCTATTTAGTATTTATGTCTGTCTGTATCTTTGAGGATATTTTTAAATATCTGATATAATAAATATCAATATTGTGCGAATCATTATGATAACAAGACACATTAAACTAAAATTAAGAGGAAAAACATGAAGAAAAATTAACGGAAATATTTTTGTGGTGAGTCGGTGACTGTCAAGAGCTTAAGTTTATTTTTACCTAAACTGAAATCAAGAAATAAGTCCAACAGATTAATAGGCATCATTTCTTAGTAAACAGGTTTTTTATCTAAGTCACGCGATCAAAGTGCAGAAGTCACGCCAATTACCTTCTGATGGTTGTTATCAATTTATCATTATTTGGTATGCAGGTACGAAAATATGTCTGCACGGTAGTCGCACAACGTGTAACGGGTTCATTCCCGCACGGAGTAACTCTTTGTGTGATCCACAAATTGTTGTTCCGGGTCTGGTTGTGATGTCTGTGAAATTGCATGTTGTAAACGCACCCACGACAGGAGGAAATCCTAGTTTTTTTTATGTCATAAGCTGATAAACGAGCAGACGGATCACCTGATGGTAAGCAATCGGCGTCGCCCATGGATACCTGGAACACCAGAGGCGTTACAAGTGAGTTACCGGCTTTTTAGGAATTAGGAGTTTGAGGATCGTTGGGGATTCAGGGATTGGGAGATTGGGGAAGGGGAGGGTAATTGGGCCTCCGGTAACCTCACTCAGACGACGAAACACAACGCAAGCGTTGCTTCACGTCGGTTTTCTGTGAGGCCGTGGTATCACTCCGGTCGAGCCGGCCCATTCGTGTCGAAGCATGGCTCTCCCACACTTAGTGTGGAGCAAAGTTTAAAAAAATAATGAGATTGATTAATTACAGAGACAGTAAATAACCATTGGTCGGTTACTTACCACCAATCATTACAAAATATATGGCTTGATTAAAAACCCCATCCAGCATTTAGTGTAACAACAAAAGCTACAGTCTGCCTACCGAGTTTATGTATTTATTAAATACTGTCGTACTTATGTTCAGTTCTGTCACTACAAATTCTTTGTAAAATAACAGAGATAGCAAGATGTTTATGTACAACTGAAAGCCTTTCAGAATTAAGGCGTTAATCTTATTTTTTTCCATGCATAACAAATAACAGTGTTGGCTATAATTAGGTGAAATGACTATCAGTACTTAGAAAAGTGAAATTTAAAACCATAGGTCAAAAGTCAACATCACACACGACGTACTAAAGCCGTCGGTTTCTTAATGCCTGAAAAAGTAGATCATCAGTTATGATTTCTCTGATAAAATCTATTGACATATTAGATTATTGTTTCTACAGTTTCCAGGAAACAGATTGTTCAGTTGCAGGGTATAAAAAAAGTTATGTTATGAGAGCCATGTCATGAGCCAAGTTCAATGCCACTCCATGACATTTCTGAAAAAAAAACCTAATACGCGCCAAACCTACAAAAAGTTTTTGATTTTGGTATCTTGAGTTGAGTTTAGATATTTCCGGATCGAACGACCAATACGTCAATCAATCCCAATCCGTTAGCCAGTCGCACTTGCAACCAACAAGACTATTGTTAAACGTCACGTTATTTTAGGTAGATAAATTTTAAAACAAATGTGAATCAAAAATTCGCAAATCATCGTCGTATATACGTAAGTACGGTACCACTGATTTTAAAAACATAACATTACCAAGTTGTTATACAAAATGCGTAGTAATCAGCAAAAATAATAAAATTGCTTTACCAGACGGCGACATCATTAAATTAAAAATAGCTTATTCACTTGATAAACTCGTTATAGATTATATAAATATATATTGATAGTTTACGTTTAAAGTAGCGCTAGGTTTGTGTTTAGTCATCATGTTGAAACACAACTCGTGCATGTAGGTTTACGTATAGTGGCATACTGGCATCTGATCGTTGTAATGCTTAACATGCTAGTGATTTTGTCAGTCGCGAGTATCTCGATTCAGTGTACTGCCGGAGGCCACAGAGTCGACACCGGCCGGCGCGGTAATTTGCGCAGTATTCGAGACACGCGCCGCTCAAGGCCTTTAAATACTCCATAATGAAGCCCAGTGTATTAATTGCTACCATATTGTCATTACTAGTGCTTACAGACTACGCCTACAGTCTCAACATCCTTGGAATATTTCCGTACCAAGGCAAAAGTCACTTTATCGTTTTCCGTGTTTATTTACGTGAACTCGCAAAAAGAGGTCACAATGTGACCGTTATTTCTCATTTTCCTGAACAAGATCCACCTGCGAACTATCATGACATAAGTTTGGCTGGAAGTACGGAAGCCATAGAAGGCGTGGGGCCCTTCCAGACTTCATATCTCGTTCTGTTGGGCGTCAGCCTGTTCCTTGCTCATAGTGGAGTTCAAAACTGTGACACAATGTTAGAAAATGACCGAGTACAAAGTTTGATCAAGGAAAAACCAAAGTTTGATGTTATTGTAGTGGAACAGTTCAATAGTGATTGTGCTCTTGGCGTCGCCCACAAGTTTGACGCTCCGGTTGTTGGTATAATGTCCCACATACTTATGCCCTATCACTATCAAAGACTGGGTATCCCCTACAACCCAGCTTATGTACCATTCCATTTTCTGGAAGGTGGAACTAAACCTACTTTATACCAAAGAGTAGAAAGAACCATATTCGACTGTTATTTCCGAACACTATTTAAATATTATACTCAAAGAAATAATCAAAATAGTCTTGCTAAGTACTTCGATGACATCCCGCCCTTAGATGATTTAGCTCGAAACATGAAATTCCTTCTTTTGTACCACAACTTCGTACTTACTGGATCAAGGTTATTCCCTTCTAATGTAATAGAAATTGGAGGTTTCCATGTTGTTGACGCAAAACCTTTAACTGGCGTAAGTATTTGTGCCCTCTTGAAACTTGTTTATTGTGTTGTGTAATATGATTCAGGTTCTATTTTTGTTTGGCCTCTAATCAGAGCGAAAAAAAAATTCAATCGCAAAAAACAAAATTAGTTAGACGTTACTCATGTAGATACTTGCCATTGCTATTATTCTAATTTGATAACTTCTATTGAACAAGATAACAATATTTTGATAAACAATCAGATGGTATAGTCATACCATACTACATATTTACATGTACTCATGTAAATAAATGCGAAACTACTTGTATACAACTTTCAAGATATATTATGAAAACTGAAATTCAAACTAAGGTATGGCAAAAATAAAGTTGACTTTTGTGTACTTCTCATTTACATGATAATAGTATTGCATATGCACTAGTATCAGTTGGCTAATTAAACACTAGCATCATACTAGTAGCAATTGACTTCACTATAATTAAGTTACATTATTCTTGGTCCAGGATCTCAAGAAATTCGTCGATGAAGCAGAGCATGGTGTGATCTACATTAGTTTTGGTTCCGTTGTGAGAGCCAGCACGATGCCGGCAGACAAAGTGCAGGACGTACTAAATGTTATGAAAAAACTACCACAACGATTTATTTGGAAATGGGAAGATAAGACGTTGCTGGTGGACAAAAATAAACTGTACACCAACAATTGGCTTCCTCAAGTCGATATTCTAGGTAAATCTAGTTTTATGAATCCATACTAGTGAATCGTAATTATTATGTTTTCGGCTTACTCACGTAATAATTTGACAAGGAACTCGACTAGTTTCAAGCCATGCTAGAAGCTCATATTCATTGTGAATCATGGCAGAGGGCGCGCTGGGCCCGCAGACTCGAGTAGCCAGTAGCAGCGCGACAGTCGCCGCGTCGCGGGTCGCGAAATACTGTTCATGAATATGAGCCTATAGCATGGCTTGAAACTAGTCGAGTTCCTCGTCAAATTATTACGTGAGTAAGCCGAAAACATAATAATTTATTTAGTATGTCTCGCGAAAGTTACAAGACAATAAAAGTAATTTGATTATACAAAAATAAATAATCGTAATAATGAAACAACAAAATATCACAAATTATGACATTAGTGTCCACAAAATCAAAGTTGGTCAAGTGGTGTATTGATAACGCGATAATCGAACTATGGCATTAGTCCAACGGTCACAACACTACATAAATAAATTATATCATTTTAGTAAGGAGACATATTCTTATAAACACACTATTCTTTATACAATTTCAGCTCATCCAAAAACGTTAGCATTTTTGTCCCATGCTGGCAATGGTGGTACGACAGAAGCTATACATTACGGAGTTCCGATGGTAGCCATGCCGATAGTTGGAGACCAACCTGCAAACGCTGCAGCTGTAGAAGAAAGTGGCCTTGGAGTGCAATTACAAGTTAGAGACTTGAATGAAGAAAACCTATTGAATGCTTTCAAAAAAGTTTTGGATCCCAAGTTAGTACTACACTTTTTATGGTCAAGGAATTATACATGTAGTTAGTTACTGTGTGTGTAGCAGGTCTGTACGTACCTGCCTGCATCTAACCTGTGTTAGATGAGTAAGTATTAGAAGAGAAAGAATAGATATCTGAAGATGATTTCTAAATTACGAACATAACATCACGCCTTTTATCCCCGAAGGGGTAGGCAGAGGTGCAAATGGCACTTAATGCCACTGTACCACGTAACACCCACTTTTCACTATTTATATTATGAGTCCCATATAATAAGGGATGAGCCTATTGCCAAATACCGGGCACAATTCCAGACTCCGTGCTACCACTGAGATTTTTTTTAAAAACCCAGTTATACTTTGCCCGACCCAGGAATCGAACCTGAGACCCCTTGACTTTTGGGTTGCACTTGCGATTACTCGGCCAATGAGACAGAGGCAGTAAATGAAATACATTATAATGAATAAGGAGTATATATGATAAATTAAGAATATGCGTGTCAAGTATTAATAAAATAAATATGATAATACTTAATTAGGCTTAAAACATTGTACAACACAATGTTATCTATCACTAATTGACGACATGAATAGTAAACACGTTACTGATATATCGATTTTTATTGTGAAAAAGATAATAGATGTTATTCTTATGGTATTGCTATCAATGTAGGCACGTGCCGTACAGGGAACTTGGACTCAAAGCTAATAATCCATTATCTAAGTAGAACGTTCCTTGAATTTAATAGTTTAGGGAACGAATCATTTATAGTTGACATCATAAAGACGTACTAGGATACAACTGCTAATCGCAAGACTACTCCCATAGAACGATCAGATTCTCAAAATATCTTTAGCACAATGATACAATTGATCAAAGGTCAATTCATCTCGGTGAGTTATTTAAATTTGCGGTAACGGTAATTTATTAAAACGAGATGAATATTTGGTGATCTTTGTATTATAAATATGCTTCCTACACGTGTGTGTGTAAATATCTACCACATCACGTAATCACCATTTCAAAATTGATAAGTGGGATAACCAGATTATATCAGTACAGCAAAATTAAAAATACACTGACGCATTTTAATCAAAACACGGTTATAGGTGAAAATAACGTCGAATTTTAGGATTCGATTTTTTATTAGTAGTCCCTACTATACAATTTTTTCGTTGTCGTTGATACATTTATAGACACGAACACATCACTTCGACTCGTAAGTTCTATAAGCCAGTCTTCCAGCCACTAATAATTCGAAATTAGGTATTAAAATGTATTTTCTCTATTTCAGATTCAGGCAAAGAGTGAAAGAGGTTTCTAAGGCGTGGCATGATCGTCCACTCTCCCCAATGGATACCGCTATATACTGGACAGAATTCGCTGCCAAGCATCCCAATTTCACATTCAGAACAGCAGCTGCAGACGTACCATTTTACCAATACATTAATCTAGATGTCGCTGCGGTTCTCATAACGATATTCGTCTTAAATATCGTGGTATTGAGAATAGTTATAAATAAGTGTAGATCAAAGAAGAAAGTTGTTACAAAGACTGAAAAGAAAAAGGCGAAGCGTGCGTAGTCGCAGGCAATCATAAAGAAGTATTAGGTTAAGTGTTTTAATTTATAAATAGTACTGACTTTTAAATTAAATTCAGGTAATCTAGGAATACTAACAAATGTATCCTTTAGGTAACTGAGGAAGAACCTTGAATATTTGACAATTCTTCCATACTGAAAACTGTCAAATGTCAATTATATTCTTAAGTTATGAATCAACTGATGATTGAAAAACCGGCCCTAAATCACCTTTCCAATGGAAAGAAAATATGTGTACTGTCCATTTATTTATTATTTACATTTATAATTTGAGTATTTTCAAGAAAAAATAATAAAAAGCCTATTTGATACTACTTTTCTGTTTTTATTTCATCCCTAAATCGCAATCTTCCAAAATAATTGCTTCATCGTTCTAATTAACTGTTAATCCTAACCTAAATAAACAAGATTTGGTACTTACTTATTGTAATCTTAATCTACCTTCTTTCGTTTTAGTTTGTGTTTTCCAAAGACAGCTATTAAAACTAGCGATAAGACTTTCACTGAGATGTAGAAAGTTATTACAACTGATGAAGCTATTATGAACGCCACATCGATCATCAAGTACTGATACAGTGGCATGTCCACTGTCGGTGGCTTCAAGTTGACTGCACCCTTATTTCGAGCCACATACTCAATCCAGAAGATGGCTGTCTCCATTGGAGACAGCGGCCTGTCCTTCCAGAGCTGTGATAGTTCCTTCGCTTTTTTCTGGTACCTGGAATTAAAATACATTGTATCTTAGATATTGAAATACATGAACCTATTATGACTGCCTCGTTGGCTGAGTGGTCGCAAGTGCGACTGCCAGGCAAGGGGTCTCGGATTCGATTCCCGAGTCGGGCAAAGTATTACTGGGCTTTTTAAAAAAATCTCAGTAGTAGCAAGGAGTCTGGAATCGTGCCCAGTGGCAATAGGCTCACCCCCTATTAAATGGGACTTATAACATAAATAGTGAAAAGTGGGTGGTACAGTGGCATTAAGTGCCCTAATGTGCACCCTAGCCTATCCCTTCGGGGATAAAAAGGCGTGAAGTTATGTCATGATGAATCTATTACTGAAATGGATTAAGCAGCTTTATCCAACTGCTACAATAGAATGATGACGGGGTATAAAAATTATAAATGTATTTAGTCTATCAGTTAGGTAATGAAAAAATATTAGACACATATTTTTTGTTCTGTCGTATAATAAAATAATACCTAGATAAAACGAATGAAACTTTGGGAGTGGGTGCTAACTTCGTCAATATTCTACATATAAAACGTACGCGATATTTCTATAATCAATCCATCGTCGAAAGTATTCGTTTTCGTTAGAAAAAAAAATACGAGTTCATTGTTCAATGTTATAAAATATCCAGCGGCGTGTACCAAGCGTAGGTACATTAAAATAAATATTAGTGGTCTACCCTATTGCACACATTCTCGTAGAAGACCCATATTACAGTTCTACTGTCCATCCAGAGTTCCACTTTCTTTGATTGGTGACAAATCGGAATCTGTGCCTACTCACATCACAGTGATGCTAATTTTTTTATAATTCATGGCCACTATATATTTATTCCATAATATGTAAGTAGGTGTCTTAATACTAGTGCAATCCTCATTCCTCTGACATCTCGATTTATATCTGATCGGAATGTGAGGCACGCTAACTTTACAGATATTGTAGAATATAACAGGTATTTAGACAACTGAACAGGTCGCGGAGAACGTAACGGGTTACCGGGGCTCCGGCTCGACGTGCAAGAGAAGGAACAGGGTGGTTTTTAGTCAGTAAGAGTCTGACAATCCCTCCCGCCTCTCCCAGGCGGGAGCAGTCATTCGATGATTTTACCCCTTAAAAAAAAGACAACTGAACAGGAACCAAACGCAAAATTGCGATTTACAAGTGCACTGAAACACTGACGATATACCTGAATCTTTATCCTATTTCGCTTCCTACGACATGAACATCCATACTCTTGCACTTTATACAACTGTTAAACCAACAAGATACTTCACTGCTACACGTAGATACTTACAGTTCTAAAACTGCAATAAAAAGTAACATTACTTACTGTTCTTTGAGTATGGTTTGTAAGGCCTCTTCAAGAACTTGTGCATTCAAAGTCAATATATCTAAAGAAACTCCCAAACCGCTTTCGACAGCAGACTTTCCATTCGCAAACTGTTCTCCAAACAAAGGTACACTTATGATAGGCACGCCACAATGCATAGCTTCTGATGTACTTAGCATCCCAGAGTGTGATATAAACCCAACCACTTTTGGGTGACCTGGAAAGAAAAAAACAAAAACCTAAAAATGTATACCTACTCTTGAAATGAATTTACTCTAAAGAGTTAGGTAACTGGAGGTAGTTGTGTAATGGACCCCGAGGAACAGACTGACGGACTATTCTATATTGGTCAACGTATACAAATATACTAATTTATGGTTTAGTTGAAACAAATGCTTTGACTTTGAACATTGGACGTTAGCCTATTATTTTATTGCATAATATGGTAGCTTATAACGTTCACGGGACACAACCGGGCAATATGCTTTAAGCTAAAAGCAGACATATGCTTTTAGAAGACGGTGTAATTCTGATTCTTATATCTTCTTACAAGTTCATTACCTAATCATTACAGTTAGCTATTATGTAAATGTAAATTCAAACATTGGAAGTGAGCTCGATCGCATTCTCGCCCGTCATTGGTCAAAATTATTGTCACAACTATTGACATGGGGACCGCGATTGAGTGCACTTCTATCTTTCGAATCTATAACAGAAGAATGTAAAAAAGTAAATAGGCTCATTGAGTGTCAAGTAATTTGCACAAGCTTTGTTATTTCTTGCATAAGGAATTGGAGACCAGTGTGTATTTATCTGGATAGAAGATAATTATCGTCACTTTTAAAAACGCGTGGTGGCAATGAACTTTGTTTGCTTCTATTATTTTAACTATTATCTACATGTGTCGCTGACACGAGTTGGTATCTATTAAACATTATCAATTTATAAAAAAATCTGAAGTCATGACCTTATTAATAAGTCAAGACATTTTTTATACGATGAATAACTACAATGAAAAAGTATTATTAGAAACTTACATAGGACGGCTGCTTGTGGCATCCATTTTCCTACAAAAACGTTGCTAGGAGGAACCCAGTCGGTTATTTCCGACTTCCAGATAAATCGCATATTGCTCTTTTCAACGAATCTTCTTATTTCATTTGTTATTCTAGGAGGAAAGTTAGATGCCACGCTTCCGAAACTGATGTAAACCACTCCATTGCTGACGGAATCCAAAAAGTTGATTAAGCTCTGGAAAAATAAGAATTATGATATTTAGTATCGTAAAATTCTATTCCGAATTGTTGTATTACTCGCACCTACTTAAAACATTTCTAGCTTAAACATCGCACTACAATAAAAGCAGACAGACAAAATTCGTAAAAAAGTGCTATTTTGGTATATTTATCGTATGATGTACATTCATGTAATAAAAAGCGGTTATATCCATATTAATCACAAACGGATACTTCAATTTTATTTATTTGTATATATGTATAGATGTGCCTCTTTATTTGAGTTTATCATAATTATCTGATTTAGAACGTGACGGTCGTGTCGGTCGTATCCGTCGTATCTGTCGTGTTTGTCGTGTCTGTTGTATCTGTCGTGTCGATCGTGTCGGTCGTGCAGATCGTGTCGGTCGCGTCGGTCGTGTCGATCGTGTCGGTCGTGCATATCGTGTCGGTCGCTCTTGTAGTATCGGTCGTATCTGTCGTATCTGTCGTGTCGGTTGTGTCAGTCGTGACTGACGTATCTGTCGTGTCACTTATGTCAGTCGTATCTGTCGTATCTGTCGTATCGATCGTGTCGGTTGTGTCAGTCGTGTCTGTCGTATCTGTCGTGTCACTTATGTCAGTCGTATCTGTCGTATCGATCGTGTCGGTTGTGGCAGTCGTGTCTGTCGTATCTGTCGTGTTGTTGTGTCAGTCATGTCTGTCGTATCTGTCGTGTCAATCGTGTCTGTCGTGTCGGTCGTGTCTGTCGTAACTGTCGTATTCGTCGTGTCTGTCGTGTCAGTAGTGTCGGTCGTGATGGTCGTGTCGGTCGTAGATTTTACCCGGGTAGTGTCCGTCCCGTGATATTTCTGTCCTTTCTCCGGCTTAAAGCTATCGTTGTACTAAATATCACTCAAATTGGTCAAGTGGTTTATGACCGTTTTTAGAGAGTCCCGTTGATTTAACACATAATTCTCCTTTTACTGCGATTTCCGGGATATAATGGCATAACTGTAACAGTTAGACATATGATGTCGTGGACTTTTACGTTTGTCTATAATTTCCACAGAGCTATCGTGTAGAGAGTTAGCGTGTAGTTTTATCACACATCCCATCCCGGTCCCTTCTTATTAAATAATAAGAGAAAAAAGGGAACATGTATACAATATACACAATATGTATTTACATATAGCTTATATTCATCAGGCATAATGTAAGATTCCAATGGTAAAAGAATTTTTCAAATCGGTCTGGTAGTTTCCGAATCTATTCAATTCAAACAAACAATAAAATTTATCTTTCTTCTTTATAATATTAGTGTATGAACATGTCAATGATGTCATCATTAGATAAACATGAACAATATATTATAATGTTTATTATTTAATTATCGTAATTAGCACTAAAGCATAAAACGTGATTAATTACCCTTTTTCAATTATAATCTCGCAAAATGTTCACAGAGTCGATGGCATTAAATACAGTCATCAGTTAAAAGTCTCAGGTACAGGTGTGATGAATGGTGAGCGGTCACCGTGGCTCTGATCCTTACTCTCACTAGTTAGTACTTCACTAGGCTAATCTTTAATAACATCTGTAGGTATAGTCACTAATCTTCCATATAAAGTAAAGGTATCAAGATCTTTAATTAGGTAAATACATAAGGTCTCCCGATAGGTTTCGATTAGTTTAGTATGTAAACTAGCCCACAACGCAATTATGAAAGCTACCGAAGGCGCACTCAACATTCTCTTAATTAAAAAATCCGATATTATGGTGATTCCACATAACTGGAGCGAGGAAAGGCGCAGTGTCAGCGTCAACGAGTTTAAAGTGTTTTCCGAGGTACTGAGAATTATATAACTATGGATACTAATGGTAAATTTAAAGAAAAATATTCGTTGCTTAAAAAAACCAGATTGTTCTGGTTGACTCGGAAATCACATTGCACAACAATCAGTCACCCAGTCAACGCACCAATCGTTCCGACAGCAGTATTCTGGATAATATCTACTAAAATACAAAACAGAAAAAATTACATACCTTGTCTTCTATGGGATAATTAGGATTTATGTGCATCCCACCAACTTCAACCACGTTAGAACTGTACAAACGTGGACTCGTCAAAGTAAAATACTGATTTATCATTATAAGAGACATATTCTTCCCTAGATCTTCCAACAGTGGCGTATCGGGATACACTGCATTTACAATCTCTTGGTCACTCCTCTGTATCACATGAGTGTAGTACATGTTCATACCGAAGTTTATTAGAACACTTTTTATTCTATTAAATAAGTCCGGTTTCGTTCCAGATCCAAAGAAGTGGTTCGGTACGTATGCTGGGTTGTTAGGCGCACCCAATCTTGAGTAGGTCCATGGGCTCAAAATATGGGCAGCTATTCCTATAGCCGGCGCATTCAACTTGTATGCAACAGCTAATCCACAATCTGTCACAAACTGCTCAACTATAACTAAATCAAAATGTGCTCGTGACCGTATTAAATCCTGCACTTCTCGATTCTTCATTAACTTCTGACAATTTGTATTCGCAATATTTTTGAACACCTGTGCTGTCGCATACGCCAAGGAGAAGTCGGATACAGAAAGAACTTGCATGCGTTTCTCTATATCAACACATGCACTCGCATTTTGTCTATCTTGCAGAGATATTTGACGGAGAAATGGTTGTTTTTGCACAGGATGGTAGTTAATTACTGTCACGTTATGGCGCTTTGTTGCCAACTCCTCGACTAGGGGCGTGAAATAAATATGATGACTTCGCGCACTGTGAGGAAATATTGCTAATATTTCGTAACCACAAATGTATTTACACGTAACGACAAAGTTCAAAAAAATAATTACAAGAGTTTTCATTTTTAAAATTACACTAATACCACACACCGGACTAGACTAACTAGACTATTATAATCTGCTGTAGCAAATGAATTTTGAAGTACGTCGATTATCTGACTATGAACATTAACCTATTGACATATGTCGAATATTGTTGCTTAATGATTTCAGTTCTTAACTGTAGCCAAGAGTGACACGGTGCATGGTATGGACAGGTTCCCTAATTACTTTGAAGTAGTAGTACCAGGTAAAAATGGCGACGAAATATTTTTACCATAACAATGAACGACTTTTTACAATTTATCTATTCATTGTCAATCTAACTATCTATTGTCTGTCATCCTGTCTTGCATTTTTATCTAGAACCACTATCTTAAACGACTACTTCCAGAGAAAGGAGAACGGCAGATTTTGTACCGCTTCGCTAAAAAAAGATTTGTCATTAAAAATTTGGGTCATTATAGAACCTCCTAAGTACGTTATGTTAGCATATTTAATAAATTTTTAAAACTTGGGAAACCCTAGAAAAACTGATATTCAATAATGATAAAAAGCAATCCACTATACGTAAAACGAACCGCGATTGACGTTTACAAAGTTGCCATGCGTAAAGATGAAATCAGAGCATATTGATTTCGCTATTTCATAAACTCATTTATTTTAATATCTATCAATGAAATATTTTCCTTTCCATTTCAAACATTTTTATAAGTAAATATAAAAATCTACATCCAATCTAAATCTACGTTTACATGGATTATTAATGATAATTAACATTTTAACAAACTTGAATATTATGGCAATGTTGAACTGGCATTTGTCTTGATGACATTGACAATTAATTTGTCAATACTGGCGCATTGCTGTTTGTTTCAAATGCGATGTTATGATGTGTTTGTTGAATTTGAAGTTATTTTATTCATCTGGTGATACGTTGAGTTTGGCAACCGTTCCTCCGTAGCCCAAATTGGTATTATTGGCATCATTGTTGTGACAATTGCGAAAAGACACTTATTTACATTATTTTGTGCAGTGTGTTGTTATTTGTCGCGATGATGAATTTACAGTACGGTACAGTACAGTGTATTAATTGCATTCAGAACTCTGAATGCAATTAATACACTGTCGCACATGAGACGGCATGCTCTAGAAAATGAGAGTGAAGATTAGACGTGGTCAACAATATCCCAATGTGGACTTATCCTAGAGATGTAAGTACCTAGTTTACCCATAACATATCGAAAGTCACCATGTTGCCTGAATAAAAGAAGGCGCATAGTGTTATCTACCCATAATGTATCATTTTATTCTTTTTATTCTAGATCTCTCCTACCGACCATATTTGCAATGCTTGCTGGCAATTAGCAATGTATCGGATGTTGCTGAAAGTATGTCCAGCAAACAAATTGGTCACTGGCATGTTTGTGTCGTATATGGGTGATTCATTGCAATGATAAGGTGACGCAGGGTTTTAATTGAAGGCGCCAACAAACAGGAGTAAAGACTGGCTCATATAGTATTTGATTGGATTCAGCCACAAGAGGTAATAAAGCATAATTTAACCATACTATTATCTATATACAGTGTAATCTAAAGTCAATATCATATTCTAATAATATTACTTATTTTAGCTTACTTCCCATGATGAAGATCATGTTCCATACTGACTGAGAGACCGTACAAGAGTCGAAACTATAAAACCACAACCTGACATACCACCTCACAGTGTTCACTATCAGGAAGTAATGTATTATGTAAACATGGACTAAGCCTCACTTTAACATTGCCATTTGTAGAACAGATGAGGCCGGATGATGTTGTTCGGCTCTCAAAGCTTCAACAGGTATGCATTCTCAATATAATGTACCTACATAATTATGTATCTATGTGGAGTATATAAGCGGTTTCTAATAGGTTTATACTCATGTTATAATTATAATTTATTAATTAGCATGCTGTTTGAGCTCCTATGATCTGTGTTATACGAATAACTATAATAAATGTTATAAAATGAAGTAATGTAATCAAATATTTATTTTTATCTTTTCCATTTTAAGATAGGGAATCAGACTTATTATTATAACATATAAAACTAAAGGAAAAAAATGTACTTTTGTTTACTTTATTTACAGTTATCTTACTTGTTTACAGATATCAGCAATTGATGTCTGCTGTACCTATGACACGGCCTGTTCTCTTTTTAGATGAAGTACTCCTAGAAACAACCTGAATACAATGAAATAAAAGTATTTCAAAATAATACATTTGTTTTATTTTAACCTAGTAAGTAACTATATATTCCATCTTGATAAAAGTGATTTTAAGAATCAATCTATAAAATAAATGCCATATTTAATTTAGATAGCTTTAGTTTTATACCAAAAATGTTCATTTTCATTTTACATTTTCTTTAGTTGTAATGTGGTGGCCCAGAGGTTTAAGAAGCCCGCTTCTCATGCATGAGAGTGCGGGTTCGAAACCTACCAACGGCAAAGTACCTTTTGTCCAATGTGTCTTTTTTCCGAGTTATTGGTATATTCAATAATCTAAGAAAGTACAAAGACACCGCTGACGAATGGTGAAGGAAAACATTGTGAGGAAACATGGGCTTATAATTTCTTATTATAAGTTTGAATTACCAACCCACATTGAGCTAGTATGGTGATTAATGCTCAAACCTCCATGCGAGAAGAGGCTTCGGTCAGCAGTGGCCACTTATAGACTTAATGATGAAAATGTTGATGATTCTACTAATTTGACTTACTTATTAGAAATTAATCCTTACATGCGTGCTAAGCAACCAGTTTTCAGAAGAAATACTTTCTCAAAGAGCTAAGCTAAGTTTAAATCGAATTAACTTGAGACCCTTGAGACTATCTACCTGCAAGATTCAAGGTGAAGTGAGACATTAGTTTTATCATATCCGCCACAAGACTTCCACTGCTAAATGTAGGCCTTCTACCCAATGACAGTCGCTTACATTATGAATTTGCATTTTCGTAGGCACCTAAGAAATGAAAAAGATTGTGAGGCATACTCTTTAAAACTCTATAGGTGCATCATGCTTGCTGAATTAACAGGATCATTCCTAATTGCCTTTTGCGCTGCGACGCACCATAGGTTATTTTTTGGGTTTCTAAATTCTTGTTGTGTGTCGTAGCAAAATAAATGGTTTTTCTTTCTTTCTTTCTTTCTAATAATACAAAGTGTAATAGTCACTTGAGTAGCGAGCAGTATTTTTAGATTTTTGTTTTTTGTAAATAAACAACCACATGAGAGCACATTGACATTTTTCAGTTAACTGTCATCTGTCATTTGTAATAGATATTTTGCTTACGGTGGCTCTACACTTGACGTTGCGTATTTGTTGTGTTCGGCCAAAAAAGAACATGTTTGGAGGATTTATTCTTCTTTGTTTGCTATATATTTGCACGCCATTACATATAGAGATACTATTTGGACGCCATTTGTACGTAGTCTACAAATATTTGGACAAATGAAGCGACTACGCAATGTCAAGTGTGGTACCACCTTAACATACCTTTTGCACATTTTCAAAGTGAAATAACTTTTGAACCCCAAGTTCTAAAAATATGTAATTTTTTTCTAAACTTCATAATAAAAATATCTATCGTTCAGACTATTCACTTGGTTAAAACAATGACTAATACAAAATTTTATAGCGGTACAAAACTTCCATACAAACCTGCCATTCTCCTTTAGTAAACTTTTTCTTTTTTTAATTATTATCATTGTGACAAAACGATAATCTAATCTTTTAATTTAATCTTATGATGATAGTTACCAATAATTCCAGTAGTTTAAAGATGAGTAACTACACTGGGGTAGGTACCTACACAGATTTTTTACAAAAGGATCTGTTCCTTAATTGCTTCATACCTCTGTTATACAAAACGATGTTCTATTTTACAAAACGATAAATAAAATTGGAGTGTCTGTTTGTAATATTAAAGTAACCGCTTTTTAGTACATGCACGTAAATATATACCTACGGAAATAACATTTTTTACAATTTTTGACTGTCTGTCTGTTTGTATTGGCTATGTATTGTTTGTATTGGCTATGTATTGTTTGTATTGGCTCTGGAATGACTGGACCGATTTTGATGGGATTATTACTGGCGGGTAGCTAATGTATATGTATTAAGGACGAAAATAGGATACTTTTGTTTTGAAAAAATTGAAATAAAAAAGGTCATGTTCTAAAATTCGTATTCCATGCGGACGAACTAGCGGCCAACAGCTAGTATAAAATATAACCGACGTGTTCTCAATTTACATATTTTGGAAAGAAACATTTTGGATTTAATAATTTAAATTTAATTGGGGTCAATAATTTTGGAGATACACCTACCGAGAAGACTGTGATTTATAGCGTTGTTCCCTGTCGTCGTGATATCTCAAAAGTGATTGGCTGAGAGATCCCTGGTGACCAATTAAGCCCTTCCATGGCAGTGCCGTAACTGGCCTTTTAGGCGCCCGGTGCGAGCTTTCAAAACTGCGCCCTTGAAAAATGTCCTTACCAGGCTCTGACAATAAAATGGACAAATGTGCATAAAAATATTTTTATTTTTTTATTTTTTAAAGAAACGTTGCCCCACGTTAGGATTTTCTCCTGTGTCGTGGGTGCGTTGACAAACATACACAATGACACCCAGACCCGAAACAACAATTTGTGGATCACACAAAGTGTTGTTCCGTGCGGGAATCGAACCCGCGACACGTTGCACGGCAGCCGGTTGCCCAGCCACGGCACCAACCGTGCAGCCGAATAACTAGCTAACACGGTGAGATGTGTGGCAGAATAGAAGATGTGCAGCACGTGTTGGTGGAATGTGTCCGACATACAAATAAGAGAAATGCACTGCTCAACTCCATGAAACTGTCAGTAATGGATGTTGGAATGTTTAATGGTATTTTAGCTAGGCCTACATCTGAAGCTGCGAAAATTATATGTATATTCCTTTATATTAGATAGATAAGTAGACTAAGTTATGTGTTAGACTAAGTTAATGTTTAAGTTGTAAATACATTTGTTATGTAGAAGCACGATGGGATTGACATCGTAACAATGTGTACAAAAATCCCTTAAAATAAATGAGATTAAAAAAAAAAAATGCTAACTATATAACTGTTTATTGTGTACCAAGTTATAGGTCGGTACTTAGTAGATGTTTTAAGACAATTCGTTTCTGCCATTCCGCCATAAGGTCGCGCCGGAGGTCTTCTCGCCACGCATTTATCTGGCGCGGCAGCAGAGTTTCGCCCCGGCGACGTGCCTCCGCGCGCATGCTACACACACTATAGGTACATAATGGCGGTAATCCGGCAAGGAGGTTCGTCGCCTTCCCGGAGATCGTGCGGTATCCGTGGATCATTCTGATCGCCATGACCCTCTGTGATATGTGCAGCGCCCGAGCGGGCCGCCGCATCAGGTTCGGTGCCCACACAGGGACGCCGTAGAGGGCCATGGACCGCACGACTCCGGCGTATAACCTCCGGCAGGAGGCGTTTGGCCCTCCGAGGTTGGGGAGGATGCGCTTAAACGCAGCCCCCGTCCTCTTCAACTTTGGAGCCAAACGTCAGAAGTGCTCCACGAAGTTCCACCAACTGTCGAGGACGAGTCCCAGGTACTTCATCGTTGTCTCGACGCCGATGGTAACCTCTCCCGCCGTTATTTGGGACTCACCCGGAGGTGGCGCGTTCCCGCGGCCATGAAAACACATAGCCTCGGACTTGTGGAGCGCCACCTCGAGTCCCAATTGCAGGATTCTCTCAACAACTGTCGCAACCGCTGTCGCCATTAAGCGGCCGCCGCCTGGTGCGACCTCCCGTCCGTGTTCGTCAGCGTAGTATATGATGCTAACGCCGTTCAGAAGGTCGGTGCGCAGCACCCAGTCATACCCGATGTTCCATAGGAGCGGCCCCAGAACCGAACCCTGTGGAACACCTTAACGACATCTCTCGCCGGTTCCACTCGCCCCGGTGACCGGGGTAAATGACGGACCTATCCGTCAAGTAAGCCTCGATTACACGACGGAGGTAGGTGATTACCCGATGATATCGGAGTGCCTCCACGATGCAGCTCCAGGGCAGGGAGTTGAAGGCGTTGGCGATGTCCAGAGACACCGCCACAACGACCTTACACTGCAGTCCCTGTCGTCCGGTCCCTAACGCGCATGATGGCGTCCACCGTGGAGCGCCCTCTGCGGAAGCCGAACTGGCCGTCCGACAGGTCCGGCCCAATGTCCGTCAAGTGCGCGACGAGGCGGTTCGAAATTATTCTTTCGAAGACTTTCCCCACCTCGTCGAGCAGCATTATGGGCCGGTACGCGGACGGAGAGTCCGCAGGGCGCCCCGTCTTCCGCACGAGGACCATTTTACCCGCTTTCCAGAGCAGCGGGAACTGGCCTCTCTCCAAGCATGCGCTGTAAAGGCCGATTAATCGAGGCCCGAGAGCCTCTGAGGCCAGGACCCATGCTTTGCCATGCAAGCCGTCGTGTCCTGGAGCGGTGTTCTTGGCGCCCATCCGGCGCACCGCCGCTCTCAGTTCTGCCTAGGTCACCTCTGAGACGATGTCGTCGTCGTCGTCGCTATAGCCCTCGTCGGGCACCGCAGGGGTCATATACGGAGGGGTGAAGCCTCTCCACAGTAGGGGGAACAGGGCGCCAATCACCTCCTCTAAGACTTCTGGCCGGATAGTCTGAGTGAGCGGGGGAGCCCAAGCGCGGAGCTTGTCGCGTCGCGTACCATCCGGTAAAGCGTCCCCACGGGTCTCTGTTCAGAGTCCCCAGCATCTCTCGGCGGGCCACCTCCTTGGCCCGCAGTATTTCCGCCTTGAGGACTGCCTTCGCCGCCCTGTATCCCTCGTATAACTCCGCCTCTCTCGCTTTCACATTCGGAGGACGGATGCAGCGCCTGCTGTGCCTAGTGTACTGGCGTCACGCAGCAGTAGTCACGCCTTGCGTAGAGCTGCCAGCTCTTGCGACCACCAGTACACCTGGCGATTTTGTTGCCTCGATCGGATCCGGGGCATCGCCACGTCACAAATCCTGGACGTGGCGTCCTGGAACCACTTGGCCTAATCGTCAATGTCAGCAGGCCTGACGGCTGGTATCACCCAGGCCTGCACGATAGCGGCTTCCAGGAGCAGCTCCCGGTCCAGCTGTTTAAGCGCCCAACGCGGGCCACATGGGGCCTGTCTGACCGGCGGGTCCGCGGACTCGGCGGAGACGTCGAACCGGATATACCGCTGGTCGGAGTACGTCCCCACCTCCTCCATGACGTAATTACTAAAACCGCGGTCCTAGGGGCGAGGAGCAAGGCAGCAGCCCGTTTCTCCCTGCGCTACTGCTGCCGTCGCTGCCGCTGCGCCTTCTTGCGGCGCTAACGGCCCTCCTTGGCGACTCTCCTCGCCTCACCAGCGATTTGCCACCCACCGCCGTCCTCCGCTCGCGGGGCGGGTTCCACCGCCGCTGCTGCAACTCTAGCCTGCCGGGATGGAGTGCCTCTCCTTTTTTGTTTCGCCCCGCGGGCGCAGGCGCCGCGGGCACAGACGCCCAAAGTTATAGTATAAGTACTTTTGTTTGTGTATGTAATATTGCGAGCAAGATTTAAGGTCGATATACATTTGTCTGATGTGTAGTGAGTCGTTTGACATGTGTTGTTGTTTCAAGATCGTTTACTATGCGATACAGATTTAGATAGTAGTCTGGTCATTTCTGCGCCCCTCCAGGGTCTGCGCCCTGTGCCTGGGCACCGCTGGCACCGCCCTATTTACGGCGCTGTTCCATGGTACCAATATTACAGTGCGATCCGAAAAAACTAAATTGGAATACAAACACACTTGAATTCGGTTCCGTATTCTGTAAACAAATTATACCTTCCACATTTCGAGTCTCAATCCGGTTGAATAGTCGATACTACTTGTTGCCGATCTCTAAGATGAACCAGCTGGTAATAGCGACCCAATATTAAATGTGTCGATTTATTGAAAATAGTGTTAATCGCGTTGGTCAACCACTGATAAGTAACGGCGTGTGCCAACCTCCATTATAAATATATTAGTCAAAAAACGAATAGTTCTCATTAGTGTAACTAGTGAGTAATAGCTTTATTAGGAATCTGTGGAATGTATTCGCATTGACGAGTCCATGTTCACGAAGGCGACTAATGATTTTTGATAAAATACTTACAATTGCTATCAGTGACCACGCTAGAAGCGGTGATAGTCTTCATATTTTTTTTATTTATTTATTATTATACCTCTATTTTAGTACAGTTTTACTCCATTTTTTGCACCATTCAACGAATCCAGTATTTATTGAAAGTTTTTGAAATTAAAAAGTATTGAAATTAGGAACAGGAATATATTTAAAAACTTACTTATTACGTTATTTAAAAAGTGAGTTTCTTACTTTACTATTATAGTTTTTACCTTTTGGTAAGCTATCTTACCTATGTAACACACGGACGGACTTGAGGCTGTCACGGTTGCCTTGATACACTTATCTAGTGCCAAACTGAAAGTAATTTATATCATAAGAACTGTGGTTCGTGCCTTACCTACCTATTATATTTTTGTAGAAAGCTAATATTGTTTACGGTGTGTAATTAGTCGTGTCATTTAGTTACATTACCATGATGACATTAATAACTTTTTGCACTGTCGTAGTCCAGTAATTGCCTTATTTCTCCCCTGGGAAAATGAAGTGACGTTGATAACTTATGTACATACATCCATAACATAATGCACCTGTCCTACGAAATACATACGTACGTATATACATACTTATACATAGGTAACTCACAACCATGAAGGTTGACAGAAACTAAGAGTGTCATCTGCTACATGTTTTTTAGCAGGTAGTCAGTGTGATGCCCATGTAGGATATTAAAAATAAAATAAAAAAATAAAATAATGTTTATTTCGGACAAGTGAAGCATCCATAGGGGTTAGTAAGAAAACATTTAAAATCTTAAAAATTTAAGTATAATCATACCAAGTTTCATCGTATTGCGTGAAATTTTTAATCACATTTTAGGGTTTGGTGTCTATCTATTATTTTTAAGTAGATTTACTTATCTGTTTTTGGCATCAGTACCGATCCCTAATTACCCATGATAGTTATTTTGGAAATACATTTCATGTATAGAATTGACCTCTGTACATATTTATTATAAGTATAGAACAAGATAGATAAATAACCGACAAGGAGAAATACAAGAAGCTGACGGCCGACCTTCAACATTGAAGAGGCACTATAAGAAGAAGAAGATAAATAATCGAGACAAAAGGATGTGACTGCTGCTTATTTCTTCAAAAAATATAATGGACGTCATTTTATGAAAGAAACCGAAAACTTATTCGATATCTTCACAATAAGTAATTAAATATGTAGGTAGGTACTTTGGTCCAGAGGCAAGTAGTTTGATAAGTTTAACAATGGAATCTATTTCTCTCGGTCTATTAATTTTGCAAATAACAAACTACTTCTTCTCCTACTAGTACTTACTACTAGGTACCGTCGTTCTCTTTTTTATATTTGTTTGGTCGACGTTAGACCACTATCTCGCCTGGTGTAATATCCTACGTGCCTGGTAAGCGATGATGCGGTATAAGTATCTTGCAGTTACTTTTCTTACGCATCACGCACTTTAATACACATTATACCTAATTGTATAAACAAAATTAGGATCATTTTACCCAGCAGCGACCTCTAACCTCATTATTTAAATGTCACGTGATGTAACAACAACGCAGTTTATGGGATGTATTTGAAGAATTTAGAATCATATATCAAATACTGGATCTAGCTACGGATACAAAATTATTTGGACTTTAATATGTAAGCTTCAAAGCAGTGCTATTAAACTGCTTATCTATTGAGGTACATAAGTTAGAGCCACCTAACCTTGACTAGGCCGATGACTTCAAAATATGACCGTGGTTTCATATCGTCCGACACAAACTGGTTTTTATTTTTTGTATTAAATATTACCAATCTGAGATCCCTGAATCACAGTTTAGAGAATTCGTTAAAGGTAGGCAGAAAGTAGAAGATTCTATAAACAATCTGCTGACTTACCTACAAGAAAAAGCAACGAAAGCAAAAAGTTTAAGTACCTCTAGTTATCACATAGAAAACCGTCAAAAAAAATTAAGATATTCGAAGAACGAAAACATGGCACTTGCAGTCTGTCACCGTCAATTACACCGAAGACAGAAATGTAAACCTAAATACTGAATTTATTTTTAATCCCATGGAAATTATTTCTGGAATAAAACACCTATCCATCTGATGGATAACCCGGCAAAACTAAATATGTCCTATATCCCGTAACGTCTAAAAAGTAAGTAAAAGTACCTAAGTCAAGTATTATTTATGAACTATTTCCTCATCTATAGTGTAGGTATCCTGGCTAATTTTAAATTTCCATACAGTTGCAGACCTATAAATTTGTCAATCTTTAATCGTGTGTTGTGATAAACCACTGTTTTTCTTGCAGTTCCTTAAATTTTTTAAAATGGCTTGTTGTTGTAAAGCACAGGGTAAATGTAAGTAAAATATTGTAATATTACATAAATAGGCACTTAGGGAACCTACGTGTGGTATCTGAAACTGCTATACCAAAATCTTGAAGGCAACTAACCAGACCACAATTAGAAACACCTAGTTTATAATGAGTCAGTTTTGCTAATCCAGACTAAAACATTTTACACAAAACGTCCTGCATTCTAGTAATAAAATACGGAAAGCTGGTCGATTAGATAGCTTTTTAGTTAGTCATATTTTTTTTATTTATTTATTTAATTTAGACATTTAGACACACAGAACAAAAAGACTGCCTATAAGTACTTATTTTATAACGTGTAAAATTAAGTAGCTAGGGACGTTATACAATAGAGTTCATTAAAACCGTTTAATAAAAAAATAATTTTAATTGTTAGATACCTACTTATCGGATAGTGTTGTGGATTCGACCCTATAATACTTAGGCACCTACATTTTCTTACAGCAAATAAATCTTCGGCGAGTTGTTTGGGCCGCTGCGATCTGCCGAAGCACAGATGCTTAGATAGAGAAGAAATAAAACCAGGACCCGTGCCAAAACACATGGGATGGCTGTACACCGCCAGAGATGCCCCTGAACACCAAGTGAGGAAAATAAAACGCACTTTCTGGAGAAGAGATGATTGGTCTGGATAAGAAATTTCTTGACATTGTCTTTTTTTCAGTTGAGATGCGGCTGGCGACCTGGTCACATCTCCTGCCCGGTTCTCAGAAAAATTGAGGCGCACAATTGCATTAAAAGCGAGTGCACCCCTTCACCTTCAATATGTTGTCGAGCGACATGTTCCAAACCATGTTGTTTGCCTCCCAAATGCGTTACTGTCTGTCCATCGACGCTATCTTGCTGCAAACAATCTCCATGTGGACAAGCTCTCATAAGAATCGTCAGACATGGTGGAAATTACAGTATCGTCACCAAACCCTCTAACATTAGCAACGCGCCCTCAGGGCCTTACCCACTGAAGTATGTTTTAAACGTTGATGATGAAGTACCTGGTACAGGTCCGAATCCTCCACCAGCAGCTAAATACAGCGTGGAAGCAAAGTTTAATGACTATCATTTCGATTATACTAGTTCGCAATCATCTTTTATACTAGATTTCTCACCACCTGAACAACGGTGCTTTAAGCCTTGTCCGAAAAGAAGCATAATGTGTATGTTATGCAGGACAGATAAATGATAATTTGAAAACAATTTTTAGTAAATTAATCGAATTCAAGCAAGCCAACAAGCAGATGTTCTAATAATAAAGGACATTGACAGAGTTTGAGAAAATAAAAAATAACATTTAAAGTATAATAGTTATTATTTATACATAACAATGGACACTTTTATTTTTGTTTTGATGAAGTATCTAAAATATCGGATGAAAAGAATGGTCGTCCAAACTATGTTACAATTTCAAACTCATTGATGCCGTTTCACATGTATAAGGTTTCATACGTCAAATTTAACTTCAGTGATACTTTCTCAGCTTTAATTGCGTAATTACTTTCTTACGTCATTAAATAACATACCTAACATTACCTACTATTTACAATTTGTTTTTTTATTAAGTCGTAACCCCGATACGATGCACCCGTATATTATTATCTGAGAAAATACCTAGACACGTGGGTAGTTTCCTCTTTATCAACCTTTTTCGTCTGTTTAATATACTTATTTAACCCTTTGAGTACCGTCATTATAGACACAATTAAAGAACAATAGGTTGCGGTCACGGGTGTCCTTGCGGTGTTTGACAGTTTAAATCAGCACCTACAAAAATAACTACGGCAATATCTCAATCGTAGAAAATTAGGCGCCTTCGGAATTTAGGTTTGGAGTGAGTTGAACGTAGCAGTCGAGTTGTGAGTCGGTAAACGAGCAGATGCATCACCTAATGGTAAGCAATCGGCCCCATTCATAGACACCCGCAACGCCAGAAGAGTTATAAGCGCGTTGTCAGCCATTTTGGGATGGGGGGAGGGACTGGGCCTCCTTCAACCTGACTCACACACCGGGTGATAATTATTGCCCTGAGAATACTAGGTATTTCATTCTTTCTTTTTTAATGCTACCCTAACGTGTTCTTAGAAACGTAACATAACATAACATAACATCACGCCTTTTATCCTCGAAAGGGTAGGCAGAGGTGCACATTATACCACTGTACAATGTAATACCCACTTTTCACTATTTATGTTATGAGTCCCATGTAATAGGGGGTGAGCCTATTGCCATATACCGGACACAGTTCAAGACTCCGTGCTGCTATTCATAATTAAAAAAAAACCTGTTCTTAAAAAGTGTTTGACAATAAAGGCCCCACATAGTCCTCTCCTTCCTAGGTAGTAGGGATGCCTACATATCTTGCTAATATTATAAGTGCTTTACTGCCTCGTTGGCCGAGTGGTCGCAAGTGCGACTACCGGGCAAGGGGTCTCGGGTTCGATTCCCGGGTCGGGCAAAGTACTACTGGGTTTTAAAAAAAAACCTCAGTAGTAGCACGGAGTCTGGAATTGTGCCCGGTATATGGCAATAGGCTCACCCCCTATTACATGGGACTAATAACATAAATAGTGAAAAGTGGGTGTTACTTCTGTGTGCACCTCTGCCTACCCCTTCGGGGATAAAAGGCGTGATGTTATGTATGTATGTATGTATAAATGCTTTACACAATCATGTCAAAACGGCTGAAGGGATCGAGATAAAATTTGGATCAGGGATAGAACAGTAGACGGTCTGGAATCATACATAGACTATCTGTTTTTGTTCTACAGGAACGAAGGCGAAGCCGCTGGTAGAAGCTGATGCTACCAGATACTTTTTAATTTTATGCTTCTCATAAAAAATATGTATCTATCTGGAAGTCCTGTTCGGGGAGGCCTATGTTCAGCAGTGAATATCTTGTGGCTAATAATATGATAATGATGATGACACAAGGGAAACTTGAATACAAAATAAAATATTATAAATGTGAAAGTGAGTTTGTTTGTTCCGTGTTCACGCCGTAACTACTAAACCGATTGATTTGAATTTTTGCAGACGTAAAGTTAGAAGTCCGGATTAAATAATAGGGTACTTTTTATCCCGGAAAATTTTGATATTCCCGAGGGAAAACAAAAGAATTGGTATAGATGGCGCTGTGTGTATTGGTATATGTCACATAGGCTACTTTTATCCTTTTGTGACGCGAGCGAAGCCGCGGGTAAAAGCTAGTATTAAATAAAACTAAAATATTGTTAGGCTTCATTTAACAACACTTGTATTTTTCTAACACACAGGACAAAAATCTATAACAAAATAAAATAAATACATCATGTATCATTATTACTAAACCTAACTTTGACCTGTCTTCTGTGCTAGTGCAAGCATATTTTCATTAGCCAGCATTTGGAACTCGTGGAATCTTTGTGACACCCGCTGATTTGTTCTGAGATATTTCTCCATGCAATTCATTGTGCATTTATCCTGGAAAAAATAACATTAGTTTTATTAGATTAAAATTCAAGTTAATTTGATGGTTTAGTTAATCAAAAGAACACATTGGGGTGGCCAGATGTACACACCTTTTCATTAGTTTTAAATCCCAAATACATACTTAGTAGAAGTGAAATTATTGTCATACACAACACAGTATTTTAGACTAAGCAACTGCTGTAAGCTTATGAGAATGAATGAATGAAATGACTTCAGAAACAAAATGGAGACTCACAACCGAAAGTCGCACTTTAAGCTGCTAGGTCAAAGAGTCATTTGCATTTCTTTTGTATACAACAAAGATGATGGGTGAAGTCTGTGATGATGAAACTTAGAGGAGTCTGACATAATAAGACATTAATTGTTCTTACCTCCGATGGCTTCAGTGATCTCGTGGTGAAGTCATGTATGCAGTCATTGAAGCACAACTCAGACAGCTTGTTGTACTGGACCAAGAAGTCTTTGAACTGAAACATGAGAAAAATTGGTACTATTAAAAAGTCCTTGTAAATATTAACTTAAAATTACTGTAATAACATTATTCAGCGCTGCTCCACATAAAAATCTTCAATTTTATTATGATTTCTGTAAGGAATAACATACGCTTGGTATTTTAATTATAAAAAATCGACTCACTGTTTTGATTTGGTCAGCCTCACTCATTTCAGGTTGTGCCATGTCTACAATTTGAGAAATGAACGATCCTATTTAGCAGTAATTTTTCAGTGTATTTCACTGAGATATTGATTATAAACAATTAACAAATGAAAATAGGTAACATTGGTTGCACCAATTCAAATTTGAGGTTAATTTTGGTGACAAAAGTGTTGCAACATGCAACTTTTTAGAAATTCGAACACGAGATTTGAGATTTTGTTATTTTGACTGGTTCACACCAAACGTCAAAGGTATTTTGAATAACTTTGAAATTTTTAATTATATCTTTTAAATTCAATATTAATATATATTTATTCATTTTCTTATTTTTTTTACAACATTTAATCTTTCTGTTAATAAAATAAGATCGAGGAAACGTTAAATGCGTAAGTACAGCGTAAATAGAAACGTAAGTGACGATGCGTTTCGAAAGTTTGACAAGTTCACTGCTGTTATTTACACATTGCAGACTTTGAGCATTTTTTATACTTGGTCTCTTTTACTCCATAGTAGAATTATATCTTCCCTTTCAAATTTCAATGTATTTTGTAATGTCATGTTACTCAATGATGTGAATGATGTTGAATAAAGTGGCATCCGAATCGTGAGCAGTCGACTTATCATATACATATTTATTTCAGCTGTTTTAAATTAAATTATTAAACCAAATTCATTATGGAAGAAATCGGTATTATATTGCCGGAGAAGGTAACAGTGATTCACCAATTCATTAAACTTAACAACTCTTATTTTGTTTTTGAGTAACATCATCATTGTCTTTCAGGATGACCAAGTCACCGATGCTAAAGGATTGCCCTTTGCTGGACCTCAATCTTTTGATGAACTGGAATCCGAAGATCTCTACACAAAATATAAGGTAAGTTTGTTGCATTTCATTATAAAACAAAATTATAGTATACCACAAGCTGTTTCATGGACTAGATTCAAAATAAACTATGAAAATTGCCTCTGTTATGTAGAAATTTTGTTCAAAGTAGAATATGTCCCTAATAACATAAACCTAATTATAACTTTCATCATGACAATCATTCCCAGCTAACAATAACAACTGAAAGAACTATTGGCAAGAGTAATTTTATTGTACTCATTGTAATAACTGGTATTGCATTTAAACGAGAATTTTCTTTTATAGAAACTGCAGCGTATGTTAGAATTCTTGGAAGTGCAAGAGGAATATATAAAAGATGAACAAAGAAATTTGAAAAAAGAATATCTGCATGCCCAAGAAGAAGTGAAGCGTATACAGTCTGTGCCACTTGTTATTGGCCAGTTCCTTGAAGCAGTCGACCAAAATACTGGAATAGGTTTGTACCATGAATATGATATAAACTAACTAGAACAATGCTAGAAAAGTTGATAGATTGACAAATTGTCACAAGAATGTCAGTTCTTTGTTTTTTTAAAAAAAGAATGAATGAAATTTGTTCTTGAAAGTTTGTAAGACTGTAATCCAGAGAATATTTATTGTATGTCTGATATGTAGGCAATGTTGTAATAATACTGCCATATTCATTTCATACTAACTTAACAGTCCTTGTGTTCCACAGTTGGCAGTACTACAGGATCCAACTACTATGTCCGTATCTTGTCCACCATTGACCGAGAACTGTTGAAGCCATCTGCATCTGTGGCTCTGCACAAGCACTCCAATGCACTTGTGGATGTATTGCCACCAGAAGCTGACAGCTCTATCTCTATGTTGCAAGCTGGTATGTATCTGGATTTCGGAAATTGTATTTAAAAGAAACTAGAATTTTTTTAGTAGAACATTTTCCAAATCATTTTCAAAATTCAGTTACTTAAATAAAATTCTTTCTTTTGGGTATTAGCTTAAGTTTAGTTTTCTAAATTATTATCCTACTTATTTTATAAGTAAAGAAATGCTTAACACTAGAAGTCCTAGATTAAAAGTAACAAAACTGGTTCGAAACAAAACCATTTCAATTTTATACATCTACTCACACTTCTGTGGAAAATAATGTAGTATCCTGTTAATAATGTGATACTATTAGTATCCATAAACATTTACACAGATTGTGACTTTTTTTAGAGGCCAATACCAAGTAATAGTCATAGTTTTATAAAAAGTAATAACATAACATCACCTTTTATCCCCAAAGGGGTAGGCAGAGGTGCACATTACGGCACTTAATGCCACTGTACAGCATAACCCCCACTTTACACTAAGTCCCATGTAATTGAGGGTGAACCTATTGCCATATACCGGGCACAATTTCAAACTCCATGCTACTACGAGTTTACTTAATATCCAGAAATACCCGGGTCAAACCCCAGACCCCATGCCAGGCAGTCACACTTGCGACTACTCGGCCAATGAGGCAGTCTAAAAAGTAAATTGGATGCAAATTTAATATAAACAACTTTATTCACAGATGAGAAACCTGATGTTCAGTATTCAGACATTGGAGGTATGGACACACAGAAACAGGAGATCAGAGAGGCTGTGGAGCTGCCCCTGACACATGTGGAGCTTTACAGACAGATTGGTATTGAACCCCCTCGTGGTGTGCTCATGTATGGTCCTCCTGGATGCGGCAAAACTATGTTGGCTAAAGCTGTAGCTCATCATACTACCGGTAAGTAAAATAGTTCACCTTTTAATATTTCTATCCTGTCCTATTGTTGGGCTTGTGCCTCCCAAAAGTCCTGCTACTAATAGCTTGTTCTGCACCATCTTTAGCTCCACCAAACCCTTAACTTCCTACCCTCATTGGCCTCACCCATCCTTTTTACACCAGCTTTGACTTATCTGACCTATTTTCGTTCTCAATGTTTCCAAATTATGATGAGAAAATACTTCTCTTATTTGAAAAAACAATTAAGATAGTATAACACCAATATTCCTTGACAAAATAGGCTGTGGTGCACATATTGCAACCAGTTCTCATTCAAAGAGCGAGCAAGAGAGAGCAAATCTATTTCCAATATACTTTTAAGTTGTTCTTTCCTTATTAGAATCAATTATTTAAAATCAACTTGTACTATATTAAATAGAATACTATATTAAAACATTGAAAATTCTTTATTTCAGCGGCGTTTATTCGCGTGGTGGGTTCTGAATTCGTACAGAAGTACCTCGGTGAAGGACCGCGTATGGTGCGAGATGTCTTCCGTCTAGCTAAAGAGAATAGCCCTGCTATCATTTTCATTGATGAAATTGATGCTATTGCCACTAAACGGTAAATAGTTAATTAACCATTAAAGAGAACTGGAACTTATTTTAATGACTGCTGTCTACAGACAATTAATGTGGTAATTTTTACTAATGCGTTTCATTTGCAGATTTGATGCACAGACTGGTGCAGACAGAGAAGTCCAGAGAATTTTACTGGAACTGCTGAACCAGATGGACGGTTTTGATCAAACCACTAACGTAAAGGTAAACATCGAAACCTCTTTTATAAAATATTGTGTCATAGATAAGACTTCTAGTCTATCTACTTTGTTGATTATAATGCCTAATGGGTAATTTTCTTTAACTTTAAGGTAATCATGGCCACAAATCGTGCCGACACATTGGACCCTGCCCTCCTCAGACCTGGTCGTCTTGACAGGAAGATTGAATTCCCACTTCCTGACAGGCAAGTACAAGCACTTCCAAGATTCATAACATTTAATTAAATAAAATGTTAGCAATAAATTATATGAAAATTAACTTTATTGGAATATTCACAGGCGTCAAAAGCGACTTATCTTCTCGACGATCACAGCTAAAATGAACTTGTCGGAAGAGGTGGATCTAGAAGAGTTTGTAGCGCGGCCGGACCGCGTCTCTGGTGCTGACATCAACGCTATCTGTCAAGAGGCTGGTATGCACGCCGTTCGTGAGAATAGGTAAGAAAACACATCAATTAAGCCAAGAAAGTTAGTTATAAAGTATACAAGGTGTTGTTTTAAAGCTGCGTCATTTTCTAGGAGGTAACTCTGCTATCAATTCTGAGTTCGAATCAGTAAAAAAATTGTAGATAAATATTTTTCATTTTTCTGTAATTTACGGAAATCCGTAAGTGCGAACTACACGCTGCCGTCTTGTAACTAGTTTTATAACGCGGCTTAACACACACAAACTCAAACACGTAATTGATATTATTCCTAATTCCATAAAACTCTAATAAGAAACGTTGCTGTCGCTTATTCTGAAATATTGTCAAACTTAACGATTTATTATAGACGTATTTTTAACTATTGGCCCGAAACTTTGTCTTACATTGAACCTTTATGACTTCTGTGACATGCCCCCGAGAAATGCCACGGTTTTAAAAGTACACCTTGTATATTGTGAAGCATCGTTTGGTATGTATATGACACTGAACTTTGGATCCTACACTAATAAGAGATTACTCTGTTCTGCAGGATCATGAAATGTTCTAGTTTCTAGTATTGTGTTATATAGGCTTACCCTCTATTACATGGGACTCATAACATAAATAGTGAAAAGTGGGCATACATTGTATAGTGGCATAATGTGCACCTCTGGGGATGAAAGGCGTGATGTTATGTTATGTCTAGTATGTGTTACTTTTATTTTGAATCTACTTTGGTATATAAGAGCTACTCCTTTTCTAACTTATTATTTGTTTCAGGTATATTGTTCTGCCCAAGGACTTTGAGAAGGGTTACAAAAACAACATCAAGAAGGATGAGAGTGAATATGAGTTCTACAAATAATTTTTGTCTTCTATATTTCTATCGTTTGAATTTATTGTAACTAATAAACTTAAATACATAATTATATCACTTGTTTAACTTTATTGTAACTAGTTTATTTATGAGAAGGTATTATGTAGCTCCCATTCTACATGCGTGTATAATAAAAATACATTTATTTACGCAGCCCACGCAGACACGAAACTACAATAATAATTATTATTTATAAACTTTTGTTTCGTGTCAATGTCGAAATCGAACAAGCGACTCGTTGCATAGCAGCTGTTCAACCGACCACGACGTAAAACAGTTCATGACAGCTAAAGGACAAATATTAGGTACCTTTATAACCCCTTCTTGGCTGCCCCTTCGCACGGGTGTTAGTATAAACTTCTCTGATATCAGTTGATTTTATTAGCGGCCCACCACAGCGTCGACAAAATTACTATTTCTAGTCATTTACAAACCACAATGATATGTGATACGAGAGCTTAGAAAAATTGGGATTGATTTTTATATACATAACGGTTACGTAACTAAGATACGAGGACCATACAAAAAGGACCTAAATCGACACCATTCTTTCATTAATTCTGATAAAAATGATATTCATACCCTGTAATCAACAATGCTCTCGATATTTGAGCTTTTAGATAACAAGTTCGTTCACGAATCTTCAATTACCTTATTACGCCATCACTTATCAAAGTGATTGATCTTGATATCTGTGTGTATCGAGTTTCAACGGAAAAAGTGAAAGCAAACTCAGAAAGCGAGACATTCTTGCCATCGTACCAAACTTTGATAAAAAATAAAAAACAAAATAGTTTCAAAGTCTATATTCTGTAACAGTTCTTAACAATGTGATTTTACAAATATGAAATAATACAATATATTTGGCATAATACCTTATAAAAATGATGTGAATGTAAAACAATAAATTAGAATAGATTCCACTTCATCACCTGAGAATTAAGATGAATATCATTGTGATGTGCTTAATATTACATAATATTAACAATGTCATTCTCACCTTCGATATTGTAACAAATAATATCAAGTGCAATAACTAGTTCACTACATATTAACAATAAAGGCTTTATAAGGCACTACAGATCCTAATAAGGCATGTCAATATCTAAAATTATAATTTAGATTTCGTTTCTCTTGTCTAGCTGCTTTAACTACACAGTAATAAATCTAAACCGACATTTAATACATAGGTACACTTCAGTTACAGTAAAGAAACGTTAATAGGCACGTTAACGTAACGCACGACAAGACGGGCTCTATATTATAGGCGCTTGAAATCACAGTACATTACAGAAGAAATGTAAAAACTAATTTAGAAAAATAAGTAACATTAATCTCATAAAATATTAACACAAGACTCCAGAAATGTTTGTGACTGACCATCATCTTGGTATAACAACACAGGAAGATCCTTCGTCGGAATGTTAGTTAGTTTAGAAAGTATTAATAAATTACTGATTCACTAATCCTAAACCTAAAGAAAAGTGTATAAGTTTTTTTAATAATAAGTACAAGGCAATCCATAATACTGATTTATAATCGATTTTTTATAATTTTCTGGCACTTCATGGTTCTAATTTTAATTACAGTTAATTAAAGAAATCACTTTTTACAAAACATTTAATTTATAAACAAACACTAACCATGTAGAGTAGAAGAAAATATGTATTTTTCACAACACGCTAATTTATTTAACTTTGATAGAAATATATTTTAGTATAAGATTCAACAATATTATACTAGGTCTGGACGGGGCGGAAATTTGGATACCAATTATTATGTATCATAATAAACATGTTCCCTAGAGGCCCTTAAAACAGCAAGATTACATTTCCTTAATAAACTACACATATTTGTAAATACAAAGAGTAAAAAAAGTCGGAAGGAATGTAGTTATAAATACCATTGGTTTCAAAGGAAATACATAAATAATGGAATGATCACTGGGGCTGCAGTGGCTAAGTATTTATCTTACTTTAGTGCTGCACACAAAATAAACAAGTTGCATTACAACAACTTTGGTATGTCATGTTCGATATTTTCGTCTATTTACTAAAGCTTAGAATTACATCTGTATAAATAGCTGCCATGTTACACTCACAGTAACAACTGTATTTGTTCAGCATTTGACCAGTTTTATCGACCTGACTGAGGCGGTCCGGGTGACATAGATTGATCTGAAATTAAAATACATTCATTCATTAGTATTTTAATTAAGGCATACGAACGAAAATAGAGAATTTGAATTATGATAAGAGATTGGGGTCGGGTAATGAGTCACGCACGAACGGCCGTTGTACCATTTACAGTAAAATAATTAGAGCCTGAATAGCGTAGGTAGGTAAAGTGGTATACTCACTAGCGGCGGGATCATTGGGTGCGTGGTGTGGCGCGGCGTGATGGTGAGCTGGTGGCATGAGAGGTACGAGCAGTGCGGGCGGCCCGGCGCGGCGCAGGAACGGGTGCTGCAGGAGGCGGGACGCGGACTGGCGCTGCGCGGGGTCCCGGACCAGTGCGCACTCCACGAAGCTCAGCAAGTCCGCCGGACACCGCGCCGCGCCACGCGGTCGAGGCGGAGGCATGTCGCGGATACGACGCATCGCCTGCAAAATAATGCCACGTTAATCATTTACATTCATCATCAATATCCCGAAGGACTCCTAAGGATATAAAAGAGGAGTTTGGCATAAACTTCAGCTTTGGCAAGCAGGTTGAAGATCACAGTTTAAAAGGATCAGATTTATTAGAAAACGCTAGTACTTGGTGTCTGTTAAATATGTATGTAACTATGTATACCCTTAATCAATTCATACGACCACCGAGGAAAGAATAAGGATGGCGACAAATGTATTCTACTCTGCTGTCTTCACATTCATTCATATTACGAATGCGAAAATAGATGAACATTAATGCGTTTTCTTATTTAGTAATTACCTGTAAAGGTGGTTCATTGAAGAAGGGTGGCTCCCCATCGACCATTTCAACAAGCATGATTCCAAGCGACCACACATCCACCTCAGGACCATATGGCAATCTCGATATCACTTCAGGTGACATCCAATATGGTGTCCCCACTAAGGATTTTCGTTTCGGAAGTTCCTGTAAAACATTATAGTTTAAAATTCAACGAATTTTTATTTTGTTATGTTTTATATTGACAATTTTAATATATTGATTTTGATTACCTCTGAGACTTGAGCACAGAAGCCGAAATCGGATAATTTCACCCGGCCATCTGCAGTCATGAGAATGGAGTCCGATTTAATATCTCGATGAATAACTCCTTGACTATGCAGGAAAGCTAAAGCCTAGAAATGAAAAGACGATATAATTTGTGTTTAAGATTGATATAAAAAATTCATTTCATACCTTCAAACACTGTTTGCAGACAGTAGCGATTTGTTCAGGGTCCATTCGAGCTCTCGTCACAATATCAGTAAGGGCGCCTCCTGCCATGTACTCCATCACAACCCAAAGCTCATCTCCAACTAAATATGAAGCATGCATCTCGACGATGTTTGGATGGGGATAGTCGCGCATTATAACCTGGAAATAAGTAAAATATGAGCAACGTAGTCGTAGACAGATCCTATCATCACTGATAAGGTGTTAGAAGACATTTATTAAAAATTTAATGAAAGTGGTTACTTACAACTTCATTGAAGAGAAGTTCCCGCCTCTGTTGTTTCCTCAAGTTCATCATCTTGACGGCCACTCGGCGACGCGTGCGAGTGTCCGTGGCGGCACATACAACCCCCGTGCTACCCTCGCCGATCTTACTGAACCCGCTCAACGTCGCACGAGGGTCACCCTCGCTTACAACCAAACGAAGAGCCGCTCGGAACTAGCAAATAAAGGATAAAACATTCATTACTATTAGAAGTTGTAAAAACATATTACATCAATTAGAAAGAGCAGGTGTAGGTGCATACAATACAAATATTTACATTGGAATTTATCAGCAGATTCAGACCGATTGACTTATCTACACATATTGATATAACAATAGTTATAACACAACAGTAGTACTACAAAAAGATGTCAATGGAATTCAAGACACTTACTATTCTTTCTTAAGTATAAATATTATAAAAAAAAACGTTCTATAGTGTATAATATGTTAATAGATATAACTAGCCCAACACCCAGTAGTACAGAAAGGGTCATCAACATCATAAAGGAAACCTGTAGTTAGCAGTCAATTACAGTGAACTAAATAGATAGATATTGGATATCAACCACAATACTGTTAAACTTTAGCCACAGTTTATCTTTTGGCCTCTTTTTTTACTATCTACGAAAGGGGTCAAAAGATAGCGTTTTTTATTTGGTAAAATGTAGAAGTTTAAGTTTTAGTAATCAAAAGTACTTTTTTACATTCCTCACGTATTTTGTAGTTAGTAACAATGAGATAACAAGCCATATACAGAGGTATGATGTAATTTAACGCGTTGCATACCTGTTCATGCGTCAATCGCAGTTCATGTTTGGAGGCAGCGAGCGGCAGGTGAGGCGCCGCGCCCGGAGCACCTTGCGCGCGAGACACACCATACGCGTCACCTGGATATGGACAAAATATTTTCAACTAAGCAAATAACTACCTATTTCAAGTACACTAAAGTTTAAAATCAAGTAATATGATAATCATTAAATATATCCTCTTCCTACTTCTCATACAAAAACAAAACAACAATTAACATGAATTGTTAAAGGGCAATAAAGGTGACTCATTCATAGCAGAATACTAAATTCGATATTGATATGGATTATGATTGTGTGCGTCTGTTAGGCGACAAAGGCATTGAGTGAAACATTTGTATAAGTAGTTTGAAATCTGAGGTGTTGTTTATCTTTGCAAAGGTATTTACAAAGTTATTTCTTAAGTGTGGAAGCAAGATTTGTTTGTTGTTACACAAAATGTTAATTGTTGGGGCAGAGAGTTTATTTCCTACTTAGTCAGTGATGACAAATTATTGTAATTACGTATTTTATGGAAATTAAAGGAAAAATAACAGTATTATACCAGAGATTCCCTTATTTACATAATATACCATCACGCCTTTTATCCCCAAAGGGGCAGAGGTGCACATTATGCCACTGTACAATGTAATAGGCGGTGAGCCTATTGCCATATACCGGCCACAATTCCAGACTCCGTGCTACTACTGAGAATTTTTTAAAAACCCAGTAATACTTTGCCCGACCTGGGCAATCGAACCCGAGACCCCTTGCCCGGCTGTCGCACTTGCAACCACTCGGTCAACGAGGCATTCCCTTATTTATTATGTACATAATGTTTTAAATTAATTATTTTAATTTTTTCTGAAACTGAAATCTGGAGTGAAACCAGGTCTACACTGTGTTTAAACTTTAAACTACCTAGCTTTCATAAACCACATATTATTATATCATTTGTAATCTAGCTATGTACATAAACTGTAATGTGATAACATTGAAGTGACATTTAGAAAATTCAATAACTATAAACATAACACATATAAACAAAGTTAACACAGAACTATTACTAACTCAGGAACTCTTTATTTATAATGGGAAACCCATCAACCATGCTGTGGTAGAGAAATTCATATAATTGTAAAGTACTGAACAAGAAAATTCTGCTAGATATGAATGAAATGTGTGACAATAGACTGCATTAATTATAACAGCTACATGCTGGAATATTTACATGCAAATTAGTTCACATGTTAAATTAATATGTACAATTGCATGTTGGCTCACATCTTCATTATAATTGTTTCTCACGCAATATGAGTACAACATTGCCCAATGAATTGACAAGGACTCTACTAAAAATAAACTTTTAGTCACATTTGAATCATTTTAAAAACTATGTCATACAATCTTTAAATATGTTTAATTTAAGATATACATACCCATGTTAATGTTGTTTCCATTCAGTCCATGAGGTCCGTGAGTCATTGGTTGTGGCGGATGATTGTGCTGGTAAGGCACATTTGCATTCTGTATGTTTTGATAGGTCATAGGATGATGATTATCATTGATTTCTGGTACTTGTCTGACTGTAGCCTCATGTGCATGCTGGCTCCATTCTACAGGAGACTCAGCTATAGGCTTGTTCAATGTATAGTTGCTGTGTTCTCGTCTTAAACTTAAGTATTGCTGAGGGGCAGGTGGCACAGGTGGTGACTCTTCAGGCACTGATGGAGGGACATTAGGCTGACTTCTCAGGTCCCTCCTGATCCTCGGTGGGCTAGTACTCCTTAAAGAATTTGACCTGGCAACATTTGACGTCTTTGGCAACACAACACCATTTTGTACTGGCTGTTGTGGTATGCTTGAGGGTAAGGGGCGTGCTATTGAGGACACTGAGGTAGTTCTGTGGTCACCTCTTACTATAGTTTTTAAGTCTAGAATTTCGGTGGGTGTGATTTCTGATGGGTCTACCAGGGGAAGTGGCCTGTTTGTTGATTTTAATATCTGTAAAAGATGCAAACCAGTTAAAAAATAATCTTGATAAGGTTTATATCCACACTATTTACAAACATATTACCTACAAATTTACAAATCATGTAAATCAACAAATGTGTAGAACTTCCATTTGACAGATATTAAAAAGTCATTACAATGTGCAAAGTAACTAGTTCACAAATAGAAATCTTCACAAGTACATACCTGGTTATTACCTACAAGTGAGGCCCATTGCAAAGGAAGTCCAACAAACTTTCCCTCTCGTTTATCGAAGCCCGTATGTACTCTGTGTTCAAAATTACTTGGCGGCGAAATCAGAGGCTTTTTCTTTTTCTTAGAAAACATAGTGTGGTGTGCACTGCAAACAAAACATGATAACCATGGTAATACAATGTTTACCTGCTCATCTAATAGCTCAAATTAACACCACTTTATTATTTTATATAATAATGCATAAGAAAGGAAAGCTAACCGATTACTAATACTTTCTTTTACGATAACACAAATCGACACTAAATTAGATATGGGTAATTCGCTACGCTTTTAAGTTATAAAACAAAAAACCACTCACAGTTACTTTCGAGGTGTGTACTCTGAGCTTTAAGTAGTTACGAACACACACAGAATACTAAATCAAGAGCGTATTCCGACATTCCTCAGCAGGCATCCATGCTCCACACAGGTACATAACACAACAAATTAAATTAACGTAATGATATTAAAAACTCCACCACTTCAGCTAATAAATAAAGTTGTGCTCTAAATAAAACTGACTCTATTACTAAAAAAATATGCTGATAAGACAAGTAACACAGTAAAATACAACAAAATCGCTTGGTAAAAACGATAAACGACAGCAACCAACAACGAACGAAACAGAAATTCGGAAACAAACCAGAGACACAGAGTTACCTGACCAACCATTTGTGAAATAGAGGTGAGAATTGACAAAAAGAAGAGACATTCTTATGAAAACCATAGATATGATTGACCGCACGTGTCTATTGCTATCGCTATGACAAATGACACTGACATGTAAAGATTTGCAGTCTCAACTCTCAAATTGACTTTGTTAAACTTTGGGAGAATTGTTGTTTGTTTGGTTGGTTAAATATTTTTATTCCTAATCAACTTGTCCTTAAACCATGAATGAAAAGCAGAAAAAAAGCAAACACAGTAAGTCACAAAAATCTAAAGATCGTGAAAAACGCAAGAAAAAGAGTAGACGACATTCTACAAGTGTAAGTTCATTATTACAAGCATTTCCCAGGTTTTGTGCAATATTTAGATTTACGTTGTACTGATAATTGGTAATGATTTTATTTCCAGTCATCCAGCTCAAGTGGCTCAGAATCTGATGAATGGGTTGAACAACAAACAAAACAAACTAATGCCGCCCAGAGAGAAGACTGGATGTCAATGACAGGTATGCTTAAAACATACACAAAGGAAGATATTAAGCCTAAGAGGGAGGAAAAGGATAAAAGAAACATTGACTCCTACAATCCCGGTACAAGTAGCAGGGAATTAAATCCATATTGGAAAAATGGTGGAACTGGGGTACCAGAAACAGCAGAAAATTTTAGGAAATCAAGGCCGTTTATTAAACCGTCTGATGATGATGATGACTATTATTCTAGACCCAAAAGTTCTCATTCAAGTAGTACTACTGGCTATTCTAGCAGTAGATCACATGACAAACATCAAGATTACAACAAGGATCAAAAATATTCAGATAGAGATCCATACAGAAGATCGAGTAATTGGAAGAAGCAAAGTGATGCACAGAAGCAATCAGAATCATTTGTTCAAAAATCAAGGGAAGAAACTGCCATGCCATCTTATAAGGTAGATACTGCAAAAAAGCAGGTGCCTGAAGACAAACCAAAAGACAGTAAATATCTAAGTGATGAGAAAATGAACAAATTAGCTGCCAAAATTGTAAAAGCTGAAATATTAGGTGATGAAAAACTAGTAACTGAACTAAAAGCAAAATTAGAAGCTGCAAGAAAGTATAGGAAGGAAAATCCTGATGCTGGAGCTGAGGAAGAAGATGATAGTGTGATGTTAATAGCAACCAGTGCATCTGGAAGCAGTCGTCCACTTACAAGCACTGAGAAAGGAGATCCTAGAAGTAAGAGTGGCAAAAGAAAAGCTCAGACACATGTTTCTGGTGAAAGGACAAAGTACTTTGGTGATGATGACAAGTATAACTTGGCACAAATGGTAAGGTCTTTTAAATTATAGTTGATGAATTATTATGTTTATTATCTTTAATGTTATAAAACTTAATTAAATCTCATTACAGTTCCAACAAGAAAAATATGGCAACAATTACAATGATGAAGCTGAATTGGCCAAGCTTGCTGCTAAACACAAAAATCCTAATGATGATCTTGAAGACATTTTCATGGACAACATATCAAGGAACAGAGATGCTGTAAAGGAAAGTGAGAATGAGAGAAGTCGTGCTATCAGCCAGCATATCAAAATGGAGAGGACACTAGATGGATGTGAACATTGTGTTGATTCTAAGAACATGTTGAAGCATCTGATGGTCAGTTGTGGCAATAGAGTGTATGTGGCATTGCCTTCAAGAGTGTCTCTTGTGCCAGATCACTGTATAATCACAACTGTACAACATGCCACCTGTGTCACATCCATAGATGAGGATGTATGGGAAGAAATAATGGTATTTATTTTTCTTGTCTTACTTCTCAGTTCATTTTTATTTCCAACATATTTTACTAAGATACTGTTCTTTTTTTTTTCAGAATTACAGAAAAGCTCTTACACAGTTCTACAATTCTCAAGGAAAAGATGTTGTGTTCTTTGAGACAGCAACAAGGCTCAATAGACACCCACATATGGTTATAAACTGTGTCCCCCTTCCAAGAGATGTAGGGGACATGGCTGCAATATATTTCAAAAAGGCCCTTCTAGAGTGTGAAGCAGAATGGTCCATGAATAAAAAGGTGGTAGACTTGAAAGGCAAAAACATTAGAAAAGGAATACCAAAAGGATTGCCATATTTTTGGATTGACTTTGGAATGGATCCTGGTTTTGCTCATGTCATTGAAGACCAACAACTGTTTCCAAGGAATTTTGCCGAGGTAAATCCATTGTTTTTTACTTGGACTTAAACAGTACACATTATTTTGCAATTTCAATATTTATTTATATTTTTCTTTTTTAGGAAATTATTGGTGGTATTTTGGATCTAGACCACAGTCTATGGAAGAACCCTCGTAGAGAAAATGGGGAAAGTCAAAGAAGGAAAGTTATGAACTTTGTAAAAGAATGGAAACCATTTGATCCTTTTAAACAATAGGACTACCAACCAATTGGTCTTCAGTTCAATTCCTGGATTAGGCAAGAAAGCACTTTTGAGTATTTCAATAATTAAAATTCTCAATTATTACTGAATTGAAATTTGAGCCTGGTAAAATACTGGGTACCACCATATTTAGTATGTGCTCACCTTTTTGGGTACAAAACGTGAGCTACAGTAGTGAAAAAAAATAAATTTAATTTTTTTTAAATGTAACTAAGTAAAATATAAGGATAACATTTGCATTGAGTTTTTTATTGATACTTATAACAATGGTATGATGTATTATGATTTATTACTTTCTTCTTCTTTTAACATTTCTTCTATTAACTTTTGTCTCTCTGCCGCTTGCCTCATTTTAGCTAACACCACTGATTCATAATCTCTATCCGAGATTAGTGATGGACCGGGAATTTCTTTCTTGGTTGTCAATACTGGCCTGTCATTAACCCATTTTAGTGTTAAGGGATTGTCTGGTAAACCTGGAAAATAAAACTTAAGTTTTAGTAAACAAAACTATCTACAAATATGTAGGTATGTTTGCTTTCTACAAATACGCACTTATACAGATATGACAAAAAAAAACAATTTTCTACGTAACCATTTTATTTTAATAATTAATGAGAAAGTTAGTATGTTAGTCAATTACTATTTCACTAAAAAACCATTGCTATGTTTGGTACAGAGATGACATAATTTAGTCTGGGAAAAGACATAGGATACTTATTGTATGTGAAGTGAGGACCGTAGTATTACATGGACATTTATATTACCTTTCTCAAATTCTAGAGCCATTTCTGATGCTTCCTTAGATGCAAATTCTACTATAGCAGATCCTTTTTTCTTAGGAGATACAAGAAGAGCTATTATATCACCATACTTCTTCAAAAATCTTCTTAGTGTGGGTTCATCATAACCACCATTGTTTGGATCGTTTTTATCTGCCTTCCATTTCATTTTAATTCTATTTAAACTGGAATCCCACACAGGCTGAGATATAAGTCCCTTTGTTTTTTGAATTTCTTCCTTCATTCTTTGTTCTTCCATCAACAGTCTGCTACCTTCCCTCTGTAATCTCTCAATTTCTGCTGCTAATTTTTGTTCATCTGTGAGGTTACAACCTCCTTTGTTTGTTTCTGCTTCTTTTTCCCGCCTTTCTAGATCCTCTTTCAGTTTTTGTCTCTTACTATCCAATTCTTGATGTCTTAATTTTGCTGCAGCCTTAGCTCTGAGTACTTTATCATAAGCCGCCCTAGCAGAGGCATCAGTCAATACTTCTAAAGCGTCTGAAAGGGCGTGAAAAGTCTCAGCAGCTTTGGGATCGTCGGGATTTTTGTCTGGGTGGCATTTCAAGGCCTTTTTTCGATAAGCCTTTTTAATCTGAAAAATTAAATTTATTTATTTATCTTCTACTTAATTAAAGAATGTTTAAATAGCTGAATCATCACTACATGGTATAAAACAAAGTCGCTATCCGCCGTCTGTCTGTCCCTATGTATGCTTAGATCTATAAACTGCGCAACGGATTTTGATGCGGGTTTTTTTTAGTAGATAGAGTGATTCTTAAGGAAGGTTTTTTATGTAAAATACATGCATATACCCGTGCAAAGCTGGGGCGGCTCGTTAGTAAAAGATAAACTAAACATACCTCAGATTCTGTCGCTGTTATTGGGATATCCAGCAAAGCGTATAAGTCAACATCTTGAATATTCTTCGGTGCCATTCTGATAATTTTACAGTTGTATAAATTCTATGAGTATTTAATTAATAATTGTTAATATTGATAAAAAATTATTCACAACACTTGCAATTGCAAACTTTACACAATGTTGTGACAATATCAATATGACGTCACGTCAGTTGACAGTTTGACGTTAGTTATTAGTTATACCATAGACTGCAATGTCTAAAACATGAGTGTAAAAATGCCAGTACTCAAACTACCTCAAATTACTTACTCTAATTATTCTATGAAATATTTCATATTACATAATTTATTTCTGTATGTTTGGATGAAAAGATTGGTCACTGTTAATGAAACAAAAGAGGTATGTAGGAATCGACTAGTATATTGTAATCGTAGGAATTCCTATTGTGGTAGGAATCGTAGTAATTGGCGTTCCATAGTCTCTGCCTGCCCCCACGGGAGACAGGCGTGAAGTTATGTACTTATGTCGTCGGCGGTATTTCCGAACCGATACGACCTTCAAACCGTCAAGAAAAGAGCGTTTTCCTTTTTAAAAGGCTGGTAACGCAACAGTGACTCCTCTGATGTTGCTGGTGTCCATGGGTGGCGCAGGTCGCTTACCATCAGGTGATACGGCTGCTCGGTTACCTCCTATTCCATAAAAAAATGTAAGTATGTTCGGCTGTATGTTGTATAGTCATTGTAATAAAAAAAGTAAAAAATCTCTATGGGCATATAAATAACCTCACTTTCAACTGTCAAAAGATAGTATTTTTGATTTGATTAATTACGAATACGAAAGATTTTCATCAAATTATAACATAAAAATAATACAAAAGTACCTCATTAAAAAGTAAGAATGTTTTCAAATTGTCTAAGTAAGTATCGACACACTTTATTTGGTAAAATAATCATATCGAACAATTATTTACTATCTTTTATTTAAGTATTTTTTTACATTTTGTGATATTTTTATTTATTTGTACATATGTATGATTCTAGAACACCGTGCTATTATTCGTACCGTGCCTATATTACGACATAACTCTACTGCCACAGAACCTGTTGCTTCTCCTGTAACTGAAGGTTAGTTTTCTTATTTATTCTACTAACCTAACCATGTACTCTTTGTCCACCTTAACATGAAATACGGTATATAAAAGTAGAATAAGTCATGTGAACAAAATACCTATTCTAGGTATATTTTATTTACATTCCAATTCACTATTATGGAGAATGAATAAATCTAAACATAACTGGATTATTTACATTCCTACCTTTATCCTGCATAGAGATACTTTCTGCATTGAAAAATATTTAAAGCTAACCATTATCTAACTGGAATTTATGAAGTTTAATGAATGTTTACTTTAACCGTACTTATCCTTTATTTTTCAGATCAAGCAACCAAGAAAAAGATTTTAGATCATCCAGATTATTTTAGTGTTCATAATTTATTCACAGTGAAAGATTTGTTTGATGCCAGAGTTCACTATGGTCACAAAGAAGGTTCATTGAATGACTACATGAGACCATACCTCTATGGATCCAGACTTGGCCATTTAATATTTGATTTGGACATCACTGCTGAACATTTACGAAAAGCACTGAATTTTACAGCACATATTGCATACAGGGGAGGTATCATTTGTTTTTTCAACCGAAATGCCCTGAATGCCCATTTGGTTGAAAAAACTGCAAAAGAATGTGGGGAATATGCACACACAAGGTTCTGGAGAGGAGGCATTTTTACAAATGCAAACCATCAATTTGGAGCTGTAACTAGATTACCAGATCTATGCATATTTTTGAATACACAAAATAACATCTTGAACCAGCATACAGCTGTTAGAGATAGTGCAAAGATGTTAATACCAACTATTGGCATTGTGGACACCAACTGCAATCCTAACCTTATCACTTATCCAGTGCCAGGCAATGATGATACTCCAGCAGCCATAGAACTATACTGCAAGTTATTCAAAGCTGCCATTATGAGAGGCAAAGAAGAAAGAAGGAAATTTTTACAAGAAAACAACTAAAGTAACTGTTACTAGGGGAAAGTGAAATTAAAATAGTGAATAATGAAAATATACTTTATTTCAATATAAATGTTCTATAAAATGTATCACATATTGGCACATATATGTGCAAGTAGGTACCTTAGGATAATCTTACAATGAATAATTATAACAACCATGGCCCCAATATTTATTCACCAATATATTTCTAAAAAAATATTTATTATACCAATGTTGTTAAAAGAAATGAAACTTGAACATTAACTACAATTTTTCCTCACTTGTTTTACATTTTTTAGATAAGTAGATATTATTCAAAACAAATTTAGACTCCTGGATAACAATAACAATGAAATAACAAAACATTTTCTTAGGTACATAATAAACAGTGTTTACTAAAATAGTTTTTTTTTATCATATTTTACAAGTTACTGTTAGAGGTCTTAGATAGGATAGACCACATAAATCGCGGCTATAGTCAGCCCAGGAGAACTTTCCTCATCATGTGAGGATGAGGATTGCTATCTGCCTCGCGACTCTCCCAACTTCCAGTGATGCACTTAGAGCTACATAGATATTGCAGAAGTGGAATGCGGTATTTGCCACAGAAGTCGACAAACTTGATGTGCTCCACACGATTGTCAAAGAAAACACCTGTAATAATATTATTATTCAATGAGAATATAACTTTTAGTTTATCTCTATTACTTAAACAAAATAACCTCTGTGTGGTAGGTATAATTTTGGTAGATACGAGGACTACGTGACGCACACTCATCCTCAACTTATTGACTTCACCCGCGCCATCTTACTTGTCAACGCCCATAATAACACGATAGATAAATGCGCATCGGGTTTGATTGTTGTGCCAATAAATGTTTTTTTACGTTATATACTTACATTTTATCAGAGTGATAAGCCTTAAGTACCTACCAATTCTCCAAAATACATAAACAGCTCAGTTTGCATAGGAAGAAATGTAACTGATTCGTGTATAAAATAAATCACCATCATATTATATCGGTACCATTTTACTAAGCTTGAGAGCATAACTAAGCTTAAAATACCTACATAATTATATTAAAAATATTGTCTTCAAGTTTTTGAAGACTATCGGAAGGAATTTCATCTTTTTAGTTTCTAGCCCCAGCTATTGAGAGCGCAGAGATATGAGATTTCTCTACGAGCGTGAATTGCGATTCACACTCGCCTACTTCAAATTATTTTATCGGAATGTTTGCAATAATAATGAGAGCATGAGCAACGTGTTTACGTGTCCATCTCTTGTGATGATGATTGTTAAATTGCTAAGCATAGTTCCATTCTCTGAAACTTAAAAGTAGTTCTTGCCTACATAGGTAGGCCAAAGTGCTTTATATTTTTAAAATGTTTTATTACCTTTACATTTGGGATTAACACAACATTGAGCTGCTCCAAGATACCTCATCAACGTTAAAGGTACTTCGCCTTGTCGTATCGGTATCTCATGTAGTTTGATGGTGCGACCAGCCAGTTCCAATAAAGAAGGAGGTTGCAACGTCATGTCTCTGACAAACCTCACTACTAGAGGGTTGTCGCGAAGACTCAACTGCAAGGGAATTTAAAACATCAGTATCTATGCTCTTGTATACCCGCAGACATACAAATCTATTTTGAGAGACGAGCGGTTGCAAGCTTTACTCTAGTACAAAGGTTCTTAGCTTCGTTTCCCAAGTCACTTATATGTGTATGGTCAGGATTTTTCAGTTCCCTCTTTTGCGTAAAAAGCGAGTGTCTACAACCCTTGTACAACATGGTACTCTCAAAATATTATCATGAGTAAATATTCCAAGTGTAATAAATGATATGCAGTTTTTTTTTAAACACGTGCATAATTTAACATATTGATCGTGACTGTATAGGTATTTTTAGCATTGTTTTTCCAGTGGCATTAATAAACAGTGACTCACCTGACCACCAAGTGTGTAAAAAAAGATTGTCATTCGGAGGGAGGACACTGGTGAATTACGTAACGCGTAGGCAGCATAGGCTATGTTAATATGAAGGTACCTATAGCTCCCCAGTTGTGTACTAGGTTAATACCTACCTACCTACATGGCACATGCCGCATTTATCAAAACAAACAACGTGTATATCACCTTGTTATTCTTCAGACAATAGATTTATATATAAAGTTGGAACAACAATAGAATCAATCGCAGGACCCCAGAGATCGAACGAGAATGTCTGCTTTATCCATACAATAGGTAATGGACGTAGGTACAGTAAACCATTTATCATTTGATACCTATAGATATTTCATACCCAGTACACCTACCTACTTCATTTTTTCCCTAAGGTCTTAAAGTTGATAGGTATATAAGAAAATTAGTACCCTCCTACAACGTCATATTAGAGCGTAATGAAAAAAAAAGGTACTCACCTCCGTCAAACATTTTAGTTTTATTATCTGCGTGGGCAATGTCTTCAATCTATTCTTGTGGATTAATAAGGAACGTAGTTGATTCAATCTAGCTATGCTCGCTGGCAGTTGCTCAATTAGATTGTCGCTCAAAACCAGAGCTTGGAGCCCCGTCAGATGCCCAACCGATTCCGGAACTTCGATAATTTGATTACCTCCTAAAGATAGAATCTGCAAACTGTTTAAGAAGACAAAAATATGTTATTATTGAAAGTAAGGGTACAATGTGGCTTACCTACGTGGACAGCCTTTCGAATCATCCAATTTCCAAGGCATAGAGCAACTCTGGTCCGCCGGTGGCCTGTGTTGCTCTATGTTCCAAGGTAATTTTGTCCTAATCTTTAAGGTTTATGAAACCAGAATACTGTGGAACAGATACCTAGCACTAATTATGATGCACAAGACTAGGGCAAATGAGAAATTGTGTCCACTTTGCTTGCTCCAACACGTAACAAACTTGCATCCCGTAGGTATATAAGGAACTAAGGAAGTTGAGTCAAATTCTCTATAGATCTTATGATTATCACGACACGTTGGTCTATAAGAAGCATATACTTAAATAGTAGGTATCTTTAGGCCATTTTGCGTTGTCTAGCCACTGTACATAAACGATAACAAACTTAGTATATTTATATTTTATCTAAATGTATGTCGTCAGTCGGCCGGCAGAGCTGTAGCGCTATCATTTTACACATAATGGCATGATACAGCATTTTGATACCCAGAGAAACTGTAGTGTTTGTCTGCTTGAACTGGCAGATAACAAAAATTATATCAGTTTCGACATGATAAGCGAAAATTACTGTTAACGACGTAGAGTGGATAATGAAACATTATTTTTATGCATGGACATACTTATTATCTTTTAGTTTCGTACTCATTGCTCTTTTTTAAATACCAACTAAGTTATTGAAACGTTATAATAGGTATAAAATAGGTAAGTTTAGTAAAATATTTGTAAGCAAATGTGGAACAATCGTACCTATTTTTAATATTAGCATATACCAATTCTACCTATATATATAAATGGTAGTTGATTTGCTTAAGGTACGTTGTTTGAACACTTGAGTAGGTTTGTATCTCCACAATGACCGGTCAGTAGATTAGACAAAGAGCTCCAGTGTTTAATGTTTATGAATTACTGATTGTTATTGTGAGAAGATAGCACGAAGATAATATCAGCAGTTCCAATCAGGTTTGACCATAAATTTGAAACTTAATTAGGTACGACTACGAATATACCTAATTGAGAACAATAACTATCGTAATAGGTGCACCTGATATTTCCTCACCTGGCGCATTTAAAAATCTATAGATATATAATTATAATATTTACCTGTTAAGTTTCCATATGTCCTTTGGTATGTTGACTATGTTGTTACCACCTAAGTAAAGGTATCTAAGAGATGCTATATCTAAAACTTGCTCTGGAAAGAAGTTCAATTGGTTTCCACTTAAATTGAGTTCTCGCAGCGAGCTCTTATTACTAAAGAACGACTTCGGAAGCGATTCATTGGTGAGTTGATTATGTTTTGCTATCAGCGACGTTAGCTGACAATGTTTGAATATATCCGGGAGCACAGTCAGTCTGTTGTTGCTTACATCCAATATCTTCAAGTTGCTAAACCTGTTTAACGTATCAGGCAGTGCCTTTATCCTGTTGTTGTAGAGGAGAATTATCTCGTAATTTTCTGCGCAATCCTTCTCGTCAACAATGCCTTTTAGTTCCGACGATAGGCTGAGTGATTCCAACATTTGACTCGACAAATCAAGGGTTTTCTGCTCCCTGGTGTCACTGTCACAGCTATCCGATGTATAACATTCCATTTTGTATAACTGCGTTGCGATACGTTGGTCTTGGTATCATTTGATGTGGTGCAGTAGATTTAAAATCACATCGTATTGTAGGTGTTCAGCCGCTTGCGGACCGCTCGCCTCCTACGCGGCGCACGCGCAACTACTCTCGAGAACGATTACTTGATTAAAATTTCCCACTAAAGCGAGTGTTGTACCAATTTAAATGTCCGTGATACATTGCGCGATTAGGAGTTTTTAGATTTTTCTTACTATACGATTAAAATGAACAGTAACCAGCAGCGCGCAATGTATTAACTACTAATTATAATTCTCACATAGCAAATGACCCTATGATTTGAACATGTTGGGGCCTATTGCGTTACATTATGTAACGCAATAGGTTGTTGAAGGACCTGACCCCAAAAATCTATTTTGGTAGTTTTATCAGTATTCAATTCACCTCTAAATATCAAGGTCTCCAGTCAGTACAATTTTAATTCTTAAATAAGTACTTTCTGGTATAATTGTTACTCCAAAATAGAATGTCAATTTATTGTTACCCTAGTGATTTTCGTAAAAAAATAATTTTGCGATTACAGTTTTCCACTATCTACTCTTATTTATTACCAATATTTGAAATTATTTTTAATGTTAATTTATTGTAGGTAGTGAATCCCTTTTTTGTGAAAAACTTATTAATTATATGATTAGTGATATCGAGAATATCGTCTTTACAGTTTTGTTACATCTGTGGTGAACTGTTTTACTGAATGAGTTCGAAATAGAGAACTAAAATACTAACAGATGGCGCTGTAAAGCGTTTACGTGACGTCATCTTCGTATGTTCAGCAATCGAAGGCCCGAGTGAATGCCGAAACTATCCGAACGAGCGAGTACAAGTCTGAAGAAACTAAAATCTGTCGTACACTTTAGTGATGTAAATTTTGAAAAATTAACAAAATGATATTGTAAAACCGTAATAAGACAGTCTTATTTTGATTTCTATTGTATCTTAGTGATATTGTTTTGACTATACCATCCTTAACTTGTATATCATCGGCAAAGTGAGTTCAGTGCGAGTGCAAGGGTGGTAACGAGAAATGTGAAGCATCTATGAAGTTCAGGATTCTAAGGCCGTTTATTTTATATCTATAATAATGAGCGGACGCCCTAGGACCACGTCATTCGCCGAGGGCAGCAAATCCGTTCGAAAGACTTTCGATAATCAGCCACCGAAACCACCTCTTGGAGGCGTAAAAATCAGTAGTAAGTACCTACCACCTAACCATTCTTTTGTCGGCCATCGTGATTTCTTACGCCTGTGACGTATTTCGATACTGACAATTTTAAAAATGGCTGCAAACTGCCACAAACCCAACTTCTAAGCACGTAATTTACCAAATTTTTGTGAATTAATCAATATCGACGGCATTTAATGTCCGCAGTATTTCAAAAATGGCCACAGGCGGTGCTTAGGCTCTGCCACATAAGCCTGGCGTGTGACAGATAAATCGTGTCAAAATATCTATTGAAGGAGAAATGCGTCGTATTCTAGATTATCTCTAGGGTATTTCGTGAAATTGCTAGTTCGACAATCTTGTCTTCTATAATCTTGAATTCATTTCATGTAATTCGCATAGTTTACGGGAATTCATGTTTTATAGAAATTAGTAATGAGTCTTTGAGGTTACTTGCTATCTATCATGACGTAATAAATTAGGGGTTTCTATACAGAACTAGCAGTCATTAATTACTTAATAGAATTTCAAAGTTATTTGTTCCCCTTCTGCTTAAGGAAAATTGTATAGTTTCATATCTCTTGCTGGTGAGCTGTCATGACTGTAGGCCCACTTAGCATGATGTTCCACATCAATTCTTTAGGCCTTGCTGTTATATTTTCAGTATTACATTGTATTCATTTGCATAAAGTTTATTTCATTTCCTCTCAACTATGTAGTAGGAGGCATAAGTAGGCTTTGTTCCTGATAAGACTGTCCTCCCCATTATTGATTAGCTACCTTTGATAAAAATTCTAGCAGAAAATGTATAATTTTAGGTTTTATGTTGATAAAAAAGTGGAACTATAAAATATTGCTTTGGCAAATTTCAATCATTAAAATTTTAAATACTAGAGGTTAATACTTTATTGTATTAGTAATACTATTAATTATAAGTATTAGTTAGACCAATAAACATTATAAGTAGCTAAGCTTGTTATGAAATGGTTTTATGTCTTTAAAAATGTATGGAATTTTAAATAGCTATAAACTACACAAAGTGGTGTGTGGGTGGGGTACACACAAACACCCTATGTCCCAATAATTTGCACATGAAAATATAAATTAATAACTAATTAGATTTTGTATGAAATTACTATTTGGTGAGATGTAATGGATCATCTATCATTATAGCACTACATTATAGAAGTAGAAATAGGTACCTTAATCACAAGCAAATATTAATTTTACAACCAAAACAGATATGCAAAAAATTTTTTATTTCTTTATACTTATTCAGACAGATAAAACAGTCAAAATAAGAATCAGCAATAAATACAATTGATTTTATGTTGCCTTTTGGTCTAGCTTACTGAAAATACCAATTAGAAGTTTATTATCCATTTGAAATCTAGTTATATTTATTTTTTGGATTACTTTAATGCACAGGATAAGTAAATAAAATCAATCAATCAATCAACGAAATCAATAGTTTAGCAATTGATTTTATTATTTAGTTTTATAATAATTTTAGATATAATAATATGCACATGTGCCCATAATATTTGTTATTTCCAAACATTTAGCATTAGTTTTGAACAATTCAAAGACTCTTTTTACTCTCTTTTTATAAATAAAGTCAAACTGTTTAAATCTGAAGTTTACCCCACTGTCTTAAACTGTCAAACACTGCGAGGACACCGGTGACCGCAACCTATTGTTCTTTAATTGTGTCTATAATGACGGTACAAAAGGGTTAAGTATGGAGCATCAATAGATATGTTTTTTTTAATACTGAGAAAGTAAAATATTGTAACTCTAATATTGACTACTTTTACTAGAATTGGTCATAATTCTAGTTATATGTATGGTTTGTAGTAGTAGCACCCCTAGTATGGTAAAGGTAAAATAAATATTCAATAACTATTAAGTATAAAATAATTGAAATGAAAATTAGACTAACATGTGCATACCTAGATATGTATATGTTGTGGATAGAGTATACTTAAGCTATTAGCTCATTTGTTAGTTGAAAACACTTACACACACATAGAAATATTACAAATACCTATTTTAGTTGTTGTCCAGCTTAAACTAAGTCTATCAACTCCTATATCGATTCATTTGTGATTCACTTAATAACTAAACATTTTCTGTGTTATTGTCAAATGATATTACATAATTTTAAATTTACCAAATCATTAAGTAAATTATGTAATCTTATTTAATTTGAAGAAAACATATAATTGACGCTCTTATGTTTATGTAAAGATAATTATTTTGTTTGTTATTTTCCAATGGTGCAAGTAGGGATGCAACACAAACTTGTACAAACATCTTAGTCATATGTCATTAGCTATGATAAAACATACCTAATAGGAATGAGATTGAGATGAGTCGATACTCACTTCTTATTGTTTTGCAATGTGAATATGAAAAAAAACTCCAGTATATGGGGCATTCTAATCAGCAGTCACATATCACTAAACTATAGCAATAAATAAGTTACTTTTCTAAAATAAAAATGAGTTATATATTCTTCTTTCTTATAAAAATAGGTCGCTACTATTGTCTGAACTATTTAATACTTTATTTATTCACCATATTTTTGCTACCTTTATTTTTTTTGTGTACTGATAGAAACAAGATTCTGATTAAAGATGCCATATAAATATACCTTTGCCACATAGTCAGGCTTTTATAGGAAAATATTGATTAATTAATTTTGTAGCCAGTAAAAATGAGTTTGCTATTAACGATGCTGAAGATAGAGATAGTTAAATAATGAGAAAATTGTATGCTGCATTTTGGTGATAATGGTTCTTGGTTAAACATTAGAGAGACACAATTAGTGCATTTTAGTAATATGGCAATCAACCAGCTTAATAACTAGTTGACTCAACCCAATTTGTAATTATCAGTTGTGTAGTCAATTGTCAACGGCTGTTGCTTTGTTAAATATTTTTGCATGTAATATGTTCTTTGATACATGGCAAGATATTTGCATTAATAATTTGTAACTTTTTATAAAACATCAACTTCATCTCTTTCATTTGATTGATAGAGGAAGCTGATGAGGAACAAGCATACAATGCACAAAGTCACAAAATGTTATGATACACTTACTGTGTGAATTTATTGCATGTGTTACCTGCAATAAAAGGTGACGATAAGTTTTATTTGCATCTATGTATCACGTTTAGTTTATTAGGTATTAGCCAATTGTTCATGGTTATCGGCCGTGTTATCAGTGACTGTCGTCGATCTTGCTATCTCGCGGTCGGCATGACCGCACCATCCTGTCATTCGCGGAAGAACCGTGCCAACGCACTCTCGGTTTTTGAGCTGCCTTTCGCTCGACGGTCGGTCACAGTCGACCGACGTGGTCGCCAGAGCCGGTGCATGTTGCAAAATTACCAATTGGTTCGTTAACCCACTTCCTCAGTGGTGCGCCGTTGCGGCAGCTATCCGGTACGCGAGTAATTTGAAAACAATCTGTCGTTTTGTTCGATACTTACGCGTGTCAAATATTATACAGTGAGTAACAGTGCGACTTACACAGTTATATCATTTGCACTCGGTTGTGATTTGTGAAACGTGATGTGATGTGATATCTACGTATACTATATCAAGATTGTTCTACGAAAAGGTCAATGAGAATGATAGTTATCTGTGCTGTGCCTCCTGTGGTAGATCTTTTGTTGTGCAGACAATTGTACAAAAACAATGTTACGACGTCGAGGGACTTACACTGTTAATGCCGATCCTGATAATCGGCATAGCAGAGTTAAATCACCTGAACCTTCTACGTTGGTTACAAAAAAAATTGGTAGGTAACAACATTTATCATTTGACAAATAACTACAATTGCCGAAATGTTATCAAGAGTAGGACTACCTAGTGAGTGACGTTTGGTATGAAATCTTATTGATATCTTGATAAAAAGTCTAGATATGTATAACTTGTATAACTTTATCTACAAGAGTATCGTTTGCCGCCTCCGCCTACTAAGGATTTGTTTGGAAAGTCAGTTTCTACTGTAAATCCTTCTCTTTTATTATAACAGAACAATGCAATTGTTTTAAATCCACCACCGACCAAGCACCGGTATGTTAAAGTGCGTAGGAACCTAGGAACGTTGTTTTATTTTACTTTTAAAGTGACTCCTCATAACTACTTATAATAACCACTAACCTCTGAGCCGAGATATCAAATATCTAATCACTCCGTAATTAACTTACGTCGTACCAGGGATAAAGGTCATTTCCCAAGTTAAACTACTTGAGATGAGATGATGTGGTACGCTTGCTGTTATCCAACTTCGTTCATATTCATGGAACGTATTAACTAAGGTGTTAAAGTTTAATACATTTTGTATCCAACAGAAGTTCAGTGTTTAGGTTTTTTAACTTGATACCTACACAGAATTATAAGCTTACACGTACACTTACGTGCTTATAATTGTCACCGATGAGGCTAAATTATTGTTACCTATAATTAAATTGTATATTGTGTTATAAAACAATAAATATCATAACATTACTTATTCTGATAAGAAAGATATAAATGTGTTTAGTTCTAGAGCGAATTTGACAATGTAGAGTTAACAATTGTTTGGATAATTTGCACAACTTGCTTAATTGAGACCGTTCCGTAGTCTCCTACAAGCATGTTCTTTGTTCAGATCATCGTACATTTACTAGAAGAGTAGAGTTTGTGTTCGAATGTGTTTAATTATGTTCTCTATCAGACCATGGCTTATTACGCAATACATAAATGCGCATATTTTGACGTGACAGTTGACCAGAGGTGTTGAAATTTCGATCCCCGCTTGGGATGAATACCTATGAAAGTATAAAAGAATCCACTAGTTTAGATTCAAAGTTAAAGATTCCGGGTGTGGCTGGATAACATTCCGATGTAGGTACTTAATTAGGTACGTAAGATTAGTGTTTATAAAGAACTCAAGAAAAGGAGGAATCTTATCATGGAGTAAAATATGCATAATTGTTTACAAAATCATTATCATAAATCTTTTACCCACCTACTTACTTGTTTGTTGTTTGTGAATGAAGCGGAATCATTCTAACATATACAATTACGCGTGTTTACTTTTTTCAACACAAAAAGTGGTGATTATTCGTTAAAAGCGTCATAGCATGGTCTACCTTGGAAATTCGCCCAGATTTAACCCGTTAGATAGGTAAATGACAGAGATATAATTAGAAAACAGAATCTTAAACCGAACTTTATAAAAAAAAGCTGACGAATGCTCTTCTATTTTTTATAACACCAATAAATTTTATTCAAAACTGGTCATAAGAATTTAGAAGTTGTTACCTACGATAAGAAAAATATACGCAGTATTTATGAAATATTTGATTTCAAAAGGAGTCAATATTGTCTTGTCTAGCAACATTTATAAATAACAAATGAACTTATCCTTATTGTTTTAGATTCCCATTTTCCGTGATTTCAATGTGTAAGCAAGTGTTGTTCGGTCCTTGAGACGTAATTTCCTTACCGACAAATAAAGCTGTTTCCAACAATTTGGAACTAATAAAATATTTAGAGGGTATCGTATTGATACTCGATTGATTGATTTTAGAGCGTATAGTCAGAAAATCGTAGTGTTTACCATACAAAGGCAAATTAATGTTTTTTTATTAAGTCTTAAAACATCTAGAAATCTATGTATAACATAATTGAAGCTGAGTATCCCTAATATAATAATAGGTGGTCAATAAGGTACGTTATGTACATTAATGTACTGTGTATCGTTATTATAACAGTAATGTGACACTAATGTAAAACAAATTAAGTGTAAGTGAAGTTCTACACTAAAATAAGAATGCTATAACTAATGCGTTTCACCTTTTTATATAAACAGAATGACAGTCCACTTTGTCATCAATTTTAATTATTATAAAAAATATCAATAAATGTATGTACCAGCACTTCACGTAGGGCTGTTCCAATTCCAATAAGAACATCAGTAAGACTACACAGCTTAGTAACATGAAGGCGCATTTTATTATAAGGTGAGCGATGCGTCATAAAGCTGGCACGACCGGTTCCCCCATTATCCGCGGTTAGTCTCTTGCGACAATAGGGCCTTGGTCGAATTCAGAGACGGAGAGCGTGCGCGTTAAGCGTAGAGAACCGCAAACACGGTGTCACTTTACAAGAACAATGGTGTTGTGCACTCCACATACCTATGCGTAGTTACAACTGAGTCTGTTATGCGCAGCGAGAGTCGCATGGTTGTAGTTAACTAAATTAATCGCCATGGAAGCAATAAAACATTAATCTAGCTATTTCTAAATTGCTGTAAATCTCAATTTGTTGTAAACAGCGATACGTATTACGTACTTAGATTACTTACTACTACAAACAAAAATGGAATAAAGTAATGGCATCCACCAAAATGAGGCAGCAACATAAATGAGTTTCAGTCTATTGGTAACCCATTGATTTTTTATGTTTATTCATTTTCTTCGAATTCATCCACTAAGTAGACAGGCTAGCACTCAGACAGCAGAGGTGTCTTGGCATTAGTGCTGTGGTTCCGCTGCATGCACAACCCTAAAAACGTGTCTATAAAATTGTATTCGCCTCCAACTTTCTTTCACTTTCCACTGTGCAAGTTGAATTACTGCGGAAGTAAATTAGCGCTACTATACTTGCATGTAGACATCGCGTTTTAAAGATCGCCACTCAATTACCATTACATAAAAACATTTGAAATTGCTATTAGATAAATCGTGCATGAATTGTAATTTTGGATGTTACTTTATGCATATGAGAGCGTAGAGCGAGGTAATCGACTAACTTAATTTAGTATCACGAAATTTTAAATCGATTCTACAGAATAAAGGACGATTATAAATAGAAGTTTCTAACAGGTATAGAAAATAATAAATAACGCGTGCAAAATGCTTTCTCGCTTCTATGAGTAACGGACAATTAGCACTTTTTGATGACCACTAATCACAGGGTGACAATTACAGTAACATTGGTAGAAGTTACGTATTAGTAGCAAAATAAATGGGATAGAATGCAGTATATGTAATGGTATATCCAAGGCCAGATTTAGACGCACTTTGATGGTAACTAGGAGTATTTTTATGTCAATATTAAAATGAATGTGTACATATACACGTTTCATAAGTTCAATAGATCTAGGGTTAGATATTGTAATCTATAAACTAATGTCATAAAATCAATTTGTTGCATGCAAGTGGAATCCTATCTGATGATAAGTGCGTAGTCCCGAGGCCCTTCACGTGCGGAGAACCCAACAAACTCCGCCAAAAGTTCTAATCCAATTGCCGCGAGTCCATGACAACCATAATTCTATTAGCGTATTTATATACTTGCCTATTGGCTGTATTAGTAATTACTTCTATTAACAACGAATCAATATTTGTCCGCAATGTTTAATTTCTAACTAAATGGTCATACCAGACCAGTTACATGTATAGTTGTGTAATAATAAAATGACCTTATTAATTATACTAGGGCAAAGTTTGGGATAATATTAAATTCCTTAATCCCGACTCGAGACATCGCTCTCACTGTCTCCAGCCGATCTTCCCAGCTCTAGATCACGTATATCAACATTGTAATGCTATTCTGCTCCTATGCTCTCTAAACGTTTCAGGATTGCCACCATTTTAAACGTGCGCTGCTAGGACTGACAAAGGAGCAACAGTCTTACCTTTGAAATATGTGTTTTAGAGAGCACCTTTCACCCAATTCATGGATATGGGTTATTGAGAATTACCATACAAGCGGTAGACAGACAGGTACCATTTCCTTATTTAATAAACAAAACACTGAAATACGGCTAACATCGTCGGTTATGAATAAATAGGTAGTAGGTACCAACTACCTTATAATATAAATATGGAAAACTGTTTAAGTGTAGACGAATACCTCCTTGTTCTATTCATCTATAAGCCTGCATTGTACAACATAATGTATATCATCAACAAGGTGTAAGAATTGAGTGAATCGTGCGATGCAGTGACGTACTTTGACGTTTAATTTATTGTGTTTGCATAGGGAACTTAGCCATGTAGTGCACCAGTTTGTCGTTGTTATTATGTGTACACGGCCATTTAAAGTTGAGAATTATTTAGAGTTCGGAGTGTGTGACGTCACATCAAAATTATCACCGGCTCCATAAAAAGGTAGACACGCGCGCATGCGATGTGATACTGATAGAGTTCAAATGCGACAACAATAACTGCGTGTTTGAGTTATTTAAATAATTTTCATGATTTTTATTCACGTGAAATAATTGATAATGCAGATCAAGTCAAAAGATAAACATTGAACCTCAAACCTCAAATGAAAAATCTGCATGTTAAATGTTTAGCACGTAATTTGATTAAATCATGCAGTTAATGTAAGTTATGAATGTTTTGTTCCTTAACAACTTTTTTAGGTTATTTTACAATATACAACGGGAATTGTTGATTTGGGGTTAACGATCATGAGAACTATTACTGATAATTTACCTTTGACTTCAAACTTCAAAGTCATTTGTATTTTTCTTAATTTTTGATGTTCATGACATTTATGACGACGACAGTTGGAAGTGGTTGGAGAGTATTTAGTCGCGAAGATTGAATTAGCACCACAATGCTGTAGTATCGAGGCTCGACCTCTACGGGGCGGGGCGGCGGTTTTAGTCCCCGCGCCTACGGCCGGCAGTCTACCACAACGCGCGCTCGCGTGCGATCCTCTGCCAAACTGGAGTGTTCCGCAGGGCCGGTATGCTTCGACAACTTAGGAGTTTCCGAAGGTCCCGCTACGGTGGCTCTTCGCCCCGTAGGAGAAGTGGCCGCCCGATCCGAACCTTCGCTACTTCGGTTACTTGATACGGAAAAAAGTGGTCAATTAAGCCGTGCCCGTGATCGTCTCTCATCTTTCTGTAAAAAACTTCGACGTACCATCAGTGAGTGTCTTGAGAGCAAATATTCTCGTCTGTCGTTGTGAATTTGTTACCTTACCGATGTTACGTTATTCTCGTTTGTATTCATCTCACTTAGTATTTGCACTATGTAAAATAAATTCGTGGCAATGTAATTATATTATCGTTGCATCATGTATTTGTATGTTCATCACCAATGTTCTAATGCTGCTTTTGTGTTTTGCTGCGACACGCAGGCGACGTGGATACTCCTAAAAAGAACGAGCTGGCTTCGGAAAAGAAAACAGCGTCTTCGCATCGTAAGTGTTAGATTTCGCGCACATTAGCTCGGCTGTAGTGATGGTTATGTTTAGTTTGTCACCACCACTATACTATTTAATTTGGACTAGCGAGAATCCTCCATTCTTTCCTGTATACCAATATTATTCGTCCGATTAAATGATGGAATGGAGAATAATCGCAATGTGACTAAACTTATCATTTACATGTTATCATTTCTTGTCTGTGTTCGTTTTGTCTGTCCTGTTTGTTGATGTTGTGATGTTTTAGATCATGTGGGTGTACGTCTTTTTCTAATTGCAATTACTTAAATAGGCTTTATTCTATTAATATTAAGATATTTTGTGATATTTATTTATAATATGCGTGGGTTTGTCGTACGATTGAATTCTCACTTCACGTTTTATTCTCGGGGTAATATTAAACCGATAACATCATGCTATCGTGTTAAACAATAACATATCCATTCTTGCGGTAAGGGCCTATTCTATATCAGACTACCTCATCATTCATTATTATGATTAATTCAATTTATACATAGCACGCTAATCTGCAGGTGCTATTATACCGTGAATCATTTACTAACATGATCATAAATTCCACCAATGGTTTTAACTTTTATATAGGTACAGTAAAGTACGATGTATTTTTATTATTCCTACGTTCAAAAATATTGGTTGTATGGTTTATAATATTTGTTATGACTGTCAGACACATTGAAATGGTTACTACGACCTGCCCCTGCGTTCTACTTTAATAGGTTCTTCGATATTCTTAATTTGACACGATCGAATTGAACACTGTGTGATGTACAAGGTGAGACATTATCCAAAGAAATAATTCAACAATTTATGCTATTTCTAGTTTACAACTGCTTCCTTTCTAACTAAATAGTTACAGTGTAATAAAGTAAGTTAAAGGTTTACTTATAAGTTACAAAAAGAAAGATGCCTAATTGTTCTAATAGTACGGTATATTATATTGTGTAATTTTACTGTATTATGTCATATCAATATTTTTATCGTATCTGCCACGTAACGTGTTCAACACTCAATGTGGAAGAAGCTTTTTAGTGTAATTTTTATATGACACGTAGCAAATTAATAAATGCACATTCATCTTCCAGATTTTTTTGTACATGGATAGTCGATGTTTGTAGATAATAATATTTTTCCTATATTTTATACTTATCCTATTATTTCCTCTTAAAATTGTCTTTATGGTTAGAAATATTCTAAGCATGCAAGTTACTCTTTTGTAGTAGAAAAATTACGCCGTATATTGTGCTAATGTGGAAATGGGAGAATAGAACTACCACAGGGCCGAGATTGATTATATACGTGTTTGGGTGTTGGCATTTACTTCAGTTCGAAATAGTTATAATATTATCACGAGAATCCAAGGTTTAAAATAAGTAGTTTCAATTGAAATTGGTTTGAATTGTAGCGATAGAGCAAAGAAATTAAGTGAAGTCTTCAAAAAAATCTTTTGTGAGACTGTTATTTAGTTTGTTGCGGAATAAGTAAATTGTTTTCCGTATTGCTTTGCTTCCTATTTGTGGACACGTGAACGTCTGCACTTGCAAACTGCGCTTAACGAACCTTCGTCTTTACTTTCTAATATATTTATGCTCGTGTTCTAAATAAATTCACACTAGCACGCTACGCGTTATGTACCATTGCAATATATATTAAAATATGAATCTTAAACGTGTGAAAATGCTTTGTTGAAAGTGTTAAAGGTAATTTGTGGTTTTAACCAGATGTGACTATTTATGTTGCTGGAGTAACGATAAAAATAGGAGTAAAACGTATGACTTTAAAATACAACTCTGTTTTATCAAATGAAACTAGAAATATACTACGAACCTTCAAATACATACATAATTATAGAAATAAAAGTAGTTAGATAAAAAGCCGATAAAGATAAACAAGGGTGGAGTGTGCTTGGGTTTACGTCAATGAGGGTTGCTAAGGGTGTGGCAGGGCAGCATATGTCCCGAGTTCTTTCAAGGTGGGCATGATTGATATACTCCATTTGCTACATTGTATATTATTGTTAATGCTCATATATGTACTCGTTGCATTCGTGCAATGACGTACATACGAGTTGCCTATATGTTAAAAGCCGGTCATTTGAGAATTGAATAGTTACCTTAGAAATTTTTAATCACTGCAGTCGTCCGTGGAAGAGTGGCTTACGTATTAAGTATCGATCAACATATAAGTAGTGGACGTCAGTGATGTTTATTCTACAAAAGCAGTTTTTCAGTTAATGACACATATTAGAACACACAGATTGTTAAAATAATTTTCAAGATAATATTGTAGTAGTTCACCACTACACTTCACTTCTTACAAATGATGTTGTCCTAAGCGACCAGTCTGCCTTATTAAGGTAAGGCATGTCAACAGAAACGGGATAGGTCACGTTAAATATTTGCCAAACATGTCGTAGACTGCAGAGACTATCGAGGTCAGTACAAACGTAAATCTGAATTTTTGCAACTTATCGATTTTAGCTGTCTGAACCGAAATAGGAAATAGCTTTTTTCCTACTTTGTACAAATAACCGGTGATTTAAAATACTTTTTCGGTGTCCTAATCTTTTATTAGACTTATTGAATCTCCAATAATTAATCATTCATTCAATGTGAGGTTTATAATGATTGTAACACAGCGGGATCCCCATGTTTCGTTACGTACATTTTGCAGAATTGTAATAATATTTTCAGAAATGTTAACAATACGTTCCAGTACAGGAGAACTCAACCGAGTACTCGGTAACGATATTTTAATTAGCTGTTACTAATTAAATGACGAAGTAGCTAACGTTTTGAAAACAACGTACGTTGCCAGTATATTTTATGGAATAGACGTTGTAAACTCCTTAGTAATAGTAATTCCCACGTAGACATTCGGATGTTATGGATACGTGATACCTTCATGTTAAGATAAACAGCTGCAGTGAGGTAGTCCAAAGTAACTACCTAATAACGAACATTGGTTAGTAAGACAGTGCAGATTATTAACTGGTGTCTTGGCTTGTTTAAATAATGAACCGTGTCGTTACGTCATTGTATTTGACCTTAATTGATGCTTTGATAATAATTTAACAGTTAGTGTTTTAACTTGATGCATTCCATAAGTCTGAAAGGTATTTTACCTATGTCCTTGGCCGTACCAAATGCATAGGGAGTGGTGGCCTTGCTCAAAAGTAAAAAAGTACAGGTGTATTTGCACTGAGCGATGGACAGGTGAGGCAATGTTGAAGCCAGTAGTATCATTTGCGAGTCAGAATTCAACAACAGTCAGCCCTTGATTACTAATTTATATTGACTCAATATAAAACCTACGTATTATTGCGATGCTTATAAATACTTACAATCAGTATGAACATTGTCAATTTTACTTTCGTTGGTAATTGGTATAGTGAAATACTTATGTGTACTTGTGATACTGTGTAGAAGGATATCGATAATGTCATTTTAGTATTTTATCATTCACGATATTATCTACATTTTCATCATTGCTACTAAACTAACTCCTATCGTATACTTCAAAGTGAAGGCTTAAGGCATTTAACGCATGCCAATACGTTAAATGCTTGTTAAAACCTATAAAATTAACAAGCAACAATCGCTAATCGTCGTTTGGACGTCTGCCCACTCAGGTTTGCTCTTTAACAATTCTAACCATCAACTTCAAGGTATAAAAACTTACGATCTTATCATAAAACTAGAATTGGGATCATAGGAATTGGTCCCAGATCTTTTGGGAAGCGAATAAGGGTTCGAAACCAATTCACAGAAAGGCGTTAGATACCTATTATGTATTTAGTATTTACTGATCTATTTATTTTTTTATTGCACATTAGTTATTCATATTTTTAATATCAGTAGCAATAAGTTTCTCGTCAATTTATTACTACTAGTAATATGTATAACCGCACATAGGATACCAAATCTACGCGGCTATTACCATATTAAATAGGAGCCACGTCAAATGATTTCCGCTAACGTGAGCATTCAATTCGTCCGGCTCCTTTGTGTCCAAAATCTATATTTCGCTCTCTGGTTGTAGTCGTGGTACTCTGAAGTGAGTTACCCAAGCGTAAACAAATGTGCCATGCGTCTAACCCCGTGTCGCATGCCGCACCTGCTCTTTTCTCGTAAAAGTTTTTTCAACCTTGTGATAAATTGTGCTTATTCGCAAACAAGAACATCATTTTATTCCGTGACAAATTCTCGACGTAGATCAGCTGTTTTCTATTACAAAAAAAAAACATATTACATTTTTTTATATTGTTTTAGAATATGGCCGTAACTAAATCTTTAGTTCCAGATTTATTTTTGCTTCAAAAATGTCCAGTCTTATTCGAATATAGTTTTTGGTTTTTACTGTCTTAAAGGCCGGCCCTTTAAGACAGTTTAGTTAAAACTGCGTGGACTGACAGTTAATTACACAAGAACAACTTGCACGGTTTTAATTGTCTGTAACCTTGTCACAAAAATGATCTAGACGGCCAAGATTTTTATTATAAAAATGATTTATTTTTAGATAAATTGTAATTCATTAAAAACTCATAAAAAAATAAAAACTGATGGATCATGGTAGACGTAATAATACTTATACTCTAAATAATAACATAAACCCGAAAGGTTAGTTTTTCTTACTCATCTAGTGAAATCTCTTACAAATGGGCTAGAATTGCTTCTTTTGAAAGTCTTTTAACTCGTATATAGAAATTACTGGTGTTTGGATACTTTGTTACGAAGTAAATTACAATGATTCGTCCAGCAACGCTTACGCCACCTATTTATTACCGTCTGTGAAATGGATTCGTTTACGTCACCGCACCACTCAATTGCATTAGAGAGGCCATTCAAATAGTGCTAGAATTTCTTTTAGATTCTGTTTTTCTATGAGATTAGCTAGCACGATTTAATTTATCGAACTGGAATTATTTTGGTTAAAATAATAATTTGTTACATAAGATGGAAAACATCCTTTACTCTAATTCTTTATGTTCAAATGAAGTATTTAAAATGGAATTCAATCATTTTTCAGGCAAGGACGGCTCAAAGGTGACGACTGTGGTGGCGACGCCGGGGCAAGGCCCCGACCGGCCACAGGAGGTGAGCTATGCTGACATGAAACTCATCGGAAACGGCAGCTTCGGCGTCGTCTATCAAGCCAAACTATGCGACACCGGCGAGCTTATTGCCATCAAAAAGGTGCTCCAGGATAAGAGGTTTAAGGTAAGTCTAGTGCAATTACCTTTACCATCTATATTTATTCACTCACTAGTTTCTGCCAGCGGCTTCGCCCGCGATCCCAGCGGTAAAATGCCTATGTATCACTTCAGACCATAATCTACCTCTGTTCCGAATTTCATTCCGGTCCCTTCAGTGGTTTTAATATGACTGAGTAACAAACATACACATAAACTCACATATTTTCATTTTTAATATCGAGTCAAGCTAATTTCAATCATTGGCCTTTCAGTTACAGCGTAAAGTCTATGAATGAGTATTGTAAACGTTAGCAGAAATCACCGAATTGCTAAGCTATCGGGAGTTTCAGGTGTTATTGTGAGTCAACCATAAAAGATAGACATATGCTGTCGAGGAATATTTTTTATATAATTTTAAGGAGAATATTTCCGTCATACATGATTTCTATGCAGCTTTAACCTATAAGCCTGCACACGCGACGGAAGCTTAAAAAATGGAGTAACTTCTCCCGTTTTCCCAATATTTCCCTTCACTGCTCTGCTCCTATTGATCGTAGCGTAATGAAAAGTATAATATAACCTGCCCAAGAGTATGAAGAATAATTGTGCCAAATTTCGTTAAAATCCGTCGAGTAGTTTTTGTTTCCATAACGAACATACAGACAGACAGACAGACAGACAAAAATTGTACTGATTGCATTTTTGGCATCAGTAGCGATCCCTAACCACCCCTTGATAGTTATTTTTTAAATATATTTTATGTACAGAATTGACCTCTCTACAGATTTATTATAAGTATAGATTATATTACTCAATGAAAGGAAATACTTTAGCTATTTCCATTTCAATCATAATAAAACATCTCATTGATTATATCGTAGAGTATATACTATTCAAAACTAGTTCAATTGTGTAAAAACACTTGTTAATATGCATGCATAGCTGGCGTGCTCGGCATGTTACGCCTCTAAGTTATTAATATATTAGTAGGACATTGTTAATTTACTAATAACGTCTTACATTACAGAACCGAGAACTTCAAATCATGCGACGACTGGAGCATTGTAATATTGTCAAATTGAAATATTTCTTTTACTCCAGTGGAGAAAAGGTGAGTGTTTTCAATGTAAATTGTTGTACCTTTATATCTATTTATTTATGTGTCTAATAATTTTCTAGACTATTTTAATTTCTTGTAGTTTTGGATCTAACTTCTGGTTTGGACCCACTTCACTATGAAACCCTCTATTTATAATATGTATCCAAGGGTCTACAAACTAGAAAGGAGATATCTCATTTAGCTTAATTGTCTGGTTAATATAATATTGTTTATTTTTTGTTTTGTTTTAATGTTAGGTTTGTGCTGGTAGTTCTTGCTTATGCGCATCATTTAGGTGTACTATTTGGACCACGTACTTATCGTTACGATGCAATGATTTTCATAGAAAAATATTTAGTGTAATATGAGACATCTCCTTTGAGCCCTATTTCTTCAATATGAGTAACTGATTTACTTTGTATTATGATGTGATCAAGTTACTTTTAGTCCGCTTTATTAAGGGTGTATTATTTGTGTGTTTTATTTGGGGGAAGGCGGCAGTGCCCGCAGCAGTGAGCTCAATGTTAAACGCAATGCAGTCTCTTGATGTCGCAGTACGTTTATGAATCAATTAGATTGTTGCGCTAGTGTGCTAACGCACAAATTAGGCCTTCCTATGCAGGCTACAATTACCGAACAATATTTTTCAGTAAATATTGCACATGAGTAAGTTATGCAATGAAAAAATATCGGTCGGTAATTATATTATTCAGGCCTGTCAAACAGTTGTGTGCATACATGATTTGTTGAGAGCAAGTCTTAACCACGTCATGAGCCGTAATCTTTCAGCCATGAGCTTCTACATCTGATCAGGTTGATGCCCACAATGTTCTTCCATCATCATCTCATATACTTAACTTGTTCTGTATTGCGTCATATAAGATGTGTTCTATGATTTTAACTGATGCTTGCTTGATACATTTTGTTTTCTTACAGACAGCTTTAGTGTTTCATTGCCATGTACGTGGTTTATTTTGCACTCGCCTGTGAAAACAGAAAAGTCTTTGTAACGCATTTACACGCACACTAAAATGTTGAGAATGTTTCTTTACCATCTGGTGAAAACAATCAATTAGATCGGATGTATATATTTAGAGTAATGTCTGCTTCGAACTTGTCCTTAATATATCTCACCTACCTATTTGTGACGTAGTTACATTCATTAATAAAACAAATATTGGTCGAAATACAGATACGAATTACAGATAAATAGTGTAGCGTGCTAAATATTGAAATAAACCTTGACTCACCATATGCATAGAAAGGACATTTAAAAAATTAAGATCAGTCAAGGCAAATGTAGCTGCCATATCTATTTACTTGACCAAGATGCACGTGAAGGTTATTCACTGAACAGATTAGTACTGATGAATTCGAAAAAATAAAATACACGAGTGTGTTTTGCTACTTTTGTATGTATAAATTTTTAGAACACCTGTGTTTTCGCGTGTGTAGTTCAAGGTTTGAGTTTCAGCGGTAGATATCAGAGTTGTGTATGGCTAGAGCCAAAAACCTTTGGACAAAAGCCAACTTTGAAATTTACTCGCCTTGTTATATGTTATTTTTCAACTTTCCTACCAAGTTCGGGAAAGCTCCAAAATTTCCAGTTTTGACATTCCTTGCACCAGTTTTCTTTTACTATATATTTTTCCAAAGTGTTATTTACACAATGGAAAAGTATTCCTATTGCGTTAGTTGTGTTTATATCGTATTTTTTAATATTTGTCTTTTCATATTTACATATTTTATTTGTAGTAAACGTTGATGGCCTTAAACATTATTTTTATCCCTAAATATTATATACTTTTATCTCTTTTTTAATACTTTTTCTGCGAACGAAGCAATGTAACGAATTTTGCAACTTAAATATCTCATTGTTATCAAGTACAAGTTGATGTTTAATGATTATTGCATAAAAATATTTTCCTTATAAATTAATTTTTCATTACAGAAAGACGAAGTGTACCTGAATTTGGTGCTGGAGTATATACCTGAGACTGTGTATAAAGTGGCACGTCACTACTCCAAAGATGAACAAACCATACCCATTAGTTTTATAAAGGTAAGTGGATTCACACGCGGACATAATAATATGTATGTTTTGCTGAATATGTGAGACTAATATATGAATGTTTTCAGCTATATATGTACCAGTTGTTCAGAAGCCTCGCGTACATTCACTCGCTGGGCATCTGTCACCGAGACATCAAGCCCCAGAACTTACTCCTTGATCCTAAGACCGGCGTACTCAAACTTTGCGATTTTGGCTCGGCGAAACATCTCGTTCGTGGCGAGCCTAACGTGTCCTATATTTGTTCCCGATACTATCGCGCTCCAGAACTCATTTTTGGCGCTATAGATTACACCACCAAAATCGGTAATTATTGTGTTTCATACATTCTTTTAATAATATGTTTCATTTTGTTTGTACATGCTAGTCTTGTGATAGTGATTTCATTTGAAACACGAAGTTCTCGCTTCAGAACTGCGCAGTAGCAACCAAAATGACTAACAAACGTAAATGTCTGATATAGATCAACACGCTACCAGTGTTGTATTGTAAGGATGGATAAATTGTTATCTGGCCCCAGATTTGTAAAACATGCCTTCCGATGCTATCGATACAGGACTCCTTTGTACAATTGTCATTGCCATTGATTGCGATCATTGCTCTCTACCAACCTTTGCAACAACAATGTATGAGTATGACATATGACTTCATCTTTCAGACAGATTTGTCTCCTGATACATTACAATGAACTGAACTCAGCCTACTTCAAAGCCTTCAAACTCGTCATTTTGATATTCTCTTGAACATTAAGATGTAATTAACCTACACTTCTCCTAAAAGATATCTGGCTGTTTCTAGTAAATGATATGCTAAATAGCATACCTGCGCAACCTCTAACATTCACCTAACATAATATTGTAAGCTCATGACAAAAATCTTTAAGATACTTGTGCCAATATATACCACATCCCTTTCTTGCGTTATCCGGGCTTATTACTGTTGTTAAGTATTGTTTCATGCAAGAACACAGTCGTCACCACCATCATCACAGTCCACTGCTGGACTAATGGCATCTACATAGGAGGGTTTGTCATTATCTCGGGTTTATTAGAGAACGCTACTGCACAGTCTGTGTCCGATGTGATAATCCTCTAGGTGCCGTAAGCATGTTACGGCTTTTACGGCATCTAGAGGAAGAGTATAGGGTGTTACGACTAGGGTAGCAATAACATAGGTGTGAGCATAATTCTAATTTATTAAATCGTATTTTCCACAGACGTATGGAGCGCTGGATGTGTAGTAGCGGAATTATTATTGGGTCAACCAATATTCCCAGGTGATTCTGGTGTTGATCAGTTGGTTGAGATTATCAAGGTAAATATTTTACGAATACTTACTAAATTATTATAATTATGTACTTTAAAATATTCCTTTCTAATACATCAATTTTATTCTTATAGGTACTAGGTACACCGACACGAGAACAAATCGAGAGATGAATCCTAATTATACAGAATTCAAATTCCCACAAATCAAGAGCCACCCATGGGCTAAGGTAAAGTTTTGTGTACTACTACTATTAACTTGTATAATATGCCTTTGTATTCTTTCATCTAATATTTCTTATGGCGCCTATAATAGCCATCGGAATCATGTATCGAGCATAATATCTAATAAATAATAGCTCAAAGATAGAAATTATACATTTTCGAAAGTCAGAAACCTTGAAAACTCACAAAATTTTAAGCGTTACGTATCCAGCAACATACTGATTTTGGCAACATACTGATTTTAGGAAATCAATTTAATGAATGAATAGACATTAAAATTTTAACAATAACAGACCAAAATTGCTTAGAAGTTAAAGAACCAATTGTTTTCCATCTTAATCAAAATATCCTGTTATCTATTTAATTTCTTGTTTTATACATTATGTGGATATGCAATTATCGTATCGTGATTCTGCGTGAGTAAGGGTTCCGTAGCCATTCGGAAATCGGAACCGGGCAAATAAAGATGAATATAACATTTGGTCTATTTTCCAAATTATTTGGGGTTTTTTATTACTTATTTTTTATTTTTGGTTATTCTATATTTTATAATCTCCAATGCAAGAACACTATAGTTGTTTCTTAGTTTCAGCAAAATTTAACTTCAGGTCGCGCGTCCGGGCATGTACTGCGGGAATATACTACGGAACCCTAAATTAAGGATTACCTTCATTCATTTACTTGTTTCTTTAAAAATATTGATGTGTTTTACATATTACATAAATTATTTATTATGGTTGTCGAATTCTGAGACGCTGGTCAATTAATTCAGTTGTAAGACCTTCATTTTGTAAAAACGAAGTCCAAACTCGCTTGTGCAAATTGGTTGACTACAATTCCGATAATATTAAAATTAATCCAATTATAAGTTATCTATACCAAATCAAGCGTTGCACAAATGAGTTATGACTGTGTAGCAACTATGTAGTTCGGTAAATTTTTGAATCAATTTCTTTCCAACAATTTTCAACATATTTGCCAAGTTCATATTGCGTGATGATCATTATCGACCAATTACACCTTATAAGTATCGAAATCATATAAGAGGATGTCACTACTGGTTATTTACAGTTAAAAATATTGTGTTTTACAAGCATGACATAGGAGACTAAAAAGCGCGCGTCATTGCAGTTCATGTTGGAGCGTATGTCCACGCCCAAGTCTGCCACTGACCACCAGCGCATCCGAGTAAGATATCGCTCTGCGGGCTATCTAGATGCCTTCATTATATTAATCGTACTACAACAATGCTTATGTCTTTACAGTCAAATGATATCTACAATCCTCCAAATCAGGTTACAAAAATGAAGACATTTAGAGTAGATTTAGAACTTGAAAATAGCCGCGGCATGAGTTGAACAGAATGCCACATAAAACTAATCAGAAGCTGTCTCTTACTGCAATTTGTTTGTTGGTGTTCAGTGTGCATTCGTATTGTGCGACTCTGTGCCAGTTTGTTTCTCACATTCACGTTCTAAAACTATTTATTATTTTATAAGCTTCTTTTTTCTTATTAAAACAAACATTTTCTTACAGGAACGAACTTGCAGCGTGGCACTTATCATTTACTTCTGTTATTTAAAATTAGGTTCCCAGAGCTTCTTCCGAAAACTTAAACAAATTTTAGGATATCATTATCCTCTAACCAAAGTTAGAATGTTTGAAATTCAATTCAATTATGATTTAAAAAATCATCAAATGAAGCAAACAGATAAAATTGATGTAGTGTAAAGTCAGTAGTGCATCAGTTCTCAAGTGGATACTGGTTTGTTAAAAATGTGTTTTAAGTTTTCTGAAGACCACACTTCCACTAAATCACAGTTATTGTCATAAAAGTCCGATCATTGTTTCCTAACAATTAACATTGTAAATATTTAGCGTTATATTTTGAGTGTGTAATACTGAAAAGACAAGAATACTTTCAGTCGCTAACATAATGATTTGTTTGCGTGGGGTGTAGCGTCCGCAGTGCGGTAGTACAGTGAGGTTGTGTGTGGCAGGTGTTCCGCGCGTGCACGCCGCCGGACGCGATCTCGCTGGTGTCGCGGCTGCTGGAGTACACGCCGGGCGCGCGCCTGTCGCCGCTGCAGGCCTGCGCGCACAGCTTCTTCGACGAGCTGCGCGAGCCCGCCGCGCGCCTGCCCAACGGCCGCCCGCTGCCGCCGCTGTTCAATTTCACGGAGTACGAGCTCAGCATCCAGCCGTCGCTCAACGACTTCCTGAAGCCGCGCGCGAGCGCGGGCCCAGCGCCCGACGCAGCGGCGGGCGCGGCGCCGGCGGACGACGCGCCAGGTACTTGCTCGGCCGAGCCGCGCGCGTAGGCGGCGGCCGGCCTCTAACGTGTGTGTGTGCAGGCGAGGCGGGCGGGCCGGGCGGGCCGAGCGGCGCCGCGGCGGGCGCGACCTAGACGCCGCGCCGCGCGCCACGTCGGGACCTCGCGCCGCACGACCAGCGCTCCAGCCCACACGCGACCTAGTGATAGTTACTTTCGTGTTGGCCATCGGGAAAATTACATGCATAATAGGTGTTTTCGGCGAGTAATCGTGTGATACTGTAGTGTAATTGTCGATAAAGCTTGAGCTGTCGTAGTCGGTAAGAAGGGTAAATCCGTTGTAGATTCTAAACCGTCGCGATGTGATTACTTTGTACTTTTGTAAGCTCAAATTGTCCCCTTATGTACATACCTTATATGCTGAGTTTGAATGTTTATTTAGTAAACGACAGATAATAACCGTCTGGATAAATTGTTTTGTTTTATTTTCATTTTAAAATCTCGTCAGATTCTGTCTCTTTTAAATGGTTTCGCTTATAAACTGTAGCCTTAATGTACTCGGTGTGAGACGTTTTTATCATAGAGAGAGGTTAGTCACCTGTTTGTTTCACTTGAATCACCTATCGAGGGGTAGCCACATGATACTTACCTTGCTTGGGCCGTGTAATCAGTAGGGAAGACATATTCAGTAGTGTATTAGAGTATTTATTGTTGAAAAGTATCACTAACTCAACAAACTTTTACGAAGCGTATGCCTAGTGTTATTTCAACGATGAAACTTAGCAAACGGAATATTATGTTGCAACAATAGTACGCATTGTAAATTTTTATAACTAGCGTAAACTGATCTCTCAAGATAATTTATAATAATGATATGATATCTCAGAATATTTGTATAAACAATTCAGAGAGTATAAATTTTAGATGTACTACACATATATATTTGTTTTTGGCAACTTCTATGTTAAACATTTTTTGCTGTGTATTTGAATTATCCAATGCTGGATAAATGTAATGTACCTATTTAATAATAGCACTGTCGGTGTCCTAATTATAACGACATAGTTTTTGGATAATATTGTATTCTATATTCAATAAATGATATTTCTATTATATGAAATTTGTCATTGAGAACACTATGGTTATTAGTAGTCATTTATGAAACGATGTTTAAATAATGGTAAATTTCATTGTCATAGTTTTAAGTATTCGAGTAATTTCATTTTGCACTTCGATTTTGAATACAGTTACAAATTAGGAAAGGTAAACCTATAAGTATAGACTAACAAAATCTTTTCTTCATGGTGTAGAAGTAGCCTAAACGCAAAACTTATTGGTGTAATGTCGATTACCTCTTGCACCATTATTTAGAAAAACCTGGTGTTTTAAAATTCAGGCAAATGAGCACGATTTTAAAATACCTACCTTTAATATATTAATATTATATTTTAGTCTTATTTGGACCAACTCATGGTAACATGTCAACTGTGCATGAAAATATTGATTGACCCAAAAACTTAATGAAAGAACAGCAATCAATATTACAGTTAATTGTTACATTCTCATCATATTAAGTAGGTTCTTGAATAAGTTTTTACTGTTTGTTTACACTCTGAAATTCCTGTTTCTGTGAATGGTTAGTTGAGTTATGGGCTTGCTTTCAAAATTGTTGTATCTTTAAGTTTGATCAAGCATATCTTAATTTCTTATAATCTTGGTGCGCAGACTGTTTTTATTTTTAGTTTAATATTTTTTTTATATTTCGATCCCTATTTGTCTCCCTGTCCCCTTTGGACCCTTGCAATCTCTTTTTATTCCATTGTCCCTATCTGGGAATCAGTAAGAATACACAAATGATTGACTGGACTACCCTACCACCGTCAATCATTTGTATTTAAACATATATTTTTTATATAGATGCAAAATACAGAATTTCTTAACCAGAGCATTGCCATTCCAATTTCCGTGCACAGAATACTGCTAATCCCATCTTGTAAGAACACAGCGAAAACTTATTCGAGACCTAATAAATATTTTTAACTGCTTAGCTGATTCACTATAATATTAATTATTCATGTTTTTCTAGGCTTAAACCAGGGCCCCGACCATTAAAATAATTAATTATAACGTATTGTTGATTGTGTACCATGTTACAACAGGACAGTGTTGAACTCGGTCTTTCTACTTGATGGCGTCGCGGTGTTTAGGTGGTCCTTTTTCTTGTTACGCCGTGTCTATGCCTTTGTGAAGAATCGAGTTCATTGTTAGGTATGCCTGTAATTACTTATAAATTATTGTATTTTAAGATGAGCGCGCTGAAGATGCGCTTCGCTTTGAAATCACATAATAGTGGATCTTAGTTTTTGTCGTTAAGGCTATTAATTTGCTGGAACACCCATATAATTCGTGTAAATATATTATAATTATCTTTATGGTACGACTCTTGAGTGACGCGTGCGCGCGTGTCGGTGGCAGCGGAGGGAGTGACGAGTGTCGCCACCTTACCGCAGCGGACTCAGTAAGAGACAGTAGTTTAGATATTACATGTATTTTATTAAGTCTATCTATCTAATATGAATTTTGTAATCGACGTTGCTTCTTAAGACCTCTGTGTAAAAAGTTATAAGACATACTAGTGACCTGAATATTTGAAGCGATGTTATTAAAATCTTTATCCCACTGAATTCTCACTTTCACGATTTGCGTGCACATTTACAACATGAGAATTTTCCGTAAAATACATAGTTCGAAATGGAGTTATGACTTATTATATAAATTATTTAAAGTAAAATTTTCTTATTACTGTAATATTAAATTTAATAGTGAGTGAAATTTGTATTTTGTTTTCATATTTGTTTTACTGAATTTAAATACTTCATAACCCTCATATCGTTGTTAGTTATGAATGAAAATAACATAATTATTAAAAGTAAATAATTAAATGAATAGTAAATATGCCTTTTTATTTGTAATTACATAAATACACCCAATTACCCGATTGAAGAGTTTATTCACTGCTTCGAATGCAGGTAGCTTCCAAGTTTCAATACTTGCAATGGACTGATCTGGAAATCATTGGGAGATGCCTATTTTCAGTAGTGCAAACGTATTGTGGCTGACATGAGAATGTGAATATAAGGTTCGATTCCTGCTGAAACAAATGACAAGTTTTCTGATGAGTGGTCATCTGCAATAGCGAAGATTGTAAAGTAACACGAAAAATAGTAAGTACTGGATTAATAGGATACTTTGTTAGTGAATTGGTGGATTTCATCTTCTTTTCTGTGTGCTTTACTTTGCTCTCAGTATTTTAAGCCTTTGAGCTAATTTTTGAGCTTAGCGCGCCACTGAAAAAATAAAGACCATAGAGAAAAAACGTGGTTCGATATGACGAGGGGAGGTCAACCGTGTATTGTGTTCATTTTGTTATATATAATTCCTGTAACATAATTCCTGTTTTTATATCTTTTTTAGCAGTCATCAGTATTCATATATTGGAAAGATAACGAAATATTCAAATACTCTGAATTTTTAACTCACCTAATTACCCTGGTTCACAATCAGGGTATTGACTATTTCGGGGACTACACGGTTCGTATCATGTGGGTGACATTGACATTACCACTTATGACAAACGTCAAAATCAAAACGTATTGTTGACTTGAGGGTATCAATTTTGTTGCGTTAAAATAATTAAAAGTAATAGGATGTGTAGTGTTGTAGATTTAAAGTTAATATAATTTTTGTGTTTATTGTGTAGTGATCTATCAAAGAAACCTACGTGAACACAATTACTCTGCGAAAAAATATTGTTATGGATGTAAAGTTCTAACTTGTAATCGAATAGAGGAGTGCGTTATATTATATTTCATTAAAAATGCATGAAGCATACGAGATATCTCACTTGCTCAATGCGACAGTGCAAATAGAAGCTATAGCTGCTTATGGTATGTAAAACTATAGACTGTATAGATGGAATAACATGAAATTTATACAAACAAAACAGATGAGTCACTTCCAAATAATCTAGTTGGATATAAAGCATTATCATTATTTTGTGGAGTTTTCCGGAGTGCAATGTTCTAATTTACTCATTGACTAGCGTGTGAATGTCTGTATCAAAGTGATTAAACATTTAAAACCTCAGATGTAACATAGATCACATTTAAGATTCCATTTTTTCATTCATGAAGAAGCACACAAACACAACTAGCCTATCAAATTCTATTTATTTGTTTGGTAGATTTATTTGTCCAAGCAAAATGACAAATCAGACAAACATTAATATTATATTTCAATTTCAGATAACAACTTGTTATTAGGAACGAGACAAGGTCATCTCTTGATGTATTCACTGTCTCAAACAAATGGGAATCAGAAATATGAGTTGCAGCTACTTAGATACTGTAAGAATTTTAGTAAAAAACCTATTCAACAAATAGAAGTTATACCAGGTGAGTGTTATTATTTTGATTCATCATTTAAAGATATAGATTTGACAGAAAATAAAAAAAAAAAACTATTTTTTATTTTAATTTAACTGCATGATGTACTTATATTTAGTTAGAGACTAAAATGAGCTGTAATATGATTAATCTTTGTGCCTGATTATTATCATAGTTCAATACGTCCAAAAATATGAAAGGTTTTATTCTGCAATAAAATATTGTTCATCTGGTATGATTTAATAATTTTTGCTCGAAATCTCACAAAACAAAGCTTAAAATTTATTGAATAACAGTAATCATTTAATGTTAATTGTGGAAATACACCCATTAATTACCATCTGCTATAGTTAGGGATAAAAAACAGAGCATTGGAGGACTTAACGGGTTGGGTTGCCAGGGCTCCGGCTCGAAAGGCAGGAGTAGGAACAGGGTGGTTTTTAGTCACTAAGAGTCTGACACTTCCTTCCGCCTCACCCAGGCAGAAGAAGTCATTTGATAGTTCTCCCTCCTTAAAAAAATTCCTTAGATATAATAAAATATAAAACAATAAAATAATTAACAAAATATATTTGTATTTTTTCTTTGAAATGAAATTATTCATTTGATTGATGATAATGATAATAATTGAATTATGTTTCCAGAAGAAAACTTGTTGCTGTGCTTGACTGACAATGTTCTCTCTACATACAATATAAACGGTGTTAATTTTCCATTGGTCAAAACATTTGAACAAACCAAAGGTGCTTCTCTGTTCGCATTAGATAACACGGTAAGTGTCACATTATTGAGCACTATAGCTCTTTATTCTTAAATTAATTGAGATTTCATACTTTTACTTAAAAACTAATAGAAAAATGATATTAAAACTTCATCAGTATATTTGGACGTAATAATTAAAGCAAGGAAAAGGTCCTCAATATTGCTTTTGCAATCTTACTAAGCATTTATTAAAACTTACTCCTGTTTCCCATTGAGCTGATACGAGTACATAATACATAATAACAAGGAGAAGTGCAGTTTATTTTTTTATAAAATAAAAAAAACGTGTGTAACTATAAAGGCTCTTACTCTTATTTTTTTTTCATTTATTTCCAGCCTACAACATCAATGACTGGAGAATCCAATTCGGTTGTCCGTCTCTGTGTTGCTGTGCGAAGAAAATTACAATTATATTATGGGAAGAATGGAGAATTCAAACAACACTTGTTTGACTTTACTATACCTGATGTGCCGAAAGTCATGTCGTGGGGCCAGCAATATGTTTGCGTGGGGTTCAAAGCCGAATATGTGCTGTACGATGTAGGTTATAGAGTTTAATTTTGCGAAGCAAGGTTTTAGTTACACCAAACTTGACTAATAATTGGTTCATTGGTCGAATTGTCTCTGCCGCCACTGTTAAGAATAGCATCTTGGGTTCGATTCCCTGGGCGGTTAAAGTTTTATTAGTTAAAAAATCTCAGTTATAACACTGAGCTTACAAATATAACCCATAGGCTTGCTCCGTAATTACACTGCACAAAGCACACTCTATCGTTCGGAGAATAAAGAGCATGATGTTCGCATAAGTAACAAACTGTATACAGTTGCTTAGAGGGAAGCTCACTTGGTTTCACCTTAAAGTTGCGCGAACATTAATGGTTGCGGAAACTAATGATATTGTTTTCGCAAGAAATACTAGCGTTATTTTGGTCGTCTCTTTGTAGACATGGCACGAACGGTAGTATGACTGTGTATGTACGACATAGTAGAAATAGAGCTCATACAGTAAAATTCAACAAAATCCCATTAATCACTGATACACCTTGATAAAATAGCCTATTATTTTTAGCTCGCATCAGGAAACCCTCAGGAACTATTTCCAACAAGCAGTTCCAAATCTCTAGAGCCAACTATAGCGAAATATTCTGAAACGTCATTTCTACTGGGGCGCGATCAAACGTCCGTATTAGTGGAGGAAGCCAAAAATATAGATATAAAGAAAACTATCAAATGGTCTGAAGCTCCTATTGCTGTTGGTAAGGGTTTTTACTTCTACTTTGTAATATAATTTAGCTACAGTTTTTTGGACAACATTGGACAGTTATGAAAAATTATGTTATGCATGTTCTTCTTACAAATCTACAGTATGAAACAAATACCTAGCTTCCACTGAAAACGAAATAATTACAATGTTTCAAATGCATGTGCAAAATGAAAAATGTAGTTAGTAGTTAGTTTCTTTCTTCTATATTTATATGGTCCAATGTTACATCCCTTTGGTATAAGTTCACCTACACTCGTAGTATACTAGCATATTGTTTTAAAAGTCTTTTTAAAAGTGTATTTTGTTTCCAGTGTGGGATGAGCCATATGTATTAGGTTTGCTATCAGACCAAGTGATAGTGCAAACAGTGGAGCCATCCCTGTTCATACAAACCCTACCTGAACTGAACAAAGCAAGACTGATGTATAGGTTAGTATGGAAACACACTCTTTTTCTTTGAAAATAATTCCATGTCTACTGCTGGCTGGATATAGGTACTCTTCAATAGCACGCCACTGCTAAATCAACCCTTCGCATCATTGCAAGTCTCGGTGACTGCCGATATTGTCATTCTATCTAGTTAGAAATGTGTAATATGTATGTAAAAATAATAATTCCATAAGCATCAAATACAGTTCAAATAAATTACAAAGTTTTGTTGTCAAAATGAAAGTTACATTTTTCGTCATTCAAGAGTAAACTTCTGATATATCCGATCAAAGAAGGATGACTTCTTACTTCTCTTTTAAAAAAAATGTTGCTAACACACTACTGCACTGTTGTATTGAAATAAAATAATGAAGTACTTGTTTCTAGATGTAAGCGAGGATTGATATTCGTGTCTTCAGTGGGGCAGGTGTGGTGTCTCAGCTCTGTGGACATCACGAAACAAAGGCAGCAACTACTCAAGGACAAACATTTCCAAATAGCTATTGAATTAACGGTAAGATATAAAATATATATTTAATGTCCAAATATTCAAACGTCACTCAATTTAAAGTCGTATAGTTCTGTCACTACCAAGTCTTTGTAAAATGACAGAGATGGCACGATATTTAAGTACTTAAATTGAATATTCGGGCGTAAGTGACTAACAGATTACATAATACATAACTGAGGCCTAAGTACGAGTTTGATTTACGTTTAAAGTATTCGAAACGAATACGCGTTCGGCAATCTGATTGGCCGGCACTAATGAACCACCCAATCAGAGCGCCGAACGCGTACTCGTTACAATTACCTACTTTAAGCGTAAAACAAATTCGTACTAAGGCCTCTGAAAATGTTAGTTGACGAATTTTAAATTCGGTATGTAGGGTTGCGTTTACAAATATAGTGTAAATACACATTCCACCTAGACCTGGAGAACCTAACGGGTAACCGGGGCTCCGGCTCGACGTGCAGGAGAAGGAAAGGGGTGGTTTTTAGTCAGTAAGAGTCTGATACTCCCTTCCGCCTCACCCAGGCGGGAGCAGTCATTCGATGATTTTCCCCCCTTAAAAAAAAAGACCTGGAATAGTGTCGCGGAGAATCTAACGGGTAACCGGGGCTCCGGCTCGACGTGCAGGAGAAGGAACGGGGTGGTTTTTAATCAGTAAGAGTCTGACACTCCCTCTCGCCTCACCCAGGCGGGAGCAGTAATTTGATGAATTTCCCCTCTTAAAAAAAGACCTGGAATAGTAATTTGTAGATAAAGAGTTGTTCCACGTGGGAACCGAACTCGCGAAATATTGCACAGCTAGTTATACAGCTATATGTGTGGTCATATAATAATAAAAGTTATTAATTAGTCTTTGACTACTTAGCGATAAAAACTATTGATGACAATTCTATCGCCAACGCCGTTCTCCGGAGTCCAAAATGTCAGTTTCTTTTTGATAGCTCTACCTGCAATAGCTACAAATCGTAAGAAACGTAAAGTCAAGTAAATGTAAAAACAGGATATATTGTAAAAGCTGATATATGATATAATGGGCACTGTAAACCACACAATTTATTATCACATTCGAGAATACTATGAGGAATAATCAGTTAGGTGTGACATTTGTTTATTTATATACTTCATAGTTTTCCTGTAACAGTTAACCAAGTTTAGTTTAAATTATGGTTCACTTTAGTAGCTACCTTTAATGGATTTATATCGTGTTATTTACTTCATATTTATTGTTATTAGTTCTGTGTATTTACATCAAGATATTTAAGTTTATTTGTGTGTGTAAACTTAGCAACACATTGAGTTCGTAATAATAATTATGTAAAACCTTTGATTAAAACTCGATTCTTTAAATAAATAGAAATGCCTTTTACAATAAAGGACCGTGTGCAAACAATAGGACTTTTGATAGGAGTAAGTATTTTTATAGTTTATGATTGGAAAGGAAACGTTCATCGTGGCGAATAGATACAATAATATCTCTTATTGCTTATTGTGATACGAACTACTGTTGTGTACAAAAACAGAAAGTAATAATTATGCTTGTCTTTCACTACTTTTTTCTATCTTTATTTCTTAAAAAAATATTAATCTGCATTCGGATTTTCTTTCTGTAATGTGTATTTTTTAAACGTTTACCCACACTAAGATTTTCTCCTGTGTCTTGGGTGCGTTTACAAATATACAAGTTCACATACACATGACACCCAAACCCGGATCACACAAAGATTTCGACAATTTGAATCAAATCCGCGACACATTGCGCGGTAGCCAGTTGCCCAACCACCGCACCAACCAATATTTACTTAACTTTGCTTTTAAATCGTAAAACTATTACAATTCCTTCACTGCTACAAGTCGCGTCACCGATTCTATCTCATCATGCCTTGGGAAAGTTTAGTTGTGTATCTTTCGCTTTTGAATGGAACGTTCACTCATTGTGCACATTGTTTGTTAAATTACTACCCATACTATAATTGGTATTTTTTTGGGAAAAAGGAGATACGTCTGTGTGTTTTGTTTAACATAACCTCATACCTTTGACCATAGGGGTAGGCAGAGGTGCACATTACCTACGGCACTTAATGCCACTGTACAATGTAACGCCCACTTTTCACTATTTATGTTATGAGTCCCATGTAATAGGGAGTGAGCCTATTGCCATATACCGGACGTACCATATACGGATATATGATTCCAGACTCCGTGCTACTACTGAGATTTTTTTCTGTTCTATTTAAGGGCACACATACAATATAAAAAAATATACGGACCAATACCAAGACCAAAAACGTATGTAATAATAAAAACCATAATTCTATTTTACAGAGCCTGTCAGACTGCACACCAGAAGAAAAGGAACAGAAAATACATTCCATACAAGTCCTATACGCGTTAGAACTATTCGACAATAAACAATATTCGCAATCTATGAAAGAATTCATCAAACTCAAAACAGACCCAGCTGACGTCATCAAATTATTCCCTGAACTAGACGGTAAAACTAATGAAGATAATCCGAAGAAATTGGTTGGAAAAGATCTCGAAAATGCTTTGAATGCGCTGGTTATGTACTTGAAGGAGTTGAGAGCGAATATAGGGAACAGCACTGGTCCGGATGAGGCGACTAAGCAAAGGAATGTCACGCAGCAACTAGAACTGATTGATACTACCTTGTTGAAGTGTTATTTGCAGGTAAGGATCACTGTTTATTAACCAATTTTACGTGAGTCGAAAAGTGGACGGAAAGTAACGCGAAGGAAAGAGTATGAAATTATTTTGATTGTATCTTTTGTTCAATTATTCATGCATTTCTCATAAAAAAAATGCAGCGTTCAGTCATTAAAACTTCGTGAATAATTTTCAGATAAATGATGCTTTAGTTGCACCTTTACTACGGATCAACAATTGTCGCCTCGAAGAAGCTGAGAGGATGTTACTGCAGCATGGAAAATATAGCGAATTAATAATATTGTACCAAACTAAAGGGCAGCATATGAAAGCGCTGCAGCTGCTTAGAGATCAGGCCAAAGAACCAGATTCTAGCTTAGAAGGTTACCAAGGAACGAAAAATTATTTGCAACAACTTGGTATGTGAAACTTGAATAAGATGTGAGCACCGTAAATGTGGAACTATCTTTCAAACTCAAATATTTCATGTTTCAGGTGCTGAACATATAAACCTAATATTCAAATTCTCTGATTGGATATTGAAGGAACACCCAGAAAAAGGCTTGAAGATATTTACTGAAGATAAAGTAGAAATAGAGAACTTGCCCCGTCCGAAGATATTAGACTTCTTGCTGAGAGAGCACGAGTCCCTTGTGATCCCGTACTTAGAGCACGTGATCCACACGTGGAACGATACGAACTCATTGTTCCACGACGCGCTCATCAACATGTACCGAGACAAGATCACGGACAAGAAGGCAAACCTGACTGACGCAGAGGTGCAGCACATCAAGTCCAAACTTATTGCGTTTCTAGAAAAATCTGCGCATTACACGCCTGAAAGAGTTCTGGTGCACTTTCCGGTCGATAGCTTGTTTGAGGAAAGAGCTATCATTTACGGAAAATTAGGACGCCATGAGCAGGCACTCGCCATTTACGTACTAATATTAGGTAAGCATTAACCTTGAAAAGTTCTTGTGAGAATAAGTTAATAATAATACTTATAAATTTGCTGTTTTACTTACAGGAGATGTAGATAGAGCAATAAGATACTGTGAAAATGTTAGCGCGACTCCAAACGATAAGAATCAAGATGTTTACGTCATTCTAATGCGTATACTCATGAATCCTCAACAAGACAGTGCGCTCAAAGAGAATCCGTTAGCCAAAGTTCCAAGACACCCGAAGACCTCCGTCCCAGATCTGGAGACAGCTCTCGATATACTGGAGAAACATGCCGACAAAATTTCGCCTTTAAAAGTAAGTGTAGTGGAAAGTGATGTATTTGATTTATATTTGAGTAATGCTCCATAAAAATTACAATTATATACAAATTGCGAGTCGAGTGTCAAGCAATTTCTGAGCAAAGAGCTTTGCACGAAATATTTTTGGTTTCGAAATTCTTAGTCATCATTCTCAGAGAAAAAGAGGAATCCACAATAATCTATATTGCAATCGCTTATTATCGTACCTAACTTCATCTGTTGCCTTTTAACCGGGCTTTTTGGCCACAAGAGATTTCTTAATTTCTCGCGGTACCAGACAATTTCTCACCAAATACCAGCTCTTTAAAAATATTGTACCCATTTCCACATCTAACTATTCTATTGTAATTAATCTATTAACTTGCAGGCTCTATCGGTGTTACCAGACTCGGTGCCACTGAGTCGTTTGAAGCACTTCCTAGAAAGCGCTCTAGATGGGCAGCTTACGTTGAAGCGACGCATGCAAGTCCTCAAAGGTTTACTATATGCTGAACATATGCAGGTAAGGTTAATTATACTGTCATATTTGTAGTATGGTATTGTTGTTGATGCCTGGATGGCAGCACTATTCCGGTCATCAATGCAAAAAAGAAACATAAATATTTTAAAAATTTTGATCATCTTTATTGAGAATGGCACGAAGAGTGACAAACGACGGTTATTCTCTGTAGGTTTTTAAAAAAATAGTTTAATTATTACGTTAAATTTTGAGATACATGTATATCTTGATAAATAAATAGACATTTAATTCCACTCCTATTTTTTACAGGTACAAGAAGTTAAACAGTTCCACGAATCTAAGAGCGTTGTTATAAATGACTACAACGTGTGTCCGGTGTGTAAGAAACGCTTCGGGAACCAGAGCGCCTTCGTCAGATACCCCAACGGTGACATAGTCCATTTCAATTGTAGACTTGACAAGTAGTACTAGTCCTATCCTATATCGTAGGTATATTAAATATTCTGCATTCAACTTTGGCGTATTTGTCAAACTAAGCTGTAGCATACGAACTAAATACGGATAAATAGGCAGCAGTGAAGGTATTTTTTACTGAAGTACTTGTATTTATCAGAGGGCGTACTCTTGAATTCCGAATGATCGACATTGGTATTTTGAAATTTCGTACTCTCGCGTTGCAACACTAGCGCCCATTGCATCCGTATGGCGTGGATATTTACTAAATGGTATTGGGTTGTATAGCTTTGGCATTAAATAATTATTGAGATTTTATTGGATTGAAATTGCATTGACATTGAGATTGGTTTCAAGAGTAAGCACCTAGATGTATAAATGTGATCTCGTATCATAATTATATACTTCATGTGTAAGGTTTCCCTTTTTATAATTACGTGGCCCGTTGTCCATGGAATAAATTCCGGGACGCAAAATTGTCCCGTTTTTGGAAACCGCGCGAAAATTGCAATAGTTGAGCCGACAATTATTATATTTGTTATGTTTGTGCGGTACTTGTTTTTATAAACCGCTAAATTTGCAATCAAATAACATATTCTCTCAAAACTCACTAATTTTTGACGAATTAAAGTCGAAAAACGTTAAGTTCCTTTATTATTATGCGAGTTAACCTTTTTATTGTGTAAGAAGCTAAGTTTCAGGCAGTATAAAATGGGCCCGCTTTGCTCATGTCCTAGACACGTTTTAGGCAAAATACACTCTATGATATGCTGTTAAAGTATGTTTTAAATAGTGTCGGCGAATGTTTGCACAAGTACGCCAAGTTGATAGCATGCTTGTTTGGCATTTGAATGTAAAAGAACTAATCAAATGCTGGTGAGCTATGTTTCTTAGAATTACTGAAACAATCGTGCTTGTGATGGTAATTTCAGAATGAAATTGTATATTGTACATCTTACGTTTACTATCCTCAGCTGCCGGCCGGCCCGCTTAATTATATGAGACCCGGGGTCGCTCGAAACTAGTCGAGCATCTCCGTGAAACATACTAAATGAAATTAATATTACATTATATATTAATATTTTAATTTAATATGTCTCGCGATATTTTAAACAGAAATAATGTTTACAAGCAGTTTCTTGCAACATTGCTTATTTTTAACTTAAGTCATTGCTAATAAATAGTTCCTATTATTTTCAATGATCGACGACTATTGAATCAATTGGTTTATCCGCTTAATGTTTACTTAGTTGTAACTAAATATTTTGAGAGGAAAAATAATTTCATCCATCAGTCATTTAGTCAGAATGGGAAATACATAAAAAAAATATAGTTGTCAATAGCTGAAACATTAATCATGATGTGATAATGACATTGATATAATAAAAAAACCCAAGATATACAACATCCGTATAAAAGTATGTAAAATCGACAAAGTTGCCGGTCGATTATCATTAGGCGATATTCGCATGCACTCGGCGCGAGAGACCATAGGGAAAACAGGGCCGTGGATGGCGAGTTTGCCACAGGATTTTGTTTAAAATGTGCACTACCCTAACTTCGTGGATAGTATAACATTAATCTGTTTCTGTTTCCTAATATTTAAAATGTATTAGGAATTCATGTCATGATGCAGCTGACTTGAAAAACCAACATAATGCTTTATGTAGAAGCCATAGATTTGATTTTCAAATGTATCTATTTAAGAGAGTTTCTGTCAATGAAGCATCATCATATTTTTATCATCCCAAACCATCAAATGATGGATAAATGCCTTGATTTCAAAAAATACCTAAGTAGTTTTTATTGAGATATGTACTAAAATGTAATATATTTGTGCGCCTTATATGAAATGTTTAGCTAAATGTGTGTATACAGCTATTTCAATAGAAAGTAATGTTAAGAATCAATGTACAGAGTTTAATATAAATGTAACCAATACTGTATGTATATTTTATCACTGTATTAAATAGTACCTAGGTCAAAATATTGGAATTATATCTAATGTAAAATATTTAAATAAAATATATATATATAGAACATTCATTGTATCATTTATATGAATTTATTATGGCTATTTTTGTCATAAGATTGACTAATTATAGAATTTCATAATTAGAGTTTAGAGTCTACATTATAAGCAACAGTAAATAGTTTACAATGACTAATGACTAAACACCGCCATTGCGACTATACAACGGAATTAACGTAACGAGTTAGTACTTATTTACGCAAGTACATACGCACGTTCGTTTATGCATGCACGCCGTTAATCATAATATTAATTAAGTCACAAATATAATGTATTAATTAAATGGGGTAAGAGGAAAATCGGTGTTAAAACCAATCATTAGTCAGTACATAATGCAACCCACCAGAGGAGTGTTGTGGGAAGTATGATTTTAATTGAAAGTACAAAAAATATTACAAAATGTTTCGAACTGCAATTAAGAAAAGGGAGGCAGAGATGATCAAACTGCTTAATGTAAGTACCTGTATTGTTTTATTACTATCACAAATACATTAAAATAAAATTATATTATAGTTCCGTACTGTAAATGATCTAGCCTAGTTATGTGCTTTGGCTTAATAAGTGGGTATTAATTATATGTTTATTTAATGATATTATACTTTGGAGTTAATGCTAAATCTTAATAGGAAGTGTAATTACTGTCCAAACTAAATATTCTAAATAACTTCAACACAGTTCGATCTGCAATAAGGTTCGGGTCTAACTTAAATAATGTGTAGTTTTTGATTCTAATATCAAACTTCGATTATAGCAGTCTTGATACTTAACTTTGGCCGTCATTCACTAACCAGCTGGTAAGTTGTAACTAGCTACATTTGTGTACTAGCAATCATAATGCAAAAATGATAGTCACCATCTCCAGGACGTAGTTAGTATGATAGTAATAATCTGTCAATATTAAACTATAAAAATCGTCGTTGCGCATTCTTTAAATTTTTTGCATTACCAAACTTTTTTAACAGAGTCTACCAACATGCCCGCGAGGAAAAAGAGCAAAGGATCAATTCCATTAGACGCCTATACGCATTAGAACTGTTCGACAACAAACAATATTCTCTAGCTATGAAAGAATTCATTAAACTCAAGACAGAACTTGCTGACGTCATTAAATTAATTCCTGACTTAGATTGTAAAACAAATAGTGATGATAAAGAAAAAGTAAAGAAATTGTCTGGTAAGGACCTCGAAAGTGCCTTGAAGGCCATGATAGTATACTTGAAAGCGGTGCAAGCTAATTTAGGAAAAGACGGTCAAAATGAAGCGACCAATGAAAGTAAACACCGAGAGCTTATTGAAACTACTATGTTGAAGTGCTTTTTACAGGTAAGCATAATTTCAAGTACCTAATCACAGTAGTATATATAGTAGTTAATTATGAAAGGGTAGAGTTTAAACGCAACATACCATAAAACATTTAAACCCCTGGAATGCCAGAGTGTAGAAATACGCTAGGCACCGTGTATTTTCTATTGTGTCTCATATACCAGCAGACCGGAGGTGAACTCCCTTCCTATAGTAAAATTACATTTTCCTTTTTACAGGTGAATTTTGATGTTACAAATCTAATACAAACGAGTAACAATATTTGTGTGGAAGAAGCAGACAAGAAATTGTTACAACATAAGAAATACAGCGAATTAGTTATGTTGTATCAAAAGTACGGGCAGCACATGAAAGCGCTGCAGCTGCTAAAAGACCATGCAAAACAAACAGATTCCTGCTTAGTTGGCTATCAAAGAACGGTGAATTATTTGCAACAACTTGGTTAGTGTAATGCACATTCCAGTTGGATAAGATCTTGTGGGGTGATCTACATTCCAGTTGATTAAACTTGAGATGGACAGTAGCCAGCGACAAGGTGCAGAAAATTACATGGTCATTCTCCACTTTGGGGTATTCGGAGCTCCTCATTTAGATGAGGAGACCAAATATCGAGATCGTGACTTGCATTTTTGCTTTCTTTAATAACTCATAATATCTATTATTTTGGTTCAAGTATCAAAAGAAAGCACAATTACAAGGAAATCCAAAAATGAAATGTTTCAGGTGCTGAACACATAAACTTAATATTCCAATTCTCTGATTGGGTACTGAAAGATCATCCAGAGGAAGGTTTGAAGATATTTATTGAAGATAAAGTAGAAATAGAGAACTTGCCCCGTTCGAAGATATTAGACTTCCTGCTGAGACAGCACGAGTCCCTTGTGATCCCCTACCTGGAGCACGTGATCCACACGTGGAACGATACGAACTCATTGTTCCACGACGCGCTCATCAACATGTACCGAGACAAGATCACGGACAAGAAGGCAAACCTGACTGACGCTGAGGTGCAACACACCAAGTCCAAGCTTATTGCGTTTCTAGAAAAATCCGCGCATTACATGCCTGAAAGAGTTCTGGTGCACTTCCCGGTTGATAAACTATTCGAGGAAAGAGCCATCATTTACGGAAAATTGGGACGCCATGAGCAGGCACTTGCTATTTACGTACTAATATTAGGTAAGTACCTATAGAAACACATTGATGTATCTATTGGTAATTGGAATAATAATAAAGATTTTGTATGTCTGTCTATAGGGGATGTAGATAAAGCGGTGCGACACTGCGAAAATTCCAGTACAGATCCAAGTAACAAAAGCCAAGACGTTTATGTCATATTGATGCGCATCCTCATTAACCCTGAAAAAGAGAGTGCGCGCGAAATGATCAGTAAGCTGTTGGCTAATGCGACGATGCATCCGAAGACTTCTGTTCCAAACTTAGAGCGGACACTCGATATATTAGAGGATCATGTTGATAAAGTGTCACCATTGGGTGTAAGTTTCATTTGGATTTGAGTAATATTTTGAATATTTACATCCTAGTAATTCTTGAGTCTTTTGATAAAAAACCGATATGACTGATGTGTAAGTCAAATTCAGTGTTGATTTCCAGGTCCTATCGGTGTTGCCAGATACAGTGCCTCTGTGTCGTTTGAAAAAAATATTAGAGAATGTTCTGGAGAGTCAGTTCGCTTTGGCCCGTCAGGTGCAGATTGTTAAAGGACTGTCACAGGCTGAACATGAACAGGTGATCATATTTATCATAAACAGGTCTTTCGAGTCTTATGAAGACGTTGTAAGTGAACATTACTTTGATGAGCAGGGTAAAATCAATTCCTAACCTACTTATTGGCTCGACCGGCGCTGCGGATTACCAAGACGGATTACTGGGGTTCCAATTCGAAACAGGAGCAGAACCGTTGTGCTCTTGTTTACTAAAACTATCCCAATAGCTTTAGCCAGTGAACCTAACGGGTTACCGGGGCTCCGGCTCGAAGTTCAAGAGAAGGAACGGGGTGGTTTTCAGTCAGTAAGAGTCTGACACTCCCTCCCGCCTCACCCAGGCGGGAGCAGCCATTCGATGATTTTCCCCCCGGACACTCCCTTTCATAATTCCCTCGTTTATTTCATGATTCTCCCTTCTCTTAAAATTCCTTTTTGTCAGAAAAAATATTGTTTCAAAATGTAAACTAAACGTTTAACTTTTTTAACTACATTGCTTTTTTTTCTTGTCCATTACAGATTGAAGATATGAACCAGTACTACGAGTCACAGGGGTCGCTGATCACAGACAGTGACGCGTGTCCTGTGTGCAAGAAGCACTTCGGTAACCAAACCGCCCTAGTCAGATACCCTAACGGTGTTATAGTACATTTTCATTGTAAACTTAGATAATTCACCTAGTTTATAGAAAAGGAAATGTCATGTGTAGTAAATTAATGGGGGCTACCGTACTTTTGGTTACCGGTTAGCACTAATTTAGCAATAGATTTTTTATCCAATCCTGCAGCTCTCAAATATTAAAATATGTCAGATGATATGCCACTAGCTAATTCTCTATAGGACGAGAGGGTCACACTAGTGCCATCTTGTGAGAAAACACACAGTGGCCCCTATTGTGTCGTATAACTTGTTCAGGTAACTGTTCGTCGAGGTAACTCGACTAGTTTTCAGCCACGCTTGGGGCCCATAGCCATACAATATTATTAATTTAATGTCCCGCGATAGTTTAATACAATAGTGTAGAGTTGTGTAATATTTTGTTTACATTTACCACCAAACATAATAAAGAAGTTTAAAATTTTGTGTTCAGTCCATTATTTTATTGATGGTAAACATGACTGTCGATAAATTGGTAATAATTTCTTAATTGTAATGATATTTTAATCCAGTTAATAGTTAGGTGATACCAAAGATTTATTTATGTAAGACAAATTGAACATCTATTATAAGCTTTAATTAATTTAGTAATTTTATAAAATAGAGGGTAGGAGCTTGTTTGTAAACAATAGCTTTTGTAAAACATTGTAATACATTATCTACTACAAAAATAAATTATAACACATTTTTTTATACTTGTCTAATTTCAGTCCCTTACAAAAATGATCCCGTGTCAAACAGCAGTGAACTGTTACGAATGTTGATGATGAGCTCCTCTGCCTAAGGACATATCCTTAAACCCTAAAAGGATTTAAGAACGTGATGTTATGTTAATGAGTTCCATATAATACGGAGTGAGCCTATTACATTACACTAGACACAAACTCAGACTCAGTGCGAATACAGAGATTGAATAGAAATCGTCTTAAAAACTGACTTCATAAGAGATTTCAATTCGCGTTTTGAACAAAACCTTGATCTACTTTTGTACAGCTAGACAACAATTTACTAAAGTCTAGTAATTTATGATTAGTTAGAAGAAACTGGACTCTATGTCTATGCTTCGTTTATCGAACTAGCATACTTACTGTTGATAGACATGTTGCTAAATTTAGATACACAAGGGTACCAACTCGTTGGAAAACGTGAAACGTTGACAAACTATGTGACGGAATCGAGGAAAATCTTTTTAATAGATTATCAACTTAAACTCTTTGTTATAAAGTTGAAAATGTATTGGGAATATTTGGGGTAGCTTGATGTGCTGTGTGCCGCCTATACCTAGTTCTGATAAAATTAATTATTGTAGTAATTCTACAATCAATCGTTAAGCCAATTTGATATTAAACAAAAATAAAGGCTTGACTGATTATTTTTATCACTCAAAAACGTAAATAAATATTAAACACTATGTAGGTACGTCACAAATTATACGTTTTATAGATAAGAGTAATTATTGAGAGCAGATTAGAGAATACATTTTAAACTCATTTTGTATATTAATTAAATATGTTCTATTCGATATTATAGTTCTAACTGTGGCAGGCATTGGTATTGCTCGTACATAAACAAATAGAAGGTAGATAGGTGTCTACGGCTACGAAAGCAATCAAGTTGTAAAAAATGGAATTCCACCGTGACGTCACCTAAAATTAATCGTAACACCACAGCGTAAGATACCTACTAATGATAAAAATAGATTGGTACCTACCTCGGCATGTTCAATCCGGAACCATCGACTATTGGGATCTAATATTTACGAGAAGCAAACTCGTTCTGCTTTAGATCAAGTGACATTGAACTTATTGTTTGAATTGACATTAATTATTATGTATGTATGAGTAATGTATTAAATAATCACGGGTGTAGGTATGTGTGTGTGATCGCACGCGCCCGCTATGACGCGCGGTGACGCAACGACGTCGTCGGCGCCGTAGAACGGGTGCGGCTACTCGCGTCGGTCTGCCGGTCGCCTCTGTGGCCCAATGGATAAGGCATCGGCCTCCTAAGCCGAGGATTGTGGGTTCGAGTCCCACCAGAGGTACACAACAACCTTTTTGTTACATTGTTAATTTGGAAAATGTTTACGCATATTGTCGTAGCAATTGTACTTTCGTAGCTTTTGTAACGATTTTAACCTGTCAATAAGTATGTTTGTTGACTTTTTGTGTTTATTTTTTTAATGTTTCGTATAATATTGGAGTTTTAAGTAAATATTAATGCTTTTTTATAAATTTTCTTCAAATTTACATTTTCTGGGGCAATTTATGTGAAGGTCACGTGAATCGTTTTAAGAATACTTACTTAGATATTGTTTTACGGAAACATATCGTGTTTGAATAATTAGCATACACACACCTATGTGTTTGTACTTACGCACAAAGGTTGTCTACCTTTCTTGTGCTTTGCTCTGATTTATCAAATAGGTAGTGGGTAGGTGTATAGAAAAACGTTAACGGGATACAAATCATTGCTCTGACGTATTATTTATCCACAGGAAATGTTCAACGCGAACATTTTGAAGACCGTGTAGTGCTTTTTCGTAGTTATTTTGTAGAAATATCAGCGAACAGTAATAGATAGTTATATCTATTCCATATAAAATGTGTATATGAGCATGCAAGTACGGGCGCCATACTACAAGGTGAGATAAGCCATCATTTCGTGGCTATTTATCAAGACTTAGTTCGTCACCTGTCATTCCAGGATTTCATAACACAACCGGTGACAGTGGCACGTTTCGCTCGCACATTACATCTGACACAGATAATATAATATCTTACACGTACCCACATCGGCGGGCGATGTGACTTGTCGTAGTGTGCGTACCTATTATAAAAGTCCCATATCACAGGGGAAAGCTGTTAGATATGATAACGATACAATTTTATTGATAAGGACCGGTGAAGCATCGATCAGTCGATAGCTCGCAGTCCCTACATGGCTCGCGTCCGCACTAATCATACTTAATCTATAGAATAATTAAGCTTTTGTTATGAAATTCGCTTATCTGCTGTGATTTGAGAATTTAACTTTAATTTGTGTTTAGTGTAGAATTAGTTTGTATATCGTGGACGTTGTTAGTGTATGATGAGAATGATGGGTGAAGGCGAGATGGTGTACGGCGACTATTACAGCAACTATGATAACAACTGGTCCATCATACCGCCGGACTATGGCGCTGACCTGGGGTATCAAGTGCGTCAGCCACCCATAGAAGAAGACTACAAATACAATTCTTATGCGTGAGTACTGAATTTTATGTTATTTAGTCATTATTTTATTGAGTGATTGCTTTTTTATTGAAAATAGAAATTCTTACGTTTAGTAAGGTACAATAATGGGACTCCCCGGTAACGTAATAGGTACGTCTCAAGTACGGCTTACTAAGTGAAGATACATACCTACATATCTACATAAGTATACTGTATACATTTACGTCTAGCTAGCATTCTATCAGTAAATATAGTAAGGGCGATGTTTCAACCAGTCTCTTACCAATGTGCATGCATTTACGAAAACGAAGTGCATTGCAAGACATCACGCGATCCCGACAATGTCGTTGAAAAATGTCTTGCGGAAGAATTTGACTGAGTACACTGAAATTGACTACGAGCGCGCTCAAACAACTTTATATCTTCCATCATGATATTCACGTTATTTTCTTTATTGAAACGAATTTTCTATACGAAGTCATATTAGAGTGAAACGTTTGTTTTCATGATTTTACTGCTTTAGGTAAAATTGTGAGGATATTATTGTTATTGTTTTGGCAAAATGTAATACGCTTTGGTGTCAACATTTTATCTATTATCAGTGTAATATTACTTATTTCCTCTCACCATTTATTGGGTAGAGAAATAAAATAAATCATCCCTCTACTTACATTGTCCACTAATACGACCTGTGCCCTACCTTTATGAATAAATTCCCGGAATAGACAAGACAGTTACGTATCACTACCGTATAGACTTCTGTGCGTACTTAAATAGATATCTATGTTTCATAATAACAGGTGAATCATTTATTTTGATGTACATTACACACAATATGGGTGTGTGTGGAGTACACACACCTATACTGTACATTTAAACTGTCAAACACCAAGCGGTCACCGGTGACCGCAACCTATTGTTCTTTTATTGTGTCTATAAAACCGGTACTCGACGAGTTAAGGAAAAACTTTAAAGACGCAGGACAAGTTTATATTAGCACTGATATAGGTACCGTTTACTTCTTGGGTTTTGTCAGTTTTGTCCAGGAACCAATTTATGCATCTCCTGCTACTATTTCTGTAGTGTAACAAATCTAACAGCAAAGCTTAGCTATACCGAGCATGTCATGCACATTGTAACGTTTAGTGTACGGCTCGGAACAACGTTTCGGTCGATCGGTTACGGTTCGCGTGCCGCACACTTATAGTCCCGTCGGCGATGAATCGGCGCACTGAGTACCATCGAGCTCGTAATCCACCAGCTGCTCACTCTCCCATGCCTTCGTGGAGCCCTTAATTGGTTTGGAAACCCTCTTCGCAGGTTAGCGTGCTTTCACCCATTTAGGCTCAGTACGCCTAACCAGATTGCCATAACGAAATATTCGTGAAACCATCGACCTACTCTATTCACTCGCAAAGCCGTAGAACTTGGATAAAGGAGTTGCTCCAGCCATAAATTCGCTTTAAGTATCATAGGTGCTGACTGACGTGTTGCCGACTGTCGTTTGTTTCTTTTTCCACCGACTAATGTAGGTCACGAGTCACGAATGCGATGATTTATGTTTACTACTGTAATATGCGAACTTAATACCCTTGAACTTACATTTCTGTAGCCACATTTCGCAGTTCATAAAGTCAGGTATTATACAAAAGTTGTCGTGTAATTTGTTGACATTGTGCTGTTTAACTCCGGTAATGGTAGCTGGTTAGTTTGGTCATAAGGTAATTTTTTCTCGCGGGCTTGTCGGTGCTTGGTACGAAGCGCGCGACTCCTCAATACGATATTCTACTTTTATACAAATTACATTTCTATCGTGCTTACTATCAACCCCCATTATTTTATCATTAACCGATGCAAATATAAAACGATCGTCTTTTTATTTTCAGTGACTAATTCACGAAGTAATTTATTTTGTGCCATGTATTATTTGTTCTAAATCCGGGTTTACTTATTGGAAACTATTTCTATGATTGATGCAATAAATAGAAATATAATGAAACGTAAGACGCAGTTGATGAGTGGGTTTTAATAATGAATGATTCATTAAACATGGACCGTAATAGATTACAAGCTAACATTTAGCCTGAGTACACCTGGCCAGTTCTGTTTCGCTATGAAATCCTCTCAAACAGATATACTAAAATTGTTTCTGAAATACCAAACATTTCATCATCAACAGCCTATAAATGCCCACTGCTGAGCAAAGCCTCTTCTCACACGGAGAAGGTTAGAGCATTAATCACCACGCTTGCTCAATGCGGGTTGGCGATTTCAAACTTATAATATTAGAAATTATAAGTCCAGGTTTCCTCACGATGTTTTTCCTTCATCGTTTGTCAGTGGTGTCTAAATAATCTTACAAAGTACATATAACTCGGAAAAAGTCACATTGGTACTTGCCGTTGGTAGGTTTCGAACCCGCACCCTCATGCATGAGAAGTGGGCGTCTTAAACCTCCGGGCCACCACGACCAAACATTTACGACTTTCAAAAGAATTATATTTTAACTTAGAAAAATGGTTTAACAAATAAATTACGCTAAACGTGTTTAGTAGTAGAGGTAACCTTTCATTGAATGAGAAGGTGTACTCAATTATTTATATTCAAAATTATAATTGTGATTAATATGTAGGCGAACATTTGTTGGGTGGGAGATTACAATGTGTTTTAGTAAAGCGGAGTGGCTAGTGACCCGTGTAACAGAGGGCTATTGCACCTGCCTCCCTCCCCTCACAAATCTGGCCTCGCAGCTTACCTCTTCATTGTAGTATATGTAAAATCATCGAGAAAATACACCCGCTACCTATTTAGATAGTGTTTCAAATTTTTTTTCCAAAAATGTTCATCTGAATACATGATGTTTTACTCCTAGCAATTATGCTTCTGATATCCAATAGAAACAAATATAAGACAGTAATGAGTCTAATAAGACTTTTTCTAATAAGAATTTTATGACGCTTCTTTAGAGTATTTCTTCTTTCTTTAGAGGTATATTCCTTATCTATATTATAGGTTGACTTTGGTTATATCCATTACCACAGATTAACACTATATTTGATTGTAGTAAATAGACATCTAATTAGATTTTTATAAAATACTAGCAGACTCGGCAAACTTCGTACCGCCTAAAAATTTTCTTCTTCTTTTAAACCTTCCTTCGACTTCCACGAACATTTCAAGACCGAAATCAGCTAAATCGGTTCAGCCGTTCTTGAGTTTTAGCGACACAAACGAAAGGAAATTCATTTTATTTATATAAGATAGCATAACATAACATAACATCACGCCTTTTATCCCCGAAGGGGTAGGCAGAGGTGTACATTACGCCACTGTACAATGTATCACCCACTTTTCACTATTTATGTTATGAGTCCAATGTAATAGGGGGTGAGCCTATTGCCATATACCGGACACAATTCCAGACTCCGTGCTACTACTGTGAATTTTTTGAAAATCTCAGTAATATTTTGATCGACCCGGGGATCGAACCCGAGACCCCTTGCCCGGCAGTCGCACTTGCGACCACTCGGCCAATGAGGCAGTTATATAGATAGATTTTGGAATAACGAGAAGAAGCTTCAAGAAGATTCATAGCATTTGGGAGAATCTTACAATCTTTAGTATTTGAGCAAATCAATGCCTCGGTCACTATTTTGTTGTCGGTCGCGTAGGTGTTGCGGCGACAGTGTTCCTCTCACCGACTGGCAACTATTCAGAAATAATTTTAGCTGTATTGTTACTTAATAATGTCATTTTGTAGCTAACTAGTGTCGTATCTGTGTAGTTTTAAAATAGAATGTCTACGTTAGATGCTAGGTGGAGTCTAGAGCTATCTTTGCCAAATAGACATGGTCCATGATGGTCCATGGTAATCCATTATTTTGATTTAGGGAATTTGTCCCTACTATCACAATAATGCTATATGTATTGTTAAAGTGTCCTATAGAGAAAAAAGGCAGCAGCTTCAACTTTTGTTTTAAAATATAACTGCTATACACAACTGTGCGTTTATCCCGGAACTTACTGCCTTGCACAGCTAAACTGTAGAATAATCTATCTTTAGCGATATTTCCGAACCGATACGTCCTTCAAACCTTCAAGAAAAAAACGTATGCCTTTTCAAGGCTGGTAAAGCACCTGTGACTCCTCTGGTGTTGCGGGTGTCCATGGGCAGCGCTGATCGCTTACCATCAGGTGATTCGCCTGCTCGATTGCCTCCTATTTCATAAAAAAATTAATTAAATTACTAAAAATTAATAAAGCCATCTTCAAATTTACTCTATACTACACTCACATGTAGCGATGAGCGCGCACCCGATTGTAACGATAGATTTAAAAACTCATTCTCAATAAGTCAATTAAACATTTCGTGAGCTGCACGCCACTTAGGGGTCCGCTTCAATATAAATAATTGCTCTTTGTTATTGCTGCGCTTTCACAGGGAATCATGTTCTTTACCCTACTGAGTTTATTTTACATTTAGATGGGTTGGGTATAAAATGCTTAAAAGCGGTATGTCTAATAAGAAAATTATTTTATTAGGTTCAACATTCTTGGTTAGTCCATTTAGACTTATTGGATAAAATTCATACAATAAAAATACCAATGGGTTTATTCCTATGAGAATGTGTTTAGTATAGACTAGAATGTAGGATATTGAGGTTTTCTTATTGGTATGGAAACTTTGAGAGCTATTATTATTCTTAAAATAAAAAAGGTAATAAAACTTTTATTTCAGCAACTTATTGTATTGAAATATTATCACCATTACTAAACGTATTTTACCCATAGATGTGCATTGACAACCAAACCTACCTACCTACCTACTACGGCCTACGCGCTACGTGCTACGCGGTACCAATTTAACATGCTACGTTTATGGCCAGTTTTAAGCCTTCGACTGCCCTTAGAAAACTGTTGAAGGCAAATCCTTCGTTAACATCTGTCACAGGTGACTCCCGTGGCGTTTAATAAACTTATAAACCATCGGTTCGTTTTGATAACTGGAGATAGTGTTTGACATAAGCTTCATACAAAATGTGGAGCTGAATTATTATGTTTTCTGCTTATTCACGTAATTATTTGACAAGGAACTCGACTAGTTTCAAGCCATGCTAGAGGCTCATATTCATGGGCAGCATTTTGCGATCTGCGACGAGCAGCGCGACAGTCTCCGCGTAAGCCGAAAACATAATAATTTATTTAGTATGTCTCACGAATCTTATAATACAAAATGTGGAGCTGTTTACAGAATCTACTAACCGATTAAAAAGTAGCTGGTAGATGGAAGGCGATTCATGTAAATAATTATCTTTTTTTTGGTATAAAGGGGTATAGAGCGGGCGGATTATTTGATAGTACACTGTCCATGATCTTGAACATCCGATGCTCGAAGGAGGGGATTACGCCTCCGGTACTGATTTACACAGAAAAATACAACGCAATCATTGTTACACGCCCGTGTTCCATGGTGTTGCTCCGGTCGAGTCGGCCGGCGGCCCATTGATCTTCAGGCCACAGTCCATGCTCCTACATGAACGTATTACTAAGTTAATAATATTCAGCCGAATATGCTTAAGAATCAGTACCAACCACAATGTACTAATATGTGCAACTATACCTAACAAAATAATTTAAACATTGAAGAAACGACATATTCTAGGTTTAGATTATAATGGATGGGCAGCGAAGTGATTGCATAAAGTAATACCACTCACAGTAGGTAATAAGTCTATTGTAATATACAAGTTAAAGTTTAACACTTTAAAGGTCAGAAACAGATGTTTGGTATTAAGTTACTTAGTTAAACAATGAGTGTTAAACAACAAAGATAAGACTACATTGTGTCGCCTTAATCCTCTTTTGCGTACCTGTTAATGAAGCTCCATTCCTTTCGGCTTCTTAAAATATTGTATTTCTTTTACTGAAGATAATTTTTAATTTTGTAATATTTATTGATAAAATGTAAGTAATTAAAGAACTCAGACTCCCGAATAGGACCGAATTAATTTCATTCGGTCTAATTACTTTTGGAATAAATACAAATAAAAGAATAATCAAAGCTTACGTGTTTGTATTAACATCACCATGGGTGACTTCCGTATCTGGGTATAATTATCAACAATTTTTTCAGGACAATAATCATATACCTCCTTGATACCTAAACTGAATTTAGGTACAATATAATCAATAGGTAAGTACTTACAATGTAATCAATACAGACAGCTACTTTTGTTGTTATTAAAGTTCCAATGAAGGCAAATTTTGAATAAAATGGTATATTTCACAAGTAGGCGCCATTGTTCTTCTTAGCTCCAAAACGCACATCTGTAAAATAAATTACCATTATTCATAAAATTTTGTAACCTTTGTCTTGGAGGACCTTAATGTTAGTGTCCTTTTTATAGATGCGCATCCACTCGTTAGTTATATCTAATATCGTAGGTGCGTTTAAAACATATGACACATACACATATTATAATAGGCACCTTCAGATCCAGAAAAACAATTTGTGTATCATAGAAAGAATTGTAAGGTGAGGGAAACGAACCAAGTAGCACATTGCGCAGGAAACAGTTACCCAACTATGATAATCACGGGCCTGCGGACGGCGAGCACGGGTGACTCGCCGCCCGACCAGAACCAAGCCCGAGCGTACGGCGTGTTGCGTTCCACGCGAGCTTCAAGGAGCCATTAGACCACAGATGAGGCCCAACAGGGTTGATGCCGATACGTTGGGTTGCCGGAGCTCTGGCTTAAAGTGCAGGAGTAGGAACGGAGTGGTTTTTAGTCAGTGTAGTCTGACACTCCCTTTCGCCTCATCTGGGCAGGAGAAGCCATATCACGATTTTCTCTCTAAAAAAAAATTATTATGATAACCGCACAGCTAATTTCATTTTCGGTTTGGAATCTTGTTACATATTTAATTTTGTTTAACAAGTATAAAATTACCATGGTACTTAGTTATTGGATGCCCGATCGATGTAATAGTTTCGATTCTGGTTTTTTTTTTATCTTTATTTAATTACAGGGTTTTTTCTTCTGTTTCTGCTCGCACAAACAAAATTATTATTGAGTACGAGTTCGATGATAACATAGGATTTGTAATATTGATTCATATTTGGCTCATAATTATAAAGAATTCATTCATTATGAATTGTTTGTTCATCGTTTGCAATTTTTTATCCAAAATAATTTAGGATATGACACAAAAATTTGTAAAAAAAGAATTCCGTCGGATATATGACACTTATATTTCATGTCTATTTTTCTTCTTCGGGGATAAAAGGTGTGCTGTTATGTTATGATATGTCATTTCTATTTTTAACTGTATTGATATACTTCAAATCCCCATATCTCATAAGTACATTTTTCCAAAATTATCTATTTCCTAATTTAAACAAAAAATGTGGATTGATTAATTCCGAGTTGTACTTAGTTCTGTTTATTGTTGTAGCATATGTAGGAAGCATAATCTTAAGAAGTGAACATACGTAGGTACTGTATACCTTAAAGTGCACGTAGATTTCAACACGTCTACACGCAACACTTTTTTCGAATAGAGTACCAAAGTACTCTTTTACTGTTTTTGCTTATAATATCATTCAAAAATCTTTCTTTTTTCAAGTTTCAAGTTCCAACATGTGGCCAGATACGCCAATTCGGTTTGTAAGTGACTATTTAAACAAAAACCTTTTTGTAATGAATAAGGAAGGAAACAATCGGTGCGCACACGTGCAAGTCATAAACTGGTAACAGTGGCGTCCTCTACCTGTTAGTGGAACTCTATCTATTGTCTACTTTCAAATCTTTCAATGCGCTAAGTACTGCAAACTGCAACATGTGCAAGAGATTTGTCGGCGACCCGTCTAATGTTTAAGATGTTCTACAGAAATTAGCTTTGCTAACCGTTTGTTAGTCACGTAAGTACTTACTTACTTATTCAAAAGCCGATTGTAGATTGAAGTCTTTTAAAGAAGATTCTGTTGTAGAACTGAATATCAGTACTTAAATGATTATAAAACTAAGTTTTAGGTACTTACAAGAGTTCAAAGCTAACTTAATCCATACTGTCACATTCAAATTTATTTCAAGGAAAAGCTTAGATATGAGATTTTATATGACTATCATAAAAGGAGAATGTTAAAACCCTACAAAAATTAAAAAAATATGAACTACTATTGTAAAAAGTTACAATTGAATAAAGAGGTATTTCAATTGAGTAAACGAAATCCCTAAATACACTATGAACTACGTGTCGGTAACAAAAAATCATTTCAAATATTTTGCTAACATCAGCTTACATGGGCTTATTAAAACACTCTAAATGAAAATCGTTATCCGGGCATTTGGAGCTGCGTCCATAACGAACCCGGCCTCAACAATGGGCTTAATGCTCGCACTCATTACAAAAAGCGACATAACATAACGCGCTACGTCGAAAGCTCCTCTATTCAAAGTGTATACTCCAGTTTTTTTTTGTTGGGAAGGCTTCGGCCGCTGTGCGATTGGCTGACGGGAATCCCGCCCAGTCGGCGGCGCGTCGCTATTGGCGGAGGTCAGTGGAGCACCCTCGAGGCTAGTCCGGAGCTGAGTAGGCTGTCGAGGCACGAGGGCGGCGCGGGGTGTTCTTCACCCCGAGCACCACTCGAGGGTTGTTTAGTGCGGACGCGGCGTCGCAAGGCGCAGCACGTGTTCTCGCGAGTGTAGCTACAGCCGTCAACATTATCCCGAAAGCGAGTTCTCCCGGTCGGGAGATGAAGTGCGAGGAGGGCGAGAGTGCGCGGTCACCGCCGCCGCTGCTGCCGCCGGCCTCCCTGCTGGCCTGGAGCCCCATCCTGCTGCCACCCTGGGGCCCTGCCTTTTTACCAGCACTTTACCCAGCGGCCTTCCGATCCGCGTTTCCCGGGTGAGATACGGATACGTGATTTTAATTAGTGAATCAAAGTGATCCAGTGATTATTCGCATTTTAATCAGTTTATATTCGAAAAGATATTTAATTACATCAGGATATTTCACGGTATCTTGCTTAGTGAAGGTTTTTGTTCAATTTATTTTTAAGTACTTGTTAAGTAGTTAAAAGTATACCTTAAAAGTTAGGCTAATTATGAACATTAACAAAGCCCACTTACCGTCGGCTCGAAGCTCGAACATTACATTTCCGTGCCACTTGCCTCGCACCATATTATTATAATCCTCGTTTCGAAGTATCGTGACCGTGACATTCCATGTGATAGTTTTTGCACCTCTCTTAGTGAGAGGTTGTTAATAGTGTTGTTTACAACCTGCAGGCTGTTATGTGAGCCGCCATTGATCGCGTCACGTCCGGGGCTCGGTCCGCGGGAACCTCACGCTACATGTAACACTGATTGACACAGCATTTGGTACTCTCGTGCAATGTAAAGAAACCTTCTATTATTCAGGTCACGTATTCTCGAGAGGTGCTCTCCGACAATAATAGATGGATTGATGGAATTTCAAATGTTTTCTTTCAATTACACACCATCAAGACTTGTCGCTTCTTAAGTTGACGTGAGTTTTCGAGTTAAACATTAGTTGTTAGGATTGTGTGCTCGACAACTTTGTGATTTGGTTCAATGGACGGTTTTTTTGAAGTTACATGGGTTGTAGCTTTTAGTAGGTGTGCGAATACTATTTTAGAATTGTAGGCGGTTTACTTAAATATTTTAGGACTCATTTCTGTTCTTAGAACGATTTCAGGAATTTCAGTGTTTCTCTAAAATTGGAATTTCTGCCTATCGTATTCAATTTATAATAGTGTCTTTCAATACATAGGTATTTGTGATCTTTGGCTCGACGTTTTAGATAAAAAGTTCAAAGTTTATAAAGTTCAAGCAGTGCGCGTTTAAATCTTTTCTTCGTACAAGTTTAATTAATTAGATATACGTATTTACGTCGTTTATTAAGTAAACTAGGCCCATTTTATATTAATATAATAAAACTATTTTCCATACTATATTTAAAAAAAATGTAGGTAATATAGTTATATTTCATTAAGTATTCATGAAAATTAATGAAAATATTTCTTTGTCGTAGGTTGCTGGATAGTATGAAAATGCCGGGACAGCGGCCAGGGTTCCAGATCTCGGACATATTAGGGTTGAACGAGGGTAAAGGGTTGGAGCCAGCACCGGCGCCGGGTACCCTCGGCGGGTGCTCCTTGGAACTGCCACCATACGCGCCTCCACATCACCCCTACTCACATGAACTGTTGAGGCACCACCAACCCTGGCTGTCTCTGGACCATCACGATGGACACAATAGCTGTAAGTAAATTTATTGTGATAAGTTTATGCCGTCGGTAATTGTAGTCCTTTTATTATTTACTGTGGGACTTGTATTCTATTGTTGAAAGTAAAATTTCTAGGTCCATAGTGCGCGTATGTTAAGTATTTTTGCAAAAGTTTTTGTATACTGCATAGCAATTTATTATCAGTATTGACAAAGGTTTTATGTATAACTATATTTTTTTTTAACTTATCGTGGACGTTGGTACAGTATTCCGTCGGGATAGATTAATAGGGATTTCTTTAACCTTTCGTGTGTCTAAACGCGATCCACCAGAGACATGTATTTTATTATTGTGTCTCATATCGTGCATTCAATTCAATAATCAGGAATTATTTGAGATAATATTGCCTGATGCTTAAATGATATGTATTTTCGTTTCGTCTTCCCTTATCTTACAGTTAAAAGTAAACTTACCACAAGGACTTACTTTAAATACTTAATACTTCACTGAAATTGAACACAAGTATCGAAATCGTCGTGTAAAGTTTACTGCAAACATTATCTAGTGTTGATCTAACTTTTATATTTGAAGGGTTTGTGGGTAACGATGCTTCATTCAAGTTATTAGCTTTCGATGCAAAGTGGCCCAATAAATACTATTCTAGTATTCTTTATTGAGTGCTCCTACTGGCTATGGAGTGCTGAAACCATATTATTTACTACTAACTCTTGTTTGTTGAGTGTCAAGTTACGTTTGTTTATTATGGACATACACGTTTTATCATTCATACTTACTGAATTGCAAGATGCACTTACTTCCATTATGTTACAATTTTATGCTTGCTACATTTTGATAAATAAACTTGGGTAGGTATTGTTATTTTTATTAAATTACAGTAGGTATTCAGATGAGGAAAATCTGTCCGACGGCCGTGAGTCAAGTCAGAACATTGACAAAAAATCTAAATTGATATTACCCTCAGCAGACATAATTTCCCCGCTTGCTGCGTCTGCTTCTCTTAAACAAATCGTGGTTTCATTCATTTGAATCTATGAATTCATACATAGGTATTTGCTACGAATTGTTTTCAAATAATATTTGTATTACTTTCAAACATACGTTTAAAAAATGTGTAGTAACAGATTATCAGTGGGATAAGATTATCAAATTCGTACAGTCTTAGTAACCAGTTTATAAAGTCGTCATCTTTTGAGATATTTCTGTCCAGAGATAAATGATAAAAGGGTATCAGTTGGACCTCCATAACATTGCAACGTGATGAATGACGTGTACAGTTTGTATCAGTATTTTATCCAATATCTACAAACAAATAGTATGAACAAAATATGATGGTATTTTTCCATGGATTTTGAGGCCATGTGTACCTACTTGCTTGTGGCAAATTGATTCAGTTTGTATTACTTTATTTAAGTGAGAAGATAGTTCTTTTGATACATTTATTGTTATCGGTCGAAGCTAAGTTAGGTTAGAAGATTAAAGATTTTAATGTTGTTGGATTGGACAGATTCTTAGTACCTAGAGCAGAAATATAAAATATTTGTTGTACCGACGATCGGTCAATTCCAATCCCAGCAAGACAAAGTAAATCCTACCTATCAGGCATTTATCTCGGAAAATTGTCATCTCTGAATTATCATACACAAATAAGTTGACCCACTCGAAACTAATGTGTATTCGGTAGTTATTGGAGAGGCCGAGATTATTTTTTGAAATGCTCCTTCATTCAAGTGCCTTCAACCGCTAATCTGGTGTTGTCATTAATTATTTTTATCGCTTATCTAACACTTTCGGCTCATTCTATATGTACTTGTGCATTGGATTGCTTGTAACGCCGATTCTATCTGGCGTTGATTGATTGGCTTTTTGAGAGTTTTAGTGGCTCATTACCATCGATGTTGTCCATTCAAATATCTATTGAAGTGGACTGCTTCGACCGTGTGAAAGTTTTAGTTGATTACCATAAAAGTAGGACCCCCACTTAGTACGTTTGCTACTTACTGATCTTGTAAATTCAATTTAATTACAATAGCACTAAGTAACTTTTACTATTGAAATAATTTATGAATGATAACAACGAGCATATCTCGACAAGTTAAACATTTTCCGATTCTAGTAACATTGAAGTAAATCCAAATCAATGTCAGCGGATATTGCAATGGATTCCAAAATAAATAAAATCTTATGAGTCTTAAATGGGGTTGTATACAGTTCACGCCCTGTGGGGTAATTTGGGGGTAGCTACCAGTGATTGTTTGGCATGAGGGGTGAGACGTGGAACGAATTTGTCACCAATAGATGGTGATGGGGCTGGGAGCCAGCTGTCGAGCTATCAATTACACCATGTTTGCGGCTGTTAGGGATGCTATTTGTTCTTTATTCGATGACAGTTATAGATTTTATTGTGTCGACTTCCATTTACAAAGGTAGCATGCAATATAAAAACGACTTTCCTGTTCCGCATGATTGATGAAATTTAAGGATTGACGCAATGGATTTTAATTTTGGTTTTTGTTGTATTATATTTGTTTGTTTTATAAATTTTGCAGTATATTTTTTCTTTAGTTAAATTTTGAATTTAAATTATTCAGGGTCTTATGACTTTTGAAAGCAATGTCGAATAAAGCGACTCGTAAGCTTATTGCAATGTCACAGAGTAACCCACTAAGTTGGGAGATAAAGAGAATCCGTGACTCGATACTTTTATTAAATTTCCTGGGTGCGCTTATGAAGGTAAGCAGGACGATCGTTGAACAAAAGCTGGCAGCTGGCAGGGGTGGGTGTGGCACCCTACACCCTGCTCCCCCTCTCTCCCGCGCGAACATCCCCGGTGTGCCGTTGTCCACCACGCCCAGCCGCGCTCCCGCCCGCCCGTATTATCATATCCGTGTGAAACAACTAAACGTTCGAGGGGTGAATACTGAACAATGTTGTATTTGCTGTGATTTTTTCACATCCCATTATTTGTTCGAACATGGCACACAGTTAGAGTTAAATAGAGCGTCACCCTCGAAAAGATTAAGTGGATCGGATGAGAGTGTTTGTAACAGGCGACCCAGTTTTATTAAATTATTTTATTGCTACTCGTTTAATAAACTCGTTAAAGCTGAGTTAAGCATAGGCAAACATGTAGAATAATATAATAAATTTCCTAGTTCATGCTCATTTAATAATTGACACTTAATTAATAAATATTTTCTTTTGTCTTAGGTGTTGTGGGTCAACAAGCGAGTCCAGATAGCACATCTCGTGCTTCGGAGCTTTCCTACGTGGGGCCACCAGCCTCTTCCCCGCCAGTGACGGACGTGCGTCACGAGCACGACCACGACCACGACGATGAACATGACATCGACCACGACGATGAGCACGACCACGAACCAACCGTGAACCCCGGCTCCGATAGCCTCGCACACAAGAAACGTAAACGACGAGTACTATTTTCGAAGGCACAAACTTACGAACTAGAGCGACGCTTCCGTCAGCAGAGGTATCTGTCAGCTCCCGAGAGGGAACATCTCGCTAGCTTGATACGGCTGACACCGACACAGGTGAAGATATGGTTCCAGAACCACAGGTACAAGACTAAGAGGGCTGTTCAGGAGAAGGGGGCTCACGACTTGAATGTAGGAGGTTTGAACTCTCCAAGGCGAGTAGCTGTACCGGTGCTGGTGAAGGATGGTAGGCCATGTGTTGGCAAACCTGACGGTCTGCCACCGTTGGGGATGTCACTACCACCGTACCACCAGTCCATGCATCACCAGCCGCCAGTCAGTAGCCACGCTCCCCAGGGCGGCGGCTGCTGGTGGTGAAATGTACCACTAATACAAACTGAGTGTTAAGTGATATACTAGTCCATGTGTCGCACTTTGCAAAATTCGGTTTTCATTGCAGTGTGTTCTTAACACGGTAACTTACAGCACCGTAATATATTTTACCTAATAAGTACAAAATGCATACTTGCAATTTCTTTGTTTCCACTTGGAAACACGCTTTACCTATTTTATTTTCTTCATCTTTAAGTGAGTTTCTTGCATTATAAGCAACAAAAGTTTTATATTCCTTTATTAACAATAGCTAAGTACACCGAATTTTACAAATGCGGCTTTAAAATTATGAGCAGATGTTTCGTAGTTGTCATTATGAAATTGATTGTTAAAAATATTGTTCAATTGAAATAGTAACTCGAATACGACGAAGTACATACATTCGTACTTAGATTGGAAATTTTAAGGTATCTGGAGTTCCTACTTATTTGTAATATAATTATGTCTAATGTTAATGAGTCAAGGGAAATTATCGGCTGCGATGTGTGAGCGCTCATAGTGTAGGAGCTCTTAACTTGACTTCGGCGCTCTTACTAAGCGCTCATTGTGATCATCATGCATTCCACTTTGATTGGAGTTTGTATATTTGTGTAAAAACCTGTGTCACGTTTAGCTAAGGAATTTTATTATATGAGAAATGACCAGATTTTATCAGAATGCAATATCTAGTTGTAAGTTTCAGTATTATCATAGTCGAATATGTCTAGTTGATAGCTATTTATGTATATTCAAATGAAAGTTTTATATTATCGTACGTGTACACGTATGGCTATAGAATTAGTTAATGGTAAATGTATATTGTGTATATACTTGTGTGGTTAGTTACCGAGAATATGAAGTATCCCCATGCGCTATAGAGACTATGTTATCTATGATGTTAGTAGAAGATAGTTATAAGAAATACATATTCACTACTATGTACTTAATACATATTCTAACATCCAAATTGAATTGTCACACAATGTTTAAGATTGTCCCTCCCATCATAGTTAGCCCGATATTGTAAAAATGTGTTATATATAAATTATTATCAAAATATGTATTAAAATAATTGAAAGAATTTTATCGATTTTCCTTTCATGCCCTCTTAAAGCAAAACCTACCTACGCTTCAGACCCATAGGGGACTATTTGAACGTGAAATTACTATTTGGAATAACTATTTATTCCAAATTAGTATGTTCAAGGCTTTCGAAATGCCTGTTGAACCAAAAACAGCAACAACTTAAGTTTCTTCAAGATTTAAAATCACAATAACTTGCAATACTTATGTAATACTATCTAGTTTTGATATTAAGAAAGAGAAGAAGACGGGTGACATACATAAGCTACTCCATCCTCTCTGTGTCACAAGGGCCAGCACGCCCTGTGAAAGAAGAGTATGAGTCCGTTGCAGATGTCGAAATATTACTACATACTTACATTAATTGGCGTGGAAAAGGGTACTTCATTCTTTGACATTTCCTCCTGCCTAGGTGAGGCGGAAGGGAGTGTCAGACTCTTACTGACTAAAAACCACCCCGGTCCTACTCCTGCACTTCGAGCCGGAGCCCCGGTAACCCGTTAGGTTCTATTCTTTGACACCAGTCTTGTTATTTACGTACTATATTGGCAAACAGAGGATGTTCCAATCAAATAGTTCAAGTAACGTAACGAGCAAATAGTGCGGACGGCTAGTCGCAGTGTGACCGATCTTTGTTTACATTCACAATATTTACCGATCCCGTCCGTTTATCTAATCGCCGGCTGCCAACCGCGATAGCTTGCGACCCGATTACTGAAATACCTGTGCCTGTAGTCTTTCTATTCACCTGTTCTATTTATTTCTCTATTTCTAGTTTAATGTAGTATTTAAAAAGTTATGTTAGTTATTGTACACCAAAACTAATTAAAACTCTAAAACGGTAATATTCACCATCATTAGCCATATCGCAGAATAAGTTACCAAAAATTTAAACAATGCTCCTGCTCAGAGGAGATGCTCCTGGCATTTCACTCTAAGAGTAGAGTTGGTGATTGCAGTTCTACAATTCTATCTATCTGACTATCTTAACGGATTTTTTTACACTCTTACTTTAAATGTTCAATTGTTTAACATTATTCCTCAGATGATGAAAGGTCTGTACAAGGATAAAATACTTATTTACGGTAACTCATAACGTTGTCTTTAAATTTGCGTTTTTTCATTTGCATATGATAGTTTACAATTCTCTACTCAAAATGTGGTATAATTGATAATATTTTTTTGTTTTTTTTTTGGTTATCTTTTTTTTGAGTATGTACTTATATGGCAATATATCCAAGAGTCGTGAGATCTTAACATAACGACCAGATTAAACATAAGTATTTCTAAACATGTCTTACACAATGACGTTGAAATTTTAAGCAGCCAATCGGGCACTGCGGTGTTATAAAGACTTGATTATGGATGTGTGAATATCTCCGACTTACAGAACTGAGAATGAATCGAACCTCTATGGCATTGATAGAAAACATTTCAACAAAGAGGTGTAACCGTTTATTAAATAAATAATAACAGAATACAAAGGAGTGAAGTCGTCGGTAGCTCAACAATGGCAAACAAACTGAGAATTATTTTCAATAAATTCTCGAAACGCCTTCGATTCTGTCGCAGTAAAAGGGCCCAATAGACGCGTTTGATTGTTGAAGCGAAGGATAAGCCGATTAGTTTAATACAAACATGAAGAAATACAGGCTTTCGGGTGCCACAACCGAACTGACAGATTGTCAGTTTGTTATTATAAACGGGTCGTGTGGGCCAATTGCAATCTTTGGATTGTTAACGCGTGATTGAAATAGCAGAATCCTTAAACCGACAATGTCAAAGGAAATTGTTTGGGGGCTCGATAATTAGGGATGTAATAGACGTTTAAGAAGTCATGCGCTGCACACCTTTTTGGTTGATTCTTTCAAACTTTTGTAAAATGATATATAATCAGCCCTAGTCTAGATACAGCAAAGGTCGAATGTGGTTTGAAATTACCATTTGATTTTGATAACAAAATAAGTAAACTTATATCAATACTTTACAAGGGTGGCTCCTGCACACCAACAGTAACTTATCTTTATCCCATTCATTGACACTTTGGTAAGCACGATATGACCTAATAAGTGCTCCATATTTATGATTTAGCGTTTTATAGCCGCTTGGACAAAACATCTAAACTTGCAATCTTCCAACACCATCATATTGGATTATATCCCATTGAGATAAAACTCAATTTCCCTTGACAATAAACCATAGTGATAGTGCAAGGTTTGTTCCCAATGACGGCGGGATGTATTGATTTTGTTATTAAAGCTCGCGGGACTTTTGTCCTTGCGTGTGTTTGTTAAGGTACATTTTGGATTGTTAGGGGTATATTTGAAACAGTAATATGAAATACAATATTGTCGGTGTAAGCGTAATATCGTTATGATGGACGAGCGGTGGGTCGGTCAGCGCGCAGTCGACTTGAAATAGATAACGTGGTCACATCAACTATGCACCTGGGTTGTAAGAGAGGAGCATGGCTTTGTAGAAGCATATTGAAACACTATGTAAAGGGTATCTAAATAAGACAAACATCAACTCGTAAATAATTATAGCGTGTTTATTATTTGCATTCAACGGAAAATTATACACAGGAAAATGTTTAATGTGTGTAAGTTCACAAATACATATGTAGTAAAGTTATAGTTAGATAATAAAAAAAATGTCATTCATAATGTAAATTATACATACCTAATACGATTAGAACAGTATTAAATTAAGTAAACGAGAGAATTAAATTAATACACACTTTAAAAGTATGTCCACCCTTTAGTTATGTTAATGAAATCAAAATGAATAGTCACCACCAAATCCAAACGCACCCTTGTCACGTGTTCGCAAGTTATTCCAACAAAATATACTTCCTAATCTGATCTGATAGTAAATCACAGTCATCAAATATGTTAGTAGGATCTGAAGAACATCGTTAGAGCTTAGCTGACACGCGCTTGAGCCATTTTGCGGCTAACCCGGAGCCGCGCACCCTCGCCGGCTCGATTTACTGCCATTCTCTAATAAACACGTTATGCTGTATACCTAACGAATATTAATAACTGACTTCCTGGAGCGCCCGATGATTTCCATTTTTGTTATTGCCTGTCGTCACGTCGTTAGCGCTTTTATACGGATTAGCAATATCAACGTTTAAACCTCAAAGAAAATACCGAGAAAAGCTATTAATATAAATGACTACCCTATAACTCATTACAACTGCGCTTCCCATTGGAAAAACGATTATGAGTTTTTACAGTAATTTTCTTATGTCTGTTTTACGAACCAAGTTACGTTTTGTAGCGTAATAATTCTCCTAGTATCCACCACTCGCAAAAATGTTTTAGTTTTCGTATATGTATCGCAACAGCAATTTTTCACGTGCCAGCTACAACGCACAGACATAAAGGTTTACGACAGGCCGTCATATTTATGGCGCTGGTATTGTGATATATTTTTTGTTGTGCGCATTAGGTTTTATCTGACTTTCCGCTAAATCAAGTAGCTACTGGCCGGTGTCAGGAAATACCCTCGCATATATCATCCCCGGCGGATGCGAGCGTTTTGGGGTTACGTCTCGATTCCGCAGGGCGAGTTCCTAATCATTTGTCTTATAGATTGCAATATCGGCCAATTTTATTATTTAGTAATTTATTTATTTATAGAGCCACTGACTCTTTTCCTGTTTCTCTTTATACAACATTAATAAACAGTCAATGTCAATTTTGGAAATTAGTGATCCCGCCCTCATATTTAAAAACAAAGGCTTTAAGGCTTTAAGATTTTTAAATTCATTCATAAAGAACGTATTATTTATGTTTATTTATCCCTCCCATTGTGTTCTACAACTGACAAAACACTAATGCTAAAGTTAGCGATACGTCCCTGACAGTATCCCGCTGTGAAGACGGTTATCCTCATTCGTTCACAAAGGCACCACAGACTAAAAAAGTTCCGTAGTAACAGTTTTGATAGCTGCGGATATTTGTAGCGATTTGCGATAGTATGGAGTTGACTGCGACGGCCCGATACGGCGTTCGCCCTCGACAAACTAGATGCTTCGATTAAGACGTATCGCGCCCTTTTTTCTGTAAAAAAGGGAAAATGAATAGTGCGGGGCGGAAATATTACGTAGTAACGGCATTTCCGCACAATAAATCGGCGTCCAATCAAAGGAAAGTCTGCTTCGCGTCCGCCGTATATCTTTGTTAATGCTACACTTTATTTTATTGGGCTTTTTATCGGCTGTATTGTTGTTATACATTTAGCTTAATTGATAACTATCCAACTGTGTATGTTTTTTACTTTGGCCAGTCTCAAGATGATTTGACGAATGGCTTTATTTATCTTCTGTAGTTGGATTGAAAGGTTTACTGTTCTTGGATTATGGTTTTAAATCCTCTTACTTGTCGATGCAGCTGTTCAGAGGGAACAGGTACAAGTAATAAAAATAATTTGTATTAAATATGTATTTTAAACGATGCAAAGTTAAAGTGAGTGTATCGTGTAAATAGTGGTGGCCTGTTACCTGTCGTCGTTATCTGCTGGGGGAGGCTAAATCAGAAAATCGATAAACGTAGCGAACACTGCGTTTATTACACGTCACCGTCGCGCGCCGCGCCGCGTCCGTCCAATTTAAAAGTTTCCACTTTTGTCTTCACCGACAGCGGACTAAACCTTTCTATTGGTTTTCTTGAAATGAATTTACTACAATGTTCGAAAGAATAATACAATTTTGCTAAATTCTTTGTTCTCTAAAGGATATTTTATATGAAATTGGATCGGATGCATCCAATTTGTTTAATTTCAGTTTCTATGGGTTATAATAAATTGTACTCACTATGTATGAGTCAAACCACACTGTTACATAAAATGGCTAATATTTCTTAGTTAGCACAATACACTTAGGAGGTCGCACGCGTCAGGAAGTGCGGAATAGAGTCGTCAATATGGACGTGTCCGGACGACCACAATACACACCCCGCTGTTTGTTGTGAATGTGCTGTCAGACATCACCAATTAATTACTAAGAGATTTGTTACTATTAACAGTACCAACCACAGCTTTCAGTAATATATTACTCCTACAATGTCATCCGAAGAGTAGGACACACGCGTCGATGCAAAAACTAGCAGCTGACATAAGTACACAACTCAATTTAGCTAAACGACATCAACAAAATATCCAAACGTTGCTCTTACCAATTACAAATAAAGAAAAAGTTTACACAAGGCATTTAAATGTTTTCAAGCAGACAATGAAATTAATCATTAACAAATCTGATCTAAGAATAATATTACAAAGTTCCTGTTGAAAAAGCAATAAGTTCAAATGCATTTGTATCAATATTAAAACGCTGGGAACGTTTGAATTATCCTCTAAAGAGTATTTAACAAGTTTGGTATAATGCTCGGGTATATTTGGTTCATCCTTCCTTTGACCACCGCGTACGATGAGTCAGCAGCTTGCTAATGGTCACTCGGTCGGTTGGCTGATGATTAATTATCCTTATCAGAGCCACCCGAGCTTGGTTTGATGGCTCAATGATGAGAGCTGGTTAGGAAATGTAAGGAGCTTTATTTTGTTCATAGAGGAGGTCGCATCTGAACACGTATAGAGAGAATGATAAAATCCACCTAAGATATTTGTATATAAGTCACCCTTTTTATATACAAGGCGTCCTACTTCAAAATGTGTAAAATTATGTCACATTGTCACAAAAATGCACCTCTTTCTTTTTATTTAAAGTTATTCCATATTTAAAAAGGTTGGGTTCTTAAATCTCCTAGTTCTTGTACAATGTAGACGCACTCATGACTAATCTGAATGACTAATCTGAATGACTCACCAAAATATTTCAATTTCTAGAAGAATATACATCATATTTTACACAACATATGAACATAGTATTGTAACTATTCCTAGGTACTTCCATGAAACCTGATAAAAATAGTAATTGCGTATCACTGCGCCTATCACGACGCCAGTGGAAATGTAGACCTTATCTATGTTCTATATAATAGAAATATACCTAGGTATAAATTAAGGCTATCTAGAATACCTGTAAATGGCACGTTGCATTTTTCCTATAGTCTAGTCATATCTCTGTCAGCTAATCTTATCTGATTTGCAGCCTGTAATTGCACTGCGTCAGTTTGTTAAGGGCAAGTTAAATGTGTCAAATGGGATTTAAGTAAAATGTAGTAAGATTGATGGTTGAAACGTTTTAAATTAAAAAATCTGTTTATAACTTATCTAGCGCAATATACAATTGTAGCAACTGAATACAGTTTGAATACAAACAAAGTTCAGACGTGCATTACACTAATGACGGTTATCAAATAAAATAAGTAGTACCTCATTTGTAGCATTAATAATGTCTAATGTGTTACGTCTGCCAGGACCCATGTTAAGAAACAAATAAAGTGAAGAAACTTTCAAATTGACCATCTGTAAGGGGAGAGTCAGATTGCCGCGGGGGGTCGTATTCAGTTCTCTGATAAAGGCTACGTTGGACTCGGTAACGATAAAAAAACTTTCTTTGTCCATTCGCGAGCTAATTTATATTTCCGAACACTTTTTAAGATTTCTTCACAGTTTTTTAACTGTCACAGGATAAGCGAAACGTCACACTTGGACATCTTTGATGAACACAACGAATTCGTCTTTTATTCCATTGAATAATCTAAATTACGCTAATCCCTTATCCTTTTACGCGTGTTTCTTTGAAATTCGGAAGCCGTTTTGGAGGGCCTTTTGAGAGGACGGCATCGCGTTCGTAATTCTAATAATTGGTTCCTTTATTCGTGGCAACCGGAAAGGAGACTCACGTCAATGCATCGCGCCTTTAAAAGGATTTGTAATGCCGAAAATGAAGTGAGAATATTTATGTGCTACTATAATGGGCGCGTATTCTGTACTACAGACAGAGTGTCGCCGTCGGGGACGCAAAAAAAATGAAGAGACAGCATTCATACGCATTCGAGATCGCTGGAGGTCTCAAGTTTTAACATACTACATTAATGAAGTGAATCTTTGTGTTCTGTGAACTAGAATTTAAATTATACCTACTGTTCTATATCAGGATGTTATAGATATAATAGTTTATACTGTTGTTCAAGGAGTTGTCGATAAGAAATACTGATTTTATCTTTAATATGAACCACTCATTTTTACAATATATAAAGATAAAATAAACAATAATGATAACAATAATTTAATATCAATCTGTTTGTATTGTTTGATAACATTTATCGCAATTATTGGTAATTGGTTATTATAGGTTCTGTGATTATTAGTATATAGTGCTACCTATTGTATTATAGTGTAGGTACCTACTAATACTTGCATACTTTTGTATTGTTCGCAACAGTTTAGGACAAGCTTCAAATATTCATGCGTACTACCCAGTGTCAATGCACAATTGAAATTAAATGGCCATATTACACGTAGGGTGTACAACAACAATGAAATAAATATTCGTACATAATCTCAAATGACATTTTATTCGGTTAAATAGAGTCCGTGATCGCAGCCATGTTTCCATACAGCTTATTCTCTGGAGGTGTTCATTCATACAATTTGTTATTTCGAGTAAATCGCACGCAAAAATGCGGTGTTGTCACGGGGTCTGTTTGGGTTTGAATTTAGTTTTATGCAACGGCGCGGAACCATGAAATTGATTTCAACTTGCATTGAGAAGGCGGAAGCCTCCACCTATCTGATCACCTTCATTCATCGATGGTGTTCATTCATAAAAATTTACAACTCCAAGTTACTACGAGCAGCGGATTCGCAGGTAGACAATATTTATGAATGAACTTTAAAATCCTTTCGCTTAGAGTTTTTTTTGCTAAAGAAAGCTAACTTTTATAACTTTTTACAACTAAAGTGATTAGGTATGTAATAACTTGTTTTATGATCATTCGTTTACTTCAAAATCCTTAAACAACAGGTACCTATGCTAGCACATGAACCTACTCTAATCAATCGAATTTCTTCAATCAACTTTCGACTTTGTCACAAAACGATATAACACAAATTTGCAAACTCATATTGGCATAGATTGACCTGCTAGTGTGTAACAATAGCAAAGTTAATTTCAGAATAAAACGACCATAGCGCTGAGGCATCCATATACAGCTCCATTGAAGCTTCCCTAATGACTATAATAAAACTTGGACCATTTGTTTTAAGAACACACAAGTATTCTCAACAACGGACACTCGTGGAGAAGTGAGTAATACCTCAAACTCGGTTTATTCAATCAGAGAGACCGACACTCAAGTAATAGCAGTATTCAATGGATCAATGGACAGTGGGCATCCATTTGACGAGTGTTTTATGACGAAGCTGCAAAAACTGTAAGTCAGGTACAGATCCGGATGCGAACGAAGCTAGTCTGGAGTTCCCACGCGTGGACAGTTACTTAGTACAATAGTTTATGAAGTGACAAGACCAACACTTGTTTGTTTCCTTTTTTTTATGATTATTTCGAAGGTCTTGTTAAGAAGAACAAAGCGCCATGTGTTTGGGATCGAGGAGAACTAACCAATTGTAGTTTGGGCAACAGATGTGGGTTTACGTGTTTTTGTTTAACTCTAGGATTGCTCACTAAGTACTTTGTAATTGTTTGTCAGTGACACAACCGCCTTCAGGGAAAAGTGATTTTAACATTTCTTTTGAATATTTGTAATGAATGAAATATTCTTGTTTGTCTGTTTTTAGTTTACAATCTAAAGTGCCACATCTGTTTTGGATTGTTATCTATTATGTTTATAAAAACTTCTTAATGTATTAGGTATAGTAAAATAAAACCTACACATACAATGCATACAGAGATCCAAGTGACGCGTTGATAAGCATGTTAAGAATCGACTATTCCTTGTAGTGCAATTAGTATGAATACTTAGAAATAGTATGAATTCTTACAAAATATACATATAAATGTAAACCTAATTACTATGTTGAAATACATGAAACCGTTTTATTCCAGGCACTATTTGAAACTGTATTTTGATTTGAAATTGAATATTAAAAATTTTTTTTTATTTAATATATTGTACATTAATATTACTACATTAATATTTATAATTGAATTATCTAGAATGGATGCTTAAACTACCAAAATTAGGAGAACCTATTAATATAGGTATATACTTTATTAATAATCTAATGATTATAAATAAAAAGTAATTGAATAGTTTATTACAATGTTTGTGTGTATGTGTATATATATAAAAACGACTTCCTTTTTCCCTTGGTCATGGCATTGGCATCACACATAAATGGCTTGACCGATTTCACTTATTATTTTTTGTTGTATTTGTTATTAGTTATTAGGAGAAGGTTCTTATGTAAGAAAAAAAGAGATATTTCTTGATTACAGGGCGGTACGAAGTTCGCCGGGTCAGCTAGTGTAATTATAATAATGTAATTATTATTATATTGCTGCAACTACAATGAAAATAGTATGATCAAATTATATTGAAACTTCATAACATCATAACATCCCCCTTTTATCCCCGAAGGGGTAGGCAGAAGTGCACATTACGCCACTGCACAATGTAACACCCACTTTTCCGTATTTATGTTATGAGTCTCATGTAATAGGGGGTGAGCCTATTGCCATATACCGGGCACAATTCCAGACTCCGTGCTACTACCTACTGAGATTTTTTTTAAAACCCAGTAATACTTTCCGACCCGGGAATCGAACCCGAGACCCCTTGTGCACTTGCGACCACTCGGCCAACGAGGCAGTCACTTCTTTTTGATTATATTCTTATTGAAACTTCATTTTTATTATAATATCACTTCGATAGTGCAAGGTGTATAAAAATATTTTTTATCGAAAAGACATTTCTCTTACTTCTAATTTAAATTATGTCTTCTATTATCATTTCAGCAATCACTTTAGGACGCGTATCAACCCTACCAAAACAAGTTCTTACCTAACCTAACCTGAGACTTATCTCATATAAAGACTGCAGAAGCAGAAAATTATACTAGTTACCACTATAACTAGTCTTCATAAACATTGACGCTGAAACTTCAATTTTTTTTATCATAATCGCTTTTATTTGCGTAAATGGCAATTATAGAAATTTGTCCATACGTTTATAGAAATTAGTTTCGTAGAACATCCGTCCGGAAGTGTCCGGCGGGCCTGCGGTGGTCTGTTTACACTGATCCTCGTTACAAAGCTGATCACTGAATGAGTTGCTCGACCACCCATAGAGCTGTGGTCGAGTAGCCAGTTGCAGTACAGTGCGGTTGCACGAAAGTACCTACTGATTGCGTTTTCATTGAAGATAACTATGCATAAGATTTCCAAAATTAGTTTTTTAGGAGAGAAATATAATATATGATCCGCGTTGTAAAACCGTGAGCTAAATTAGAATTGGCATTGGAGAACTAACTAAGTAGGTATTGTAAACAATTTGATGGGTCGAAGCTACTAACAATATGTTTTTATGATAATTGTTATGTGCGGATACCAAATTAAACAAGTCAATTTGTCAGCACGTATGAATGTTGGTATAAAGAAAAATTTCCCAGACAAGCTTGTTATATTTATGAAATATTTTGGCACAAAATATTTAGTTTGTAAAACATTATTTGCTTATAATCGACCGTTCAATAGCAGGAACTGTTTCTGTAAGTTACGTATTCACATTCAATGACAGGAGATCGGTGCCAAGTGCCAAACATTTCTTCGACCTTATTTTACAACATTGTTCCAGATTTTTGACGGTCAAATTATATTTAATGCGTCCATCTGATGTGTGGGCTCACTGATAAACGTTACGATTACACAGTTTGCAAAGTTAGCTAGCGATAGGCAATGTGTATAAATATTTGTTTTCGTAGAAAATATTCATTATTTATTATGAGTATCATATTTGTTGTAAGTATACGTCATAATCGAGTCTTATTTCTTTACAAGTTCATTTCATATTATATGTAGTGTGATTTTAAATAGAATTAACCTTCAACTAAAACTGTGAGAATGATGAAATAAATCGCGATCGTTACACATAACGTTCAGATCAAACTAGTTAATTCTTAACTATACTATATTAGTACACCTTTGATGCTATTTATATTTATTAAATATTTACACAAACGTGGACCCTTCTAGAAAACACAAATGTACGCGTTTAGTATTCATAAACTTACTCACAACCGTACCTGCGTAAAGTCGTGTCCATTGATCACGGCACCTTTAATTCCTGCCCACATTTGTGTATTGTGGACAGGCGTTATTCTGTAAACTCCTCATTATGGAACATACTTTGTATAAAAATATGTGCTCCACTATAAAGGTAAACATTGATTTTTTCTATCACCTGAGAGAATACATGTTTGGGCCGCCACTGACAGACGGACAAAGGGACAATGAGGGATGATCTTGAATGGCGACCGCACACTCTGCGTACGCGCATCCTTCGACTACTTACTTTATAAATTATAGCAATGACTCGGTTTTATGGAAACTTCAAAAACCTCTTGGGACTTAGTTCAAATAGAATGGGTGACTACATTAATTTTCCATGTTTTTTGATAGAAAAAATCGTGTCACTACAAACTTTAGTAGCCAACTCAGCTAAATATCTAATGTAGCTGTAGTTTCCGTGACCTAAATAGTTTCGTTGTTATTGATAAATTACTTTTTTTCGTTAGGTATTATAGAACATTGTTTTCTGTAAAATTTCTTATTAACATGTTTAATTTATTGGTCGCTACTTACATGTATTTTTTTAAGCCACAATAACACCGTATTATCAATTTCTTTGAATTCAAACGCTGCTGATGTGAAAATACTGCTGCAAACTAGTTATATATCTTGTCTTTTTGAAATCAGTGTTATCTTAACACGTGCATATTTTGCGTAAGAGTATGTAATCATTCAATTTAGGTATCAGTAAAGAAGATATTTAACATAGAAAATACAACAGGACTGTACATCACTCACCGAAAAAAATAAATAAAAAAAGTTACGTTACTGTCTCTGACAATATCATAGGTTCTCCCATTAATTCTCTGACCCTCGCGGCATGGTCACAGTCGCAGAGATGATCACACCCACTCCTTCACGATGACTTCTCCGCCTTCCGAAGGCTAGCTTTGATAGAAGTCCATACTTTTGTTCCCTTTGTCAATAGCACGCAATTTATGTCGTCCTTTTGATAGCTTGCGGTTTTATCTTGATGGAAAAAAAAAACTTGAAAAAAAAATATGGCACACGTGCGTTGAGTATAAAATTAATGTTGACTATTTGTAGTTTAATATTCCGTTTGTACTTACTTATTACAATCATTGAATTGAGAGGAAGAGAAGAGGAGGAGAGGAATAGTATCATTAGCATTAACGATAAGGTTTCTTTTATTTGTATTGTAACAAAATGGTCGCGAAATGCTGCTCATGAATATAAGCCTCTAGCATGGCTTGAAACTAGCAGAGTTCCTTGTCAAATTATTACGTGAGTAAGCCGAAAAGATAATAATTTATAAGGTCTTTTACTCACAGAAAACAACTAATCTAGACGGACTAAATACATGAGTCATGCAAAGACAACAATATGAGTATTCTTTGAACTCTCATGAAGTAAGTAGTAATGTTTACAAACTTACAAAAGATTAACCAATGAATGTAAATCACATCAGTTCGAAAGTTCGTATTGAATAGAAGATCACTATGATAGGACAATAAAAAAACTCACTTAATTTCGAGATTGCTTTTACTAACATCCTAATTTTATGCGCTATAACAAAAGTACTATACTAAAAGCATTCGAGGATTTTCCTTCGTTACGATGCTTCCGAATTCCCTAGATTTATGTGCCGCCATTGTGCCAGAGCGAGACAGCAACCTCTATATAGGCACTTACTCTCTAACAAGAACAAAAGATTGTCGTCTCTATTAGCTACCTAACGGATCGCGTAGCGACGCCCAGTATATGTAAAGTCGTGCAGAATGACAACAGCAGTATTTTTATTAATTTAAGAAAACTATTTAAGAGACCACTTTCTGAAATTTTCACGTAGTTGGACTACAATTGACATTAGCTGTTCTATTTTCATTATTTGATTAATGTTAAATGATGAAACAAAACTAAGTATATATAAGCACAACTGAATATTACGTGTATATCTATAAACTCCTGAAAGTCATGTATAAATACCGATTGACATAGAAACTAACAATCTGCAGTAACTAACTCCATCTCGAATACTGAATGATGACATGAAACCTAAAAAAAATGTTCAGATTGTATGTAATCATTCAGCATTTTCATCCTATCTAACAGAAACCATTGCAGAAATGACAAAAATCTACATTTCTTGCATATACAACATCAGGCGATCTTATGAAGCTCTGAAAATCCGTCTCGAGTAAATTGAAATTGGAGAGAGACGGCAAATAGCAGCTGGATGGGAATTTACCCTTAGCGGGAAAGGGACAGGAGCTATGGGAGTGAGAGCTCAATAACGAGCGAGCCAAGGGTTGGCTGTTTCTCTTACAGTCTGATACTCGGAGCCAAGCAATATGTGGAGATTTATGTACCTCCCCATGTACTGAGCCTGCTTACGAGGAAGTCTCATGACGCAACTTATTTCCATTGTTGCTAACATTATGTTCCCACCTAGTTATTGTTGTTGTTATATTAAAAAAGTATCGTGATACCCTGACTGATATGATTTTCTTTTACTTCTGATATAGTTCTGTAATTTTCTTTTCAGAAGAATAATGAAATGGTTAGTTAGGACATAAAATTGAATCTCAACTAAAATTATTTCTGTACAGCCATGGACCTAAAGCTACACCAGCGCCTCTAGCTATACGAAATCCAATTGAAGCGATCTGCGCACTGGCCATTACGCCAAACAATAACCAATTTTGACATTGACACTGACAGATACAATCAAACTAGCGACTGTACCTACAAATAACAATAAAATAAAACGTACCAGTGACATAGTGATGGGACTAATGTTATTTGAATTTAGAATCGTCAATGCGAGACAGAAGGGCGCCCGTAACTCTAATGATTATAGATGGTGTCCGATATTGCACCGCTATAAATTATGTAATGTTTCTGCCATTGCTCATTGTCGATTGCAACATGATTTGGCCCGATTTCGTTTTTGTTTGATCAGGTTGGAACACTTTTTGTATTAAATACGAGTATGAGTAGCGCATTGAATAATTTTAGAGGATTTATGTGGAGTCCTAATTTTCAATTTGACCTATCTTCTTCTTATATGCCCTTTATTGCCACAATAAATCCTGAATCTATCTGTAGGAATAAATAATTTTCGGTTTATGGCATAAGCCGGTGAACCAGCAGACGGATCACCTGATGGTAAGCAATCGGCGTCGCCCATGGAACACCAGAGGCGTTACAACACCTGGTGCGTTACCGTCCTTTTGAGATTAGGAATTTAAGGATTGTTGGGGTTTTAGGGATTGAGGAAGGAGGGGCCTCCGGTAACCTCATTAACGTGACGAAATACAATGCAGGCGTTGTTTCACGTCGGTTTTCTATGAGGCCGTGTTTCAGTATCGATACTTTGAGAATTTTGTCATTACGAAAGTATAAAACAAAGGTCTACTGATCTTTTCACTTTCTAGTCAATAACCACTCGTAGAACTACAAATTAATGAGACATATTTTAATGTATAATAATTATTATCTCTTTCAAATAGAATCAAATAAAAAATAATATTAAAATTGTTTTACTATTGACGGCTAGAACACGACTAGCGCCTTGGACACAGTATAAACGTGAGACCGTGACAGAGTTTCGAAATGTTTTAAATATAAATAACAGGTGATTCCGACGTTTGGAACGAATCTCCCAAAATATTAGCGTACCTGGCTATTTTCGGACACTGAGCTGTATTTAGAAAATGTAATCTTGATACAAATCCGTTCTCTGTGAATTTTAATAAAAATTAATGATTTTCAGATAGGTACGACATTTTTTATACAATTGGTCGGACATTTCTATTTCTGGACATTGACAGTTGAAACAAAAAATATTCAAATGAAACCAGTCATTAAAATAGCTTAAGCTTGAATGCTTACTTCTTAGTAAGAATAATATAATTGATTTTCAATTCAAATTAAATATATAAGTACTATAATAACATATTAAGTACGATGTTTTAAAAATCTACCAACCAAAACATTAAAGAATAAATACCTACCAATTTATTACAATTAAATTATAAATATGCTGCCAGTCATACAGTTAATAAATATATTAAACTATAATAAATGACCGTGACTCCCTTCCCTCCGATAGGGTCCTCCCACTTAATCTCAAAGTATCACTAACAAATTTAATATTTACTCGTGTGACTTATCCTTATAAATCGGCAACAATATTAAAACCGCTAGTACATTTGATTGTCGTGTTGTTGCCACCCCTTACTTTTTGTGTTTGGTATAAGTCATAGACGCAGGACTATTTAACTTATTGTCTGAGATGATATAGGTATGTAAGTCAATATCAAAAAAGATGACTAATTTTATTACAATTGAAAACCTCAATCACCATTCGCATAGGAAGTTCAAAATATACTTAGATCTTAAGTTTAGCACCATGTAAAACTACATTAACATTTTAATCTAGCCGATATGAATTTTGTAAATTAATATCGGTAAAAAACTAAGCAGATCAATGTTTAATTTTCTTTCTTATATTAGAAGCAACAGGGCAAAATTTATATTATTTTTATTTTATTTTAATAACGAAATAAGTTTTTATTGTTCAATGTAATGAGTAAAAACTTATTATTACTTACAAATATGAGTCTGTAGCATGGCTTGAAACTAGTTGAGTTCCTCGTCAAACAGTTACGTGAGTAAGCCGAGAACATAATAATGAAAAAAAAAACTATGTTGCAACATTCGGTGCGTAGTCAACAGCGCTACACATAAACTACAGTTAAAAATCGCTTGGACTTATAACTTGCGTAGTATCGTGAGTGGGCTTTAGCACCCTCGTTGTATGCGAGCCCATGCGCGGATTTACAACTAATCCTAGCTATGTCTATCGCTCTCCGATGCTTTACTCAACTATGTGTTAACTTTATTAAAACCTAGCCCTTTATTTACGGACCATAGCGTTTATTGACAATCTTTGTTTGAATATTTCAAGCCTTCCAGTATTTGAAACATGTTTAAAAGTCGGTCTTTTTATTATAATCTTATATTAGTAAGGTTTATTTGATTTATTTTCTTCACGCTTCACTCGTAATTTGTTCAGAATATGATTATCTAGGACTTTACCTGCAACACTGGATTAGTTCAACCTAACCACGGCTGTTATAATTTTTCTGATCTCTGGTTGGTATTACATTTTCGGTTGAACTTTGGTTTATTTTTGGTAAAATCGATAAAGGAGTATTTAGATACAATATTTTTTTCAATGTGTTCTAAACCGCAACACTACCTAAAACGAAATAGGTAACAAACTCATGTTTAAACTAATCTTAACATAAATCTAGACATAAATTAACAATACACTAAGCAAAGACAGGTATAGACAGGTTGTTAACAATTATCACAGGCTTGCACCTCTCATTTAACAACAAACTTTATTATCCACAAAACAAGGCTTAGTTTCCATCAAAACGAAGGTGGTGTGATGAAGACAAGGCGAAGATTTTAATCAAGTCGGTGGGTAATCAAAGTGACATTATGAGGTGTTGTGATGTCGCCCCCGATGTTAATGACATGGTCTGAACACAATCGTTAATCGTTCATGTAGTGATAGAGAACATACATATTGGTACGCTACAATTTATATTTATATACAGTTTATTTACTCTATTAATATTGAGGTCAAAGGTTATGTGAATAGTTCGAAACCTATAGTAATTACAACGTAAGAGAATGAAGGTAATTTATAAGATTTTTTTGGTTGTTTCGTATTTTTAGTACCTAATAATGTTGAAGATATGCATGTTTTCTGTGCTTATTTCGTGTATATAGAAAAATATACTGAAAAGACAATGTTCTAACTCTTCCAGTTCAGAAACTGAATAGTCTTACAAATTCTATAACTAGTAATAGTAACTTGTGACAGTTATAGAATTTAGATTAAGGGCCGATGTTTCAATCAGCAGATAATTCTAGACCGTAGAATAAAATTGACATATTTTAATTAGTATGGAATGCAGTTGTCAAATATTCAATTATATATTCGATATAAAATTAAGAAACAAAAGAATGGAGTAAGCGTTCTCTTTTTTATTTCTTATCTTCAGGATTTTATATATAATCTAGAAAGAATCAATCTATAAATAAATTTCCACACGAAATAGTGAGAGAGCAATTAGTATCTAGTGACTGACAATAATGTAAACATGTAAGTGGATGTAAAAATATATCTGCAATTGTTTTGAAACCTACCCCATACATACACCCACAAGCACACACCAACATACTATACATTTTAAATATAAATATTCTATGTATATACAATATACTATACATTTTAAGAATACCCACTTACATTTTGCACTTACCCACTAATATATTATATACCTTAAGAACTTACCTACATATATTCCGAACAAATAAATAAATGTAAAAAAATGTTAACCAAAATGTAATTTATAGTAAGCTGGTGACACCCCTAAAATTTGCAACGCCTGAAAAAGGCCGTTAAGCTGTGCCTGTTATTTCATAAGACCTGTATGTATTACCTTAACATGCAAATAAAGAGTTTTGAGTTTGAGTTTGAGTTTGAAGTGTTGAAGTATCGCATGCATTATGTAAATGCTAAGATTCCTTTTTTTTATACACCATCCTTTTCATGTAGTGACGCAATATAAAATAAATTTATTTTTACATTCAAATCTTGTTGTTCTCGCTTTTTATTCGTTTCTTACAGTGTTGTTGGTCGTTTATGGTTGCGTGTGTAAATTGAATGAAGCATTACATTGTTTGAAGTTTTTTTATTTTCGAAATCCTGACCGCAGTGGTCAGGATTTCGAAAATAAAAACCTTCAAAATACTTTAATCTAATCCGTCAATCTGAGTGAATCTGAGGAAAAATACTTTTGGGGCGCAAGAAGAAAGATTTGTACAATTTTATTACTTTGAATTCTGTATGAATTTGAAAAGTTTTTTGTGATTGATGAAAGTACCTTTCAGTTAAGTAAATTTCTTATTAATAACTTACTGAGCACAAACAATTATGCAAATGACTGCATTCGCCCGTGTAACAGATACTTTCACAACAGAAAACAACTGTAATTCACCAACAGATGTGTTAGAAACAATCTGATTATAAAATCAAACACTAGTCTGTGGGCAGGGCTGTCAACAATGACTGTCTAATTAAGCGAATAAAGGGTGACACCACAAAGCTGGTGTGATGGATCCATTTAATATAACGCTGCGATCCTCCCAGCTTACCGCGCCTCGTTGTCACTTCATTTAAATATTATTAAAGGAAATTGTTCAACTATACGATTCAGATACTCCTGATTATACAGGAGTTGTTTCGCTACTGAAGTGGTTTCAGTAAATATAGTTAGTTGAAAAATAGCTACAGGTAAGTAAGTACCTATGCATTTTTCTCTAACTACTACTTGGAGTCAGGGCTTTTATGATGGTATAACAACTGAATTTTAGTCATATGTTTTCCTTCCTAAATATCTTCATGTAATTTTGTAATCTTTAGGTTTATATAAACAAATTAACTATATTCTAAATCTTTAATGAATCTTTAACCTTAATCTACTTACAACGCTACAAATATAATCAACTTAAACTATAAAATTAGCTTGGATATCATAAGCCAATATTGTAGTATACCGAAATCAGATGTCCGATCAAAATAGCTGAGGCGCATTAAGTAAGATGTAACGGCAGGGGTCGGAGGGCGCGCGAGGGTTCCGCAGGATATTGCCTAATCATTCCCGCCTTCACACCCTACTAACTGCCAGTTGTTTTAGCATTCATCGCTCTACATCACCCTGCCACATGGAGATTGATTCCCCATTGTTACAGCACAAATGTTTTACTAAAAGGAGACTTAAATTATCCCTTCACTTTTTAATATCGGTTAGCCCTATCTACCTCGGCTGTATTTCTAAACCTTCTTACTGAATAATGCATTCTAAACCCAATTACGCTGTCACGGTTAATTCACGATTTACATATTTGTTTCTCCATGAAAATGCAAAGCAAACAAAAATCCTCTTCAATATTATTTACGTAATTGGATTGCCAAGTTAATAATGCGTAAAACAATCCGAAAATCAGAAAAGTTGTGGCAGTGTGCTGTAAACCCCGGGCCGCGTTCACGGGCTATTAATTCTGACAAAGTACCGTAGAGACGTCGAAAGGGTTACTCTGATAACGGTCCACAAAAATATTGTGACTTTTTGTTGTAATGTATGAAAATAATGTAATGGTATTCACGACTCGTACACGTTACGGACAACAGCTGTTGTTAAAGGAGATACACATTAAGCTAATCCTAAACTCCAACATCGTAGTTAACACGCATCACAATTAATAGTGTGTGCGTATCTCTGATTGATAGTAATGTTCAGTAAACATCAGCGTATTGTGCTGTAACATTACCAAGCCAAATGAGATCGGAAGGAACGGCTCGCATCGAATAGCAGCCCAACATAAATCATTCGTTCAATGAGATTACAACTATTGAACAACAAGCTATTGAGCAGCCGTCTCATTGTGTGACGTAATTTTATCAAAAATATCGGACATGACAATGGAATGGCCGACAAAAGTCGGAAGAGCGGATGCGATTCGCGTCGTCTTGTCGGTCTTGTCCGACAAACGCGACGCGCTGATTTTTTACGCAATCGTCACAAAGAATGGTCGTTTGTCGAAGGGGATGTTTCCACCCACAAGTCAGCGGTACACGCTCATCGCTCATTACAAACAATCGGAAATGACTTCACGTAGTTCGGAACTTTTGAGGCACTTGTAGTGTCGCTTGTAAAAACTGCTCATTGATTCTATTGTCAATAATGTGTGGCGTGTACACACAGGTGTGTGACTCATTTTAACAGTTTGACCTATTGTCGATTAGTTATATGGTCGTATATTGTGAGATTTGGACAAAATTAAATGATGCTGCAAAAGTTCGAATCAATCTAAGAAATCGTCCCTTTGTTTCAAATGCCCAATAAAGCAACCCTTTCTACACGTTCCTAAAATTGTAAACTATAAAATGGGGACAAAATTTATAGCGGTACAATTAATCTCGTAGTGTCGACCATTAAGAAAGTGCCACATAGTTGACTCGAGCCGTGTAACTGGCCATTATAGGACTTTTACTGTTATCGCAAATCGTAACGCCCGCCGCGAACCATGTAATTAGTCGACAATTCCAGACTATCTCATTACCACGGCTGTTATTGTTACAACCCTAATAATGTTTACGGCAATCATTGCTGAGTTTCTTACTTTGATTTTTAATGTATCATATATAACAGTGGCAATGTATCGGGTTTGGGTCGATAGTGTCAATTACAATGTTTCCAACCCCCGGCTTGCGTGTTAGGGCAGCAGACAAAAGCATCAGTTTGGTCATCGCAACAATACGATGGGCATGTCGAGATACAATTGATTTTCTGCTCGCTATTTAAGTCAATGTTATGAGTGAGGGGAACTCGTTTCCGTTTTGTCCTGTTACACTTTGACAGTTCCCATAAAAAATACTATTACTAGAAAGTACTACTTGAATTTGGAAACCAACGAGCGACACATTTTTGAGGGGGGAATTTCATCGAATGGCTTTTCTTACCCAGGTGAGGCGTAGCAACATAGCGGTACAATTTAGCACAGAGCAATTAGAATTCGTAAACTTTATATTAGTCCTTGAATGTTAGTTTGTAATTACCGAGGAATAAATAACTGTCTATCTATTTCACATAGACATACGTTTCTCTTCCTTTCTTCATGTAACATACGGTAAGTCAAGATTTTCAACAATTAATACTTTACTTAATAGCCTAATTACATCACAATTTTTTACACCTCTTACTAAAGAATATCTTTTACACTCAATTTGTGCAAGTAATAGGAAAAAATATCCATTAGAAAAGTCATTGACCAGGATACAATAACTTTGTCGGTGTTGTACAAGAGCTACGCCCTTTCTGACTTGCTCGACAGACAATGTAGATTCTCTACTATTCTCTCCTCGAAAGGAAGGAAGTGAATCATTTTTATTCGATTAGCATTCGAACTCGGCTTCCACAAAGAGATGAGATACAATAGTAATGCTACCGTTGCGTATAAGCTAGTTTAAGAGCGATGACTTATAATCAATCAATAATTGTGTTTAATGGAAGATGTACCTAATTCTTGTGCTTGTGATTCAGGTGTTGTTAGTTTTTAATAAGGAGAATTTTGTACTGCACCTCTATTTAAAAAATTAAGCAAACCAAATTTCTCCACTAATAACCTACAGCTTATCAAAAAAAATTAACCGTAAAACAAAAATACTGATTTGAACACAAATTGTTGAATATTAGTTTAACCTAACCTAGGTTTTGTTTTTTTTCACGACCCTAAGATTATGGGTAAGGTTAGGTTAGGTTAAGATTTTGTTGCACTCGAAGAATTATTAGATTTACTTTTAGTTAAAAGATAATCATTCAGTAAAACAGTTAAGCTTTAAAGATCTAACAGTATAGTATAATTGATTTATTTGGTAAGCAAATTTAGTGTCCAATTGATTTTTTTGAAATTTTGAAAAAAGGAAATTTACAGTTAAAGTATTACATACCACCCTTTTAATAATAAATTCGAATAACAATGCCGAGTTCATTTGTATAGTTGTTTTTTAGTCAATGTTTAAATTTATTCAGCAGGATACTTTTTCGTTATCACTAACATAAAATGTATGTGTTAAAATTACTTTTTAATGGATGCAAAATCTCATTAGTGGAACTCTAAATTTGTACCGAACAAAATATTTTACCGACGGCGTGGAGGTTCGCAAATTCAACCAATACGCAAATAATAAGAACACACCTTAAATACTATTTGTGTTTTACCTTGTTAGTCACATCATCCTTAAACCTCGTTAGTTGCCAAATGCATTAGAAGAAAACTACCTGTTAAAATGCAAGTGATTTGCATTTTACGTCGGAACAATTACTACAAATGTTCTAATTTTACAGTATGAATAATCCCGAGAAACATTTATTCCATTTATTACCCTTGAGAATAAGGTCTAAGGTTATTTAAAAATAAATTTGAATCGTAACAACACAATATAACTTTCGTCAATGTTATTTTCAGATTTCCCAATTTAATTTGAACAGCGATTGTTTATTTATATTTATTCTATCAGAATTAATCTATTCATTTAATCGTTGAATAACTTTTAGTATAACCACAAAATGTGACAACCCAACCGTGTAAAATCACCACAGTATGAACTAAATTCCTCATACCTACTAACTAAAATTATATTACAATATTGAATGAATACATTTTTTTAAAGCAAGACGTTTGTTCATACTCCTAACCCTTTTCAAACTTAAAATAATTATGCGCATAAGAAAACACAGTTGATCTCACGATTACAGTGAAGTAGTAAATATTTTACATACACAATAGATCAATTAACGTATCAAAGGCTCGGTTTACAGTCGGATCGACCGCTTTAAGGCGCTAATTGTTCGTAAGTAACACGCTAACTGTTGCCGTCAAGCCGCCTCAAGTCGACTTGAGGCCTCGCCAACTAATGGACGAGTGAAGCTAATTGGAACTTAATTGAAATAGAACACTGCGGCAAGTGTTAGAGGATTTATGATGCTCTATTTTTGAACTACGCTAACGTTCTTCATAGAGTAAATAGCAAAGAGTATATAGGCGGTGGAACTAACATCCTTTTTCTCGTTTTGCAATCGTTTATACGTTACTTAAATATTGCGTTTTTAATGTGTTATTGGAAAACAAGTAGATATGATTACATAATTCACAAAAACCCCTCTGGATATAAAAATAACAAAATGCCCCTCGTAAAATTAGAATAAGGCGTCATTGAATTTTGAAAGTTAGTCCTCACGTGTGTTATCAAAATGCTTTCAGAAGCTTTTCAACCTACAATGGCTAGGCAATTAAGAATTTTTACGATTGTTCAACACAAAAGTCAAATAGGTATAACAAAAAAGTGTCATCGTTTTTATTGCTATTGTCATAAAATTCGGGGTTTTTATATAACACAATGATAATTTGTCATCCGAGAGTGAGCGAGCACCTGGCGACCACGCGACCCTAACCGTTGCGGTGTAGGCCCGAGGAACGCCTTTAGCACGATTCGCAACGCACCTACTTTTGTCAATGATTGTTTAATATATATTATGTGATCTTCAAATGTTATTTAAGTAGTTCTTTAAACATGCAGATGTTCCGGTAGGCGGGTCGCGGTGCGGCAGCTGGTCGGTACCCTAGCGGTTTATGTATCTTGCGAATAATAGGATTCTACCTTCTATGACACCGCTATTTACTGATTGCATTATCGCCGTTGTGATTTCCACCGGTTAGTCATACTTAGTTACTGATAATATAATGCATCAAGGTGATTTACCCACTTTAATGTTTGCATGCATTCCATGTCATGTTTTATCTTCAAGGTAAATGTGTACCTACTATGTGTATTCATTTTGATGGTATAGATGTGAAATAGTAATTTTTCATTTTTATTTTTCAATGCGGTAAGACTGTAAACGGCGAAGAAAAATTAAAAACACAATAACCCTGTGTTGTGAGTGTGACACTGGCGCCGACAACATTCGCGGTCGGCGAATCGACTTCCTGCGAACCGTTTCCCGCCAAAATGGATCGCTTCCGGCGCGTATTTGTCATCTCCAAATCACAGACTAAAAAGAATCGTTATTGAGACAGTGTATCTCTTTTCTTTAAGATAATATTCGAAATAAATCTAATAAGTACTGATCTACCAAGTGCACATTTAATTATAATTGTTTAATACTGACATTCAAACAACTGAGATGGTGTGTTGACGCAAAAATCTGATTTGAAAAAAGAATCCGTCTGACAGAAGGTGCTCACGAATCGCGAAGATGAATGTGTGATGCGCTGGTGTTGCAGGTGTCCAAGTAATGGTAGCGCTGATTGCGCTTAGGATTATAGGTTATTCGGTTGCTCGTTCACCCTTCAATCAATCATCCTTACTAATATTATAAATCGGAAAGTGAGTTTGTTTATTTGTTCCACTTTCACGCTGTAACTACGAAACCGATTGCTTTGAATTTTTGCAGACGTAAAGTTAGAAGTCCGGATTAAATAATAGAGTACTTTTTAACCCGGAAAAAATTGATATTCCCGAGGAAAAAAAAAGTATTGGTATAGATGGCGCTGTGTGTAATGGTATATGTCACATAGGCTACTTTTTATCCTTTTGTGACGCGAGCGAAGCCGCGGGTAAAAGCTAGTATAAAATAATTTAAACTTTTGAATTATGAAAGGAACCATATTGTAGCACATCTACAGATTTCATCTTTGTTTAGAGTAATCGTGTAATCCGTTTGTGTGTAACAAATATAGTTAATGGTTGAGTTTTCCCCTCGAGTTATTATTCATTTGATTTCCGCACCCTTGTCGCAGCTTGCGCACCGAGAGTGCTTTCAGGTCAAGACTTAATGAGCCAGATACATGATCAATTTGTAGCCATCGTTCTTATTTTTGTATTTAACCAGTAGTCGTATTGAAAGTAGATTTCATAAAACGATTTAAAGTAATGTTGTATTTACTCTATTTACCTACGAAACATGTCAATGTTGCAACGAACTCAATAGTCAATATCGCATAACTGGAGGAAAGAGTCTTACATTGTATATACATGCACTGCTTCCAAGCCCTCCGATGACACAAAGCGTGATGTTATTTTATGCATATTATGTCTCTAATGCAATGCAATACATATACACACTTGAATCTTCAAAAAATGTCAAGGAACTCAAGATAAGTCAAGTCTACGAACTTCGTAGCAGCCTGCTACGAAATTCGTAACCGTTTTGGAGCCACTTATTTTAACTGTTATTTCTGTTTATATCAAATTCATTATTAGTTTTAGTAAAAGACTTTCCTTCTAATGTATAATATTATTGAGATTCTTTGAGAGTTTAAAATTGAGATAGGTATAAAAGGCTTGTCGAGTGCATAACCGCCCCTTATTTGTTCAAGATTCGTCAGACCGTTAATACGTTTGTCCTGGCAACCAATCTTTCTTTGTTGTCAATTATCTAGTCGTCTTAATTTATACTTTTCTTAAAGTTTGCCATATTTGTATTGTAACTTTCGTGAGAACTAAATAAATTATTACGTTTTCCCGCGTCACGGGTAGCAAAATGCTGCTCATGAATATGAGTCTCTAGCATGGCTTGAAACTAGTCGAATTCCTCGTCAAATTATTACGTGAGTAAGCCGAAAACATAATAATTTATATAAAGTTTGCCGTTGAAAATATGAGTTTCACCTGGTTTCTAATAATATGTATATAACAGGTGGAAACTAGGTGCGTTGTAGTTATACTTAACCAATCTTACACCTTTAACCCCTTGAGTACACCGATATGAGACACAATAGAAAATAAGTACATTGTGCCTATCGTTTTAGACACACGAACGGTTAAGGAAACCGTCAAAATACGTTTACAACTAATAATTCTATACTTTACGTTATGTTTTACAGTCCAGTACAAAATACTTACGTCAGTAGGTATATTCTTATCATTGCACCTTACACGTTCCCGATACACGTGTATTCGAGTACTGATATATGCTACCTGCCGCCTAGCGCTCTGGGTAGGTACTTAGTATACTTAGAAGAAAATAATTACGAAAATGCAACATACTTTCACTGTTATTCATGCATATAAAGTGTACATATTGTTCTTAGAGGCAATAAGGTAGTTGCCAGGGTATGAAAATTAAAAATATAATTCCCTCAGTTAGATAATGAAAAAATATATTAGACACGTATTTATTTTCTCGTAAGAGTTACAATACTTAGATAAAATGGCGTTAAGTTTTGAAGTGGCAGGTTGTTACAGCGCGTTACAAATTAATACATTGTCCAAAGTATTTAATTTTGTGAGAAAAGAAAAAATACGTAGCTAATAAAATAAAAGCCGTTTTAAATTAATCTTTCATTAAAATAAAATTTAGGAAATTACCCTATTTTCTGGTGTTTCTATATTCCCTAAGTCTTTCCTTTACACTTCATAATGTGCATCTCTACTTACTCCATCAGGATTGAAAAATGTGACGTCACATATTCAATTTTAATTTCGTTAAAGTAAATACTCTCTCACTAGACGTAGCAATACCAATATAGAATAAGAATATTGAGATCTAAAAACCTACGTATGTAGAAAGTAAAAAGAAATAATTTTCATTTTCATAACTACTTTTTTAATTATCCGGAAACGTTACCTTTTATACACATAGATAAGATTGCTAGGGGTGTGGGTTGGTGTCACAATGTCACAGGTAATTGTGAGAACTGATTGTGTAATTAGCGCGACGAGTCACAGAGGGCGCGGGAGAGTGCCACCCCTGACTGTTTTACACCCGTGAGACTTTTTAATTGTTTATATTTGTATACATTGACTGTTCATGATCGTATTACCGCTGTTTGTGGTAGAAAAGTAATTGGTATTAAATGATTTTTACTAGATTTTATTAAGGGAAGTTTATTTTCTGGGTGTTCAGTTTTTATGTCTTATTTCTGATTGACATTTATGGACTTTATCCTATTCCTATTACCTACAATCAATTTTGTAAGATAATCCTTAACTTCACTTAAACCAATATTAACTTAATTTTCATTCTTTAATTAATTAATTAATTTTTATTCTATTACCTATTAACGGCTGATTTTTAGTTAACTAAGTAATGATCTGCGAAAATTATTGTAGAGCAAAATAATGCGAGTGCATCCATTTATTTCAATTTACACGATTGTATTGTTTTGGCGGGCGAGGGCGGCGTTCCCGCGCTTCCGGGCCTTGCTTCCGCCACGAGCACGACGCGTGCCGCGCCATCTTTGAATTGCACCCTACAACAATCAACAATTGTTACCAGGAAGAAAAACACATCACTTTTAAGGGGTGATTTAAGCTAGTTACAGCCTTAATACTTTTAATATTAGGGACATTTTTCAACGTAGTTTTCAAAGTCTCTTTAGTTGTTATGGAATATCAAAGAAATCTTTGATTGTTTTGTCTGTTCCACTAATGCTGTTTAATAATTATCTGCAACATGTTTCGTGCGGCGAGTGTAATATTGAACGGTCGTCGCTTTTAGGATGACTATAATTTGAATTAAAAGTCACGTCGACAGCTTACGAGCAGTCGAAGGGAGGGGTCAGGTGGATGGGTATTATTACGCATATTACGTAAAGTTAGTTATTTACACTTTTTATTACTGTGTTTAAGCAATCATTGCGTCAACCGGAAAAAGTAAAAATATGTTTAGTATTTTCATATGCTTTGTTTAACCCTTAACAACCCACAAGTGTCTCGCGGACACAAATTTGCGTTTATGTTTCCATAAAAACTAAAGTTTTTATTTTTGTGAATTGGCCTTTTATCTAATTTATCGCCAATGTTTTACGAATCTAAATGTGCAATGAAAATATTTGTAACGTGAATAATTTATTATTTTTGGTCAATAAACGAAAATAGTACTTCATCAACCCAGAAGTGTCCAACAGACACAATATCATTTTATTTGATTCAAGTGTGAAGGTAGATTGTTTTATTTACATTTACCTATAATCTTATGGTGTCGGGTGGGCCATAGCGGTTGCTAGATCTTTGTTTGTGTTATAATCATAGTTTTTGTAATCGTATCACGTACCAGTAATCAGAAACTCTTGTCAAAATGTAGTCATGTTCTAATTCGTTTTTATTGAATGTTATGGCTAAACGGCAACTAACACAAAGTGAAATATAACGTGCCCTTGTTGAACGTGACGATGAAAACATTTTTGTCCATGAGTGCGATAGTGATGATGAGAATTTTGCTGTTGACAGCTGTTCTAATAGTGAAAGTAATGTCACAGAACCAGCATCTGAAAACGATGATGAACAATTATGGAATAAGAGTGATGATGATTACAAGAATAAGTCTCAATTTACACTTATAAAGGAAGAGATAACAACGTGGAAATCAGAACCTAACAGGCAAAACCGAACGCCTCGACACAACATAATTCGCGGTGGTATCCATAAGGTGATTCTTCCTCCTCCGGGTCAAACTATAATAGATCAGATAGACAGTTTCAGCCTTTTTTTTTCGACGATCACGTATTACAAATAATAGTAAAATATACCAATACTGAAGGGCTTAGAGTTTTACAAAATCGATGGAAATCAATAGATATAAAATCGAAATGCAAGTACTCCGAGGTGTTTTATCTATATATATAAAATTCAAAGGTGATTGACTGACTGACTGACTGACATAGTGATCTATCAACGCACAGCCCAAACCGCTGGACAGATTGGGCTAAAATTTGGAATACAGATAGATGTTATGACGTAGGCATCCGCTAAGAAAGGATTTTGATAATTTTCACCCCCAAGGGGGTAAAAAAGGGGATGAAAGTTTGTATGAAACTTTGTCAGTTTTTAACTGATCTGGTTGAAATTTGGCATGCAGATAGATGTTATGACGTAAGCATCCACTGTGAAAGGATTTTGATAATTTCCATCCCCAAGGGGGTAAAATAGGGGATGAAAGTTTGTATGAGACTTTGTCAGTTTTAAACCGATCGGGTTGAAATTTGGCATGCAGATAGATGTTATGCCGTAAGCATCCACTGTGAAAGGATTTTGATAATTTCCACCCCCAAGGGGGTAGAATAGGGGATGAAAGTTTGTATGAGACTGTCAGTTTTAAATCGATCGGGTGGAAATTTGGCATGCAGATAGATCTTATGACGTAGGCATCCGCTGTGAAAGGATTTTGATAATTTCCACCCCCAAGGAGGTAAAATAGGGGATGAATGTTTGTATGAGACTTTGTCAGTTTTAAACCAATCGGGTTGAAATTTGGCATGCAGATAGATGTTATGACGTAAGCATCCACTGTGAAAGGATTTTGATAATTTCCACCCCCAAGGGGGTAAAATAGGGGATGAAAGTTTGTATGAGACTTTGTCAGTTTTAAATCGATCGGATTGAAATTTGACATGCGAATAGATGTTATCTCATAGGTATCCGCTAAGAAAGGATTTTGATCATTTCCACCCCTAAGGGGGTAAAATAGGGGGTGAAAGTGTATATGAAGCTTTGTCAGTTTTACACCGATGCAGATGAAATTCGGCATGCAGGTAGGTGTTATGACGTAGGCATCCCCAAGTAAGGATTTTGATTATTTCCACCTCCAATGGGGTAATGTAGGGGATGAACGTTTGTATGAAGCTTTGTCAGTTTTACACCGATCGGGTTGAAATTCGGCGTGCAGATGGATATTATGACGTAAACGTCCCTTTAGAAAGGTTTTTAAACATTCTCACCCCAAAGTGGGTAAAATAGGGGGTGAAAGTTTGTATGATACTTTGCCAGTTTTAAATTGATCGGGCTGAGACTTTGCATGCATAAAGTTGCTATGACCTAGGTATCTCCTTAGAAAGGATTTTGTTAAATTCCACCCCTAAGGGGATAAAATAGGGAATGAGAGTTTGTTTACATCTTCTTAGCCATTGAATTTAGAATCATTGAATCTTTTTGAATTACATTCGGTAAAACGATGATTTGGGACCTGGGTAACGTATTATAGTTTTTTCACAGATGTCTCACGAGAACAGGAACTATGCGTCAATGCCCCAGGACTCTCTAACTCTTAACCACTGAACTTATTCTAGAGAGATTCGGTACAAGAATAGTCGATAGAATAGTTTTTATTACTCAAACCTTACGTGATCGGGCACTGTACTGGTAAGATCCCTGCGGGATTATTTATTTATTGAAACTACGATAAATCATTTCAAAATAGGTAAATCTTACTTGGGCACTGAATTGATTCTGGTTAATTCTGTCAGAAGTCATTAATCTACGCGGACGAAGTCGCGGGCAACAGCTAGTTGACTATAAGCGTCAATAAACAGGGAGGTGTGGATTTTAAAGAATACTGGTGCCCTATCTTTGGCAATCCAATATATCAAGCTACAATGGAAAAGGAAAAAGCGTTGTAATATTTTCCCTTCGAAATTATCAAGTGCTTCTAAACAGTGTTGTGCTGAATGCAAACGCATTACATGCACTGAATATTCTGAGAAAAAAATAATTGTAATATCTATAAGTAAATAAGTGTAAATACACATTACTCAAATACATTATACTGTCTTTTTCATTCAAAATATCTTTTTTTTTCTTTCATCATACCTTACATTTATAAAATGAGTCTGTTGGACACTACTGGTCAGTTACGTCACAAAAGCATTCTGGATAGTTAAGGGTTAATGGGAAAACGGCATGGAAAACTTTGTAAAGTAAACATTTATACGGTCGTGCTATCAAAATTGTTAAATAAAATACTTTTTTAATAACTATCTATTTTTCCACTTGCGGTTTCCCCGTTGAGAATTAAAAGATTTCCATCCCGAACTAGTTTCTGAACCCGCAGGAGTTAGAGGAGAGTGAAATATATATTTTTTCTATGTAAATAAAATTAAAGAATTAAATTATTAAAATTATTCTTTATATAAAATACATCTTTAACATATTTCCAATCAAGAATATTGTACTAGATCATTTTTGAAGGAAAAATATCCTTGGAACGAAATCCAACAATCTTATACCAATATTCAATAAGAAATCGCAATAAAAAGGGTACCTTTCACACGTGTATAAGTCAAACAACATTTGACCTTATGGAAAGCAATTAAATTGTCCATTACGGTAACAAATAGAGCAAACACGATGTGAGAACGAAGCGAGGCGGACGGCCGCGTCACGGCGGCATCGTGGCAGTGCAAACATTTGCTGCCACTCCCCGTGTGTGCTCTTGATCACTGTGTATAGAGTTAACAAACTAACTACCTCTATATACAATTATACATGTCTGTATAAACGTGCTAACAACCTATCGTTTGAAGAATTGCTTGTGAGAAATGAAATCGAATGACAATTAGCTTTAAGTAGTTACTTACTTGGTATAGAATCAAGTTTTATCTATCTGTACCATCTATTTTTCTACTGATTCTTAATTTGGTTTGTTCATTGCCTCCTTGAACAGCTGTATTCACAAGTCACAACCACAACTGTCTACCACTGTTCGGTTCCAGAGTCTTCAGTCTATCTCTGTTTATCCCTTCGGGGATGAATAGTCGTGATGTATGTGTTTGGTGGAAATTTTATTACAATATAACTTGTAGCTACTATAGTAAGTTTATTATTATATTATTTACTTCGAAGTAAGTTCGAAGAATGTCAAAATACAAAGAAACTATTTTAAAAAGGAAATAAATAATACAATAAATTATGTTTAACTTAAAATAGTTTTAATAAAATTAATGACTTTTTGGCGGATACGTCGTAATTCAAACACTGTATTATTAACAATTTTCAGTCGAAAATATGATTTCGTAAATCTAAGTTCACAAAAAACTTTGATTTACGATCGAGACATAAAGGACAGCTGGTTTATTATAAATTATATGCAAATATTTGAAGCTTCGACTGACAGACACTTGTGTTTTATGCAATCGTGTGATTGCACTAAATTCGGAACGTTCAAACAGCTCGGTCGAGTGAAATTGCATTATTCCAATGCACGCTATTTGACTAATTTTATAGTTTCTGTCATTTTGCCAACCGGAATAGAATAGTCAACGCGATCTTGAACTGGATTGTTAGTATTTTATTTAATAAAAGTACCTACTATTTTTGTTTCAGCATTTTAATGCAATAGATAAATTGTGAAGCTTTACGCTTTTTTACTGTTTTACGATTTCACATACCTAATTCTCGTCGATAGATTCTTATAACCACAATTTTAAAGCATCTAACCAGTAACTTATTTTGTCTGTAGAAATGTAAAATGGAAGCTGAATACCAACAATTTAACTGTCTCCTGTAAGAGAATCTACGACACCACTCTTTGGGACATTTTGCTGCCAAAAATATTATTAAAATAAAATCAACGATGCGACTACTTGCATTTTGGTGCCAGACAGTACTTTTAAACATCCCGATACTTGTAATAAAACATGTGTAGAAAATAGTACGGCAAGTTTTCTGTTTATCGAACAACTTGTGCAAGAGGAAGCCTCCTAAGAAATACGGGGTGAAGTATGCCCGCGTAGAGGGCATTACGCTACAAAAGTTTTGTGTAACAATGTGTAATGTTGCCATTTCTATGCGCAAATCTCCCGGCCGGAAGTGGCGGAGCGCTCACGTCTCTCGCACAGCTCGGACAACTTCGCTATTGTGGCGCCATCTACTACTGTCCGTACCACTGACGTGTTTCCGGCTTCTCTTCAAAAAGTCTTGAGCTGTCAACTCACGAGGGGATATCTTAGTTTGTTTGAGAGTCTTTTATTAATTCCGTTTTCAATGAAAGATTTATTATTCTATTTGGAAATCAAGTCTTTGTATTACACAGTCTTTTTATTTGATTGTCGATTGAGGAAAATTGTAATGGCGCAGTTTTGTTGGTCGTGAAACTGTATATTGGTTTTTATTCTGTTAAAGGAAGTTTTCTTACAATGAAATGTTCTAGAAAGGTGATTGCATATACATGTAATGCGTAGGATATCATTACATGAGCTACAGACAGAGATAATAATTACGTGGTAGCGGTAAGACGCTGACCACTTGAAAATGTTCAGGCCATGGTCGTCGAGGCGTAAACACGATATGACCTAATTTACCCACTTGTATGATTCAAAACAGAGCTTACGTGTATTTACAGTAAATAATAAATATATTTGAATTAATCATAACACATGCACGCTGGACGGGAGGAAAGGGACAGTCGGGTAAGTCATGACCAGCTGTAAATTATTAGCCTTGCCCTCGTCGCTGATTCACGTGATTTAGTATTAAGACATGTGTTATATACAACTTTCTAAGTATTACTATTTGAAAGCTATATATGTATATAGTATCTAAAGTGTGAGAAACTTTGTTTGAGAACTTTCTGTGAGACGACTTTAACTGCACGGTTGGTGCGGTGGCTGGGCAACCAGCTGCCATGCAACGTGTCGCGGGTTCGATTCCCGCACGGAACAACACTTTGTGTGATCCACAAATTGTTGTTTCGGGTCTGGATGTCATTGTGTATGGGAACTTGTATGTTTGTAAACGAAGTCACGACACAGGAGAAAATCCTAGTGTGGGGCAACGTTTTTTTTTAAAAAAAAGAAGTAATGCATAGGTATCACACTATGCTTTTTTTAATCGACTTTAAATCGACTTCAAAAATTGTGGAGGTACATGTAATTCTGTTTATTTTTTTATATATTTCCTTAAATCACTTAATTTTATGAGTTTATAAAGGTTATACTATAATGAACATAATCGTTTTAATATTGGCACGAGATGCGACATTCCAATTAATGATGCTAGTTAGTTACAATTATTACGTTATAGTTTCTTAAAGACATAATTATCAGAAAATCTATTAAATTAAACGTCTCATTGGCAGTTATAAAAAAAAAACGTATTAACTATGTGTTTGAAAAACTGATCAGCGAAGCGTAGAACCATGCAAACGCATCATCAGTCTATCCGTAGGCGGGCACTATTCGTAGCAAGGTCAGGCGATATTATATTTCAGCGTAGCACAACCGATTTACGTAGACACCTCGAATTTTCCTTGTTTCTCCTGGATTATCTTGTTAACAAGGAGGTTGGGAGAGCGGGGGAGGTCTATTATGAATGGTTGTATATAGTGATCGCCATTGCTGTGTATGCCTGCCCACGCATATCGACACACACGTCACTCGCGCCGGATAAACAGACGCCTGTACTGGCTGTGTCCGAGTGCTAAGTAATTTGTTCAATCAAAATCAAAACTGAAAGTAATGACGTCACTTAATGTAATATGTCGTCATTTATAGCCAGTTTGTGTGCAAGAGCTGGAAAATAAAACGAATAAAATAAAATAGATGTTTGATTCATTTAGAGTGCGTATTTGAAGGTGAAACTTTGAATGTTGGGAGCCACTTTTAGCATACGAACTTCATGTTCAAGGGGAACAATTATGACTACATTGTTGAATATTTGTATTGTAGAGTTAAATTTTATAATTTACTCATGTATTATGTAAACAATAAAGTCCATAAAACGTTAATATCTCTAGCTACGACATCGTTAAACATAATGTAAGCTTTCATGCAAGATTTTGGCTCCTTCTGTAGTGTGGACGTAAATCATGGTGTTGATACTCTGTATCTGTTAAACACGGGTCCCGTCATCGCTATTCCCAACAACACGTGACTTCAGTGTTGCCAAAAACAAATAAACATACAAATGTCGACTTTCGTAATATTTAATGACAATGACAGCTTCCGATACATTGACAGGTTTCAAGTAAAAATTATGTTGTTTGTTAATGCATGTCCGTTTTAAATGTAATTTTCAATGAATTTTCAGTACACACACACATTTTAATTGTACATGACATACGTACCATACAAAATTGGTAATTGATGGTTATGTATGATCCACCTGCTCTATGCTATCAATGCTTTTGCCAAAGAACGAGGGAATTTAAAATTTTCCTGTGTTTTAATGCTTATTAGACATAAGTTCAAATATCACCATATTAAATAAATACTACGAAAATCCCTCCAGCCGTTCCTGTTACAAATAGTTTTATATACATTTATTTGGTCTATGGTGATAGTTACCTAAATTAGGCACCAAATTTGTAAGCTTGTGGTCAGCAGACGCGCTTGCGCCCATTCGGTTTAATGTGTGAGACGCAGTACACAGTACACAAAACGCAAAAGTAGTCATTAAATCATTATGCCAATCATTTGGCCTTGTGTTCTTTACGAAAACTCTTAGCGGCTTTATTACAAGGCTGAAGTTATAAACCAAAAAAATATCATTGCCTACGTTTTCTTCCTGGATTCACGAAAATTCGTTTTCATTCAAGTACGATCATATCCAGCGAACGGTAGACATATCTTTTGGGAATTAAAACTGAATTTATTAGTTTTTTTGTACTACTTACTATATAGCTAAATATACATTTTTGGTTACCGTAGTACGTCTACGAGTGTTACATATACGAGAAGATTTTTCCAAAAGTAAGTACTTATAAATAAATCATTTTCATATTTTAACAATAACATTTAATATGAATATATCAGTTAACATTATTTAAATAATAGCATACCTCAATAGTTACAGTCCAAAACGAGTAAAAATACTTAAAGAAGCAATTTTGAATTGCAATGCAAAACATCAAAATGAATTAATTGTTCGTAGCTGCTACGTGCTACGAAAATGTATTGTAGATATTAAGTGGTGAATTTATTAGCTTATGTAGTTTATGTTCTTATTTACGTAAACACACTCATGCTATAAATTAACTTCTTACTTGTACACATGAGTTTACTGAGAATATGAAGTAGTAATTGGTTTAGACGTATGACGAGTTTAATCACTATGTCGTGCTAGTTCACGGTGCCAAACACGGAAGAAGAATTGTTTTGTAATGCCAAACGATTGGAATTAATGATCATACGTTTACAAGACAATGATACTGTTTACAGCACATACTAAGCATATGAAAAATAAAATAATCATGTGCTTTTCTAGCAAGTCATAAGAGTCGTAGATTAGAAAAAAAATAACGAATTTATTTAACTTCTTATCAATTTATTTTATCGGGTGCAAATAGGTTAACTGTTTCTGAATATAGTACCTACAGACTTATTTGGAATCATATTTGTTTCACAATTTTTGTCCACACACATTGCAGCTAAATTACTACTAGATGGAAAGGATTGCCATCTCAGTTGCAAAATCAAATAAAAAGTTATAAAAAACATTCAGTAGCATACAACAACAGCTATTTCAAGAAAATCCGAATGATTTCATCAATATTGGCATGTTATATTGTCTGCCATAACTTCTCAGATCAATACGAATTTAGTTTGGCCTCCGCCAAGAGTAAGTGCGATTGAAGTGACTATTCTGAGAAACATCTAGATAAATGTTCAAAGCATGTTATTGTCTATTATATGTCTGCATAATTACCATCTGTAGGGTTCCCGAAACATGTCTTGCAGTACACGTTCCGCAATGAAAACGATGATTTATTGCTGTAAACAAATATTCCTAGACGTTTATTGATAGTAAAGTGAAATGAGCTATTCGGGATTATTGTTAAAAATAGTAGGTACAACCGAAATCGCTTTAGGCAATAAACAATATAATGAATAGGTATTACTTATTATTTTAAATAATGACTGCCTCGTTGGCCGAGTGGTCGCAAGTGCGACTGCCGGGCAAGGGGTCTCGGGTTCGATTCCCGGGTCGGGCAAAGTATTACTGGGCTTTTATAAATTCTCAGTAGTAGCACAGAGTCTGGAATTGTGCCCGGTATATGCCAATAGGCTCACCCCCTAATACATGGGACTCATAACATAAATAGTGAAAAGTAGGTGTTACATTGACAGTGGCATAATTTACACCTCTGCCTACCCCTTCGAGGATAAAAGGCGTGATGTGATGTTATGTTATGTTTTAAATGATTAAAGTAGAAAGAATCGTTATTAAACTAGTTATGCAGGCTATACACCTTCAAGTAAAACTATACAGTTTAACTATTTGCTCTACATAGGTACCTTACGATTTAACTGTACAGTCCGACTGTACAATTAAAGCATAAAACCGATGTTAAATAACATAAGAACAAAGCCTGTAGAAAAAATGAAATTTTCGTAACTCGTAAAAGCCATAATCGTTGTTTATTTGTTTAAATTACTAATCGAAAATAATTATGATAGTGGGCATTGCCCTGGTATATTTATGTACATCTTTTTCTATTTCTGTTAACGAAACAAGGTAGCGATCAAGTTTGCTATAAACCTGTCTGTTCACGTGTCAACAGGTACTATATCTTCAAACCATGTGGCTGTTTACATTTCTGTTTCGTGTCATTATTTCTATTACAAAGTTTACTCCATGTAGCTTTGGTTGTGGTGGCGAATATTGTACTCAGACTAACATCAAACCTATCCACTCTGAGGCTCAGAGTAAACGTCGTATAATTGAAACGAAAAATTGCGAAACTAAGTTATTAGCTGTACACATATTGTTTTTCTTTTTCGTGGTTTTATCTATTACGGCAATCTATAATCAATATTGATTAGTATTAAATAACTTGAGTTTTTTTAACTATTAACCTCTTATCTGCCGGCATATGAGACACAATAGAAAATACATTGTGTCTCGCATATATCTACGTTCCGGCATACCAGGAGTTAATAGTTATTCAGTTACTTGGAGAAGGATAAATCAAAATTTGGACTAGCTCTCTAAATGAAATCACTTAAGATATTCACAACACTTTGGAAAATGTTGTGAATATCCTCAGGTTGTGGACAACCTAATAGTTTAGGGAACCCCATATTCCTTTTCTATATGTTTACAATTTCATTGATTTTTCGTAGAAAAGACTTATGGATGGTTTTAATGTTATATTTTTATTACGTCTGCAGAAATCATCTGTCTTCAGTGAGGGAGTTGCCAAAATATTATGACATAACGGATAAAGATTTGAATAAAACTCTGTGAGATACGATTTCTATGTGTTTTTATTTATGAACTGAATAATTGTATTTCACACGTAATTTATTTAGTTAGCACATTCTTCGCTAATCAAAAGATAATTTTAGTTTCATGGACCACTTGTTATAATAAATTATAATTTCCTGTATCGGTTTGGCGTGATCGCTATTACTTTAATTATCTTTTAACTTCATTGTCTAATTAGATTTGGCCTCTTTTTCAAGCAGTCTACAATCGATCTCCTTGTTCTCATTAAACAAACAAATCTTACAATTAATCAGAGCCTTACAGGCTAAATAATGAATCATTAGTGATTCAATAATATAATTGGCATTAATTGTGTGTATAGCCACAGAGAATAATAAATTGTCACGTGTAATTGTCTATAATTACTATTTTATTTTCGACAAACAATATGTAGGTAACATCATTAATATTTAAAATGTTTTGGCTACATCAGTTGGATCTAGGAATCTAAGGTGATAGAAATATGTTCTAGTACGAGAGCGGGACTATAAATAAAACAAATGAATGTCGTCATCGTATCACAAACGTTCACGAAGATAGTTGTAGGTAAGGTGTCGCTAACCGACTATAAGGTCTGTTCACATTGTGATACGCTGCGATACGATAATAATTTAGCAAACTGGTTGCTTTTACGTATTATGAAAATTTATAAAACAATTCCGGACCACAGCACTAGATTAATGATGATCTTTGTTTCAATGGACTCAGTTGTCTTAATTTATATTTTGACCTTTACATTTATTTTAAAATCGTATATCGCGTAGCACTACTAGCACCTCTGTGTATACTGACCCTAAAGCTCCAAAAACGTTACACCCTTTACACCCCCATTTAAACTTGAAAACACCAAGAAAAACTTCAATGTTAATGAGTTATGCGACATTTTAGGACAAAACTAGGACATTTATGTTTAGCAAAACAATTTGTTTGAAGTGACAACGAGATTTATTTTATTTTTCGTTAATTACTAAAAATGAATTACCTTCAGAAGTGTACGTTGATTTATGGGATCGGATTCAAATGATTAAAAGCGAAATTATTTGGGGACGTAGAGACCATTGCCAGATCACATAATTTTGTTAGTAGGATTAGCAGCGAAGGTAATTTATATGAACAGTTTTGATTAGTACGCTATTTACTGTTTGGATCTATGTGCCTTTTGTATAAATCTAATTTGTTCTCAATCGATGTCTGAGTTAGGTTATTGGAATTCCTAAGTACCTAATGACTGAAAAATTATTTTATTGGGACTACTACTTACTACTTATAAATATAATTCTTATATATACCACATACATAGGAATTATATTTTCAGTAGCAATACTTTTTTTAATGAACATCATAGGTAATTGTAGCATTCGTTATAATTAATAGCTTTTACAATTTTTACACTTTTACCCGACTGTAGGAAGGGAAGTGTTATTGTTCACAAGTCTAGATAATAAGATAAAAGAAGTTAAGCCATAAAGGAAATTAATTGATTCTTAACACATTCTTATGATTTTTTTCTATGAAGTGAGCAATAGAAGAATAAAATAATATTGTTACACCTAACTAAATAAACTTTTAACCCTAGTATCTACATCATCTTAAACAATAATATTACAAATATTCCTCAGTAGAATTAAAAAAAAACCCAGACGTCTCATACTCAAGATTTCCCGAAGTTCCCAACTATCTAATAATATCCATACGCTTTGTTTGTTTGAACAGCTCGTAGTAATTTTAGGCCAGACTTTATAATCTCGCTTGGCATTAACAAAGGGCGAAATTTACGATAAGAATGCTCCATTTTGTATATACTAATAATACGGTATTTGAGGTGAATATTGGAATAATACTGCTTTAAAATAAGACTGGCCTTTTCTTAAATATTAGATAATACTAAGTAATAAGGATCCTTTTAGTTTATCTTGTTTTTTACTACACAATTCTTTTTACTTCTTTTCAGGATTTTACTATCGCTAAATATTTCCTTTTTGTGTCCATTTACAGACACTGACATCATCCCTTTTGAAAATTTCCTTTTGACTTTCTATACCATTATGTAAGTCTGTGTTATAATGTTTTAACGTGACAATGTCATTTTCACTAAAATCAATATTTACATATTGCATTACTATTATTTGGCATACGGCATGAATGCAAGGAATAAAAAATAACAATACAATACAATTTGATAAAATAACAATATAAAAGTTTAACACAAGAGAGTGAGAATATAAAGATAAAAGCTAAATTATAAAACTAGAAGATAATAATAATAATTTAATTTTAATTTATTTTTAATTTAAATAAATGGTAATTCCCATTTACCTTTACCCTATTTCCACCTACAGTATAGTTGTCATGGCTCACAACGCCACATTATAATGTTAGTAAACAACCAGACGTGGCTATAATTCAAGCTCCCAATATATACCCACCGTCACCTTCTACGACGGTCACAATGTCACAGGATTGTCCTATAATAACTGGCAAGGTCAACCTGGAAAATGGTTTCTATCTCCCGTCTAATAATAGCACGGGCTTCTTTGTTGAAGAGCAAAGACCTTACAGCACAACTTGATGTCGTTAAAAAACTTTACAAAAATCCTTTCCATTACTCAGTAGGTAAGTGTATAGACCACGCAATGTAACTATACAAAAAATATTAGGACGGACGTCTCGTGACAGCTGAGGAAATAGAATATGCCTTCCATCGGAAGTTGTTTTAAAGTCTGATCTTCAGTTGTTTATAGCAAATCTATTTATAAAGCAGTTGAATGCGGGCCAAAATTCGATAAAACGTGATGTTTGAGGGTGATGCACGTGGGTTGTATGACGCCATACAACCAGACAACACACATACCTAAATAAGTAGGGTTATCTAATGTAAACATATGAGACACTAGCAACAATAGTAAAAATGAAATTGAAAACGTTTCATTCAATGAAATATTTCCATCATCATGTGACGTGGTTGTGCCTACGCCAGGGGCTTAGTAGTAGTTAGAAAATGATTCATTAATATGTTAGAAACGCTTCCAGTATTCGAAGTGACAACCCTGGAAACGAGACACGTGTAGAACGTGATATAAATATTAGGAAAACGAGATGAAAAATATCTGATCAAAGTATCTGTTTACGTTAACGAGATAGGTACGAAGGTTGTTCATTTTAATGGTTTTGTAAATAGACAATTTCTAGTTTTCATCTCTAGGTAATTTTTTTTTCATATTATACTTCTTAAACCTTCTTTGTATATATTCTGAAATCAAAGGCAATTTCTTGGAGTCTACGTGCGTATAGAAAAAGTTACAAGATGAATCTAATTAATAGTCTTTCTCTGCTCTATTGTTTATTTTTGTCTTTTCTTTAATTAAGTGGAAAAACATAATCGCAACATAACAAATATTCATTGTTTTTCAATTTAAAGTTTGTAAACTACATTATTCTGGGAACTTAAGCTAAAACAGTTCAAGAATAATTTAAACGACAATAATCGTGTGTAGTACTTGAACTATGATTTACAATTACATTATGGTTACGAGTTACGAACTTTATGAGTTTAGAGTTAGAAACTGTAACGCCCTCCCTACAAATGAACTGAATCTTCTATCAATTGTATATTGTACGTATGCACCGAGGTCTCTGCATTACAATAAAAATTCTAATACCTATATGTATTTAGGTACACGACTCTGGTTTGATTGTGAGAATTCTTAACAGTTGCACTGCACTACATCTAAGTATAAAAAAATTGCGCAAACATGGAGTACTTTTTAGATAGACACTTAAAAGAAACCGTGCTGGAAGAAAAGATATATGTAGTATCTACTCAAAAATAAAATAAAAATAGTTACCGATACGAGGTCACTTGTCGCCAATGGCGCCGACCTTGTGTGTGGAAATATATCACAAAATAAAAACTTACTAATAAACAAAATGGAATCAAACATTTTTTGTTCTAGTAATAAATTAGATCGTCTATTTTATAAACATCCTGTTATGAGATTGTAAATGACGTTGTTTTACACAGATTAAAAAGTCGAAAGTCTAGAACAGATGATATTTAAATATCATTGAGATCTATTTATAAGAATGCAGTAACTGAAGTGATATAAATAACTCTTTCGGAATTTTATTGCCTACCTGCCCGTCGATTCCTCCGTCTGAAATCTATATTCCTACATCTAGATTTTTGTATGAATCTTAGTTTTCCATTCCATATTTAAAATATAATTATTAATACCGTTGATTTTACAACTTCGTAACTTACTACGTAGGTACTTGCTACGACTAGCAGAGAAGTTCTTATATTTGACTATTTTAACAACAAAAAGTTCAATAAATTCTAACTTTTTAGGTCTGGAAATTGATTAAGCCTTTTACGTACTATTGTAACTTTTGCAAGTTATAACTACCTATGTGGGCTAATAAAACTCGCAAAAACTCGGGGACAGACAATTTAATTGAAACTAAAATCTACAGATAGAAAGAAAATTTTAAAAGCTTTATTGTAATAATACTATATTATCATTGTCTATTTATTTTCTACTAATAAACAAAACTAAATAATACCTAATGTTCCAATGAGGGCCCAAATTGTTTACCAGAGTCTAAGGTAAAATCTGCTACATGTAGTATGAAAAAAGTTAAGTATTGAAAGTTTACCTTAAAAGTCAAAAATGTCATTTAAGGATCGAACCTGAAACCTACTTGACAGTTGTGCGTGGTAGCACTTGACGAATTGAAACCTGAAATAAATGCCAAAAAAATTTATTTACTTGATATTGTTTAAATTAAGTTCAAGTGGAAAGTAATCACATACCTGAGTCTATAAACAAAGAGGACTCATTAACGTGGAATGTAGGTACGCAAAGTTGAATCACCCACAAAGTTGGATAATCTCAGGTGGACGCTGTAACCGCCGCTATTTCAGTACTTTCACGGGCGATGCGAACTATACATACCAGCACACCCATACATCTACGCTGAGTATCCCATGTGGGAGGTTTTAATCGCTTTCCCAGAATATTCTACTTCAGATGAAGTAATACAACAATAAATAAACATAACATTCTTTGTTATGCAAATATCAGATCAAAACTTTGTATATAAAGTCTCGACGAATGAAAACTCGACGACCACGTAGGAAACAATATCTTCGGTTAAACTTCAGTGCATGAAATTAAATTATATCGAAGCAGTTGAAACTAGTTTAATGTTTCATATTTTAAATGGTTTGTTTCTTAATGATTTCCGTTCCAATTTTGTAGTAACAGGCTGTTATTTAATGAATTTGTATGTTTAATGATTCTATTACATGAGCTACTAGCAAAAAGTTAGCATCCGGGAGCCAATGTAGGCACATAAGTAGTAAAACACGAGCAAAATAAAATGTTTATTGAATGGTATGGGCGGGCGGGCGGCGGGAGCGGGGCGGGCGGCCGGCAAGTGTTGCTCGCGCCCGCCGCGGCCAGTGCGCGCCCGCCCAGGTCCGACACTCGACGTCGGCTCGTCAACGAAACCACACAACTCTATTTATTTAACGACCATTATTTAATCGGTAAGAAACTGGCCAGTGTCTCAACGCTAAGTCCGCAAGGGTTGTGCCAAGTGTACCCCACGTGGGGTGTTCGCCGTGCGCATCATGACTCCCAAAAGTTCGTAGCGTCGTCTCGCTCTAAAGTTGCGCAATTGCGATTTCGTCTCACTCGGTCCGCGACTTTGACTTAAGTCTAGTTTGTATTCTCGCGGGTGATTAGTCGAGATAAGCGGAGATAACCGGGTAACATTTGTTCAGCAGCACGTAAGTCAATACCACGTTATTCGAAAGTGAACCATAAAATACAGGTGAAAATATACATAAATATTTGTTTAATAGAACAACATTTCAAGAAGGATTTTCTAATCATTGGTAAACAGTGTTTATTATAATACCTACATAAATCATAAACCGTTCTTAGATGTTGAATTGAGAATAGTTTCATAGTGCACTTGTTATTTAACATTTTGCTTGCTTTTTCGTATTACAAACAATAACAGCAACGTTAATTCAAACATATTCGCTGCAGTTACACTTTGGCGATACTGAAACTATTGAAATCAAAGCATTTTGCTATTTAGCTACGGTCTAAAATAAAAGACGTGTGACTTATTTAAGTTAAAAGTATATAATTGTGATGGCAGTTCTATTTACGTTATTTTTTTGTGCGTATATATTTTTAATTACTTTCTTTCAATTTCAAGTTTCAGTGAATTCATAATGTAATCATACTGAAAACTATGCTAGAATCTCTTAAAATAGTTGCAGTTTTAATTAAAATTTTGTTATAGAATTGTTGAAGGAATTATTTAATGTATCTGTATGTAGCGTGTGTGAGTACATAAGTCACCGTAGTACGTGTGCCGGCGCACCTGTGCCTGCGACAATGCGCCGGATCCGGGAATGCTGTGAATCCGATCCGGCCGCGCGCGCGCCTATTTTCAGCCACACTCATCCCGCGCCAAATTTGCAATCCCGCCAAATCGACGCGCCTCCATGTATTTTTGTAACCGTTTCACAATCGACTAGCTTTTTTTTAACGGCTAGTCCACCTCGTTCTGATACCTACATACTTAACCTTCAATTTCAGTCTGGACTAAATACCATAGATTTTTATACAGATACCAAGGACACCTACTGCAATAGTAGTAGTACTATGGAATGGACTATGGAAATGTGTGTAGCAAAACATATTTGACATTGGCCTTAAGTCTTGACCTAATTGGTAAATCAGGTGGGTAGCTAAGATCCATCCTGATGATAGGAATCGTGTGAAAACCAATCAAATAGACACAAAAATAGTTAACCTGTTAATAGTTAAGTACTATAAACAATAGTTACCTATTGAATTTTCCATCCGTTTAGGTATTATATTACACACTGAATTTATTTTTTTATTATTATTAGCTATGGTATATTTAATTAAATAAAATCAATTAAAACCTAGTCAATAAGTAATTACATGCATATGAAAGTACTTTCTAACTTAGTTTTTAATGTAAGGTACCTTTTTTACCTACGACCCACATTGGTTGTAACCAGTCCTAGTTATTAAAGAATTTAAAAACTTGTGTCAACTTTCTTCTAATTTACGAAATTATGACAATACTTGACTGAACCCATTTATATTTATAAATTAACTGCATTTACATAATTTAAACGAGTGTTATTTAAATCGTGCCAAATCACCTTTCACTTTTCTCAGTTAATGATTGAATGTTGAATGTTACTGAATATTTTTGACATAAATTTATTTTATTAATTAGAAGACATTTGAAACTTTATAAAATGAACAGTAATCTGAACTGACGTTATAACAGACATATCGGAAGAATTCTTATTCTAATAAAAGGTTATACGTTCTGATAAATTCTTATTCTGATTGGTACTCTGGTCCAAAATGATGCAACGATAGCCTCGGTTGATTCGTTAGGATAATGACGACGGCTTACCATCATGAAATGCATAATGAAGTAATAAAAACGAGAAATATTGAAATATTTTTATAACCGCAATCGGTATTCTAATAATTTTCAAATTATATCGGTTCGGGTTAAATGCTTTGGTACGATCCATACACATAATGTATTAATCATGATGATGTCTAACTCCTTAACCTTCAATTTGCTTCAGTACAAAATGGCAGCGAATATCTGTATGCAGTATTGAACATAAAATATTACGTGCATTCCATAGTTCGTGAAGTGTTTGCTGTTATCTACACAGACGTCGATCTTAACTGAAAAGCTGATGAATGTTGTTTCTCTTCAACTAAATTTAAACCAATGACGCACATCAATGAATAAACTCAACAAAATCCAGAGATCTTCGTGAAAAATAGATTTACTATCGTTTATAAACTAGATACCAACCTATGTAATCGATTTCATGTTTTTGTTAGCTCTTGTATAGGTTTGTGTAGATACCGTGATTAACACACAAACATGATGATTTTAAACATGAATACAAATTTAAATTAATGTAGGGTTACGAGACATTAGAATGTTTAAATTAATTTCAAGCATTATCTACAAACCAAACAAAAACATTTAAAATAAAATCGTGAAATACAATAGGGTCGCGTCGCTGCCGCATCAATCCGTCTTCACATACCTAAGCTCGAAGCTTACATAATTAGAAATTGTGGCAGGCCGCTGACTTATCCACATCGTAACTCGCAACAAGGTCGTCACAAACTCGAAAATAGCAGAGCAATGAGTAGACATTAGTAAAAACGGCTGTTTTCAAGTTTCTCCTCGACACCAGTTAGATTGGCGTGTGTCCAAGTCCACGGGCCATTCGACACGAGCCAGCCACCGAGACGGCTATTTGCGGCCCTGCTGCTAACTCTTGCGTACGTCACTGCTCTATTTACGAGGCACGAGCACGCTATTGTACTCAATTATGTCACCTGGACACATCTTTCAAACACGTATATTGCCAATCTCAAGGTTAGCCTTAGATTTATTGATGACACACCTTACACGTAGATTTCACACAACTCTTGCTGGACTTGTAGACCTATTCATAATGAAGCAAATACTTACAGAGATATACTTTTTTACAGAACACGAGCACGACATAAACTGCCAAAATGTTTAAAAGTCATTTAGAAATGATTGGCAGAAATGAGACGCCATCGAAGAAAGCCAGATTTTGGCAATCCTTCGTGCGATCTCTCAAAGGTAAGCAAGAAAAGTAGTTTTCTTTAATTTTCCTATAAGCATTGATGACTGACTCCAGGATCGGGTTGGTGGACTATTGACAATATCTACAGAAAACTATCACCCTTTATCCCAGGATCGGAAGACATCAGAGCCGAGGAGAGATACAGGCCCAGCCGCCGTAGCGTGTTCCCTGAGCTCTTGAGCACTAGCTACCCCTACACCAAGTCTATCTACGACGACCCCATCGCCGCCGCTGAGAGGATCACCGTCCCCGGATACCGTTACCTGCCCGTCCACCGTGAGGTTTACGGATACTCCCCGCGCCCCATCTATGCCCACAACTACGCGCGCTCCCTTGACTCGTACAGGCCAAGTTAGTATCTTATTGTATACATACGACACATCACTACACACACGACACACAAGCTACACTAACCGACTTGCTAATTGACCACCGAATTGAAAATTTAATTGAATTTTAAAGCTTCAAAAATAAGAATAGCCTATGTTGATAGATCACCTGTTGGTAACAGTTCAATAGGTAATCGATTGGCAAGTGCATCACTCACATTGACACTTCAATTTGGCAGTCAAAGGCGGTACCTTTGACCGACTGGGTTAATCTGCCTACAAATAAAAGTAAAAAGTTTTACAATAGTCAATAACAACTAGTTTTCAGAAAGCAATGCTAAAATGTTCACTGTAAATATTACATTTATTTTCGGCCTTGAATAATACTGTACATAGTGAGAATTATGATAACTCTTACAAAAGAACCTTTAATACAAAAGTGATCCACACTCCTCACAATTGTATTGTACATAATGAAAAGAAAATTATTATTCTAGTTCTGCAGTTTTGACTTCAGTCCTAGAATCTGTATCAACATTTTGTTTCAGCACAAAAGGTCTCCGGGAGAGTATAGATTAAAATTCGGGACTTCTAATATAACAAAATACTACATAAAGAATGTATAGTCACATTGCGAGCTCATGTCATTATCAAATAATGATCGCCATTTAACAAAAACAAAAGAAACCATTTTATAATGATTTTACAAGTCGTTACGGGCTATTCTGCCGTCTATATTTTACTATGTAATAAAGTTTTATATTATAAATAAAGAATTTATCATGAACTTGAGATGATGTCCTACCTGACATAAGCTCGAAGACTAAAAGCAGTTGAATCGATTTAACATTACATGGAGCTACATACAATCATCTATTCGATTCTAGCGATATTTGTCGTTTCGTAATAGTTCCACAGTCATAGTGAAGATCGCATTTATGGTTTAAACTGTCGTAGTCGGTGGTAATTTGTACTAGAATATGTGAAGTGATATTACACGTTATGAATTGTTCATAAAATGTACAGTTATTTGCATTGTAAATGTGTATAATTTATATTAGCTTCCATTACCATTAAAATATCTAGACTGGCTGGCATCGATGTTGTTGCTTGTGCAAGTTACAACTTACTAATACAAAGCATGTATCATTTGATAGAAATCACCTCTCTTTACATAACATTACACTCAAAATCCATGAATGTTATATCGACGTCACTAGCTGTAACTTGATCTTCTAGCATTTGTCAGGTGATACATATTTATTATTTACCCCTTTATAACACTAATTGCGAATTAATAAGCCCACAATGATTTTTTATCGGCCCTCCCGGAAAGTTGATGTAGAGGTGAGTTCTATGAATAACTTTCATGATTTACTGTGAGTCCCTCGTCATTATCATAAGTTAAAATATATAAAGCTTAGCTCCACTAACAAATTACTAACTTAACTGTAAGTACCTTTAAATAATTTATCTGTGATTTCCTTTCATTATGTTAATATGTTGTCTCTTCTGAAATTGCCATACACGAATGGTTTACCTACTTACTTTTCTTTACCTATTTATTACACTCGATTTATCTATATTTATTCTCTACAGTTTTTCTTCAAGAGAGTGTTTACAAAATCTGATGTTGTATGTTCGTTTTCTCTTCAATGGTTCTATCGACGAATCCAGTGTAAACATGTCTTGATATTAATACACAAATGGCAGTGAACGCTGGTTTTCGTTCCTATGTTTATGTAAACTAATACTTAAAATAAAAGTAACATGAGCATAGAATTTGGTTTGGGACATCAATAAACTTGTTCCTAAACCAATACATTGTCATTGAATCGTGTATTATGTAATATGTAGGTTATATTTATTAAAGTTTAATGTTTTCCCTGACAGTTTACCACGTACCAAGGCGCGTCCGACGAGGCGTCGATCCCTTCGATGCCCACAAGGCGTGGCAGGACCATCTCGACAGACTGGCAGCTATCGACAGGCTGTACCCCTCTCGCTACGGTCTCTACCTGAAGGACCGGGCATACCCCATCACCGACCTTAGCGCTCCCATTTCCGCACCCCTGGAGCCCAAGAGCCTAAAGGGCATCGAATATGAGCCCGACAGCAAGCCCCACTGGGGAACAGGTAAATTCTAACAACTCTATGCACGAACAAATTAGGATAAGTTAGGTTAAGCGCTGCCGCGGTTTATCTGTACAAGTTTTACTTCTACAACTTATTTGTAGTCGTCTTTCGTGTCTGAGATAGACTGATTGTTATTGTAAATAAAGTACAGGCGAATCCCGGCCGTTTGCTGATCCATGTCGCTGGCTAAGGACGGAATACCAATTATGTTAAATGTAAATTATCTAGGAAAGGTAACCATTTTAATTGGAGTATCCCGGACATAGCTCTCAATGTGGATTCAGATAACTGTAAGAACTTAGAAGGACTCCATTCACCTGTAAGATTCAATCATTGTTGAATCGTATACGTGTGATATGAAGATGTCCAGAGAGAAACAAGAAGCTTATACATTAACTGAATTTACCTACCTAAGTAAGTTAATTCTTATTAAGATTGGTACCGAGTACAGGCTAGTGGTACCAAACCATCTTTCCTTCGTACATACTTTAACTAAGTACATTGTATTAAACAAAACATCCAAAATTCTAAATTGTAAATAAATAGAGCTTCAGTAGCTTGAATTGATGCATTACATCTACGTTATAATAATCTGACATCCTTTTGTAAAAATGACCTACATCAAAACGACCTTTTTTATTGAGTGAATTTAAAATTGTATTATTTTGTTACGATATGTAGAAATAATTTTATACTTCCCATAACTTGTTGAATAGTACAAAGTTTTAAGAACATTTCACTAACACTACGATATATTTTATATTAAAACATAAAAGACCAACCCGTGTTTTGATTTAGTAGTTTAGTACCTCTCCGCTGTAATTTTTTATGTTTAGACATATTTATGACCTATAATTTGGCACTAAATTATTTTTTAATAAACCGACATAGGTACTTGAGACTGCCACACATTCCTACCGTCTATATCTGTAGCTATTACATTATATTTCCGAGAACTCGCTCCTACTAAAATATAATAGGTACTTGCCTATTCCATAGAAATGTGTGCCAGTCTGAAACTGAGATGAAATTTTCATGCATCAATATTTTGAAATGAACATGTTTGCATGAGCTGCATTGTAAATATGAGCAAAGCAATATTCGCTCCGGAATGTTACTTACGTATTCGGTATTCATGCTCTGCATACAAGAACACTACACTCTACAATGTATCTTAGGAGACATAATGTTTGTGTCCGGTCTTATGTGTCCATATATCAACGAGGTAAACGGATTTTATAACCGATCCCCGACGTGTAATATTGAGTATATAGAGTGGTATTGATTATGAGACTTGCCATGAAGGAGCGTGGCCGGCGAGGATATCGGACCCGTTCAAAAACGACCCATTTTTCTCTGAAGCCGAAAAATGGGCAGGTTTTGACCGCTCACTCCGAGGGAAGTCCCCGACGCCGGTGAAGCCGAGGATAAGCCCACCGCGCGACTGCGAAGTCGCATACGATGCCGACGGTAAGGGCAACAGACCCCCACCTTGAACACCCTGTACCTTCGTCATAATCCACTCTTCTACCTGGGTTATTGAATTCTTCTGTGTTCAGAATATCAAACTTTCTACGTCCGAAGCCCCAGTGCAGTGTAAAGCACCTAATTTTTCAGAGCTGTGTGAGACTTAGCATCTGTAGTTAATAATAACCTGTATTTACGTTTTACCTCTAATTTCTGTCGATTTAATTTTCCGAGTGAATAATAAAACACGACATATTTATTCACAAAATCTTTGATCTTGTAGGTAGATAATAAAATGTTATTTAACAATGTACCAATCCTATGAAGTCCTGTTCGACGAGTGTATGTGTTCTTTTACATAACATGACACTACTGCTGAAAAATTGCATGGCAAAAGCAGAAAAAAATAATCATATCGTATTTTAATCATTAATATTCACTAGTTTAGTGATAATAACATTATTCGTAAGTTGGGTTATTTAAGAGTCCCTCGATTTTTTTTATACTTTTCTTTAAATATTTTTGTTGAGAGCGTTTACGCGACACGGGCCTTTATACAAGCTATCAAGTCCAAGTTCATGGAAACTATTAAAGCAATTTTAATGAAATTTAGTAGGTACTTACATGCAATATAATTATCAAGGTGTAAGAAGTTAGTTAAAACATTGGTCGAAGTTTGACTTGAAAGTTTGTAACGTAATTCAAAATAATAATTATAATTTTAATAGCACTTTTTATGTACCTTAGTCCATAAACTATAGGACCAAAGATAAGTAAAGTACTGAATAAAAATACTACTATTGGTGAAGATTTCGTGGGACTCCTAAATAACTAAGATATAAGTGTTGACGGAGTGTCACGCAGCTGTGTTGAACGCTTGCTTGTTAACACTGTTTGGGCGGGCGATGACGAAGTGCAGCTGTTGTATGTCTGTTGTCCCGGCATTAAACGTTATAGTTGTGGCGTCTAGGTGCACCGCTGTACAACGCTGGTGGACTCCGAAGAAGGCCTTGGGCTGACATTTTCAACCCGAGCCCCTCTCTACCAATCTCGGCGATCACTCGGGACCCCTTCTGGTACGACTGGCCGGAGCTGAAGCCCCTGGCTAGATGGGACCGCAGCCCCTCCTACATCCGTGACTCGTACCTGTCGCCAGTCAAACGCACCTTCCTTTGGGACAAACACCCGATCAGGCCGTTAGGTTAGTGGGTTGCTGTAAATATGCAAAACGTCGCTCTGAGGCTTTATTGATATCTTCAATCTGAGCTGTACAAATTGGCCTTGAACTATTTAATCATCGACATGGATTACCACCGCCATTTATTAACTACGATATGACAATATAACAGTGTAATTGTGTGTGACAACGAGATATTGCGGTTGGTTACTATTAAATTTGGATACCTACTACTAAATAGAACTTTCAGGACGCGCTACGTTTGTCGTAAACTGCGCATGTCTGCATTGGAATGTAATACTTAAGTAGTAGTAATAGCTACCAAACGTCTCAAATGATTACAAATGTTTTAACTTTTATCTCTAATCACGGCAGATTTAATGATGGCAGACCAGTTCACCGTGGGTGACCTAAGCAAGACTTTACCGTTCATTCGTAGTCTATAAAATATGCAAACTGAATCAGGTATCTGTCTGTACGTCGTGCAAGTGAATGTAGTTTGAATCCTATTGTCTTGTTCACGTGTTGTTCCTATTCACTTGTGGTAGTCACACGGTTGATGGAAGTAGACCACCGACATTTTTATTTATCACATTGCAAGTTGTATTTCACGAGAATTATGTCATCTCTCATTTTAGCAGCATATATTTAAAGCACCTTAATTCTGAAGAATATATTATGTTATTCCTGTTCACATCGTTTGTTTTCATATTTTAGGTATTGGATCATTGTTGGAGTCATTCATCAAATCATCAAATTCGATGGCATATGCATAAGACCGAATAACATCATTACAAAAGGATGCGAGGATGCACAAAATATCATCTCTTAATACTACACACACAAATCCTAATCAAACTGTACATACAACCATTAATTAAGTACCTACCTATTAATATAAGTTAATTTAAGAAAAACATAAGGCACTGTAAATATCTGAAATTCTAAACAAAGAATTGCTTAAAATAAAAAGTGGTACCTAGCGTATTGCTTTCGATCCGAGTTTGTGAAATTATGCAGGTGTCCTTGGAAGTATGGATCAAATCGAATATAAGGATAGACGAAGTTACTCCCTAAATTTTTGGGAATGGCCCAGAGCAAAAAGTTATCCCATCCTATTTAATCCGGGTTAAATCAAATAACGTAACCTACGAGCTATTATAAAGGAGTATTTTTATTCGACTTGAACTACGTCACAATAGTGTTTAAATTATTAAGGACCAATGTCTGGAAACAATTTGAAATAGGAAACAATTTGAAACTAAATAAGTAGCTAAATTACGACGACCTCGTAAATAAAATTTCTCTAACATCTATAACTATTGACAATATACTCGATTTTCATACCTCAAAATAATCAGTTGAATGGTAAAAGTTTTTCTGATACATGGACGTGTACCTATAATAAAAAATAAAAAAATCACGAAAATCACTTCAAAATTGAATCAATTTTCGCAGAACCGAAAACTACATTTGAAGCGTTTATTTATGCAATATGATAATGCATGTTTCTGCCACCGTAAGCGCGAGCCGGCGGACGGCGAGCATGGGTGGCTCCCCGTCCGACCAGAAACGCGAACAGAAGTCGCGTTCCGCGCGCGCCTCAAAGAGCCATCAGACCACCACAAATGGGGCCCAATAGGGCCGATGCCGATTCGAAGTCGCGCAAACCTAACGGGTTACCGGGGCTCCGGCTCGACGTGCAGGAGAAGGAACGGGGTGGTTTTTAGTCAGTAAGAGTCTGACACTCTCTCCCGCCTCACCCAGGCGGGAGCAGTCATTCGTTGATTTTCCCCCCTTAAAATCAACCTTTTATCTGCTGAAACACCGGTTCCCGGTATAAAACACATTATACCCGAAACTTTCAACTGACAAGAGGTTTACTGAATAAAAGTATAATGATAAGAAAGATCCATTCGAACCCCTATTCTCAGAACAAAAAAAAAGGAATCATCTATGACTCTGTTCCATTTGATCCATACTTCCAGGGACACACCGTGTGTTTTAAAACATATATTTTTACGAATACGTAAATAGGTACATATTTTTTTGATTTTGATCGAGATCATAACGAATAAATGTGGGCTTAATTGAAATAAATAAAATAATGTATACTTACAGGCTAAGCTCTAAATGTGTCTTACTTATCTTATTTTTCCCATCTTCGTTCTGCCTTGCCTGAAAAGAATTTAAGAATGTTTTTTAAGCCCAAAGCACGAAAAAATAAGAACTTTATTCACATGTTAATAAAAAATACATAGTTTTTAAAATAAATTGTGTACCTTACCCGTGTCTATAAACGAATTACCACTAAATTAAGGTAAACCCAGGTAAACTAGATAAGTCGTTAACAAAGCTTCAAACAAATTCCTTATTTGCATTTTCTTTTTCAGCTGCTGCTTTCTAAGGGGCGTGACATCGAACCCACATATTATAAGAACTTAATTTATATTTTATAAACTTTTTCTGTTATACATTGACTATGTTAAAAACAATTATTTAACAATAAATTTTTAAAGTGTAAGCTACAAAATAAATTACGAAATAATTAAAGTTTGATCAGTGATCACGCAAGATCTCAAAGACTGCAATAACATAGTCACTGCCACGAATATGAACTTGTTACAAAAGTTTTGTTTTTATTACCTAAATATTTTTATTTATTCCATAAATTAAAAAAATCAATAAAATCTACAAAACGGATGATGTTTTTATTGCACCTCTTTAATGTGTGTTCTATGTAAGTAAATTATTGCCGTAAAGCTGAAGATCGGAATTATTCTGTGAGATCGGGTTCAGTGAAGTGCTATTCACTAGTTATGTCCAAACAAACACAAGCAGATTATGACTATGATGATTATGAAGTACCTATTGCCAATTATTAGCGTTTACCAACTTATTGAGTCGATTTTTTATATTTTATCTATTAATCTAACGGCTACCAGCAGCAGAAAGATATAATAATATCTAAGTATTGCTGCATATAGTAATTAGAATACATATAGGTACCTATACCTTAGACGAACATTCTAAAAACATTGTTAATATTATATTCCCCCTACGCCCTATGAATCTCGACGGGACTCATAATCATAACGTCACATATAGGCACACAACTGGTGAAAAAAGGTTAAATACTCACCTGAGTGTTTAACCTGAGTATACCTATACTCAGGTATATATCTTTAAGTAAGTACATTGCACATTCAAAGACGTCTTACCTACTACACCTTCGAGGATTACAAGGAATGATGTTATGCAGAGATTATTTAGGTTTAAGTAGGTACTTACTTGTATGGTTTTTACAATAGGAATAATGGCAGGGTATGAAAATTAAAACCTATTTATTCCCTCACTTAAGTAATGAAATAATACATACATAACGTCACGCCCTTTATCCCCGAAGGGGTAGGCAGAGGTGCACACAGAAGTAACACCCATTTTTCACTATTTTTCACTACAGCCTATTGCCATATACCGGGCACATTTCCAGACTCCGTGCTACCACTGAGATTTTTTTTAAAAAAACCCAGTAATACTTTGCCCGACCCGAGAATCGAACCCGAGACCCTTTGCCCGGTAGTCACACTTGCGACCACTCGGCCATCGAGGCAGTCGGCAGTAATTAAATAATATTAGACATGTATTTTTTATTTCCTCGTAGAAGAAAACAATATTTAGATGAAATGAATTCTTTGTGTTCAGTATAGTTATTGTTTTCAGTAATGAGGAATCTCTGTCCTCAAGAATACTTTAAATGAAAGACGTTGCCTACCTTTTGTATGGGTTTCGAGTAACTGATACTGATTACATAAATAATACAGCAAGCGCTACCAATAAAATCAAAAATTAAAACACAAGTTTTGACAAGCAAACTTTTCAGCGAGAAAGACGTTTGAATTTTTCGCGCTAATTTCAACCATAGACCAATTTATTTTACGTCGTGATTTCAACAGCTACCATAGAAAAAGTCTATGTCATTAATTAACCATAGACAAGCATAAATCTCGTATGAGTGATATTTTTTGCAATATTTTTACAGTTCTTAAGAAAAGATCACACTTTCGTTTTAAAATCAGTCAAGACAATCTAAACCTAAATATCTACAAGTGTTAATATTTAATAAATTATTAAGTCAGTTAAAATATCTCAAAATTGGATTATGCATAGAAATCCTTAGTATAGTCTTGCCATATCCAAAAATAGTTGTCATTTGACACTGACAGTTGTTAATATAAAATGACGTCCGAGAGAAACAAAAATTACGTCCCCTCAACTATTTTCTTCACCCCTGTACTCATACAGTAAAATAGTTGTTAATATTTATATGTTTACTAACCCAATTGTTTTGTCCTTTCAGCTACTAACTACTAAAAACTACCGCAAAGTTAACTTCGACGGCTCATTAATCTGCCGTCACCACCTGACACTGGCAGTATAGTCGACAACATCGTATTGGAGACTCGGTTGCCAAAGAAGAAAGAAAAAAAAAAAAAAAAAATCGTTACCGTTCAAAATTTCAGACATTCTTCTTGTTGTTGTTTATTTTAACGCAATAAATTATCTTAAAATGGGTGAAAAGGTTGAAGACCATGCAAGTGATGTGGAAATGAATAATTCTGAGATAACATTTGATAATCTAACCATACTGAAAGAGTTTGGTAATATTGTGAATCTTGTAAGGTGAGTAACGAAGTCTTCAACTGTAAAAAATTAAGCTAATTACCTCTATATTCTGTTACGACTGTGAAAATGTGCCAAAATTAGTAGCCTACACTATATTAATAAATATATTACAAAATGAGTTGTTTAAAACTTATTTGATACAACAAACTCACAAACTAATATATTTAATTAATTCTAGAAATGAAGATTTCTTAGAGACTGTGCCTAAAGCAAAACTGAAGCGTGTGAAATGGATGCCCATGTTCAACTGTTTGAAACAAGGCATTCTCGACGAGATGATACAGGAACTAAGTTCTATGTGGGAGTATGAGAATATGCCGCAGAAACTTGATGTACTTGAAAAACAGAAGGAAAAGTTCATGGATATGGACCCGGATAAGGTGTTATGGTAAGTCTTTGTTTACTTTATTGAGGGTGCTATTCCATGACATTCTATGAGCGAATGTTAAACTGATACATGTTTTGTATGGGAAACATCTGTCTTAATTAACGTCAGACTAACAGAAATGTAATCAAATTGTGACCTACTTATAGATGAGAAAGGAGACTGGCAATATAATAGTTGCCATGTGTGACTAATCCTTTATATCAGTAATTATCCTAAGTTTTGTTATGGAAAAACTCCATTTACATAAAGGACATTCCACTCTTGTATGGTTTTATTTTATACTCAATATATGCTAAATGTCAAACTTATTTAACTGATTATCCCAAAGTGGTCACCGGTGACCGCTATCCACTAATTTCATTATATATCTTATTTCCAATGACTAGAGACTACTTTTGTATGAACAAATTTTGGGGAATTACATCAGATGATTGTGTTAGAGTATAACAGTCATCTTGAGGTATTTATACAATTTACTGGGCATATTTATTTATTGTATGCAGTTATAAGAACATTATTTTTATTTTTTTATAGGAGACCACAACTGGGAGATGTTAAAGCTCAGTTAAAAGCGAATGATGTCGCTAATTTAAAAAAACAGAAAGTTTTACTAGAATCCCTGGCCAAGGAGTATGAAGCTAGAGTAAATAGGATTAAGAAAATTCTGATAGCCAAGCGAGGGTACTTGAAAGCCCTACAGTTGGACATACAAAAGTACCAGAGAAGAAATGAGGACCTCATCACTAAAATCAATGACAAATTAGACAATCACCACAATTTAATTAAAACTAATCTCGCTGATAAAATTGACATTGAGGATGTAAACTGGAAAGAGAAAGACATGGAAATTAATGAAATAAATTCATCTTGATATTATTTGAATAAAATTTATATTTCAGAAAATTGTACACACCTGAGAAAAAGTACAACAAAATTTATAATAAGTTATATAATTTGAAACTCAATTGCTCTCGAAACTTATCTTTCTCTAAGTGTAGATGAAAATAGAGTAAAATTTTAAATATTAAGTGACACTGACAGTAAATTACATAAGTTCTAACATTGCTGCTATCTGTACCAGCTAATAATTATTTTACAGTATAGAGTTAAAATAAGAACAGATAATATATTTTATAGCAATCTATGAACAACAAATTTAATAAAAAGCATCAAGTGATGTAAAAGTATGATATAGATTAAGTCACATTTACTCTCTTAGTAAATACATAAAATGTTAGTTTTAAACAAAAATACATTTGTAAATGCAAACCAAACTGAAAATAAAATAAAAATAAACCTCTTAGTTTAAATAGTGATATTTATTAATGAAAAATCATACATAGCTAAAAAATAAAATTGTACAATGCAAAACCTGCATATAATTTTTTATAATATAACAGTAATAATACAGCAATTGCACTATTGTTGCGAGGACTACACTGCTTCTACCACATTTTATAAATTTTGAGACTTAACAGTAAAGTTTGAAGTGAAAGCCTCAGATAAGGGAGATCATGTTGAACATCATCGAATTTTGAAACATCTACTTAATCGGTAAGAATAATACTGAGTGCAAAATAAAGATAATTTCACTGGGTACTTCACTCCCTCCTAACACATAAGTGATTGCAATGGAGTCCTAGAACAGAAAAACACTTATTGCTATGACGAGGTGAAGGTTAATATCATGTCTTAGGCCAGCTCCACAATAGGATTATAGAGAAAACAAAATATCATTCACTAAAATAATCAGAGGACAGTTCCATGGACGATCATTCATTTTAATTTTTTTGCCTAATCCGATAAAACTAGAAATTTCAAATTAACCAATTATCGTCACTTACTCAAGACCTATATATAATTTACATTTATAGGCACATTAGTTACAGAATTAACCAAGCGAATGTGCTTTCGATCCACTACAACTTAATAAATAGTTAATATGAAATGTAACGACGCTTTCGTCTCCAATGCCCGCATCTTTAAGATCGCTTGCCACCTCAAACATTTTAAAATTAACGAAACAATTTACTACAACATCAACATGTTACAATAACACAACAGGGTACAATACCACTTCAAAGGCTGCCTTATAATCAGGGATCGAAAAAGCAATAGTCACCGAGGCATCGCCGAATATATAATGTCAGCTCAATACAATCTGTAGAACTAAACTCATAAATTAATATCACTCACATTAATAATATAAATTAAAAATAAGAAGGCACAAGCAAATCGATAAATAAATTTTAACAATACGCGACATATTATTATTCGGCTATGTCTAATGACCATACTAAACATAATAATTATAATACATGATATAATTAATTATTTGTAGCATTCCTCTCACTGTGCAGCACACTGGATCCCAAACGTCAGTTATTTCTTCTTAGGTGGTGATCGTTGAGGTGTGGCCGGCCTCCCACTGTTTATGCCATTGTACTGGTATTTTGCTTTCTTCTCAGATGGTTTCAGTATCTGCGGGAAGATTTAAGGTTTATGTTAAAAAATATAGATGTATCCAAAACGTTGTGGTTTAGATAATTACGACTAATCTACAACTACCAATACATTTCTTGGTACAGTGAAATTTTCCCAACACCTCCAATTGCTCATACAACTACCAGTTAGGGGGTTAGTAGACATAATAATCTACGGGTAGTAAGTCTACGTGATCGACGGTCCTCGACTTCGGACGGTCGAGAAAAAGGATTCTCTGAAGGTAAAGTAGCTGCTTATTCAACCACAGGCATCCAATATGTAGGTACTTGTTAGTTTTAGGTCGTATTACTTTATTACTTTTAGGAATCGAACCCAATACTTCGGTAGATTCTAAACACCAAAGAGGTAGAATAACAAACTTATTGCGAACTTTGTACACAATTCGAATAGGTTGCTTATTTTGTCTTTGGTACCTATAATTACGAAGAAAGGAACACAAAAGAGGTTAACACGAAACAGAATCTACACACAATACTTTATGCAGTCGAGGTTATGCTGATAGCATAATTTATAGTGCAACATGTAACGCAATACAAGCCTAGGAATTTGCGTCAACGATAACTATTTATGTACCTACTATCTCACTGCATTGATAAGAATTATTGTAAGTAGGTCATTCAGGCAGGGCAGTGGTTCAATGATGGCTAACATTATGCCAACCAGATGGCGCTAATGAACCATAAAGCACAATTTGACCAATCACTGTCATTGTCATAAATGAAAAGACCAATGACTGGACTATTAGCAAATTGTCTATTGTACATTAGATCTTTCACTACTATACTACAATAGCGATCCTAGCGACAAGCACAGACACCATACTGTAAAAGTTCTTAGATTGACTTTATCTAGACAGTGATACTTTTTATTATGGGCTGTATGTGTCTGTGATTGGTACATTAACTTCTATTTCTGGATGTTATTATACCAATAAAACCAACCAGTCCAGTTTAGAGTAGTGCTATCCATCTTGTCATCCATAATGTCGTAGACCTAAATATGTTATGATTTACTCTTCTAGAGTATTAGTAGCTAATTCTATCTATGAGACCTGTTCAATGGGACAAGGGAGTAATTACGCAGATTTCCAAATAATGATCAGCCAGCCAGACAATAATATGAAGGAGCTAAGCATGGATGTTCAATATCGAATACATATTAATCTCAAAGGTAGCAATTTCAAATATGAATCTAAATAACCAACGGCCTATCTTATCTTCTGAAGAGCTTACTGATCTTACTACACGTACATCAGAGGAGATAGCTATAAGCTTGATCAAGCTATATTATTTAGATACCTATATGCAATATTAAAAATATAGGCCTCTATATTTTTAATATTGTAGCATGGTTGAGCTAAAGTTTGCATATCATACATTACCAATTTTCAGTTGTTACTTGTTACACCAAATAATGGAATCGAATCATGCAAAAGTTTATAGAAATTATAATGAACTCTGAAAGGTGCCTTAATTCATGAAATAACCACGTAATAAAGTGTATGAGACCAATCCAATTCCATGCAGAGTGAGAATATTAGTTTTATAATAATATGAAAAATGAAAATAGCAAATCACGTCAATTTTATTAACCATTTAACGAACTTGGTTCATTTTGTGATACATTGAGGTACAGTTGAGGGACATTGTAGGATAATGTAATAAAATATACTTATGTCTTAAGGATGCACCCGCCATCCTAACGTCAGGATGGCGACTCGCTTTAGCTTCGTGATCTCTCGATTCAAAGTACATTAAAATAATAAGAGATACTGAAAAATACATTTCAAATATATCAATCGAACATAATTATAACCTCCATCGATAAAGTGCAGCCGCCATCCTAACGCTTACGGTATACCTAGTCGTTTTACTAAAATTCCAGTCAATATTCTACAAAACAATAAAAATAAAATTAGTGTTTGTTTCGTTCTATTCAAACACGTGATTACTTTAACAAATCACATAAATCATTACAGTATTAATTAAGTAAAACATTCTAGTACTAATTAATCACTTTGTACTGTCACAAAATATAGCATACCCGCTTTAAAACCTTTTTTACAAAGTAAAGTAAAAAAAATATAATACGGTCATTTTGAATATGTAATTACCGATATTCCTACAAAATTAGTTAATACATAAAGTTCAAAATAATGGAGATACTGACGAAAAACCTCAAAAAGTTATATTTGCGTTTTCCCAAAAAAAGTTGTTTCCGACATACATTGTATTGTCATGACAGGGCAGCATTGTACTGGTATTTTGCCTTCTTCTCAGATGGCTTTAGTATCTGAAGGAATAAACGGTGTATTAGTCTAAGGAACCTTTTGTTGTTGCGTTGTGACCCAAGACTTGACTTTATGCTGTTGTAAGTACTATGGAAATGATATAAAGCTATGAAATGAGCATGGGAACCTGTGTTTACAAAACAACAGTAAGAATGTACAGATTATTTAGAGCTGTTGCTTGCAAGTTTAATAACTTAAGGGTAGATATTTTGCCAATGTGTGTACTGTTACTAAAATGCCGACGATTTTATTGTAATCCATTTATAAACGACGCTTTTGGCCTTGTGCTGTCTCGTGTAAGTTTGTAATACTAAGCTTGCTCGTAAATCTGTCTGTAAGTTCTTACGTCATACATTACCGATACTTTACTGCACGAGCGCGCTATGACGTCGGTTTATTAAAAGCTTGATATACTTTCATAACTATTCTAATCAAACGTAAATTTTGTGGCTCATCACTCTTTATAATATGGTAGAAATTATACACAGACTTTTTAGATTAAACAATAATAAATAAAATAATGATGCTGAGTGCTGGTTCTAGCATACTGTAAAGAGAGTTAGACTAAATTCTGAACACCGATTTGTATCTAAATGAGTAAATTTGTTCTCAAAATCAAATTAGCTTGATTGATGGCTAGCTAATAAAATCAACGAGATAACACTGGCATTTGAGAACAGATTTGTTAGGACCATGGGACTGGGGATGGGAGAGAAAGAATGTAAAATAATAAATACCTGGAAAGAACACATGAGTGTTTCGTCAACAGACATCATGCCACCAGCATTGTCAAACTCTCCACAGTAGTTGGGCGCAGAAAACAGTGTCACCAGTTGTCGCTTTGCAAAGAACTCGTATCCATCTTCCACTACCTAGAAATCATGTAAAAGACTTGTTAATAAATTGGTAGTATTATTTATCTATTTTTGTTTTATGTAGCATGTAATAGATGACTGGATATTTTTTTTATGGGGGAAAATCATCGAATGACTGTTCCCGCCTGGGTGAGGCGGGAGGGAGTATCAGACTCTTACTGGCTAAAAACCACCCAGTTCCTTCTCCTGCACGTCGAGCCGGAGTCCCGGTAACTCGTTAGGTTCTCCGCGACAGATGACTGGATATTAGCGTGTAATCGCCAAGTATAAAACTACTTGAAAAATATTCGTACACAAAAATGTTTCAAAATTCTATTGCAAACTGTCTATATTAAAATTAGTTCACGTATTCTTCATCGTTTTATTACTCTGTAACACGTGTCAACTTGTATCGAAACCTTGAGATTGAGTAATTGATCAGTACTAGACTTATTACATTTTACATTTTACCTAATTAACTCGTCGAGTACCGGTTTTATAGACACAATTAAAGAACAATAGGTCGCGGTCACCGGTGACCGCTTGGTGTTTGACAGTTTAAAATTACACACAAGACAATACACTACTGGAGACCCGTTTCAGACTTTGACTGCCAATAAAAAACTGTTGAAGGTAAATCCTCCGCTAACGCCGGTCACCGGTGACCCCCATGGCGTTCAACGTGTTAAAGTTTACAGATCATGTTCGATACACATTCAACCATAATCGATATTAAAAAAAAATCGGTGAATTAACATTGCTTTTTGACCTTAGTTGTATAGAGGCTGTTAATTTTGATAATTTCGGCTGTAAAAAAAATATGAAAAAACGTATCAAACCTGGTGAGCCCGACAAATCAGATCCAGATCATGTCTGTTGAGGAATTTACTGACGACATCAGGACCAAACGTGAAGGACACGCCGCGGTCATTCTCGCCCCAACCCTGTACGTCTTTGTCTGGATCTGACCATAATAGGTCGCAAAGCAGCCCTGGAATAGTACATAACATGTTGATATAACTAATCTATATATATAAAAGAAAGTCGTGTTAGTTACACTATTTATAACTCAAGAACGACTAACTCGATTTGGATGAAAATTGGCGGGGTGGTAGCTTAGAACCAAGAGACGGACATAAGATACTTTTTATCTAAATTTTTTTTTTACTTTTACCGAAAATCACGAACGGGAACGGGGGGAAATGGGATTGCGCGTACGAAGTCGCGGGCAGAAGCTAGTATTTAATAATACTCTTACTTATTGTCTACCCTTAATGACCTGTATGAAACAAAGGTGTGAGTTTTTTACATAATACGTGTTACATAATAAAGTCATAAACTTTTCTCATACAGTTCAACTGGTTTCTAACTCGGAACACTTATTTTATTAGGTTCATTGTTATAGGAAACAATCCTTTTAAACACAGATTTCAGATATGTAATCTATAAGATTGAATAAGAAACCGCTGCTTGAAAAAACTCATTTCCGATCACATGAATTACGATCATAATTGAATTATGTCCATACAAGTATTTTTGTGTAGAAATGAGTGTATTTAAAACAACTGTCAATATATGGCTTCAAATATCTGTTGATATATGTCCTTCACACATTTAGCAACTGATCCTGTTGGTCACAATGATATGGAACATGTAATGACGGAAGCAATGTCGGCTTAGTCACAATTGAACGAATATGATTCATCAAATTACTCATGTCTTATATCCATTTTATTTTATTCGTCGAAATGATTTCGATCTGACTATCTCGTGCATCTATCTCATCGATGCCGTTTCAGTTCAAGTTGAGGTTTACGCGATTAAAGTTCGGTAAAGTTTTTCTACTATGTAAAAGGTAACAGAAATTTGGATAATGAACTGATGGTTATCTAAGAATAGATGGACAAAAGAGCATGAACCTAGTTGTGTACCAGTCTAGCACAGGTGTAGTAATAATAATTACGTCGTCTTATTTATGTTGCTCACCTGTGTCGGGGACATCAGTGGGTCGCATTATTCGCCTGATTTGCTCCATGCCTTGTAGATCCGGAGAGAGGCCACCATGGCAGCAGAAAATCTTTTCATCAATGATAGCTGCTATTGGCAAGCAATTGAAGCAATCTGTGAATGTCTTCCACAGCTTGATATTGTATCGGCGTTTGCATTCGTCGTAGAAACCTGGTGGATGAACATCGCGTGTCAAATACTCATATTAGAACATCTAGTAAGATTTTAATCTATATAAACTAGCCTTGACGACAGACGCCGAGCATACGTTGTATTAAAAGTGGAAATTAATATTAACTAGACTATTTACTATGAAGATATACTCATAATTTTACAACTACTTCAGACAGCAGTCAAAAACATGTTTGTATATGTTACTCATATAAAATGTGTACACAAATAATATATTTTGTAGTTAAGATACAGGTGCTAATTAATAAGACTCACCATAAATGCGATTTATGCTAGCACACTCATGATTGCCTCTGAGAAGGAAGAAGTTCTCAGGATACTTGATTTTGTAAGCGAGCAGAAGGCAAATGGTCTCCAGGGATTGCTTGCCGCGATCCACGTAATCACCCAGGAATAGATAGTTAGCTTCGGGAGGGAAGCCGCCATATTCGAACAGACGTAGTAAATCCGTGTACTGACCATGTATATCACCTGTAAATGAGTTACTATATCGTATAGATCAAGAAAACCTTTGATTAATAGCCAAAATAGCCTTTTAATTGCCCAACTTCATTTTTCAATCTATTTGTTGAGACAAACTGTCTGTCAAACCTTTTAAATAGTATCAGTACCAGGTAAAACAGAAAGTGGATGGTTATGGGGTTAAATTGTTTTTTAATGTCATAATTATGTTTTACAGGCTTGGTTTATGCAATTGCATTTGGCTCAATGACTGATAAGCTTTATCTTATTAAGATTCAAGTTAACAGTTTATTTTTAAAGTGTAGGCAAAGCACTGTCCATCATTCACCAGCGTCAAAACTTATCTCTCTGATAGCAAAACAAAAGAAAAATATTTGTGCTGTATCCAAACAATGTATTTTACAGTCACATCTAAAATACGCACTATACAGGAAATATTGCGAAATATACACCAAAATACATATCTTATCTCAGAAACAGGATTTTTGAGGAATTTCTAATTGATAAATAGTAATGAACTTACCACAAATTTTGAGTGGTGCTTCCAATTCCAGTAGTATGGGCTGTTGCAGGAATATTTCTCTGGACTTGGTGCATAGGCCCCGCACCTCTGACTCCGACATCTGCACAGTCTTGCCAGGCCTGCATCCTCGAACTGAGACAACATTCAATTACCTTAATTTGTCAATATTCATATCAAAAATTTCAAACATTATAAGTGTATTGATGACACAAAAAATATGAAGCTCGAGCATGACAATAAATGAAGAGACAGGCTACCATCTGTAAAACAATTTATTTAAAAACATAATTTGGTACATCAGACCTAAACACCTAGTGAATGTTGCCAAAGAATTATTTTAGTTTCGATGCCCAGTAACAACAAAAATAAATCCCAGAGAAGTTCAAACAGATGGCAACCCTACAATGATGAAACTAAGAAAATTACATGATGTTAAATATAGACATTACATATCACAATTACATCTTCAAGCACTCACAAATGCATGGATGGTGTAATGTTAAGTTCAGTCAATTATCTGAACATTGTTGCTATGATTACTGTACAATACACGGACTATACATATTTACATTTATTACAGTAAGTCAACCAAATGAAGTCTAAAACATGCAATAGAACATAAACCGAATAGCCGCAAAAATAACATCAACAATTGGACAACATTTTTGGGAATTGGAATAGCTAATAAATTAATAAAAATAAATACACTTAGAAGTAAAAATTTAAACAGAATACAATAATTGTGAAAAACTTACATCATGCCTGTTTCTTTCATTAGCTTAAAAACTCATCAGAAGAAATTAAAGAGAATTAATTAAAAAACTTAACATCTATACATAGAACAGAAAAGTCTTCAATGATGCCACAAATTATCAAATTATTGTGTCATGTATACAGTAAATGTTTATGTGGTTTTGTAAGTGGTCAAATTACTGTGTAAGTTTTGGGCAAAGTAGTAGGCCTTCCAACACCAATAGCTTCCCTTTGTTAAAAGTGAGCTATTTTTAGGACATAAGAGGAGCAATAAAAAATTAAAAGAGAAAATATGAAAAAATAAATTTGAACAGAAAACTCTGTAATGGGATTGGTCACTAAAGGAATAAAATAAAGAATCTAGCTTAATACTTTGGCAAGAATTCTGGATATAACCATACATTCTCCTGAAAAGATGTCTTTCAATTTCCCTTTTCGCCTTGCTGTTTCCTGCTGCAGTCTGTACACTGCGGTAACCCACCAAAAAGCAGCATAATAAAGTGAAATAAACATGTTTAAATCATATAAAGTGATACAGAAAGCGAATAAAGCTCAACAATAGGCCCATGGAAGTGTTCCATGCTATGAATCTGACATCATTGTTAGTAGTGTGAATAACTATAACGTAGCTCTATAATTTAACTATTTACAGTGTCTGCTCTATTTCTAAGACGGAAATAGTCGTCTGCGAATCATCTAAAGATCTAACATCAAATGCAGAATCAGATAAGAATTGGGGATAATCGATTTATTTATGAGTTTGACGTTTCTATACCTACATACTCGATGATAATTACGCAACAAGAGCACACTGAGCGAGGATCCATTATGTTAGAACATAAGTTTTAGAGTCAGAGAATCGAAGAACACAAAAGAAAATGAAATAAAAGTATCTTTACCTTCTAAAAGTCTGTGAATTAGACTGTCAACATTGAGTTCGTCAGCCATATTTACTACACGAATAATTTACGTCAAAAAGTCAAATCTTTCGACACCACCACCGCCAACTGCTTGTTTTTGGTTTTTAAGCGCTGCGTTTCGATTTACGCAATTGACGGGAAAAATAATATTTTTGCTGACTTGCTAACTATTTTGTGAAATGTGTACTTTACAAACTATCGTATTTATCAGATAATACCCAAAAAAATAACAGTATTAGCCAAATTTGGAATTTATAAGTACATATTATCAAGAACGTTGAGTATTACTCCGTCTTCCGTCTTTCATTATGATTTATTATCTCATTGCAAGTTCCTAAAATCTGACATATTACTCTGTATTGTCCTGACTGTTCATGGAATGCATAAAACATACCAACCGCAAATTAATATTTTTGAATTCTATAGCGAAAAAATATGACTTTAACGTACTTTGTGCTGGATGATGAATGGGAAATTTATTACCCGAAAATTATAATGTTATGTGCTAAATAAACGAATAACTAAGATGAACGTGCTTTGTTGGTCTTCAAGTTACTTAAAATGAGTGACAATGACTAAGAAGAACATTAATTTATTGTTCCGTTTGGTCCATTCCATGGTGAGCTAGAAGAGAAAGAGCAACAGTTACGGTGTTGCTCTTATTATAGAACTGATTAGTTAATAGAGTGTAGATAAAAATAATTGCAAATAAAACCATTTCATAATAAATTACTTACTAAATATTCTTATGTTTTGTATAGAAACTGGTAATCTATAAACGAAGGTACTCTTTCCCACAAAAATCATATACTTCGTCAATAGACAACATTAACGTAGAGTCATAGACAATCCATTTTTATTTTTAAATTCTATTTTGCGGGCAAAATGTCGCTGTTCTTGATTGTCAAGCTATTTTCTCATCGTAATGTTCCGTTCTGGCGCATAGTATGTATGAAACGCCGTGGTTTGGCGTGTGCGTTCTATTTTATTTTAGACAAGACTTGACGGCTGTTTAAAAAAACTTCATGGCTCATTGTTCGATTTTGTTATACCATTGCTTAGGTTTTTCGTAAACAACTCGAACAAAACAACGTGAAAATTCAATGAAGTGGGCGGAAAATCGTTATTGTATTCAGTGAAAAACCTAGGCATTTCATCAAGATTGCCTGAGCATTGAACTATATCTCTGTAACCAATGGAGGAAAAGATGGAGAGTGAACACAGTTACAGTGGAGACAGCAGCAGCTCTTCCGAATCATCTAGCGGCAGTTCAGACGGAGATGACGAGGTTTTGGAGCCGGTCCGCATCATGGGACAGTCTCTAGAGCTTCCCCAAGAGTTGTGTGAGGACTACTCTGTTTTCAAGGAGTTTTTTTCAATGAAAACATGGGATGCTTTGGAAGATAAACATAAAGAAGAACTAAGTAAATACTTGCCCCAGTTTACAGAAAATGAAGAAGAGGAGAAGGAGAAAACCATAAAAATGCTTTTTAATCATGAACCTTTTCATTTCACATCACCTCTTGGTGATTTTTATAACAATTTAAGGCAGGGTAACTATAGGCCAGATATAGCTAAAATGAGAAAATTTTTAATGAAAGCAAGAGTTAAACAGCAGAAACACAAGGTGATTATTATTGTTGTTATTCTAATAAGGCTCTGTTCATTCAAAATGATTGAGCATTGTCAAGTGACAAACAGTATGTTGACAAACAAACTTTGTTTTTCAGATAAAGTCTTACTATGCTAAGTTGTTACCAGAAGTGTTGATAAGTCGTGAACGCATACTAGCGGCTGCCAGGGCAGCGCCACCAGGTCCCATTCCACGTCTTCCATTATTACCACCAAAGCCATCATCAAAAAACAACTTTAAACCATTGTACTTGAGAGCCAAGCAGAGGTATTTTGAGGAATTGAATGCTATTAGAAGTGAGGTTGGAGGGGATGAATCTGAAGATGAAAATTACCCTGAAGGTCCTCCAGAACAATCAACAAGAAAGAGGAAACAAGCTCAAGGACAAGTAAATACTAAGTTCATCATAATTTCGCTCTTATGTTAAAAGAACAAGTTTTAAAATACAATTTATACTTTCAGCCTACTGATGGAAATGTATCTGGCACGTTAGGTGGTTCCGATCAGTCAAACTTACCATCCCTGGAATGTTTAAAGAATGTTTTAGCAGCTCATAGAACAAGAAGACAATATAGAGAGGTAACCAATTACGTTAGAATGTTTACATTAAATATTACTGTTATTTCAACCGACATTAATTATAGTACATCTTATCTGTATAGTGCTTGAATTGAAGTATGTGACATTGTTGTAATAATTAATACAGTGATCAAAATTTTCTTTGGATATTATATCTGTGTAAAGTAAGATGATATTTAATAATGTGTATTTCTATTGTAGAACCATCCTGAACTAAATACAACAGGAATTACAATAGATGACATAAAGCAGAGAGTGGCCCTTGTAAATGGTGCTAAGAAACTAATGTTTGGTGGACCGAAAAGTGGATCACCATTACAGAAGTTACGGAGAGCTCCTAAGAAAGATAGTGGTGGTAAAAATAAGGGACAAGAAAAGGCTGCCACTAAGAAAGTGAAGGAGGAACCATATGAAACCGTTGAAAATAAACCTCTGTTGCCAAATATAAAGATTAAGAGTGAAAGAGAAGAGTCTGACTCAGAGAGTTCTTCATTTGTGGATCCCATTACTAGTCCCAAATCTTCCAAGAAGGTGGACCATATAGAAATTAAACAGGAAGTTATTGATAAATATCCTAGCAGTATGTCTAAGTGAGTATTATTTTCTTTTGTACTGCATAACTTGAAACATTGTCATCAGAAATAATTTCAATATAAAAATCCACCTCTTGTGGATGGCAGAGCTATCAAAATAAATAATCGAGTTTAAAGTTTCTGCCTCAATAATATGTCTGAATAGGCAGTTGCCTAATAGTTACTTAACTTACTAATTAATTCTTGTTCTAATATACTTTGTACTAATGAATTGTTTTAATTTACAGTATAAACTATAGTGATACGAAATTAGAAAGCATAGTGAAACAAGAGCCTCCTGATACAATAATGTCAATGCAGAATTCTGCTAGAGGACCCATACATCAAGCTGTGCCCATCAAATTAGAGGATCTAGATGGAATTGGTAAGTTGCACAACATAACAATAAAATTATTAAATGTGTATATTTGTAGAAAACTGTATTATATTTTGTGCTATGAAACCTGTATATTTGCTTCATCAGTTCACATAAAACTATAAGAAATTCTTAATAGCTGCGATTCCGATTCAGTAACTTATGTTAGAGCATTTGCCTTCAACATTTCTCAGTCAGTAGTCAATGGCTTAAAGACAGGCCTTAAACCTGACAATTCTTTTCAGATATGATGGCTCTTCCAGTAGAACTAGCAGATGACTCCGGAGAAGTGATTCAAGTGGAAACATCAACAGAGACAGTCGAGGAGTCCCTAGTGGACCCTGACGAGTCTTTGACAGAGACTACGCATGCAAACTTCTTGTCTCTAGTACGAGCATTGTTCCCAGCTAGAGCGGCCCATAGAGCCTCTAAGCAACAGTTGCATGCGAGATGCGCTGCTGTCATGAGGTCCCCTATAGCTCCACTCAATACTTGGTATAATTGTAAGTAAATCCATCAGTCTTACAGCTAGTTTATTTATTAAATGAATATAAGAACTTATATTGAAAGAAGGATAAGAATATAATTTGTGTTGGTACTAAAATACTTGTGATTTCTTTCAGTGTCTGATGACTGGTGTGGAGAATTAGATTCTGCACTAGATTTCCTAGCAGGTGAAAGAGGACAGCATCCAGATGACTATGTGCCATATCTACAGTTTTTACCTGAATCACAGGTATGTGGTACCATTTACCCTCAGCCTTTTTACATTACAGAACATTTTTATATGCTTATGAATCATTCAAACAGCAGATTTTTAACTCACCACATGACGCTAATGTGGCGTGAGGTCCTATTTGTCTCATAGAGAATTTAGTAGTGTCAAGAAATGACTTGTCTGTCCATGGGACTGACAATTTTTGACAGCTACAACGATTGGGCAAATAGGACCTCACACTGTCACACTACATTATCGCCATCAGGTGGGCACAAAATCTGTATCTCCTCTTATACAAGAGTTGTGTCATTCATTAGCAATGTATGCTTGAGAAAAAGTAATGTTTACTTATTATGACGTGATTTATGAAGATGTATCAATGGATCGGTGCGGGTCGTGACTGCGACGCCATACTTGGGCGTTTGTGTGAGCGATGGCTTCGAGCTGCCTCGCCACCTCCGCCTGCCAGAGAACCGCCACCGCCTAGGTAATATAAAATATCCCCGTTTTCTCCAACCCCTTCCCTTTCATCCAATCGTGACTCCGGAATTCCCTAGGAGTGTAATTTCTCCTACTTCGTTTTCCAATTAAGAACAGTAAATGAAATCTGTAAGGAGATAATAAAATATCTTGACTTTTTTAATTAGAATTACAGACTTTTTAAATTAGAATTGCGTTAAATGAGAGTGATAAAATATTATTTACCAGGCATCCTACAACTTGGTCCGTCCGTCCAGCAACTGAGTCCGAATTGATGGATTTCCGCTCACAAGAACGAAAAAGATTTTCAATGGCTGCCAAACCATTCACTTATATACAGTATGGGTAAGTACTAGTCTAATTAACATCTATTAAAACTGTTTAAAAATTATCTAATATTCTCTCTGCTTTCATTTCTCTGTTAAATTTTTATTCGCGGGGTAATGGTTTATTTACGTTTGGTTAGGATGATACTGAGCTTCAATTAGACCAAAAAATTACCTACTTATGAAAGTTAAACATGGAATATACGTTGGTATTAAGGCATATTTTTACATGTTTTCGTCCTTTTTTTTTAAATTTTAGGAAAACTTACAGCTAGGTATAACATAAGCATAGATTAAATTACAGATAAACGGCCAATAACAAGTTTCCGCTTATAGGTAATTAAATTACTATTTTAAAAAGACAGCATACGACGAAACAAAAAAAAACTGTTTTGAAAAACAAAACACTGTCAGGTGTCGATTACCGATTTGTGGTCTATTTTTTCCAATGTTTTCGTGTTTTTTGTATTTCGAAGCTTTCTAAATGAGTGTATTTCTGGTTTATAGGTACCGGTCAGTAGTAGGTCCAGTAGTGCGTGGGTCTGGCGGCGGTGGCGCGGTGCTGGTGAGCTCCCGGCCGCGACACGCCGCGCTGCCTGCACTGGTGCGGGACGCACTGGCACGACTACCCAACGGAGAGGGAACTAGACATCATGTACTCACTTTGTTAAGGTAAGCCTTGTAACAATGCAGTCAGTATAATCTATCATTAGCACCGTCATTTTACCAGATTAGGTACTGCTAAACAAAACTTTGCCTATCTCATAGACACCTTATTTTTAATCAAAGTTTTCTTTGTATTCATTACATTTCATTTTGATTTAAGTTACTTATAGTTAATCAATTTATCTGATACAAAACTTTCTATTAGACCAATATTATCAGACGCTAGAATAATTATGTTACATTCTTGTGTATTTAATAGTATTTATTCCTCTGCATCATATTAAACATGTGTCAAAATAACGCTATTTGAAATCTTTTTATACCTTTGTGAGTCTTGATACTCGTTTTGCTCACATCTTACGCGCCATACACACTGCCTTATGCAAAGGTAAAAAAGCCACTAAGTCACTAATGTTCTATTTAATTTTACAGAATGTCACAATGGGTAGCGCCTTGCAGTGATCAAACACTGCTAAGCGCGGTGTCGTCAGTATTAGATAGACTTGTCTCAGCTAAACGCGATCCTGTCGTCAAATACGACCAACGAACTGCTATATGGACTTACCTTCATAGGCATAGGTATGTTTTCCTATACTAATAATACAAAAAACGCATTTGCAACCACTCGACCACCAAGGCAGTTTAGTCCATTGTTTTGTTGAAATCTGCAACTTGTTTTTTGCATTGCAGGAGTGAAGAAGATTGGCTGAAGATTTCAAGTGGTAGGTCGCGCAACAGTAAAATGAACTCCATGTTACTGTCACCGCTACCTTCCACGTCGAACCCTCCGCAGCCAGTGAGGACCACTCCTATAGCCATCTCTAAGGAACCTCAACATACGCCACCACATGCGGTAGGTCACAGAAATTTTATTATCTATTATGTGAAATATTTTTTATGATCAAGTTATTACCAAAGTCTTTGTCTTTCAGCAGATGGAGTTAGAAGTGGGAAGTATTGAAGAAGTAGTTGAGAACGCATCGGACAGTGATGTGGACGTGGATGATAGTGGGCAGTCGTCTTCAGTCCCACACATGTCCTCCGCTCAGCTACTGATGCAAGCTACTCAAGCTTCGCAAGGCAAACAAGTTACATTGCCGCCAAAACCGAAAGGAAAACTTGTCGCTACACCACCCCCGAAACCAAAGGCTAACATAATACCGAAAGCTGCTTCAGTGAAACAACCTGCCAAGCAACAATCTGCACTCATGGCTCAGTCTGCAAAACAAGCGAATTTACTTGCACAAGCTGTACGACAGAGTAATGTAAATCAAGCAAAACAAACCACCATCATTCAACCACCCAAACCACCTGTACCGCAGTCGCCGAAACAAACTAATGTGCCGCTACAAACCCCGAAACAAGCAAACGTTACTCAAGCTGCTAAGCAAGCTGTTATATCTCAAGTAATCAAACCAACCATTGTAAAGCAAGCCACTCCTCAGGTCAAGCCACCCACTCAGACTGCCCCGGCGACTCAATCTCCCAAACAGGTTCAACCACAACAACCCAAGCAGATTATTGTCAGTCAAACATCAACTCTCTCTGGACAACTATCGAAATCATTGCCCTCAGTAGTGGCACCACCTAGTAAGTCGCCTCTTATCAAACAAAGGCCGCTACAAAAAGGGGAAGGGTCGCAATCTCAGGTATGTCACATACACACAAACATTGTTTTTATGTAACTGGTTTTTGTTGACTTGTTTATGTAACATTTATTTATTTCGCAGGTTATAAACACTACAGCAAGTCAATCGAATTTACAAACTACAACTGTGGTGCAACCAACGAGTACAGCTACTGTACAGGTTCTTCAGAATAAGGTATGATACTTATAATAACAATATTCTGTTTCGCAATTGTTGATAATAGTTGTAGCATTCATTAATATGGAAATAATTTCCAGGTCAATCCAGGCACGCGGTCACTATTAATAAGACCGACGGCAGTTCAAACTACTGTTACCGCAGTAGCAACTGCACCTGCTACTCAGGTATGCTACAACCAATATGATGTTTTCAATTAAATACTATGAAACATTAATAAACTAATTAATAATGTGCTATAATTTCAGGTAACACCTACAACTAGACGCGGTGTAGTCAGAGTGTTGAGTCCAGCTACTCCGGCGTCAGGGAAGTCACTCATATCACCGAGAGCATTGATGCACCAAGGTGCTACTGCAGCCAAGAAAAGACCCACTGTGCCAAATACTGTGTCTGTCACAACTGTTGCGCAGGTACACTAAAACTTAATGTATCAAAGTGAAGGGTCAGTAAATGTTGACTTATCATATTATAATTGAATCATTGTATTACAGAGTACGGGTGGGGTGACTGCAGTAGTGAGCAGCGTGCCGACCGCGGTGACGTCGTCCGTCACCACTCGCACCGTACAGCTCGCCGGCGGCCGGACAGTGCAGCTCGCCGGGCAGCCCGTGCAGCTCGCGGGCGGGCAGGCCGTGCAGCTGGCAGGCGCGCATGGCGTGCAGGCCGTGCAGCTGGCGGGCGGACAGGCCGTGCAGCTCGGCGGTGGCCAGGCCGTGCAGCTCGGCGGCGGCCAGGCCGTGCAGCTCGGCGGCGGCCAGGCCGTGCAGCTCGGCGCCGGCCACACGCTGCAGCTGTCTGCGCTGCAGCTGCAGCACGCGGTGCGACTGCCGGGCGGCCAGACGGTGCAGCTGCCCAGCGGACAGACCGTGCAGCTGGCCGCGCCGCTGCGGGTGTCGGCCGCCAGCACCAAGAGCCCCACGCCGCGCCCGCACCAGGCCGCCGCAGCGCTCAAGACCATACCCACCACGCAACCCGTCCAGATCCCCGTGTCCACAGTGCAGTTAGCCGGACAGACTGTTCAGATCGCCGGCCAGACTGTCCAGTTAGCTGGCCAGAGTGTGCAGTTAACTGGCCACACTGTCAAATTACCCAGCGGACAAAGTGTTCAAGTAGCTAGTCAAAGTGTGTTGCCATCACAAAGTGTTCAACTACCTAGTGGCCAGACCGTCCAAATAGCTAGTGGCAATGTACAAACTGTTCAATTAAGTGGATCTAATGTTCAATTATCTGGTCAGAGTGTTCAAATGCCGAGTGGTCAAACAGTTCAATTAGGATCACAAACAGTGCAATTAAGTGGGCAAACAGTGCAACTGGCGGGTCAATCAGTTCAATTGCCGAGTGGACAAACATTGCAACTATCTAGTGGACAGACTGTTCAGTTGTCTAGTGGACAAACATTGCAGTTGGCGAGTGGGCAAACTGTACAGCTAGCTAATCAAACACCGAAGTCGATCGCTCAGGTTGTGCGAAGTCAATCTACTGGCGACAAAACATCGAGTGGGCAGCCAATAGTGGCTAAATTATTGACTAATGCACAAGTACGTTGGCTATTACATAGTAAATTCACGTTAAACAGAGAAAAGTTTCTGTTTTGGAGACATATTTGTAATGTTTGTTTTATTATTTAATTTCCGATTTGTATGGTATGCAGGGTCAGATGTTGTCCCTGGAGGGTGTAGGCGTGGGTGGCGGCGCGCGTACAGTGCAAGTGTCGGGCGGGGTCCGCGCGCGCGGCGCCGTGCGGGTACTGTCCCCCGCCACTCGACTCGCCCGGCCTTTGCTGCTCACCTCCGCCAAACCGCTGCATAATATTATATTGCAGGTATGTTAATATACTTAATTCTTTAGTAATATGTTGGAAATGGTTCATTTATCTGTGAATCATAATAACCTGAAATTAAGGATAGCCTTCCCATTAATCTTCCATAACAACCTACAATCCTGTTCAAGCCTCAACACCTGCTACGTGCTGTCTATCTGACGAAGTCCTCGATTTATCCAGCGTTACCTGGGTCTCTAGCCAAACGCCACTTTAACGCTTATCTACAGAGAGAGTAGAAATCAAAATGTATGAGGATGACACTGACAAGTGTCAAAATTTACGTCAATTCCATATAATTTAGTTTTCTATTCTACATGTAGACAAGCGCTAAATGGCGTTTGGCTAAAGGCACTGATAGTTAATATCTTATACTTGTTGGCAAGAAGAATTTTATTAATCTGTCAAACACCAAGCGTCACCGGTGACCGCGACCTATTGTTCTTTAATTGTGTCTATAAAACTGGTACTCGACGAGTTAATAGATTTTGTTCTCTACTAATAAAATAATATTGTAAAATCGAATCTCTTATTTTTCAGCAAAGTGATGGCAACACTATAAGAGTAACATCGAGTGGTGCTGTCTCATCGTCACAAACTTTAGTATTAAGTAATATTGGTAAGAAAACAGAATTTACTCGAGTCAAAAATTATACGAAGAATGAAATGATTTTACTGATAATACTTTTTTGTACAGGTGCACAAACAGTGACAACGTCGTCGACCTCTGCGCCCGTTTTAAAACTACAACAGGTGATTATCATATCCTTCTAAACCTTTAATACATGTCATCATTTCATACATTTATGTTTTGTACATTTCATTAAGAATAAGTTAGTGTCATAAAATATTTATCATTATTTTAGGTGAATCCAATACAACAGGTTAAACTCGCGCAGGGAATAAAAATTCAACAGGTGAATTTTGACAGTTTGCATGTTTGACGCTTCAGAGATTGAGTTAAGTAGTTCGAGAACTTTTGCATGAATCTCGCAGTGGATAAGAATGATATTGTTTGCCAACAACAAAATGTAGAATGGATACAGTAGGTAAAGTTTAAAGGCACAAAACATTGTGGATTAGCGGTCTCATATTTGAATCACTTTAAGTCACCTTTGTCTACTAATAAATCAAGCCATTTTGGTTTTAGGGTATATTTACGTCCTCACCTCCTTCCTCAGTGTATCTGACTTCTTCTCACGATCTTGGTGTATTAACAAAATTAACTATGAAAGCTAATAATACATATATTATGATACCAAGGATCCAAATATCCAGACAGAATGCTTGTTTCATTGCGACACCACATAAAAGAGTTTTTATAAACTGTATGTTCTATTTTGCAATGCGAATTGTTCATTTTATATCTGTATCCTTAAATCCATTCTGCAGTTGGTTGACAAAGAGTAAAAACTTATCTGAATATATTTTGCAAAGAGGGCTGGTTGCATGTGTGATTGGATGCGATGGAGACGGTTACTTATACATAACACGCATACATTTAATATATTAACATTATATTTATTAGTAAACTCACGACAAGTAAAAGCTTATTTTTGACAAGCACTTCCTAAATTAATTTAATGTAGATTGTAATGGCATAGCATTTGAGTGCTTCTGAAAAAAGAATTTTTGGATTCGGAAATTGTACAAACTATAATAGCATGCCAGTTGCAAAAGTATATTTACTAGAGTTTTTTGTTAATTATTATCAGAAGAACTATATATTTCATTATTTTATTTTCTCGCGTACGCGCCGCTATAAAATAGAAGCAAACGAATTTTCACTTCAATTATTAAATATGTAATTTAATACTATGATTCATATTTGTCTTAACTCTTTACATGCTATACATAAACTACGTTTATATCTTTTTATAACTAAGTTATAAAGCCGCAAAGATTGCAAAACAATATGTATTTTTTTGTTTAAACTGTCAAACACCAAGCGGTCACCGGTGACCGCGACCTATTGTTCTTTAATTGTGTCTATAAATACGGTACTCGACGAGTTAAAATGTTCCTTAAAATATTCCAGGCTGTGACAAGTTCATCGGCGACGACATCTAGCGGTGTTCGCAGTGTACTAATGGACGGGCAGCAACTGAAACTCGTGGGAGGACGCCACGTTCTCGCCAGGATACTAAGACCAGCTCATCCACCCCAATAACTTTATACTAATTAATTACTATAATGGTAACATTTTGGAATAATTACTTCCTTAATGGCCTGTTTCACTAGTCATATAAGTACCCTATTTGTCTGTCAGACAGTGGATATCTAGAGAATGTGAAATGGGCCATAAATATTGAAAGGCTGAAGCAAAGTAAAGGTGATCAAAATTATGTTTAAATTCCATGGTTAGATGTTGATCTTGGTACCATAGTCATCTTGAAACACTAATTTGATCTGATAACTGATTGATCAGTGGTGTATGTGCTGTAAATAGTTCTAGTTTCTATATTAGACACAGATTAAAAATTGATTTTAATTTGATAAGTTCATTTTGGGTCAGATTCTATAATCCTTGATTCTTATCTTTATATTTGTACATAATATAACTCTTGATTACGTCTATTATAATACACAATTTGATTTTATAAATGTAGAAACGAAATTTAGTTTTTTTTTTAATTTCCTTTAAAAGGGTATTGTACAAAATATAGTATCTTAGTGTATTTGGTTGTAAAGTTCTAAGTTGAGAATATTTTTCTAAAGAAATTAATTGATTATATACAATTCGTTATTTATTTTGAACTAACGAAAGTATTCAGAGTCCTATTAATCAGTTTTTTAAGCTGAAATAACGGATGTAAGTTTTAAAATGTTGTAAATAGATAATTGTAAGGTTTTAATGGGGAACATTTATTATTTGATTATGTTAATTTATTGTTTGTATATAGAGGACAAAGTATACGTCAGTATGTTGATTATACGAAAAATCTTATTGTCTATTAAGGGCCGATTTTTCCAACGCTAGATAAATTTTAACTGACGAATAACTTTCAATAATTGACAAATCCATAGTGAAAACTGTCGAAGTTAAAAATTAACTGATGATTGAAAAAATCGACCCTTACAGATATATGTCGAAGCCAACTAGCTTAATTATTACGCTACGTCCTCCGTGAGTGATCTAGAAGCGAATGTGTAGTGGTGCGGTGCGGCGCGAAAATAACAAACTGTCGAAATCTATTGAAGTAACCTACGTGACAATACAGCCGGGGGATGCGGTGCGGAGCGGCGCGAAATGACGGGGACCCGATCAGTTGGTTTGATATTTTCCCGCGAACTGTCGTATATGGATGAGGTGCTGGCATATTTTTGTTTGGTTAAACGGAAATAAAAATGAAGCGAAACGATTTGCATGCACGTAGGACATAGCAGCCGCGTCGCGCCGCATCGCTTTGAATTCGCGTGTTACCGCTTCATAATCGCGTTCGTTTCTAGATCGCTCACGCAGGACGTAGCGTTAATTGTTCAAGTAACGCGGCAGAATTACTAGCCGTTTGATTAAATGTCAGATTTTCTCGTTCAGGCTGTTAGTTCAAGGAAACGAATTGTTATCAGAATGATAAGGTACTCCGACCAGTACAAAAATCCGGATTAAGAATAAACAGCTACCAGATTTTCTCTGCGATATCATGATTTATTAAACAGGCTAGGTCGTTAATTGAATGGCTGATTAAGCTAATTGACTGCGACATCTATACTTCGACTATCCGTCTCCTTTATGATTTTAGTAGGTGTTTTATAAGATTTATTGACAATAATGAAATAACTTTATTGTTGGTAAATCTTGATTGCAATATATTTTGATATAATGTAACATCTTGTTTATTTATGTTCCTTTTCTTGTAAATATTGGGTCTGACACTTTGATCCTTAACTAACGTGACATAAGTCAATTGCTCCAATGAGTAAAACTTGTTTATAATACTTTAAAAAGCAATTTAATGTATGTTGTAGTTTTAAATATTTAATATAGGTTCGTATTGCACAGTTTTTCACTGGTAGAACGAAATAAAGTTATTGTATATAATTGCTGGGTTTTCAATTACGATTCATCTTATTTTCTTCTATATGCGTTATTATAATACTCGGTACAGTCGCCACCATTAGTAAGACTTATTATTTTAAATTTTAATTTTAAAGTTTTGTCTTTGGACTATTCATAGTAGGTAGCTGTATATCTCAGATAAATACTTTTTCGACAATAGCAAAATACTTAACAATCTGTCGTAATTTCATCCATCAAAAGCGCTTATTCCAATAGGTTTTTATAATAGACAGAAATACAGTATTCGGGTGGGAAAACATAATTTATTTCATTACGTATGTACATGGTGTGTTCACAGCAAATACAAAATAATCACACTGCACGAGGCATTCACAGAACTAAGTCTAACACAAAAGCTAATTGTAACATAAATACTATTGGTACACCAGTGTGCGATGTTATATTGCATGATACAAAATGTTAGCATGAAGTTTAATGTTCCAAGTGTCAATATAGAGGGCATTTATTATATCCAAAACGTTCCTAAACACGGCTTCCTGCGCTCGATACGATTTCATAAATACAAATCGCTTCGTACGCAAGATACTAACAATTCCTTCTACAGGGGAAACGACAATATTCAAAGATACTACAGAGGTATCACATTTTAATTTCTAACTACACTTCTCCCCTCCCCTCCCACATACGATTGTACAGTCATATTACATACCTAACATTGAATTACATAATACGTGTAAATGCATATATCCTTAGCACACAAGTTACACATAAATTGAAAACGAATAGTGCCGTTACAAAACAACGTTTTACAGGTTACACGCCATTCAAATAAAACTTACTAGTATCTAAAAACTCAATCATATATCAGTCTTATAACTATGTATTTAAAATTATATAAATACTTAATTGAGATGAAAGTTAGATAATTGAAATGTATAGTAATAAAAGAGCGACGTTAAAACACAGATATAATAACATTACACCGAGATTGATATTATTTCATCTTATCCTAACGGGCTACACAAAAAATAAACGAGTATGCTTATTATGTAGATTTATAATACCACAGGTTTAGTTAATACTGACGAGTCGTACAATCGAAACTTTCAGAGATATGATATACATGGCGCGTGCGAGGCCGCTGTATCGCGTGTTGAGCGGGCCCAACAATATAGAACTGCATGTGATGCGAGTACTGCGCGCTGCACAGAGACAGCACCGCTTGATAAACATTCTGATAGCGTGAATTACATGGAGTGCCGGCCTTACTCGACCGTTACACCCTATCTACATTTATTAATATGAATGAACAGAAGCTCCGAATGCCACCACTTCATAGTTAGGTTCTAGCAAGCTCATAAGTATACTATCAATATCTAATTGTCATGTTTTATTACGATGCCGAGTGACGTTATTATGGGTGGCAGGGAAATGGCCAAATCAGTTATTGGATCACGTTCTTTCCACTAGCTGTTAATTTCATGACCATTTGAACAGACCTTCGCTACTTTAATACGTACTGACATGGAATGAAAACGTGTTACATTATATTTACTATCATTACTATCAATAATGTTTAGCTAAATCCATTATAAAAATAACCGGGTCATGCCATTCCCCTACAACCGAAGTTCTACATAGTAATTTATTTGTAACAAAAATATTTATAGCAATTTTGGCATTTGACACGTATCTACGACCCTAATTTACAATCGATTATCTAGTGCGATTACAAAAAATACTTACATATTATATCGTATCTCTGAACATGGAACCACCATCCGGCCTTCGCTGGCACGAGACCAACCGAATCGTACATTATATACAAACAATAGGCACTGAAATTTTGAAATATGATCGGTGTGTAAGAAGACGGTCACTGGCAGGTCTTCTAATGCGACTTCGAGAAACTACAGTATTGCAGCTAAATTATTACAAAGTGCGTGGAATGCCTGATGTACAATTGAGGTGACAAGGACGCGTGCTCGTTAGTACAGCGTTGCCGATATAATCACTTCGTATTCATTCAGTGTTTATTAGTCATACACACAAGCAAATTGAGTATTCTTAGGTGAAACATTTAAGTTATACAATTTATATTCATTATAATTTAGTTAAAAATAGTTAAATATAAACACAATAGGTCATTAGTCATGGCTGTCAGGCAGTTTCGCTGCTTACAACAGATTCGAGAATAGACAGGTGCCACAACTTGACCTGGCTGCCTTGTGTTTGTAAGGAGTTAGCAGAGATGCTCTCGTCGTACGTATGAAGCGTAAATAGCGTTTACTAATAATTATTCATAGAAATATAGTTTACTATAAACAGAAAGTAAATATTTATTGGCATAGAAGTATGTGTGTTGTAATACTATGTACGATATGTACCAGAGTTGTACACGAGGCATCCTGCGGCCGCCGGCTGCTGAACAAGCGTAAAGCGTGTGCGAGGGAGGTGCTCACTCCTCGCCCTCACCGTCGCCATCCTCGGCGTTTTCAGCCGTCAACAGGTTGGTGTTATCGTCAGCTTGAAGATCCGCAGTCAACTGTTGGAACAAGTGCCACTATTATGTTCATGCGTTTCGTATGTTGCAGGTATTGTTGTAAATTTTCTGAATAAGGAAAAATATAATAAGACTACTAAAAAAGTTGCTTACACCAAGTTTAGAAGAGGCGATTTGTGAGCGTTTGCGTCGGCGTACAGCGAGTGCCAGTAACAGCACCAGTGCGATGGATGACAGGGCTGCCACTAACAATGGCAGCAGCAAGTTGTCACCGGGAGAGTAACCCTGGAATAATGGCATACAGTTATTTTTGGTTATTCGATAAACCTGAAACTTTGATACCGCATGTCAAGTGTAGAGATTATGATACAGCCTCTCATTTACAAGATACCCCTGGTCCAGCAGTGGACAGTCTGGATACCTGAAAGGTTGAGTGTAAGTACCTATTGGGCGGTCTTCTTTTTTTTTTTTTTAAGGGGGAAAATCATCGAATGACTGCTCCCGCCTGGGTGAGGCGGAAGGGAGTGTCAGACTCTTACTGACTAAAAACCACCCCGTTCCTTCTCCTGCACGTCGAGCCGGAGCCCCGGTTACCCGTTAGGTTCTCCGCGACTCCGAACCTATTGGGCGGTCTAGGTTATAGTTTACAATACAAGCACACAGTCAGAAATAGATTCCATTGATGAAAGGCTTACATTTTTATCTTTGTATATGAGGTATGTGTAGATACTAGATACACATAGCTACCTACCCACGTACCTACTCATATAGTGAAGAGCAAACGTTCTCATTCAAGATAAACAAACTTTTTTTCGTAGTTAATTTTAGGTAATTCCCAAAGTAAATTACCGTGAAGAACGACCGAGTAAATTACCTAATAAATTGGTAAGTACCTACCTATGATACGATATGTATGTAAACTTCACGAAAACACATATTGTACTATACCTACGTATTACGAGTAGGTAGCTATAATACAGTTTGTAACATGAGGAACTCCCTACCTAGTAGGTAAAGTACCTAGGAATAAGTGACCATGAAAATTATATAATATAAAATACATGCGATATGTACTTAGTTGAAGTTTAAAACCTATAATAGTTAGTTTTTAATTTAAGTTTTTTATTTGAACATAACACATAACATAACATAACTTGCGAATAATCCGCGCTAGTCGATTGCAAATAAATAACAAAATATCAATAAAATTTAGATTAAGCTTTGGCTCGACATTCAGCCGCCTGTACGCTCCGGAGGTCGTCATGGCCGCGCTGTTATGCTTTTTGCCAATTTTCCCATTCCCCTATAAATGTAATGACATCCATATGTTTCTTACAATGTTCATAATAATTTATTTGTCATTAACGTCGCACTTATTGGGTCATGGGATTATATATACAGTACGTACCTACATACACATGTTTTGGAGCCCTCGATTCAAGAGCCTACTTGTTTTTTAGTTTAATTCCCTTTGTGTTACAATAAGTACCTACCTACATTTCGCTTTACAGTTCCTTCAAAAACGGTTCCAAGTGTCAATTTGTAAGTTCCTATGCCACATGTACTTTATTAGGTACCTACTTCTTTATTTAGTTTTGGCACACGCAATACGTAAACAAAGATATGTTAAACTAGAAAATGTAAAGCAACATTTTCCTGTTCCGAGAAAACATTGTAATTTTTCTCGAACACCTCTCTCGCAGTTAACCACTAACAGTGGAGAGCTCCCTGTTCCATATTCATGGCTTGAGAGGCGATGCTGTAACCATTTTTGGGCAATTATCCAAGCACCATTCTGTTTTAAAAAGCTGCACATTAACGCACTTGTATATTTTGCCGATTTTACGATGCTTTCTTTTCACTTTTACATTTCAGAAATTTATTTAAAGATATTTCCATAAAAAGTTTGAATTAGATACTGTTACAACAAACAAAAAAAATAGTTTTAAATTTTTTGGAGAATCTTATCTCACTATAGGTGCTTAAATAGGTGTCACGATGTCTTAAAAAAATGTTGTATAGGTTGTAAATATTATGACAAGTAACAACTATAACAACTGGGTATTATAATGATGCTTAAAAATCATTTTGAAGCTACCTAACTATGTATGATAAGCTTACTAAGTATTGTGCTAATTAAATCGCCCGTAGTGAAGGTCTTCGCAAACGTGGAGTAGAATTTTGATTCTTCGAATGGGTTTTACCTCCCATTTAGAGTGCACTGAACCAGGATCAATAAGTTGTGATTCTTGGCTTATAAATTACGCCATGTTGAATAGTATTAGTATTAAATTAATTCAATTTCATATTGTACCATCATTTAGATCGAAAGTTTTCAAGTCAAAAATGTTTCCGATGTGAACCATGGAAGCAGTCGTTCCCCTAATATTGTTTAGTAGATTAAAATTGTTGAAATAGGACTTGTTTGCCGAAGGTCAATTTTTATGAGTACCATCTACTATTTCGACCATCCCGTACGGAACTGAACACTTACAATAATAAGAAGTCTTTGTTATGATACCTATATTAACTTATCTTGAATTAATAATTTCCTCCTTGCAAAAGTGAATAGATCTTTGCTTCATTGTGGTTCAATAAGAACGGTTCATTATATAAGAAATACGATCAGCATTGGATTTCATAAATCAACTTTGTAGGTTTTTCACGTCCGCTTTCATTAAATCACTCGATGTTATCAAAGAACTGTTACGATTAGACATGTTGAGCACGCACTGGCGTTATGATCAAGTAAATAGGTGGGTAAACATTACATAAGTCTAGAATAAGGCTAGTACTATGCAGTACGTACCGTCCATTGGAAGTAAGATGACGTGTCCACGAACGGCCATCGCGCTCCGTACCAGCCAGCGTCGCCGGCCTTTGCCACCGTCACTTCATCAGAATCAATGCCGGCAGCTGCGTAATCAGGCTTCAGTGGAGGCAGAGAAAAAACTTCATCTACTTCCAGCGATTCTTTAAATTCATCGTCATCATCCACCGACAGCATGGTGTCTTTCAAATCTCTTAATTTAGAATTTTCACTAGTAGTTGCAAACTCAGTCGTTATAGACGTTCTAGCTGTCGTCGCTTTTGTTGTAATCAGGACGTCATCAAACCCTTTTGTAGCAAAAACTGATTTCTCAGACGGTATTTGCGTTTTAGAATAATATTTTAATACGCTACGCAATGTGATCGGTTCTGGAGTAACTGTCGCTCGGATTATAATGTCTTTTTCCCATTTTACTGATGTGTCATGATTAGGTTCGTGACTATCACTGGAGACTGTTCCGATGAGTGGAATAACATTATCCTCTGTGGGAATAGGCGGAATGACTGTGGATGACGTAGAGCTCTTCCATGATCGCAAGGCTGGCATTGTCCAGGGAGGCGTAGTCGCTCTCTCGTTAGTCACTGTTGATGGTACAGTGGAAGTAGTTGTGGGAGGCGGCGTTGAAATAGTGCTCGTCTCAAATTTCTGACCTAACGTTAACACAATCTCTGGCGTCATCTTAAGTTCTTTTTTTCTAGACTTTACCATCTCGCGCGCAGCAGATGCCATTGGTGCAGGAGTGTTGATTTCATGCTGGCCTTGTTGATTCCTTGCGTCAATAATATAAAGTGGAACAAGAGTTAGAACGAGTGTTGCAGCCATACTAGACAGTATCCATAAGGCATATTTCAAATCTGATTTCCTTCGAGCTCGTCGCACATGAATTGAGGGGCTGTAATCTCGTCCTTTGCCCTTGAGGCCGCTGTTGTTCAGCACTTCCTCCGTTTGCGGAAGGATAGTGTACTGGAGACTGTTCTCCCCGTGCCGCACTGTCTTGTACATTTTGCTGTTGCTCCTACTTAGTTATCACAAAAGGAAACACTACTGTAACGTTTCGTATTCACACTAAATCTTATCACATGCTCGTGTTTTCAGAGAGCCGAGAGGATCCGCGGTGCTCGCGTGTCTCAGTTTCGCGAGTCATCAACGTGAGGAGTCGGTGCGAGACATCGCGGCCACTCGCGCTTTGTGCAGCGGAGTCGGTGCGGCCGGCAGGCTCAGGCCGCACCGCGCACGCGCCACAACATTGAGCGGCTGCGCGTTCCCCTATCCGCGGTGGCTCGACGGCCCCGAGCTTTTGAGGTTATATGACTTAGAAGCCGGCTTCTATTTTACATCACGCCGCACGACAATAACAATAACATTACAAACTCTTTAACTAGGTATCTACACCGCCTCATTAGCGAGGATGAGCTGCAGACACTTTATAATACTTGCGGCTGAATGAGGTAGCATCTATTTTGTGCAGAGATTGGCTGATGTTGAATGAAACGGAAAATTTATTTCGGGTCCACTTCGCTAATGTAATCGAAAGCCAATACCTACGCCTGCCGAGTAAATTTAGCGTAGCTAAGTTAAACTTGATTGTAGGTACCGTACATTTACGTTGCTATTCCCATTTTACTGCGAGGGTTGATTTTGAGCGTAACAGTAATGATGACTCCTTATTGCAGGCTTCTTGTGAAAAATTATGACTCACAGACGAGTCGTTTTCCCAGTAATAATAAGTGTGTGTATCTGATTCAGGTTTCGGGCAACTTCCATCGATTTAGTTTTTTGCCTGCATTGAACCTTCCCAATGGCAGATCATTTATCATGCAATATACAGCGGGTTTGAGTGTTGGATCCTGGTTTGACGCTACTAAAGTGAATAAATATAATCAGATTCCACAGAATTGTATCTGTTCTGACGGGTGTTGTATTTAGGATCCAATAAATGATAAATCAGAACCTTTGATACTGCGATCTCCAAATGGCCTGTCTAGCCTGAAGATTATGGCAATAATACCGGCTCATAATTCAGTAGTAGATTGTAGCGGGCAGTTGGTGAGAATGATGAGGAAGTCTCTAATGTTATCAGTGCAATTTGAACTTACAAGTCGCAAAGTTTCATTAACTACAATGAGAATATACTGAACTAAAATATCCATATCGCATGCGCCGAGGGAACCACAATTCTCAGTAATGAGGAACAGGACGCGATAAGGAGGTACAACGTTCTAGAAAACTTTACTATGGAAATCGTTTTGTTTCATATCCGTGACGTGACTTTTACTTTGAAGGACTATGCAATGCAATATATGCAATTGTTTCTCATACCATCGTTTTCAATTGTTGACTTAGTTTGGTTGGTCAGAGTAGTGGCTGGACAACCGGTTGCTCCGCAATGCCTCGCTGATGAGATCCACAGATTATTGTTCTGGGTCCACGTGTGATGTGTATGTGAATTTGTATGTTTGTAAATACTAAATTGAACTATTTGTAAGTCTAGACTAGAAGATTCATTTTGCGGTTACACAATAAAGAGCCGAGCAAACTATCACGTCTTTAGCAAACCGGCTACCACCCGCCTCTAATTAAAGTTTAGAAAAAAGTGTACAACGAGTGTATTAACATGTTTTTGCGGCCGGTCAAACAACGAACACACCATACGAATACTAATTCACTTGACCTTCAACAGAATCACGTTTCCTTTCGAAATTGGTTCGTGAATGCTATATTTTTAAAATAAAAGTAAAAAGAGAACGGCCAAACAGAATAAAAGGGTTGGTTGGACGGAACGCTTCGACTTTTTTGTTGGCCCACCATCTTTCCTACTTAGAATTTCGTAAGCGTCGAGTTAAATAAAGGTAGCCGCCTGTTCTGAGTGTTTATAACGATGGTGGATATATCTGAACGTCTAATTTTGATCACCAAAATAAAGCAATCGGTTTGGAAAATTAGATATCGGCTCAGTAGATTTGATTACTTAATTATAACGAACAAATTTATCCTTTTCTGCTTACAACATTATAAAACTGTTTCTTCAAAACCAGAAAATGTTAATACTTACTTACATTCAAAACTTACAAAATTCATAAGTATCTAAGAGCCTCTTCCATTGCATCTATTCTCTTCCTTCTTTCTTGTATTGTCAGTAAATTTAATCATCGAGTAGTGCTTTATGAACGGGCATCGAAGCACAACACGAGATAAAAGAATACAATCTGTTAGTTCAGGATCCGTAAACATTTTGTGTCTAATATAGTTTCTGTTCGACAGTTTGTAACGAAAATGTACATACAATTGTCATAATATTTATTCCCCAGGGACAACATTCAAACGTGCAGACTCTTTGATATTGATATCGACAGACTTACATCAGCCTTATCTATCGTGAAGCTTTTCATATCAGTACCAATATTGACTCTGGTCATTTACATATCCTATCTGTTCTCGCTAGTGTGTGTTTACTGAAGATTGGTATTCGACATTACATTTAATATTTCGTTACCATAGAAATTACCCAATATTTTGTTATCAGTTGCAAACCTATTTTCTGTAAGTCTCTGGTATTCCAAAAGCCTTGAGGATACAGAAGTGGTAGACCGTATCTGTTTACATAAGTACCAAGATAATAAATTCAATATTCTAGCAATTCTATGAATATTACATTGAATACGAGGTTCGTAATCTTTTTAAGTACTGTTGAAAGTTGTGTAACATTTTTTTTGGCAGGCCAACCATGTGCGATGGTGATGTCCCATTTAACACGTGTGTAGCCCCATTAAAATTGTGGTTACCAGCTACTGACATACTCCATTTATTAAAGTCTCATATGAGTACTCGATTCAAACCTGTGCTAACAAATGCATCGATATTTCTATTTCAAAAAAACGACATGCTCCAAACCGCGTTCGTCCAATGATATTTTGAGTTTATTTATATCGATATTAAACTTTTGTTTCGCGTGATACTGTAGATGTATCAATGAAATCGACTAGGAGTGCAGCAGAACGCTGGACTCTACCGCGGCCTGCATTAGGGCGTCGTTTGCTCTAGTACAATGACATCGACAAAGCAGCTATTTTCGTAAGCCGCTGGAAGCCGGCCAGCGCTGCGGGGCATCGCGTAAATAAACGTACATGACAAACGCATGCTGCGCTCTCTTCGGGACGATTTCGACAAATTTAGTAATGCCTTGTAGGAAGCTATCGACACAAAATATGGCCCGACACCGAGCAACACACACACTCACGGTAACCCGGCGAACACTCGCCCCACTCAGGGTAGGGAGTGTAAATTGTAAACTACCGCGTTTATTAATAATTGCATTACTGAATACGTATCTACCACACAACATTAATTCCTTTAAAAATATTCGCTTGAGTGTAGGAAAATAAACATGTTATTAAATAGTACTTACTTAATAATTGGTTTAATTTGCAATTGTTTAATATGTACTTATAAATCTTTACGTTAATTATAATATAAGTTTAAACATAATACTACATTTAGATGTAATTATGTAGACATTTAAAATAACCTCCACAACCTTGAGGGTTCAAAGCACATCCTGTCAGCGAGTTTTACGAGGTTTGCCTAAATAAACATTTTCACGAACACGTGTTTGGTCGCTAATGCTGGCGGGCGACCGGACTGCGACGGCCGCTGGAGAACCAACCTCCTTTGTTGTAAAAACTCTATTTATTGCCACACCAATATTGTTCTTCCATCCACTACTCACAAAGCAATTTCGAAGGGAGAAACTACACGTTAACGTTACTTCACTACCTGCTGCGTTGTAAATGGCACCAAAACGTTTTTATTACAGCCTTTTTTTTAAGCCTGGGCTTTCTAAACATTACTTGGTCCCTCGTCCCGAGCCTTGAGATGAGTTCTCTTTCCCTTATCTTATCCCCGAGAGGCCGACTGAGATAATATTTTAGGCTCAATCTTGCATAAAAACGCTTTTCATTTCAGATAAAGCGGTTGAATTGATAATTATCTCGACAGTACCTTAAAGTTTTAATTACGAAAGGGTTTCTGTGATTAAGTGTGTTTGTGTTAAGAGCTTTTAGCAATGTTTGGGAAGTGTGTTGATGTTTTGTATAGGTTCATGTCAATAAGCGTCAGTAATGTTTGTCAGCGTGACGGCGTTGGGTGCATCGGCCGCTCCTGACCCTGGCTGGCCCAATGCCACGATATATTCGCTGAACACCGGCCGGTGGCAGCTCGCCAACACCCAGACCCTTCCGCATCGTTAGCAAATCATCATTCTGCGCAAACTGTTGAGACGGCTATTTTCAGGAACAGTTTAGTGATTCCAGAAAATGCTTATTCATATACCTTTGTCCACCTTTATTTCGACTGCAATGAGCTTGCAGCTTTAGACGCGATCATGGTGGTTACTTACCTTTATTTTATAAATATATCATTAAAATGAATCTACTCTTTATTCTATTATGAAACAAAATAAGTCTCCATAGTTGACGAAATCTATTTTAAAGACGATTGCAATGTGCTAACAATAAATAATATTCAAAATTTAGGTCGGCGTGGTGTGGGGATCTGGCGGTACTAATTCTAGACATCGCGATCGTTAAATATTCCAGTTTGGTCTGAATAATTTCTTGAAAGTTTGCTATAAATCTGTTATCAAGTGGGGAAGCTGGGTTCATAGATATTCTAACTGTCGATCAAGTGGTATTGGCAGGCAGGAGTGTTGGCATTGGCATAGGTTCAGGACGTTGAACCCGGTACACGTGATGTATGGGCGTAGCGGCACGTGAGACTGAAAGTGCAAGTGCATTGTCCGATCTTGGCTATAAGTCTAGCATGTAGTAGATATTTACTATTAATATCTTACTAATTTGTACCTGCCATTTGTAAAACCGTCACCTATATTTAGGTACATTGGTAAACCAAGGTATTGTTGTAATAAATGTACTTTATTATTTTAATGTGTCATTGTAATATTTTTTGTTATTCATCTACAGACCTTCGATTGTGCAAAGTTAACTGTTGTGGGATCCGAAATCTTTAATGCTTTGGTTAAATTATGACTACGGACGACAGGTGCAGTGGATCTGCGATTATTGTCCTTCAATAGGCCCCCATACGGAAGAAGAGTGATGGTTTTGATTTGGCTCTTTTGTTAGTTGGGTTTTTTAGACTGATTTTTTTGGCAAAAATAGACGGTAGTACAAAACATTAGTATCAATGGGTTGAAATAATGATTTTTGCAAAAAATTGTTAATAGTACAATTACTGTTTATCATTGAGTATGAACTTTCCTGCTTTGCATTTTAAAACTCATTTGTTTACAGGTTTCATTTGTTTGTTACGATCAAATCTACATAAAAAATTATGTAAAAGTAAATACATAGACAAAAATGTAGATTTTTAAGGAAATCAAAACAATACCTTTGTTTATACACTTGTCTATATCTATCAGACGTCAAAACGAGAATGTTTTACTAAAAAAAAGTTAGGTATGCCGTAAGAAAAAGTCCATTCCATGGCCGTCACAAAATTTCCACATATTTTTTGGATATCAGCCAGTAGGTAGTAATCATCCGAAATACTTTGCCTTGAACTTATATGACAGTACAGGGACGGGACGGGACAGTATTATGACGTCACTGGCGACCTGTCAGGTGCCAACCGGGAACACTGTCATTTCTGTTTGATCAACTGACGTGAGATAATTGACAGTAAGAAATATGTACTCTCGCCCGCCATCTTGTCCCATTTGAGTAATTATTGCGTAAACGTTCCACATTTTGACAAAATTAAAATAAATGGTTACCCACGTTGAAGGTTCACGTTTGATTAATGTCCGCTAACTAACGTTATTCTGGAATGTTCCTTATGTATGCAAACCTGCTAAAATACCATAAATCATAACAATCTTGTTTATGAAATCAAACTACGATTTAATTACAAATTCTTATACGTTAGGGACGGTTAAGGCATGACAGGCTCGTAGCGTTATGTTTAAAGATAAATATGAGAGTACTTCATTCTAATATGTATTATCTAAATGTGCAAGTGTCCGATGATTACGAGGTCGGCATAGATCGTGTTAACTAAACGTTTTTATTATTATAAACGTCACGTAATATGCATGGTAAAGATAAAGCTGCGTCCCATATGTGCGCTTGCGACGTTCCCACGGCTCGCTACACCCGCGCCCCCTGCCCTCCACACCATGTGTTGTCGACCATTGTAATGTGAACCATCCCCTTATAACTCAAATTTGAGTAACGTGTTATTGTTTGGGATGATAGAGGTCGACTTACACTGGTGATTATTTACCTCCCGGGTTCGCGTTGTATGTTCACGCCTAGGGTTTCAGTAGGTACTGGCAGTACTTGCTAATTGATCGACGGGCAATTGATTAATGAAATATGAAAGTGACTGCGTAATGCATCCTGCTTAGTAAGGCAAATACCGCTGATTTAAGGCTGCGATTGCAAAAAGAGCGGAAGACTTAATGTACTCACACCTTAATGCATAATCATATTAGCACTTGATAGATGTAGGTATATGCAGTATATGCAGGTAATTTTATGACGATCATGGCCCAGTATTTTGCTAAATAAAAATAATATTTTACAAGCAATAACAATCGCCTCCAAAAAAATAACAACCAAATGTGCACCCATAAACCCTGTAACTGGCAGCTACGTATAACGTAACCCAAAATTCGTATTTTGAAAAAAGAATAATAATAAAAAAAACAAATGACGGGCGGCTGACAGATTAGTTATACGTAGAGTCGAATAATAAGACAGTAATGGATTACGTTGGAGACTTGAGCATATAACATACGAGCATTTAACGAGACTTGTGTCATAAAGGAGTAAAGTTAGTACTGCCAGATGGGGCTCCAGCTCCAAACGTTCTCACTAGCAAAGATTATCAGCCTTTGTGTGTTGAGAGCTTCGCAGAAATAACGTTCCCGACTCGTGAAGCCACATAGAATGCAGTAATTAACATAATTTATTTTGTTTGCTATGTGTTTGGCGAATTGTTGTCATGATATTGTATATGCGGAGACATGTTGGCGTTACATTCAAAGTCTGTTATTTATTTCGATGTAATTAATTGTCTTTGAGGACATATGAGATATTAAGAAACATTTTTATTATTAAAGAAGTTTGTCACTGATTCCGGGTCGGGTCCACAAAACCTAACGGGTTACCGGGGCTCCGGCTCTACGTGCAGGAGAAGGAACGGGGTTGTTTTTAGTTAATATGAGTCTGACACTTTCTCCCGCCTCACCCAGGCGGAGCAGATTTTCGATATTTTTCCCCTCTTAAAAAAACACCAGAATTGCACCAAAACCCAACGCAAAGAAGCCTGCTAAATTGGAGTATTCAGAAGACAAATCTGCCACCAAGGAACATCAGATGAGATCACTATTTAATTATACAAAAAAATATTGGTTGTCAAAACAATTGAAGCATGCATCCTTTTATAGAATCTAGACTTACAATTTTGCAGATGGTGCAGGGGTCTTGAAAATCTCAACTTATTTATACGGCTTCATACAGATTCGTATCACCACACCTGCTGCAATATGATACACGGCAGATATTATCACAACTCTTGCACTTACTAGAAAATTGTCATCGGATCAGTTAGTTCTATGTACCTGTCATGTTGAGTTAAAAATATATCTCTTGGTGCCTAGCGGGACTCTTCATAAGGCAAATCTGAAGACCCCATCTAGTCCGTTAACCACTTTATTACAATAAAATACTACAAGCAGAAAGTATGCAATATCCTTTCGTATTTGGAACACAAAACAACAGCAGCTTTTATGAACATTGGCTCGTAGTCCCTAAGAAATTCTGAGTTTACAAACACCTCGTACATAAACAATTTCTTTTTAAAATGTTCTATAGCTGTGGCTAGCGTTTCGTGTATTTTTGTTGCCAAGACGCGAGACCACACGGGTCGAATAGAAATGTGATCAAGTCGTGGGTTGTTGCAGTAAATAAAGTTAATACCAAATCTTGCAGACTACGATCCCAGCATGTTGATTTCCGAGACGCTCTTCGATGTTTTATCCTTTATAACATATAAGTAGTTCATAAAACTAGGAAACTTTGACAGCTTTATACGATAATAAAGTAACTTTAACTTTAGCTTAAATAACCTCCAAGCTGTGCAATAAATTTTGCCGGAACAACTTTTCCAAGAAGGTCCGGTCTGTTCTGCCATGTTGTCTAAACGGCCACTAATAACGTTGTTCTATTAAATTAATTAACTTTAGATTATATTCAATTCAAGTTCCATTAAAAGTTAATTAAAAGTGATTACTTTCGTTTAATTGGGTACATATTGTAACCACGTGTAATATTTAAGTGGGTGTTTGATTAAACCATTGTGGTAGAAGTACAGGGCCACTCCACTTGAAAGCGTTTCGTAACGAGCAAAAAATCAAAAGCAAACAAAGCATGATTTGTATTAGTGTGTGGTGTGCGTCTGTCTTTATGGTGGAGTGTGTCACCTGACCTAACCCAACCCTGCACTTGTAAGTTTGACTCCCGCCGACATGCTAGGGAAGCCATCCATTACTTATGACACATTTATCGAATCGATGTTTCCTCTCTTTTCGTTTTATTGTTTATTATCCATAATATCCTTCATACTATTCGTAGTTTCTATTATGATACGAACACTTATTTATTCTTTCAGGGAAAAGGTTCTATCGGAACCAATATGTTATGAAAGGAAGGTAAGATTAAGAAAACATTCATGACATAATTCAAGCATCATACGAAAATGTTGGGATTGTTAATTTTTTATTCGATCAGATTTCGTAATTCAACACACTCGCATGTGTTGTAAGTTATAACGATAATTTATTTGTTTGTAAGGTAATGTAATACTTGCATGACACATGCGAACAGTTATTACAGAACTGTCGATATTATGATTCGAGGCCGAGGTCGAGCCCATCACTAATATGTTTTGTGTTCGGCGTGAGTGGGGTTGACGGGTGCTACAAAAAACACAAGCTTCGCTATGGTGACAACGGAAAATTTCTACGACCCTTCATAAGGACGAGTTTTGAAGAATTTTGTTATTGAATTTCTCACCCTTAAGCACCCCGGTTGGAGGAGTTTACTAATAGGTCGTAAATATAGCTGCGTGGTTTATAATAAATTTACTTGACAACGTAAATTGCTTTCGCCATCATGTTTTTGTGATGTTCTGGAGTAACGTTTCAACATCCTGTCCCGTCAATTCAGGTAGTTCTGATTCGGTAATAACATCATGCATATTTTTATTATTACCATATTTTTTTGTAAATACATTTGTTGACCGGATAGGAACTAAATGAGAAGTTAGATAATCTGCGGAGTAATTGTTTCTTGAGAGCAGCGTGTGAGACGTCAGGTGTCTACTGTCTAGTGTATATTTGAACACATGACGCTGGGTACATGTCAAATCTGTCTACCTGTTAACAGATACTTTATATCTTCGAGTAACGTTTTCGTTGGTAACGATGTAAAAATATTGAATAAGAAAGTAAGTAGTATTATATAAAAGTTATGCGTGCGGAGACTACGTAATATCTTACTTGGCTTTTTATTCTATTGGCAGTCTTTTGTTATTGGTCGCGTTGTCCCGTCTTGATTGCCAGGCTTTTGTGTTGCATGCCCAGAATTAAATGTCTGATATTTTCATTAGATATGTGCACATAAATTCTTGATTTTCCTGAACGTCGAAGACAAATTATGCGTTTAAGCTTTGAATACATAAAGCTGTCTTTCCAGAAACTAATATTTTAGAGAGCAAACCTTTCTTAGAATCTCAGTCACAATATCGAAGAAAATACAACGCCCATCTTTTAAAAACATATAATGCAATTGCAACCGATCAAATAATTTTGATGACGATCAAGTAACTGCAGTTCCCTTATGGAATTTGCTCACGTAAACACAAGCGGATCTCATTGATTACATTTGTACGTGGCTTGGTTCTCTGTCGAAACGAAATGAGCCGTGTAAACCAACGGAAAAGTATTTGGCAAGAATATTTCAACACGAGGAAATTGTGGTGGACGCCCGACAATTTCACATACACGTAACAAGGACTGGTTTGAGCTCAAACGAGGATTAACGGCTGTATACCTACATACATGTGTAAAAGCCCGGTTTTCGCAATATCATAGCGATGTAACTGTCAGCTAAGTTAACTTATTGCACAGATAAGAAAATCTTGAGAAGGATGTCGGGAAAAACGTTACTTGATGTCGTGACGCTTGCCAGATTTTCGCTAGATGCATCATCAATTATTTATGACAAACCTAAGATTTAATAGGTTTAGAAGATACGTAGGTAACAAAATTGAACGAAAATCAACAGTCATTGTGGTCATCTGAAAATGTAAAGATACGAAATCTTCTGTTATTTTGGACAATTTTTTTTTCTTTGTCCATAGGTATATGGCGTTGCTAATCTCTTGCCATCAGAGGATCCGTCTGCTCAATTTCTCCAATCTTACTTAGGTGAATCTAAAAGGAGCGTTTCATTTACTTCTGTGTAGAACGATTTTAATCGTCGATATGTAATAGCTATCGTTGCATTAATATCCTGTTCCATTACATACGAAGATGTTTCTATGATCTTATGTAAGTAGTGAATATGATCCTCCTTATATATTTCCGTATACATATTTAGATATAGGTATAAATGAATAAAATTATACTAATTGAAATATAGTGATTATATTTATATGATAAGTTCGTACTGTGGTTTTCTATTACATACATAAATTATTGATATAAAAGTTAATATTATGATCCTCATTTACGACTTATGTTTACCATTACATAGAGATTAAATGATTATGTGCCTTAGTTATATTATAATACGATTATGTTTCGTATTGACATAGGAGAAATTACTAAAGATTATGTTTGTATTGTATGACGAGCTCACAAAATTATTAATTAGAGGAAATTAGTAGATAAGTAACGATCGGTAATTTGATCATCATTCCATCAAATCTTATGGGTAATAAACATTTGAGTCTACTTACCTATTTTTTTATCGTGAACCTTTTCAAAAGTACAATAGATTAAGGGGCAAGCAAGCAAAAAATGGCTAAAATTGCTACTGGGTTTGTCCATAGAAACATTATCTTTGGTGCACTTTACATAAAGACAAAGTCATGCTACAAAAACGGGACTGAAGTAAATTAGCTCTGTTTTAGTCGAGATATGAGTGCATCTACTCTGCCGTTTAACCAGGCGTTTCAACCTCGTATTTTAGCTAAATCACAAAGGACACGCCTAGCCTTTACAAAGACATTTTCGAAGTCAAAGCTTTCATTTCAATTGGTCACAACTTAGTAAGATAGGCCAACTAATTATGAATTCCGATGGTGATCTCCAGATTATCATAGCTTCAAACGTTGCTAATGTCAGCGAGTTACCAGTTGGCTCAGCGGCGTATACGTGTTTATTAAACTTATGAATTTCGATTAGCCATCTAAAGTGCTTCTAATTACATACTACGGTAATCTAAATTAAGCCAGCTATTTGTGGATATTGATTTCCAGTTTTCAACATAACTAGTTTAGTAACTTTGTTAACGTTGGAAGGAAACTCTGTTTTCAATCATTTCTGGCTACATTTTGTTGTATAAAACCTGTATCTATCTATACTTATTTTAATAAGTTTACTCACCAGGTGTCTGTTTATTACATCTGTCCAGTTATATATGTTCAGTCAAATCAATGTAAGTATATGTGTGTAATACTTTTCCATTCGTACTTTAGCATTTTCACAATTCTTTTGTAAGTGACGCAAATCACAATTTCGTTTTATTTGCTCAACATAGGTATGTTTAGTGTAACATTTAAATGTTTTACTAAATGTATAAAAGTATATAATATGTAAATATGACTATGCTGCAATGTTTAAGTAATGCGAAGGTTACTTAAAAGAGTTAAAAGTTCCAAGTTGTGTGCTTGTGTCGCCATTACAGCGCATTGTCCACTTCGCAGTTTGATTTTATCTAATTTATGTTGTAATAGTTGTACCTAATGTTCTGTCTAACAAGGACTATGGGTCATCGTCAAGTAATTCTGAAGTATTCTGATGTTTCTTGTCCATTTTATGTCTCACCTTTGTCATTTTTCGTAGAATTAAAGTAGGACGGTTGAGCCTTGCATCCGAAACGAGGCTCCACAAAAATGTTACGTATGAGTTCTATATACACATATATCATAGGTAGGTACTTACATGTCCGTGTTTTTTTTGTAAAAAATACTAAATTTATTAACTTGTGTCGAATTTTTTTGGTCCTTAGGCACAGTCATCGTTTTAAGAGCTCGTCTCGATTTTCTCGCTTCCTAATTTTTTGCTAGATGAGCACGATTTGAAGTAGGTAGTGTCAAGATTAAGTAAAGCTTTTTTTTAAGTTTCAAGATGTCTTACAATATCGTTTTTATACGAAGACGAAGACTTTGTGTAGCATTTTTGCGAATATTCTTATGTAATAATTCATAGGTTTTTTACCTACCCAACTGCTTGAGTGGGAGGTAATGTTTTTCCAATTTTAGAACAGATAAGTATTGAAATTGTAATTTAATTACATTATTTCTTTTAGGTAGTAAGGTGACTACCATCTTTAATTACATTTTTAAGTGTGGGAGAGCCATGCTTCGGCACGAATGGGCCGGCTCGATCGGAGTGATACCACGGCCTCACAGAAAACCGACGTGAAGCAACGCTTGCGTTGTGTTTCGTCGAGTGAGTGAGGTTACTGGAGGCCCAATTACCATCCCCATCCCCAATCTCCCCAATCCCTGAATCCCCAACGACCCCCAAACTCCTAATCCCCAAAAAGCCGGTAACGCACTTGTAACGCCTCTGGTGTTCCTGGTGTCCATGGGCGATGCCGATTGCTTACTATCAGGTGATCCGTCTGCTCATTTAACGGTTTATGCCATAAAAAAAAACGAAAGCTCTAATAAGGCAGTGATAATGGCTCGATTGATAAGTCTGCACACAATTTCGAGCTTTCTTTGTAAGTACTTATTCTTCTTATGTATGTTTTATTATTAAATACTTTACTACTTACTAATGTTTTATGGACTAACTAAAATTATCTCAGAAATCTAATAATGTGTAACAACAATTAGTGACGACCTTTTATAATATGATAACAAATTCTGTATAAATAACGATGCAGTTACCGGCTGTATGTAAATATGCATGTTCAGATGACGTACTATGATTTCCAAGAGGTGTACAATGCACTTTTATAGTATGCCAGCCGCGTGAAGCCACCGCAATAGTGTTCACCTCTGCTCGATACAAAATTATATCGATACGTTCATATTTGCGTGTTAATGTTGATAAAAAACATACTGTCTGAAAAGTATTCATACTACTTATGGTCAGTGTGATATTTAGACGTGTAATATTTACATTAAATTTTAGCATAATATTTGTGGGTAAGTACTAACGTATTATTTGAGTGCTTTGCGATAGAACAAGAAAAGTATAACAAGGAAAGATAAGAAAAGAATTGTAGGAAAATATTTTTATGCATTTATTGGACAATGAAGCTTTACTGTAATAAAGCTTCTAACTTTTTGAAAACTAAAGTTACGCTTAAGTTTTCGGTGTTTTACAAATCGGGGATCATAATTTTTTTATATTAGGTACTATTGGCACTTTTTTTACTCTACACCAAAAACATCGATAACCCTCCCTGTTACAGACTTACTCACATCCCTATTCTTAACCGCAAGTTATAAGGCTGGTCACGCACTTCCCTAAACGCGTCCCGGCGTATTGTCCTGCAGACGTTTCAACATATCTACATATACCTACTACGGCTATATAACTTGTGTTTTTAAAAAAGCTATTCAAAAACACATTTATAACCAAGGGCGAACCTGTTACCTACACTTATGTTTTTGAATAGGGAACGACTGCTTTTTGTTATTTATGCATTTTAATGTCGAAAGTTGAAACGCATTTTGGTTGACGTTCAGTTGCCTGTCTGAGGTTAGTTCATATTGTTATGCAGATTTTTTTTAATGGCATAAGCCGGTAAACGAGCTGACGGATCCCCTGGTGGTAAGCAATCGGCGCCGCCCATGGACACCTGGAACACTAGAGGTATTAAGTGCGTTACCGGCCTTTGGGGATTAGGTTTTAGATAGTTTAGATTAGTTTGGGAAAGTGGGAAGGGGAGGGAGGTAATTGGGCCTCCACTAATGTAAGTCTCTTCATCTAGTTCGCTGCTTAACTAAGGCACTGCTCCTCTATAAAGAGAAAAGGATGCGTTGCCGTAATACCCCCATACTGGGCTACAGTTTTGGGGAATTTCACCAAAAATTTTGACATTAGATAGATTCTATAGTACTTCTTGCTGTTCGAGATATCTGAATCTGAGTCAAATGTGACTTACTTAACATAGTAAAATATACCTTGTATATACTTAAATAGAGTATTTACATCGTGACATCTATTTTGTTTTCGTCTCGAAGTAAAATAAAATGTTTAATACAAAAAATACCTGGTGAACCATTGTAAAAAGCAAACTTCGAAAGCGCATACGAACTCACAATATACTACATTATCAAAACATCACGCCGTGTAATTCTCGAAGAGGTATTTCTCGTCGGCTGGCACGTGCAGTGCGAATAGTGCTGACAAACTTACGTCTAGTGTTTCATGTGCGTATTTCCACGAATTTTTTTATTAAGTAAAAAACAGAATATCATCTTTATTTACATAACATTACGCCATTTATCCCCGAAGAGTAGGCTGAGGTGTACATTATGCCACTGTACTTACAATGTAACACCCACTTTTCACTATTTATGTTATGAATCCTATGTAATAGGGTGTGAGCCTATTGCCATACACCGGGCACAATTCTAGACTCCGTGCTACTACTGTGAATTTTTTTTGAAAAACCCAGCAATACTTTGCCAGACCCAGATATCGAACCCGAGACCCCTTGCCCGGCCAGTCGCTCTTGCGACCACTCGGCCAATGAGGCAGTCATCTTTATTTTTTGTTTAATTACTGTATACATTGAAAGTACTCTTTATGGCAAGTTGTTTGGCCGCGGGACGATGACAAAATAGATTTCACCGTGTATAATAACTTGTGTTATGCATTCTGATTCATGTTCATTAATACAATGTGCATAAAGATTGTACAAATACGAACATGAGCATTGAGTAGCAGGTTTCTTTGCTAGTTCGCTAAAAGCTTTAAGTACTTGTATCCGGGACGTCTGCTACTTGGGTGGGATATATAAAATTTATTTATATATAAAACGACCAATCGTTGTTTTAGTTTCCCTATTTTATTAAACTTTATATTATGTTTAAAGTGTAAACCTAAACTTGTTTCATTTCTGATTGAATGAAGGTAGTAAATATTCTTATCATTAATTTATTTATTTTAATTATTCTTATATTATTACTGTATTAGAACCTTGTTACTTTAAGTATCTATACCATAACCATAACACAGTATTAGTTGCCTTAGTAAGGATAAATTCCCTGGTGGGTAATACTCAAAAATAGCTTTTAAATACATACAACAATATAGTCCTAATTTCCTTGTGCTATTAAACAGGAATGACTATATGAACAAAATACTTCTCCTTTTGTGTCTACTACAAAGTTCATCGTGCAGTTTTTGCAGAATATGATATCATAGCTTATTAAAATCGTGTTATACTGAATGAACATATTAAACATAGCAAAAAAACTCTTCATTAACATTTAATTTAGAACAAGACATGTTTTAAACCTTGGGTATATAAAAACCAACCCCTTTTTGTGTTGTATCTGGTCACTTATATGCAGTAGATATTAAACGTGTTTTAAATTAAACATGAGGTTTAATTACAAACATTAATTTAAGGATGTAATAACATGAGTTTGATTGGATTCTTGAACGAATTTCATTATTGACTTTGGACCTTTGTTACTTAAGGCTTTGACTGCCAATAGAAAACTGTTGTAGGCAAATCCTCCGCTAACGTCGGTCACCGGTGACTCCTATTTTTTTTAAAAGGGGAATATCGTCGGATGTCTTCTCCCGCCTAGGTGAGGCGGGAGGGAGTGTTAGACTCTTACTGACTAAAAACCACCCCGTTCCTAATCCTGCCCTTCGAGCAGGAGCCCCGGTAACCAGTTAAGTTCTCCGCGGCTCCGTATCGGCATCAGCCACCGGTGACCTCCATGGCGTTTAATGTGTTAATGAAAGTAAGGGTGTCATGATAAAATACCTTCATAGCATCTAAAGGTAGGACACATGTTAATATTTTGTGTTACTATTACCTATTATATTAAAGGAAATGAACTCTATACAAACCCACACAATCACGGACGTGCTATTACTAAGAATTTCGCAATCGAATCCTAAATACATGCTCAATCCGGGAAAACGCAACGAAAAATTAACATACAGTCAGTCATTCCGTTCGAATTCATACTTAAATGTATTTTTTATTTGTACCTTCTTGTATATGAAAGAACAACAAAACGAAATATTAATCATTAAGTATGATGATTACAGAGTACATACGTGACTAATGAATATCTGTTCAGTGGCAGCTCATCAAATAGTAAAGTTCTAAAAAACCGATAGTATCTAATGGTTTATTTTTCAATTCATAACAGATTGACACCTCAAGGTCTTATTTAAGTTTAATTATTTCACAAATAAGCACATTTTTTATCAAAGGTAAACGCTCGAATTCGTATCCTATTATTGTTATTATTTAATCAAATAATATGATGTGGTTCAGGTGTATGGTTGATCGATGTAAGTTATTCAATAACTCTAAAATAACTGAACCGAATTAGATGAAATTTAGTGCACAGGTAAATTATATTATAGTCTGGAATAATATTATAATCCTTTTAAATTAGTTTTATTTTATAATTCACCATTTTTGTGCTTCTTAAATCACAGTCACTGGTGAGAGCTAGTCAGATGTAATATTTTTAAATGTATTATACTGCTGACTTTAAAGTCTGGGACTTGATGACTGGGCCCAGTAAAGTACATTATCTATATTTATTCTTTATGGAATACCGAATAATAATTTTGCCGGCTGTAACCGAAATGATGGATTACCTGGTGGTAAGCAGAACCATGGACATCTGGAAAACCAGAGGTGTTGGGCCTCCGGTACCCTCACTCACATGAGGACACAACGCAAGTATTGTTTCACGTCGGTTTTCTGTGAGGCCGTAGTATCACTCCGGTCGAGCCGTTCGTGCCGATGCATGGTTGTCTTTCATGGAGTTTGGAAATATGCCCAGCAATATGCACAACAGGTTCACCCCTTGATAAGTACTCGTGGGTGCCTAATATTATAAAAAATTCACAAAACAACTTTTATTTCAAAGAGGAGTCTCCCGTTTTCATTTTAATTTGATATTTCAAGTCTTCATTTGCAAAATTACATGCAGGAATTAGACGACATTATTTTATTATAGGAAATAGAATCGCGATGATACCAGCCAGGAAGGCTAGACGACCTCGTATGTATCCGTATAGGAAGCTAACTGTCTAGTTCCTTTATTTTATTGTTCTTTGTCATGTGCTGAATTAACAACAAATTAGGATGCCAAAAAGCATATAAAAATAATCTTTTAATAACAGAATCTTTGCCAGAAACATTTAAAGTTCAAATTCAAATGGCTAAATCTTCTATTTTCTTGCATATAAATGCGAAATTCTACCGTATCAAGTCATTGATTAAACATTCACAATTCGGTCATTCTTGTTGAACACGTTTAATACATAATGTCAACAAAATGGAATATTTATAGTATAATAATTCATATTTCAAAATCGCACGGCCTTTGTTTACATATCTACTAAACAAAAATACGATTAGGACGAGCACAGTATATCATGCACATTAACGACCTCTTAAGCTCTCCTCTCCATAGATTAATATAATTATTTCTAGCTAATGTTCAAATGCACAAAACTCGTTTAAGAGATTCTAGTTAAGCATATAAGCATATCTATTTTTTACACACAGAAGCCTTGGGCGGTATTCAAACCAAGGAGGGCCTAAAAACTGGTCGTGCAGCTCGCGGCTCTCTTTGATACCTCCAGAGAATGTACGCTCGCACGAAAACCGCCAGCTCCATTTACTTAATCAGTTTTGCAGTTTTTAACGAGTTAACACTTTACATATGTTCATACGTATAAAGTAACAAGCCTTAAATAGCGATAAAATGACTAACATGACAACTATCTAGATCAGCCGCCACGACTAGTCTTTATTGATATCGCAGTGAAAATGAGTCGCATGTCTTAGCTACAAGGTGCTAGTATTTCAACATTATATTCTGTACAAGTATTTCGTCCGAGTCTGACATTATCAGATCAACCGAAATAGCTAAGACGTGCCAAATTTTCGTAAGAAACAAAGAGTTGGCTGTTTCTGTTCCCCGCGTTGAAGTTAATTGGTGCCGCGGCCGAGAAATACCAAGAACTTTGTACATTTACACAAACAAAGCTCCTATAGACCGAGTCTGCATTAAGCGCGAAGTCGTCTAAACTTTGAGCAGAGGGACTTTATTATGATTTGTTAATGAGTGTTGTATGAAGCGGTGATAGAACAATTTAAACGAAGTTGTCTAACGAAGAATAATTGTCTGTAGAGACCTGACAAGGAAATGAAAATAGTCACGAGTACCTACAATATATTTCTAAGAAATCAATCCATATCAATAGTTTCTTTCCGCTACACAGACAAGTAACTGATATAGTATTTTAGTGATTGTAATACGAATGTATTAGCATTACATTCTTCCTTCCTCGTTCTACAACATAGTGAGTGCCTTATAAGCCGGCAGCGGCAGCCGAGGCGGCGCGGCGGGCAAGACGCGAGCGAGGCGAGGCGGCTTGAACTCATGCATGCGACACAAAGGGGCCTTGTTCGTGAACCACCGAAGGCCGCCCAGCTCTGCGACAACGAGTTTCCTACATGCACTAGCAATGTACTCGCACTTACATTTTGAGAAGTTCATGGCTACTTTTATTTTTAAATGAGATAAACTCGGAGCACGAAGGTCAAGGACTTTATTTTTGGCGGATGCGGCGTGCTGCTGTTGCCAACGACCTGCGGTAAGCTTTCAGTTGTTTATCTTTCTCCGAGCGATGTTGGTATGGTTTTAATGGATTTATATTATACACGCTACATAGTAAACATCGTATCTAAAAGTGCGGCATCGCCATCAATGAAGTTTGTAAATATCTCTACACTATCTGAGCTGTTCTACGCCAGAATCTGGACTATTTAGGTCATAGCCGCTGTAGCACAGATCAATAATGATCTCTTTTCTCATTCGCCCGTATTTGACAGAGTCGTCTAGCATCGAAACCAGTTTTCATTGAAGACCCATTCGTGTCCAAATAATTAACGTGAGTAATTGCTCGTCGTTGTGTGTACATATAAAGTATCCTATGCTGTGTTTATCTTCGGCATTTTCCTATGGCAGTCTCTTAGCATGTAGGTATGGCTGTTTTTTTAAGATCGCATAAGGTATTCACCGTAGCGAACGAATTAGCATTTCGTTCGCGATTCGCCGGCGTGGACGACGCGCGGCGAGCTGACTGTCCTTGGAATAAGGATGTGGCAAATGGGTGTCTTATTTGACCGTTTGGACTGTAGAAGCCTTTAAATATAAATACAATTTGCGGCGGCTTCAGTTACTGCTGTAATAACATCTTATTTTGCATGTAGTTAGCGTCACCAGCCCTGTTCCTGTTCATTGTTATAAAAGCACATGTTAGATTATTCAGTTCGTGATTATTGATTAGATGGAGGACGTGAGATGATTGTGCCTTAGAGCTGTTTATACGCTCATTTCTATGCGTCCCTTACTGGCTACCGAGAACTTTTAAAACCTTAAATCATGGATATCCTACACAGCTGTATGAATTTATAGCCCATTTGGCTAGTGGGGCACGCAAATTTGTAAGGTTTGCAGCACGCGTGAAGCGTGTACCATTGATTAGGAATTCGCAGTAGATAAACACGTTTGAATGCAAATCATTATTATTACGGTTTCCTGCTAAATACTCCTGCAATACGATCGGCAATTTACTATGAAGTGTTGGCAGTTAAACTCGGTTGTGATGGCTGACGGTGGGTAATATTAGCTACTTATTAAACATCGACTAAGGTTACCCCTTGTGGGATTCTGGAATGCATCCTGTGTTGATAAATAAGACTGCGTACCTTTGTATTTTAGATGTTTACCTCGTGTTGGAGAGACGCGACGTTTGCAATTGTATGAATGCCTCATACTGTTTGCGGGTTATTAGTAATGTTGTACCTAATTTTAGTTTATACTTTTCTGTTAGAGGGATTTCAGGACATCATGTGTTTACGTTACAGCCAAAGATTATATCAATATGTTCGCACAATATCTAGATATAGCGATTAATTTTTATACGACTCGGTCTTTGTATAAAGTAGTCATTGTGAATAATAGCTCATTTATTACAATGTCTGTAACGTTTACACGTTTAATTGAGCTTTTGTTTGCTGGCAGAGCGAGACAGTTCACAAGTTCGCGACACATTATGTAGAGTAGAGACTATTATTTCATCGCAAACATTCCCTGCGGTTAATTAGCCAAGTTTATTTCAGTCGTATAAGTAACTAAGCGTTGATTGCAGTTTATGATCGTTCTCTTATAAAACGTAAGACGAGTGTTACAAAACAAAAACATTACGCAAGAAATTACAAGTACTTACCTAACTTAAGAAGAGCAAAAAGTCCAATTGAAAACGATATAAAATGTCCTCTCATTCGGAGGATTAATAAAAATATGCACGAATCGATATTGCAATGAAAAAATGACGTTAAAGGTTCATTGGCCTGATCAAGTTTCGTGGCATAATTGCGTACTGGCCGGCGCAGTTTACCAGAAATAACAGAAAAATATTTGTGGCCATCGATAACGTCTTCTGAGAACAAAAGTATGACGTGTTCTGGCAACATTACTAATAAGGTACGCGCCAGTGTTGCTAGTTTTTACGTAGACGGGGCGCTAATGCATTCTACTGTTGACATTTGTACAAATAAATTAACAAGACAGCTCCTGCGGCTCCCGCCAGCTTGTCCATAACGTTTAGTTTGCGTTTTGTTACTGTTTAACGAATAAAACTGTATTTAATAAATACAAATTGGAATAAAAAGTTACACCGTTGTCTAGTAAACTTTGTTTTATTTTTATGAAGCTTTTTATACATTTGAATTTCAAATTTCAGTTAACACGCATGGTGTTAAATAATATTTATAGACATTATATATGCAATATAATATTTATAGACTTAACCCAGTAAATAATATGCACTTGTGTAACTTCATATTCAGTTAATTAGGAAAAAGCTTAATGGTACCTTGTGTATTTCTTTTGGTAACAAAATGAATTAATCAACATCTATGATAGAAGGAATGTAGTAGGTAGGTAGGTAGGTACCTACTACACAATGATCGAGTGGTAATTATAACCTCAGTCTCCTCTGTGTGCCTTGAAGAATATAGACACGATGTCGATGTTCATCTTCAAAAATAATAAAATACCGATATTATAGGCACTAAAGGGAGAAACTGAACAAATTCATTGTAAATCATACAATTTTCAATTTATCCTCTGTTTAAAGGTTTATGAGCAATTTATCTTGGATCATTGAAACATCGTTGATGAGAATGGTTAGATAACGAAGGTATTTATCTATAACCACACATAATAGGTATATTATTTGTTGTTCTTGATTAATTACCAAATTAGTCGAAAAACTAAAGAATGGGAGCACAAATACTGGCATAAACAAAATAGTGCATTCAAGTCAAGTGTTCAATGTGGTTACAGATGACCTAAAATAGATATTTATTACATAATCCCACGACCAAAGTCTGAACACCATCTATCAAGAACAGACCTTGCGAATCCCGATCAGGGCCCTATTTCACAACAACTGAATTTCAAAACATATCAAAGGCAAGATCTTTCTCAATTCATCCATAAAAGGTATGGAAATTCGATGTATTTTACGCTTTATGGCGTTGTAAATTGATACTAATTTTAATATTTTCGTATTTCCACACAACGTTTGTAAATAAATATGCAACGAACCTGTTTTGCTTGTTGAAGGGATAAAGTTTTAACTTGTTTTCGACGATGTGTTAAGATTTTGAGACACGCGCAGGTACCTACGTCATGTTGGCTGAATCCGATGAAAATTGCGTCATCAGATATAAACTAATGTTGTAGTACTATATATTATTATGACGTGGTCTAACATGTTGTTCTAAATTTATTTCTATGACGTTATTATTAAATTATATTATTGATTGTTTAAGATAATTTGTATTCTATGACGATAGTGTTCAGGAAGTTGTTGTCTAATTAAATTAATTTTGCATTGTGTGTTTTTTGGACGTAAATGTAAGTCCAATCTTGGAATTGAGGAAATTAAATTGTGGGAAGTATGATGCCACTTTCAAATTTTAGTTTTACCTACTTCACTAATTAGGAATAATTAGAGTGATATGTTTTTTTTTTAAGGGGGGAAAGTCATCAAATTACTGCTTCCGCTTGGGTGAGGCGGGAGGGAGTGTCAGACTCTTACTGACTAAAAACCACCCCGTTCCTTCTCCTGCACTTCTAGCCGGAGCCCCGGTAACCCGTTAAGTTCTCCGCGACAGAGTGATATATGTCTAAGAGGACATCATCATCAAATGAAAATCAACAAAACAGTTTCATTGTATCTTTATTTTTGGAAAAGCATCATTACTAACTTTGATTTTGTAACTCGCAGTGATAATACTTTAGAGTCAGCACCTCTAAGATGAATAAAATGGAATTAAAAACATAACTATCAAAATACTTATAGATGCATTCACAATGCTCATCAATTACCAATTTAACTTCCAATATTAACCAAACATAAATGTTTGATTGCCATTTTTTTCTTAAGCATTGTAAGATAATGAGCTACTAAATGATTACAGATATAATATATAAGGCGGAACATCGACCGGCCTCGTTGGGACTGTCTCAGGAAGCTTACACTTCCGACCGGAAGTCGGTGCAGACGGAAGACTCGCGTCACTTCCGATCGGCCTCAGCATACCGCCTTATGTGTAAAACCATTGGGATCACAGAATATGAGTAGCTGGTAATCTTACAATTTTCCGTATGAATTTGTACTTTGTGCATTTTACAATAGACGAAGCCTTTGGCAATGCCATTGCAGACAAGAAAATTCAGATTTTGATGAAGAGATGAAGATTTTTATTATTATATTTGACCGTATTTAAAACTTGTACAATTATGTAGACGGTATTATCAGCTGTCAGAGACCTGGTTTACAAAATATCTGTCTTTATAATACACGTCGTTTAGATAATGAAGATTAGGGCACTTACTTGTACCTTATTTCGGCCTAAAATATGTATCTAGAACTCAATCACATATGCATTACTGACACACATGATCAAGACATTACTACTGAAGTTATATCCTGTTCAACATTCGAAAATTAACAATTTAACATCGGGAAATAATTTTGCGATTGCAACACTTTATAGTTGAGTCAAACCGTTAACTTTTCTCGATCGGACCAAGTGAAATATAAGGCAGGCTAGGCGTTTCAAGGAAAAATACCGTCCGATGCAAATAGTTTGGTAACTAACTCGCTGTTATTAGGTCCACTCGAGAACCTGCGCTTTTATAATCTGCATTGATTCGCTTTGATGGTGAACATTTTAATACTTCACAATCCATTGCTGGGTTTGTTTGAGACTGAATTTTTTGTTCGGTTGTAATGGCTCAATGTATGTTTTGGAAATTATTCTTGTCTGTCTGTTTGTCGTTGTTGTTAAATGACGTGGTAGAGGTGGCGGGCGTTGCGTGGGCTTGCAGAACGAGTGCGACCGGTCCCCAGGTGTCAGCTCTGCGCCACAGGGCCGTACTTGGTTATAATGGCTGATTTAAACAAGTACTTGCTATACCCTTCGCCATATTTAAGTCAGACGACCATTTCATTAAATACGCGAATGTTAACAAGGTTTTTTCAGTTCCACGTGTTTTGTAGTACGTAGCTGATAAGTATAGTTGTAGAACGGAAATCTTAGATCGATAGTAAAGTTTTACTAATATTAAGGGTCAATGGAAAGAATAACTCTATATAATGTAAACTATATTTGCAAATAAAGAATTAAAACATAAGTTTTAAAACAGAAACACAAATAAAACGAAATTCTGCATACTAACAACTTGACTAATCAAGTAGTATCAAGTCTGACTGAGGCACTATTATTAAAACTAATTTAAAGTTAAACGTTAAAAAATACAATTTATTTAATCAAAAATACAATGTCTACATTTGCATCAAAAACTTACTTCGTTTCGCAAAAAAACATTGTAAAATGGAACAGGAAGAAAACAAATTGAAATGAAAACCGCAAACACCTCGACCACAAAATTAGCTTCCGTAATCCTAGACACAAAATTACCATAACGCGTACTTGTGTAGAAATACTCAACAGCACCATCTTCCTGCCCTTATCCCAAGTTACTAGGAACTGGCGCAAAATGACTTCTTTTCATATTTACTTATATGGACATAGCATAGTATAAAACTTAATAGAATAAAATTCAAATAACTTTATTGTTCACATGCCCAAAACCCAATATTTCTTTTTATTTTAATAACATCACGCCTTTTATCCCCGAAGGGGTAGCCAGAGGTGGACATTACGCCACTGTACAATGTAACACCCACTTTTCACTGTTTATGTTATGAGTCCCATGTAATAGGGAGTGAGCCTATTGCCATAGAAATTTTAAATAACCCAGTAATACTTTGCCCGACCCGGGAATCGAACCCGAGACCCCTTGCCCGGCGGTCGCACTTGCGACCACTCGGCCAACGACGCAACCAAATAAAAAGTAATACATATAAGCAGTCAATCTATCTACATATGTATTACACTCATAAGTTAAGGGCTTATACTCATAAGCCCCTAGCATGACTCGAAAGTAGTTGAGTTACTTCGCCAAACAGTTACATGAGTAAATTTCTGTCAGTTAACCGTCCAAACATAATACAAGTAATAGGTAGTTAAATAACCACGACCCCAAGTCCTTCCCTGTCCAGCTAACAATCTAAGGGACTCGCTAAGTTGAGAAGTCAATACGGTTGTTTGTGTAAACATTCACTGCATCAGCTGGGTAGCTTAGTACTTAGTACCTGGTCCTTGGTACCTGGACTACGTTTACATCTTCATACAACCCTGACATTGTATGACAAGTAATAGAGATGCTTGTCGCTGTTATTTGCATACATTGTAGCAAATATGTCTTTAGTAAGGAATAAAAAAGGTGTGATGCATGTCTTCGTTTCTTTGTGGTTTGGTTTCTTGTCTCCTAGGGGTGTTAAGGTGTTAAAACTTTATTTTTCTTTACTTTAGCTTTATAAAACTTTGCTGGAAACCGTCATGGGTTGTGGATGTGGTAAAATATGATAGATACGAGGTTACAAGAATTATTAGTTACATAAATTACGTATTCAAATACATTCAATATTAAAGTGAGTAAGTGAAGTTACAGAGAAAAAACAGAATGAGGAAAAGAAATAAAGTAAAAAAGCACGATAGTTAATTAAGAATTTAATAATGTTGTGGCATCCAGGAATGTTTGCGGAATACGCCTCGTATAACATTAAACCGCATTATCATTCTCTTAGTCTTCTCTCAATCAGATTCGAATCAACCAGGATTCTTATCCAGATTAACATCTGAGATCTGATCATTATTGAGAGAAGACTAAGAGAAAGATAAGTGTGGTGATTTATCAACTTTACTTTAAAAACGAGAGAACAATTCATTCAAACTACAAAATAAAGTCTGTGTGCAATGCTAGAAATGGGATTTCTGGCATTGATTATTGTTATTCTGAACTTCGTGTTAACGGGTGGAGATGTGAACCGAATCCAAAAATCTTGTGCACAAGCTGGTAGGACTGGCAAGAGTACCTTATATGAATTTTGTACCTTCTGCATTTCGTCTTTGTCTCCTCCCACATGCAATAGGCATGATGCTGTGTTACATATTATACTAGGAATCCAAACCACAACCCTGAGGGTATGAAGGCGTCCTTTCTACTTCTAAGTATAGTCAATGCAGTCATCTTCGGTAATGAAACGTCACGGACATTGAATTTTTTGGATGATGCAATAATGTACCAACATTCTGTTTTCTTATTGATTTACAGCTAACACGTCATTGTCACTTCTACATTATCTCTCAAACTCATTAAGAAATCTTCCTCATCATTTTATCCTGTATGATTTTTGGTCGAACCATTTACGTCAATTCATTTCAAGATTTTCCTCTTTGATCAGAAAATAGGATCCACGTGTACTACTTACGAAAAAGCTGTTAAACATATTAGTTTACTGCCTTTTGACGTAGGTGCCTTGACGTGAATAATTATTATACACAAATAAACATCTGTAAACGATAAACATTTTCGTCCTAGCGAGGGAATTGAACCCACGACCCTGACTGCAACGTGTTTGCTTCATGTACGCTGTCGTCATCATGTGTCAGTATGTGGCTTTGCATTCTATGACCACAAACTCAAGTTTTGCATAAATGACTAAAATGAGTTTGTAATTTGTATTTGACAAATTCAGTTTTATGAATTCTGTCCATTGATGGAAATAGCGACCCTGTTCTATTAACAAGTAAAGGTAAGATTTCACAATCTGTCGTCGATAATTTTATTACACAGGTCAAGTTAGTCTCTCTTATTGGTACTAAAATGTTAGCTGATCATTACATGTAAGTTCATTACTGGATCTAAACTGTCGCCAGGATTAATCTTGAGTCCAGTTTTCAACTTTCTCACTAATCGATAATTAAATATATACCCAGTCGCATTTACGACCAGATTTCTTCAACATCCGTTTTTGGAAATACAAAATCGACTGGACGAAATGGATTTCAGCATGTGAATAGATCTTTTGGATTAAGATAAAAACATGCATTTTTATTCAATAATAATACATAGTAATAAAATACGTGATTGAAATTTGAAGCGCTTAAAAGAAATTAATTCAAAACAAAGCAGTCAAAAAATTCTAAAATAACCTTCAAGTACATTTTCATATTGTCTTCGTGACTACATAAAAGTATATATTCGCTTAGTAAACTCGAGGCATTGGCAGATACCTTCTAATTATTAATCGTGAGTCAACAGATAGTGGGCAGACTGTATAAGTTAGTGTACAATTACATTGTCAACTAGAGACGGAGTATTTTGATGTTTAATTTGCCACAAACGTGGGCTGAAGGCTACAATCTACACCTTAATTGTTTGTTGTGGTGTTGTGGAAATTATAATTAATATAAATTGTTTAGAATTTGGTTCATAATTTGTTGTGGTCTACATTTTTTTTCTTGTAAGTCACCTCGTTATAATGTAGCTTAGAATGTAGTACACGTAGATGGAGCGGTCTTTTGGCGTTTCTTACCAAAGAGTATAATAAGCATAGGGGAAGTCTCTACGTCGCTATTAACCGTGTGATCACAGCAGAATAATACATGTGTCACAACTGTAGACTGAGGTCAGAAAGGATCCCTTTTCAACAGGTTGGAAACCTCCTTGGTTAGCTTTTCACTGTCTCTATTAATCTTCGGAAATACTCTCTGTATTTTGGTATGTGAGCGAAAAAACGATAAGTTTCTAAAAATATATTTGTCGATGATAACTTGTCTAGAAGGTGTCTACAAGTCTAAAGCATGAAGTCAATTTAGTATGAATATCATTACGAGGAAACAACAGACATAATTATATTATCTTACGTTGCACATTAATTGTTTTTCCACGAAGTCACACCTTTTTCCTCATAAGACTTACTGCAGGAATAGTGAATGTCATTTAATACCTACATTAACAGTTTATACATTTGCATTTCCCAATTTTATTTTCACCTATGTACCTACACTCTTCCACTCTTCTCTGTGCAAAGCAATCTTCTGCCAATTCCTTTCTCCCTTTTGTATATTCATTTCAAATACTCTATTTTAGACTTTCGGCTTTTTATTTTAGATTCTAAATTCCTTTATACATTAATTCCCCATTTTTATCATACAAGTGATCGGTTGTTTCTGGGTGTGTTGCGCTGTCCCTAATATGTTATCTAACTGTGCGTTATCTCGGCCACTGCACAGTTACAGTAGTGGTCTAATCTGTTCCGTTTTTGATAAAATATTAGGTAATCCACATTTCACATTATCCTACTTTATTTGTATGTTAAGTTGTTCCGTAACATTAACGTAACTTCTTGGGCTTGTTTATGAACCGGCATTACTTAAGTATTGTTTGACCGACTTAGTATTTTTTGTGTTCGTCATTGTTAGAGTAAATCAAATTGTAATCAGACAGCCTATAAGTGGCCACTGCTGACCTTCTCGCACGGAGAAGATTTGACCATTAATTACCTTGCTCAATACGGGTTGGCGATTTGAAACTTATTTATAAGCCCAGGTTTCCTCACGATGTTTTCCTTCACCGTTTGTGTGGTGTCTATATAATCTTAGAAAGTACCTACATATAACTCGGAAAATATCACATTGATACTTGCCGTTGGTAGGTTCGAACCCGCACTCTCATGCAAGAGAAGTGGCCGTCTTAAACCTCCGGGCCATCACATTTTCAAGATTGTACTTACGTAGGATATATAAATACCTAAGCATATGAACTTATATGTGCTAAATTAATCTTTCGGAAAATATATAGAGGAATCAACTATAACATGTTTTAAATTGGGTGTAATTAAAAAAGAATTTGCTAATCTTTTTTTACACACGTGGTGCGGTTGTCACATGCCTTGTTCACACTACGCTAGTATTTTTTTTTTAATACCATAAGCCGGTATACGAGCAGACGGATCACCTGATGGTAAACAATCGGCGCCGCCCATGGACACTCGCAACACCAAGGCGTTACAAGTGCGTTACCGGCCTTTTGGGAATTGGGAATTTGAGGATTGTGGAGGATGTGGGAGACGGGGACTAGGGTAATTGGGTCTCCGGTAACCTCACTCACACGACGAAATACAACGCAAGCGTTGTTTCACGATTTTCTGTGAGGCCGTGATATCATTCGTGCCGAAGCATGGCTCTCCCGCTCTTTTATTTTTTCCCCACATTTTAGTCGAGTAGCTAATATTCAGTACCTAGTCCTCTATCGCTAGGCTCGACTAAACTACTAGCGTCGTGCAAACAAGGCATTAGTGCCAGTCTCAAAATTATACAGTCTGTAGGTATCTGTTCTAAGACGTTACAAGCTATTACTTAAGATTTTTTATATATCTAATACTTGTAGTCTGAATATTCAACGCGTGGGCGTGCTAACTGGTTATAAAATAAAATAAAAATGTTACCTATTACATATTATAAGGCACCCGAATTGTGAATACAATTAATTTAGTATTCGTTTTATGACACAGGTAGTTTATTATGTGTGATTAGATGTTAATACATCTTGTTCTAGAATACGAAGGTTTTTAGTATGCACGGCGTCAACCGAAATGCTTATCATTCTCACAGTCGCTTTCAATATGCAGCGTATCCATTGCGTAGTTTGTTATGCGATTAGAGGAGTGCAGTTCTAATAAATCATCAATGTACCTGATTATGGCGAGGTTGTCCTTCGACCATGTTCGGTAGTTTTAGGTTTCTGAGCACGTTCGTAGCAACGATATATCAGCAAGAAGTATAGCCATAGTTTTGTAAGGCGATACGACATGTTGTACACGGTGATGTAATCTCCTACCGGCAATAGGGACAATGTCAAGGTCTCATAAATTTCACTTGTCAACGGAACTGATAATAATACTAGGTAAGTACATACATAGTTACCTAACCGAACCTACCTAGTATCAAAGTCCGACCATAATACTCGAAAATTAGTATGCGTTAAAACATCGAGTCACATTTACCTACTAATTTATAGGTCTGCTATTTTTAAATTGCTCAATTAACTTGAATGGAAAAACTTGCAAAAAATTTACCTATGTAGGTACGAAGAAAAGTAAATTCATATTTATAAGTGACCCCTCTATTCCCATCTCTATAAAAATCGTTAGTGAAATGGCGCTTGACGATAACATATTATACTTGCTATGTAATAATTTTTATAGATAACGAATAATAACAACACTAAATAACTTACTCCTATCCAGTTCAATATACCTGATACCTCTTGTAGTTATAACAAATACTTTATCTTTCATTTGTTAAATAAAATCATTGCTTGCCTCTTGCACCTACCATTTACTTTTCTCTGCATCACCCAAAGGTCAGACTGGGAGAAAAAACCTGCAGCATTAAGTCCTCATATTTGTACATGAAGCATATATATATATATTATTTAATAAATACATAATTCAAATATGTTTTACAATCAATGTTAAGAGCTATCCAATAAGTTCGCAAGTAATAGACTCTAAACCACATTGGACAATGACATCATTGTTGTTACCAACAATTAATCTGATATTAACTGAAATGGAAATTGTTTGTTATGGAAATAATGATAAACGAAAAATTTTAATTTTAGATTCTTGGTCAAGAAAAGGTTTGTAGTCTGCAAAACTGTTGACAAATTCTAAGAAAAGAACAAAATCGGCAAATGATTTACCAAGTTCCTGTTACGCGTGGAGGTTGGTTAATAGTCCAACAGAAAACTGTTCTTGATGTTAATGAGTTCTGTATTTGAATATTGTATTGGATAATTGGGTTCACCTTTCAAATCTAATGGAATATATTACAATAGGTAAAAATAGGTCAATATAAAGAGGACGTATCTATATGTATAAATGTACCTATGTAGACAAAATACGACTTTTAAACGAAGGAAGGAAAGAATAATAAAAATGAAATAGTGACCCATATTCAATACATTGTCTGTGCTAGCAAGAACGTAATTACGTTCATTGTATAATTGAGTACTAAGAACAACGACATAATCAATATTAATAACTGTTATTTACTTCCATGTATTATTATCGTTTAATATATTTACCGCAACAGTGATCAGATATTGTCTCGTTCAATATAGGACCAATTATCTTAACTAGTGTACCTAGAAAAGTAGAACCTACTCATTTGTATGATATATATAAAACCTTTGTTACGTATTACAAGCAATTAACTGCCATGGATTGTTTAACACGGGATATTTGAAAACCGATACATTTTGTAGACACAAAGGGAACCTAACGAAGTACTACAACTACAAATATATCTAAAAGCTTTTCAATAATACGTATCTAACTAAAGGAATAAACAATTCCTTTAATACACCAACTTTGTTGAACAATCAGCTTTATTTGTAATACAGCCAACATTTTGTAGAAGACAGTCAACTTACATTCAAAACTAAAGACGAGACTTCAAAGTAAATCAATGGAGCAACGAATATTACCTTGGCAGGGAAAATGGAGTGCTCTACTTAATACTTAGTTGCACTCGGTACAAGCACTAAGCAGACTTAGAGCTTCAAATATTAATATCACTTCGGCATCTGCTACCCTAGCACTCCAGTACCTAGCTGTACCGCGTACGCTGAAACTTGTGTACTTGAAAGACTAAAGTGCTCTTGCTTTTACTACTTTTGCTACAACACAGACAATTTTGTATTTTGTACCAGTAATAAACTGACATTAGACGAACATTTAGTTATAGCATGCTTCGTTAAATTCAACTAATTAATAATACATGTGCTACTTTGAAACCTTGAAATCTTGTCAGTAATTACGCGCATTTTTTTATCATTAGCCTTTATTTTACAACATGTGTTACTAGTTCCAAAATGTTATTTCTTTGCTTCACTTTTAACATTTGGTTCTCGTTAAGTTCAAACATTGATATGTTTATTATACGTGAGTTTTGTATTTTTTGCACGACATCATTGTTTGGGCGAGGCAGACTGGCGGGCGTTACGGACGAGGAACCAGTTTCGTTGGGAATCCGACGGCAAAACCTGTACCTATAGTTCGCATCAAACCTCTTGAAAGATCTCTAAGTTTGCTGCTTTTTAACGTACGATGTGTTCCATACAGTTACACGTACATAGTATTATATACGACACTGAAGTTATTGAAGTGAGTGTCCCTGGTTCACATGGATATACATATAAACAATATTTAACTTGACATTAGCTACGAGTTGTTAACACGGTGTACTTGTCACATAAATACACTTGTGTACTGTGTAAATGTTTTAATATAAATTGCTGGATAACACGAACATAAAATACATTTAGGAACACAACGGGTCTGTGTCGAAACATTTACTTAATGATGAATTATGTTTCGGACAAGAAGTGTTAATTTTAAATTTCATTAACGAAGTGCGTGGGTTGTATTGTAAATATATCAATCACAATCATGGTTTTTAGTAAACGGAGAAAGCAGAGGTGTGTACTACTGTCTGGTGTCTCGCAAGGTGGGTTAATACCGCTTGAGACATGAATAGCAATCACGTCACGCAATAGTGCACAAGTGACGGCTTGCAGCTCATTGCATACTCGCGCCATTAAGTAACACGTTCCCTACCCTAGCGTCTACGTCTCGCCACCATCAGCCTCGCAGAGAGATAGCCTGATATGATATGGCCCATAATTACTTGTCGTAAGCGATACAGAGACTAAACACAAGACTAAAATACAACATCTCGTGGATTCAAAGCGATCAATTTTAAGGAAAATGACGTATAAAACAAAATCGCTCGACTCAAAATGTCCCTTTTCCAACCCCCAGTACATGTCGCAGGTCGCTACTTCATTTCCATTTCACCACCTAATAAGTCTGAAAACAATTTCCATTACAAGGGTAAAAAGTTTCGGATACCGAACTCCGAATTCACTTTTACATTTCCCAACCTTTTCCTAATCGCTTTCCATTTTGTTGGTAAAGTTCAACGATCCGTGAAATGCAATCCTAAATTCTGTTTCGGCTATCGAGTGGATTTATTGCGCTGTACACGATACACGTATATCTTGATAATTGTATGACCAGGAGGATTGGTACGCTGCAGCCATTGAAAAGTGAAACTGAATTATCATTTCCAATTCAATGATAGGGGTTCATGATTTATCGTGGAGTGTGCAGATCTGCTGGCACGGAACAGGAATGAGCTATGCATGGACTTGTATGTATTATATATGCATAGTGCATTATGCAATTCGTCTGTGCGGATAGTCGTTAAATCCTACGCTTTATGAACTGTTGCGATCGCATGCCATGACCGTTTTATAGCGATAGCTCGGGTTATAGGTGATTGATCCGCCGAACAATGTTAACTCATTTCATACACTATCTACTTTTCCTGTTGATTAAATGGACATACTCTTGTCCTAATATCGATTCGTCATCTGTTCCTAAACAGCTGTCTCCGTTGTTTTGATGACGTCACGTCACTTTTTATCATAATTAACCTCATTGTTGTAGATCTATTCAATGAAGTTATATTAACTGAGTGTGTCGTAGAAAAACCAGTTCCCTTTTAGTAAATTATCAGACTCACGATTCACACATAAAACATAGTTTCATTTAATTATCGCTCGCATCGACTGTGGGAATGTTTTTTTCCAGGATATGATATTATTAGTATAAATAAAATTTATAATATTTGCTCATATTTAGTGCGTACTGAATTAGATTTTAGTAATACACGGAACTTGAATATACAAATACATATAGTGTTAAGCAATAAATCAGAATGCAAACAGTCACGAGAAAAGTGTCGCTAACAAAGGAGGAAAATCTTTACTTTTCTGAGGTAACTGAACTGTGAACATGTGCCTCATTTATTTAAACAATTAGCACTTATTCAAAAACGCTTCATTCTCTTCACAAATTATCCAAATAATATGATGAGTCAGACTACTTACTTATACTGTTCAAATGACACCATCAAATCGAATGACATCGTTAAATATAGTTTTTGCGAAGACATTTAGAATTGTATGACACAACACTAAGCATTCGCACACTATTTAATTCCGAGAAAACAATACATGATACAAAGAAAATTAATCTGTACGTCTGTCAGCTTCGTGTGAACTAAGTCTTACAATCGATTACGAAAGTAATTAAGCAGTTTACACTTGCATTGTTTACCACTGCTACGTTGATCAGAGTGGTTGCTAGCGCAACTACTGAGCAAAAGATCTCGGTTCTATTCCCGGGTCGGTCTCACTAATATTATACATGCTAAAGTTTGTAAGTTTATGTGTATGTTTGTTACTAAATCACCTCAAAACGGCTGAAGATTATGATCTGGAGTTACACACAGGGTACCTTTTAATCCCACGGGATTATCACTGCCACTTATTAGATGGAATTCGTAAAATGTTGGTAGAAATTCAGTGATACATTGTGTATATGCAATTGTGCAATTCATCCCCCCTTCGAGGATTAAAAAGTGTGACGTCATATTACATATAGTTTAGCACACATAATCAGACAATTTGAATTGTTATGTTAGAGTTCATTAAATAAGGTGTTGTTTTAAAATCCGGTTTTATGTACAATTTACTTAACCTTTTTCGACCTTGTGGTTATAGGCACCCAACACTTTGTATTTGCCTTACATTGTTTCAACAGGAAAACATAAATACATAAGTGAATATACTTTTCCAATCGTTAAATGTTCATTAGTCCTTTATCAACTTGTGAGGTATTATAATTATTTATTTTATATGATTGGAACCTGGAATTTTAACGTGTATGGCAAGAGGATCAAGAGGTTTTGGGCTCTGGAACTTACAATATTATCTCTTTTATGCCTAAATGGAATAAGTAGAGGTGAATATTTTCAATGTTTTTACTAGTAATATAAAACTGTATTAAACTGTCAAACACCAAGCGGTCACCGGTGACCGCGACCTATTGTTCTTTAATTGTGTCTATAAAACCGGTACTCGACGAGTTAAAGCTCAAGTGAATTGAGTAGTAAGTCTGTTGTCATACAACTGCCTCAGAAACCCCAATTATAGTTTACCTGATCCGGAAATCGAACCCATAACTTACGACCAATCACCCAACTAGGCAAGTCTCACTTTTATATATTCAGTACATAATATCATATAAGAAATATTAAAGAAGTAGGTACTTCTTCGTACCCTTTTAGGAGATAACAGATAGCTATGATAATTACAATACATTATTCAACATGACCCGGATATTCGATCAGACTACTCACTTCATAAAAGCATCTAGTTATGCTAAAAAAACAACAAGGAAGCAGCAAAAAGTTTTTTATAGAGATTCAAGGATTCACAGCACGTCACTTCTAGTTCTTTTTTTGTTATAAACCTGTAATATTTATAATACAAGTTATTGTAGAGGCTTGCCTACCGGACTATTCATTAAACTTGCCAAATTAGACTGATTTATACAATGTTAACTGGTTCTGACATGTTTATGTTTTATTCTCGGAATTCTCCGTCCATCACTTCCAGTGGACACGGAATATCTAAGATATTCGGATTTCCTTACTATTTCCTTATTATCTGACGTAATAATGGTAGTATTTAGTTAACTTTTGGCATGAAAAATACGTGACTATATGGGAAAGCCATGATTCGGCACGAATGGGCTGGCTTGACCGGAGTGATACCACGGCCTGAAACCGATGTGAAATAACGCTTTCGTTGTGTGATGTGTTGCCTCGTGTGAGTGAGGTTACCGGAGGCGTAATTACCTCCCCCCTCTCTCTAGTCTCCCCAATCCCCAAATCTCCACAATCTTTAAATTCCCAAAAGGCCGGTAACGCCTATGGGCGACGCCAATTGCTTACCATCAGGCATCGGATTATTCCATAAAAAAACCAAGTATATGTTTACTACTTAACTATTACTAAGTAACTTATGATTGCTGATTATAATCTTTTTGTTACAAACCAATTAGCTTATAAATTAAAACTATAATAATCGTATCAACTGTCTACAATGATTACGTATTATTTTTTAGCAGACATTGTTATTTAACTGTCAAATGAATAGGTACATAATATAATCTGTTTGCCGATTACAACAGATTTATTATCTGTGGTGAAATATTTATTCCTAATAGTCACTTATGTGCGACATTTGATTAAATTTTTCGTCACTATTTCGTGTGATTGGAAATATGATGAAAAACATAATGAAGGTGGCAATATATCAAATTTTATCGAACGTATAAAGCTTTTATATGCAAAGGACTTTATTTACTAAATGATTTAAAGCTATGTAACCCAGCTATAGATGTAGCTCTATACTTATAATAAATCTGTAGAGAGGTAAATTCTGTACATAAAATATATTTAAAAAATAACTATCAAGGGGTGATAAGGGATCACTACTGATGCCAAAAATGCAATCAGTAAAATTTTTGTCTGTCTGTCTGTCTGTCTGTCTGTCTATATGTTCGTTATGGAAACAAAAACTACTCGATGGGTTTTAACGAAATTTGGCACAATTATTCTTCATACTCTTGGGCAGGTTATAGTATATTCATTACGCTACGATCAATAGGAGCAGAGCTGTGAAGGGAAATATTGGGAAAACGGGAGAAGTTACTCCATTTTTTAAACTTCCGTCGCGTGTGCAGGCTTATAGGTTAAAGCTGCATAGAAATCATGTATGACGGAAATATTCTCCATAAAATTATATAAAAAATATTCCTCGACAGCACATGTCTGTCTTTTGTGGTTGACTCACAATAACACGTGAAACTCCCGAGAGCTTAGCAATTCGGTGATTTCTGATTGTATTTGTCTACTCTAACGTTTACAATACTCATTCATAGACTTTACGCTGTAACTGAAAGGCCAATGGTTGAAATTAGCTTGACTCGATATTATAAATGAAAATATGTGAGTTTATGTGTATGTTTGTTACTCAGTCATATTAAAACGACTGAAGGGACCGGAATGAAATTCGGAACAGAGGTAGATTATGGTCTGAAGTGATACATAGGCATTTTACCCCTGGGATCGCGGGCGAAGCCGCTGGCAGAAGCTAGTAATGTAATAAAGAGAAATAATTATACAACTGTATTTTCTGAAAGGGTAGCCCGGGGGTATGGTGTAGTTGTTTTATAAATAGATCTTGGTTCTAAGTCCTATTTCACAGTATATGTCACAATGTCTGATGTCTGATGTTGGCGTCACTGATAGATAATAATTAATTTAAGATATTTTATTGTGTCATTAAAATAAATATCTAGAAAGCTTAATTAATTAATTAACATCTTCATAGGGTTCTGTAAGAAGGGAGTAACTATTTAATCTTTATGTATTTCAATGGTCGGCAAGCCGCATGTAATGCCCCAAGTGTTGAAAGCGTTTATAGGACATGGTAACCACTTACCATCAGGTGGGCCGTATGGTTTTTCTGCCACAGTCATCGTGGTATAAAAAAAGTTACCCTGACTTAAATATAGTAAGTACTTCAATGATAGGCTAGATTTTCCAACCTAAAGACTAATACAAGCTTTTACTTAAGGACTTTCAACTTTTCATTTTTGATATGAAAATAGAAACAGGTTCCTAATAAATCGGGTTAGCTGTCACAAAAAAATGGTATTTGACATTTGCTTTCCGGTTATAGAAGTTTTTTTTACTACTGTCAACCTTGTAGTTCTTGTACTAGCGTGTTTAAAGCCTACAAGGATGTAACAAGTCATAAAAACATAGGTACCTATAACATTAGCCGTATAACAAAGAATTTTTTTATCCTTAAGTAATCACTAAATCCTTTTTAATGTTAAACAAATAAAAAAGTATACAATCGAACAATTTTTATTCTGGATTAAATTAATATTTAGTTTTAAAATAATCAAAAATGGAACAGATTCATGTTCAATATTTGCTTATGATCTGTCTTTTATTACAGTCAACCACACGAGTCTATGTACCTAATGGAAGTTGAAGAAAAAGAAGTATGTACAGATATCGTAGAAAGTGAAGCTTTGTTTAACTTCAGAGAATATAGGTAATGTGATGTATCTACTGATATATATATGTAACTGGAGAAATGTATTCACACATTTAACCTCTTATTGTATGGGGAAACTGAGTATGTATAAGTGCAAGAAAACCCATTTTCTTAAAAGCTTCATTGTAATAGGAAATTAGGATTGCATAACATACTACTTGAGAAACAGGAATTCGTTATAGCCAATGGCTATAAATGAGAAGAGTATGAGAACTACGTATTTAACTAAGATTCTTCTAGGAAGTCAATTTTACGAGTTTATAATTGAGTTATCGACAAATACTAAGCAGTGTTAGTATCAGATTAAGAGATAAGAGCTCTTTGTTACACAATAAGTAATATTAGACCATATATCATTAGGAGGTAATCATGTTGTCAAGAAATTATAATTGTACCATTGTCTTTTTTAATTGATAATTGCCTTGTTCTTTTATAGAAGTGTGTACATGAACGCAAGTAGATAAATAGGCAATGAAGTTGAACAATTACATATCTATATTTATTGTAGTTTCGTCTTGCGGTTTGCGTGGGTTTACAAGACGTAAACAGAGTTCAAAATACTCAGAACTAGCAAATCAGATCATTTAAAAGCAAAATAAATTACCTTATATACTTATACCATCGTTAGGATAAGATTAAATGAAACAATCACCATTGTTTAAATGTCACAAAGACCAAGTTCAAGCACAGTTGATCGTCATATCGTAATTTGGGATTAGTCATAAGAATTTAAATCTGTTTAAAGCTTTTACGAGCACTCATGAGTACTTCGAAGCGTTAAAATTGATTACAATGCTCACACACTTTAAACTTGGGTCTTCTTTAATCTCCGGATTAGCGTATAACATTGAAGGTTAAGCAAAGATTAAACAAAAGTGTTGGTATTATTGTATCTCACGCATTTTCATCAGAACATAATGACCAAAGAAAAATGATTACAGATATAAATCTCATTGTACCGCCAATTTGCCACGTGGAGGAATCTGAAGGTACCTGAGGTGCTGTGGCGCCTGTAACAATCAAAATCTAACCTTGAGCTGGGTTATAAACATGCCCCTTTGTTCTCAATCACCAATTTAAATGTTAAAATTTGATCATCTACCCAACACGCGTATTGCGTAGCTACTTTGTTTACTAACACATTCTGAATGCGAAATAACATTTTTTCCTACATATCAATCGTTTACCATTGAAGGCATAAACGGCTTACCGGTTGTATGTCACCTGTCACATATTATAAAGATAACGAGTTAAATGGAATGCTTCTGCATCGAGCAACACGCAACTGAATGTGGTAGTCAACAAAGGGCTGTTTCATAGTAATTTCAATTTAATTTTACTTTCTACAAACATGCGCAGTCGAAATTCATCAATTTATAATGTGTGAGAACCAGTACAGCAATGTTTGAGTTTGCCTGTAGCCGGCAATTTCACGGAGCGCGGCCCTACACATTCATGCTTGGAATGCAATTATATGCGGTCCAAGAGACAATAATGAAGCAAGTATCTCAGACCTCTGTTTGTACCGCATTTATGTAAGTACCTCTCGCAGCTCGCAGCTCGCAGGCTACGCCGCGGTTAAAAACATGCGATGTATTCCAACTTATCAACTCGTTCAAAATATTTACACATTACACATACAAATAAAAGTATTTGCCAATAACATTGCGCATGCACCTACGTGAAATAAAAAGTGTTTATTTATAATTTAATTGCAGTAAGCTTTCTGAACAAAGACCACATATTGGGACCATTTCCAAAGCTATTTTGGCGAACGTTTGTTTTGGGCAAACATCCGGCACCCTACACCTTGTTTTATTAAGTGCACAATGTATTAATGTGTTGAAACCTTTTGTTTAAAACACTCGCACCGAGAGCGCGGTTCTTAATTAGGGGTTACCAGCATGCCAACATGTTTAAAATGCTTTACTGTCTCCTCGCTAATATACTGTTGCGGCATGAATAAGCAGTTAATAAGACCAAAGAATTCCAAATTTCGCTGATTCAACATTAAGAAGATTGGCCTCATTAAATATTGTGTTGTGGTTGTAAAGTTGAATTACGACGCAGAACTGAAAGGTAACCACAGAATCATTCAATTCTTCATCAATGCGTAAATACCTAGAATTTTGAAATATAATTTCTCAAGCTACCGAAACAAATTGTGCAATGTCTGATGAGTAATAAACAATTTAAAATAATGTTCTGCAATTGCAGAGCAGTTGAATAAATACGAAAACAATTTTGCATTTTTCGTACCAAATATTTTCATTAACGAATACAGTGATGTTTATGTTGCAAGCAGAGAACACCTAGTATAGCCAACATGAATCCCATATATTAGAATGATACAAACCCCCGTATTGCAATAACCTAATGGGTTCAAACGTTACAGCAGAATACAAATAGAATTCCAAGTGGAACGTGAAATATTAGCACTCCCCAAATAAAACTAACGTACTGCTTCTGTGTTTTGCAACAGTGCATCATAGTAGCAAGCTGCTGTACTCATCAAACCTGTAATTCGTACAGGAGATCCACAAATGGGTCGGCCAAGATGTACGGTATTAGTATTCAGTCGGGCGCGGCCACTGCGACTCAGTCTCTCGCAGTTATCTATTCTGAGAGCTAACCAATTAAACTTTAGTTCAAACTCGACAGAATTAAACGCAAGTCCTGTCAAACAGTCCTAAGTTTTGTTATTATCGCTTTGTTATTAGCGGAGGTCGTCGTGACAGGGGTACCTGAGCGTGTCACAGCAAAACAAGTTACTCTAATAATAAAGGGCATGACTCGAGGGAAATCACCCGGTCACGACGGTATCAGCATCGAACATTTTCAGCATGCGGGGTCACACCTCCCGAGGCTCCTGGGTCTGTTATTCACGCTCTGTATTAGGCATTCCTATCTGCCAAATGAGCTGATGAAGACGGTGGTAGTGCCTATAAGTAAAAACAAGACTGGAGATAATTCTGACAAGAGCAACTACCGCCCAATCTCATTAGCTACAACCACAGCTAAGGTGCTTGATGGCTTGCTTGAGAGACAGCTTAAGAAACATCTAAAATTAAACGACGCACAGTTCGGTTTTAGACCAGGACTTTCGACAGAATGCGCAGTTATGTCTCTCAAGCAGACTGTCAGGTATTACACAGACAGGAGCACGCCTGTTTATGCAGCCTTTCTTGATCTCTCCAGGGCTTTTGACCTGGTTAGGTATGATATACTCTGGCATAAATTGAAGTACTCAGGTGTGCCAGGCGAGATAATTAATATGTTTAAATATTGGTATGATCACCAGACTAACCAGGTCAAATGGCTTGATGAGCTTTCTGATGAGTACAGGTTGGAGTGTGGAGTGAGACAGGGGGGGTTGACGTCTCCTACACTCTTCAACTTGTACGTAAACGGGCTGATTGTTGAGCTGAGCAACATCGGAGTGGGATGCTCGATTGATGGTCGCTGTATCAATAGTATAAGCTACGCAGACGATATGGTGTTGCTCAGCCCATCAGTAGCCGCGCTCAGAAAGCTGATAGGTGTGTGTGAGAAGTATGCGAGAGTGCACGGTCTCCAATACAATGAGCAGAAAAGTGAGCTCATGGTATTTCAGGCCAGGGGTCGTAAACTGGGGGATGTGGCACCTGTACTGCTTAACTCTGTCGCTCTTCAAAGAGTGAAGGAATTTAAATACCTCGGCCATGTGGTTACCGAGGATTTAAAAGACGATAGGGACATAGAAAGGGAGAGGAGGGCGATGGCGGTCCGCTGTAATATGTTGGCACGCAGATTTGCGAGGTGTAGTCTTGGGGTAAAGATCACGTTGTTTAAAGCATTCTGCCAAACTCTCTACACCTGCAATCTGTGGGTCAGCTACACGCAGCGGGCCATCAACGCTCTCCGTGTACAATATAATAACGCGTTTAGGGTGCTGGTGGGGCTCCCGCGCTGCTGTAGTGCGTCTGCGATGTTTGCGCACGCGCGCACTGACGGCTTTCACGCGGTGCTACGGCGCCGCATCGCCTCGCTGATGTTCCGTACGCGTGGGAGCGCCAACACCATCTTGAGCGAGCTCAGCCAAAAAATGGATAGCCCCCTTATGAGGCACTGGGTTCAAACTCAAGTGTGCGTGACCGGTGCCTCAAAGGGAGGCAAATACTTAGGATAATTCTATGGTTAAAAAAAAAAAGAAATGAAATAATGTTGTTTTTCATGTCTTATTTATATTTGTGTGGATGTGATGATATTTTTTATTTTTTTACCTAAATTGACATTGATTAAATTGACAATATAATAGAACGAAAAATTGATAATGCGGTGTTATAATGTAAATAAATTAAATTAAATTAAATTAATTAGGAATATATAATAAATAAACTGTAAATGTATGGACCCAATATGTCTGAAATAAATTTATTTTATTTTATTTTTTTATTTATTTTTTTCATATATTTATTTTAAATTCTCTATAAAATACATTTTTAAATACTATTTACAAAAACATAAAAATAATATTTAAAAATATAAAAAATAGGAGCCGACCAGTAGCGGGAGCATGGTCCAAGCTACCGGTGGTTAGGGCTCCAGAGACAGAAACCTCCTCACGATACGTGCCGTTTCAAGGAGCACTGCCTTCTGTATCAGGCCCTTGACCCAACTACCTAACGCTAGCCTCCTAAGGTGGTTGTCGAGGCTATTAGGGATTAACCCATTGGCCGACACGACTATCGGCACAATGATAGCCGAATCTACATTCCACATGTCGACAACCTCGTGAGCCAAATCAAGATATTTGATTTGTTTATCTTTTTCAGCTTTCACGAGGTTCTCATCATGAGGAATAGTGATATCGATTATCATCGTGCGGCGCAGTTGTCGGTCTATCACCACTATATCAGGTTTGTTGGCTATAATAGTCCTGTCAGTGATGATAGACCGGTCCCAGTACAACGTGATATGGTCATTTTCCAGAACTGGGTCGGGCACATACTTGTAGTACGGTACCTCAGACTCAACAAGTCGATAGTGCAAAGCAAGTTGCTGATGGATAATCTTGGCTACTTGATTATGCCTATGCAAATATTCACTGTTAGCCAAACGACCACAACCAGAAATAATATGTCTAATGGATTCACCAGGACTATGACATGCCCGACATATGTCAACCGTCCCATCCTTAATTATATATTTCCGGTAGTTATTCGTAAGGATAACTTCGTCCATAATTGCACAGACAAATCCTTCAGTTTCTCCAAAGAGATTACTGAATCGTAGCCAAGACACGGACGCTAGAAAATCTACACTGGCCCATGAAGGGCCCGGAAGAAGCGTCCGTGGAGCTCCTTGCTATGCCATACCTCCTTGCGATCATTGACGCTCAGTACCACAGGTTTGCGCCAGTTCTCTTTTGCCAAGGATAGCGGAGTGAATCCATTGTCCACCGCTGCTACTTCTCGATGCATACCCTCGTTGACTTTCAGGAAATATTCCCTGAGGCTGCACACCTCACGGTTGTGAAGGGTCTTAGCATTTAATAAGCCTCGACCACCACACTTCCGTGGGATGTACAACCTCATGACCGACGAACGAGGGTGATGCATGCGATTTGCAGTCAGCAGGGTCCGGACTCGTCTATCCAGGGTGTCAAGTTCAGTCTGTGTCCACTTGAGTATACCAAAAGAATACATTAGGACTGGCATGACCCAACCGTTAAAGGCTCGCACCTTGTTTCCGCCTGATAAGGAACTTTTCAGTACCTTATTCAGGCGGCCAAAGAAGCGCTCCTGTAACGATTGCTTCATGTCCGGTCCATTAATGCCTAATCCTTCTGACATACCCAGGTACTTGTATGTATCGTTTGCGGAGAGTGATCTCAGTTTTGTGAAATCTGAGAGTTCTAGTCCCTCAGATTCCACAATCCCTCCTCGCTTTACATGCATGACCGCACACTTGTCTACTCCAAACTCCATTCTGATGGAACTACTAAATTTTTCAGTTATATTCAGTAGTTCCATCAGTTGTTTCTTGTTTGGAGCAAACAACTTGAGGTCATCCATGTAAAGTAAGTGGGATATAACTAGACCCCTTCTCCGCAAAGATAGCCTAGCCCTGAATCCTCCAGTAGAGTACTTAGAGGATTCAAGGCCAAGCAGAACCATAGTGGGCTCAGGCTGTCACCCTGGAATATTCCTCGTACTATCCTTACAGGTTCTTCATTCCCTTGGATTTGTCTACATCCCGGATAGCAAAGCACGGTGCTCCACTGCCTCATACATGACTCCAAGAAGGCGCGTAAACTTGCATGTATTTTATACAACTCCAGCACCTTCAGGAGCCATGTATGTGGCACAGAATCATATGCTTTTTTATAGTCTATCCAGCATGTAGACAAATCTTTTCGGGACCGACGAACCTGTTGGCTAACAACCATATCAATGAGGAGTAGCTCCTTAGTTCCACGAGACCCCTCCCTACATCCATTTTGAGATACAGACATGATGGAATTTTGTTCAATATGTTTTGTTATTTTTGACCTCAAAATGGATGTAAGAAGTTTATAGACCGTTGGTAAACATGTGATTGGTCTATAATTTTTGGGCTCAGTGGAACTACCTGATTTATGGAGCAGGTGGGTAACTCCTGTTGTTAGAAATTGTGGTAACGACCCAGTTTCCAAAGCTGCCTGGAAGTGTAATGCTAAGCGAACGTGTGAACTCTTGAACCATTTAATCCAGAAATTGTGCAGTCCGTCCGGCCCCGGTGATTTCCAATTCGGAACCGAACAGGCTGCACTGGCTACATCAGAGGAGGTGATTTCTACCTCCTCCATCTCTGGTATTATTATTAGTATTATTTATTTTATTATTAGACTAATGGACCGACCAGTTATTAGCTCCAGCGATTTGTCTATAATTGCATTCGTTGTATTTTGTTCTTATAATAAACTTAGTACAGACAGATAACATCAATTTATCATTTGGTGTTTCAGATAACAATTGTTCTACAACATCAGAATTGTACGAAAATTCAATTTGTTTTGTCGTGTTACAATGTAATGTAATAATCGTATTATTTTTTAAACAGTCGACAACTGCTTACGAATTTTAATAGGAACCTGCGCTCGCTCGCAGCGTGCTTTGTTCCTAGTTTATCAAGTATTGGACAACATGACACCCGGTGTCAGCCTTGAATTTCATTGCGGAGCTGATAAACGGCCACTACACAGTACACACAGCAATGTTTATGTTAATTTATTTTATTACAAGATTAACATATTCGCTAGTTTATTTTGTTTAGTCAATGTAAGAACTGAATAACGTACTATTCACAATATTTGTTCGTTTTAGTCGAGGTGCTAAAACTATCGTAAATATTATGTTCTCTGTTGTGTCAATCTGCATTATGTATTGTTCCGTGTGAATCTTAATTACTTCTATGATAGTTCATAAATTTCTTAGTCGTATCGTTTTCACCGTAATTTCGTCTTGTTTGTATTCAACTAAATTTTCTTCTAGGATTTCTCTAATTTGTAATTAATATTGGAGCCCTTGAAAGTTTAGGACCTCTGTTCCACGAATTCCAACAAAGCACGAGGCTAACCTCAGTCCTAAGAAAAATGTCAGAACCTCCGAGCCCTTGACCTACTTTATCGAGAATCCCTGGAACTGACATTTTGATTAGAAATAGTCGATGTAAATTGGATGCCAAAGTTATTCGAAATTAGTTTGATTAGGGTTACAAAGCGGAAATTACGAACATGTAAACTATTCATTATATAACGAAAAACTGATTAAAAGTTAATTAATTAACACACATTTAAGGTAGGTATGAGTTTGCAAAGCCAAACCTTATAGCAAATACATGGACTCGTGCGACAAAAAAGGCATGGTTTTTCATCATAAGGTAGGTACGTGGAGTTGTTAATGAGGCGCAGCGCAATCATAGTTCGACAAGGTCCATGTGTATTGCACTCACAGAACGTAACCACACACGCCTGCCATTATCTTAAATATCTATGTAACATGCCATTATGAATGCAGTTTATTAACAAGCAATGTACTGTGAACTTATGATTTATTGATTTGATTTTGCGTTTTGATTACATTATATTATATGAATGGGAAATATTAATGCTATTCGAATATGTATTAGATTAAGATACCATTAATAATATATGACAGTACGTTTTCTAATATGTTCGAGGCTGTGTTTGACAGATGATCAACAACAAAACCATTGGCATAAAATTAAATCGTCCTATACATATTTATCACAGTTAACTTGTATCAAAGTTAACACCTGCCGTGACGAAACAGCTTTACAAATACGTAATTTACACAGTAAAAAGCGATTACAATTAGAAGTAAGCTGCAAGCAAAAAATCTGGCCCATTCAAAGATTAGGAAACTAAGTAGAGCCGTTCACTTGGTGAAAATAATACAAAGTCATTCGAGCAATCAAATTATTTTGTAAAGAACAATACCGAGGAGTTAACAAATAATCGAAAACATTGTCTATAAATTGATAGAGAATAAGAGCTTGTCGAATTGACTACAAATCGGTTCGTAATTCTGAGCACGAGACGATGCTAAATCTGTGAGGTATGGAAAAAATGGCTGGTAGGTGCGCATAGTGATTTGAGTCTAAGCAGTTACTTGATGTGTGTGAATGTGTCGTGTTGTAACCGGGAGCCTAATTCTAGTGAGAGGCGGTTGCCCAAGCGCCGAGTTGCTTGCCAACGAGGAAGTGATGGTGCGTTGCGTGGAGCAATTGACCTTGGACGTGTGATCGCTGCTTGCTTACTAATGTTTGGCTACCAGTTCGGTGTCGCTTGAATATAACTTGGCTCCTGACTAATGCTGTGGATCGTATTACATACAGAATATAGATGGGATCGATAAGGGTTTACCAGTAATTGCAAAAAACGCTTTAAACTTCAAAGAGGATTCGTTGAAATGGAAATAGGCAACTTATGTATAAAAATCCAGTGATGCGCAAAAATAACTATCAAAGCTAAATGCCACTTCTCTGAAGATAAAAATTTAGGTGAAGTTGAAGTTACTGGTCCTTTTTTCTTCTATGTTCAAGTGAGTGTGCAAGACCGTCCAATCGATTTCAGATACGCTAGTCACCTCGAGACCATTAAAAATAAACTAAAAAATTATAATGCTCGGTTCCCAAGTGACAATTAGTCATCGAACCTTTTCTCAGGGGCATCGTAAAAGATATTCAAAGGATCGTATCATGTGAAAGATTTAGTTAGTTCAAAGATGATAAAAAAGAAGAAATATTTTCTTAAAATATTAAGGGTCTGATAAATGTCACGTCTCCATAACTTTTGGACGAGCTTGCATTCACGGAACGTTCGAAAAGCGACGTTGCCAGCTCGGCGGCGGTTCTAGCTAAAAACCGTCAAATAACTTATCTGGCTTGCGAACTAAAAATAAATATCGACCAATCGTGAATCTGATTTTATTGAGCTCAGATACATTTTTATAACTTATTTTTATGAATAATATCTAGAAACATTGTCTAACTACTCTTGTTTTGTCTTCATTTTTCTAGAAATGTTTAGCCATTAATAGCCAAATTTTTTAATCATCTTATTCAAGAACTTGTTCGTCGATTTTATTATATGAAGTCTTTATTATGTTTTTATTATACACCTCTACCTATGATCTAAAACCAAGTTATTAAATAAACTATTTATATGAATATTTACATAGCCAAAGTTTGTCAACACAGAATTTTATTAAGACGATTCGTTTAAAAGCAAAGTTATGTTATCGTTAGACAAATTTCAAAAGTACAAGTGAATAGCGTATGTACGAGTTATTTTAGAGTGTGAATCAACACAAACAACCATAATAAGGCTAGCAGTAATACAATAATTTTCCAGAACAGAATAATGAACAACAGATCTACATAAGGGGCAGCAAATATTAGTGCAGAGATACCACAGACTAAACACAAGAAACAGTATCTACATGTCAATGACTGGTGACGATTGTTTCTAAGATACGGAAAAGTTACTGCGTAGACATATAGGCACCGTCATTAATGATAATGACAAAACATAATTAAGCTAGTACGCATATCAAGACAACAATAGTGATCAGATAAAATCTTCAAACACGGTAGGTACGTAATAACAAAAATCCAAGTTTTGCAACGCAGCCATTACAATGAAATTAATGTAACACGGCCGTTAGTAATTTAAAATTTAGAACAGAAATACTATTGCGTTGTATTTGTTGAATATTTTTCAACTGTCATTTATTCACGTCCAATTTAATTTTCATATTCAGATTGTGTTTGTTCACATTTCAGGATGTTTCTTTTATTTATCTTTTTTTCCACCATGGACACTAAAGACGTAATATGGAGGCTATTTCTGGAGTTTCACCTTCGATGAAGGATTCTGACATAGATTTATGCCTCTGAAACTTACGACATATTTTTCTGTAAACAAATGAAAATGTGAAAAACAAGGAAGCGAGCTTTTCCGCCAGTCAGTAGAATATGTATGAGTCAATTGAAAATGTTTTAACGTATCATAATGACAAATAGCCTTGCTTGTATGGGAGATGTTTCAAAATGTTCACGTTTTTTGCCTCAGTACAAAAAGTTTTAGGTTTCGACCCAGGCGGGAGCAGTCATTCGATGATTTTCCCCCCTTTAAAAAAACAAAAAAAGGGGTACCCGTAACCTTTCATAAATATTGATTTTAAGTAAACGATAAATGTCTTTTATATAATGAGAATTATGAACTGGATGAACGGAAATTACCTGTACTTTGCTCGCTCACATCATGTTCCCTCATGTTCAATACTTACCATCAACTACTAGAACTAGATTTCATGTTTAATCACCTTTATTAAAGTTATTCACACTCCATAAATAAAAAATAAGTTCTTTACACATTAATTAAACTTTAATAACAGTTCTTGTAAGATATAAGTGTTCGACGGTACTCAAGCCATTATCGTCATATCGTGCTAGATATTAATTGTGCAGCACAACTTGACATTACTGCACATTAATATTGTTTACAAACAAATGCCATTCATCTGCATATAAATAGAAATAATTGAACATATCACGATTCTATTAAATTATAGTAGGTATTCCTGCGTTTTTTTATCTGTACTCTATTTATAGTTTACATAGGTTTTATTATATTATGTTTAATTATATTCTTCGATCACATCGAGTAAAATGAAATCATGACCCTAATAAAAACAAAATGTTATACCTTTTAATCCTAGAAAAAAGTATAGCTAGATTGTGTGTGATTGTGGTATTGTATTAGGTAAAGACGTTGTTCAAATATTTAATGGTTTATAAGATATTAAGGATAAATCTATGATTATAATAACTAAAAAATAAACAAAATTTAGATTAAAAGAAAAACTTTTCGGTTCTTCCCCGATTTCCAGGGAAAAAGTAATATAAACATACATGACATATAATATATTTTACCTATACCGACGACACCGACGTAAGTAATTACTAGTCTATTGTTGCTAATTAACACTTTTGCCTGTTATAAATAATTGGAGCATAAATTCAAACTGTTAATATTAAATGCTGTTTGAGACTATAGAACCTTTTTTGCTACTACTACCATGACAACTTGGTACCTATATCTAGTGTACCTATACATAGTTGTAATAAGGGCTGTCCCGTCAGAATTTTTCGCAAAGGGCGATAGAGGAAACCCAGGTCTCTTGTCTCATAAAATATTTTCTACATTCAAGACATTGGACGTATAATTTGAACAGCTATAGGTACAGATTGTAATTTGACAAATAGGATCTTACGCTACCTACGTTATCGCCAACAAGTGGGTACAAAAACGATAGACCCATACCTACGTATCCCCTGAGAGTAATAACTACGTGTAATATCCGTCGATACAATTAACATTTAAATAACGTCATAAACATATATTTTTATACTCATTTGAAAAAATAAAACGTTCTATTAAGCCCTCATCAAACTGGCCCACATCAATTTGAAAGATTGTAATTAGCAACACCACCAGTAAAGTTTTTTTGCTCACCAGCAACCTAGCTATGGGCGTTATATTGTAGGTCATTTTTTGTTCACTAAACGTGATCTTTATTCATACATTTTGAAATAAAAAAGGGGCTATCGTAATAAAAAAAATATTGCCTCAATTTTGTAGGGTCTTCGGAAACACGTACCGTAGATGGAATTATGTAACCATTTCAGTCAAGGCAAAACTCATATTGCATCAGAATATTCTATCAGTTTATTTCGTAGTCTTGTTACATGTATAAGTTACGTATGAATAAAATCAAATGTCGTATTGAGCTGTATTGAGTGCGATAGTAACGTGAATGACATTTGAAACCACTATCTCTGACCCGCGATGACTAAGCGCGAACAAAACTGGTATAACTGAGGATGATGCCGAAGGGAAGGTAGAAAGAGAAAACCTTTCAAAGAAGCTGCGAACAAAAGAGACAGATGCATACCTCATCCCTCCTCTTTTTTAAGAGGGAAGTGAGGACGGTGCGGTTGCACCGAAAGTAAAAGTGAACGCTTTTCTGTCTTAGGATTTATAAGATTATGAAACTGACGTTGTCTTCTCGTATTTGTTAAGGTTTCAGATTATTCTTACTGCATGTGACGTTAATGTGATATTGCAGGGATTGCGCAGGTTTATAGAAGAAGATAGGTAAGTACAGACGATTTTGTAACTTATTGCAAGAGTCATAAAATTTGTAATGGTTACTTTATAATATTACTACATCCATAACTATCTTGATTATCTACAGGAAACATGTTGAGAACATCATTCCTGTGAAGTTACCAACAAAGTTCAATAATATACATACATCCAACATTCATATTTCCGAAAAATTAAATATTTCGGCCATTTTTCGAAGATTAGGTTGCTTTGAGTGTAGATGCACCGCGTAAAACCGGTAAGTTGCCACGTCAGGCATAAAAAACTGATCGTGCACCGATAATGAATACAAGACGGAAAGTTCCAACTCAACTGAAGAGAACTTCTTTGAAAAAATATTCCAACAAAAAAAGGACTGTGACGTAGTAAGAAATGACAGATTTAGACTAACACAACATAAGATAACACTTTAGTTTTTCCCTGGGGGAATTAGCAGATGACTATCTTGTATTTGTATATTTTCACGTATACTAAGGGATTAGTTTCAAGCCATTCCTGTCAGGCTGCATTTAAATTGTACATACTTATAAGACTGGATTCCTATTTAGAAGAATTATACGACAAAAAATACTTAGAAGTAGAAAAGTCAAGCACATTCCAGGTATGTATGTCTACACAGGAAATATTAAATTCATAATTCCGCCTTCCCTATTGGATAGGGACATTACAAACTCAGGATCGTATTTGCGAAAGACATAAGGATGCAATTAAGTGAAATCATAATTATTTCACTTTATTGACTAGTTGGAAATTAACAACAACTCGTCCCCATTAACAACCCCCGTCCACATATATTTGAAATAAATGTCCATGGCCAGTAATTTCTTTATTCCGCTAGAAAATCCTGTTCGTTTATGTATAAGTGGAAAAATACTGTTTTGCGTAACATCTCATTAGGTAATTCATGATTATGTAAAGTAAACAGCCTGTAATGTTGCATCTTGTGCATCATGCTGTATAACCTGCGTCCATTATCCGAGAACCCGGCTCTGTAAGCGTTTGGTTTCGGAATACATTAAAAATTTCTCATACACACACATACTGCATTTCGTTTCTCAACGTTCCACCAGCTTAACATAGCCGATCACTATCAACGAGCTAGGTTCTTTAATTCTTTTTGCGGCATTATTATTGCCTATAGCTGCATCGATCTATTTGCTAATTTCATAGCCCACGTTCCTCTGCGAAGCCATAAAATATTATGGGGAATTGCATCGATGTTTTGGATCGTAACTTTACAAAAAATAAATGGAAGGATTGGAGGTGACGTCAGCTTATAACCGGTTCGACGTTGTATAACGAGCGGCCCTGATACAACCAGACAGGAGCGCACAACTCACTCCCACTTTTGTAACTCCTGTTAACTCACGAGTTATATATCCCTGGCAGCCAATAAAAGGAAATAACTGCCAACACCGCTTTATGTTCCATTTCCAACTTTTACTTTCTATTACTTATTTATTACTTAAGTGGGTGGAAGACAGACACTTCGTTGTTGACTTGAACGGTTTTTTAATTTTTTATTACGCTACATCAAGTCCGCTTAGCTAAATCGTTGTGAATCATATGTTTGAATATGTGCCACAAAGTCAAATAGGCTTTAAAATGTAAATACTGGTAAATGTTCATCCAAATCTTGCATATCAGCAGTCGTATGTTTGTCATTGGGCTCAGTCAACCCACCGCCGTTCAGTTCACTCTTATCAGCAGATAGCCTCGACCTCTTCCCCTGCTTCTCACTGTCGATATCACAGTGAGCAGCAGTCGGGACAACGTAAATCATGCTTTATTATAAAAGTGATAAAGGTTTGACTGACAGCAAATAAAGTTTGGAACGTTTTACCCCTATCCTGTGTAGGTATAGAACGATATCGACAGTACATATGCAGTGCCAAGGAGTGATAAAACAAGTCATGGACATGATTTATAGTATGACTAAACCGCTAAGACCACCAGGGATGCAGGTCATAGGAGTCAGGGCTAGCAGTAAGATATCGCAACCATCATGCAAATTGAATAATTTTATCGAAGGAGCAACATACAAGTTTCTTATCACCAAACAAGAAAACTTATATTAACTAATTAAGATGTAACTACCGTCCTTTCCAGATATGAATTCGTAAAATTCACACAAACATCAGGTCTATACCTACTGTGGACAAAAATCAGGTCTATTACATTTAGTGAATCATATCTTATTACACATCAGATGGGTCAGCAATACAAAAGTATAGTGCAAATTACCAATATCCAATAATTAATATAGAATTAGTAGAGGTTTAAGCTCTTACATTTATTTCAGAAGCCCTTAAAGTCATACGTAACGAGACCGAGTTGGCACAAAGCTTAGATCATTTTCATTTTAACTCAAATAAAAATGGCCTCAACTATTTTCTAAACATAGGTAGGTGTTTATATGCACTAATGCCTAATGCCTAGTACATAAAAAAATACTTAGCAGCTAAGTATTGAACTAATAATAAGTAGTAGAACTCAATTTAATCCCATTGTAAAAGTAAACTCACATAATATCTAATTTCGATTCCCACTGAGTTGCAAATAAATTGCAGAATAGACAGAATGATACAAACAACATATACTTTTTTCATGGTAAACCGTCTCATAGGTTAGCAGTTATTTAACACTTAGAATAATAAATATGAGCCGTTTACTTGCTAGAAATAAGTAATGTCATCGACGTAAACGTAATTAAAAAGTTAACTTAGTCTCAGCTCTTTTAGGATATGGCAGACTTGAGTCTGCACACCGAGGTACAAAGTCATTTTTATCATACTTGCCTAAGAAAATACTTTTCAAAAAAGTTCGTTGGTCGTTTAAAATCAAGGATATATGCAACAATAGGTAATATATTTCTGTCATATATTCTTTTGTGTTACTAAATTATTCATTTTCCTTTCAAAATGAGGTTTTTGACACATACGAAAACATACTTTAAAAAAATTTAGGAAATTATAATTCAGACGTTTCCAAATGTTGGTTTAATTTACATTGAGAATGGAAAGTGTTGGTAAAATTCTCATCCTTTTCATTTCAATTTGAATCTATTGTCTTTATTATTTAACATTATTAATCTCTTCACAGACTGTCATGATCATGATAGCTAAATCTTAACTTTAATCTTAATTACCTCCTACACATTTTACTTCAAAAGTGCTTTGAAAGTTAGCCATAATTAATAATTCTGGCGTACGGGGACGGCATATACCGGGCACAATTCCAGACTCCATGCCACTACTGAGAATATTTAAAAAGGCAGTAATACTTTCCCTGACCCGGGAATCGAACAAGAGACCCCTTGCCTGGGAGTCGCACTTACGACTACTCGGTCAACGAGGCAGTCACAGTCAATATTCAAAATAATATTGCCTCCTCTATTCCTAAAATATAGTTACATTTATATTCCATGTTGTACGAGTAACTTATCATATCACTTGCCTGCCTACACAAACACACAGCCGGCTTAAAATGTTTAGTAAATATACTAAATATCATGTGACAGTCAAGGACTGATTTTGGATATATCACATACAAAGCAAATACATATTTATTATGTAAGTATTATGGATTATTATTAATATGTAACTGCGGTCTCCAAAACCGTAGAGATTATGGTAAACCCTTTGAGGTATGTAGGTAGAAGAGATTCATAGTCCAACAGACAACTGTCATGAACTTACTGTTTTTTTTAGTACCTATGTAAATTTGTATGTTTTTCTATTAAGCTTCAATGATGAACTAAATCCATAGTACCCCCATCAGATACCCCGTGAGGTTGTATATGTATATATGTAATGAACTGAAAACTTCCAGTACTTAGATCAGATCAACAACTTTAGTTTCATGATGTAACTCATTACGACTCATTATTGTTTTATTCCAATAATAAAAACCGATATAATTTTGTCTGACAAGCCTGGGATTACTTTAATGTGGTGATAAATAAAAGATAAAATATTATAATAGAAGTAATAAACTGTATAAGCTCTCTGATTAGCGTGGACGCAATGGATGCGCTTGACTTGCTAATGTACAGACACTTATTTATTGATCTTGCACTTTTATTATTTCCTTTCCTTTCTGCGGTACAGCGATACTTATTGAATGAATTGAATTAATAAAGTCTATTTATAAATCAATCGATTTGTTGATAATGTTGCTAAAACGGCTACATACGTATTTAAAGGTCAATACATTCTTCATAATATAAAGAAAGAAGTAAAAACATCAAATTAATTCGTTGAATGACGGCGCAAGATCCGTCCGCAATTTGATAAAAATATTATCACAACTGTTTTTAAATTTTGAAAGAAGAAAATATTTACATTTAAATTAAGTACGTGTAAATTAACGTTTCAAGTCAACGGGATCGTTGGTTTTATTTTTACTACAAGCGAAATAAACATTATTTTACAAAGCCGTTGTTGTTACAATTTATCATTCCAGTTGAAATCCGAATACAAAGACAATTAATTTTAAAGTTTAATTCAAAGATTTTGTTGTTTGTCTTATTCTGATGCTGAGTTTGAACCCATTTGAATGTGTTTTAAATGGGGTTTGACTTTGTAATGTCCCTGGTTATTATAAGGATCACCAATGAATAGGAATTAGGACCGTCCATCCAAATATATCCTTCACACTCAACTGTACAGCTCAAAGGACTGTTGACTGATTGTTTTATTAAAATACGAGGAACAAAGATTGTGTTGTTAAACTTACGACCAACTTTGATATTAATAATTTTGTGGTTTCTCAAAGTGTTGACATAAACACAACAATTTGGAATGGGGATCGCGTTCGCGTCGACGACAGGAAACTATATAAAAGCTTGAAGCGAGATTATTTTCGCTCAAAGTTGCGAGCTAAATATGCTACGAGTGTGTTCTCAGAAACTGCGGTGGTCGGCGCTCGGGCCCTTTGTTTTTGAACGTGACTTGCGTTTTAGATGCACGCAAATTAACTAAAAATAGACTATTTCCACTCTCACACTTAGCGTTGTAGGTATTACACGCGTACCACGCGCAAAAACAACATAAACGATCTTTTTAAGCGCATTAAAAAATAAACATTTATTATCTTATTTAGCCAAAAACATGGCCTGCAATGTCAAGGTTTACATACCGCGAGAAATATATTCGGCATCAGTTATTTGTTCATAACAAAGGTAAAAGGTTTTTTTTTTTTTTTTTTTTTTTTAAGGGGGGAAAATCATCGAATGACTGCTCCCGCCTGGGTGAGGCGGAAGGGAGTGTCAGACTCTTACTGACTAAAAACCACCCCGTTCCTTCTCCTGCACGTCGAGCCGGAGCCCCGGTTACCCGTTAGGTTCTCCGCGACTCCGAATCGGCATCGGCCTTATTGGGCCCCATCTGTGGTGGTCTGATGGCTCTTTGAGGCGCGCGCGGAACGCGACGCGCCGTACGCTCGGGTCTGTTTCTGGTCGGACGGGGAGCCACCCATGCTCGCCGTCCGCAGGCCCGCGCTTACGGTGGCCGGAGATCGTCTCGCGATCCCCGACGCCCGGTGTGTCCTTCGCGATGGCTGGGTTGCGAGGAGGCAGCGCTTCGCTGCCTCACGCGTCCCGCCTCCTCCTTAGCTAGCATGACTGCTTCGCAAAAGGAGGAGACGGCATCCCAATCCCCCTCGCTCCGCATCATGGCCTGCACTAGGCCCGGACGCGAGAGGTCGCCATCGCAAGGTAAAAGGTTAGCATATGATAATTTGTAAGTACGTTGCGTGACAGTTAGAAGTACTTCAGCTTGTTAATTCAAAAAGAAATGTTTGTATTTATAAATTGTATACATTTTTTGTTTCACATAAACAATGAAACGGAGTTGTTGTAGTATTTGAGTATTTCAAATTAAAATGAATGGTTAAACGTTGGTTTGAAATTAAACTGTTGATGCATTTCAGTGGAGCGACACCCTCGCGTTTTAAATAGCCCTCGTGAAGGGGAATCGTAGCTAGATTGGCGCACCGCTAATAACACTTATGCGGGTACTTGATGCCGTACCTCCCCTCATAGTTTTTATACTGTGACCGTTAGTAGGAGCTCATTCACAATTACCATATTGATTTGGCTGAGATAAGGGACGAGCTCACGTCATAAATTATAACGTATAATTACTTCTAATTACTACACTTGACGGTCCCAATGTTTTTCCTTCTCCTTAGCTTTACTTGAAATAATGGTACCAACTTAACCCGACGACCTGACACAAATCTTTCCCATTAGTTATATCTTTTCACGAGTTTGTAAGATTGTATCAAGTGAACTGATTTATTGTTCTTTTGCAGCATTTCGTACCTAATTGTTGCAGAAAAGTTTGAACAATAGGATCTTATTTTTGGATGGTGATGATGATGATGATTTCTGTAAATCATTATTTTTAAAAATATAACATTATTTAAAAAAATGTTATCCTTGTCTAGCTTTTAAGGCGATTTGTAATTTCGTAGCAATAAGCCTACTAGCTACGACGACGTAGCAAATATCTACAAATATTTTCTTTCTTTTGACAACTGAAGCTACGACACGTAGCCTAGCAGTTGATCACCCAACTACTACGATACTACACCAACTATATCTATGAGTGTCGTTGATTTGTTCCCATGAAATTTGTATCACATAAATGGTCCTTAACGATATGTTTCTCTGGTGCCTTTACCCAGTGATAAGTTGGGGGCTTCCACCCTAAACTGCGCTGTATTTAATCTGACGGGTGAAATTATGCGGGTTCTCTACGAGGCGCGAGTCCACCAACAATCAACTTTTTATTAAGTAAACCATATTAATTACAACCAATTCCCGACCGTATCCCTATAAACTTAGAGACTCTATTTCCCTGTTACATTTGTTCAATTTTAGCAATCTGCTATTAATGGAGAAATCAAAACAGGGAAGATTGATGTCATGGGAACTTAACGTGGGATTCTGATAGCTTTTTGTTATTACTTACTTAATTAGATTTAAAATTAAATTACAAAAAAGCAGTGGCTTTGCGTCGGCCGTCTGAATTTATTTTTAGGAAAAGTAATCTTATGTTCGTCTAATGAAAATGAAACGACGCAGTGGTAATTATGAAGAGTCGATTGATTTTTTAGTTCAAATTGGATCGTTTTTGTTCGCAGTAAGTCGGGAAAAATTATGTATTTCAATCACGTTCAAGACTCTCCACAGACACAACATCTCTTATTGGCAAAGGCATTGAAGATGTGATTACAAAAGAATGCAGTTCTTACAATTACAAGAGCTACTCACATGAGTGCCGACTTTAAGATTTTTTGTACGAATAAATTACAAGTACTACGGTCGTGTACTAAAGCAATTACATATTACGGAAGCAACGTACACGTACCAACTACTCGTATAATACAATATGAAACTTATTACGTAGAAACGAGTATAGGCCGACACGTACATAACTTCTCGTGTAATCTTACGAAGGTTGTAACAATCGTAATTTACGTCATTAACATTCGTGATATTTATTGTATTACGTCGAATGCTGTTACTGTTATTCGTACCGATTCGTATTATTCATGAAATGTGGGCATCATACAAACGCTGCAGTTGGATAAATAATACGTAAATATTATTAAATATTAAAGTGTCAATTAAACAATAGTTCTCCTAACAATTTTTTATCTATTAGGGGTGGGAGACGTTACTAATCGCTAGTCGCTAGGGTTATCACACAACGGTCGCGGCCTCACCCCTAACTGGGGGACAAAGGTTAACGTATTCACTTATCTAGTGCGCTTACGCAGTTAACGAACAGGGTTGATTGCACAGACCCGTTACAAACGTCCCCTTAGCACACATATTTTTAATACTTTACCAACATTATTGAAACTGACAACTTCACGTAACTCGATATAAAATTACGTTGCCCGCTCAATTTCCAAGAAAACAACATTTATCTAATTAAATGGCAATGTAAGATATTAAAAAGATTGTCCTGTTAACTTCATTAAATATTACATTGAGCTTTAAACAACATAGCGGTATATAAAATAGCAACTTTACATATAACCCGGACTGCACGTAATTAATTTATCTCATTCTACTTATAAATATTTTTATTGAAATCATAAGAATCCATGTAAGTCACTAATCCGGTTTTAAATACCAACCGGTGTACTCTCTGCAAAATACAGCGACTTTAATAGTATGCTAATAACACTATTTGTGTTCGCGAGCGAGCCTTGATCTTTGCCACCTTCCCTCGGCGCGCGGCATAAAGCGCACCCCTTCAAATCTACATAAAACGCCACCACTTACACAAACAGCTCATCATTTAGTTTATACGTGTTTCAAGTGTCGATTTGAACTTTTTATTATGTTCAAATTTGCGTGTTATGTGGGACACGCGCGCAGCACGCGACCCGCATGGGAGAACACGCCGAGGGTGCTTTTTGTAACAATCATTATTCGCAAATGAATAATGTCGGCAACGAACACTTATGTGGAGCCGTAAAACGAATGACAGATGACTATAAAGTTATATGCCTTCGCGGTTTCGTTATGAGAACACTTTATAGTACCCGTCAACTGCTCAACCCAAGTCATAAAGTGAAGCCTATAACGCGCTATAAGTATCGGTTTTTAAGGATGTCTTCTGCCTTGGAATTGCAGTTTATTGAAACCTTGTCGTTTAAAGCTATATGAATAATGTGATGGGCTTCTTCACACGCATACATTAGTCTAAAATTAGACTGAGTACAGTACCTACAACATAATAAAGGGGCACTTGTCATGAATCACAAGTCAACGGCCAGATAAAACGTGTCGTCTCCAACTGTTTGTGTTGTAATTACGTAGTGAGCGATTACATTGTCTTAACTTGTTAACAGATATGAATTCGATAAATACTCATTGTTTTATCGTGCATCGACCTCGTCCAGACCACTGGCTGCCAATCAATCCCGCAACTATCGATAACATAATGGACGAAAACACGAATGCGAGAGATGGAGCCCGCATTTAAATTTCACTTTATATTCATAAGCTCTTTAACACATTGATTCCTTGATTCGCTGTTATTGTTGTACCAGGGAACTGATAAATATTAATCCCGACCTCGTAAACACGCATCAAGCTGCCTGTAGCCGGAGGATGGTTTTTGCGCGGGATGCTGGAAAATTTTTGAATTTCAATCTAAAACAAGGTGTTTCGAAATCAGAACATCAATCTACCTCGCGTTTAAAATTCTTGCTTAACGTTTCGCAAGTAAAATCGTATCCAGAATCGGAATTTCACAATTTTCCCAATGAAATGAAATGAGGTCGCGTTAAATAAATCAGTACTTTCTCTAACCTCGGATTCGCAATCATTCAGTGCCAATTATTGGACTTGTATGTGTCATTAGCGTTCAATGAGAATCTTTTAACTGTTCCTGTGTTATTAAGAATGATTTATAGTATCTTTGGAAGCCTTTACCTATCTTGTTTGGCCTTTTGAATATTAGAGACAAATCGATTGTGTAGTGGGTAATAAAATATGTTTCGAAACAAGTTGCGCAACGGATGAAGAGGACGGATAATGTTGATGAGCTTCGTTCTTATTTGATTGAGATTCGTGGCGTGATCTCGTTTAGGAAGTGCAATTTAACTAATATTTTTTACGCTTAAGCGCCGCCGCCGTTGTAATTAAGTATCTAGTTGGCGATTAGGGTCACGACTTGATTCCCGGCCGACTGGAGCTTGATTCAATTTTCTGCGGCTTTACTTTGAAGTAACACTGTTTCTGCTCAGATGAATCTGTCTACGTTGTCTTTTTTAATTTATAGTTATTAAGAAAAATACATCGCATTAGATTAGATACTAAGTTTATACTAATTTAATACAAGAAGTGGTTTATTTTAGAATTTGTTATTAACTAGAAAGATCATCGTTGTTATCGAAAGAAAGAATAACAGACCGTTTCTTCATATCATTGAGCACAAGTCGTAAAAGTCAAGTGAGGGCAAGGGTTACTTTTTATTATGAAGTAGGTATAATACAAACGAAGCGATGGAGCGGCTTGCTCTAAATAAACTTTGATAGCTAACTCTTTATTTCTTTTTAATCAATTACTTTTTGTTATCAAACTGAACTGGTTTCTATATCGGTATGTGACCTAACCATTCAAATTAGGAACGACTTTACTTTTGTAACACACACGTCTTTGTCCTCACATAAAAATATGTTTAATCAGAAAAAATGTTCGTCTACCTAACCTACTAAAATTAATCTAGTTGATTACAGTGATTAGGGTACATATTGATCAAAGCGCTACGTGTTCGATTTTCAAAAAGGACTATGTTTGTGTGATCTAGAAATACTAATATTGACAGAATGTATGTGTTAGACTTATTTGAATTTGCAGAAGACACAAAAGGTCAATAATATTCGTCAAACAAGATACTTGTGCCAAACCAAGAAGTACCTACGGAAATGTTACTTAAGCAAATGTATTACGTCTATATTACGGGTGTCTTCCCAGAAATATTAAAAAAGACTATTATTAAACCCTTATTCAAAAAAAATGATAAAAATGACATGGGCTGTTACAGACCAATAGCGTTAGTACCTGTTATATCCAAAGTAATTGAGAAGGTGATTCACGAAAGATTATACAGTTACTTCGAAACTAATAACCTATTCACTAAGGAACAAGTAGGTTTTAGGAAAAACAAAAGTATAAATTTGGCAATTTACTCATTCTTGAAACACATTATGGTTAGCATCGATTCAAAAAGTCATGCATATGCGCTCTATATGGACTTAACAAAAGCATTTGATTATGTTGATCATGTTATCTTGCTTGAGAAATTATATGCTTATGGGGTTAGAGGTAATGTACATAACCTTATAAAGAGTTATCTATGCAATAGGAAACAGTCAACACACATAACTAGAATATGCTCTATTTCCAAAGAAATAAAAACTTACAAATCAGATTTTATTGAAAATAAATTTGGTGTGCCACAGGGTAGTGTGTTGGGACCATTATTATTCATTATATATATAAATGACCTACCTAAAGCCATTAATCACAACTGTGTCTTATTCGCTGACGATAGCACAATTATATTTACGGGCAAGGACAAAACTCAGATTGAACTTGACATAAATCACACATTAACCACTATCATACAATGGTTGACTTTAAATAACCTTAAAGTTAACTTAGAAAAAACTAAATTAATGGCGTTTCAAAATAGGACTCCCAAGTTAGTAGATGACATAAATATTCACCACTCGCAGACCAAGATTGAGATAGTTGATACAACCAGATTTTTGGGATTGCAGATGGATTCGCAGCTGAGTTGGAAGCTGCATGCGGAAACGTTGTGCTCGAGACTTAGTCAGTACTCGTACGCAATATACATGTTGTCTAGAACGGTCAATACGTCAGCTGTTCTTACGGCATACCATGGGTATGTCACCCCCATATTAAAATTTGGTGCAATGTTCTGGGGCAATTGTACAGAAAGAGACGCGATTTTTAGAGCTCAGAAAAGATGCGTCAGAGCCATATTCAGAATGAAACAAACCGAAAGTTGTAGATCTACATTTGTTAATATTAAGATAATGACATTCCCGTGTATTTATATTTTTGACCTAATAATGTTTGCTAGGCAAAATACAAATCTCTTTCCAAAATTAAAAAGTAGGAGACGACAGTTAAAACTAAGCTGCATGCCAAACAGAACTGGACTCCTAAGTAAAAGTGTATTCTGCATGATACCTAGATTATACAACCATTTACCCACCACATTATTGGAAACAACAAACGACCATTCATTTAAAAGTAAATTAAAATGTCTACTTTTGGCAAAAGCCTATTACTCCATAAAGGAATTTTTAGAGGACAATATATCCGGAATCGAAATGTAAATACTGGAGCACACAGATACACTATTAATGTATGAGTAACTGTATGACATTAAATTTTAATTGTATTTTAGATAGTAACAATTTTATTAAATATTAAGTATAGATGATATTCGATTTTGTGACATATTAGAATTTTTATCGACAAAGATTTAAAACTTTAATTTACCTATATGCTATTTTCTGACTTAATAATAATAATTATTTCTTATGACGTAAACCCACTATTTTTGACCTTAAAATTAATCTTTTTTATCTTGACTTAAATTGTTGTCACTTAACTTTGCATGGCGAAAGCCGGAATATGGCGATCTATATTATTATATGACTGTATAAACTATGAACAACATGATGTACCCATATTTGTGCAAATAAATAATTTGAATTTGAATTTGAATTTGAATATTAAACCGATGACTCAACACACTTCCTTACTTATAATCAGACCATTATTCAACTTCGCACAGAAGACTCCTAACAGCGAACAAAATTATTTCTCTTCCTTGTTTCATTGGAGGAAAGTATGCACAAACCAGTTCCTGCACTAAATAACAGCAGAATCGAGGATACTACAAATAATTGTAATTCTTTCCACGTATGCGATTTTATTTTCCGACAGCAAAGTCAGCGAATATATTCTCAACGTAATTAAATGGCTAACAAAAGATCAAGGTTACATTCTGAAGATAAAACTTTTTGTTGATAATCGTGACCAAACTTGAATAATGGTAAAAAACCACCGTGTAATTGCAAATGGACCCCAGAAACTGGCGTAGCGACAATGTAACTACGAAGTTACACGAAAGGGTAAGTGAACAGAACGTCGAGCGAGCCAAAACATAGCAAAACCGGCTAAAGGAACAAAACGGGACATACTTCTGTTCATAATCCAAATAACAACGATCGAAACTGAAAGCTGGTATATATTTTGCAGAACAGAAACGAAAATTGGACAGTAGAGACACGACAATAGAGTCCAAATTACAATTTCAATTGAAACAGACGAATAAACAAGTCAAAGCACATTCCAGAAGGTGATTTGAAAATAATATCAAACTTGTTTTCTCTGTGGAGGTAAGGCAGATGTTGTATATATTTGCAATCAATATTACCCATAACTTTCGACCAGGCTCATTCCCTATTACTCGTACCTTCATAGCAGAGTCTCGTACGTACAATTCTCCAGCAACGATAATTTTTCTCTTTGTTCCTTACAAAACTCAAAATACCTAGAAACAGAGTAATATACTAAACTTGCTTGACTAACCGACCGACATTAAGGCGATATACACATTTAAAAAAAACTGTAATGGCGTCGTGTACATATCTGAAACAACGTCATACACTCAAATGAGCTTCCCAACCGCATTAGGCACCTAAACACGCCTATACAATGTTCATCATGATACGGAACACTAAGTACGGAATAAAATTACTGAACAAGTCAAGTCAAGGTCACGCAGTCCACATGCGGATATGGTAGTGTGCGTGCCAGCCCACGAATGTACTACTAAGTTGGTGGTTCGAATCATCAGAATTATTCATAAGCCTGAATATCGAAAATAAATAAATTGCATTAAGTATGTTCTGTCTATCATATAAAGGTGTGTTTGTAAAGATAGAAGTATCTTTTTAAAGTGTAGTGATTTTTATAAATTCAGTCTTTTTGCGAATTATGTATGGAATCACAAAAGAATTAAATGTTTAATGCCTGATTTAAAGAATCGACCTGTAAATGGCAGCTTACTTCGTATAAAGAACCTGTTCTATTGCGGATGCTAATATGTCACATTGATCGTAGAATGAAAGGATTAATAAAAATTTTCATTTGTCTGTGTCGCCTTAAGTCGTTGAAGCTTACGAATCATGAAATTCAGTGTCCATTATTAAGTCACGTTTGCGTGGAAGGAAATAAGTTGGTATCTAGTTGACATACGCCATTTTTTGAAAAGAGTAGGACAACAGAGCAAAACCTTACGGTTCTTATAGAAGTTGAGAAATGGAGTAATAAAATTAAAATGGTATTGTCTAGAGCTTATTGTATTTAACTCCTGGACTCAGGCTGCGAACAGACGTTGTTCTACAAAAACGTTGTGTTTTTTTCTTAAAACACCACTTTCTTATGAGGAAGAACCCCTCTGTGGCTTGAAACTAGTAGAGCTTTTTTCAGTATATTCACGTGAGTAACCCACGATTTTTAGTTAATTAGTATGTCTCACGATAGTTATTATAAAAAAAACCTGACGTTGATTTTTTTTTTAAACATCGTGTGTGTTGCTTTGTTTTTATTGCGTATGGAAAATTCATATTTTTGTTTTTTGTTTGTTATTCAGAGCGAACTTTTAAAACAAAGCCAAAGTTTGGCTTCAATATAACCTATAAATAAAACAAAAAAAAAATCAATTAAGTTTTTATCAACGTTTGTATGAGATTATGGGTGCCGTTTATCAAAACCAATTACTTAATATTATACCTGTTTCACATTTTTAATGTCGTTTAGCTATAAATTATTCACAAAGATTTGATACCAATGTTAAAGTAAACCTGATTTGCATAAAAAAGCAATTTTTACGTAATCTAAAGCACATATTGATTGTATTAGCCTAATTAGAGGAAGCATCATTCCAATCAATAAATAACTAAATGAAAATAATTAAGAGATTAATTAAGCACCAATTACGCAGCGAAAGTAGTTCTGTTTACACATTTATGTGTGTCAAATGGCGCTAAGTAATAGCTGGCTGGTTACTGCAGCGGTTACATTTTATGATAGCAATCGAGAGCTTTTCCGTAAAACGATTACGTGTATCGAGTCAGTCCGTACGAGTACGCGAGCTGTTGCGTACACGCACACTCATTACGCTCCGACAAAAAACCCACGAATTCACACGATGTTACCAATAGTTATGAACTTATGAGTTATCGAACAAAGTTCCGCTTGATCAATTAGCCAAGTAAATTGCTCCAACACCTCACGCCACTTACACAAATACGAATTTTTGTACCACTAATTTGATCGTTGCAGCCACGCGGTCACGTCTAACGAGATAAATTGAGGCTTAAGCCATGAACCAAATGAGTGCCTCAATGACATAACTTGTGATGGATTTTAAGATGAATATCTGCAGTCTGCGAGAGAAGGCACGTTGTGTAACGAACTGCACTCAATCTTTGTTACACAGCTCTACTAAACCTACTTACCGAATGAAAACCTTCATAATTAAGATAAAATGTACTTAATTAGTTCGACTTTAACATCGTCTTACATCATAATTATTATCGACCTGCATCTGTCTGTTGCTGAATACTGCAAATTATAAATAATAATTATTATCATCGGCAATTATTAAATGTCGCGTTGCATCATCGCTACATAACAAATTTGTTCGTTTGACTTTTCTGCACTAAAATCTAACAGCCGTTGTGTAGTATAAACGTGTAATAGTACAAGTCAGTATTGTGTGTGTAAGTGTGTAAGTAAGGCAGTGGCGTAGTGTTGAGCTATTATCTAACAGTGAAAGTGTGAGTGTGTGCGCGGCGAGCGGTGACGTAACGCAAGCCGGTGCGCGGGCGCCGCTGCGCCGTCGACTCGCTCCACTCTCACTGCCGACGATTGATGCTGATTTTCAAGTAAACAACTAGGAAGTTCCAGGTGAACTGGATATTTATTAATTCCTTATTAAGATTAAAGCCAGCTTTATAAGGAAGTGCGTGAAATAACTACATTTACTTACATTCGATGATGTTTAGATAAGCAAGCGCGTTGAAGTCTTTTGACTGACACGCTATGTTCGCCCGCTTATGTAACGTCTTTGTGCATTATTTACATAATGGCTCAGCCCGGCCGCTGTGTTCAGATGCATATTATTACTTTTGTCTTTTAACTCTTCGTACTGACGGTAATACATTATAACATTTTCTTATGATGTCCGCATTAAAGACGCTTTATGTTTTAATGTTACATTTTTTGTACGATTGTTAAGTATTGCTCCATTCATTAACAAATTTAGGTAGTTTCGTAATTTGAACAAGAAGTATTCGTATAGCAACAGCTACACATAAATATAATGGCAAGGAAATAATGACTGTACATATTTATTATTCTTTGGTGAGTTTTTATGTGTATATATTTAAGAGTAAATATATTTCTTGTTCAAATGGATTGTGTACCTTCCGTTATTACCGCGGTACCATGGCTAGCCAAGGTCCCGCGTTTGGGGTAGACGATGACTGGTCAACTCTTGCGCAGTGGAGTGGAGCACGCCACGCACTACCCAATTTGAGTCGCTATGCTCCGTTGCTCAGCTATTTTCAGTCTTAAACTTTTTGCTCAAGCCCAACCCGAACTACATTTAAGAGCACGATTAAATCACATCACATTTAAATATAGACATTCGGCACCAGTTCATTTATATTTAATGATATTAAAGCTAAATTAGGTGGACTGAGTAGTATTATTAAATACAATTATTCTTCCTTATGACCGCCATTTGAGACTATTTCGAAACAACGTAGAAACTTAAAAATGGTAAGCTATTTTGTTTTACGATCTCCGTTTTAATTTGCGTACACGGATACAGCGTAATAATGTCGTCAATTCATCTCTATAGCGTAAACATCCATCTTAGTCAGCGTCGTAACCTGTAATGCATAACTGCGAGCTGCGAGTGTTGGCCGCGAGCAAGACGTCGAACGTCGCGCGTGACGTCACTCGCCATTTAACACGCTCTATACCAACATTCTTCGACGTCGTCGGTAAAATGAGGTTAGGCGGATAACATACAAATCTGAACAAGTTTAGTAAATTGTTACAATCGATTCTCAGTGTCTATTTAATAGTTCCTCTCATTTATCCGCCGTCGAAATGTCACAGGAGCACGCGATGACCTCACTCAGATGTTACATCTTGACATTTAGGCGCTACATCTACATAGATACACGTGCGCACGTTTTATTTGCTATGCATAGTATATAATACATATGCACACCTAGGTTTGAACAAGTCTTATGGACAAACATGTTAAAGTTGCCCGTTTTAGTCCACAATTAGTTTCCATTGGCTATCTAATGAAATCTCTAAATTGCTGTTTCATTCTACTTGTGTAATAGTATAATGTGACTAGGCACAGAGTAGCACAGACACTTATCACAGGTATGTAAGGTAAATATGTACATTTGGTACTGGTAAAATATCACACGTGTTATGCCCAAGTATGTACGGAAATAGAGAAATAATCAAATAAACCTTATTCGCAATGTCTACATTATGTTAAACGCTCACTAAGTGGAACATAACATTATGGTATAAGTAAGGTCAGGTTAAGATTACGACACCGCCTTCATTTTGTTACAATTTCGTCAATCTCGACAACTGTGCCGGAAGACACGCAGTGGGAAAATCCCTCAAAGAAATAATAAGCCGAACACAAATATCCAAAATTATGCAATATGTTGTCATGTGTTGTTGACGCAACGCTTGTTTTCGTGGGTCGTGCTAAGTGTGCCGCGACCATTACGGTCAGCCGGTGGCCCACTGAGCCTTGCTATGACATAACTGAGCTTCCGCCACCGTTCGCTCAGTGAAAGGTACGTTTTAACTCACATAAACTACCGAGTTACCGAGCTAAGACGCGCGACGACGACGCTCCAGCCCACCATTGAGGTTTTTGTACTAAGTAAAATAGTCAACACTCAACCACTCGTCGCACCAGTTTAACGACTCCCAACAAAAAGAGTTTAAGGAGCTCTTAAAAGGTTGTGCTCTAAGGATGCCGGGCGTAGTAGCGTCTGGCAATTATAACATCGTTACGATGATTAGGCACAATAACTTGGTCCATGAAGATACATAACTGCGTGCCTATGGATATCAGTTCGATTACATAATATTACGACTACTCCAAAAGTGGTAGGCAGAGCTCTATAGTACACCAATTCGCTGGTCATGTAACAGCAAACGAAAGTAGAATTACTGAGAGTTTCTAAATCGGAAATCCAATTTCCCGGACCGGGTATGTAATCGGGTATCTAGGCGTTTTTGCAACCACCAGGCCAGCGAGACAGACTCTGGTTCAATTATATTGGATGAATAAATTGAATACAAGTTTCCTCGCTGTAATGTCTGTGTCGCAACTCGCAAAGCAAGTCAGTCGACGGGTCGCTCGGCGCGCTAGACACTTATCAGAACAAACTGCCGGCTTGTAATTTGTAACAGCCCTAATATTGTCATTGGAAATCGTAATTAAGTACTAAACGCATTTAGTAGCAAAACTGTAAGTTGTAATTTTAACTATGCGGGCGTTCTAGTTACCTTGAAGTCAAGTTAAGCTCTATACTAGCTATTAGAGGTATATTAATGTTCAACTTAGTTTCAATCTCAAACGAGTCTCAGTTAAATTCTCTCGATTGTACAAAAAGTCAAAGCAATTTTCCGCATTTAAATAAATTGTTAAGTAATCGAAAAGAAAGCCTGTAATTTGATAAGGAAATAACTTGCGATGTCGACTCGTTGGTTTGTGAGTATTGTATAAAATAAATGTGTTTAAAACATGCGTTGTTTTACCATTCAATATTTAGAAAGGCAATGGACGGTCGATACAGTAAACAAGCAGATTAATATTCCATATTAATGTATTTTTTGTTTAAGCTTCAAAGACCTTTAACGTAAAGGTAATCGAGAAAGATAAATATAGCTGTCGGCATTCAATGGTAAAGCTTTATTTGCAACGGCAAACATATTATTGACATATTTGCATATTATTGACTGCCTAAATGATCGAGCGGTCACAAATGAGGCAGATAGCTGAGCACGTCTCGGTTCTGATGCACGTGTTTGACAAATATTGCTACCTTTTCTATATATTCAAAATCTTAACACGTTAAACGCCATGGGGGTCACCGGTAACCGGCGTTAGCGGAGGATTTACCTTCAACAGTTTTTTATTGGCAGTCAAAGGCTTAATATTATCACACCATCATTAGTTCGTACCTACCGTTAGGACCTACCCATAATAGTCCAGCTGTAGACTGTCACATCTCTACAAAAGTCTTTTCCATAATCACCACACTTGGTAGGAAAATTGGAATGGAGATTGCAGTTTAAAACGTCCAGGTTCATCAGAGCGCGCTGCCTGGTCCCTGCCAAATGTGTACTTGTACAGTCTAGCTTTTACATCACTGAAGATAGAGTAAGGATGATGACAAATGTACTTGGCTTCAATAACGTCTACTGGCAGTAAAAATTAAGAAATATGGTCTCTCTTCGTCCAAGGAAACGACTATGCAAGTGTCTGGCGCATAGAGCACTTAATAGACGTAATTAATTTACTACTGGGGAAGTAACTGCGTAAGTACCTATTGTCGTAAAGGACAGTGACCTTTGCATGAAGAACTCTATTAAGAAACAAGTGAAGATTGTTCAAGCGAGTACACTACAAATAAAATTGTTGTGTACATTATACTCACAACTGTGTTTGCATATATAGTAAATTGGGTCTTAACTATTATTGACCCATAGAGAATCATAATTAAGACAAAATTGAAATGTTTTACTCTGTGATCAAGATACTAAAATGAAACATCATCTACTTATTATGTGCTGACTTCGGAAAACTTCTCACTAAAGTTTTCAAACGTGATCAAATCTTTAGAAACTAGTACCATAAATGCGAAGTTTCTTTGTGTATCGATTCTTCTTTCAAGGAAAGCTATTTCTGTGTCTAGAGTGATATAATCAATATGGCTACTACATGCGAAGCCATACATAACAAAAAGGTACCAATAAACGAAATTCTCCATTCCCTAAATGCCCTGTATTGTCAAAAAAGTAAATAAGCATTTATTTGAATTAAACCATAATAGGGTAGATGACTAATTTTTATTGTAATGTCCGTCTGGTAGATTATTTAAAAACATTAGACACGTATTTTTTCTTTTCTCACAGAAACGAATAGTTTCGAAGATATATTGATTTGAAATGTCGCGTGACGTCACTTCTCAGTACATTTTATACTAAGAAATGACGTTTTAGCCCCCACTCCTAAACTTTGTTTCGTTTTATCTAAGTATTGTTTTATTATACGACAAAATAAAAAAATACGTGTCTAATATTTTTTCATTACCTAACTTACGGACTAATTATATTTTTAATTTTCATACCCTGTCATCATCCCCATTTGGTACTTTTGAAACGACAACAAATACAAAATAAATAATAGTTTGTTAGTCTCTTCATCAGTGAATCTAGGTGCTCGTTCCAAAATGTAAATTCGAATGGAGAAGAACGAGCAAGAAAACAACTCGTTGCTCTTTTAAAAAAATGTGTATTACAATCTCTCTGATGCATTATCCAATACTGTACGTATATGTGAGAACAATGTAAAGACACGATTGACGCATTGCAAAACTTACTAAAATAAAAAAAATCGTTCTTAGATGACGTACATAAGAATCCCCGTTCGCACATGTGTACATAATATTTAGATATGGTCAATAATGTCATCTACTTGCGCCATACATTTAAATAGCGACACAAATTCATCCAATTGTACTATGTTACCGCTAAATTAAAAGCTTTGATTCACTTTGTTTATTTTCCTGTGACATCTATTACTCATTACCGACTAATTAAGTGAATTAATCATAACAAACGTAGGTATGAACAATACTGCTCTGATTTATTTTATTATACACAAGATATAGGTAGTTTCAATGTTATGTGGTGCAATATTCTATTTCCAGTTGTTGACGTCTTTTATTTTAATGCGACATCATTTTTCATTTTGCTTCCTTATTCAGTATTGGAAACTTTAGAATTTACCTTTCGATTTAACACACTAAATATACAGTAGGTACAAAAGTACAAAATACTAGCGATTTACTTCAAGTATTTCAGCTTAAAAATATCTAGTTCAAAGAGAACACTAGAAATTCCGAACGACTAAAGTTGTGAAAGGTCACCACTCAGTGTAAACTTAAATAGCACACAGGATCTAGGTGACCTAGTTATTGCGTAAAAGCCGCATACAAAGTAATATAGAACCGAGGTCTACAATGTGTTATGTGGAACTACTAAAATAACTGTACACAAATGTATCACCAAACATTATTGATCATTTAATGGAGCTAGATTGGGAACAATGAAACAAGAGTCGAGCAATCATCTCCCATCTGTTTTGTGCGGGATAGAATTTCTTCTGAGAACAGTTCAATCAACGATGAAACGTACCAGGGCACTGTCAAAGTCATTTCAACTTGTTACGATGTACACACAGCGCCAACACATTGAGCTATACAAAACCAGTATAAAATGACCCTTGAATATGCAGAAAGATTATACTAAACGTGACCATAATAAAATGGTTGTATAACTTGATGTCTACAATGTTTTAAGTCTTTAAGTACCAGTTCATATTAAATTTACTGGTATTTTTTTTAAATCCGGGTGTTTATAAATAAAGAACAGGTATGAGCTACTTAGTCTGACACATCTTCTTAAAGTCAGATTACTGAGATAGGGCGAGGCAAGAAATTAAAGTTTTATTTACCTGGGTCTTTTATAGCTTTATAAGTGTCTATTGTGTGTCAAAATTAATTAAGTAACGTATTAAGAAATGTAATAAAGGTGAGTTTGTTTTGGCAACGTCAATTGAAATTTTTGTGATGTTTTATGATAGTATAGGATAATTATTTTTTCCCGAGTATTATTTTTTTAATTGGATAATAATGAAAAGTTGAATTAGCCTTTCTCGATATATGTTTTACTAATGTTGTCAATGTCAATATTTCTTTTTAAAATTTCATAGATACGACTTACGTAAGACTCAGATAAAATTCCAAACTCTCATATAATGAATTCATTCATACATTTTTTCATTAACAAATATGCATTTTTTGCGAAATGCTGCAAAAACTGCTATAAATTAAGAATCCAATGTCACTGGAATTGAAAAACTCAGACCTTCAACTCGCTATGCAAATAACGGATAAAATAATGTGTCATCAGTCAATATACTCAATGTTCTCGTGTCACTTGTATTGGTTAACTTGGTGCAATGACGCGATTGCTGACCGGTCGGATGGCTACTCAGTACTCAGTCAACTTAGCAATTGGCTCAACGAGACAACGAGCCTTGTTGCTATATGTACAGGTTCAGCTATACTTGGGTATTCCTGCTCATAATGAAATTGCATTGACATACTTGATGTGTCTGAGACACGTCTGGAGTGTGAAAATCATTTAAGAAAAAATGGTGATATGGTTTTGGTGATTGCTGCAATATAGGGAATTTTTAAGTGCCATCGATCCACTCGGTAAAAATGCTCAAATCTCAAGAGGAGTTTAGATGTAAAAGCTTTGTTAGAAATTTTCGCTTCATTACTACATCTTAGTTAACTTTAATAAATCAATTGACGTACCTATTAAAAGATTTCATGATTGTCATCCTACGCTTAATTAAGGAGAATAGTTCGTAAGGTATAGTTAATATTAACATCATTTTCAACCTACACAGTTTGTTAAAAATGTAGGATGGACTAGTGCATAACTCTGTGGTTACATTCAATGTCATTTGTTCAGTGCAACTGTATAAGGTAAATAACTTATTAATTAATCACCCTGAAAATATTGAAGAGGGTTAGAGAATAAATGGAAATTAATACCCATTCAACATAACTATAAAGTAGATTGTGCAACTCCAAACGATTAATTGTGCTGATGCAGTCAACTTTCAATTAATAGAAAAATAACCAAAATTCCCAAGCCTATAAAGTCATATAATCAATCCTGTTAAAGTATAGCAGTGTCAATATAAAATAATGTAGTTACATATGATCCTGTTCCACGTGACATCAGCTTGTAAAATATTAATCACAATCTCATTCACTGTCAATTACAATAATTATAATGTGTAGTAAATGATATATTGAATCTATTACGAAACAGGCAATGCAATCATCTCGTACAATCTAAGAGGACTACTTGTTTGAGTCTATGTATATTGATGTCACGAGACCGATCACAAAAACTGTCGTTGTAAGCCAATATGACTGATTGGCAATTTAATTGAAGAGATGCACTTGTAGTATCAGCTGATAGTCTGCTGATGCATGTCTCATGATGATCACGACTCCATACGATGTTCTATGAGTACCAAGGCCACTACGATGCGCGTGATTGGTAGTGAGTGGCGCCTTTGGTCCAGCCGGCTAGGGTCAATTGATGGCTAATTGCGGAGTCGACGACTGAGCTGGACGTAGCGAGTCGATGCCCAACGATACAATTGTCTTATGTTGATATTATTCTATAAATAACACTCTCATTTATTACTGCTATGGCACTATACTTTCTATTTCTGTATTGTTTTCCTTTGCCAGTCCTTGACGTGCCTTTGTACCACAACTGTTCAGCAAGTTAAATATATTATTATTAATAATTTGCAACAGACTAATGTCCTAGAATATCAAATTCATAGACAGATATCTACGATTGTTACGCCGATAAAGACTAATAGTCGGTTGTGCCAATTATCGGTAGGTACTTTATACGGTCTAAAACAAAGATCGATATCGAGTAGTGAATTACAATTATCGTTATAAAATGTCTGAATATTAGTACATTACAGAGTGGCAGTGCATGTTGGCGGAGCGGCGCGGGCGCTATCGGCCATGCAGAGTGGGGTCGTCGGCTTGTGATAAGCGCGTATCGGCCTCGCCTCTCCACGTCTCAACTCACACCATATATTTCAATTATTAACTTCAATGATAAAGTAAGATGTTAAATCGAATGTACTCGTTTAAAATTACAACGCGTTCGAAATTTACGATTTTTTTATTAGTCTCCAATCATACAATCATGGAGACCGAGTTATGTGTATGGAAAGAACTTTGCGAATAACATTTTGTGTGACTCCAGCAAATATTCTGATTGCAGAGTGACCCATAGAGTTTCACTCTTTTGTCTTCTTTCCTAACCGTCTTGATTTACAGCGTTAACTCTACCTGATTGTGACAGCAATTTGGAATGGAGCCACTGACATGCTGACTAACACGACCTTACTATTCAATGACACGAATCATGATACCATAGGACTTGACTTGTTCCAACTTCCAAGTGAGCTATGGGATAGCAAATTTGAATAAATAATATGTGTTTAAAAATAGCTACCACAAATGGATTCCTGTAAGTTATAAATGTTACATAAGACCTATAATTTAAGCACGTGTCTACATAACGAGGAAAAGTTTGATGAAATATCCATTAAATATGATTTACCTATTCCATAAATAGAATGGGCATATGTACCTAATTATGATTTGTAATTCATTTTATTATATGTATTTGTATGTGTTATATATAAAACTCCATAACCATATGGTGAGTTATATACTATATCACATACGGCAAAAGTGCAGTTAAAATTTTTATTTCAATACTTCAGCAGTCCAACCGCTAGGCTGACAGTGTCATTGGGTGAGGCCTATATTCAGCTGTGGATGTCCTATGGCTTATAATATAATATTTATGACTTCACATTGTATTTAGCATTTAAATAGGTTCAAGCGTGACAATGAGGCCCTTAACTTGATTCCTTGGATAAGTGAGTGCGGTCTAAATTCAAACTCTGGATTCTGGCTGAGAAAGTCTCAGAGAATGATCAACAAGTAAGTACGTATGTTGTGTGTCAATAGTTCCAGGCTACCATCATGATGGAACAGATGTGCAAAATATGTATATCAATCATGGGTATGATTTTAGGATTTACGAACATGCGTTTTATGGTCATTGTATAAACTTTAAATAAATTAGATCAGCACAGCCACATGACAGATACTATGACTAAGACTGTACGTATGTAATAACATTGTTTTTGAAGATCATTCCAGATGTTAGACGGTGCCAGTAATTTGATGAAACGACCAAATACAAATCAATTTAGTCACCCATCCAAATGTCAGCCTCGCCGGCCGTTGCTTAACTGTCTTGATAAATGTGTAAACAAGATGGTTGCATCAGAAGATTCTTAATTATCATTTTATTAACATGTTTTCAAAAATGGTGGATTTAAAGTGTTTGGCGTCTCTTTAATTTAAACATTTCGGCCGAACCTTTGTTTGTGACAATTTTTTGTTTTAGGGTAAAAATTCCATATCCATTTTTGTTGGGTTTTTTTAAAGCAGCCTCATTTCTTTCCCTAATCTTATATTCTTTGTCTATAGTATTCAATATCGTAATAGATAATATTGACCGTCTTGTTTTTGTAATAGTAACAGAGGAGCTGAGCTGAGCTGAAAATTCCGGATTTTTGGGCAAGCAAAAACCTATAAGTACTCCTTGAGTCGTTCAATTTCGATTCATATTAAGTATTTAAGTAGTTTATGTAAATAAGATCGCCACAATGAATGTCACTAGCTCACTCTTTCGAAGAAAAAAGAGGCGTGGTTATGGTTGTGTCATAATAATATGGAACATAACCCAGTATCAGACGCATAATCAAAAATCTCTTAATATAATGCTACATGATATTATATGGAAATATATTACGAACGAATGAATATGTAACAGCAGCTACATTTTAGCACATGCGAGTTGCCGACACTTCCGCCACGACACAGAAATGAACAATGATCCAACCCGCTAACCTACTATTTTATTAGTTTATACAATTTGTATGATAACCATTAATATTGTTTTTTATATTTATTTGGTTAACCGGTCAATGAAATACTGGTCACGCGACGGTCGTGATGTTACGATACAATTTGACTGCGTAATTACGCGGGTAAGTACTTGATGTTTCGACGAATTTCAATACAGATCAAGCAAGAACAACGTTACTCCCAAAAAAATTGTTTATGAATGGAAGCAAAGAAATAATCTAGATAGGTAAGCGTTAATAATATCCAACTATCACAGTACAGGCCAAACCGCAACCCAGTTTAAGTTGATAAGCTCAATATTAATTAATGGTGTCGACGATAAACTAAATAGTAATAATATTGTTTATATCTACGAAAGCGAAAACAATCCGTTAATTTGGCCACGAGATAAACTTGTTTATAATAAGATGCTGCGGTCTATTTCCTGAAAACATGATTACGATCTCGAACTGTAACGTAACTGGTTGAAATAAATTAATTGTGTGCACTGTAATGTACTACCTACTTACGACATACCAACTAAAATCTAATCTGCAAAAACTTCTAATGGATTATAATCTAATTAAAATGCAAACGATATTGAGACAAGTTCATATACTGTCGGGTCTACGACTTCCTTTTCTAAGTATACAAAGTAACAAGCTTATTAATATACCTTAATACCTACCACATTATGTTAATTACATAAATTGAATCAGGATTGGATACAACTGACTCAATGCGAATAACCAATACCAGTTTGGATTTATTTCAAACACGCACAAAGCCGGTCGATTGGAGTCAGTCGGACGGTTGTAAGTGGTATCGAAATGCCGAACGATCTTATGTAATATCCCGCTAGTCGACTATTTCGTTGGCGAAAAAAAAACAAAACATAAATGGCTGCTCTCATTGTTTCCGTCCACACGGGCGCGATTTATGTGGCAGTTTAAATGGCCAAGCCTACTTCAGATTGTACCTAAAAACATAACTTGGCGAATGCACGCTTTGTTCTCGACCCAACTCTGCGGGCATCTGTTTTTTTCCTAGACCCTTTTGTTCTTAAATTATGTTAGCTCGAATCTCTAACTAACTACCAAAAAACCTTCGATGATGAATTGCCGGCAACGTCATTTTAACGACGTTTCCTCGGATGTAATCTTGAGATCTCGACAGGCCCACGCGTCGTTTGAATAAATCGTACCAGTACGTGGGACACGTAAACTGATAATGCCTTTACATTTCATTTCTTTTAACGTTCAATTCGAGAGAATGGCAAAAGGTTTTACTGCTCACGTTTATAGGCCAGCATCCCTTGATCGTAAAGCAGCGCCCGCGCAGGCACGCCGCGGCGCGGTCGCGTGATCAAACCGGTTGTGGGGGTAACATTGTTCATTATTCAAATTAGTGCGTGCTGTTATAATTCGAGGCGAGCCATTCCAACTGCGATTAGGTGCTCGGGGCGGGTTGGATCTGCAGTTGGAAACACTGTCTTCCAGTTTTTATACCAATGTTTCAAATTAAAGCACTAATATCCCTCAAGAAATTTACATTTCATTCGAAACGATCGCCATTTTTGCTCAAGATTAAATCGGTAAATTAATTACTTTATTTATTCGCGCGTTCACATTATCATAGCCTACGTACGAAACTTGTTTGGCGACCGGTTGTTGTAGCCACAAAAATAAAACAAAGAAACCCAGAACTTTCCGTAACGAGCGATAACTTACGATAAACGTTGCAATGATCGCGTCATACGAGTACCAATACTTCCTAGTTGTAAACTGTCAGTAGAAGGGGGTATTATAATAAATGGCATGTGTATGTCGTCGGCGACACTACGTCGCTTGAGAGGTGGAACCGGTCCTAAACTTCCTCGTGAGCGATCAGCGTTATTGGAACTATTAGCGATCCGACCAGCCGACGCTTTTATGTCTGCTTATTGCTAAAAGTTCTTTACTTTCCATGCAATTTGTTTCAGTTAATAGTTATGACTCTTCTAAGAACGTCAAATTTACTTTAACATCAATTAAACAATGATGAAGTTTCCTTTTGTCACAATTTGTGGATTGTCTTTAAACCATTAACATACCCAGTTAGTTTATACTTAGATAAAATTGAAGAATTAAAAGTTTAACAGTTTCCGGATGGCAATAATGAATTTACAGTCTCGTAAATTCTCATTAAGCACCATTAAGGTTTTTTTTGTACGTTTTTAAACATACTTATGAGTACAGTAGGTAATATACAATATTACGTTTTCATTTCGCAATCCTTCCGTTCTGCACTTTTGTCGCTGTTGGATAATAATATGCCTTGCATAATACTCCTACACACATCTTAATGACAAGCCAGTACGGTTCTTATTGAATACATATGTATTTCTTTAAGTAAACCTGTTAAACCTTAACAAATCAAATCAAATAAAATAATAAAAACAAGCCCCGAATGCCTTTGAAATAGATTGTGCAGTACCATGCCGTTTCTTATTTGAAAAATAATCTTCAACTGATTAGAATCTTAATTATCTTTTAAGACAAAAACTCTAATTAAGACACAAGAGATCAACTAAACGATCAACATAAAAACTTGGGTTACCAGAAAACATCTCAAAATATGTTAGATAAGAGGTGCATTCATAAATCCAAGAATGTATCAACAACTATTTCGTATCTAAAGTAAGTTTTGAAACGTGTTGGTCCTAAAACGCTGCCTTGAGGTACTCCACTCTTGTACACATGCATACATACATGACATCACGCCTTTTATTAACGAAGGGGTATGCAGAGATGCTCATTACGGCACTTAATGCCACTTGAATCCACTCTTATACTTTTATTTTATCTAGTAACTTACTTTTACTGCAGATTTTTTGCTATATTTACATTAAATTATTAATTTAAACTCATGTCAACGTCAGATAAGTTAGATTGCATATCTAAGTCAATTTTATTACATAGAAGCGCCTATAATTGTTTCTATTATCATGGAAAAATACAGGCCGGTTTCTGTCTAGCACTTATACCGACATCCTTATATTTTTCATATATTTACCTGTTATTAGGTGACTCAAATACAACAAACTATACGTAAGTACGTGACTACGTGGTTGTTATACTGAATGAAAAGTGTAATTTTCTACACTTTTCTACAGTTCCCCTTGGTGTCCGCTAGGTAATTTGTGTTATGCAACTAATATTTCCGCTGGTTTACCGGCTACAATACGACACAATACAACATTAGAACTATTGCAAAACCAGAACAATTTTATAAAGAAAAAACTTGATTCGACACAAGTTGGTGCGTCGTAACGGCACCTAATCATATTTTAAAATTACTTTAATTCACAAAGTTATTAGGTATTAAACCGCGTCATAATTAACAGTCATTTAACTGTCGTTACTTAAATGATCATTCATCTGTCTATAGAGAGTTATTAACTTGATAATAAGCCATTATTGATGATAATATAGAATTTTCCTTAGTTTGTATCAAAGCATCGGAGGCAAGAAAATTAAAAGGTAGATCTTACAACAGATACGGAAAATACTTAGACTTTATAATCTTATCCTAGATTAAGTACGTACGAGAAATACCTAGAAGATTAACAAAGCTGTTATGTAAATATGCATCACGACGCACAGATGATCAGAATACAAGAAGCAATATTATGTGGAATGAAACAGCTAGTGGGAAAAATTATATTGAAAATGCAGAAACAAATAATGACAATATTGAGTGGCAATTCATTTCTGAGTTCATTGCAACAACCAACTCCGGTAACAATTACGCCTACTAGACTTGAACCGATAACAATATACGATAATACATTTATTGTAGTATCCAATTAGTAGGTATACATTTTAAACCATGTTCAACCGTATGCTAATTATATCCTTGCCGATAGTGTTTCATTAAAAATAGGTTAACGAGTCCTTAATCAATTGTTTACGTTTATGGAGGAAAACCGCCAAAGTGAACAATGTTTGCCTAGCAAATACTGTTCCTGGCTAACAGTGTGAATTATTTCTTCTTTACTCACTATTGTTAATTGGTAGGTAACATAATGAAAGGTTGCAAGCATGTATTCAATTAACTTCGTTTGGATTTCCATTTGATGTGTATACCCTCATATTATGGCTGTTGACGAGTTAATGATCGATTGCGCATATGGTTTTAGTATTATATACTAAGGTGAGTTTAGTCTGCAATTTAACTCTTTGACAGTTACACCCATTAAATTAAACGTGGCAACAAGATTTCGCTCGGTTTGGAGCAGGACTGATTCAGAATGATAAAACTAATCATGAGGAACATGCATAGGTACGTCTACTAACGAAAATTCCTCAAGACGTCTATTATCTCTTAAAAAGTTCAGAATGCGGAATAATTCGGATTTGAAAGATAAAAAGTTAACCTGATCAAGATTTAGAACAAAACATTCCCTAACTGCCATACATACACAATACAAATTTACCTACCTTATTATATTAGCATTACATACGATTCGTTTCCTATCACGGTAACTTGTTTTGTTCTGGCAAACAGAAAAACAAGATAACGTGATTGCACAGCGAAACAGAAATATTTTTATAGTTTTATGTGTTCTTAAATAGTATTGTAGTATGTGTATAAGGAGCGTATATATGTGGAAAACTGGTCATTGGCTCTGTATTGTCTTATTGGAATCTTCATTATAATTTGCCAGGTGTACAGCCTTACCAACCAGCCGGACCAATGCTGCAAACCGCTCTGACTAGATTAATTATATCGGTAATTCTTTTAATAAAGTCCCTTACAATCTTCTCCAACATACATGGCATTAAGTGACATATCAACATCAAAAATAATCACATACTCGTATAGATGATTACATTTTAAATGAAAAGGAACAATAAAGATACACCTGGAGGTCTACATGACTTTCTTCGTTAGATACTTGATTCATTTTATCGTCTGTGTCATTATTTTCCATGAGGATAATTATATTGCCACTATCTTGTTCATTTCTTCTCTTATTTTTATTATATACTTATTTCCCTTGACATTATTTTATAATTATAACATTGTCTAGCGCCATTCCAACTCGCACACATCAGTATTTAGAATTTCGAAGCAATCGAGGAGCTGCTAACTGGCATTAATCCGGCGCGGAAACGTACTGCTGAAAATTTTAGATTGGTGGATTAAGGTGGTCTTCAAGTCATACTCATAACTTAAAACCAGTGCTTGTACTTAATACAATTTAATTAAAATTCAGGAAAACAGCAAGTTCATTATAGTTACAAAATTATGACCATTAAATTGTTTTTGACAATCAGGTAAATGTTGTTATCATTATCCTAAAATAGTTTTGACTGGTTTTAATGAATACATAATTATTATATTGTTGTTGACTCCAACCTTATCTAACAGCAAATGTTGACTAAGCTGGTCTATGACGAAACGATTACGATTGCTCGCATGGGACTAATTGCGTGGATCACGTAAACTCTGTGTTTTTTCGCTCGCACTCGCTGTACGGTGCGTGCAGTCGATGCACGATTTCATACACAAATATAGTACAAACTTGAGGCCATGTTGTAATTCAGTAATTATTACACAATGGTAATGATGTGAGCGCTATTGCAGTTTAATTAGACAATCGTTTTGTATATGAATTAGGTTTCTGGACTACCGCGAAAACTGCTTTGAACATAGATAATTATTGTCTTGCTTAAACCTTAGATTGCGAATTAAAAAAAGCTCATCTCTACATCAAGTTCAATATTTGGTTTCAATATAAGTACTTAATCATAACATCAATTACGAGACAACAACTGCTCAACCACCCAATAACTTTCAGATCGGACAGTTAGAAGAATCCTTCAAATTAACAGCAAAGAAAATTTGCCTCTATTACAGATGTTCTACAGATTTTATAATCCTTAGAAGTAACAGAATTGAATTGTTCGTTGTAAGTACCGCCCGTGAGTGCTCAGAATACCTATGCACAATAATGTGCTGTAGCCAAATGTACGAACATACTTAAACCATATCTCAACAATATTTAAAGACAGTACAGACACTGTTTCATAAATCACGTCCCCATTTCGTGAGAAAGCAGTTATAATTTTAGCAAAACTCAAGAAACTATTATTCGGCTCCGTGCCACAGCAGGAAACGGAGAGACACGCTTCCTGATCAACCAAATACGTACACAAGCACCTATTGAAAGTACCACCGGCCTCAGTTGGCCTTTCATCTTTTTTATTATTAATCCATTATGAATGTGTACAGGCTACGAGAACCCGGCAGTAATCAGGAGGTCACCAGCGTCGTCTCGAGGTAATCGTTTAGCTGCCCTTTACAAACTGCCGATACACCATAAAGGGAGTATAGGGCTGGCTACTTTCAACAAATAAGGTTAGGTTGAAGACCCTATGACTTTTAGGGCATCCTATGCTGATATCTTCATCCGAAAATAAATTTCATTTACAATTCATACAAGTGCCAGATGAAATGTTAATGGGAAGTCCGAAAATAGCCTTTTATTTCAAGTTTTGCAAATCAACAAAGTAATTTAAAAAGTATTTATATCTTGAAGAATGATAATTCTGTACACGCAAGTATCGCCCGTATTCCATTATACGTTTATAAATACAATAATATCGTTGTAAATTGAAAAACGTTCATTCATTTAAAATTGCAAACAGCACAAAAAGAAATGGAAACTGTAAACGTTGAATGTAAAGTGCAATAATCTGTGAAATACAACAACAAAGTTGCCTTTGTTTGCTCGGTGCTAATGAATGATTGGAGTGATATCATATACGTTAATAGTGGTAGGAAGTGCACGTTCATAACAGCACGCAGCACCCCACGTGTCGTGCAGTAACAAGCTTATCATCGCTCCACAATCGTGAAGGTGAATTGATGTGTACTCTATTATTCCGTTCCGACGCTACATTGACGTCAACTCACCTGTTGCTCTCAAGATGATCTGACAAATAGGGCGACACGACTGCCACGGTCTTACAATGTTAGCACTTACATGCACCACTCGTCAACGTTATCAATTCGTTTCATATTGACGTAACGTCTGTTTTGTTGTAATAAAAGTGGTTCTAGGTAATTCCATCTATAATTAACTATATCGTAAATTATTAAACATACGTTGCAAAATATAGACGTGTACTTGCAGTTTTATTCATTTTTGAATGCGAATACTGTTTTTTAAAATAATTTCTCCATTAAGTACTTGTTGTCGATGCTACAGACGACTTCTCTATCTACACACCCACTTCAAAAAGAATCTGCTATGACTTGCTACATGCTAGAAATGCTTTATCCCTTCTCAGAACGCACATTTGCAAACACGAGACCCTGATTAGATCTACATCTAACACAGCGTTCAGAACAGAATCATGCCGATGTGTTCCGGCAGTTTGTAGTCAGCAATCTGACCAAATTTGGCAGACGCTTCTCCGCTTAGATATTCATCAAATGGCCAGTATACGACCTTATCGTGCCTTTAAAATGAATAAAAAACGAGTTTTTTTAGCAAAGTATGTTGAGTACCTATAAGCCAAAACAGGATCTGTAATTGGAGATTTTATATGAAAGATTCTGAATGACGGCGATGACTGTGGATGAAGCATGAAAGAAGTAAAATATTTTCGGCCCCAGCCAAATTCATTCTGACTTATTTAAAGTACCATGTGTTCGTTGTTTTCTCCATTTGAACACATCATCAACACAAAAATCTGTTATTAAATCTGCATCTCATTAAACTGTCAAACACCAAGCGGTCACCGGTGACCGCGACCTATTGTTCTTTAATTGTGTCTATAAAACCGGTACTCGACGAGTTAACTAAAAGCTTTTCTTAAATCCTTCTCCATCATCAAGAACTTGGCTATTAAACAGAAACAATAATTGAAATATGACTTATAGTACTAGAGATTAGCGAGTTCAAGCAAACGATTGTATTTACATAATATATTGAAGTTACAGTGTGCAATCAATCGAAGTAAATAACGTAACCAATGACCAGTAAATCACAACATACGTATCTACAAACAGAATGCAAATGCTTGTTTACAAAATAATGTGTTAAAGTTTATTGCGCTATTTGTTATGTTATGTTAGGTTCATTACATAAGTATGTAAAACAATAATTACTATCGGGTATCGCTCTGAATTGCATACTGCAATGGCTTCGATAAGGGCATCGCGCCCGCATCATGTTTCGAACAATATGTTGAAAACATAGCGCTGTTACTACGAGTGAATTGTGTTATACTAAGGGTGAACTCTATTGCACACGAATTAGATAATTATTTGTTGAAATACGATAGTGAAACGGTAACATTATTTTTCTTTTGCTACTTGCATAATAGTATGAATCGACGATTTTCTTTAAGGTAAATAGTTTAAACGGTTTTCTGTTCCGAAACTTATATATAATGTTAGTTCCATATCGAAGAACTTGCTTAATATTATAGTGTTCACGTATTTGTAACACGTATTGTTTATAATAATCATCATTTGGTGGGAATGAGAATTTCGAGGTAAAGAAATATATATAGAAGCAATATTCGCATAAAATACCTTCCACCTCCTTCTCTTCTAGATCAAAATTTTACCAACGATAAATATCTGAACCACGCTGTCGCTTTCGACAGGAAACAGATAAATAAATGTATGTATATAGGTATTATCTACTAATTATTCATAGTCTAACATTTTCAAAATAACAGCACTTAGAAAGTATGAAGTAGTAACTGGCAACTAAGTACCTACACATGTGCACTATTAAAAGTTACACAAATAGGTAATTGCAATGTGTGTAACTAATCGTAAAGCAATACTTGTGCATGAGCAATCCAGATATGAATATAACTTTAATTGCAATTCGTCATCAAATTGAATTGCAGACACGTTGTAAGATTTTATCAATCATGCAGCCTTGACGTCACAACGGACGTCTGTTTCAATGTTTTATTCTCTAGGATTTTCTGTAAAATAAAACAATTATGGTCTACGTAACGTAAAGATACATTGTTATATATGCTTACATAATAAAACGTATCTACATCATTGAATTTTACTACACGTTTGACAGAGCACCATATACTGTAATCAATCGTCATTTACCTGATTTTACTAGTGGTTCGTTAGGAAAATGTGGTAAATTGATCACATTTAGCATAACTGATCGTTTGTTTTTTGGACCCTCTATGTCCAGCCCTCACCTTTCTCAACTAACATTTCATCGTCTATTGAGATTGAGAGTTAAGAAATTCAACTCACTTTACTCGTGGTTTTCTGGAGTTTTTCTACTCCTAGACAACATTCGAAAAGATTGGACTGGAAACTGTAACTGAGCAAAGGTTTTGATCACAGAAATTCTGTAATATAACTACCTATGGTTTCGATAGTGTAAACATAGTCACAACATAGGTGTATCCATATAATAATATGTAAGTATATCCATACGATTGGAAAGTTGGATGGAAAACAACGAGATTTAAACTTATAGACACGGTATCTTCTTTATTGTGTCTTGACTGTATACCACGCAAGAATTTCCCGTTCGTTTCGTAAGAGGAAATGATGGTATCCGGAGGAAGGGCACCAGCTTCCACTTTCGTTACTAACACCATTATGCGATGGCTATCAGCATGCCAAGCGTGCTGTTTATTAGCTGTACCTGCCGTGAATTGTGCATTGGTTTCGTTGCAAACGCCATTATCGAGGCGAGGAGCTGGTGCTAGTCACCTTTTGAGTAGGTACTAAAAGGGAAATTTTAGATGGATTTTATGTGTCGTTTTATCTATTGATTGGTATCTGATTGTGTGTATGATTATTCGTGAAGTATTTAAAATGTTTGTTACTTACCCAAAGAAAATCGAGAAATAACGAGGTGTTAAGTAGGTAGATTGCTATCTTGCTATGTCTATAAGTATGTGTAAAACGTAATATTTAGTACTTATATTATTTGTGTACTAGATCTAGATATGAAAATAGCTTTTTCGTGCTAAATTAATACTTTCCATTGAGTCAGCAGTCAGCTAATACGTTAGTACGTAGTTAGTACTTAATAAACAATAGTTTAGTCATAATGTACTGGAAGGTAAGTATGTATGTAGGATATCAGGTGAACCTGAATGACAATGTCGCCTTTGTTCTTTATCGCAGTTTTGCGACTCTAATACAATTTAATGCAATAATTATCACTAAGTCAGCACTCACAAATGAATGTATCAAGTCATTGATAATTTAAGTGTGTTTTACAATCATAACTACATAAATAGTACAGGTAGGATAGTATAATAAAGAGTGAGGCCTTTCTCAAGGCAATATCAATTTCGAGTCTTAATTTCAGTGTTAAACCTATTAAGAAATAATTTTAAATTATACACATGAGAAACAGAACGGAGTACTGAGAATTAATTGCTGGTTATGTCTACACACTCGTTACGTTTGCTTTAAGTGCGTAAAAGAATAAAAAAATAAAATGATTAGAAGACATTTAGGAAATAAATACCAAGCTATATTGCAAGTATTGCAAATTGATAATAGAAAATTGCTATTAAGTATAATTTTTGTTATTATTTTTATTTAGGGTCTACCAGATGTGAAAGAAAATATTTTTATTAAACAAAAAAAATATTTCTGGCTCTGGACCATCGTGGATGGTCCATAAGTTCTCATCCGAGAATCCTAGATAACAATTTCATTCATTTCCAACATCAGTTTAAACAAAATATTTGTATTTGTTTATAAACAACAGACACACCTTAAAGTGACTATTAAACAAAGTTTCATTGTAGGTTGTAAGCCACCAGATGCATCTGCAATGAGCAATAACCAAGTAATAAATATTTCTTAATGCTTATACTGCGGGCTATGCATCTGACTCGGCCATGAGCAAAAGCTACTATGATTTAGATAAAACCTTTTTTATATTATTGTGTATGCTGCTTTTCTTTTGTATAAGTACTTAAATTATTATTATTATACTAACTCATAAATGTAGACAGTTTAGGTGTATTTCTCTTCTTTAATATTGATAATTCAGAAAGAGGTGTGGCGAATTCATTAAAAAAACACTTCAGACGAAGTATAGGGAAGGTTACTGGTATGTATTTCTTTCATTATGTTACGTAATTAGGAACTTTGGTTTTCTATAGATTCAAAAAATCCTTAAAAAATGCGCACTAGTGTAGTTAAATACATTGTTCCTTTATTTATGTTAAATTATTACGAAAGTATCCTTTGGGTCAAAGGAAATCGTATTGTTAAATACGAGCCCGTTTTTACAAGGAACATTTGTAAGGTTTATTGTCGGTACCTTAGAGGAAGTGATTGTTTGAATATTCAGGGTCGTCCCTAAGCTTTTTGTACCCGATGCTATCTTTTGTTTCATTTTGTCGAAATACATTTTACGGTACCGACCTACGTAAACTCTAAGAACCTAACAATGTGCTAACAACTCATAAAACTTTAGTGTAATTATAAAAATAAAATAATTACAAAATTACAATAGTTACTTTGGATCTCACAGATGTACCTTATAAACAATTAATACACTTTTATGACATTATAAAAGAGATCATTTCGGCTCCATACACTTTTGGGCCGTTGCTGAAAATTCATATGTTTATTGCGTTCTTAAGGTGCTATGAAACGCAAAATAATGCTAGATATCGATTGAAGTACCTAAGGCAATTGTGATTATAGTGCAAAGTTTACATTGTAGTTTTTTTTATTAACCGCGGCTTCGCTCGCGTCACAAAAGGATAAAAAGTAGCCTATGTGACATATACCAATACATACGGCGCCATCTATACCAATACTTTTGTTTTCCCTCGGGAATAACAAATTTTTCCGGGATAAAAAGTACCCTATTATTTAATCCAAACTTCTAACTTTACGTATGCAAAAATTCAAAGAAATTCGTTTAGTAGTTACGGCGTGAAATCGGAACAAACAAACAAACTCACTTTCCGATTTATAATATTAGTAAGGATTGCTCTAAATGGCTAGTTGTACCGATACGTACTTACCAAAAATGATCTCCTTTACGATATTAGGTATTTTAGTTAAGTATGTATTAGATACCTATGTAGTTCCTACTCTGTATAACCAGTAACATGTAAAATAATGTGTCAAATATTTCAGCATCTCTAATAGGTGCTGGGGTTAACAAAAACTCTACTTAGACTTGAACATTGATTATTACGTCAGTCTGTCAATCAGACAGCTTTTATAAAACGAATGAAGCGAGCAAATATTATTTAGACCAACGATAGCAGCGATTAGGTGCAATCGCGAATAAGAATGTAACATTAATGACATTCTAAATTATATACTGCCAGATGATTTTTAATTGTAAAAACACGAGGACATTGATTGATTAATTCCAAGGTTTTATAGTTATAATAGTGGGGTGCTGATTCACTAATTATGCGTAGATATAGCTTTGTCAACGGCTATCTGAGCTATCACCTAGCGTTGTTTGCACACAATGTATTGTATTACCATCTACCATGCGCCATAAGTTTAGGAGTAAGCATTACGTGACCGACACTTGACACTGACCCATAATATACTAAGGCGGTCGCACAACAAACATTTTTGTTGACGTTTGGTTCCGTGAATAAATTAATTTTAATATTTCGACTGAGTTGTTCTTTGCAGAACGTTGTTTTTGTTGACCCAAACGTGTTTTGTAGGTTTTCTAACGGAGATATAGTCCTATCTAAATAAATAAAGGACTAGAATAAAATAGTTCCATAGTCTCTACCTACCCCCATGGGAGACAGGCATGAAGTTATGTGTGTATGTATGCATTTAGAAAAAGTACTTAATACTTTTGTCAATTTATACCTAACCTACAGAACCTACAGATTTCTACAATTCATTAGGTATACATAATATTGTGCAATATTTCATCTATACACATGTGTATGTATATATAGTAACTATAATTTATTCTGTATCTTGTTGTAGAATAATTAAATTTGTACAGTTTTGTCACAATGTGTATAATTATGTAATACGGAAATCAAATGAATAAAATCAGTGCAAAAGTCCCTAGTAGGTACATTATCCAAATTCACAGATTAATCTAAACTTATCGCACTTTGAAATACATTATTTTTCGCTAAAAGAACGAAATAAGGTCGCTCTTGTGGGATTCCATATGATCAAGAGACCCCTAAATACATCGCTCCAGTTTATATTTCAACTCGCATTTCAAAATATTTCCCATGAGAGACTGCCAGCCTTCAGCCAGCAATTTGCAAGAATAATAAGATTCTTAATTTTTTCATAATATTTGACTTAGGAATAATTTGTGTCCTATTTTTAGAAGTTTCTAAAAAATTATTCTATATCATAAATGACTTCGGCGGAATAAATCCATTAATTAAATTCTCACAGGAAGTTATCGGCTTAATATGTTATATTAATAATGTGGGATTAAAAACAATGCTAGTTAGGTGCGTTGTTATTTTGTCGGCATACATACATATATTTCCTGCGATAAGGTCCAGCTACTTTATTAACTAATTATAATAAGTGTAACGGTTTCCTTTCTAGTCGTTTTATTATATTTATGGGGGAATCGTTTGAATAACAAGGAGTCTTGGCTCGGTCAGAGCATACATCCCCCATCCACAACTGTGGGTGGTAATACTGATTATATCTAGAGGACAATGGGCAGTAGCACCCACGGCCCACCTTTCTCTGAGGTCTGATGGCATCTTTCTGCAAAAACTTGGTTTAACTATATTGATGTTGTAACAAAACTTGGCATCAATACCAACGAATATAAGATACATAGTACAAAAACCCACCACAAAAGTCAAATCATTTCGAAGTAAACAAAAGTGTTAGCCAATTTATTTACATCGAGCAAAATGAATCTTCGCAATTATGGCTCGGTATAGTCTCATTTTCTCAACAATGTAAGGGCTGGCTCGATTCCGATTCTTTAAGCTTGGTGTGTGCAACATAGCGCATAACACTAAATCCGTCAAACGGGTTTGCAACCAACGAATGCTATAATAAAAAGTTGTTCCCGAGACGCGGACGCGAGCGGTTAAGGTAAGGTCTTGCTGTTAAGAATCAGCGAACTTACGACGAGTTTAAAAAGTTCTTGAGAATGCGTTAGAAGAGTTAAGTAAATAGAATAAAGATCATACTAAATTTTAAGAACTAAGTCTTAGTCTGTTTTCTTTTAGATATATACTTGTCTCAAAGATTGCATTCAAACTATTCAAGTATCCCAGACTTATTTATTATTTGGAGTATTTCAGTATATACTTACAAAAGATAATAAATACTCTATCCATTATCCATCTTCAAAGTTTAAAAAAAATCGCTATACGCGTCTATGGTCGCTACCTGCTTGGGTGACTGGAAGACGTCTCGATTGGTGGAACCAGCTCTAAAATCGCAAGTTTTTGTGCACGGCTTCAATCACTCATATTTACTTGGTATCCGTTCGGACTTCCTCGCTAAAAACAGCTAAAATTGTAATTTATCGATGACTTTTCATTCAATTACGCATAAATTCAATAAACTAAGTAATGCATTTTATCTTCATAAATTGATATCTATAATTGAAAGTACATGTTACAAATTTACCTACTTAGTACTTAGTGATTCTGTTCATTAATTGGGCCTCCGGTAACCTCACTCACACGACGAAATACAACGCAAGCGTTGTTTCACGTCGATTTTCTGCTCGGCCATGGTATCACTCCGGTCGAGCCGGCCGGCCCATTCGTGCCGAAGCATAGCTCACCCACACTAAAAAAGGGTATTAAGTATTTAATACTTCCTACGTCATTAGAGGTATATGCCTTTTTTGAGGGCGTAAAATCATCCGATTACTTCTTCTGCCTTAGGTTAGGCGAGAGAGTGTGTGTCAGACTCTTACTGACTAAAACCACCCTGTTTGCCACTTCTGCTCTTCATGTTAAGTCTTCCGCGGCTCCGTATCGGCATTAGTCTTACTGGGCCCATCTGTCACCACAGATGAGGCGGGAGGGAGTGTCAGACTCTTACTGACTAAAAACCACCCACTTCGAGCCGGAGCCCCGGTAACCCGTTAGGTTCTCCGCGACTCCGTATCGGCATCAGCCCTATTGGGCCCTATCTGTGGTGGCCTGATGGCTCTTTGAGGCGCGCGCGGAACGCGACGCGATGGTTCTGGTCGGGAGGCCATCCATTCTCGCCGTCCACAGGCCCGCGCTCTCGCGACGGCTGGGGCGTGAGGTTCATTTACTCACGCGCTCCGCCTCCTCCTTAGCTAGCATGACTGCTTCGCAGAAGGAGGAAACGGCAACACAGTCCCCCTCGCTCCGTACCATGGTATAAACCAGAGCCGGACAAGAGAGGTCGCCGTTACCGGTTACATCGCTAAGGATACGGCGGTGCCCAGCCCACACAGGGCACAGCGCCACCGCCGCCACCTTACACCGGTCAGTCTTCGCAGTGATGACCCCCGGGCATACTCCTCCCGCCCAATCAGAAACAGGACTCTACCTACCGAAACTTCCGTGTCCGGTAAGCACCTGCGACAGGCGGTAGGTGAGGACCCCGTAGCGTCTCTCGAGCCACTCCTCAAAGATGGGACTTACCGCTGCAATGACAGCGAGCCCATTCATTAGGTACCTGCCTAAAAACTAGGGAGTGCGACCTACTTGACGAAAAACATATATTTAAATAATATAGGCCGGTATACTCTATTCAAAGAAAATTAAAAACTTTAAAACAGCCGAGCCAATAATATATAAAATATTCAAATTGTTATGTAGAATTGTATACCTACAGATAATAAAAGATGGGATGACTGACGTTTTTTTTTTGTATGACTGTTATGGCGGGCGGAGCAACAAACAAAACATACAGCCGAATATTGCCGAACTCGCCCGAACCAAAACGAATCTCGCTCCAAAACGTGATCGCGATGTTTGATTTGAAAACAAAATCCACCCGCCCGCTGCCGGCCTGCCGGCGTTTCACGGGCGAAGGCGAACACAACAAGCTCAGTGCGCGAGCAAGCGTGATACGGAATGTACGTGTGGTGCGTCTTGCGCGGACGTTGACTCTGCGATTTATTTTTTTATCTTACGATTTATACGCCCAGAATTAAAAAGTATTGGAGTATACAGTCGATAACCTAAAAAGAGTTTTTATCATAAAAGTTGACTTCGTGACAGTTCGCGCAGAATTTTGACCAAAATCTGTGAATTTCCGTATAGACGCGAAAAAGTGAAGGAGACATTTCGAAACAAAGGACTGTTTTGTACATTTTCGCAACGATTGCGAAATTGTGTTCAAAAATACTGATCTGGCTCAATCGTGGAGGGCTAATTAAAAAAAAATTGCCCCTGGCCAACTAGTTCGGACACAATCTGTGGTCACCGAACGACAAAACAAAAGCGTAACGATTTACTAGATTATTACAAGGACCATATTTGTAAAGGTTTTCATAAAATTCTCGTTAAAAAGTATCGTGAACTTTTCATCGGCTAACCTAAAAATTACAGTGATTTCGTCTACCTTACAAATTCGTGCTTCAGTGGATCAGTCAGTTTGCAGATATTTGATACGAGAAAATTAAGCACTAAAACCTGGATTAAGTGTCGAGTTGGTTTTGCATGATGTCTACTGCCATAATGCATCAGTCTGCGCTGTACGACTTTGGTGATCTGTTCTTGAAGGTATGTGTGAATTATTTATTTTTAATAATGAATTTTTAGAATACTACATTTTCCCTATTTATTACACGGCTACACATTAATAACTAAACGTATTTTACGTGATTTTATGTTGTCTTACCTACGACTACAAAAGTCACGACTTTTTATTTCAACAACCGTAAACAAATTTGAATCTACCGGGCCACGCGTAACCTGTCTTCTAAACTCCACTCCAGCCCCAGTTTCTGCTATTTATTTAAGTAAAAAAGTAACATTTTTGTAAATATTTTTAAAACATAATCGTAGGTATTTGAATGACTTTCTGTACAAAATACAAACAAAGTAACCGAAAATACCTACTTACACCACGCTAATGCTATGTCAAAATTAATTACTATCACATCGTGGCAGTAGAAATACCTTCATATCAGCAGTTTTATGGTAGCAATTACTTGTAGTTAGATATTACGTACCTACTTACGTTCGCTAATGATCCAGTAGGTATCTAAACTCAAAGACAACATTTCAATATTTAAGTAAGAACATAAATTGCTGTGCAAATAAGTAGGTAATAATATGCTAAGCCACCCCGTACCCACTTTATCAAAGATAAATCCACCAACCGATTAGATGTTTGATATCAAGTGTTCATACAATTAACCTGTGAAGAAGTTTATAATGTTTGTAGGTAAAGGCCATTGTACTATTTCCACGACTGTATTTTTGAACTGATAGGTATAAATGAAAAAAAAATAGGATTTTATAGTTTTACGATTCAACAATTACAGTTTATAATAGTAATATTATAACCTAACTAGGTATCTAAACATTTAAATTTAAAACATCAGGGAAGGTATATAACTTAGACGAACTTCTTGCAAACCAAATTAGGTAGTTAAATTACTAATATTTAATGGAGTCAACATACCTACCTAGTTATTTCACAAGCAATAGGCAGCTACTTCGGTATTAATATGGGTACTTAAATAGGTACGCGGTTTGTAACATAGTACTAATGTTATTATTAGACAGGCACCTAAGTACATTTTAAATATCGTTAATGCATTTTATTATTTAACATAATTAGGTACCTAAGTATCAACAGCTTCAATTTGGAAACCTATGTTTGTTTGTAGGTGATAGGTATTTACTTTTACTATTTATATTTACTTTTATGGATATTTTTACCCTTTTTCAATCAAATTCTTGGCGTGGTAATACTAGACAGAGTAAACCTTATGTTAAACTACAGTCGGGTAAAAAACAAAGAACAGTCAAACCATAATGACCTTTTATGGGTCACAGAACTCATAAATTATTATTTGTGACTGGGATAATTGTCAAACAACGATCGTTCTGAGCACTGAATTACCCACATTTAAACTTTATTGTTTATTGCAATTGCAGTAATTGTAGTTATGAAAGTTGAAACGTTTTTTCAATTTGTTTCTGGTGTAGTGATCACAACAGCGGTTAATTTCCCGCCTAAGTCAATGTTCTTACCACCATACCATAATTACACGATACGGAAAATAAGTAAAACCAGTTGCTGTGACTTGCGTGCACCCGCATGATGTTGCCTTGCTACTAAAGTTGCAGCTTATTCTCAAAACCGATAAAATGTACCTAGCATACACAACAGTACCTTTAAGTTACGATTAAAATGCCTTCGTAGTCAATTGAGTAAATCTTAATCAATCAATCAAGTAGTTAGACTGAAGTCATTTTAACTTGTCAAATATTACGAAAAAATTGCTCAGCTATCTAACATTCTTCGCAACTTTATTTCAGTCTCAAACAGTTTTCATTTTTGTCGGAATTCACTGTTATACTCTCAATACTATTGGATTGATGATACATATAGGTACCTGATTAAGAATACCTACAGATAATATAAACATTCAAAAGTGCAATAAAGCTAAAAATTCAAATGCTTCAACAATTTGTTCGGAATACTCCTTCATAATGTAACTTCAGCTTGGCTTAGAACTAACACGACTTAGCTCGTAGTAGGCAGTTTCCGTAGAAAAGTAAAAGTACTAATAAGAGGTTATATTTATTTGATTACCACACAGGCACCGGAAGATACGTGTACTTAGGTTAACTTCTTGTCTTGTGTATAATTTGTGTACTAACATCACACGAGAGGTATGGCCCCTCGTTCAATCATGACATGACAAATAAAAAAACAAAGACTGAAAAAGTAAGTTATAAGCCTGTATGACGGCACAATACATAATAATAATATGTATGTAAAATTTATAGCCATCCACGGGAACCCCTGAAGCCAACCTGTCATTTCTTAATCAGAATTCAAAAGTACCTGAACCAGTTTTCATCTTGTTCATATTGAATTTTATTAAAATAGTCAGCCTATCTCGCGTGTTCAAATAAATGCTTGATCCTCTTCAAATCTCGGCAGGGGTGAGTTACAGACGAAGCTAAGTGGTATAGTTTGGTCGTGGATTCTATGAAACGTAACTAAAGCTATCTCGATAGGGATCAAAATTGACTAACGAAGCCAGTTTTGGAAGCTATTCGCAATGATGCGGCGAAACCGGCCTTATTGTGTACCCTTAAGGTTATAAATGGTTTGATCAGTACAAAAGCTACCTGCTCGAAGTTTTTGTGGTCTTTTACTTTGCGTAAAAGACACTTGTTGCTCGGGGATATTCTGTTTTGTGTTGAGTTGTATGGCTCCAGTGCCTCCAATATATAAGTCCACGTGAAAAGGAAAGAGGGTTAGTTTAGAATTTAAAGATTTAGGTAAATGCTTAAGCTTTGGACAAGTGTACGATTTCTGAAAATGGTTTAGGTACTTAACGTAAATTAAGAACGGTGTTAGTAAAACGCTTTTAAGGTTCAGCTTCTGATGCATGTTGCTTCTTTAATTTCTTTTGAGGCAATGAGTTTGTTGAATATCTCTAACTGAAAATTATTTTTATTACAAGAAACATACCTATGAAGTATTTGGACTTCTGAAGTGATAATGATAACTTGACCAAGACAGATTTTCCTCACTATATTAAATAGTAGTTATAGTAGTTCGTAGACTCAGCGTAAACGCATAATAACTGCAGTGGGAATTTGGAAAGGTGCATCGTATTCGTATGGTTTTTTTCACGTTTCTTATATTATTCGATTCCAAAAAAAATCTTTTTAAACCGTTGAATACACCTACAACCTTCTCTACCTGCCATATATTTACAAATACAACGGCTGCGTTTTTTTTGTCCCACTCTGAGATTCAGATAAAGAGCTTTTTGTTCCGTCTCCCTTTTGTCCCAAAACTATTGGTGGGAAGCTCCTGATAATATTTTGTATTCAGAAAGATTTTGTATGCCACAGACATGTCTGAATAGGTATTTTTGCAATAGGTAGGCCTAATCGATACGACTTTATGGACTTTTGTATAATTTTCCGTTAACGATTGTATTAGGAAATACCTAAGAAAGGGACCTAAGATGGAAAGGATTTTTTATTAAACTTGTATTTTAATAATCATTCATTATACAAACACAATTCATTGGTACTTGCCTGCCTACTATATTTATGTTTTTTGGTGAAAAATTACAACCAATCCAAAGCGACTGGCAGTGTTAACTATTTCGCCAGTGTAGTTAGTTGGTCAGTAAGGCGTGTAATCACGTGGGGCGGCGGACCGTGTTCGTGCCACGCTTGCACGCAACTTGCCGATATTGTTCGCAAAATCGCAACACATCACCTATTATTACCTTATTTATTTTTGTGCTTCTTCTTTGGTTGTATACCTACGGTGCTTACTAAGCGAGCTAGATTCTAAGTAAAGTCTGAGGTTTACGTGTATGGCGATCTACCTATCTTTATTACGAAATGTGCGATTTCATATTATTATCTCATATAGCCTTAACCGCGTTCATTATAAATACCTACGTTGTTAGGCTTGCATTTTAATCGATTGTGCTTTTTTCTGTTGTATTTCTATCGTATCTTATTATGTATCATTTTGAATATAGGTATCTGTACCAACATTATCCATGAGTGCTGGTTAAAATAGACACTTTTTAATCGTATCCAAAATAAACAAAACTGTGTGAGCAGTAACAGCGTGGAGGTCGTCACGCGACGCGATTAGCTCTCCACGTGTGCTGATAAAGATTGATTGTATGGCAACCTGCTGTATAACCAAAATGTTGTCTGACGTCATAAACAAACTTCCACAGAACTACTGTTAGTGTATATAAGTACGCTCTGATTAGCTCCTCTTTGACATTCGCAGGCGTTAAATCTTACGATTGCACTCAAATGTCTGATTTTGCCGTAAGTAACTACTAGACAATTTCTGTATAATTCTATGCAAGTAAATACGAGCTTTCCACGCTTTTCGCAATCTAAACTCGAAAGGTTTCTCAAACAGCCGGTTTTAACCTCAAAGTCGACACCTTCGCTGTCGTTTCCCAACACCTAGACGTTGCAGAAATGTTGGAGTGCAACGCAAACAATAAGTGTCGATCGTGGGAGTTCAGTAGTGCTAGCGTAGCATTCATTTGTACACAATAAGTAACTTTAGAATTCCCTTGTATGCTCTTGCTCTATTGGCGAAATGCGATACCGTCTGGGACACCTTCAATACATAACTTGCTTTTTATTTCACGGAACAGAATTTTCCTACTCCAACTTACATTACTGAAGGTACTTACTTATTTACCGCATAGGTTTACCGTGGTAAACTATAGTTAAAATCATAAACAGAATTTTACTTCCGAACATGAAGGTGGGATTGTATATAAGGATAACTGAATAATCAGTATACTGGGTAAAGCAGTACGCAACATTTTAGATTGAAGATAATTAAGTAGGTAGTTACATGCGTTAATAATATGTAGCTTGGTAATTGGGAAGCCTGTGTCTGGGCAAGAATATAAGACACGATCTGCGTAGGCCAGGTCCAACGGCCGCACTCGTAACTGCCAGTGTACTATTTTTAGCCCGGCTCCTTTCTCCGCCGACTGGAGCCCGGACGTGAGTCAACCCTTTGTTCCCCCGAAGCGCAACGGCCTCAAGTGAGGACGCCTTGCCCGTTTACTTCACCATACGCTCCTTCAGATGTGGTCAACAGTCTTCAAGGTACCACTTTCCAAACATGCGTCAACACGGTTTAGATTTTTAATATGTAGCTCGCCTTGAACGTTTCGTTTCTCAATGTGGAGACGCTACTATATTCACACTGATTTAATAAAAACAGTGGACTCCAATTTGATGTAAAGATTTGAGGTTATAGGTACTCTTCAGGTTGCCATTAAAGTAACGACAATCACCTCGCTGCCTACATAGTGGTGAATTCTAACAGATGGAGTATTTAGGAGACTTCACATCTCTTGTTTATGTAACCCATGTCCATCTATCTACTTACATGTAAAATTGTTGTGGTCTCAATAAGGATTTTTGTAACCATTTTGTGTTAACCATGTTTTTCGATGTAGCTTTTATGAAATGTGCACGTAACTTGTATGGATTACAATCCGTTTCTATGCGCAACTTCATGTAACCATAATCTTGAGAATAGTATTATTAAGTCCCCTTCGTAACCAATTGTTTAGACAAGGAAAAGTGAATGCTGTGTACTTCACACGACACATCTATTCAATTGCTAGACACTTCTGACAATACAAGCAAGATATTTGTGTTTTTAAACAATAATAAACACGGAAACAATCTTTCAATATAAATTACGTAGTTATTATGTTAGCGGTGTCTGTGGACCATGGTGCGTAATATGAAATTTTGAATCTTTGAAGTTGAATGTGGGACCTTAGTGGAACGCATTTAGAAATAAGTATTTTGTAACAGTCTTGGCACCACAAGGTAAATTTTAAAGAGGTCGCATACACAATTAACATCAAACGAGTACCTCTTGACCATTAGAACCAGTTTCTTGGACGATACCGATGAATCTGTTGCTAGCGCGATTGTCTACTCAGACTCTCCTAATGGCAGGCAGTGTCATAAGAACCTCAATAATATGTTTGAATTAGATGGTTCTCTAAACTTATTGTTTATAGTTAAACCCAAGTTTGTTCAATAGTTGGTGGAATCTGCCGTAATAAGCCTCTACAATGTCGTCAAGACATTTGCTGTGTAAATAGTCTCGTTAGATTCGCGACGCGTCGCTAATTGTTTCGGCAGAGTAAATGCGAGAGTTCATTGTCGGACAAACGACATTGTCGTATGCCTGCCCACGGCCGTTGCTGTGTATCGAAACGTGTTTTTGATGAGTTCAGAGTTCTGTCTCTTTATTTAACAAAATATTATTGAACAATACAAAGTTGAGGTATAAGGAATACATAATTAAATTTAGACCTTCCTCCCTCAAATAAGTTTTGTTAGTGGGCAAATCTTCTTGAAATCAGACTTTATTTTCTTCTAAAGGAATGTAGAAGTAGACATTTTCTTCTTAAGATTTCTTTGTGTACCCCATTCATCTGTAGAAATATTTAAGAGTCCCAATTAACTTGAACATTAACAAAATGACAGTTTATAAATTATCTTCGAGCAAATCCTACATAACTACTCCTTGTTTTTGATTCCTGAACCTGAACCAACATACAAGTGCGGCGGTTTTGTAGGTCAAGGTAGAGAGGTGACCAAAGTAGAAAGTGATTCCTCACTTTTACTATAGTAAACTGAAACGTACAAACCGGTTGCATTTTAATTGTGTAACTATAAAACATCAACGTAACAGAATTTTACTATTGAATTCATCACAAGAAAGGATTGTTATTTATTCTGAGCGCGGCATAACATTGTTATCTTCGATAAGAGTAATAATGGAAACACAGTTATTAGTTACTAGCTTTACTTTTCTTTGAAATAGATAAGTATTGTGTGTTGTGTGCAACATGGCATGATGTCCGATTAATTTGTTGTTTACTTAATGATAAGCAGACTGATAAATAATGCGTCTAAAATAATTTTAAGAGGTTTCGTAGCGAGAAATTTATTGTAGCGAGCGTGAATGTAAAAAACCTTGTCAAAGTATTTGGAATAAGTTTTATTTATATTTTTAATTAGTGTTACCTTTTTGATGCCACATTAACATAGGTTAAAGTTATTTGACTGGCCTTACCTTGATTTTTCTTGTGACCTCTGCTGATCAAATAGGTACTGTTGCTTCGAAATTAATTATAGATGCAATCGATGTCTAACAAACATTAGCCGTATTTGAATGATGGTGTAGTTATCTATTTATTTTAATTAACTCATAACCTGGTTGTTTCATTTACATACATGTATAGAAATTCCCAGGCAGACAAAGAATAAACGTAAGCATCGGGTGAGTAAGCAAATAACTAGTTACTATACTCGTGTAGATAATGCATTATCTAAGGTCTTATACTCGAGTGCAACGCATAAACAAAGGGTACTGTACTGTATCTTATCACTGCGGCTGATAACCGCTCGAAACATTAGCGTTGTGAGAAAACAACGTGGTTATTTAAAGTATTCCAAAATTACATCGTCTAATTAAATTTCCTTTTACTTTTCAAAGTTACTTTAGTTGCCGAATTGAAGGTGACTTCACGTATTTTATCAAAACCGGTACTGAACTGCTGCTCGGTATACACCTGTACTTATCTACGTATTCCTTTGCGACCAGCATTGCTTTGTATCTTTTTAATAGAATAAAACGAAAATTTCGATTACTCTGGAAAACAGCTAAATTAAAATTAAATAGATTGATTTTCGACCTAAATACCTACTTAGTCTGTAACAAAAAATCTTATTGCATAAATTAATAAGATTAGTTTGTTTATTTGTATCTCGTATGAAATTAGATTTGTGTACATGTAAACTTAGAATTATATCTTGTCTAAAACGGTTTTTACATAAAACAGAAGATAAGTGTCTCGTGAGCATCGAATACCAGACTCTATTTCGTTTGACCAGGTTTGACTGCACTTTTGGCATACATTCGCTGAGGCCGTTGCGTCACAGCGCGCGCGCAGAATCGAGCACACCGCGTAACACTTTTACCATTACAGCCACGGCAACCTCTCGCCTACCTACTTGTGCTCGACGCGATCCACCGCTTTACATAATTGCTCGTAAAGAACACATCAACTTATGCAATAGCAAAACATTTTGATATTCTGGTTAAGCTTAAGAAGGTCAGTTTTGTAGGTCGAAGAACTAGATTTTGCACAACAAATGTACTAATGTTATAATGCAATTATGTTGCATTACCAAAATTCAGTTTTATATCGCGTATTGTCACAATGTATAAATTCGTTAAGTAGCACTTACCTCCCACTTAGTTATTATGACCTTATTTACTCTATTGTATCAAATTATTTAAATACTCAGGAAAGTCACTTACTATCTACGTACTTAACTTACGATACCATTACGTGTGCAAATGGTCGAGTTGTAGAAGCCTTCGTTTATTTAAGTTATTAATCAATAACAATGGTGTTACATATTGTTACACAAACACTGAACTGTACCTTCGACTACCCATATTTGATAATTTTCATAGAAACACGCTTAAGTATGCTAATAAGATTGTGTGCTGGATTCGAATGGAAAACATCAAGTCGCAGTATGCTCGTTACTTGGTAAACAAACAAAAAAGTGCAAGTTGACGTAAAGCTGCGATTACGTCACGAGCGGAGCGGGGATAAATAACCGCGAGGATGTAATATGGCACAATAGTGCACTGCAGTGCTGGCTGTGAGCCCATTGGAGCTACATTCTCTCAGTCGAAACGATTTTAACTTTCCTTTCTTGTTTCGTAATAAGTCGGGCAAGCAGAGAGGACTTGTCTCGACCCAGCACAGCGCCAGTCTGGCGCTGGAAACATCACCATTGGCGCCGGTTATACCATCATCCAACGCTTTTTCGGGTAGTAGCCAGTAGGCTGTGCACAAACTTTTTCATTTCAATGTTCTCTCTCACTGATTTTGTTATTTCACGGTACAAAAGCAACTTTTTTAAAATTAGGGATCAGGTCGAGCATTTCAAGCGTTACTAAACTAATCGGTTTCCATGTTATTTCATGGTCACCAAAGATCCATGCACCTCAAGTCAGTCTCCCTTCCCATCCGATTATAAGGCTGATCTCAAAAAATCTACTATAAAATGATAACTGAATTTGTAATAGTGAAGCAGCAGTAGTCTTAATTGTCATACATTGCCATGTTTCGCGCGATTACAGTTTGCATAAGCGCGTTGCACAAACGTTAGGTTAGTACCGCGATGTGATTATAATCCGCGCGTACCACGATATCTTATGCACTCGCCTTGCAGGAAGTGAACTTTCGAACTCTTTCACTTTTACGGTATCATCTCATATCCCCGACCTACTCCAACGTTACTTCACTGTGCTCGCCATCCTTGAGTGTATCATTAAAATTACATTGTTGTTCTTGAATGCGTTAATGAATAAGCCCATTAACTACAATACTGTTTTGTTTAGAATTGTATGTTAAAACTGCACCTTTATCTTTTTATAAACTTTGTGGGTTTCTAGGCGACGTTATAGCGTAACAAAACCGTACTCAAAGAATACTGAACACACTTAGGTTTATTGAGTAATTGGCGTGCCGCGCGTAGAATATTACAAACAACTCATTGGTTTGTGTATTGTATTTATACTTATTAACATAACATTTAAAACATTTGCTGCGCAACCGGGTTGCTATCGGACGACCTTACGTGGATACGCACTGGATGCGTCACCTATATTGTAAGCTAAGTATATGTGTCCGGGTTCCACTAACCTTACTTATATGTTTAGTCATTGCAAACACTCATTAAATTTTAACAGCCGTTGTAGACTAGGCCTACAACTACCATTGGCTTCTTAGATATTCAATTCAATTTGTTTTGGATCTAAGAGGCGATTGTTGTAGCGGTAGTATTATTTGTGGGTGCATTACGTATTATTTATATCCGCTATCGTATCCAGATAAGTTACTACGATTGTTACCCATATGGCGCGAACGTGAATGATATGATATTGTATTATAACTTGGCCATAGTAGTTTATCAGTGATACCAAAAGGTATAAACAATTTTTAGCGTTGCATAAAACGTGCAAAAACTCATGCATAACGATAAGTCGTACGAATGCTTGCGTTGTATCAAACGCCTGCAATCCTCATTACGTTGGATATCACGTCACATATAATTGCTGTGTAATATTTCGCAACACTTGAAGACTGGCCACCCGCAAACTAACACTGTTTACTTTGTCAAAACATAGATCAAGAAAACACATGATACAAACTTTGGATGTGGTATTGTTTATTTTTCACAGTTTTTTTAGTGTTAACTTCGGGTCAAACCACACATCCGTTGTAAAGTTGTATTTATTAACGAACATGGCGAGCAAACTCGATTTTAGGCTAACTTTGTAACAAATGGATAGTAACACAAAAGTTATTTTGGATCGCATCCATTTTTTGTAGACTATATCTGTGAGCGTGTTTATATCGGCAATCACGTAGCTCAGCTTAGCGATAGTAGTTGACCGTTTATAGATAGTGTGTCAATAATGAAAGGAAAGTGGCGCGGCCGGCCATCGTCGGTAGGTCAGTGTCGGTCCACTCGCCTTTACGTAACCCATGTCATACTGCACATCCAACGTTCTTATTTCATACTTGATGACTTAACGATTCGTCTCAGTTTATTTCAAACAGTTCTATTTCCTCCTGTACGGTTTAATCAATGTATTGAAGTAGTTTTGTTATCGATTGCATATCACACGTACCTACTACCTACTATTACTACATGCGATTGCAGCAATTTCAAGGTAACCGATATTTAAATTTCAGATGACGGTATTGGCATCGTTGTTTATTCTTAACTCGGTACGATGTAATTAGAGTAGGAAAGGAATTCAAATTTATTTTCCAAGTTTTATAAAAAAACAAAACAATTTTCAAAACTTTATTGAAATAGTATGTATTACGAATTTAGTTATGAGTGTGCTAGTGACAAATGTAACAAGCTCCATTCGTTCTGTACTTGCGTAATGTAGAGGGAATCAGAAATGTTTGATTGCAACATGCAGCATAGTTCATAGGTCAGGTTTCTCTTGTAGCGGAAGTGAATATAAAATGTGTTGCCACAGTGGTAGGTGCGTGGGTCTTGTCATCACCAGCCGTTGAACTTAGCAAGGTCTCGCAGCCACAATACTTCCTGCTTCGTGCACGAACCGAAACGTCTGTTTAAGACTTAAAGCACAGTTTACACTACTATACTCTTTACGCCACTAAATGAAATCATTAATTCACTTTTTGTCCGTCTCTGTGATGTAACAAAAGATGATACTTAACTTAATATGTGCCAACTTAATTAAGTAGTACGTAGTTTAGGAATCATTACAGAAAAATCTTCAAAAAAATATAGTTTTTGGATCTAGTGAATCAAATTCATTTATAAGCGGTATTCTCGAAACAGGAATAGGTTAAGGGTTTAAAGAATTTACTCTCAACAGTCTCAACTTTTGCAATGCAGGTATGTAACCAGCTTTAGCAAAACTTACCGTAGGTACGCATGGCTTAATCTGCGTCGATAGATGATATAAAAAGCTCGACAAAACCTAATTACGTAATGTATAGTTGGTTACTATCCGCGCCAGTAGAGATGTTCGTCCGATATGGAACCAAGCTAGCGAGCCGCAACACTTCTAAACTCAACGTTATTCAATTGTGACCAGTCATGCTCATGCATGACTATCAATCATACACCGGCCACCAATTTATTGTAATTTAACGTTTACAATTATGTATTAAGCTTTGAACTTCTTAATTACCTACACTGCAAATACGGATATTCGAGAATTTAGTATCGTCGTGTCATTGTCTTATTTCAACATTATTTGTATAAAATCCCGTCTCAGTATGATAAGTCGGACCAGTCTGCAATTTTTAAAATATGAAGTTAATAAAAACCTTTACAGAACCGCAGACTGTTTTTATGCAATTACTAAGGAATGTTTTATTCATTAAACATAAGTTAAATCGCGCAGTCAGTGTGATGTTAAAAATTACTGGTTTCGAACAGGTGGAACTTGCCCTAACTGCATTCTGTGCAACAATACTGTGCATTATCAAATCGGTGCGTCCGCGCATCGGTGCTCCCTACTAGTGGAACGTACCTGCCTGCTCAGGGACCGTGAAATGCGCACCACCATAATACCCAACCACCCCGCCTCCACAAAAAATAAAACGTATACCTGCTTTTATTACGAGCATAAAGGAATCATCACTAGATTCATTACAACAAATATATGATTTCTTAAGCATAATTACATTAATTATTCAAAATTATCTTTACAACGTTCCTCCACGTATCTTGCGGGCACATTACCATTGAAATACTTAATCCGTGTTATTTAAAAACACGAAGATTTATGAAAAACTACGTATTCTACAGAAACTGCTGATTGTAAGCATTGTTATACGATTGTGTAACTCAGACGAAGCTGAAACCATGCCAAGTGGATAGGCAGAAGCATCACCGTGACAAATGGGGTGGTCTATGCCATGACGTGGAAAGCCATGGTTCGATGAGCGGCACCCGTGGAAAATGAATGCGATAACGAACAGGTACCACGTCTCACGTAATTGTGGCTGACTTTCCATGCCCACGGGTGTCCACTAAATATTTAAAACAACATGACTGACACACACAATATATGTAAGATAGCTTTTAAAAATAATCACATTATGACGCACATTGATAACTTATCCAAAAGTAGTACAGTCAGTTCATAAGTTATCTGAATTGACCCGGCGACGGCCCATATCACTACTCCGAGAACTTAGGTACTTTATGACAGTTTGTTCAACTTATGTCACGTTTTGTCTGTGTTTTTATTTACAATTCATTTTATATATAAACGAGCTTCAGCAATGCTAAAAAAATATCAAAATTGTTCTATATGATCAGCGTTCAATCATTTTCATATTTTTAGACTTTGTTTAGATATTAAGATTTATTTTGTAACCTGGCTTTTTACACGAAATAAACATTTTATTTATTTATTTATTTATTATTTTCGATTCGAATTATCAATGTCACACCCACCGAGAATTAACATTATTTTCGGCGTTATATGAATAAAAGTATAAATAGTTGCAGTGTTAAATAGTAAATGAGTAATATTGACGTTAATAGTAAATGCACGCAATGTGAACGCAACTCGAGGCCACCGGTGTGCGCAGACAGAGGCGGCCCAGGCGCATCGATGCACTGCGCTGACCCGCATGCGCCTCCAACGAAAGTGAAACTAGATGTGCCCGCTTGTTCTCTATTTTTGTTTGTAATAGAACCGCTCGCTATTACTACATGCCTCACTTGCCTGCCCAGCAAACAGTTATCTGTTAATCTACGAGCTTTGAACCGCTGCCTACACACATATCATAACAAGTATGAAGTATTCATCCTATTCCTACTTTACTGGCATCCTTTCTTAGTCACTTTATGTAACTATGCAAGCTTCATAACAACTTAACTACGACTAAAATTTGTGATGTACTGCTTTCCATATTTCACAGAAGACTGCGATTCTGCAGCAACCGCGCCGCCATCTTGGATTAAGCACCATGTATAATTTGATTTAAACACGCTTTAGAATGAGTTACACTGCAAACCGTATGATTTAATACTCATAATCGAGCCATTTATGTTATTTACTTTTGTTTTCCTTGAATGACGGAAATTCTTGTGACTAAGATTCCCCATCCGTAGCAAATTGTGACTGGAGACATCATAACTAATTTGAGTAATTTGCTCTAACAAAAATAAATGCGTTAGAAACGGATGTTTCACATCTGTTGTTGGAGACAAAATAACAAGTAATTAGCAAAGGAAGACGTCGTCCAGTGAAGGCGGCCATGTTCGCACAATGTGCCCCGCACGTTGGACCGCTTCCGTCGTCCCCCGCAACATCTTACCCCTCCAACACCAAGACCCTAAATGAACTGAATTATTATTGTGCGCTCCATTCATCAATTGATGAACGTCACTTGGTTGGGGGTATAGTAACTCAGACTGGAACAAAAAACATTTACCAAAAATAATTAAGGACCTCCTATAATAATTAACATTTTTAAACGTAGGATAGAACTCATTTTAATATTTAAAAAGAAACAATAATACGAAGGTATCGACTTATATCAGTATGTTAATAAAAAGTAGTCACTAGTCAGCATTAATTAAAGCCATTTTAAACGTGTAGAGTGGTAGAGCGGTGTTGATGAGCCCATTCGCCTGCTCCTCCTACGAAGGTCATCCGCTCACACACCTACTTACCTTAGTCTACCGCCCGGTGCGGTCGACCGTTGATTATTCTACTATACATTACATCTTTATATTAAAATTCTCCTAATTTATCCTCTTTACTGATACAACGATTTAGTATAGCAAAGAGAATGAGCCCGTTAATCCTCGAATTTAACTACCGATCTTAGTTAATAAAAAACCTCTGGATCGATCTCTGTTTTTGAAAGAATCTTCATACAATTAATGTCAAAAATCAATCGTAATCTAAAAAGTTTGGATTTTAAACTGTCAAACACCAAGCGGTCACCGGTGACCGCGACCTCATCATCATCAACAGCCTATAAATGCCCACTGCTGAGCAAAGCCTCTTCTCACACGGGGAAGGTTAGAGCATTAATCACCACGCTTGCTCAATGCGGGTTGGCGATTTCAAACTTATAATTAGAAATTATAAGTCCAGGTTTCCTCACGATGTTTTTCCTTCACCGTTTGTCAGTGGTGTCTAAATAATCTTAGAAAGTACATATAACTCGGAAAAAGACCGCGACCTATTGTTCTTTAATTGTGTCTATAAAACCGGTACTCGACGAGTTAATCGGTTATTTATTTGGGCCGTCAGTCATTAGGACTATGACTTACGAATTCAAAAAAAACTTACCTATTGTTGGTATTATTAGGAAATTCATAGTAAGTAAAATGTTTGTTATAATTTAATTTTAAATTATTTTTACCTGTAAATTTTTCCTTTAAACTGCGCATTGCAATTACGTTTAACTTTAACCAATAAGTTTTCGACAAAGTGGGCATATCGGCTACGAGCTGCGTAGCAAATGTAGCTAATCCACGATTTCAGTGAATTGTGAAAATATTGCTTAACGACGGCGGTTGGTGGCGCGGCACGTACCCACCTACCGCCAACATTTGCCGAAACTAGCTTGCAACGCCACCATTGCGTTAAGACAACCTTCGATTTCTCCCATTTTAACACAACATAGTGTTTGTTCGTCAAAATCAATTACGATGACAACGCCGAAATTTTTACGTAAATCACCGTTTCTGCTACAGTATCCACGGCTATTAAGACATTTCGTATCTACACCTCATCTGTAACTGCATTGAGTTTAGGTGTTGCATTGTTCTCACACAATCGAACCAACAAAACTATGTAATTAGAGAATTGTATTGTAAACCCGATTGAAAAAGAGTAACCTATGGAGTTTCTTGCTCTTTCTTCTACATAGGAATCTATTCCTTGGAATGAGCAACTAGCTTCACTTCTAAATTTTTTTGTTGTTGACCTTCAAAAGTGCCTTCCTGGTCTAATTGAAATAAATGATTTTGACTTTGACTTATGAAAAGTCCTGTATTTAATTTTTTGGTTACCGCATGAATGTAACTTACTGAACAACGTTTCAATATGAAGGTAACACTACAGAATCTTCATCAAGACGGATTTTACATGATACGCATTATGTTACGAAACTGTGGGTCATAATTATTATGGAAAGAGAATGTCTCGTCACAGTTGGAGACCAAGGCTTCGTTTATTAACAAAACTGCTAAAGATACAAACGCTAATGTAATCTGAATTGTCCTCGCATTGTCCGTGTATAGAAGCGAAGTAATTTTGGGTGATTATGTCAGCTGTTCCAAAGAGTGCGTCGGCGTGACAGAGCTTGTGGAACTCGTATTGTTTTGTAGAGTGTACGTAACGCACGTGGGCTCTTGATCTGCACCGGAGAAAGTGGCACAGCCGGCGGCAAGGCCGTTTCGTCTCGTCCCGACCTTCCAACATGCACTTTCAGACGTTGGACTCCAAAATAATACACTATATAAATTTGATCACATCTGTATTTCAATTTGTCTATTTTGATTCATAGGCAAATTGGAAGGTCTTCTTCTTAGAATCTTTAATCGACTAACCCTTATGCGTTTTAATAGCTTTGCGTAAACGGCATCGTTTCACAGGTCTTTAATTGCGAATGAAATCGAATAACCAAGAACGCAAGAACGGAATAAACATCACGTAATAATAAAATTATACTCGTCTTTCTAACCGCTTTCAACCTCTATTCAAACTCTGTATATAGCAATTAGCCGATACTTTTCTAATTATAATTGATGTTTTAATAAAAACAAGAAATTAAAACATTTTCAACACTCAATTTACCCATTCGAGTCGTTTGGATATGACTACCCATCTCGTAATAGATCTTCTGTTCTTTTTTGCTGATTTTTAGATTTCTATTGAATTTCTGAAATATGGAATAGGAAATCTTTGTACAAAGTAGCTGCGATTAAATATCGTTACAAATGTTAGATCCCTCGATTGCTAAACAGAGGTCGCGTGACAGTCTCTACATGTGATTGCAACATCAGCAATCGCAGTCGCGTGCATCACGCCGTGCCTACTAACCGTACCATAGATCCGCGTAACCTAATGTCTCAATAACATCATTATTGACATATCGAAATGTTATTTTTATTATTTTCATGTATCATCATTAATAAATTCGATATTCACTATTTATCTCTTTTCTCTTTCGAAGTTTCACAGTCGCTGAAATCTTACTTATTTATTTACTCTGACACCTATTTGGTGCTGGCTGGCTGTAAGCTTTATTAAAGTAATGAACTTTTTACATGTCGTTTATTCCCATGCATTGATGAAGACTGACGAGGCTAGGCACATTCACTTTAAACGCGTGGTGTTTTGTCGATTCTATATTATTGATCAATGTCCGGATCTTAATGTGGAGTGGAGAATCAACACGCAAGCCACGGACTGGCCAAACGAGTTATGTTATAAATAATTAATTAATATTTGGCCGGCGAACTCTTTGTGGCTTCAAGGTCGTGACGGCTGATCTTCAGTATTAGTCAATTGGCTTTTAAGTTTTTTGTAGATTCATTCTTATTTGAATACCAATTTGTGTCAAATGCTTCGAGTTTGGACTTGAATCTTTTTAATGATAATGAACCAAAAAGACGAGTAAATTCTTTGTTACATTATTCAGCATACTAGATTTTGCAACAGTTCTTTTTCTTTTATAGTTTTAGTTTTTTCTTGAGACTTAGATAAATGTTGCTTTTTGTCTTACTTTTTGCCGTTTCTGTGTCTTATTAGCCGTAGATGCTATGCTAACTTAAGTTATAATATTGTACACAATTTATGTAAAGTAAGTCACTAGTTAATGTTACACCATTACAGCTAAACAGCAGGTTAAGGTTATATTATGAATGAGAATTGAATGGCCCCATCGCTCATTTTATTGTCACATCAATTTATTATAATAAAGTTCCATCATTAATAAGTAATTTAAAATCGTTTGTATTTAAATAGAAACCAACAAATGCCAATAATGTTAATGTCAGCATCAACAAATTTACAAACCTGTCGATCTAGTAATATGTAATTCGTTATGAATATGTAAACTTGTAAAGTATTTAAATCGATTCCATTTCTACAAGGTTCGTAATGAATTAGATAATGTTGAATAATTGTTCATACCATAGGTTTATTACCATAGGCATTAGACTTCTATTGTGTGTTATCGTTCAAAATTATTATGTTTGCTTTTGGATATCTGTAGCGTAGATCATCCTTGTCATTGTATTCAAAGAAATATATTTGATACGGTTATTACATTTAAAAATTTGCGTATTATACACACACAAAACTACTTATTTAGCAATTTACACTAAATTAATGCTGCTAACAAAATATAATTTAAATTCGACCTCCATTTGCACAAAAGACATTAAAATTTAAATACAGAAGTGGTTTCTGCTGCTTCGGCCTTGTTGTCGAGTTCATTGTCTTACTTCATCTCACGTCTAATTAACACTGGATATGTGAAGCAACTACTACACAAAACAACGGAATGCAATAGATTCGAATAAAAAGCCCAGCCTTTCTAACGTAAGAATCACATTAATATGGAGCTAATTTTACTTTATAATGAAAACGGTGATATCACGAAAGCTCCTACAAAGTTTATTTATTTAGTTCATCATTCATCTGTGTACAGTGTACATAGTTGAATAAATATAGTACTACATTTCTTATATTTAAACTAGATTAAGAATATACCAAGTGTGTAAAGTAACATGTACCTACTTACTAATTAATAAAACGTAAAACTGGTCTCGTCTGTGTCTGTAGTTTAGTACTTTTCCATGTGCAATGCAGAACTATTTTTATTTGGTACCAATGTAAACAGTAGCACGATACGCCAGCTGAATTAATGTCCCCAATTCAATTGAAGTGTTTCATTAGCACAAGTGGCCCCGATTGCTTCGTTGATCGAGCCCACTGGCCGACGATTGCCGCAAAACCCAGGCGCCATGAATACTTGCGCCCAACCGACACGTGATGATGATCTGTGTTTCTAATAAGGAAGTGGGCCTAGGATGAAACTTAAACGAATTATGACTAGTTTGCCATAATAAATTATTTCTGTTAATTCTTGTTTTGGCTTTAAATGAAGCATTAACTACTTGGCAGTTATATCATTTTAAAAGCCTATATTTTCGTCCTGTGATACAATCTGTAACTTTATACCGTTTGCTTGAAAAGCGCCATCGTTAAGCCCCGTCGATCCGATTATGATGCCCACAACAAGTATAAAAGGCCGATGCGTGGTAACGAGTAAGTTATAAGGAGGTTTAAACAAGTGAATAAATTAATGAATAAGACGACTATACAGCATAGCACCAATTGCGACAAAAAATTTTGTTCAAATAATTTTCGTTAGTTCCTTTTCACAAGAAAATTAGTTCCTTTTACGTCATATTGAATTAAAATCTTTTCAACTTATAACAATGTCAGCTCATTCGGTCAATAAGATTGTGTTGCTAAGTTCGTGATCCGCACAGACCTTCGCGCGCTGCCGGGTTCAATTAGAGATCACCCAGTTGCGTTAGAAACGTAGTCTCCTATTACCGGCTCGGGTCGTGACACCGCACGTCTAAACGTGGTGGCGTAATATCAGTATTGTTGTCAGTAATTTTCACGTGCAACTAACTTAGTAGTTAATTGTGTGGAATGAACACAAGTATATACTTATTTGTACGTAACTAGGAGCGGAAAATGTGGGCATTATCGCTTATATCGCTACGTGTGAAGGACGTTTGCAAATTAATGCCATGTGTACCTACTATCGAAATTTCATTGTTCATAGCATTGGACCTGAACAAGAAATAAATTCACAGTTGACATGTCGTGTAGTTTAAACTATAAGTTGTCCTATTTTTAAACTTCTGTACCAAATAACGAGAACTAGTAAAACCATATTTAGGTTATCGTAAACGTCATCTCTATAATTTCAAACCTGATACGTAAACAGCCTAATATTGATGTCGATCGTAATCATTTCATAACTGATTTATTAGAAGCTTGCACAACACTTGTGATAGCTAATAACCATGAAGTGTAGTTAGTTGCAATAAAAACACCATAAAACGTCCGTAAAGCAATAATTGTTGTATTACTCCTGTAATTACTATTAATTATGAGTAGACCACCACTTGGCACACGTCGTGGAGTCAATCTATCCTGTCTAATATAATCAGTGCAGTTATATCGGGCCGTCTATGTAAGTTTTCCGGACGACTAGCGGAGTACGTTTTACTTTCTTATAGGAAGTGCTATCGCTTTCAACGGAGACCGGTTGAGAGTATCTCCTTGTTGAATATATTGGGCTAGTGTGTATACAAATAGCTCGGGAACTATCGCAACCAATTTATATTTATTGGTTTCGTAACAAATAAATAATAGTTTTACAGTCATAGGTCTATCTCGACGGCTGCAATTTTGCAAATAAAGAAATAGCAATTAACAATATTTAGCAAGCAAACGTTTATCAAGCAATAAGATATTAAAATAAAGCAATCAGTTATTGATTGTATTACAAAAAAAATACATTAAGTAACAATCTTTTAAAATCACATTCTGGATTTATGAAATCCCTCAGTCTCACATTCCATTATGTTACATATTATTACCATTTTGTGTTTGGTTCCTCTTGAATTAATTTTTTCTTTTCTTTTTCACAGGTGAGTCCAGATTACGAGTTGGATGAATTGGCGTTAATTGTAAGTTACGCTTATTAGGTCTATATTTCGATACACATTCAGTATGAACGTATACATTTCATAACAGTAGAATTGTTGAATACTATTACGAAAGTGCCAAAAGTGTATCGTACCGTCATTCAATTGCTAAACATAATTAGGATATTTATGTTCATGGACTTGCCTACACTCAAACGTCTAAGAACATTTAACACTAATCTGTTCTAAATAGCTCGCTGACAAGCGTTTGCAGAGCTATGATTAATCTTGGTAATTTAGTTAGAACAATTCCTGCTCAGAATTATTGCCTAACCCGTTTGTTAAGTATTAGATCTTTAGAACTGTAAGATAATCGGTACTGTTTAGGGTTACCAATACTCTAACAAACATGGACATTCTCAGAACAAGTTAGTACAGTTGTATATCGAGGCAATTAGACACTCACTTCAATATAAAGCCTCAAAACTTTCGAAGTCCATTTCAAATAATAGACTAGTCTCGCCCACTACCATTCTTGTCATATAACATTGTGACTCAAAAAGGGCCAAAAATGCATTAGTCACAGAAAATGTTTAACTATGTTATTACCTTCGCGTGAGTCATACATGTTGAACGATTTGCGGGGAAAGTATAACCCGGTAGTGACGCAACAATAAAAATTATACGGACAAAGGAATTGTTGCAACTCTAGACCTGCGGCTGACGTAAGGGCCAACAGCTTGTCACTAATGACTGCGACACAATGATCAGTTGTCATGACGTTGATTACAGCCAAACTACGGTACGCAACATAAATACTAAGTGAGGTTTCAGTTTATTTTTATTCTGAAATCTGAACGTCAACCACTATGAAAACGTCACAATCACAAGAAATGTTTACCTGTCCGATTTCGCAAAGCAACCCCGAGCCAGTGGCGGCTCGGTGTCTTGCTATATTGTAACTATAAATAAGGAGGTGCTAAAAGCGGACCAGCCGGGGGACGTGCTTCCTCCGCTTTGAGCGGCCGGGGGGTAAACATACTGGAGTTGAACGAAGCCCTTTGTTGACATTTGCTTTACGGCCGCTTCACCTCGAGTCGCGAGCTTTATGGCCCGCGCGCAATAAACACCGCACCCGTAGCAAGTCCAGCGCCAGCGACACCGAGGTGAACGTCTGTATGCATGCGGCACGCCATCGCCAGGCCCACCCGCCATCGCCATAATAACACACATCACGTCTTGCTCACTGCTATGACACGACGCGAGACGCGACACGGCACTATAAGTACGACTGTAATAATCCACATAGGTATTTCAAAGTTGAATACTTCTTAAACTTAGAGTAATTAAGATAGCATTGTAACAGCAATCGTATCCAAAAAATATGTATGAGCTAAATTCTGAAAAGTTCGGGATAAACGCCATGGAATTCACCGGTAAACGGCAATAGCGGAGGTTTTGCCTTCAACAGTTTTCTATTAGAAGTCAGTGCAGTTCATTTTGGAGATAATGTATACGAGCAACAATTATTCTGATAGATAATGTAGACGACCCCTATTGTACACTACATTATGTAGTTACTTATTATTAACCTTACCAGGAAAGTGATGTAAGTAGGCAATTTTAAAAATTCTTCGAATCTTGTATCTAGTACTACGTGATTTCCTCTTTGCTATGTTAATGATTGCCTACTTACTTCTTCAAATACATTTCCATTGTTTCGTCTAATATAATAAACCAGCAGACAATCGTTTGGTAGGTGTTCGTAATATAAATAAAGAGGAGCGGTTGACATGTGATGGCATTTATACCTTAGCCGGAGTGTTCTCGCATTGCAATCACGGCGTGGTGCCCATCTGCATGCGTGCGGTACGCCCGGCGTCCGGTCTTACTCATCTAACAGTCGCTAACTATGTGAACTGTTGTGGATACGTTTACCATATTTTTATAATGCTGTGTACATACAGCCTAACTACCAATAAAGAACCATCTCCAGTTTCTTGCCATATAATTTATTATGTTAAGTTGGTTTACAACACTATTTTCATGGTAGAGTCGATAAAGCTTTATTTATTAGAATATATTTCCTAATATTTTCATATTCTAAAAGTCTGGCCTAATCTACAAACTGCGTACTATTGTTGAATGCAATAATAATAAAAATGTACACTGTGCTAATAAATAATCAAGCGACACTATCAGCCTGTTTTGAATCATATGGTGACCGTTTGGGCGGATGTCTGGACTATGTGGGAGAGCATTGAATCGCGTTACTTGTTGCGTCGCTATTTTAACATGTTTCATAATATGATTGGCTGAGTGAAATAACCATAGGTTCAGAGATACGCCGGTTGGTAGTGCGCTACACTAGCTACGCAGTGGCACCGCGTGAATCACATAATATTCATCCATTGTTCACGATTTCGCGTAAGCGCTCACGAAGCAGTAATTTCTATATTTCAAATATTTGAGGGAAATCTGTGTCTCGTTCATTATTTTAACAACAGGAAAAATTGTATGTGTAGCAATATATTATAGCTACTTTATGCAAACTGAAATAAACGACTTTATGCACCACCAAGGGGCAACGACGTCAGACATTGAAAGGTTAATGACTACTGTGGTCATTATTAGGAGATTGTTGTTAGGTCTCTGTCAGAGGGGACCGCAACATCTCGACTGTGATCGTTTTCGCGCAATCATTCAATAAACGTTATAGGATCAATCGCCAAGACCCTCGCTTGCCTACTCAGAGAAATGAACCACTTGAAATAGTTGATACTCCACGTTCTTTGTACAGTTGCAATAGTTGGTTGAGCTTATTACTTTAAATTAAATTTTTATTCGAATCATAAATAATTTACAAAATTAATACGCTACTGAAACTGTCGCATCCATCTGTATACGTTTGTCCGTTACAGCATGTGTATTTGTCTGAGAGTTTCAAATCGTTAAAAGTTCATTTAAATATAGAACGCATTTGATTAGAACCAATTAACGTTCAATTAAGCAGTTCTCTTGTTTGAGTTATATAGTTGTATCAATTGTCGCAAGGCACTGTGTCTTAATGATTCGAATTCATGCTCGTTACGGTCCTTAGCCGGTTACAACGATCTAGCAAACTAACCACAACGAAACATCACTAAATACGTAAATGTAATGATTGTAATAAAGGTCAGGTTGGGATATTGTGAATGTGCAAGGCATAGGTTAAGGTTTTGAAGCGTTTAGTAACCGTGGCAACATTTATACACCTTTTAAACTGTTTCCTTCACAATAGCAACACATTTGACTTGTTAAGTTTTTAAATCTGCTGGAAATAAGTAACCTGAATTCGCTTTCTTTGTTATTCGGTGCCATTGCCCTCAGAGGTTATCTGTAAAGAGAATATATTTAGCGAGACCTCGGTTCGGAAAGCATCGACAGTAAAGAAGAGGTGTAAATTTTCAGTGATTGCCAACGTAAATACGCGAGCACACGCGGCGCGATGCTGGAGTTCGATAACCTTACTGACTAAACAGTTTTTCAATTTCCATTAATTGTTCATGAGTTTTTGTAGTAAGCTCCAAACTAAGGGAGACCTAAACTTGAACCCTGACGATTCACTGGCAGCACTATGCTTTATAACAATTGACACAAGTAACAACAGTACGTTTTATTAGTCAGTAATGTCGTTGCCCTCGGTAGGTACGTTCTGGTAATATATTAACATCTGAATATTCGCCACTCATGTTTACTCTTTTAATATTTTATGACCGTATATTGAAATGCTTATGTCAATCTTTAACTAAATATATCATCATTTACTGCAGTAGCAAAAGCCTGCTTGGTCTACTGCCAATCGATATTTGAATGCGTGTTACTTAATTTTACTCCTAAATGTAAATGTAATTGATACTTGGAGCAAAGCTTAAAATAGTATACATATAGAATTATGCAACCTGGTGCCACCACAATAATGAGAAACACAAACACATTGGCTCGAGCGGTCGGCGTGTTTGTCGCGTTGACAACATCACACGCTAACCAAAACAGTACATATACTGCATGAGACGCGACCTGTGCCCGCCGGATCTTTGGAAACGTTCGTTACACTATCCTTTACCCAAAATTATATTTACTAAACAAACACCCGTTACAGTGTTATGGATTAGTTTGTTGGCCCGAACATGTAAACTATTGACGTAGAGCAAGAGTCTAAAACATGTGTTATTATAATATGCGAGGCGCAATCGTGGTGTACGCGCTGCCGGCTGATTACCCTCAGCTTCGAACGCAACGACCGCGGCCATTTGAAATCGACAGTGATTACAATTTTCCCTGGAGCTCGGTTGCGCGAGCGCAACGTCCGATGGAAAGCAGCGTTTAACCAATGTTCCGCTCTGATAACTCTCTAATTACGCCTCGACCGTTTTCCGTCGACACTTGGCCGCCACCAACTTAACCCCTGGCTTTTCACTGCAACATTTCACCCGCGATTGTACTGACACGCTCATTTGTTTGCTTCACTTTCGCCTTTGACGTTACTCTACGGTCATATTGTTTCATTAAGCTGAAATATATTGTCGACAATAAATTTCCTACCGACACTGCTTCGCGACGTTTTTGGAGTAGGACACTGATGACTTTTCTTTGTTATTTATATTTTCTGCTAGTTCTCCAACGTTTACCTTAAGTAATGTGAACAGGGCAGAGACAATCTCTCATGAAGGACAAATAGTTACTGCGCAGACGCAGTCTTAAGAGTAGCCGGTTATTGCCCACATAGTGAACAATAGGCACTCATACACCACTAAAAGCATTCGTGTGTAATTGTTTACCAACCGTTTGCTGGTAACCGCAAGACTTACCGTCTAGTATTATAGACTTTGTCGGCGTGAGCCATTAATTCGAGGTTCCCATCCAGTAAATGTCGTAGTAGTATTGCTATTTAGTTACTTATCAATGCTATTAGGAAATGTAGTACATAGTCAGAAAATCGTCTAATACGCATCATGCCCACAAACAGCGCAATATCAAATAATAATTTGTCCGTTGTATTCCAAAACACAAGTGTTTGCGTGTTTACGATCCCCGGACGAGGCGGAGGCGAATAGAATATACAATGACGTGTCATTCACATCGATTGAGGCCGCATACAAGATGCGGCGGTTCATACATTATGTATAGAGCTCAGGTTCCACGACGAACTGATCTGTTCGGACCTTCATACTGCTTCTCTATCAAATCATCGGCTCAAATGCTTTTTGGATTGGATTGGAATTTTTCTCCTTAGTTTATTGATTGTTGCGTAAATAATAAATATACCCCAGATTGTTCTCGATGGTAAAAATAAATATAAAATCTTATTAGTAACATGAATAGATGAGCATCGTAGTGCTGTTATCGAACTGACAGACGCCGTTTACTGGCCGACCGTTGCCCCTTGCGTGAAGTGTCGTCAAATAACTTAGCGACGATTATTCGTCATAGTGGCGACAAGCGATGGCTGAACAATAGTGCACAATCACCGCGATTGTGGCTGTCGCGCCCGTGTCAACTGCCTCTCGCGTGAACACCAGTATTGTTATGGTGATGCTCTATAGCTTCAGGTTCGACGCTCCGTGAAAACAAAAGATGCGCAACACATTTGCATCTCTAAACATTACACCTCTAGAAAGGGAATATTGATGGGAATTGGGAAATTTACCGAAATAAATAATTCATGGGAAGGGTTCGTACGACCGACATCCACTGGTGGTTATAAACTCCACATTAAAATTCGACTCACCCCCGGGGCATCAAAACGCCATTTTAAACCTTGGTTAATTGGTAACATTAACCGTTTTAACATGTAGACCATTAGTGAAAACGAGATGAATCTGAGCAGGTAGACGACCAAACCAGCTCTTGGGGATAGTTTTTTTTTTATTAACGTAGGCAGGTACTCGACCCTTCTAGAAAGATTGTGTATTTTTTTGTACTGTACAAATACAGCTATGTCATAAAAATACGTTCTATGTTTGTCTTTTATACCTTTTGGCACAATAGTAAAGTAACATTATTGTAAATACGTACTACACTGTTATTGTTACTATATAATTAGAGAAACTAGTATTACAATTTTTTTTTAAACGTAAACGTAAAAATCGGTTATCATGTTTCCTAACAATTATTTTTGTAATTTTTCAGAACCAATCTCGGCCAGTGCAGACGATGAACGCCACACTGAGCGCGACCCTTGGCCCTGTGGGAGCTGGAGCAGTATCTGGTGCAGTCAGTTGGGAACAGCATCCAGTACTAGCTCGCGCCGCTTCCGTGCCAGCTCACCGAGCCCTCGCCGGGCTGCTCGATCGTCTCGGGCACCGCCGGCTCGAGCGCACCACCAGCGAACCTGCGCCACCCCCACCAGCCACAAGCAGATACAAGACAGAACTCTGCAGACCTTTCGAGGAAGCCGGTGTATGCAAATATGGCGATAAGTGTCAATTTGCGCATGGAATGCGCGAACTACGCAACTTGCAACGCCACCCCAAGTACAAGACGGAACTGTGTCGCACATTCCACTCTGTTGGATTTTGTCCATATGGACCCCGGTGCCACTTCGTACACAACGCAGAAGAGGCGCGGCGCCGTGAACCGCCTTCTCCCGGTGGCTCCTTGGCGTCCCTGTCGTCTGGCGGCTCCCTAGCCTCCTACATGAGCGACGGCTCGCGCTCCCCGCGCTCGCCCCACTCGCCGCTGGCCCCGCAGTCTCCCCTGGCGCCGCACTCACCTCCTGCAATGTCTCCCCCTGCGCACGCCACGGCATTCGCGTTCCGCCGCACGCAGTCTCCTGACCCTGAAGAAGAACGACTCCCTGTGTTCAACCGTCTGTCATCGGCGTTCGGGGACCTCGTTATCGCCTAGAGCCTGCAACCGCTTAGTCCTAAGTTAACTTATACCGAACATAGCTTAAGGATTGTCCGTCACATTGTGCCTACTCGACGTCTTCCAGCCAGCGCCCGAGCGGCGTCCCGCTCGTCGCGCTTCGCGCACACGCACACCCGCTCAACGAATGATCTCCAGTTTGTCGATGCTATTTTGCTACTTCGCCTTGTAATTTATAAAGTTAACGAACGAAGTGTTTTCTGGCGTCTCGAAAGTTTGCGGTGTGAAGTATAGTGGTTTCGTACCTACATATTTAGTTATCGGCACGCACTTGTAAATGGCACCTTATAATATTAGATATTTATTGTGTAGCTCGCGGAAGTCTTCCCGATGATCCTCCGCCGAGCGGTGGTCTCTGTAAAGTTAGCTTATAGAACATTTTATTTATTTCGTACTGCCTATCCGCGCTCGGTACTGTACCGCGAGAAGGCGCTCGTGATCTATTTTTAAGGGTTTAAGATAATAATTTATTATTTATTTTGAGTCTCTTTAACTGTAATAATTATTTTATTTTGTAACTAGCAGCTGCGATGCCGCACCGCATACGGACGAGGCCTGCGTCGACGGGACGTGGCTCGTTACCATACATAAAGTCGACTGATTCTGCACCTGAACTCAAATGTTACTTATATTGCATATTTTAATTATAACAACAACCGATTTACACGCTACGGGCGGAATCAGTCGATTTACTACTCGGGAGCTCGATGGTCTTGTGGATCAAAGTATTCCAGTTTATTATTCTCGAATAATTATTTATTGTAGTCGACCTCGGCAAACTAAAACCGAAAGTGCTCATTTGCGGCCGCGTGCCGTACGATAATCTCCGGCTAGTCGACATCGCTAGCGATCTCCTCGGCGGCCCATCTGAGCACTATCGGCACGACTAGTCTGCCGAGGAATATTATTATTTTTTCATTTTGCCTCGTGCGAGGAGGACGAGATGCGGCCTGAAACCGGTCCCAAGTTTGGGTGATTATTTTCGTAGTGGTCGCGCCGAGTCCCTCTCGGCGCGCGGCGCTCGCGTCCGCCTCGCAAAAAGCATCGGGACCGGAGCTCCCGAGCACTGGCCCGCCGAACTCCCGAGTTGTATCGATAAACCTGTATAAAGATATGACACAATAATATATGAAACATGTTTATACAATTGTTGCCGGCGAGCGGTCGCCGCGCGGGGCGGGGTCGGTGCTGCGGACATGTCGCGCTCGCCCGCGCTCCGCATCAAGTGTGCCTTTTACTTTATTAACGAGATAAATCGATTTATTTAATTTTTAGTTGATCGAGATAGATTATTGTTTATTTATTGTCTCCTTTTGAATATAATATTCAAATTGGCACAGTTATTAGGTACTTTAGTCCTACTTTGACAGAACTAAGTGATTAGTTTCCAAGTAGCATAGTTTTCTTTTGAATTTAAAGTGTGATATTTTATAATATTTATATAAAACAAAGTTTAAACTTTTAATTAAGGGACCAATGTAAGTGATTAGGAGAAATTCTGATAGAATCATCGTACGCTATCGAATCTTACCAAGAGACTGTATCCTCGCGACACATTTGATATTTTTATAACTTGTCAGATCTACGAGTTCTTATAGTCTATTATATTACAATAAAACGACATTTTGACCAATACTGGTTTTGCGTTTGATTATATTATTATTCAGCTTTATAGAACCGAGATGGTATTTTTTATTTTGTTTTACTATTTTTAGTTTCAGTTTTTCTCCCTTTCTAAGCAAGTCGTTCAACAAATAATAATTTTGTACCTAATGTTAAGGAATTTTAGTTTTAAGCGTTCATAAAGATCACGATTATTATTTATTATCAGTTCATTACAAACTATAAACCATTAAAAACTGATTTATTTAATTTCTTTTGTATTTAAACCGACATTTAAGTTGTAACTTGTTTAGCTTAATGTTAGTAATATATCATGAGTCATATAATATAACAGTTCAGTTTAGTTTACGACACTTTTAGTTAAGTATTTAATTTTTACTAATTTAATTCCAATTTTAAGTTCATCTTCCAAAAAATGACTATTACCTACGTATTCTATTATTTTTCTTATGGACAAACAAATTAAGTAGAAAGCTTAATTATGACATTTTTCTTGTAAGTTTTCTTATTTCCATCTGCATTTTTATTGAATTATAGTCAAAATAATGTTTATATTTTGTTTTTTATTTTTTGTTCTTTTATGTTACCCCCTGTCCTGAATACCCCAGTAGTGGTTATCAAGTCACTAGTTACGATCATCATGGTCGCAACTTGGAAAGCCATGTGGCCATGTAGCACTACAAACACGAGGTTCGGGTTCAATCCCCGGATTAGCGATTGCTACTTATTCACTTATCAATTGCCAAGATAACAGTTTGAAATTAAGCTCGGCTTTTGTTTCAAATACACAAACAAATACCAGTTCACCAGTAATAAATACTTGGTCTATGAAAATATACAATAAATATTACTTACTGGCCTAACCTAACTATTAAAGTACAGTTTGTGTATTTCCGTTCAAGAAATAAAGTTTAAATATTGCATTAATCATTACTTTATTACACTTAGAACAACAATACTGATGAGTTATTAATAAACTGAAGACACAAGTCTGATAAATAACTTCTTTGTTAGGTACCTGCAATTCACATTGAAAATTAGTTATAATCTTGACTGTATACCTATGAATGACTTCTGAATTATGGGAAAACCCACATATCTAATAAATGTTAGAGACATGGAAATTACTCATAAACAAACATTTGCATAATGAACGGCACAGGTTCTATACCAACAAGGTAAATAATATAAAAAAATATAAGCATACAATGCACAATAAATATATCTAATAAACTCACGTCAAGTCTTATCTTATTATGAGGGTAGAGAACAACAGGAAGGCGCCATCTAGTGCGAATTTTACGCACTTCTCCAGCTTCCATCAAATTGTGAGTACAGACTACTGCCTCCAGGAGTGGCATGGATAGGTGATCATTCCCTGAAGAAACATCTGTATAATGGACTGACTGGTAACAAGAAAGCAAGCAGCCTGCAACAGGATAGGTACTGTCCTGAGATAGTGAGATCCCTCAAAAGGCAATTTCAAAATGCAATTCCAATATTATTATGTCTAGATATTATATATTTAGCTATAAATCATCAGGCTCGGGCTTCAGTTTCAAGTCCAGTCTCACAAAAATGGGACCGGTTAGTCTAGAACCCCATAATTGCATAATTCATGCTAACTGTCCGAACCACGCCCACAATATTAGCACCTAATTGTTATTCCAACATCTGATTCTGACCCAACAACGTAATATTTTAGTCAGAAGTAGGCATTGAAGTTGAAGTGATACCTACAAGGAAATAAAAAATAATGTTCCTACAAATACCACAAATTGCGGACTAATTGTTTTCGTTGCCTAACCACCTGTCCATGTTATTGTTTACACAATTAATAAGAATGAAAGTACACAGTTATAATTATCAATGTGCTAGACGACTGCTAGGGGATAGTAAATGAAAAATTTTGAATAGGTGTAAAATATCTTTTATGTCCATTGTGAGGAACAAAGACGATTATGTTTTATAAGTGTAAGATTCGTTTAAAATGGACTTAATTCAGTATTTACAAACGCATTTAGATGTAGGTAAACAACTGAACAATTTTGAAAACCTACATTGTACGGTTGGTGTAAGTAGTAGGTAGCCCGCCGATCTGCGTGTCTGGGGTTCGATTATTGTTCCTGGCTTGGGTGTAGATAATGTGTAAGTATGACTTTGTGTGAGGATGGTTTTGAAAAAAAATAAGAAAGTAAATGTTAATCTATTGTTTAAATTATTTTAATTGGATCACCTGGAACTACGCAGTAATTGTGGGTGCGATAATTTGAACCTAAGTAACATTGGTATTTTAGCTATCAACTTCAAGTCAACAATTATGTATGTCTACATTTGTACAAATAAGTTGTACTTACCTAGTCACCCGCAATATAAGTATTTACTTTCCAAATTAACATGGAATAATGTCATGTAATTCGGTGTCATGCAAAATATTAGCAAACAAGGAGTTTGGCTCGATGTGTCAAAGTTCAAGATCAATTTATATGGCTGACTGACAATATTTTACATCATTTCCTAATCAATATGATGCACAACGATTCTACAATGTCAGCTTTTGCAGGAGGGTAGAGTAAGGAACTGGGGATATAAGTATAGGTACCTTATGTATGTAAATGTGCAAAGGTAAGAAACAACTAACGGCCGAAATTGCGTAATATAATAACCGAAATTAGTTGTATTATATCAGTAGTAGATAGGAAAATCGAGATCCAGAGATAGTGGATCAAGATCGACTATAAAATTTGGACGTACAGGGCCGACCTTTGTACACTAAATGTTAGTAAATATTCTAAGGCGTCGTAAAATCAATTAATCGAACGTTTATCTTCAAGTGGTTTAATTTTTCTGCACATTACGCCTATTTCATCTAACATTTCATCATCTAGGTACATACCTAACAACTTAGTTATTCATATTTGTCTTATACCTCTACAATCCACGAAGGCCATAAAACTTTAGAAGCAACTCATCATAATTAAGAGTAATTGAATTAGACTTAAGTTGGAAATAAAAATTTAAAATGTCAGACAAGCTGCTAAAATGCTCATATTTCACAGTCCTCGCCTTTTTATTTAGTTAGGTTAAGTTGGTAAATTGAAATGGACTTGCTTAATTACTGAGATCCGGTACAAGAGGATCTAGAAACCATTAGAAGAAGTCCTTTAAATTACTTCATTTCATTTCTCATTTGGACCCTGTTAAGCAGAAAAGATCCAGCCCACATTTTATTACGTTAACTGAGACTGAACTGAACTGAACTTGAGAACTTAAATGAAGTTGTTGTGCAGATAATAAAAAAAATCATATGACACAGTACCAATTGAATAGATACTGTATCATATCTTTAAACTTCATTTACTCAAAAGTAATAAATTGTGGGCTGGATCTTTTCTATTTAACAGGGTCCATTTGTGATGATGTAGACGGTTCGTTAGTCGAATGACCGCAAGATCGCAACTACCTACGTCTGTCTAGCAAAGGATTTCGGTTTCTGTAGAGGTCTATTCCAAATCTACTTCAGCAGTAGAGAGAACTTATATATTCTTAGTACATATAGTGAATCAGTGCCTTCAGCTTGCTTGCTTGCCAATCCTATAGGCTATAACGACAACTTTGGTTCTCTTTCGGATCATCTACGCGGTTCCACACAAATTGGATACGTCGGAAGTTTTTTAAGTATTTACCAAGCTCTTATATGTAGAGAAATCCCATTGAAACTGTATGCATTATGATTTTTGCAATGACAAGAAAAGAAGGTGGGTTTGACTGTAAAATGTGATAACTGTGATAAGTAACTAAATTTACGATATTTACTGGAGTTTTATCATTTGTTTAATTATGTAAGAACATGCCACACCTCTAATTAGGTAGGTACATGTAATTAGGTACTGGCCAACAAGTCAAATTCAATTCTTTTTTCGAACTGTCAAAAACGACAGTTTTCTATGAATTTTGTACGAGATTGTTTATTGTGACGTCAAATCTTTTAAGCGCCAAACAGCACACTTTTTTCTTAAAAATTGACTGGGATAATACTAAAATTAAGTTGGTTATAAAATCAATTATTGAAAGTGTAATTATATTTTAATATTTTATTGTATTGAATTGTCGAAATAATTTATTTTTGATTAAGGAAAGTGCCCAATTGTTTCAATGTAAATAAGTAAGTAACATTTATCCGAAAGATATATTTCGTACAAGATAACTGATGAATTTGAGAATCCTGATTCGATAATTCGGCGTCAAAGTCCTAGTAAATACGTACGTAGGTGAGTAAGTTTTTAAAATGAACTTCAAATCGAATGGTACGATGTTTTTTACTTTAACGTAAATTACGTGTAAAGATAAGTTACTTAGGTATATCTCATAAATAAATTAAAGATTGATAATAATATCAGATTAAGGTAACAAATTAAATTTAAAATCTGCACTGTCATGATTATGTTACTACAAGTGAATGTATAACCTATTGCAGGAATACTACTATGGATGATGCAATATTATGTACGATAGACGTTATTTTATTTAGATTTTTTAATAATCATTATTTTAGTAGGTAGGTGTATTATCGAAGATTATCGTAAAATCATCGTGTTAGTTTTTTGTGACTGTTATTTAGGAACAGGCAGAAAACGCACTACAGACTAGTGTCTGCGTTTTTGTGTCTGTGGTGGTAGTCCACCACCAACTCTGTCTGTCAATCTGCAGGAGTACTGAAAAAATATTTCCCAAAGATACAATGAAACACTGAATTTTGTACCTAAAAGCAAACAAAATATAATATAGGTCATTAAAAATGTTTCCATTTTTGATCTAAAAAAACACGAAACCTATTTTCGCCATAGCACTAGATATAATCTAATGAAATAGTACCTAAGTGGATATAATATTAATAAGCATAACCGACTCATGCGCAAGTTATCAAGAACAGTCCTCCAATTCGTAGTAAGTAAGTAAAACGATCCTTGTTTAAAATGAAACCGTCGGGTTCTCTGGCTGAGTCGGCGACTCTGGTAACCCAACACGAAGATAAGGACTGGCCTTGACAAAACAGTATATAGTTGGTAACGACAACCGATTGTGATTCACACTCATTAATAATCAACCCAATCTCCTTATAACAAAGTTCATAATCGAATAAAATGGGTTCTACAAACGCAGCGATGAAGTTGTTAATGTGTAACGGATGTTATAATCTGGTGCTCGACGAACAAAATAATGAACGAGCTTGTACAGGGGTCATAAGATCAGACTCTTAATTAGGTAGCTAGTTCAATAATAAGCTAAGACTAATAACTAGCCTACTGTGACGCATTGCAAGCGGTTGGTAGAAAAATTGTGATAAATGAAACAAGAGAACAACAAAATTCTCTCATTGGACGAGCGGTCGTGTATTGTTCGAATTCGACGTTCTTTTCTCAAATTGTTACAAAAAAGGAGACGGGATAATAGCCGGGACTTTCAACTTTTTGGGCAGATATGAAAGTGTCTTGGAACGTAACCAAATCCCACCCATACCTACATACACAATATCCAGCAAGTGCCTATGGATGGCCTATTAGTATAACCAGCTACAAAATTAGAATCTAATATCTAAATTACAGAAAAGATAGACATATGTTTATCAGTGAAATAGTTTTCTAGAGATAATATACTTGCCTACATGTTATTTAGATAATACACAGGTAAGCCGGTCGCTGAGCCTGTTCATCCACTTACCCTCGTTAATACGTTTTCTATAATGTCAAGCATCGCCACGACATACAAGCGAAATTAGGTATATCTTTTTATGAACATAGAAAATCAATGTCTTATCGTACATACAGTACAATATACCGTAAGAAATAAAATTTCTAACAATTTGGTGATATGATTGACGCACTGGATGGAAGACGATTCCCGCTCGAATCGACGTGATCCACGAATCATTGTTCAGACATACTGATGGACAAACAGAAACGAAACCTACGATGAGAAAATCCTAGTGCACAGTTTATAAAACAAACAAAACAATCGTCAGCAACAACCCAAATGCTAGAGTTTTAGGATATCATTTGATAGACAAATCAGTCCTCTCCTATTTCCAGGACTCATAAGTCATAACATAGTTGGTTAAGTGTGGGTGAGATATTTGTGCACTTCTGTCTACCTCTTTGGGATTAAAGGACGTTATTATGTTATGTTAAAGGGGTATAAAATGAACAAGAACAGCCGTATTCTGGAAGTCCAGAACACAGAACATTTTCCTCCAAAATGAAGTAAAAGTTAAATTCAACAGTTTGTATATCAAACGACATTATCACGTCCAAGAAAGTAAATACTTAACTCAATGTTAGTTTAACGATAATAATAATTACTGCTAGATGTGTGAGGGCGAGCATTATCTAATATTTGTACAGAACACTGATTAGATAAAGAATGAGATGTATAAAAACGTGGAGATACTAAAACGTTTCAATTCATGGCTATACGAGGTGGCATTTCCCCTACTGACAGTAAGTAGGTAATTCAAGAATATCTTCCTTATTTACATCTTAACTCAACTGACTTATTACCTTAATGGCCGTATCGATTCAGAAGTTTAATGTTCCGCATTATTTTCATTACAAAAATTTACTGGTAGTCATAACATGCACATTTGCATAATGGAGTGAATCCCTTGCGATGTAATAAATAATATCTGTAATTATAAAAGCCTAAAGGAAGATTGCGGTTGTAACGAGTCAGGGTCCGCCGCATCCACACTTAATGCATGCAGAGGATTAAACTGAAAGTAATTTATATTGACATAAAACAGATAGAGGTGAGGTGAAACTGAATGACGGACGCGTCACGTCCGCTTCCTGCCCTCTTAATGCCGCGAAATTTGGAAAGTCACGTTTTCAAGGGTAGTTGTAAAAAAGGAAATCACAAAATTTGCATTCCGTAGCGACAAGCACAAGTTCGACCGTTCCGTGTTTATTTATAGGATTAACAGAAGGGCAAACGGACGTGATAACAGATTTTGAGGGAACTGTTGTGGTCACAAATATAAATACAAGCTTCGGATAGTGTGAAGGTAACTGATAAACTGAGTAAATTGAACAGGACACTTGAAAGGTTCAAACATACCTTGATAAAGTCTGTCAATGCGATTACTTTATTAAATTATTACATAACTGCACATAATATGCACTAATTCTACAACAGTAAGTACCTACAACAATACAAAGATAGTGAACAATCGTAAAGTGCTCAGTGAGTTATAACTGTACGAGTTCGTCTCACAATTACGTAAGGCCACTGTTTTCTCTTGAAACAAAATTAAACTCTGCCTCTTCGACAATGAAGTGAAATTCTTAAACGATTTCATTAGCCACAATAATCTTAGATTTTACAGTTGGATCGGCGTTGAATATTTTTCATTAAGCGACGTTGGACGATGCGAGACGTAGTAGCCCTAGTAGCGTTGCGGCGCATATTCTATTACAATAAGCCTAGCTTAGAGAATGCTGTATCAACGGTTAGGCACGGCGACAAGTGACCCGCTACCGGGTGAACGCAATATAAATTTTACTGCTCAATGCCTGTACTACCGTGCACACAACATTTATCGTCATTAAAAATACACTCTGTAACCTTTGAATAAATAACAAACACGATAAATTTTATTTACAAAAATTCAGTTAAATATCAACAAACAATTTCGATTCAGGGAAAAACATTATCAGTAATTGGTTTGGGATACAAAAGTTATTCAAATTCGACGAAATTCGAAACATTTTGGTGTTGCCAATTATTTAATTAACTAAGTAATTGTTATTTCAATTTGCAATATTTTGTGTAGAAATTTGATTCCATGGTAGCAGTAATGAGCCTGAGAACAACAAAGAAAGGGTAAAGTTGAGAAGTGTGTGGGTAATCATCTTAAACTTTGAAAGTAAGATGGATATTCGTAAAAACAGTACGAATATTTTTACCTGTCTGGAACATATAAATAAAATCCTTTTTAATGATAATGAATGTAAACAAATATGCAATAAACTAAATAGAGTATATTCAGTTACAGTCCTCATTACACTTTATTTATTTAACTGCACAGAAAGGAACTATACTTATTCTACATTGTTAATCTGTACAATTTAAAAAAAAAAAAAAACAAAAATACTTTTTGTTAATTAAATATTTTTGTGGGCAAGCTTACTTGAGCAGTACGGTTGGCAGGAATCAAGACAAAGGCTCGTAAAGATACGCGAGGTATCGCTCGCTTTACGTAACTCAGGCACTCACCTCGGAGTGCACACACTCACCCACAATACTCACATGCAACGCACTAAGCCTTATTCAAAGTTCATGCACTTTTTTGTTTGCCCTTAATTGCCCGTTATGATGCATTGTTTAAAGTGTTATGTTGGACTTAAACCTTTATTTAATCAATGGTTGAGGTCATAAGTATTGCAAAAGGGCTATACAATATGGCACTGTGGCAACCCTATTTGACCATAATTATGGTCAAATATATTTTCCAATGAAATTTTAAACCTATTTAGTTTATAGTATGAGGGATAAGTAAATAGTATAAGGTTACTTACATTTTTTACTCTGTACGGGTCATCAGAATGAACTTTAAATTCATTCATAACAAGAACATCAAGATTTCAGTATTTGATTCGTAGTAAAAGATAACAGTTTCTAGTTTATTTTAAATCTCAAATCAGCTTGGAGGTATATTTTAATACAATATATTCCTTTTGTTCATGCAAAACGTATAAGCAAAAACTTAAATTCTGAAATACCGTAAATGAATTCAGAAAATTATCCCGTTATATTTCCTTTATGAGTTCGCAACACTAAATAGAGGAATGAGACAATGGTCAAAGGATTCAGCATCTACGTTAATGTTAACTACGATTTGTATAGAATGGCTGTTGCCGTGATGTAATCCCATACAAATCTTAGTAACATTAACACGACTGGATAGGTGAAAAAACTCACACTAAGCACTCTGAACTGAGCTTAATCGAGCGATCATTGCTTTCATTTCCACCATTAATCCGTGGTTTCTTTCCATTTTGCGATACTACAGACACAAAGAAAAAAACTATTACATCCCTGGGTCGCTACTACAGGGAGCACTTCATTTTCTTGTCGCTTAAGTAGCGTTTAATATTAGTAGGAATGTCATTTATAAGAAAACTAACCCAATAAGGGTTAAATCCCGGATTCATAGATTAAATGAAAAGATATAACACGCCCTTAACTCGTCGAGTACCGGTTTTATATACACAATTAAAGAACAATAGGTCGCGGTCACCGGTGACCGCTTGGTGTTTGACAGTTTAAATATTGAATAAGCTCTAATTAAATAGACATGTCAAAATGCCAGTACATATTCCCAATCCCAACACTCACAAATCGCTCGTTACTTTTATCATTCATCTGTCAAATAATCCAAAGGAATCCATCACGCTAAAATTTTGACGAGACTAGTTTAACAATTTTTTCTTCGCAACAGTGATGTAATCACATCGCTGTTCTGGCAGTATATAAATTAAAGGTCAAATTCGTATTCATAAAGAGAGGAATATTAAACCATTGCTAACTTGAGCATAAATTAAGCGTAGTGTGTGGGCCGTGCGACTGTGCGTTACTTAGCGATAACCCGCGATTTAACAACAACGAATCGATGATGTCACATCACCAGTTTCCCTTGTCGTGTAACATTCGGCTGCAATTATCGCATTCACAGTTTAAAATCGTTGAGACGTTCCGATGTGAAGTCAATAATTATTTTGTCCATAACTTTTTGTACTCATCTGCCTAAAGGCTAAAGATATGACAAACCTTCAAGATGATTCATGGATATCGATTTCGGTCTAACTCACATACATAGAAAGACACATTTAAAGGAAAATGTCTACAAATAATTGTAGTTTGTTTACATTTTACCTACAATCGCAGCCCCTGTCCATTAATGCCGCTTTAATGTAGGCATTGCAAGCGGTCGATAAACACGATAAAAAGTATTTAAAGTACATACGATAGTAAACTAACCGATAAAGATTTTTTCATTCACTGATAAAGAGGTCGGCGAGTCGATATTCGATGGAATTCTAAAAAATCTTTAAAGTTTGGTCCATAAGGTTTTTGCTGCATAGCCCACAGTCCTTTCGTCATTAGTTTCTAACTAACTTGCCAAATCTTAAGATTACTATGAATAAGATGAAATACTTAACGAAACCTGAAGGTAATAGAACTATTTTTGCAAAGCAAGCTAATCCCATAATTTGTATGCCCAAGGACAGAATAATAAGTTCCATTTTCTCAAGTAATGTCCCAAGTAACAAGGGAGCAGCCTATTGGCATACCACGGGAAGCAGACAGACCAGATTACCTTGATTATTTGACAACTTTGTAGAACCAAAAACCTCGAAAAAACTTTAGATGTGTCAGGAATACAAGCTGAGATGGACTTTGGTTACTGCCTCGTGTTTACTGTCTCAACCCACGACAATACTACGATAGATTGCTAATAAGGCGGGTTTCATTCTACGCGAGTCCGAGTGCTACCAAAGTTACTAAGTCAGTTAGGGGCGAGGAGTAATATATTTTCCTTCATTCTCCCCTGTCAGCTATCACAGCGTCACCTCATCACTCACTCCCTTTTCGAGTTTTCGTTCATATCATCCTTCAAAGGCACCATCCATCTTTGCTTTCAAACTATTCTCATATAGGAACATACTTTTCTTTATTTTCTTACTCAAGTTTTTCTTAAAGAATATAAGTAGGTATTGAGTGGACTAATCCACTGGCCATCCATAATAGCTTTAAATGTTTACCAATCTATAGGTATTTTGGGTTTGATTTCCGTGTCGGACAAATAATTATGGTGTTGATTTTCATTATTTTTGGTAATGGTTAAGGACCTTTGTCCAGCTGTAAACGTCTTCCAGAGTTAGGTGTACCTACTGTAATGGGATTACAGATTACAGGGTACATATGCCAAAATCGGTGAATTGGAAATAACGAAATTTCTATAAAAGTATCTTTAGAATATACTAGATATGTAAAAGTATACAATAAACCACGTGACATTACTTATTGTAACATCAAACAGTCAACTTCTATGCAATAAAGTCTTATTTTGCGTGAATTTCGTCACTTCTCTACTAAGTTGGTGAAATCTATTATGTGTCTATACTAAGGTGTAGTTATCGGTAGCCGAGTTGCAGTTTAGTGTTGGTAATCGTCACCGTGTTAGGTCACTGCAGTTAAGCAACTGCCGACTGTTGTGGTTGCATGATCATTTACGTAGCCGATAAGTAGAGAAGGCTTTATACGTGGCCAACCAATGGTAACATAACTACTATTATGAGTGAATGCTTGATTGAATGTGTAGTAGAAAAACAATGAGCCGTGATAACTGCTGCCTGTAAATACTAGGATTAGTGGTAATGAGAACGGTCAAATATAGGTTATGGCTGAGTCTCCCTCCGTGTGTTGAGTGCATAGTAGGTGTAAAATCTTATGCCGTTTCCATCATTCAAGAACCGTCAAGTCATTAACAGCCCTTGATAGCATGAACTAGCTGTATTATGTAATCTAGTTTATTCAATAAATGTTTCCTATAATTTGTACGTTTGGTAGGGTTGGATATTAAATATTTAAAAGGTTTCGATGTATCAAAGAGTGTTGCTTTAGTTCACTGGTTTTTGTTCGTGTAGTCAGCTATTTCAAACGTAACCTGTATCTTGGTAATTTCGCCACACAATGTATTTTACGTGTCCTGTTCCTACAAACGTATCTATCTAGAAAAGTATCCTATTTTCGTACCTACATATAATACTATTCTTAATACATAAGAACGAATTTACGATAAATACTAATTACGATATTATCGCGTGATTAATACGACCACGTTGTTTTTACTGTCGATCAAAGACCATGATATTGGGACGGATATTGACTAATGCACGTGCGTTGTTTACTTGCAGTCATTATGTCTATTATTATCTATCTTTCAGAGGGCTTAGTACGAAATAAACGTTACTGTTCGTTCGTTGGAGCAGGCAATCAGAGAGCCTATTGCGGTAATGTTTCCTTTTTTTTTATATTTATAAAAAGTTGCTCACACTAGGATTTTCTCCTGTGCCGTGGGTGCGTTTACAAACATACAATATCACATACACATGACACCCAGACCCGGAACAACAATCTGTGGATCACACAAAGAATTGTTCCTTGCGGGAATCGAACCCGCGACACGTTGCGCGGCAGCCAGTTCCCAGCCACCGCGCCAACCGTGCAGTCAATCTAATTCTCGTTAAACATAAAACAAATTCGTACTATGCCCTCAGAATCTGAACATCAAACCAGATATATAAGGGATTCTGTAAAAATGTTCTTTTTTTGGAACTAGGAGCCAACAAGCACACGAGTCACTTCAGATAGACTGAAAAGGACCTTGTAAAATGTAAAGATTTACAATAAAAATACATACAGTGCAATCTCGTGCTTTCTTTATATACATAGCTATACTTACTATACTATAGTTGTAACAAGACCAAGTAACGAAAAGATATATCTAAGTATAGATTACAATTCTTATCACGTGGTACTACTTTAATGAATGTTCTAATCTAATACCTTCCTTCAAAGACTAGATCAAACAGCAGTGATTCAGTTCTTGACAGCATCTTTATGGTAAACAGAATCTTAAATCTTTAAACATTATAGCGACATTACATAAATTAAATTTCTAACATTGGTTACGCTTTTGCTACGTAATACAGGGACGTCTACAAAGATACTACGAGTGCTACGAAAATTATTTTGAATAGAAATTTTAACTTAATTTTAACTTAGACAAAGTTTATTTTGCTACGAAATGAAGTGAATGTGAATTTTAAGTTAGATCCTTATAAGCCAGGATATAATAAAAATATTTGACGATTAAATAATTTTGATATCATGTAGTGTAGGTGCTTACCATTAAGTTTACTTTAACCAAATTATTATTATACCTGTACATAAACACCATACTACATGACATAGAAATTAAAGCCCCTTCGTTTCGTTGTAAATTTTTTCAAGGACAACGAAAACTTTCATTCTTTTTTTATTGACTGAAACCGCAGGACTGTACAAAAACTAACAGGTGTTCCAATCATACTACAGTTTTGAGGAATGCCCGTCAAATGCATATTATTCCGCACTTCATTTTTTTAAGATATGGTTCGCAAAAAAGTTTTGATGTATAATGATTTGTTTTTATTGCCATTCTTTTTTAACCTTTATGCAGCGATAATAACGTTCATTATATACTTTAAATGAAATTAATTTTATTTACTATACATCCTGTTATTATCAATTATCAACTATACCGGCGTATTAAATGTTATATAATGCTATGGGTCATGGATAATTCAGTGACTAAATCACTAAACGAATGAACATATGAATCATATAGTTACTAATCTATGTGTTATCACTGCAATTCGACTTTGTAACAATCTAGATCCATGTATGGTTAAACTGTCATTATAATTTTTATAGCCCTCTCTTTCTAATTACATACACATATCAACGTAAACAGGATGGTAGTCAGTCTGTCTATATCATATCAATCTATGACCTTAAATCATCAACATCTATTTTCAAGGAACTGTTAACAATACATTGACAAAAGTAATAATCACATTGTAGTACAGACATATTACATAGAATCTCCAATTTCGGCCTCAAATTGGGTCATGTTTATTAATAATCCTGTGTGGTGTCAGATAACGACGTTTATCGTTAAATGCCTACTTATTATAAATTATATTATTATGAACCAAACTGTTGTTTCAGTTATAATATCAATGTGAACATGTTTCAAATGTTTTATCTTTATTTATTGCTTTTAATAATATAATATATTCGTAATATTGACCCACATTCGTTGTTTCAGTTTATCTGGACAAACAAAGAAATCGACGTTAATAGTAATTTTTTACTTTCTTAGATAAAATGTATCCTACATGTACTTGGTGTGTCACTAACTTACGTAGTTAATATAACTACCACTTTTCCAAAAAATAAAAATTGCATCGACTCAAACGTAACATATGAATCTGAATTAAAACAAAACCTGCTAGACCTCACGCCTTTAGGGAAATAATATATATATCACGTTGCCTGTTAACAACAAACATCAATTATTAACGTAATAAAGAATGTTTAATATAAAGGAATGAAGTAAAGGTATTGTGACGTAAATTATAATTATTATTAATTAAATATGATTCAATTTTGTAGTTGTCTGTACGCGCGGTAGGTACTCGAACACAAATTGTCTCTGGACTTGTGTACGGCAAATTGATCACAGCTGTTGCAGCATGGAATGAAAATTAACATTAAACGTACACTTTATTATTTTCCTGTTTACCATGATTCCTATAATAAATGTATGAAGAACACAATAATTGTTGAGATAACGCAATTTGAGTAAATAAAATGCTATGCAGTTACAGTATCATGTCGTTATTTGCCACTTAATATTATGAACATCAAGTCGTCCGTCTGTTCTTGTTATCAAAACAATTATTTATCTTAACGAGGAATCGTGTAACCAAGTTGAATTCACTTTTAGTTTATAATCTATTTGAAAGTTTAATTATTATTAATCGCTACATGACACGTAGTGCGACCGGTCTGTTATAAATTAAAGAATAAATATATTCACAACAGCAAATCAGTAACAGTATTATTAATTTTAAAATATCAAATTAGGTTCTTCACATTTGTTTGGTAAAGTATAAACTAATTATAGATCATTAAGAACGATTAACTCCCTTAGATACGGGTATATCTGTCTTTCGACCAGGTCTAAGGAAAGTTGGGCTAATAAACAATACATTTATTACCAACTGCGTATTAAACGGTGTGTTTTTTTCCTTCTTAGTGGCCGAGCAAGAGGTAGGTTCATTACTAAAAATAAAAATTTAATGGATTGAACCAGTTTTGTTGCGACCGCAGCGCTCAACCGGCCAGTCTGTGGTGGCTCTTACTCATCTCATAACCTGACTCACCTTACTATTGTGCGTTCAATGTGGAGACTGCTTGCAACACTATAATGTCCTTTGTATAATTCTTTACATCCTCGACTTTGTTAGCTATTAATCACAGAAACATACATTCGCAATTACGAAGTATGTTAGCTAGGAGAACACATTGCCGTTGGCGCTACAAAACAGCAGTGGGTTGTTCGTATCCTGCGCAACACATGACTGCATTTAGCCCTAAGGTGCATTAATAATTAATTTTGTTTGATTAATTTTATTTCCTCATAGTCTTCAAAATAGTGATGGATCAAGTTCTTGCAAATATATTTTGCACACGAGTTCCATTACCAGAACAGCGCTGCTATCGCATTTTGCCTTGATAGCCTACTACCAGGCTATCTCTGGTAATTATTTTAAATATAACGTATTAGTCACATTCATAATATTTGACTGTTTGTTATGCGATAATGGTTTACTACGTCCACATGACTACATGACCACCAACATGTTATTCTTGTTTACGTAATATTAATAACTTAATTACGTATTATTAGTATTTTTACGTTTGCACTGACCCTTTCGTCATTAACATTTTTCTGCGTAGGAGTTTTGTAGAGGTTTAGTGTTCCAAGTTTATTTCATTGTACTAACTACAGACCAACGATATTAGTAATATTTATTAATTATTTACAATACTTAGGCAGTAAATAAACTTATTTTCTCCTTATCCATTTCGATGAACATTAGTTATAGTATTTATTTTTCAACTATTTATGATTCAAATTCAATATTAATTCAACATTAACGAGAAACAGGTAACAAAATAATCCTTCGTAAATAGTTCCAATAATAATTTCTTTGCCAAACTATAGTCACGTTTTGGGTTGGTCCCAGGATAGCTCCTTGGTGAAACGTCGAAGTTAAGTGATCACGTACAAACCGTGGACTTAGCAACTCATAACCGTTTGTTTGAATTTTTAATATTCATAATACATAATATGTTTTATAATAAACCATTGTGATAATCCTAGAACAATATTATTTGATACTTGGAATCACTCACGTGTGTTTTTTTATTGTTTAGTTCACCGTTAAGCGTTTGATTTTTCCATTCCTGTAGAATTGTAAGTGTTGACGCGATGAGCATGTTGACAAACTTGGTATCTGATTGCTTGTGATAAGTTTTTATATTTTTAGTCAGAAATAAAGCAAATAAAACAATTAATGCTTATTTTACCTATACTTCTTTTATTCTAGTGAAGTTTTACCAAAGAAACTTAACGTCTTTCTGTAGGAAAGTATTAGTAGTTATTATGGGTTAAGACAAACACCACGGTGTTGTAAACGTAAAAGTTCATTATAACTATAAGTATCTTTATTCATATTCGAAGGATGAACTATAAAACAGTTTCTATAAAAAATATGAATCATACCAGATGAGGATTTATGACATTTGTATCAACATGTAGTATAAACAAGGAAAGGTCAGCACCTAAGTTATTTGACTCATCTGTGATTAAATTGCAATTTTTTTGCACCATTCACACGGATCAATATAATTGCTTTAGTTGCACAAAAAATACATTCGATCATGAATCAGATTGACGTCACGTTATATTATATAAAAATCCGTAAAAAAACATGAGTTGTGAATTCCCCTCGCATCAAGCAAGGAAAATCTTTTTCACATCAAACTAGAAACACGTTAATCTAGAAATTATGGGGCTAATTAAAATTATATAACATGGAAATATTATTGTACCTGTTATTCCCCTGACCTTAAAAAGCATATGTATGTATAGTGTAGTACCTAAGTAGCTATTTACTTTTTATTATAATTTCAATTAGCTCATTGCTCTGGCCTATCACCAGAAACAGTAACATTGGCTCATCAAAAAGATTTTTTCTACTTCAGTTTGAACACGGAACTTTAACTACAGCAGCCGCGTTAACGACAGCTAAATAAATCATAAAGTCAGTCACCTTACAAATGATAATACAAATTATTATCAGTAATCTACATTTCTAAGTGGTTAGTATAACTAGACATGAATCACGATTCGTGACCTCAGTTAAGATTTAAACTGTCAAACACCAAGCGGTCACCGGTGACCGCGACCTATTGTTCTTTAATTGTGTCTATAAAACCGGTACTCGACGAGTTAATATAGTGACTAATTACAGATTTTTGTATGAATGTCTTTTCTACACAACGAATTGGGGACGCATGAGTCTTTGTATATGCGTTTTATTGCACCATACAAAAAGAAGAAAATTTCAATAAGAGGGAGATGTAATGGGTTGCGCGGTCATATTGTATTCTGCGATCTCTTCTTGACGTCATTTGGATAGACTGAAACTGTTAGCACTAATTAGGCAATGGCACACTTTATGCTAGAATTGTAGAGGAACAGGAAAAAGTGTGTCTTAAATAAAGTCACAGCATTATCGGTACTCATCGTTGTTCTGAGAAGGCTCTCCTTCTCACCTGATGAGGCGATAGTGTTCCTACTGTAATTCTTTACTCATTAAACGATATTATGTTCTTTTTGAATGGGGTTGACGAACCTACACATTTCCTTCGGTTCCAAGGTCGGTATAAAACGCACCCAAGTATAAATCTTAGTAAAGTACATGAACTGGCAATCTTTGTGGTATTTGTCAATCAGGACAACACCTTCAGGAAATTAAATATTGTTCTGTCATTGGAAGTAAATTATTTAAAAGGGATATTCCCCAATAGTATGTTATATACCCACAGAACAGAGAAGCTTTATATATGCACGTAGCAAACAGATGACTGTTCGGTTTAACTAATATTTCAACAAGATTTTCTCTTTAACACACGCGAGTAGTCCTTTCATTATGGGATTGTCCAATGTGCTGAATCATTGAATCGCAATATTATAAACAAGTCATCAGAAATTCTGGTGCAATTTTGTACACGAAATTGAAATCTAGTTAAATCCCTGATACAGTGTAAGGATGACAATGTATCTATTGCATGATGTTATGTCCAATTAAAGGATAATTGCGCCATTGAAGATAAGAGAACAAGCAGGAACTTTGAACCATTGAATTTTGGGACAATATGTCTGTATTCGATTCCATCGATTGTAAAATCCTATATTTGACTAGAGTAGGTATTTATTACTATGAACTGAAATCCACTAAACTTCAACAAGGAGTACAATATAAAGTATATTTATCGGCGACCTGGCAGTTTTATCATAGCCAGCAATAACCCACATAACCAGTTATCAGATATACATAGTGTTTCGCTAAAAATAATGAACGAGTGTCACTCTTGATTGTGGTAATCTAATTTTCTAGTTTGTACTTGGTGACATAATTTACAGGACTCTACTAATACTAATAATTTACTATATCTTAGGGATTTTTGTAGTGACAAAAATGATTATTTAAAAGCATAAATTACTCAAGCGAATTTTTAAAATTTTATTCATTAAAGTGGTCGTATAAATCAGTAATTTCAAAGATCCAATAATAGGTATACATACATTTGAGAGAAGTTGAGAACTTGTACATAATCCTTAGCTGTGGCATTTCCGGAGTCACCGTTCTACACAAACAAAGTCAGATAAAAGAAAACGCAGATTTTTATCAATGTCACACTCAACTGCATAGAATAAATCTCAATGTTTTTATTATTAGTTTGCATTCAGTAATATAATTATCTACTACAATGCTACGTATAGTAACTACGTAAACAAATGTAGTGAATGTGTCATCAATAACAAAAACAACAACATCAGTAACCTATGCGCTACGCCAAGTTATGTGTCATACATAATATAAGGAATCCGAATTAATATTTAGTGATCGTGTGACGTCATCCGTTTTAGGTCGTTTATTTGTTTATTTATTAAGAACTAGTTTTCCGTTTTTGCAAACATTGTAGGACATCTAAAACGACACATTAAAAAAGAGAAGGGTTTCCAAAGTTGTAAAAATCTTAATCCCTGTAGAGGACACCCATTCATCTGTGATCTCTCAAGGGTTGATTATGATGACAGTAACACACTGTAGAAGACCTAAAATTTATTTAAAACGAAAGTAACCAGGAAAACATACGGAATAAGTAATCTTAATTGGCAACCCAAATGCGTGAAGGAAAATTTGTGGTGTGTTTTATTGTGATAATGATAACGTTTAATACTGATAGGTGTAATCTCGATAGTCGATTGTCTTGATACCTACTTCCTTCCATTAACATGGTTATTGGAGACTTACAGTCTGATGATACGGTGGAAAGTAGGTCTCAACACCACTTCACGAACACTGAGTCAATATTGATTTATTTATTATTAGTAACACAATTTCCGTATCGCCTGTCGAATGGGCGCCAACGCGAATGTCAAAAAACTAAGTTTTTGCTTTTCATCATCTAGAAAAGTTATAGTTTGGGTTGATTTTCCTCTACGTCGTCTGGTTTTGAGGTCATAAGTGGGGGATGAAACAAAAGTATTTTCGGGCTATCCAAAAATTCTCAGTAATAGCATGTAGCATGTAGAGTCTTGTATTATACCCTGTATGCATTAATGGCTCACCCCCCTTTACAAAGAACTCATATAAAAACTGATGAAAAGCGGTTGGTGCTATATTGGAATATGCCCCTTAGACGTCCCATTCGGGGACCAAAAGGCGTGACGCTTTGTCTCGTTATAAGGACAGCTCCGTTTACCCCTTTGGAAAATAATTGCATGTTAGTAATTTCCGCCGACACGACTTACAGTAAGTATTAGAACGTCATTTAATGACTTTTGCCGGTCCTGTGCGGTTGTCTGCGCACACGCAACCAAGATATCAACAAGTAAACACGCAATCATCGTTAATTATGATTAAATCGTGTAATAATAGTTGTAATTGCTACATTGATCGTATTTACTTACACAATATTATGAAATTATTACAATTTATCTGCAATTTCTTTGCTTTATCCGTTACGTTATGAAATGTTAGCACATTCGTTGTTAATAAAAGTATTTGTAATGAAAGTCGAAGTCGAATGTTTTACCACACCCTATTTATTTATTTGTAACCGTGATTGTCCCATTGCCTCCTTACTCTCTTTCTCTTTCTGTGCAAAGCTTTCTGCGGCCAATCCGAACGTAGGATCTTCTACAAAAAGGTACCTATACAGGTCGTTTGTTCCACTATCTCTTCTTGGCAAAGCCTCCCTATTGTACTGTCTACTAAGACGGGGAAAAAGTGAAGCTTAGCTAATATAAACTTTTGCAGGGAAGAGCTGACATTTAACTGAGATCAGGTGGTAGCGCCCTCTGATAACACCCAAACATAAAATTACAAGCTCCAAACCGCCAATCATCTAAAGAGAAGTTACGATGAAAGAATTATGAGGAGGATGTGACGTGAAACTTGGATAAAAAAAAAACTCCTTCCAAACACGTCTTTGTGTGTCTCTTTTGTAAAATCATAATGGAGTGCTGATAAGATAACACGTAACGACCATTTCCCGATGATTTATGCAATAAAAGATTATATTGATCGAGTCATAACAATGTGAGTTTATCATGCACTAAATAACAAGAGAGGTCAGCAACGGAATTTGTACTTTTGTTAACAATGGTCGATTTGAAACTGATATACCTATTTAGTCAGTTTAGTTTATCGAAAAGGACATGACAGTAGATTAAAATTAATTTGTCACCACTGCTCGTTACGCAGGTATTGTAAGAGCCAGCTAAGGGATTACACATTTGACAGAGATCGGTCAGCAGCGCTCTCTGATAAAACTCCACTTTTTACAGTGCGATATCCAACCTGTCTAGTCGGTAGGCAGGTTGGATATCATTTGATTTTGATTTTGATCGCAGTTGGAGATTATACCAAACACTCTTATTAAGAGAAGGCTAGTTCAGCACTGGACTGTCACTGGATTGTATAACGAGAAATTTTACGACATATGTGTATAGTTCTAACTATAAAGTACCTACAAATGAAAGATTATTATCATAGCAGAAATTAATCAAAGTTAAGAAGGTACAACCAACTTAAAATGTGAAGAAGACATAATAAAATGTGAATATATTTGTCTGAAGCAAACATCGTCACATTAGGGAATGGTATGCAGTAAATAAATAGAAGAAGCACCTGTGTCACTTCATTTCTTTTAGTAAACACAGACCTCGACCCTTTGATTGGACAAAATACTTTGTGATATGTATTGAGTTATAGATTTTCAGCTTTATTTCGAAACGATAAGGTTAGAAATCTATTACAGATATTTGACAGACAGAGTACTTAATTGTTTACTTGTTATAACAGTTGTTGCTGGCTACTGCCAGTAGCGCCTTATGTATCCTAGGTCCTACCATCTTTGGGGTTTCTACAACTTCTAACCGTTGCCTTTTCTTTCACAATGTTCGTCTTATATCAATCTTCAAAATAATTAATGTCATGATTTTATGCAGTTTCAGTTTTTCCTCGTGGTTTGGCCGTGAAAATGTAAGAAACAAATAAACAATATTAATTCTTATCTTTCACGTGTTTTCACGAAAATTATTTACTTCTTGACGTATCTGCATACGTCATCACTGCATCACTATCCTAAATTATTATAAAATGAGGCTTAGACCCATGTTATGTGGTATTGCAGCTTTCCAATTACTTATTTTCTGTTGTTTAACAATCTTGATTCAGTTATAGACACTGCCAGACAAACACTATCATCTTGAAGTCAACATTAACATATTCAACTAATAAGATGAGTGGTTGCAAAAACAGTCGTTTATAGTATTTGTAGTCACTTTTGCCAGGGTGGTTATTGTCAATTAATACCACATAACATGCAATCTTCAGTGAATCTTCAGTAGTATTACTATCCTGTCTGCAAAACACTGTTCCTAGGTAATTACTTGTTTAGTTATTAAGTATCTTAATTTTCAAATCCAACGTTGTCTTAATAAGGTTTAGCAGAAAAAATGCAATTTAAGAATATTTGTTTGCAGAACATTCTAAGCTCAATACCAGTCGATTTGTATGCCTTTAGTTTCTCGATTCTTGCTCGACGGGTCCTACCAAATCTAAATTTAACTAAACGGCGCCAATTTACCGGTTTTCAATAAAAAAAGGTGCAAAAAAGCAGGTGCTTGTAGGTATATTTCCAAAATCGATCCGGTTGCGCTAACTTTAGGAATGCATTTGTTTGTATTATTGAAGTATTTTGGTAAAAAGAACCTATCTAATTTGGCGGTGGCAAGTAATAATGCAGTGAAGTGGTACAAGTGTAACAAGTCGTAAGAAGGAATAGAGAACAATACGGATATATTTATTATTTACCCAAGTGCTCGCCATTTGTTTAACCACTTATACATTTAGTACAGAATTATGTACAGACGACAAGGTATCTACATAAACTGTATTTTTTAACTACATTGCCTTGTAATAAAGTCGAGTATCTATTGAAGAAATTTTTCAATTTTGGGCAGCTTGAGGAGCTGTTGGCTACCGCAGCAACGACCTGTACGTACTTACGTCGGAGTCGAAACATGTTATCGGTCAACACATGCTTCAGTCATCGCCTTTGTAATTAAAATTATTGCATACTTAATTAGAGTGTTTCAATAACAAATATTTTTTGGAACGATAAAAAAAATGTAGTGAGGCTACTTTATGATAAGAAAGGCCTATCTAGTGAGGCTTTTAATAAATAGGTAATAGTACCTAAACGGTTGCCGGATGTTTGCGCAACTTATCTCAAAGATATCGCCCGGTAGGTGGGTAATAAGAAAGTTGATATTTTGATACTTGTCAATGTGCTGCTTAATAAATACCTAAATAAGAACTACTTTATCTAATATCATTCTAGTATTAAAATTAATTTCCTTGTGAACCCAGACATGTCCTCAAAATGCCACCGATTATATAGGGACAGGCAGCAGAAACCTCTAAAATTTTTAGTGTGTTAACTTTGAGTCCGCCATTATTCAGCAGTCTGCAGTGAATATTATTATTCCAGCTGAAGATGATGAAACAATCTATTAATAAATACCCGCTAATTATTTAATTAAATACTTAATTCTTATTCAACAAATGTAAAAATCGATGCAAATATTTAAAGTTCAACGTATAAACCGAGTGATTGTTCTGAAAACTGGCTACTGTTGTACGTAGTAGGCAGTATACGTGAATTTAATGTCGTTCCAAGCTATTGTGTGGTGCGTGTGCGTTCGATAAACTTTGTTTATAGCTAAATGAGCGATAAGTGCGGCGTGCGTTGACCTAGCTCTCAAATAGAGAACGTACTGCGAGATTGTGCGTCGATATGCGTTTGTGCACCAATTACGAGATTGGTCTGCAGGATAACTGCTGCGACGTGTATTTTATTTATGTTGTTTTAACGGATATACGATTGGTGCACTAATGTCCGTTAAGCCATAATTGTTAAACACGAGATGTAGAAAATTATTGCTGGGCGATTTTTTTGTGGGGGAATCATTCAATGACATCTCCCGCCTTAGGTGAGGCGAGAGGTGAGGACTTGAGGAGTGTCAGACTCTTACTGACTACAAACCACCCCGTTCCTACTTCTGCACTTCGAACCGGAGCCCCGGCAACCCGTTAGTCCTCCGCGGCCCCGTATCGAGATCAGTCCTACTGGGGGATCTGTGGTTCTTTGAGGCGCGCGCGGAACGCGAAGAGATCTTGCGATTTTTGCTGGACTTTTTTTTTTTTTTTAAGGGGGGAAATCATCGAATGACTGCTCCCGCCTGGGTGAGGCGGAAGGGAGTGTCAGACTCTTACTGACTAAAAACCACACCGGTCCTTCTCCACGTCGAGCCGGAGCCCCGGTTACCCGTTAGGTTCTCCGCGACTCCGAATCGGCATCGGTCCTATTGGGCCCCATCTGTGGTGGTCTGATGGCTTTTTGAGGCGCGCGCGGAACGCGATTTTTGCTGGGCTAGGCTAGCACAAAGTGTCTTGTCTTGGTAGTAGATATAGTAGTTGTCTTGGTAGCCGAGATTAAGAATTATAATTTGGGACTAAAACATGATGTCTGGAAACTTGCCTAACATTTTGGTTCCGGGGATAAACATCGAAGCATCTTCACCTACTAATTTGTCAGTGCGTCACTGTTTAGTCACATTTTTTATTAATTTTCTGTTAAACGTGCACATAATGCTCAGCCATTGTTAATTCCGAAAGCCGCTAAATTACAGCTGGGAGACATATGAGTTGCATGGGTACTTTGCACTACAGTGCCATGACTCATCGTCACTTCTCGGAAATTTCAGTGGCTGACTAGATCGCGTCGTGTTTAAATAATAAATGTTGTTGTAATAATAAGTAGTATTCACAAGTATTATGAGTTTAAATCCGTCATATTGTGATATTGTAACACTATTTTCCATGAACGTTATAATACCTTTGCAGTTTGTTGTTACTACTGGAATTAATTCCCACAAATATTATAGTTAACAATAACAACATACCTAGGTACTTACTTAATAAAGTAAGTAATAATGTTGTGGTTTTTAATTCGGTTTTTGATGGCACAGTTAGAGGTAACATAGGCTTGAATAGGTACCAACTTTATGATTTTATTGTCTAACCTTTAGTACAATTAGAGATTCTATGTGCCGTGTCCATGCACATATTGCTCCACAGTGACTTCAGAGCTGGTCTATTTAGGAGCATAATGCCCTTTACAATTAATGGCATAAAAATATTTAAAAAGATTAATGGTGACCTTTAAAATGATGGTTTTAATCATTTAGTTCCCTGCCGCCCTAGTCTTTCTTCCCAAAAGCTGACCGACTTCAAAAGAGCAAAGACACTCAGATTCTAAACCCAAAAAAAATTACGTAATGGAAACCGAGGACCTGTGTTAGTTAACCCATGTCTTTTTGACACCAAGTCAACAGAAAGGAAATGGAGAATTTTATTGAACTAACGACTTGTTCTTGAAACAGCTGATCGTACACAACTTGTACCTACAATGAAATAATTTAACCACCAAATGACATTCTGAATCATTTGAATACATATACATACATTGTAGACGGAATAAATTTTATTTTTAAATTCACAGTCATATGAACTGGGGACGAATTTGTTAGGTATGAATTTTGCGAACAATTTTAATAACATTAATTAAGAAGTTCTTCAGAGTTCCGGGTAGCCATTGTAATTGGATTGCAAATGGCGTTACCTAGGTATTATCCTTTAGCGTTTCAAACTAAATCCCTTGAACCCATTGTGTCTAAATGTGGATTCATGCGAGACGCAATTTATTTTCTATTGTGTCTTGTATATCATATACGGGCCTTCAAGCGATGAAAGCATATTGTCACTTGATATGTAAGTACGCTGTAAAATAATAATAAAAATCTATAAAGTATCATCTCTGAAGCACACGTGCTGTAAGAAGCCATCCTGGGGATGTCGCTGCTAATAATTAATGAAAATGTCATAGCATTAATTGGACCGGATGCGAATACTTATTGTAGACATCTACAAATACATACATGCGTACTTAAGCAGAAAACAATGTTATCAGTCGGCTGTCTGAAGCATCATATCATTCAAAATTGTTGTTGTAGGTTGGTACCTAAGCAATAATGAGATGATAGCGGTATCATCTCATTATTGCTTAGGTACCAACCTACAACATTATCTATTAAACCTACGTATTTTAGGACTGAAAGTGCTGACATTTTTTTTATCGGCATCTAAACCTAAGTTAGGAATGGTTCGTTGTCCTAGGTTGTTGTTTAGAGGCTTTTGTTGTCAGTATGATACCTGGCTTAGTAAAAAAGTAAAAGGGAATTGTAAGGATTGGCATCTGCTTTTCGTCTTATTCCTATGTGTAAGGAGAATACCAGGTTCTATCTTCACTGCACCTATTCAGACGTGAAGCTTAAATGGACATCAAGCAAGATCTTCACGAATTCAGTTTAACATTAGCCATTGTTCAGTAGAATGTAACAAGACCTTAACATTGACAAGTGTAACCAATGAGCCGTCGAATAAATAGCATTCCAAATCCAAACTCGTATGGTTTTTTTTTTTTTTTTTTTTTTTTTTTTTTTTTTTTTTTTTTTAAGGGGGGAAAATCATCGAATGACTGCTCCCGCCTGGGTGAGGCGGAAGGGAGTGTCAGACTCTTACTGACTAAAAACCACCCCGTTCCTTCTCCTGCACGTCGAGCCGGAGCCCCGGTTACCCGTTAGGTTCTCCGCGACTCCGAATCGGCATCGGCCCTATTGGGCCCCATCTGTGGTGGTCTGATGGCTCTTTGAGGCGCGCGCGGAACGCGACGCGCCGTACGCTCGGGTCTGTTTCTGGTCGGACGGGGAGCCACCCATGCTCGCCGTCCGCAGGCCCGCGCTTACGGTGGCCGGAGATCGTCCCGCGATCCCCGACGCCCGGTGTGTCCTTCGCGATGGCTGGGTTACGAGGAGGCAGCGCTTCGCTGCCTCACGCGTCCCGCCTCCTCCTTAGCTAGCATGACTGCTTCGCAAAAGGAGGAGACGGCATCCCAGTCCCCCTCGCTCCGCATCATGGCCTGCACTAGGCCCGGACGCGAGAGGTCGCCATCGCCGATCACTTCCCTGAGGGCACGGCGGTGCTCAGCCCACGCAGGGCATTCTCCCACTGTGTGTTCCACCGTGTCCTCAGGGCGGTCCTCGCAGTGATGACACCCGGGCGTTTCCTCCCGCCCCATCAGACACAGGTACCTCCCGAAACTTCCATGTCCGGTGAGGACCTGCGTCAGGCGGTAGGTGAGGACGCCGTAGCGTCTCTCAAGCCACTCCTCAAAGAGGGGACTTACCGCTGCAATGGCAGCGAGCCCAGCCCTCGGTTGCGACAGTCGTTGCTGCCATTCCGCCATGAGATCGCGCCGGAGCTCATCCCGCCACGCACTTATCTGGCGCGGCAGCGGAGTTTCGCCCCGGCGACGTGCCTCCGCGCGCATGTTATACATGCGCGCGAGCACCTTCGCCTCCAGATCCCACGGCGGTAATCCGGCAAGGAGGTTCGCCGACTCCCCAGAGATCGTGCGGTATCCGCGGATCATTCGGATCGCCATGACCCTCTGTGACATGAGCAGCGTCCGAGCAGGACGCCGCAACAAGTTCGGCGCCCAAACAGGGGCGCCGTAGAGGGCCATGGACCGCACGACCCCGGCGTATAACCTCCGGCAGGAGGCGTTTGGCCCCCCGAGGTTGGGGAGGATGCGTTTGAACGCAGCCCCCGTCCTCTCCAACTTTGGAGCCAAACGTCGGAAATGCTCTATGAAGTTCCACCGACTGTCGAGGACGAGTCCTAGGTACTTCATCGCCGTCTCGACGCCGATGGTAACCCCTCCCGCCGTTATTTGGGACCCACCCGGAAACTCGTATGGTTAAGATCAGTTAACTCATTATTTGGGATTGCATAGGTGAAAAAGGTTTTTCTACTGACTTCATTACATAGTATAAAACAAAGTCGCTATCCACCGTCTGTCTGTCCCTATGTATGCTTAGATCTTTAAAACTACGCAACGGATTTTGATGTGGTTTTCTTTAATAGATAGTGTGATTCTTAAACTGTCAAACACCAAGCGGTCACCGGTGACCGCGACCTATTGTTCTTTAATTGTGTCTATAAAACCGGTACTCGACGAGTTAAGGAAGGTTTATATGTATAATACATGCATATTGCACCCGTTCGAAGCCGGGGCGGGTCGCTAGAAAGTTATAAAATATTGAACCTGCCAACCCTCATCTTCTTCTAGTGTTATTGACAAAAAATCTTCAGTGACGCAGTTGACTCAAGTTCTCAGTGGGTCATTCACGGAGTCTATATAAGAAGAAAACTCCAGCAAAAAGACATTGTTCAGCTCATACACAAACAAAGTACGATCCGAAGGTATAATAATAATATGTTTATCACTTGCTTCGCATTGTTTTCATATTCCGTTATCTATTTTGTAGATAAAAAAAAGACTTTTATTTAGTCTTTCACTAAAAATATGGACATAGGTACATAAACAAATCGTTTTGACTACCTATTTCTCAATTCGCTTGCAGTCATTTTATTAATGGTCTAACTAATTTAGCACTCTGTAATCCCTTGTTATGACACATAATAACTAGGTACATTTATAATGAAGCACGTCGCCTTGGCAACGACGTAAGGTCATTCATCTTTCAATACATGTAGATACTTTTGTAGATAGTGAACGTAAGTACATGTTATCAAACATTTCGTTCTTTCACTTCCATAATCGTATAAAATTGAACATTATTTGTAATCTACATAAGCTGGTAATTAAGATATTTGTGACAAATAAATTGTTATTGTTCAACCATAAGATCTTTAAGAATCGACAATCATCGATGCGTCAGCATATTAATCATGCATTACTTGCTTTTTTGCAACCAAAAGAAAGTGTTATTGGATTTTGTTTTTGAAATATTCATTAGTTTTGAGTGTTGTTTAATATGGATCAAAAGAATTCAAATGATACTTCTTAAATACATTACACTACATAACATCACGCCTTTTATCCCCGAAGGGGTAGGCTGAGGTGCACATTACGGCATTTATTGCACAATGTTACACCCACTTTTTACTATTTATGTTATGACTCTAATGTAGGGGTTAGCCTATTGCCATATACCGGGCATAAATCCAGACTCCGTGCTACTACTGAGATCTATTTTTTTAAAACCTAGTAATACTTTGCCGGGAATCGAACCCGAGACCCCTTGCCCGGCAGTCGCAATTGCGATCACTCGGCCAATGAGGCAGTTAATGCTTTTTGAATAATCTTTGGGAAAACATAAAATTAAATGGCAACTGTGTTAAGGTTATATTAATTTAATTTTGTCAAGTAACCATAAACCAACAAATCCCACTGCAACTTCATATATAGGTAGGTACCAAAGTTTTGTACAGGTAATTTATCACCCTTTGTAAGGAAAATTAACTCAATAGAATATCAGAGATTTTCTCCGAAAAACGTGGATTTCAGCGCGTACGCAGTTCACATGAACTAACATGACGGTGACGCTATACTTAAAAATAAGGATCGACATCAAAACAACGAGTTGATTGTGATTCATACATTGTATATGTTATCTTATTTACAACTGAGTCCTTACCTTGAAATATTTGCATGAAAATCGTGATCAATTGTGTCTGCATGCTAAACTTGGTATGAATTGAAAATGCTTTCAAACGAGACAGGAGAGGTTATCTCCCTGACCTGTCTACTGTAATCCTTAACATTCGGGATATTCATGATTATAATGGGGTAATTTGTGAGGTTAGCGTCTCGTGAAGATCAAAAATCTCAGACAGAGTAAGTATCTACATAATATCTACACATTTCTTGTGGTTTCTCTACGTTTTATTGCAATGCGGTTGCGTAATTTAAATTAATATCTTACTAACTCGCGGTTTCATCCGCGCACGGCATAACTTAATGGTGAACTGACGATCTTCCTATAAAACAATCTGTTAAACGCATCACACTCCATCGGGCAGCCATTTTTATTTTATTTTAGATTTTTAATAACATTTAAAAAATGTTTTAATTAAATTTATAGCATATCTATCGCCTTCTAACGAATCAATTAAAGTTAGGCATTTAGAAAGGAAATAGGTACCTACTGTATAGTTATCATATTTACTCTTTGATGCGTCATCGAAATAAACATTCACAAATCCTTTGCCAATTACAGTGACTTTCGATTATAAGTAGATAGATAGTTATTAGTCGATTATTTATTTATCAGTAACAAAACAAAGTGTAAGACTACGTAGTTGTTTACACGATCTGTTACAATCCTAGTGTTATTTATTATGTATTGTGTATAGTAATTGCAGTTGCGCAATTATAATGTACATAATGTAATAAAAGCATTGATTCTCGTATAGAGATAAACATGTAACACAGTCACATCTATTTATATAAAATCCGTCCAGTGTTTGCAGTTAACTAACCCATTTATAAAACTAAGAGTTCAATGTTTAATTCAGAATTATTAGGTAATTATTAGTACTATGGATTCACTCGCATTCCAGTAATATTTTTGTTTTGTTTTGAACAGAAGTTCATTATTGATTTTATGCCTAAAATTATATTGTTAGGTAGGTAGGTACTTACCCTATTCGTCGCGCATACTGCTCATGGTTGTCGAACCCGGGTATGGCTCGAAACTAGTTGAATCATTCATAGGTACGACCTAGTTAACATATCGTTGAGTCTTTTAACCTGAATAAAATCATGTTTTATGGATCTCTACCAAATATTCCTCTTGTATTTCAGGTAAATATTTTAGCATAGGGACACAGGCGTAAGGTTGCAAGCCTTTCGGTTTTCTATCGGATACATTTCGGTGAGTGCAGGGAAATTGTACAACTTCATTTCCCCTAGTCCTTTCCATCATCGTACCACATCTACCATGAATCGGCGAAGCGTCATTGATTCATGGTAGATGTCCCACCCACACGCACGAAGCGCTTCGCATCAAGCTTCTTTGTGCGTACTGATAAGGAATGGAATTCTTTGCCAGAGTCTAAATATTTCTTGAAGGAAACCTAAAACCTGGGTTGTATTCAAGGCCCGAATGAACAGGTTGCTTATAGGACGACGTGCTTCATCGTAGACCGCATCATTACAACCAGGCGAGATAGTGGTCAAACGTCAGCCAATCAAATATATGAAAAAGAGCATTATCTTATTGACAGTTTTAGGAGCTGTTACCATTTCCCAGCACTTCAGGAGTTTTAGCAAGTTTAAGAATTCGTCTTAGTTACCGAGTACCTGCCACAATCGCCAGTAAACATTTTAATATGTCCTCCGTCTAAATTGATTTAGTTCCGTGAAATAATAAAGTTAGATAAAATAGTTTATGTTCAGCTGAACTAGCGAAACAAATGCTTTGAAACTACTGCTGATTGTTAGCCTTACCTGCGACCTATGAGGCGTATTGTACTGCATAGGTAATATACAAACTATTTTACTGAAAACATAAATGTGATCGAATACTTCCTGGCATATTTTAAGAACGATTTCGTTTCTCTGTTTAAACTAGGGATTAATCCATTTGTCAGTCAACGTGATCCGTAGTTCAAACGAAGGGAACCACAACGTTTATTTGATTCGTATTCAAACCAAGCTTTGATTTATGTAATGAGCCATTGTTTTATCGATTTAAAAATAGTTTCTTTTTGTTTACGGAAAATCAGCATTCTTCCTACTTAAACGGCAAATAAATTACAAGCCAAAAATGTTGTTTGAAGCGTATAATTTTGTGATTTACATGGACATTGCTCTTTGTTTTAATTCTAAAATGTATTTTTCTTTGTCTCGTCACTCTAGCTGGAAGTGAGTCATGTTGCTACGAAACGCAGGAAAATTTCTTTAGTTTGTGCTTCGAATACTTAGAGAGAAAATGTCGCCTTTTTATCATGGTTATAAGATGGAAACTGTTTTACGATATTAAATTTTCATCCGCATTTTCAATCAGTTGTTTCACTGTGTGCGCATGTGTGTGTGTAGACTCATTCGCGACGGTGAGTCGTTGTGTGCATGACCGATAGGCCGGTCGTTGACCCTCTTATCAGGCTACCTACGTGCGTCTCTGTTGCAGTGGAAGATCTTTTCCACACCTAGGCAGCTAGACATTTACATAATGTAGGTACCCATTACCTGAGGTTTTCCTACGTGCCACTCGAAACGTAGGTAGGTGCTGGTTGAATTTATTTCGTGTTATCAGTCAACTTTCGGCTCGTTGGAATTATAAACTTGGTATGTTATGTAGATAACATTGGGTTCACAACATCGCACTTTCCAGTCTAGAAGGGCTCTGCAAAGGTCTTCTCCGTGAGTGTAAGTCCGAAATGTAACTCGTTTAACTCGTCGAGTACCGGTTTTATAGACACAATTAAAGAACAATAGGTCGCGGTCACCGGTGACCGCTTGGTGTTTGACAGTTTAAACAAAGACTTACTCTCGAACTATTAGGTAAGTAACTTACAAGGCGGTAACGACATCTCCTTAGTTTTATACACAAATTAGTAGAGTAACGAAAGAAGTATACAGAGCGGATATGAATGGGGCCGTCGGTAGAGGGCGCCCTAGACGGACATATAGTGACCAGATTGGCGATATATTAAAGAAGGGCCAAATTAAAAGTACCCTTAACCGACGAGCATGCACGATAAGATTGATGACTGTTAATGAAGCGAAAGAGGTATGTAAGAATCGTAGTAATTGGCGTTCCTTAGTCTCTCTACCCCCATGGGAGACAGGCGTGAAGTTATGTATGTATTAGTCTCTGGTTCGATCACAGCAAAAAATAACTTTTAGATAGAGTTAGGACCTTTCTACTATGACAGTCGTCTAAATATTTGTTAACAGTGTAAGTTTCATTCATTATTTATTTCTTTAACAGTACCTACGTTTTTTTTGACGAGGAAACATCATATTCAATGACTTCTCCCGCCTTGGGTTAGGCGAGAGGGAGTGTGAGACTCTTACTGACTAAAAACCACCCCGTTCCTATTCCTGCTCTTTGAGCCAGAGCCCCGGCAACCCGTTAGGCCTTCCGCGGCCCCGTATTTCTTTAACAGTACCTTCCTGTTGACGGGGGAAAATCATTCAATGACTTCTCCCGCTTTGGGTTAGGCGAGAGGGAGTGTCAGACTCTTAGTGACTAAAAACGATCCCGTTCCTATTCCTGCTCTTTGAGCCAGAGCCCCGACAACCCGTTAGGCCTTCCGAGGCCCCATATTTCTTTAACAGTAGCTACCTAAGTAATATTGATCCTAGGCCAACACTGCACTACTTACTAAATACTACGAAAAATGCACTGCTATAATACATATTTCTAAAACATAGCTCTCAGTATCTAGCTAAATATAGGTTTCAAGTTGCAACACCACCTACGATTTGATACCTAGGTCCAGATCTACCTATAGGTAACCTTATAACACCTAGGGTGGTGAAATCTCTAGCAGGATACAAAAAACGTAGGTGATGTTAGCTAATGTTTTATAAATCTTCTATTACAACAAATTGCGAAGGTAGCAACACAATATACTACCTACATACTTACCAGCGTCACGGTAGCTCAATCTCGTTATTGTTATGGGACACTTAATACGAATATTATGGAAGAAAACATGTAAGTAGATATTAAATACCTCTTACAGTAGAGTTACTATGTCTCTGTTTGATCAAGTGTCGGCTTATCAACACAGTGGCCCGCTGTACTCCAGTCAGCAATCAACGAGCCTTTGTGACCACCCTGGCAACCCTACCGGATGCAAAACGTGCTACTAAAATAACAACAATATTGTACATGTCGCGACATGTCATCAAGCCCTTGTTTATCCTTCCATCATTTAAGATTCCACTATCTACTTCCTGATTTAGGTACCATAATTTTACTGTATAACGGATAAACTGACATAACAAAGACATTATTAGCGTTTGTCGGTTGTGTATTATAACTTATACTTAAAACAGAGTATCGCTTCATATTATTTTTATGCTTTGTGACAAAGAATTTTATTATTGCAGGCAAATAGATGTATAATGTAATAAAAATATAAACTTTATTAATTTGAGACTTGTAGCGCCCTCTATGAATAATCAGAGTTATTAACATGCATTATTTTGTGCCAGTGTTACTAGTACACTAAATGGTGTTATAACATTTTTTATGTACTTATCAGAAAATATTTTGGTGAAGTGCAATATTTTAATTTAATTAGCTAGTTTAACGTCCATATGAATTTATAATAAATCACGTTGAATTTTTTTTTGATCACTGGTAACTCTGACTTTTGAAACATCAATTTCAAAACTGATTACTCCGTTCCATTGCACGAGATATGGTTTTGAATTTACAATAAAAAATAATTTAGATTTTACCACTTTTTTCATTATAATACAAAAATAATTTTTATTTGATTAGTTATTTTTGTTTGTTCTAAATTTTTTGTGTTGTAAGTTACTAATGAACAATAGATGCAAAATAAACAAAGTAGTATTATACTAAAACGGAGCGTTAATGTCAAATTATTTTACTTACCGAAAATCAAAACAAATTCTACATTACGATACATGACGACAAATAAAATTCAAGTTTATCTATTCAAGGTCAGATATATGTATTTTAATCAGTTGGCTTTGCCCCCTTCACGCCTAAGGGCCGCTCACAGATCTGGCTGTTATCTTTAACACGATAAAATAAAAAAAAAACAGCCATGGCCTCTGCAATGCTGAAGTTATTGAAAACTGAAGTGAGTTTCATTTTTATTTTTATTCATTAGCTATTATTAATTCAACATGTGTATTATAAAGCTGCACGTTGTGCGCAGTCACGTTATCGGCTTATAAATATTTAAACAAGAACTGCTCTGACCGGTATCATAAATTATAGGAATTGAATTACAGTACTACGTAGGTACATTCCAGTACTAATTTTTAGTTAAAAATAAAACTGCAGTTCAATGACGTATGTCTGATGATTTTGTGTAAGATACCTAATAGATGTTTTTCTGAGATAAGAAATTTCTAGTCCTACTACTTAGTGCTGTAACTGGTTACTATAAGACACGTTTTTTCATAAATTTAATTATTTATATCTAAAGCCATTACAATATTTCTATTTCGGTAAACACTTCCATCCAAAATATATCATAAAAGATTTCCTTTTCCCTTTTTCTGACGATAAGTAGCTGTTTTATAGACAAACAAAGGGGGTTTATACATTCACATGATTTGGTATTTAAACTGGCTACATTATTTATAAGCTATACAGATATGCTGCTGCGCAGTTGAATGTTGATGTTCTAGTTTCAACATGTCTTTCATTTATTCACTTTTGAAAATTTCATTGAGTTTACGCAATACCGATGTGAGAATCGACTATTTGAATAAGCAACCATCATGACTACAGTGATGGATTACTATACTGAAAGATATATCAGGAACATACTCTAGGTACTAGCGGCAACACTAATGTAGGAAAGGTTTAGTCTTAATTTAAAAATAAAAAATATTCCTGTCTATAAACAAAATAATTCTTGTATTGTAACTTTCGTTAGACATACTAAATAAATTATTATGTTTTCGGCTTTCTCTACTAAAAACTAGTCGAGTTCCTCGTCAAATTATTACGTGAGTAAGCCGAAAACATAAAAATAATTCTTACTACTGATGAGCATATTCGTTTATGGAGCAACTTTATCTTAACATAAAGCGTTTATCTGTAAATTTTTTTCATAAAGTAAATTATTTCAGTAACAATCTGGGTCAATCAATCAACTTATCTCTTTCAGTATTCTGAAGACATATTTTTTGGCATACATATTCATAAAGTTATCTTTTCTTTGATTGTGATGTGGTGAGCGGTATAACCAAATGTCTATATGTTTGTAATGAAGTTGTAGTTAAAAGATACAAGCAAAGGAAAAATACTAGAAGGAGTATCATAATTACTATAATTACTTTATCTCTTTATCAGTAACAATGATGTACATAATTAACTTTTTCTTTACATTTTAATTACCTAGTTAGCCGAGATGCTTGTATGCATATTTAGTAACTGAAGGTACTTACATAGTCAGATTTCTTTATGTAGTCAACGACTATAATATTAAATTAGATGTTTGCTTTTGTTAAGTTTTAGTAAATTATGTGTGTAGTTTGACAATCCATTCTTATAAAAATGATCTCTAAAAAGAACTTTTATATTTGTAGAAGAAAATTAGATTGATTGATCTTATTATTACTTTTATATCTTTAGAAAACATTATTATTGAGTAACTTGAGTAGTGTTATTTTGCTATGCTTGCTTATAGATCTATAGCTTGTTCTAACAAAATATTTTTCTCCATGTAGTCTCAGTTCGTACTTCGTAGAAGTTACAGCAGTGCTGCTCCCACCACAAAGCTCTTTATTGATGGACAGTTTGTGGAGTCAAAGACTAACAACTGGATTGAACTCACAAACCCAGCTACCAATGAAGTTATTGGCAGGTGAGTCACATATTAGTTTTTAACACGTTAAACCCCATGGACCGTCACCGGTGACCGACAATGTTAACGGAGGATTTACCTATAACAGTTTTCTATTGGCAGTCTAAGGCTTAATAAGTATAATGAGCAACATGTTCTAGGAATGATGTGTATGTGAACTTGTCTATGTTTGTAAACACCCCCATTAATCAGGAGAAAATACCATAGTATAAAGAACAAAGTAGGTTATCTTCATACAAATGCTCCGCGCGCGGCTTATATGTGTGCGCCATAGTATCTATGCGTCGACGCACGCACACTTTAACAAAATCTCGACCCGTTTCTCAGTGCGCCAGGCAGGGCTAACACTGCACGAGGTTCGCGCGCGCATCACTTTTCGGCACTGTTAAATGAAATAAAAAATGTCTGATAACCGTAGAAGAACGTATTGCTGTGTGTTTGGGTGTCTTAATAATTAATCGATTCCAGAACTGTCTCTGTTCAGATTACCTATTGAACAGGAAAGGTAAGCTAGTCACTTTTTCTAGCATAATATAATTTGTAGGTACTTGATGATGAGATACCTACTTACTTATTCTTACTCTTATCATTCTTCATAGTTCCTACTCAACCAGAAATGTAATTACCTACTATACTTAAATATTATAAGAAAATGTGGTATTGTATTGTTTATTTCACAGTTTATCTGATTTGTTAAGAGCGTGGCCGTGTCGCATTTTTCCATATAAATGTATTCCAAAATTTACTTTCTGAATACTATGTATAGAGCTAAAGTTTATTTTAAGAAGTTAATAATCTTTTTATAAGCTTTTTATTTTTACTAAATTTATAAATTGATAAAATATTCAATCATAATATGCTTTTCATTTCATAAATTTAGATCAAGTGCTGCTTGTTCGAAAATATTAACTAAAAGTAAAAGTGACAACCCTGGGGATCAACGCAAGAGTAGGCTAATAACTCGGCGGGCGGCCTTAGATAACCTACTGTGTTCTTTATACTATGAAAATACTATTGCAAGGAGGACTAGTTTACAAAACATTGTAGGTATAACATTGACATAGTGTTGAACAATACCTACTGCGATCCCTGCATATTTCTTTTCATTCTATTACATTCATGCATCTGTACTTTTAAACACCTGTTATTACAATAACACTTTCACCAAGCAGTTATTTTTTTTTTCATTACTTTGAAAATAGTATTGTATATTAGAATAAAAGATTCTTTGTATTAATTGTAACTTGATGGATCAGTAAATCAGTATGCATACTTTACCATGCATGTTTTGGAAGCGTGCTTGCAATCAATTTTAAATGTTACAAGAGAACCAATTGTAGCCAATTTATTTTCATTGGTGTGAATGACATGGTTATGTCAATGTCATTCATTATTTGGTCAATATTTATTCCTTGTGTTAGATCTTCCAAAAGGAAAAGAAATTTTAACTTAAAGATTTCTTAAGGTTTAAGCTGTTTAACGAGTAGACGGATCACCTGGTCTTGTTTTTGTTTTTATTAAAAAGCGTTGCCCCACACTAGGATTTTCTCCTGTGTCGTGGGTGCGTTTACAAACATACAAATTCACATACACATGATACCCAGACCCGGAACAACAATTTGTGGATCACACAAAGTGTTGTTCCGTGCGGGAATCGAACCCGCGACACGTTGCACGGCAGCCGGTTGCCCAGCCACCGCACCAACCGTGCAGTCAGGTCTGGTGGTAAGCAATCGGCGTCGCCCATGGACACCTGGAACACCAGAGGCGTTACAAGTGCGTTACCGGCCTTTTGAAATTAGGAATTTGAGGATTATTCATGATTCAGGGGGGCGTAATTGGGCCTCTGGTAATCTCACTTACACGACGATACATAACGGAGGCGTGGTTTCACGTCGGTCTTCTGTGAGGCCGTGGTATCACTCCGGTCGAGCCGGCCCATTCGCACTGAAGCATGGCTATCCCAACTCTTAAATATCATTGTAGTTATAAAAATCTTAGTTGTTTTACAGTAATTGGCGTATAAGTTATTACAGAATGCTTAAATATAAACGGTCACCTTAGTGTGAGTCTGTTACCAACCACCATTGAAAATTATTGTCCCTTTAGTAGTCAGTAGCTAGACACTTATAGTGGCTACTACTAAGATTATACAGCCTAGCGACACACCTTAATCAAAATTTTGTTCAGTAATTTCTTATCACACATACACTAAATCTGGCCTCATACCAACTTGATTACTGATAACACTACTATTGGTTATCTCATTTTTATTTGCCTTCGTAAGTAACTTATATGATTGGTTTTTATTTATCTTGTATAGTTATGTAATCATTAAAGTTTTATAATAAAACACAGTTGACGGCAAAAGTACCTAATCTTCTATTTTTGGAGGTGTGGCAAACCTTCTAAGTTTAAATTTGATGAAAACTAAGGCAACTGTTGCCAGAAATTTATTTTAATACTCTAGCCAAATCTGGCGAATAATTCATTTATCATACTAAGTAGAATGATTTACTATACATATTTTAGAAGAATGACGTAATTTTTATCATTGCCGATAACAGACAGGTTAAAAAGATCAGACGAAAAATGCATGCCTTATCTACATGGAAAAAATGACGAAAATTAATAAACAATTTCTGTGATTATTTAAAGGGTACCTGAAGCCACTAAAGATGAGTTGAACGCCGCCTTAGAGTCAGCCAAGAACGCTTACAAATCATGGAGCCAGAGCACTATTATGACCAGACAACAGCTGATGTTCAGGTTTGTATTTGGATACTCCAAGAGTTTTATGGGAAACTGAAACTGAACTAGGTCAAAAGAAGTGTGGAAGATTCTGATAGTGGATTAGTGGATATGTTTCTCTTTCAAAAAAATCTTAAATTAGTTGGAAATGGGTAAACCGTATAGAAAACATCTAATACAAGCCATTACCTTCGCTTGTAGGATTAGGATGGCGAAATGGTCATTTATGAATTTTGGTTTATTTTTAGAACACTAAATTTTAATCGTCTTTTTCATTTATCAGCAGTATGTAATAGAAAACGTATTTGTATGTAAATTTCACAGATTCGCTCGTCTGTTGAGGGAGAACCAAAGTAAGCTCGCTGCTAAGATCACAGAGGAACAAGGCAAGACTCTCGCTGATGCTGAAGGAGACGTTCTCAGAGGCATTCGTAAGTAACCTTATTCAAATATGTCCCAGGTTTAGTCTTAACAGACACCTTCTGAAGTTGGGTTTATGTTATTGTACTTACGTTGGAAGTCACAAGTCCAATCATAGATGATCGGCTCCAGAAATGAATGTCACAACTCTTGAGTCCACCATTTCATTTGTCATTCATCTTTCTATCTACAGAGTCAGTGGAGAACAGCTGCAGCATCACAACTCTTCAGTTAGGCGACTGCATCCAAAACATCGCTAAGGACATGGACACACACAGCTACAAAGTGCCTCTGGGTGTTGTCGGAGGTCAGTACCTATCACTCAAAATCATCACCATGAATCAGGACATACCCACTGTTAAGCAAAGATTTCGCTTTTCAGAGAGGGATATGGGGATTACCTAAACCACACTGGCCGTCGCGAGGGATCACAATTGGATCATTTTAACTTTATATGATATTGCGTAAATCTTTTGGTGTTTAAACTGCGAGTCTTAGGACATACCCGGGTGAAATGAAAGTGATATTTGATAAAAATAACTTTCTAATATTTTTGTTTACGCTGCGCACGACCCACGCACCTTGAATGTGCAGTAAATTGCCAGATGAATTACGCAAATGCAACATTTATTTTGAAGTAGAGAACGCATTTATAATCTGTGCTACTTGAGCACTTTATTTCTATTTATGTCATGTCCTGTTTCACATTAGATTCAGACTCTCGAATAATGATCGTTACAATGACTTTGTAGATTTTTTGTAAATATACAGTAAATTAATGCAGCGCATTTTCCCATGAGACCCTAAGATGACTTCATTTTATTAATTGAAAAGTTGAAATAATTATGTTTATTCTTGTTCTTTTTGTTCCTATTTCAAGATACTTGAGTTTGGCACAATGTCTTCTTTTTTCACTCTCTCTTATCGGGCATTTATGATTGCATATAAAAATCACAACATAAAATACATTTTTAATACTTTGAAAAAAAAAGCAGCCAGCTGATCGAGGTCAAATAAATCCGAATAAGCCAATAATATAGTTAAATTTAAAAATATAATAATTTACAATGAACCGATAACAGTGATTTTAGATTTACCTAACGATCATTATGTGATACGTATAGATATCTTACTCGGTAGGTACAACTGATATAGTTGCCATGAAAAACAAAATAACATTATATCACAAACAAGATTACAGAACTCGTGATTATGTAGATATTAAGAAATTACGTAGCTTTTAACAAAAAACTAATATTAGATTGTATATTACTATTGGGTTCAGACCATGTTAATAGAAATACTGTTATTATGTCCATGCCTGTATTTTTAAGGGTAGTTTTCATAAATAAATGCGTTCTCCTTGCCCCTTATGCTATGTATGTAACTTCAACAACTTAAATTTGGATAGGTTTAAAAAAAATATTTTGGAAATGTATGAATTTTGTCCCGAACGATGCATAATGTGTTAAATTGAATTAAAATAATTTGCAAAGCATATGAATGTGATACAAACAATAAGTGTGGTTAAATTATGTCTGTGTCTGGATAACTGCAAAAAAAGTATTTTTTAAGTTGGGAAAATCATCGAACGACTTCTCCCGCCTGGGTAAGGCGGTAGCTAGTGTCAGACTCTTACTGATTAAATATCAACCTGTTCCTACTCCTGCACTTCAAGTCTGAGCCCCGGCCACCATTTTCGTTCTCCGCGGTTCCAAAAGAAACGTATACTCAGATATTTGATATTTTCAACCAAGTTTTTTTTAGATGTTGGAAATATACTCATGACAATAATGATGCATCTTATACTGCCTTTCTATTTCGATGGCCTGATGTATACTTACGTCATAGTTACACAATTTATCTTGTTTGCTAACTTGATAATAGATGAAAACATGTTTTATTATGATCTAGTATTATTATTATGTCACTTTTACTCACACACATACATTTATGTTATGTTTTGCATATAGGTACTGTTTCATGGTCATTCTGTGTTTACATGAGTATTATAATAGTGTATAATATAAACTTTACCGTTGCAAAAAACTGCATCCGTAATATACAAAAAAAATATAAAATAATATTTTAGTTTATTTTGTGTTATTATGTTTCATCACGTGATGTTTCGGAAGATAATGACAGTTCATTTCATTTTGATAATCGAAATCGATACACAACATTTACATTTAGTTAATGATATGGGATTGACTTATAACATAATTTGCGAGGAGTGTATGTCACATTTAAAAGGTGTACCTACCTACCCTTTTATGGAGTACAAGTCGACGTTACGACATGTCGTCATTATATGTTATGGCGTTCCTTTTTTTAAACAAAATCCTCTGGCAAACTCTTTATCCACTGCCCTGTTTTCCATGTGATCGCTCGTGCCAAGGGCAAGCAAATATCACATTAACATGGTCGACTTTTTTAATGGGACAAGACCGCCACAACCTCCCAAAACCGCTGCAACTACTGTAAGCCAGGAACTACAGTAGATACAACCATGAAAACACCGGAACACTGAAGTCCGGCGCGTCCCAGGGACATGAGTAACTGTCTTGGTTCCCGCAAGGAAGTGAATCAGAAGATATTATAAGAGGATTATCATGGTCGACTGCCAACTTTGTCGACTGTACTAAACATCTATATTATTTATTAACGAAATCTACATATTTGTCAGGTGTCGCTGCCTTCAACTTCCCCGTGATGATTCCCTTGTGGATGTTCCCTCCGGCACTCGCCACTGGCAACACCTGCATCATCAAGCCTTCGGAGCAGGACCCTGGCGCGACTGTCATGATGATGGAGCTTCTTAACGAGGCTGGAGCTCCCCCTGGTGTTGTTAACGTGAGTACTCAAAGTCTAATTAATATAGGTACTGAAAACGGATGATGTATGTTAGAAAGTGCTGTATAAAACTTCATTTTTGGAAACGGCACAAAATGCTTTCCATTATTAACCGGGTCACGTTGATAGTGAAATAAATTGCCCGATATCGTATCTATCATAAATATTCATAACCATCTTGAATGATCTAACGTTTGACAATACCTTTTTGCACACTAGCGCCAATGGATGGCCGCAAAATAAAAATTACAATTTGTTAAAAAATGACTTAATTAAAATAATAAAACCTACCTTTCCATTCATTTACGACTTATATGTTCATAATTAATCAATGTTACATCGTTACAGGTAATCCACGGTACCCACGACTCAGTAAACTTCATCTGCGACCACCCCGACATCAAGGCAGTCTCCTTCGTCGGTGGTGACGCCGCCGGCAAACATATCTACACTAGAGCTTCTGCTAACGGTACGTTTATTCTTATACGGATTTGAAAAGGATAAAACGAAAAAAGATTGTCTTTTGATTAGTAAAAAATGGGTTATATATCTGTGTTGATGGATTCAGATGATTGTTATAAGAAGGTTAATGCAATATTTGTTACTGTTAGAAGCCTAAAGAAATTTAACAATAGGTCTAATCACCTCGTTGGTCGACTGGTCGCAAGTGCGACTGCCGGGCAAGGGGTCTCGGGTTCGATTCCCAAATCGGTCAGTATTACTGAATTTTTAATAAATTCTCAATAGAAGCGCGGAGTCTGGAATTATGCCCGGTATATGGCAATAGGCTCACCCCCTATAACATGGGACTCGTAACATCAATAGTGATAAGTGGGTGTTACATTGTAGTGACATAATGAGCTCCTCTGCCTCCTCCTTCAGGGATAAAAGGCGTGATGTTATGTATGTCTAATCATGAATGTTTGTATCTGAATCTGTACCTTTAGTGTATTATGAAAGACAGTTACAACTGTCTTCCGCTGAACATCGATATTTAACACGGAATTAGTAGTCATTCTGTGTTCCGTGTGTTCAGCTATATCTAGTTGTGACCTAGTATCGTAATTTATTAAAACAAGCGGAGGAAAGGCAGTTAACTATGATTTTCAAATCATATTGCGATAATGTTCCCGCTTACGGATAGGTAGACGCAAGTAAGCACAGCTCCTCCTCCCCAGGAGCCCTCAATGCAGCTGGAGACGTCTTCTATTTAATAAAGATAACACTAATTTTTATAACATATACATATTACACAAAAATTAAAATAAACAAAAATAATTCTTCCTTATACAGGTAAGCGCGTACAAAGCAACATGGGTGCGAAGAACCACGGCGTGATAATGCCGGACGCCAACAAGGAGCACACACTGAACCAACTGGCCGGGGCCGCCTTCGGAGCCGCTGGACAACGGTGCATGGCTCTTAGTACTGCTGTATTTGTTGGTACGTATGATCTACTCTTATATTATATATTATACACTAGCGGACCCAACAGACGTTGTCCTGCATATCCACTTGAATGTATAAACAAAAATTCATTCAAATTAGTTCAGCTGTTTAGGATAAATAACCTAAACATCGACTGCAGCGCCATCTGCCGGGCTGATTTGTGAATCTAAACCCTTGAACACACACAAAAAATTTCATCAAAATAGGTCCAGTCGTTTGAGAGAAGTTCAGTGACATACACACTCACAGAAGAATTATATATATAAAGATATATAAAAGAAAATTAGTGGGAGGTAACTTAGAACCAAGAGACGAGCATAGGAAACTTTTTAACCAAGGATTTCACGAAAATCCTACGGGAACGGGAGAATACAGGATTTCACGTACAAAGTCGTGGGCAGAAGCTTGGTTAAAATTGTTTTTTGACTGCCATGGTCGTAAAGACCGACTCTCTTTTGTTGATGAAGTAGCAGCATGCAGAGTCTGGAATTGTTTCCATTATAACATTACATAGGTTCACCGAAAAAATACGCGTACTTAGGGCTTACTTACTCCTTTGGCTTTTCGATCCAAACTGGATCTTGGCCTCAGATACGCGATTTCACAATTTTTTACGGTTCTTGTTACTCACCCATTACCAGCTTGATGCTCCTTCATATCTATGCCCGCCACATTTTTCCAGAGGTAATACATTGACTAAGATATGTTTCTTTACATTTCTATGAGTTAAGAGTAACCAAATACTTCACTATCTGATATTTAATAACAATAATAATATATTTGTCCACAGGAGAGTCTAAGGAATGGATTCCAGACCTGGTTGCCCGCGCCAAGGCATTGAAAGTAAACGCCGGACATGTGCCAGCCACCGACGTCGGCCCCGTCATCTCACCCAAGGCCAAGGAAAGGATCCACAGGCTTATTGAATCAGGTAAGATCAAAGATTCCTCATAGAAGACTTAAATCTCGCATGAAAGACACAGTAAAATGTTGTGAGGACCCGAAATCTACCAATGGCAAGTACCAAAAAAAAAATGTAACTGATTTTAATCCAAAATATCTGGATCGATGTAAGTTGACAAAACCTCCATATAGCTAACATCAAAAAGCGATCTTATTGATTAAAGTAGATTTTATAGTTTTATATAGTTGAGACATATTTTAACGGTACATATTAATAACCAGGTCTTAAATTATGAATAAACCAATTATTAATAAATGTAGGCAAAGGCCACAGAATAACTCAAAGGCTAACGAGTAACAGCAGCTGTGTTGTTGTTTATAGCGTAACAATTAAGTTTCCCAGACTTACAATGATATTTATAACTGCATGCAGTAATATAACAGTTAAAATAAACAGGAAACTATAATATTTACTTCTGTTATATACAATCAAGGCATGTGGAGACTTATTACAATAGGACAGTACAATTTAGACCTCTGAACAATGCGTCTCGGATTTGTAATTTTTTCTATATTCCTAACACCCTGTAATGTGATTCTCATAACAGAAAAGCTAATGTAACATTTCGTACTTCTCCGCCCACGCCTTGGCAAATATAAATCATAGTAATACGGGGAAAGTCACATCAATGGCGTAAGCTGTAATGTTAAATAAAATAAATCAATCAATACAAGACAATATTACCTTAAGACTTACTTATTATCACATTTTTTTCTTCTCTTATCCGCAACGAAATATATTCATGGGACGCGCCGGAATTAAATTAATGTTCCGGTGTTTTCATGGTTGTATCTACTGTAGACCTGTCTTACAGTTGTTGCAGCGGTTTGAAGAGGTAGTGGCGGGCCTGTCCCAAAAAAATCACAAACTGAAGAAAACTTATCATTTTTAGTAAACACATTCTAATCTAAATGTTTCTTGACAGGCGTGAAGGAGGGAGCTAAGCTGGCTCTCGATGGCCGCGGCATTGTAGTACCGGGCTTCGAAAAGGGTAACTTCGTTGGCCCAACCGTCATCACAGACGTACAAACTAACATGGAGTGCTACAAAGAAGAAATCTTCGGACCTGTCATCGTGTGCCTCTTCGTCGACACCTTAGACCAGGCAATCCAAATGATCAACTCAAACCCCTACGGTAACGGCACAGCTATCTTCACAACCAATGGAGCCACCGCCAGAAAGTTCGCCAACGAAATCGATGTCGGCCAAGTTGGTGTAAATGTTCCCATTCCCGTACCTCTCTCCATGTTCTCCTTCACCGGCTCCCGAGGCAGTTTCCTCGGCACCAACCATTTCTGCGGCAAACAAGGCATTGACTTCTTCACTGAACTGAAAACTGTCGTCTCTTTCTGGAGACAAAGCGATGTTTCACACGCTAAGTCTGCAGTAGCCATGCCCACACAACAGTAGATAGAGTATAAGATATAAAGTGTATGTATATTTTTATAACTATTTACAATCAAAGTATATATTTCATTGTTATGCCATAATCTAATGTAAGTCTTCCATAACTATATCTTGGAAAAGTTTATTTTTATATTTTTATAAAAATCTAATTAAATATTTCTTGTTTTAAAAACTGTATTTTATTTTACACTAATTTTGAATCAACCGCGTCTTATGCGCGTGCGCATAATATGGTACAAGATGGGCCAATCGTCAGTGAGGTCATCTGATTGGTTGGTTTACTTTGCAGGCTATTATCTCCTTATGTGTTTACAAATAAAGTCTACATTGCGTATTATTATCGGCTCAGCAACGTTGTCGCATCAGTCCTTTGTTGGTTGCAGCTGCTTGACAGAATGTAACACTATGAAATCATTTGGTTTTCGGCTAGCATGCGTAATAAGCGAGGGAATAAATGGGGATGTTGTGTAAATAGAATAATTGTTTGATACATTTTACCGGTAGTGATGCGATCGTGTTGAATGACATCATAAACATACGAGCAACGCGAACTTCCTGAGTCTCTTGTTACTTCGATGCCGGTACTCGCGCTACATACACGCGTCGCGATGTGTTTTTATTATTTTGTACTTTTTGTGTTTGCTGTTTTTGTGACTGATTGTACGGGGTTGACTCCACAATGCAGGAATGAAAAGGGAGAACCTGTTGATTGGTTAGTACATTTTTTATTTTTTCTTCTTTTTTTTTTAATAAACACAAAGAGTTTTGTTATCCTTTTGCGGTTCTTTGTTTACATCACGTACATTGTGGTTAAATATTTCCTGTTTGAATTGATAAGTAGTTTAGTGTTTTGCAAAACATAATGTGGGAATGAGAACCAGTTTCTAAATAAATAATAAATTGAATAAAATCTTTAAAAATTTGCCCAAAAAAGTTCGTTTTGATTGAATTAAAAAATATAGTAAATCACCTTTGTTATCTGTACCAATTTGTTATTCTTTTTGTAACAAGAATATATTTGCGAAGGTGAAACTTATTAAAATTAATATTACTTAATTCATGTTCTTTTAGTCAAGAATTTATCATTAAAGTATGAATCACATAATTGTCATTGCTATTTCTAGTTCTATGACTGTTCCCATTTACATAAAGTAGCCGATTGGTTAAGACTTAAAAGAATCCATTGCTAGAAAAGAAACCTCTACATATCTCAGGTAGATAATACCAAAAAATATGTATTTCATTAATTGATATAAAATACTATTTTTACCATCTTTGCGGTTTAGCCCGCGTGAATTTTGCAGGATATCTTGTCTGTACTCCTATCACGTCTATGCAACATTTCAAAAAGATCTGTTTAATGAAGTAAAAGAAAACATACAAACTCACATGAATAATATTACTTGGAATTTCGAGACGTTACCTAAATTCACTATTCTATTGAAATCCAATGATCCCTAAAATGTCATAAAAAAGTTAAAATGGTGGAGACCCTATAATTTAATGTTATATACAGGTTTTTTGACGGGAACAAACAAACGGCCCGCATGCGCATTGTTCAATCAAAATATTATGAGGGTTGTATCAACACAATGCTACATAAGTTCCGTATCGTGGCTATAATATGTGAGAACGATCTCCAAATTGTTTGGATTATACCGAATAAACAAAATTCTCTCAGTAGTAGATTATTTAAACATGCCAAAATATAGTTGGATACGTTTTTATCTTAAAAGTTTTACAAAATTAAGATTTGACCGATATCGTAAAAACCTCGATTTAGTCACTCATTGATTAACAAAATTTCGTAAGGAGCAAATCAAATGAAATCATCTTTATTGTCTTGATCTCTCTGATTTTATTTATATATTTTATTGTCTATTGTTGATATACTTTATTGTCTTGATGTTGACACTATAGGAACAGCCCAGGAAGGTGAGAGGTTTAGGTTTCTATAAAACCCTTATTTACATAAATTATGATCATTCTTCATTAAACTGTCAAACACCAAGCGGTCACCGGTGACCGCGGACTATTGTTCTTTAATTGTGTCTATAAAACCGGTACTCGACGAGTTAAACCATGTTATTCCAGGTTCTATGTTTACAAATTACCGCGGGAAAAGAATCACCTAAATCCATTAGTACGCCGAGGAGTCGCGTACATGCATTTGACTCCTTCGAAATTACGTGGAGGATGGATCATGTCGGACTTGGCCATCAGTGACCCGAGGTCTATGGTGGGGAAGACGCTATCACCGCTGTATCAGGTAAAAAATTAATGAAACATTTTGTTTAGAAAACGCTTAAAATATTGCTTGCCTACGTCAGCGTAAACCGTACTGTATATAAAGCTCGCAACTGCGTGCGCGCGATGATTGAATGAAAAAATCACATGCAGTTCGCAAGCGGCGCATTCGCAAGGTATGAACGCATTATTTGGTGTGTTTACAAACATCGATAATGACATATACACATCTCATTCAGACCCGAACAGTTTTTAGATCACAAAAATCGTTTATGAAATGATACCTATTGAAAACGAACATGTTTATTTCCAGGATAAAAACATAATTTCTTTAATCTACAATGATCAGCCGCCTGCTACTGAAAACCAACCTGATCTCCTGCAATCAGTTGCTGATATGTATTCTAAAAGCAAGAGAGGTAAGAATTTCATATTCATTTTTAAAACAATCAGACTAAAGTAGGGGTAGATAGATTTTTGTTAGGTTTATCTCAAAAACTACTGGATTGAGTTAGCGTAAACTAAACGAGTACGAAGTAACTGGTGCTAATTCATAAAGTTTTAAAAATGATATTGTAGACTTGTATAGATGATTGAAAGCAAAGTACAGTGGTCTGCAGGTTAAAATATCCTTTTCTGTTAAATTTCTATATTCCATCTTCAACATTGTATTGACATAAAGTCGAAAATGTAATGAATGAATTTGACAGATTGGAGGAGGTTGTTATGTAAGCCACTGTATAATATCATTTTACAATTTTGTGCAAGACTTAAAAAGTTCTGAGGTTTTACTTATGATTTACAGGTCAGCAAAAACAAGCAGGTGTGAGAAAGTACAAGAAATTCAAACTCGGTGACAAGTACTACGATGACTACGATTTGGCTGAAATGTGTAAAATGCACTCTAAATTCATGAAGACTAGAGTTGAAAGTGGACATACGAAGGGCGTCATATTAGGAGACAAGTTTACTTCGCTGTGGCTAGTGCATTCTGTGCCGAGGTTCCCACCTCTACCTGACTGTAAGTAGTACTTTTATTTTAGTAATTTTTGTTTACCTACCTTGTCTATAGTCTAACTAACCACCAGCTGTAGCCAAACGCCATTTAGCGCTTGTCTACATGTAGAATAGAAAACCAAATTATATGGAAATATCGTAAATTTTGACACTTGTCAGTGTCATTCCCATACATTTAGTTTTCTACTCTCTCTGTAGACAAGTGCTAAAGTGGCGTTTGGCTAAAGGCCCTGAGGTAATTCGTGGAAGGAAACAACTGTCACTACGCATTCCTTAAGACATTCTGGTTATCCATGTTTCACTTATTTGAGTTGCAAAGTATATCCGTCGTAACATTACTCCTTAAAGTCAAAATTCCGGTGTTTAATTAGTCGAGTATTGCTTCTAATTTCAACCCCTTTTTTACAGTTATGAGTGGTCTAAACGTCTCCGGTTACGACTACCCCTCCACTGGAATGAAATACGGACAATCCTTCCTCTGCGTCTCCGTTCAAACATCAACCCTGAACCAGATAGCTACCCAGTTGAAGTACAATGAACCTCTCCTAGTCTACACACACATACCAGCAGAGTTTGAAAGTGAATTGCCGAACTTAGTCGAAGTTATACGAAATAAGACGATCGACGCATCGCCCTGGTAAGTCGGATGTTTATGTTTTTAAAGTTTTGTATGTAGAACATAGGTAGTTGCCATTCAAACGATTCGGATATTCCGTTCTCATGGATATATTGACAAACATAAGCCAATAGAGGAACCTTCGAAGTTTTGAAACTACATGTCAAGACTCCAAAACAAATGACTGTAAAATTGCACAGGTACTGCACTAAAAGATTGGTAGAGAATGGGTCACCCCTCTGCCCCCTATTACATGCGACTCGTAATATTACTGGTGAAAAGTAAATGTTATATTGTATGTACTCTCCACCTTTGGTTGCTCGTCCGGAGGTTTAAGGGTTTTTAGGGTTAAAGGGCTTTTAAGTACAGAAAGGTATATTTGACTGCCTCGTTGGTCGAGTGGTCGGTCGACTAGGCAAGGGGTCTCGGGTTCGATTCCCAGGTCGGGTAAAGTATTATCTGGTTTTTAAAAAAATCTCAGTAGTTGCACGGAGTCTGGAAAGTGCCCGGTATATGGCAATAGGCTCACTCCTATTGCATGGGACTTATAACATAAATAGTGAAAAGTGAGTGTTAAGTTGTACAGTGGCATTAAGTGCCGTAATGTGCCCCTCTGCCTATCCCTTCGGGGATAAAAAGCGTGATGTTATATTTAAAGGTATCTTTGAATAAAATTATTATCGGTACAGTTTATTTTGTCAATATTAAAGGAAATGGTGACAAATTGACATACCTCAAAAGACACTGAGAATGTTATGCAAAACGAGATATGAATCACGTTAAAATATTTAAAATATAAATCAAAACACGACCAAAAATCTGACAATCAGTAATGTAACCTTATAATACTGAATTGATTGTAGTTCTCAAATTACAGCATAATTAATTTATGCAATGTAAACACTGGTCCATCATCAATGAGTCAGGGCGATTCACTTTAAGAATAATTCACAACAAACATTACGTTTGGTACAAAGCAGCTGTTTGTTTGTTTATCAAATTGGTTACCATAACATGTAAAAGGCAAATGTCAAGAATGTTTGCTGAACTTAAATGTATTGTTGCGTTATTTGGGAGGTAAATAATTAATACATGAGATAACTACTATAAACTGAAACTGGGGGTAGATGCACAGAACATTTAAAGTAGGTTAGAAAGGAAATAGTTCCTGATTTGTATCAGAACGCGTGTCGCCGTTTTTCCCCCACTCTTCGACTTTACTACAAGCAAGAGACCAATACCTACGCGGATAATGCACACAAATAAACAACACGCACTAGGTCGAAAGGTTTGCTATTGGTTGTCACACTGACGCAATCACTTCGTTTGACATACACGTATGTACGCCTTAAAACTCACGTATGCTAGGGGGACCAAAAGGTCGATCATTGATATCGATAAAGTATTATCATCTAGCTTCTTACTTTACAAGTATTGCTATGTGAACTTCTGTAATCACGTATTTATGCGAATATAGAAACAAATAAAAATACATAACTGTGTTTTAACAAATTTCCATATATTTGTTTAAGATTTTCTAAAATTACATTTTTACATAATACTTAAAAAAAAACTCAAGCTCAAAAGTCAAAAGCATTTATTTCAATTAAACCATAATTTGGTACTTTTGAAACGTCAACAAATATGAAATAAATAATAGTCTGTCAGTCTGTCCTTCAGTGAAGCTAGGCGCTCGTTCCAAAATGTCGATTCGAGTGGAGAAGAACTAGCAAGAAACTCCATCCTCCTCTTTTTAAGAAAAGAGTAATCTTTAAAAAAAAGTCTGTTTTACATTGCTCTGATACATATTCCAATATTGTACACACATGTGAGAATAATGTAAAGACATACCTGACACATCATACAAATAACAGAACGTACTAAAATAAAAAACAAAACCAAGAGAAAACAAATATCTTAAGTCTATTGATACTGACAATCCATATAAAATAGTGCTTCTATACAAGAAAAAAATAAATAAATAAACTCTTGTTTAAATATAATGACTTTGTTATTATGTAGTTATCATCATCGAAATGTTGCGAACAAATTGTACTACATTTAGTAGGGATCCAATCAATTTTTCCTGTTGCCTCAATCCACGGTTTTCTTATATTTGGGTCTGTAGGAAACCTAAAAAAATAAATTATACCTAACTCAGTTTTAATTGAAAAAATTACATGAAACTTAAATACGAAAACAACAATCCCTCACTTGAAACCTAAGTATATAATATTATTTATTACGACCAAGTATTAAAAAGACAAAAAATTTTGTTTGGAAGATGAAGTCAATTGAAATATTCTGAAATATTCTGCGTATTGCTCGGAAATTCTTTTATTGGAGACTCTGACCTGCGATAGCTTAGATTTTTACCGCTACTGGCGGCTTTATACATTTTTAAATATTTATAATAAATTGTTCACATTATAATTATAAAAAAATATTTAATTGAATTAAACAAGTATGGGAAATATTATTTCAGTTATTATTCTATTTGAACATAATATTTTGTATCCTAGCAATTATCGACATTGTTTACAAATTGACACCACTCTATCGATTCGAGGAAATAAGGCATTGAATTTGGTAATCGGGACTCTCGCTGTCAACGTAATACATTGCGCGATTGCTCACGTAGTGCAAAAAAGTATACAACTATTGCAAGCAATGTATTAATATTCTTCTGTTTGTGACATATATCGTTTTTGTAAACAAACGTCATAATGCTAATGTTATAATTACAAATATCACGAGAGTTTTAATGTTTTTGGACTCACCGGTGGAAAGAAATCCCTTCTCGTGCTACATTGAACATCTGGCTTCTTTTCCGACACGTTATAATTGCGCAAGACGGCATAATTTAATATTAATTGTGGAGCTTTGTACACTGTCATAACAAGAGCACGATTGACGGCTGGTTTTTGACATTTTGGTTGGCAATGAGAATTTGCTCATAATCGCGGCGCGCGTATCCCGCCCACATGGCCCTTCTAACCTACTTTAAATGTTCTGTGGGTAGATGTGTGTCAAAATAGCTTGAGAACACGAAAGACACAAAAATACCTTACTATTATATCTTCGGTTAATATTAAAAACTAGCTGTGGCCCGCGACTTTATACGCGCATTCCGTTGCATTTTTTTCATACATACCTTCTCATAACAGTAACAAAAACATTAAAGAATGAATTATCTAAAAAAAAATCCCGATGAAATGAAAATTATGTAAATAATGTATGTACATTTCGGGGATTCATTTTTATTAATGTATACGATGTATGCTTTGTAAGAGTATCTGTACATAAAGGAGGCCATACACGCTAGGTTTTGCATGATGGTTTTAACCGTGCATGCATAACCGACAAACATAACCAAGCACCGATGCACCGATAACTGTACAGTTAAGTCACATACACGCTAGGGCTTGCCTGTCGGTTATGCATGCACGGCTAAAACCATCATGCAAAACCTAGCGTGTATGGCCTCCTTGAGAGCATAGACTTACGTTATTGTTTTATGTAGTAGACAGAAAATTATTTCTTTTTAGTTTCCATTACATTCAGCTATGTATCGGAATATAGAAGCATTCTGATATTTTTCTAGAATCTTTTTCGAGGTATCCTTAGTAGTAATGTTATGAGATGAGGACGACTAAAACCGGAATGTAGGTCAATAGGGACATACTTAAGTACCTTTATATTATTGTAATATGTTCTCTGTGCACAAAAGGTCGCACCAAGAATATTGATACCATGATAAGTTATTGTAAAGTTAAGAGTGTGTCATCATTACCTACTTTTGAAAACAAATATTTTTTACCTTGCCATTGTTCTACACTCAATTCCTTTGTTCTGCTAAGGATAGAATATGTTCAAAGCTTTCACAGTATTGTTCAGGAAAATTATTGTTTTAAAAATTATAACTTTGTAGTAAAAAGTTTATGTATATTTCTAGCGTATGTGAACACTAACAGGTCAGTCGTTAAGTAAGCAATATTTTAACAACTGTACTATTAGTTTTGTCATCTGTAATTAGAATACAGCTGAACAGACTTTCACATGCAACATACCTAACGTCACGTCTTTTATTCGACTTCCAATGTAATACATCGGTCACAATTTCAAACTTTAAGAATTTATCGTATAAATCGCAATTGCGACCACTAAAAGGTGTTTCACATTTTCACATATTTATTTACCTATTACATTTTCCAGGTACCACATCGAAAGTTTCGAGACTCTTGTGGGAAGGAAATTTTTGTCGTTTGCAAAGAGTGCGATGTTCAATGATGACCTGTATAGCGGTTTGGTGGCAGAGGTGTTGCAGTCTGACCTCCTCGTGGAATCCTGGACTAATGGACCTGGCACACTAGACTCTGAATGTAGTCGGAATTTCCAGTGAGTAGCCTAACTGATTCTTTTTTACTTTTGTTTTTGGGTTTGGTTTCAATTCTGCACGTCTGGTTGCTATCTTTCGATGTCCTTTAAAACCGAATGAAACTATTTTGCCCTGAAGCAAGTCTTCTTGGTTTTGTGTTCTGCTTTTATTTTTCATAAAAGGACCAATAATTTGACAGTTTCGATTCGTTGAGAATTTTCCAGTTTAGAGTAAAAAAAAAGGTATAGGCGGGGAACACACAAATATTAGTCAGCAGTGAATTACGACTAATTGATGTAGGTATATAATAATGCACAGTTTGAATTAAAGTTAATTAATCGGAACCTTAAGATAACCAGAATAAATGATGTTATAATTAATTTCAGAGTGCGAAACATAGAGCGACTGAAGTTCCCGATAGCGAAAATGTCATTCACGTCCCACAACGATCACTCCAAGTGGGCGGTGGCGGTGGCACACAAGATGCACAACAGTCAAGACACCAAGGTTGCAGACTACTGGGTTTGCGTCGGAGACATTAATAGAGCGGTTCGTAGTATTTATTTTCCAATATTCATTTCAGGGTTCTCAATAAAGATTAGAGGTTCTTTAAAATAATCCTTCTAATATCAAACTCTCTGGCAAGCTAACCTGAATTGAATTGAAAAAAGGTGATTCGATTTTTACAATGACCAGACCAGAACCAGACACGAGCCTAAAAAGCCATCAGACCACCACAAATGGGGCCCAGTAGGGCTGATACCGATACGGGGCCGCGGATGCCAGAATGGGTTGCCGGGGCTCCGAATCGAAGAGCAGAAGTAGGAACGGGGTGGTTTTTAGTCAGTAAGGGTCTAACACTCCCTCTCGCCTCACCCAAGGCGGAAGAAGTCATTGGATGAATTTCTCCCTAATAAAACCTTATTTTCTTTGCCAATTTTTTTTTCAATTTACTTGGTTCATGAGCATTGTGTATAAGAAAAAGCTGTATTTGAGTCATTGTCCTGAAATCAATATTTATAAAACTGTTTCTCAATTGTTTCAGTTACCACAAGAGTCACGCGGTGGCGGTACGGTTTGCACGTCAGGTCCCATCTTATGGGGTAACTTTGCTCATCTTATAGAATCTGTACAGACGTGTAATTAGAGTTCAATTTACTTTGCATACAAAACGTCTGCTTGAGGAAATCGTTCCGTAATATAATCGTCAATAAAATTCAAAACTCGGTGGCACAAAATGACTTTGAAAAGAAAAGCATTTTCTATATTTTAAAGCCATTTTGTGTAGACTTTGAAAAATTTTGTAGTAAAAACTTCTTATGACGTGGTTTAATAAAACTGTCTTCCATAATGCCATCTGTCTAACCATAAAAGCGGCCATAGCGAGTGGAATAAATTATTACAATTTAGCTAAATTTTAGTTAATAAGTAATTATTATATTGTTAGTTTTCTTTTAGTAATACTAGATTTTAATTGTAAATAGTGAATGAAAGATGCGTTATGTTGTGTTTCACCGAAGCAAGAAGTGCTTAGAATAAAAAATCTTTAATTATAGTGATGTGTGTCATGCTAATTTGTGTCATGTTTCTCAGTCACTTAAGTTGACTTCAAATCGATATTGATTTTATCTTTGCTACTGTCTGAGCTGGCCCTCGGATTACATTACATTATTTGTAAATGTAATTTTGCAATGTACTTACATTCCTTTACATAGCAATGTTTAGAAAGAAATATAACTGAATAAAATATAGTGTTAGTACAAAAGGTGTGTTATGATCTGTGATCATAGGATACGATTGTGTTACATTAGTCGTAAGAGCACTTAAAAGATATTTATGAAAACTGTAAGAAAAAGTAATTCGAAACTTTTTACACATCGTAAATTTACGATTTGATCCCCTAAATGCCATACATGTATTTATTAATCGAATGACGAATTTGAATTATTGAGAAAAATATGAAAATAGATAATAATAATATTTTAAAGTAATTGGTTTTGTGTTTGTACTAAATTCTCAGTTTTTATACGTCAATGTGATTCTTGAATTTCTTATACTATAATTTCTTAGGTTAACTTTAGATATTTAGGTCTTCAATTTTATAATAAAACATTCATAAGATTGATGTATTTTTATTTCACACACACGTTATTTTCTGTGTTTACGATGTATTTATTTATAGCATTCTAAATTCAAAATTCAATTTCTTTTTTATTGTTCGATAAAAATTTAAATTGGAGTTGACGGACGTGGCCAGGTTTTGTCGTTTATATTTAAAAAAGTAAAATAATGCAGGATGTTTATTTATTATTTGTTTTTGTACTGTATTTGTTAGAGTGCTGTGTTAGTTTGAAACTAGTTGCAGGATGGGAGTTCTTGAATTTACATTGCAGAGATAACAAGAATGAGCCTGTGGGCTGGTATTATACTTTTTCATTCATCAAATACATATTATTGCATTATAGTTTTACTTAAGTTGTATTATGCCAACATCGACGTTATAGGAGCCCTACAAATGTCCTATATCAAGACATCGTTAAGCAATGTAGAATTGAAGTGTGATATCGCTTTATGTGCGATGTGGGCAAGAAATGAAGAGCAATAGTCATCGTTCTCCCCATCAACCGCGCGCATATTTTTTTAACGCTTGGAAAATCACAAATCACTTCCTTTTGCTCATAGTGTCAGACTCTTACTGACTAAAAACCACACCATTCTACCTCCTGGTCCGTGGCGGTACAGATATCTCAAACTGTCTCTCTAACTGAAGGTGGTACATCTACAAGCCTCCGAGCAACGTGGGGCCCACCATGGAGTCAGGAATCAATTTTACGTATCTCACACCCGATGTCTCTGGAAGTTTGACGGCGTCCACCAGCAATATATTCTCCAACGCCATGCTACGGTATACTATGGCACCAATGTTTAACGTAAGCACCATATACATATATAGCGATCCTAACTCGCTATGTTAGCTGTCATCACTTTTATACTTTTGGTCATATGAGCAAGAGGTATGTACAAAAATCTTCTGTGAACCTACAGGAAGAACTTACAAGATCTTACAGGAGTTGCAATGGTTAACTATACCTATTCCAAGCTTAAAAGCAATGGGGACCTACCGTATTTTTGCTCACCAGGATGCTTACTCTTGAAACCAATCTCAATGTCCAATGCAATTTCAATCAAATAAAAACTCAATAATATTATTCAATGTCAAAACTGTACAACCCTTATCGTAGCTGTTAAAATGACATTCAGAGTACCGAATATAAAGCCAAACTCAATAACATTTACCTACTTAAATAAATATCCACGTCATACGGATGCAATGGGCGCTAGTCTTGAAATTCAAAAGTACGAAATTTCGCAATAACAATGTCGATCGATTGGAATTGGATTCAAGAGTAAGCACTTTGGTGGCGCTACCTGCGCTGTGTTCACAGCGCTAGTTACTAGTTACTTTCGTTATTTGTCCAATAGAGAATTAGCTAGCGTCACCCGTCACCCCATTCGACGTTCAATATTTGATAGCTGCTGTAATTGGACAAAATTACATCTAGCTATTAGTAGTCCACATTGAGTGCTGTGTATATTTAATCTTTATTATGATTTTCTATGGTCATCACCTCATTACGAAGATTCCACTACTTACCTAAAGGTGGTCACATAATCTCTTTTGTAACTGTTTTCATAATTTGTATCATTATTTATTTACAGGTAGAATACTTAGACTATATGGCACTGGTAGTTTACGAAGGCCGAGAGCCCAAGGAACTCTTCAAGGGATCAGCTTCCCTTGGTATTATGATGGCTAACGCGGTGGGCGGCATTTGGATAGGACATACTATTCCTGGGTTTCCGGATTTAAAACGTGAGTCTTCATCGTCATCGTTCGTTGTTTTTAAACGTTGTCCCACTCTTGGATTTTCTTCTGAGTCGTCGCCTTGTGGGTGCGTGTACAAACATACAAGTTCGATTAAAAGTAGGTAGATGGAATATAATTTTAAAGATATTTTCCCTGGTAAACCTAGCCGCTGATATATTATTGGAATGATTAAAGAATATATCAACATATATTCATATACAAAAGATGTGAGCAGAGATAAGTATTGGCTTCGACTGCGTTACCGTGAGATAAAAAGTAGCCTGTGTTATTCCAGATCATGATCTATATTTGTTTCAAATTTCATCCCGATCCTTTCAGCCATTTTGACGTAATTGAGTAACAAACATACACACAAACAGACAAACTAACAAACTTTCGTAACCATAATTAGTAAGATGGCTGTTTGGTTTCAGCCGACACCCCAGTATTTCCCCCAGAAGAGTTAAAGAATGGTCATATGCTGATGTGCTTAACACTAGACCTAATGACAATCAACTCAATGGCAATAGCCATCAAGCAGACAGAACCGAATATATCAAAGATAGTTATACCAGAAAAGTTGAAGTTCTCTTTACCGGAGTGGGTGAATCTGATGATCCCTGATCATCAAATAAAGAGATCGAAAACTTCCGTGTAAGTATTAGTTTGTTCTTTTAATTCTTATTAGAAGTAATCTTCTTTATTGTTCTTTTTCGTTATAGATAGTCGATTCGATGAAAATATTTTAAAAAACAAGTATCAAGATGTTTTTGTCCAATCGCTGTAGCTGTCAAATATTGAACAACCAATGGTGTGACGTTAGCTAATTTCCTATTGGACTTAAAACGAAAAGCGCATACTAGCGCCACTTAGTGAATTAAAATACTTTGAATCCCATTCCGCCTCCACCTTATCTAACCATTAGTATCTCGTTAGTGCTTTTTGGTCCAATAGATTGAACATGGTTTATTTTCTTTACATTCCATCCTTACCCACTGGAACACCTGTATTACCACTACCACTAACCTAACTCAATGGAACACCTGTATTTTGAAACTATGCCTATGTTAGTGCCTGAAAAGTCAGCTGTGCAAATTGATATTTTAGTATCGGAGCCTATTAACCTAACCAAAGCAAACTATCTAATAATAATAATCAAACAATTTCTCGTTGTTATCTTACAGATGATACTGCGAGTAGCATATATTATTTATTAAAAATGAATTGTGATTTTCAGGAGAAAAACTAAAGTATTACATTTCTTAACAAGGGATAAAAGTTTGCGTGGTGTAATATTGGCTCGTAGTCCAGGAAACACGCGCTGTCTGTACAAGAGCTTCGCTAAAACCAAAGGGATTGTGATGGATGTGTATGGCCATAAGGAGCATAATCGACTCGTCGAATGTGATAGGAAATACGGGTTAGTTCCATACGACTAGTACTCTCTATTATAACTTATCATATTTGGCTAAGAGTTTTAAACTTCCCTATTACCTAGATACGAGGGGAATGGTAGAAAATGAGAGTAAGTGATACAACATTTATTTATTTTTCTGTGATTGTATGACTCACATATCATTTTACTAGTCTTGAATTAATAGCTGGCTTTGGATTGGCCCATGAAAGTTTTTACGCAAAAAAATGAGTGTGTTTTTGAGCAAGTCTTTATTATCATAATATGCCTGATACACCTGTTATTCTGTGAAAGAATAGACCTTTGTGATTTTCGCTTATAATCAATAGTATATATTTGATAGGACTAAGTCGATTGCCACACACAGGACACAATATTTAACAAGCAGACAATTTACATGCAGTAATAAGTCTTAATTATTATTCTTTGCAGCATACGTAACATCAATTCCATATCATTAAAGTTTCCGGAGGTAGTTTATTACATAACTAATTCGTCTGATAGCATGGGTTTTGCTGTCAGCACAGGAGGAGCTTGGCAAAGAAGTGGAATCAGTAAAAATCAATATTGGATGTGCACTGGCAACATAGAGAACCAACCGTTAAGTGCTAAAGGAGGCATTGTCGCTTGCGTTTCCAATTTTCAAATATGGCGTTCATTTGATATTTTAAAAGTAAATGAACCGCAGTGTCCAAGCCTCAATCTGTGATTTTTGATCTTGATTTGTAATGGGATTGCGATTGTGGCTATTTTGGCCAAATCGAGTGAGGGCCTAAATTGAGTTGGTCCTAAAAGTGTGCCCTGTGAATCCCTATATTTATGTTACTTATTGGTGATATTGAACTATTCTGTTGTAGTTAATGTTTACTGTAATAAAATTATTTTAAGTAATTAATAGATAAGAAATCATTGTTTGCTTTAGGTACAATAAAATGTCTGATAATTCAGTTGATATACTTACCACTTAAAATGCAACTGTTGATTGCATTTTGTAGTATTTGGTGTAGTACTAATGATTGATCACGCCACGATGTAGTTTAATTTAAAAATAAAAGCCTTGTTTATAGACAAAATGTTTATTATACAACACAAACATTATTTACATGATTATGATTCATATCGTTTTAACACACAATAAGTGACGATATCAAAACAAACAACACAGAAAATCGTACAAACACTATAGAAATATATTATGAAACCTTGTTAAAATGGCTTCACTGGATCTAAGACGCTATAGTGTATAATATACAGTTTTCATAATATTGAAACACTAAGTTTCTTGGCACCATGTGAGCTTGAAAATACTTATGTACAATTCCCACAAATAAAACAATCTTTATGAAATAAGAATGCTCCGCTAAGCAAAGATTTTCAGTCACCGTTGAAGAAAAGACACTATTCCAGGAACAACATGGAATATTTATCTTAGAAGTATCGTTCTATATAATAGCACGGTGAAGCGCTTCACCTCCGTCCTCCCGTGTCTTCGATATTCTTGGGAACAACGGGTCGCTCAAACTTACAAAGTATGATTACATAGTATACTTAGGTACGGATAAATGAGTAGGTATAAATTGCAAATTCAGCCCGAATGGCAAACTTAATAAAACATAAAATTAAAAACTGACTCGATTAAAGCATACAAATAACAATAAAATGATTAGAAGTTAGTTTTTCGATGTGACAAAGTTTTGGACCCTTCACCTCAATATTGGTGATCGTGTGTAAAAATCAGACAAGATATATTCACTCAAACATCAATAACAATTGATTAAATCCATAACAAAACGACGTAAGCTTAACTAATGTTTTAATGTTATTAAAAAGTGATACTTCACGTATAAAATATTTTGATTCATCAAACTCATTCTCTCTAGTTAAGCAAACGTTCAAACATTCTGTGCGGACATTATTGGAATATAACTTGATTGTGACATGCGATCTGTTTGGCAGTGAAAAAATTGGGGAGTGTGGCCTCCCTTCAGTGTGCGACTCTCAGCGAGGGCATCCTGGTGAACCAGGAGTCTTGTTTCACCTTCAGGTAGTAGGCGTCTCTTGGTGAAGGTACTGTAAGAGCATCTTCTAGAATCTTCAGAGCACTGGTCGGTAGGATCTTAGCGCTGTATTCAGCTGCTTCTCCCGGCATAGTCACTGCGCAGCTAGCGGTGCCAGCGCTTACTTCGGAGCTTGGGGTTTCGGGACGGCTGAAAAAAAGTGTAAGAAATTTTCTTCAATGAGTAGAATAAGTAATTGTAGGAACTTTCTAATGGACATCAATATGATCGCTTATTGTATCCCAGGCAAGATAAATCTCGAGTAGGTACTTAAAAAATGTAAAACCATATTGAATATAATGACAATTTACAATCAAGTACCTTGCGGGCTGGCTAGGTGGTTGTAACAGTGAGGGTGGCGAGTAGATCTCCTGCGCAGCTAGATCCGGCGTGTGTAGCAGTACAACATGTAGTCTGCGCGCACGCAGGCCGGCACGGAGCGCCCGCGCAGCTCCCCACACTCCCCAGCGCGCGGCCGCTGCACCGGCACTATTCTCACCCGTATCTCCTGCTTCGAGGCGCGATAGGCTCTCGCAAGCTGTGTCTGATGTCAATCCTATAATGAAAAATGAATAAATATTATTTTAGTGAAATCTTTTATTGATAAGTGCATGATTGATTTATGAAGTGATGCGAGTCAACGGTGTGCGGCTACATACAACGAAATTATGTAAGAAAGAATTGTTTTGGAAGATACTTTATATCAATATTAGGTATTGTGGTGCGTCGGCTGCCCGCTAATATTACTTTAATCTTAAGTACGGCTTGGTGGTCTTACGTCCAACTTACCAATATAAAACAGCCTGCCAGCATGCGGATGGTCAGCCGCAGCCGCAGCTAGTAAGGGAGAGAATGTCCTCGCGACTCGCAGCGCTCCCAGCACGTTTCCTCGCAGCGCCGCCTCCCAACATGTAGCCCCGCCGCGACCACTACTGCCTGCCGTATTGATTACCGCCCAGATGCCTGAAAAAAAAGAGGGTGGTATAAACTTAGGTACAATTCAAAAGTTCCGAATGAACTGTCTGGTTGGTCAAGTGGTCGTAAGTTCCACTGCCTAGCAAGGGTGGTTCACCTATTCCATGGGACTGACTGAAACTCACAACGTTATCAACTAATGAAAAGTGGGTGTAACATGTGCATCTTGCCTATCCCTGGTCCCTGGGGAATAAAAGGGGTGTTGGGCAATATATACCTAGTTTATGATTTCTTCGCTGAATGGTTTAGTATTTAATCTAGAAAGTTGTCGACAAATCCTGAATTGTCTTGAGTTGCAATACTGACTGAATATCACAGTGCCATTTTTCTAAAGAAATATTTCTTGAGGTTTTTTTTTGTCGACGGGGGGAAACTTTCAAAAGGCGTCTAGCTTTTTGGAGAAAACGACAAAGGAGTGTGGGATTTTCACCTCACTAAAACCTCCCGGTGGCCACCATCCGCACCCCCGGAGCTGAATTAACGGTAAAGTTCAGTATTGCGAATGTGGGTACATATAATTATTAAAATGACTATAATTTTATCTAAGAACATAGCGTAAACACAAAACTATAAAAAATATTTGCGAATAGCGCCACCTATACTGAGATGCGCAATTGTTGTCATCGCTTTGAGTTGAATATCACATTACATTGCCTCAGAGCGGGAAATGTGAGTAGGTCCTGTAAAGTCCAATAGATGGCGTTCTATGATCCTTAATGATGTAACCGTATATTTTACCGTAATGATTTATTATCACAATTTTGTTTTTATTTTTTCAATAAATATTAAGAACGTTTTTAATTTTAAAGGATTATTAAGGATCTTATTAAATCTTGAAGCATTATTTTGTCACTCCTTAGCAAGCACTGCTGGTGTAGTGGTATCATGCAAGATTCCCATTCTTGCGACCCGGGTTCGATTCCCGGGCAGTGCACTTATCGTTTTGGACTTGTTCCTTGTTAAAATGGGTTTCTCTGGTCTTTAGCCGTATTTTTCAATCATTTTTGGACAATATTTTTGCAATTAGATTATGTTGTTTTGACATGCCAAAATGTAATGAAGATTGTTTTATCTAAATGGGTGGGTAGATCGTGTTTTATCAGTTTGAGCATTTTTAACTCGTCGAATACCGTATTTATAGACACAATTAAAGAACAATAGATTGCGGTCACCGGTGACCGCTTGGTGTTTGACAGTTTAAGAGGGAAAAATCATCCAATGGCTTCTGTCGCTCGGGTGAACCGAGAGGGAGTGTTTGACTCATGACTTTGACACTAAAAACCACCCCGTTCCTACTGTTGCTTTGAAGCAGAACCCCTGCACCCCGTTAAGTCTTGAGATCGCGAGATGATGAATATGCATTATCCATAAATAGCAACTTTATTTTGTTTTTGACAATTATCATGTTAAGAACAAACATCACGGGATCTGAATTAGATTCAATTTACAGACTCACCATATTTCACGAGCTGTAGAAAAGGGCGAAAAGTGGGCGCTGCATAATTTAATACTACTAATACATAATTTTAATAAAGCACTGCTGGCTATCCGTTCGCGGATTAAAAGCCATAAAATTATTTTGCATACCATGTTCTCCAGCGGGTAAGTGCTGGGCAGTAGCTCTCGCGGCTTCCTCCAGCAGATCCTCTCTAGCCACGTCCAACTCAAGAGTGACGAGCCTCGGCTTCGGCTGGTCTTCGGGCGTGGTCGCAATATGAGCTTGCAGCCAGGAATCGGCCAGGCGGGCTCCTAGTCCACCTGTCCTGCAGCCAGCGATCACTCGCCAACCACGACTGCTTAGGTATGTTGCAATCTGGGGAAGTTCAAATGAACTTTATTGAGAAGAAATAAGGTTGAAAAATAGAGGGGTGTAGCTTGATGTGCTGGCTGTTTGGTGCATGTAAAATCGAATACAAATTAGTTTTGTATTTGTGTACATTATTTTGTCTATATCAAGAGATTTATTTATAGATCGGCTTGAAGCTAAGCGTTAGACTTATTGAATCAGGTTTCAGGCCAAGTGGGCGTTGACCGTGTTGGCTACAGATTTCAAGTAATAACATTTTACGGCGATAACAAATTGTTTAGGAACACGAGGGAAGGTATTTATCGAAAACCTATAATAACGTTTCCATATCGACCGATACTATTTCTAGGAAAATATTCTACATGTGAAGTACCTCTATCCTTTTCGTTTTATTACTGTATTGGCTATTAGTCCAGACATTTTAGACATTTAAGCCTCCACGCTGGAAAAACCAGGAATAATGCTTTCCAATTTTCTGTATGACAATTAAATTGTTTAGTAAACTTACTTGTAGTCCCAATGCTGTATCAACTGATGTTACTAGCACTGTTTTAGCGCTGTCAGCTGGCAGTACTTCAGCTACCCTGACCTTCCTCAGCAGATATAGCAGCAATGCCCCTACAATAGAGCATAGTGCCGCGAATTGTAGACCGAGGGATAACCAAGTGAGCGCGTCCATCTCTAGCTCAGTGTGCAAACATTATTTCTTACTCGATCTGTAACAAGAAATAGACTTTCATTAGCAATTTAGATTATTGTGATTGTTTCTACGTTGCTTTTCAGAGGCACGTAATCTGAATAGGTATATAGATCAGATCTAATTCATTGTCAGGTTGTCCTGCTGTACTTATCTATACTACTTGACTACTTGTCAAGTATATAAGTCAAGTCAAATTCAATACTTTAATTGAAATGTGAAAAACGATACTTTTCTATGAATTTTGTATTGGATCGACTTGTATTGTACTTATTGAATTGGACTTATGACGTCATCATATTTCTACGTCAAATAGCAAACTTGTTTCCTTAAAATTAGCGAGAAAAATCCAAAAATAGGTAAATTGTCAAATCAATGAATGAGAGTATGATTTTTTTTAAATTATTTATTTCATTGAAAAGTTGAAAATTTTAAACCTAGGAAACTAGACAATGAAGTTGATCTTTTTGTTTGTTTCTCACAGCTTAGGTATTTAGCCTACTAGACTCCCTACCACATCAACGCTTTAACTATTTGTATCCATTGCGTAGTTCAATTATCCTAGTTATTCTATCTATTCGCAAAGATCTTACGATGAGTGTTCTCAGAATGTTGAAATCATCTCCAGAGCTTAAATATTCGGTGCGTCATCTCATTGTTCTTTAATTAGTTATATTTAATTACATCACCTCTGTAGCTGTAGGCGTAGTAACATTTAAACTGATTGCGTTTTTGTGTGGTTTAAAAGAAGACATTTGATAAGCATGAACAACACCCAATCGTAGTTGCTATTAGCAATTGAAGTCGAAGATATTCTGAAACGACTTGGCTACTGGTCACGGATCATTACATAATTCGCGTAACTGATCAATCGCACACCAACTTATTAAATTAAGGAATCTGGGTTACGAATAATTGATTTAAACGAAGCGCAAGATTCCATAATAAGTGCGTTTGTAGTAAAATTGCCACGCAATGAAGAATCGGAGTTATTTGACCTGGTTGAGACTGCGTGGGACGGTGGGAGTATACTTGATTCAATTAATGTTTGTGAAGAATTCTGTATAACTGTTAACAATGTCAGTGTCAAGATCACAAGATTACATCAAAATATTGTTTTTGGCGTAAATACATGGAATAGTTGCGTAAACATTATAATGGCAAAGAAAGTAAGTGAAGATAGGACATGTCTGACAATGAGATAGATGTTAGAGGTTCTTAAAAAAGAATACATTACTATGGTCCCAAGTATTCAGAGTTTAGAAGAGTTATTTTTATCGATAGCTTTTTAAATAAGTAGTCTAAAGGCTAATCTCATCAACATCTGTCGGTAGATTAGGTTACTCAAAGTAGTTGACATATCTTGTATGTAATTTTTTAATCTTTGCTTTCAAAAAACTAAGTGTTTTCACAGTTTAAGATGTATTCTTAAACCTAAGCATAACGTCATATCATATCCTTATATTAGCACGAAGGATACAAATATTTATTTGAAATAGAGGTACTTACATGAAATAGTCAGTTGATCGTAAGTTTGTTTACATCTATCGAGAAATGTGGTGGATGGTACGTTTCATGAACACCTTTATTATTGTGGTCTCTTTATTTGTTATTGTTAGCTGTATAGACAATGTATTTCCTATAATTTCGTGCTGTGGTTTTACTATTCTCTTTGTCTATTTGATTTTCAGTAAACGACGTTATTGGTTTTCATACCTATACTAAAATTCAAATAGGTAGATATTTAAATAAAAGATGTACGCTGCACTGTGTACCATTGTATCTCTAATATTAATTTAGTTATTAAATTTTTTCGCATACCTAATTAAGGTAATTCAACATTTTCTCATTGTGCAACTGGTTTTTCTGAAGCGATAGCAAATATGATATTAAACAGCATTCCATGTCTGATAGTGATGAGTGATGATTGAAATATAACATTCAAACTTGATTTAAACCAACGATTTGTGTACTAATACAATGTATCTACTTAAACAAATAAACACTTATTGTATGCCACTTTTCTTACGTTTGATTTATTAACCACAGCCGTCTGCACTTCCATTGCCGGATGTCGATGCTCACATGTAGGAAGAAATCCTTGACTCGCATCTTACAAAGGAAATGAGTATTTTTTAACAAAACCATTAGCACCATGTGTATCTTTTTCCATTATTGTTTCTACGTCTATAATAGCACCCATGTTCTGCGTTCGAACAATGCCAAATAAGCACATTCTCTTATTATAGTACTTACAGCTGCTAGCTGGCATTTGCATCTCAATTTGTGTGTGTATGTGTGTTTAAATGTTTTCATTGTTATTTTCTCGAGGAATATCTGCATCTTCTAGTCTTTCTTGATTTTGCTTATTATGCGACATCAGCGTTAGAAGTTGATATACGGTTTGAATATAACTGTAGATGATGTTTTTATTTTAATTGTAACTGGTCATTCAATTATTAACTTTCAAATGTTAATGTCTATAAAATTTGACTCTTGACTGTTCAAGTAATTTACTATACCACATCTAAACTATGTTGTTTGTATAAATTGCCTAAGATACCAAATAAATTCATTATTAATTTGGTATAAACTACAAAACGTATAAATTATAAACGAAGCCATGAATGTTTTACGTTTAAAAAACCGTCATTACAATTTTTATCGATGCTCATTGGAATGAAATAATATCAATGTGCCGGCCATTACTATTGAGCAGCGGTTTCTCTCGTAATAGGCCCCTATTATTAGAAGAAAGTCCTTTTCTATTCGATCGACAGTCGCGTCGGTTCCGCATGAAAGCTGTCCGGTAAAATCATTGGCACTTGTAACTGAGGTGCCAACATTTGTTGCTAAGTGGTTGCAATTTATACGTCGTTTTTCTACGATGCCGATTGATTGCCCTGCTTTGTGGTCTATGAATTGTTAGTCTTTAGTTATAAGTACCAGGATGTAACGTATTTCTTAGGCTGTCGTAAACTGTTCATGAAATAGAAAGGAGTTTTTGTTGTCTTTAAATTTACTTCATATGGTTTCTTTACAATAGAATTAAAATCGATATTTGAGTAAAATACAGAACAAAACGTCGTAAATTGAATGTCATGAGACTAATACATAATTACATGAGGAGTGGAAAATGTTGTACCCATATCATTACGTGACATGATCCAACATACAGACGAACAAAAACGTGGGAGACTAACATTGTGAATATTCTTTTTGTTTAGTATTCAAGATCAAGGTTAAACGCCGTAAGTGAAGAATTAACGTCTTTTTTAAAGGCGAGACTGTTAATGATACTTTATTGTAATTAAAAACCAACACGTTGGCGGCAACTTTTTGGTACTACCTAATTTAATGATCTGATGGGAGAACAAACAGTTAAATAGGAAATAAACCGCTGAAATACATACCAACTAATTTATTAACACTCTAAATCTGTCGCGTCTACTAAAGTTAATGCGCATGCACTTTACTGTTTCAGTTCTAAGATGTAATAAACCCCGATCTTTATTTGTTTCTTTGAAATCTTTGCTTTTGTTTTAAGTAGGCGGCATTGTGGTATTTGCTTTTGTAGAAATAAAATTAGTTCCTTTAAAAGGTATTCCTTTTGGATCACCTAATTTTAGATAAAAATATTAAACAAAGTCGGAGTTCTCAAGGAGGTGTTCTAGGTCCAACCATTAAAATGAATATTATAAAACGTAAAAATCATGCAATACAAATTATTTTAGCGTCATAGTCATATACATTTATCATAAGCCATTATCACAGTTATAAAATTGCGACATACAGAATGTAGAAGTAGCAATGCCAAGAAAAATGTCTAATCATCACGCAATTTGCACTCAGCAAAATCTGAGATAAGACTAGAAACAGCTATCAACGGGTAGATCAAAGACATGAGACTTACATTTATATACGGCAGCTGAGATGACGATGAATAATATTTTACAAACCGACATAGCCGGTTTGAATCGCTCCTGACTATAAAGCGGTTCAAGTGAGATCTCGGAATGGATGCTGTGCTAAAATTAGCATATCCTGCGAGTCTGTCGCGAGATATTCATCCCGTGTCCTGTTATTCGTTTTGCAATAAAATACGAGTACCAACATTTATACTTGTTCTCAGAAATGGGAGGCTGAATTTAGACGGTTATTGGAATCTCTGTATGACTGTAATGGTTACGCGTGTTGAGTCGTAAAATCTTACGATCCATGACAAATTGCTTACAGCTGAGAAGTTGTTTCAGTATCAAAGTTGGTAATGGCTTAAATAACTTTACTGTGCGGTTGTTTAATGTGCTTTGTTTATAGGACGAACAAGACAAAAATATATTATAATGTAGTCTTGGGTTATAGTGACCTTTTGACTTATTATGTATTAGTATAAAGTCATTGATTTAATGATTAATTAGCTAACTTTATAGGTACCTACTACACTCGTGTGATCTCCGGTATAATCTTAATCAATTTCAATTAATCTACAGACGACATCTTCATGTTCAAAGACGATTAGATTGAATGGTACAATGAGTCTTTGTTACAATAATTAAATAAAGTATGTTTATCAATTAACTGTATTGTTCTGAAGACAGATTTCAAATACGATTACGATCTCTTCGAGATTGATTGGTAGATTGAGCTTATCTTCATCGAATTAACTGACATAATATGGTTTAACATTTCTTGATATAATGTTATCATTTATTTTTACTTTGAGATGCTGTTGTATTTTGAGAGCATGTTTGCTAATACTGCTCTTGTGATTACAATTCAAAATATTCTATGAACACGGAACATTCTACATATAGGTAATGCCTTATTACGTGTCTATGTTTAACTTTTAACACAATCTTCTTGATTTAGTTTTACTGGTATGCATTTTCTCCTACAAATGTACCACTTTATTCACTTCCACGAATTATAAACGTTTGCTAACCCTACTCTAGTTTCAATTTATATTTAAATTATATGAGTCCACATAATCGTTAGCAGTTGGTATAAGATGCAAATGATAGGTAAGTGCAGCTAATTAGTTATTACACGTCCGTGCGATATGTAATGTGCGCCGCCCAACCGTTGCGGACCGTTTCGTTATAGACTCGGTACCGTTGCCTAACACTTAATGAGCCTATGGTGCATGTGTTGAACTGCAGCGGGTTTAATAAGCCCCAATGTATTTGACAATGTCATTTAAAATTTGTTCACTAATGGATTGACCGACAGACTGTGTATCTTATTTGACGATCAAATGAGTCTTCTTGGTCTAATTGAAATAAATGATTTCGACTTTGACTTATACCTCTATATAAGTAGTATTATGGACTTTGGAATGTAAGGGAGCCCTTATACAGGGGTGTGCGATTTGATAACTTCATTATAATCACTTTGTTAGTCAGTCACAGTCACACGTCATCAACTGCGGAATATAGGACACCCCATAGCTCGTTTGCTTTTTCAAAAATACAGGAACATAATAATATATGATTTTTACGACGGTATGCCCTGTACCAAGTTGCAGACAGCCTGCAGTAGTTAAGTTATCTAGCAATATCACTTCAGAAACTTCACGTTTATCATTTTTCTTATCATCGTTATATTTCTCTCACAATAAGTTAGCCGTCAAGTATTTTCTAAGGGCGGTCGATATACAAAGAAATTAACTTCTACATTATCAGTTTTGCTTTGGATTTCCAGCTGCATATTTCTTTTCTAACTTGTACCACACCTGGTTACCCGTACAAGCACCCTTGACAGCGATTAATATTCAGTCTGCGTGATTCCTTCGCCCACACATTAGTGTATGATACGAAGTATTATCCAAGTGTCGCTGTTTCACAACCAATCGATTGTTATGCTACCTCCAGACCTTTCTTAGTGTCGCGGAGAACCTAGCGTCGCGGAGAACCTAACGGGTAACCGGGGCTCCGGCTCGACGTGCAGGAGAAGGAACGGGGTGGATTTTAGTCAGTAAGAGTCTGACACTCCCCTCCGCCTCACCCAGGCGGGAGCAGCCATTCGATGATTTTCCCCCCTTAAAAAAAAGACCTTTCTTAGTCCTTGGTAATAGATACTTGTCTTGTTATTATTTCGTTAGTTAATAATTATCAAGTTGTGTTCTCTTTTAACATTGATTTGTTGATGAATACCTAATAAGGTTGTCAGTACTTCGGAAAAATGTACAGTGTTCATGTGTAGTTAAAACATACAAACATTTTATGTAACTTATTGAGGCAAAATCTTATCTAATATTAAAAATGAAAAATTGTAATAAGTGAAACATGGGGACCAAAATTTAAATTAGCCAGTGCTCAAACAATTAATAGATAAGATGAAACATTAAAATTGAATTCTATTGTATCCTAATCTACTCACAATAGGATACAACTGAAATATTTAAGCATTCTACAACTATGCACCTATAGTTATGTACGTACTTGTTTAGAAATACCGTAAAAGTTTCCGTAGCACTCTCCGAGGCAATAGCAAACTCCTCTATGTTGTAACTTTAGATAAAATCGTTTAGATTATTTAGTTCTAAGAAAGATTAAACACGTTGGTTACTTACTTTGCAAAATACTTCACAATTTTTATTACTTTAGACTGTGCAATTAGCAGTATTTCCTACTTCATTTCTAGCTTGATAATTTTCTGTAATATTTTCATAACACATCAAATCATATCACGACTTTTATCCCCGAAAGGTTAGGCAGAGGTGCACATTAACGGCACTTAATGCCGCTATACAATGTAACACTCACTTTTCATGATTTATGAGTCTCATTCAGTTTCATGTTTTATGTGTAATAAGGGATGAGCCTATTGCCATATAGGTACTTACCGGGCACGATTCCAGACTCCGTGCTACTACTGAGAATGTTTTAAAAAACTCAGTAGTACTCTGCCAGAGCTGGGAATCAAGCCCGAGACTCTTGCCCTGCCAGTCGCACTCGCGATCACTCGGCCGACGAGGCAGTCATACATAACATTATCATGTTTTTTTGTTTTACATATTTTTTTTTCTTTTAATACGTTGCCCCACATTAGGATTTTCTCCTGTGTCGTTGGTGCGTTTACAAACACATTAGTTCACATACACATGACACCCAGATCCGGAACAACAATCTGTGGATCACACAAAGTGTTGTTCCGTGCGGGAATCAAATCCGCGGCACGTTGCGCGGCAGCCAGTTGCCCAGCCACCGCACCAACCGTGCAGTCGATAAATAAGTACATATTTATTCAATATTTGCTAATTTTACGTGTGTATATAAAACTATTCTATCCGGAACTTGTATAGGTCTACTACTAAACTAAAATTAACCTTTACTGGAGCGAATGTAAAGCATAAATCTAAATGACTTAGAACTGTAATGCCTATGTTATTAATTTCTTACATACGGTCGTTAGCTTGTGAATTTATTTTCATGAGCTTGTTCAATGGACATATAGCGGCTGTCTAATAGATATTTTGTTCGTGTCCGTGTTATTAATATGTCAAAATGTCAGTTATGCACCTAATAAAACAAATCATACAAGTAATAAGTTCAGTTTAGAGGCAGTCTATCTTTAAATGTTAGGCAGCTGGTTAGAACCTGGACAGTCTTTTGGTTCACAATTTGATACAATAAGTTTTTCCTTTTTCTCGAGCACACGTAAAAATGGCAGGCGAGTCTCCGCCTGCCATTTTTACGTGTAAAAATTAAATTGTTTCGGCAGGTGCCATAGTCATCCATAGTTCCTAATTTACCAGTCCACAGCAACCCATCCATAGCCCTACCTTTTTTTCCATTATCCACAATAGTCCTACACTAACCGGGGACTGTCCTTGGGTGCATTTCCATAGTGCATACAGGGATAGTCGCCGGTTTGTGTGTCCATTACATTTATATTAAAGTTGTCTAAAGGGCCTCTGCGCAGTTGGCTTCGGGCCCTCGTACGCCTCCCAAATGACCGGGACCCTGTGGTCCCGTGAGTGGTAAAGACATACAATAAATGTGTATGTGATATTGTATGTTTTAAACGCACCCACGACACAGGAGAAAATCCTAGTGCCCCACACTAGGACTTTCTCCTTTTAAATAAATAAAATAAAATTAAAATTAAAAAAAATAAGTTAAAAATCTTTAAACTTTAGTTACTACAACATCTATGTTGCCAGTTCTAACTGGCGATCACACTCTAACACCACCTGTCTATCAGCCATCACAAACCAAGTGATAACTAAACAAGTGAGAACTTACCTAACTAATACGTAACGTGATGCGTTTTCAGTTGTGTGCGTAACTGACATGACAGTGCGATTGTTTAGTTTCACTTTCGGCCACAAAACACACAAAAAGTTTGAAAGAGACCAAGCGCATCCAAATAAACGCGTTGAGTAACCAACGAGGACTTAAAATGCTGCTTTCTGTTTATTTTTACTAGATTTTTATTGATATGTGAGAATTATTTGGTCCTGTTAACTTTGATTATGTGATGAATCTCGTGTGCTGTTGTGATACATACAAAACTTTAATCATTCGGAAATACAATTGAATACTTTCCTTAATCCAAAAATAAATTTTTTCGACTGTTCAATACAGTAAAATATTAAAGAATAATCACACTTTCGTTAATTGATTTTATGACTAACTTAATTTTAGTATCTTTACAGCAAGTTTTTAGGAAATAAGTATGTTGTTTGACGGTAAAAAAACGTGACGTCATAATACACAATCTCGTACAAAATTCATAGAAAACTGTCGTTTTTGACAGTTCAAAAAAAGTAAGTGTTGAATTTGAGTAGTTGGCAATGGCAAGTGCCCAATTTCATTTTGATAATGGGATTTAATTTAAACTTATGAAAACAAAATCTTGAATAGGCTGTTGTAAATCTGACGGAACATTGACAGTTGAAAACGTCCCAATGTATTGATTTCTGTTTTTACCGACTTCAAAAAAAGGAGGAGGTACTATGTTCGGCTGATTGTTTTTTTTTTTTTTTTTTTTTTTTTGTTTGTTCGCGCAGTACTCCGCCGTTTGTGGACCGATTTCAAAAATTTTTATTTTGTTTGAAAGGGTATACTCCCGAGATGGTCCCATTTCCATGAAGTCAGGATCTGATGATGGGATCCTAGGGAAACCGAGGGGAACTTTCGAAAATTCTATGGGGGAGTAATGCGTCTATTGTGTTTTTCAATTACGAATTTTAAACACTACAATTTAATAAGGGTCTGGAGTCGACCTGCGACCTGATGATAGAGTCGACAGACAGTCGAGGGAACTCCTCAGCGGTTTATATTAACTACCTTGTGTTTGGGCTTGATTAATTTGTATTGATGAGGACTTTACACCTAGATAGAGTGGGGCTGTCATTAAGGGTCTGATGATGAAGAAGTGTAATTGTTAAGGGAACTCCTCAACGGTATACAGTAACTACCTTGAGTTTGGGCTTGATTAATTTGTATGGATGAGGACTTTACACCTAGATAGAGTGGGGCTGTCATTAAGGGTCTGATGATGAAGAAGTGTAATTGTTAAGGGAACTCCTCAACGGTATACAGTAACTACCTTGAGTTTGGGCTTGATTAATTTGTATTGATGAGGACTTTGCACCTATGTATATTATAAGTAACAAAACGGGTATATGTAGCTTTACACTGAAAATGGTAAAATAATAAAGTAAAAACTGCGTTTAAAAAACCGACTTCAAAAACCAAAAACTAATAACAAACAAAAAGTCAATACTAAAAAGCAAAAAATAACTATTATTAGTACTGATAGGTTACCCACCCACTGATAGGTTAGAAGTCGGTGCCATAAGCTCATATCATAATGATATAACTTAATGTCCACAAAATTGTGAATTAGGTACCTATTAAGGTTTTAATGAATAATTTTTGTATGGAACTTATGGCACCGACTTCTTACCTATCAGTGGGTGGGTAACCTATCAGTACTAATAATAGTTATTTTTTGCTTTTTAGTATTGACTTTTTGTTTGTTATTAGTTTTTGGTTTTTGAAGTCGGTTTTTTAAACGCAGTTTTTACTTTATCCTTATGTAATTCATTATAAATATTGTACCTTAAAATTGGTACCCAAATCACCTACAATTCCTCTTCAAAAAATTTATATCTCCCTACGTAGTCCACTAGGTAATTCCGTGTTATTGATTCTTGTAAATTCCACCGTGTTTTCAATTGATGCCACTTAAGTTCAGTGAAATTGTTGTAATGGTTTCGCTTCAAGGTATAATAGGAACGCGTAATTGACAGGTAATGATACGGTACTCGTAATAATAGTGGATAGTGGCAACTTTGTTCAATGGCTGAGGGAATTCTTGTAATTTGTCGCTGAGTTCACTAAGGGAATCCTGTGGACGGTGGCTACTTGTATTGTGTAAAGGTTTTCTAATATATGTATGAATGTACAAGCTTCACACGTAACTAGGTGGACCTTTGAAGATGTATTAAAGTACCTAATTAATGTTCGTTTAATAATATGTACTTAGTGCGATTAGAAATGTAGATTGTTAGGTAGTAATTAGGTAATTTTATTGTGTATGTATAGTACATGTTTTATGAACTAAAATCAATGGATCTATCATTAAAAACAATTAAATCTCACATAACAAAAGGATTTAAGTGTGGGAGAGCCATGCTTCTGAGGCCGGCTCGACCAGAGTGATGCCACCCTTACAGAAAATTGACATGAAACAACGCTTGCTTCGTGTTTCGTCGTGAGAGTGAGGTTACCGGAGGCTCAATTATCCCTCCGCCTTCCCCAATCTCCTCATTTCTTGAATCTCCAATAGTCCTCAAATTCCTAGTCCCCAAAAGGTCGGTAACGCACTTGGAACGCCTCTGGTGTTGCAAGTGCGTTACCGACCTTTTGGGACCTATGGGCACCCATAGGTGACGCTGACCATCAGGTGGTTCGCCTGCTAATTTACCGGCTTATCTCATAAAAAATCTTAATTTTAATTGAACAATAAAATCAAAATAAATCATCCAAATCTTGTTGCCAAAACCAAAGCGCCATTTTAGCGAACTTAAAGATGAACAACGTGTGCAATTATTCAATTACCTAATGTGTGAATAAACACATACGCTTACTGACCGTGACTGTGTGTAGGTAAACTTTAATATAATTGCCACTAACACTACCCTGACCAATTATTACATGAATTAAATGTAAATACGCTAAGTAAAAGTGAAATTAGCGCGAAAGTATGGAAATGCTTAGAATATGTAGTAGTTACTTTACTTTTTAGTATACTGCTATTGCGTGTTAAATTGTGTAATCCAAAGTTATTTACCTATAAAGGACTTTCTGGGACTACGGCATATATTATGCACTAGTTTCTTGTTTGGGTATGCTTTGAATATCTGGTCTTTTATGAGCCTTAGTATGTTCTGATGGCAACTTAGTATACATAGGTAGGTACAAAATATATCTTCAGTGACGTAATAATATTGAAATAAATTCCTCAATTATAATAATTATAGGTACATTACCATACCAAAACATTAACGTCAAACGAAACGAAAACCTTCACAAAAAATTCCAAAGACGTCGTGTTAAAGATAAGATAAAGATAAAGATCATTTATTTGCATAAACATGTGTCATTCATACAAAAGCATGCAAGATGTTAATTGTTTAAAATCAGTGTCCAATACATGTTTTGCCCTTAGGGGCGTACAAATTCAATTTATATTAATTACAATTCATATTAAGATGTCAAAAAAGTATTATTAAATATTATTACGGTCTACATTTATTCATACAGTGTCAAAAAGTAGTGTCAGCCAGAAAGTCATTCAAACAATAGTAACACTTTTCTGCTAGTAAGCGTCTCATTTTTATCTTAAACATATTGGTGTTTAAACATTTATAATCCCGTGGAATTTTATTATAAATTATTGGCGCCATACAAAAAACGTTTTTGTGCATAAGAGCAGTCCTAGCGGGTTTCAGGCGAAGTCTGCTGTTATCCCGTCTATTCCGAGGCACAGTGTCAGACAGACGTGGGAAAAGATCAGGATTCGTTTTTACGAAAGTCGCAGTTTCAAGAATATAAAGAGATGGTAGAGTTAGTATTTTATATTTTTTAAAGATAGGCATACAGCTCTCTGTTGACTTTAGGTTAAACATGGCCCTAAGGCATCTTTTTTGGGACTTGAATGCAATTTCTTTGTCTGTAGAATTACCCCAGAAAATTACACCGTAACGCAACACTGATGCAGCCAATCCATAATACGCTGTCACTAGAGCGTCAGGATTAAGCACTGGTGCAAGTTTGTATAGTGCATACGCAGATGAGTTTAGTCTCTTGCTTAAATTCTCAATGTGATGTTTCCAATTCAATTTCTTGTCAATTATTATACCGAGAAATTTTGTGGATTCAACTTCATTGATTATTGTGTCATTGTAGGCAACATTTACATTTGATTTAGATTGGTCTCGTTGGCTGAAATGGATAATGTTTGTCTTATTCAAATTAATTTTTAAATTGTTTCTATCTAACCAAGTTATTATTGATGTCAAGGAGTTATTAATGTCAGATTCATATGTCAAAATATTTTTACATTCTATGGTCATTGTACTGTCATCGGCAAATAGAGTTATAGGTAGTCAATAATTTTAGGCAGGTCATTTATATATAAGATAAATAACAATGGCCCTAATACACTGCCCTGTGGGACACCGTATAGAGGAGAGAGTTCGTCTGATACGAAAATTTCCTCTTTTTTTGTTTTTACATTAATCCTAGTAATTTCTGTGTATTGTTTTCTATTGCTTACATACGATTGAATAAGATTCAAAATATTTCCGCGTATTCCATAAGCCTCCAGTTTCTGCAATAGGATTCTGTGATCAACGTAGTCAAAAGCTTGTGTCATATCACAAAACACAGCCGATACCGGGATTTTCTTGTCGACGCTAACCATTATTTTGCTTAAAAAATCATAGATGGCCATATTTATAGTCTTATTTTCCCTGAAACCCTTCTGTTCGTTGCATAGGATTTGTTTTTTTTCTATAAAGGAATAAAGTTCTTTATATAAGTATTTTTCGACTATTTTGGATATGATAGGAATAAGGGATATTGGTCTATAGTTCTCCCTATCTTCTCTGCTATTTTTCCTTTTAAATATTGGTTTTACCACTGATATCTTCAAGGCATCTGGATATATACCTGAGCTTATACACAAGTTGATGAGGTAGCTTAGGTGGACATCTATGGTTTCTGAGACATATTTTATGACTTTTGTAGAAATTTCATCATAACCTACACTATTTGATGATTTTAAGTTTTTTATAATCTTATTTACATCTATCGGTGTAGATGGTGCGACAAAGATTGAATCTTTACTGCTTTTGATGAGAGATTTTACATTTCACAAACATATCTACTAATGAATTTGAAATTATGATTCGAATGCTTAGTACGGACCTTGATCCAAATATGAGTAAGTACATCCTCAGTTGCAGCAATAAACTGCACTTAAATTGAAAAAACTTGGTGAATATCGTAAAATGTATTATAATTACACACAATTTGAATTATCTATGGTTTTCATAAGCATGTGTTGAGATTATATCGTCTCATCATTGTCTGCGGCTGTCGTATTAAATTACTTTTTAATTATATATATCTTACGAAGCCATGTTTTTATATATTCTATTGTTAGTAAATAGGTAGTAAATGTAGTGGACAAGTTGGCTACTGTTTAATACATAGACCGGACTTATATTACTTCATTTGTATAGTTTTTATTAACACTTAATTAAATGTTGGTTAACCTATAATTGGCGACTGTATAAGCCGAATACCTGTTGTTACCTTCATTATCACTTAATAGGTACTATGTATACAGAAGCTGTTTGTATACCTATTTAAATAAATAAATAAAGACTGAAGTAGGTATTTGATGGAATACATACTTTTGTTAGGTTCAAGGGAGAGAAGTGATAAATTTTCGTATGTTACTGTAGGTTTATGATGCGTGAGTGAATTATGCGACAGTGACAGAAAAAGATTAAAAGTACCTAAATTGTAATAACCTTGTATTTGCTTATTATCTGCTCGAAAATATTAATATTAAGATACTTAAAATTTTAATTCTAAATGACAAAATCAAGATAATGAAAGCAGTCCAGTCAAAAACATTTAATTCAAGAATCCTCATTACCTAGGTATCTCCATTTTAATTCTAACGCCGTCATTCTAAAAGTAGACTAATGTATGTTAATTGGAGCTAGTTTGTTTGTAATCCAAAACAAATCACTATCTAATTTACGTAACATAATAATAAGCATGAAATAATCGTAACTCATTGTGGACCTGTTGCCACTTTAGTAGAAACGAGTCTATGCAGCCAAACAGAACGGGTTTCTTAATAAACGACTGAGCATTCGAGATGAAATTTCTTTTCACTATGAGGCTTAAGAATTCTTCAAGCAACAATGCATGATTGTTTAAACTCGATTAGTCCTATGGAAAATATCCAGTAATAGTCTGGAGTTTTTTTATGGAATAGGAGGCAAATAAATAGAGATAGAATGATGGTAAGTGATCAGGCCAGCAACTCCAGAAGAGTCACAGGTGCGTTACCGGTCTTAAACACATAAATTATTTGCCTTCCCAATGCAAAAACCCTTTCATTACTTAACAATAAGTGCCAGTCTGTTATACCCTTCTGCTACACTTCCAGAGAAAGTGAGGCGTGATAATAACATGTCTTGAACAAAGAACATGATTGAATAAAGCATAGAAGGTTCATGGTACCTGCCTATTGTTTGTCCATTAGTTCAGGTCAATAGGAGTGGTCGCAAGTCGCAACGTATCGGTGAAAGTCGAAAGTGAAGGACCCGCGACTTTTTTGTCGCATCGTATACACTGTGCTACACGCGTTTATCAAATAAATAAACAGTATTAGTTAATAAAGAAATATCGTGCAAAGCGCGATTATGATATACTAGTTTTGTATACATTTATGTGTAGCTGTGTATACAGCGCTGTCTTTTTTTATGGGATAAGCTCCGGCTAAACATGGGGGGGGGGGGGATTAGGACTCCGGTAAACTCACTCACACGACGCGCAACCGTTATTTCACGTCGGTTTTCTGTGAGGCCGTGGTATCACTCCGGTCGAGCCGGCCTGTTTATGCCAAAGCATATGGCACTCCTACACTTAAATTCGTCGTGTCGTGTTGTGTATATTCTAAATGCATGTTCTGAATAAGTAGTGATAGAAAATAGACTTCAATTTTTTAATTATTAAGGTTGATTTTTTCTGTACCTACATTTTAAACGATGTTAAGTATCACGCAAAGTATTTAATGCTCTGTCGCTCATATACCTTAGTTTGATTGATTAAGGAAATGTGAAAAATGTGAAAGAAAAATTTTATTGTTATTTTACATAGTTTTGTGGCATCCGTGATCCAATAAAGATATATTGTAGATAACATTTATTACGGAAAAGTAAAGATAATTCAACTATGAATTGAATAACTAGTGAGCAAAAAGAATTATGACAAAATACAAGTTATGCAAGCAACTATCATATTATTTAGTGAGTAAGGAGGCGCTTAAAACAATTACAAGTAAAATTCAACGATGACTTCTTTTTATTCACAGATACCACTTTCAATAGGGTAGATGACAAATTTTTATTTTAATGTCCTTTTTGGAGATTATTTTAAAACATTTTAGACATGTATTTTTATTTTCTTACAGAAACAAAATACTTTTGACGAGATATTGAATTGAAATATCGAGTGACATCACTTCTAGGGACTTTTGATACGTAGAAATGACGTTTTAGTTCCCACTCCTAAACTTTGATTCGTATAATTATGTAAGTATACCCTTAACTTAACCTTATACGTTACGGTGTAACCTTATACGAAAAATTTTTTCATTACCTAACTGAAGGACTATTTTTCATACCCTATCAACACCCCAATTCCAAAGATATGTATAATAAAATTTATATTTCTGTGGATATCACACTATTATCCAACCATAATCGTCATAAGCAGGAAAGCAGTTAAACAAGTTAAGGAAGTTCTGTAGTCATCCACGTCAAACGACAATTCACAACTAACAAGCATTCAATGGTTTCCATCGACTCCAATAAATCCAATCTCAAATCTAAATACCCCATTCAAAACTTGAAAATATTATCAAAATTTTTATTAATATCAATAGTCCCATTTTCAAAAAACATAGGTTTCCTATTACGTAACTCTATAAACAAACATATCGACTTGAATATGGCTTGTATAAAGAAATTGATCAAGTCATTGGACACCTGTACCTATTATATTTGTGATCTGACGTAATGCGTTGCTTTCTCCAAACTCTTTATGGAAATGATGACACACGGTTCATTAGAAAGCTATACCAAAATGCATATTGTACATTGATATATGAAATTAGGAGTTGGACAGTGGATAGGTAGTTCTGTTTACGTTTTTAATAGATTTCGTAAGTACTATAAAATGGTGATATTTATGTATTCTAGTCTTAGGTTAGTAAGTCATAGGTAAACAGTTGGGTAACTTTCGTATGTCATACAAAATTAATTAAATTGTACAGTTCAGGGACTCTTGTAAACAAGTCATTGTTCGAAGTGCACGCAGCCCATTACTATGAGCTCTAGTGTAGCTTGAAATGAATCGAGTTACTTCGAACAATTTCGTTGATGATTTTTTTAATTATAAGGAATATTTTTGAAGCGTTTAATATTGTTTTCATACTTTCTGAATGTATTTCTTGAGGAATGTCGTCGTGTCGTAAATCTAAAGAGGAGGGACTGAATTCTTATAGCAATTTCCTGTTCCAAAATTAATAATCAGAACACTATTGCATTACAATACGAGCTTATTGCAAAATATTGGGCACTATTCCAAGCTTCGCTGAAGATGTAGAAAGAAATAGTAAAGCCAATGAATAACAACGAAAGGTTGAAGTCAAAATAGTGAATAAAATGATCACTTGTGATTCGTTACTCCACGACGAAATTATATTAATTTTATAGTATTGTATGTACCTCTTTATTAAGGGGAGAACATCATCGAATTACTGCTCCCGCCTGGGTGAGGCGGGAAGGAGTGTCAGACTCTTACTGACTAAAAACCACCCCGTTCCTTCTCCTGCACGTCTAGCCGGAGCTCCGGTAACCCGTTAGGTTCTCCGCGACATTGTATGTACCTCTATGGTGGTAAGATATATTTAGTATCTATAGTAACCTCTAGTTATATGATTAATACACGTTATTTCAACAAGAGTACTGCTAAAATGAGTTCGCATTTTTTGAAGCCATTCTCTGAACCATCAAAATCAATTCGAGTTCATAAAAAAGTAACAAGCAAAATATTCGCTGTCACGACTCGAACTGTGAAAGCCTCTTCACACTGACAGATGTTTTTGTTATTTTGCTATATGATGATGAAGATAAGGAAAAATAATTTAATATTACTATTGTGAAAATCATTGGGATACTCAGGACTTTTTAGTTTTATTACATTGTTGAATTTTATTCCGAAAATCTGCCTCGTTGGCCGAGTGGTCGCAAGTGCGACTGCCGGGCAAGGGGTCTCGTGTTCGATTTCCGGGTCGGGCAAAGTATTACTGAGTTTTTAAAGATCGCAGTAGTAGCACGGAGTCTGGAAATGTGCCCGGTATATGGCAATAGGTTCACCCCCTATTACATTGGACTCATAACATAAATAGTGAAAAGTGGGTGTTACATTGTACAGTGACATAAAGTGCTGTAATGTGCACCTCTGCCCACCCCTTCGGGGATAAAAAGGCGTAATGTTATGTTTTTTATGAAACATACATGTTATGTGTGTTTTTCTTGCATAACATGTATGTTTCATTTAACATCTATTGGCGACATCTTCAGGATCATATCAGGATTTTAGGCGTAAAATTTTCAACACTGTTTGTTTTTAGTTAGTTGTCTAGTTACCTACCCCTTACTTAATGTATAAAAAATATATGAGATTTTTAAGATTCTTGCACATATCTAATTTTTTTAAGAAATTACTAACACGAATAAAATGATACAGTTTATTTTTTCCGGGTATAATTCAATCAACGTCAATGAAAAACCGGACAGTTTACGTGTGAATGGGCTGTAACAAAATGCCAGTATCCGTCTTTTCTCGATAGAGAGTGAGGGCAATGACCTCGGAGAGGTAATCGTCCTACAGATGTGGGCGGGGTTAGGAAGCATCGGAGGAAATGGACCATGTAGTAAGCAATATCATTATTGTTAATAATGGATATTGTTTGTCTTAGTAATAAATATTAATAATGTAATTGGGGCTAATAGGTTTGTTCAGGTTTTATTGGTATTTATTTGAATGGGTATCAGTAATGATTAATGACTGGCCTATTCATGAATGGTAAGATTATAATTAATGATTGTGTTTCGTTTTCATTTTACCTGAAAGCTTGATATTTTTAAATAGTTATTTACTAATTAGAATGTCTTACTATGTAGTATTTCTTATATTTTTTTTATTAGTTAGTATGTCTTAGATAGACCAGGCAGATAAGTGTGTTTGTCTTGCCATTTTTAGGCTTGTTTAGTTCGAAAATAATAATCCAATAGTTTCTCTCTCATTCCAGTCCTGACGAAGTTTATACTAAGTTAGAAAAGAGGGGCACATTACGACACTTAATGCCACTGTACAATGTAATACTAACTTTTCACTATTTATGTGTGATCTTATTGCCATATAGGTACGGGGTACAATTCCAGGCTCCGTGCTACTACTGAGAATTTGTTTTAAAAGCCCAGTAATACTTTGCCCGATCCGGACATTGTCCCCGAGAGCCCTTGTCCGACAGTCGCACTTGAGACTACTCGGCCAACGAGGTAGTTATACTAAGTTTATACTAAGTTTTTCGTAATAATAGCTAATTAATATCCAATCACGATACATTTGTCTTGGTGGCCCAGGGGTTTAAGACGCCCCGCTTCTAATGCATGAGGTTACTTTCCAAGACTATTCAGATACCACTGACAAATAATGAAGGAAAAACATTGTGAGGAAACTTGGGCTTATTATTTCTAATTATAAGATCGAAATTACCAACCAGCATTGAGCAGTCGTGGTTAATGCTCAAATCTTCTCCGTGTGAGAAGAGGCCTTTAGTCAGCAGTAGCCACTTATAGGCTGTTATTGTGATTTGAATAACCAATTTGCTGCATAAATCCCTCTCAATCATTATAATCACTAGACTACCAGTATGTAATTACCACCAAACGAAAAATACATTATGATTGGGCTTGATAGAAAACGATTAAACGAAAATAAGCAAATAAATTTCGAAAATACGAAATATTAAAATTGTTTATTTAGCCTTAATTACATGGATAAATATTTTATTATGGAATACGAGGTCTTTGTTCGTTGTGCATTTGTTTATTTTATAAGTATTTTGTTAATAAAATATTTGGTTATCAAACATGTTGAATGTTAATGTCCTGTTATACCTAAAACGTTTAAAAAAAAAAGCATCGCATTAGGAAAGGTGTATATTAAACGAAATTTTTTATTCGGTTTTCGAAATTTGGCAAACTATGCTATCAATACCTACCGTATTTTAACACAACATAACATAACAAAACATCACGCCTTTTATCCCCGAAGAGGTAGGCAGAGGTGAACACAGAAGTAACACCGACTTTTCACTATTTATGTTATGAGTCTCATGTAAGCCTATTACCATATTTTAATTTTTTTTTCCGTATTTTAAATTTTCATCATTATGTTAACTGACTAAGTTCGTAGCTTTATTCGCAGGTGAACTGTTTACGAGTGATTAAAAGAACAGTAACAGTTTTGAAATACATCAAAGATTGAACTTAGTAGCGGTACTAAAAAGTTTAAACTGTTCGCTTTGAAGTAAGTACTTTTAACTCTTAAGTTTAACTCTTAAGATTTTTATGACTGAAGCTAAAATATTTTTGGAGATCAATGGGCTTATGATGGGATTTATGAAAATGTTTTCATTCCATTCTGATTGCTTGTTTTAAAATCTAAGCAAAAATATGTTATTTTGATCTTTACTTTGTAAATAATTAGTCCGTCAGTTAGATAATGAAAAAATATTAGACATGTATTTTTTATTTTCTCGTATTAAGTTACAATACTTAGATAAAATGGCGCTAAGTTTAGGAGTGGGAGGTTGTTACGTCATAACATGCAACAAAATGTGGCACGCTGTGACGTCACACAATATTTCAAATTAATAACATAACATAACATCACGCCTTTTATCCCCGAAGGGGTAGGCAGAGGTGCACATAGAAGTAACACCCACTTTTTACTATTTATGTTATGAGTCCCATGTAATAGGGGGTGAGCCTATTGCCATATACCGGGCACATTTCCAGACTCCGTGCTACTACTGAGATTTTTAAAAAACCCCAGTAATACTTTGCCCGACCCGGGAATCGAACCCGGAATTCAAATTAATATACCGTCGAAAGTATTTAATTTTGTGAGAAAAGAAGAAATACGGGTCTAAAGTTTTAAATTAATGTACCATATGGACATTAAAATAGAATTTACGAAACTACCCTATTATATTCATGGGCAAAAGAAAATTGCTGCATATCTATTCAGATACTGTAATATCTATGTAAAAACTTCGTATTTAGACTTTAAAGTATACCTAGAACTTTTAACTTTAAACCACATTCATTAAAACTGCATGAGAAGTAGGTATTAGGTGTAGGTATATTGTGTGTCCTAGTGTGTGGTCGCAATTGCGACTGCCGGGCAAGGGGTCTCAGGTTCGATTCCCGGGTCGGGCAAAGTATTATTGGGTTTTTAAAAAAAATCTGTGTAGTAGTAGCACGGAGTCTGGAACTGTGCCCGGTATATGGCAATAGGCTCACCCTCTATTACTCGGGACTAATAACACAAATAAATAGTGAAAAGTGGGTGTTGCATTGTACAGTGGTATAATGTGCACCTCTGCCTACCCCTTCGAGGATAAAAGGCGTGATGTTATGTTAAGTAGGTCCTAATATCCATCACCACATTTATACCGAAGCGGTAACTAAATACACAGACATGTGTTCGTTATAAACACGTCAAATAAAATGACAGATCCACATCCTGATGTTACGTTTACAATCATAAAAAAACAAGTTGAAATCTATTTTCAATGCACAGCGGTAAATGGCCTAGTTTAAAATACACATCCACTTCCGAATCTCTTATATTTTAAACAAAAGTTCGACATTCTGTATAAACAGTTCGAAAAGAACTAAAAATATAACAAAGATATTGTTTGTAAATATTTATATAGCCACGTTGCCAGCTGTTGTAGATTGATATGCGAAATTCTGTACGAGATCGTCAAAACAGTGAATCATGCGCAACAGTTTTTTGTCCATTAAGTGATTGGACAAAAATGTCATTTTTTCTATTAACATTTTGAATGTTGATAATAATGGATGATGGGTGTGGATGATTGTTGAATATTGTAGGTACGTCTAATTAAGTAAATATTCGTTGTATATAAAGAAAATAATTTTCTTTCCTTGTCGTTGTCATCAAAAACCATCGATCAAATTAATTGAATAACGTAAATATGGTTTTGTATGCAACCTATGTCAAATTCTATCACCATAATATATTAAAACCAAATACATTGACTTATTTGTAAATTCCATAAAAAAACTGCTCCGTCTAACTAAAAAAGATTCAAATAAAGTAATATGAAAATCATTTCATGGAACAATTTAAAAAAAAATCAAACTTGCCCAGCATATCAATTAATTAATGAACCACAATTTAACCAGACGGCGCATGCACCCTTGCATTTGAAGTGAAAAAGAAAAGCTGCGCACACGCCGTTTATCGTCTTTAAACAGCGTGTAATGGGCGGTTGTGTGCGTACACATACTGCCTAATGGTTACTACGCTGACCGCACAGCTACCACGAACTACTAACAGTTTGTAAATTCTGTATTTAATGTATTGCATAAATGAAGGTTTAAATACTTTTAGCTGGACCTGGACTGATATTTACTTGATTTCGTTCAGGAAAATATGTAAATATGTCTTTCAGAATAGCAATTCAACTGGTTCATTAAGTTCGTTAACGTCTCCCGGCTGATGATGATAACAACAATGGCTCATATGGATCTCATAAAGGCACAAGCTTACTGTTTACGGAGCTGCGGAAGACTTAACGGGTTGCCGGGGCTCCGGCTCGAAGAGCAGGAGTAGGAACGGGGAGGGTACTAACTGTTTGAAGCCAAGATATGTGAATAAGTAAGGTCCTAAGATCAAATCAATGCTTGAAACATCAATACAATAAATAGTAATATAAGAGTAAAATACGGATGGAGCATTTATATTATTACGTGTAGAAAAATGAGCATTGATGAGTGAAAATAGATATCTAACAATAGGGAATTATTGCATTTATACGATTACATAAATTCAATGCTAAAATAAGTGTTTCATAAGAAATCAATGTAACACTTCTTCAGTGTAATAATTTAAATCAAGCGTGTTTATAACCCATTACTCAATACTTGTTAACTTGACAATGTGTTTAATATTTAAAGCTAAAATTACACCGGACGTTCTTATTCCAAGGCATTGACTACATGTTTTGAAAGCGTGAACATTGTGGTGAAAAGGTGTCGTGTTGTTAAATATAAATAAACAACAATATTAAGTTATGTTTTATTCATTTTAATGTAATAAACATCTGCAAATATTAAATACAGTATGTTACAAAGGAAACGTAAAATTTATGCGTTATTATATTACTACATAGAATAGCAACTCATACCAGAGGTTACGAGGACATTTTATTTCTAAATCTTAACTGTAGAACTGCCATTCAACAGCCTATAAATGCCCACTGCTAAGGAAAGTCTCTTCTCACACGAAGAAGGTTTGAGTATTAATCACCACGCTTGTTTAATATGGGTTAGCAATTCTAAACTTATAATAAGAAATTATAAGCCCAGGTTTCCTCACGATGTTTTCCTTCATCGTTTGTCAGTGGTGTCTAGATATTCTTTGAATGTACATGTAACTCGGAAAAAGTTACATTGGTACTTGCCGTTGGTAGGTTTCGAACCCTCATGCATGAGAAACGTCTTAAACCTCCGGCCACCACAACATTAACATTCAGCTTCCTTGAATAAAGCTGATTAATACAAAAATATTATATGTTTACTGCTTTAAGTAGAAAAATGCTTCGTTAGTATAAAAGAAATTAACAATTTTGACTGTGTCTGAATTGTGTCTTTAGATAAAGAACAGTTGTCTGATGTTTGTTTTTAACTGAAGATTGTAATACATCCGATAGGAAACGAATAAATAAATCATAGTCCTTAGAGATTGAATGCCATCATCAGCTTGACTCATATCCTTTAAGAATTATTAATGAACTCGTGTCACTTGTATGCATACAGAACCTATATTTGTTATTCTTAGTGCACATCAAACAGGTTTCGTAAGTCATAACATAGTATAAAGAACACAGTAGGTTATCTAAGGCCGCCCGCCGAGTTATTAGCCTACTCTTGCGTTGATCCCCAGGGTTGTCACTTTTACTTTTAGTTAATATTTTCGAACAAGCAGCACTTGATCTAAATTTATGAAATGAAAAGCATATTATGATTGAATATTTTATCAATTTATAAATTTAGTAAAAATAAAAAGCTTATAAAAAGATTATTAACTTCTTAAAATAAACTTTAGCTCTATACATAGTATTCAGAAAGTAAATTTTGGAATACATTTATATGGAAAAATGCGACACGGCCACGCTCTTAACAAATTAGATAAACTGTGAAATAAACAATACAATACCACATTTTCCTTTAATATTTAAGTATAGTAGGTAATTACATTTGTGGTTGAGTAGGAACTATGAAGAATGATAAGAGTAAGAATAAGTAAGTAGGTATCTCATCATCAAGTACCTACAAATTATATTATGCTAGAAAAAGTGACTAGCTTTCCTTTCCTGTTCAATAGGTAATCTGAACAGAGACAGTTCTGGAATCGATTAATTATTAAGACACCCAAACACACAGCAATACGTTCTTCTACGGTTATCAGACATTTTTTATTTCATTTAACAGTGCCGAAAAGTGATGCGCGCGCGTACCTCGTGCAGTGTTAGCCCTGCCTGGCGCACTGAGAAACGGGTCGAGATTTTGTTAAAGTGTGCGTGCGTCGACGCATAGATACTATGGCGCACACATATAAGCCGCGCGCGGAGCATTTGTATGAAGATAACCTACTTTGTTCTTTATACTATGTCATAAGGTTCGACAAGGTCTGTGGAATCTTGAATGTTTGCAATCATTTTGACATTTAAAAACATCGGTATTTGCCTGCAAGCGTGACGGTTTGTACTGTCCTTTGGGCTTGTTACTACACGAAGATTATTATTGGGCTACTTGTACCATGAGAAACGTATATTTTGATGATGTTTTTTCTGGATATTATAGTGTCAGAAAATTAGAGATTTAAATGATAAGAACCAAAATAGACAGCGACTTTTTTGCAGCTTTGTTGAAACGGCATACAAGTTATGATAGTACACTATAATATCAGGATAAAATGTAAATCCCTCGTTTGTAAACTACGTTTCAAAAATCGACTTAAACACCCTATTTTAAGTTGGTTAATTAATATACTAACCTTCTTCCAAGTCTAACAAACACTTTTTTGAAAACCGCGTCAAAATCGACCAATCGTATATCGATAATCGCGGACAAACACATATACAGGTCAAACTGTGAACCTCCTTTTTTTCTTTACTCAACTAAGTTTTCATTAACCGACTAAAACATAATGATGAATTAATGATCCACAATTAAAAATTAATAAGGCAAATGCAGATGCTAAAGTGATGGTGGAGAAGAATAAGGAAGAAGTTTTCACGTCTCAGAGTATACATATATAAACTTTTTATAATACATACAAACATAACATCACGCCTTTTATCCTCAAAGGGGTAGGCAGAGGTGCACATTATACCACTGTACAATGTAACACCCACTTTTCACTATTTATGTTATGAGTCCCATGTAATAGGGGGTGAGCCTATTGCCATATACCGGGCATAGTTCCAGACTCCGTGCTACTACTGAGAATTTTTTAAAAACCCAGTAATACTTTGCCCGACCCGGGAATCGAACCCGAGACCCCTTGCTCGGCAGTCGCAATTGCGACCACTCGGCCAACGAGGCAGTCTCTTTTTATAATTTAACACTTATATTTCTGTCGTGAGCATATCACTATCTAAAATAACTCATATTCCGCTTCTTAAACAGTTCCAGTTTACAAACGATTCGCGTGCCGATCACGAGTGATGTATGGTTCGTGATACATCACTTAGCGCGTTTAGTGGCCGCTTGGAGGCTTGGAGTCAAACGTTCCAGTTGCCACTCCCATACATTCCGACGTACGACGTACTTACAGCACACATACATACGTGATGATAATGTGAGAACTTGACGACGAGAATGTCTCATGGCGCTACGCTATGGGTGGCTAGTAGTCATAAAAGTGGGAATGTATTTTGCAAAAAATTACAGAAATATAGACGGACTGGTTTTTAAACCCTGTTTAGCTAAAACTACAACTTAAACAACTGTAACAACTACAACTTTAACAATATAAAAAGGTCCTCATAAAGTACTCGCAACATGTTTCGGGTATAACAAAACGTCAAATAGACTAAGTTCATAAAAGTTTTCTATTTAATTTTTATCAACATTAAGATATATTTGGGAGATATAAACTAGGTAAATAATTAGAATATTCAAGAAGAAATTGGGTACTTGCCAATTAGTCAAATTCAATACTTTTTTAGGACTGTCAAAAATGACGACGGTTTCTATAAGTTTTGAACAAGATTGTGTATTGTGACGTCACGTTTTTTAGCGTCAAACAGCATACTTATTACGTAAAAAATTGCTGGATTAAAAAAATGCTGAAAAAAATTAAGTTGATCATAAAATCAAATAAAGAATGTGTGATTTTTTTGTAATATTTTATTGTATTGAACAGTCGAAATAATTTAGTTTTGATTAAGAAAAGTACCCAATTCCCATTACTTAACAACGAACCTTAATTTTTCTAATGGATATCGTTTGACGAATCAGTGAAGCGATTAAGTGGTGTAATTAGTTTGTACTGTAGCCTTGCTCAAAGGTCTGTGCCCTTAAAGGTACGTCTTGTAAGTAGGTTAAACATGTAGGTGCGGCGTCTTACAACTCGATAATTACACATGTACCATCGCAGGTGAACCTACTTCAATCTCTCATTTTTTCCATTAGATCTTGGACTTTAGATCAAAACTATAAAGTTGAAAATGTAATAAAAGAATTTGACAGAAAGGATAAGGTTCACTTGCTGGCGTCTGTACTTGAACTCAGAATGGAAAAATTGTTAGGTTTCATCTGTGTTAATTGGTCTCATGTCTATTTATAGATTATAAGTGAGATTACTGGTTGGTCAGAATTATCTTTTGCTTTGGTTGTGGTGTTTTTGTTATTGAACTTTATGTTAATTGTTAAAACGTAGTCTATTTACGTAAACTTTTCGAGACATGCTCTACAAGTTTCAAGTTAAGCCGGGACTCTTAAATCTGCGTAGCGTAGGACGTGGCGCAGTCAACTTAGACTGCATAAATGAACTTTAGTGTAAACATTTTATGTTTTTAGAGAGAACTTTATTGGTAAGAAGACAATTAACTTCAATATATTTTTCAGTGAAAAGAAATGTTCTGAAAAATGTATTACGTAAAGATATCTTGTGTCTTTTTAATAAATAGACATAAACATAAAATCATGTAAGATGGAACATCGTGATTATTTGTCATTATTAATTTTAGTACCTATCCTCTAAAGATTTGTTCTTAAAGAATATTTTGTAACTTAGCTTCTATAAAATATAATATTATGAGTGTTTTATTATCAAAATGGAGGTCAGTTGTATAGGCAAGTTTTACATAATCAGTATTTATGGTTACACATCAACCGACTTTACATCAGATAATTACGAAACCACTATCTTTAGATTGGAATCCTTTGCAATTTGCATAAATACATATAATACCTATCTGTACATTTATTCATAGCTTAGAATTGGTTTTAAAACCTAGATAAGGGATATAAATTGTGTTTTTTAATGGGATAAGCCGGTAAACGAGCAGGCGTATCACCTGATGGTAAGCAATCCGCGTAGCCCATTGACACCCGGAACACCAGAGGCGATACAAGTGCGTTACCGGGTTTAGGATTCGGGTTTGAGGATTAGGAATTTAGGGAATGTTGGGGATTTAGGGATGGATTGAACCTTACTCACAGGTCGAAACACAAAGCGAGCGTTGTTTAATGTTGGTTTCCTGTGAGGCCGTGGTATCACTTCGGTCGAGCGTTAGTTACAAATAACTTTCATATTAGATAATAACTTTCAAAAGGTAACAGGTTATAATGGAACTTTTTCCAAAAAGGGCATAGCTACGGTGAAATCATATTCTTATTTTAATATTAATTTTATGGTCGTAAGCGAGACTATAAACACGAGAAAACATAACTAAGATACACATAGACATATAACAAATTTCGACAGTAATTTTATTATTCTATCACCTTGAAAGTTAACAAGTTTGAAACATGCGATCTAATGTCGTTAAAATACACTTCTTGTAATCAATCATAATAATAATAATAAGTACTTATAATATAATACATATATAATAAGGAATATAATTATGAATTGTTATATTCCGCGGCTGCAGATCAATTAACGCCAATCTGTTTCTTAATCACATTTTAAACTTTATACTTTTGGAACAGAGTCGTAAATCTATTAGAAAATTCTGACATGTTAGTATACTTTGTAGTGCTGATATATATATAGTTTGCAATGCGTGTAGACACGTTGATCTTACTGTGTGGTCCTGACCTGTAGTCTTAGATGTCTTATGAATGCGCCATAATCCTTTACGTGGGTGGGCGGCACTATCAAATGGAATTTGAAATTATTAGATGCTTCTATGCATATAATATTATAAATTATGTTTTTTGGGAGGATAGAATCACTTTAAACGTATTTTTAAGTGTATTAAAGGGAATTAGAATCGATAAAAGTTAAATTCAAATTCATATTTAAGCGTCAATGTGAAATGCTTTGGTTCTGGTCTCCGGTGTGAAAGAAACTTTATTAGTTCTTTATTCAGGAATTTTTGTGTAAAATAGTCTAGAAAAATAGATAAGCTGTGATTTAAATCTGAGATTATTGCAATTAAATTACTGAAAGTCTATTAAGTAAGTCTATTACGTAACAAATACGACATTACAAACAGAGATAAACCATATTTAACACAAAAACAATAAACACATCTTCAAGAGCATTGGCATTGTTTATTAAATCATTATTGCAAGCACTTAAGTAAATGATCGTTCCCACGGCGTGTGATCAGCTGTAACAGTAGCATCGTGGACTTTATTGAATTCACATAAAAACAAGCGACATACGGAAATGAAATGGCTCGTGAGAGATTCCGTAATATAAACATAACATAAATATTTAATAACTTACAGATATTCTAAGAAAAATAATAACTTAAAATAGTACTATTTTAAGTTATTATTTTTCTTTACGCTTTATATTCCTCTACAGGAAGAATAACATTTAACTTGTTTGTCTTGTCTCATGATTATGATTCCCAATCGTGGCTTGAAACTAATTCGAATCGACCTCATCGTTCGCTTGATAAAATTGACGTGTAAAAGTGCTGCCTTGTAGCCTATTTGCAGAAATAAATTCACTTGTTTCACTTGTTTCACAATTGAGAGCTCTCAAATAGTTACGTAAGTAAAGCGTGTATTTATTCCAATAATCATGAAATATTTATAAATTACGGGTTTCATCTAAAATGGGACGATCTCATTGCAATGCATTTTAATTTTATCTTAATAGGTACCTAAGTAAGTATAGAAAAACACGAACAAATTTTCATCACACCCTTGGCCTAACAGTCTATAATAATAAACAGATATTATGAGAAAATAATAACGGAATCTTGTAGAAAATACCGTTGGATGTGAGTATATATTATGACCTTTGGTTTTAAATGTTATGGTGTTACATGAATAACCTCGTTAAAGAAGACCGGTAAGGTTAGTATCTCGAAGCACCTTTATACACTGACTATGAGATTGATTTGATATTGAAGAAAGAGATCGGATTGAATCAAAATTATGTTATTCGGTAATTTGTAAAAAATCTAAGTTTATTTTATTTTAAGGGATAAGCCGGTAAACGAACAGACGGGTCACCTGATAGTAAGGAATCAGCGTCGCCCATGGACACCTGGAACATCAGAGGCGTTACAAGTGTGTAATTTTACGGCGTTACTTTTGGCCGTTAATTTGAGTATTGTTGGGGATTCAGGGGTTGGGTATAGGGAGTGGGTAATTGGGCTTCCGGTAACCTCGTTGTTGTTTCACGTACTTATAACAGTAACAGTTTTTTAGACTCCAAACTATTCTATTTTTCAAAAAAAACGTACGCAGCATACTGCTTGTGCAGCGTCCCGGAGTGACTTGAAACTTGTTGTTGAAACTTGATTTCCTCAAATAGTTCCCGCGAATAAGCTGCACATTTCAATTAATCTTATAACTAATTCAATATCAACAAACAAAGCTTGTATTATGACATTTATTATATTACCTGTCATAAATAAACATTGATAACAATCTTAAACATTACCAAGGTGTTATATTATAGTTTATAATGGTTGTAAGTTTTATCAATGATCAGTGATTCTATCGTCATAGTAAAGAAACCTCGTGGGACATTGTTATGTGTAATTAGAAATATGGAGGCAAGGTCAGATGCGTTTGTGATGCCATCGGCTTGCTTCACATACATAATATATGCTTTGTACGTGGAATTGTGGACAGTTGCAGTGTCATACGTTATTTGAGTACATACCTTATTTATTTAAACTTTATTTGCACATACACTGTGAAATTGGCGAACTTAATGCCGTAGTCATTCTCTGACAGCCGACGATTGGGTAGTGCAGAATGTTAAAGCAATAGGTGCACAATTATAGGAAAGAAAGCACAAAGTAAATAACAGAAGTCAAGGTAATAAATATTAAAGAGTGAAACTAAATAAAAGTAATAATATCGACCTTATAGGTTGGTGTACAAGAAAACATGAACGTGTAATAGTAGATTTGGTTTAGAATCTGACCACGACTCTTGTTGGGAAATTGCCAGGAGAATGAAAGCAGAACGGTGAAAAAGTAACGGTGTTCTAGGAAACTCAAATATTTTTTACGTATGCGAGATAGAGGCATTATTAGGGCAGCTATGGCGATACGGAGCCGTGGTAGGCCTAACGGGTTGTTGGGGTTCAGTTCTAAGAACAGGAGTAAGAAAGGGGTGGTTTTTAGTCAATAAAAGTCTTTTAGTCAGTATTAAGATATAAAAGACAAATACGGACCAATGTTGTGGAGTTTTAACTAAACAAAATATTGATGGAAAATCCTGTCAAAATTTTGTTGACGTTAAGTCAAATTTTATGCACTATATTGTAATCCTCAAATAACCGTCAAATCCTTACTCAAAGTACTTTTCAACATATTTTAAGCCTTGCACAGCTCATACAATGCCTGCTTTTTTGGCTAGTGTATTGTTGCGTTGTATTGCCTTTTTGTGCCATACAATTAGGTGTTGTAAAGTTTGACAATATATTGGCAGTACTGAGAACGTACTCATTATTTGATTGGACTGTCTATCATATAGGTTTTGTATGAATGTATATTTTATGATTTTCATCATCAGTATTAGGAATATCAGTCATAGTCGTTTCGTATATCACATTCACAAAGCAGTGTTAATAATTTTTCAGGTCTAAATATCAAGAGCGTAAACAAAATATGTTATTACTTTGTCATTGTTGATTTTTCAAGCACGATTTTCTTGACCTTTGATTGACATGTTTTAGTTTTATTAGTGCTGAGATTGTTAGGTATTATCTATACTAATATTATAAAGCTGAAGAGTTTGTTTTTTTGTTTGTTTGAACGCGCTAATCTCCGAAACTACTGGTCCGATTTGAAAAATTATTTTTGTGTTGGATAGTGTATTTATCGAGGAAGGCTATAGGTTATAAAATATCATGCTACGATTAATAGGCGCCGAGCAGAGCGAGTGAAATGCGCGGAAGTATCCAGTCTTCTTTATCAGTAGGTAATATATTTTGGTTAATTCTAATTTAGAAAGAAATGGTTTAATCTTAAAGATCGAATGTTTACATTAATTTTATAGGCATCAATCACTTCATTTTATCACACCAATTGACTAGTTTTACAAACAAGGAAACAATTTCTACATAAATTTCTTTACTCAATGAGCATTGGTGTGCTGTATTTTGTTGTCAACATCGTTACGGAGTCGTCACGCGACGGCTGTTTCACGTCACCATTCAATTTGCTAGGAAATTGTTGCTGACATCACATAAATAAGATATAGAGAAGGTTCACTGGCCTTAAAATTAGTTTAGACTTATTTTCGTTTGAAAATATCTGGGTATCTGACACAGACGTGAATGTGTTGATTTTTTAGCTAAAATGCACGTAAACAGGCGTTAAATAAATCTGTTTTGCTTTGAAGCTGTTTAAAAATTTATGCACGCTGTTTGAAGAGGCATAGAAATTGTTGAATTGAGTTTTATTTTTCAAAGATAGGTTAGGCAAACACGGTCGACCTTTTAGGCTAATCTAAAATCATTTAAAACGGATTTTAGCTGCATTTCTTACTATTAAAATAGGTGTTGAAGAAATGCAGTTGTTACTATAAATAAATGAGCATAGCAACACATATTATGAGAAGTATGATCATTAATTATATTGGCTTATCATATTTTGTACTTATAAGTAGCAGTGCAAATGCTGCTCATGAACATGAGCCTCTAAAATGGTTTGAAACTAGTCGAGTTTGTTGTCAAACAATACATGTACTTATTTAAACTAGTTTTTCTGTTTCATTATTTATTGTATAGCGTGCTGTATTGCCAACTGTAGCTTCCTGTTATGTGGCATAGCACTTGTTATTAAGAAAATTCACTGTTGCCAACTTATTATGCGTTGCTTACTATGCTTTATGGTTTTGCAAATTGATGGCATATGGCAAAGTGTGGGTTTCCACAACAGTCTGGCTTGGACGTTAATTGTCCGATAATATAACTTGTAGACTTTAAGTTAAGATGCTTTATTGAATAGAGACGATGAGCGCTTCATTTTGACCGTGGATGAGGGAAAGGAAAAGGACGATCAAACAAAATATGAATTGTTTAAGAAATTATAAGAGAGAAAAGAGACAGAAAATATTATCTCAGTGGCGACCGAAGAAGAAGAAATTATAATGGCAGACATTAGAAAATTTCACTGATATAAGTAGGTACTTACCTGGTTTATATTTGGTAGTAGTGTAGGTACCAATAGTACACCTATTGTTTATTAATTACGTAATACCTATTGTCCCATGTAAGTATGCAATACTAATTATGGTACCTCATTGTTATTCGTATTGATTTAAAACATTACTGACATCAATGTGATGAAATGTGATTTATTACTGTCTCTAATGAAAGGACTAATAAAAGTCGAAAACGACTGAATCATTTTGCTTTATACTTACAATTTCAATGCAATTTTCAAGTGTAGGAGAGCCATGCTTCGGCACGAATGGGTCGGCTCGACCGAAATGATACCACGGCCTCAGAGAAAACCGATTTGGAACAACGCTTGCGTTGTTCCACGTCGTGTGAGTGAGGTTACCGGAGGCCTAATTACCTTCCATCCCTCCCCAATCCCCAACAATTCTCAAATTCCTAATCCCTGAAACGCCGGTAACGCACTTGTAACACCTCTGGCGTTACGCACTTGTAACGTTTAACGTATAACGCACTTGTAACACCTCGGGTGTCTGCTCGTTCATTATTTATAATAAGAATAGGTATGTTTTATCAGATAAACTTTAAAGCCATTCACTCAGCGTGGCCATATTTCAAATCCATGTATATCATCCGTTTTAGACATTTGTAGTTTAAAAATAAATCTTCAGACCACCGCAGAATGCAATCTTTAAAACAAACACAAAAGAAAGAAAATACATTAAACTGGTTTCAAAACGAAACTAGTAGTTAAACAGTAGTCGTAAAACTAAGTTTAAGACTCGTAAATCATGATCACGTTTCAGTAACCGGTGTTACGACACGTAGTCAAACCTTCAGTTAACTGTTATATGTGGATAATTGACAGCCAAAGTTACCAACTAGTCGTAAATTATATTTAATGTAAACCTGTATTGGTTATAAATCATTTAATACTGCGTAATCGTGGCTCTAGTTGTGTTATACATTATGTGCATAATGCTATGTATGTTTTTTGAGATATCTGGAAGATAGAAATTAATAACTGTAATGATAACAACGTTACTAATGTTTAATAGAATGTAAATCAAACGAGGTGTGACCCCAAACTAATTGAGAAAGGTCAGGAATAAGTAAAATTCACACGCCTGGCTGCCCTCTTCAATTCTGCTGAACTGTGAGCATACGCATTATGCACAGATTATATTATTATAGGCACGTATGTACACCCAAACATAACTGTGTACATAGTTTCTGTATAAAGGTAAATACCACAATGTGAGACAGTGTTTTGGAATTCGCAAATGTCGGTTTTAGAAAGTGGGTTATTGTAATCTTTACACACAAAGGTTTAGTTACACATCATTTCTTTTGACTCTCACCAAATTTACTATGTTTATTCACGCTTTTATAGGTAACATACAGTCTCAAATGAATTCGTCATAATATAAGAATACTGCATAAAAATCTTATTGGACCACTAACTAATTCATTAAATACGTATCAAATCTTACGAGTCATTAATACCGTATTAATTATGAAAGATTCCAATCGATTTAACTTTTGATCATCAATCATATGATCATTACTCGTCGCACTTGTTGCTTAAAAATGCATTCATAAACTTATACAATTCTTTCCGTCCAATTTGTGTTACTTTCTCCGAAGAAACTTTGACCACAAAACTTCGTCAATATTGCAGCCGAGTACAAACTGTTGATACCTTATTCTATCGACATAAGAAACATAATTGCTTGTTTTTGTTTATTGTTACCGGCATCAGGTTCTATTGAACTAGGTCAATTGTATTTGACGGACGCTCAGTGTTTACAAACAAATCGCTTACGCAACTCCATTGCACTCAGCAACTAAGATAATTTTATGCAAACACTTCCGTATTTCAAGGAAAAATGAAGTCAATATGCAAATATAACCCATATTCCTGAGATAAGAAAATATTGTGCAACAAAACTGTTTCTTTTTTTAACTTTATGCATCTGAAAATTACGCAATATTCAGTTAGCACATAAAATGAAGATGAGGCAAATAAAGTATTGAGCAATATTAAATTACGATGCACTCAGCCTCCGTAAATCTAAAGAAACACTCTTCAATTAGAATATGCAAATTGTAAGGAATAAAATTACCAATGCAAAGTCTAGAAAGCTGTTTTTATTGACGTGTCGTTTATAGCAATGGACACTTGTACAAACGCATTACTATTCAATGTGTTCCGAGGCCGACTTCATGCCATCATATCAAGAAGGTCGTTAGTTATCAATTCATAAGTGCAAGGGGAAACTAAAGGTTTGAAAGACATTGGAATGCTATAAAATGACCACGCCTTTTATGAAGTTGTTTGTTGTTTTCATTGGTTCGTTAATAAAATGTTGTTGTGTTTGTATGATGACGTATTCATAATTGGATGACGTGTTAATATTTAGGATTTGTTGGTAAATATGGATGTAAAGGGATTGAGACTTAGGAAGGGATTGAGGTGGATGGAACACCTGATAAAGGTCAAAGTCAAAGTAGAAGCATTTATTTCAATTAATCCTTAATTAGGCACTTTCGAAACTTTAAAAATTGATTTGTCCGTCTGTCTGTCAGTGAAGCTAGGCGCTCGTTGCAAAGTGTAGTTTCGAATGGAGAAGAACGAGCAAGAAACTTCATTGTTACTCTTTAAAAACATATTTTACAGTCTCATTGATATATTATTTGATCCTTTACCTAATGTGAGAACGATGTAACGACACTGGGAGATTTGATTATCTGATTTGCCAAAGCCAAAGCCTGTGACAAAACGAAAATTGCTAATACAGAGTACAAGTATTTACAACTACGTAAGTTCTGGTAAATATACCTATGTAGCAAGGAAAGCATACGGCCGAGTTCTCACCTTACAACAATCTACAAATATGTATGTTTCATAATTAAGAAACCACTGATGTCTAAACCAGTGGTCGGTGCGTGGAGAATTGACCACCTGCAAAGACGATGTATTGAAATAAGAAGATGTAGGCCAAACAAGCAATTTCAAAATATTAAGTACCAATCTACAGAACTCATAATAAGAGTTATTTTGCCTTGTTGGTGTAATTGCCTTTTTGATAGCAAGCACGATTGCTTTCGTGGATCTGCCGAAGATAATTGTTTCTTAAAAAGTATCAACATTCGGAGTAGGAGTAATCTAGGCTTGCATTTTAACTACGTGAGATTGATCAAGAAATGCCGTGAACTTCCAGATCAACCCTATACCTATTTTTGCAAATCAGATCCTTGAGTATATGTCAATAATATCAAAAATTGGATAGACGGGTCGGTGCAAAGCGTATTTTCCAAAGCAAAAATAGAAACACTAACTTTGGTTACGCAGGTCATAATTGTTATAGGATGTATTTTGAAGAAGAGTAAGAGCTATGATAAACATTTAGAACATGTTTACTCCTTCCATATTCGAACCAGTTACTTTGTACTAGAAAATGTTGATTTTTCGTTTCATTACGAAACGAAGTTACGCTGTATTTCAAGCGTTGTATGTGCGTTCAGAATTACGTAAATGGCTCATCGCACGAGCTATTAGATGCAAATCGCATCCGTTAACCATCACATTAATATACTTACAAATAGAAACGAATCATTTTGGAGATAATAAAGTAGATATAATTACAGAAACTAATATTATTTAGACACTACTAACAAACGGTGAAGAAAAACATCGTGTGGAAACCTGGGCTCATAATTTCTAATTATAAGTTTGAAATCACTAATGCGCATTGAGCAAGGTGGCGATTAATGCTCAAAGCTTCTCCGTGTGAGAAGACTAAGAGGCTCTGGTCAGCAGTGGGCATTTATAGGCTGTTGATGTAATATAAACTAGGGGGATAGCCCAATTTATATTGATTTGGGAACTTTTATAAAACTTGGTTGCTCTGCTTATAATAATAAGCATATAATATACTAAATAACAAATATTTGGTACCGTATGTTGCGTAAAATTTTAAAACAAATTTTAGCGGTTTCGGTACCTTTGTTCCCATATTCGCTATCTGCTTACCCAATATTGGTACTTGGTGGAGAGATAATTGTGGCAAATAATACAGCTATGGTTTTGTTACATTTCGCAATTCACGAACGCACGCAAGACGCTGAGATCGTCGAGTTGTGCGTGCAAATGTCTGTTTGTCTGTTTACTGAAGAGAATCGGTTACACAAATGTAAGAACAAAGTGAATATTTGTTATTTGAGTCCATACTGGGAGTTATATATGTAAGACTACTGTCATGAAATTAAACCTTAACCTTCAAAGACACAGCAATCTAATTTGATACTTATAAATAGGGCAGATAGTTGAAAATTAATTCATAATACGAAACCTTTTAAGGTTCTTTGAAATGTAATAGCAGAGAATGAAGTAATGGACAAGAAAGACAGTACAGAAAAAATAGGAGTTCATGGCTAAGAAAACAATAGAATACCTAAAGAAGAAAAACAATTTGCCTCAAATAAGGAAGGTGCTGATCAATTACAAGAGAATTTACTCGAGGACAATGAAATGAATAAGTTCAATAACTTGTCTTTTGAAGACTAAAATCGACTGTTCGCCAACAGGTGAAAACTATATGTATGCTAAATAGTATGGGGAATCTATTCTATACAGTAATTACATTTATTGACACAATGAAAGGATAAAATGTTCTATTAGTAGTTACAAAATTAACGTGAAATAAAAGCTCTGTTTTGTTTTAAATACAACTTCTTGTATAGTTGTAGCACTAGAAACAACATGGCACTTAATAATTAAACGCTAATCTACAAGTTTTAACAGTAATAACTACTTGAAGTACTACAAGTCGTGCGCATGACCTTCCATCGTTCAACCCAGTCAAGGCCACGGCTCATACCTGATGAGATCACGCAGACTCTGATTTAGTACCTCGTAAATCGATTACTATGTTTACAAAATCAGATCGATTTAGCTTATCGATATGTTTAATTAGTCGAATGAAAGCTAACCATTAATCTTGATGAGAGCCAGTGTTCAGGTGTTGCGTTAATTCTTTTATTTCTATAAATTATAGTTATGAAATTGGTAATCATGGTGGCATTGAAGTAGGTAGCAGTTATAACGAAGATTTTTATTAACACTTTGCATTGCCGAGAAATAGCAAAGGCCTACGACTTTGTTTTATGTTTAACGAGATCGGAATTAGATCCATTCGGCGCACCAAATGCGTCGTTTCGATCTCTTTTTTATTTCTATTTTTTATTTTGGGGTTTTTATTCATTATGGATACATCATCTTGGTTCTTTTGGTTTCTCTGAACGTAAAACAACTTGTACTAAGGGTAGAGGCCTTAAGAGACCGTATTCGGTGCTCTGATTGGTTGGTTCATTGGAACCGGCCAATCAAAGAGCCGGATTTTCGATTACTTTAAACGTAAAACAAACTCGTACTAAGGCCTCAGAACTTTAGAAACTAAATCCTCTGCGTCAGTTACGCTTGTTTCTCATAGCGTTCATTTACAGAATTTACTTCTCTAGTACCCATTGGTTCGCCAACACCATCCTCAACCATCTAGCTGGCCAATTCTAAAGTAACAATAATACCAATGCATTATATTCCTCTCTAACAAGTAAGTACAAGTTAACAACAAAATTGAAACATTTTCCCATTAGTGAGGTTTGCCAACGATAGTTAAGTTATTATCGAAACACAGTAAATTGCATGTGACCATAAATAGACACCAGAAGTTACCCAATTCAAGCCGGGTAATGTCGGTATACGCCGGTAATTGGTATATTTATAGACATTATATCTACTTAATGTTAAGAATATAGATCAGCTTTCGACACGTCAATCTATCGCCAATCGAGATCTTGTTTCATAAATTTTAATGGCCTGTCTTTACGTGTCATGGATAATAGATTTATAGTTAACAGTTACTGGTAATAGGGCTTAAGCTTGAATAAACTGGTGTTGTGGCAAACTATTATGTGGTCTTCATGAAAAAAAAGAAGAACAAAGAAAAATGTATAACAGAAGTCATGGTCGATCACAAGATCTTGAAAGTAAACAGATGTTCAATATGAGAATCACAATAAATCGTCACAAAAAGAAATCCAATAAAAGCAAAAGTGAATACAATAAAAAACAGGATTCGGATACAAATACGAAAAACAAGTTTTATTTAATTTCATATTAAAACACAGTCGTTAGCAATAAAAGCTTATATTAATAATGAACCAATACAATAAAATGACTTTATTATGCACCGTGACATACTGTGGCTGGGAATGTGAATATTTAATGCAATCGATCCTTAGAGATGTGTCTGTTTGACTTTTTTATTGTGCTATAATGTATTATCTGTGAGCATTCGGTATATGTCACACTTTTTTTATTTACAGTATTGTGACGTCACAAAACTATTTTCGAACTTCGTTGCTTTTTCTTTTTTTTACAGTTGATGATTAAAAATATCGCATTCCTATAAGTAATTTCAATTATCAATATTGTAATTTACACTAATGGAATATTACAGTATCCTGATTGTATTTGGTAGCGAAATTGTAGCTATTACTAAATTGAATGCAACTGTGATTAATGCTGATTGATTTTGCATTCGAGTGCACTGGAGTGCACTATTAAATGAACTTCCTTAGGTCGAGTGCTTATAAATTAATTTTACGAGTATGGTACTACTTACTGTTTCCCTATTTACTTTCTAAAGTTAGACTTTCGATATCTGCTACCACCGATTTTATTTTTTCTTTAATCATGAATAAATAATATATCTGTGTAAGTTTGTATAGTTAATATCCCATTAGTAAGTTCTATTTTGGATTTATTTAGGCATTATGCAATCTGTCTTAAAAAAAGGTGATCGATGATTTGCTTGAAGCAAAATTAATCATTAAATACTAATTCATTTGAAGATAAACGATGTGCTCTAAGCATGTGCGTGATGTCAGGTGAAACTGGTTAGCTTGTTAAATCATCTTGTTGAGAAAAGGTCAAGAGTTAAAAGTAGCGAAGTCTGGTATTAAACGGATAATGTTTATCTTTTATTTCATTTTCTTTTTATGGCCTGTCTAGAAACGTTTATAGAAGTCCTTCCATGTAAGATTGGATGTCGCCAATTTCCATGTTTCCATAATTACTAACAAAACATGGGTAGATTTTGTGAAGGATGACATAAAAGAGAAAGGAGTTTGTTGTAGAACGGCATCTGATAGTGAAGTATAAAACATTTATACCGCTTGGCGTAAAAATTTGGATATGGCAGGAAGAAAAAGAATAGCGGAAAAAACACATCAAATTCTTTTTATATTTGTTATAAGTATTAGGTTCGTTAGAATTCATAAGGCAACTATGAGTCAGGTATAAAATTATAATTACGGTTATCGCCTATTAGGTAATCCAGTGCTGTAACCTCGGAAAGGGAAAGAGGAAACCTCTAACTTAACTAGTATAAATAACTCCGTACTTCAACGCTTCGCTTCCTCCAAGTACACGGAGAAATCTATGAACGGAGTTCAAATTAACCTCATTTTCTTACATCCTTACTATTATTAAAAATGCGAAAGTTTGTTCGGATGTGTGGATGTATATTTATTAAACGGATCTGAATGTTTGACAAGGAAATAGTCTATAGTCAGGAATACCGCACATACTGAGCACTCTATAAGTAAGCGATAATAGAAGCAAGTCTTGTTAAGTATGTTCTCTAAAGTCATTTAATTTTACTATTTAGTATCAGTTTTATACGCCAATTTCATATTCCTACATGCGATAATATAATCAGTAAATTGTTGTTATGAATATTATTCACGCGCCGTAACATTACCATATTCAGATTATTACTCCATTCTCTAACTACTCCGTGGTTGCATGGTATACATTGTGGTCACGTATCATAAGTAGCCACTACACTTTTTGTATCAAGGTCTTTTATTGTACCTTATAAAATACTGAATGTAAATGTGATACAATACAGTGTCAAATGTAAATGTAACTTTACGCTGTTGGACTTTAAAAAGGACAGTAGCATAGTAGAAAGAACACAGTAGGTTATCTAAGGCCGCCCGCCGAGTTATTAGCCTACTCTTGCGTTGATCCCCAGGGTTATCACTTTTACTTTTAGTTAATATTTTCGAACAAGCAGCACTTGATCTAAATTTATGAAATGAAAAGCATATTATGATTGAATATTTTATCAATTTATAAATTTAATAAAAATTAAAAGCTTATAAAAAGATTATTAACTTCTTAAAATAAACTTTAGCTCTATACATAGTATTCAGAAAGTAAATTTGGGAATACATTTATATGGAAAATTGCGACTCGGCTACGCTCTTAACAAATCAGATAAACTGTGAAATAAACAATACAATACCACATTTTCTTATAATATTTAAGTATAGTAGGTAATTACATTTCTGGTTGAGTAGGAACTATGAAGAATGATAAGAGTAAGAATAAGTAAGTAGGTATCTCATCATCAAGTACCTACAAATTATATTATGCTAGAAAAAGTGACTAGCTTACCTTTCCTGTTCAATAGGTACCTAATCTGAACAGAGACAGTTCTGGAATCGATTAATTATTAAGACACCCAAACACACAGCAATACGTCCTTCTACGATTATCAGACATTTTTTATTTCATTGAACAGTGCCGAAAAGCCGTGAAGCGCGCGCAATCCTCGTACAGTGTCAGCCCTGCCTGGCGCACTGAGAAACGGGTCGAGATTTTGTTATAGTGTGCGTGCGTCGACGCATAGATACTATGGCGCACACATATAAGCCGCGCGCGGAGCATTTGTATGAAGATAACCTACTTTGTTCTTTATACTATGACAGTAGCTTAATCTTATTGATGGAACTAGTTATTGGACATTTTTGCACTCACCAGATGACGGTGATGAAGTTTAAACTCGTAGTTGTCGAATCACTATAAATATCAAAAGCTGACTAACTTGATAAACAGCTCAGGACATCATTCTCGTTAGTTCTGACATCATTTATTATTGAAGTCGTGTTTTCATAATATAACTACAGATAAATAAACACCGAAGTTTACTGTTTCAATATAACCTTTTCACTGACTGGATCAGTCACAGCTTACAAATAATAACATGTCAACAATATGTCATGCGATGATGACATACACATTACACACCAATGGGAAAGCATTTCTAAAATAAAATAGGGTTTTTGTTGTTCATGTAATCAGTACTACAAATACAAGAAACACATAACATTACACCATTTATCCCCAAAGGGGTAGGTACATGTGCAGATTGCGGCACTTAATGCCACTGAACAACCCATTTTTCACTATTTATGTTATAAGTCCCATGTAATAGGGGGTGAGCCTATTGCCATAGTATAAAGAACAAAGTAGGTTATCTTCATACAAATGCTCCGCGCGCGGCTTATATGTGTGCGCCATAGTATCTATGCGTCGACGCACGCACACTTTAACAAAATCTCGACCCGTTTCTCAGTGCGCCAGGCAGGGCTAACACTTACCCCGGTCACCGGGGCGAGTGGAACCGGCGAGAGATGTCACGCGGTGTTCCACAGGGTTCGGTTCTGGGGCCGCTCCTGTGGAACATCGGCTATGACTGGGTGCTGCGCACCGACCTCCCGAACGGCGTTAGCACAATATGCTACGCCGACGACACGCTGGTGCTAGCGCACGGGAGGTCGCACCAGGCGGCGGCCGACTTAATGGCGACAGCGGTTGCGACAGTCGTTGAAAGAATCCGGCAGTTGGGACTCGAGGTGGCGCTCCACAAGTCCGAGGCCATGTGCTTTCATGGCCGCGGGAACGCGCCACCTCCGGGTGGGTCCCAAATAACGGCGGGAGGGGTTACCATCGGCGTCGAGACGGCGATGAAGTACCTAGGACTCGTCCTCGACAGTCGGTGGAACTTCATAGAGCATTTCCGACGTTTGGCTCCAAAGTTGGAGAGGACGGGGGCTGCGTTCAAACGCATCCTCCCCAACCTCGGGGGGCCAAACGCCTCCTGCCGGAGGTTATACGCCGGGGTCGTGCGGTCCATGGCCCTCTACGGCGCCCCTGTTTGGCGCGCCGAACTTGTTGCGGCGTCCTGCTCGGACGCTGCTCAAGTCACAGAGGGTCATGGCGATCCGAATGATCCGCGGATACCGCACGATCGCTGGGGAGTCGGCGAACCTCCTTGCCGGATTACCGCCGTGGGATCTGGAGGCGAAGGTGCTCGCGCGCGTGTATAACATGCGCGCGGAGGCACGTCGCCGGGGCGAAACTCCGCTGCCGCGCCAGATAAGTGCGTGGCGGGATGAGCTCCGGCGCGATCTCATGGCGGAATGGCAGCAACGACTGTCGCAACCGAGGGCTGGGCTCGCTGCCATTGCAGCGGTAAGTCCCCTCTTTGAGGAGTGGCTTGAGAGACGCTACGGCGTCCTCACCTACCGCCTGACGCAGGTCCTCACCGGACATGGAAGTTTCGGGAGGTACCTGTGTCTGATGGGGCGGGAGGAAACGCCCGGGTGTCATCACTGCGAGGACCGCCCTGAGGACACGGTGGAACACACCGTAGCGGAATGCCCTGCGTGGGCTGAGCACCGCCGTGCCCTCAGGGAAGTGATCGGCGATGGCGACCTCTCGCGTCCGGGCCTAGTGCAGGCCATGATGCGGAGCGAGGGGGACTGGGATGCCGTCTCCTCCTTTTGCGAAGCAGTCATGCTAGCTAAGGAGGAGGCGGGACGCGTGAGGCAGCGAAGCGCTGCCTCCTCGCGACCCAGCCATCGCGAAGGACACACCGGGCGTCGGGGATCGCGGGACGATCTCCGGCCACCGTAAGCGCGGGCCTGCGGACGGCGAGCATGGGTGGCTCCCCGTCCGACCAGAAACAGACCCGAGCGTACGGCGCGTCGCGTTCCGCGCGCGCCTCAAAGAGCCATCAGACCACCACAGATGGGGCCCAATAGGGCCGATGCCGATTCGGAGTCGCGGAGAACCTAACGGGTAACCGGGGCTCCGGCTCGACGTGCAGGAGAAGGAACGGGGTGGTTTTTAGTCAGTAAGAGTCTGACACTCCCTTCCGCCTCACCCAGGCGGGAGCAGTCATTCGATGATTTTCCCCCCTTAAAAAAAAAAAAATAAAAAAAAAAAAAAAGGCAGGGCTAACACTGCACGAGGTTCGCGCGCGCATCACTTTTCGGCACTGTTAAATGAAATAAAAAATGTCTGATAACCGTAGAAGAACGTATTGCTGTGTGTTTGGGTGTCTTAATAATTAATCGATTCCAGAACTGTCTCTGTTCAGATTAAGTACCTATTGAACAGGAAAGGTAAGCTAGTCACTTTCTAGCATAATATAATTTGAAGGTACTTGATGATGAGATACCTACTTACTTATTCTTACTCTTATCATTCTTCATAGTTCCTACTCAACCAGAAAGAAGAATTACCTACTAACTACTATACTTAAATATTATAAGAAAATGTGGTATTGTATTGTTTATTTCACAGTTTATCTGATTTGTTAAGAGCGTGGCCGTGTCGCATTTTTCCATATAAATGTATTCCCAAATTTACTTTCTGAATACTATGTATAGAGCTAAAGTTTATTTTAAGAAGTTAATAATCTTTTTATAAGCTTTTTATTTTTACTAAATTTATAAATTGATAAAATATTCAATCATAATATGCCTTTCCTTTCACAAATTTAGATCAAGTGCTGCTTGTTCGAAAATATTAACAAAAAGTAAAAGTGACAACCCTGGGGATCAACGCAAGAGTAGGCTAATAACTCGGCGGGCGGCCTTAGATCCCCTACTGTGTTCTTTATACTATGCTATTGCCATATACCGGACACATTACCAGACTTCGTGCTACAACTGAGATTTTAAAAAACCCAGTAATAGTTTACCCGACCCGGGAATTGAGCTCGAAACCCCTCGAGACCAGACGCACTGTCGACCACTCGGCCAATGAGGCAGTACGAGGAACATCGTTCATACATAACCTCAACGCCTGTCTCTCATGGGGGTAGGCAGAGACTCTGGAACGCCAATTGCTACGATTCTCACATAAGTACCTCTTTCGCTTCATCAACAGTCATCAGTCTTTTTATTTATGGTAGTCGGTTAAGGACACTTTTAATTTGGCCCTTCTTTAACATATCATTCATATGTAGTTATTGCAACTAACTGTAAAGAATCTGTGATATTCATAGAATTTTGAACTCAATTCTCGAATTCTTCCATCCACAAAATTTACGTAACTACATAGTTCTAGGCGGACTATCAGTCCGTAACCAAATTATTATGTCACTGCAGTGCTATCTCAGTAAAAAGTAATAGACAATCCATTGTGTAAAGGAACTTGCCAGTAATTGAATGTAACTGTAATTTGTTTCTTTTGGCTAATTTCTTTCTGGGTACATTTCTTTTGTATTTATGATTGATCTAAGACCATTGATAATGTAATACGGTTGTGAGTAATTAGTTTGAAAAGTATATATAGTGATAGAAATGATGCTGAAATGGTCTTCTGGTTATAAGCGACGCTTCTAAGTGTAAACTTCAACTGGCGAAATTTCTTAGGTAGAAAACATAATGATTACGAAATTTTGCCCTCGATAATGTAGTTATCTATGTTTTCCACACCAAGGGAAAAGAAACGATAAGGGTGTGTATCCAATAGAATTTGACTGATATACAATATGAACAGTTTACTTTTGATATAAGTGTGGAAGACCCATGCTTCGGCACGAATGGGCTGGGTCGACTGGAGTGATACCACGGCCTCACAGAAAACCGACGTGAAGCAACGCTTGCGTTGTGCTTCGTCGTGTGAGTGAGGTTACCGGAGGCCCAATTATATACCAACTTACAACCCAATTCCTGAATCCCTAACGATCCTCAAACTCCTAATCCCCAAAAGGCCGGTAACGCACTTGTAACGCCTCTGATGTTCCAGGTGTCCATGGGCGACGCCGATTGCTTACCATCAGGTGACCCGTCTGCTCGTTTGCCGGCTTATGCCATAAAAAAAGTAACTTTTATTCCAAAATTTCACAAATCCAATACTACTTATATATCAACCTAACAATACATACCTTCTCGACTAACTCAATAGATTTTCAATCGGAATGGTATCGGAAACGCTTGGCGTCATTGTTCGGTTGGCATGCGCAATACGATGCCTTATATAGTGGGTGGCTAAAGTTATGGTCAAAGGAAACCATTGAAACACCATACTGGAAAGCTTTTCTATCATTAATGCGTTATCGCTATAGGATCCGTGCAAGGTACTGTAAATTATAATCTTGCCAGGCTTGTTGAAGGAGTCGTAATACTTAGTGCATTTATGTAGGAACTTTAACATGTTTAAGGAGTTTTTATTGCCACGGGGAATGTTTAAAGTTGTGTTTTAATGAAATTATGTACCTAAATACCTATTTTGTTATTTTAATATATATTTGTTCTAGAAAGTATAATTCATACGTAAGTTTTTTTTTTTTTAAGGGGGGAAAATCATCGAATGACTGCTCCCGCCTGGGTGAGGCGGAAGGGAGTGTCAGACTCTTACTGACTAAAAACCACCCCGTTCCTTCTCCTGCACGTCGAGCCGGAGCCCCGGTTACCCGTTAGGTTCTCCGCGACTCCGAATCGGCATCGGCCCTATTGGGCCCCATCTGTGGTGGTCTGATGGCTCTTTGAGGCGCGCGCGGAACGCGACGCGCCGTACGCTCGGGTCTGTTTCTGGTCGGACGGGGAGCCACCCATGCTCGCCGTCCGCAGGCCCGCGCTTACGGTGGCCGGAGATCGTCCCGCGATCCCCGACGCCCGGTGTGTCCTTCGCGATGGCTGGGTCGCGAGGAGGCAGCGCTTCGCTGCCTCACGCGTCCCGCCTCCTCCTTAGCTAGCATGACTGCTTCGCAAAAGGAGGAGACGGCATCCCAGTCCCCCTCGCTCCGCATCATGGCCTGCACTAGGCCCGGACGCGAGAGGTCGCCATCGCCGATCACTTCCCTGAGGGCACGGCGGTGCTCAGCCCACGCAGGGCATTCCGCTACGGTGTGTTCCACCGTGTCCTCAGGGCGGTCCTCGCAGTGATGACACCCGGGCGTTTCCTCCCGCCCCATCAGACACAGGTACCTCCCGAAACTTCCATGTCCGGTGAGGACCTGCGTCAGGCGGTAGGTGAGGACGCCGTAGCGTCTCTCAAGCCACTCCTCAAAGAGGGGACTTACCGCTGCAATGGCAGCGAGCCCAGCCCTCGGTTGCGACAGTCGTTGCTGCCATTCCGCCATGAGATCGCGCCGGAGCTCATCCCGCCACGCACTTATCTGGCGCGGCAGCGGAGTTTCGCCCCGGCGACGTGCCTCCGCGCGCATGTTATACACGCGCGCGAGCACCTTCGCCTCCAGATCCCACGGCGGTAATCCGGCAAGGAGGTTCGCCGACTCCCCAGCGATCGTGCGGTATCCGCGGATCATTCGGATCGCCATGACCCTCTGTGACTTGAGCAGCGTCCGAGCAGGACGCCGCAACAAGTTCGGCGCCCAAACAGGGGCGCCGTAGAGGGCCATGGACCGCACGACCCCGGCGTATAACCTCCGGCAGGAGGCGTTTGGCCCCCCGAGGTTGGGGAGGATGCGTTTGAACGCAGCCCCCGTCCTCTCCAACTTTGGAGCCAAACGTCGGAAATGCTCTATGAAGTTCCACCGACTGTCGAGGACGAGTCCTAGGTACTTCATCGCCGTCTCGACGCCGATGGTAACCCCTCCCGCCGTTATTTGGGACCCACCCGGAGGTGGCGCGTTCCCGCGGCCATGAAAACACATGGCCTCGGACTTGTGGAGCGCCACCTCGAGTCCCAACTGCCGGATTCTTTCAACGACTGTCGCAACCGCTGTCGCCATTAAGTCGGCCGCCGCCTGGTGCGACCTCCCGTGCGCTAGCACCAGCGTGTCGTCGGCGTAGCATATTGTGCTAACGCCGTTCGGGAGGTCGGTGCGCAGCACCCAGTCATAGCCGATGTTCCACAGGAGCGGCCCCAGAACCGAACCCTGTGGAACACCGCGTAATTCATACGTAAGTAACAGCAGCAGCGGTTTTGGGCATGACACATAAAAAAAATAAAACTTAAGTTGTCATTTTTACTTATTTATGCAACATAAAAAAGTATTAAATGAAATAATCTCTTAGATATGTTTATATTCACATGTTCTATCAAAATTTTGTACAGCCGATAGAAACTAGAATCGAACTTAATCCATACTAAAGTTCATTACCAATATGAACACCATAAATAGTGCAAACCAATTTGTAACCATTAACTATTTACAATAAGTACTAAAATTAATTAAATAACAGCAATTAACGGTTACAAGGTTAGAAACCTTGACAGTAAACGAGCAATATCAAATTCTTGAGGAAATTGTCGTGCCAATCAATGAACACGACACGTTCGTGCCCCTTTCGATACAAAACAACAATATTTTAGCACATTTCCTTGCTTATTTCCGCACATATTGCAATTTTAAAATAGCAAATTGAAGTATACCTTTCCAGTATAAATAGACCTCTTTTTTAATGTGCTTCTTATTAAACAAGAGGCCAGTAGATTCTGGTTTGTTTGGCATAATTTGCAGTCGGCACCCATTTAACAGGTGCCAATAGTTTACATTGAAATTGTTCATAGATTTGACGGCCTTTTTTGCGAGCTATTAGCAAAGTGAATGCGAGGTTTAACACTGAATATATTTTAACGGTTAGTGAGTTATTTTTTTGTACTGTTTGATTTATGTTTCAACGCATTTATTCGTGTAGTTAGTTTGGTGATATTACTGTTATTATTGTGTGAGCATTTATTTGCAAACAATTAGACATACGTAGATTCAGAAACTTATTGTTTTGTTGAAAAATTATCAAATAAGATTTACCTGCTTACTGTATAAGCCAAATGCATGTATGGTAGGTACTGAATGATAATTACCCTGAAACAAAAGAAAAGTCAGGTTAATACATAATTAACTATAGACAAATACACTTTTAATACAACCTTTTCTAAAACTTTAAGGGTATGTTTCACAATGTCGGGCCCCGGGATAGCAGCTATGTACCAACCAGATACATTTGAATATAGAACGTAATTTCCATGAACTAGTTGCCACGTAAGTTTATTGGATACTTACGTGGAGATTGTGAACAGGATGAAACTGGCCCTAAGAGTTTCAAGGCACTATATAATGACCATCTAAGATACTTGTATACCATATTCTAAACTTCTTTATCCTTCCATAATAGCAACTACTGGACTGTACCCACAAAGGGACATATAAAACCGGTCGTGAATTACTAAGCACGCGCGTATCATTCATACATAATTGAGTGGAGTATAACTGTTACCGATTTGCATAAATTATGTCATTGAATGAAGTTATTGTGCGGATACCCCTGTATAAATAACTCCGGAGCGTGTTCTCGAACATTCTCAAGTTAATCTCGAATTGAATATTAGATTTGCAGGATTTGTGTGTTTTTATTCTCGTTGTGGAAAAAACAAGAAATTAAGCCGTTTTGCGGACATGTTAACTGTTTGGCTTAACTGATGTGAGGTGTGCCACGTGCACTGAATTATGTTGCATTTTATATTCAAATATGTTCTTCTTAAGTTTTCCGATGTTTATTGAAAACCTCAATTGTGTATAGTTTGCTAAAATGGTACAATTGTGTCTTTATTTTGAAGTTAACCGACAACGTCGCGCTCATGGACATTAACCATCATAAGAACTCTCTACAAACAAAAGCAATGTAATATTGATTTGCTTAAAAGAAAAATAAGTCTAACGTGATACACAATTTCTTTAATATGAAACACACGCAGACGGAAGACGATATCATTCGATAAGGATCTACGCTTCAACGCTAGCTTTCATGCTTTCATTTAACCAGCTGATCACTATCAATAGTTCGTTAGACACGCTATTATGTAAATACATTATAAACATTATTTGTTTAACTCATCAGCAAATTCAGGAAACTGCAATAATTAAATTAATATTGGAAATGAGAACGCGGACGCCCGACATTGTCGTGGTGGACTAGTCCAGTTTCATAATAGAAATAGCCTAAATACTCGACGCACCAATCCGAGACAGACTGTATCGACACGCTACTGTAAGATTAGCAGAACTAACCCTAATATTAAATAAGGATGGGACTAAGATAAGAAAAAATAAAAGTTGAAGACAGGATGAAGCAATTCCCGTGTCGTTTGGTAATGAAATGAACCTGTCTTACAATTTTAACATGAAAATAAAGTAACTATGCAAATCTGCCTCAACTTACTATTTTTTTTTAATAAAACAAGCCCGCCGCAACCTCCCTGAACCGCTCCTAACTCCTGTAAGCCAGGATCTACAGTAGATACCACCATGAAAACACCGGAACACTGAAGTCCGGCGCATCGCAGGGACAACGGAAAAAAAAGAATAACTGTGTCTCGGATTCCGAAATAAATCTGGAGAACAAAATAAAACGATAGTTTTTACTTCCTTCTGTGGTTATTTCTTTTCTTCTCCTCTACTAATATCTCAACTTACTATTATCGAGAAAGACAAACACGGTGTAAATGTTGACAGATCGTGAGTGAATAATACTCAAGATGGCCTATAAAGTTAGAACAAAATTTCCTAAACGAGCCTATTATAATATCTATTACAATTTGTACACAATGAGCCAATGAATCACTGCTAATTAATATTGTTAGACAAGTAGGAAAGATCACGAACACTCCATTTCCCATAACCAACATATCATAGCGGAGATTGTTGATTGGGCAACACGAAAGCGACACCAGTCGTGTAACGGCGAAACTATGCAACTTGTATATTCCTTGAATGTATATGTCGTATGTGTCTTCAAGAGATATGTAACATTCGATTCAATTTATTAGTATTAATACCATGATGTAAGTGATCAAAATCTACCTCTAGACTCCGTGAGGGGTTATTGTCTGGCTTTGTATTTTTAGGATAGGTCTGCGATAATCAATATTGTCTTTAATTATCTCCTAAGCCGTAGCTTAAAGATCATCTGCTCTTAAGCTAAGTACACTCTACCCTTTATTGGTAGGCTAGTTTTGTTGGCAAAAATGAGCTGCCTGTTATTTTAAAGGTTATTAGAGTGTATTTGTATTGTAAGTTTCGTGAGACATACTAAATAAATTATTATGTTTTCGGCTTACTCACGTAATAATTTGACGAGGAACTCGACTAGTTTCAAGCCATGCTAGAGGCTCTTATTCATGAGCAGCATTTCGCGACAGTCGACAGTCGCGAATTCTTTGCCAGAGTTTGTATTTCCTGAAGGGTATAAACTGGCTGTCTTCAAGGTTCGAGTGAATAGGTTGCTTATGGGACGACGCGACGTTCTCCATCGCAGACCGCATCATCGTTTACCACAAGGCGAGATAGTGGTCAAACGTCGGCCCATCAAATATATATAAAAAAGAATATTGCAAGATAGAGGACTGAAAACTTTAAATCGTATTTTTGTAAAACGAGAATACAGTTAATGTATGCCTTGCGTGTTGAGATTTTCAAATAAAGTTTTGCTCTAGAACGTTTCAGATGATGGGATGGCAACGTATTATTAAGATAAATCATGATTACAGGTAATTGTTGCTTAGACGTCGGCGCTCAAAGTAGTCACGTCTGATCTGGTCATCGAACCGGCTGACAGATACTATGAACGTTCTAATGATGATATGATACGGTACTCTACATAGGTATGTCCATGCGTAACATTATAATTGCTACTTAATGATTTTATGTATCAATCAATGTACAAAGACTTGAGCAAGTATATTGTCAATTTCTCGTTAGTTTTGGTAACACCACGCCTTCTTATCCCCGAAGGGCTAGGCTGAGGTGCACATTACGGAATTTAATGCCACTGTCCAATCATGTAACACCTAATTTTCACTATTTATGTTAAAAGTCCCATGTAATGGAGGATGAGCCATATACCGGGTACAATTCCAGACTCCGTGCTGAGATTTTTTTTAAAAACCCACTAATACTATGCTCGACTTGGGAATCGAATCCGAGAACCCTTGCTCGGCAGTCGCACCTTTTTTTTTTAAGGGGGAAAATCATCGAATGGCATTTGCACCTGCGACCACTTGGCCAACGAGGCAGTAGTTTTGGTATATGCCCTAAATAATAAAGGCTAAAAGTAAGAACTAGGCAGTTTGAACGTCAGCAATTGTATTAATTCTTTATTAAATACAAACTGTTTTCTGGATGCACTTGACTTCTTATTTTTGCTTCAATTTAGAATGTCTATACTTAATAGCCAAAGGATTTCTCATTCTGGATTTATTAATACTTAGAAGTCTGAGTCTGCATTTGTGATTTTGGCAAGGATAGAGATCTTTACTGTTAGGTAGGTACGGTTACGTACCTAAGACATATGGTTACTACAAAAATTCCTAACACGTGATGTCAGGTCAGTGCAAACTAAACTAAAATGTATTTCGTAAGTTTCATTTGTAACACTGTAAGTCAACATTCCAAGAAGCGTTTGTAATTCTCTTTGCGTAGCTATTCGTTTTAAGTGGCTTTTCACACATTCATGTACCTTGTACGGCTTGTACACACGGCCACACATCAATCTATACAAAACCAGTTTATCCTGGTGTCGCGTCACATCATCTTTCCGCACATTTAACGTTCAGTTTATACTGGTTATGTAAAGCTCGATGTGTAGCCGTGTGTACCTACGCGTTCGGTTTCTAGTAAAACCTGTCTTTCTATTATACACGCAAAAGAAAGTTTCTGAGGATGCACTGATGTGTGGTTGTTGATTTTGAATGTAGAAATGCAGATATACAGAGATCGACAGACGAGGCGACTGTCGCGCTGATACTCTACAGTACTGCTACGCTACAGTAGTAGCGGATCGCGAAATGCTGCTCATGAATATGAGTCTCTAGCATGGCGAAAACATAATAATTTATTTAGTATGTCTCACGAAAGTTACAATACAATTTAGATAGTATTTGGTATCTAGATAGAAAATTCAAAGTACACAATAAGTACGTGTCATCAATGGTTTCATAATATAAATAAATATATCATTAAATTCGAGCCATTAAGTCCTTATTGACGGTGGAAAAGTCTTAAAAGCAAATCTTCCGCTAAGTGCATAAGTATATAAGTGACCACTACTGAGTATAGCTTCTGCTCAAACGTAGAAGGTTTGAGCATTAATCACCATGTTTGCTCATTGCGAGTTGGCGATTTTAAACTTGTAAATAGAAATTATAAATCGAGGAGTCCTCAAAATGTTTTCCTTTACCGTTTGTCTTAGGAAGTATGTAAATATAACTCGGAAAATGTCACATTGGTAATTGCCGTTGGTAGGTTTCGAACCCGCACCCTCATGTATGAGATGCGGGCAGGCGTCTTAACCTCCGGGCCACTACGACGCAACTATGCACATAATAATATGCCATGCAAATTAACCATGTGTATTACATGGTTAATTTGTCTAATTGGGTTTATACAATATAAGTAATAATCAACTAAAATAAGGTTAGAATAGACTAGACATCAACTATTTACAGTATTGTAATAGTTATATCTATTAGATTTATAGATCTAACCTAGTTCCAGATATCTTAGAAACAGAATAATGTGTAATGTTAAATATACAAAAACACGTGTACAAAGATTTACGATTACAGCGCACGTGTGAAAGGGCAGTTAAGAAATGAAAGTAACGTTTTGTAACATTAAATTTTAAACCTTGTTTATACAAAAAGTAACATCATAACATCACGCCTTTTATCCCCGAATGGGTAGGCAGAGGTGCACACAGAGGTAACACCCACTTTTCACTATTTATGTTATGAGTCCCATGTAATAGGGGTGAGCCTATTGCCATATACACACACATTTCCAGACTCCGTGCTATTACTGAGATTTAAAACAAAAACCCAGTATCACTTTGCCCGACCCGGGAATCGAACCCGAGACCCCTTGCCCGGCCACTCATACTCGCGACCACTCGGCCAACGAGGCAGTCTACAAAAAGCTTAATAGAATAATGTGAACTAACAATTAAGTATATCCGATGTTATTTGATCAGATACAAAGGGTCTCGGGTCCGATTGGGAGCAGGGCCATACAAGTATCACTTAATGGGATTTTTTTAAAGTTCTCATAATAGCATTATCGTCTCGTATTTTATCTGGTGTATATCAATAAGCTCATACTCAAGAGACATGACATAACTAATAAAAAGTGGGTGTTACATTTAACATAGCACACTTCTGTCCACCCCGCAGAGAATTAAAAGCCGTGACGTATATGTAAACAAACAATGACCTGTTTACCTAAATAGCAGTTCTCTCCTGGGAGTGGTAACAATTCGTGCCCAAGCGCATGCTGTCACGTACGTAGATCGCAATAACCTCACGTTCGACACCCACTCGCGTAAACCTTTCCGCTTTCTTCACTACAGTTGTTCTTTTTTCAAATTGATAGGAAAGTCGCCATGTTTGTTTTATGGCGGTTATACTATTTAAATTTCTATTTTTTGAGATTTTTGAATAATAATCAACGCGAATTTAATTTTAGCTGTGATAAATATATATATCTGCCAGGTGCATTTATGTATTAGTCCATGACAAGGTGTAGAGTTATCTTCTGTAACTAAAGATTTTTATGGCGTCAAGGGCAAAAGAGCAGATGCTACAGGGGTCGCTTGATGGAAAGTGTTCAGCACCAGCTGAGCAACATCATATGAGTAAAGGTTACACAAACTTAACCGACACGGCCCCAGCACAGCTCCAACCCAGCATTTAAACTGTCAAACACTAAGCGGTCACCGGTGACCGCGACCTATTGTTCTTTAACTCGTCGAGTACCGGTTTTATAGACACAATTAAAGAACAATAGGTCGCGGTCACCGGTGACCGCTTGGTGTTTGACAGTTTAATTGTGTCTATAAAACCGGTACTCGACGAGTTAACTTGTCTTTTAAATATGAACAATTAAGTATTATGTCATATGACATAGAATAGAATAGAATAGAATAGAATATAACTTTATTGTACACCATTATTAATACAGTACATACAGAGAAGGAAATGACAAATATAAATAAAAATAATACTGGGCACAAAGGCGGTCTTATCACTTATAGTGATTTCTACCAGACAACCTTTGGGTGGATATAATGAAAAGAAATATTTATACGGGTTGTGTACTAAGAAAAAAAAAAAAATAAATAACATAGTAACAATATATACATACACGTACATATACATACACATAAACATGCATACATATACACATACATACATACATACATACATACATACATGCCATATTTCATAACGTCAATATAAAAAAGCTGTAAGCGCGCCGCACACGCGTCGACAGCGCGCTTACAACCTGTTTGTATGTTTTCCAAAGTAAACAACGCCACGTGAGCCGAACCGGTGCCGTGCCGGAGCCACACCGAACCCGTGCTTGTTAAGTGTGTTACAATTTACATGGGCGTTGCTGTCCTTTTGGGTGTGATAAATTTTGTTCATACAGTCCGCTTAGCATTAGCACTTTTAGTTTTTTAAAAAGAGAAACAGGACCTTTATCTTTATAATAAAAGTAACACTTTCTATATCTAGTTAGATTAACAAACTACCAGGAAAGGATCTCTCCTTTCCTGGTAGTTTGTTAATCTAACTAATGTGATTAGTCCGCTCACTCCTTAAAAGATGAGGGTCAATACTCCTTATTACTCATGTTGCCGTTACTCGATGTTGTTATTGCCTTTTATGATTTTGTTAGTGTGCCAGAATCATTTCTAGAATTGTTAAGCTACATAGGCCCGAATACTGAAACGTTACTCAATTTTAAGTCGCGCTTAAGTATAGTTATATCTCTACAAATTCTTTGTAAAATGATAGAGACAGCATGATATTTAAGCACGTCTTAAAATTTAGTAACGTTTCAGTATTCCAGCAATAGAATATATGTATAGGAAGTATTAACTTATTGTTAATTTATTCAGGTACTAGGTTTTAGTGTACTTAGACTTTAGTACAATCTACCTCACCCATATTATACCTGTACCTCACACAATAAGCCTCACCCAGGCGGTAAATGCTCCAAGTATAGCAATTACAGAATTCTTTAGAACATGTTTAGTAGCAGTTAATGTGTTTAAAAGAAATTACAAAATGATTAATAATCTTGTCCATGGTGCTTAATTTTCTTTATAATTTTAGGTACAATTTATATTCCGATATCAACACGTGGATTTAAAGGCAAGACCACCATTAAAATGTTTCAAAATACAACAAGACAGTGCAAAAACACATCATTTACATATAAACACATAATCCAGGCGTGGCTTTAAGAAATATAAATATAAGTATGTGATCTCTTTCGCACGCTGCGCAAGAGTAGCCTCTTAGTTCATTCACATTTTCATGAACACTTTGCTTGTCCTTTTGACCTACGATGACTTCAAAATGAATCCATTTCTTTTAGTGCCTATTGTAAGACTTTACCCAGAGCTGTTAAATAATTTAGTCGAATTAATTAGGTAATTGTTATGGCAACAAAAATAACAGTTTTTGGTATGGCCATCGGTTATATTATGGCGAGCTGACAACTGTTTGAGATTTTGGGTTATCGTTTTTATATGCAAGAAGAGACATGTGAAGCGAATACTCCTCAGTCCCGTGGATTTCAAGAACAAATTCTGCTTCAGTTCGATTCGTAAGTTTCTAATTTGTTCAAATTTATAATAATAATTTTATAAATATAGAATAATAACATAACAACATATAATAAATCTATAATCTATAATACTCATGTATAATAGATTAATGCTGAATATGGGTTCAAAAATGCTCTTTATTACTTTGATTATAATTTTCAGGAAGTTTAAGAAAGAAGAGATGAAAACTTGATCCAAACAACATCTATTTTGCATCAACATTTAAAAATAATTTGTTGAAAGATTCTTAGAGTTTATAATGAACAACTTCCTCTTATTAGCATAGTTAATGTTTTATCTTTCAAGTTAGAATGCTTTAACGAGCCAAAATAACCTCGACAGCCAAGTTTCTTTTCGTATTTAATTAATGTTTAAAGTACGTTATTTTTAATAGATACCTCTTTTAAAGAAATACCATAATTTTCTTAAGACAAAGTTTTTTGCATAATAAAATATGCATATTTCAAGATGTTATTATTGCTCCTTAAACTGTTTCAAGTTTATTCTGTACTTCGAGTGAACCGGATTTCAATGACACAACATTTTTGGAAGGTCTAATATAAATAAAGAAAACATATAAAACTAGTCCATAAATATCGATGCTACAATTATGAGCTCAATAACTTAATAAGAGAAATCCATGGCCGATTGAGTGGATTATTGCTTAGTCTTGCTACTTCTTAATTATCTCTTAAGTTATGTAGATTACACATGTTTTTTTCTGTTATTTGTAACATTATGGTTCTGGTTGCCCCATAATCCGAAACCGAATAAGAAGGGATTCTTTAGTCTTCATCTTCTCACAAAATCCCATTATAATTCATCACCCGGTACCTCATTTAGTTCATACCTCGCGTTCTCGCTATGAGAGGATTATCGACTACATTGACAGTACTAGAGGGACTTAATAACTCGATATATCGTCAACAATGTGAAATTCAAGTGTCTCCTCTACTTAGTGGAGTAAGTACGATATTACCGACACTGCGACAGAACGACTTACGTGTGCTTATTGTTAAGCGATGCACGACAAATCGCCGGACAGTCGATTGGACACGCGGTTTACCGGATCGGCGCAAGTTAGGAGCGCATGAATGCTCTTATTTTGTAACTTTTGAAATTATTCAATGAAAATGTGTAGAGCAAATATGTGTTTAATAGATAAACATGTGATTGAAGGTACAATGTGGAAAGGTCAATCTTATCGTTAGTAGCCAAATAGGCATTTGCCTACGTAAAGCTGGCAAAGAAACGGGGATTGTTCATATGTTTTGGATATTATAAGAATTAGAACAAATATGTCGAGAGCAAATAATTTGTCTGAAAAGAGAAAATACACGAACACCATTCAAATACCAACACAACAAAATCTAAGTTCGAATTACATAAAAAAGGAAATACAATACGTTTCATTTTGTGTTCCTCGTAATTTTTTGTCTGCCACGAAATACTATAGCATTAAATATTCATTATAAACCGATTAAAGTTGCAAAAACAATGTAATGGATATTGTAGGATGAAAAAATTGCCAGCGGCTTTATATTTGGCCGGAATGGCCCGTGGGATTAAAGGTGAATCGGCTATAAATTTCGTAAAGAGAAATAAGCCGATAGGCCCCTTGGGTCAATTATAAGTAACTTGTTGATATATTGTAATAAGATATTTTTTATTCTCAACGACTATTAAATGTTATGAAACGGTAGTAACAGGTTTATGCATGGACACACACTTGATTGAAGGTCCCTCACAAGGCAGTTTTGTGTAGCACATACGTTCTTGTTATGTGTGTTATGTTGGAAGTTTTTTAGAGTAATATATTACCTATATCATTGAGTACAATAATATTACAAAGTCACCCGTGTATTTACCTACGATATTGTATTATACGATATACGTATTGTTGTATACGAGGAGCATGGAATAGAATCTCCCAAACGATATTGTCGTGTTTTAATTGCAGGATATGTCATGGTTCCAAAAAAAATCAAAGTATTTGCCATGGAAGTGGAGGGCAATATAAAAAAGTGCTTATGTTGCAATATTTTTTTAGACATTTGTCTACTTCTTATAAATAAAAACCTAATGATAATAATTGCAATATTATTATGTCTACTTTATCTTCTTTCTTCGATTTTTAGGTCAGTTCTTCACTAACATGTAACTATACCGCTATCGTCAACAACTTGTTACTTTTAGCACTTCCTGACACTAATGCCTTAACGGTGTCACAGTTGTCACAAGTCAAGTGAACGCCCAGTTAGTTTCCATCGCATAATGAAGCGAAAACGACCCAAAGAACATTGTCCAATGTCCATTGAAAGCCAGGCCACGTTACATTTGCTGGGTCAGTTGCAATGGCCCCTGCATTGTGTGCTCCATGTTGCATACAAAACTGCTTCTGGTTACAGATTACATTATTATGTAATACGTTAAAATGTAGTGCTAGGATAAAGGATTTTGTACGTGTGAGAATGGTCTTGTGCTAGCGTCTTTTATAGCAACTGAGTAGGTTACCTATGTTGTACGATCAGATGTCTAGTCCGCTTATAAAATGCTGAGGTCCAGTTTTAAGTTCTTAAAAAAGGAATGCTTACTCAGACTGACTTCAGGTGGCCAATAGGTACAACATAAGTCTTGCTTTGCTAGTCTATGTAACTTGAAGAGTAACCTATGAAATTTCTTGCTCGTTCTTCTCCATAGGCATCTACACCTTAAATAAAGTAAATAACTTCACATTAAAAAATTTCATTGACGTTCAAAAGTGTCTTCCTGGTCTAATTGAAATGAATGATTATGACTTCGACTTTGTAATGCAGACATAAACATGTTTTTAGGGTCATGGGTTGATATAAGATGCCATGCCAAAATTAAAAAGAAAAGCTACTAGTGAACGTAACTGAACGTAAGTATAATGGGACATTATTAGGACCTACTTAGAACTAAAATAAATTGCATAGTTACAATGAGGTCAACTGATTCTTATTTTAAATGTTGATCATCAACGTTCTTTTGTTTTCAATGAACAACAGAAAGGAATTTGAAATTTGAAAGTGTTCTAATTTTCTAGAACAGCTGACTTGTCTTGTTCTTTTATACTTAGTACTTAAAACAATATCGTTTTGTACCTAATTCTTTTTGGTATTCCAAGAAGTTTACATTGGTATTTACCTCGTTGGATTTATAAGCTAAGCGTAAATTAGGTACTGAGATACAGATTACTTACGGAATGTAGGTTAGTCTCGTTTTTATTTTTAAAAATAATTCATTTTTTATTTTTGTTGTTTGTTTCGTTGTATTTATTCGCATTAAACATTATAGCGATTCGTTTACTCCTATATTCTATCTATGAAATTAATTAGTCAAAATTAAATATTATCATTTCTTTACTTCGAATACCACTGATACCGTAGATTTTATAAACTAATTCACGTTATTAATAACGAAGTCAAATAAATTAAGAATGCATCCGGAGATAGTTAGAAACTTACAAGAATACTTTCAAAAAATAAACTGAATTTTCTAATAACTGAATTAATAAGTTTCTCTACTTTATACAAACAAACTTCATTAATATATAGAAAAAGTTACAAACGTAGAAATTCTGTAAAGCGATTAAAATCATTTGAAAGTTTTTATATCGTGAACTACTTTTCCTAGTTTAATGGATTCCAATGCACTTCATTGAGTCTGATTTATTGACTGAAATTTATTGGGTTAATCTTTTAGATAAACGCACTATTTACGTGAGATATATATAATAATTGGAGCATATAAATTCTATATAGGATATAAATTCAACTGTAAAGGCTATTTCAAGCATTAGATATACCATCTATGCAATGGGCCAGAACCGAAAACTGAAATGTAGTAAATAAATTAACTAATAATTGTTGTAAGAAAGCGACTTCAATTCACTCTTTTTTTGAACTCGGTTCATTAATATACTAAAACATTATCCTAAGTGTATCAAACAGTTAACTGAAAACCGCATCAAAATTAGTCAGCTGAGATAATCGCGCACAAATATACATACAGAAAACCGACGTGAAGCAACGCTTACGTTGCTTCACGTCGTGTGAGTGAGGTTTCCAGAGGTCCAATTACCTTCCCCTTCCCCAATCCCCCCAATCCCTGAATCCCCAACGATCCTCAAACTCCTAATCCCCAAAAAGCCGGCGACGCACTTGTAACGCCTCTGGTGTTCCAGGTGTCAATGGGCGACGCCGATTGCTTACCATCAGGTGATCCGTCTGCTCGTTAACCGGCTTATGCCATAAAAAAAATACAGACATACATACAGGTCAAACTGAGAACTTCCATCTTTGTACTTTATACCATCTCATTATTGCATGTTAAAAAATGTTCAAAACTGCGCTATGCAAATTCTATTTCACACGTATTCACTATAACGAAGTTTAGTATCAATATTCAATCACTATAAACCGAAATTGTGACCTACATCGGTATTTTATTTCAGTTTTTAAACAAACAAAACTAAAAAACTGGGGCTTGGTTGTATGTAACACATTGGCGTATGGGATTTGTTTGTATGAAAAAATAGACGTATGTGTACTCTGTTACAGTATTAACAAACAGTTTGATATTTATACGAGTTAGAGGAAGGTTGAGGCAGGTATAAACAAATATGTAGGATTTTACTTTTACGTATTACCTACTCAATTTGTATGTAGGACCTGTTCCACCACCTTGTTATCTATCTATCATGATAACTGTAACAGATGAGGGTTGGATGTTTCCACAACGGGTTTAAGAACTGAGGAAATTGGTGGGAATGTTTTAAACGCGCTCATCGACTCAACGTTTCGGCGGCGACTGTTGGGTTGGCGCGAGTGTGGAGCCCGCTCGAGCGAGGCGTACGCGGGGCTTCGAATTTTGAATTTTAGCGCGAACGCGAATTCACTACTTTACCACCATTTTTTCTACCAAAGGAGGTTTTTAACATAAGAGTTGCATACAAAAACCTAACCTCATCTTATATGGAAGATAGTTTACACAAATTGATTTCTAAATTCAAAATCTAGAACATAGTTTGCAGGCCATCTGATGGTCGGTCACCACAGCATACAGTATGAACTCCTGAACAAAACATAAAGGAATTTGATTACATACCTTTTTTTAAGAACCTTATGTTGCAGTTTATGTGGAAAATCATGGCAGGAAGTTTATACTATAACATTTAGAAGCTCATTTAAAAAGAGTCGTTGACTTTTGTTTTTAAATCTTACTGACGCATTCCTATTGTTCTCGAGATTATTGATCCGTGTTTCCAGCGCTTAATATGAACAGACATTAACTTTAATGAGTTTGTACAGAAACTTTAGAATATTGTTAAAACTGGAATTATGATAATTTTAAGTTATTTGTTTGTCTTTTTGTAACGGAACATACTTAGATTAATTATTTGGCAACTATCTATTCAAATTTAAGACTATGTAGATTTTCCATTTCTCAGTTTGGTATTTTTTGCGTGCATACAGAATTAAAATAATACATGCATGCAAGATCTTAAACAAAAGTGGCTCACGACATGTCTGCCCTTTGTTGGGGCAGCATAACAAATTACTGTACCTAGGTCTATAATATAGACTACGAATAGAAAAGAGAATCGAAAGGAGTTTCTTGCTCGTCCTTCTCCATTCGAATCTACATTTTGGAACGAGTACCTAGCTTCACTGACGGACAGACTGACAGACTATTATTTATTTTGTATCTGTTGACGTTACAAAAGTACCAAATTATATTTTAATTGAAATATAAAAGTATCCTTCCAATTTACAATCACCGACATAACTAGGTAAGTAGTGCTACTATAGCGTATAATAAAATTGGGGCAACTAATCCTATGCGACTATGCTACAATCTAATTTTAACTCTAATCCGTAAACTTAAGACACTTAATTTATCAAAGTCCTTAATCATCTGTAGACTTTAAATAATAATCTTACTCATTTAAAATGACAGCATGACATATATGTAAGTTTAAAATGAGTATCTAATTTAAGACGTAGCACGTGGTTACAAGACCACCTGTGAGATGTTTAGACAAATAAAACTAACAGTCTATTATAGGACTTCCAAAGAAACATTATAGTACATTGTTTCAAGCTTTATTGGATTGCGTCGGGGATCGCGGGACGATCTCCAGCCATACGAACCGTAAGCACGGGCCTGCGGACGGCGAGCACGGATAACTCGCCGTCCGACCAGAACCAGACCTGAGTGGACGGCGCGTCGCGTTTCGCGCGCATTTCAAGGAGTCATCAGACCACCACAGATGGGGCCCAATAGGGCTGATGGCGATACGGAGCCGCGGACTGCTTAACGGGTTGCCGGGGCTCCGGTTCGAAGTGCAGAAGTAGGAACAGGGTGGTTTCTAATCAGTAAGAGTCTGACACTCCCTCTCATCTCACCCGGGCTGGAGTTCATTGGAAAAAAAGCTTTATTGGATTAAATATTACCTGATTGATTACTGAGTAGGTATCCAGATATTAATTACTTTGACAGTGTAAGTAAGACTGACTGACAGTAATTCCTTACGTTACGTATCAACTCTGATTTATATCTATCAAACTTTAAATCACATTGTTATTGAAAAGGAAACAAATCACGATCACGCAAACATGCTTCTAAACAGACAAACATTAGTGGTAGCATGTACAAATTGACAGTGAAATTTCGATAGCATTTTGTCAAAGGAATTGCAAGGTTTCGTGCAAATAGGTCTAATCTATAAACACGGCAAAGAAAACGATATTCGTGCTATGAACGATAGAATGTTAGAATCTTGCTGTTCATGATATATCGCTTATGTTCATGAGGTATCGTTCCGCATAACTTAATTGGAAACTTGAGGCATACCAGTAAACTTGGCTTTACCGTCTACACTGCCGTACCCGAACAGTAATTGACGAACTAATTAACTCGGCGGATGTTTATGCACTTACTATAAAATGTATTAATTCAATTAATTTTCACATTCCTTACTTTCTTGAAGTTTTAATTGAATAAAATGTTTTAATTTGCCTGTTACAGTGTGAAACAAAGATTGGCGTGTTTGCTGTGCTGTACTCTATTTACATGAGTGTACAACTAATTTCTTATTTTTAATTATAATGTTTTTTCCGGTTAATTAACATGCACAGATATTATTCACGCGACTTGTAAATAAAATTATAATGCGGTGTGATGTACAGATATTTAAAGAATAGCGGTACCTGAGCAATTTTAACGCATATAAAACACTTAATCATTGAACTATTTTAATTTAAAGCTTGCATCTCTGTTGTTAATACAAACAAGTGTTAACACGTGTAAACAAAAAATTTTGTTACTGATCTAGCCTATCGGGCTTATGACAAACTAGTTTGAACTAGGCTATACTAGTTAATTCTATCGGGTATAGGAAGAACTAGTTTACCCTAGGTTTGTCCTGAAATCGGGTTTGGCCGGTAACATACATAAAACTATTTCAAAATAAAAAAGACAGTTGAAGTCACGAACAAAAGCAAAGGCCTGTTATTACATGGGCAACGGTAACTTAACGACTCGTTTATTAAAATGTAGGACAGCAGATTAGTTGACACTCATTATGCTAACTCAGGTGCTGAGAAGACACGTTCGTTTCTATGAAGGCGTTGAGTTTTGAGAACAGTTATTGTACTTGTGTAGTTTGTTGGGTATGTTATACACATGTAGATATTATCTAGCCTGGCGGAGGTATATATAAGGTATATGTAATATAATTTCTAGTGGATTCTCATTCTTAAGATGGTTATACTATACCTAAATAATACTCATCGTTATCTTCATCTACTAACTTATGTCCACTGCTGAATTAGGGATCTCCCATAAAACTCCAATCACCTCAATCTTCAGCTCTTTACGCTTTCAATATAGTCATTCAAATTTATTTTATTACTCGGAATACTTTTACTAGTATTTTACTATAAGTATTCAGCAGTTTCGCGATTGTATCTACACTGTACCGTTGTTTGATCGTGGAAAATTGTAATTACCTGGTTTAATTATCCGCTGTATATCGATGTAAGTATCTACTTATCTAAATATCAATATTCCTGAGTCAATTTCATCGATGATAGTGGAATTGGTTTAAAAATTGTAACTAAGCTTTTTAGCTATCGTTACGAGGAATAATTAAATCTCTGTACAAATGTTTCCTTCTTAAAAATAAAGGTTTGTCGTTATTCCCCCACTTAGCAGGGGCTCGAGGGTCGTATTCACAAATAGTTTAGAGGATGCTGTTGCCCATCTCTTGCTAGCCGAGCTAATTGCAGTTTTAGAACCTACCCGATTTCTTATGCTTGATTAACTCGTAATGTATATTTGCTTTATTTATTTTATAACTTTCGTGACATGTACTAAATTTAATTATTATGTTTTTTGGCCTACTCACGTAATTATTTGACTAGGAACTCGACTAGTTTCAAGCTATATTAGAGGCTCATAATAACGAGCAGTATTCCGCGACCCATGACGGGCTGTTTGTCGCGCTGCTTCTGAAGCAGCAGCAGAAGCGGCAGTCGCAAAAACATAATAATTAAATATGCTTTAAGCACTATACTTCTCGATCAACAGTTTGTTAATGCAAGCCGGATTAATTAGTATAACACCTTCGTGCCTAAGCAAGAATGTTTGTAGAATACATTATCGTGTAATTATAATTGTAATTAATGTATGTAATTGCTGCCCTTGTTGTAAACTAATTTATTGTATGCAGGCTGTGAAGCTCCTTGAAGGTGATTTACTTAAAGTGTGTTATATTCATTAAGTAATAATGTACATTTTTCTGTAATATTCAATTGCAGTTCACACTAACGAAAACACTATTTACATAATTTACAAATCACATTAACTATAGATACGAAAGTTTTAAATACGGTTGTTGACAACTAGTCAAATTCAGGACTTTTAACGAAATGTCGAAAACGATACTTTTACTGTGAGTTTTGTATGAGACCGCAACTTAAGACGTCATCATATTAAGGCGTCAAATAGTATATTTATTTCGTTAAAGCTGACGAGAAACAATGAAAAATTATGCTTATTGTCAATCAACGAGAGTATGATAAATTTTGATATTTTTATTGCATTGAAAAGTCGGAATAATTTATTTTTAAGACTTTGACTGCCAGTAAAAAACTGTTGAAGGCAAATCCTCCGCTAACACCGGTCACCGGTGACCCCCATGGCGTTTAACGTGTTAAGGTAGGAAACCATGTATTGTTAAAATAGAATCGGTATAGGTAATATACATGTACCTATAGGACGCCTGACAAAATTCAACATCCGATGTTACAGGTTCGTCCGGAAACCTCTAAACCCAAATATTATCAAAGACACATTTTATAAATATTGTAACTTAGATAATATTTCAACAATGTATTCCCAAGGTCTGTCATTCGTGTCTTTTCGAAGCTTAGAATTTGAATTGTCTTATTGTCCTCGTATTTTGAATTCTTCAAAATCTTTCCCATCATTTAATGTCTAACTTACATTATGAATTTCATTATTTAGTCTGTAAGAAGTTTTTGACTTGTTGTAACGTCTATCATAATGTTTTTTTTATAACTGAGACTAGAGTGACAGCTTAACGTGATCTCCGAGGTACGAGAGATATCTAAGCGCCACGAATTTTCATTATTACTGACTCTGAGCTGTCCTCGCTAGGAAAATCTATAAGAACTATTTTCCGATGCAGCTATCCTCGATATGTTACGTAGTAGCCTGTTATCCAGTCATTACAGCAACTATACAGTCCATGAGGTTTATATCCTCATAAGTAAGATGGGCGAATAATCTTTCTTCCTTATATCTTTAAACTGAAATAATGATGGTATCATGTACTGTAATAAATATTACCTAACGCATTGTATTAAGGTCTATTATGGAACAAACAATAGGACACTTATGGTGTCGACAGTTTCATTTGTTGTCGCTGCATGGTGTACAAGCAAAATTTACTCGTTGGACTTTTTTAATGTTGATTATGGATGATTGTATTTCTTTTTCTTAGTATAATAAAGTGTTATGGTGTTGATAATAAACTATTTTTTCTATACATTGCACTTATGCCAAGAATTTTGAATATTTATTTACATATTCGACTTTCAAAAACATCAAACTTGGGGACAAAAAAGTAGTCCGTTCGATCTCAGAAATGAAGATTTAAGTTTCAAACATTCAACGGTTGCGTCTTTTAAACAACAAGTTATATACAACCAACGAATGCTACAGATATTTGTATCAAATTAAATTAACCTACCCATAACAAACACGCCTCAGATCTATCCTGACTAACTAATTCAGACATTATTTGTTTACACTAAACTATAGTACCATAATGTATCATAGTATCAACAGATATACAATAACAATACTAAGTACATACAAACATATGATACATATAGGAAGAATGCACTGTATAAAGATCACAAGATGTATTAAAACAACGAATGTTTGAAAATAATCTGTAGGATGAGACAACGTGTTTTGTTATTCAAAATATTTAATGTTATTACAAAACTTTGTATTGTATTAAGATGACTGTGTTGGTAGTTAATTGTATGGTGTGAATAATCTTTGTATAACGTCAGCGGCTCAACATCCAGTCGGGAGTATTTATGAGGAAATCGTCTTCAAAAAACTTACTGGACGCTTTGACTTGTTTTGTATTTTCTATATAGCCAAGCAAATAATTATTGACTTTTAAAAACTCACAGTTATAACAAGAATTCTGAATCGTCTCGTAATTTGGTCGTATACTTATTGCTTATTCAAATTAGATCTAGATAGAAATAAAGTAGATAGATACCTTCTTCGAGTGATTAAATCTAAAACACGTAACAAATAGGATTAAAGACAATGAAGACGTTGACACCTAAATCAGCTTAATACGCTATTTACTGGAAGCCTTATAAGAATCGATGTTACTAAACGACGTTTCGATTCGACAACACAACTATTTTACAATGACCACATACATTTTCATATACCCAATATTTTAGGCAGATATATAAAAATAAATATGCCTACACCAATTTTCACCAGCTCTGTTATCGGACCTAACTATGGCAAGGGCTCCTATGGCTATAAAACACTAGCCACAACTCATTACCTCGTAATAGCAACTAAGAAATTAAAAATTCTATCTGTGTCGAAAAACCTGTTCAGCTATCGCCATAAAATCAAGACACAGATAGGAAACAGAAATAGAAATACCAGAATTAGATTATTTTACATGTGACTTGAGTTTTCGCACTTGTGCATGTAAACCGCATCTAGGCCGTTCGGCATCCGGAGCCGACGTGAAATCGACTCCGCATATTCGATTCCGATGCAAATCGACTAAGAGTATGCGAGTGAAAATATCTAGACACGTTTGAATAAATCTTTACGAGCGAAATCATCTGCTGTAAACACTTTAACTGTCTATAAAAACAATGATAGCTGGCGATTTATTGGTTCTGAAGTTTATATTGATTGAGAGAAAACATTAGAAGGCAGTTAAATAAAGATTAAAACAGGATAAGTAACTGTTTCTTTCAAAGTTTGATGTGAATTTACCTCTTCCTAAAATATGTATCGTAGCAGGAGTAGGAATGGGGTGGTTTATAGCCAGTAAGAATCTGACACTCCCTGGGAACCTCACCCAGGCAGGAGAAGTCATTCGATGATTTACCCCCTTAAAAAATAGTTATCGAACTATGTAGATACACATATAACACGGATTGGGTTGCAGCATTCTCTGATAAACCTGAACCTTTAAAACTCCGGTCTCCAATTCACCTGCAAGCTGCAAGCGCTGGGGATTATGGCACCGTCTCTTCCTTCTTCTCCTCTCTATGTAGAGGAAGTACGTAATCCAGCAATTGGCTGTTATGGGGGATATATATTTTGCTGTTTTATGTTATGTTAATTACATTTGCATGATCGAAGTTTCGTAGGAACTATTTGATGAAAAGTTTTAAGAGTTCCGATGTTTATCGGTCATCATCTCTGAAGTGAGTACTCTAAATTAATTATGTATCATGTTTTTTTTAAGTATGTTCATTGACGTGAGTTCATGTAATGATATTTATTAAATAAGGTAAAGGACCCCGTTCTCCATATAATAGTCACGCTTGTGACCACTAGAAGAATGAGGCAGTCAAAAAGAACAATAACTTATTGTGAATCAGTTATACTAAGCCTGTATATTACTGTTGTTTATGTTGAGTCTCTGTAAAGCATTAGACCTTATTTTAGTTTTACGCGAGATTCATAATCAGAGGCCCTATAATTTGATAGATTAAAAAAGTATGGTTTTTAATATAAGTAGTATTATCATTGGAATGCAGAATTTTATGTTATTCTTATTCGAGTGTTGCGTAAAATATACCAAACCAAATGTCACATTCACATGTCTCTGAACTCGTCGTTGAGGTTTGTGAACCAGAAAGTGGTTCAAGTTTTAATTTTATTTTGATAACGTAATTGTTACTTAGATTAAATAATCGATTGCTTCGAAAGTAGAAAGATTGGATAACTTTTAACAGGTTTCGTTGACTGAAAGGAATATAATTATAACTGAAAAACGATGTTGCGTTTTTTATTTACGTAAGACAACCCAAGGCTATTGAATCGTAAGTATAATAAAACCGTATTAAATCATATTTCAGTTTTTACATTGATAGACAGGAGCAAATTGCGGATGCGTGCGATCTAAATATCCTCAAAACAAAATTACCTACACATTGTTTGGAAATCTGAAACACCGGTTATTAAACTCAGCGCAGTAATTTAATGTAATTATCACACATAATGATGTATCGTTACTTACACAATAAACAATCCAATATCGATGAATCGATAAATTAATCGGTATCCAATTCGGGAGTCAGCAATACACGCCGATTTAAATCCAATTAGTCAAATAGAAAACACTACACACTGGCCACTTTTGTTATTAAAAATATAAAAGAAGTTGAAAACTTCGGTATGTCAGATTTGAATTTAGAATTCCACCGTACTCCGAGAGCGCGCGTGCGCGTTTGTACAACGCGAGGGCGTCCACACAACCGAACGTCTACTTTCGAACTGAGACTCGCCGTAGCTTGCTGCTTGAGACTACGACTGTTGCCTGAGGAATGCCGTATTGCAAGTCGGCTATTTTTCTTCACATGGTAGATAAAACTTGAAGGCAAAATAAAACATTGATTTGCCTCCAGCCATAACATGCTATACATATACCAACAATGAACACGGCGACCTTATTAATGTCTTGAGGCAGGTTTATGAACGTAGGTATAATTTATGGACGAACGAATACAAGAAACTTAACTATAGCTTGATTACTTAGACCTCCTTTGGGCTTATTCTTTTGGGACTACCGTTATAGAAGCCATTAATAATGCGAAAAGTTGTAAAGGCAATTTACAATAGGTTAGAAGGTTTATTCATGTATGTGTGGGTAGTGTTCTACATAAATTGAATTAACGGTTAAATTCGAATTTGCAGTTTTCGATTAGCCATAACAAAACAGCCAGGATCATTTAGCTCCATAAATAAAATGATACTCCTTTTGCATTACGATCTAAAATAAACCACATCACTTTAAATTCTTGTCGTGACTTCCAGATAAAATTGTAACGCAGTGCAAAATGCGGTGTGCAAGTAGTGTATCTCTAAATAAGGGAGGGATAGCGGGATTTTTTCCTGCTCTGTACAGGATTGGCGAGGTCTGGCATGCGGTAGTGCTGGTGTCCGGCCACTTTACGATAAGTAGGTGCACCTAGTTGCTCCTTGACTCCTAAGGGGTAATTTAGAAATTAAGTACCGTTTTCCAACTGCACTTTGGAACTTTCGCTCGTGGAATGAATTTTAAAGGAAAATACGAGTACAGAGTATGTAATAGTGGTTCCATGTTACACTCATTATAAAAATAATGTTCATAGTTTTCAGAACTATTTGTAATTATTGACTAAGTTTACATGGATGATGAATTTGAAATTACTTGTCTATTGACGCATGCAAGGGGTGTTCAAAGTTTGGATGATGATGACAATGATTAACTTACTTTTTTATGTTTTTTTATTATAAGGATATAGGTATGTATGTACATATCATGTAGGTACCCTTATAATATTTTGCTAGCTCCAGAATCTAAATATTTAAACACATCACCATATTCTCACTGCCTAGTTGGCCGAATGGTTGCAAGTGCGACTGCCGAGCGAGGGGGGGGGTCTCGGGTTCAATTCTCGGGTCGGGCAAAATATTACTGGGTTTTTAATTCTCAGTAGTAGCACGGCGTCTGGAATTGTGTATATGGCAATAGGCTCACGGCCTATTACATGGGACTCATAACATGAATAGTGAAAAGTGGGTGGTACATTGTGCTGTGGCATAATGTACACCCCTTCGGGTTTATAAGGCGTGATTTTATGTTATGTTATCACCGTATTCTCACTCGATCAACAAATGTAATTACAATAAAAAAGAAAACAGTAACACTTAAAAATCCTACGGCTCTTTTCCGAATACTAACAAATAAGTTATTGTGCAATAGTGTTTATTCATTCAGACAGTACCTAAGTTGTCTGGTGTGATTTGTTGCATAAGTAGCGATTATTTATGCAAAAGAGAAACACCTTACATTCTCTTAGAGGTCAAAGACCTCAATGATTAGATAGACACACGATATTTGTACGGTAAAGATATCTTAATAGTTAACAGTGGGCACGACCTGTCGAGTTCCCATTTACTTGTTTAAAAATATAATATTGTATGTTAAGCTGGATTTTTTTAAGGGGGCAAAATCATCGAATGACTGCTCCCACCTGGATGAGGCGGGAGGTGTCAGACTCTTACTGACTAAAAACCACCCCGTACCTTCTCCTGTACGTCGAGCCGGAGCCCCGGTAACCCGTTAGGTTCTCCGCGACATGTTAATCTGGATTTAGCATCAATTTAATAAGGCATTTTTTTATTTTATACTAAAAGATTTCGGGGAAAGACATATTATGGATAGTTTGGTGTCAAAATCCAAGTTTTATGTTTATCCCCCCACCCCAGTACCGTCTTTACCAAAAGGGCACTCGGGGCCCGTACCCAGGGCCGCCATCCATAAGGGGCCCCGCCGGACCGACAATTTCTACGACTATAGTTGTAGCGGATTCGATTCCCGTACGGAACCAACATTTGTGTGATCCACAGTGTGTATCTGAAGTTATACATATTATTTTTGTAAATGCACTGAAGTTACAGGAGAAAATCCTATTGTGGTTTAACGTTAAAAAAAAGAAACATTTCACAAGGCCCTGAATTATTGCGTGTCCAGGGGCCTCAGCGCAGTCTAAGACGGCCCTGCTTATCCCCTCCGGTAATAAATTAAGTAGCTATCTGAAAGTAAAGATATAACACATAAACTATAGGTATTTACATCGTTTCTTCTTTAAGTACTTCAAGAGACGTAAAGCTTAGATTACTTTAAAACCCTCTTTTATGTCTGAAGTAGCGATCCGCCCCGGCACGGGTGCAATATGCATGTATTATACATATAAACCTTCCTTAAGACTCACTCTATCTATTGAAAAAAACTGCATCAAAATCCGTTGCGTAGTTTTAAAGATCTAAGCATACATAGGGATAGACAGACGGAGGATAGCGACTTTGTTTTATGCTATGTAAAGAAAACATCGATATGAACAGAATATTTTCATCAAACCCCGTTAGATGTGAAGATAATCTCCACAACAAACGTTTGAAAATAAATAAGAATTCATATTTTTTTCTCGACTTTCTCTTCAACCGTGTCAATGTTCCATTACAGTTTATTTTTTAACCATTTGTGAACGTGCGGGAAGTAAATTAAAAACGTAGTAGTCGTAAATGAGCTGCGCATTACCGTTGGCTGTTAAACTCAGTAGATGAGTTGAACATAACTTTGAAAATTGAGATTAAGTATAAAAAAAAATAGTTGCATTATAATGTCATTTATTAGATTGTAATAACTGGGACTACTGAACTCAAAATTCTATTGTGCCCCCAAAAGGAGAAGGTTTTCTACCTACTAAATAAGTCGAAGGTTAAGGGGTATTTTATCAGAGATTTAAGTTAAGTCCTTCAAAGAATTTGTTTAATATTTTCGGAAGCAGTTGTTTGGATTTCTGCTCGATGTATGACAAAGATATTTTAAGTGTGAAAGAGCCATGCTTCGGCTTGAATGAGCCGGCTCGACCGGAGTGATATCACGGCCTAACAGAAAACCGACGTAAACGTTACCGGAGGCCCAATTAGATACCCCCCTGCCCTATCTTCCAAATCCCCATATCCTCAAAAATCCTCAAATTCCTGATCCACAAAAGGCCGGTAACGCACTTGTACGGTACCCTCTGGTGTTTCAGGTGTCCATGGGCGACGCCAATTGCTTACCATCAGGTGATCCGTTTGCTCGTTTACCGGCTTATTCCATTAAAGAAAAGAGTTTACTGACTCATTACCATCATCATCATCATCAACAGCCGGAAGACTGCTGAATAAAGGTACGTCATTTAAGTTCCAAGGTCGGCCTTTAGTCCTCCACGTCGAACTAACAAATACAATATTGTAATATTATAATTAGCTTGCTAACTAATTTACGTCAATTTAAAACAGCTTGTCAAAAGAGATATTATACTTTTCTGTCTAATTCTTCTTTGAAAACAACTGCGATCTTATGCTATTTTCTGCTCGATTGACACCAAACGCGTGAAAAACTAATTACGGAATCAATGAAAAGTCATCATTTAGTTTCACTAGTGCAGCTAGCGTTATATCGATTTGAAACGTTATCCACATAATCGAGTAATCGATCAAGTTATTCGGCACTATAATTAGCCGTTAGGTAATTTTTAATTAACGGTTATTGATACTTATTAATTGGTGTTGTTACGTCTATTAATTACGTTCTGTAGTCGGTGTTACTATAAGTAATTATACCGGATTTTAATCCATTTAGGTAAACTCTCATATACATTATTATAGTTAGCTATTTCCAGTTAAATATTTTTGTGCATTTTAAATGTTTTAATTTTTTTACGAAACAATCCATATAGACAACAGAATTCTCATATAGATAGACAACAAATAGTGAAAATCTGATGTTACATTGTACAGTGGCATTAAATGTCATAATGCCTCTGCCTACCCCTTCGGAGATAAAAGGCGAGATGTTATTACAACAACAGATTTCTCCTAAAGGTTAGTAAAGCTAAGTCACAAACGTCACATTTTAAATAAATTTAAAATATATAAAATGTATCATACAGTTTTCGAAACACGCAAAGTTCACATTTAAATAAATAGAAAGAGCAAACACAGCGTGTTGTGAAAAGCTATACAATTAAGTCGCTTGTTTTTCCCAAATAGCTTCATTAAAACTGGCCCATATATTTTCACAAAAGGGACGTGAGAGGAATGCACAAACACCCTCTATAAACATGAACGTTTTCCCGGCAAAACGGTGCAAACGGAATACGGATGAATAAAAAACAAAACAAACCAATCAGAGGGTATGAATGTACGGAATGTACCCCGACATCGGTGGGCGACGCAATTTATTGAAAAAATATACAATTCATTCACTACAACTTTGTATGGAGCGATGAATATGTTGATGTATTACATTTTTATGAGTTATGGGCTGTGGATAATGGTTGATTGAACTTCATTGTAATTGTTTTTAAGAGGTTTTTATTGTCTTTTCATAAAGTTTAAGTATTAGTACTGATGAAAAGGTGTTCCACCAGCGCGAACGATGGTCATCAATGTCCCGTGATATAACGTTATACGTGTAAAATATGAAGCTTTTGTCATTAATTAATCTCTTAAGTAAAAGGAACGGTGTTATTTGTCCGAGGCTGACTGTCTATGTGTCTGTCAAAATCGATAAATGTAATTATAGACTGTCTTAATTGAACAGCCATTTAGTCGAGAAAATAAAGGTTACCTGGAAAGTCCTCCGGGAGTTTTAAAATTTGGTAATTGTATAGATTTTGACGTGCTTTTTCCGAATTTTAACTTTGCCACCTCGTATCTTTGCCGCTTGCGCCGCCATATTGCAACAATGGCGCTTAAAAGCAGTTTTTTGATAATAACTCCTTTCCGACGCATTTTACAAGAAAAACATAAACAAAATAATAGTAGAGAAAATTTCCTACAATGTATGTTATAACCTTTTTTCCTAAAACCAATAGTTTCGGCGTACGAGCGCCAAAGAAAAATACCAAATGTCTGTACTATAATACCTTATATTAAGATTTTTCTTACATTAAAGTCGACCTTATTCTCAAATGAACAATAAAATTTATTCACTACATTATTCAAATCGTGTTTATACACAACTGCGTAACGCTACTATTAATTTCAATAAAGGCGTTAGTTTTTGCAAAAGGATCCATAAATAAGTCCTTGTTATTTACGGTAAAATTAATAAAACGGGTAGTGAGTGAATTATGAATGTAGAACAACTTGATTTATAAAATATAGCGCGGACGCACGCAACGGACACGCTTCAAGAAAGAATATGTTTATAACAATTACTTATGAAATAATAAAAAAAAAACATAATTCAGGGGACGTAAATGCGATTGATTAAATCTAGCCATCGAATTCAACAATCTTTCGTAATTTTGAAAATATTTTATTATAAATGAATAATTTAATTGAATTTGATGAAAACTGTAAGATGGATAATATTTATTGAATTATTTCTTGATAATATTAATTGAATTAATCCCAGAGAAATACTAAATAAAAGATAATTTAACAATGGCGAAACGTATATTGCCAAAAATAAAATCAGCCACAGATTTCACATCCATAGATAAAACAATAGATAAATTATATTAGTTAATGCGTACATTCTTTATATATCATCAGAATTGCCCTGAAAATTAGCTGTTTTTCTAAAATACACAAACTTATCCTCGACCTTATAATAATATAATTTTTCATGTTTCTTTTCAGTTATAAATCACTTAATAACAATTTCTTACTTTCGTAAGTACCTAAAAAAAAATCATAATCAACGACAATAAAAATCAACCAGTATTGAATAAAGGTCCATTAAATTCCCATGATTCGACCAGAAAATACGCAAACATTTCGTTCCAAAAACTGACAAATTCCGACAATAACAAATTATAAAATATTCACAGTATTTTCATCACAGTACGGTGGGAACGGGAATAAATAAGTGAATGGAAAATTCAGGAGAATTTTATTCAGAGTGTGGTGTGAAAAACTGTATTGTGAAATTAAATGGTAAACCAAAAATGTGGTAGTTACGACCTTTTTAAATGTAAATCGAGTATACTGTTACATAACAATGGTTTTAAAATGGGAACTACCTAAAACATTTTAACAGTATAATTATTGTTGATGACTGCACGGTTGGTGCGGTGGCTGGGCAACCGGCTGCCGTCCAACGTGTCGCGGGTTCGATTCCCGCACGGAACAACACTTTGTGTGATCCACAAATTTTTGTTTCTGGTCTGGGTGTCATTGTGTATGTGAACTTGTATGTTTGTAAACGCACCCACGACACAGGAGAAAATACTAATGTGGGGCAACGTTTATAAAAAAAAAATGATTTTGTGTAATAATAATGATGCGCGCTGCTCAAGTAGAGCTTTTCTCAATATATTTACGTGAGTAACTCGTAATCACGTATTTATTTGACGAGGAACTCGACTAGTTTCAAGCCATGCTAGAGGCTCATATTCATGAGCAGAACTCCGAGACCCGCGACGCGGCGTTTGTCGCGCCGCTCCTGGGCGTAAATAATTACGTGAGAAAGTCGAAAACATAATAATTAATTTAATATGTCTCACTAAAGTAATAATATAAACATAGATAAATGACGACAACAATTAAAATCAAAACAACTCATAAAATGGGATTTCATAAGAATAAAATAATTGCGCATAACAATAATAACGAATGTAATATCGGCCACGGTTATTACTAACCAGTTTAATTCAATGTCACAAATTATTACGTGTGTGCATGTAATTAAGTGGGTCAGAAAGTTGTATGTCAGTGTTACACAAACTAAAAAGTAACGAGTTTTGTTACAATTTACTCTATCATGTATAACACCCACAGTCAATCACAGTTGACGACGAAAAAACATCGTGCAGTAGTTTCAGTTGGCAATTTCACTCATATCTTAATCCGGTTTCATAACATAACATAACATCACGCCTATTATCCCCGAAGGGGTAGGCAGAGATGCACACAGACGTAACACCCACTTTCCACTATTTATGTTATGAGTCCCGTGTAGTAGGGGGTGAGCCTATTGCCATATACCGGGCAGAATTCCAAACTCCGTGCTACTACTGAGATTTTTTAAAACCCAGTAATACTTTGCCCGATCCGGGAATCGAACCCGAGACCCCGTAGTAGTCGCACTTGCGACTACTTGGCCAACGAGGCAATCCGGTTTCATCCAGTTAATTACGATTTCACTCTCATCGGTATCCTTCTCAGCCATTTTTTTTCCATTCCTGGACATAGACTTCCTCCAGTTCCCCTCCTTCCTCGATTTTATGCCTTTTATATCCAGTTCAGTCCTCCATTCTCACTTTATCTAACACGATATCGGACGCTATCACCGATATCGGACGCTATCACCGATCGGACGCTATCACCGATATCGGACGCTATTACCGATATCGGAGCTTGTAAAATTTATGAGAAAATGTCTTTCACATTAACATAATATGTGTATCAGATTTCAGAGCTGACAATACTTTGATGTTGACTGGTACCAAGGTACTGATCAGTGAACATGCCACAGCGTTCTAAGACTTTTGAATGTTCACTGATCTGTACCGTCAACAGTCGACATCAAACTACATACTGTTATTGGATGATTTACCCCTCAAAAAAAAAGACTAGTAAGTAAGTATTCCTTTTTTAAAAAGAGCGTATTCCTTTTTAACAGGCCGGCAACGCACCTGTGTCTCCTCTGGTGTTACGGGTGTCTATGGGCAGCGCTGATCACTTACCATCAGATGATATGTCTGTTCGTTTGCCTCTTATTTCATAAAAAAGATAGGTATGTATTTATCAACCTTTTTTATCCTTTAACTTTTTATGGCCGTTAAAAGCATTCCTAATACCTTTCGCCGATATTCTCCATCATTTCTACACATTGTTTGTTTATGACCAATTTTTTAAATAATATTATTTTATCACATACCTCTAGATAACAGGCATATTACATATTGCTTCATAAATCTGAAATTGTTGTCACATAGCTAAGTATTTTTACACCACCGATATAATAAAAGAGTATGAATATCGCAGTCGCAAAATTTTCTCAAAATCAGAACTATGATTGTGAATAATTAAGGAATTTATAATTACTATAACGAAATTTATTAACAAAATGGCTAGTATCAAAATAATATCATTTCTGACAGGAAAATTAAAAACCAGTTTAATTCATCCCGATAAATACTTACCCCCATTTTACCGTATTGGTAAGTTTAATAGGAAAAATAGAGACAGGGCCTATTGCAAGGTCAGTCAGCTTATTTCTTCTACGATACTCTATACATACTCCAAGTTTTGGCAGCGTAAGCATTAACAAGTCGTGTCGCAAGACTAAAAGTCGCTGGTTTATTAATGGCTTTATGTTTTATTATGAATCGATATAAATAGTACTAATATGTCCGTAAACTTTACTTCGTTACTTAGTCTTTACACGAGTACATCATGAAGACTATCATAGTAGTATTCTTTGGTTTCTTTCTTATTGACGTGTTGGAAGTGCAGGCCTACTACCATGATGACATCGGTATTCCTACGGCAACGAAGATCAAGGCTCTGGAAGAAGCAATTCAAGCTAATGGAACTATAAATATCGAGAATAGAATCATCGGTGGAGAGATAGCATTCAACTCTTACCCTTTTTTCGTATGTACTTTTGCTAGCAATGATCTGCATTGTTGACGATAACGTATTTGAACAAATTGTTATTGAAGGCATTTAACTCGTCGAGTACCGGTTTTATAGACACAATTAAAGAACAATAGGTCGCGGTCACCGGTGACCGCTTGGTGTTTGACAGTTTAAATGTTTTTAATTTTATTAACCATCTAGTATTCTAATTTAAAGATTAAACAAAATCATTACCAATGTAGCATAAATTAGGAATATTTGCATTTTATTAAATACTAGCTACGTCTGCGCGGTTTCACCCGCTCAGCTCAGCTCCTATTGATCGTAGAGTGATGTTTTATAGCCTATAGCCTTCCTTGATAAAAGGACTGTCCAACACAAAAATATTTTTTCAAATCGGACCAGCAGTTCCTGGTATTAGTCGTTCGTTTAAAGGTTCAAGGTAAATGGAAATGTTCAACGTTTAATAACCATTTAGTTTTTTAAGTTCTGTAACTAAATTCTTCTACCCACAGGCTGGCTTAGTCATCAGTATATATGGTACATCAAATAAATCGATTTGCGGTTCTTCACTGTTATCTTCTAATCGACTAGTGACTGCTGCGCACTGTGATCATGATGGCAGCAAATCGGCGTATGAGTTTGAAGTGGTTTTGGGCTCTAACCAGATGTTCATTGGTGGTGAACATTTTGTCACTAATGAAATCGTTGTACATCCTTATTATGATCATCAGCACTTTACAAATGACATCGCTATATTATATTTGCACCAGAACGTTGTATTTACAAGTAAGTTATCTCCACTAATGTGAAGGATTTATTTCGATCATTTTTTTATTTAATTTGATATTTTCCGTTTAAAGAACGTTTTTCTTAAGTTTCTTATAGACCATGTTTTTAAGATTTTTTAATTGTTTTAATTTTATCTAAATATATTTTTTTGTTATTTAAGATCTTTTATATTCCTGTAAATATTATAAACGTTATTGCCGTGTATTACAGGCACTGTCAAACCGATCAGATTACCAAATGATGGTGAGCTGACAAACACATTTGTGGGATGCTCAGCCATAGCTGTTGGCTTTGGAAAAACTAGTACTTGTGAGTTTCTAAGTTTATGTCGTTATTTATGCAGTATTTCTATAGTTTTTTTATCGTTTGTTTATTTGGTAGGTTGTTCTTAAATCAAATTGCGTTTCAGACCAAGAGCACGCCAGAAATGTGTTGAGTCACGTCAAGTTGCAGGTGATCGATAACGCTGAATGCGTGCGCTTCTACAATTTTAATGAGGTAACGGCAAATACAATCTGCACAAGTGGGATTGGGATGGCAGGACCTGTCGGTACTTGTAATGGAGACTCTGGTGGACCGCTCTTCGTCTACAACAACAGGGAGCCAGTCTTGGTTAGTTATTACATATAAAAGTTGTAAAAAATATTGCACAATACTAAGCCTTTGAGAGATTTGTTGATAACGTTGTACAAACTCACTGAAGTTGTTATATTGTGCTGTAGTGTACTAAAGAAAATAAGCATGGCCTTGTAAAGCCTGAATATTTCCACTGTAGAACTAAAGTCTTTATTCAAGAGCGGTTGTCTCCACATTTGGCAGGTGACTTGAGGATAGCAGTTAGGTCGTCGAAAGTGTAAACTTGGATGTTGTGTTATTGATTGAATGAAATAAAAATCAGCAACAGTTTATTTATTTTTAAAACAATTGTTTCAGATTGGTATCACCTCCTTCGGTTCTAAACATTTTGGTTGTGAAGCAGGCATACCTGCAGGATATACTCGAGTCACCAGTTTCGTGAATTTCATCAAACAACATTTGTACTAGTCAACCGACTTGATAAATTAATAATTATTACGTGTAACGGCTTACTCGTGTACCTATTTGTCGAGGTAACTCGAGGTTTCGACAAGGCGGGATTTCTCCCGCCTTAAGAAAGGGAAATATCGGGATAAGAGAAATAGTCTACATGAGTAAACCGTTAATCGAATAATTAATTCCATATATGTTTCACGACTTTTGTGCCTTTAGGCTTAATTCATTCTGTCTCCTGCAGTAATTCACCGAGGGAAGTGGAAACTATAGTTTTTTCTTCTCCTCTTATAATGTCTTCTGATTCACTTCGTTGCGGGAACCAAACCAATATATGTTTCACGAAAGTTATACGTAATACTGGAATGAATAAAGCATAAAATAAATTTGCAAGAACATGTAACACAAATTTTTTTTATTTGCATTTGTTGTATTAAAATCATATTATGTTTTCTAACGCAGTGGTAGCCCTATGGTAAAATGTCGTGGTGGCTCGGAGGATTATAAGACAGCGCTTCTCACGCATGAAGCACGGGTTCGAAACTTAGCAACGGCAAGTACCAATGTAACTTTTTCCGAGTTATACGTACCTACTTTCTAAGATTAACTAGACACCACTGACAAACGGTGAAGGAAAACATCGTGAGGAAACCTGGGCTTAAAATTTCTAATTATAAGTTTGTAATCGCCAATCCGCATTGAGCAAGCGCAGTGATGCTCACACCTTCTCCGTGTGAGAAGAGGCTTTGCTCAGCAGTGGGCACGATTATAGGCTGTTGATGATGATGATGATGATGATATTTTCTAACTACTGAAACCTAAGATAGCTTTAATAGATAACAAACATAACATTTATAACCACTTTTAACCACGTCTCTTAAATACACTCTTGGCACTACTGCCCATTTTTCTATATGGTACAGCAGTTCAGTTATAATTTGGGCACTTGTTTCTCAATACATAATTATGATATACAAGTTCAGCCTTTATCGTTTTCCATCTTAGCTGGTTTTGCTTGCATTTTTAATAAAGTGTGGAGCAATTGTTTATTGAAAAAGGTGAATCAAGGTTAGAATGTCGTGATGGCAAAGGTTTAAGTTGATTATTTAAAGGTTCTTACATATTCGCCGCTGCCAGAGGCAATGAGTTTAGACTTAGCAGCATTTCTGAAGATAGTTACTTCCAGGTATAATATTATTATTCATCTTTATACATGAACTCATCAAAATTGGTTCAATAGTTTAGGAATGAAAATGAGTTACATTACATAATGCATGTTAGAAGTAAATGGTAATGAATAATTTATTATCTGGACATTGTGTGGTTTTATTAATTAGGCTTTGTGTAACCAATCCATATCATGATAATTTACCAATATTGTTTATTGCATACTACATAATCGCCGGTGCTTGCCTCGTTGGCCGAGTGGACGCAAGTGCGACTGCCGGGCAAAGGGTCTCGGGTTCGATTCCCGGGTCGGGCAAAGTACTACAGTGTTTTTAAAAAATTCTCAGTAGTAGCACGGAGTCTGGAATTGTGTCCGGTATATGGCAATAGGCTCATCCCCTATTACATGGGACTCCTAACATAAATAGTGAAAAGTGGGTGTTACATTGTACAGTGGCATAATGTGCACCTCTGCCTACCCCATCAGGGAAAAAGGCGTGATATTATGATGATGATGTTTATTACATGTTTTGAAGTTGGCATGTTTATGTCACTTACGATTTATATCTACGCATTTGTTCCTAGAAAATTATGTAAGTAATTAAGTTTGTTTAGATTCTATTCACATAAGGTTTCGTATAGAAGTTTTTTAATCACATAATGGTTCTAAATAACTAAGTTGTTTATGAGCTAATATTATTTTTAATGCAAAATACTTCAAGCAATGAAACAGACACATGTTTTTGCAGCAAAAAAAAATCCTACACATTCGTTACTCTTTACAATAATAAACTAAGGCATTTTTTATTTATAGCATCGACATGACCCGTATCCCGTATGAACCTCATGCATGACAGCAACTTGCTATAAAAACTCAACGCATAAAAACTCTTCGCATTAAATTCTGTTTTCAAAAAAGAATCCCGATATTTTTGGTAGCGATGACGTCATGAATCGTATTAGTCGGCTATCGTTAATATGTCAACCGATTAGCCTGATTTTGTAATCGCATTTATGACTCGGAAATTGGGGCGAAGCATGGATAAGTACTTAACCTAAAACTGGTGACAATATTGTAGCTTTGTGATGGCACGAATGACGAACGTACTATGTGTGATTTTAGTTAGTTACTTAGCTTAGATTAGTTGTCACTGGTTCATTTGTTGTGTAGTTACAGAAAATTTATTCTCAATTTAAGTTTAACTAACCTTTAATCGATTTCCACAAAACCAAAAAAATGGTTTCGAATATACAGTAGAATATACAGTAACATTGCACGCAATAAATATACAACTAAAACATCAAATCGATATTGCGAACCAAATCGATGTAAAAAAACATTACACTCAATTTACCGATTTTTGTATCCGATACAGAAAAAAATGCGATGAATCACAATCGCAATTCAAATAGGTGTACGATAAAGAAGATTAGTTGATCCAGTGAATGATATATGAAATATGACGTGCAATATTCCAATGTGGCTACCGTTACGCGGCTGGGGCGAGCATGCAAATTGGCCAACGATAATGTACCCAATGAAGCGTGAATCACATTGTGTGGGACGAGTTAGGGGAGAGGAGCGATTGGGGTCGAATATTTTTAAATATAGTTTAAATATTATTTTTTCTTTTTTTTTTGGGGATTAGGGGAAATATGAACGCACGGATCAAATAATGGTAAATTTCCAGGCCAGGACAAATGTCATTGTTTCGAATAGTTTCAACATATGTACGGGGCTCGTATTCATGCACAGCGCGACCTACAATACAACGGTGAACGTTGCGCAGCCAACCCGCATTTTCTGAAAAGTATATGAAGTTATGGATGGTTCTCATTTATTTGATCTGTCATTCCAATTTTAATCACATATTGTTTAAAGTTAAATAGTGCGCCCTCAGTAACTTTATATTTTCAAAACACGATAGTACAATAGAAGGTTTTGAACAGGTTTGTTTCGTTAATTAAAATAATTATTTTTCTACACGATAGTAAATGTTTTCATAATAATTTCCAAAAACTATTACCGGACATCATTTCATCTATACCAAGTTATAGTTTTGAATTTGGTTAACCTCTACTGTAAATCCTGGCTTATAGCAGTTGTAGTAGTTGGTTAGGTGCAGTAGGCTTGTGTCCAAGTTAACTACTTATGTCTAATCTATATACCCTCTTAGGTCACTTGACCGTGGGATGTTATTACGAGATCAACATCGTCATCAACAACGTCTGACGAATAAATATCTACCTCATCTCCCAAGTTAAATAAATACGCCTTTGTCTCTGTATTTTATTTGTTCGCTGACTGTTTTTAACTTGTGACCTTCGACAATAACAACAACAACTAAGTGTAGGTCTGCGCGGGCGCACCGGCTTTCCAAACTAATGTTTTCTTACACTTTTTATGACGCTTCAATGCTAGCGAAAGGCAATACTTGCCTACCCATGTTTTACGCATAAATAAACAAATTGGTTAAAGTTTTACAATAACGTACTTAATGCCTGTTTTGTAAAGAAAATTTTTAGCCATTTTTGCGATAGTGCAGTATAGTAATGCATCCGAGACTGGTCAATTTAGAGGAGTTGATGCACTTTATAGGTGCTAAACGTGGTTTTAGTGCAGTAAAAATCACTCACCTAATTTACATTTTAAAGGTTTCATCTCCCTCATCATCAAATAAGATAAGTCAACATCGAGTACATTTACAGATATACCGAATTATTTTAAAAATAATTTTCTCACTACTTGTTTTGTTTTTTCCCATATTCGATGAACGGTCGATGTCACTTTTAAAAGGAGACTTCTGTCTACGCCTTCGGCGAATAAATAACATAACATAACATAACGTCACGCCTTTTATCCCCGAAGGGGTAGGCAGAGGTGCACATTATACCACTGTACAATGTAAGACCCACTTTTCACTATTTATGTTATGAGTCCCATGTAATAGGGGGTGAGCCTATTGCCATATACCGGGCACAATTCCAAACTCCGTGCTACTACTGAGATTTTTTTTAAAAACCCAGTAATACTTTGCCCGACCCGGGAATCGAACCCGAGACCCCTTGCCCGGCAGTCGCACTTGCGACCACTCGGCCAACGAGGCAAGCACCGGCGATTATGTAGTATGCAATAAACAATATTGGTAAATTATCATGATATGGATTGGTTACACAAAGCCTAATTAATAAAACCACACAATAAATAACATGTTTCAAAATATTACTACTTGTATTCGCTATAAAATCACAAATGAGTGTTGTTTTTAATTTCTCGATGCTAACACCTGGATATTGAATGTAAACATTTACTTTATCGTAACTGTAAACAGTTAGAAGTTGTAAACTTTCAATGTAATAATCTTAATCATGTTGCACGAGTATTCGAAGTATTGTTGTAGTGCCTTAATACGAGTTTATTTTACGTTTAAAGTAACCGACACGAAACCGCGTTCGGCCCTCTGATTGGCTAGTTCATTGGAGCCGGCCAATCAGAGCGTCGAACACAGTTTCGTTCGTATTTTGCCCTGTTGATTGAATAGTAAACTATCCGTTGTTTAAAATAATAAAAAATTCAGCGTAGGTCAATGATTCACGAAAAGAGGAAAAAGTTTTGTATTCGTTTCTTTACTTCAAAATAAGCGAATACTTCAAAATCCTATTTAGTAATACTCTAAAGTAACTCTAATAAACTACTTAAATAGATGTTTACCGTTTGTTTATAAATAGAATTTTTCACGTTCAATTTTTATATTTAAGTACTTGTAACACCGTTTGAAGTAGAACTGTATAGTAAAATAGTATATCGTTATGACAGAAGACATAACATTAACATAGTGCAAACAGAAGTAATGGCGCATACAGTTCTAAAGATGTGAATAGCGCATAACTAATAGCTTAGAACAACATAACAGCTTGTAATATAGAGCAGAACTAAAGGAAATATCTACAAGACCAGCTACTTGTACCTAATATTATTCTACTAAACATCTGTTTGGTTAGCAAACGCGATCGAATCTCCTAAACTTTCGGATTCTGTTGAATGTACCAAAGGAAGCTGCTGTAAGAGCAAACTTTAAGTTAGTTTAAAGTTCTGCAGTGTAGGTAATTGAAATAACGACTTTGTGAACGTGGCCATGTTAGGGAACTGGCAATGGTAGTTTTAAAGACAAGGGTTCATACAATAGGTAATGGATTTTGTTGAAAACTTTTAGCTTTAGTATTGTTTGCAAACAATAATGTCGGTGGATTTTGGAGCGTGTCTCCAAAAATTTTTATTTTTGTGTTATATCTTTCGATCTCATCTGAGAAACAGTTGAATATAGTTCTAGGCTTTTAGTACTAAAACAGCTAAGGATAAAGACTGATAGCAGAGGCAGAAATGGAACATCCTATCGATTTGTTGTAATTAATACATTTCTAACAGAACTAGGATTCTCAAAAAATGGTAAATGTGTATTTCTATTAAGAAATGGTCGTATAAGATTGTTAATGATTTGCTGCCTCAAATAGGATACTGGAAACCAAGTTCTGTTGTAAGTAATAGCCAGGGAAATATACAAAAAGTTCGATGTTCTACAGTACAAAATTACAACGATACACATAACAATTTGTCACAGCATAAATATGCGATTTCTAAACGTCATGAACATAAAATTCGTTCCTAATTATGATATTAGAGAAGGCGCAACTGCAGCGAATCGTGCGCTCGTCCGGAACCAATCAGGTAATGGTCAAACTTTGCGCCGGCGCAGTGTCATAGTAACGCGAATATTTTTACTTTTTTTACATTTATTTGACTTGAAATGAAAGTATTAAATGGAGCAATTCCAATGAACTTTTGATTGGGGTGTGAAGATTGGTCACTTCTGCGGTTATGACTTGTAACTGTCTTATTTTTTTATTTTGTATTGTTTTGTTATGTGCTTTTATTTGTAATTAAATTGTATTGAATTAATCAGAAGATAACTACTTTCTGTTTTTTTATAGGACAAGCCGGTAAACGAGCAGACTGATCATGATGGTAAGAAATCGGCGTCGCCCATGGACACCTGGAACACCAAAGACGTTACAAGTGTGTTACCGGCCTTTTTGAGATATGTTGCATTTTGGGATTGTTGGGGATTTAGGGATAGGGAAGATTGGGAAATGGGCGGTAATTGGGCCTCCTGTAACCTCACTCACACGACGAAATACATCACAAGCGTTGTTTCACACCGGTTTTCTGTGAGGCCGTGGTATCACTCCGGTCGAGTCGGCCCATTCGTGCCGAAGCATGGCTCTCCCACACTTGAAAATTAGTTACACTTTTCCGAAAGTAGTTTGAATGTTGTTGTCAAATGTTGGAGTATATTCAAAGTCAAAGTCAAAATAATTTATTTCAATTAGACCAGGAAGGCACTTTTGAACGTCTACAGCGTTATACCTCTATATAATTCAAAGTTAATTCAAATTCTTTAAAGTAATTCATATGTAAGCTTGTTAAAAATCACTTACAATATTAATAAACCTCACTATTACCGTACACAAGTTCGTTTTATATTTTCATTAATTAAATTCCACCAAGAAGTCTGCAAGCGTGTTAAGATACAGAGTTTGAGAACTAACTTAGTGTTCGTATAATCTGTGCTAAAGTATGTGATACGAGATAATGTGGGAACATTACGTATTTATTACATAGATAACGTTATCTGATATAGGAAAGTGAATTCTATATTTATGTGTTGGTAAGTGTAGTTTAGGTTGTAGATGTGTTGTGTTGTGGTGGGTGTGGATATTTTTTTTTATTGGGAATGTCTGATTGTAGAAGTCCAGACTTACTAGTCAATACAAATAAACAAGCTTGTGTTGCGCGGTTTCACCCGATGTTGGACTCCTCTACTGGTCGAAGAGTGATATTTTGTAGCTTAACCCTTACTCAATAAATGGAAAAAGTATCTATTCAAACATTGTTTATACCGACTTCAGAAAAAGGAGGAAGTACTATGTTCGGATGTTTGTTTTTTTTTGTTTGTTCATCGATTACTCCGCCATTTGTGAACCGATTTCCAAAATTCTTGTCTCGTTTGTATGGTTATACCTACGGTTGTTTGATATCAAAATGATATAATAATATAAACTTAATGGTCAAAAAGGTTTAAAACTTAATATTAGGTAATTACGTATCTATGTATTAAGGATTTAATGAATAATTTGTCTATCAGTGGGTGGGCAACCGAATCAGTACTAATAATAGTTATTTTATTAATTTTCACAGTTTGTTTGTTTTTATTAAATATTTTTTTGAAGTCGGTTTTTTTAAACACAGTTTTTATTTTTTTATGCATGCGTTAATTGTTCTTGTGATTTAACCTAACAAACTCAATAAGTTGTTTATTATAAAGTAGTATAGAAAACGTAAAAACCTCACCGACAACAGAAATAGAATCGAAAATCAAACAAGAATATCTCTGGTAGCTGTCTTTAAATCTACAGAAAAAAAATATTGAGATCAAAATCAGTCGTAGTTACAAAATGAAAGGTTCAATACAACTTTAAAATTGTACACTTGGCTGCTTCGATAGAGTGGTTTGTCGTCTGACTATGTAGAGTGAAACAATATCAATGCGCAGTAATGCAACCTATCCTAACCTATCAAATTCCTTCAGTACATTTTCGACTTTATTACAAAAGAGTGTGGTTGAAAATCGATTAAAGGAATTGGTTTATGTGGGGTAGTTTTATGTGCTGGTGTGTGTGTACCTATAAGTACACAGTACGGTGAATAGACAATCTGAAAGCATGACCGATAGGATGTTTAGCATATAGTGGGGGACAAACATGTTTTTGTGGTTATTCCGAAATAAGACATACCTACAACTGATACAAATAATTAATGCTTTTGATTTAATTTTACTTTGAGGATTTTGTACTGTGAGCGATCTCAAGGATATATTTAATTAAAAATATATCTACACATTAAGGAAACCGTTTATATTTATATCTATTAAAAATTGTTATTGCTTGCGTTTGACGTTTCAAAAGTACTTACATACCAAATTATGGTTTAATTGAAATAAATGCTTTGACTTTGACTTTGTTCTCGTTGGTAATTAGAGTCATACCTACTTACCTTCTAATATAATTATAATTGGTATGCTTTTTTTTTGAGGTGAAAAATCATCCAATGACTTTTCCCGTCCGGGTGAACTACTATTACTAAATTATTTTTAATTTAAAAAAAAGAGATTTAATTTTGGCTAGTGTCAAAATCTTCAAGTTATTAGTCCGCAAAAGGATCGCACAGTGGAACGACCTCATCGTCCTAATGACTAAACTATTAACTATCTCTTCTATATTACCTCTGGCTTGTTGCCAATGGAGACTTTCGAGGCCATAAAAAATATTTGACACTTTAGAAAAGAAAAAGAAAATATTGTAGGTAATCCTTAAGAAGTACCAATGTAAGTACTTATTTGCATTTTATCAACAAAACAAGAAAGTAACCTAAACCAAAATATGGACCTTGGAAAAAATCTTTATTTTATAGGTTTATTAAAAGTTTGAAATATTACAAATTAAAAAAAAGTTACACATATGCCTATTACAAATACATTTGATGCATAAATCTGTCTAAATACAATTAAAATCAAAATAAATTTAAATGAATAGTCAAACACTAATGAAAATTCTCAAAGTCAATTGACTGCTTAAAAAATATACACCCATCCCTTTACATTCAAAAATGCTGAGCGTATAATAAATTTACCATCGCAACACATACATCTTTTTATACCCTCATAATGCTTGTATTTCAAATCACATTACTGCTACCACGTTTTAACCGCACAGCTTTCGAAGCGAAACCAGGGCCCTATATCTTTTTTACCGCTGACAGCTAATTTAACGTCAATATCGTGGTTTAAGGAAGCCAACGACGAGGCTTTTATCACCAGAGGAACATAAACCACGTGAGCGGAACGCAACTGAGCATGTGGGTCGACCGCAATCGATGCTATAACAACTTACATCCATTGATTTAATATTCCATCTTCGAAGAATAACCGGCCAACCACAGATATCCGGAGTTTCAATATCATTCCAATCTATAACAATTGTATTGTAGATAGATTCAATTTTCTACTTTTAATCGACTTTTTTTAAAGACGTGTTTATGTAATCCAAATTGTTTAAAAATACCCTCACTAATTAATCAATTCTTGGTTAACTTAAAGAGAAGAAACAAAATTCTCAAAGAAATAAATCTGTAAGTAAAAAAAACTCCACTCAGATTACATAAAACCCTTCAAAACAACAAAGCGCGTGCCATAACGTTCCAACCTGATACATAAACATGAATATTGATAATACAACGTGATTGTATATTATTTTGACCTTGTCAGCGCTATCTAGCGGCTTAACGCGATACCATGAACAACTGATATGTAGCCAATACCCACCGGTTACACTGTAAAGAGAAAATATTTCTGCATGTACTATGAAACAAGCCATTTTATTTGACAAAACCATAGCAAAACTTAATTATTTATCATTTTCATCTCTTCTCAAACTCATATTTGTCTAAGGACAACCAAAACATTAAATTTAACCCACTGTGTGGTACCGAAGTTTACCATTTTGTTCCAAAACTTGCCGCTAGATGCTCTACTGTACGCTGATGTAGCGAGATTCAATATGGCGGCGCCATTCGCCTCTGGAACAGGGCGGGGAGAACAGTCGCCGAATCGACACTACAATATCTACGCGTATTTTTGTCGAAACCGTCGGCTTCGTGACTCGAACGCGAGTGATATTGTAAAATAATCCTGTGTTTCTGTGTTCATTTATGCTGTTTGTGTTATTATAAGTGTATTATGGTGATTTTGTGGTGAAAAACGTGAAAGGACTTTAGGGTAACAATGTCTAGCAGTTGACATGTTTATCTGTGTCGTGTGTGAAGATTTTCCCTTCGCGTGAGGAGGTGCGGTGCGCGAGTGTGCGCGCTAGCGCTCCTGTGTGTGTGCAGTGATCGTGAATACACGAACCAATGATGGATTGCATTTCCATGGATGTATAGGTAAAAATCACCCGCAAATTTTTGTGCACGTATGAACCAATGAACCAAATTATTTGTGGTGCTTTGTTTAAAATCTTATTGGATTTAAATCTTAGTTTTGAAGTTACTTGTAAGTGGATCCCTCTACCCTTGAATGGATAAGGATAATTCTGACTTAGAGAGCTAACACAACTATGAGCTTTCCGGTTTTGTTTTCCTTATCTCAATGAATGAGGTTGGTTGGACCTTGAGTTAACACTTGGTCTGACGAAATGTTTTTCTTCACGGTTCATTGTGTAACGTGCAGTTTAGATGTAAGCCACTGATAGACTGATTATTACCAATATTCATTCACTGATAACAAATCTACAAAAATATATCGTAACCCAAATTCTAATTGGTTTCCAATTGCATTTACTGCGAACCCGCCATTTCTCGAAGAATATAAAATCACGCACTTATTACGAATACGGTAAGCTTTATGTTAAAAGCGATTCACACTCACGCACAAAGTCTTGCTTGTATACCATTGAATTTTAATTCATTACATTCATGCAGAGTCGCGCGAGAATATGGTTCCCCTCGCTCTGTTCGCTGCCTCTGGTTATCAGCTTACAAAATGTCTGATGCTGTCTTACTCTGACGAACAGCTAATACGTATAGTTCTATCTCTTTTCGGCGCATATTGCGCGTTTTTCTTCTTTTGCCGCGTCATATGCCAGTGTCGAAGCATAAGCGTAGTTTGGTTTGTTTCAAAAGTGTATTCGATGAACGAATGCATTTGTTGGCGACGACTTGTTTCGGCCCTAATTGTAAGGCTGTAGGGTTGACCCTAATTGATTTGAATTCCTTTGTTTAGGAGGTCGGGTAGGTTATTAATAAGAGGGTACCTACATTAAGGGTAACCGCGCAGCCAGAGTGCGCAGTTAGACGTTGGGAACCCGGCCGCGCCGCACGTGGTTTCGTGTGGACAATTTGCCGCGAATCTTTTGTCCTGTTCAGTGCTTAATGTCGTGGAAAATGAGATTTTACCATTCACGGACCACCTGGTAATAAACTTTCTTTGAACCCTATTTGAGTCAAATTGCCAAAAATTTTGTTTGCAACGTATTTTTGCTTAAATCCTTAAATCTCATTCCGATAAATGAGCAAAATATAAATCGCAGCTTTTTCGGAGTTTGCAAATAAAAGAAAATTGTTGCATAAATCTGTAAGTAATTTGGCTTAAATAAATCCTGAGTCAGTTTAATACAATTGAGTATAATATTTTCTGTGGAGGTAGGGTGAGTGCGCCAGTGCGAATGTACAAGCAGACTACGTTATTCATGGGTCTGGACTCGTTATGCAAAGCGAAATGCCGAATTATGCAAATAATAACAATAATGCCCGCTTAAATTTTATTACGTCTTTAAGTAATGTCCCTTCTGTATGTTATTACACGGTCCTCATGAATATGCTAGGAAAAATAGAGCAGTAGATGTGCGACGACAATGCACAGTGGGATAAAATATGAGCAAAACTGAGAAAAGGGCTTCAAAACAAACGCCGAATAGACGTGAAAATTGGCAAACTTAAATTGTACGACGAGGTAAAATGTTAACGCAGAAAATAAAACCTATAAAATTCAGTCCGTAAACCAGAGCCGAAGTTAAGTATTCTTAATTTTCATTGAGATCAACGTGTCTGACCTTTTGGAGAGCGCTAAACAAACAACATTCCCTCGCAAATACTTCGGAAGGATAGGATTTATTTACTCTTGGATATTCGAACAAATACTGCCTGTAATAAATCTCAAATATAAACACCTTTACGTATCCTTTGGAGGAAGACAAAGGTTTTCGCTCTACCGGCGTTCATCTTCTAGTCATATTACATTTAGTTCGTCTGTTTGTAGCCTGTGAATGTAAACATCTATCTAGTTCGGAATCTTTAAATCAATTCAACATACGTGAAATCAGATATCCAATTTGTTTCCTCGCTGTAGTCGAGATACTACCGAACAAATCGTATGAATTTTCAATCTCTTACTTTCATACAAATATTTTCCTGTTGACTCTCAAAGGGATGTATATTGAAAAATATTAACAAGATGTTTATGGAAACTGTTTTACTCCTAGTCTCGTGGAACTATTTTACTCCTAGTCTGATTCATTATTTTGTAGTCTTAAATGTTTCAGTTCTATTGTTTCCAAACAGTGTTTTGACTTTTTAATCTTCTTAACTTCACATTGCCAACGTTCTATAATATTTACGCTGTTTGTAAGCACATTCTAAGTTATAATTCCTCTAGTGAAAACTGCTTTAAAGTTGAAGGACCTAGATAACTAATTCTAGCGTCGAAACAAAACAGTATTTTAGACAAACATTCTGAATCCGTACAAAAATCTGATTATCATGTCATTTTAATTCGTTCTTAGAAATTGTAGTAAACAAATAATAGGATTTGCATTTCAAAGAATTTCACTTACAATTGGATTTTTCTATCTGTGAGCGACGTTTCGCTTAATTTTCCCCGTAATTTTAATCGACACGGTGAATGAGAACCGAACGTTTGTTTAATGGAATCGTATTTTGAATACATAAAAGGATTTTGTTCTTATAGATTTATGTTTGAATTGAATGCATTGTAACTATGCAAAAATATTTGTGGCAAGAGACTGAATAGTATAACGTATAACGTAATAGAATGTACTGTTGATGAGATTATGACAACATGACAAAAGGTTTAGGATTAGAAATAATAGACAAACTTAATCTAAGTGTGGGAGCGCCATGCTTCGGCACGAACAGGCCGGCTCGACTGGCGTGATACCATGGCCTCACAGGAAACCGACGTGAAACAACGCTTGCGTTGTGTTTCGTCGTGTGAGTAAGGTTACTGAAGGCCCAGTTATATATTATGACGTGATTGGATAACAAACATACACATAAACTCACATCATTTCGTATTTATAATATTAGTAAGTCACAATTGTTTATATTGACTGCCTCGTTGGCCGAGTGGTCGCAAGTGCGACCAAGGGTCGGGCAAGGGGTCTCGGGTTTCAATTCCCAGGTCAGGCAAAGTATTACTGGGTATTTAAAAATCTCAGTAGTAGCACGGAGTCTGGAAATGGGCCCGGTATACGGCAATAGGCTCACCCCCTATTACATGGGGCTCATAACATAAATAGCGAAAAGTGGGTGTTACTTCTGTGTGCACCTCTGCCTACCCATTCGGGGTTAAAAGGCGTGATGTTATGTTATCTTATTATTGTTTATATTATTATATCAATGATTAACATAGCTACTCAATCCATTGCGCATCGAAGTCACGTCTCTGTAACGATGCCGATGACTTAAGAAAGTACGTTTCCCCCCGTCTCTGGAAAGTAACGATGTTTAAAGTACTTACTAGCCTATTAAGTGAATCTTCTATTATAGACGTGCTCTGTCATATTCTCTTTTCCTCTTATTTAAGAAAATATTGACCAAAGTTTGTTCGTAATGTGTTGTTCATATCTTTTCAGAATAATTATTTTAAGAACGATAGTATTTCTCGTGTAAAGATGTTGCTTAACAAGACTATTTTACGTACTTTTACTAATATCTCTTGAATTTTAAGAAACACTTAAGCTAAAGTGGGTTGCAGTGAACGACGTATTAGTTTTCTCCAACCTATAAGAGCCACCTAAAGAATAACAGCTTAGATACGTTAAGTAATTCTTAGTTATCAGATAATTTAAAGTGGTTATTGAAAAAGGGCCAATCTTTTAGTTTGTTTATAATTTCAATACCTAATGAAGAATCTACCAAAGAAAGATGAAGAAAGAAACACTCTCTTACAATCAAGCAATGTTTTGTTATATGATAATATAAACGTTCAATATCATCCAATAAAATATGTTTACCTGTCACAATGTTAAATCTCTTCAATTAAGTACTTAATTACCCAGACATCCCTTCCCCATTTGTTCCGTATATCAAAGCTATTCGGAAATTGATATTCTACTCGAAATAATACGAAACCAAATTGTTGCCAAATTCGGGTTCAAAATGTTCGTTCGCTAACAAATAACACAATGTACAAATTATAAATTTATTCAAACATGATATGGGAATCAAAATACTGATTCGCAACAATCCCCTTTGCGTTTATCGAAAAACAATTTTATACTCTTGTATTATGAGCCAATTTGTTCTGAGATAAAATCGATAATCGATACGATAAGTCTCTTCCAGGTATTTTTATATTACATGTATTACCTATGTATGTAAACATCGGGAAAATTGTGAAAAGCTTCGACGAAGATTTTATTAAAGTGAATTTCGCAAAGGAGTGTTACCATGAAGTATTCATAGCATACAGACATATGAAAAATGCGATAGTAACTTTGTTTCTTTGTGTATTTTGTTTCACACGACTGTAAAATTATTTGGCAAAGTTTTGTAGCTTTTCACAGTAATGTTTGAATGAATGACAATTCTTAACATTTCAAGCGAGATGACGACACTGGGAATACATAATTTTGTCGGTCTGATTGTTGTCACAATCTACATAACATTTGTCATAGTCTGATAGTGGTAGTAAAACTTTTATTCTGGAAGATTATCGATTAGTTATTGCTGTACCTAGTTTATTTACCCCAAAATAAATGTAGCCGAATATGGTAGATTTATCAATTCAATCGTAGTTGCGAATAGGCCATGACTAAAGAAGAATGCAAAAATAAAAGTAGTACAATCAATAAAATCATTATACCGTGATTACAGCATAACAAAACTTCTGTCCAAGGATTTGTTCAAAGCAAACTGACACGACTAGTCGTCGTCGCTTTCATACAAAATTCGTCTAAATACATTCAACAGTTTTGGCCCAAAATCCTTTAGATGCAATCAAGCAGCAATACTTATGTTTTTGTTACTAACTACTTAAATAGTTTGTAGGTCACTGTTCTTAAATTTTACTTAAAACTTTAAAAAACTTCATAGAAAAATCTCGCAATCATAGTTGAATGTCGAATGAATGTTGTATCAAAATGAGTTGTAACAAAACGCTTTTGTAAATGTTACAAGCCATTTTTGACGGCCAATTGATATTTAGACACGGATGATTGGCTCAATCCGTTTTTGTGTTCGCTTTATTAATTTTACGTTTTAGCAGTTTCACTCGTATACGTCTAGACAATGTAATTGTAACTGGAATCTAGATTAGATTCATGTATACAAGCATATAAGTTTTGCTAGCAAACATTCTTCAATTGGGGTTTTGGTTTATCTCTGTTCAAAAGGGATTGACTAATTTCTTGACGACTAATACTATGTTATTAGCTTCAAATATTTACTTAACTATCAATTTAAATATTGGTAGGTAAGTTAAGTTCCATTTTTGTATAGTATCGTTTTAAAAATTACCATGACTGGAGAACATCCTTTAAACAATAATAGTTTTTTTTTATTTATACGAAGTGTCGCCAAAAGTGTTTGCAATGGTTAAAACAGTAAAGTATCTAATCCGTTAGATACTTAAAAAATAATATAAAAACATTTATTTACCTACATTAAAAATAATTACCTATTGTTTTAGTTTTTAATTAGCTAAACACGGAAACCTAAAGCTTGTTTAATTGATTGCTTCCTCTGCCTAAGTAGATATAAAAAAAAGAATTTAAACATACAGTTAATACTGAGTTTCGCAAGATCTACACATTAGTGTAAAACAAATTAATATTTTAATTACGTTGCAATAGCATTACACAATTATTTATTTAATTTTACATTGAGTAAACCAGTAATCGCAAAATGCATTAGGTCATAACGGAAAATTATCGACATTGTTAGTAGTATTGTCGTAGAAAAGTAGGTACCTATGTAATATCGATTTTTGTTATACTTACAGTAGGTATTATAATAATATGCTATTATTTCCACTATATTAATACATACGTATCGAAGGCTGATATACATACATACCTTATTCCAAGGATTATAATAACACGGTTTCTTTTAGGGTATAAGCTGGTAAACGAGCATACGGATTACCTGATGGTAAGCAATCAGCATCCCCCATGGGCCACGCCGATTGCTTCCTTCATGCGTGGAACCGTGCCATACCTTCAACCGTGGTATCACTCGGTTGAGCCCATTCGTGCCGAAGCATGGTTCTCTCACACTGAAACCGATTAGTAGATTTTGCATGAAACAACTTTCGCATAGTATAATATTAGCAGGACTATCTGCGCTATAATGTTACAATGTTTATTAACAAATACGTTTTGCTTCTAAGCTAGACGTCATTTTTATAGGCGTTTAACCATCCAATCAACCAAGGGTCGTAGTTTAAACATGGGCTAAAACTATAAAATTTCAATGTATCCTTTGTTCCGTTTTTATGATACTTGAACATCAATGTTTTAAGCTCGGTTTTAGATACCACCCGCGTAATATATTTTATGGCGAGTAGGATAGACTTCCCTGATAACCCTAAAGATTTTACAAATAGGTTTTATTTTGAGGAAATAGATTAAATCATATTCGTTTTATACGAGTTTCTTAGTAAGTTGTTCAATGTTCAGCATTTGTAGCAAGTTATAAATGCTAGTTTCAATATTATATAACATTTGGATACCTTTTTAAAAGTTATGGAGAGTCACAATGTATCGTTAAAGATTGCATGCGCAAGCCGCAAACATTTCTTATTATATTTAATAATATTTTTCTAGTTACAATCCAAACTACAACCAATATTTAACACTCGAAAGGAATGAAAATTACACTTAGTAAGTAAGTAAACTCAACAGAATAAAAATTCCTTTTATAAGTATTTAAATAAAATAGAAGCAATTTATTCCCATCACCGTCAAACTTACTACAAAATTAATTTAATAAACAGACGAATTTAATCTCCAAATAAATTTTATGTGACGCAATTTACAAAATTAAGCAATAAAATGATGAATATTAATGGACGGCGTTAATTAAAATATAGTGCTGGTCAATTAATGTATTACTATGTTAATTCATTCATACAACATCAATGGTACAGTAACTAGTCAGTATTGCAATAATATTTCAATATTTGTAAACTGTAACGAAACGTAGACTGTTGTAAATATTTATTTTGTTACTGTACGTGCATTGAAAAGCTCTCGTTTATAAAGTCTCGCATGAATATCTGTGGTTAGTCCAATACGCGGTATGTGGCTCTCTCAACAAATCCCTAATATTTTTCCACGTAAAAATATTCCCATTCGAAAATTGTTACGAGTATTTCGTTCGATGGTATTTATTTAATAACAATAAAGTTTATTTTCGCTTGCGCATACCTACATTCTTTCGTTGAAGAATGCGATTGACAGCATCATTGATGATCTTATTATTTCCCTTGAGTGGGCTTTTATGAACTGTGCAGAAAATGCCAGTTTGTTTTATGGAGAAGATCAGAGCCAATATAAATACTTTATTTCCACGTTGATGGAATTTATTTCACCGTCGTGTTATCTGTTATTGACATTTTGTTAAAAATAAAACGGTTCACCAAGGGGAGCTGTAAGATTTTGAAATTAATGGGAACAGATTTGAGTACTTCAATTACTTCGTTGTTCTACAGGCCTTGTCACTACTGCTGAATGGGCTTTCTGTACAAAAACAATTTTGTCGTAATTTCCACGTTCTAAAGGCAAATTCAAGATTCAAATAAATTAAGTATTTAGTTAACTGAAATCCGTTTTAAATCACACAGAAGGGAATACATACTAAACGCTTTTGCAAACAAATGAATGAGGTGTAAAATAACAGCTAATTTAAAGTTCTCTTCAAGATTTACAATAAATTGTTACATAGCAATATTTACGTTACAATAGTACCTACCTAATTGTAACATAACATAACATCACGCCTTTTATCCCCGAAGGGGTAGGCAGAGGTGCACATTGCAGCACTTAATGCCACTGTACAATATAACACCCACTTTTCACTGTTTATGTTATGAATCCCATGTAATAGAGTTGAGCCTATTGCCATATACCGGACACATTTCCAGACTCCGTGCTACTACTGAGGTTTTTTAAAAACCCAATAATACTTGCTTACCCGGGAATTGAACCCGGGAATTGAACCCAACTGCAACCACTCGGCCAACGAGGCAGTCGACCAACAATATCACAATACCTAATTGTGATAAACAAAAACATAATGGCCACGATAAATTATCTAATGAGTTTTTCATGACAACTACTCAAGTCTTAAAAAATTACGACTAACAAAAATCGGACTACTTCGTGTCGTAAAAAAAATAGTATGATAAAATAAAGAAGAAATAAAGAAGAGTGTAATTAATTACTCTAGAAGAAGAGTACTCCATAATAATGTTGGAATCCACAAGGAACATATTAACAGTGAAACATTTCGGCTTGGCACACTGCAGGAGCTGGGAGCCTTTTTAGTTTTTTGTTCCCGTTGCTACTGTAAAGAAATATGGCATACTCACTGTTGTTTAAAATCTGTTTAGTTTTTAAAATATTTCATCTTTTTATAAGTATTCTTCAGAATATTTTACTTAACTACGTTTCTTTTACAAATTTGAAAGATTTTTTGCAATATTGTGCTTTCTTCTAAATATCATTTAGTAATGTGTTTACCTATAAGCAAAGTCTTTCATTACGTAGATTATGTAAGACATAAATCTTATTACACTCATTCAATTGATTAGTTACCGTCTAAAGATATTAACTATTATTTGCTATTCAAATGAATTACAGTAATAAAGATTTCCATGGAATGGGTCTCTTAATCTTCTTGGGACAGCATTAAATCTCCTTTATCCTTTGACGTATAGAGGTCCAGCGCGACTCTGATTGCTACAATTATTTAGAAACATTTCACACACATCGATATAACACAAAGTAACTACGTGATAAGATTACACAAATTGTGTTTATCCAAAGAACATAATTACAAGAAGCTAAACCAGTGGCAGTACACCAACGTAATAATTTTAACTCGCTTCAGCTAGACGAAGAATTTCTGTTTATTACGAACAATACTGAAAGTAATGTTTCAACTGTACTCGCGTTAAATACAGAACAAAATGAAACTGTGGGAAGCGTTAAACTTGGAAGTATTAAAAATGTACAATCGTTAGTGTAGGCGGTTTATGTAGCAACACTGATATTGTTATAAGAGGTTGTCCAAATCCACTGAGATCCACTGCAATGCGGCTGCATAATCAGGTCAACCTGGTACATAGGTACGTACAAAATGAATTTAGACCGACATGGCTTCTTACATAAACGACAAACAAGATTTAAGCCGCACATAAAATTGGTGCATTGAGAAAATAACTGAGCGATCCAATTTTCTCGGATCAGTCCATCTGGCAGTTCCAATTCCCGCAATTTTTTAATTCAAGAAACTTTCTTGAGCGGCCCCAGTAATGGTTAATTTTTATTTTCCAGATTCTTATTCAAGAACATTGAGCGAAATAAATGGATTTGAATAGATTTAAGTTTTCGTTGCAAAGCGAAAATTGTTAAAACGATTGAGGGACAACCGCAATTAGGATTCTGAATAACTTTTTAATTTAACACTTTCTGGTTTGAAATTCTAATTAAATACGGCTAAAGAGATCGCTTAAGTAATTAATATTCATTGTGAAGTCTTCCTAGGACTTATTATCTACATTTTCAACTGAGTAATGCGAGTTGAAAAGTGTTATTTTTAAATTCTCTTATCTCAGATCTCCCGGATCTCCCCCGGGCTTTCATTTATATGAAGCGAGCAAATAAACACGATTCATTTCTTTCATTGGACGGATTAACTTTTGACTAATAACGTTAATATTTTAATTATCTTGTAAAACATTTAACGTAAATGAGAAAGAGCTCTTTTAATTACAGCTTACAACTTTTTGCGTACATATTTTCGTTGAAAAGTTAAACTTTAAAAGAATTCTGTAATGCCGTCGCTGGTTATTGAACGCGTAAATAATTTCTTATTACTATGAAATTCGCACCAGACTCGCTACGCTATAAAAAGGTAATGAAATTATCGTTCACAGTCGCATATGTTGTCCAATTTATTGGAAACACACCACTTTGAGTTTTTCCACGATTACAGTTAATTTTTAATCAGATATGGAGGTATGAAGTGGGTTGTTAAAGGAGCTTATTTATGTACTTGGTAAGTAGTATGGGTCGTAAGTAATGTCTTACAAAGTTGTAGTTGTCTCAGTAACTGAGGTAATAGACTCATGGCATCTGTTTGTGTTATTTCCACGAGCAACTTGACAACTAAGCACGGATAATGTTGCTATTTCATTCTAGTTGATACATTTTACTGCCATCATTTGCGTTTAGCGTAATAACTTGCAGTATGTTTATTATATGAGTGCCGTTTAAGTGATATTCTAGTGGTTTACGAGTTATGAAGTCGGGTCGGATAAAAGTCGCCTGCGGACATATGAGTTGCTTATAGAGTAGTTTAGAATCGGAAGAAAGCTCACAAAAAATACTAAATTATTGAATATCCATGATGATCCTATGCCGATGACCCTAACTAATAAGGTATATTAGAGCTTGATTAATTTGTTTTAGCAAAATTTATTTGTTGACTAATTAAAACAGTGTTAAGAAACTGGTCTCAATATTTACATTCTGAAAGCCAATCCCAATTTACGAAGATAATAATATGCTGATTACTTAGTCTTAAACAAAGAAAGTCTTAGCAAAAAATATAAATTGCCTAAGGGTTTTGCTGAGTCATAAATTCCGACATTTTTTAAGATCCGAAGAACGTTTTTCATTAGACACGAAAAGGTCTGTCGATATCTTAGACCGGTGATCCGATTTTCATGAGGTTTTCTCTCGTTTATTAAGTAAGGTAAGGTCTCTGCATATAGCGGGCGCAGACCGGCGCGGCGGGACGGGACAGCGACGCGACACTGAGCAGTTATAATGTACTAGATATTACGGACGACGCCACACAGAGCCGTCGGTTACCGTCGCGTCGAGCGGGACGGCTCTGTATATCTCTATTTTATGTAGGTATTTATTATACAGTTTGCGGACAAATGTAGTTACCCTTATTGTGTGAATGAAACTATACTAGGACTACTACTTAATTATTATGTGATAATGAGTTGAATTGCAGGTCATTTTTATTTTAAGTACGCCTATATACTTAATATTACTGATTCAAATCATCATCGAAAATCAAATACCAAATAAGTCACACATTTTAAGTGTGAGAGCCATGCTTCGGTACGAATGGGCCGGCTCGACCGAAGTGATACCACGGCCTCACAGAAAACCGACCTGAAACAACATTGGCGTCGTGTTTCGTCATGTGAGTGAGGTTATTGGTGGCCCCATTACTTCCCTCCCCAATCTTCTCAATCCCCGAATCCCCAATACTTAATCCTCAAACTCCTAATCCCCAAAAGGCCGGTAAGGCACTTGTAACATCTCTGGTGTTTCGGGTGTCCATGGACGCCGCCGATTGCTTGCGTGATCCGTGTGCTCGTTTTACCGGCTTGTACCATAAAAACCGTAAAAATAAGACACCACAAAAAAGTTCATTCGAATTTTAATAATAACAGATAATATATGGTTTTTTTCACATTAAATGAACAAGCCTATATGAAGTGGGTGTTATAATGTCAACAATTAAACTGTCAAACACCAAGCGGTCACCGGTGACCGCGACCTATTGTTCTTTAATTGTGTCTATAAAACCGGTACTCGACGAGTTAAATTATTTAATTGGTCAAATAATTAGCAGACCTCCTTACTGTCATCGCAGATAATATCTTTCGATTAATTTATTACTTACCGTTGATTTAATTAAGTCGGTAATTAATTTATTAATGTAACTTTTGTCTTGTGTTAGTAAGGATGCCTTGCCATATTTGATTAGTTAATCGAATTACCTATTTTATTTGTGTGATAGAGATGATGATGGATGGCATTATATGTTTTTTGATATATGATAATATACCTATAGAGGTTTGTAAGAAATCGCCTCAGTTTTTATAATAACTATCGTGAGACATACTAAATTAACTAAAATCACGGTTACACACGACAAAAAACGCAAGATAATTTACGAAAGCACAACGCCCACCTCTCTCTAAAGGCAGCATGCTCATTTTCTTTTACTGTTGCTTTGTCGAGGGTCCATAGGCGACACTGATCACTCACCACCAAATAGTTCGTTTACTCGTGTCCCATAATAACTAACTTCTATAATATTTATGACCATCCTTATCTAACACTAGCTACTGCCGCGCGGTTTTCAACCCGTGCTCGGCTCCTATGGGTTTAAGCGTGATATTTCATAGCCTAGCTTTCCTTGAGAATTGGACTATCCAATACAAAAACCGACTTCAAAAAACCAAAAACTGATAACAAACAAAAAGTCAAAACTAAAAAGCAAAAAATAACTATTATTAGTACTGATAGGTTGGGTAACCTATCAGTACTAATAATAGTTAGTGGGTGGGTACCCACTGATAGGTAAGAAGTCGGTGCCATAAGTTCCATACAAAATTATTCATTAAAACCTTAATAGGTACCTAATTCACAATTTTGTGGACAGTTATATCATTATGATATGAGCTTATGGCACCGACTTCTAACCTATCAGTGGGTACCCACCCACTAACTATTATTAGTACTGATAGGTTACCCAACCTATCAGTACTAATAATAGTTATTTTTTGCTTTTTAGTTTTGACTTTTTGTTTGTTATTAGTTTTTGGTTTTTTGAAGTCGGTTTTTTAAACGCAGTTTTTATTTTATTATTTTATCATTTTCAGTGTAAAGCTTCATATACCCGTTTTGTTACTTATAATCTACATAGGTGTAAAGTCCTCATCAATACCAATTAATCAAGCCTAAACACAAGGTAGTTACTGTATACCGTTGAGGAGTTCCCTTAGCAATTACACTTCTTCATCATCAGACCTTTAATGACAGCCCCACTCTATCTAGGTGTAAAGTCCTCATCAATACAAATTAATCAAGCCCAAACACAAGGTAGTTAGTATAAACCGCTGAGGAGTTCCCTCGACTGTCTATCGGCTCCATCATCAGGTCGACTCCAGACCCTTATCAAATTGTAGTGTTTAAAAATCCTAATTGAAAAACATAATAGACGCATCACTCGCCCATATAATTTTCGAAAGTTCCCCTCGGTTTCCCTAGGATCCCATCATCAGATCCTGACTTCATGGAAATGGGACCATCTTGGAAGCATACCCTTTCCAACAAAACAAAAATTTTGCAAATCGCTTCACGCATCTCAGAGTTATGCGCGTACATACATACAAAAAAAAAAAAAAAAAAAAGCAACATACCGGCCGAACGTATAACCTCCTCCTTTTTTTGAAGTCGGTTAAAAAGAAAGATCAATTCAGACTCGTTGTTTTGGAGATTAGCGCTTTCAAACAATCAAACATACTCTTCAGCTTTATATAATAAGTATAAGATATAAAGAAAGAAAGAAGAAAGGAAGGAAAGAAAGAAATACAGTTTATTAAGTAGGTATTTCGAATGGGCCGGCCCGACCGTGCGATCACGATCTCACAAAAAACCGACGTGAAACGACGCTTGGGTTGTGTTTCGTCGTGAGTGAAGTTACTGGTGGCCCAATTACCCCTCCCTCCTTCCCCAATCTCCCCAATCCCTGAATCACCAACAATTATCAAATTCCTGATTCCCAAAAAGGCTGGTAACGCACTTGTAAGTGGTAACGCCTCCGGTGTTCCGGGTGTCTACGAGCTACGCCGATTGCTTACCATCAAGTGATACATCTGGTCGTTTACCGGCTTACCCCATAAATACATGAAACAACGCCTTAAATGAAAAATATACTTTGCAAAGACTCAACTATCTTACGTTTTAACACATGCATCTTTCTCAGCGCTTGAAAGCGCTTACAGCTTAATAAATAACTTGTTTCTTCCTTCGTACAGTTCTATTGAACTATACACGAGTCAATATACCGACATACAGACGTACACCCACCATTTTGTACAGTAAATATTTCTCCAATGTAAAAGGAAACGTTTAGCTAATCATTTCCGTTTATTCATGTATTTGTTATTCACATACACATCACGCCCTTCATCCCTGAAAGGGTAGGGAGAGATTCACATCACGGCATTGAATGCCACTATACAATGTAACATCCACTTTTCAGTTTTTATATTATAGTCCCATGTAATAGGGGGCAAGTCTATTACCATATACCGGACACAATTCCAGGCTCCGTGCAACTACTGAGATTTTTTTTAAAACCTTACCCGAGCCGACCCAAGACCCATTGCACAGCAGTAGCACTTGCGACCACTCTGCCAACGAGGCAATCAAAAATTTGTTCAAGTCAGTATTTGTTATTCATTCAACAGTATTGAAGTTGTTTTCAAGTCGGGCCTGTATTTCCTGAGATTAGCGCATACAAACAAACAAACTAACTAACTCTTCAGCTTTATATAATAATTAACACTACATAGTATTAAACAAACTCGCTATCCTCCGTCTGTCTGTCTCTATGTATGCTTAGATCTTTAAAACTACACAACGGATTTTAATGCGGTTTTTTAATTGACAGACTAATTCTTAAGAAAGGTTTATATGTATAATACATGCATATTACAATCGTGCGAAGCTGGGGCGGATCGCCAGTAAGAGTATAAGATTTATTAATTCACAAACTGTCCTTTAGTTTTCGGTTGATTTTATTTTTATAATGTAATTTAGCATTGCGCTTTATTTTCCCACAAGTAGCCAACATACGGACGGACATTCACATTAATCAAAACAGACAATATCTAATCAAATTTGCAATGTGATAGTATTTACTTGATATTAATTAATATCTCATTAAATCTTGACTGATTGTGGTATTTAATAAAGATTATGTCGCTTAGTGAGTCAACAAAGGTGACGTGTTTAATTGAGGAAAATAAGATGCCGTATCTACTTATATTTTTTTAAGAAAAATGTACACGGAACTATGACGTAAATCTGTTAGATATGTGATTTGTACGCGCGGTGCATTTAAAAATGTACTTTATATAATTATAGTTAGAGATAAAAATTAAGTGTTTTAACATACATTTCAATTCAATCCAGATTCTCCTTTTAAACACAAACACATTGAATAAATAAATACTGCAATAAACACAAGTAACGCGGTCTGTGGGACATTTAGAAATGGAATATTATCATTAGATATATCCTACAATATCTTACTAAGTACCTACAAGTCGCTAAGTTTAGAAAATAGACAAAGCGCGCACGTGTTCCAAACAAAAGGCCATAAGGAGGTAGGGCTGTCACGTCAAACTTCCATGAATTTATTTTATATTCAGAATTAATTACGTCGTAACGAATGTTGGTTTAGCCAAGTGTTACATAACACAGCCATTTATTTTAATTAAAGTAACGTTTACTAAGCTCGTATTTATTTAACAATGTTATCCAAATATGTTACTGTAAACGGTATTTCCGTACCTTGGTTCTGAATACGAAATAAACGTAGCTTTAGTTTTGCTGAAATTCCGGTGTATTTCCCGTTTCCTTCTTGTTTTAGTTTGCTTGAAGACTGAAGTGAGGAAGCAAATGCTACCTTAAAATAGGTAACATAAGATTCATTTATTTAACTTCATAGTCATATGTATATGTCAGTCTCAGTACCAAAAAGGTATTTATATTACAATTAAAAAAATACGTAAAAATTTAAATATCAAGTCTTGCCACAAATTATGCGATGCGGCGGTAAAATTACTGCTACATTTTACCGCGGAATCTAATAAATCAGAGCAGACGACAACCCTACACTCGCGGTGGGAAACTTATCACATCAGTTTACAAGCAGCGAATAATTAACAGTTATGTCTGTGTTCATGCTAACAGCTGACATCACAATACATACGAGTAAATATTTACTTTACATGTAAGCTAAAGTAATAATAATAATTCAAACGGACCAAAATGTCGGTAAAGCTGGACAAACCCGTTCATTGCGGCACCTTGAATTTACGACCACTGAACACCATTGAGTGTCCGTAGACTCTATTCATAGTACAATGCACCTGCGATAATCACCTCGTTGGTCGATTCTTAAATTAGAAAAGTATCATGGAATTTTCTAGTAGGTATTAAAAATATTAAAAATATCAATAATACACCAGAAAACAGAATTGAGGTCGCGATAGGTATATAATACTTAATAATATTCGTAACATAATTAATAACTACTAAATATTACTTTTACTCAATATTATGATAAAGAAATAAAATCAATTTTACCGGGTGGCGTAATATGGGGACGCGACAACCCTATGTTTCGCGGTTCGGATCTCGTTATTTATGTCCAGCGACCACTATTGAGTGTTGTCCTGTCTGTTTATGCTAATAGTCGGCACTAGAACGGACACGTGTAATTATTTATTTTTATTCGACCCCACATTTACCGCAAATTGATATTGAACTTATCGCTTTCGTGGCGTAAAAACGTATAGCATAATGCCTTTATTCTCGAAGCAAAGAAGTTTTGTTACTCAGTGTTATAATTTATCAGAAACATACTACTTAATAAAGGACAAGCTTATTAAAAAACATCGTGCCACTAAAACAACTATCGTCAGAAATCCAATTTCTGTAATCATAAAGCACTCTTTGAACTTAAAACCTTCTGCTTGGCACTCGTACTTAAACGCACTGGCGTAGAAAGCCGTAAAAGAAATAGAAACACGCGATGATTTTGTATTCCAATTGTTTTGTTATGTCAGCGAGTAAAATTACACTTACACATACAATAATGCGTAAAAACTATAACAAATTTAAGAGCTATCTTAGTAAACCGAAACAATTTACTGAGTAATGGAAAATTATTATTGAAAGTTTTCATTGGACTTTCATTTCTATTTTAATATGTATTTAGATTCTAGGTTTTACTTTCTTCTATAAATATCGATTCTGTTTATTTATCTGTGAAGATAGATTAGTGCGATCAACGCTATGATACTTTCAAATTGTCATTTTGAACATCAGCCTGGAGATTATTCGTATAAGTTTTATATACATGATTGTGTTTATACCCAACTGCTTTAGTATAAAACTACTAACTTTATTTTATCCATAAAGTATGTATACTGAAACAAAAAATTCCTCTCAGAAATTTCAGAATGCATAAAAGTTTTAAGATACATCATCGTTTCTTGAATCTACAATATTTTTGAAAGAAATCTCTAACATTATCTTCAGAATATTATTTCAAATCTTAAGTTCCATATTTATTCACTTCATTTGTCATCATTTTACCTTAAATGTGTTTTAGATGAATCGTTATTGTTTTTTATCTAAGTAAAAGCCTTTCACATTTAAATAATAACTCAAAAATTACTTATCAAATCGTGCAGAAAATGTAAAAATAAAAAAAGAGTAATAATTTGGGCACACTATAGATCGGGAACACTACGCGCATATAATCGATGGCAGGTTTTATGCGCAGAAAAAACAGCGCAGAATATCGATACGACAAACGAAACTAAATACCTAGTCACAACAAAACGTCGGATTAAAAACCCTAGCGAAAGAACTTGAAAGCGAAGCCCTTATCATTAATTGCTGGTACAAATTCTGACCATAAACAGTCGACACTCCATTCATCTAGTCGTGCAAACACAGAGTATACAACAGATATTAATTTAGTAACCCATGCGTGATGAAAATGAAATACGACCGCCATAGATCATTCTGTTTGAGACCAACAACGTTTTACACCACAACCGTGTCAGGTTGGCGACCCGTTCGAAGCAATAAAACAATCCAATTCTCCAAATGACAAAGAACTTTCGAAGATAAGCGAGGAACGAAACACTTTTATTTCGTTCCCCCAAATACTTCAAGTGTTGGTAAATGTACTGGCACGTTTGTAGTTTAAAGAAGTGTTATCGTTCATGCGGTTTGAGTCACGCGACGGCATTTTACTCGCAGTACTTACTACAGCTCCCCACTGAGCATCCACACTGTCTGGGAAACCCGTAATGGTACCCACGACATCTATTGTAACTTGCTTAAATGCTGAAATTGGATGTTTTGGTTTAACCTGTTATGTTGGATGGCCTTTTGTTGGTAGTTCAATGAACGTGTGAGTGCTCTAAATTCTTAATGTGTCGGAAATGTTCGAATTTTGTGAGCCGTTTTTTGCCCTTTCTGGCACTAAGTATTTTCTTTTCTTAACATGCTAAATATATTTCCTCATCAGTAGGTATGGGCTTGAAAGTCTTCTTACTCAATGAGAAGATAGACGAAAGAATGTCTCATGTCACTGTTACTAATCATGTGTCGTGTAACTAATCTCAATGAAATCGACTACAGTTTAATGAAAACTAGGTTTAAGCCTTTATTAATCTGTTTCGCATTCCACTCGCAGTCCCAGCGATGGTGGATTTGCCACACAAATAGTTTGGTTAACAGTTGTTACGCGCCTATCGGCTACAAGTCGGATCGAAATCCGACCATTTCAGTTTAAATATTATCTGCGAGGGTTGAGTTGATCGATTCGACCCGCCAGTTCCGACAGAAAGTCCCTTGTCGAGAGTCGAAATGTCTCTCGACCTATTTGTTTACTATTTGTTGGCTGTGTAATCCGAAACGTTGTGGAAAATTTGTGGTGTCAGCAATTGATGTATGTGAACTCAAAACTTTATTGTCAAGTTTCGGTTTTGGATTCCATTTCCAAGCGAGTATTAGAAAAGTTGAGGACGCTTACTGAGTACATTCACGCGCAAAACAATAAAGCAAGTCTGCTATTTTATTGTTTTGATACTTTTAACTTTCTATTTGATATTGGCTGGTGCATTCGCTACGTGTATTGGGTACTTGAATGTGTAAAAGAATGTGCACAGAAATACGCGTTCAATACCAATACAAGTTCGTTTGTGAAATAAAATGTCTAGTTCTCACAATATTATTACTCAATTAATTGAATGAAATGAGTAGTGAATAGGTCTTAAAATCTACTTTCTTAAGTTCAATTAGCTGCTAAAATATTTTTTCTTGGACTTTTACTACACAACGTCGACGCTTAAATTATAGCAAAAAGGATCGTAAAGTGATGAGTTAGTGTTATGCTTACCCTTTTATTTCTTTAGACGTTTAAGATACCTGGAATTAACAATGTTCAGCTTTTTATACTTATTAGTTATTTCTATGAAACAATAGTCTCAAGTCTCATACACCTTATAACTTAACCACGAACTTTTCGACATGGACGTCGATGATATTATGATTAAAACATGAAGATTGTTGCATATAAAATTAACGCGGTCCCCGAGCATAATGAGAAGTTAACTTCAAAAGTTAATGGTACCTTCGACACGTTTTATTCATGACCATAAAGCCTTTTAACTTTAATTCACAAGATTCTCTTAGTTCTGAAATTTACGAGGTGTCATTTGAAAAGTTAAGTCGTTGATCAAACTTGTGCCGCCTTGTTTTGAGATTATGTATCTCACTAGATATTAATCAGTAACCGCTTAATTTGTGTAAGTAAATACAGAGGGCACTGTTGGCTGAGCTAACTATCTAAGCAACTCGGATAATGATAAATGAACGCTTTCTATGTACTCCGACTACACGGCCGACTGTTGTCTCTTGTGTCGAAACGTGTTTTGTTTTTAGAACGATGAAAGCGTGCGGAAGGTCTTTACAAAAAGATCGTCAATTAACACGCCTATTCCAAATGTTTGAGCAAACCTTTAAGTTACAAAAGAAACTGTTAGTTACTTTATTTAAAGACACCGACCATAACAAGCTCAGTAGTAAAGTTTTACGATAATTACAAAGTAGAGATAGTGGCCAGCAAAATTGTTCTAAACAAGTCCAAGTTGGATTGCACTTAATCGTGCCAAGTTAACAAATCAATTATTTATGTTATCTAACATCAGCACTGCGTAGCAAGTTCCCAAGTAAGTTCCAATAAGCTCAGAGAACCGGTGGAAACTAATCTTCTAAAGCTAGTGTAGTAAACCACCGGCAAATCTCTCGTTTGTCACTTTGGGACCGCTGGCTACACTCGTTACTCCGAGTAAATTTATCGCCACTTTATACAGCGCTGAGTCAGTTCCAGTCAATTCATGCGCTCTGTTGAGATCGATTAACTGACGACGGCCACGTTTTATTGTTTAGAAAACGGTACAAGCGTCCAATGGCACATACATCGTTAATATCATTCTCTCCCGCCACGTTGAAATGTCAACCGACCGTAATAAATGTCTCAATAACTCAACACGCTGACAGATCGCTCGGGCTATCATTAAGGCATAAGTAAATTATTTCGTTCGTTAAACAGTCGACAAATAGTCGAGTTTCCTCGTCGACAAATTCCGCCGAGTGTCCCCCGAGTCCCAATCAAAAGTCTGCAACAGTACTTAGGGACTTTACATTAGGAATGAGAGTGTTACGCCGCGAATTGCGTCTGCGGCTCGGAGATTCTAACTTGTTATTAATTAACTGTCACCGTGAAGCCGCTGCGAGGGAAACTGCCTACGTGGGAACCCCGACATGTGACAACGGTGATGTTTTTACAATGAATCTGCCGACTCTACGAGCGATTCATCGCAAATTGAGTGAATAATATTTACATCGATTTTATTTGTGAGGCCATTTGAGTTTGTGATATTTTTGGAGCGTTCAGAAAACGAAAGTTTATTATCGGTTTTGTATTTCTTGCGGGATAAACTTAGATACTTAACCGCGTTTCAATCATCGTAATAAATACTTGGCACGCGCTGCGTCTGCAGACCAGGGGCATAAATCAAGGAATAAAAACGTTAATGACTCTCGTTCGGATATACATAAACATTAAGCCCAGTTGGATACTTTGTACGTAGTACATTATTATGTGTGTACGTCCCTCAATGTCCTAAAAGTTTTTTCATTTGTTTTTTCGTCACAACGCGCCTGCACTTTTGATAATTGCTGTGTTTTATGGACTTCGGCCACACAAAACGTTCATTTTCCGTGACGACATGAGAAGGTAAAATACCAACAAAGCGAAACAAAACATAAATAAAATGAAAACAGTAGACAGTGTACACCGAGTTTGAATTGCGAATTTTGATAAAGTGAAAATTTTCCGTCACGTCTATTCGGACGTGTAATTTGTTTACAGTTTTAATTATTGACCTTCAAATATAGCACTTAGGGTTGATTTTACTCTAACCTATAATAATCTAAAGGTCAGAAAAAGAAATAAAATGTTCATTACCATCTGTTATACCATTTGTCACTTTTATAAGAAACAATTGCAATTGACATTTAGAATTAAGAAGTTATCAGTATTCCTAATCGAGCTTTGTACATGCGCCTATTTTATTTTATGTTTTAATTTTTACTGTCTTAAATAATTTATTAGATAATATCTACATCTTTTTATTTTTTTAAAGTTTTATTACCGAGTACTTATAATATAATTAATGTAATTTGTACAGCAAAAAACCCGGTATTTTATTTTTATAAGATGTAAGTTGGCTTTAAAACCCACCTCTTTTCAAATCGTATTTATTTTTTAAAGGCGATACACAATAACATCACAAAAAAAAAACAATCGAAAAAAGAACGCAAACAATAAATGAATGAAAATTTTTGAATAAAGAAAAACGTATTCCACACCCAAAACTTGTCAAAGAATAAAAAAGCGACGAATCTCATTCATGTCGTAATCACAGGCGACATTCTATTTTTAAAAGAGATTAATTCGGTGTTGATACTTGTGACCGATCCGTTGGTTATCGTGGTCTTGAGGTATTTTTAGTGAAGGCATGCGGTGTTCCCGTATCGTTATGTTCCCTTTATAAAAGAATGATTGTATATGAAGATTGTTGATATTGTCCTACTTAACAATATTATCACGAGTTTTAATCCTCCCAAGTGAGAGTAGGGAGTAGTGCAGAAATTAAATGTAACAGTTACTTTTTGCTATTACATTTTATTAAAATTTAAGCGTTACTTTCTTTGAAACAATAAAAATCTATCCACAAGAAGATTTTCTTCTGTATCGTGGTCGCGTTTACAATTATCTAAAAATACTTTTACATGCATAGTTACACAGACATTATGCTTTTAGAAGACATAAAGTTTTGGATTTTAGACGTTAAGTCTAAGATTTAAAATGTTAAAACAAAAACTATGTAGTACTTGACGAACTAACTCGCGGCCACTTGACCAAGCAACACGCAGCGAGGCAATCATCGTCTAACTTGTGAGTCAAAATAATCTCGCGTCTGTTTCAGTGAAAGGTTTTTTTTATTCTTTGTTAATGCTCTCTGACAGTTGATGTTTTTGTTTTTGTTATAAGCGATAGTGATTACTTAAGTGTTTTTCTGGCATTGGGTACTAATAAACACATTCTTTTTTTATTTTAGCCTGCCTTGTTAGTTTAGTAGCTGTTAGACGAGTGGCCATGAGGTCTTGGGAAAATATTATAGTGTTTTTTTATATGAATGGAGCCTGGTTTTATACAATACAGGGTCTATGAAAACAGATTTTTGTAGGTATTACATGATGTTGATTAGATACCCATTATTACTTTAAAGTTTTTTTTATTGTGGGGTGAAAATCGTCAAATACGTATAGTAATACGACATAAATATTCCTTTTTAAAAAGCACCTTTGGTTCCTCTGGTGTTGCAGGTGTCCATGGGTGGGCTGTTCGTTCGCTTACCATCAGGTGATTAGTTTATTCGTTTGCCTCCTATTCCATAAAAAAATTGGAGGTTGACACACTAAAGTTGTCTGCCACTAACAATCCATAGATTCTTTTGTTTTCTCCTTAAATAATCTTCACTTGCCTCAACCCGGGACAGGGGAGACTTTTTACTTCGCTTAATGATATGGATGATGTACTTACCTATCATACTCTACCAAATAAATTAGTGTCCACAAAAAGGCATTCTTCTATTTCGGTTGGATGTGGAGCGCGTAGAACAAATAGATGTCAACGTTTAGCACTGATAACGGAGCTATTTTTAAAGTCAACAGACGTCTATCGGGCGCTGGTTGACCATTTATTATGTCGGTTCACTTTCGGTATTTTATATATTCTTATTATGAATAAACACGCGACTTCGCTTGTTTTCTGACATGTTACAGACATTAGCACATCAAGAGTGCATTTGAATTCGACTAGAGTAAATGTATTGTTAATTTAAACCTCTCAGATTTTGTACGGATACAATTTGATGTAGTTGTGGGCCCTTACATTGTTTGAAACTAATCTAAGTAACCATATCGAACACCTACGCAGGTGTAAGACGGATAATCACGGACATTTGAATGAAAATCTAGAAATCCATACCCAACACACGTATCGAAAAGAGACAGAGACAGTAGTATCACTATCAACATTAACATTAAATATTATCGCCAATATAACCTCATTAATTTAGGTGTAGCTTTATTTTCTCAGAGCTGAACGTTTTTATATCCTGCAGGTAGCTAGCAATTAATAAAAAAAAAAATAAGATTTATTTTATAAAATTCGAAATGGTACTGTAGTACAACTGGTACTTGTAGCAGATATTTTACATAAGTGTGCGCATGAAATCTTTTAAAATAAAAGACTTTACTTTTTGACTATATTTTTTTTATGATATTTTTCCGAAACAACAATAACTTTACTACAAGGAACTAATGCAACTGACATCTTGTAAGGTTTAGTTCTATACAAGGCCACAAGAGCTACAGCTACGTGATATGTTAAGGTCAATCGATTTTACACTTCGTAACTTTATCGATACTCGTAGTTATACAATAAATGCATTAAATAAACTGAACAGTGAACAACTTTCATCAATAACGCTACTACAACATATAAAAAGCATCGTCAATCCTACTATTATGATTCATTGTCATACTAACTCTCCACTAATGTTATAAATATGAAAGTATGACATGTATATTTGTTACTGCCTTGTTGGCCGAGTGGTCGTAAGTGCGACTGCCGGGCAAGGGGTCTCGGGTTCGATTCCCGGGTCGGGCAAAGTATTACTGGGTTTTTAAATATTCTCAGTAGTAGCACGGAGTCTGGAATTGTGCCCGGTATATGGCAATAGGCTCACCCCCTATTACATGGGACTCATAAATAGTGAACAAGGGATACATAAATAGTGAAAAGTGGGTGTTACATCGTACAGTGGTATAATGTGCACCTCTGCCTACCCCTTCGGGGATAAAAAGGCGTGATGTTATGTTATGTATATTTGTTACGAGAGTAAGTGACGCAAAAACTGATGAACTGATCAGAATAAAATTTGGCACAAGGATAGATTAATATTTAGAATAACATATAGGCTACTTTTATCCTCAGAACACGAGCGACGCCGATAGCAGATTTTTTTCTTTTTTTATGGCACAAGCTGGTAAACGAGGAGACGGATTACCTGATAGTAAGCAATCGGCGCCGCCCATGGACACCTAAAACACCAAAACATTACAAGTGCGTTACCGGCCTTTTGGAAACTGGGAATTTGAGGATTGTGGAGGATTCGGGGTTTGGGAACACTGGGAAAGAGGAGGGGGGCAATTGAACCTCCGTTAACGTCATTCACACGACGAAACACAACGCAAGCGTTGTTTTACGTAGGTTTTCTGATAGACCGTGGTATTACTCCGGTAGAGCCGGCCCATTTGTCCCGAAGTATGGCTCTCCACACTTGAATCCAGTCAGTTTACAAATTGAAAACCTTCATCAATAAAAACGACATCGACAACAACACCACACAACCAATTAACATTAATTAAAACAAAACGGGGAATCTGTCAACGCTTACAATAATTACATCAATTTAGAATTAATCTTATAAACTGTCAGTTAGTACATATTTATCCAATATAACACGATATCTCCAGGAGATATTATCTAGAGATTGCGTACATTCATCGCTGTAAATTAATAGGCAATATACGGATTACAATCCAATGGCAATTCGTCATCTTAATCTGCGTTTCTGTGCTGTATAATCTACTCTATATATGTTTGTGTGTATGTGTATCTATTGTAATAATTATAGTGGTAAGATCGACTGTGATCTATGCTATTATAGCTATAGAGACGATTTGACTGTTTGTCTGTATTGAATAGGCTTTGAAACTACTTACTGACTCGATTTGAAAAAAAAAATCTCTGATGTTTGACCTCTATTTTGCCTGCTGATAAGCGAGGATGCGGTCTATGATGGGAGCTTAGTTTTAATTCAATGGAGTGAAAAGAAACTTTTCAAATTATATTTTAAACCCGGTTCATCGTATTCGGGGAAGCTTCTAGTTCATAAACAGCTACTATTTTTTTTATTGCATAAGCCGGTAACGAGCAGACGGATCACCTGATGGTAAGCAATCGGCGTCGCCCATGGACACCTGAAACACCAGAGGCGTTACAAGTGCGTTATCGACCTTTAGGGGATTAGAAGTTTGAGGATCGTTGGGATTCAGGGGTTGGGGAGATCGGGGAAGGGGAGCGTAATTGGGCCTCCGGCAACCTCACCCACACGACGAAACACAACGCAAGCGTTGCTTCACGTCGGTTTTCTGTGAGGCCGTGGTATCACTCCGGTCGAGCCGGCCCATTCGTGCCGAAGCATGGCTCTCCCACACTTGCTTCTACTCGCTGCTTGTACAGCAATAATAACCTTCTGGTAGGTACTTACTTAAACATTTTTAAACCAGATTGTAATGTAACTGAAAGAGCGTTTGTATGCATCCACTTGACATTAAAATATCCATTACGCAATGTGTGATCATTTAACTCGTCGAGTACCGGTTTTATAGACACAATTAAAGAACAATAGGTCGCGGTCACCGGTGACCGCTTGGTGTTTGACAGTTTAATTTTAACTTTTGCAAAAAAATTAGGAACATAACCAATTTAAACTTACTGCAATATAGATATGGCATTTACTTCATATGTTTGGAAATACCTAAAGACTAAGTTAAGTGGTGTTATTATTTTATTTTGTGTAGAAATAATAATCAGAGTTGTTAAGTTTTTTCGGTTAACAAAGTTCATTAAACTTCTTTGAGAAGTTAAGGCAATTATTACGTGTGATATTATTAGAATAATTGTGTTAATTTCTGTTCATTGTGATGTTTTTTTAAATAATCTTCCGAGTGTGAACGAACTCGTAATTCTTGGAACAATTGATTTGGATGATGTTTTGTATAAAATATTAGAACTTCACTACATACTTACAATACTAATACTATACTACTACTACCTATACTACCTATGTATATGTATTATTCTTGCTACTACTGGGAATTTCTTAAAAAGTCCCAGTAATGCTTTGCCCGACCCGGGAATCGAACCCGAGACCCTTTGCCCGGCAGTCGCACTTGGCATTCAAGAAATAATCAGCATATATTAATTATTCATTTGGAACAAACGCTTGCGTGAGTATCATAAAAAAAGTATGAATGAACAAACATAAGTACATACCCACACAGAAACACGTCATCTATTGAATAATCTGCGTTGTCCAAGTAGTAAACAATAAAATATGACAAATTACTATTTAAATATTATAGGTATTCGGAAATATTAAGGACCAAACCATTATAAATTGACCTTAGACAACCCAAAAAGTGTTGTTACCACAAGATCAAGACAAATTAGGAAATCATAGCTTAATAGCATCTCAGATCAACCTACACAAATTTGTCAAATTCATTCAATAGATTTTCAACCTTTATAACAAAACAATAGTGTTAAAATTCCATTACATTTTAAAAGATGAAGAGTACTTTGATGTGCTGCTGACGTAACCTTGGATACTTCCTCCTTTACATTTGAGAAGGTCGTTAGTTAGTTTTACACTTACATAAAACGCTTGTTCTTTAACTAAATGCTATGCATATATGCATCATTGACAGGTGATTGTGACGTCACAGACAAAGGATTGCATAATGTACGTGGACATACATAGATACGTAACAATATTGTTTACGCTTGTCATTGGTTGGTTATTGTCCAGTTTTTGTTTTCAATAGGGTAGATGCCTAATTTTTATTTTAATATCTGTCTGGTAGATTATATTTTAAAACATTAGACACGTATTTTTTATTTTCTTACATAAACGAATACTGTCGACGATATATTGATTTGAAATGTCGCGTGACGTCACTTCTATGTACATCTTATACGTAGAAATGACGTTTTAGCTCCCAATCCTAAACTTTGATTCGTTTTATCAAAGTATTGTTTTATTATATAACAAAATAAAAAAATACGTGTCTAATGTTTTTTCATTACCTAACTTACAGGTTAATTAGATTTTTATTTTGTTTAAATAATGACAGGGTTATCATCCCAATTATGAAGTCTTTTTCTATATTTTATTGTTTAAAACTTTAAAGTTAAACTAGGTATGTATGTAGTACCTAATATTAAAAATATGGAAAATCGAAAAATACGAAAGTTCTTTGCATGATTAGCGATAAAACTTTCTTTTTTTCGTTACCACTAAAAAACTTCATTCGTTTTTCTTTAATACAGATAATGTGTTTAACTTACTAAAAATAATAAATTATGCAGTAGAGGACATTTTATTTTAGTAAGGTCAGATTTCTAATTTCTAATAGCGATCTTTTGATTGGCGCTCACACTCAATTGGCGACCATTACGGTCCTTAAACTTCCATCTTCCCTGCGTGTTCTGAATAATATAATATACTAGCTTCTGCCCGCGACTTGACTTCGTACGCGCAATCCCGTTTCACCTATTCCCGTAGGATTTTCAGGACCTTTTTTCTGTCATAAGAACCTTCTCCTGACGATAACAAACAAAACAAATAAAAAATGAGCCAAATCGGTCTAGCCGTACTCAAGTTATGGATTGACAACGGGAAATGGGTTTCATTTTTATATGTATAAAAATAGAATAGGTTATTTTTAACTAGGTCCCGATCATGTAAGAATCTTCATAACAATAAGTAGATAGTCTATATATTTTACTCCCATTAGAAGAAAGTCCTCCAATGGTGAAAGATTTATAAAATTTATTTAAAGAGCTTTATTTAATAAACTTTATAAAAAGTATTTTAAAATCAGTTCAGTACTTTCAGTAAATAGTGTATACAGTAATGCCAGTTTCAGTATTACAGTAGAATAATTCTAATTGTGAATAAACAGTAGCATTCGAATTCGAGCAGGTACATATATATTGAACAGAAACTCGTAATATATTTATTAGAGAGAAGGTTTGTTTTAATATTGTTATGTAAGTAATGCGGATTTGCTTTCTATATTTTTTCATTCTTTCCGAATGAAATGAAAAGTGTATATCTACTATCGACTTGCACGGTTGGCGCGGTGGTTGGGCCACAGGCTGCCGCGTAACGTGTCGCGGGTTCGCGGGTTGGAAAATGAAAAGATGTGATCTCCCATTTAAATCATAAAAAGTATCATCAAAAGGCTTCAAAGAGTGTGACATGATATAGGTAACAATAATCTACATAAATAATATAAAGTTCACAAGATTAATACTAAACAAATTTACTTCAGGATTTTCGACATCGAAACGTCCCTACGTTAGTTGCGTATAATAATGGCGAGAATTGAATTATACGTAATATACCCATTTACATTTAAATAACACAAGTCCTGTATTAAATTATACTCAATTTTAACGCTACAAATACTATATATCAGAATGTAAACAATTTACAATATCAATTGCTCGCGTGGCAGTATTTCACGGAGTATTTAAAATATTCTAGACTTTCAACTTTTGATCACGTCATTTGACAGATTTGTTTAAATGACGATATTTTTACATTAAAAGGTTTATTGTTTATTTCATTGTAGAACCTACTTTGTTTAATAAATGTTTTTGGCTTGTGGTTAACTTATTTGAATAATCAATTTTGATAAGCCGAATGAATTATTATGTTAAATTAATTAATTTATGAAATACCTACTTTATTTTAAAGTAGTAAGTTACTGGAGATTTCGTTAATATCTTAAAATATAACAAAAATACACTTTAAATCTATTTGCACCAATTTCATAATAGAACTAAAGAACACAATCCTTAACTAAAAATCGCGGGTTGATCACGTGAAAGTACTGAGAAAACCTCTACTAGTTTCGAACCACAGAGAGGTTCTTCCTCGTGAGCAGCGTGCGCGGTCGCGGCGATGTTGCGCAGCCTACTGTATGTAGGCTACGTCTCAGTATATTCACGTGAGTAACCCGCGATTTTTAGTTAATTTAGTATAACTCACGATAGTTTTTATATAAACAAACATTACCCTATTCTGTGCTATATATTTACATACTATGACCGTATCTTATGCTGTTATTTATGGCAACTATGTACGTCCGTATACACACCCAGTTTGAAGTACCTATAAAAAATAGTTTCAAAACTATACTTGGCAGATGTGATCTCATTAATAAAGGGTCGAACAAATCTTCTTGATTTCAACTAAGTCAGATTTAGTTTCAATAGTGGTCCTCTAAAGACTGAGAGCTCATCAGAATTTACGCGTCAACTTCAGACGAGTTTCCTAGTCCTTATAATACAGATTAGATGGAGTTAGGGAAGCGCCTATTTCGTAGATAGGTACTTGCTTACATTTGTGGATTATTGATGTCGTTTATCGCCAACATTTGCTGCTAAATTATCTATGTAAAGTTGAAGATGTCCAGCATTTGTTACTGGAATGTGTCCGATATAAAAAAAAGAGAAAGAAATATTAATTAAAGAAATGAACATTAATGTTGCAGAAATAGGTGCTTTTCAGTCCATTCTGTCCAATCCATACTGTGACGGTGCTGTTAAGATCTATGAGTTCGTATGTAGTTTGGACAGACCCTAATATTTCTCGCTACTCCAATAATTCTCATAGTCACCATAAGTCTGGCATAATCCCCTTAGATTAAAAGACTCTTATTATATTTTAATAAAGAGAAAAAAAAACCTATGTAAAGGTTTGAGTCAGAATGTTTAAAGGGTGTCAACAGAACGCTTCTGAAAAAAACCGATAGGTGATGGTAAAAAACAATTTTAATAATAGTTGTTATTAACTGCTCAAGACTGATGTTGCATGAAATCAAAAATGATTAAAATAAGATAGATAACTAATTTTTATTTTAATGTCAGTCTGGTAGATTATTTAAAAACATTAGACACGTATTTTTTATTTTCTTACGGAAACGAATAGTTTCGAAGATATATTGATTTGAAATGTGGCGTGACGTCACTTCTATGTACATTTTATATGTAGAAATAACGTTTTAGCCCCCACTCCTAAACTTTGATTCGTTGTATTAATTAAGTATCATTTTATTATACAACAAAATAAAAAAAATGCGTGTATAATATTTTTTCATTGCCTAACTGACGTACTAATTAGATTTTTAATTTTCATACCCTGTAATCATCCCTATTGTAAAAACAATTTATTTTTGTTTGCGTTTTGGGGGGTTCCGTTTACATCCTGTATGCTGGCTTTTTCCACGCAAATAATTTTAACCATTAAACATTACATTCGTTGACCAGAATTACAATACATAAACAACCAACTAAATGTTTTGTACTCTATATAAAAAGTACCTACTAAGTAAGTAAATATTATTCTTTTGAACGTCATGCATATGTACATTACTTACCAAATACCAACACCTGAAACGCTTGCACCCCCATCACTGATGCGCATTTGTTTTATTTTTCAACACATACCTACTAAAAATAACACAAATACTTCTATTCTAATCGTACTAACGAGCACCAAACAAGGTATACTTTGGGGTAACCCAATCCAACATCAATGGGCACCATCAAAAGTATCGTGCGTATCGTTTGCAACACGATAGTTTGACAAAGTGCTGTAAAAGAGCATTCGTTTCATAAGCCCGAGTTCCTTCAAAGTTTGAATTGGTTTCCAAGTAAGTCGACTTTGATCGTCAGGATTACGAAAGTGCGATATACAAAAGGGAAGTTTCCCGTTCCTTTGTGGTTGAATGAGATAAGAAAAACCGTTACTATGATACCCAGTTTGCTGTTTATCAAGTTTTAAATTATGAAATTCTTTACGCATCTACGAGATTGCGATGTCTTACCTATAGACAAAGTTACGGGTAAAGTTTAAGTGGTTTTTCTAAGAAGCAATGCATTTGTTGTTTATTTTGTGGTTTTATGTATCTACAAAAAACCTCAGGATCCTGTTAATGTTAATACTATAAAAATGAACATAAGTCCATTAACAACTAATCATAATAAGATTTGTATTTCCAAATTGCCCCCAAAATATTCCAAAAGATCTTCACCATCACAAAAGCGTTTGGAATTAAAATCGTGATGCTAAATTAATAAATTGAAAAACATATTACATTTTTAATATAAACGACTTAATATAAAGTTTATTGCATTCCTGATATTATAATGAAATAAACATGTTGCTTACACACGGCCTTAATAGTCCCGATAAAATGTAATTTAAAAACGGCTTAATTAACTGAAAAGCTGGGAAGGAAACTGTTATTATGGTGAATTAATTTCATGTAGGGAAACATGATTCACATGAAATTAAATTTATTATACCTATAATTCTTTTTCTGTTTTCATTTTAATCTTTGTAATGAGTCATTTCGAATTCCACTAATATTATAAACTAGGTACTTCTGCGCGGTTTCACACGCTCTGCTCAGCTCCTATTGGTCGTAGAGTGATGTTTTATATAGCCATCCTCGATAAATGCGCTATCCAACACAAAAATAATTATTCAAATCAGACTTGTAGTTACGGAGATTGGCGCGTTTAAACAAACAAAAAAACTAACTCTTCCGCTTTATATTATAGTAATAAGATGACAAGTTTGTTAGGGTAGTTTGAAAGAGTTTTCACGCAAACGAATTTAGATAAAACTTGACGCATGCGATGGATTACAGAAATTAGTCGGATAACCAAGACTATATACAATTAATTACTCATTTAATCTGCAAAGGTTTTACTACTTTTCTAGATACTCACTCTAGAAATTATGAATTTTGTACAGAAACAGTATGATAAATAAACACACAAGACCTGAAGATCAATTTATAAAATATATCGATATATATTGATAAATAGCTAGGTAATATTGCTTACAAACAATTTGAAAAACCTGAAATCCATACCCAGCACACGAATCGAAAAGACACAGATACAGTAGTATCACTATCAACATTAACATTAAATATTATCGCCAATACAAACAAACATATTTCTCAATTACATTCAGTATGTCTGTGCCAAGTGCCAACATCATAAACGTCCCTCTCAATAGCTTCCTATGTCTATACAAACATGTTTTTCCTCAACTTTTATAAACGACCAATATTTTTTTGTTATTTGCACAATACATCGCCAAATGTTCGTAGGTGGTCGGGTCGACATATTTCAACAGTTCAAGTTATACTGGTCATGTGATTAATGTATCCGGCTTTGACACCTGTGACTCCTACTAAGGAAACTATAGCTACCACATAAGGTGAAGACATCCGCAAACTATCTTAGCCTATTATTAAACGATTAATTACTAAGTGACTGCACTATTATCACTTAGAATTGAGATATTCATTTGAGATAGCTATTAATTATGCTGTCTTGAATGGAGGTGGGTGATATGAAACGCTTTACATTTTAATTATCAATAATGTTTTAATTATACGATAAAGATCGGGTTTTAGTGCTGCCTGTGTTACTTGTCGTTTGAAATGCATTTAAGTATCAGTATGAGAAAGATGTAAGTCCTATGTTCATGTTCCATCTAAATAAATAAATAAAATAAAAAAGCCTCTTTATTTCTTGCTTCACATAGTTCATAAAAGAAATTATAAGTACTAAATAGGAAGATTATTTAAAAAATAAGACTTATAGTAGTTTAAAAGTTATTATTATTATTTAATTTGCAAGGACTCCAGTTTGGGTAAAGGCCTCCTCCAAAGAGTTTCATCTAAATACTCATTGATATTTCACTTTACAATCGTAGTCACATTTATTCAGATATTGTCGGGTACAAATTTAGTCTCAAAACGATAATAAAATACGAAAATAAATATTGTTTTCTTAATAAAGCCACGTTTATCTAGGATGCTAGATAAGGCTGTCTTAAATGTGTAATTCCGGACCCCACTTATTGAAATATCTTTCTTGTATAATATCTACTCATCGCTTATTTTTAGATAAACTTTATTCTGCTACGATGTTCTCGCAGGTGGCCCTATAGGAGGGCACATATTTTCATAACCGGATTAACTAGTGGTGCCCTAAATATACCCATTATTTATTATTCAAGGCCTCTAACCAAAGCAGCTATTTGTAGTCGATATGATACAGAGATGGTACAACTAAAGAGTTCGTTATATTCCTAATCGTTTTTACAAATACCTATAACACTATCGAGTGTAATATAAAATTATTGTTAACTAACTGAGCGAACTTCGGCGATTTTTTTTCTTACGTTTTAAACCTTCTCAATCATTTCAAGACCAAAATTTGCCAAATCGATTGACTTGGTCTCAAGTTTCAGCGAGACTAACAAACGGAACCATTTTTATTTATGTAGATTAGACGATATGAAAACGAATTATTATATTTTTATTAATCGTAATTCGATGATTCCAAGGTTTGTGTTAATTAATTTATTTCTTGTTTCAGATCTTGCATCGTGAATAAGGTGAATACACGTCCGGTAAAACATATTTCTTTTTTTCTAAACTATCAAACCAATTTGATGACGTAATTTCAATAAAAGAATACCTATTTGGAAATACACACTATTTAAATACATTACTCTGTACAATTGGGGGTATGTTTCTATATAACTTATCAAATACATAAACTGTTAATAAATTAATAAAACAAAAGTGCGACGGACAATTAATTCCATAAGCAATAGTTGTCGGGATGGCGACCGATATTAGTTGAAACTAATAGTGTTTTATTAGGAGGAATGCCCCAGGGTACGCTGCCGGGACCAACATCTGTTATGCGATCGTTATAAGCCGACCATCCCTCGTTTATCTGTTTGTTTGTTATAACACTGTAATTAGTGGGATAACGTTTCAATTTATTGATTTGTTTTCTTTTTGTGTTCAAAGAAATAATGGCTTTAATGTTTGGTAAGCAAAAAGTTTCTTTTATTATGTTTCACGGCCGTTTGATTTTATACTTTGGTGCGGAATCCTAGGTATGTTTACTCCTATTCTGTTTAAATAATACTCTTTTATAATATAATCTTTTAAGCTTTATCTTGTCAAATAACTACTCACATCTTCTATCCTAAATTCAACGCAATAACCACAAACAAAGCAGCCAAAATTTCTCCAAACAAACCACAGAGTTTCTGCAACGCAATGAAATTTCACATCACATAATTCAGAAACAAATAGGTAGTCATGTAGTAAAACTATTCGCACACGTATCGTGGGTATAACACGAGCCAATATTGTTCAACGACGGCTGTGCACGAGTAATTAGCTCTATAGCTGTGGAGAACCCACACGTTTCTGAACTACTACGTAAATTGTGACTGTGGTTTTTAAGTTGATTGTTGTTTGATGATTCGAGATTTGTTTTGTTGATGTGTGTTTTTTATTTTATTCTTTATAATTGGGATGTATTTTATTCTTTATATTCTTTATAAAAGAGGGTGTGTGCTACTGTGAAGGTGATGAATGATTTTTTTTTTGCAACGCGTTCCTTTGTCTCTCATATCATCATAATCTTATGTTCCGTGTAGGTGTGTTATGAAAGGAATAATGCAATTTAAGACCGATAAAAATTAAATTAAAGCTATTCTTTTCATGCATAAACGTTTACGACTGTTACTCAACAGCAATTCTGTTTATTTAAAAGTCCATCAATATAAATTTTTGTTTACTCATATACAAACAAGCGTCTATAAATAACCCATATCAAATTTTGGCAATAGCAACTACAATAGCGATCAAGCGGCTAAGTGGATACGTAATAGTACGACGGCCAGTCAATTCGTGGCTATACAAAGATAACTATAGCGAAATAGGTTACTAGGTGAATCTCATCTCTTTGTTCCATACATATACAGACTTCATCAGACCATACATTACCAATATACACTGGCCTGTAACAGTGTACGCAAGATAAATATTGCAGAGGTCATTTTATACTGGATATTGAGGAAACTGTTGACGTTATTGTACAGGTGCAAATATGCGTATGAGATCTAAGGCGGGATAGGATTAACTGGACTATGGGAAATGCAAATACACGTCGGTGTCGGTTATCAGACGATGTATGGATGCGTTAAACTGCACTGCTGAGTGAGATTTACGTCGGTAGCTCGCCTGTGAATTGTTAATCATTGGAGTAATATACCAGTTTAGCTAAGATACATAAACATTTAACATATGTATCAGAATATTATGTCGATTATTGTAGGTACGTGGTCATCAGAGTCGACACGCTTCGGTTAAAATAGCAGAAAAATAAATGTCCTCCTATCGCAGCCACTTGTGTCTGAGAATGCTGTTAGTAAAACCTAAAAATTTTACAATATCAATAACTAATACGAATTATAGCGAATAAAAACAGCAGGAAACCAAAATAGAATCTAAAACCAATAGTAAAGTGTTCAATATTCACAGTAATAAAGACATTATTTCGATCATAAATATCATTAAAATTCAAAGTATTATGAACTCATTACGTTCGACGGAGGCGACCGTAAATTACATACAATTATGACTTCTATTTCATTGGTTGACTTAAATGATATGGTGCGCGATTTCAAACCGACAGTACTACACGTTGTGGGCTATTAGAAGATTCCTGTTAGTATGAATAAATTGTTGTTGAATACATTACCCTTTGTAAGTTCATTGCGAACGAAATAATTTGCCCTTTTTGATTGTTTGTTTTAGTTGGTGAATAAACTACTATTTAAAATTGTTATTGAATCATTAAATTTTCTTTTTTTAGATTTTTTTTTAATTTTCGGCTTTCTTGCCACATGCAAAATTCTTCTAAATGTGATTTTATTGTCGTATTTCGGGTATTAAAAAACATAAATGCAATTAAGATTATCTGATAAAAATAGAGAGTTAGAAAATAATACGCCAAGCATTAAAGGTTGCAAAAGCTTTATTAATGAATCAAATTCACCTTGCCATTGCTTTGCCACATTCTTCAACTTCAACCGTCTGTCACCCCGACCTTAAAGAAAATCGATCGAAACAACAAACCGTTTAATGGGAATATTAGCTGCCTACTAGTTTTTACCTGTGGCTTTGCTCGCATGAATTAGCATATGTTGTGCCCCCCCCCCCCCCCAAATACATCTACATGCAAAAAGACTGGGGTGAGTAGATACATCGTGAACAGTTTACAAACAAACTTACTTTCGCATTTAGAAATATAGTTGGGATCTCTACGCTTTCATAGAATATTATATGAGTAATATGTAGGCTTGTTTGTCATGAACAAACGATGAATGAATGGAATTATTGATTGGTAGGTAGTTGTATTATAAACAGGGTCGCGTGAGCCGCGGGTAGCGGATGTGTGTATCGGATTTTCGATGCTATTTACTATATGAGCAACAATTGTGTTTGATTTAAAGCTTCTATTATTATATTTCATTGACCTTTGCTTCATTAGAAATTGATATGAGTAGTCTTTTTGATATACCTAGTGGTTGTGTTCACAAATAATTATTAACACAAGATTATCTGTGTGACTGCCTCGTTGGACGAGTGGTCGCAAGTGAGACTGCCGGGCTAGGAGTCTCGGGTTCGATTCCCGGGTCGGGCAAAGTATTACTGGGTTTTTAAAAATCTCAACAGTAGCGCGGAGTCTAGAAATGTGTCCGGTATATGGCAATATATAGGCTCACTCCCTATTACATGGGACTCATAACATAATTAGTGAAAAGTGGGTGTTACATTGTACAGTGGCACTAAGTGCCGAAATGTGCACCTCTGCCTACCCCTTCGGGGATAAAAAGGCGTGATTTTATGTTATAAATGTTACAACATTGTGTGTCTTTTCACCTAATCATAAAGTGATGGTTAACAATATAATTGTCAATAGTAGATAATACAGAGTTGTCGTGCAAGGTAATACGTCTCTATGCTTTAGAAAATGCGTGCAGTTGTTAGCTGGATCTGCACATCTTATTGAGACCACGGTACCATTATTGTACTGGGTAAGTATGATGATGGTCTAGGTATGACCATGATGGTGGTGCCTGATAATAGCGATAACATACCAAGTATTTCCTCATTATCGTTAAGGTCTTTACTTTTCCCTTTAGATACCCACTCTAACGTCCGACCCGCTTCGGAGTCGCGGAAAAACCTAACCTAACATAACCTAACGGGTTACCGGAACTCCGGCTCGACGTGCAGGAGAAGGAATGGGGTGGTTTTGGAAGAGTCTGACACTCCCTCCCGCCTCACCCAGGCAGGAGCAGTCATCCGATGATTTGCCCCCTTAAAAAAAAACGTTCGACCCGCGCGACCGTTTGTCTCAACGTCCAGCCGTAATGGCTAGGATAAAGAAAAAAATACGAAAAAAAAGATCTACGAACGAACTATTTCATCAGCTGAATAGATAATCTGTCAAAACTCACCAAAAAATACCGTATTTTAAACTAGATGGAGTAAAACACCACTCCTCGCTTTAGATACTTTTTTTTTAATACCGTACTATCCATGGACGTCAGAGTGGATACACACGCAGACAGTTATTAGTGAATGACCAGAAAAAGGATATAGGTAATCATTGGGGCTTTAGAAAATTCTGCACGAAACCGAAAGTGGTTTTCTTAATAACATTAGTTAGTTACACTGCACTTAGAATATGGTAATTTAAAGTCTAAAATATATATGAAACAATGTAACATACAAGCACCAATATAATATTTCACAATCTAGCCTCTAAAGGTCTTGATAGTGCGTAAGTAACAGGTTTGTAGGCTGAAGCGAATCGGTGCGCTCCTAGTAACCCGCTTAGTTCATTTGTTGTACTTTTTGCGCGCTGCTACCGACGCGACGTGCAATGGAAGACGTGATTCCTAAGTAATAGGTTTTATCTTTTGATTTTGTTCGGCGATTAACTATATATTTTTTAAGTAAATTGTATTTCTATGTATTTTAATCATTTAACATAAATATTCAACAGTCGTCAATACCTAGCAAGACGTAAAAAATATTTGAAATAGGTTTATGAGCTAGTTACGTGAATACCTGCGTTGCATGAATATGAATCCCGGTGTCACGCGAAACAAGTAGAGCTTTCCTCTAAAAGATTTTTCTCTTTAGACCAAATATTGAACTTACTAGTTTACATTATATTCATGAAAAAATACCAACAATTTCTACTCCCGATGGGATCAAAAAGTTTCCACAAATCTTTTTTTTTTCGTAAATCCACTTAGTAACATGTATCAACTTTTGATCATTTAAAATACAAAGCCAGCGGCTTCCGGACCCTAAAACGATGCGTTCAACCCTTTTACGAAACACTTTTATACATACAGCATACATAAAGATATACATGTAGGTATACTTATATATTTAAATCCTTTTTGGAATATCATCGGAAGGTGTAAAAGGCCGATTTTTCAATCATCAGTTAATTCTTGGAGGGAAGGTGGGATACCTAGTCATCGAATGACTTCTCCCGCCTGGGTGAGGCGGGGGAGGGAGTGTAAGACTCTTACTGACTAAAAACCAACTCGTTCGGCATCAGGCCTATTGGGCCCCATCCGTGGTGGTCTGATGGCTCTTTGAGGCGCGCGCGGAACGCGACGCGCCGTATGCTCGGGAACCATCGGCCTATGTACCTATATTTTGTTTTCATTACTTATTTTTCTATTCCTCTCTTTCTTCTATGCACACTTCTAGGTTTCTAATATAAATAACATTAATTTGCTGTCTGTATCATTTGAGTAGATAACAATTATTTAGAAAATATTATAAATAATTACTTACAGTGTTTAAAAAAAATAAAAATAAAAATTTATTTTCAAACATAATAGTCTAGAAATGTACAGTATTGCTTAAAGCTATAAGTTTATGTAATCGTTTGACGTTTAATCGTTTAAGCTCTATTAGTTTAATTAAATGATGACACAGTATCTATTTAGTGTCCAATTATTGTATACAATTGTGCTATCGATCATCACATGTTATAATAATGATATCCTTACTAATATTATAATACCGAAGTTCGTTGGTCTGTCTTTCTTCCATATCGCAACAGAGCGACTTGTATGGTATGATTCTCGAATAACTGTGGATAAAAAGCTAGTTTTAGTAGATAACTTAAAAAGTTCTGAGCGTTTCTAAGTAAGAAATCAATAATTTAAAATACTCAAATCTCAAGTAAGTAACTTGATATCTAGTAGTTGGAAAGAAAGAGTGTATTCCTTTTTAAAAGGCCGGCAATGCACCTGTGACTCCTCTAGTATTGTGGGTGTCCATGGGCGGCGATGTTCGCTTACCATCAAGTTATCCATGTGCTCGTTTGCCTCCTATTCCATAAAAATAAGTCGATTTTCCTCTATATAAATTGGATAATAACTTTATCGGTTGAAGCGTGAATACTGTCAATTTCTACCCACCTTTGTCAGTCCTTTTACGGTGTCAGATACTTGTTAGACGAACCGTTTCGCATAGATACGACTTATATATCCTTAGTCATGGTGGCTATTGGAAATGAAACCATTAAAATGGATATGATATGAGATAGATCTGAAGATAAACTAATGAGTTGTTGATGTCTATTAATATTTTTTATAACTACCTTAATTCTGCATACTAACAGATACCACAAATAATCAAATAAAAGAGTTATATATACATGTACAACTTCTAAAAGTAAACTTCAATTGGAACTGTAAGAGTACGCTACACCCTATGCTAAATTAGAAGAATAGAAATAGAAGCACTATTTTTATGGGTTGTCAGTATGCATATGTGAGTACCAGATTAGACTATAAGATTTTTTTTTGTTCTGTTTTTTTTATTAAGTTTTGTAATTAGTATAATGCGTCAAGCGTGTCTTTGCATTGTTCTCACATATACGTAGGCACAGTATTGGAATATGATCAGGGACATTGTAGAACATACTTTTTAAACAAAGAGTAACGAATGTCCATTCGAATCTCCATTTTGGAATGAGCAATTGAGCACCTAGCTTCACCTAGCTTCACTAACGGAGTGACTGACAGACTATTATTTATTTTGTATTTGTTGACGTTTCAAAAGTACCAAATTATGGTTTAATTGAAATAAATGCTTTAACTTTGACTTTGAACTGAACTTATTTTTATTTTTCTAATTCTATTTTTGATCAATCGTAGACTTCAATCAATCTATGCGCCAAATTCTCTTCCTATTTATTCAACCGTTAAGATATGCTTTGGTCACAAACAATCATACAAATATAGACCAAATCGTGTGCATAATAAATACATTTGTTGCAAAACTTATATGTGAAATCATTAAAGTAATACTTCGGAATTCCCTTCAGAATGTACAAACGACCAGGGGGAACTCGAGTGTCATAAAATAATCATTTACCCATTTACTAGCCGCCATAATTGTTACTTGTATTAATTAATAGAATCACTAACTATTTTACACTGCTTTACCTGTCTGTCGAATGATTCATTTATTTCTTTAATGATTTAATAAAGTTTCAAGATTTTATTGTACTGATTTTATGATTAATAACAACGTCAAATTACTAATGATGGTTCTTCTTGGGCTTACTTTATTTATTAACGCATGTTTGTCACTTCTTTATACATAAACTGCTGAAACATTTTGGGTGAAGTCCGTTCGATGATATATTAGATCGTGTTTAATTCTGATACCGATAAAACCGCAAGCGATGGAGCATTTAATAGTATATTATAATATAAATTTTATTACAGTGCGAATTTATATTGCAATGTAATAAACATAACGTGTAAAATAATCGTTTAAGCGAACATTAAAAATTCAACTTTTTTAAACATATAAAATGAATTCCATTAGAGTTACTGCTATATTCATTGCGTTTCGAATTAAATATAAAACAACTCAGAGCCTGACGGTAAAACGATTACCAATAAAATATTTTAAATTACTTATGAACAGTGAGGAATAAATACAATAACAGTCGTAATATAATGGAAAACAATAATATAATAACATAACATTATGAGTCAGTGGCGAGCATTTCAATCGGCGTACGCGCAGGGTACTTATTTAAATTATATTGTTTTACGTTCGATGCTTGCGTAATGTCAAAATACTGTGAGTGAATGAAGTAAGTTCTCGTATCAAAATTTAGTGGAAATTAATGTTTTAAATATTGATAAAATAACATTTTATTACGAAATTGAAGTGACTGTGTCCTTAACCCATGGTGTGCCGAGAGCTTAGATATACGCGACACATAATGTGTTTTCTATTGTGTCTCATATAAGAGGTTAAATAAGGATATTTTAGTGTTTATACAACCGATCGAAATATCCAAAATCTCTCTAACCGATCAAAGTCAAAGTCAAAATCATTTATTTCAATTAAGCCAGAATGGCACTTTTGAACGTCAACAAAAAAATAAAATAAAAGTGATGCTATTTGCTCATTCCAAGGTGATCAATATTTAAATATCGAAGTTACCACTACTTTTTTTTCACAACTTGGCGAATTTAAAGCATGAACAGCGTCGTAGATAATTCGGCTATTCTAAAGATCCTATTAAAAAGGTCTTATAAGTCCTTTAAGAGCCTGTTAAAATGTAAAGTGAGTAGAGAAATCTGTGATTTTAGGTATATTGGAAAGTCTAAGGACGCTGTGTAATTGGATTAGTTCAGCGGACACAGTTATAAAGTTCTTACTAAGTTAACGTTGCAGCTTTAACGTAACCATGTCAATAAACGCTATCAAGTTAAGGCATGCATGAAGGATGCAGATCGATAGTGAGAATTAAATGATTTTGTAAATAAATGTTTATATATTATATATTGATGAGTTTTTAAAAATTCTCAGTAGTATCACGGAGTCTGGAATTGTGCCCGGTATATGGCAATGGGCTCACCCCCTATTACATGGGACTCATAATATAAATAGTGAAAAGTGGGTGTTACATTGTACAGTGGCATAATGTGCTCGTCTGCCTACCCCTTCGGGGATAAAAGGCATGAAAATGTGTATGTGTATGTGTGTAGTTACCTAAATTCAAACATCCTAACAATTTTTTACTATAATATAAGTTGAACTTCATTCTAAAAAATTGTAGAAATTACAAGCTAAGACATCCTTACTATCCTTACTAATATTATAAATCGGAAAGTGAGTTTGTTCGTTTGTTTGTTTGTTCCGCTTTCACGCCGTAACTACTAAACCGAATGCTTTGAATTTTTGCCGACGTAAAGTTAGAAGTCCGGATTAAATAATAGGGTACTTTTATCCCGGAAAAATTTGATATTCCCGAGGGAAAACAAAAGTATCGGTATAGATGGCGCTGTGTTTATTGGTATATGTCACATAGGCTACTTTTTATCTTTTTGTGACGCGAGCGAAGCCAGGTAAAAGCTAGTACCTAAGTACTTAACTTAAGAACTATACATAATTGGCATTCGGAGTCGCGGAGAACCTAACGGGTTACCAGGGTTCCGGCTCGAAGCGCAGGAGAAGGAACGGGGTGGTTTTTAGTCAGTAAGAGTCTGACACTCTCTCCCGCCTCACCCAGAGCAGTCATTCGATGATTTACCCCACTTATCCGTTTATCTGCTGAAACACCGGCTCCCGGTATAAAACACATTATACCCGCAACTTTCAACAGATAAGAGGTTAAAAAATTACATAATTGGCATAACAAAGAAGTATTGCACACTTCAGCTTGTCCTTCAAAAAAGACGAACGATATTAGATCTAATTAACATTTTTCAGTTCAAAGTTCTCAACAGCAAGGACTCTTTAATGATAATTTTCACAAAAACCAGTTGGACCGGTTTTTAATGCGATATCGACGTAGCGACAGCGAGGAACTTCGGAATGACGTAACGAAAGACACCTAATTAGGCACTCACTTCGCAATGCAGTTTAATGACCTCTACAATCCTACGCTGCAAAACATAAGTATTTATATGAGTACGTATACAGGTAGGTATGTACCTACCTGTATATGTGTAAGCGAGTAGGTACAGGCAACGGCACTTTTAGCTCCGATTTGTAAATTGGTTGATCTGAATTTCTCATTTTTTAAACCTAATTCAATATCACTGCAGGCAAAAATACATGAACAAATAGCTACCTAATACGGAAATCAGAAACCTATTGAAGATTTTAATAAACAGTTTCTTGCACAGCTAGCAACAAACTAAATTGTGCTAACTCATGTGTTGCATTTGTGTACTAAAGGCTTTAAGTTTTGTTGCCACTGAAATCATTATAGAAATCATAATTTACGTTAGTTTGATCCGTTGGTTAGTGCATAACGTATAAAACATAACATCACACGTTTTATCCCCGAGGAGGTAGGCAGAGGTGCACATTGAGTGCCGTAGCACTTAATGCCACTGTACAATGTAACACCCACTTTTCACTATTTATGTTATGATTCCTGAGTGGTGAGCCTATTGTCATATACCGGACACAATTCTAGACTTCATGCTAGTCGACAAAGTAGTATACTTTGTTTGATGTTTTAAAAAACTCAGTAGTACTTTTCTCGTCCCGGGAATCGAACCCGGGACCCCTTGCTTGTATAATGTATAAACTTTATTTAAATATATTTACATAATAAAACCGAGCTTTAAATAGTTAGCAGACTCCAACAAAATGGATGCCAAAAAATAGTGCAACGAGTAGAGTAATAAAACTGAGCAAACTAGTGTTCATAAACGCGAACTACGTTTATTTGTTTTTTATTAACGAAGTTAAAGAGTTTAAATAGCTTAGATTTACTGTATAACTACTATACATATACATTTTTAATTATTTTAGCTAATTCGAGTATCTAAGCCGTCAGATATATTTGTGTAGTAGAATTCATTTATCCATCTATACTCTCTCTGTGGGTATAAAAGATTTTTACTGCAATCGTCAGTTGCAACTGTTGCTGCCGTAGCAACTACTACACGTACTTTATCTAAAGCTCTCAGATTCGAAATCCTGAAATCTGCTTGAGATTCAACTAGACAGAATATAATAAAAAATAGTACAGACTTAAAATAACTCAGTGAGTATTAGGTAGGTATTATTTTTATACATCAGACAATATGGTGTATGGGTAACATACAAAAATAATGAAAGTTGTCTAAAAATAATTACATATTTTTGTATTGTAACTATCGTGAGACATACTCAATAAATTATTATGTTTTCGGCTTACTCACGTAATAATTTGACGAGGAACTCGACTAGTTTCAAGCCATGCTAGAGGCTCATATTCATGAGCAGCATTTCGCGACGCGCGACGCGTGGGACTGTAGCAGCGCGACAGTCGCCGCCTATGAGCTATGAGCCTCTAGCATGGTTTAAAACTAGTCGAGTTCCTTGTCAAATTATTACGTGAGTAAGCCGAAAACATTATAATGTCATATTTCCTTGTAAGTACATAACTATATTTGTCTTGTTTTAATTTGGAATCATTATCAGAAATTCTGTTTTAGTTTTGTTAAAATATTTGCATACCGAATTTCTGGCGGTATACGATGAACTATTGTTATGCTATAAAATCTGTAAACCACAATATTTCAGGCAAATTAATGAATGTATCTATCTATCTACGGCATAAAGTTTCGGATTGACGGACTGGAATTAATTATGGTTATCTTGTTCAAGGGCTCAATAATGTCAAGTCTTTTTATTTTATTTCTATTTCTATTTCATAAAGCATCATTGATTGATTAGCAATAGTCTTACCCCTTATTATATGAGACTCAAAGGGATTAAATGGATATGACGTTCCGCTTGCTATCTTGATGAAAAGGATTGACGCTAAGACTCAAACTACGTTGTTCATCAATATGTTTGTTCTACGTATTGTGGTAGTGTGGATAATCCACAGACTAATTGCGGTGAGCGCCGCTTAATACACTCGTAGCCTCAAGCACCGTCCATGTTGTCTCCACAAGTACTTAATGGTCACATTCAGAGACTTATGCTAGTACTTACTTATTGGTCAGATACTATCATTATAGTTTTTTTGGCATAAGCTGGTAAACGAGCAGACGGATCACCTGATTGATGGTAAGCAATCAGCGCCGCTCATGGACAACCGAAACACCAACGTTACAAGTGCGTTACTGACCTTTTGGGAATTGGGAATTTGAGGATTGTGGAGGACTCGGGGATTGGAGAGACTGGGGAGGGCGGTAATTGGGCCTCCTGTAACCTGACTCACACGGCGAAATACAACGCAAGCGTTGTTTCACGTCCATTCGTGCCGATGCATGGCTCTCTCACGCTTGCCAAAAGCAAATAATCAAGTTAACATCATTTCCTATTTTTTTGTCCGTAAATTGGTACTGTATCTAACATCGTACAAGGTAACAAGATTTCAGTCCTGTTTGATATCATACTGAGGTTAAAAGTTATACTCTTGAAACACTCATAAATATATTTTTCACCTCCACGTCGTAAATCTAAAACTTCCGTATCAAAATATTTTACCTCGAAATTTCCGACCTCAATAAAAAGCGGGGAGATGTTAAAACAATTTGCTAACTAAACATTCGTAAGACAGAAAAAAATTATAATAAAATAAACAGCCATTCACAGACAAGCGCGGGCTTTTATTAGCAAAAAATTGACGTTCACCCACAAACAACATCCGGCGTCATCATTTTATTAGCTATTCTTTTTTATTCAGCGATTCTCGGCGTGCTCTGCCGTGCTCTCCCATTGTTTTCGCGCGTAACTTTGACAATCTTCCATAAAACGAGGTATAAAAGTGGTAAAGAGCTTGCCGGTCCCGGATCTGACGTAAAATGACGAGCCAAGTTGTCTGGTCGACATGAAACGTGGCGTGACGACGTGTAATCCTTATGGACTTGACAACGTAATTGTTCCGCCATTTTGACATTGTGCCAACTCAACGGAAGATTTACAACGGTGAATTTTAAATGAGTGCGTCAACATGTGTTCAGCTCTTGGCAGACAGGGGAAAGTTTTGATGTGTTCGAGTACTTAGTGTATTGTTTTCTGATGTTGGTAAACTTAAGAGTACATCGTCATGGAGTCGCTCGCTTCGTGCGCCATCAAGATAAGTCCCGCGCGAAGTAGAAATTAAGATTCAGGTGCTAGATAGGCTAATTTGTACAACGTTAATATAAAACTATAGTTTGCTTAAATGCCTTAATTATTACCTCGACGTTATGAATTTGTGGGCCGCCTGTTAATTGATGGGGCTTAAGCTAGTCCATAAATAAATTAGTCTAAGTGCTAGCCTAAGATCGGTAAATTAAATGTCAATAGGATTAACTTGAAATGTGCTAAGTAAATAAAGGAGCATATTTCATGTACGTACAAATTAAATTGATAGGAAGAGGGATAACTTAATAATAAAGCTCTTGAAATATTTTTCCCTCGAGTATCACCGGTATTTTCTAGGCAACACGGCTTTTTCAAACGTCGTTTCGCTCGGCGATAATTAGATACTTCCAGCGATGAATTTTTCTTCACATTTTTTCTTGTTTTCTTTTTTTTAAATAAATATTTGCTGTATCGGGATTTAAAAATTAATATTTATTTATGGAATGGCGTCGAAGAGCATGTTTTAATTACGTTTTAACGAAAAGAAAATTCTTAACATTTTTGTTTTGTTTTTTAACATTGAAATTTTAGAATGCTAAAAAAATATTTATACTTAGTAACAATGAACAAAATTTATGCTAAGATCAATGAAAATATATTAAATTTAGAAGATAATACGAATATTTACTTATTCAAAGAGTTAACTAGTTTCAAGCCACAACAAGGACTCATAAACATAACCAGAGGGCTTAGTACGATTTTGTTTTACGTATAAAGTAATCGAAACGAAACCGCGTTCGGCACTATAATTGGTTAAACCATTGGAACCGACCAATCAGAGCGTCGAACGCGGCACCAACTATTCACAACCCTAGTAATTCGCAATCTAAAAACAAACAAAAGCGCATCACAGTATGTTCTCTGTCTGACCCAAATTAATGCGCTTATCTTTGAAGGTTAAACTCTACAAATTAATAATACCTACCCAACCCCAATACGTCTTTTATCCAAACACATTTGTTTTCTTTCAAAAGTTTTATTTGATAACCAATTCGCAACCAAAGCGAATAAGATAAACTTTAGTAATAAACTTCTTGTCTTTCTTTCAGCTATTTCGCTTTAGAAATAAAAGGTTTGGAAACAAATGTGAGTCAAGCATTGTTGTAATTAAAAATATTTCGAAGTAATTTTTAAATAGGTCGTGATGTATACAATCTTTGGATTTAACTACTTACTGCTACGAACATAATATTGAATATATTATTTCTGTCTTATAATAATTAACGAGTGACCCGCTCCGGCTTCGCACGGGTGCAATATGCATGTATTTATTATACATAACCTTAAGAATCACTCTATCTATTAAAAAAAACCGCGTCTAAGTCCGTTGCGTCGTTTTAAAGATTTAAGCATACATAAGGACAGACAGACTGCGGATAGCGACTTTGTTTTATAGGTACTATGTAGTAATGATTTTTTTGTTTGAAATTCATTTTCACTTTCATTTCAAATTCACCGCTAAATGCAGTGTTTTCTTTACGGGTAATTCCAGGGCATTTTATCTTTATATAAAAAAATTCCGCCAATGGAACTTCACGCGGTATGCAGTCTTTTACGTAAATAGATTTATGTGGATATAAGTACCAGGATGCCTGCGCTCGGTCTGTTTGTCACAAAAGTCAATAAGTACTCTTTGGTCTTAACTCTCAAACGACACGCGGCTGTATTTCCTCAGTCTGTCATCGTAAAAACGTTATTTTCTAGTAAAAGTCTAGCAATAAGCAATAATACTTCAACCACCGTCGAACAAATAAAAGGGCTCTGAAAAAAGTACACGTCCATATAATACTGTGCCGTCATGAATAAATCGCGGGAGAATGGCGGCAAAATCGCCATTTGAACTGACTGCGGATATATTGGCTGAGCAGAACCGAATTGGCGTAAAAGTGATTCTGTTTCGGCGAACCTAACAAGTGATTTCATTTTCCCAAACCTTTACAATAGACGGAAATCGAAATTTACTTCGACACCGGCTGTGTGCCCTAATCTGGGACCACTTTAACAAATCATAGGGACCCCTGAAATGTGTGCTGGGTTTTTGTGGGGCTTTTTCCTTATTATTCATTAATTTACTTTGTTAACCGCATGTTTTCTACAGGAAAATTACTGTTTTCCTTCTCAAGTGGCCGTGGGTTGTGTTTAGGTATCATTCATGCGTCTTATCTGCACGAGTTAGTAATGGCGGTGGCAATGCACTGCACACTGTTGCGATAGGTATGTCCTGTTTTTTTTGGAAAGTGAGAATGACATAATACTCACTGCTACGTACAGAATAGATGTAGTCATCGAATTAATTTTATACTAAAATTTATAAGAATAAATTCTACTCAAAGTGAAAGTGCAAGTAAATAAAAGTTTAAGACTTAAACAGATTCCTCTGAAAAATAGAAGACGGCTTGCATTATTACGTAAGCAACTAAGCAGTCAAGGTAGACAGTGTTACTAACTTAGTTTACTTAAACATTCTCAAAGGTCAAGGAACGGCGTTCTACGAAGACTTTAAGTTGAAATAAAATATAAATGAATTGTGTAGTTGAGGTACTAGGTATTCGTAATTTATCAAGAATTCAATCTAACCTACTGCACGTAGAGAAGTTAATAGAAAACCTATTTAATTTATTGTAAAGCATTGGCATTATATTTAATTGACTTAATTTGTCTTCTAGAGAATTATAAATGAAGGTTTTCTGCACGTTTCTTTTATAATAAATTCAATTGCGAGGATTTAGCAGCTGTATTGTTTTTAATTACAGTGCAATTTCTACAAATTCACTGTTATATAATATTATTTTGGCATAAAATTTAACTGTAAGAAGCGGGAATACTCAAGCATAACACTTCGGAACAACAATATGCTGTAAAAAATTACATGAAAAAATTTAGGAGATCCTAAATTAGACTGGTCCTCCATGTTTGTTAGTTTTCAAAATAGGAAGCTCTATTGCAAATATAGCGAACCCAATAAACAATTTAACAAATAATCTTACCTAATATACTATTCAAAGACCAGTTTACAAATACAAAATACAAATTCAAAAACAGTTATATTACACCCGGATCTGTGGGTCGTGCAAATATTTGTTTTGGGATCGAGATAGACGCGTATCGCAGTAGTTGATCGCCAATCATGGCGGGCTTTTTTATCATTTTATTGTAGTAACACCATCAAAGTATTGGCTTACTGTTTCTTATCTGATAGCGTTTTTTTTAAGTCTACCGTTACCTGACTTACCTGTAGATTTGATAAGGTAACTGTTATTAATTTCGTTGAGTTTTTCTTGTTCCAAAATGTCTTTGGAGCGATATCCATTAAAATTCCGTTCAGTAATGTAGATGAAAAATTCAGCAAAATTGAAGAAAATATTTTTGGTGAGAATTGCAGAAGATCGTAATAAATACTCATAGATAAGTACTTAACATAACACTTTCAAAGAAGCCAAATTCTCAAAGACAACTAACAAATCAGGTGTAATTTACAGAACAAATAATCCTTTTACGTCACCTTACAATCTGACAGTGGGTAGACAATGCTGTCAGATAAAAAATCGGTAGACAATTTCTGTCAGATAAAAAAACCCGATGGATGTAAAAAATAGGGGGCTATTGTGATCGCGGGCGCGGGTTAAAGTTGACTCGTTGAAGGCAATCGTGGGCCGGATGGGGCAGGATGTGACGTCATCGACGATACGCCGGGGGACGCACGTCATGCCGCGACCCGACTATTTGTAGTGACGTACGTTTGATGACAAACACGGATAGATGGGGAAATGGGGTTCGGAATGAAATGTTACGGGATTTAGATATTTTTATTTAAGGATTATTTTGTGGATATGGACTGGATAAGATGTTGTTTACATAATAGGTATGTATTGTCTAAATCAGTTGTTGTTATCCTAAGTTAATACAGTAATCTGGTGCACCTATTCTTTTTTCATTTTTTTAAGTATAGAAAATTAAAAAGATAAAAATGTCGCAACATCTTTTTTCGTACGTCGCCTTTTCAAATACGTACTCAATGAGCATGAAATCACACCTGTAGTGATCACACAACTATCGGATACTGCCTTGAATAGCCACATTCCACGACCCTTACCTCTACCTACGCCCTGGGGAAAACCAACGCAAGTTATGTTGTGTTAAGCACCAATAACAACCTCTGATATAGAGTCACGCTCACTCATTACTAAACACATTATTTACAAGCTGAACAAGAAAAACTTATGGGTCTTGCAAAGCAATGTTTATAGTCACACAAGTTTGGTGAGCAGTAATTAATTTCGCTATTAATTACCATACTGCTATTTGCTGATTCGTCGGTCGAGTGTTCACAAGCGCACCGCAAATCGAATATACGAGTCGGGCAAATTGTGTACTATCGAATGTTTTGCTTCTAAAACTGGTCAATAGTACCCAGAAGATACACAAGCAGTTAGTGTCATATAAAGCAAATTGAGGCATTTTAAGATGGAAAGTTTGTCAATTTGAAGACGACTACTATTACTACGCGAGCAGTCGGTTTGCGTGTGCCATCTCGTGTCCTTAGGAAAGTGACTCTCAAGGCTGGGTTATTGCATCGACCACCTGCCAGAACCAACTTGAAGAATTTTTCCGTGTCTCGACTGGCAAAGTCCTATAACGAAATTTGTACTGAAGTGGATATTTTTGCAATGGCATTACTGAATTTAAAAAAGCTGTAGTGAGATTGTCGTGTGACCATGGGTAGCTGCGAACATGCGTAGGTTTTTAATATGTGCTTAGATTTCATGGTGTTACATTGTACAGTGGAATTAAGTGCTGTAGTGAGCACCTCTGCTTATCCCTTCGGGGATAAAAGGCGTGTTGTTATGTACGTGTGTTCTATGTACCCTTTTTATTATGTACCTCTCTATACCGAGGGGAATATAAAGCGTGTTGTTAATTTATGTGTCTTGCATAATAATGTTTGTAATCACACAATCACAGCAAGGTGTGCAGTAATAATTTCTATTCCTTACCATATCAATTACCCTGGACTCACTAACTTAACGTTCTAAGTTCACGTCACGTAATGACATGCGATGTAAACTTACTGACTTAAACGTTAAACGCGTTAGGATAATTACTATAATTTTAGTTTGCTATACCCTCGTGTAATTGTCTACTACTATTATGAAGAGAAAAGAGGTATTCTTATTTACGAAGTACTGAACCGATATTTATAACTTTTGTAAGACATACTAAATTAATTATTGTGTATTTCGGCTTACTTACGTAATTACTTGACGATTTAGAAGTCCACCAGAGCGGCGGAAAGTAAATAATATTTATAAGGTTAAAAAACACTGTTTATTAAAATAGAATATTATGCACATACATTTTCTCATCGAGAAAATAAGAAAACAAAAGTATTGACCGATTTTATTAGAAGAAGAAAATACTTAAAAAGTAGGTACAGAATAATGAAATGATAAATAATGAAACGTAGGTGAGCAACCTACAACGAGGAATAGTTTCAAACTATGCTAGGAGCTCAAAAGAAATATGAGTCTCTAGAATGGCATGAAACTAGTCGTCGAGTTCCTCGTCAAATAATTACGTAAATAAGTCAAAAAACATAATAATTAATACTGAATCAATTTCGAATTTTCTACCATCACTAGAAAACTAACTTTTTTGGGAGTAACATAGGGGATTTTTTTAAGGGGGGAAAATCAACGAATGGCTGCTCCCGCCTGAGTGAGGCGGGAGGGAGTGTTAGACTCTTACTGACTAAAAACCACCCCGTTCCTTCTCCTGCGCTTCGAGCCGGAGCCCAGTAACTCGTTAGGTTCTCCGCGACGAGTAACATAGGATAGAATACCTTCTATTTTATATTGGTGTTTCTAAACGACTGAGACCACGACGGAAATCTCCTGTCTCCTAAATTGTGGTATTCATAACATTAAGTATAATTATTTAAGGTATGTTATTGTTTGTAAATATATTCTATGTGGGTGTAGCGGCAAACGGAAAGCTAGTTTGTATATGAATTTAATATTCCGTTTGTACTAACTAGTGGCGATCGTTTTAATTTGTGGGGTAATTATAAATTGGTTGTGTTTGAGCTTTCAATAAATTTGTAATTAATTTTATTTTGAAGCCTAATTCATATGTTTGTTAATGTAATCATATTGAATACGATTAGAGGATAACGTTTATGACATTTGTGAGTAACGGTTTGACTTACAGTTTAAAATATTTAGTATTAAATAACGTATGAGTAAAGTATTTTTCAGTAACTATCTCTGATAACATCAAACCTTTTAAATTGTGTTTATCATCAGACTGTGAAACGAAGAGACTATGGCAAACCCACTTATGTAAATGAGATCTATAGTCAGTACCGTCTTTACCATAAGGGCACTCGGGGCCCGTGCCCAGGGTCCGCAGGGGGTTCCCGAAGTACCGAAAATTTTTACATCGAACACACATCAGCTACACGATACGCGGCAACCGTCTACTCCACAACGCGTAGGGGGTCCGATTCCCGCACGGAGCAAATCTTTGTTCCAATCCACAAATTGTTGTTTCGGGTCTGGGTGTAATGTGTGTGAAACTTGTGTATTTGAAAATGCATTCATAATACAGAAGAAAATCCCAGTGTGGGACAACGTTAAAAAAGAAACATTGCAAAAGGACCTCTTATTTGTGTGCCCAAGGGCCCGAGGGGAGTCAAAGACGACCCTATCAGTAATCCAAAGTTTACTGACACGGATTCTCGGCATAACTTTCCGTCTCATAACCAGCAATTAAACTCAGCAACACTGCCAAGAACATAAGAATTATACCCTAACCCCGTGCAACAATACCCTCACTAAAATAAACATTAAACCATACTAAATTTGACACAAACGGCAGCAACACAGCATCACGCCATGCCACATAAAGCCCCCATACTAGTAACACACCTTAATTAAAATTTCCTACCAACTAATTGTATATTAAGTTAATCGGATAATGGCGGCTAACAGGCGTTTTACCGGATAATTGCCTGCCACGGGTCCCGTACGATACTACACTGAATTTTGTAGCGTAACCTCGGATGAGATGAACTGTTAGACGTAGGTACCTACAGTTTATTTTGTGCGGTTTTATTTTATTATTGTTTTTTAAACCTCCTAGTATTGATTTATAATACCTATTAAGTACTTTACAAACTAACGAGTTCATCGCCTGAATTTACATTTTATTTGTCTTTCAGTTTCCGATCTTAAAAATATTATGAGCATAAAAGTAACATAATGATACTCCCTGAAAAGTACAGATAAGATCTTAAGATTTTCATCAATTAATCAATTAGTTTTAAGCCTTTTCAATGCATACAAACCATCTTTTATAATATTACTAGGACATAGATGAACTAATTGTTGTCTAATTCGTTTAAAAACAATAGACAATCAAATCAAATCAAGCTTCATTTAGTTTCAAAATACGAACATCAAAATAACACAAAGGTGAATAATAATTGGAACATGGAACACATTCGATTCTAAACAACACATTGTATCCCTGTGTTTTAGATTCTGGAAATTGAAAATGGATCACTAAACCAATATAGGGCTGTCAGTGCCGGCATCACAATACTAACTAAAGCGATCTGACAGGCCGCTAAAAGCCTGCAAGTAATAGCTACCAACCCTATTGATTTTTTTGTTACCTAACATCAATCATTTTTAAAACTAAGTGAATGACTGTGTAAAAGTTTTGAAAAAATGTGTCAATATGTTTTTATAATCGTTTTGTACTATCGTGAGACATACTAAATAAACTAATCGCGGACTACTCACGTGAACATACTCAGAAAAGCTCTACTAGTTTCGAACCACAGATGGGTTCTTCTTGATGAGTAGTGTGCGCGCTCCCGGCGATGTCGCTCAGCCTACTATAGGCTGCCGCGATTTTTAGTTAATGTGTCAGTAGTGGTCATTTGGTGAATCGTGATAATAATATTATAGTTATTTTATGAATTATATACCTAAATAAACTATTTGAAGACAGTCGTTGACAATTGTTCCTGCATCTGTAAAAGAATCTTTCTTTAAAAGAATAATTGCGTTATTGTTATTGTCTTTGACTCTATGAACAAGTATCTGTAATAACAAGTATCTAATCTTTAGGTAAATAGGAAGTACTTAACTTATTTATAACATCAATTAAAATGAAAATTATACAAAACATTCCAAACCTCTTTTTGTAACGTAACCAACACCTACTTACATAAATAAGAACATTTAAAAATAAATCACTTAATTGAGATATTTTCTTAATTTTAGACCATTTCAAGTGCGAGATGGGATGCGAATCCCATTCAAATGTGGTTTGAGTGAGTCCTTCGTGAGACTGAGGGCCAGTATTCATGTCTGGGGAGCTCTTAACGCCTCCTTAGCCTGTCAAAAGGGAAAAAAATGTAAGAGACGAGCTGAGAATTCAAAGTGAAAATGAATAGCGGTCGTGTAATACGGTATAATAAACTTTGATAAAAGACTTCTTGCGTGCGCCCGCGACGGCGTCGGCGCGGCAGACAATAATTCTGACACTTGATTTCTTTATTCGGAAACTCGTAAATCTTTCTTCTGACGGAACCCCGCTGTTTTCTGATTAAAATTTCACAAAATAAAGTGCACGCAACAATCAACTTTAATACCCTTCACATTATCATTAAAGTTTCAAATAATTATCTCATTAAAAAGAGCTCACATTGCGTCGCGTCGTGTCGATATTTCATTCCTACACCATTGCGCACCATAAAATAATTATAATTACAATTTGTAACGTAATTATTATGGTAAACATGTGTAAATTACATTAATTACAGTAGCCCTGTAATTGGTGTAATTGAATATTTGTTTGGTAGTTCTGTAATGTGCCGTAATATTAGGTAATAGAGGGGTACCTTTAATGACGAGAGGTTACAATGTAACAATTGTTATTTAATTGAGTGTAATTACAGCATTCGGTGTCTACATTTGTAATTACAACAAAATTAAATTGTAAGTGAAGCTTCGACAGGATCAGATAAAAAACTTCACGACGTCTAATTTACTTTTAATTTTCTTTGTAATTTAGTTCGTATGAATTCGACAACTCATACGATTTGTAAGATAATTATGTTTTTGTAAGTTATTATTATAAATATTAATTCAAATGTTTAAATTTGAGGAAATAGTTTGCATATTTCCTTGAAAAACACACCTGCTCTAGTCATTTGCATTTAACATTCTGATCTATTATACTTTACAAAAAAATCTTAATTAAAAACAATTTACGAACATATTTAATTATTCTTTAGCCTTTTGTTATCAAATTGATTAAAACCTTAACATGGTTAACATATTAATATAAAATCCAATTATCAAAATGTCAACAGCTTTATAAAAAAAACACTCGTTTTTATTCTTTCTCCATTATCCATTCAACTCTATAAAAACGAAGCAAAAAGACTAATCCGATCGAGTTAATCATAATAAACAGGTTGACAAAGAAACAATTGAAAATATTGCAGCGTTTTTTGTTCATTTCTCTTTTAGTTCGCAAACAAAAGCTTTGAGGCGGCGACTGGAGGCGCAATGGACGATTTCATTAGCTTTTGCGCCGAGATCGGTAGTCATTTGCACTAATGAAATAACTGCCAGTTTCTGTAACCACTTACGGCGTGTTCTACTCAGTATTAAATAGATTGCCTCATTTCCTTTGAGTTTTTGCTGAGAAGAATTATCTTAGTATATTATGTGTCAGTTTTATTCGTATCTCAGATTGGTAAGTTCCTCTTTAATATGTAGATTAATCGACTTGTGGATGCTAATTTCGTCATTGATTTTAATATCATTCAAATAACATTTTTAAGTTTGTTTACAAAACGTTTGCGTTTTGATATATTCAGGGAAATTCAGAAGACGTATTAAGAAAAAACCCTAATGAAGGGAATATAGAAGGCTAAAATAAAAATGGATTAGTCCTGCATCAAGCAATTATACATAGGTACATATTATGACCCCAATCCAGCGTCCATTAGCCGACATGTCGGTATAACAGGCAGGCAGGAGGAGAATCCAATCCATCGTCCTCACTACCAAGTTAACCTTATTTGGCAGATGTGACGTCACAACTGTCGCGTGGCGGCCATTATTGTTGAGTAAACACGTAAGCCGGTCACTGTCAGCGCTTGCCCGGGAGTATCGTGATCACGGTAATTGACGGGCATGTGGCAACAGGCAAAGGGAAATGCAATTATATTGATGTGTTTAGCCTGACCTACTGATTATTATGGAAGCTCTATTAATGGGTATTACATTAGTCCAATACTTATATACTTACCTTTGAGCTATTGGGATTGTCTTGCCTATTTGGGGTAGTACCTAATTACTCATGTTTATCGCAATGCATGCGCGCTTTGTTAAGAGATAACGGAACTTCTATACAAATTATTAAAAATGCCAAAATAGAATAGAAAAAGATAACAGATGTGATGTCTAATTTTCATAGTGTGGTATTTGAGGATAAAGCTATTATTATAAGAGCATAGATCCTTACTGACACACTCCGCAAGTTTACTTCATCTAGGTTTACCGGAGAGCACGCTCATGAGTTATTATCTACCCGACGTAGGTAACATATGGAGCTAATCTCGTCGGTCGTTGATACAAATTATATTATCTTTAGCTATTATCTCAGTTAGGAGCTTTAATTAAATGATTTCTTAAAGGTAGATGAATCAGTATCGTTTTGCTAATTGATAAAAATATACTTACTCCCTACTTGTGTATAAACTAGCCTCTGCCAGCGGCTTCGAACGCGTTCCCTAGGGATATAAAGTAGCCTATATGTCTTTTAAGACCATAATCTGCCTTTGTTCCAAGTTTCATCTTAATCCGATCAGTAGTTTTCGCGTGAAAGAGTAACAAACACCCACACATTTACAATATTAGTAGGATAAGCTAGAATGAAATCACAATTCATTTACAACACAGTAAATAGACTAGTGAAGTAAACAACCGAATTGCGATAATGGTTGGCAAGTAACCTTCATTAGAAGAGAACAAGCGATTCATTGCTCAACCACCGTCAACACTCGTCAAGCTTTAGGCCCTGTAATTGACGGCCAAGTGGCGTAAAAGTGAATCTGAGGCGTCTCGGATGTTAGGACGCTGGCTCGCAAACCAGATCGATAGTCCCCCCTTGCGCGCGTATTACCCCTCCCTCCTTCGACTAGAAACAACCATGCTTTCACGAAATCACTGGGCTTTGAAAAATGTTCAACTTATTCGCAAAGGGATCACAACAATCTGTATAAAATAGTTTCATTCCTCTGATGTTGATTCCTTTGTGAAACAGTAGAGATTTGTATTGGTATTTGATCGTGTATTTATACTAAAATAGGTACAGGCTTCTGGGTGTTTGTCCTGTACGAATTTCTGTAAAATAAACGTTTAAAACCATAAAATAACATAAACCTTTGATTTTATTACTTTCTGGAAGCAATTAGGATTCGAAATCAATAGCTAGTAGCAATAAATACCGAGTCAAAGTTGTCGAACGGGTTGACGTACAATACCTACCGCCATTAATATTCGCTTTCAGAATACAGATTGAATAAAGTGGTTTACTCGGAATCGAGACGCCAGCAATATACTAGAGCAGTAGGAAATTAACACTCTCGGTAAAGGCAAAGAAAGAAAAACTAGGAAAACAAGACTTTGTGTCTTAGAGCATAAAGAAAGTTCAAAGAAGTGTATAAAAGAAGGATCGTTTTCAATACTAACTGTATCGCTCTGGTTGTTTTAAGCGATTTCGCAAATACTTTTAACAGATAAAAATAATTTTCTCATCCATACTTGTGGGCAACGAAGAGCTTGCGACAAATTTAAAACCAATTGTCTAAACTTAAAGTTACGCTTGCCGATTTCCATTAATGAATGATTGAACTAAAATTTCAACTCAGATGGAATATTCCTCAATATTTTACTATCAGTTTACTCAAATAAATTTGTAATAGTAGTATTACAACCAATAATAGAATTAAAATTGTGTACATTGGTTGAACGGAACAAATAGACAAATCATTTTGCACTAAGGGTCTATTATTGAATTAGAATCTCTATATCGGTGGGTGTAGCTAGAATGTATTTTAGATTGAGCTCTAATGGCCTTTGCAAGTGACAGGCTACCCACCTGTGACAACTATTCTCCATTAAACTATTTAAACTCCCATAAGTCATAGATGAAGTTTCTAGTCTGGCGTTAAACTCATTTGTCATAGTCTAGTCTATCGGACTTTGTAGAATAGACCTTTATGACTTTTATTCTCAAATACCATCAATCGTCTTTAACATAAATCCTTCATAAATTTTGTGTTAAATCATTCCACTTGTCTATTTGTCTTCCGAAATTCCTCATTGCCAAAAGTGGCAATTAATTTATTGGACCCAAAGATATCTCCTTGTGGCAGGCCTTACCTAAAATAATAGATTACTCCCTTATTAGTATGCGTACCAGCACTTCTTTGTTCCCGATTTATGGCAAATTACTGCTTTGACAGGGATTGCCTTCCATCTGACCCTTACGAACGTAGAGTATTGTGAGGGGCTATAATTTGCTACTTGACCACCCAAGTAGTTCCTTAGCCTTTGAATAAATAAGAAATAACAGACTTGTTCAAGTTAAACAAATGTAATAAGTACTTATCATCCTTAGTTTCTTTGCTCTGCATGACTGCATTTGTGCATAATTATGAAGCCGCCGCTCATTATCATTTTTTGTACTACCTTGTGGTTTTACAAATAACTTTTAACAATGGTTTAACTTGGGTAGAATTCAAATAATAAAGTTATAAAATATTTTTATTCTGAGAACAGTTTTATGTCCATGAATGTCACCACTTACCATTACAGTTTCGCACAACATGCAACTGCTACTATTGGTATAAAACATGACATAAACTACAAAAGAAATGACTTGAAAAGATTTCTATATCACTTTCACGTATTGTAAGTCCATTGACGAACAAACACTTGGCGTGAGTACTCTTAGTTTCTTGGAGATAAAAATAAAATAGAGCACTTCAAACAATAACAAGTGCTGCTCTCTAGTCCGCGGCTTCCACCATTACGTTAACTTGACAAAAGACTCGACGCTTAATTATGAGACAAGCTGTACTTTCAATTATATTTTGTGGAAGTTTTGTTTTAGTTTCCTTCTGTTTGGATGGCTCATAATCCTAAATAGGGTCAGCCATTGTTATTCTTATTTTCCACTTAACTGTTTCTTCAACATCTGCGGAAACATTGCCAACCACCTGCTTTATAATTGGGAACGTTTATTTGGATGCGGTTCGGGCACGGGTCGGTATTTATGTTATTGTTAGCTTTCTCTCGATTTTGTGGGTTCATTTATTTATTTATTCTTTATTATACTAATTTTGTGTATTATTGGGGATTTATTCAAGCATTAATTATGATTTTCTCGCATATGAAGCATGGATATTCTCATAGACGCTAAATATTGTAAATGTTTAAGAAAGTTACCATTTACCGTAAGGTCGAAATAACAAAGTAGACTGATATCATTTTTCTTACCAAATATTAAAGGTCATACAGACCCTTAGAGAAGTTGGTTACATGATATGATTGATCCCACAATACTATTGTGTTGGTACTGTTGCTATCAAGCCTTTGACCTTTGAAGAGGTTCAAAAGAAAATAGCTGTATAAGGTTTATTAGAAAAAGATGCTATAGATCTGATCACAATAGTTACTTTCAAACAAATATTGCATAACATGAAAGTACTGACAGTACTATCAGTAAATAACTATTTAATGTGTTTCTGAAGTAAAATAACTTTAAGATACTTTTCTGTCCACAACGTAAATAAAACTATAAGTACAATATCCCTTTGGAAAAGTGGAAAATGATACTCAACGAAGCCAGTTCGTAAAAGAAATGAGAACTTATTTTTTCTTCATTGCAAACAACAACTCTTATTACGATGGCTTAGGTTACAAAATTGATGTTACGTAGGCATTCGTGTTTCTTTCAACTTTCTTGATATTTACATTCAATATTTTTGTAGGTATACGTATGAAAATCTTCTTTTTTTAACCGACTTCCCAAAAAGTAGGAGGTTATCAATCGGCTATACCTTTGTTGTTTTTCTACGTAAGGATTTCGCTGATTAGTGACCAGAATACTCGTTTAGCACTGCGTTTAATTATATTGTGATTTACAATATTACGAACTGTGTTTGTTCTTACCTAAATGTATTTCTAACTACTTTACGTGTACTTCAAATATGACATAATGTATGTATAAATGACATATTTTTTCAAAGCAGACTAAAGTACACTCAATCAAAAAAATATAACTATAAAGGATCTGCCTAGAAGGCAGTAAACCCACTTAGACTTGCAATCTCACGCAAAACATCAAGTATTTAACTTTCAACCAAACTTTACGTAGAAGTAACTGGCACATATACAAGCAAATATTTAATAAAACTGTTACAAAACAGCCACTAAATATTCACAGACACAGTGAAGGCCGCTCAAAAAGTTTTATTGAAATAGTTCGTCCACACTGACGCTTTCGCCCAAAATGTTTGACCTCAATGAACATCAGTCTTTTTACGAGCGTGTTTCATTTGAAGCAATGCGTAGATCCGTCTTAAAATTCCTCTTTAAAAGCTTTCTGTACTTCGTCGGTGTAAATTATAGAAATATTTTATTGGGAAAAATGATGTGAATAGGTATTGAATATATTTCAATTACTGGATTCGACTTCATGACTTTCTGATGAGTTATAATTGTTATTTTTTGTTGTAAGTACCTATACAGAGTACTTACATTAAGCAATTTCAGAATTTATAAAGAATCGAAAATTTCACTTCTTAAGTAGGTATTTTCGCAGCTTTACGTTGTCAGCTAAATAAAGTTATATCACCAAATACTTAAATGTACTTGCATTATGTCATAGAATTAAAGGAAATACAAAAAAATCCCTTTGAATGCAACATTAACATTTAATGCACAATAATATTATCGGACACCCTACAAAATAATCTACGTATCTTTTATTTTTCTGTTAGCTTCTGGCAGTTATCTTATCTTTTTTGTATTCACTAATGACGGCACGTGCTCACAGGTATAAAATTCGGTTAGTTTTGGTCCCTTTTCAACAGCAAAAAACCCCTTAAACCTGGTGTATGGTCGGGTTATTTATGTGTGTGTAGTGTTATCGAAGCAGATGTTTGCTTTGAACTGAATTTATATATTGCCTTTAGCACGTGGTTATCGATGGATGTTTTTTTCTGTATTTTATATGAATCACTTAATACTGTAATACATAATTCATATCAATAAGAATTGTTGTGTTTCCATTTTTGTTTATGTCTTATCGTGTGTAATTGTTGTAATCGAATTCTTTATATTCGATTTGGACTAATAGCTACGAGTGCTTGCGCAACTACGTGTTTTCTTTCCTCTCTATTACCTATGATTCCGTTACCCGATAAAGAAATCCAAGCTGATCCGTAACAATAACGGCCATCTGTCGTTGGGTAAATCATAACAACAAAAGATTTTTTGCTCGGTTGCCGACAGTTGTAAGATTTGATAGTTAGGAACGGATTGCAGCTGTCTTCGCATCAATTATATTATGTATGTTAATTGAATCAGTAGTCCGTGTCAATACTTATGATTAAACTTAAATGATTATTTTCTTTGTTTCAGAATGTGATCTCAAGAATCACTTCATCGATGACGGCATATTTTATACGACCATAGCAGACAATGCGGTCACAAGCTTCAAAACCGTTACCTAAGAAAGGGGAATTGAGTAAACCATCATTTAAAAGTACTACAGCGAAACAAGCTACTAAAAAAGCTGTTTCGCCTAAAAAGGTTAAAAATTTAGTGAATAAATCATTGGTTAAAAATACTAAGAAAGGTTCTTCCAAAGATGACCCATCCACTTCCAAAACCGATGAAGCTTCTACAAATACAGATAAAAACGATACAACAACAGAAGCTGTTAAATCTGGACCATGCAAAGCAGGTACGTCACGCGGTGATTCTCCAACTAAAAAGCTCAAGAAAGATCCAAAAGAGAAGAAAGACGCGGCTAAAACTCCACCTGAAAATATAAGGAAAAATGGTCCGAAAAAAGCTACCAAGATTGATAAGAAAATTAAACCAGTAAAAGCTAATGTAAAAAAATGCGTAAAGGGTAAAAAAGATACTAAGTACAAAGTTAATAAAGATGTTATAAGTAAATCAACACCGAAATTTTCAAAAGCTAAGACTGTAATAAAAAAAGGAAATGCTAATAATGACAAAAAGAAAGGAACGGTCCAAGCAAAACCAGATCCTACAGAAAAAGACCAAAAAACTGATGAGACTAAAAATACAGACATTACTATTAAAAAGGAAATGAATACGGTAGCTGAAGAAAGCACCGAGAGTAGTAAAACTAAATCACTAGAAGCAGAAAAAAGTGAAGTCAAATCAGACACAAAAAATGTTACTGATGCCATACTTAATAAAACATCATCTAAACCAACAGCGACTTCTGGTAATCAACCAGAGACACCTAAAACTGAAACAGAAAGGCCTCCAAAATTTTTCACGTCGGCTAGATCACCGCGCACTGTAGATATTGATGTTAAATGTTGTAAAAACTCAAAAGGTAATTTAAGCGTTTCAGAGAGGTTTGTTTCTATGAAAGTTGAAACCAAAGTGGAAGATAATGCAAAGGATAAAAATTCTTCAAATACTTTAGTGTCACAGGGACCAGAGATTGATGTTTATACATTCACAGAAAAAGTTGACTCTCCAAAAAGTATTTTATCTGATTTTCGTAGTCCTGTAAGTAAAAATATTGGTAGAGTTCGACCAATTGCTAGAGTTAAAGGTACCGTAATTGACAAAAAGGCCGAATCAGAAAAGAAAAAATATTCGCCTCACAGACCAATCGAAGAAGTTGTCAAACAGTTGAAAAATAAGCGGTCTGAAGAATTAAATGCTAATCAAACTCAAAATGCTAATGCCACATCTACTTTACAAAATAATCCTGTTAACAGTGAGGCAGAATCTGAAGAAAAGCCCAAACCTATTGTTAGTAAATCTTACAAAATGGTAGCAAGAAAATCTAGTATAACTGGGAAACCTTTTAGCCCAATTAAATTTCTTGAGCAAGAAACACCCAGTAAAAATGACAAAGCTGAAAAACTTACAAAAACTAACACCAATTCTAAGAAAAGTCCTGTAAAACCCAAAAAACAGACTAAGAAAAGCAGCATTTCAGATGAAGAAATAGATAATTCAAAATTCGCTCTTAACACTAAAAGTTTCCAGTACTCATCATCAGAAGAGAGCGTTAGTGAGTCTAATGACGATAATGACACCAAAGAGTCCTCAGAATCTGATAGTCCTAAAAATAAAAAAGCCAAGAATAAAAGTTAAAGAAAAACAGAATCACCGACGGTGCTAAAAAACCGCCCTCTAAAGAACTAAAAGAACTGTCAAAAGATTCTCTTATTGACCTTAAAGATAGTTCGGCTCTGTTAGGTAATGAAAAACCTAGTAAAAGACGGCTTAAACTACTATCGATGTGGAGTGGTCCTAAAAAACATCGAATGGCATCTCTTAACGCAATTGCGAAAGTCCATTGCTTGTATGAGAATGAAAGTAGGACACACATGGAATTGGGATTGATGAAAACAGTTGATAGGCAAGTCTTACCAAGCACTTCTAAGGCCGGGTCTCCTAAAAAGAAGGAAACGAAAACTAAGGAAACAGAAAAACAAGAAAGCACTTCAGAATCAGAATATGAAGCCAAAAAGGAAAAGAAAGATGACAGTTCAGAAAGTTCAGACGACAACCCACCACAGCGATCTCTGCGTGGCGTGCCAGGAATTAGAAGTGCAGGCAAGTATTGGGACCCAAAATCATCTACCTCTTCCAGTGAAGATAGTGAACAAGACACCAAGAAAAAGTCGACTAATTCGGAGAAAAAGAAAGTTTCATCTAAAGCTTCTTCTAGTAAATCGGATTCTGACAAGCCTCCTGCTAAAATGAAAAAGACGGCCGGAGTACCCGTGAAGAAAAAACGTAACAGAAATGAAGTAGTAATGGACCTGAAAGATATGGTCGTACAAAAACGTATGGCAAGCCTAAACGCCACTGCAATTCTGGCAGCTAGTTACGAAAAACGTTCACCTAAATCTAATAAAGATGATACTACATCAGACTCATGTAGCGATGAATCTTATTCACAGAAGTCAAAAAACGGGGTAACTTCCGGCGTTAAGTCGGAATCAAAAAACGAATACGAAGCTAAATCTGAAAGTGATGAATCCGCTGTGTCGGATAGAAAACAAAAAGTTGAAGTAATAGTTAATCAAGACACTGATGTGACTATTACTGGGGTGTACTCCACACATCATCACGAGGGGTTTTGCACCGTGTCCGGCATGCAGTACCGCATCTCATCAACAAGCCACACACAGACCACAGCAACAGCTAACTGTGAAAAGGTAAGAACATTATTCAGTTGTAAATGGAGTTTCTAATCTCGAATAAGTCACTTTACACGTGAATATGAATCACAAAACCCCTTTCCATCGGGGAAGTTAGTAAATCAGACCCCGTATTACCCATACGTAATAAAGACTACACCCGCTGGCGCTTCGGTTCTCATTAATACGCGGTAATGAAGTAAGTTCTATGTAAACATGCCTCGGGACCTCATCCACACATTATCCTTCATCGCTTTGCCCTACAGACGTCTACAAAGAAAAATAAGCTTTTTGCATTAGATGCGAATGGCGCTTTTCGTTTGCATTCTGCTTATCAATTGAGGCGTGAACGATTTACGCGTGAAAGGAGTAACCATCGTGTTACCCTTGACGCAGATTATATCGTCTGACGCGTTAAATCTTATTAATGTTAAACTCTCAGAAGCGCCAGGGATCCTAAATAGATATACATACACATAACACAAGTTTGTTGATCTACGTACGATACGTACTCCCGACGACGGTATATTTCACAGCCTTTTTTGTGCTGAGACGTAATGTAATCCTACCTTAGAGGACGTCCTTTTCTCTCCCTCCTCTTTGAGCTTTATTGTTACCTAACTTGTACAAATAAAGTAGCGGATTTATCTTAGTAGATTAAATAATTTAGTATGTAGTATCAAGAGCTTATAGCGTTAATGTATCCACAGGAGGGATGTTCTCGTGAAGACGGAGCCCGCTACACTCCACTTTCCGCCCTGTCATCCATGCAACCGCCCGCCGACCACTCGCATTCACATCCAGGTAAATAACCTACTTTGAATACAAAACTAAATCTTTGAATACGAAGAAGTTTTAGCTATTTCTTTGCTATGAATGACTATGAATAAAAATACTGCTCAGGCTATAAAATATTAGTAACCATGTTTTAAAGAACATCAAAATTTTGCTCTTATTTTAATTCATTGATACAGTATATTAAATTTCACGAAGAAGGCTTCGCTTAAATCGGTACGTTCACGATAGGGCCGGAGCTAGCGATATTTTAATTTAGATCGTCAGATTTTTGCAGCGATGAAAGATAGCGCCGGCGGTAGATTGAAAAGCGTATAATCATGAAGACAAGAAATATAAATAAAATACTGCATCAAGTCGGTAGGCCATGAGTGTCGATAATATCTACAGAACTCGTTTCTTTTCTCAAGTATTTTATTAATTATTTTTCAAATTATTCAGGAATAAATGATACGCTCGTGTAGAACTTCATCGGAATTTATTATCTTATGTAAATTATTTTTACAACTTAGCCACATTTCGATTCTTTTTCTGTCCAATGAAACTTTTATATGAAACTAAAGACAAAATACAAAATGATAAAAAAAATGGTATTGTCCATCTGCTGCCTTGTAGTTGAATACTAATGTGATTACGATGAAGTTTCGATACCTGAGTCGGGGAAAATAATCTTGAAGTTTTGGGTAACAATATTGTCATCTATTACTACGTATCGCTACATATACCTGGCGAAAAATAGATGTTCAGATTCTACACTACTATCCAAGACGAAATTCTGTAATTTCAATTCAACGTAAAAGTAAGGCCTTTCATATCCATTGAAACATATCCACAAGCTATCAATTTCCCATCAAAGACATAAGATTAGAATTCATATGATCCGCTGAGTGTAATCATAAATCTTATTCGCATCTAATAATAAAAGTAAGTGGCCAAGTTCCCCGTGGTATCAAAGGCCCCATAAAACTTATAAGCCCGGAAGGCATTACGATCACCCCATTTAAATAGCTACTTTACGCCGAACGATTATTAAAATTGATACTTCTCTTCTATTCAAGCAATATTCTATTGGATTTTCTCTTTGTGGTGATGTAAATTATGCCTGGTTAGCTGGTTAGTGCCGAAGGGTTAAGGAGGCTTTGCTTATTTTTTTGTGCCAGAATAGATATTAGTTTTATTTTAATATGAGATCTGTGGAAACACTTATTACAATTCTAATATCCTTTAAAATAATACTTCTTCTGAACTAGAAATGAAATTGATAAGTTCGTGTTAAGCAAGATCTAGGTTACCTTACCTTGTAATAAGGGTTCATTTTTATTGTACATCTTTACAGATATCTTCTTTAAAGTCCATCCATCTATTTACGCTAAGAAACTTTAGTAGCAAGATTACCTCTATAATCACCCCCTAACGTCCTATTACTGAAACTTGATTTAAGGACAAAGTTAAATTACGTAATATGGTCTTTCTAAAACAAACTTAACTACGACGCATTTTATAAATACGTTTACTGAAAATGTTCTCTATCTATGAATTTAGATAACAAAAGATATTTTTAAAGTATGACAAACAGTCAACCCTTTAGTTTCCAAACTATTAGTTTCACTACATCAAAAACATCAATGATTCCATTACCACCGTCACGTCCGTCCATCAATCGAGGATAAAAGGTCCATTTTTCAATCCCATACGTCATGTTTACGTTAAAACGTAGAACGAACGTTACCCTTCATAATATGAATAACTATAGGGATTTTTTGCACGTGACTACAGCCACCAGAACCGTTTATTAAAAAGCGAAAACTGTGAAACTCCCGTTTGATTGTTTTCGAGTAACTGAAGCTGAAAAAAGTTCTTCACGAATATTTTGTTGCGTAGCTTTGTAGGATTTCATTTTGGATCTTTTGGGAAAACATATTTTTCCTGTTTTCCGTTTTGTAACTGTAAAATGTTTTACACGGAAATTGTGATTAAAAATGTTTTTGAATGAATGAAAAAAAGCTTGTTTTTCTGTGAAGTGGTAACATTCTTCACGTCGACAACTTTTTTCGGTTTTATTTGATAGATAGGGGCTAAAAAATTAAATTTATAATTCCTCGTTCCTCGTAAGTTCCTCGAATTTTAACAATACTTACGAAAACGTCTGGCGATGATTATAAAAATCCATACTTGAACCCTAAGAACATGGGAATAAAGGTTATTGTCAAAAACTCACGGAACCTGATAACTTGAAATGAGAACAAAAAAATAAGCAGAGCAGTAAACTGGTCATAACCCACAAAAAGAACGAATGAGGAGCTACTGGAAATAACACTGGGTATAAAAATCCATATAACAGACGCGAATATTGTGTAAACAAATCATATAATATGGTTCAACATAACGAAGATTTCAGTACAATCACTAACAAGAATGTATTATATTTTTATTTTCGTTTCTGAGGATAACGCTCTGAGGGAAAATGTATTCTATTATAACGGAATTCGTGCGTTTTTCCATTAATATAGGATTATATATGAATTTATCAACGCAGACCATTTTATTATAAAAGTTAAGCTTGTACGTTTTAGAAGAAAAGAGGAATTAACGTAGTAATTAGACAATGGAAAAATATAACAGCCTGTTAAACATGCCTGTTATATTTACTGCCACAGGCAATAAGTCTTGGGTTCGATTCCAGAGTCGGGCAAAGTATTACTGGTTTTTTATAAGAAATTCTCAGTAGTAGCACGAATTGCGGAAATGTGCCCAGTATATGGCAATAGGCACCCCTATTACGTGCCGTAATGTGCACCTCTGCCAACCCCTTCTTACAAATAAAAAAATAAAAATAAAAACCCCTTCGGGGATAAAAGGCGTGATGTTATGTGTGTTATGTTTAACTGATTGCAACAATTAAAAATACACTAAAGCTTAGACTCAACTTCTTGTTGAAAACACCAATCATGTTTAAACTCGTTAAACTTTTCACATACATTTTTTTCGACGCGGATTAGCCATGCTTTAACTGGTGTTAGCATGATCACTGAGCCATGAAGCCATGACTTTTATGCCGGTACCACACTTGTGCGCACTTGTTTGTATATATTAGTGTTCAGAGTCTTCACATTCACGGACAAAATCGCATAAAATATCCTTACCACACAATGTGAACACTTATGTAAAAAAACAGTGCGCACATGTGTGGCAACGGCATTAGACTAACCACATATTGCCCACCAACGTTCACAGATATCCATTGCCTCATTTCTTCCCTAATTGACTAAATTGCATTGAACAAAACCAGCAACGGATGCAGTTTTAGCGTTGTTCTCGAGTGGTCTACGTGTGAGGTCGAGATAGTTTTAAATTCAAGATTCAACGCGCTCAACGCCTCATTGCTCATGTTAACGCTTTGTACATGTTTTGAGATCACTTGTGGTCATGTTCGACTAAGTTGACTTGTTCTGGTAGATTGTAATTTAGTTTGATTGTATTAAGTTACAAATATTTTGAACTAGCTCGATTTAGAAATTGATTGACTCTAAATTCATTGATAGAAATTGGATCAAGCTTGAAGATCTTTTATTTTTTACTAACTTTAAGGGTTCGTACACAAAACTGCGATGCGATGCGATGCGAATTCGCAACGCAAAAAATTACGACACGAATTGCTGCGATGCGATTTCGTGCGACGTCGTCGCATCGCAGTTTTGTGTACGAGCCCTAAAGAGTAAAATATGGTGTGTAAAAAAAGAGTAAAAAAAGGTTCAGTGAAATGGCGTCAAAACACAAGTTATTAATAAAATGTTTATTATTTTTTTATTAGTATAAAATGTCAAATCCCCTGTCACTCATCGCATATTTTTATTACGTAAGGTAAATGTCGGAATAAAAAATTTAAACCAATGAATTGGTAACTCACAAAATACTGAAAATTTAATTATGATTGGTTAGGAAAACAATCCGATTTAGATCAATTAGAGTATTACCATCCATTAGTACGTCTGACCTATAACGAATTAACTTAGACAATGAATCTGAAGGTAAGTACACACATGTAAAGCTACAAAATACCACTATAAACTGACCTTCAAATGTTCGGAAACATAATACAAGGCGGGACTATAATATACTGGATTGTATAGCTTGATATGTCCAAAATTTTATTTGGAAACATACTCGCTCATTTATGATTCTGGGACAGTCTGTCTGATAACTTTTAACGACCCATTTACATTATTTACGAATCCACAACATTCACCATAAATAACAAGACCCTCTGATGTAGACACATTTTATTCAACACATTTACCGCATAAAAGTCTGGATACATAATGATTTTTATGAATATTTTCTTTAAACATTATTAGCTCTGTTCATGGTTACATCATCATGCGTTTTCCTGGTGTAGCTTATAAACTATTTCAAGAATCTAAATTCTTCAAAATCTCTATCAGACACTAATTTAATTCAAACCTAGATATCAGTTTCAGAGATTAGAACACTCAATCAAACATCTCCCTCTATCTATATTAATCTAAAACATATTTGTTCTGAAAACGCAAAAGGTCTGAATTCTCGTGTATCGTTCATCAAGACCGCTTACCTCATACCGCTTACGTTAATAGGTCAATGTTTTTCGACGAGCGCCGACCTCGTACGCTGCGCGGGCGCACCCGATGTGTCGCGTTTCACACGCCGAACATTTTTTGTTTGTTTCACTTCGTTCATTGGTTGAGCTGTTCGTGTTCTGTTATTAATTTGTATATAATGTCGCTCTGTTATGTTCTCAACATATTTTATTTTACATAGTATTTTGAATGAATTAGTAAAGACCTTGTTTCGTCTCAGTGTAATCGCAAACTCTAATGAATGAATACATTACGTTCACATAAACACATTCACCATTCTCCGTCCTTGTCTCCGCATTAAAATATATGATTAGCAATTAATTTTAAATATCAATTACAGTTTAATATCACTCCAGCCTTACATCGCGATCATTTACAATCCAAATTACAATGACTGTAATTGATACATTGGAAACGTAAATTGCGCCATTAAAGCGATAAGATTCTTATAAGATAACATCAACAGTTGGTCGTAATTACTTTGGTATAAAGAAAGAAGAGTAAAACGTTTTGTAGTGAGTCCCTTCTAGACGTTTTATAAACAGAGTGTAAGTTAAGTAGGTACTGGAGTCGGTATACCAACTACATAGTTTGGCGCGGAGCCAAGCTTGCAGATGTCGAAGCAAAGTCTTGGCCTCCCAGAGAATATTATAACACCTATTAACATAATCTCTTATGTTTTAGTCTCATTTTCCAACTAATGTCTCTTGTGATCCTCAAATGTGTCTGTTTCTGTTTGTAGTACGACTTTTAGCTTTTCGTTTCGTGTTCCAATGGCTCAATTAAGGATAATTCATAAGGCATGTTTGGACTTTGGACTTTAGATATGTTTGGAGTTTCTTCGACAAGATAAATCTTGTCTAGATTTAATTTGGTGTTAATAAAAGACTAGGTTTGTTTGTGTCGTGACTTCTAGGATTCACAATTTGGTTTAGAACTTTTATGTTCGATGTTAGAAACGATGTATGATTCATACTTGTTTATTGTTGATTGTTGAAGATGAGCTTCGTTCATACAGTATGAACGAAGCTCATCAATGAAGCCACCGTGTAGCTTAGTATTCATGAACTTTGACTTACATACACAAGGTCTTTGTAGTACTCTTTTGTTTTTGTTTCCCGAGTAAACCGACTCTGATAGAAATCTGTCCTTGTCTCAAATTACAATATTATGCTAACCAAAAAAACTACGTGTTTCTGTGTTGTATATATCCATTGTCTTCAATAAATCATCGTTAACTATTTTCGTTTAAAACAACGCGTAGTTTTCGAACTCAAATAATAACAAAGGATCCATTACAACGTACCAATTTCCTTTAAATCCAATAAATCTTCTGTTCATTCCAAATAGGTCCAACGTTTACAAATATTGACCGACAGAGGTCGTGTTTGTCGCTGCAAAATAAACTTTTAATCCCTTTAGTTGGAAGTGTGCTCAAACAGTGAAACCGCTCTGTGAGCTGAACTCCGCTGTAGCTGACACTTGTTAGACAAACAAAAATACTTTAATGACGGGATAATGATACTGAAACGGCCAGTTAATTAATTCTGACATTTACTGAGGTTATAAGAAAAACAATTTGCTGGTAATTATTTACGTAAGAAGATATCTTACGTAACAACGATTAGTTTTTTCTTTATCTCAAATAAGCGTTGTTTAGTAAACACAGAGCTAAATAACATTATCATCCAATATGTATTGTCTATCCTTGATAAACATTATCCAATTTACGCGCGTAAATAATGAGATAATAACTTTGAGATTAATAAACAAAAGATACGTAAAACTAAATGTTTATTTACAATGAAACTGTAACATACATTAGTGCTATTAACCTATGGACGATTACTCATCTTTGACATCTATAGACTCTTCATTCAATGTCTCAAATACCACGTAAAACAAGCAGAACCTATAGATTTTACTTATGAGAGACACAATTAACGTAACTAGACTAAAAAGAAGATTTTGATCAGCAAAATAGACTCTCAACAAATAAAGATTCAAGTAGCAAGCAATTTTCCAAATAAAAAACAATTTCTATTCAATCCTATTATCTTACAAGCACTTCAGGAAAAAACAAAGGAAATTACAAAGCTATTCAAGTACCCAAGAATATGTTTAATGGCACGTGAACACGTAAGCAGACACCGTATACCAGGGATGGCAAACCTTTACGTATCAACGCGTTATTTAGCTAAAACATGTTTAACGAGATCATAATAATTAAAGTGGCGTTTAAAAAAAATTGTTTATTGTGACCACAATATAACTGTTTCGACTTTTAAAAGTACTACGACAAGTAGCAACAAAACTTACTGGTCCCCTGATGGTAGCATTTTGACAGAAACCCCGGACAAATATTGTCAAAAATCGATGTTAGGCAAAAGTTTTTGGGCTGAAATCAGTTATTAATTACGACTGTAAATACGTACAATACTAGAGACATCACAAGTGCGTTGCTGACCCTAATTTTTTTTAAAGGCGTGCCTAAAATATTGTGTAGCGTTTACATTAATAGTACCTAAACGTGCCAATTGTTTACCATCCCTGCCACATACTGTACGCGTGTACTTTTACTAAAGTAGCCAGGTTTAGTAGATTTGTTTAGACATCGTTCTATTGTTTTAATGTGTGTAAGTAATACTTAAAGCTGTGTTATGACTCAACTGTGTTAGGGATTTTGAGCTTAGTGTTAATTGGATCACAGTTTATCCAGGGTTTAATGAAAGTTTTAAAATCGTGTTTTAATTTAATGTAGCATTGTAAACGTTATTTACGTATTAAATAAAAAAACCCAGTATAGGTTCACGTATCGAAATTTTATAAACAAATCTATAGCTATTAAACCGCAAATGGTTGAAGGCGATTTAAGCACCTTAATTCTATTATATAAGATCTCTGTGAACGAATAATGTACTCTTCTCTTTCTGTCCCGTTTCCCCTAGTGGGGGCTGAAGGCAGTCAGAAGTCTTCCCCACCACGTTCCGTTGCAGGCTGCTCGCCTACCCTCACTCCAGGTAAGAAGTTCTCATACACAACCCATATACAAGAGGTTGCGGCTTCAAAGCTTTCTCTCAAAGTATTTAACCACTAAACTTTACTAGATGGGCTTCTAACCTTAAGTAAGTAACACTATACTCACAAATTCACGCTTATCTCTTTAATAACCAATGTATCTATAGAAGAGTATTGAGTACGAAGTATTTTTAAGTTAACAAGATCGAAACGTGGCGTTTAGCCCTCTAATTGGTTGATTAACTTAGAGTTGACCAATCAGAGCGCCGGACGTCATAAACGTGCCGAGCGCGTTAACGTAAAACAAACTCGTACTAGGACATCAGGTCAACTTACTACAGTCTGTCATTGGATTTTCCACATTATATGAAAACAATAAAGTTGAAAATCTAATAAAGAAAGGAGTAGGTTGACATGCCACTGTACCTAACCAATGGTATAGCTACTTATTCATAAGGTACTAGCAACTTGCCTTGACTTAACACTGGCCCCGAGTTTCCTGGTAAATTTTCTTTAATGCAACCTTGTTCCAACAATCACAAGCATATGAATAAATCAGTCAATTCACGTCCTCGCGTGCTCTTTCTTTCAGACATTGTAGATTGTTCATGGTTACTAATTGATTTCTACATGAATACTAACAGAATTAAAAGAGTATTGAGCTTGGTATTTCTTCGAGTTTTATCCCTTTAAGTTCTTAAAAGATTAATAGTTCTCCAGAAAATTTTCTTGAACCGATTTTGCGGAGAAAAGTGAACGAGTTCATAACTTTCTTATAGTTTAAAAATAATATGTAATATCTATTGCATTAGCTCTTACAGCCCTTTACAATAATGACTGCTAGACTCTTCCTTACAATTTATGGCCCCTTTTAAACCTCCTTGAGAATAACAGTTTCCTTTGACTTTGATGAGTTATTTAACGAGTAATTCAGTTAAGTTTTTGAGTTTCCAAGATATGAGTCGGGTCTATTTGTAATTCGTCGTAGTCCGGTGGCACGGCGCCAGCCCCCTATCTTGCAGATATTAAATAGCAGCCACTTATCTAAGCGCCCGCTCACCGCACAGACTCCAAATCAGCACTATCTCAACTATTTGGTATTCAATTTAATTTCGTTCCGAGATAACTCTAAATTGAATAGTGTTTTACGTGTGCAAAATCTTACAGCACTTAAACACACGAAGCTCTGTGTTTCAACTAATTTAGGAATCAATTTACGTCAGCGCAAAAAATGGCGTCCGGTTTTTGAGATAATGCTCTGTTTGAGGTTCACCGATTCATAACTCGCACAAAAAGATCAGCGTACAAGTTCCCCGCAAATCCGCCAATATAAAACAATTGAAAGTCACACTGGCGAGTTCAGTCGGATAGAGAAAAGTTCACCCAGATTGGTTCGAATCGTAGGCCACGTTGAATTTATTTAATTTTCATCTCGGTATAATTCGAATTTGAGAGCAGAGCATTTAATTTTCATAGCTTAGCGAAATCCCATTTCGGTGAAACCCGATTAGTGTCTAAGCGGCCGTGGCCTATTTGTTATCTTGCTGAGAAAAACCATTTAAACATTTCTCGGGACAGGCGAACAACAGACGAGCGAAGGACGAGGGAGACAGCGAACTTGTGTGAGTTAATCATGAAAGCCGAACGCTAATCGCTTCGCATTCACCGCCCTGCCTTCATTTTTTTATGTTGTTTGCCGGCGGGATAAATGTATGACAACTCTGAGATATGTTTGAAGTACATTTATCTCAGTTTTCTTTGTTTAACTCCGGACTCCTTGTGCTCGCTTCGTGTTAAAAGAATATCCTATTCAACGAGGAAGTTTAGTATTTGTACAAGTACGAGCAAAGGAAAATATGCTGTGTATTTATATAAAAATATTCGAGCTAGGTTCTAGAATTCTAGGAATCGTTATTATTTACTAGTGTTTACGAACATTCATACTGAACTCTCGATCTCTGAAACTTTTTAGCTGTATTCAAAGAGCATAACTCTGTTACGGGATGCCAGAAATTCATGAGTATCTGCGATTGGATAAAGTGGGTCAGTCGAGCAAATTGAAATAAAAGCCGTAACTTTTGTGACCACTCTGTAAATACAAGTCTGTTGAGCGCTTCATTCGTGTACTGAAACTTTAGTGAACGTTTTGATGACAGGTCTAGTTTAGTAATTAATTATACTGAGTGAGTTCACGTTAAATGGCTGGGCTATTAATTTCATACAAATTCTGTTCCACGTTGGACCGCATTCGTTAATTGGGTTTCTCTGTGGTGACAGGTGGTTTTGGTTCAAATAGGTTCTATGTCCCGCAGAATATAGGCTGTTAATTTGGTGTGATTTGCCCCGCAGAATTCCGTTAGTGAATGGTATAATCATTTAATTAATTATAGCATAAATGCGTTTTCAAAGCTAATCTATAAATTATTTGCGCAGTGCCAGAATTGGGAGGACTAGCGCGTCGCCCTGGCTGCTCCAGTGCATTCTCCGCGCCGTCATCGGCTTCTCATCATGAACCAGGTAAGCACTTATGTAGGTTAAAACTTCCTTATGGACGAACTAAATGAAAAATTATGCCCAGAAACACACATACATTTTTTTTCAGTTTCAGGGTAACCTTAATATTTATTATATGTGGCCGTAAATTATAAGACGCATCTTATAAAGATATTATACTACACAGGAAAGATTTATTTCTTGAGCTATTTTGTCAGTCACTTAAATAATAATACTGTCTGAAAGTCGACAGTATCAGATTGCTCCCTCTTTACTCCCAGATCATATATAAAAAATATATATCTATAAATAATATCTAAACATGTATAAAAATACCAGCTATATCCAAAGAATGTCTTCGAATATGAATGGTTTCACAAGTAAAATATTATAAATTCTTTAAACAATTACGAAAATACATGAAACGTATGGACATTACTCATATTATAGTCGAGTCGTAATATCAATAAATTAATCGATATGACAAATTTTATGATCTATAGACGAGGTCCCATTTCATATTTGTCTACGAGGTTAATTTACGGCCTGCTTGGACGAATATTTCTCGAGATAGTTTAGAAGAAAATTGCTTAATGTTCTGTACTTACGGGAATATTTTTACTGCATTAGTTTTAGCTTTTAAAGATACAGTTCAATGTTTTATTCACTTTTGCCGTTTTGAGCTGTGTACGGTAGAGTAGATTTATGGCTATAAATCACCATTTACTCTTCCCACGGTACAACATATTTCAATAAGTTCGGGCAGCAATAAGCTCTCTGATAAAAATTAATAGGCTGTTCGACGTTGCCGCGATTGCAAACGCTGCTCATAAGGAAGAGTCCCTGTGTGATTCGAAACTAGTAGAGCCTTTTTTTAAATATTTACGTAAGTAAATGTGTAACCTTTGTAACTGTGATCTCTAAGCTGCCTGTCAAGCATAGAGGATTTATGATTCAGATGAAATGTAAAACTAAATAGATAAAGAAAAGTATCAGTTTCGTCCCTCATATAAAACCTTTTTACTTGAACTTTGCTCTAAGTAGATACTTACCGACTACTAACTATTCTGATTGAAATGTCAGACGATTGGAAAGAACTCTTTTAATATTTTTTAATGACGTTGTAGAATTGATATCGATAGTGATACTTATCGAGAGCCAATTACGATGAAAATGTGAAGAAAATAAGTAAGTGGACACTTCAGTAAATGAGGACTTGAATATTTATTATTGTAGTAAAATTTTAACGAATGTTTATTTTACAATATTTAAGCAACAAGTATAGTTTAACTAGTGGACTGTTACCAAGTGACGATGATAATAATCAATACACTTAGATACTTTTGCCAATTACTTGAAAACTCTCCTTATTGACCGGTGTACTCACCCGAATCACAAATAAGTCACAAACAAACAATAACTCTTGTTTAGCCATTGAATCATGAACCCTCGTAATAAAATATCCTAATCTCGAAAACATTTGTATTATAAATGCTTTAAAACTCAGCGATTGGCAGAAATCGAAATAAAAACAAAACGCGCTCATCCAAACATTCGGAATTCAAAACAAAAGCGTGCTAATGACGTCATCGCGAACGCTTGCTCGCAAGTCAAACCAAATGCAGTAATCCCGCAAGTAAGCTTCGTAACAAATGTTCCCCTAATTAAATGGACTACCATCCATTAAAATGTACGTACGTAGATGACGCCATGAGGTAACGTAGCAGGGAAGTAGCGTGGTAAACTTGTCCATATCTCACAAGTAAAGCTGCACCTACACTCGGCCATAATTCGTTGAGCAATATTTGTGATTGCGCAATGTTTGAACGCAAGTTTGAGCTGTTTTATTGCTCAATTATTTCTCCTTCTTTACATCGTGCACCGTTTAGGGTTCATGTTGTGTAATCATTTAGTTCACTGTTCTGATTGTGGGTTTAACTTTTAGTCATCAAAGTAAAATATACTTGTCATCACACCTTATTCTTTCTGTGGGTTATATATGTATAGAAAGAGCCGATTAAGAGAATACAAATTTGACAAAAAACCGACCGGGCAGCAGCGGTGATAAACCTGAACTTTTAAAGCTGCAATCTTTAACCCCTTTGCCAAGTAAGAGCATTACGGCAAATCCTCTTATGCAGAAACAACCCTGTCTAGCAATATACAGTCTAATGCTTAAACAAAAAAGTTGCGCAATATTAAAATGTTGATGTTTCAACTGTATAAGAAGCCTAACTCATCGCTCACAAGTTCTTTCGCTACCGACACTCGGTTAAGTAATTAATTCTTTTGCAGTTCAGTTTGAATAAATGACTAAGTAGTCGACTCTAACTTTATGCGACGACTTTTCAACGAAGTAGTTTAAATTATTTTGTACTTTTACGATTTTACATTATTGTTTTGTTTGAAAGCTGGTATGAAACCTTTGACATTATTTGCAATGCAAGCAACTGTGTTTATTGTATGGTAATGGCAGAGCTTATTGAGAATCTGAGGTAAATAATTAACTCTTAACCTCTTTTATCTTTGTTATTCTAAAAGCAGTTTAAATCACAAACGGAAAGCGAAAGTCAATGTAAAACCTACTTCATCAGCTTGAGAACCAATCGCAAAACATTGTTCGGCAGTCGTATTCGCGACTGATTCACCAAAGAGGTTTTTATCAGTATATATCAGTATATACAGTATGACAAACCTCCTTTCAGTTTGCCTGAAGTCTCGATTATGCGGAAATTCTAACATTATAAAGCTTTTAAGACGTTCATCAGTCAACGTTAACTTTAATTATTTATTTAAGTTACATAATTTACTTTGTTATTATTATTATAAATTCCTTTTGTTTATCTCTTGAACAATGACACTAATGGTGTTAATTATTTTAATCACAATTACTGTTGTTTGATTTAGAGATGAGTTATTTTAAGATTTTGTTTTGTTTTTGTGGAACTTCATGTAATTGAAAATACCTCCAAGAACAGATGGAACAATCGTCAGTGAATTGAAGAAATTATCTTTTACTGCTTCTAACTATTATCAATTTCTTCTAATTTATGGGCACTTAAATACCTAATTTCATTTGTAATAACTACATAATATATTCATTCGTTTGAAGTCTAAAAAGACTTCATTGAACTCATAACTTCATTATCAAAGATGAATTCCGAAAGAAAGAAAACAAAATACTCAGCAACATTGACATAGTACATCATATACGTAATATAGACAGGAGCGCGTTCCAGACTACCATCAAATCTATCCACTAAAGAGAAAACCAAAACAAACAGTTCAAAGGCTGACTCTTTTAGATTTCATACGCTTTTAAGAGATGGTAGAGACTAGATATAAGCAATATCCATCAAGAAAATAAAATAATAACAGACGGAGCGAGGGCGGCGCCACACTACACGAAATCTCAGCGCTAGTTTAGTTGCAGTGTCGGGCTGAGCTCCTATTTGCAATAAACACGTCCCGTGTGGTCCCACAACCAGGAACAACTTTCACGGACTTGTTTGCACTTTGAAATGTTAAAACTGGAACGTTAGTTCGTAAACGGGTTGAATTTCTTTGGTCTCCCGTGAACTCTGAATTAGCTACAGAGATCTTTAAGGAATGAGTTTTCTCACTTAACTTTGAGAACAAATATTATTGTTGAATGAAGAAAATGTTGAGAATAAAATTGTTAGTTTATTTGACTTTTTACATTATGCGTGATTGTAAACTTTTTATATAGGTAAACTGCTTGACGCTTAATGCTTTATTATGTGGGGCCAAGGGCCTCTTCTCACACGGAGAAGATTTGATCATTAATCACCATGCTTGCTCACTGCGGGTTGGCGATTTCAAACTTATAAATAGAAATTATAAGCCCAGGTTTCCACACGATGTTTTTCTTCACCGTTTGTCAGTGTTGTATAGATAATGTTAAAAAGTACGTATAACTTGAAAAAAGTCACATTGGTGCTTGCTGTTGGTAGGTTTCGAGCCCGCACCCTCAGGCATGAGAAGAGGGCGTTTTAAACCTCCGGGCCACCACGAGTTATTATGTTATTGTGTTTATTGAATGTAATATATATAAATTTAAAAAGAGAGTAGTACCGTATAATATTAAAGAAGTTATTTAATCATAATCAGATAGTATATCTGATCATGATTATTAGACCTATGAATAGGATATAAAAACCCAATAAAAGCAATAAAAGTAATAAAATGAAATTAACCTGTTTCGTAAATTCTAAACGAAATCGAGGAGAACGTTTCGGAGTGTTACCAGGATGGATTACAATTCTAATATTTAAAAAGAGCAATAAAGCGACGCTGAAAATTCATCCGTCGTCTAAGCAATGATTTCAGCAGTTAAACAACCGAATAGCTCGAGTATACATGGCAGTGTTTTGTCTAAAAATAAAACGAAGTGAGAACGAGACTCGAATAAAAATGTGTCTGCGTCCAGGAGAGGCTTATTATAAAGGCAATATTCTGTTACGCCAACTGAATTTATATTTAACCGCTAAACTACGTCAACTCCTCGCAATTCTTTGTCACGTTAATTAGAAACGACGTAAACTACTTAAAATTCTTTTATCGACTAATTATATCAACAAAATAAACAACGAATTAATTAATAATGAAAGCGGCTAATGTTACGCTTTAATGACTTTACCAAAATTCTCGGTAAAACTCTTCCATTCTATTGACGTAAACAATTTACTGTATCAATAATTCTGGGAAACGAGCAAATACCAGAGGGCTTATAATAAGCCCGGGCTTGCTGCGCATTATATCGGTTAAAGGATTTTTATCTATTTTTCGCATAATCGTGAGGTTTTAGGAGATTTCACTTTGCTTTCCACGGTAATCTTGTGAAGATACATCCGTGGAGCAATTTAAAAATGTAAAGGTGAGCAAAGCGAGGAAATGTAAAACGTGTGGAATTGCGTTTACCGCTTTGACGGCGCGCGTCACGACGGCGCGGATGGTGAAAAGTCAATTCATTTCCAAGAGCACGTTTAGAGCTAACATTGTCAGTTCCCCAATGTTATTTTTCACTAAAAATGTTATTTGTAGTCGGATAACACGCTTTATACTGTTTCCGCGCCATTGCGAGGCGTTCGCTGCCCGCGGCTTTCCACGCTCGGGCATAAATATTTGATATCAAGCAGGCGCAAACCACAATTTTACTTTATCGCATGGCCCGTGTTTGTTGCTCTATTTCAACCAACGATTACTTGTTTACAAATGCTATGACGCGTGATAATAAATGTGTGAATAAACGGTACACTTGGAAATGATGAAACGAAGGAACATGTGATAAGTGGAACAATAAAATGGTGTAATGAGGCCGCAATGGGCTATTATCGTGATCCTATATACATAGGGGCGGGCCCCCGTCAGGCAGAGGATCCAGTGACCCTTGACCTAGTCTGCAGGGTAGCCCCCCTTCCCTTACCACGGAATTTTCTCTCCCAATAACCCAACTGCTGTTTCATAATCAACATTTTGGATGGTTTGCGTATAAAGCGTGCGTATAATGTAATCGAATTTTCGTTATTAATCGAAGGACAAAGGGGATGGAAGTACGATAGTGTCAACGATTTTTAATTACGTTTTGTACTACATTATGCGCTAAAGGTGTATGTTTATTAATTTAAACCATTTAATCAAATTTGTTGGCGCTCTATTCTACTAGTTGAGATTGCACAAGCACAAGCTTGATATCCTTAAATGTAAAAATAGCAACTAAAAAGAAATATCCACAAATTCCGAAATTTTACTTTAGATTGAGTTGTTCTATCACAAATCCAAAAATCATTTTATAAACAAAACGTTTTACATGAATCGGATCTCGTAATAGACAAAAATATTTCTCACGGTACACAACAAAATGATTGTCCATTGTCGAATAAACACCAAAATAACTTACTGCCGCCTCCAAATTCCATTTAAAATTACGTGATACGACAATTTCAGGTATAGTAGGAAGAATTTGAATTTGTAGCGATATAATCTTAAAAGCAACAGATTTTTAAACTATCAAAAGGACAAAATATTTTTACAATTGACTAAAATATACTACCAATATTTGATAGTATCTACCTCGTAGAACTTATTTTTAAAATAAGAGTTAATAGGTGCTAAATATCTTTCTTAGCAGACAGCATTAATTTAAGAACACATTTCACATCACAGACAACAAAATCGAGTATTCCATATATTCCATAAAGAGGCAAAGGTGACTTTCATACAGCCGACGCTGTCAAATCTCATGGGACGAAGTAAAAGGTAGAATGTAATCCAATGCCGTACGAGTTTGATTCAATTGAATCCGATTGAAATACTCACGGAAATTACACGGATTTCAATACGGATAAGTACCTAAATAACTGCAAGTAGCTTTTATGTTAATTTTACAAAGGTGACTGCCTCGTTGGCCGTGTGGTCGTAAGTGCGACTACCGGGCAAGGGGTTTCGGGTTCGATTCCCGGGTCGGGCGAAGTATTACTGGGTTTTTAAATATTCTTAGTAGTAGCACGGAGTCTGATATTGTGCCCGGTATATTGCAATAGGCTCACATGGGACTCATAACATAAATAATGAAAAGTGGGTGCTAGAGGTACATTGTACAGTGGTATAATGTGCACCTCTGCCTACGCCTTCGGGGATAAAAGGCGTGATGTTATGTGTTTATAAAGGTACTCTTTAATCTTTAGTGTATAGTTTATAGTAATAAACACCTTCATGCCCTCATTCTAACTTATTTGGGTTTCGGAGCAATATATCTTTGTCAATTATTCTTCCCTGTCAGATGTCATCTTATCACAAAACCGCTTAATCTCAAGATTTACAAGAAATGAATTACCTATCCATGCTCTATTGCTTAGTTCATTAGTGTATAAATACATAATAATTCCTATTAGAGGTAACAAGAATTCGGAGACCTATAGTAGAAAAGCCTCAACTCGGAGACAAATTATGATGGAGATGGCGTTCAGCAATATGCCATCAGACGTCAACATTGTTCAACTGTCCGTCGTGAAGGATTATTTGATGGTTCGGCAACATTCGGGAGGAGTCGGGAGCAGTCGGCCGTTCTCGTGATTACCTCTGAGATAGGAAAAGCTTTGTTTCGCTGTTAACACGGTAATACCTTTATGTCGGGTTTGTTAGTAAATGTAGGATGGGATGAGATGTTAACTAGATGGAATGCGTGTTTATGACTGTCTGCTTTTATGTAACAACTCGACATATTTTTGAACATTCCTGAATACTTACAAAGTTAGAGGTAACGCAATTACGCAACACCAATATATTGCGAACATAATGATAGTCTTTTTATAGCTGAAATCCTTGCAATATTATGCAACAATTGCAACACATATTTGATGAAATATAATGCAATATGATGTAATACAAGTACGTTTCAGGAAACCTACTAATCCAAATTAAGTTTCTAAACCATCGAGCATCAACCAGCAATACCACAATAAATCATTCCTCCCATCGCGTGTACTTAAATTAACATTATAATTAGTCACTGTTAGACACACACGATTTAATATGCAGTCAGTAATCCCTCGAAGCCGATATCAATATGCGGAATGCAATACATATCCAATTACAAACGTCATTAGCCGATTGACCAGTAATTCTGTGGACAGGACCCACTATCTCCTAATTAGTTCTCAGTAAACTGTTCGTTATTAGTAGATATACATGGCTACTCATCGATTTATACAGAACCAGAATATCATGATCTGACTTTGTATGATCTTTCTTTGCGTTCAACGGCCAGTTTATACTTGTTGCTTAGATTGATGTGTCGTCCTGTAATTAATTCAGGAATTCGATGCTCTGTGAGTACTGTGACATTAGATACTCAAAGAGATGATTCAATTACAATCTCTCTGGAATCTGTTTTGTTGGAGATTGTTTAATTATCTTGCTCTTAGGTTCGTTTTAAGGACTAATTGAGGAAATTAGGGTCTATTGGTATTTCTAGGTCAATGTTGACCTTGATCTGTAGATAAAAATCTATTGTGTATGCGAAATTCAACACTATCTTTCTAGCTAGCTCTCTTTTTTAAAGGTCCAATTAGTTCGTCTGACATTTTATATAGGTTGTTCGTGTGTAAATCAATATCTACGATAACAAATATCGTGGCTTCAAAATGTTGTAAATTGCGACAAAATCGGCTCTCACCACAGAATTTAGACAATTTTAGCAAACAGAAAGCCCTATACACGTTTTATAGATATTGTAAAAGTACTAAAAACTATAAACAACAGCATAGAAACTGACGCCGCTATAACCTGAAGCGGCGCTTATTCAAAAAAGAAAGGAAAATCACTGCGGCAACATCCTGTATATTCCACAGTGAAACATGAATTTAGAACACCCCGATACACCACGGTTCAATGGGATCGTTGTTTTATTTTGAACGTTTACACAATAGAAATGTGGTTGGAAATTGGAAAAAGAGATTTGTAATCTAGGTAATATTACAAATCTCTTTTTCCTTGAATAGAAAATAGAAAATTTAAAGGAAAAATAAGCTCATGTTTAAATACGTAAGCGTTACTTATGGAAGGTTATATTAATTCTTATCTAAATCTTACAGTTAAAAAAACATAACATAACATCACGCCTTTTATACACGAAAAGGTAGGCAGAGGTGCACATTACGGCAGTTAATGCCCCTGAACTTACAATGTAACACCCATTTTTCTGTTATATGTCCTATGTAATATCCTATTGTCAAATACCGGATACAGTTACAGACTCCGTGCTACCACTGACAAAAACCCAGTAACACTTTGCCCGACTCGGGAATCAAACCCGAGACCCCTTGCCCGGCAGTCGCGCTCGCGACCACTCGGCCAATTGGCGGTTAAAATAATTATACAACAATAATTGAATTTTATTATTTAAAGCGCAATCCAGTGCAAGTACAAATAAGCCAAACGGTACAAAGACGGGCACTGAGTTGCGTCAACAGTGTCTCCGACAGACGGCATGGAGGTCAACTTGTAACTAGAAGTGACAATTGTAAAACAGATACTTTTTAAAAAAAAATCTTAATAGAATTCAACAAAGCACAAATATTGGTAAATTAAACTAAATAGCTTAAAATCTATGCATAGAATACTATGACTCGAAGTTGAATAATCCGTTTTTAACTCAATCAGTGTTTTCAGGATCGGTTTGTATGAAAAACAATAAATAAATTCACCAATGACTAGAAGGTGGTGTCTTTTCACGATCTCTAAATGTATTTTATTTAATTCAAGACTCCTTGCTAAAACAATCACCTCGTTAGCTGATTGTAAGGATTAGCAAACCAAACACGTAATTAAAATAATTAATTACACTAATGTATAATTACTATGTATGTAAGTACAATGTACCTAATATTACTTTCTAGAATTATAATTGTATAAATATGAAGAATTGGAAAAATATGGTATAATTATTTAAGTAGATATGAAAATGTTGTCTCAAAACAAAGTCAAGTATAAAATAACACCTGAAAGTGTGCGAAATTAATCAAAGTTAATTAATGTTATTGCCTTCCCAAAGATTGTTCAATGAAATAAGAGCTAAAAGCTAGACTTTTGAAGTGGATCCCAGGAATTCTTTATACAACAACTGAGCACTACGAGTTATTTCTTAGCTAAGATGATAACTTATTCATGGATTTAAACTTCTTTTGACGAGTTTAAAAATGTAATGTTTATTTTTATGACTATTACCTAAGGACCTACTACACAAATATAGTTTAAAACCTATTTATTTACACAACACTTAAAACATTAACTGTCTATTTAGCTTCCAAATTGCAGGCTAGATATTTTTACCTGTTACTAAACTGTGCACAACTATTAACAACTTAATTAACTAAACTGCGCGTTTGCGGCGATGTTGCGCAGCCTACTGACCGCCACGACCGCACACGCTACTCATGAGGAAGGAGCCCGTCTGTGGCTCGAAACTAGTAGAGCTTTTCTCAGAATTTTCACATAAGTTAACCGCGATTCTTAGTTAATTTAACATATTTGATAAAAACATATCAACAGCTTCTCATTTTCTAATGCTAAAGTGCTTCTGCACTTAATGAAGGTAAAGATATATTTATTTCTAAGTATATGGATCACTGACATTTTACATTACACTTTGATTGACATATACTACCGTTTATTATATAGAAATATTAAATAAGCTAAGTCCATGCAAATCTTAGACATTACAATTATTTTAATTTGATACAATTGTATTAAATAACCTAAATTCAAAAAGAATACTTGTAATATCAAAATTATTAAAACCAAGAAATATGTGTAAAGCTCATCCAGAATCCTAATTCATTGTAGTCGCTCTTTTCTTAGTTAATTGGGCTTCATTATTTATTTTTCTTGTCTTGTTTTCGTCGTCCCTTCACGTGAACGACAAAATGAAATGCTTTTTTGGGTCTCTTATTTCATTGTTAGTGAGTATTATCACTGTGCACCTCGTATAATGTGCTTTAGTAAAAACAGGACGCTTTGTCTCCATCATTGCATTTAATTAGTCTAGATTTCAAAGCTGTGTTTCGTGCATAACTTTACAGTGAAAATTGCTCGGAAATCTACCTTTGCACTACAACAGAAAATTCCGTTCCATTTTCTTATAAAGCATATTTATTTCCAACAAACAGTAGAAAGTTTTTAAAGTCCTTCTAGAGGTATAAAAATAAATATAAAGTCGAAATAACACAGCAGAATGCGCTCTGTGTTTCTTGTAAAAATAAAATCTTGTAAGAACGTTTTATAGGATATAAAAATTTTAATCATAAAAGTGTAATTAACCGTTTGGCTGGCCAACAAATAAACTGAAACGTAACATGGTAAGGGAACGTTGCCTTTATTAATTATTTTCAGAGAATGTGGAAATTTTGCGACGGAAATGTTAGTAGCTAGCCATGAATAAAATCTCCGAGAGCGCATTCATAAACCGAATGAAAACTATCTTTGAAATTAAGTTTCAAAAGCTTTTGTAAGTAGGAATTACTTTGGATATTCTGTAATTTGCAGTAAAGAAACTTTACATAGATGAGTACCTATTCACTTGAATTAACAATTATACTTCCATGTTTATAATTACCTACTTACATCTCTCTTTCCTTAGGGAAGAGACGACATTACCTATATTAGTTTTTTATTTTAAGTTTAGTAATTTATTATGCATCAAGCGTGTCTTTACATTGATCTCACATATTAGATAATGTATCACAGAGATTGTAAAATATTTTTTTTTAAAGAGTAACGAATAGTTTCTTGTTCGTTCTTCTCCATTCGAATATACATTTACGGATCGAGTACCTAGTTTCACTGACGGATGAACTAATAGACTATTATTTATTTTGTATTTGTTGACGTTTTAAAAGTACCAAATTATAGTTTCATTGAAATAAATGCTTTTTGACTTTGACTTTACGTTCCATAATGATTATAGTATTCAGTGCGTTATCTTCCACAAGTAATTATTACTCAAACAGGATATGAAATATTAATTCCTTATCAAGTCGTATTGATAGTAATTTTACTTAGTGAGATATCTATCTCTCTAATTACATTATTATAATATGTACAAACTTGCTATACAGGTACTTTTAATGATTTCCTGGTTGACTTGGGGTCGGTCACTGATTTTTAACCAGATTCGATAGATAGTATTTCAAACGATATGACTGTTTTATGTCCTATATATAACCTATCTTTATTTTCAGATCCTATACCTATCTAACATTAACATTAACATTTGACTGCACGGTTGGTGCGGTGGCTGGGCAACCGGCTGCCGTGCAACGTGTCGCGGGTTCGATTCCCGCACGGGACAACACTTTGTGTGATCCACAAATTGTTGTTTCGGGTCTGGGTGTCATTGTGTATGTGAACTTGTATGTTTGTAAACGCACCCACGACACAGGAGAAAATCCTAGTGTGGGGCAACGTTTTTTTAAAAATATAAAAATATAATATAAATATAACAAGTCTACATTTGTAGTGGTAATAGTTATTAATATGTCATAATCTTTGGAACGAGTGCCTAGCTTCACTGACAGGCAGATGGACGAACAATGCAATTTTTGACATTTCAAAAGTGCCTAATTAAGTATTAATTGAAATGTTTTGACTTTGACTTTAAATATTTTCTATGAATAACCACAAACTATTACCAGTTAGGAATGGCCACAAATGAATAGAAATATCTCAGCAGACACCATCAACATAGCGTGATAGAGTTTATTTACATAATTATTATAACCAGTCTCAATTTGATGACAAATATCAAGATCAAAGGATGCTTCACATATAAATATTTTATTAACACTATATTTTCATGTAAAAACTATTCTTTTTAAAATGTATATCTGTTACATTTTTATTACTTAGCTTATCTACTAAAATTATTTATTGGCACCATTTTAACTCGGCCCAGTTTTGAAAATACTAAAATACTTAAATGTAGATAAATGCTTAAATAATGTTTTTTTGGTTCCTCGATTTATTTATTATCTACACTGTTTTATAAATAAAATGTTAATAGTGTTGAACGCTTTATTTTCTAATACGTTATTTCAGTATTTTATTTACTAAATATTGTCAGTGTTTTGAAAAATGCCGTGACGTCAAACTAGGTATATGCATATTTTACTTTTTATGGCAATAATCTTTTATGCACGCAGTTATTGACTGTCGGTATCTACAACCTATTTTACAATGTTATATAAACATAGACAAATAATGTATAAATTACAGTTAAACGGATTAAATATACCTACCTATAGTTCACCAAAACTGTTTAAAACCTATGATAAGTTGATATCTACTTTAAGATCATTAATTGAAAATTGTAAAAATAAATATTTTCACATTTATCATTTATTCTATCATGCAGTTACGGGATTAAAATTATTACAATGCGATTTATAAATAAAGAATAAAATGATAGCCTTGATTGAAAAAGCTTTATTAAAATTGAAACACTTGGAAAAAGGTTTCCATTCAACCTGGGATTCAATCGAAACATCGACCATTTCAATGGCTTTTCATTTTGGACACTTCGCTCAAAAGTAATATTTAAATAATATAAAATGGTGATATTTACTTTGTGAAATAAACTCTTTCGCATAATACGCAAAATTAAGTTATTCTATCACACGTAAACAATAATATACCTAAAAGGTGAATAGAAGGGTTTAACACAACTGCACTCTCAAAAGGAGCATATGAGTATCTGTCATTAAAATCGATTTGGTCGTTTCTATGAAAAATAAAGTCAGAGTTTCAATGAGAAACCACTAAGCGTAAACGCTCTTAAGGGTGCATCCACAACTGACGAATTCGCCTCGAATTTGCTCGCGAGCCGTATGCGCGCTGCCCGCGAACTGCGCGCATGGTTTGGTGCTCAACGCATACGAGGTTCGTATCGTATAAGTAATCGCGAGCTGTGCATTCGCGGATCATTCGCCAGATGTGGACTAACCCTAAGATTTAACAGACGTAATCTTAAATCACACCCAAAATTAAACATGGAAATGCATACGAAATAACATTAACTGAAATAGATTTAAATTACTTTTGCATATCGTAAAACTGAAACTTGTTACCATAAATTGGTCGCAACGTCTGCAGCGGAATTGATTTCGTTGTTCTAGCAGTAAAAATATATAAACGACAAGACTACGCTTCGAAAATACCGAATAATTTATGTGTTAGTTTATTTATTTGCGTTTGCATCAGAGCTGTTTCGTATAACTCCGTATTATTTCGTCTAACTTCGTATTATATTTGATGTACTTCTCGAGAAACTCAAGATTCCTAGAAATTGGCTAAAGATTTTGTTTTGTTGGTCTTATTGCGATTTTCGCGCATAACAAGGATCTTTATTAATGTAAGCTAAGACTTCTGTGGTTTGTTTATTATGCATAGAAAGTAAATATCGGCAAATTTTACTTTACAACTAAATTAACAAATTCAATTCACACGCGACTTCGTTCGAATGAAGAATAATAATTATTTACCTAATTCGCAAAAATAAGCAACTTTTAAGCGTCTTCGAGCATTTATCTTTCTCAAAAGCAATTTTATCTATTCCTAAAAAACGTAACAAATATACAAACCAATTAACATAGACCTAATGTTCAATAAATTAGGTATAATATCTATGTCATTAACAGAACTAAGGTATAAAAGGAAACAGTATTTATACAATATACATTCTTTAGATAAGCAAAGATCTGAACACTGATAGGTTGAAAGAAAACGACTAAGGCGATAACGAGTTGCTTATACGCGAATTTCTAATACGGTCTGCGTAGGAGTGCCATTAGGAGGAAATCGGTTTATTCAAGTGATACATGGAAAATACGATAAGGATAAACAACTGGCTATTAGTACTTAGGTCCCATATTTTCCGTAAAAGCTGCATTCATACGGATTAGGTCTTGTTATGGGCGCTTAAATTATTATATCAAATCAAACATTTTATATTTGCTTAAAATACGGTACAAAAGGTGTTACAGTCCAATTTTTTTCCAGCATACCCTGCCATATATGGCGTGCAAATTTATTATTAAAATTACACCATCTAGATTCTATCGACTTATCTTCTACATAGTTCTTAATACTATAGTAACTCTTTGATAGCAAAAGTTTAAAAAGTATTTTCTTAAATAATGTCGGTAATTCTTGTAAACTATTTGGGAATTTATTATAATAGATTATGGACATACAATATAACATACATAACGTCACGCCTTTTATCCCCGAAGGCGTAGGCAGAGGTGCACACAGAAGTAACACCCACTTTTCACTATTTATGTTATGAGCCCCATGTATTAGGTGGTGAGCCTATTGCCATACACCGGGCACATTTCCAGACTCCGTGCTACTATTGAGATATTTTTATTAAAAATCCAGTAATACTTTGCCCGATTTGGGAATCGAACCCAAGGCCCCTTGCCCGGCAGTCGCACTTGGCCATTGAGGCAGTCATATACATTTTTCTTAAATAATTTTAATTTTATTTGTGGTAAACGAAGTCTGTCTTTATGCCGTGTTCGGCTACTTGGCCTGTCTTCCAAAGTTTCAAATAATAATTTCTTTTTACAAAAGTGCATGTTTCAAAAATGTACAGTAAAGGTAGGATGTTTCATTTTTGAAACAGTGGCTTACAGCTGTCTAAATCATGAACTCCACAGTCTGCTCCAATGTATTTTTTAGGATTTAAAGACTGTATCAACCTCCACTGATTTCCCCCAAATTATTATACCGTATCGAAATTGGGACGATTTAGAACTTCGACATGAACTGACTGACACCCAGACTGTCGTGTAGGTCAATTGACCACAATAGTGGTTTCTTGGTGGCGACAATGCTCTTATGTAGTGACAGATTCGCAACCAATGCCTCTCCCATTTTGCCTTTGTTATGTTGTCTGATCTATCATAATGCCAGGTTCAACACACCGCTCTTAGTTCCCACAAAGAAGTGTAGCTGTTTTGTTCTAAAGATAACCAGTTTTATTCCTTAGCACTATCAAGTAACGAGAGCTTAACATCTTTCGCAGCTGTTTTAGACTATCTAAAGTATATGAAAGGTTAAAACTTCATAGTTTATAATAGGAAACTCTCACAATCTTGTGAAAAGTTTAGACTTTCTTTGTAAGTAGAAGTTAAGCAAGAATACTTGAGCTCAGTTCTCTTGATATGTACTTGACACGTGCTAGAACAGCTCACGTACACTTTATACTTGCTTAACATAATATTACACTTGTTTACCAAGAAAAGGTAGACAGAAGTGTACACCCACTTCAGCACTCATGATATTTGTTGGTATTTCGTAAGTGGGCGAGCCTTTTGCAGTTAATCAAGTTCGTTTCGTGAATTCTTTCTCAATATCACATTGTCGGTCGCCAAAATGACATCACGTTTCGCAACTTCATCTCCTAAATGATCTAATATCTCACCAATGGTTTGACCAACGTTTCCTTTAAATCGTCCAATATTGTTAATAATAACAGTCTTTGCCGAGGTTATCCAATAAACCAACATTGGGTACACGTGGCTAATTTACTTTTATGAATAAATCGCAAGCAACGGCTGGTAACCGACAATTTGCGCCGGCCGCGAGTCGTTCAGACTTTATTATTTCACCACTTCATATTTCAGGGTGTTTATTAATGATTTTGTAATTGGTGGGCCGTCGCGTCGGTCGCAGCTCGTATTTACGTGGCCCATTACACGGGATCGCCAGAAATGTGTGTGGACTACGGACATACTGACAGAGCACAGCACAATGCCGAATTTTCATTGTGGCCAATGTTGGCTTCCACTCCGTTTTGATTGTTTAATATGGATTACGCTGCCGCATATTGTACTCGTTCGTGTATCGGAAAATAATGTATGTTGCGTTGCATATCTTTTTGAGAAAATTTTAATTAAAATTGTTATGGTACTTGCAGTTCCCATGTAATTTTAGTTGCAAAAACGGCACAACGTCTAGACATTTAGATACCTCAAATGAAAGCAAAAGAAAAGAGTGGATGTTATAAAAAAAATGAAATAAAATATATGGTGTGTGTTACTACACTGATTTTAAATAAAAAGGTGCAGTATGAAGAATTCTTAAAACATAAACATAAATATCAAGTTAAATAAATGATTAACACATCCTTACTAACATAATGTTGACTGTATCTTAATATGTAATAATAAAACAAAAAATAATGCGTTAACACAAACATGTGGAATGAGTTGCGATAATGTTCCGGGCAAAATGCCAAAAGGAAGGAAAATTCATATCCTCATAGAAACTCGAGTGAAGTACGACAATATTACGAATACATTTATCAATTATGTGGGACCATTAATTTATAATATTAAGATAAGCAGTAGATATAAGATTCGACTTTACGTAGCTGATTTTAAGACAGAATCTTTTAAAGCTAATTCGATAGTATTCTTTTAATAAGTGTAGGTAGTCTTAAAACCTACGGGCATTCAAATGGTATGAACTTAAATATAAATATAAACGAACTATTAGGATCAACCCTTTCTTAGTTCACTTTACTCAATCTATAGTTCTCAAAAGATCATCGGATATACATAAAAAGAAATATATAAAGTTACCTATATTTCTCAAATTTTATACATGAGAAAGGCTCATATTCATGAGCAGCATTCCGCGACCCGCGATGCGGCGCCTATCGCGCTGCTACACACCTCTAGCATGGCTTGAAACTAGTCGAGTTCCTCATCAAATAATTACGTGAGTAAGCCGAAAACATAATATTTCATTTAGGATGTCTTATGAGGTCGCAAGTGCGACTGCCGGGCAAGGGGCCTCGGGTTCAATTCCCGGGTCGGGCAAAGTATTACTGGGTTTTTTATATATTCTCAGTAGTAGCACGGAGTCTGGAATTGTGCCCGGTATATGGCAAAAGGCTCACCCCCTATTACATGGGACTCATAACATAAAGAGTGAAAAGTGGGTGTTACATTGTACAGTGGCATAATGTACTCCTCTGCCTACCCCTTCGGGGATAAAAGGCGTGATGTTATGTTATGTCTCATGAGAAATACCTAGTTCCTACCTAGTTCCTGGTCTTTAACGATTAATATTTATAGTGTAAAAATTACAAATTTTATTCAGTAAGTAAAGTCTTTTCGAAAATCACTTCCCGACCTCGATACCCTCAAAAGAGGCAAAGTATACTTATTAGATTACCGATATCAGTATAAAAAATGGTTCACACACGATATATCATTTACCGACATATACTGAATAATGGTTTAAGTTCCAGTATCCATGGTCGACCTAAACAAACAATGCCTATATTTGGGTCATACTTTCTGCTTTATGGACTTTCAGGGACCACACGACCTTTTCCTATGAATACAGTTTATGTAGAAATATTTTTCTTTATTTAAGGATGTTTGTTACAACTCGATACCTAGCTTATATTGTTTAACTCTTAGTAGGTTCAAGTTATTTATAAAATTGTTATTTAAGATTATGTTTTAAATTTAAATGAACACAATACTTCCGCTGAACAAGAGGTTTAAAGTTCAATTCTCGGTTGAGCAAAATGGATTCTTCAACGCAAAATAATTCATAAACGTTGCCTTCGAGATTTTTTTCATAATGCTTTCTATCTAAGGCAAGACATCAATTGCTTGTGATGAATAAAATATGTAGGCAATAAAGTCCAGACCCAAAAATGTGTTAGGGCTAAGAGTGTTAAGACTCCTAACCTCAAACTCGTTTGGGAATGACCAAATATCCATTCCCTATTCTGAACTCTCAGATTTTTTCTGAGACAGTGACGTATAAATCGTCATCAAATTATGTAGCTTACAGAACAAACATTTATTTATTTTTAAACGTATTATAAAATACGACTAATTCTCTTCCGTAATTTAATAAATTCAAATACCCATTCTAACTAAAAAATGTACAAAATAAACAATATGACTAATATTGACATTTGTGGCAGCAAACATATTTATTTATTTTATTATCGGCAACACCATTTATTGGTCTTCAATAAAAACGATTTACACAATGTTCATAGAGAACACGGGGAAACAAAAATAGATTGAAAACAACAAAACTAAAGGCATTTTTCAATTAAGCGTTTTGCTTCGAAACGGCACGGCCCGTTCCGACAATCGGAAATAAAACCGAATATCTCTGTAACCGTTGGTGTCCATGGCTCAATCGAATAGTTACACCGATGCTCTTTATTATACAACCATTTATTTATTTTATGTAAATTCCCTTCACAGTTCGTTAATTCAGATTTGTTAGAGCTCTTTAATTAGAATATTTGATTTTTGTTTCAGGTAAGTTAAGCTTCCGCGTCGAAATTCCGTTGATGGAAGGTAAGCTTGTATTTTTGTTCACACAAATCCATATTTATGGTAAAATAAATAAAACATGCAGTAAATTGCTGTCCCTCAAAATCAGATAAAACAAAATTTACTTTGAACATAACAAACAGAATGCTAATTTAAAACACACGGCTATAACGCCATAAATACACTGTAACCTGTGTTTACTTATTGATATTTATCTGAGCTCGTATCACAGATGTGTACTCCTCCTAATCACCACTTAACCGTCGCTTAAACAGCACAATGGGGCAGCTCGTCGGTGCAGAGCCTTAAATAAGGTCCCAGCGATTTTATCACACATTCACGCAAATTATCTCGGTGGCCGTCGAGTGAATGCCTCGTAAAACATCCACTACACTTATATATAGGGTAATATCTGTGATCTCGGTCATGCTAAACGACCTTCAAGATTCAAGACATCATTTTAAACGGGGGTTCGAGAAAAACTGCCCTCTTATCGTTGCTAATGTAGATGTTATCTTCTTTAGGAGCGTATCCGTTTGAGTACGTCGTGTACTGAAGTCAGTAAGTATACGCACTCGTGTAGTGAGATGACGTCTAGTATGGTGTTGTTTATTTAATTTTTAATATGTGCAATGTGTCAACACTAAACGTTGTAGATGCTTTGTAGACGCTTATGCTTTGAGTTATCTCATTTATCTTATTATATATCGTTTCATTAATCCGGAGTAACAAACATAAAAATTTAATCAGCGTCTTCACATAAAAAAGAAGAAAATATGACCAGAATTAAGCCTGGTCACCCAAAAATTACGGGCCCAATTATCCATCTAAAACTCCCTGACGACTCAACTTCGCCTCAACCTATGTTTGCTTTATTAATCCCAATTACTAAGTTGGACAATAAATTGTGGTCATAACAAAGAACATTTTAACTTTGGAAACTAGTTAATAATGAAGCCAAGTTAGTCAAGGAATTGGCTCCGGGGACGTACCATCCTTGACCTAATGTTCTACTTACGCTCTTCGACGAAAACGAGGGAAAATCTCCGTTCCTGAGTAATTTAATAAATTTCCCTACTCAGGTTACCGCCAGGAATTTTTTAGTTTGCATTAATATTTACTTGGTTATAAAGAAAAACTGAAGCGTTTCTGTCGAATTATTTTCAATTCTGATAGTCCCTTTTTTGTGTAGAGAAACAAGGAAGTATTTATAGAAGTTTTATCATCTAGATATCTCTCTGTCAAAATGGTTATTAATTTAATAACTGAAAAACGTATAAAAAGTCAAACACAGACTATAACAAAATATATTATTATGGTCTATTAAAAATCTAACTAGGTAGGATTTGACACTTGAGAAAATGCAAGATACGATACTCTTGCATTCCTTTAATTAGAATCCAGAATGTGGCCACAATTAAACGATCATTAAAGCATGTACTTAAAATTCCCGGACCTACGCAATTACAGGAAAATATTCTTAGACACGGAATACTATAAACTACTCCAGGTGCAAAGGAAATATGCGGCTTATAATGATTGTAATGAGCAAAAGAGCGACCCTATAATTTATCTAAATGAAGACATTACGACTTATAATAGGCAGTTGTGTCAGCTGCTTTTAAGACGCCTTTAGATAGAAACTATGATGGGAAATTATAGACGCTGTATTGCCGACTAAGGGATTACGCATTTGACAGACACACCAGTATTCTATGATATATACCTGATTGTACATACATACCTTTTAAACTGACATTGGTCTGCTATGTGTGGAGATTTTAGCGACCTCACTGACGAAGGAGGCCCATATTAGTCCAGGATTGTAACATTAAGGATTACTAATGTTCTAAACAGGAACTATTACTACTATAGCGATAACTAAGACTATAACGGAAAATATTAGGACGTAAATACTGCCCTAAAACTTATTAATTCATGAAATATTGAGACCTAAGACGTCAAGGGCAGCCAAGGTAAGCGCAACATAGATCACATTGCTCTAACTACTACTGTTACTGGAAACGGTTCGTAAAGACAATGCGTCAAAACTATATTGCGATATAAATGGAATTCAGAATAATGTTTGACAACATAATATATACTTAAAGCATAGTACAATAATATAGCTTATTGTACGTAGTAGTAACAGCAGTTGTAGATATTTTGAGCCTCACCCCAAGAAATAAAGAAGAAAAATATCCAATGTTTATGTTCCTCAGACATGAACTCCATCTTACGTAACGGTAGATACCCCAATTTCGATCTCCTCATGAATAAGTGCGTTCACTTACAATAACATTCTCTCGAGAAAACACGCAGCCGGACAACATCTGGTTCAACTTTACCTCTAGCTATTGTAAACATAGATATTGTACGACGTAAGTTGATGTGATGTTTTGTAGATTTCTGGTGGTTTCTCTGTTATTTCATTAAGCAAGGATTATTTAGTTTTTAAGCCCCAAAAATCAAATGATGGCCACGTCTTATTGTCTATCGCGCATGTTTGCGGAAGTCGTTTCTAGAAAACACTTCCCGCGTTTGTTTTCGCGCATGCGTGCATAGCATCCTGTCCCTTTCTGGCGAATTGCGCGCCAGTCTGTAGAGCGCGCTGCGCCGCGTCGCCACGCGGCTTGATCTCGACAACTCGACACCAAAACAAATCCCTCGCCACGATGATCGCTGACTTGCCGCCGTTGCAAGCGACAGAACGTCACTACAGACGGAACGACAACTCTCTCACACAGTGTCGCCCCGTGCAACATGCGAATGGTACACCATTATTTGTTTTGTGTCGTATGCAAAGCTTGCAAGTTCGGCGTAGTAAGCGCACGTCATACGTACTTTGTATGAGTATGCTGGTCTGGCGAGGCTTTACTTTGACTGCAATGGGTTAAGGTGTATGAGCAATTATTATGCTTTGACAGAGTTCAAACGGCGCCAATTTCCTGAAAGTTGCCTACGTATGTTTGATACGAAAATTGGGGTTATTACGCATCAGTGGATCTGATCCGTAGAGCTCGTGGGTGGAGGATAAGATAGATGGTATCGTAAATGTCGTAAAAGGCCGGAAGAGGTCGTGCAGGAGCGATCGCGCTCCCGCCCCGCGACTTGTTGCTTTCTCTGCTCGTTGTTTACAATGTGGTTTCCCTATTTTGGTGTCGATTTACGACGCGAGAAATAACAAGTTTACACGATGAATGAGTCGCAACAGATTACGCAAATATCATGGTTATATGTTTGTTACGTAAACCACAAAACAAAGTTTGTCGAGTGTCTCGCAAGTGACGGAAAGTAATTGTTTGCTCCGCGCTAATTGATATGACGCCGACTTGTTTTCGCTCATTTTGTTTTCTTTGCGCCACACGTTAAGGAGATAAGCAGACGCTTTTGTGGAAGTTATTGCGAAGTTTTATGTTGCTTGAGAAGTTTAAAGCTTAAGTAGATTTGTTTACTGTTTTCTTCTTCTTGCTTGTTAGATTATTTTATAAGCCAAGAAAGTTGTTCTTCAAAGGCCTAATAATAAAAAGATTATCGTAAAGTTTAGATAATTATCTACGTACAATTCAATTGCAATCTAGATCTAAGATAACAATATTTCTATATTACAAAAAACATTATCGACTACAGAAGCTACAATTGCAGATGCAATTGATTTAAGTGTGCAAAGTAAGGTGTATATAATTTGATTGAGGTTTCTTGATAAAAAGTCGAGATACGGTCGATAAGTTGATGCGATGCATTTTCTTCTGGGCGGGGACTATTGGTCTGCTAAGGAGGCACTAATGATAGTTCTCAGCCGCCGGAACGAGCGAATGAAACTTGTAGTGTCGTACACCTGCCATTTTGTGCACTCGGCACGATAATTAGAGACATTCGGTCATGGAGTCGTGAACACCATACGCCATTACGAGGACAAATGATATGTGATAGGCCGTTCTTCGTGTCACATTTTATAATTAACTCTCCCGCTACCGGTACTGTTAATATTAATTAGTTAATTAAACTCACCGTTGATCTACAATTCAAATATGAAAAGGAAAGTGGTAAGGCATCGATCTTTGTTCATCTGTCAGTTCGTTCGTGTGTAACTGTTCAGTGGAGTTGAATAAGACGTGTAGGTGAAGGAAAAGGTCATCTCTGTAGGTATAGGGAGCTAAACATGAAAAGACTTACAATGTTGTTGTTATTGTTAGGTATTTAAGTACCTACATACAGCATTTAAATATAAATAACATCCATGCTTATTTGAATTTCTCTTTTGTTATATATTTGTAAACACGAGAACGGAACCAAGCAAATACATACCTCAATTCTACACTTTTAAGTCAAAAATCCCTTGGCTCTTAAACTTTAAAATCTGTTAAATAGATTCTACAACCCAGTTGATAAAATTAATTAAACTACAAGTCCTAAACAGAAATCGTAAGATAAACTTCGACCTTTGTGACCTTGACCAACAAAATCGGTTAATTTCGAAGTCAGAATTGGGGTTTAGTTAAGGAGATATGAATAACAGATTTAAAAACGATAAAATGGAAGAGGTTTTAATAAAACCTCACTTGAAGACTAACCGAAAAGATTTAAACATATTTCAAGTGCAGGATCTTTTTCCATGTTTTTATAATTTTATGTTAAAACAACAAGAAAATTATTCTTCGAAGGGAAATGAGATGAAAGGTCTTAGGGTGTCTAGAGTAGACTCACGCATCATCGATACCGTACCCGTCCTCAAATGGGCTACGAACCTCCTTTACAAAAGAGGATTTATCGTAATCGCTAAGAGTTTACAGTTTGAAAAGTTCAGGTTTTTGAGTACATTAAAGTGTGGTCTCTGTCAAATAAAAAATTTCACAGTCAGTTCTAAAGATGCCCGCGTAAAGACAAGAGTATGCAAGAAAAGAGTCTACCATCACTTTCTCGTCATTCTCTTTTTTATACGTTTGCTGTAACATATACTGCTCTACTGTATTAGTGTACATATGTAGGTATGAGCGTACGTGTGTCAGACGAAAATACGCAACTTCATACGTTTACGATTGAAGGACGTGACCTTAATAGCCATCGATTAGTGTAAGCACTACACAGCGAGCCTGATTCTCAACGGTTTGTGATATAGAACCTAATTTCTTTTACTAGATTACGTATTTGTGTAATACAGAGGTAAAATATGTTTGATAATCTGAGCTTTTAGGAGTCTTTAGTTTATAATCAATACTTCTTGGATTCCTGAAATTGTCATGGGATGGTTATCGATGCCGATACAGAGCCGCGAAGGACTTAACGGGTTGCCGGAGTCCGGTTCGAAGGGCAGGAGTAGGAATGGGTGTTTTTTTAGACAGTAAGAGTCTGACACTTCCTCTCGCCACACCCAGGCGGAAGAAGCCACTGGATGATTATCCTTCCATAAAAAAGAAAAAGTTTGTTATAACACTAATTTAAAAAAAAAATTAATACAAATCAGATAAATTAATTGGTAAATGGCAAATAAATTGTTTTATTCTCAAAGATACTTTTGAACTTAATTTTCGTTTACATTTTTAAAACTTTACATAACATAACAGGCTTTTATCCTCGAAGGGGTATTTAGAAGTGCACATTACGGTACTTAATGTACAATATGACACTCGTTGGCCGAGTAGTAGTCGCTAATCGGCCATCGAGTGCGACTGCCTGCGGTCTCAGGTTCAATTCCCGGCTCAGGCAAAGTACTACTGGGTTCTTAAAAATTCTCAGTGGTAGCACGGAGTCTGGAATTATGATATGGCAATAGGCTCACCCCCTATTACACGGGACTCATCCTTACTATATATATATATTATATATATATAATATTATAAATCTGAAAGTGAGTTTGTTTGTTTGTTTGTTTGTTCCACCTTCACGGCGTAACTACTCAACCGATTGCTTTGAATTTTTGCAGACGTGAAGTTAGAAGTCTGGATTAAATAATAGGGTACTTTTTATCCCGGAAAAATTTAATATTCCTCGAGGGAAAACGAAATTATTGGTATAGATGGCGCTGTGTGTATTGGTATATGTCACATAGGCTACTTTTTATCCTTCTGTGAGGCGAGCGAAGCCGCGGGTAAAAGCTAGTATAACATAAATAGTGAAAAGTGGGTGTTACATTTTCAATCTTATTTTTTTTAAAAGCTAATCTCAGTGTAAGTTTAAATAAGTTAGAATGTTTGTAATAATGTGTTCGATATAGTCTTATTAAGTCGCTTCAGGACAGGGAGGTCAGACGGGACATCGTTTCGACCTCTAGACCGCTTTCCTACACAACTACGCAGTACCTTAACTGAAAACGTTTCTGTTAATAATTTCGTTACGTTTGCTTTGGTTTTTCATATTAAATTTGATTTACTGGGTTTATAGATAAAGGTCAGTAAATAATAGGAATTGATATATAGCTGGCGATAAGAGAGGGCGTTTAGCTGTGGAGAATAGGGTAGTTCCCTAAATTTTATTTTAATGTCCATATGGTACATTAATTTAAAACTTTAGACACGTATTTTTTCTTTTCTTACAAAATTAAATACTATTGACGATATATTAATTTGAAATATCGTGTGACGTCACTGCGTGTCACATTTTGTAGCACGTTATGACGTAATGACCTCCCACTCTTAAACTTAGCGCCATTTTATCTAAGTATTGTAATTTAATACGAGAAAATAAAAAAATACGTGTCTAATATTTTTTATTATGGAACTGACGGACTAATTAGATTTTTAATTTTCATACCTTAGAAACTACCCAATTTTTAATGGGCGATGTATAAGTTCTCTTGCTCAATTGTCCATGCCTCTTTGTTTGAAAAATAAAATGTTGTTATTATATGTATTAAAACTTATATTATTACATGTTCATGTCCTCTATTAATGCACATTTGTACTAAAATATTTATTTCGTAGTTCGTAGCAATAGCATATTTTTAAATTTTTAACTGCACGCCACAACGGCGCGGCGTTCGGTTTTTTTTTATTAAATAACCCCTAAATGTTACCTTTATTTACAACATAATATAATAGAAATAAAATAAACTAAATTTTAATGACTTTATTAACTTTCCAACAGAAATTAAATAAATTAATGCTAGTTTTTGTTTACTCGTTGTTAGTATCGGTCGTAATAAACAAAAGTGACAAGGCCCTTTCCTCCGATACTAACAATTCCATTACGTAAAGCAAATACATAATAGCATAACACATCTTAGTACCTATGTCTTGACGACCATATTCCTTAATAATTCATAAGGCACATACTTATATAGTCTAAACTTTTTCACGACGCACGTCTCAGAATCTAGACCGCCAATAACTTCTAAATGACCTTGCAGAGAAGCCCTCTTACATAACGCTCCCAGATTTTAAGCCCCAATTTTTACATAATGCTCTCAACTTTTTTCCAGTCTTAGATCTTGAAGTCTTAGCATTCCTATTTATTGATGTTCCTTTCTAATTATTTGGCTCTTAGACTTTTTTCTTTTCTTCATTTTTATGGTTTCGTAACCGCCTACTTAAGAATAAATAAGTATTTTTCTCTTTAGTAAATCCTGTTTTACGTATAAAAGTTATAAGTATAATACTCCTAAATAACAAAGCGAATTTAGTATTAATCTCAGCAACTGATATATCTGTATTCAACAATCCAAGTAACTTAAGCATTGCGCATAGTAAAACCAAATCACATGTAATTTTATTGTTTTACGCGGCGTGTCCACAAACGGCACCTTCAATTTTTATAGAAGCTACAAACATCATTGGTTTTTAATGCTCGGGATACATGTTTAAAGAATGACCAGTAAACGAGTTTCACGGTCATTTCAACGCCAATAAAATATTTAAATGGCTTCCTTAAAATGACCCGCAGTTTCGTCGAGCCGTCGAGCGCAGTAAAACAACATATTCACATGGAGTATCTATAGTTAATAAACACGAATCGTGTTAAAACTTTATAATCAAAAACACGTTAAAACTTTTATATGGTAAATTAAACATGTTCATCTTTAGTGACCTAATTTGCCGAGTGTCGTAAAATACAGTAGTGGCGCGCAAACTTCAAACTTTGACTGAATTTCCTGAGCCGCGAATGGGATTTTTATGGCCTGTACCTACATCTTCACTTGAAACCATTTTAAAGTATCAAGTTTGTGAAGTTTCTTGTTGTTTAGTGTTTTCGACTGGTTGTATTAACGTTAATATTGTTTTATTACCAAAACAGTCGATGGACGCGGATTTGATTGCGCCTGATCTGTTGTTAGTGCTCGTACTTAAAGTTTAAAGTGCTTTGTTTTCATAATAACTATCGCGAGACATACTCGAGCAGCCTACTAAGTAGGCTGCGCGACATCGCCGCGACCGCGCACTTTGCTCATGAGGAAGAACCTCTCTGTGGTTCGAAACTAGTAGAGCTTTTCTCAGTATATTCACGTGAGTAACCCGCAATTTTCAGTCAATTTAAAAATGCTTATTGTATTGTAGACTACGCATTATTACTCTATTTTTTTTTGAGTGTTGTATAGTTGATGTTTAGCCATTTATCTTCTTTTGAAGTTCTTAAATAGAACTTGTCGAAGTTATGCACATAGATATTCATTCATATCGACAACTAGTTATGCACCCACTAATAAATCAAATCTGAAACCATACATCATTTAATCTGATCATTCATTACGTTTAATGAAATAAATTACAGGAAGGCAACATACATAGCTACAAATAAAACGCAACATGTAATACCAAATAAAAACTAAAATATACAACAAGACGGATATCACATCCCAATATGGCGGCCGTGCATGCGATGCGCATGCGCGGAAGTGTCGTAACCGGCGTCCGCGCACCTTTTGTTCTTTAGATATAATATGTTCAATTTTATCGGTAACGATAACGATATTAGTTGTTACAACAGACGTATTGAAGATTGTATCTATTTATCTATCACCTTTTTATCTACTATCTCGTCTAATGCATCAATATTTGTGGTTATCTAACTTAAGTGCGGTGTAAAATAGTGATAATGTGTTTGATGGAGTTCAACATCGATATAATGTTTTTATAAGCTGAAACCAAAATATATAAATAGACTCATTAATATTATTATTTAAGATTTTTTATAAACTACGTTTTTTTACGACCGAGAAGGTGTGTAACACTTTTCTGAAAACCGGTTCTAAATCGGTTCAGCCAATCACGAGATAATCGCGAACAAACAATTGTTTTCACTTCTTGATCTTATTGTACCTCTAGATACTATTAGACCAAGAAAGTACTTTTAAACGTCAACAAAAAATTAAAAGTGCAGCTATTTGATACAGATCAGACGTCCCTTTTTTGAAGTCCGTTAATAAAAGGTGTGGTATATCTTTCTTCTTTCTGTATATTGTTGAAAAGACCTACCATTAAGTTCACCTAGCAGGTCGACAATGTGGAACTTGTAACATTTTCCTCGCAAATCTAAACTAAAAAGATATCTTCCGCGAAAACCAAAACAAAAAACAAACTAGTAACTGAAAATAAACGTAGCATTCATATTTTTAGTTTCTGTTATGACATTATTAGCAGTGATATTAATTACACACCCAGAATATCAACATCATTTAGCAAGAAAACAACGGAATAATCCCAATTCTATTCCAAGCAAGATATTAATTACAGCGAAAAGAAAACATCATCATAAAAAAATAAACAAAGTAATAAATGGGGATTATTATCTACATTATTTTCGTTTAGGAAAACAACAAAGATATTATCAGTAACCAGGGCTAAATTACCCCATGGGCAAGTCTGTTTCCATATAACAGAGGTATTGGTTGTCGTATACCACCCACTGACGGAATTCTGTAGTTCCCTCCAACTCCCACACCTTCCGAAAAGGTCAAAGGTCACGAGGAGTGGAGTGACACCCACTCAAAGGTCATGTTAAAATAAGGTTTTATTTATATCTCATTTAGTGATAATAGTCTGTTGACCTGATATGAATTTATGTTGGATTCAGTTCATGTGCCCATTGTTGTGTTAGTTTGCCTACTCGTGTTCTATATTCTAGTTTTATACTAAATTCTTGAGAGATTTAACTTGTTGTAACAAATTAGTAGGAACCTAACTACTGATTCTTAATAATCTTATAAGGATTTCCATCAAAAGTAAATTATGTTCTCAATTTTATAAATTTAAATTTCGACAGAAAATAAAACCTAAGGAAAACACAAAAATGAAACTACAAAAACATATATTTTATCAATATAAAAATTCCAGCAATCCAATTAGTTAAACGATTCTGAAATAAATTTATATTTTATCAAATAAAAACAACTATAAAATCGCTTATCTCGAAATGATTGTATGAGATAAAAATATAGGCTAATGAATGTGAGAAACAAAATTTAAGTATACCTCTACAATTATTAAATTAGTTGACCGATCATGACCCGCCTGAAAAATGGAAGATCCCTCAAGTAAGTTCCCATTGTGTAAGAAATTAGAATAAAAAGTAGCTTATGTTAGTCGTCAAAAACTAATTTGTTCAATGTCTTAGAGCCTATTGAATGGAAAACAGACAAACAATATTAATACCCTATCTAGCACAGAGATATTACATAGTACATACATAGATTTTTTAATCATAAAGCTTTGATTAGGTCAGACTAGGAGAAAATTCCTGCGGCATTAAGCGCGTTCCACCTAATGCGTACTCTGTGCATGATGCTTAAATAAATTATTGTATAATATATAATGTTTGTGTAAACAAATACATTATCATCATCATCATCAACAGCTTATAAATGCCCATTGCTTAGTAAAGCCTCTACTGACATGGAAAAGGGCACCACGCTTGCTCAATGCGGGTTGGCGATTTCAAATTTCAAATTCTTAGAATTAGAAATTATAAGCCCAGGTTTCCTCACGATGTTTTCCTTTACTGTTAGTCAGGGTGTCTAAATAATCTTAGAAAGTACATAGAACTCGGAAAAAGTCACATCGGTACTTGCCGTTGGTACGTTTCGAACCCGCACCCTCGTGCATGAGAAGCAGGCGTCTTCAATCTCCAGGCCACCACGACAACAAATATGTACCTACGTACATATATTATACAAATACCACTTTTTGTTTGATTGAAAAACATAAAGTTGACAAGTTATAGACAAAAAAAAATTGATTGAGTTGTCACTGATATAGTCATTCATGTATTGTTTTATTGTTAAATACCTGTGACTGATTGCCAGCTTAATAGATTTCGGTGTTAAACGTTTTATGTTATTTAAGCTACTATTATTTATTTTGATTGACAATAGATGTTCTTTAATTATTCATTTATTTTAAGGCCCTGTTTTACAATGTATGTTATTACAATCAAGTTGTTGTTAGCCTTAATAACCTGATACTAATCTAGTAAAAAGGTTTAGGTATAGATCTAATAATGGTAGAAATCTTTACATCCTATCTCTAACTTAGGCTTTCAAATAGTTAACCGAAGAAACGTAAGAACTTTCAAGAAAACGCCAAGTTTATCATAGAAATCTAGATCAAACTGATATCTCACTATTACTTATTTAATTATCTAGAAATAGGTAAAAGTATATACTTGGCCGAAAGTATCACTTCAGAATTCGCCCTAGCTTTCCATTCAGACTACATAGCATTTTTAACACTATAAGGATTCACCAAACAAATTATAATACAAAATAGATAAGTACATTCATTTATTATTAAGATTTATTATTTTGTTATTTAGATTATTAAGATTAAACAAAGTTTTTCACACGGTTTCTCATGTAACTCGAGATTCGCGACTTTTGTCATAATTTATTCCATAACTTTAAAATAAGAACACAAACATAACCAGTTTAATGGAAACGCTACCTTATCTTGATGGTATCTTGATTGGTATTATATTGCTTCCTTATATCGAATCAACGAATCTTTACAGCCTTCAATTATCATATTATTAAAAGTATGAAAGCCGTAAAATTATTTTGAACATGATTTTGAGTTTGTTTATTGCGAATAATGTAGGTTAACTGGTAAAATATATATATATTAATATATATATAAATATATATTATATCAAAATGTATAAAATTTATTCGAATAAACGTTGGTATACATATTTATTCGACTTGTTTATATTAACTATACTAATTTATTAACTATACTAATTAAATATTTACAAGTGTCTCGTCGGCTGGCGAGGGGTCTCGGGTTGGATTCCCGGGTCGGGCAAAGTATTACTGTTTTAAAAAAAATCTCAATAGTAGCAGGATTGACCCCCTACTAAATTGGTGTTATATTTTTCAGTGGCATTAAGTGCCGTAAGGTGCAACTCTGTCTACCCCTTCGGGGATAAAAGGCATGATGTTATGTAATTATATATTTAAACCAAATATACAAAATATTATTATACTTTATAATAAACCTGAATTGACCACATTATTGAATATGACTAGCAAAAATTAAACTTTATGTTGAGCTCATACATTCTACCGCTCATTCTTGTGTCCAACGGGTATATATCACCCTTTCCTGATAAATAATGCAATGGTGTAATGTTATGTTTATTAAAACCACACAATAAACATTATTGATGGGACAGTTTCTTCATTATTGTGGTAATGTTATTATGTTTGTGCAGCCATATTGGAAAACAACGACCATACTCACTCTCGACCTTACTGCAAAACTCACGCGAACAACTTAAATTGCGCAAGTTGTGTTAATTTGACACTATTTTTTATATAATTTAAATTATTACTCTCGCATTTATTTAATGAATAATATTTTTACTTATTCTTTACAATTTATTAATTTATTTTTTGTATGGTATATACTTTATTTATTCTTTTTGTGTTGTTACGAAAAACTAAAATGTCAGAGCTATAATTTAATATTATTTTGCTAGTGAGAATGTCATTAAATCATCATACGAAAAACTAAAATGTCAGAGCTATAATTTAATATTATTTTGCTAGTGAGAATGTCATTAAATCATTTAGAATGATCTCTAACCGCAACCATAACTGTAGAGAAAATATTGTCTTCTAATTTTATAAGCTTTTAACAATCTTCTGCTAGTATAATAAGCTTACTTATATATAACCCTACCCATAGCTAAATATTAAAACAATTAAATCATAACATCACGCCTTTTATCCTCGAAGGGGTAGGCAGAGGTGCACATTATACCACTGCACAATGTAACACCCACTTTTCAATATTTATGTTATGAGTCCCATGTAATAGGGGGTGAGCATAAATTGAATATCGAAAATATGGAAACATCAATAAAGAGAACTGAAAACTCATTACTGACTAATTCTCAGTATCGGTTAAATGTTTGTACTAGTGTCAAGCGATGTTACGTGAATCTGACCATCTGTCAGTTAACATTGAACGTCAGACGTCAGAAGTCAAACGTCAGAACTGGCTGCATGCCCCACAAGCTTTTCAATTGAAAATCTGTTAATCGTACCGCAATATTGTTATTGTTGACGAATATGTTATTATAATTTTCATTTAAAGTTTATTAATGATTAGTGCATCAGAATGTTAAATAGGTAGTTCGTTTGTAAGGCTTATTTATTAACGTCCAATTTCAATAACCTCTGTAGATTTGCTTACTAGAGATAGAATTTTGACACTTTTTGTATGGAGCTCATGTCAAAATTCTATCCCTAATAAGCCAATCTACAGATAGATAGGTTATTGAAACTGGCAGTTAATGAAGCTAGTTAACGTTATGAATGATCGATGTTATTTTTATGTAAGTTTGTTTATTTTTAACCGACTTCAAAAAAAGAAGGTACTCCTTTTGACTGTATGTATGTATGTTTGTTTGTGCGCGATTATCTCGCAATTAGCTAAACCGTTTTTGAGGTGGTTTCCAGAAAAGTATTTGTTACACTTAGTTACTTAACCAATTTAAAAAAAAGAGGAGGTTGAAGTCGGTTTGTTAAACGTCATTTATTAAAGAATTATTAATATTAACCACAAAAAAAAAAAATACAATTTCACTGAATATAATTTTCCAGGAAAACCTTGCAATGCCGTAATTTCATTAACTTATAATTTAATTTATATAACATTTATTTTATACTTAAACAATTAAAGTAAACCGCCAAATGGCCACCAATCCGTCTTGCGCAAGCGCGGTGATTATTGTTCTTCCTTATTCGTGCGAGGAGAGGCTTTTGATAAGCAGTGGCAACTTATGGGCTATTGATTGTGTAGATGTTGATAGTTTTTTTTTTTATATAGCATAAGCCGGTAAACGAGCACACGGATCATCGGATGGTAAGCAATCGGCGCCGCCCATGGACACCCGAAACACCAAGGCGTTACAAGTGCGTTACCGGCCTTTTGGGAATTGGGAATTTGAGAATTGTGGAGGATACAGGGATTCGGAAGACTAGGGAGACTAGGGAGGGGGGTAATTGGGCCTCCGGTACCTTTACTCACACGACGAAACACAACGCAAGGGTTGTTTCACGTCGGTTTTCTGTGAGGCCGTGGCATCACTCCGGTCGAACCGGCCCATTCGTGCTGAAGCATAGCTCTCCAACACTTACACGTTTACTTAACGTGGAGCTAAACCAGGACTTTTAATTACAAATGGTGATTACTTAATTTTCATTCCTTCTTCGTGCGAGAAGTGAGAAGAATTCCTTTTCTCAGCAGTGCAGTGGAACAATTCCTGACTTTCAGGCATTCCTCATTAAATTATAACTTGATATTGAAAATAAGTTTCTATATATTTCTATTTACGTCACAATATAATTAAAGTGCATCTGCCCACGTGTTGGAAAATGTCAGGTTCGTGAGGGTCGCCCACGTGTAGCGGCCGATGCAATTGTGTTATTTTCAGTTTTCAACTTAATATCACTTAATTGAAAGTTTATTTTTGTTTGTATTTCCTGGGGATGCTAATAATAAATGTTGTTAAATACAGCCAGCTTTTCATATATGAAATGTAGTTGATTATTTATAAACAAGGTAGGGAGAAGTCCCTTAACGCCGGACGGCACCTAACGCCGGGACACTTATATTATCTCGATAACTAATAACGTGAGCAATTTAATTTTTAGTGGGAAGTCTTCCAGTGGCAGACAAATAAGATTTTTAGTAAAACTTGAATTGCTTCTGTTATCAGTTGTCGAGATAATCCAAGTGTCCGGCGTTAGGTGCCGTCCGGCGTTACGGGACTCCCCCTAAATCTCGTAGGTTTTTAAATAATCGACATCATATAGGTATTATTAGACTATTTATAATTATAATTCAGACTATTTTTTCCGATTCGAGAATTACACTCAAGTTATATTAGAAAAATAAACTTAAGGACAACATGACGACAAAGTCTTAAATGAATTTAAAAATTATAAGCTTTAAACCTGAACATTCAAAGACAAAACACAACATAAACACTTTTAAAAAATTACAACTTTATAAAATTTACTTTTACTATTTAACACAAACAAACATTTAAATCACAACACAATCCCGGCGACGTCTCTCTGACTAAATTAACAAATAGGTTGAAAAGTATAAAAAAGCAATCTAGCTGCAGGTTGCGGTGGGCGGCGTGACGTCACGGCCCACGCCGCGCCGCCGCCCGCCCACTCCGTAATACATGGTAATACCACCGTCGTAAAGGTTGCCGTCCACTTCACTGTAACAAATGAATTGAAGTTCAAATAACGCTGTTATACTTTCTTGGTTGCATTGCTACTTTTTTGTCTTCTTTTTTTTATAAGAATAGATTCTTACCTACTTTAAAGAAGGTGCACTTTTCTTTGAACCGATATTCGAATAAGTTGATTAATAAAAAATCTGATGACAATGAGTTTCAAGAGTTATGTTGTGTAACCTATACCTATATATATATCTATCTATCTATCTTCTTCAAAAGATACCCGTTGACGATGGTGCTTAATGTGCATATGCAACAATAAAACTCAGCCGATTTCGATTCGATAATCAAATAAGACATCTCTTATTAATCTTCAGGTATAAACATCAAAGTTACAGCATATTTTATGAAGTTCATAAACGCCAAATACTGATACAAGCACTAAAACTATTCTAGATCCGACAGTAACAATTACGAAGATATCAATTATAGCACAAATTCCTGCCAACATACAGTTAGGACAACTACCTACGCGAAGTTGTCAAAGTCTATCAAAGTTTAGACCGCATAGCCGACATAGTATTGGTTCGAATTCCTTTGAAGTACGTGCACTTATCCCGATGTAAGTATCGGAAGTCGACCAGTCCAAAGAGTATGTATGCGACGCAAATTATGACGTCACTATGCAATTCATTATGCGTATGGACGTACTGGCAGCCGACACATGTGCCAACGATAAGCGTATATGAATAAATAAATGTTTCGAAATTCGAATGCTGTGAATTATAACGAACTTTATCAACGAATGTTGTTAGTGTTCAATGCGAAATGACATTTATTAAATAAACTGTTAATGATGTAGCTTTAAAAATGAAATAAAATTACAAAAACCTTAAATCAAGACAGTGCAGCAAAAGGTTTTCACTTCAAATTTTATTTATTTGTCTTTAAAAATCTATCAGAAAATTGAAACTGTGACATTCACTGTATTAGTGGGATTATTGGTACAAGTGTACGTTTACCTTAACACCGTAGCTGCGATACGAGACCGCCATTAATAGCAAGGTACTCAGTTTACACATGGCTCGCTCATTTTGTCGATGGACACGTTAAATTGGTTTCACATCATTCAGTTTAATGGAAATTGAATTAAAATTTCAGCACGGTACCTTTTTAAATTTACTTTTTAATCTCGCAACGTCTCAATTTTAAAACAAACGACGTAGAGTTTTTAAACAGTTTAACAGTTTAAAAACGTTGTTTAAATAAAGTACGTGTATTTAAAAGAAAATAGATACTCTTGACTCTTGAAAAAGACGGATAATAAAACTGTGAATTGTGGAATGACGCCAAAAAATAACGGAAACTGCTGTATATAATACAAAGCCATTACATTTGAATTATTGTGAGGAAACGTTGGTACGTGAGCACAATCTTCTAATACGAACCCTCTTTGTATTACATTGAAGTGAATAAATATACAAGTATGAATAATACGCTCAATTTCCTTATTAACCGTGCGTGTGGTCTGAGGACTCGAAGGTCTTCCCTTTCAACGTGGATCTTCAAAGGGCTATCTAAAAGATTAGTAAGAATTGCCATATGGATGACTAGGGTACAGTGCGTCTTCATTGAATCAAGCTAGTTTCTTTTGTGCTTACTTTTATAGCTCTATGGTGGAACTCTTTATTATATTTTGAATTTTTATATATTTCATGATAGAAAATGTGGTTAAAATTTAACACATTGGTTAAAGCTTTGCTCAATAAAGTCGAAATCATTGCGCATTTCAAGACTCAACAATAAATTGTACAAAATCGTCTACTTTCCTTTCTTTAAAGAAACATATCTATCAACGAGTACACATAAACAAAACTACCAATAAATAACAAATCACTACCAAAATCTAGAATATAGAATACAGAATACATCTACCGATAGTTTATCACAAACGGTATGGCAAGCATCGTAACATTATTAGCTTGTATCGGCCGCACTCCCGAACACATACATAATTCATACATTTCATACAAGTCGGGAGTTATGTGTGGAATTATACACCTTTATCGAATAATATTTGTTCTTACGATCATATGTACTTCTGTTTTGTAAATATTGTGTTGAAATATTGTCGGCTCGTTTCGTTCGAAGTGTGAAGATTTGAGGATAGAATTGGTACTCACTTAACTGGTTTGATTATGTTGTATACCAGTCTATTGTGTTAAGTTCGGTGATGTTTGCTTCTCTATTTGACTAGAGGTGTTGATAGAACCAGAGTTAGACTTCAATCTTGCCGCTATGAATATGTGAATGAGATTCATAACAAAATAATTCACTAACCCCAAACTTCACACTATAAATGTACCGAACGAAGATGTCCAGTGCTTACCGAAGGTATCTCCTAATCAATGACTTCCAGATCAACCGGTTGAAGTCTGTGACTTTATTCGTAACAAAAATAGACCATACTTATACTACCGTATATCTCTTAAAATAAAAAAAATCATCAAACTCGTCTAAGCATAAAAAGGGTCACAACTAAAGATTCGTTTGATACACACAATTGACATTCTTAGATACTTATTAGATTTGAAGAAGGTAGAAAAATAAATTATGTATGCGTTTGAAAACTTTCCTGATTTTGTGTCAATAATGTACATATTTTATGTAGCTACCAATCCCTTTCTGTGGTCACAATTTCTATTTAAACAGCTGAAATATTATCAGGTAAAACAAAACAAGAATTTTGGAAATCGGTTCACAAACGGCGGAGTAATGCGCGAACAAACCAAAAAAAAAACTATCAGCTGAACATAGTACCACCTCCTTTTTTGAAGTCAGTAAAAACTAGCTTTAAACAATTAGTTTACTACAATTTGTAACTTCATTCGTAACACTGTAAGCTTCTAGTTTAGGTTAATCAGAGAGCGCCTCTGTCCAGTCTTTGTCAAATGTAATTACAAAAAAAGTTAGATAAATTCATAAAATAAGATCAAAATAAAACAAACCTAATGAGTGTTTAAATAAAAATGAAAGTTGAGTTTGTATCTTTAAATTTAAACAGAGAACTAAGTACGTAATATGTTTCCTAATTTCAATTTTGTTTGTTTGTGTAAAGATAACATAATTATGTGGATTTGTGGAATAAATACATGTATACATTTACATTTAATATCCACAAAATAATATTGTTGTTAAATAATTACTTTAATTGAGATTCCACTGAAATTTAAATTTCATAAAAATATAGTAATATTTTAACGAGCCTTGTGTTCTTAGAATCGGATTCGTGTTTATTTGAGTAACTTCATATTCTACGTTTGTTGTCACAATCAGTGTTTTTCCTAGAAAATGAAATATATTCGCTACAAAATTATATTTGACTTGTTCACCGAAACATTACATGGAAATTATTGAAATACTTACAGACTATTATTGTTCGTTAAACATGTAGGTATGTATAATAAAATTAACATTTCTGTGTTGTCATCGGAATGACATATTCAATATAAAGTTTATTATTAATAACATTATATAATAAAACATATGAAGACACATCAAAACATAAAACCACAAAATGTGTGAAGAACGGAGCTCAATCCATTACCGACCGCTGATTGGTCCATTTACCCAGCGTACCCAAGCCGCAACGAGGAGAAAAAATAACAACATATTTTCTTTATTACAGCTCATAATAAAAAAATACTTGACAGTTGACATGTTATATGGTATGAACGCACACAGTTTACTTTAGTGTAATCCCAAGGACTATTACATACAAGAAAATATATCAACCGTTATTTCCATATAGACGACAAAACATCTAAATAATATCACGCGGTTTGCCGTGAATATTCGAGAAAATTGCGTCACGCAACATATTTCGGATTCAACGCTGCAAATACCCGAAATAACCGAAATTATATACAATATTGGTATAAAATAAATAATAAAACGGTTACTCTACATCCGACTTTTAAATGGAATTTTATCGAGCTCGTAGTTTAATCCGTGAAAAAGTTTAAATAACGCAGTTGAACGTGTGCCAGAATGTTGTAACTTATACGCGAATAGTAGGTGCATGACATATGTATGTATGTACCTACATGACAACAACAATAGTTTATTCGTTGCTTGTTATCATAAACTCTGTCTAAATTTTATTTGTAGGTATTGTCGTTAATCTATTTATACACAAGTTCCTCTGCCATAGAAATTAGACATAGTACAGATATCATTGACATTTTACATTTCCCAATTCTTCAAGGTAAGTAAACTTGTGTGGGACTACCTAACTGATGACATGTAAACATACTTTTAATATAAGATACGCCTCTGTAAGTGACACGGTGTAATTCGCACCGAAATTATCAGTGGCCCCATCTACAAGGCATTCTGCGAACTATAAAGCAACAAGAAGATTAGTGTCAAGCAAACAGATGCGAGACAAACGGTAATCGCTTACAACGAGTCCATCGCAGTATTTTTCATAGTGAACCTATAATAAATCAGGCGATTTTATCAAATGTAGTGCAGATCATTGTTCCGTACAGCCAGAAGCTTTCTGGGTCAATCTGGGTGGTAATTTATTTGGAGAGAGCAAGCGTGAACTCGATACTGCGAAATACGGACGACACTCTTTGCGCGGCCCATTACGCCGCCAACCCGACTATGTAGAAAATCGCTTTTTATACACCGACAATCCTGTAAACGTTCTGTTTCCTGTTTTTGTCGTTTCATATTGTTCGGATGAGGGTGGTTCTGGGTTTTAGGGAATTTGTCGTCGCTTCTGAATTACTTTTACTACGTGTACAGTTGCGTATGTAAATATAAACGATTTGTACGGCTAAACTTGTAAGTTATTTATTTTGTTCCATTTTCCCCCGCTTTTTATAAATAATTTGCTTACGCAAACCATAAACTCTCGGTAGTAAGTACAAAGAAACCTCCAAGCACTCCCTCTCTCGTAAAATACGCACTTTTCCTTGAAATGGTTATTTTTGTACCTCAGTCCTTTCAGGCTGCAAAGTAAGCCTCATTGGCGGTCTTCGCTCACGTCTATAAAGTTTTTTTTTTATAAACAATCTAAGTATAAACAAAACTGGAAGGACTGTTTATCTAAATAATCAAAAGAAAAAATAAAAGTGAGGTTTTACGAGCCTCTACATTTCTGTATGTAATCATTATCATCATTTAAGCCCTCAATGTCCTCACAGTTGAACACAAACTGCCTCCATAAGCCCCTCGCAATGAATGGTGCTGTTGTCATTCCATCACTTGGCAGCGAGATCACTGAACTACGGATTTTAGTAGTGATCATGTACCGAATTTATTGTGGGAAGGGAAAAATATGCTTGGTACGAATAGTATGATAACACTGTCTGTCTGCGAATGGCATATACCTACGTAAAAGGCAATTTAGTATTTGAATTCTCAGTAGTAACATAGTCAGAATTCGTATAAAATATTTAGAAATATGGTCACCATTTGTGACTAACACTATACCTACAAAACCCCACCTACACTTTAAAAAGAAAACAAGTGCATGCCTGGGACATGATTAACAAACACTACGTACTTTAAACAAAGAAAAATGTGCACTTTTAAAGTTGATAAAAGTAAACAACAATGAATTGAATAACCTAAACGGTAACTAATATTATAAACTAGCGTCCCGCCCCGGCTTCGCACGGGCGCAATATGCATGTATTATACATATAAATCTTCCTTAAGAATCACTTAATCTATTAAAAAAAACCGCATCAAAATTCGTTGCGTAGTTTTAAAGATTTAAGCATACATAAGGACAGACAGACTATGGATAGCGACTTTGTTTTATACTATGTAGTGATGAGAAAGTCTATTTGTTATCTCTTTATCTAATTAACTTATTTTCTTGTGACTTTGCCATAAAAAAACAGGTACCTTAGGAATTTGTCCATTTCGATGTTTCTTCGCGAATTTAGCCACCGCTGCTCCTGTTTCTTGCCCCGGTATAGAACCGCAAAAGATACTTAGGGCATTGGGATTGACCAAAAACTATTTACTATTCACTTCGATAAACTATGAACAGCTCAAAGTGTGTGAAATGTCGTGGTGGCCCGGAGGTTTAAGACGCGCCCGCTTCTCAAGCATGATTATACGGGTTCAAAACCTACCAACGGCAAGTACCAATGAGTCTTTTTCGGAGTTATATGTACATACTGTCTAAGATTACCTAGACACCACTGTCAAAAAGGAAAACATCGTGAGGAAACCTGGGCTTATAATTTCTAATTATAAGTTTGTAATCGCCAACCCGCATTGAGCAAGCGTGGTGATTAATGCACACACAATAAACACGGAGAAGGTTTGACCTTCTCCGTGTGAAAAAAGGCTTTGCTCAGCAGTGGGCATTTATAGGCTGTTGATGATGATGATGACTCCGATATAAATCTATACACTTAAGAATAAAATGTAAATACAATACAATCAAATTTCCACGAGCAAAACTATCAAAGTAATAGTGCTAACTTAGTAAGTGTAGAGTTAGTGGAAACTAAATAAGTTTATTCAAGTAAGTACAACATAGTACATCAAGTTAGTGCTTGAGCTAGGGTGCCTGTGCTTAGGGAGTATAGATAACAGTCATCTCTATGTCTCAATTATACCAGTCTAGTTTCTTAGGGTTGGTACGAATTAGATTTTGGGAATAATTTTATTTAATCTAATTTAAAAAAAAGGATGTTCTTTAATTGAATTTGTATGTGTGTATGTACGTTTGTGCGCAATTATCTCGCGATTGGCTGAACCGATTTTGATGCGGTTTTCAGAAAAGTTTTCGTTATACTTAAAAGATGGTTTTAGTATATTAATTAATAGACTTAAAAAAAGAAGGTGTTTGAAATCGGTATTTTTTAAACGTCGTTTATGAAAGAATTATTACGCCATTGTGTACTTATTTGTAAGAGTAGAAGGTTGTTACTGGTATTGTAATTTATGTTATAATATTATTCAAGTTTTAATCACTAAAGTCACTGAACTTTTGATTGAACTTTTAAATAATAAAGCAAAAGATGAAATTCAGCAATTTCGACTTGTTTCTTAAAAAGTGTTACAACCAATTGGCTTAAAAGGAAGTTAACAAAGTGGAACGTTTACTTATTTGAACGTTACTTAATAGTTTACTGGTAGGTACAAAATTACATAACAATAATGTGACAAACAAAGCAGAAAACGAAACATTTTAACTTAATATTCATGATATTATTTTTCAACTCGTAACTCTTTTCATCACAAACCACACAATACCACAAAGTGAACTACTCAAAGCATAGCAGTGACAATAAACACTAGAAATAAAATAAAATGGGAACAAAAGCATTCCGAGAATCCACAATATAAATGTATTTTAAAGCGCGAAATAAACTTGTTTAAAACTGTAACAGTTCAAAACTCTGCGAAATTCCGATCAATCAGAGACAGTCAAAACATTTATTGAATCTATATTTACCGACAGCAGGGCTTTGAAAGCCACAAACAGGGCGTGAGAACAAGCTAACAGTTGTTGTTCTCCGTGATAGCATCAGCACAACCCTAGCGGCAATTGAGTCAGAATGAACCTTATTGTTGTTATGATAAGGTTGATGTACGTGACGGCGGTGACGGTTGTCTCGTCACGTCTCAATTAATAACAAATGAATATGGTTTACGCTCATTGCAGTGCTTCCTATGATCTTTGTGCTCCTGGTACTTGGTGTGTGAGTGTATCGTTACAAGGAAAATTGGTTACATCCGTGCACGGGGTGCCTCAGTGCTCCTTTGTTTGTAAATAATGCTGCGAGGAGTGCGAGGTCACCCAATAAACATACGAACAGACATATTCAATGCAATACCAATTTTCCCTAATAAATAATCTGTTGCGCGTTTCAGGAAAATTCTGTTTTAGTATTCTATGAAAACTTTCGATGATATTATTATTGAGCTTTAACACGTCCAGATTAACATATTAATGATTTATATTTAACTAATAAATCTATAAACTAAACATTAACGTGGTTTAATAGAGCGTTGCATTGAATTTAAATGTCTGCCCTTAACATTTGAAACATAATGAACGTACACATTTACATTTTCTACATCATTAGCCTACTTATTTATGTGTTTTAATCGAGGCTTTCGTTCGTCTGCGTGTGTGTCGTCATCCGCTTCACTGCTTATGGAAATCTGTCACGACTCTCAGCGATGAGAAAGCTCTATACATCGTAAATTGTAATTATGACGCGCATAAAAACTTTATTAACGTCATCTCGTCTAGAATTTTAAAAATGGAACGGTTGTCTTTTAAATATGGAAGATGTCAGTAGCACGGTGCAGTGATGACGTAACGAGTTATTCTCCACATCGTTGGTACACTTTCGGTCCCAAAGGACATTTGTTACAAGCTTACTTAGCCGGAATAACCACGGAGTGGAAAAATCTCTAGCGTAACTTTACAGCAAAACTTTAACGAGAGTTTATTAGAAGAAGCTGGATATAAACGGCGATCGAATGAATGTTACTCATATTTTAAAAGAATTACCCAACTTCTGATAAGTGTTGTTCTACTTTATATAAACTTTTATAGTTAAGCAGATATTTTTACAATGGTTTCTATCTTCGAGGAAATCTTTAAATGTTGTTTAATGAGTTCTAGCCCAACTAGCTCCCGCCCCCTCACCAATCTTCCCAATCCCTGAATCCCCAACAATTCTCGAATTCCTAATCCCCAAAAGGCCGGTAACGCACTTGTACCTTCTCTGGTGTATCGGATGTCCATGGGCGACGCCGATAGCTTACCATCAGGTAACACGTCTGCTCGTTTACCGGCCTATCCCCTAAAATAATGAGTTCTAATCCTTCATATTTGTTCGTTTTTAATATCCAATCATCAACAAAGTTTCGCGTTTAATAAAGTAGTAAAACTCAACTAAGTAATCTACATACATCAAGCTCACACAAGCGACAACACACGGTAAATCAATCCTTAACATCACCTCACTTTAAAAACAACTTACAACTCTATCCCCATTATTTCACGATCGACATTTCAAATGCAGAAGCATTGAACATAAGTCTCGACATACGTGTTTCAATTAAAAGTTGGAGTTAACGAGGAACCTAAATGTAACGCACAGAGCTGTCGAAGTTTCTCACCAATGCAGATACCAAGTTGTAAGGACACGACTACACGAGCTATTGAATCCAAGACTTGTCTTAGGACAGACTAGAGTTAGTTTAGACCTGACTGGATCGTTGATACTAATGCTGGGAAGTATTCTGCAATACTCAATAGTGTTGGAGTGATGGTATTAGCTATGAAACTAATACCTTGAAATTGGCTAGAGAACGTTCGCGATTTTTTTTAAACAATTATCGTTTGTAAATTGCTTTGTTTTAGATGTTAATTTGTTTTTCTAATTATTTCTTAAATTAGAACAGTCTCGTTGTTTTAAAAGCTTAATTTTTCTTGATTTGTAGTTTGAATTTTAAGTTCTGAAAAACCTCTGACAAAATTAGTTTCCCTACACTTAAGACTTCACATACATTGTTTACAACCCATAGATAATATACAGATTTTATAACTTGTCAAATCTAGCTTGAATTTACTCACCACTGCAAAGTTAAGTTAAGGTTTAATGCACTAAAAATAAAGCACAAATTCGTTTTTGCAACGAGATTAAAAAGACATTTTCCCTTTCATGTTTTGCGATGTAAACAAACAAATTATGTCTTTGAAAAGAAACCTAGAATATTATACAATTAGAAGTCTTATACAAGTCTATAGTGCGGTTCATTTAGTTCTATTCAGTAGTGAAACTAGAAGAAGTATGTTTAATACAAATTACTCAATTTTCTTTGAATTCCTTGTAAATAATTTTTATACAAGACTAGTTAGTCATTAAGTGAATTGATGTATTACTTATTAGTATCTTATGTAAACAGTTATTACCGATAGTAAAGTCAATTATTTTTCAATACACTTTGAGAAATTTTTGTGCACTGATCTCTTAACAAAGATTTGGTTTAGTTTGGTTTAGTATCGAAAAGTCAAATTACGGATATTGAAATTGTATCGGATGTTTGGCAATAAACTTACTCTTTATAATACATAAATTCAGTTTAATACAGGCCCTCGAATAGGGCTGCCTGCAACAAGCTACGACTAAAAATAGCCTTTATAACAACTGGCAAAAACTTAATATCCACACGGTAAACTAACTTTAACAGCCCTGACATTACATAAGTAAACTTTCAGAGATCTTACCTCTATTAGTTGTACAGGTATGTAACAGTATATTAGTTCGAGTGCATTACATAATAAAGTACATAATCCGTTGCATAATGGCATTGAATTCCATCTTCCTTACTATATCTATATAACGCGTACGGAGCCATCATGTGATTTGTAACTGATCCAGTTACTAATCGTATTAGCGGCCATTTACATTCAAAAGGCAACTGGGCTGTCAAAATATTTACGAGTGCTGCCATCTATCGTCGGATACGCTAAATTAGTTAACCTAACGACCGTAACAGTATCGCAAATTATTATCGAGATTAATTAATGTTTATTCGTGCGTAATGATTTTGTTTATTTTATTTGTTATACATGTAAACTTATATTGACTCGTATATTTAAAAAAAACACTGGCATAAAGCTGATGTCTCCTCATATTATTTCACCAGACTTCTTAGTCAGATTCAATATAGAACACGTAATAAAATAAATATTGAAACACCTTCAATTTCATCAAAACAAACATAAGCTAGGTATTACGTCCCACTTTGTATAATGGTTCTCTTTGCTGAAATACTCTTCAATTCTTCATACTAAGACTCATATAAGTGTTCACTCAAACGCTCCCATTTCAAAAGATACATTTCAGAAGGACTACCTACTCACTATTGGCCTGCGCATAACAAACGTCTAAGTAGGTACATCGTTTTATACTAAAACGTTTTCGTCGCTTTCATACAAACCCATTTGTTTAACATCAATCAAATATTACTTATTCATAAAAATGACGAAACACGTGCCACAGCGGTCCCGGCCGGATTCAAACATTGTGATGTTCGGATCAGAAGAGATTAGCTTCCGCGCACAGTGTGTTCCAAACAAATATTTTAGATGTGATTGCCCGCGCTGTGGCCGATTGTACACATATAATCGTATGTACGCCAAAACAATCGGACCGTGAACTGCCTCGAACCTCGAAATAAATTGAAAAAATACAAAGTTAACACGATGTGAAATATTGATATTAACTTCATGGAACATGATTTAAACTCTGATCGAGTTTTATATCGATTCTGAGTAAGAACACTCGTATCTTATTATAATTTATTAGTATCGTTTACTGAGGGAGAAAGCGGCTGCTTGTAAAATGGTGAATTGTAAGAGTACAAGCAAGTGCGACTCCCGGATCGGGCAAAGTACTACAGGGTTTTTAAAAACAATACTCTCAATAGTAGCAGGGGGTCTGGAATTGTGCCCGGTATATGGCAATAGGCTCACCCCCTATTGCAGTGGACTCATAACATAAGTAAAAAATGGGTGTTACATTGTACAGCAGCATTAAGTGCCGTAATGTGCACCTTTGCCTAGCCCTTCGGGGATGATAGGTGTGATGTTATGTTACGTATGTTATTGTAGAACGTGTAGTCAAAAACCAACAACAAGTCTGTATTATAGGTAATCTGTGGAGCTCTCTTGTAAGATACACGTGACACTAGTTTGAAGCTTAACCCGGATATTACTTTCGAATCACCGCTACTAAATACTAGCTTAGAACATTGTCCCATTGTTCGTAGTTGTACCTATAGAAACAATACTGAGTTAAAATTGGACAATGTTAACTTTTCAACTAGTGTTAGAAGAGGAGATAAAGCTTTATTAGGTTTTTTTGTTATCATTATTAGACTCCCCCATGTTTCCTTGTGTGGGTGGTGCTTTTTGTTAGATTTTTGGAAGGATGACTATTGTTTTTTTTTTCGTTGGGTGCTACTTTATCTCGTTTTTAAATATTAGATGCTAATGGAAGGTTTGAAAATCTCATTTAACGCATCATATCATGCAAAATCTAAAGGTATTTTTCAACAAAACCTAAAATAATATACACAAACAGAAGTCGACATTGATCATCGTCAGTACTATGGAAAAAAGTGTCAATATAATACATATTTCTACCTTTACATATATATATTTGATCGGAGGCTTCTTCAAAGAATTCACGCAAACTTTGCCAAATCACTTTGATAAGTTTAGGGGCCCGAAGTTGGCGAATCACATCCAAGTTTCTTGGATTTCTGCCGAATTTCAGATGCTAACATAACTTTATTCGTTTCCTCATCGAGCTTAATAACCAACTTATTTAACTTAAGGCTGCGTTTAATTTAAATAAAGAAATAAATTATGTTTAAATGAGACATTCACATAAAATAACTATTTTACGAAACAATACTTATAAAGTATGTATCTAAGCTTCTTATTTCCATTTATTTTAATTTTCATTGTCATCATTACATTACGTATTTAAAAAAATGTTTCGAAACAATCGAATGTAAATGAATAAAAGACTTGTAATATGTTTTACCCAGAAGTTATTAGGAAAAGGACATATAACGACCTTTTTGCAGTCACGTAGGCAAGCGTATATAAATGACAATTCTTATTTTAGAATACTGAATACCAGACGGACTAAAATAAAAAATAATGTATTGATCATTGCGACATTAATTGCAGTCCTTTTTATATCCATACTGGTGTCGATCTCTATCGTGTGTGTGGCTTCATCATCGACAAATTGGTCGACATTTCCAATAATGGATTGGGCACTTTACTAACTATTTTATAAAAGACACCGATGTCATTATGAATAATATGTCGTTTCACCTTGTCGAATTAAGCAACCATAAATAAATGTTTTAGAATATTTTTAGGCCTTAAGAGTCTATAAATATGTCAGTTGAGTATGTTAAATGTAGACATAACCGAATCGTTATTTACTTGAAGGCACTTCATTGCATAACGTTGGTGATACGTTTACATAATATTATATATTTTCTCATCGATAGCTATAGATAGACGTGGTAAGAATAAAATTCATTTTAAGTCAATATAGTAGAGAACACAGGAACCTCAGAATAAACCAACTGCGTAGCTCCAGTATCCATATAGCCATAGCCCTCACTTTAAATTAAAAACAATAAATAAATTCAAGCAACCATATTCTGAAATACGATAAATCAATAGCGCAAAATAATCGATTAAATGGCATGACGAGTCTACGAGTAAAAGAATTTTAAAAATGAAATGATTAAAATCCGTCGACCGAAGCCTTGCATTCCAGTAATAAAAAGTTTTATTGTCTCCAGTGCGATGCCTTGACCCACTTGTGACAGGAGCACAACAGCGGGAGGCCGCCGACTCGTGTAGGATGTTTACGTGTGAATCGATATTTTTTTATATCGATAATATTCGATGTTTTATAACTTAGTGACTTATCACTATTTTTAATAACAAAATATTATAGTCACTGCTTTTTTAATAAAGCAGCAGCATTTAATATAGAGGAATGTGGACCTGAATATCAATGACGTAATTCTACACTAGCGCCACTGTCAGTGTATTAACTTTTATTCTAAAACCAATTGCAAATTCTACTTCCATATTCTCTCGTGTATAACAAATAATAACATAATTTACCCTTCCTCTTCTGAGTATTAATCAAGGACAATATTGTTAAACAAGCTCAGAACAACGTGTATAAATTAACGCATCGATACAATCAACCGAATTATTTTCAATAATACGACATCTTTAAAAGCTTTTGTCTTATCTGATGGGGAGCCGTGAAATATGGTCGACCATCCGACGTTAATGGCATCTAAAATTATACTTATTTATGTTTTATTGGGAAAAAATTGAATAACACATGATCTCTCGTTTCGGTTGAGAGTAACACAATACTTTTTAAAAAGTGAAATCCGGCTTCTGTCTCCTTTTTTTGTTGAACTCTGTGACACAGACTTCCGAAATACTTTTTGAAGAATATAAAAAAAAAACAATGAATGGCAGATAAAAAGATTGGAGCTCGTATCACAGGTCAAAATCGATTCATTCAACGACGACTTGCGAATAAAAGTGATCAAATGTTATCCGAATCTTTGATATTCGTAAAACTCGTGGAATAAGTGGGACTGTCACAAAATTCAGTGTGTCGATAGAAACAAAACGAGTGTGCTGCCAATACCTGTCTCGTTGTGCGATCTCCATTCATTCGACGTAGATCTAAACCATCGGTGACATGTACCAATCAAAAACAGACAACTGTCGGTCGTGTGATCGCTTCATCCTTTTCAATGTTTTTTGAAGTTTGGTTTTACGGATAGTTGAATTTTGTTATTGCCTTAGGGATAACCTTTGTATCAGTTAGATAATATCATCAAAGTAAAGGAGAGCCAATCGTCAAACATCGATTTCAAATTATAATCTCTATTCTTCACTACATAGTATAAAACAATGTCGCTATCCGCCGTCTGTCTGTCCCTATGTATGCTTTGATCTTTAAAACTACGCAACAGATTTTGATGCAGTTTTTTAATAGATACAGTGATTCTTAAGGATGGTTTATATGTATAATACATGCAACCCATGCGAAGCCAGGGAGGGTCGCTAGTTTACTATAATTTGAAAAACTCAATGATATTTTGTCCTACCAAAAGATCAAATTCAGAGGCAGATTACGCACACTATGGGATGAATATAAGGTAAATTACGAAAATATATGACCATTATGTCAAACGGCTAGGATAATTATTATGTAATTTCAGTTGCAATTCCTATAGCGAGTAATTTCGTAAAGTAGATTTAATATGTGATTTGGCGAAGAAGAATATGAATGTAAACAAACATACACAAAGAAAACCTTGTCAGTTATTGAATGGTATGAAAAATATATTAAATATTAACATGGCTCGGAATTGCCCCGCGCGGAATTTGGATTTCACACGATAACAATTTGCTTTTTTGTTTTTTCTTTTCGTTTTAATAAAAACAATTGAATGATCATTTTTATAAATATGCGATAACAAATATTGTACTTTATGTCATTGTGTTTAGTTTAATCATCAGATACGTCAATGAATTCAAAATAATAATGAAAAGGAATTGAGTAAGCATTTTCCATCCTTGACCCCTGATGTTAAATATCATGACGTAAATAAATTTACATCATCAACTTTTGATAGCATTGTCTTCATCAACCCATTTGCGTCAATTGCTTGAAATAAGCACGTCAGAAAGTGCGATCTATAAGCACTTCATGTTCAACCAAATATTTTAAAGAACAAGTATTGCTAAGGAGTGAAATAATAATCTGGCTAAGAACTGAGTGTCTTCAAAGCCCGAGTGAATTGGTTGCTTATGGGACGACGTGCTCCATTGTCGACGGCATCATCGCTTACCACCAGACGAGATAGTGGTCAAACGTCGGCCCAACAAATATAAAAAAAACAATATAAACTATAGTTACCCAAGCAATATAAATACTCTTCTACATAACTAGTATAAACACATAAATTGTCATGAACATGGTCCTTAAATCTTCACAATATTCAATAAAGGTTAAGTTAATAGACAAAAAGGAAATCAATTAACTACTAAGACAGTTACAGTTACGGCTTATGAACATATCTATGTCAAACACATAATTAACCATCCTAAGCAGTTACCGGCACATTCTCTTACGAATTTATCGGTAATTAAATCAACTATCTATTGCGTTTAAACAGAATGCCGAGTGCTAGGTTATTTTTACATTTTAACCCTCTGATTGGTTAATTAACTTGGAGCATCCAATTAGAGCCCTGAACGTCATAAACGTGTCGATCGCGTCACGTAAGACACACTCACACTAAGCACCTTGGTCTAAAGATCGTTAATTGGATAAATAAGAAAGTATTCGAAACACACGTCACTTTCTAAAATAAAAAAATTGTTTCCGCTTCTAATCTAATGGTACAGAACGTAAATTTAAATTATCTTATCACTAAACTTCTGTATCGATAGAAAAACAAGGCGGCCGATAATGGAACAAAATCATAGGAATGTTTTTTTTTCTACACAGGATTCAAACTAAGATAAGGTCGTTTTTCCAAGGAATTTTTGACTACAGAAACCTTTTTTCTTTAGCATTTAATGAACGAATATTTTGATAACAATGACACGTAGTATGTAAATATTTTTAGGTCTCCCTATAACGTCTACTAACAACATTGAATTGTGAAAAAACTGTTTAAAAAACCTTTTTCTAAATAGGATGTAATAGGAAGAGGTTCGTTTAAAAGCTGTTTTAATTTAAATAGCAATTGCTCTTTCTACGAACATTCTTTCTTTGAGGAAAATGGGACATCAACACTCAACTCGGTCGCAATTCAGGGATTAAGTAGACGCTTAGCATTACAAAGACATTTAAAGAACTACAGCTCTATAATAGCGGAGGATCACAAGTGGATCATCAATATTATCATTATTAAACCACTATCCACATTATTACCACAATATGCCATCACAAGCGCCTGATTAAGTACAATAATGCCAAAATTAACACAATTTACTAAAGCCGAACAACGCGACACTTCACGATTATTATTCCAACATAAATTGGCCGTTTCAATTCCATTCAATATTAATTTGTCAACAGAAGTTAATAAGCAAATTAAATTCTCATTTAGCTAAATCAAAATTAATTTAACAGTCCCAAAGTTATTTGTGTTGAAATAATTAATAAGCGTATAATATCGGGAGCACGTATAGCCGTGTGTAAACGATGTGCTTTCAATAATAAATGTACCTATAAAAATACTTTGCGTCCGTCACGTCCAGCGAACTCGTGGGGTTCAGTAAATAAGCAATTATCGGCTTAGTTAAGGTCTGATTTTCATATTTTTTCTGGGCAACGAGGGGCAGCTAATTGGGCAATAAATTATTCCCCAATTCCTTCGCATATCCCGCAGGGGCGGCACGAGATTGCCGCTTGAAACACAGCTGCCGCGCTTGTTACTTTCATTCATGTGAAAAGCAATCAACTTTGATTGATCTGTCGTCAACAATAGCAGTTACACTGAATGAATTATTTAATTTAAATAAAATTCAACAGGTATTTTCATTGAACAATTTGAATAAACAATTTGTTAGTTAGGTGTCACATTTTCCTAAAATCATGACTTACATCACTATTCTTAGGATGAAATTGTGCAATTACAAAAGGATACTACCAAATAAAATAGGAGCATGAGTTAATAAATGAAACGAAATATGAAAATATTTATTTATCAACACTATTTTTTCCTTGTAAAAATGAAATACTAACCAACTTAGTACTTTATGACATGGTAATAAGAACTATTGAAATAGTAACTAATGATTGACGTAAACAATGTATTTGCGGTGAGTTCTGTGGTTTGCAGCCCAGTGCGGTTGGAATACTGCAAGATAACTTGCCAATACAGGAATATTCAATATTTTTCCAACAATAGTCAAATTATTAATTTAATAGGAAACATGTCAATATTGTTTGATAAGTAGTTTAAAATAATTTTATTAAATTAATGTCTATTGGTTGTATTCCATTAATAAATGTACTATAATATTTACCAATTCTAGCACAAAAATATTTCGACTTGTTATAGTTTTTACTATTTCATGATTATAACTTATCATTAAGTCGAATTTATACTTATGTTTATAACTAATATACAGGATTTATAAACTTATGTTTCTTTATAAGAAACTACGGTTTCAAAAGCGTAGCTTCTGTCTTTATAAACTATTAAGTATACGAGTATATTCAAATATATTAATCAAGCACCATAATTACTTGATTAATAAAGCTTGCTAAAGAACAAATACAAATCAGTTACGTGACTTTGCAAAAAAAACATTCCTATCATTTTCAAATATGGAATAGGATCCGAGAAAACGATCCCTTATGGCTATAATAACACATGTCGACATTAGTCCGACTCCAAACAGCGACAACACATGAAATCTTTTGTTTACGTACGCGTTCAATTGTTTGTACAAAGGCTCGCCATTTGCAAAAAGCAAACATTAAGTGAGATGAGTCCGGGTTTACAGCCTCCTTACTACGCCGATCGGTACGGACGGCCGCTTTTTAATTTACCTTTCCTCTGTATAATTAAAACGTGCGGTAGCTTTCTGCCCGTTTTCGAGACGCAACAATAGATATTTTTCTCACAAAAATAAAAATAAGACAGTAATCCAAAGCCGGAGTAACTACGAATCAATGTAACGGTAATGAAATTGTATTTTTAATATCATTTTCTTTTGTGATTACTTTTGTTTTGTTATTGTGTTTTTGTTTGAGAATCGTTGGTTTGGTATCTTATGAATTATATTTCTGTTATTATGAAGTATATTGTGGTTGTAACTAAGATTGTTTAGGCTTGATGATTAGAAGTATTGAAGTAAATAATGAACGTGACAATAAAGCTGTTAGACACTTTTTTAAGTTTGCTTCCACGATACCCCATAATTATAAAAAATGACTTCAAAGAATTTATTATTCTACTAACTAAACATTCTTATTGCTCGCGTTCAAATTAAACCATTCATAAACAGTTACACAACCCGTCAATAAAATTGTCAACATTTTTACACACCGAGGCGCAAATTCCTTTAAGACTCATGAACTGGATCACATAAACACTAAGATAAGCAGTGTTCAGACACCCTATCTCCCAAGAAACAGCTTCAAGGCTTCAAATACAGCGCTATTTACGTCCGACATTGTTTAAAGGAGCTTCCACCGAGTGCCTAGCACTAATTGCAATTATGCTACCCCTGATAGAGATCTCAAGCGTTCTTATAATTGTAAATCCAAGTATTTTCGTTAAGGAATTCTATTTTGGTATTAGATTTTATTAGGTCTGGATTTCCGTTGGTAATTGACTTATTGTAGTGCCAATTGCTCTTTGAATGCCATTTTGTTTGTGGGGAATTCCCCCTTGCATCCTGTTTGTTATTCTGGAAATCCCGTCTTTTAAATTATTTAATAAACAACATCGTATGTCAAATTAACGTAATTAATTTCTATATTTAATTCATTACATCGATAAGCGTTGATTTTTTTATAGACATTTATTAAATTTAAACCTTTTACGTTAGAAAAAAATAACAGATAACTAAGTCAATAAAAAAAACATTATCGTCGAATCATCAAGCATGCTTGATGACATTTTGGGCTATATTCTACGTATATTTTTATAGGTATTCTACTTCACATATAACTTCCAATTACATATTAAAATACACACAAGATTCCATAGAACATTTAGCACTCTCATAACCCAATTACTTGAGCAAGTTACGTATCGCGGCAACGTGATCGTAACCGACTCCAATTCAGGGCACGTGACCTCTATTTCAGAACTTTTTCAACAAAAGCCAGGCTCTATACTCTCCCTATAGACAATCCTAACCCTCGAGACCCTACGGAACTTTTTTCCCAATAATACACTTCTTATGGACCCCCAATTACTCGGATAAAGCTGTTTTTCTGTTGCTTATAAGTAAAAGGTTTCCGTAATATCTTTTAGGGTCATTGACTTTTCTTTTCTTGTAAATTGTTCGCTGTTCTCCAGTGTTCTGTGGCACTGAGGTTTAATTTTTTCGTAGCATAAATACGAATTATGCTTCAATTTCTACAGGACATACCAAGGATAGTATAATAATTTACTGAAAAAAATGGAAACTAATTATTTGGCTATCAAAGCAAACGAACAAACTATCTAGCCACTCATTGACAAACTATTAAACTCAAACAAAAACTTTTATTTACATTTAAAACAATTACGTAAATCATTAGAGCGATGTTGTTTAGTCTTTCTCTGAATGACATGATCAACACTTTCACCTCGTGTCCTTATTGTGTGGCGGGCGCCGGCGACGGCTTGACAGCCTGTGGTTCGGCCATTGTTCATCACAATAGAGGAGTAACGAAACGCCATACGCCATGTTTGTTCGGCTGACTTTCCCTTGCCATAAACCTACTATTAATTATCTGTAGTTCCACTCTATGCCTGTCGCTCTGACTGAGTGCTTAGTTCTGATGTAGTTGTCGAGTTTAACTAAGTTTAATTGTGCATATTGAAGTTGGTATTAGTACTTCTAACTTGTTTTGCGGTAGGTAGTTTTAAATTAAAGTCATTTGCTACTGATAGCTAGTCCACACTTGTTTTCTATGTAACAAATGAAACTCATTTTGACGTAACACGTCTAAATAAAACCATATTTCATAAAATTGAATATTAAGCCACGTAATAACTAATTCGCTCACAGTCCCCTCTTGCTAGCCGAGGGGCTTCTATTGCCCTTATCACGGCATGAAATCTAAATTGGCGTAAAAGAACGAATAGAAATAAACTTTGACTAATATGATTTGTTTTTGTGATGACAGCCTACGATTGCGTTTATTTTTGAGAACTAAGTTAATTAGCTATAGCATTGGATTTTTTCCCTCAAAGTGTAGTGACTATCCCAATAAATATAACATATTTATTGAATCGACGTTTACATTCGATAAATTGTGTGAAATTCTTTGCCAGAGTCTGTGATTCCTGAAGGTTTATAACCTGGGTGTCTTTAAGGCCCGAGTGGGTATGTTGCTTATGCATCGACGTGTTACATCTTAGACCACATCATCGCTTACCACCAGGCAAGATAGTGTGACTACTATCGTCTACTACAAACGTCGGCCCATCAAACATAAAAAAACCCGGCACATTGAAGTTTAAAGTCGAGCAAATCTTCCAACTAAAGTAGGTACCTTAAGCCAATTGATTTTCAAGCACTCAATACACAGAACAATTCCCAAATTAAATGAAACTTACTAAATGAATGTCTTTATTTAAAACCGGTTCTAAACAGTGTTAATTTTGTTTACCTGCCCCAATTACCCGCTTCCCTATCGTTCGGTACAATAAATATCGCAAGTCGTTTACTAAACGTACCGGCGCCGTAAACTACCGCAAATAAATACTATTAAGAAACATTTCGTGAACTGTTTTATTGGTTTTTAGAGTTAGCTCTAATATACTTTTATGTTTTCAAGTGTAACGAAGTATTAACAGTATAAATATTTATTGCTTGTAATTCGATGCCTGAGCAAAAATTTACTTTAAGATATTCAACATCGACCTTGTTAGCCACATTAACAAATGTGATTTACCTCTATTCATTTATACTCTTCAAGACTAAAAAATTTATTCAGTATAAACTAGTCAGTTGTCTGTAAATAAAGATATCCCACGTAATTGCTCGTTGTTCATGGCAAAGGTTGGTCTTGATTATGGTTCCCTAGCATAACTTGAAACTAGTCGAGTGAACTAGGTGACTTGACACGTGAGCAAATCTAATAAATTAACTAGCTACTCCCGCGCATTTTCACCCTTTCTGCTCGGCTCCTGTTGATCGTAGTGTGATGTTTTATAGCCTATCCTATACTTTCATCAGTAAATGGACTATACAACACGAAAACAACAATATAAATCAGACCATATCTTCCTGAGATTAGGACGTATAAATAAAAAAAAAACAAACAAACTCTGCAGCCTTATACATCAAAATAAGTGTAAGATTTAGTAAAAAAAAATCCCTAAATATGCAATGTTTTAACGTAAACAGCTATATATTTTAATGATGGGTAAACTAAACCAATATTGTCTATGATGAGTTGAGCTTTACCAATATCAATGAATATGTACGATCGAATCGACCTTTCCAAACAACCAGATAGACGACTTTCTAATTTATATTTCTTTAGATTTCTGTGACTATAATTGACACGGTGCCTGTGAGAAGGGCCGCCATATTTATGGGCCAATTTAAATTCATATAAACGTCTAATCGATATTCGTGTTTAACATTGAATAAACTTATAATAATGTGTGTAAGAAATAATGCGTTTATTGATTTCCTTTTTTACAAATATTTCTTTATAATAAACATAGTTCTATATTAATAGAGTTAACTTTCAACTGAGGTGTGTTGTTCTACGATAGTTTTCCTTAAAGGGATTTTATAGTCTGCCAAACTCATCTAAATACGTGCCATAGTTTCGAAAAACAGATTAAACAAAAACTGAGCACCATTTTAAATTAAACCCAGTGGTCGAAATAGAAACGCCGAACTTTGCGCTCACCATTTAATATTGAATGACATCTCTATTACGAAGCATACCAGTTGAGGAGCTATAAAAGAGATAAAGTAAATTAAATTAGGATTGTAAATCAGATGAGTACCCTAAAGCTATAATAAAACTGCAAAAATCTCGACCATAATCTGTTATTTATTTATATCTTTGACAGAAGTGACAATTAGCCAATAAACGAAATATTAAAAATTGATTTATTGCGACACGTGTCAAAAGTGCAAATACGCCCACAAAGTTGAAATGACTGAGTTTTAATTAATTTATAACGCAATTCCATTCGGATCAGATACCTAGATTAATTGCCGTCTCAATTTGTACCCGATAAAAAACTGATTGATTAAGTTAACACAAAAACCGACAGTAAATTATATAAATGCGAAAATTTAATCAAAAGTCATATCAATTAATTAAGTGTAATATTAAGTACGCCTACCATGTCACTTCATCACAATTTAATGACGTAAATGTGCTGCATTATTTTCCACAATTATCAAAGTGATTTCATTAAATACGCCACAAAAATACATAATTATACTTTTTGCAAAAAACCAGTGTGCGTAATAATTAGAGCCATATTTTATTTTCCACTTACTGTTTTTGCTGTGGTTATGAAATGATTCTTTTGAATTTATGGAAAATTTGCGTGATGGAAATTATTATTTATACCATAAACCAATTGAGGAAAATTTACACTTGAATAATATTTATTCACTTACACTTGCTAAGTAGTGCTAAGTATGGTAATTATTAACTTGCCAAGGTCTTGAATGTCTCTAATCTCATGATTTTTTAAGTAAACATACAAACCACAACTATAATTTTACTTATTAATGTCTAAAAACGCAAAAAGTAGTTCAACAAAGCTAGCTACCATCTTTCACAACTCGAAAGCTTGTAACGAGAATGCAAAAGTCGTCTTACTTAATTTGGATTTGAAACAAAAAATCGCGTGGGTGACATTACGTACTCTTAAACTCGTTCAAAGGCACAAATGCAAAGCTAATTTAAATAATATACTGGCCAGTAAGCATTAGTGATGGGAGTGTAGTTGATTCGAAAACGCAACCGAGCAACTGCGCCGGCTGAATGCAGGATGCAGAGAAAAGCGGGCCGCATCCAACAACCACTGGCTTTTCATTAAGCGGAAAGCCTTGCTAAGCAGTTATCAACCGCGGCCCGCTCGCGGATTAACGCTCAACTTATTTGTTAAATATATTTCAAGATTAATTTATTACAACGACTGTGAACACCGTTGTTATTTGACTTTAAGTGTGGTAAACAACTTTGTTGTACCATTTCAGACCGAACAAAAGCTCGAACAATATGTGTATAGTCCGCGTAACAACAATGAATGAGTACCGAATTTATAAGTCCTTATCCTTTGTGTATTTTTATAACGTATTTGGGTCAACTCATAACTTGAGAGCGACTGTTCTTATTTACAAAGTTAGAGTGGCGCGGTGCGATTCTAATGTACTCTAAGTAGGTCGTAGACCTCGTAAATGTGTCAACCTGGACATAGATATGGCGCTTGATAGCACAGATTACATTGTAACCTGTTTATTCTGTGATGGTAGTTAATTTAGCAGTCGTCAGAACTCGTTCATTGTTGCTACAAAAACGAAACGATGTTGTTAATGGAAACGGTAATGATGAAGACGTGGGTTGTTCGTTGAAGGTATTTCACGACCATTTTGAGAATCTGTTACTGGAGAGAGCGATGAATGTACATATAGAGGTTTAGAAATACAAAGCTCTCTGCTCTCTGCATTGTGTATACTCGACATAAATGACCGTCCAGAAAATAAGTCGACTGTTACGATCTTGTAGTCACACCTACTCCAGAATCCTAAATGTTTATACACATACAGCATGTGAAAAATTACATGCTACTAAATAATTTGGTTTATCATAAAATGAAGTTTTTAGCATACTATTAATTTTTTAATTTTTAATTCTTATTTTCGTCCGGGACAACCAATCAAACGATAAATGTAGAAGCTGCGTAACACCACCGTGCATGGCTAACTAGTTTTATGAAGGAAATTTGTCGTAGCTTAATACCATTTCAATATGATTACATAATATTTTTCGAATAGAATCCGGATCATCGTTCGATTTCTAGGAAAACTGTTATTTGATTTTCCCATTAGGAATTCTCAGTAGCACTTTGAAGTCTAATATTGTGGCTTATAGGCAATAGGTTTACACACTTCTACATAGAAAGTGATACCAGGGAAATGTACAAAGTGCTCTATTCCGAGAATAGGGGAGCAAAACATGTGGTTTATTAAAGTTATCGGGATATAATGGGTAAATATATCATACTTAGTTACTCTATTCTATTCTTACTATATAATAAACTAGCGACCCGCCCCGACTTTGCACGGGTGCAATATGCATATATTATACATATAAACCTTCCTTAAGAACTCTATCTATTAAAGAAAACCACATCAAAATCCGTTACGTATATTTAAAGATCTATGCATAGGGACAGACAGGCGGCGGATAGCTACTTTGTTTTATACTACGTAGTGATGATAACGTCAGTGGTTTTCGTTATACAATAATATTCATCAATCTCTGAGAGATTGCTGTACATATTTTTAATCGAGCTTAAAACCCAATGTCCTATACAAATTCGGCTTATGATTTTATACTCTTCAAGGCTTCATCATCTACGCAAGCATTTCAAAAGGTTTTACAGACACCAAGAAATAATAAAACACACAAAAACGGCTTTTGATTCCATGCTTCTTAGAAATTGTAACTAAGTTTAATGTAGAAAATTCAAAACGTAAAGCTAAACTGCTAGTTATATGAAAACTTGGCAAATATGTCTTCATTTTAGAATGGAAAATCTTTTGTTGGAGCAATCGTGGTGTTTTCAATAGCTGGCCTCCAAGTGGCAGTTATTGAAAACCGTCGTTCTTTCATCTCGACCTATTAGGATTTTCATTGTCATCTCTGCTATCGGTTATACCATTCCTATTCTATTGAACTCAAGTCAATATTATACTCCAAATGTTTTGATAAACGTAGGCAAACGCCTAATTCGATGTCAAGTTTTTTCAAATTCGGAGAAGTTTGTAAACTTTCCGCTTTAGTATATTTATTTTGTAATCGAGGTCTAAGTCGGTAATCTGTGTTTGTTTAAAATGCAAATCCGTCGATATTTTTACAGCGGCATTAGAAGTATGATATTAGCTTTGTGGATATATTTTTGATTACATAAATCTTGTTTGTAACGTCAACAGACGCTGTAGATGACGGGTTTATGGGTTCACTAGTGATTGCTCACGATATCGTTTACTAACTTGTTTTTCTATTGGTTTCTTAGATTTTGTCAATAAATCCTGCTCTTCATTTCCCTTTGTGTTTAACTTTTCAAAAAATATGCCTTAAAGTTTGACGTCTATTTATTATTTATTTATTGACACTCAAATTTATTCAAAATTGTTTATCTGTTAAGGCGTTACAAATAAATAAACACACTTAGGTGCAGTTGCAGTATAACAATTAAAATTTCAAGCACACCAAATCTTTTCTAAAACGTCAGCTCATTCTATTTATACCATAGTGATATATAACATAGATTGTTCTCCAACACAGTAGTAAGTTAGTATCCACATAAGGCGACCGAGGAACATCACTTTTACATTCTCGACACAGCCGTCTGTCTGTTGGCTATGTCCAGACAAATCTTGCAAATTGCTCGCTGGATTCCACGTCACCACCACTTACGGCTAAATTCTACCACAGTTCCAGTGTATTTTTACTTAGTTCCTGTATTATAGGAACTTTAATTCAATACTTCTGGAAGTATACGCAAAAACGTCAATGTTTATAGTAATTAAATAAAGCGACAAATACTGAGTAATGATGACAACACAAGATGTTTTTATCAGAGTTTCCAATGAATCACGCGTAAAAAATCTTTAGCAATGTTTTTATAATGTTTGTAACAAGATTCTGCGGAAAAAATAATTAGTTTGAAATCGAATAGTACGAAAATGAATGAATAAATAAGCGTATTTAATTTTTTTTTAAAGATTAGAGATGTGCTAGCATAAATAGCATTCGGACAGAACTGATTCAACGCAGTCTACGTAGCTTATACCGTCTCACTGACGTCTAATGTATTTTTAGAAACGTTACAATACTTTCTCATACGGAATTATGACTAAGCCGGGATTTTCAAGGGATATTCCGACAAAAAAACAATGAATCGTAAACAAACAATCCATTATTTTGCCAAAAATAAGTCTTGACAGATGATATTCGAACTATGACTGATCTGAACGTTGTACAAAATGTTACAACAGACTTAATACCAAATAAAGCTGAAGATGTATTCCAAAATCTGATGTTAGGTAAGCGAAGCACACACACATAAGCAATGAATAATACGGGTACTAACAACAGTGAGCCGGCATCGTCTGCGCGATAGGGCACGCTCCTATCCAACGCCCACTACCTACTCGCCACTCGCCTTTTTCACCGTTTCTGCAATTTTAGAGGTACAAATTTTTAAAATAATGCAAGCACAGCAAGATCTCTTCGTCTCATTTTGTTTTCGTGGAGTTCGCCGAACTGTTTGGTTTGTTTAAAGCTCATAAAGGATATGATGGTTAGTTTTTATGCAGTTATTTTTTTCGTGTGTCATTCTGTAGTTACGTTTGCACGTTTGGGTAGCTGGGTGGTTTTTTTCTCAGAATCGCTTTGAATGGTTTATAATTGTGGAAAAAATCGTACGAAAATTTTACAAATTGAAAACTAAAGGATATTATTATTGTTATCGCAGTTTTAAAGATTATAAACCGTCATAAATCACATTAAGTAACTTAAAACTATGACTACTTGATTGATAAACCCTTAACTAATCTAGACATCAATAAACTTTTATGGTTTTATTTGCACACAAGTAAAGCATTCGATAATAACATTTTATTAAACATTCATATCATCTCTTCTTAAGACGATAAACACGAAAAATTCTTAAAGAGCGTCATGAAGCGCTTTGAAATCTATTCAAAGGAGTTTATAGGTACATTCTCAAAAGTGGCGGTCATAAAGATTGTATGACGTCATATCCGGCCGTGGTGCCACACAATTATCGTGTCTGTAGACTTGTTTCAAGGACTATTTTAAAATTGCTGCATTTGTTTGCTAGTAAATCGTTCTATGGAGCCTTGGAACTACAAATTGGATGAGTATTGTGGTTTTTCTTTGTATGTTCATCACGTTGAGCGCTTTTGCTTTCTCCTTTTATCTGTTTTCTTTTTTTTAGTACTTCATCAATTCTATTTATACTTTTTACGATGTTTTAAGTAAAATTGCGAAATAATCATAATTTTGTTTGTCTTTAACATTCATTTCTTCTTCATTCAGATATTAAAATATAATTGAATCTTCGAGTTCACCATTTGCTTCTAAAAGACTAGAGAGAGAACTCGTATTATTTTCTAAAACTACGTTGACATTCTCCAGAACATTCCGTGTAATTATGATGGCACTTAGATTCAATCTCGTACTAGTCGTAGAATGCTCTTGATGACTCTAGATATAACGGCTTCACAACATCGAGGAATAACTGCATTAACATTCATAAAGTTCCTTGTCTTTATGTGTCACTGGTTCTTTGGAGGAAAAATGAATAATTCTAAAAATAGAGTCAGGAATTGATTTTTTTTTCTAAATAGAATAGTAAATTTTGAATAAGTATAGGTACTTTGATTGTGCTAACAATAATTTACTAGCATCAATTGAAGTTATCTTTATCGTCATCAGTAACAGCAGATATTTAAGGTTTTCTGTAGATAAATAAATTATGTGTATGTAAGCAAAATATCATCTTTAATACATTACGTACTCAAATTAATATTTAATTCTCCTTGATTTCACTACTAACTACACAATTACCTATATATCGCAAAAATTATCTCTACCTAAAACCTTACTCACATTTTTAAGTGTCGAAGAGCCATGCTTCGGCGCGAATGGGCCGGCTCGACCGGAGTGATCCACGGCCTCACAGAAAACTGACGTGAAACAACACTTACTTTACTTTAATATAATACTTTGTATTTCGTTGTGTGAGTGAGGTTACCGGAGGCCCAATTACCCCAAAATCCTCAAATTCCTAATCTCCAAAAGACCGGTAACGCACTAGTAACACCTATGGTGTTCCGGGTGTCCATGGGCGGCGCCGATTACTTACCATCAGCAGATCCGTTTGCTCGTTTACCGGCTTATTTCATAAAAAAATACACATAATACAATTTCAGAAATTAAGGTTTAAATTCAATTGAACTGAATAATATAATGTCTTCCATTACTAACCCTGACATCATGGTCAGTATACAGTTGCCAAGTTACAAGTTACAAGGAAGTTTCGCTTTAAACGTCATAACTGCACCTCCCGCGGGGTCTTCGTAAACTGGGTCAAGGTATGTCCAACGATCTGTTTATCGCTGTTTTAACTAACAATCTTTACTTTGTTTTACATTTTGTCCAAATATACATCATTCATGACGGAGATATTCCTCAAATATCATGCCTTTGTATTTGATGGGGTTCATTTTATTACTTAACTAAGCCAGTCTTACTTGCAGAAGGGATATAAAAGAATATAGCATTTCTGTATAATTCTATCTACATTTGTTGACAATGTTGCAAAAACCACTAAGTTTCATTTCAATTTGGTTGGAAAACATTTTAACAATTCGGGTAATCAAACAATTTTATTTAAACACACTGTAACTCAAACATAGTACTCAAAATTTATTCGCACCTGTACTCGCAAAAATTACGCAGTTCATATTTATGCAAAACACATTTATGCAATAACATTGTCACTATGTATTTCGCTTAGTATGATAATAACGACGCGACACTGACGTAGCACTTTTGATTTCATGATTTTTCGCTTTAAAGTGCGATCATCCTACTCAAAGAAAGATCATTTTGACCACTGCAAGCCCGTATTAATACAAAAACGTATCCAAAGTTTTCTGAACCAGGCTCCAAGTTTCATATCGTTTAACTGAAGTGAACAATTTATACAAAAAGTTGATGGGACTTTACCTACACACAATGAGCATTATGGCAAATAATGATAAGAGAACTATTTATCATGGAGTTTTTTTATAATCGATGGGGCGACGTTTGACCACTATCTTGCCTGCTGGTAAGCGATGATGCGGTCTACGATGGAGCACGTCGTCCCATAAGCAACCTATTCACTCGGGCTTTGAAGACTCCTAGGTTATACCCTTCAGGAAATACAGAGTCTGGCAAAGAATTCCACTCTTTAACATTACGCACAGGGTAATTAAATTAAACCTTTAAAAAGCAACAGAACTAAACACTAGTACATTTATTTGCTGAAATTTTTTTTATGCTAACGGTCAACACGCATTGAAATCCAAAAGCACTAAGTGCATATAAACCTTACAAAAAGGCAATGAATATACCTACTTATAAATCACTCTTCTCTTCTTACTGTATCCCATGGACGACGCTGATAACTTATCATCAGATATTCAGATGATCCATCTCCACCGCAGGTCCGCTTTGCAACCTATACCCTAAATATTGCAAGTCTTACATCCAGCTTCACCGTCTCTAAAAGCCACTATCTACTAGACAAAATCAAGATCTTAATTGAAAACCTGTAGAACTAGCCAGAGTTCTCCATGCTTCTGTAGCTCAAAGACTAGTACAAATAAACCTTCGATATTGAACTAACTGCTGTCATAATAGTAACAATGGCCATTTAGCGGTGCGAAGTGACTCATTGACCGCATTTAACCACGGACAAAGCTCGCGTTATGGTGCTAATTGATACCATACTTACGCTATAGTTTGTGATTGGTTCCAGTTTAAAATATACGGCGAATAAATAAATATAATACCGCTTTGTTCCCCGCTGCGAAACGGTTGAAACTGTGAATATTTTTGTTTGGATTGTTGATTTAGTTTGTGATTCAAATTTTGAATTGTTGGTGGATCTGATGTTATTTAGGTCAATATTAGATTTTTCTGATAAAGCAGTTATAATTTGGACATGTCTCTTGAAGTTGAGAGCTTCGATTAGAAGAACTTGTGATTTTTTCACAAATCTTTTGCTAACAAACTTTTGAGACTATCGATAATGTCTATTATTGTATATTAACCATTTATAAGATTGAATACCTAAAAATTTAGTTTTAACTTTTTGTTGACCTCAATTGAATATGGAAAAACCTAAAATTAATTGAAAATACCCGGATTTTTGGGTTTTTTATTTAAAATTTCTAAAATAGGAAGTAGTTATCTTCCTATTATAGTAATTGCATATTATAATGGATAAATATGAGTCAGTACCCACGTCAACTTCTTTATCATTTTAATGTATTACGCCAATACACGAATTGAATATGTTTTAGTGGTTAATTCTTAATCGTTTTTACACAACATTGCTAATATATTGACATATATTGACAATATTTCACAGCGATTGCATAGTTTGCGTAGATGTACCTAATTACTATTGTTATAAATACTCCTTGCAGAGACAACAGTTAATCAAGCTACCCCTAAACAGACAAAATTCGACTGATTATCAACTTTATACGCAACACATAAAGTAAAAAATACGACAGTTTGGATCAGATCAGCGACTGTATCTGTACATACCGTATGTACTGACACTCATAGCCACGTAATATAAGTACGTAGGTACGTATAGTGACTCAGATTTGCTACCTAACCCAGAGATTATATCGGAAACATTACTTATTCATGTTTACACAAGTTTTATTATCCTATATCACGATGTACGCGAGGACTGAATCTAAAATAACTAGTTACTTCGCACCTGATACTTACAACTGTAGTCTATGTATTAATTCACATAAGTAAATGTAAATCATTGATGAAGATGACAGCTCGTTGCAGGCCACTGCTAAACTATGGGCCTTATCCACTTATTAGAGGGTTGGTTTTAGTAATGAACTTCACGATTATTTCAAGCAGTATTTTTACTACATACTTACTTCTTATTCTTACAACATTTATAAAAATACATGACAATATCATTATCTTAATCTTTTTCAAATCAAGTACGAATTGAGTTAATGAAGAACATCTTTGTGAGTAATATCGTAAATATATGTAAACAAAATGTAATATATTATTAACCTTGTGCATAATGAACACCTGTTTACCAGCTAACAGTACAATTTATGATAAATAAAACTGTAAGGAACATTTAAAAAAATAATTCTACAGCTTAACCATTTTGTGTATTGACAAATATCCTTAAAAATGTTTACGTAAAAACTTCATTAGTGACGATCACTAAGCTTGAACATGACTGTGACCTTGTATGTGTCGATAAGATAACGTATCAAAAGCGCACGATAACACTAATAATATTCCCACAGCAAATAACGAGTTTCTCTTAACAAATATAAAAAACATCCTTTCACTTGTTGCACCCTTTATGTCCCTATTTATATCACAATACATTAATGCGGTTGCAATTTTGAATGAATCAGTCCGACATGCGTCAGTTGGACATGGTATTTGTCACTGGCGGACTACTGACCGTAAACGCACGCTGACTCTACAAAGTGGATAAATTACTCGACATTTTTATTCCCAGTTTTAAAATAAACCTGACCTTTTTTTAAATAAAGTTTGTATCGCAATTATGTAAGTACTAAGTATTCGTATCGATGCGCACAGTTATTCGGGAAGCCCCAGAACTTGAACACTCTCCCAGCTCTCGCTTACTAGTTCGGACGCGTTTCAATTACATTCGGTGACGAGTTATTTTATTTGAATAGACGCGTGACGACCGGAGCGTGCTGCGAACCTAGTAAAACACATTAAACCAAAATACAAACAAAACATTGGACCAATTAAAGTTCACGTTTACAAGCGTGAAGTTCTCATAGTCGGCGTTACGACGTGCAATCGTAAACTGGTTCTGTATGGTGAGTGATTGATTTCCATTCGTTGTTCTCTGCCTTTGTTGTGTTTCAAATGATCCGGTGTTTTTATTAGCACTGCACGTCTTTGTTCGTGATACGTGAGGCTTTTCAAAAAGGGATGGTTGAAAATGTAGCACCCACATTTTTCTGTTTTTATACCCCAGAGCTCGTTGTGGGGAGTCTGCCGTGATTTAAATTGAACTGCACCTTTCGCGTGCAAAACGGTAATTTGTCTCCTATGTAACGGGGAAATACTAGGTTTTTTATTGAAATAAGCGTAACGTGAAAATGGAAAAAGCGTTATGAAAAAGCGATAACTTTTTCGTAATACTACTTCGTACATAAAAAATTTATTCAATGCAATCATAAGCGACAACAATAAAAAAGTGCTTCGAGTTTTACGTACTCCAGCTAGGTAGGTACGCGACGATATCGTCTCGGGAAATTCCACGAATAGTTTTATCCCGAGGCGAATGGATTGCGCTTAGCTTAAACATACAACAATAAGTTGTTGTTCAGAGAGAACAGTGAGTGTGGACTATGGGCACACAATGTTCATATTACACGGTGTTAGCGGCGCCGGGCGGGAGGCGGCGCGGCTTGTTTGTGTTTGTCGGTTATCGAAGGATCTAGTGTTGTACCCCGGGCCGCTACCCACAGGTAGCCGGGAACATACCGACGGGATTCCCGAGACGTCACCCGCAACCCGGGAACTTCCTACAGTAAATATTTTCAAAGATGAATGGCTTAGAGAGCGCCGGACTCGTCCCCATTCAATAACGAATGCTCTTTAGTTCGCTCCTCTTCATTCATTGTTGTTTAGGATCTCATTTGTTCAACATAATTTAAAGGCTTGTTGTCACATTATTAAGCGTGATTTATGTGTTTTAGAAAGACCTCCGCCGATTACAGATGACGTCATAATTTTTCCCTAATGCTAAATATATGAGAGCACTCCCCCTCTGAATCATCGGATGACTCAGATAGTGCATGTTCCGAAACTAATGTTCTCGGCAGTTTTCTTTTGAGCATTACCATTGCACACATAAACTACACACAAATGAGCTAGTCATTTAACATTTCGTAGAACGTCTTCATTATTTCTTAGCGATAAGACCACTCGAGTTTGATTAATAGTAAACAGCTATTTAACCGCACTAGGAAATAATGTAAGTAATTTAAAATATTATGATAGATGTGTTTAACTATGTATCACTTTGAATTATTAAATGTTAGTAATACTTATGTTAATTTTACCCTAGGTTAAGCAATGTAAAATAAATAGATCTAGATCTATACTAAAAAACTAATAAAACAAAATGTTACATAGGCAGCCATTAACTTAAGTATTAAAACGGAAATCATTATTTAGGATACAATCAATATTTAAACATATTTATCACATCATAAGTAAGTACGGCAGTAAATAATAAAATAAACATACCTACATGTATTACATAATAAAATTTTCATTGGCGGCCAATCTTCAATGTCGGACGGAGTACGGAAAACTACAAAAATAGTGTGGTGACTCAGTTTGTACGTCCTACGCAGAACTGATACAGATACATACAGAACACAGAGAACAGGCTGGTGGACTTTGTATTATAATCTATGTTTCATGATTACAAAAAAATGATGATTGAGTTACTATGACGAAAATCTCTAACGGCCGAAATCAATAATCTTAATCGATTAACTAATCTCATAAATCGATTTTAAAATGCAAGTGTATTGTTAGAGTTTCTGTCAAAAACTTAGATCGATCTTCGATCGATCCAAATTAATATCAAAATGCTCCTTTAAGACTAATCTTAATCTAGTCTTGGTAGATAAAAAAATAAATAGAACTAAAAACTCTAATACGTCTATACACAATTTATTTATAAGTCCCCATGATGTCTACAATAAGTAAGTACATAATATTATTTATGAGCAGTTTCCAACTGCACTTATGTGCTTGCATAACTTACATAATATTGTATTTCCAGGGAACGATTGATTTTCCTGGAACATGTCTAGACTTGATACAAAATAGCTCTTGCGTTTGTTTTTATTCATAAATGTAATATGAACATTCAACAGATTTCTAGTATTGACCAATACTAGAAATCTGTAATACAATATAGGTAACACAATTGAGTACAATTATGTAGTCTATATCTTATCGTATGAGTATTTTGTATTTACTAACATCAACTTGAATGCAACTTGTTAATTCGCGGCAATAAAGTTAAAAAGCTTAATTTCAAGCACAGTTGACTTCGACACACGCACAAAACATACTAATAATGAACGTTAAAGATTAACAAGCATTAACTTGCTAGCGTATTACTTTTCGACTAACAAACAAACATAATGTATGTCAATAGAAAAATTGTTTTATGAAAGTTAACCCTGCCGTGAACCGTGGGCGGGTCCGACTCACCCACGCGAGCCTATTTCTATAACAAGTCTCAGCGAATTAAAATCAACCTTTTTTGTTCCAGGTAAGACAAGTTGAAAATCATATTTCTTGAAGTCAGTAAGCACGTTACACGGTACAGAAGGTAAGTATCCCTTCCATTTACATCAAAAGTGGAAGAATACGAAGAACCGAGAACAATATATTCCGAGTTTTCTCCGGCATTTTCCCCCTTATCTCGTAACTGTAATTTATAGACAAATCAGCGTTATCATAAGCACGTTATCGTCTGATAAATTCGCTGTTTCTACTTCACGTGTATTTTTATCTAATGCTAATAGATGGCAAGTTATCTCTTTTTATATCAGAGTTTTTTGCAACGTTATCGTTTTGGATATAACTGGTTTATAATAAGGGGTTTCCGTCGCACGACTTGCTAGACATGATGGTATACGGTTAAGAATATACATATATTATTACTACTTTACGTCGAGACACCTATTTTATCCTTACTATTTATTATTTACGTATAAAAAAGAAACCACAATTTCACGTCTGTCTGCCTGTGTGAATGCGAAAAGCTGAAAAGTATAGGACGGACTTTTTGTACAGGTCAATAGATAAGGTTATTCCTAAGAAAGGTTTATTATGTCTATAATTTGTTATACTGTTAACGACATGGGCAACGCCGAAATACTTGTAGAACTGAGTTGTAAATCTTCTAAAAATATATGCGTAGTAGAAACTACATAATATTAACTCGAAAGGGTTATTCCTCAGTTAACATATTTTATCTGGCGTTAGAAAAATCCTCCCTAAGACGGAAAATCTAATGTCAGAAATGTGAGAAGTCAGTCAGTCAAGTCGGTATCAAATCCGCAGCTACATAATTATTGTTTACAAACTCGCTTCATAAACTATTCATTTGCCTATTATGAGTTAACTAACAGTATATTTTCCTTAGTGCATTAACATTTTATTGTCCTTTTTATTGTTATTACTTCATTACGTTAACTTCGAAATAGGTACATAATGTTTTTCCCGCCATTTGAACACGAAATTACAATTTTATTTAATTAATGTATTATGTTTATTATAACTTAATAACAGATCAGGCCGAATCCTAGTATACGAATAAAATAACTGGTAAGTACGGATTAAAATGTCTTTCAACTCGAATTTGACGTAATACTAAGCAAATAACAAAATCGATAACTTATCGATTACTTATCGATTCGGTTACTAAACAATTAACAATCATATCGGTATCACAAATCGATTTTGTAGATATTTTAATATCCGCGGCGAGAGTGTTCACATCCGTCGAGCAAAAATGTTATCTTCAGAGCTTTGAGGAGTATTCGGAAATCCGCTTCGGGCTTTATAATGCTGTCGGAGTGACGTTTAGCGGAACTCACCCTCAATAGAAATACTACGTCACTTAGGGATGTGCGATGATCTACATAATATTACTCTCGATTTTTATACAACTTGTTATTCTTTTTAACATCATAGGTACCAAAAGTATAATACGTGGAAAGGCTGATTAAATGTCGTTGACGTTTTTTACTATGTATAATCTATAACACACAGATAGTTAATCCTATCCTATTATAAATTATGATTAAATTCAATGAAGAAACTTCAAATCATATATTCATAAGCAGATACTTACTTAAATACTTAATCTATCTGATTTACAATGAAATCTCGAAAATATGAAACAATACAAACTCAGTTTATAGAGACTCCTCATCTTTATGTGACCCTTAAAGCAAACGGCTCACAAATAAACCCCTTTTCAGATGATAAAACAATTTTGTTTATAGTTATGGCAACCCTAGTCCACTCATCGGACCTCTTTGTGGGCACAATCGGGAATAAAAACACATCCCTCTTTGTATCCGGATCCGGACGGAACTAGATGAAAGAGACACACGACGGACGCACCAATCAACTGACTCCCCCACACACACTTAGCTACATTCAAATACAAAAAAAGAACACTGACATGTCAACATGTGTCATTAGAGGGAAACTATTTTAAATATTCGTGCGTTCGGAATCCCGTAAAAAACGAACTGATATTCCAAATTCGATTTAAAGAAAATGTTGACAAATTCTTAGTAGCGATTTGATTTTATCGGTATCAGAACTAGATATAAGTTGTGTTATGGTTATTCTGTTGATTTTTTTATTGATAAACGTTATTTAAAGTATATGTATTACCGCCCTTCCCGCAACATTGGCTTTAAAATTCTACTTCTACCTTCAAACTATTGTACAAAAACTTTCAAAATCTCAGATTTAACAATTTCATTCCGATACATTACATTGTACATTATGAAAGTGATTTCACTTCATCGGCACTTTATTAACAGTGTATGTATCCAGTATTTTCACTGTTAATTACTTACATATCAAACTCGGTTTAGTTTATACGAAGCAAGGCTTACTAATTATTTCAGGTGAAACTAACAGCCAGTACCTACATTAATGCGCTTCTGAAGTTATTTCGCTACACCAACATTTCTGTGTGTTTGGTTTTGGATTTTCGCTGCCACGCGATTAACGACCTTCTCTGTTTGTATTACGGGATAGTGCAAATGTTAAAGTACTATGATGTTTTCGAAGTTTCCATTCAAAATACGCTTCGAGGATTTTATTGGCATTTTGTTTAATTTACACTGGTTTTGTCGTCTGTTCGTTTAGGTATTAGTAACTTATAAGTAATGTTATCTGTAATATATGATTATACGTATATAAATAATTCCAAATAGTGAATAATTAAATATTTTGAAATCATTCTATCAGAAATAAATTTATTCTCATATTGACAACCACCTGTGGTAATAACTACATTTCAAAGGCCATAATTCAATTTTTGTGTTTATTGTTGCGCTAAAAAATACACGAACATGGAATGAAAACTTAGTTTCCTAGTTTAACTTAATATTAACTTAACTTAAACAACACAACATACTGGACATATTAAAATATTCACAGTCCACGACTTACGTCACCATAAAATAATATAACACAATATAACAAAGTTACACATAGCACTTTATTATATGGACATACATATGACGATGTTTGCAAATCCATCACCCGTGACGTCTGCGTCGTAAAACATCGTATGTGCCGTCCACTCCGCTATAGACTATCAGCACTCTTCGTGTCACTAGTACTAACGTAGGTACTTACCACGTTTTCTGTCTCCTACGTATTCGAGAATGAGTTCTATATTTTTCAAAGTTACAGTAATATTATAATGTAAAGGTTTCTTTATTTGTATGTTATGTTGCCCGTTAATCACGCTGGAACTACTGAAAGGATTTTGATGAAATTTTGTGTACAGGCAGACTATGGGCTGACTTATGTGATTGGATTTTTATCCTATGGGATTAACAAGAATCATATTCTACGCGGACTAAGTCGCGAGCAACAGCTAGTATATAATAATATGACGTGTGGTGACTGGTAACGACAGAGTCGAGTACATCTTTCACTACTCTTCCTTTTCCCCGGTATCCCAAAAACAGACAGGGACTAAATGATCAGATACCGAATCAATGAGATTGTAAAAAACATTATTTTAAAAGAGTAACTATGGAGTTTCTTAGGTACTCGTTCTTCTCCATTCGAAACTACACTTTGGAACGAGCGCCTAGATTCACTGATAGACAGACGGACAGACAATTAAATTTTTGACGTTTCAAAAGGTTTAATTGAAATTAATGTTTTGACTTTGACTTTTACACTATTGATAGTGACTGGCCAGCAGAGACTCTTTAATATGTAATCCTGAAACTTTTAAACTGCGATCAACGCGTCAGCTAATGGTGAAAATAGTAAACCAACTTATAGAAGAACAGGTTCATAGTCCAAAACTTATAACTACTATACTATCATTGACTGTTTTTGTTGTTATTATTTGTTATTGAAACATTTACAATAATATAGAAGAACTAAAACCGACTGTAAACTATAGAAGATTAAGTTCAATATCAAATTAAACAACAAAACACTCTTAATACGCAATTAATGGTTTAATCTTGAGTTCGCGAAGATGTTAAGTGTCAATGACTTATGCTAAAATAGTAAATGGGTAAAGGTTGTTAACTTGGCCGATGTAGGTAATTAATTTTTGAAAAACAACAGGAGATCACACCCAATAAAAACGTATTATATTTATTTAAACACGACATTAATATATTTTTGTTTAATATACACTAATGTAAAGCTAAAGAGTTTGATTAAATATTTGGACGTATGTAGGTATCTACCTTTTTGGTTTTTACTGTATAAATTAATTAGAGAGAAATACATTGAATTTTATACTCACCCGTTTTAGAAAGATTTAAACAGAAAAGCAATGTACTGAGACGCACTTACCTGAAGAACTTCCAGTCTTTTATAAAATAGTATCATTGTGGTAAACAAAACACCATTGTAAAACATATTTCTAGATTTTCTAAAATTTCTATCATTAAAAATAGACCGTGAAATACGAAATAGAAGCTATAGAAAAAGTGATTAAATATAAAAAGAAAGTATTTTAAGTAATACCAATTTCAATGTGTTTTAAAACCAAAACGTTGAAACATCGTAGGAACGTAGGTTCATACGTAGGTTAACCTAGTTAGGTAAGGTACGGTAGAACATACTTTTTTAATATTTCTATGATATACGTAGTCCTTATGTAGTAACTACGTACGTAATTAAGTACTAAATAAAGAACTCCCACAAATATCAGTGGTTTTACCAATACTAAGACCTGCCCACTGCTTCTTCGGATCCATAAAACTATTAATAAATGATCCTATTTCAGTAACTTCTTCCTTTCAGTATAATACAACAATATTAATTTAAAGATTAGGTACATATTTTTTCTACCGAATTTGCCAGCTTGCATGGTAGCAACTACATTAAATTGTAAGGGAAATGACACAACATTTTTCCTGCGTCTTTAGTGGCGGTAATAAGATTTTTATCAGAGAAACATTTCACTCCTTTATATTACGCAGAATTGGTGCATAGTTAATTGCACATTTTTATTATACTACTATAATAATATTGCGTGGTGTTACGTCAATAAACACGAAGCTTGAATATACGAGTAATTGACAGAATTGACCTATATTTTTCCCGATCATTATTTTAAACGTGTGCTTAAATTATAACCGCTCCACTACCTGTTTTAGTACTCCTCAATGAGACTACTTGGATCTTGGTTTTATTTCTATGACGCATATTTTAATACCTATATCTAAATATTGTTACGTCATAACGTGTTTCATTTCAAAATTATCTTTATTCAAACATACTACCTGTGCTTATGGTCACCATCTGAATTACACGACACGACATATTACATTTTATATCATTTCACTTAAGTTATACCAACTTGTATGAAATAAAACTAGAAAATATAAAGCCTTATGTTGTATAGTCCGAGCGTACAGCGCGGCGTGTCCGGTTCCTGGCGCGTCTCAAAGAGTCACCAGACCACCACGAATGGAACCCAATAGGGCTCGTGCCGATATGGAGCTACGGAGCACGTAAAAGGTTACAGGGGCTCCCGGCTCGAACTGCAGGAGTAGGAACGGGATGGTTTTTAGTCAATGAATGTCTGACACTCCCTCCCGCCTCACGCATGCTGGTTCGAGTGGTATGGCCTCAGTCATTTCACCAGATAATTTACGCACCCTTAAAAAAATGTTATACATATAATGCATACAATAGTTATACTTATTTTATACATAACAATTCGTTTTCTAATAATATCTCTTGTATAATTACCCACTACACCTGCAGATAAAAAAAGACAAAATGTGTTGCACTAATTACGCGCATCCAAATCGGAAGGCGTAAAGTGTAACTAACAAGGTAAATGGATTGTGAGGGACGGACAAACATACAAACATACTTATTATACTTACGTAGAAAGGAGGATTCATAACGAGCTCTGCTTATTACTCTTATTATGCTAGCTAGGTACTTGTATTTTGTTATGTTATACTTATTTCTTGTTTGGACGTGTAAGCTAAACTTATTTTTGTTTTTAAGCAAAAATCTTTGCGGTTTTACTTAGATTGATTAGTGTATTTGTTTCTAAGATCTGTGCAGACTCGTGTTGTGAATATTGATGCTTTTATGACACATGGTTTTCCTATGAAATGTTTTCCTATAACATTTTTTATTCGGGTTTATTTAACCCGGCGTATCGGCGCTGTTTATACAAAATAACGGCCTTTTTAGTTATTATTTAGAACCTTTAGTTATACATTTTATACATGTAAAATGTACCCTTATAAAAATATGTTATCCATCCATATAAGTATATGACATCAACATCTTGAAATGTTGAATGAAAATAATTTTCGCTTTAAAAATCGAGTCGAGTTTTAATCTCATGATTACAAAGTTAGCGATATCTTATCATTCTCAATTTTCTTTATATCAGCTGTCGCCTTATCTGATATTCGAATCAGCTGTTTAAATAAATCTTTGAATAAAATACCGATGAATTTATTTTCTTTGGATGAAACCTGTTTGGTTCACGAATCTAATTAATGTAACCGACGATCATAGCAATACAAATGAGCTTATTAATATTCGTATAAACGATCGCCCTAAACGTTAAACTTTGTGCCGACAGCCATGACAGTTAGTGACGTTTATTTCAAAATAATTAATTTTATATAATTTTATTTTATAACATAAACATTCCACCTGTCAGTACCCTCCACCACCTTTCAAGATTAACATTTTTTTTAGTAGAACCAATATACTGCAAGAAAACCTATATATAAGAACTTCAAAAGACTGCAGAACAAAGAAAGAACTCCCCCCATTATTATAATATGTAACAATCCTTAATAGAAAGATGCACAAGGACACTTCTGCATACCTCCTCTGAAAATAATAAGGGAAAATGATGTTCGAGTGGGTGTCAACATTTTGCCTGCGTGATTTTTGTACTCGTAAGCAAAAACATCAAAAACATACAACGTTATCTTAATACTGCGGAAGTTGTTAAAGAATTTGTACTTGCATTCTATCCTATTATAACATTCGTTTATCTGCAAAACGATAACGGGAGGAATGTGAAATTCTTTTTGTCAAACATGGTTAATTTGAATTCGTATCTGCAAAATTAATATTAAGAGATATAAAGTCAATTAAACCATAATTTGGTACTTTTAAAACGTCAACAAATACAGAATAAATAATAGTCTGTCAATCAGTCCGTCAATGAAGCCAGGTGAAGCTAGGTGCTCATTCCAAAATGTAGATTCGAATGGAGAAGAACGAGCAAGATACTCCATTCGCTACTCTTTGAAAAGTATGTTCTACAATTTCTCTGATACATATTCCAATACTGTACGTAGAATCTGTTCTACGCACAGTATTGGAATACATTTACAACATGTTCTCGAATTCTGATACGAGAACAATGCAAAGACACGCTTGACGCATTATACTAATTACAAAACTTACTAAAATAAAAAAAAACAGAACAAAAAATATCTTATAGTCTAACATATACTATTAGATGTATAATTGTATAGTTAAGATTTCATAACTAAAGCTAAACGAATATGTCAGTACCTACTTAATAGTATAAATAAATGCCTTACTATGCCAAAAGTATTCAGTAACACATACCTACAACATACAACTGCCTTACATAGGTATTGTATGTTTAATTGTTTATTATACGGGATAACTCAAAGAGTCTTATCTAGCGCGGACATGTCCTGTTTATCTACGCGGGCAGGTCCAAATATTTCCATTATGAGTAATAGCTAAATGACATACTTTAACCTCATGTTATATTTATGATATTTGTAGTGTTCCCTTACTCACGTATTTTGAGAGGAAAAGACTAACTAACCAATTCGTCTAAACAGAGATTTAGTCAAAAATTTATGAATCGGTCTTGAATTTCTGTAATTTTTTATCATGAAATGAAAATTAATTTCATTTCATTTCATCATTAAAGTTTCTGGATTGACATCGGTTATTGAAGTCGGCAGTTAGCTACTAGGCTAGCTTACTAGGCTTAGCTACTTAAGTAGCTAAGCATTTATTATCAAAGATAGGTTTAAACCTATCTTTGATAATAAATGCTTAGATAGAATAAATAGAAAAACTGACTGACAAAAAGTGCTTCGGCACGAATTGGCGGCCCGACCGGAGTGATATCACGGCCTCACAGGAAACCGACGTGAAACAACACTTGCAACATTGGAGGCCCCAATCCAATCTCCGCCGTAGACCGCATCATCGCTCACCACCAGACAAGATAGTGGTCAAACGTCGGCTCGTGAAATAAATAAAAAAATGAAAAAGCCCTGAATCCCTAACAATCCTCTAATTTCTAATCCCCAAAAGGCCGGTAACGCACTTGTAACGCCTCTGGTGTTTCAAGTGTCCATGGGCGACACCGATTGCCTACCTTCAAGTGATGTCCATCTTTACCGGTAAAAAAACTACACATTAAAATAGATAAAAATATTGTTGAAAAAAAAACAAAATAATTACAAAGAAATAAAATAACCAATTAGCGGTTTGTTACCTTGCTACTAATTACTTACCTAGTCAATATTTCTTAGAACTAAGAATTTAATAGAAAATCCGTACTGAGGTAATTTACTTATTCATTATTTTCCAAGTAAAAACGCTTGTAGGATTTTGTTAAAACTGAATAGTAAGGTTTATCGTTCTCAAGTTAATTTTTAAACTGAATTACCTTCTACGTAGCTGAAAAAAGTGGTTCGTCTTATTGAGGTTCTTAATGTTTAAATATTTATTAATATCATATTACCAATCTTATAATATCTCGGTAGCGAAAAGTTGTATATCTTGCACTAAATTCATATTAAAAGTTGAATTAAGTGTCAACACACTTATTCTGCCGTGCAACGTGTCGCGGGTCCGATTCCCGCACGGGACAACACTTTGTGTGATCCACAAATTGTTGTTTCGGGTCTGGGTGCCATGTGTATGTGAACTTGTATGTTTGTAAACGCACCTACGACACAGGAGAAAATCCTAGTGTGGGGCAACGTTTTTTAAAAAAAAATACGAATGTAGATATTTTATACGAAAAACACGTTGTATCCGTCAGTTCAGACTAACTGAAACTTAATAAGGCTTTGTAAAACAGACTAAGTATACATACATATCTAAGAATCTATCTATTTAATGTATTTATCTATCCACGACAGATTTATCTAACCAAATCTCATGTCCAAAACCAAACTGCTTTGTTTCTCATTCAGTATCAATCAATCAATCTCCTAAACTTACATTAACACACAGATAAAAAATATCAATAAAACAAAGTAGGTAACAAAAGCTAATCTTTGGTTACAGAAGTATAGACTATAAAAGCATAGACACGTGATCCAAAGACGAGCGATTTCGCAGTTAACGGTTCACAGCTGACCGTTAAACTGGTTCCGTACTCACCATTTGTACCTGCCGAGATTCGAACCCCTTAGGGGAGAACTGTTAGAACTTCCGTGTACAGTAGGCCACTCGATACTATTATTATTTTGTGTTATATATTAAGTTGGTACTTCTTTCCGGTTAACTGTTATTCAAGGTTCTTGCGACGAGTGTTAATGATGGAAATGTGGCTGAATGTGTTGATGTCTTAGTTTTTGTTACTGGCTTTGCTTATACCTCTAGTTTCGTTTACATACATGAAACCATACGATTCAACCACACTCTCTTTTTCTTACTTCAATGCAATTGGTTGCTTTTAATTGTCTCCAGAACCTAATCTAACCTAACCTCTTTATCACAAATCACTCGTATCAAAGAAGATTTTGCACCTACAATCTCCTGAATCCCATCCATCTAAACTAAGCCTTATCAAATTCAATGCAGCGGTTTACGTGTTAAAGTTTTAGAAACATACTGACATTCGCATTTATAATATTGTACAATGTAAGTACATTTCGGATAACGGTTATTCAAAGTTTTTGCGTTAGTAACCTTAATGATGATGCCGGTAAGAGATGTGCCCTTATTTATTTTGTTATTGTACTTAAATAACTGTTGTCCATTGTGTTATACGTTAAACCGTTATTTTTGATTGTCAACGATTAGATAGTTATCGTGTTTGAGAAGTTTTTTACTCTTGTAAGTACCTGTGTACTATTAATTTGATGGTTAGTTGTTAATAGAGTGAGCTATTAGTGGTTAGAATAGCGAATAGTATTAATATAATAATATAACAACTGCTTTGTTGCTTTTCAATACTTCTACGATAGATTTATGATTGGTTAAATTCCGTAAGGGTATGTAGTTAGTTGATTGGGAAATATAAAAACTTCTGAATTATATGTAGGTATAACAGATCTGTTGTTATGTGGTTTCCACGTGGTTTCAGTATCTATCTACCTCTCGAAACTCTTCAGTATCGTAGTAATACTGCTTAAATAAAAGAATTTGGGTATGTTCTACTTTTTGAGAAAAAGATAATGTAATATTATGTTGGTCAATGTTTCTAAGTCAACTTGACCTGACCCTGATAAATGTGAAATAGTTGCAGCTCCATATTTTAGTGTTTCTGCCCGACCTTATCAAACACTAATTTAATCAGACAGATATCAGATTACACTAAAATATAACCTTGACATACCAGAAACATCTGATTAAAATGTACGTGTGTGACATAATATCAAGATTGTTTGTTAGTCCACGTGAGAATATAATGAAACACAATAAATAAATAAATACATAAGCAAAACTTTGCTGTGTGGTGACAGCAAATTAGAATACATTTTAATAAATAACAGAGATTTTAATACATTTTGCAAAGATTTAGGACTTGAACCATTTACCACAAGCAGTTCCATGGTACGTATAGGCGACTAAACATTAATTTTTTTGAATTATTATCCCTTAAAATCCCCTTGTCATTGGGGAAGGCCTATGTTCAGCAGTGGACGTCCTGTGGCTGATATGATAATGATGATGATGAGGTTACAGAAGACCCGATTACTCCTCTCTTATGTCCCCAATCCTAAAATCTCCAACAATCCTCAAATTCCCAATCCCAAAAACACCGGTGACGCACTTGTAACGCCTCTGGTGTTTCAGGTGATCTGTCTGCTCGTTTACCAGCGTATCCTATACAGCAAGTTATAACCATGTATGCTCCACAAATGTCTACAGTCGGTAACTCGGTACTCTTGTGTTTAATATTTTTAATAGTAACTTAATTTACTACATTATGATAACGGATCTCATTCCAATTACTTTGTTTACTAACTCTATATGGTAATTAAAAGTTATCATTATATTCACATTTGTAAACTAAGGATATATAAAGTACGATTAAGTTTTTTTTTTGTTTTTGTACAATTTACGTTACTATTCGAGAAAAGCTCTACTAGTTTCAAGTCACACTGGAACTCATACAGTCATGAATATATCTTTTCTTTATTTGTTCTTAATCTGATATTCAAGTAAGTACTAGCTGTTATTATCGGCTTCGTCCGCAGACTAATAGCATCAAGCAGAATTAATATATTTTTTACTTGTCACCTTCTCCAAGGCCTATTTCTATGTAGATCAGATATCAAATTTCTTCAAGTACCTACTTTAGTGTTCCTTTAATGTGAGATTGTTATACCTAATACAAGAAAAGAGGTATACATGTTAAAATAGTTTTAGCATTATCTTTGAATAGCTTTCCTTAAAGAGGTCGGCAAACGTATTATTACCTTGTGCAATTAACAATGCGTTGTAAATAAATAACTAATTGCTCACATCATTTGCATTCGGCCACTGATGACAATGCTAACTATTTCGAAATAAAAATTCTGAGTTAATATAGGTAAATGTACTCAAAAAAAACAAAATTTTTCCACAAATTTGTGAAATTTATTAACATGATTAAGATTAAAGGTAGCTATAAATAATAATGGTAAAAAGCCCGGCCATCCATTACAAATATTAAAACACTATTTCTGTTCATGACCTATAGACACACCGACAAGTTTGTCTGTTTGTACACACGATACATCACGGCACACGTCACAATATTTTACCTTGCCCCTACCATTACCTGTCCTTTAAACGAAAATGTTTGCTAAAACACCAATACAAATATTTACATAAACATAACTTAAATAAACAATTTCCATACTAAACCGTACATAGTAATGAAAGAAAAACATAATTTATTGCCCGCCTGTCTTCTTGTTTTAGCCATAATTTATTAGGAGGACTTACTTAAACCTTTGGTCACATATTGGCATAAATAGTTTGGTCAAACGTTTGAATCCAACGGAAAATACTTAGCTGTAAGAAACACCATGGTAACAGTGCGATCCTTAGTACGAGTTTAATTTACTTTTAAAGTATTCGAAACGAGTACGCGTTCAGCGCTCTGATTGGCCGGCGCCAATGAAGCAACCAATCAGAGCGCCGAACGCGTACTCGTTACGATTACTTTAAACGTAAAACAAACTTTTATTTATTTATTTATTTATTTTAACTTGTACTAAGGCCTCTGGTCACGTAACCAAGAATGCATATAATTGCAAGGAGGGTACGAACTTTGAGACCAACTTTTCTCAACAAATTGGTTGTCAACGACCAAATCATCCCCAGTGTTGGTTCTGGTCTCTCCACTAAAGTTGCACGACTAGTCATACGATCATGGTATCTCAATAAAATGGGGACCTTTATAGTACAGGTCAAAGTTTAACCACCAATGCCAATGTTTGCAAGCACACAGGAACCAAAGTTTGTCACCAATGCTATTCAAAATAGCTAGTTTGTAGCTAAGGCCGTGCTATGCAAACACAATGTTAAATATCTGAATAATAAATTAAATTCCTTGTTTGTTTAAGTGACAGAATTTAATTTCTGTTTATTTGTATTTGTGCCTTTGAATTTGGTGTTAATTTTATTTGAATAACGCCTTATAAGTTGACGCCTAACTATCAATATTCGTGTTTGTAAATAGTTATTTATTGAGCTTAGAAATAGATATTGTATATTGGTCGTAAACTAAGAAAACGGCGCCTTAAACTGTAGGAACGATATCAACAATCAATTTGTAACGTGTAAACGTCCAAGTCTAAGAGTAATCCAATTGTTTTAAGAGGAAGTTGACCGCTCTTGATAACACTCCGGCGGATCACTAAACATAATTTAATACTCGATCTTCGTCGCAGTAAACCTTGGAGTGTCTTCCTTCCTCGACGTACACTCGTAATCGTAGAGCATTCCAGTTCGATTTCATCCACGCGCCGGTGACATACTCAGATAAAACTTGACCTTAACCGTTCCGCAGTCTAGCTATCAGTCAACGACAAATATTAAGTAATTATTGACAGGGCTACCTCATATCAACACTCCTCATACAACAACATTATATAAATGTAAATGTTAACAACATAAATACGTTACCAATTTTGTTAAATATTATCCACGAATTAACTTTAATACGAAACGAATCCAAACGATATTTCATTGAAAACCATTTAATATTGTACCGATTGTAATTGCGAGAATAAAATAAAAAGCTCATTTTAAAATATCTCCGCTGCATACTTCATAAATGCATATACGCCATAAATCGCTTCAACCATTTAAAATTGTATTAAGCTTATCCTTTAAAATGCGTTGAAACCAATGACTTTTAATTTAATGCATGGCTTTTAAATTATTGTACATCCCTAGATAAAGTGTGCTAAGTAGTGCCGGCCACCTTTTATGTCCAGTATCAGTGTGAGTGACAACTTGCTGATAACAATAGTGTTACGCGGTTATGTGAGGTTGCAAACTACGATTTTATAATACGTTATTTTAAAGCATGTCATTTATAACGAGGATTGATTAATATGCGTCTACACAAGTATGCCCATTTACCTAATTAAACGGATGCCAAACCGATGCCATATTGACGGGTCATTACAAGGACATTATCTCAATTTGTTCTGTATCTCTGCGCTGGCTGCCCGAGTGACGCTTGACTTCACAATTAGTAGCGACAATGTTCCACAATTAGTAGCAGTTGCAAATTATTAAATGAGCCTGTCAGGACCCCAAGTGTAAAACGATTGTGTCATAACAATGACAATTTATTGACAAGCGACCACCCTTTGTCACACCTAAAACACCTAAATAAAAATCAACAAGCTCTGCAACAAAACGCATTATCAAAGAACAGGCGCTTTGCGGAAGACTGCCGTTATTATCTCGATGGAGAAACCACTCATTACTGTCATCTCGCTTCCCCGCGGGATAGAGCGGTTCGACAGCAAAGGATAGCTGCATGTCGCCGTGATCAATGGATGCAAAAAGGTGTAGTGACGTCGACAGGATGCTCGGGCGCAGCTGGCTGGAACTTTTGTGTTTTTATTCTTTTTCTTTTTCCACAAACAAAAAGAGGTTCGTTTCGCGTGGTTTAGCTCCGAACAGCCCGCGCCTGTTTCCGTAATGGGAACGGAAAATGTTAATGAAGCATACGCCTCAGTAGAATGCGTGTTAAATTATGCTTTGCCATCGAGGACCTGTAATTTGTGGAAATAATCGTTGCCAATACTGTTAATTAATTAGGCTAAATATCAATTTGGAATTAATATCGCGTGCCATTGTATATAAGAGTTAAATCGCATCAGTAGGCAAATAAATAATTACGCATCTAAATCCTATCAATTACTGACAGTATTACCCTGGAGCGACGCGCGATGGGAGGACACCCTCGCGTTTAAATTGTTTTACAAGGTTAGTCATAAAACCAATTAAAATCAATCGGGCGCTTCCCTCGTATTGGATCGTGTCATTAGCAGATGTGTTAGATAATGAAAACATTGACGACGGGGAATTTCATGCGTTTGAAGTCAATGATCTCACGACAAGCGATGTTAGCGTGACAAAAAAAGATGAACACAGTATATCAGTTCACAGAAACGTTAATACTTAGTTTAACTACGATACTATACTTATTCCTTTATTGATCACACATTGATATTAGTTGTATGGAAAACCCGAAGCTAAATGAGTTCAATTAATTTATGACAGTCACATATTAATTAGATAGATTGCTCCTTTAAGATAAAGTCATTATAAAACTTGACACATTTTGCTCTGATATTAAGTCCGAGGTTATTTTTCATTATATTGGCTTAGTTTATTAAATTAATAAAAAAACATCAGATAAAGTTACAAATGTCAATCAAAACATGTTAATTATAACAATATTTTGACTGTATTTCGGGTCATGATGCGGAGCGAGGGGGACTAGCATGCTATCTCCTCCTTTTGGGGCTATGAGGCCCAATAGGGCTGATGCCGATACGGAGTCGCGGAGAATTTAACAACAGGCTGTCGGGGCTCCGGCTCGAAGTGCAGGAGAAGGAAAGGGGTGGTTTTTAATCATTAAGAATCTGATACTCCTTCCCGCCTCACCCAGGCGGGAGAAGTCATTCGATAATTATCAACACTTAAAAAAAAATTGTCTGTTTTTACATATAATGGTGTATAGAGTTGCCTTTAAATCTGTTCAATAGTTTTATTAATAAGACCAAGGTCTTATTTTTTTCGTCGCTTCTGTTGAATTTAGGTACTTACCTAACGTCAGTCAGTAAATAGCTGATCATTGGATGTATCTTACAATACTACTAATAAGTATTAATATGTTAGTTAGCATAATCGACAGTGGTGAGACAGGTCCTCGGAAACATTTCCATTTTGTGACGTATACAATAAAATCTACGAGGGTGAAACCTCTTAAACTCCTCGTTAAATAAACAACTGAATAATCGACTTCTTTTTTCTTTTCTTGTGAAAAAGTTAAGACGTCTAGTGATTGTATCTTTATGTCAAACGTGTTGACCCAGATCCGAGGGCAGTCTTGTAGTCGACTATTCAACTTTGTGTAACTTAAAATATGTATTAGTTTGCATACAGTGACGGTTCACGGTAGTCTGAGAACTCGCCGAGATATCGAACCGAGATTGCTTAAGTATTTGTTGTTTATTATGCCGCGGCATTGAATTGAACCTTTTTATTCATGCAAATGTTACCGAGCCCGGTTAATAGCATTGACTCTTTGATCTTCTATTCATATCGATTTATTTGTCTGAACGGATTATGTTTGCGAATTATGAATATTTGCATTAAGATACAATCTATAATACCTCCGATAATTCTGTAAATAAATTTCCGTGTTTCGTCGTTGCATTTTTTGTAGAAATGCTTTTTAACAATACAGACACATGTGCAATAATCTTATCATTGTGTTGATAACGTTAATCTCGCAGATCAGTATGAATAAACGCAATTCAAAGCCGAACATCGTGACTATACAACGCAATACTTACTTAAACTTATCTACATCAATAATTGCGATAAAAGAAATCTTGACATTCCTATGTAAAATTATACTTTATAATCTTATATTTGATTTCATTACATATTGTTACATAAAAATAGGTAACAAATCTATAGAATCAGTAATTAGCTAATTATAAATTTATATATGACGCTGTTCTTTTTTCTTTTCTGCGATAGCTCTGTCATTTGTAAGCGACGTAGATACGTAATTAATATGGGACATGATCAATGAAATTGTTACAACTGTTAAAATATTATCCCCTATTATTATTCCATTAAACATCTATTACCAAAGTCGAAACAATCTAATGGTCGACAATGATTGTCTAATGTAGATTATGTAATAAAAATAAATTATGAACAGTAATTTGTAACAAAAAACAACTATGAAATGTCGGAAGTTAAACATTAACTTGAAAGCCAATCAACCAGTGAGAAATGTAAACGTATTATTCTACAAATACTCCTGAAATTAGCGAAAAGCTGAAATATTTTCAGCAACCAGCTTACGAAGGAGATTTATTTTACACCTACACGCCACTTTGAGTGAACTAATTACGAAATATACGGTTAGTTAAATTATTTTTTCTTTGAAAATATGATCTCCTTGAGATGTGAGGTATAAACTGCGGATTTTACCTCACAACTTAAAGAAGCTTTGATTTTGTACTTACCTCTGTCATGTTTGCTGTTCTTTGAAGCTGGTGAGGGATATTTTTATCTTACTTTATGAAAATTACCTTAAGTTTTTAAATAAAACCTAAGTCCTCTTTTTATTCTTAATGTTATTGTATCCGAATGCCTTTGGTCTACAGCCTAAAGTTTTAACTTATAATAGTTTTAAACTATTAAATACAATTTTTGGTACTATTTATATTGAACATTTTAAAGATGAGGTTAATTTTTCGATGTCAAAAGGTAGATTTTTTTATGCTTTCTTAGAATATTAATTTAATTGTAAGCTGTAAATATTTTAGCCATATACTTATTATTTCATTTATACTATTTAAACTACTATAATTAAATGAGTATTCAGTTTTCTATATAATATTCAGTTTAATGTCAACGAAATTTATGTTATAAAAAAAACAAATTAAGCCTTACATTGCATCCTTATGTTTACGTTATCGTTATTATAATGATTGTGTGTAAAGTATATTTATGACTAGAAATAAAACTGTCATAATTAAAGTGTACTTTAGTCCACAACTCATTAATTAACAAGCGGCAGTGTGATATTTCAATCGGCTTTATTCACTTTGAAGTTGTGCACTTGCGAATTCATCACTGATCAAATATTGCATAATGCCTAAATATAATTATGATCAGTTGTTTCCTTGTATTTATATATGTAGTCGTCAATCATAATTAAATATATTAATTGATATCACTTTATATTGTTGTAATTCGTCACTAATAGGTTTATGAGTCAATTCCAACTAATATTATAACTGCGTCAGTATTAAGGACATAGGAGTGATACCACGGCCTCATAGAAAACCGACGTTGGGTTGCGTTGTGTGAGTGAGATTACGGGAGGCCCAATCTCCCCAATCCTCCCAACAATCCTCAAATTCTTAATCCCCAAAAGGCCGGTAACGCAACTGTAACGTCTCTGGTGTTTCTGGTGTCCATGGGCGACGCCGATTCCTTACCATCAGGTGACCCGCCTGCTCGTTTACCAGCTTATCCAATAAAAAAAGAACTACCACTATAAAAAGGTTTTTGTCTACAAAAACACAAAGGTTACTTCTATACATTAACTTACACTTTATCTGTACTCATATTGCATTTAAATTAATTTATATATTAGATATTAGTATCTTATCGGAAGTAGTTAGCTACTTCCGCGCGGTTTCACACGCTCTGCTCAGCTCCTATTGGTCGTAGCGTGAGGTTTTATAGCCTATAGCCATCCTCGATAAATGCGCTATCCAACACAAAAATAATTATTCAAATCAGAATTGTAGTTACGGAGATTAGCGCGTTCAAACAAACAAATAAAAAACAAACTCTTCCGCTTTATATAATAGTATCTAGGTATAAGATTCTAATATTATATTTCGGTTGGAAGTAACTGGCTGCTTTGCAATTTTCCATAAAATCTTTTAAAATAAAAATAATTATTTTATGTTGTTTCATGTCCCCGTGTAATGGTTTACTTTATGATGTCACCGCAAACTGAACAAATATCCATATTGTGCACTTCTGCTCCAAATCTTTGTAATAAAAAATGCAATCATACTTAACTCGATACACCAATCGTACGTAGAAGAATCAATATAGTTTTGGCTTACAATCACAAATTACCTGTAACTGTCATTAAACCGCAATAAAATATCTATAAAGGTTAATATAAGATTTATTATAAAGGACTTTGCAAAGAGGAAAATGAAAATCGTTGATTTTCCGTATCATTTTGGTCATATCATCCACCTACTACCGGCATAGTGTTAGGTCATCCATCGTCATCACTTGGTGACTGCACAGTTCAAGAATGCTAAGGAACACTAGAATCTTGTTCATGACTTTTCCTGTCTAAACCTGCTTTCGCTTTGTAGGCTAAGATTAAAATGTACGATTAATTAAGTTATGAAAACCTTGAAAAAATAATATTTAAGAGATAAGAATTATACTGCTGAAATTGGACGTAGAAGTGGCATATATACAACCTGTATCCGAATAAGTCATAATTATTATAAGCAAGTCTGATGCTGTATAGTACATATAGTTAACTAGTTGTTGCCCGTGACTTCGTCCGCGTAGAATATGATTCATCTTTTATCCCATGGTAACATTTAATCGGGATAAAAAACCTATCACCTAAGTCAGCCTATACGCTGCCTGTATACAAAATTTCATCAATATCCGTTAACTAGTTTCAGCGTGATTGACGGACAAACATCAAAACAAAGAAGCTTTCACATTTATTACCTATTTATAGGTAATACTTATTAGTGTAATGAGACTGTGTGATAAAACTTAAAACCAAAATCTAGACAATTTATTCATAGCCTACCTAAGTAATCAATAAACATACAAATAACAAAAACATGTCTATGAATAAAACGTTTGAAATAGGTAACATAAATAAATGGCATTTTTCTAAGAAACACAAACAATATACCTACATTAGTACGCCCACCACTATTTCTTACCTACCTTTTATTCTCAAAATATATTGGAGTCAATCTGTTGTAGAGTCTATTACACAAACTCACGGTGAACAAGACCTCTATAAGTCAAACTTTGAGGTGGGTAGGCAAAGATCAAATGTCAATCAAGTTTACGGAACCTTTGCTCTGATCTCTACACGAAGCAGTCAAAGTATTTTGTGATGCATGTAACTTTATACTTCTTTATGTTAAGGAAATAGTTTTATTAATATTGTTTTTCTTTTTGTTGAGAAAATGTCAGGAAAAACGTCTTATTTTTTTAGGTATATCTGCAAAATTTGGAATAATTTTTATTTAGATAGCTGAATTCAATTTAGATACTGTTCTGACTCATTACAAGTTTTATTGCATCGAATCGAACTGTTCATATCTCATAAATATATTTTTATAATCACAAAATTTTAATTGCGAAGTAAAACTCACTTGTCTTTTAATACATATTATACTGTATTTCTTATATTTAAAAAGCTGAAAGTCCTTCAATGATTGAACTCACAGCTCACCATTTTGAGGCGTTTTTATTTCAAACTCTATTACTTCCAGGCATATTTTCAGACTTAATTACAGATTTATATTAGGAAGGGTTTTAGAACGTCGTCTCCTCTAGATAATCATCTTCTGAGATGTAAAAGTAATTCGTTTAGGACAATTCCTGTCGAGCCCTGGGTGCTTTATCGATCTCAGTGGGTTTAGTTACTGCGAGTAGTAAAATGTAACGCAGTACACGATGACGTCAGTTCTATTTTCGTACCGTGGAAAATCTAACGGTTCCAGGAAAGATATTTGATTTATTAAGACTGGTGTTCATTAATCAGTTGAATGGAATGTGTCAGTAAATATTTATGTGTATTAATGTAGACTTGTGTAATGGGATAACACAATAAAGTGTAGTGCAGTGTCGCTGTGGTCGGACTATGTGCCTGCGTCAGTAGGACACGTGCCTGTACCACGTGTCGTGTCCACGTGGGGACGGCTATCGTGATATACCTACAACACAATGCATGGATATATTCAGACTAACAAACTAACAAGACCCAGTATTCAAAGGCAATCCTTCTATTTTAAACTTAAATGTAGCAATCGAATTTCTTCTGCATAGTGAAGATATTTCACAGTTTATATGACACAGAAAAATATCAGCTAAAGGTCATGTGTATGTTTCATGGAAAATTCTAGCATTTTCTACGGAAAAGAAAACTTCTCGATTGTTCCATGCATCGTCAAGGAAACTTCTCGAAATGCAAGTTTATAAATATAACCTTTCTGTTACCTTAAAAATGTTTATTACTTAACATTTATACAGATACACATGGTTATTACTACACATACTATACATATAATATCATGATCATCATCATATCAGCCACAAAACGTTCACTTATGACAGGTCGCTTTCAATCGGTCTGTCTGGAAGTCATTGGAGCAGGCCTATGTTCAGCAGTGGATACTGGACACTGGACATATTATAGTTACATGGAAATTATACTTAACAAATAATCTTTTTGTAACACGTACGTACTTTTGAAAATCATTATTAACAATCAGTTGTTAATATGTAGGTACTGTTTGATAAGCGATGTTCCGATAATTGTGACTTGAAATTATGAAATGTACAAGGTTTTTTTTTCAAGTTTTCCGTAAGTACCATATTTGATTAGTATTTTTGTAGACATTTACCTGCTTGAATTTTTGTAGACAAATATTTAAAGCAGCAAAGACAGACTCCTAGTAGGTGGTACCTACTTTTAGATAAAGGCGCAGATTTTTAGGATGATATAGCCCTACTATATCTTTTGTAAAAAAATATCTGAAATTCCATTAAAAAATGTGAAGAGTCTTCGTTAATATTTCAAAGTTCAGGAAATATTTCTTAAAATAATCTTTCTATTGCCTTGACACTTTTTTCGTAATTAAATAAATACTGTAAGGTATGTAACGTACCTACTTTCAGAAAAAACTAAGCATTTTTTATCACATTTTTCATAAAAAGGCTTGTAGTTAGTTATGCTGTCCCGTTTTAATAATTAACTATTAGGGCTCGGTTTTTATTTTTATTCTAACTTTAATATACGTAGCAAAATAAAAGTACAAGCGTGTAATGCCAGTACTTACTGGTTCTGCTATGCTAAACGTGTATTCAATAATCTATCGAGATCCTGCATAATTCAACGTCTTATGCGCCATTTGTTTAACATAAGTCTGAAATTCAATAGAGTGCGCACACGCATCGATTCCGGCGGGAAGCTCGCGCACGAGGCGAAAGCTTAGTGCATGCTCGAGTGTGAATTGCCTACATGAATGTTGTCGTATTGCATTGCATTTAATGTGCAAGCAGAAACGAGCTTACGGTCACACGGTTAGGCGCGCCTAATGAGAAAGTTTATCGAGCGTTTATTGCGTAGCAGCGGGAAGCTTCGCCGCGTCGCCAGAGGCAAGAGGCGCTCCCGCCGCCCGCAGGTGTGCCCGCGCCCCCCGCCTCGTCCGGCTCCGCGCCTCCCCTCGCCCCGCGCGCACGACACAGCTTTCTTTCGTCCGCGAGTGCCGCCAGTCGACTGTCAACCACGGAAGCGAGCGGTCGCTTCGTACACGCTCATACGGTAAAACGCCGCGCAACTGTAAACACGACGCACTATCTGAGCAGTGCTTCCGTTCGCGACTTAACCTGAATTCAGCGAAACATTTTAAATCTAGTGTCGTGTTGTGCCAAACCTGTGGATGTTTTGATACTCTCATGGATCGTGAAACGTAACTGAACTTCCAATACATGTAAATGTCACTTGTGTCGCGTATGTAGCGGTGTGGTGTCGGCCGGCGAGTGCCGTTGATCAGATCGTGCAAAGAAATTGTGGGCATTGTGGTATTGTGCGAAACGGGTTCTGTCTGCTGGACGAGGTCGCAAAAGCTACCGAATCTACATACGGCTACTGGGTGTCGCTGGCCGGCTTTCATCGCGCCTATGATCGCTATCGTGCCGGCATCGCGGCATCATCAAATAAGCTGGTTGACGTAAATGGACGCCACACACGGTGTCATATTACAGTATCCACGGAAAGTCAACAAGCAATGAAATATTTAATCGGTCAGCAAAACATAGCTTTCAATGCAAACTTCATTATTATATTGCTAATGCGATACATTTCAACGCTTTATATTATTATATGTACTTAAAACTACATATATTATATATACTTAGTATATACTTATACATGAGTGTTGTTTATGAACGTCTAATCGTATCTAAAACCATTTTTTCGAAGTAAAAGCTTGCAACACTTGTTGAAGGTTAATCGATTTCAAGGTCTCCTCTAATCTCATTCACCAAAACAGTCTCAAAGTAAAACTGTTTACAAACATTAGAAGGCCAAATTCATTTTGGGATGTCAAGAATACCGGGCGGCGTATTTGTAACATCTAGTAAACACAAGAGCCATATAAATTAATTCTAACAAGATCCTTGAATGTACCTGAAATTCCGAGCTGTATCTAGAGTAAACCTCCATGGAATCTGTGCTGTAAGCCGAGCTTGTCAATGCTATCAATTAATGCCATCGAGGTAGTGCCCTAGTTAGACAAAAGGCGGCAAACAAGCTATTACGCTGGCATAGAGGGGCGATTTGGAACGCTGTTATTGGCTCTCCACTAAATACCAATACGGAATACACTAGTTTAATCAATTTGTTCAGGATTATGGAGATTAAGACACTGTCATTGGCAACAATAACTAAAAGCTATTTCAATTAATGATGTAAACACTACTACCTATTTTTACCTTAAACGATATAAAAGTTTAACTGGAACAGATTCCACACAAAAATATTACTAAACAGTATAATGGATTGCTAATTTGATATAGACGAGTTGTTTTAAACTTATTTTGGAAATATTACGAAATTAAGCGATGTTTATAACAACAACTCATGTTTCAATTACTTTTGCAGCACTTTTGGAGATAACTGAAGATAAAAATTGAGTTTATAAATGCTAGTTAAAATATTTTGTATAGGTAACTACAAACTATAACATCAAGTAAAATTAATAGGGATTTTTAAGGAAATAGAAACGTATAAGCCAAAAATTTCTGTTAGTTACTTTAGAGGTGTCGGTTTAAGGATCCTATTAAGTTCAAAGTTTATTGTTGTTCACTAAGCAATTCTAAATTATACCTAGGCTATAAATCACTTCAAAAAGTTAAAATATATTGTACCCGGATTCTACAATTTACTTGTAGAGAAAGTAAACAGTAACAAAAGCACCTAAAGTAAGATGATGTATTTAAAATCCCCTTACACCTACATTTAACTTAAAGCAAGATAGTCGAAGTCAAATGAACAACTGAGAAAGATTTAATTTCATCAAGCGTAATTGTATTATCAAGAATTCCTACCGCTGCTTGTTCTCCAAATTTAAGCAAATTGTTTTTTGAAGTTAACGAACGATTTGCTCCTACAATTTCTTTATCAGTTGAGTTCATAACTGAGTAGTACATCCATAATGTAATTCATTAGGGCTTTGTGTGTTCACTAGCGAGTTTGCGGTCTGTTGCTGCAGGTTGCACTCAAACTTCAACCTTTGTGGTCCTTAAACTTTACCTCACATCGCCATTACCAACTCTCAAGTTAATCTTCCACTTAGCTTGCTTTAATAGTACAAACCGCTGCCTGTTGAGTTGATTTCCTCCATTTACATTAAATGACGTAATTCCAAAATAAATATAAAAGAATCCATATTTATTGCCATAGCCGGATTGAAGATTGTAACACGCTAAATAAACACTGCTGTCAGTAAAATTGCCGGAAAACATCGATTGTTTTATAAAAGCCGCTCCAATTTACGTCAGGGATTTCATCGATTAGATGAATGTGATAAGGCGACTTTTGTATTCGCTTAACGATACAAGGATAAATAAAGGTGAATGCAATAAAATGGATATTGCTACGTTAACTGTATAAGTTCCGTGATTTTCGGAACATTATCCATCGTTGTGATCTTGAAATGAATAGGTAGCTGTAACAATAGGCATGATTGCGTATGATTGTTTAAATTAGTGCCGCTGAGCGTGGTAGGCTCAAGTGAAAGGCTTACTTTCTCCAGCCCTCCGGCCCTCTTGTACGATGTGGTTCTATTGCAAAATTTCACACTCTCCTAACACCGATAGCTATCAATTACATTGATAAATAGCTTTAGAAACCTTATCTCAGGCGCTTTCCTTTACCTTTTAGTAAAGTATGCTTTAATTGGCGCTTCGGATTAGAGACTCTTTGTTTAACCTTTTAGTCGTCTGTATCTGAATTCCTTTACAAGATTAATGAGATAACGTTAATGTATCAACACCAAATTTATTTGTTTAACAATACTAATCAACATTTTAAACTTGAACAAAAATACATTTGGTCATGATTGGCACAAATTTGCCTGAGTGTCACGGTCCGGCGCTCGTCCGACATCGAGAGAGTTTTCATTGCTCCGTTGTGCCTCACGTATGTGGGTCGTCACGAATCGCTTTGTTAGTCTCCCATTTTGTTTCTATATAATTTCCCGACAATTACCGTGACCAAATTTTATGAGAATTATTATTAAAATTTCGACAATCCAAATTTTCTACAAACTAAATTAACTAAAGGTAGTTTCAGCAGCTTTCTCGTTTCTAATTTATCTTTCAGCAAGTACGATGTTGATTTAATCACATGAAGTGACTAATGTCTTCCCAAATCATTATTTACTTCCAAACCATTATCAGAGTTCAGTTTCAATTGTGATTCTTTTCAACAGCCTTCATCGAACTCTTATTATTTATTCTCGATTGGGCAATAAGGAGGGCCGATATAATCGATCTGTTATTTCGCACGGCCCGACGTACGTGAACTTAAAGCTAACTTACGATAGAGCTGTGCACCTAAGTGGAGTTTACGCAAGACGCCTTATGCCTTATGTAAGCAGTTTGTGATTCTTGTGAAACCAACCAGTGTGCTTTCGTTACTCGGGTTACAGAGAACGGACCATCGACAAATTGCTAATAATGATTAATGAGATCGTGATGCTCTTTTGAAATTACCAATCAATAATAACAAAACAACATGACAGACTGTCCAATAAATCATAACATGAACTTTTCATTTATAACCTTTTTAAATATTCACATATAACTCCTGAAATAACTGGCAATGTGCAGTTCAAATCAAAGGCCATAAAAATACTGAAATGAAAGTGTTAGATTATTTATTATTCATTGTATTGAGTTATCGCATTGTCACGATAAAGGTAATCGATACTGATAATTCACTGACGATAAGACGACTCTCTCTGAATTGTTTCTTAAACATAGTCGACAGTCAGTATCGAGAAATAATGTCGAATTTATTATAAGTGTGTTATGAGCACATGGCCACGAACTCAAATAATACATTCGAATAGCAGAATGAATCATCTACATTTACATAGGTAATATTAAAAATAAATTCTTAACAAGCCACAATAGGATTTAGTAAATGACATATCGTAACACTATCTAGTATGAGTGGATGCAAGTATACGGCCGTAGTTGGCGCAAATTGGGCTCTCGCCAACATTAGTTGCCAACTGCATCGAAGGGGCTGCCCTTTCTTGCGATTGATTTTATCAACGAAACAATTTTGACCCGAAAACCGATATTTAATGAAAGCCAATTGATAGTCGACAATTCGCCGTAACATCGGAAAGAAACAATAAAACTGCATTGAAAACTAGTGATGATATGGCTGGGAAACCGCCAAGGAACATTGCCAAAAGAATTTAACTACACGAGTTATTGTGAACCGCATCTATGAAACTAGCATCCCATAGTTATTATTATGAATGTGCAAGCTCACGCGCGTTAACTGAAGCTCAACGCTTAGCTGAACTATCAAGTGTTGGGTACTTGTTATTAGACCTTATTGAATGCTTGTCCTATTGGGTGGTCGCCAGAAAACATTGCCAAAATATTTACAGCGTTGTCGCCATTTGCTAATGCTAGAACTTTGGATTGAAGCTTCAGTTTATATTGAACTGAATACGAAGAATTCCTTCAGTGCTATCGAATCGCACGAAATAACTATTGATTCCGAGAAGCGGATGTGCTGTAATGTAGTCTGCTCGAGTTATAATATTATTACGTACAAGTGCTATAGTTTCTTTTGGGATGTGAGCCTATATAAAAATTAGATTTATCGTTATGACCCGTACTTAAGAGGTTGATTAATTAGGACGAGCCGTGTTTATATTATGGTCCTTGGGAAGTGGTGTGTGCTTGATATAATAATGAAGTGAGGCAGTACGTCAGGTGGGGCAGGTAGGCAGGCGAGGGTCGCGGGGCAGGCGGCAGGGACCTTCCGTCGACAACATCTGTCATGGCAGCTGCCCACCCCGCGATCGCACGTGCGACTACACCTATTATTAAGCACAGTCCTTTTTTCCAAAAAACTTTGGAAGTTTTACGGAAGATTCCAGCACGTAAAGCTTGTTCTTCTCAGTTGAAATTACCGTTAATATTATAATTTGAACATCTTGCGGGACCTTAGGCGCATAAATAAATAAGTTATCAGTGCGCCAAAAAATGTGCACTATGTAACTCTTTATAGCATACGATAAGTAATCATCTGCACTTATGTATAAGTAGCACGTGACTTACATACGCAGAAAACTAACAAAACAGGAGGAAAGATCGCGAGCACCGATTTTTAATATGTTTCCATCGGCGTACACGTGACGTTTGTTTACCGGCAGACTCAAGGCCACGTGCATTATTGCGACGCTATTCCGTGCACGTAAGCGAATAGCGATGGATAACACGAAATAAAAAGTTTGATAACTACTGAAAATTGAGCAACAGCGCCACTGCGCTTACATTTATTAATATTTATATCGCTTTCATGCCGATTCTCTGAAATAGAACAAATGAAAATATTTTGCAATAACATGATACAACCACTACAAATTGTGATGTAAACAAACAATAATGAATCATCAATGCTAGTAGAATTCCCAGGAACTGTGTTCGAGATGCGAATCGAGCTAACTGTTCAAAGCGGTTTTGTTGGCGGGATAATTTGATGGATGATGCAGATTACGGTCCATTTTGTCGAGCAAATAATCTCTAAACTTCGGCACATTTGTTGACTTTTAAGTAGATATCATAAAAACCTAATAACATTTTAAAACGATTTATTACCAAGTTTAGTTCTATTTTAAATTTGCATTGAGAGCAGTTGGGTCAAGATGACGTCAAGGCTGTCTGAGAATAACGATTAATGCGTCGAACACATGAACGACGCAGTTTAAATTAGACAATAACGACGAGCATTGTGGATACGCTAGTATGTTGATTAGACATTGAGTTTAGGAACAGGGATGAGAAACAATAGCGCATCGTTCGCAACTGAAATCGTCCAACGGCATTGCACCTTTGACCCGGCAAAGCCGCAATGCAGCGCTCGCCGACACCACACCAAACTACGTTTTGTTTTTGTTTACCAACACATGCATAATCGTCGCCGTCTCTCAATAAACTAACTCCGCAAATGTCGCCAGTCCCGCGCAATAACTCGTTGTAATTACATTAACGACTATAAATTCGACATCATGAAGCAAAACATTAAATTACATAATAATTTGTTTAATGTGTGTTTAAAGTGTCATCTTTGAATATTATGTAAGTAGAGATAACATAATGTTGACATGACGCAAATAAAGCTATCGGTTTCCAAATTGAGGAACATATTATTGGGGTTCAGTGCGTGAGGCGACATTTCAAAAGCGAAGGTCACAGTAATGCGAATAATTGAGAGAGAGCTGAAACGCAACCAATAATACGAGCACCGAAGCAGTTTTACAATAAAGTATAACGTCGAGTTCCATTGAATAGATACGTATAGTAGGCCGACTACGCATTTGTTGTATTGTATATTAACTACATACGCCAAAAGTGTCAAACGTGCCTACAAAGATTAAGATGTTGGCGGATGTGTGACAGACAATTTGTATGTGTTGGTAAATCTCGTGTTCGGTACTTCGGTCTGATTTCGCTTCTAGGAAAGCGAAGTTCGTCTGAACTCCAAACTCGAGTCACGCTTAAATAGTTATAAAGTCTATATTAGACTTATATCTGTTAAGAAGCGGAATTGAAAACGAATTTGTGTTCCAATAGGACCGGATTGCAGACGCCGAACGCTGCTGTGATATCTTCTGTGATGTGCGAGCCAGCCCACGGATATTTTTATATGTGATTTATTAGTGCCCAGTACAAACCGAGTACAAAAAAAACGGATTATAGAGTATATTTATTAGTGTTATTGGAACGATGAAGGAGGAGTGTAAGTTGTGTAGTGTGAATGGATGGGGTGGTGCCGCACAGGGGATGACAGACTTTTCGATATCGTCGCTGATGCGGCCGGCAGCGAGCCACGCGGGGCCGGAGCCGCGCCACGACGCGGTGCTGCTCTCCGCGTACCTGTTCAAACTAGGTGACTATCCTCTCTATACGCTTCACGATCACTACGCCACCAGCGGTGAGTATCGTGCACCATACCGTAGCTCGCACGTACCTATTAACACCTGAACCACTAACAAGCAAGTTGATACATCACCTCCCACTATCAACTCACCGACTACAATGCATTAGATAACTAACGTTAACTCTGTAATTACTTATTTATATTGTTAATTGTGCTTCTGTTTTCCTTTTCTGTAGTTTCTTGTACCATTCGTTATTATTTTTACACACTAGTTAATAAAAATGTTTTATATGTCTAGCTCCTATCTTTTATCCCACTACCCTAATTAGATAACCTCTTTTTATATGTTCTTAATATATACACCTAGATGATACCTACTATAAGTTTCTAACTGTCTACAAAACAGGTTAGATGCGGATTTTAGAAGATTAATTGGTTTTAAGTTAAGTTTACGATTTCCAAAAAAGCTCATGGACGTCATATAGCGTTCCTTTAATGTAGGCACGCTTACAAGTCTGCGAAACATAAGTGTTCAATCATTCCACAAATAAACGTTTAAATTACAATAACAGCCTCTCATCTCTCGAATATCTGGCCAAGATGATAATAAACACGAATTTCCGATTATCATTATGCTAATATATTTAATCATTTCTTCTAAATGGGAGAGGTAATTAAAAAAAAATTCCAAAAAGCATCGACATTTATCATTTTTATGGTCGAAAATTACTAACGTAAGCAATAAATGCCACCATAGTTCATTGAATTAATTATGTGATTACTCAAAGTCGGATACAGTGCGCTCTGTCTGTGTTCTTTGACATAGTATGGCGCTGTTTGTATGTGTATGTGCATAAGTAGACAGCACAATTTGCGTCAATGATGCTTTGTTTACAAGCCCGTACCTAACTATTGTCCATGTGTCCGCTTTGTTAAGATACTGCGCAAAGATCATACCGTGAAAAATAGAAGATAAATATATTTCAGTGTACGGAACCAAAAGTTTAAAAGCACCATGCATGATATTTAATACACCACGCGTTCAAATGCAGCTCAGTGAGTCACTGAACAAATTGTGAACGCAAGTTTTATCATACATTTTTTATCCGTGGCTAGACACAGGAAACGATATGAATACGGATTTTTATTATAATTTGTGGGAAAATACTGGAACAGATTGGACTGGTATGAATTATTTTAATTGATATTACATCCTGGTTATTCTAGCACTATTTGAAATGATATTTATTACATATTGATTTAAGATAGTGATAAAAATCATCAAGAGAAATTGGCACTTTCTTATCCTTGAAAGCATAACATCAAATCATCTACCGCACCGTTCTAATCTTCAAAAATGTCGAGGTTTCAAAAACTGATATTACATTGCAGATAAACTATAAATCAAATTTGCGGAAACTAAGTTTTATTAAAAACTTACACGGCACTCGACAACTTTAAATATAACTACCGACAAGCTGGCGTTTAATATCCGGCATCGCCTCCATTCATATCGAACCATTTTAGGACAGCGTTCATAGCAAATCTAGACATTTAACTGTTTGATCATTTTTATTACTTATCGATAATATGATGTTTATGCGAATGTTCATTTACCACGTTACAGGGTTTGCGCATGTACAAGACCATAAACTCGCACTTGAAATGAATACTTTGTAGTGAAACCCGATATAAAGGATTAATCTACGTGTTTTATAACTAATATATTTTTTAATAGTATACTTAATCCCTTCTACAAGGCATTTATCATATTCGCTGAACTAACATTCGCTCAATCGCTTTATACGTCAAGAGCTTTGATAAAAACAAAGAAGCGACGATGACGTCACATTTCATTCTATTTTCTGATTCTCCTGTTATATAAAGAACGTTTGATTGGAAACTGTGTAATATTTAACGATTAAAATTTGTAAATGTGTACGATAAGCTTTAAGCTAACGAGTTCTAGATGCATTTATCTAGTTTATTCCAATGTTATCGCGAATTATACGTCGCTAGCACGATGTGAACCGACCTCGTCTAGATCCGTGACCGAATCCGGATCTCTTTGAATGTCTCTTGTCACTTCTAGATTTATTCGCATCCATGATACGATGCAGTGATTCCATCACAATAAAACAGTGTCAATAAAACATCGTTGTCAGTGCATTCTCTCATAAAATTTTCGTATAAAAATGACGGGAGAGTGAGTAAGTAACTATAACAGATATATTATATCGCCTGTAAGTACTACTGACATAGCCTACAGAAATCGGTAGCTTGACTTACAAGTAAAATATAATTACAATAGTACCTCCTCAGCACTTGAAGTCGGTTAAAAACAAGACAGGCCAACAACATACTTATAATAAGCTTTACAAGTTATAAAACAGACTTATAAAGTCGTCACATTAAATCACGAAGAAGACGGCTCGTAATTAAACTAAATGAGACTATTCTAAATATGGTAGCCATTTTCTCTAACACAAAACGCTGATTTTATCTTTATTAATCATTTCAATTTAATTGGCAATCTTGGAATTAATTTGGTTTCCCCCCATTAAACTCCATAGTAGGTAGGAGAACTACGATAGCAACAGATGCCTTGTTGTGCATATTAAAAAAAATATGCATCATCAAAAATTGTGTGCGGAAAAACCATAGACTTGTTATTGTAATAGCTATAGGACTATGACTAATATGGAAGATAATAATGACGTAATGTAAGAATGAGATAGGTTATCAGGGATTGTTGCCAACATCGCTTTTGCGAAAATATGCTACATAATAATATGTGACATTTTAACTCACTAAATAAAGAATTTCCCTATAAGTAAGTGAATTTAAAATAATACCATCGAACAGGAAAACAAACACGTTCCCCGTTATAACAACAATTTATTTTCAATAGTTTTACCACTTAATATATTAGGTACTGCTTATTTACAGTAAATAATGAGGAAAATATACTTAGTTGTTAGATCTAACTAATAAAAATAACGAAGGCACTGTTTAAACTTCAACATCGCTTGATGAAGAATACAAATTAAAGCATTTTACCTACCTTTATAAAACATAGGCATCGATTGCCACCCTTTGGAATTACAATAGTCATTTTTCAAAGCTTCCTGAACTTCCCATCTATTCTCCCTAGCTCTAATGTTCTGTACCGTCGCCATTTTTTTTGCATGACAGTTGACAATATTGACAGATGATGTGTATAGACAATGCACAGATAACTTACAATTATTGTTCACGTTCGATAGACATAATTTGATCAGTAGGTTGATGTTTACAAAAATCTTCTTTGACATAGGTCTCTTGGAAGCTTTCTTAACTGAAACTGGCAAAAAAAATTGAACAAAATATGAACGAAACAGTTGTGAAGTGCGCTAGTGCTTTTTGTGTAGACTTGATCACAATATTAAAAAGGCTGAATATTTTAATACTTTCTGGTACGAACATACTGATATCAATGTTTGTATTTAATTGGATTTTAAGTAGACAATTACCTACTTGCATTTTTACTTTTCAGTTGATAAGCTACTTATTCGATTCACGTAACACCCAGAACATTCGATTGGTCATTTCTATCATCTGCTTCAGCTCCCCAAAACTCCGTAAACACATTAGACAAAACATTAGTCTTTTCCCTCGTATTTAAACTGTCATTAGTCCATATTAAGTACAAGTCGGAAACAAAGCAGCCATTGTTAGTACTGCAAAGGCACTTACTGATGTAATCGATAAGGCAGTTAAATTGGTCTTCAATGTTTACATTGAACCAAGCGGCCCCTGACGTCATGGGTAGTCCCCCAACGCGATGACTCACAAAAATCTCACTAGCACCACATAATCTCTTCCCGTTTTTGTTGCTCCCTTCCTCTTAGACCTGTTCCCTAAGGGTGAGTGAGACAACACGAGCGACATTATCGCTCTTATTGCTCCAGGAAACGCTCCGGGAATAATCAACTCATTGAATTAATTCACACGAATCTAGAATCATCCGGAAAGTGGATTGTCTCTCTTTGCATTTTATTCATTCATACGCTTTTTTGAATACACTCCTTTCATATTGTAATTTAATTTTTATGTTCGAGATATTTTTATATCGGTGAGTTCAAAGTTATGATTTTGTTAATACCCACGGACTTAATTTCTCTCCATTCAATCAATCCCATGATATTTAAAGATTATCACGATTAACAACTATTATATCTAATAAGTAAATAGGCATTAATGAACCTTGTAGTGATTATCATATCCAAATATCACTACCGATAGTATAATCTATTAACAAATTAACATACCTACTTACACTCGTGACCACCAGATATTTTATCTATGTAAGTACTAAACTTCTTTCTAGTAAAAAATATGAATATCGATATTCAAATCTCTCATGTTCAATATGAAAATACTCAGAAGATTCAATAAGTACGTACTTACATGAATTCTATTGGAAAAAATAGTACGCAAGTGTATTGAATAGATACATGGCGAGCTTTATTCCGCCACTCCAGGTTAGTGCCGCCTCTCGGCGCGCTCCAATACTGTTGGTTCACGAACGTTCGAGTTGCGGGAATAGAAATAACTAGACTCTTCTCGTTACTTCGGGAACATTCTCCACGGTACACGAATGTTTGTTAGTTTTTCTGTAACCAGGTATTTATTTGAATGTTTTGATTTTATTTACGTTCAATAATTAGATTGATGTGCTTTTAGAAAATATTTGTTTTCTATCAATTTATTTAAGTATCTCGTGCGTTATTAAAAGACACAACTTTATCGAGTATGTAGATTTGATAAACAGTCATAAATTAGCATTTTTTTGGAAAAATCCTTAGTAGACAAATTAGATAAACAAGTTTTTCTATACCTAATACTCCATCAATAATACTTACGATATTAACGCCACAAACTTAAAATAACAGTCCCACAAGAAACTAAAACTCAATTAAAAGTTTAAAACTTAGTAGGTAAAATAAGTTGATAACACGCGAGAATGTTGTGTCGCAGCACTAGGCGGGAGTACAACCCTACGGAGCGGGCGTCGGTGGCCGCGTGATGGGCCATAAAAAGTTAAGTAAAACAATAATCAGTCGAGCGGGGCCCTTTAGCCCTTCGCCCTCTCTTCCCAACCGTAAACATTAAACACTCGCTATGCATAAGGCAAAAGCTTTTTATAATTTCCATAAAAAACAGGACATGAATATTTAAAACATTCTTACACTAATAAATTTGTTGTAAAACGTTACATCGCTATGTAGATACCTTTTTAATGATAATAACTTGACATTTTTAATAATAGATAAACTTAAATAGATCGATCCATATTACAACAGTTGTGGACGTCGCGTCGTAAAATTATATTAGGTACTTACCTACCAACTTGTACAGCGAAGAAATCGTCACAAAACAACAATTAATTTGTCTTCATACTTAGTGTTATTAGTAGAAAAAATATAATTAGTAAAACGTGGTTAGTATAGTTGGCAGATATGTGAAGCATTTATAAGGGCACGTTAATGAATTATTTATTTGTTGTATTGACTGCGGCGGCTTTTGCAATGCCACGCATTGAATTATCGATACCATAAAACATTACAACCACTTATAACTAATAGCAGCTTGATGTTGAAGGATATTCGATCATTTGTCTGTTTGTCATGTTACGCATTACGCTGCTATAGGCGTGTCTGACAAAATTGAGCAACTACAGAACATGTTTATGACAAATTAACCCGAGGTAGAGCTGACAGTTATTTATAAATTAATAGTCATATCATTAAAATCAGGTTAAGAAACATATCTGTAAAAACAAATCGACGTAGATCGAAGTATTAAGTTGTTTACATTTACACTTGTAAATGTAGGTACTGGTATAGGTCAACAGAAACTAAGTAGGAAGTAATCAATACGGAACTTCTACAAACAGAGTTGATATTAACAAGGGAATAGAAACACCTGGAAATATAGAATTGTTAGAATACCGTTGCAATAAAACGCAAACAAAGGAAAAATACAATCAAACGTTAGAAATATTTAAACAGATAATTGAGTAAATGAAAGGCTATCCGTTCACTGAGGCGGTGTTACAAGCCAACGCGGCCAAACCCGATCATTACATATTAACTATGCATACTGACGGTATTCTATTGAGAATCCATTATAATCTTAATAAACCCTTGCCGATAGACGTGTCTAATAACTTTATATGGCTTGTAAAACGTTATTATTTTCTTTATCGCCCATATTCACATATCCATTTACGCCAATATGCTATTTTTAAGGTCCATGTCAACCCAAAATTAAATAATATATCACTTAAATCGGTACTTAAGGTAACTGACTGATAGATGACCAAATACTCAAATGCCACTCAACTTTAAGATGCTCTTTCAATAGTGTTGCTTTAACAAGCAGTTGAATAACAAAGACAACATGTCACTATATCAAAATCGTTTCAGCATCAGACGAGAGAATTTATAGGACTTAATTGTCCGAAAAACAAAGCATTTTGAAATCAATCTTATCCCTTGGTGTGAATTAAAATCATTATATTAAAACTTATTTGAATGTAGAAACTATAATCGTTTATGAGATTTCATTCATACTTTTCCTTCCTCCGATAAAACAAAATTAAGGTCCAACCAATTCAGAACCTATTTACAATTCTACATCACTAGCGAACTCTTTTGAAGGAAAACTAAGCTCAGTCTTAAACGTGTCTTTTGAAAACTCCTTCACAGTAATGGACCTCTTTACATGCAGTACTCTTTACATTTATCGGCCCTTCCTTTAGTAAAATCCTCTTGAACTACATCATTTTACATTTAGTTTGATATAAGAATAGTCTTGGGACATTCAGAGAGCCTACAGGCAAATAATGGTGACGGCGACACAATAGAAATTGAATTTCTATGCAGAAAGTTGTTGGATTATAAGCTCAGACGGACTTAACTACAGTAGCTGCGGTATAATTTCTAACTTCATCTGAAATGGCATACGTGCTCTTCGTTTTATAAACTGCTTTTGTAATGGATGTGACTATACGATGTAATGAGTTGTCATGCAGCTTGTAAGATACACTTGATTAACAAGCCCCCGTTTTGTTTCAGGTAAGCCGGTGTGCACGTGCAGTTTGTGTGACAGAATGCCACGCAGCACAACCTACGGTGAGTTTCACAATAAAAAATCAAACAACCTTGACCTTTCTCACAACCACTTTGGACAGAGGTTGCAAATTACAGAGCCCAATTTACATATTTAACATCACAGACTCAGTACGGGAACATTATGAATATAATCGCATTAACCGTGTTTTCAGCCTTTGTCCAATTGAATCCTCGGTGCAGTAATCAAGTGGGTACGGGAGTGGGTCAGCGGGTCGTTCCGTCCCGGCGCGCTCGCCCGCATCGTCCCGACTCCCACCACCGCGCTCCCATGTTACATTATTCACAAATATAACTGACGATAAAAACGGCCAATAAATATCTCACCCCTATGTTACGCACCACATAAACTCTTGAACTCTTTTGTTTATCTCGAGCGATGCCATACGACGACGTCTCTCTAGCAATATAATAGAATACAATCCAAATGTCGAATTCGTTAATCGTTAGCAATTCATTTATTTTCTTTTCCTTATTTATTCACGTGATATCATTATAGATCGATGTCGAACGTCGAGTGATCTGCGAAGTCTTGTTTGTGGAGTTTCTCACTTGATTATGCAGTGACCTCTATTATTTCTGAGCTTTTGAATTTGACAATCGGAGTCATAAATACAATTAAATCGGTTGTATCCTTTCACATTTCAATGCGAACCATAGCAGATTGGGTTACATCGGCCTTCGGATCGGAGGCGTATTATGTTTCCCCATACATATCTTAATCATAGAGTGTTCTGTATTTAACGTCATTTAATACCAGCCCAATAAACCCGCTCACTAATTGCTCGGTTAAATGTTGACGGCAATTTAATTTCGTCATTCTGTGCGGCTCTCGCTGGCGCAACCCTCGGCTCGATGAGAGGAAGTACGCACCGGTTGCTTCCCTCGGTGAACTTAACTCCACGTCTTCGGTTGAACCTCGTTCGGTTCCATCGGGTGATTAATAAATAATATAACTTGTTGGCCCGCATCGTGCGCATTAATAACTTTAAAGAGTGATCGTGGTGGCATCGTTTTATTTCAACCGAACACTCCTACACCCAATCTATTATTTCAATTCAACTACTATAATTACAGCGATTCTATTCGTGTCGTAAGCGGCACTTTCTCGATTGATTTGTCGATATAATTAGCCGTAGGGAATCTCGTCTGTATACTTTGTCGAAGCAATCGCGGCATTGCCACCCACGGTACCTTTTTACGATTTAAATAAAATCGTGCTTACTTCTCTCGGAGCGTTTATCGTTCATCTGGCGATATAAAACATCTATTTTAGGTTGCGTTTAAATATTGACGATAATAATAGAAGCCGTCACGTCTGTTATCGTCAATTAATCTAAACATAAACGTACCACCTCCTGATACTACAGTTAATGAATGGTCATTTTTATTATTGGAAACCATTTAATTAGGTTAATTAGATGTTTTTTCCGAAGCACTTAATAAATTATGTGTACGCTTCACGAGTATACGGCGCGTGTTAAAATATTTTAAAAATAGTGATTGGGGTTAGTGGTCTATTTTAAAAGTTACTGGTGACACTGTAATTACATGTTTCTTTTTACTGAATATTGTGACAGTGAGGATTATAAAAGTATTCAACAATCGTGTCGCTATCACTGTAGGTATGATTCAACAGCTATTTTTAATTTGATTAATGCACAAATGTTTTGTATTGCCTATTTACAACGTAATTAGCATTAATTTCAGACGTCAATTCTGGTGTATATTTTACTTTTTGACCTACAATGTGCTACTAGCACACGTGTATTAGAGTCCTTAAAACTTAATAAACTATTTAATTCCGGGTTTAAAACGGTAGTATATAAAACCAATCGTGGGTGATGTAAACTAATGAATAATAATAAAAAACTTATTATAGCAGTTAGCGCAGCCTGAACTAAACATTTCCTATTTCCTGATATTTCGTTAGATGTGATCTCATCGTCGTTATCTTCATTTATTTTATCAATATCCGTACTCGTCTAGATAATGTAAATAATGTAGGTACCTATGCGTTATGTAAATCGCGCTAATTTTTGCGAAGGCCGAGACCTCGCAAAAAGCAGATTCGACCTCGCGTTTATCATTGTCGTGATATCTTGATATGCGCACTAACTGCCTTTTGATAGCCTTTACTTCTGTGGCTTCCTACTGCCCTGGTTAGACGCGTACGCGACGTTAACTTACAAAACAGTTAATTGTTTTATTATCATCTATAACTAGTACTAAGTTATGTGGAAAAAGCTGTACGCCAGTAAGTCCACTCATATTTTTATATATTTTATTTTTTTTGCAAGATTTACGGCAGTACGCTTCTTTGTTTTTGTTCATTGGTCTCGTGTGGCCGTTCATTCATTCAGTCGGTCATTCGACCTTGACACGCAAATTAATTATCTATGCACGGATCGGGAAGTGTCAAAATATATGCCTGACCAAACTAATTGTTTTTTTTTGCTTTTTTTGTTTTTAACTTTCTATATTCCGCGTTTTGTTCTTTGTTCGTTGTTAGTAACAGGAATAATGTTGTAAATGTATTGAATTGTAATAATTTTAAATAAAATAAAGCCAATTAGCTTATGATTCAAGTTTTATCTAATTGCGTCTATTATTTCCGTCAGACACCAATGCCTTTATGGTATAATAAAATAGTCCAGTCCAGGGTGTACTCACTCATATAAGTACTTTATGTTTATGTATACTTAGAAACAAACAATTTATTTATAACACGTTATGTACAAATTAGTAATTATTTATATCTCTGTTTATTTATTTGTGTTCTACTTATATTATTTTAAACGTGGCTATAGATTATAAATAATTATAAAGCGTGCAATAGGCAGGGAAAATTAATATTAATACTGATTTATACGTATTATTACATAAACTGGTTACTACCTACACTTTCACCGTCGTATTAGGCGATAGCGATAACATTATCACTATGTCCTGTATAAAAATGTTTATTACAATAAACACGAGTCATTATTTACTGAACGCCACGTTGGTTGAATTTTTAGAACCGCAAAAATACTAGATTATTAGTAGATATGTTCAAAAAACTGAAAAGTCCAACAATATTTTGCCCGTCTCCTTGCTTGGCAGTCACTCTTCTTACCAATGACGTACTTAGACTAGTACGTACGTCATTAGTATTTAGAAATAAAAGAAAAAAGTTTAGACTGATGTAACTTACTAAGTTATTACTACTGTAATAATAAACGTGTCGTAATTATTATAATAACATAATGTATGTAAATAGTAAATGATAAATTATATATAGGTATACCTAGGTACATCATTTATTCCATACCTACCACTCAACATAATGAGCTGAGTTAATTTATCATCGTACTTAATAGAGTGCGACTGTGACCCACAATATGGCCGACACAATTGAAAAGTTCAATAAAAACAATCAACAAGAGTGGCCGAAGCGGCATTTTATTCAATTGCCTTCATATCTAAATTAGTTGCGATCAAATACAATATTGTGTGCAATAACATCAACATTTAATTGAGTCGTTCAAATTATTCATGTCCATTTTATTTTATGTGCAGAAACCCGTTTCTGCAAATACTGTTTCTAAAATTTATTGCATCACGAATTATTACTCTATTTAAATATCTAATTATATTGCGAGTAAAAAAACTACACAATTATCATTATTACAAGACTTCAAAATGACGATATAACTCTGTTCTATTTTTAAAATTTGAAAAAAAATACATTAAACAAAAGAGGTTTTCAATTCGAAATTAATATATTTTTATAACAGTCACAGTGTTGATTTAAATACATTGGAGCTTCTATCAATAATTAATATTAATCTTCCTTTCCCTCTATTATAAAAGTAATCTTAAAACTTCGTTGGAATCAACTTTTAGTATTCGAATCTCGTTTAAGCGATTGAATTTCCGAGCGCTTTGATTCTAATTGGGACATTTTTCTTTTAACTTTTCCCAACTTAAGGTTGGATAGACTAAAAATTAGATAAATACTGCCTACTTATGTTTCATTTTGAAAACTTCAGTACCTATTATTCTGAAAATATAATCTACTACTGAATAGTTACGTATCTATTACTTAATATTAAATTCATTACATAACACACACATAATTCTTGGCAGGTACATGAGTAAATAGTTAAAATATTAACATAAAAATATAGGCCTTCAAAAACCTAAATGACTAGCAACACAATCAATCCATCGTTACGTTTCGTGTTAATTATATTCAACGGTATATAAAATTATCATATTAAGTACCGCGTATGTTCCGACTATTAAATATTATTAATAACACATGAATCAAAGGGCGACCGTGTTAACCGCCATGCCATGTAAATAGGGTTGTCATTTTCAATTTTTGTTCACACATGCCCCGAACACCGCACTCAACCGAAACGCGACGGATTCCAAAGAGTTATCGAGGTTAAAGAGCGGATTTTTTGGAAAAATATTTGAGTCATCTTTCATTGATTTTCTCTAAACCTATAAGTAATAAAAGGCGTGTCTGGTGTAATAAAAATTATCATTAACAAATTTTTATTTCAGTACATTTTGGTAACATCCATAAACCATGTAACAGTGTCAGAATAGAATGATAAAAACGACTTTTTGTCAACCATATTGAGGAGTTCTCAAGAGTATTCAGCGCGATGTTTTATGGCTGTTTGCTTGTTTTGTAAATGCCACCGACACAAGGCTACAAGCAAAGTAAATTAACTTGCCAAATCTGAACTTGAACACGAACATTATTTACACCAACAATAAAATTGTGATGTCACACACATTATATTGTTTCCGCAATTAGATCGAGATAATGCACAACTGCGTCGTAATATTCAAATATTATTTATTGCCGTTGAGACCGCGGCAACCTTCATATGACCGTAAATTCGCATAATTGTTTTAAGTACCTCTAAAACCATGGATGCGTTTCATACTTTAAATAGATAGCAAAGTGACGAACAATTCGCGTTTAAAAGTACTTATTCTAGGTAGTCGTCCATTTGTATGTAAGATTCTCAGTATTAATCTAGAATGCAACTTTTACGACAAACGATAAAGTTTTTCGTCGCGATCTAACATAAATTCAAACCGATAATTCTCAATAAAGTCGCCTCGGGGACGTTTAACAGAATGGCAAATAAAACACGACACGAATCCAACTATCAATAACTGTGTGTTGTTTAAAATTCGTCGCCCGTCAGGGATTTGGCACTTGGGCACGAGTTTCGAATTCATAATACTTTTTATAGCCACCATCTTGATTTGGATGAATTTGATGTATCGTTGTTCTATCTGATTTAGCGTGTTTCAGAATGCCATTAATGCCGTGCATGGTAACTATTTCTTGTTAAAAATATAATTTTATTCTATTCTATTTCGAACTCGATCAAAATAACGGTATTATAGTATCGTAATATAGTATCAATTTTAGTAATACAAACACTGTAGGTACTTAATCCTACTTTTAGCTGCAATCACATTGCATTCGCTACACAAAGCTCGGATTTAATTTAGACAGCAGTCGACTAGTATCGGTGTCATTTAGCTCTCTAGTGAATTGACGAGACATAAAGCCCTAGTTACATTTGTACAATGAAGCACTATATACCTATCCAAATCCTAATATGTTTCGACAGACACTTCATTAGATAGAAAAACTCCATTTATCAAATTCAGCATAGCGTTTCTATTTAAATACTGACGCTAATCCTTTTGCTTTTAGTGTAACAGGAAAATATGTTAGCTTCATCAATAACTAATAATTATTTTTATACAGAGCCAATACTATAATAGTTCCTCAGTGGATTATAGTAGACTGTTGATGTTATTGAATTAATCGAAGTTCAATCCTAAAAGGTTTTATATAGTCTCTTTCTAAAATCTGCTAAACCTTAGTTTCCAGGTAAGCCTTCTTTACTTAAAGAGTTCAACGTGGTTGCAATAAGTACTAACAGTTTATTCGACCCACAGAACTTATAAAGGAGGATAGAACGGCCTTGTGGGCGGTACACGCGTGCCGCGGTTATGAGCGAATACTCCAAATCTACCAAAATGTCAAAAACCGGCCATCAAAAGCAATGTTGTTGTGACAGCGTACGAAACTCCGCAAATAATATTAAATTATGCTGTCTTGGACTATTGTAATGTGTCGAAAAAGAAGACAGGTGTGCAATGTAGCACGAGAAGGGATTTCTTTCCACCAGTGACTCCAAAAACATTAATATACTTGTGATATTTGTAATTATAACATTAATATTATGACGTTTCTAGACAAAAACGACATTATCGCAAGCAGTATACATTGCTTACAATAGATACGTACCATTTTGCACTACATAAACGATCGCGCAATGTATTACGTTCACAACGAGAGTCCCGAGTATAAAATCAAAACGTCATTTCCTCGAATCGATATAGAGAAGTGTCAATTTGTAAACAATGTCGACAATTACTATGATACAAAGGATTATTATCAAATTATACACATTATAACTAAAATAATTTTATTTATTACGACTAATTATGAAATAGGTTTTAAGTGAGGCATTTTATTCGTATTTCAGTTTTATATAATTTTTTATGTGTTCGTTATGTTTTGTTCAGTAAGTAGACTGATTTTATGATTTAGAAAATTTTATTTTACATTTCTACCTTGATATCATCTAAGCGACATCTAAATCATTTTTCGTAAGATGGATACTCTTCCATACATGCTTAGGCCCAAATTGTAAATAGTTGAAACTGAGAAATTCTTAAAAGCCAGCCGAAATCTTAGTCAATAATGTAAAATAGTTGTTGAGTTTTTCTATTCCAGAACAAAGCTATGACAACAAATAAAATGACATTATATCCTGGGAGCGATTGTATTGTATCTTTTTTTAAAAATAGCTATGTATACCAGATGACTTTTCTAGTTTTCAGAGCTTTTAGAGCTGACTTAATTTACGTGAGCTAAAATATTGTGTTGGCCTGGAGGTTGCGGCACTGTTTCATACAACTTATACGTACTTTCTAAGTTAATTTGCACACCACTCACATTCAGTAAAGGAAATTATGTAACCGAAACTATATAATAATTCCTATTTATATTAACTATTAAAGAAATACGAACGACGATTATCGGTTGTCATCATACGAATGTCATGATGATATCTAACAGAGACAATAACAGAGTTTTGTATATCATGATATAGTTACGTTATGACAATTCTCAATATTTCATTATTTTATGATTTTTCATTCCTTAGGGAAAAATTACGCTATTTTTATATATTTTGAATTAAGTAAAAGTCTATTATTTTTGACCCCATGACTCCCCGGACTCCTTTTATTTTTTAAAACTTACAGTTGAAAACAAAACAAAATCGAAATAATACCTTTTTGGTTTTTTATACTTTTTTGATTACTACCAATCAACAATTTACTTATGATTATATTCCATGTCAAATTATTTTAATGTTAATAATGTAATTGATTTTAAAAATCAGTCATGTATTTTTCTATGTATAGTTATACAAATCCGCATAGTCCGCAATACATGTAAATTAAGAAGCTAGATGCCATTAATTTTATCGATATCAATAATCGACCTTTCGCTCCCCCTACCATATATGAGTTTTTTACGCTTGTATTAGTGTATGTCAAACGAAGTGAATGCGTCAGTGTGACGACCAATAACAAATCTTTTAACCTAGTGCGTGTTGTTTATTTGTGTGCATTTCCCGCGTAGGTATTGGTCTCTTGCTTGTAGTAAAGTTAAAGAGTGGGGGACAAACGGCGACGCGTGTTCTAATATAAATCAGGAACTATTTCCTTTCTAGCCTTCTTTATATGTTCTGTGATTCGACCTAATAAATGTCGCCTCAGAATATCCACCTTAGTAACCCATTTTCTGAGGTAAACTTGCACCGGGAAAAGCAACGCAGGCAATGTTTTACAACCTTTTTTAAGCCGGCACTAGTTAGAGACTAACCTTAGTTGACTTCCAGGGTTTAAAGAAAAGTCTGATAGAAGAAGTACCAGTGTCTTAATTTAATGAAGGAAATCATTAATTTTCAAAGGACTTTCCTAAGTTTTTTATTACAGTAAACTTTATGAAAAAGGATCGCAATCGACCTAACACAGTTTTTATCATCGTACATAATGTAACATTAGTTACACGTACTTTATTACGTGTCTATCTACGTAGTAAATGACATGTTGATCTAGCTCTTGGACCACTTAAACAAACTACCCCTAATAAAAACCGACTACGTAATGCTACGCCGACGACTACGTAATGCTACGCCGACCTCGTAGCCTCTACGCCGTAGCATCCCTATTTCAGTCCTTTTTTAGTGAGCAATCAAACTGACGCCTCGGTTCTAAAAAGCTGAAATCAAATTAGGAATTAAAAGGGGCCCTGGATTTAGGGTACTAACGTACACAAGTAGAATAGGATGTTAGTGGAACGAGACAGACAACTTTAAAAACATTAGATTTTATCTGAAACAGTTTCGGGTCGTGTTGGCTGGCACGACACGATGTGCCGATGACTTTACATACTCTTTTATCTTCCATCTCTTAACCAACTTGTGAAGTTTCTAATTGCCGTAACCAAGATAGAAGGTAGTAAGCGCCGTTTAAATTGTTTTTCATACCAAACAATGTTATTATACGCATTTTTTGTTACCTAATTAAACTTTTATTGCGTTTTTTATGTAGTTTTTGCACATTTTATATTACAAGTTTATTAAGTTAGCGCTTTATACTTTTATTGTGCCACTTAATTCTGTAAATGGATACCTACTTACTTAGTTAATTAAACAATTACTAGCTACTTCAATGAATTTGGGGCGGTTGGGTTTGAGAACATATTTATTTTTATCGATATTCTTTTCTTTTTATTCGAAACAATTGTGTTTTCATTTTCTTAACCAAAAGTTGCTAAAAGAGGTTCATATATATTTCGTCAGTTTTTCCTAGGTAGGTATCAAGTTTACGGGTCAATTTTAGTGTACGCAGCTGTCTATAAGTATTCTTAAAAGCACGGTACCATTTTATTCTTTTTGTAGAACAACCATGACATTTTCTATATGAGAGTTGATGGAGAACTGAGCCACGAGCCCCTTCAAGTACATATACTTAGAAAACACGTTCCCTAATAGCAAATAAAATAAATATTCAAGTTTCCTCACTATCATATCGGTTTCGGTATCACATCGGTTTTATCTTAATGATGATGTTCCGTACAAACTCAAGGTCAATTATTACTTTATGCAAATCATCAAGTTTCTATGAACGCTCATAAAGTATGACAATATTTTAAAACGGATTACGTATTGTTAAAATACAATTTTTATAGTGTCAATATTAAAATTTTTGAGTAGTCTGGCGCCTTGAGAGAAATAAATTTTATTTAAAAGTCCTATTTAGGATTATAAATTGCTTCTTGGAAATAAAAACAGCATTGTTATTCAAATCGTTAGATATTGTGTAATTTAAAACCTCTTTCCCCTACTTTTATTTGATACTTTTCAGTTTTATAACATTAGTAAGTATAAATTAATTTGGTACCCTATATAAAAAAATAACTATAATTATAATAATAAACATTAATCTAACTTATGAACTAACACATCAGTTGTCCATGTCCTAATTAAATAGTATACAGCGTAGGGCACGTAGGCCTTTTCCAGCTATTTTTTCCACTCGTCTCTGTCTCTAGCTTTTCCTTTCCACGTAGCCTCTCCGACTTTTCTTATATCGTCCATCCATCTTTTTGCCTGTCTGCCTCTTCTTCTTTTACCATTCCGTGGATACATAAAAAAATAATAAAAAATAACTACTACATTTTAAATAGATAGATACTAAACAACCGTATCACCTACTTAGTATAAAAATACGACAGATTGTTGCACATCTTGATTAGATAAGATATTAATAAAATAATGCGATAATGCTGTCTATACTACCTATACATTCATATATGCAGAAAGCCAAAAAATGTACCGAAGCTCCACGCGCTCGTAATTATTTAGCAACATATTAGTAACTAGGTATTTGACACGTGATCGCTGAAGGTAATAATTCGGTATTCATTAAGATTCCGGCAGACAGTGTTTACTCAAGTGTATATACATATAATACCGACTGGCCTTGGAACGACCAATTTTATGTTCCATACAACACAAAGCCAACATGCTAATTGAGCACTTGATTTATGTCATGCAATATATTAAAAGTGTAGTAATCTCGGATGAAAGCCATATTTACATTACATCCTCCGTTACATAAACATACAATTAAACACTTATTTTATTGGCGCGAGAAATTTTTCATGTGCCGCGAACAGCGTGGCGAATGTAATCAATCCTTTTGATACGGCAGGCGCTTGAAAACATGATTCCATCAACACATGAGATGGTGATTAAATTAAAAACAATATATTGGCTATTTTCCGCAAAGAAATCGTGTTTATTCACAAGTGTATCGAGCAATAGCTGCGGACGTGTGCGGCCGGCCTCTCGCCCTGATCACTCAAATGTCTGGCCGCAATTAGGGCTGCCCTCCGTCCCGTCGTACGGACATCGTCCTAGTTTTTAGTACGGTGAGGTGAATGGTCGGCGAATATCCGAAAATACCCATTCGGCAAATTTGCCCGATCCTATAAACCGTATCGAAGTCTCTGAACAGCTAATAGTTTTAGTGTAAACGGTTCCGATATGAACAGGAAAATGTTTACTGAAACCGCAATGAAATAGCAGTTTTAGGTTCTTTATTATATCGTTAGGTACACTCGAATGGTTTAAATTGTGTATTCTTTTAGTAAAACGCTACACTTTAGTAACGTTTATGCATGAACAATATTCGGAGCTATCAATTTTTATTTGTTGCTCGTATCTTTACTGTGAGTGTGTTTTCTAAATTGAAAATTTATATTTTGTAGGTATGCAAGTCGTTTCACAACGTTTGCTTGTTAAATTTCTCTTTCGATTAAATTAAGTTTTATCTTGTGTATGCAACTGTATTTAATAAGACAACAGAAAATGTTTTTTAAACAACTGAAAGTGTTCTGAGTCACATACACGTGTCATATTGCGAAGCGTTCAAAGTACTAAACACATTGCCATAAGTAATACATTGTAGACAGGCAATGTCCTGGTGACCCTAAGTATGGGATATAGAGCGGGTCGCCGGCGCCCCAGGGTGCTCATTCTGCGCACAGACGCGACTAGGCGACTAGCCGCCGCTGTTGACAAGCCCATTGTCAATACTCTGCCTTGCGCTAACCTACCCACAGCCCACAACCCAGTACCCAGTGCCATTCAGGACATCGACACACTTCCCTTTTTAGGTGATTATATTTAGAACAGGGCGTAGACACTACTTATTCTAGATTTTATGGTAATATGAAACTTCAGCGTAGTCCTTTCTTTGTTCGGAGTTTGTTATAGAAACATTTTCGCTTTTTGACGCAAGTATCTAGCTCATGAATATTGGATTACGAATGATGTTTTAACTTAACAGAATGTTGAATTGGATTCCATTTTAACTTGGGATTTATTTACGCTGTTTTGAACGTAATCATAGTTTTGTTTTGATTTACTGAATTGGACTAAAATTCCCATGAGAACCACTTGTTGGTGGGGCCTATCTATGAATTGTTCATTCTGTTTGAAATATGCACAATACGCAATCAGACCAATTTATGATTCGTAAAATTGGTACATGTAATATTTTACGGTGTATAAAATAATAATCGATTATCTGTTTATATGTAAATGAAATCGGAAAACCCCGTAAGTGGTACGGAAAGTTTTATGGCAACATTTCAAATTGACGTTAATATCTGTCAAACCTTACTTAATGGCGGGAGACCAACGGTTGAGCACAGATGTCAAACGTTACTTCAGTGGTAATTATGTCAGTGTCGTTGTTACGTTCTACCCACGTCGCGTCGCGTCGCTCGTCGATAAAAGCGTTCGGTGGTCCTACTCCTCGGCAGTCGTTGCTAATTGCCTGATTGAATCCGGATATTGTTATTGATTAAACATTACACTGCTTTCCAACGACCACCTAGCATTGTTTAATTGTTTCCAACTATATCCCCTTCAACCTTCTTGCGCGGAAATCCGCAATAGAATGAATGCTTAATATTTTATACAAACTCTCAGTCAACAATATCATAAAAATAGCACCATGTTTAGATTACGATCAGCTAATATTTATTCATAAATTATCGCGTCGACTGTCCAAAAATAACGTCATCTCCTTCATCTAAGGCCCAAACTGCAAACAAGTTCACATAGTAATAAAACTAAGATTTCTTAGTCATATTTTAAATACAATAGTACTTATTCATAAGAAAATAATCTTATCATTATAATGTCATAAGCGTAATCCCACATTAACTTCTTTATCTTAGATAATATGTGTATAATAATACTTATTTTAAAACCTTTACTAACAGCAGTTGTGTTTCGAAAAAAGACTTGGTTCACAAAAGCGGTATAGGTAGTGATGTAGGTGGCTGCAGTTATAAAACCATTAACTATGTACAGTGTTTACTGCACGATAATAACACTCGATGAATCGGTTCGTGCATCAGAGGGGGCCAACCCTACCCGTTCAAGGTCGCAGGGGTGAGCAAAGCGTATACGATTTGTTTTATTTATGTATACCACGCTTTACGATGCGCGCCTCTATACGGTCTGAACCTTGCTGAATAAATAAACGTTTTAGTGACATTGTTACAACATTATTGGTGTGTTTTTCTGTAAATTGCCTTTCGATTGAATTTGTTTTTGGTAAGATTGATTGATTTTATTGCCAATAAAACTAGTGATCTTATATGTCTGTCAAGTTGGAACCAGTAATCAAGCTTCGCTTAGTTTGGTAACTGTTAATTTAGTCTTAAAAAGCAATACCTATCACAAAATTTCCTATAACTAAAAATGTCTAGACATTATCATCGTGCCCAAAATGAATAAATAACAATTTGAATGTAATAAATACACTATTTTTTATTGCTATACAACGCGTCTAGCTCTCAAGTGATAAATGCAAATTAACACTTCGCCGCCGCTGTTGTGGTTAAGATGGCGTATTGTCCAAGCTAATGCCGCCTCTGATCGGTTCGGAATAGGTAGGTACAGTCTACAATAGAAACGTTTTGCTTCAACGAACGACTTTTATTAACGTTTTCCGCGAATCGCGATCATCGGAATTGCTTATTCTGTAGCTGCGATTTGTAAATATGACATCTGGATTTGTTACAAGCACGCGTAGGTGTTACGTCATCTAACATAATGTTTACAAAGGTCTCTATTCTCTATGGTACTTTTTGTTCCATTTTTGACTTTTATTTTACAAAAATAAACGTCAGTTCGTTATCCCGTGTGCATTTTCCTTCTTACTTAGGTACTTCATGAAATTATTTTTTGTTAAATTAGAAAATGTAGGATAACATTTTCCTCGTACTGTTTATAAGTTAATAGTTCTTAAAATCAACGTTACAAATTAACAAGTCTATTACTTCATTTAAGTCCTACTTAAATTCAATTAGCCATGTTTTCTAGAAAATGTATTCTTTGCGCGACATAAAAGTGCACTAAACTGCACATAAATTTGCATGGGAAGTGGAGTTCACGGAAAATCCTAATAGGGTGCTAGTGCCTGCAGACCCTACTACCTACTTCTTTTTTACTAACGATGTAAAAATAATGTCTTCTGTCTGTCCAGACATATTTTTTCCCATTGAGTCGCTCCTACACGTGTCTGGTAATCTGGCGGAGACTCAACTAATGTATTAATAGTGCTGCCTACGAAGTTTATTTAACACAATCACAGAGACGCGTGACTCTCCAATCGAAAATTACAGGAAAGACCAATTACAAATAGTGATGTGAGGGTAACGCACGCGAGAACGACAAAAAAGTCGCGATAAAAACACAAGCCAGCGTGTAGTCGTGTCTAACCAATCCGAGGGCGCTGACCTCGCGAATCCGCGTACGGCGTACCTACAGACTTTTTGCTATTTCACGTTTGGAAACACACTCGTGCGTCAACCGTGTAACTTTTTACAATGAACTCCAATATATTATGCGCTTTATTCCATATTCTATTAATAGACATTCAATTTTCGACTTCGGGTCATGTTTGGCGACAAGTTTATTCAATTTAATATGACTAAGCAAATAACACGGTCTTGCTAACGAGCCGGATGTGAGAAAATCCTAATTGTCACATTTAAAATAGAAAATTCAATGAGAAAAATGTTCAGTGAAAAATTATTATGTTTTAAACTCGTATATTTGTCTGTCTTCGCGTAGGTACCTACAATGTGTGTTATTTACGATGCATAAATTATACGGATGTGTAATACTTACTTACGTAAATAATTTAAATAAAATATGACGTTCTTAAAACTTCAGTCGTAGTTTTTAAGTTGACTGTATTAATAAGAAATATGAACTCGTTACAAGATTTACAAATAATGGGTGTTTTTCACTAAGTATTCATTATTCGGAATCATTATACGATTGCCACACAATTGGCCGCGGTCGTTCACATCGCGGCTTGACCCCAAACAAACTGAAAACCCATTGAAATACCCGTGATTTCCAACTATGTAGTACTTCCAATAACTTTGATTGTGACAGCTTACGTCCAGTCATAATGCACAGCACAGATAAGATAATATTATACACGTATTTACAGCTCTACTATCTAAATCTGTAAAATATAAGTACTCGTTATCTACAACAATATTTTCAATTATACGTGTATCTAATTCATACAAGCTAATATTCACAATACCATTACTTTGACTACATTACTTCGTTGTAGTTATTTGCTTTGAAATAATAATATTTAATAATTAAATTCAAAATGAAATAAATAAAATAAACGTTCTAACTACTTGTCCCATTAAAATATGCCACAAGAAAACTTTTACATAAATAATAAAAACTTTCCAAAATTAAAACTAATAAAACGCGACACACTACTCGATTTTTTACGAAGGACTGCCAAACACATCTAGTATCTCGTTACTAAATAACAGTTATTTGACAAAAACAACAGCCACAAAAAATAGTTGCGATAAATATTATTCATTGATAAATAATTTCCCAACTCGTTTCGTTGATTGTTTACAAGATTGATTCTTAGTGAGCAGTAAACTCGATGACGTTATTATGTTGACTTTTGTACCAAGTAATTGGTTTTTTCTAACGACTGCCTCCGCTCTATAGAAACGTTATTCCCACGGGCCGTCAACCGAAACTATCTAACGCCCGCAGCAATTAACCAAAATCCTTAATGGATATATTCAGTTGTATGCACTGTATCATACAAAACTTTGAAAAACAGTCTCAATTAACACACTTGTTGCTATAATTCAATCGGGTCTTACATGTTTGGCACTTTACGGTTCAACAAAAATATTTAAGACCCGAGTATCACCACATCAAACAGTAAAATAATGTTTAGTAAGGAATCTTAATTGAAATCCGGAAAACAAGATTTGCCTAACTAAAAACTCGCTCGTTATTTACAAAATTGGTGTTTTTACATAAAATACCATCTGCACCGGAACGAAACGTTAGCGATATACCTAGATTGTTTCCATTTCACGGTCGATCTGGCTAGTGTGAATAAACTCCACGGCACGGTTCTAAATTCAAATCATATCGAATGACCAATTCAAAATTCGAATAACACTCGGCATTTTCTGTTGGCCAGCCAGTTTAAAATTTTATTGATCTCGATTTGTGAGTAGTTACGGTCATCTGCCAGTGGTTCTATTTATTTTAGGTTTATTATAGAGGAATGTCCAGTTGGGCGCACAACGCTATCCGAAACGATAAGTCCTTAGAAAACCTTTTACGATTATAACCGCTGCGAGTTTTATATTCCTATTAACATGTAAACGTAAAAAATGGTACCTACTTCTCGCCATTTGATAAGTTCTGTAAAAAACCTATAAACTGAACACTCAATGAGTTAAAAGAAAAAATTTGAGCATAAAAATTAAAATCAACAACAGTCTTAAATAATAACACCCACGCAACGTCTCAAAAATTTCTTGTGTGTAAGATATACACAAAGAGCAACAACGAGCCAGCGAGTCATCGAGTCTGAAATACAACTTGCAATAATTTGTGTCTATTAGGTTTATTTAAAGTGTGCGTTCCACGCAAGCTTCAATTATACAATAGATCGTAGCATTTGCCACGGTGGCATCATCCATCAACCTCGGTGGTCCGTACATTACGCTACTGCGCGACCGTTACAAATTCGCGTTTGAAAAATTATGCCTCTATCCGAGAGTCGGAGTGCTGAGCCGGTCGGGATCATTTTCTAAAACGCCGGTTGTGAGTACGCGATCATACCGCTACCGTTCGTTCGGTTAATCTTGTTCATTCAATCGCTCGTAGATTACATCGTAGGTACGTCTGGCTTATTAATCTGTCTGAAACTTCGAATCAGGGGTTTGGAAGACTTTATTTACGATGCGGGGATTCCGTCGGATATTATTTCTTCCACAAATAATTTTCTGATACCGAATATCTCAAATAACAAGGATTAATGTGGAAAACTTATAAGTAAACAATAAACTTATTGTTCTTTTGAACATCTTTTTTCGTTTTTTTTTTTTCATAAACGAACTGGATCGGTTTTCTTGGCAAATTGATATCAAATACCGATTAAGTGTAGATAGATGTAAACTATGCAAGAATTCTGCATGTGTTCACAACTTCTTTGATCATGAAACTGTGAACTGTTTTAGAAGCTGTGTAGTGATGTAGTGGTTGCGTCGAACGTTAAACTTTGTTTAGCTTTTGAAGGATAAAACAACAATTTAGGGAATCTTCGTTGGAAGTCAAAACGATGTAGTGATTACAGAACATTACATTTAGGAACAAATTTTACAAGTTAACATAAAATTTAGTTAGTTGCCAAATTACTACAACAATGCTAACGTTTATTTATGAGATATTTAAAGTCTAAAGAAGATTTTTAATCAAATAGGTAGGTATAACAAAAAGTCTAAACATTTACCTTAACCAATATTAAGTAAGGTATCCCTAAAAATATTTTTTCAATCATCGAATTCTCCTTGGTAATCTGGGAGCAAAAATCTAGATTTATACGTGTCGTATTGTCAATTTCGCGAATAATTTAGGCAGAGGGGAACGCCTAACCCGACCGCCTGTCAACTCCTGTCTACGCGGCCCGGAGCCATATTAAATGAAAGCAATCACACATTTGCAAACTGAATAAAAATTCCTTGTTAACATTTTACAGACAGTTGTTTGTTTAACGTAGGTAGATGACGTAATGGGCGCACAAGCTTCCATCAATCTCGCATGTCTTGTCTAAGAGAAGTAAATATAGATGCATAGGTACTTATAATTGCAGATTCTACGATGTAATAGAATTTATATGCAGAAAACTGCTTAACACATCTATCACGTATTCACAAAAACTTTAAAATACCTATTACACAAACATCGACGATGGTTCTAAACGAAATGCACAATGTTAAAGGAGAAAATATGGCTACACCCGAAGCAAAGCTAAAATTGGATAGTTAAATATTAATGATAGAACCCGCTAGAGACTTTAAAATAGTATTGTACATTGTAAGCCAGCAAACAAACATCGCGGATAAAGTTCAGATTTTGACAGACTTCAGAAACGTTTTATAAATAACTAGAAGAAAGGGAGAAATGTAGCAATAGAGCCCAGTTTATAAGAAACCTGTAAAACTGAAATTGTGCACGGAAAACTCGTTTATCATTGTTACGGAACAAATCTTCATAAATAAAACTGTTTAGTTATAAAACGAGTTACATCATAGAATAAAACTGCTGCCACTGAAGAACTGAATCTAATTTTTCTGTATTCTGCCCAAAAAGGCAAACAAAATACATCTAAGTTTAACATTTGAGTAATGAAACTTGATACTAAAATCGTCTATGATAATACGTGGCTTCTAGTGGTACTACGTTGCTAATCGCTTGCAAGTGTCGAGCGTCGCGCGTCCGCTTTTTGTGGTGCAATGTGCGGCGGGTCTAATTGGCCGCTCTGTCGCTAATTGAACGGTTAGCCGGTACTGGTCCTAGCTGTGTTTGTTAAACGATTAAGCGGCTTATAAACGTGATTTGTGGGTTTGTTATTTTCTATTTTTGATCGTTTGATTTAGTTTCCTCCACGAGGACTACACAGTTCGAATAAAATTAATTCATCTTGGATATTAAATAACTAGCATCGCAAAACAATTCTCCTAATAAATCGTCCTCATCAACTTCAATCAAATGACAGAAAAATGTTTTCATGACTCTTAGTGCAACTAGTACTTACTTACTTTTACTGTTACAAATCCTTTCTTCCTCAATTATATGCTATAATAGCGTAATAAAATAATGAACTATTATTTCTCAAAACCGAAAACAATAAGAAACGGAGCAAAAAACAATAGTAACTAGGTAAATAAGTAAAAGTCAGCAATAGTTAAATAAGGGCCACCATTCAAAAATAACATCTTTAGAGCAGAAGATTTAGAGTATTCTCCTGGCTATAACATTACAATGAAACCGGTAGATAAATATATAATAAGTACAAAAAGTTGTTTCAGAAATAGAGCCCCTTATAGTAATGCAGCTGCCCTCATACCAGCTCAAGGCAAACCACCCGCTTCTTTTAGGCCCCGTTTTGCAACGTAAATTGTTTTTTTTTCTCTTTTAACCAAAGACTAGAGCTTACAATGGCACGGATAAGTTTATGCCTTCTTTAGTTTATAGACTGTAATGGAAGTCCGTATTAATTAATTTATGAAGGCAATTTGATGACTAAAACGGTATTGAAGCACTTATTTAAGTAGCGAGGTTATTTATAGCGGATTTTATTGAAAACAACTGTTTCTGTTTCATTGATATGTACCTCTATTTTTAAACGTTGGTTTGTTTGTTTATGCGTCTGTAATGTTGTTATTTTTTATACTCCAATATTGTGATACGTATTTGGCAGCCATTAGATTAATATCTACTGTGTCTTTACAAATTCAACGGATATATCCGTCAAAAACAATATTAACAACCTTATGTTCTAGTCAGTACATATTATTGATTAGTTCTTCGGGATTCTAGACCACTAGTAGGTACTTTTGAGGCCGAAAGGAATTGAATAAAAATAATATAGGTGCACTTATTCGCATATTTTCTCTGTCTGGTCTTATTCCTCTGAACGCACCTGCCCTGTCATTACTATCTCCGTCTTTATCTTGTGCAGAATTTCATGATGTAGCATCTCTTTCTATAATATCACATGTTTGTTTTTATCGCCATTATTACCAGTGTGATTGTGATCTAAATGAATTAATGAACACTCCACACAATTTTTTACGATATTTATAAGATTTTTTTTATTAATGGTGACGGTTGTATTTCAATCATTTATCCTTCAACTGATGCTTCCTTTGAATATTCCTGGTTATCAAACTTTAGTCTTGGTATCGGTCTTCGAAGGTTTTACTTCATCTACAAAGCTTAAAAACGTTTTGAGTTTTTAGGAACAGCCAAAATCATTCAAGGCTTTGTGAAACATACCTTAACTTCAACCAAATATTTTCTCATCTCCGAAGTCATAAGTTTCTTTAAAGATACCTACATCAATGGAGTCAGTTTTCTTAATGTGCTAGTTGTAAATAAGTTCCTACTTTCCTACGTGATTAGGCGCACATAACAGATAACAGAACGATAGCCATCCTACTTACCTAATAATATCTAGGATAATCCTGATATCATCAACAACAACATCACCATCATCAATCGTCTGTAATCCTTGCCTTATCTTATTCTATTACCTAATTAAAAGACTCAGTAGGTACAACTTACCTATACGCAATTGTTTGAATCTTTTTTATTCATAACATGAATCGCTAAATACGTTGCTAAGCGCAAAACTCTAAAACGACTGCGTCAATTCGGCAGATCAATTTTTAAAAATTCTTTAAGTCCTTTACTAGAATAACTGACGACAATTTTGTCTCGGGACAGCTGGTTAACCAATAGAAAATATGAATCGTTCCCTATTTTATTAACAACCTATGTTAATTAATATATTATCTATCTCCCTTCTTTCTTATCGTGTGGAAATCGTTATGGGTGTGTTGCATCCTACTAAGGGTACCTAATAGTTAAGTATCTGATGGTCTGCTTGTTCTTACTGAACCAAATCCCCACCCTTTGCGACCATTGGCTTTCAACCGCAATTCCTCCTGAGAATCGCATCCGGAACGACGTGACGACGATGCTCTTCTGAAAAATATTCTGGAAAATAAATAGATACTTACTATCACTTAAAAATTGGCCTTTTGTTTCGTTCAATATTTTATAAGCGAAATTTAAAAATCAAGAATTAACTAACTTAGCTACTTACTAACCTAGAAATGCCTAAAACCTAAGTAGACTTTTTTGTAAGTAGGAGTCTTAAGCAATTATGCTCAGTATGATTTTCCTTAGGCGCATCAGAATCTCTAATCTAAGTACAAATAAGATGCTATGCTAAATGTTTGAAACAGCTAAAACGTTATTGTAAAATAAAGACCGAATTAAACTTTAAAATACGTTAAAAGAAAAACTCATTTCTCAACAAGCTAACAGTAACAAACAATGATCTTGTAAAGCAAATTATGTAAAAAAGATCGTGCAAGCCCGCTACAGCTCGAGAGGCGGTACGGTTGGAGTGCCGTACTCCAAGCTAGGGCCGCCTCCCCGCCCTCGTATTAGCCGACCACGAAGTTCGCAATAACGGTACGCGAGCGCACACTAGCGCCGCGCGGAAACTGTCTGAACTATGTCGACAGTTGACTGATGCAATGTTGTTATTTTTGAATTCTTTTATTATAGCCTGCCAGTTATTTATGATGTAACACCAAGTATTTATTACTGAATATTGAGTGTGTGGATGTATAATTTCACTTAAATTATTAAATTTTATTCGTGATATTAAATAATTTTACCGCAGATATTTGAACAGTACCTAGGGACCGTACATAATTTAGGTACATATTTCTCGAATTAACAATCTACTATTTTTATATGGTTATTTTATAATTATAGGTAAAAAAATAGTAACTGTAGGTAAACAGAACACTGATCCATTTACGGACCAAAAAGTATCCATCCACCAAGTCTCAACAATGGCCTATAAAAAAACCGTAAAAATAAAAACAACACTAACGCAATCGGAAGTGGTGGCGCACACTATCTACAAATGTGGTGTGAAGTCGTATCATCGTACTGTGTGTGCGGGACTCTAAATGGTAACTCGACTAACACGACACGTCTGTGCTGACCACATCCGACAGATGTAGGCAATGTATATGTAGGTAAGTATGCGATACGCGGCCACGATAATACTTTCAAGTTTTCCTTTGTTTCAAATAGATACCTACACTTTTATAAATTAATGAGAAAAGCGAAAGAAATTGGAATGATATTAAACATGACTTGGATCATTGAAAGAAGAATAGTAGATAAGTAATTGGTTAATCTGTCAATACTAGAGGTTTTTTTACCGAAAGTTTTGGTGGGAAATTCGTAATGTACATACATTGACATGATATAGGTACATTAGAAATCGTCAAGACAAATCATTAGCTAATGAATTTAGAAAAACAAACCTTTACCACTAGTCTACTAAGACTGACTGAGTTATCTGAATTGGAAGTTCCTTCTCCATTCAATCTTCTCAATTCAAACCAATTTTATCTATTGCGTACCTGTGGAAGTACTGAATGTAGATACCACAGATAGATAGTACCTAACTACATTTCTACCACTTTACCAGAACTATAACACTACTTATATCTAAAGTTTAATTTCGACTATCAAATGACCAACCGCTAGACATCGGAAAATCTCAACATCCTCGAAAATTGTTTACCAATATTTCTCCGGTGTCGAAGCAAGTGAGTGAGCGAAAAACGGGAGCCCGATATCCATTTATCTAACTAACGCATCATCCAACATCCAGCTGTGCATCGTTTGGACGATAACTCACTTACTCACACTCACTCAGTTACCTGTATTTCGTCCAAAATGTTTCACACAACTTTGATATTTACACTTTCGGCTTGCTGATCCGTACCTTCTAATTCTTAATATCCTGATCATTTGATCGGGGCATTACGCTTCAGGAATTACTCGCAAATGATGAACACATAAGCATTTTAAATAAGAACTTCCATACTTATGTTTTATTTTTCATATAAATATAAATCAAGATAAGTCTTAGAGACCCTATTTGGTTAGATTCTCTAAGATAGAACTATGGGATTCGTCAGTTTAACAAAAGTCTAATGACTTAACAAGCAAAATGCAGTCGCAGTTACCGCATAAAAGTTTATCCTTCTCATGTCTACTCGTACTTTAATATAGGTACTGTCATTGACCGTGACTCCGTTCTCACAATACACAAGTTCCATTTCATCTCAGAGTAACATCTTATTGTTCTACACACTATCAGATTATCGTTGAAAGCTCGTAAAGCCTTTGGTCTTACGTCTGATCTACCTCCGCCGGAGTCGTATTGCAGTCCCAACGGATTTTCACAGTGAACAAATTGGATCTGTACCTTTTTGCTAGACTTATGACTAATGATTTATATCCTACCTAAGTATTATGTATCTGTTATTAACAGCCATGATTAAATTAACGACACAACATTATGATTCACAATAATTGAATAATGATTCACATTTTTTATCATCACTTTTTTACGTTTTTTTACTGACGTCATTTACCTAAGGATCTTGACTGACAATGAAAGGAAAACTCAGTCAATGGTTTTCATTTCCTGTATGTCGACATTTTATATGTATTTGCAATATGATTTTAAATAAATTTTTCTTTGTTGCAGGATATTACCAGCCTGCGGGGCCATTGATCAAAGAGACGAGTGCTGAAGCAGAGCGCACACTCGCCAGATACCATCCACATTACCACGCGCCGCATCCACCGGTAAGAAATCTTTGTATTTTAAGTAGCATTCATATAAAAATTACAATCTTATAATGCTGAAAGGTGTATTTGTTTGTCAGTCGTCAGAGAACCGTCGTCAAAAGCATACTTAAATATATCAACTTTGTTCAACCAATCAGAAACGTACAATAACATAACACCACGCCTTTTATCCCCGAAAGGGTAGGCAGAGGTGCACATTCTTGGGGCACTTAATGCCACTGTACAATGTAACACACACTTTTCACTATTCATGTTATGAGTCCCATGGGGGTGAGTCTATTGCCATATACCGGCCACATTTCCAGACTCAGTTCTACTACTGAGATTTTTTAAAACCTAGTTATAATTTGCCCGGCCCGGGAATCGAACCCGCGACCCCTTGCCCGGTAGTCGCACTTGCGACCACTCGGTCAACGAATCAACGTACAATATAGGTCAGAAAACTCGATCACTTTATTAAATATGCATTTATTCCTCAGGTACTGCAGCAATATGGGCCGCCATACTATCCAGATCTCTGTTATGGCCGCTACTACCGGCCACCAGGGTCATACCATATGCCACCACCGCAGCCGGATGCACAGGTATGAAAACAAACAACACTTTCTAAGAAAACAAATATTCCAATACTAGCTTTTACGTTAAAAAATCGCATCGAAATTGGCCCTTGTGTTCACGAGCTACGATGTCACGATTAGACACACAGACAGATATAGCAACTATCAAACATATGTTTTTAAATGTAATGCTATTTTTATAAGTACCCACTTACCTTTATTATTTTTTGTTTGCAGATGGTTGGTGTCGGTAGTGAACCGTACCCTCCACCACCACAGTATTATGGCACACCGCCATGTTACCAACATTCTCCTCAGAGGATACCATACGTAGGTCAGTACTATCAATTTTTATTATTAGTTATTATGTTCGTATGGTCAGAAGAAGTGATGCATCATTTTTGCTGCTAAAAATATCGTCGTAAACCCGTTTGTAGATCAAGGTAATGTCTAGCTAGATCTTAAGTTTTAATGTTTTTTCACATTAAAATTCGAAATTTGATTAAATGCATCTGTGCGACCTTCACGTGTTTATGCTGACATTAATTATCACTTGATACTCTTTATTACCGTCTCCACCTGTTTTTCTAAATAAACTCGTTTATTGCAGAATATCGCGGATGCCCGTGCCCATTAAACGCGTGTCCAAAAAACGTGCTTATTGGGCCCGCTACTGGTAAAGCCCCAGCCGGTGGCGGCCCAGCAGATGTTCCTCCTGCACTTGCGCCGCCCGGGGGCGCCTTCCGACCGAAGGTGCGGGCGTGCGCTCTTGACGCTGTCGCAGACACACATGGCAGCGGCAAGGTACGTCTACCTTTCTCAGTACGTCCCATCATAGTAAGTTTTACGATTAAATCTTTTAATCGAACTAAGATGTTTAATATAATATATATTAAACATGTGAAATGCAAAAAAAACCTAATATTTAACTTCAACTTCCATTGTTGTAGGACCCGCCACTAGAACTGGAACCTCCAGCGGCAGCGGATGCTCCTCACCCTCGTGCTATGCCAGCAATGGGTGGCGTTTCACCTAAGCGTGAGATCTATGATGTTCGGGATAAGTTACGCATTGCTAATGATATACCTGGACCTGCAGAGGCTCTCGGACCACCATCACCCGCCCGTGGCTCAGCTGGAGCGTGCGCCCCACAGCCCCCACCTGTGGCACCACGCCGTGCTCGCCTCGGCAAGGCCATGGCCAGGCGATCCCTTGTAGGCGATGACACCGGCCTCCTATTATCCACGCCACAACCTCCACTCCTTGTGCATCACAGTGACGCTGATGACGATGTGCTCGCTATTTCACCTCCAACGTGTGCTCCAATCGACCTCTCTTCTTCAGACGAAAGGTCAACCCCTCTAGTCGATGTTAAAAAAGAAAATGAAGGTCCCACATATAACACCGCCAGAAAACCAGAAGCACAAGCACTTAGAGAGCATAATAGCACGACAGTTATGGACGCTAACATCGTTCCTGATGCAGCTAAAGCTGTGAAACGAAGATATTCAAAACCCAAATTAGAAATTGATATGAAAGATACTCAACTTGAGGAATCTTGTAAGACGAATGGCATCGGGGAACACGTAAAACTCCAAAAACGAAGAAAGGTTTCGGGGGATCAGACTGATATTCAGAGGGTAGAAACTATCACTAAAGAACCCAAGAAAAAGCCAACTCAAGCTAAGAAAATTCCAAAATCGCCACAGGCTGATAAGAAAACTGTAAAACGGAAATCAGAAAGTGCGACGGGTGGCTCTAAGCCAAAAAAGATGCTTCTCGAGAATGATGAAGACAATAAAGTCAAAAATATTGTCGCAGTCATCGATGAATCACACCCTACAAAACCAAAAAATAAAAGTGCACTACTGCTTGATAATTTAATTCGGAAAAACAGCATCGACCGGCCTGAAACAAAAGGCTTAGACGCTGAACTAAATCCAGCTGAACTATTCCTATCTCCTACTGAAAATATCGCACAAATTAGTGCCAAGAAAACCTTAAACATTAACAATAATATTGTAGACAGTGGAAACAGTACCGTTAATGGAGTTCGAGCCAATACACTTGCCGCTGTATCTCAATTAATAGGCAAGAAAATGGCTTGTAAATTAGAAAAAGTTGATTCCAAAGTTAGTAACGAAGTTAAATCAGTATTAAAACCACCCACCGTAAAATCTGTTCCTGAGAATGACTGTAAACCTTTGAGTAAAAATGATAATATCGAAGAAAAGTTGAAACCCTGCACTAAAACAGAAACTGAAATAGTCATACCTCAAACCGAAAAAGATGTACCAGAAATATTAAAAGACAATAAAATTTGTACTCACACTGTTGCGGTAGACATACCAGCACAAGTAACTATAACATCAAAGGAAAAGGAAGATTTTGAATTAGAAGTTGAAGAAATGGAAATCGAACACGCGGAAAAGATCGAAGACAATGAGGACAAAAAAATAACAGAGAATGAAAAGGAGAAGTCAAAACCAGTAAAGCTGGATAGAACGACGGTGAAGCGATGCAAACTGTCAAATGGAGAAATGAAGGCTAAAAATGTGGAGAAAGTAGTTAAATTATTGGTATCCAAGAGGCCGGCATTTAAAACAGATGAGGCAACGTTAGTAGTGGAGGAAGCCTGTGCATCTCCAACGCCCACAGGGCCAGGGATGCGGCGAGCTAGGCGGCGGGGTGCGGGCCACTCACGCCGCGGCCGTCGCCCGCTTGTACCGCCCGCCCCGCCAGCGCTTGAACCCCACGCCCCGCCTCGCTGGAGTAATGGCTGGAACTGGGACGGAGAACATTATCTATCCAAAGTCTACCTCAATGTAAGTACCGTTGGTTACCACATTGTTAAGATGGGTACTGAATGCGTATTCCATTTGCTTAAACTTATTTAAATATTTCAGAATGACTCCAAACTGGACCGCACGGCACGATGTTGGTCGCGCATGACACACGCTAGTGGGGACAGCGTGTCACGAGGTGACTGCGTACTGTTGAGGGCATCCCTAGCAAGAGCACAACCTTATGTCGCCAGGGTTGCTAGTCTGTGGGAAAATCCTGATGATGGTGAGATACTCTATGATGTCTATAGGTACATTATAAAGTCCCATCAAGAAAAAGGATCAATAAATTGAATTGTAATCCCAATTTTGCAGGAGAAATGATGGTGTCTCTGGTGTGGTATTACCGACCGGAGCACACGGAGCTTGGACGACAGCCGGCAGATGCACCCGACGAAGTATTCGCGTCACGACACCGAGATGCCAACTCTGTGGCATGCATCGAGGATAAGTGCTACGTGCTCACCTTCAACGAGTACTGCCGGTCAGTAAAACAGTGGGCAGTTAACCTTCTTATAGTTAGGCAAATCTGTTACATCAGTGCAAAGAAGAGAGCAGGCAAAATATTAATTAATTATCTTTCTTGACAGGTATCGCAAACGGCTAAAAGCGGCTGAAGAAGGCGTAACCATCACCCCTTCGATAGTACCTCCCATGCCAGCCAGCGAGGTGAGCCCAGCAGTGGCGCCTAATGACAGCCGCCTGCCGCCTTCCGTGTCCCCCGAGCTGGTGCTATTCTGCCGCAAGATATACGACTTCAGGTCCAAGAAGATACACGTACCTAACAAATGAACTCCTGCGCGATATCGTCTGGATGTCGTTTATAAGATCTGTGTCGATCTGTGCACCGAGGACGAGGCGTCGACGCCTTACGGATGCGTCACAACCAATTTTTACAAAGTATTTTATCTAAAGGATGTGAACACCAAAGTTACGTTATGAAGTTTTATCACGTTAGTTGTCGACAGCACTTGGTGGTTCTCGGTGTAACACGGTGCATGGACGCCGCGATGGTGGTCCTACAGACTTCATCGTTTCTTATATAGTAGTGTTTCATTGCAAACCTTTAAATTAGTACAAAAACGCGTTCCCGGGTGCAAATCGTAGAATGTGTGACCTGTGGCCATTTTATGTGAAAATAAACTACGTAATCGTTGTGTTTAGTAATCGCCAATCGGTCAGTTTTGTTGCTTGTGTCGTGATTTGTCGTAGAAGTTTATTTCGTATCTAGACTTACAGTGATTTGCGGTATCAAATAATTTGGAAGAATAATTATTTGTATCAAAGGATGCCTTTTTTAATGTGTAAGTAGTTATAAGGAAATCGTGTTTGAGATGCATAATTATGTATAGCAATATATTTTTCTTTTTGCTTGAAATTAAGATGAGCGAATGTCCTATTTATTCTCATTCTTGTTAAAGTAATGAGATGCTGAGTACTGATTCGATGGCTATTCATTATAGCTGATACGATTTTGTATGACATTTAAGATTTGATTGGCTACTGGGAATTTGAAAAGGCATTTATAATGATTACAAACTTATGTTTAATTATGTACCTATTTGTTATATTGTTGCACAGACTTTATCTCGTTATATAGTCTGTGTATTGTTGTCAAGGTAGAGTCTATATTAAATTATTCTTTTATTTTAAGAGCGTAGGTGCGTGTGCGTGCTATATACATCGCGATTGGATCTCTTCTGTACTTGGCGCTCGCGGTTTGATACATCACGGACAATGGTGCGCATCGTAGCTCGCGATACACGTATCATGTCGAACTATTGTTTACGTTTCTAAAATATACGGGACTCTTACAAAGAGTTTACAATTAAATTAAGTAGTTATTGATACATCACAAATTTTGCAAGTTTTATAATTTTATGATATAGAATCGTAATTTTAGTCGGATAACGGGGTGAAGGTTGCCTCAGTTAAGTTCCGTATCAATTGTGTAGCCCCCTGCCAACCAAATGTAACTTCGTTCCCGTAGGCGCGTTCGATGACATCTGCAGTCGTTTTTAATATCAAGTAAATGATACAAAAATATTTAACTTTAACCCTGCCTTCGAAGGAATTGATTTTAAATTGCATTTCGGCCTTTTAATATCCAACGTAGGAAATAATTATTTCAATTAGGACCGGTCCAAAGTAGTTACAGGAAGACTGATTTTGCGAAAAGTTTTAAAAATGTTGTCTATTCATTTAATTTATTTAGCAACATTACCCAGACGAAAATTCAAAAAGATTTCGTTTTATTTTCAAAAACATGTCAGGCAATATTTACAATTTACGGAAAATAACAAATGGGAACATTGTAACATATTTTAAATGTAATATTAGTGCATAGATGTATACAAAACAAAAGAAAAACACTTCGGTGTTAAAGAGATATATTGTAAGACTATAATAGTGAAATCTCTTTATCATTAGAAACATATTTTTAAGTAGTGCGATCGAAATAAAGAATATATATTTAACGTTATATTTCCTACGTGGAAATTGAAGAAAGGGCATTTATAAAGTACGTTTCAATTTGATCACGTTATCATTTCCTTCTTCACTATTACCTACAATGTATCTCTATTGTGTTGACTATTATTTTTGTACATATTATAATTTGTTTTAGTATCCACATGCTATTTGTTATCCAGTGAGATTTGTAACAACTAACCGTGTTGATAATTCCGAACTAATGGAGGTAATATTCTCTTTGATTCATGTGAAATGTGCATTCCGTTTAATGATAGATAAATGAATAAATCTGGAAGCATGCGATATGATCGTGTACGCAACAATTTTTTTAATTACCTAGTAGGTGCAGTATTTTCATATGTCTTTTCTTAAGGTCAACGAACCTATATTGAATGTTTTCGCTTACGAATATTAGATTCTGGTTAATCTAAACACACAATAATTGTTCAGACTGTACTTAGGGTGTCGAGATTGGGCTATTGCCCTGAGGATTTGTACTTATTGTCTAAAATATGTATTTATGAATAGGTGCAAGTCCTAATCACACGAAAAGGGGGTTGCCTATCAAATTTTAAATGTCATTTATTTACCACAGCAAAATGTTATATTTAGGTGTAAGTAGTGATCCTCAGGGTGGCATTTAAGTTTTAAAAACTATTTTTTTTTATTCTATGACAGCTAACTTTTTAATTTTATTATCTTATCAAGCCACAATCTCACTGGTTGTCTATTCCAAAGCTTAAGTTGTCTATGTTCTTTTATTTCTTTTCATTGCTTGATGCCAAAAATTTTAACTGCAAAAATTCTATTATTCAGTAAATGATGTAATACCAATCTCCTTCTATTTAGGTTAAAGGATGACGGGTGAGTCGGCGCCTGACATATACCACCACGTATATTATAGTCCATACCTAGTATCTAGGTCAAATAAACTCCCAGTTTTATAAAAAAAAAACCTATTGAACCCCGTAGAATGCTTACTGTATTTATCATAGTCTATGTCGTAGGTTATAGTTTTAGAGCACAAATACCTACAATGGACGCGTTGACAAGTTGTTCATGTGCTGATTCGCCCGCCATCAATACTCATTATTAATTAATCATAGAATTAATGAGTAAATTCCATAATAATACTATAAGTGAGCTCTCCCTTGCTTGTAGGAGGATTGTTTTTAAATGTTACCTGGACAAAGCGCGATTGCAACCTTCTATAGTCAATGATTTTAGCGTTAGCTCTACTAATAAGGAAATACCTTGTTTTTATTATTTATTTTGTTTCAATGAAAATTATATAGGTATATTTTATTATTGTAACCTACATAGTTACGTTGGCTGTAATTTAATATTGATGTAATTAATATATGTATTTTTATTTCAATTTTGGTGTTTTATTAACTCCCAAAAACGTACCTATCCAATTTTCCAAGTATGGTAAAACTACCAAAAATATTGGGTCACACACAACCCATGATTATCATTACATTGAACCACTGTCAATGTGCTGGTACTGGTAATTCACACACAATGTCAATGTGCACCAAAGTTACTATAAGGCCTCTACCTCGAATTTTGCGTGCAGCGGAGCGGCGGCGCGGTTGGCACTGCTTGACTAGAGTGCACCGCTCGTTGTCCGCCGCAACGCATTCACCCATGCAATAAAGGCCAGGATGGATGCCCTTCTTAAAGAAATCAGCTAGACGGAAGACAACAGTCTTCAAAAGCATTTTGTACTGCCTCTATAGGGTATTGAATTTTTTCCCGCCAAGAAGGATCCAAATTCTGGAAAAAGTAGTACTTAGTCTGTCGCAAGGTCTAATGAGTAGGACAGATTGTCTAGCGTGGTGGTCTAGCGCCGGTGTGATTCACCACACCACCAAATAGTGACCATCACTTTTCTAGGGGTAGGTAAGTTTTCATTTAGGGCATTGTTTAGGGTGCTAAGCCAGCATCCAACCAACTTGCTGAGCGGTTGCGGTTATCAAACAAAATCCATTTTTAAATCAATCGTAGGTAACAATGCGAGTTAAAAATCCCTTCATTTGTGTGTCTGTTGAATCGCGCTGGCGATCATTGAATTCGTGGGGAACTCATTTGTCAAGCTTTTTTACCTTGCCAATTTAACGCAAGTTGGCCAATAGTGTTTTGACGCTAACGTCGAAAGCTGCTGCTAATTCCGCCGTAGATTGTGTATAGCTTCCATGATCGCCTTTAATTCGTCATTGTCGACCAAAATCTTCGGATAACCGCGAGGTTCATTTTTCAGGTCGAAATTTCCAGAATGGAAACGAGCAAACCAAAGAAAAAACCAAAAAGAGGTGATGCGTTGGTTTGTAAGTAGTGTTAGCTCCGTAAACGTCGTTGATGTTGCGTGCCGCTTGTGCAGCGTTGCTGCTAATTACTTGAATTTTTAACGTATCCATAATGACGAACAGGGCCGGATTTAGGGGTCCAGAGGCCTCGGGGCAACAAAGGAGTGGAGGCCCCCTTGCCCCAAATTATTTTCCAGATTGAGATCGAGGACGCTCGCTTGATTTCGAGGACGCTCGAAAACGATCGAGGACGCTCGATTGATTTCGAGGACGCTCGATAGATTTCGAGGACGCCCGATAGATTTCGAGGACGCTCGAAAACGATCGAGGACTCTCGATAGATTTCGAGGACGCTCTACAACAATCGAGGACGCTCGAAAACGATCGAGGACTCTCGATAGATTTCGAGGACGCTCGAAAACAATCGAGGATGTTCGAAAACGATCGAGGACGCCCTATAGATTTCGAGGACGCTCGAAAACAATCGAGGACACTCGAAAACGATCGAGAACTCTCGATAGATTTCGAGGACGCCCGATAGATTTCGAGGACGCTCGAAAACGATCGAGGACTCTCGATAGATTTCGAGGACGCTCGAAAACAATCGAGGACGCTCGAAAACGATCGAGAACTCTCGATAGATTTCGAGGACGCTCGAAAACAATCGAGAACGCTCGATTGATTTCGAGGACGCTCGATAGATTTCGAGGACGCCCGATAGATTTCGAGGACGCTCGAAAACGATCGAGGACTCTCGATAGATTTCGAGGACGCTCGAAAACAATCGAGGACGCTCGATTGATTTCGAGGACGCTCGATAGATTTCGAGGACGCTCGAAAACAATCGAGGACGCTCGATTGATTTCGAGGACGCTCGATAGATTTCGAGGACGCCCGATAGATTTCGAGGACGCTCGAAAACAATCGAGGACACTCGAAAACGATCGAGAACTCTCGATAGATTTCGAGGACGCCCGATAGATTTCGAGGACGCTCGAAAACGATCGAGGACTCTCGATAGATTTCGAGGACGCTCGAAAACAATCGAGGACGCTCGATTGATTTCGAGGACGCTCGATAGATTTCGAGGACGCTCGAAAACGATCGAGGACTCTCGATAGATTTCGAGGACGCTCGAAAACAATCGAGGACGCTCGAAAACGATCGAGGACTCTCGATAGATTTCGAGGACGCTCGAAAACAATCGAGGACGCTCGAAAACGATCGAGAACTCTCGATAGATTTCGAGGACGCTCGAAAACAATCGAGGACGCTTGAAAACGATCGAGAACTCTCGATAGATTTCGAGGACGCTCGAAAACAATCGAGGACGCTCGAAAACGATCGAGAACTCTCGATAGATTTCGAGGACGCTCGAAAACAATCGAGGACGCTTGAAAACGATCGAGAACTCTCGATAGATTTCGAGGACTCTCGAAAACAATCGAGAACGCTCGATTGATTTCGAGGACGCTCGATAGATTTCGAGGACGCCCGATAGATTTCGAGGACGCTCGAAAACGATCGAGGACTCTCGATAGATTTCGAGGACACTCGAAAACAATCGAGGACGCTCGAAAACAATCGAGGATGCTCGATAGATTTCGAGGACGCTCGACAGATTTCGAGTTTAAGAATTGAAGAATACCAATTGTTCACATACTGCAATTAATTTTTTTAATGGTCGAGACACTGAATCGAATAGCCAACCTCCGAGGTTGCGGGCAAGTACCATTCCACTGAGCCATTGAGCCATTGGGGTACAAGATGGGTAGTAAATTGGAAGTGCTTATCATAGCCATTTGAGATTTTGATATTTCACTGATTGCCTGATTGGAGTGAACAAATATAGATCAATGATTTCTGTTTCTGTTAATATTTAAAATTAATATAATGAAATAATCATGTATGTATAAAGTACTTTAGGCTGTAGGTAAAGGTAAAAGCGAACAAAATATATCAAAGAAAAGATGTTTACTAGGTTTACTAGTTGAAATTTGAAAGTTTTTTTTTCCGAAGTCTCTATTGTGGAGGCCCCCTGCTTGTGGAGGCCCCGGGGCTTTCGCCCCGGTTGCCCCCCCCCCCCCCTTAAATCCGGCCCTGATGACGAAAAAGATTGAAATGCGATGAAAATGTAACACTAATACTGATTAGTGTTACATTTTCATCGCATTTACCTAAACAAAAGAATTAATGAAAAAAAAATTGTAATTCTTAGCCAAACAAAATTTATTTTGATTTGAAAAGCCAGTACTGCAGAACTGCAATTTCATAGGTAAAGACCTAATATCATGAATGGGAATGCCGTATGGGTAGCACGTTCTTGAATGACGTGAACATTGAGGGGCATTCCACTTTGCGCACCTAAATGAAGCGCACCCAGACGAAGCGCACCTAAAGTATTCCACTTTGCGCACCTGTAGGTGCGCTTAAAATAAAAATTTTAAATAAATAGTTTTTCTATTCCACGAAGCGCACCTACGAATATCACTCGCATAGTGCGGAGACTAAGAAATAAAAATATCGATATAAAACATATTTATTATTTAAAAGACTAACTTAAATTTCTAACATCATTCAGTTTCATCATAATAATGTGACACAATATTTGATATTTGTCCATGTTTTTATTGTAATTATGAAACAATCTGTGATTTTTTATGTTAAAGTAGAGTATTTTTATTATTCACTAAACATGAAAACTATATTTAAAATATAAAACATTATTATAATGAAACTGACAGATGTTAGAAATTTAAGTTAGTCTTTTAAATAATAAATATGTTCTTATATCGATATTTTTATTTCTTAGTCTCCGCACTATGCGAGTGATATTCGTAGGTGCGCTTAGTGGAATAGAAAAACTATTTATTTAAAATTATTATTTTAAGCGCACCTACAGGTGCGCAAAGTGGAATACTTTAGGTGCGCTTCGTCTGGGTGCGCTTCATTTAGGTGCGCAAAGTGGAATGCCCCAACATTGAACATGGAAACTCAAAAATATTATTATTCAGAATGTTTTCACTAATACAAATGTCGTACATCCAAGGCTTCTGCTTATCAAGAAGTCAGTTTATCCAATCACTGAAGCTATCAAATATTGAACGTCCAATGGTGTGACACTAGCGAGTTCCCTGTTGGGCGAAAAGACACACACTAGCGCCATCTAGTGAGCAGTTGTCGTTGAATACTTCGTAGCCTTACTGGTTTGCTATCCACTTTTTATTATAGGTAATTCTGTTGTTAACAAGTATGACGAATTTTATTTGGAACCTGCAACTATAGGACTGTGAGAGTTATATATGAGATTTTATTTTTTTGTTGAGTAATTTATCATAGATACCTAAAGGTATTATTTTTCGTTTAACTGACTAGCACATAACGCAGCGCACAGATGAAAACAAATGTAGCTGTATGAAGTAAGTACCTCTCCACCTTTAAAAAAACTAGGTAAAGAAAAAAAACAGAATCCGTTGTAAATATCGATTTATTTGTAAACACACGTCATGAAGCAAGTATACAATAAATAACGTCCGTCGTTACTTTCATTAACATGTTACACAAAGTTGATATTACACATACATTTAAACTTTTCAAATACTTAACATCCAAATTCACGAACGATATCTTTAAGTTTGATAATCTTAGGTACGCACGGTCAGTACATATTGAAATTTAATTTAATTCTTGAAGTACATAATGTCTTGAGAGTTCGTAGTGTGCAAAGTTTATCGTATTCGTATTCTGCAAAGTTTATCAATGGGAATATTGACAGAAAAACATTTGTAAGTACATCAACAAAATATATCAGCAACACTTACTACGATTATCACTCTTACTACTACGACATAAAGTCGTCGTCTTAATCAAATAATTACTAAAACCTTCGTTGACGTAGACGTACACAGAATACACTAACAAATATGTACCGACCGCTATCAAGATTCGTCATTGAGATATCATTTGATATCAACAGTTTCTTTTTCTCGAAAATTGTATTTACAACTCTTAAAACCATCATAGCACATACAAGGGCCCGGCATTGTTCCAATTTCCAGATCTATTCTACCAATAAGTAGGAATGTATTGCTGAAACAATTATCTTTTATACACCGAGGTCAATCAAATGCAGTAACGAAGTAAATCAGGTCAATATGCAAAGGATCTAGGTCAGATAAAGTGACCCCAGTCAGTGCCTCCGTCACCTCAGAGTCTGCAATAAATTGATTGTCATTCACGCAGTGAAGTGTAATAAAAACCACGTGAAAACAAATAGTAAGTCCACTCAATTACCGAGTATGGTATAACTGAAGTAACAATGCCAATTAACGCAAGCTACATTATGGGAGCTCATGGAGTAATTACGTCATATAACACGCACTGTTTATTTTTTATTTACCCAATAGCGATAAAGATAAGATGTCCTGGCAGGCATCATTTAATAGTATTTACCAGGTATATTTGTGATTGAAAGCCATCAAAAATGGACCAGAATAATAATTAAAAAAAAAACAATACGGTAAAGAATATAGAAAGTAAAGGACTTCAAAGTAATAAAAACTATAATCAACCAATTAATTTCATGTGATCCACACGTGTTTCTTACATAAATAAAATCGATGTCGACGTCACACGACATAATATTATTATTGAGTCGCAACTCCTCGCACATCGCATAAACAAAATCCAGCTATTTCAATGAAAACCTGTTTGTAATAAACATGATGCTAGTTTTTGCATCGTTTTGGAAATAATCTTTAATTCGATTCAATTTTACTCGGAGGTATAGAGATAACAATAAACTACCACTCATCCTATCTATTTCATTGTACCTAAATATTTGATGTTCCTGTAAAAAACCAAAAGTCACTTTTAGCAAGTAATTTTTTTTGCAGCCATATTATAAGTCACAATCATTACCATACACACAAAGAAGGTAAATTTGAAAAAGTACTCTTACTGTTTGGCCCAGAGGCAAAATAAATAAATAGGGACAAAACAGCCATTACTCCATGAGCTTTTGAATTGTTAGAAACCAAACAGCAGTTTCCTATCTCTGATATAGATAAACAGTTATACACCACTGAAGTAATACTAACAGTACCACATAAGGTAATAAGAAACACCATGAAACTTACTCCAGTATACAACATTTTAATATTTCAGTATTAGCATGTCAATTAGGTGGGGACCAAGGCTATCGAAAATTAAATTATTAAATCATAACCACTATAAAAATAGTTCCATTCTAATAAACTGTGCGCTGCGTAAATAAGTATTTTATTTTATAACTTCTATTATATTTAGACACATTTATAGAATACTTTTAATACATACAAATTCCTCTTTTTCCATTTCATAACTCATGATACTCAGTAGACTATTCTAGCTTTTTAACAATAACTACTACAGGACATATCAACATTCATATTAATATTATTTATAGTAATATTGCTTACACACATCCATGTAAAGATACTACCTACTTGATGTAGCGACTCTATTACAGTATACATTACAATATTAATTTCACTTTTGAGCCTAATACAATATATTTAACAATATACACTTACAAGCCTTCCTTTGAACCATTCACTAATACCATTCCACAATACTAAATTACATTTGTTTGTAAATAATACTGTCAATAGAGTCAATACATGACTAACACAACAATAAAACCTCTTCTTCTACACAAGCACAGAGTACAAACTGTTTGGAATATGTAATAGTAATATTTACTATTTGTTCAGTTACATTACACAATACAGAAGTTACATGATTATTATAGTTCAATTAACATATTTGGATGTGTGCAGCCACCGCTGATGTTCTTTAATTATTGTAATTTCAACACTTAGGCCACAGTGAAAGCAATTATAGATGCTTATGGCAGTATTATATCAATTACATTGTGATGATCACACTGGTTTGGCATCATAGCAACAATCCAATCTAAATACTCTTCAGTTTTCAAAACAAACAACATTATTTTATACAATAAAACAGAGTAACCCCAAAAACATAATAAGCAATACCTACATAATTGAATACAATTTGACAAACAAAGAATGTCATTCAAATATAAATCTAAAATTTTATCTAATATTTTCTTACAGTGGGTATAGTAATGGCCACAATATTATTTAATCAAGCCTTCAAACTCCACTAAACAGCAAAAACATATTAATTAATTGAACTATGGCCAAGTCAGGTATAACATCAGAATGCCTTAGAAATTACAGCAGCTGTTAGTCTTTCGGGCAGTCTTGTAAAACAATTTACTCTGCATTGATAGACTCTCAGTCTTAGCAACAACATCGTCTAGTTTCTCACCTCGTTCCAACACTGCCTTTATAGTGTCATGTAGAATGATCTTGGTTTCATCCAAATCATTTTGTATTTTCGTCAAAGCATCAGCTTCTCTGGGGTTCTGGTATTTAGTTAAGTATTCAGGTAGGATGTGGAAGTCTATCCTGTCCTCAGTGCCTGTGGGCCACTGGGTAGCTGGGACCGCAGCTGTGAATTCGTCCAGTATTTTGGTAATCAATGTGTGGGCCACCCTGTTTGGGTACTCATGGTCAGATATCAGTACTCCCGCCAAGTTGTCTGCCCTCACATACACTTGCAACATATACTCTCCTTCTTTTACTGACTGTCGTGAGGCTTGCTGTGTTCTTTCTACTATTGTTTTGCTAACAAACACCATGAACTCTTGTACTGAACCACGTTGGAATATACTGAAGCTCTGTAGATTGTATGCTGCTTTCAGGAGAGTAGCACTATTGATGCCTTTGTAAAGGACACCCAAAGCATAGATTTTCACCATTTTGATAGCAGACTATTCAGCTTCAAGTAGTCAAAGTTAACTGAAAGTAAGTTTCGGGAATATAATAATAAAATAATGGTTTGATAATTAAAAATATTATCAGAATGGCACAATTAAAGTAAAATTAAATAATGGTAGTACTTTCTAATGACTAAAATTGAAAGTTAATAGCTCAATTGGAATCACAATTATTACATAAACTGGTTAATATCGATGCACTTTATATCTCCTGTACTCCTATTGTCTATATGAGTCGATATTATCCAAGGGAACTTAGATTTGTTTAAATGCAATTATGATTAGGCAAGGCACTTACCCAATTTGCTTCTCTTGTTGCTGTCTTTGGTAAGTGACACATAAGTTAACTTGACGCCAACTACTTATCTACACGTGCCCACAAAACCAAAAAAATATGTTTTTTTCAAAATTGATACATTCTAATTAACTAAGATCGAAAAATTAAAGAAATATCTAATAAATTCTGACGAAATCAATTCTTTGTGCTTACGCACTTACGTCTAATAATTGTCGTGTCTGACTGGACTGTCACTGTCATAATGACATAATGGAAACCAGTTGCACGCGTTCCAGCTTTAATTTTTTACAATTCTATACATGATAAATCGGATGAAATGTTGTATCTCACTTCAAAATCTGTTGACAGAAACGACCACACAACTAATGTTAAATATCGATCGTTATCCTTATCCAATGATTTTGGACTAATATTGTTTAGATGGTTAGTAATGTGCAGGGCTACCTGCCTAATGATAATTCCATCTGTTCCAAAAGTAACAGTTCCAAACCGTTCTTTCTGGAATAAAAAAAAATATGTCAAACTTAATAGCTGTCAGTGTCACTGTCAAGTGTCAAATGAAGCAAGAAAAATAGCGTTCGTATTTTTGTTGATTTGATTGTATTTTTCAGAATAAATATAATTAAAAATTATGGCAGAAAGCACGGAAAAGGTGGAAAATGGTTCAGATGCACGAAGACGAGTACTTACTATAGCAGTATCCACAGTTTTACTGGAAAATGGATTTGAATCTACTGACAAAATGGCACTAGAAACACTCACAGAAATGCTTCAATGTTGTAAGTGACTGTTTGAATTACCTACTTAATAATTTCCTTATAGCCTATTCACGGATAATTAGTTGACAAATAGTAACATCAACATTTTACTTGTTACTTATGTTAATAATGTTACTCTTATTAGAAGGAAGACCATAGCCAAACAGTGGTCACAGTTTCAAGCTCTTTACTATAACTGTAAAATCAAGAATTATACTGTTTCTAATTATGAATGATAGATAATGCCATAGATACATAATTATCCCACTAATATTATGAATTCCAAAGTTTGTGAGGATGTATGTCCAATAAGTAGTATGATTGTTTGCTGATGAACGTTATAAAGAGAATAGTGTAGTACAACACTTCGGGTGCTTCTTACCCAGATTATATGGGTAAAGTTGTTTGCAAAAACTTTTTAGTAACTTGTTTTTTTACTTTTCAGTTTTGTCCGAAGTTGGAAACTCGGCCAAAAACTACTGTGAGCTATCAGGCAGAGTGGAGCCAATGCTGAGTGATGTAATCATGGCCTTAGTAAATATGGGTAAGTTTTTTAACACTTTCAAAGGATTCAAGTAGTGGGGTGTTGTTTGGCCTAGATAGGCCTTTGTCCAGTAGTGAATAATCTGACTAACGATCATAAATTTTATTAAAGGTATCAGCATACAAGGGTTGGAACAGTATGCAGCTCGGCCAAACAGACATGTGATCCAGCCACCACAGCAGGCCCCAGCCCCACGAACACCAGCAATGTTATCAGCAGGATCCAAGGCTAAGCCTGCTCCTCACATACCATTCCACCTGCCACCATTACCTGATCCACATGCTTATATTAGGACACCTGTAAGCATTAACACAGGTTTTTTATTATCGTCACATCTAGCACATCAGCAAAATTAAATGTTTATTTTATTTAGCCTGCTTACCACCAGGCGAGATAGTGGTCAAACGTCAGTCCCATCTAAAATTGAAATAAAATATTGTCAGCTTGTAGTTCTTAACTACCAAGTACATACCAATACAATATATACACAATATACTGATACAATAAAATTTTGTATCACACACACTCTCTAAGATCTATGTATGACAAACCAAAGATTAATATTACTACAATTCAGAGTTTAGTAGAAAGTTTGTATGATAAATAAAGTTGGTAAGATGATTCCAGAGACCTTTTTTAAACATCTTCTAATTTATTTCAGACTCACAAACAGCCAGTCACAGAATATGAAGCTATAAGAGAGAAGGCTGCCTCACAGAAGAGGGACATCGAGAGGGCATTGACGAAATTTCTAGCTAAGACAAGTGAAACACACAACTTATTCAACACAGAGGATAATCAGGTGTTCCCATGTATGAACTTTTAACTTCTATATACAAAATTATATAACTTGACATCTATAAGAACCTTGACATAATTATCTATACAGATAAACAAAATTGAAGTGTCAGATCAATATATTAAAATGACCGGTTTTTACTACATGCATATGAATATTACGAATTAGACATCAATGACAAGGACTGGCCACAAAAAGCTTTACATAGAGAGATGTAGAAGAAGTGTAGAAAGGCCTTCGCCCTGCAATGGGACAATCATGGCTGAAAATAAATAAAATATTAATATATAAATGATACACATACAAATATAACATTTTTTACCATATTTGTCTGTCTGTTTGTACTGGCTAATTTAATATGTATAACATAAGATAAGAATCTGACATGATTGCAAAAGCTATTGATGCCAAAACAAAAGCTTTATATTTTCTCTAATATAATTTGGTATAATGGGTAACTTAAAGGCTAAAATACCAGAACAGTTATTTAGCACCTTATAAATGGAACAGAAATGGAAACATCTCTGTTCCATTCACATCTTTATTTGATTGTTAACAATTACTCTATTTCTTGTTTACAGTAATAGCATGCAAGCCAACATTCCCTGCATATTTACCATGTCTGTTACCAACAGACCAAGTATTTGACTTTGATGAATTAGAATATCACTTCCAAGTTGCTAATAGAACTGAAGATATGCCAGCTGATAAAAAAGGTAAACATTTTAAATCTAGTTCCATAATGAATATTGTAATTTATAACATTAACTCGTTGAGTACCGTCATTATTCGACTGCACGGTTGGTGCGGTGGCTGGGCAACCGGCTGCCGTGCAACGTGTCGCGGGTTCGATTCCCGCACGGAACAACACTTTGTGTGATCCACAAATTGTTGTTTCGGGTCTGGGTGTCATTGTGTATGAGAACTTGTATGTTTGTAAACGCACCCATAACACAGGAGACAATGCTAATGCGGGGCAAAGTTTTTTAAAAAAAAAAAAATTATAAGACAGTTAAATGAGTTTAAGGAGGTTGCGGTCACTGGTGACCGCTTAGTGTTTGACAGTTTAATTTACGATTCAGTGTTACATAGAGAACAGAATTACTACACATACATAATTCTCATTCTCATTCAATGTAAAAAACCCCCAACAACATGAGTTATAGGGATTTTTTCCTTAGTCAAACCCAGGGAGTCTGTTGCTCTTCCATCAATCAACTTATTCACTTTTTTACTTCTGATGCCAAGATTTATTATTGACAGGTTCAAAGCATTTATTTCAATTAAACCTTTGGTACTTTTGAAACGTCAACAAATACAAAATAAATAATAATCTGTCAGTCAGTCCGTCAGTGAAGCTAACTATTAGGTATGTCATTACTGTTAATTCTTGTTACAGAGCAATCAGACAACGAAGGTGACAACATGGTTGATGGAGACAACCCAAACAGTTCACAGATGGACAACCCTGAAGCAAGTATGGCATCCAGCCCAGACAGAGGCAAATCTGGTGGATAATTTATACAAGAGCTTACAAAATTTAAGATTAAGGATATATTAGTATTTAAATAAAATACAATTTAAGACAATAACACTTTTGGTTTTTTATTATTTTTCTCTAAAGGTGCATGAAAAGATCTTTTATAAATTTTGAATGATTATCTTATGTCTGTGAACCTGTGAACTCATTCTTTTGTTGTTATTCTAATAAGAGTTTCGTCGTTATAAAAATAATATTTCAAGTAATTTGGAATACAAAAAACACATATAGAAACATTATCAAATTCATATGTTCCGTGATTTGAACTAATTTTATATGTATGAATTATTAATTGGCCATAAATCATAGAACTGTTTTTTGTGTCAACTAGGGTTGACACATTACGAGATAATATTATATATGTGCAATGTAATTAATAAGTATGCATTACCAAAATAAAATAACAGAATCATTAAAAAAAGAAAACAATCATGAAGAAAAAATTACTTTATTATAGCAAATCACTTGAGTAACTCAGAGTTGATAACGGGCAACACTTTGATGCCATCCCTATTGACAATGGTCACTTGGAAGTTGGGCAGGCTGACAAACAATCTTCTATGGACTTCCTTCACACACTTCTTCAATATTTCATATGCTTCCTCCTCAGTAGCATCTGAAAACAAGTGGTGGTTAATGTAAAGCTAGCTTCTAAATCGCCAAAATGAGTAAATAAATAATAGATGAGTGCCCACAAGGGAGACAGATGAGGCATGACCTAGGGAGTCATTGGGGAAGCCTATGTTCAGCAGAGAAAGTTTTATAGCTGACATCATGCTGATCATGAAATAGATGGTACTTTACCAGTGGCAAATGACCATTACAAATCTATTTACTTTTGAATGGTAGTATATGTATGATTTAATTATAAATAAAAAATACATGGAATATTGCTATTCACCTTCTTTGTAGTAGCGGTCCATAATACTCAAACTGAGGTAACCACCATATCCATGGCAGGCAAAGGGAACTTTTACACTGGATGCCAAATAGTCCATGAAGTACAGTTCTGGACCATTTTCTTTATCATACCCACCCATCAATACATTCACGAAGTAAGGGGTCTGAAACAACAGATTAAAAATTTATTAATTATTGGTAGTTATTACATTGTGCCTTCTTATAGTTACTTCAACTTTCAGGTCATTTAAAAAATTATTCAGGCAGGAAAGGCAGAGATGCACACACCCACTTTTAACCAGTTTATAACCCCAAGTAGTATAGGGGATGAGTTATTGCCATACCTCTATCAGGCACAACCTCAGATTCCTTGTTATTTCTTATTTTCTTCAACCCACTCCTAAGGATACCCACAGACCGAAGATCGAAAACATCCCAATCGTTCTATGTCCGTCACAGGAATTGAAACCATGCTGGCTAGTCTCACTTGAGATGACAGGACCAATGTTACGGTTTATCAACTAATCTAACTGGATTTGTAGGAAGTTGTTAGACATAAACTTACGCTGCTTCTCAGGTATTCGGCGAGATTCCTCCGTGTGAAATTAGCGGCAGCAGTGGGTCCAAGCTCATAACCGTTGCGCATTTTGTACAACTGAATGTTCTTAGCGATGTATTCAGCGAACTGAGTCGAGTCGCCTTGATCGCCAATCACACCCATTATGAGCTTATCGGAAATCTTGTGGATCTTATCCTCATCTAGAACATGAAATCTCAATAAGTATCCAAAGTTACTAATGAAACGAGAAATATTCAGGTGTCAAAAACCGCTAACTCACCGTCTTTCATCACCATAATACTGTGGCTATTGCTCTGGTCAGCGGCTATCATAACGAAATCCTTACACTGTATTCCTAATAGACATTGCAGATTAATGTTTGCCATTTTGGTGAAAATATATACCAAAACTCTCTAAAATACCGCAAGAATAACCTACGACGATAATGCAAAGCAAACTTCAACAAACAAACTTGTCAAATCACCGAGTGTCACAGATTATAATTTCTGTTCAACCTTTGAGGTTTTTGATAGTGGCAATGTTACAGTTACAGTTTGAAACTGATTGATCTTTCTTAGTCGTCAACTCTGAAACAAGTAACAACATATAATTTTTCTTATCTATCGACTTTATTTTCTTCCACCCCTTCGGTGTATTTCATATATAGGTAGCCGACGTGAAGAAAGACGTGTAGTTGTGCACAAAACGTCAACTGACAAACAAGTTAACAATGTCACACTGACAGCTCACAGCTGCAGCTGCAGCACACCACAGCAGCACACTGTGCAAAATTGTAGACCTAAGGACATAAAACACGAGTTAATTAAAAGAAATATGTATTAATGTGTAAAATTGAGAAATACAAAATGTTTAAGAAAGTGGCATTAGGTATTTCAGGAGGCGTTGATAGTGCTGTTGCTGCACTTTTGCTCAAACGAGCTGGTAAATATTATGACCTAACTTTAGGCAAATTTGGATAGCATTAATATATTTAGCTTTCATAATTACACAAATTTCAGGATACCAAGTAGAAGGAGTATTCATGAGGAATTGGGATAATAACTATGAAGCTGGATTTTGCTCAGACGAAAAAGATTTTGAAGACGCAACATACGTGTGTCGTAAGCTCAATATTCCCTTGCATAGAGTTTATTTTATCAAAGAATATTGGAACGATGTATTCACAGTAATACTTAAAGAATACGAGACGGGTCTGACGCCAAACCCCGACATACTGTGCAATAGATATATTAAATTTGATAGCTTTTTCCAACATTGCAGGAACAATTTAGGAATTGATGCAATTGCTACTGGACACTATGCTAATACATCATTTGGTCCGTTTTTGGAAAAATATAATGAAAACGAAGGTATGTAGACAACACTAGGACTATATATTCCACACCAAAAGATCAAGAACATTTTAATGTTTTAAAGAACTATTATCTGGTAGGAATTATAAACTAAGCAATGTGTTTTAGTGATCATCTTCATTTTGGTTTCAGGAGTAAGATTACTGCAGCCTACAGATAAACACAAAGATCAAACATTTTTCTTGTCACAAATAAAGCAGTTTGCTCTAAGAAAATGTATGTTCCCACTAGCTGGGTTACTGAAGAAAGAAGTTAGAGAAATAGCGAAGTCTGAAGGCCTTCTAAATGTAGCCAACAAGAAGGATAGTACAGGAATATGTTTCATTGGAAAAAATAAGTTTCAGAATTTTATTGAAGAGGTAAGTGACTTTGTAAGTAATATTATAATATCATCATTGTTGATACTCATTTGTAAAGATAATTAAATACAATACAATGTTAACCCGTTGAAATTCATCCCCTAAATTTGTTCATACAAAAGTAGTCTTTAAGTTTAAGAATTCGAAATAATATATATATAATATAGGTAGTGGAGAGCGGTCACCGGTGACCGCTTGGGATTCTATGGGTTAAATACCATGTTACGATGAAATGAAAGTTTGATCCCAGAGCTGAACAGCTATACTCCGTCTGTTTAGGTAGTTAACTATTTGTAAACAAACCATAAAAAGAGTTCTTTATAGTTGACATTTCCATGATTCAAAATACTTCATAAGAAAATAAAATTGTTTCCCTTTTTACGACAGTTTTCTCTATTAAATGTTATATTTCTGTTCCTTTTCACTTATTTCTTAATAAATATTAAATATATCTGCTTGAGGATATTAATTTAATAACATTTATTAAATAATATAATATTTCATTACAATAGACACCATAAAGAGCCTAAAATCCCAGGTATCCAAAACGTTTCTTTAAGAACGAAGCAAAATAATGTTGTCAAATTAAAGAGCACAACGAAGATGTAGCGCGACAATGAAAGTAGCGTGTATTACGTTTAGTCGGTTAATCAGGCGCCATTGACAGCTCTCTCGTCGTTTGCGCTCGCGTTCCTATTTTGTTGAATTTAACTTGTTTCTTTGTTTTGTTTTTGTTATTAAGTTATTTAAGTTTAGGTTATTCATCGTTTGTAATTAATGTGTTCAAATATATTGAAGAAACTTGGCCCAAAGACAGATATACATACAAGAAAGAAATCCGTACATCAGATTCAGAATAGTTTCTATTTAAACATGATAATGAAATAGACCCATAGGCTAGGCTCTTGTACGATTTAGGCATTTGTACTTGTATGTGTGTGTATGACAAATGAACGATTTTAAAGTGAATTTAGTTAAAATTAAAACACGAGAAATATTTGAAGTAATAGTAGGTTAAGTATCTCTGTGTCACGTGGTTTTCTTTGTTTACCTTTAGTTAATTACCTAAACAGATGGACTATAGGTTAAAATTTTTGGACTGGGGAGTTCTCACATTCTAATTAATGAAATAACAAATCTTGTCTAACAGACATAAAATATCTATAGTAAGGACTATTTCCGGTGCTTGAATGGTAATTATTAATTAAATATTGCTATTTTTACAGTATATCCAGACCAAGAAGGGTCTATTTATAGACATAGACACAGGACAAGTAGTGGGTGAACATGGAGGTCTGCATAAGTGGACAGTAGGGCAAAGATGTGGTTTGCCTAATTATACAGGACCTTATTTCATATTCAAGAAAGATTTAGAAACAAATAATATTTATGTGGTAAGTTAACAATTGTTACAACTTTTAAGAGCATATTTTAAAAAGGTGCCGCTTTTTTCATGTATTCTATAAACTCAAAAATGATCAAATTGATTTTTGTAAAGTTTTCATCCATTGATAGTCGATTAGTGTGATTACTTATAAAGGATTATGGTAATTTTGACAACATACAGAAATCATAATAAAGGTGATTTATTAAAAATAATACTCTATGTATTCTTATTTGCAGGTATTGGGTACTAAACATCCAGCTTTGTGGAACAATATATGCTTCACTGACCCTCCACATTGGATTCACAGTGAACCATTAGAACTAGCCAGCAACAATGTATTGGAGTGCTACTTTAGATTCCAACACACAAAACCTCTCACAGCTTGTAGAGTAGTCAACAACAGAGAGGGCCTCACAATCATATTACAAAATAATCTAAGAGCTCTCACTGAAGGACAGTTTGGAGTCTTTTATAAAGATGGAGAATGCCTTGGTAGTGCAAAGATAAGAGATGTTTGTCATAATTTAGATTTTACTAAAAATAATTGAATATTTGTGGTTGTTAAATAAAGTTGTTAGTGTTTTCAAGTCTATTTTTATTCCTGTACCTACTTCCCTTTTAATAGTCTAATGAGTACATGGAATGTTACAATAATTATCTGAACAAACATAATTTAAAAAAAATATATTAATTATGCTTGCTTCTCAAGCAGTTACCATATAACTGGGCTAAAATCTAAACGTATTTCAAAGTTTGGAATTCGTTTTAAAGGAAGCATGGTAATTTAGTGATTAACAGTGAGACAACTACGGGCTAATGAAAGATGATGCGGATGTTATGATATGGCCACGATTACCAAATCAACGGGTGAACGGGCCCTCTATCATACGGGGTAAGTAATCCCTGAAGACACCCTAACATGAGCCGAGCTAAAAAGAGACCCTCTTTAAAGAAGAGTAAAGTAGCAGTATGTAGTCTTCCCTACACTTATTATACTTAGAGAGTAGTATACTAGTCACCTCCACGAAATGTGGTTTTCAACGAATTTTAATCTAATTCCAAATCAAGTTTGGACACGACACAAATCGTCGTCTGTAAATAAAAATAAATCAATCCTAAAATATTAATATTTTAAGTAAGATATAAGATAAGATATATGTTACTCTTTAAAAACAATGAAAAAAATCCAGGTTCTTTTATCAGGGGTCGAAATTTAATCATCATAACATAACATCACGCCTTTTATCTCCGAAGGGGTAGGCAGAGGTGCACATTATGCCACTGTACAATGTAACACCCCATTTTCACTATTTATGTTATGAGTCCCATGCACTGATATGATAAGAGTATATATCGTCGGGGATAGTGCAAATCCGCGAATCTACCATACGTAAAGGCCGCGTATCTGCAATAGATCGTTTTACAGGGGAAGGTTAAAATTAAATGATTTTATTAATTCAATGAATTTAAAGCTCAATTTTACATACTATTGAAAATATACAAAATAAACTCGTGTCAAGGCGGTGTGGCACCCAATTGATATTTTAGGGGATTTCTTCGCGAATACTTAAGATAGCTACATTTGTCAGATACACGGAATTGTTCAATGCGAGTTCCGCGGATTTGCACTATCCCCGACGATATATAAGGTCCCATGTAATAAGGGGTGACTGGTGAGCCTATTGCCATATACCGGGCACAATTCCAAACTTTGTGCTACAACTGAGATTATTTTTTAAAAACCCAGTAATAGCCCGACCCTGGAATCGAACCCGAGACCCCTTTCCCGGCAGACGCACTTTTACGCAAATTCAACCATAGACAAGTAAAAAGGAGAGGGTCTATGGGCAACCCCCTATACTTATTATACTCTTTGGGCAACCCCCACTACGCTAATGTCAAAGTCATTTAATAAACGTGTCAAAGTCATTATTTTGAGGTTTGCCTTGTGTTGTATTGTATTGATTATTGATTTGTTATGAATATATACTAAATAATTGAATTTATAAATATGGAAATCTATTTAATTAACGGCAAAATGAAGACAACTGTGTTATAGATTCGCTAAAATTAAATATGTGACGTGCAAATTTCACTACAAGTATTTAAATTGTTTTTTGAATTCAATTCAACATCAAACATGTCCATACCTACAATAAACTACAGTGTACCGCCGCCACGGTTAGATATGCCACCGCCAGTGGCAACAGTTCCAATAGCGACGTCGATGCCACCTCCGATGTATGGCCCTCCGCCTACGTTTATGCCGCCGCCTATTCCATATGCGGAGAAGCTCACACAGCCGGCGCCATCTCCTTCGACTGCTTACGCCCCTGTGACAACTTATACTCCAATTAATGTGCCCCCACCTAATGCGGTCTATCCCATGATGCCGATAGATATGCATTCGCCGCCGCCACCCTACTATACACCACCATATGATTATAATGGATACAACTACAGCCAAACTAGACAAACACCATCATCCTCTAAAGACTGGCCAAACTCTCAATCCTCCAGCATAAGCTCTGGAAAACCTAAACCATCAGGATCTTATTCCGAGAAGGATGAGAGGAGTCGCAGAGATTCTCATGATAGACTTGTTCGCAGTTCTTCATCAAGGAGACGTTCTCCTGGCCATGATAGACACTATGATCGAGAACGAGATATGAGACAACGTAGTGAACGTCGATACAGTCGTAGTCCAAGTCGTCATAGCAGCTCAAGTAGTCAGCGTAGTCATGTTTGTCGTAGTCCTTCTTACTCTAGTCACAGAGAACGAGAAAAGTCTTACAGGCAAAGGTTTGATGAAAGGCGAGAGTATGAGCGAAAAAGATGTGAATATGAAAGACGTCACAGTCCATCTCGTAGTAGAGACTACAGGAGTCATAGTAGAGCTCATGATCCAAGAAAACTTAGATCTCCAAGTAGGCAAAGTTTTAGATCTCCAAGCAGAGATTCTCGAATGCGCAGCCGCACCCGTGAAATGTCTCATGTATCACAACGAAGTATCAGACAAGAACCTAAACCATTATCAGATCGTGAGAAAATTTTGGAAGAATACAGGTTGGTACATTCTTAGGTCTGCACAATTTTTCTAAGCTTAAATCCATTTAATACTTGTGTCTTTTATTAACTCACTACTAAAAATTTTACCTTATAGGAAGAACTATTGCAAAACTTCTGAAGATTTCATTGAGAAAATGGAACAATGGTCTAAAGAACACAACTCAGATGAAGAGGAGGTAAATATTGATGACAAGCTAATAAACAATAACTCACAATACCTAATAATATCAAATACATATCACCCTTTATCATTAGGAACCTTACTCAACATTTTTATAAATTTATTAGTATGTAATATATTAACATCAATTCACTACTAGATTTTAAGGTACACATTTTGTTTATTGTTAAAAATATTGAAAGACTGTGTAAGTGTTGAGCCTTTGCGAAAGTAGCAGATTTTATTTTACCTATATCATATTTTTGTATCCTTGATTATTAAAAGTAAAGTCAAATAAAAATTGTCTTACCATTATTGTGATTACACAATTAAGAAGAAAAAAGAAGCCAAACACTAATTACAGTGTCTCTTTTGGCTTGAAGTTATTTTTGTTATTCCATATTTGGGGGTATTATGAACACACCATGAAATTACAAAACTATTGCAGGTATCAAAGATGTGGTTTAGAAGTTCTCCAGCAGAGTTGTACTATAAGCCAGCAGAGGCAGGTTCTGGAGTCCAACAAACTGCTAAATTGGAGAAGATCTGTGAAACATTCTACCAGCAGCTGATTGAAAGAGGGCGGAATGCTAGACCTGAAGTGGATGAACTGCCACCTTTGAGACCTTCTAAAGTGGCCATGTGCAAACATAAATGTGAGTTTCTTATTTAATTACCTCTTATTTACAAACTAAGGAATACATGAATAGGTTGATATAAGTAATACTAGCAGCTCCACATAATATGTCAGGGGGAACACAAGACCAGTTGTTAATAAATTTGACAGGGTATTATGTGTTGCCCAGTTAAAGGGAAACGCCAGTAATGCAGATCAAACTAAGTTTAAAGAGGCCATCATTAAAAAAATAATTTGTAAATTTTGCACATATCATCAGCAGTTTTAATTAACCACTGCAATTTACTTTTAGCTGAAGATGGAAGTTCTTCATCTGAGAGTGAAGATGAATGTTTGGATGAAGATGGTCTTCAAGGCTACACTGATAGGATCATGCTGGAGCTGCAGAGGAAGCAGAGTCACCCTAGGAGGCTACATCCTGAGATGTGGTAAGTAGCATAAACATTTGACAGTTTCATATTAAAATGTGAAGATGTTGCTAATTATTAGATTTCTCAGGGCACTACACTCTTATACCAAGTTTTATTTTATTATGTCATGTTCGATTCGAGCACAAAAGTAGTGCGATTTAGCACCCAGTGCCAGTGCAGTGGTTGACAATTGAATCCGCTTATTTATTTATTAAGCGAGCATTGACCTCTCGTAGACTGCATCGGGCAAATAGATCCTACCTATAGTCCATCTGTTTAGGTAATTAACTAAAGGTAAACAAAGAAAACCACGTGACACAGAGATACTTAACCTACTATTATTTCAAATATTTCTCGTGTTTTAATTTTAACTAAATTCACTTTAAAATCGTTCATTTGTCATACACACACATACAAGTACAAATGCCTAAATCGTACAAGAGCCTAGCCTATGGGTCTATTTCATTATCATGTTTAAATAGAAACTATTCTGAATCTGATGTACGGATTTCTTTCTTGTACGGATATCTGTCTTTGGGCCAAGTTTCTTCAATATATTTAAACACATTAATTACAAACGATGATTAACCTAAACTTAAATAACTTAATAACAAAAACAAAACAAAGAAACAAGTTAAATTCAACAAAATAGGAACGCGAGCGCAAACGACGAGAGAGCTGTCAATGGCGCCTGATTAACCGACTAAACGTAATACACGCTACTTTCATTGTCGCGCTACATCTTCGTTGTACTCTTTAATTTGACAACATTATTTTGCTTCGTTCTTAAAGAAACGTTTTGGATACCTGGGATTTTAGGCTCTTTATGGTGTCTATTGTAATGAAATATTATATTATTTAATAAATGTTATTAAATTAATATCCTCAAGCAGATATATTTAATATTAATTAAGAAATAAGTGAAAAGGAACAGAAACATAACATTTAATAGAGAAAACTGTCGTAAAAAGGGAAACAATTTTATTTTCTTATGAAGTATTTTGAATCATGGAAATGTCAACTATAAAGAACTCTTTTTATGGTTTGTTTACAAATAGTTAACTACCTAAACAGACGGAGTATAAATAACTCTCATCCTTTTCATCCAACTTTGAAGAAAACTAGACGATTTTAAAGTAATTTTTTATTGTACTACCTCGTTAGCTGAGTGGTCGCAAGTGCGACTGGCGGGCAAGTGGTGTCTACTTCCATTCCCGGGTCGGACAAAGTATTATTGGGTTTTTCTTTATTCTCAGTAGTAGCACGGAGTCTGAAATCTTGTGCTCGGTATGTGGATTGCCACATAAATTATGTCAGAGCCTATTGTGGCTCAGCCCCTATCACATGTTACTTATAATATGAATAGTAAAAACTGGGTGTTACATTGTACAGATAGTGCCGTAATGTCGTTCCGGGAATAAAAAAGGCGTGATGTTATGTTATGTTTTTTACTGTACAGGTTTAACAATACTGGGGAAATGAACGGCGGGCCACTATGCCGCTGTAGCGCGCGTGCTCGACGTTACGGCATGAGACACGGTGTCTATGCTAGTGAAGAGGCCTTCCCCAAGTGTATACCGACGCGGAGCAACATTGACAAGCTGTATCATTACAGGTATTTTCATACATTCATACTGCAAGTATTCAACTTAGGATAATAATAATGGGGATGATGACAGGGTATGAAAATTAAAAATATAATTAGTCCGTAAGTTAGGTAATGAAAAAATATTAGACACGTATTTTTTTATTTTGTCGTATAATAAAACAATACTTAGATAAAACAAATCAAAGTTTAGGAGTGGGGGCTAAAATGTCATTTCTTAGTTTAAAATGTACTGAGAAGTGACGTCACGCGACATTTCAAATCAATATATCTTCGAAACTATTCGTTTCTGTGAGAAAATAAAAAATACGTGTCTAATGTTTTTAAATAATCTATCAGACGGACATTAAAATAAAAATTAGTCGTCTACCCTATTGTTGGCTTTTTTGAAAATAAAAGCATAAATAGACGATCAAACCGAACCGTCAGTTTTGTCCGCTCTTCGGATCATATTCGATACGCACATTCTCGCATATATTCAATGGACACCTCTGGACCGCCGAACCAAATTGACGGTACGGTGACGGTTCGGTTAGATAGTCTATTTGTTCTTTTACGTGTAACTAAAATAACTGTATATTATGTAATAGGTATCTGCACAGAGCATTTTTAGTTCTTTGTAAAATGTTCCTTGGTACTTATTCTTAATTAAACTGTCAAACACCAAGCGGTCACCGGTGACCGCTACCTATTGTTCTTTAATTGTGTCTATAAATACGGTACTCGACGAGTTAAGTAGGAAATTATTAATTATATCAGAATTCAATTAAAATGTTTATCCCATCTCATAATTACTTTACGTTTTATCAGCCTTGATTTAAAAATGCAATAAATATAAGTCATAACTCTTATCCTTTTTTACTTTATACATCCTGAAACATAATTTATCTTAATTTTTCAGAATAACAGTATCACCACCAACAAACTTCTTGATAAAGTCTCCAACGATAATAGCTCACGATGAGCACGAGTTCTTATTCTCCGGGTTTTCGATGTTCTCTCACTATAAGCTAGCAAAGTTACCTACGTGCAAAGTAATAAGGTTCAATATCGAGTACACTATCTTATATGTCGAGGAACCAGCGCCACAGAACTTTACTGTCAAGGAATTGGACCTCTTTGGTAAGACCTGTTTGATATTACAACTTATAAATTCGTATTGGGAGAGTCGATGTCTGGCGAAGCAAGATTCATAATATTAGTAACTATCTAACTGTCTCGTTAGTTATGTCGGGTTAATTTGGTCGGGGAAAGTATATTGAGTGTATTTTAATTATAGTATGGAGCCTGGAATTGTTCCTGTTAATGGTAATAGCAATAACCCCCACCCCCCTTCCCCAATCCCTGGATCCCCAACAATCCTCAAATTCTTAATCCCAAAAGGCCAGTAACGCACTTGCAATGTAACGCCTGGTGTCATGGGCGCCCATGAGCGACGCCGATTGCATATCATCAGGTGATCTGTATGCTCGTCTACCGGGTTATTCCATAAAAAAATAGCAATACCTTCACCCCCTATTGTCTCCCTCTATAGTCTCATAACATAACTGATGTAATGTAGGAGAAGAAACTATAAGACGTTATTTTTTCAGAGGAATTTTTATTCTACGAGCTACTGGAGTTAGTAGATTTAGACTTGGGTAAAGGTACTGACACAACTTGCTCGCAGTTTCACTTCATGCCGAGATTCGTACGATATTTACCCGAAGGTGGATGTGAGGTACTTAATTAATCTTTTATACTTAATTATAGTTGCACTTATTCTCTATTCTTAAAAAAAGTGGGTTCTCGTTCAGTTTGTCCTGAGACTTTAGTACGAGTTTCAGTAATCGAAACGAGACGGCGTTCTGTGCTCTGATTGGTTGGTTCATTAGAGCCGGCCAATCACAGCACCGAACGCGTACTCGTTACGATTACTTTAAACGAAACTCGGACTAAGGCCTCTGTATGTATATATGTTTGTGCGTAACTATCTCGCTATTGCCTGGACCTATTTTGATGCGGTGAGTGTTTGTTACACTTATGAGAAGGTTTTATTAATTGACCGACTTTAAAAAACGAAGGGGTTGAAGTCGATGTTTTTAAACCTATTTTATAAAATAATTATTTTACACATTATGGTTTCTAACAATCTCTCAAAATCGCTAATTTAGATTAATTCTATATCCCCTTATCTGTTGAAAGTTGCGGCCATAATGTGTTTTATACTGGGAGCCTGTATAAAACACATTATGGCCGCATGGCGTGTATGTATCAAGGATTTTGTCCTTTAAAATCTAAGTAGTAGTAAGTAAGGTCGACTTTCGTTTGACACTAAGTAATAATTCTAAATCTGATTTTTATGTCGATATTGCTACGAATTTACTTCGACAAATTATTTGCTTGAGGCGTAATACAAGTTCAATTAAATTCCAGGTTCTCTCAATGTGTGAAGTGCTGAAGTATTTGATTGACGAAAGTGGTTTATTGATAGCACCCGATACTTTAGAGGAGGTGCATAGAATGGACCACTACACTTGGCAAAAGTTTGTGGACAGGATTAAAGGTAAGAAGAAGGAATACTAAATCGTTATTAAAAGAATAAATTAACATGATATTTCGACATATGGAGTAACTATAGTCCTTATATTGACCATAGAAATGTAGTATGACCAAAGAAGGGTGTTTCCTATATAACCTCATTTGTATTTCAACCTTAAAACCTTATTATCCCTCTTTGTCGTCTTAATATTACATCTCTCATATTGTAAATACAATTTTATGACCACCACTATAAAGTTCAAATTCAGTTGAAAACCTATTCCCTTTTGTTTTTTATTTTTTTATTGTAAATAGCACCTCATATCCCTTAAAATAAAGCCTAAATTAAGATGACACACTATCTATTTTTAATTTTCCAGGTATGATAGTGACATACCCAGGCAAGAAGCCATGTTCAGTCCGTGTGGATCAGATAGACCGGAGTCCACCAACCACATCTGAGGACTCCAATAAGCCCTACTATCCGGAGATAGTACATTTTGGTATTCGACCACCACAACTCAGTTATGCTGGGAATCCCGAGTAAGTGAACATAATGGAAATAACTTTCAACTAAAAAGTAGCTTGTGTAAAACAACTACTGAATATTTGTACTTGTGTTTCATTTTTGGCTTTATATGTAAAGTATAAAAAAAATTCTCAGTTGTAGCACGGAGTCTGGAACTGTGCCCGGTATATGGCTAGGCCCCCTATTACATGGGACTCATAACATAAATAGTGAAATGTGGGTGTTACATTGTACAGTGGCATAATGAGCACCTCTGCCTACCCCTTCGGGGATAAAAGGCGTGATGTTATGTATGTAAAGTATGGTAATTTTCGAAATTAACTCGAACACTATTACTTGATATAAATCCCCAAAATTTGTTCATACAAAACTAGTCTCTAAACATGTGTAGTGGACAGCGGTCACCGGTGACCCCTTGGGGATTGATCAGTTAATTGTTGGAATTGCATCAATTGCGTGGCAAACGGTTTGGCCCCGTTAAGGGAAAATTTATTTATAGGCATAATAATCCTACCTATTATTTATTGTATCTTGAGTTCCTGATCTATTAAAATCATGGTGACCTGGCTCCTAAACTAGGCTTTTTCGCTGTGCTGTTTCTATACACAAACATACTGCGAAAATAATACAGGTGCAATTTGTGTAATCCAGAAAATGTACAATATTATTAACATTTTTAGATACCAGAAAGCGTGGCGATATTACGTCAAGTACAGACACTTGATCGCCAACATGGCGAAACCATCGTTCAAGGAGCGACAAAAGTTGGCCGCTAAAGAAGCCAAGCTGCAAGAGATGAGGACCCAAAGTAAGATGAAACGCGATGTCACTGTCGCTATATCGTCTGAAGGGTTCCACACGACTGGTCTTATGTGTGACGTTGTTCAGGTCAGTTGTTAGATAAATGTGGTTGGATAGTTCAATCTATCAAATTGTTTGACTGCATTTGGCGCGGTGACTGGGCAACTGGCTGCCGTGCCACGGGCTACGGGTTCAATTCCCGCACAAAGTAACTGTTTGTGTGATCCACAAATTGTTGTTTGTGGTCTGGGTATTATGTGTAATATGAAATTGAATGCTTGTTAGATTGTTTTTTGTGTTTTTGTTTTTCATACTCGTTTCTTACGCTCTTGCATTTCTTACTCAAGTATCGTAGATGAGATAAAATATTATACTTTCACCAAAATACTAATTTAATGAACGAGAAAAAAATGGTTCAAAATCACCTCAGCGCTTTAAGCGTTCATGTCAATAGCAGATGAAACAAAACTCTATGATAAAATTCTACCTGTCACTAGACTTTCACAGCTGAACATAGCCTTGTCCAATATCTTCTAGATCGTACAAATATTGGGGCTCCCTATAAACTTTATATTACATTTCTTTTCAGCACGCAATGTTGATCCCAGTACTAGTAAGACATCTACGCTTCCACAAGTCGTTGGACAGCCTCGAGAATAAAATTGGATACGTGTTCAAACAAAGGGCATTGCTACAAACAGCTCTCACTCATCCGTCGTACAGGGAGAACTTCGGAACGAACCCTGATCATGCAAGGAACAGTTTAACTAACTGTGGTATACGACAACCTGAGTATGGAGATAGAAGGATACATTATACTAGGAAGAAAGGTTGGTTATACTTTTATTATAAACAATTTTTGCGAGTTGTTGTTATTTTGGTTGAGAATTTTTAAGATAAGTCAAAATCGTGTTTGCTAAGGACGCACACGTTGTTTTTTATATTGCCCTTAGTAGACTAGAATTGGGACGATGACAGTGTATGAAAATTAAAAATCTAACTAGTCCGTAAGTTAGGTAATGAAAATATATTAGACACATATTTTTTTATTTTGTCGTAACATAAAACAATACTTAGATAAAACGAATCAAAGGTTAGGAGTGGGGGCTAAAACGTCATTTCTACGTATAAAATGTACATAGAAGTGACGTCACGCGACATTTCAAATCAATATATCGTAGAAAGTATTCGTTTCTGTGAGAAAATAAAAAATACGTGTCTAATGATTTAAAATAATCTACCAGAAGGACATTCAAATAAAAATTAGGCATCTATCTACCCTATTATCTCCTTAATGTCGCGGAGAACCTAACGGGTAACCGGGGCTCCGGCTCGACGTGCAGGAGAAGGAACGGGGTGGTTTTTAGTCAGTAAGAGTCTGACACTCCCTTCCCGCCTCACCCAGGCGGGAGCAGTCATTCGATGATTTTCCCCCCTTAAAAAAAAAATATCTCCTGAGTCATGGAAGTTATGTGAAGAGTCATATCAATTTCAGTAAACAGTTTAATATTATAGCCGAACCGGAAATTGAATCCGTCATCCTTGCTGCTGAGCAAGGATGACGGATTCAATTCAATTGTCAATTCAATCGTGTCATTGCAAACATGTCTCAGCAGACATGTTTGCAATGTCATTGCAAACATGTCTGCTGAGACATGTTTGCAATGACACGATCTCTCGATTCAAAGTCTTACTAGAAACTGTTAAAATATCTAATACTTTTTTATAGCTTTGTAAATAATGGCATCGTATACAAAACTATTCGTATCTTTTTCCCCAGGTATCGTGACCTTAATAAACATAATGTCTCGGTTCGGCAAGCACAGTGAGACGGAGTCGGATATAAAACACAACGAACGATTGGAGTTCCTCGGTGACGCAGTAGTGGAGTTCCTGTCCTCCATACATCTGTTCCGCATGTTCCCCGGCTTGGCTGAAGGTGGACTCGCCACGTACAGAGCTTCTATTGTACAGAATCAGCATCTAGCTCAATTGGCTAAGGTTAATTTGTTTGTTTATTAGTAGTAGAAGACCTATCTTGACAGAAAAGTTCAATGTCCTATACTAAAATGTTTTGTATACTTTATTTTAACGTAATGACATTTCCTAGCGTTTTTTAATAAACAATTAATTCTGTTACACACTCCATACTATGTGTAGTTCCATTTGAATTTCATAATTACAAACAATGGAATTAACATAACATCACGCCATTTATCCCCGAAGGGGTATGCAGATGTATACATTGCCTACGGCACTAAATGCCACTGTCCAATGTAACACCCACTTTTGACTACTTATGTTAGTCCCATGTAATAGGGGGTGAACCTATTCCCATATACCTGGCAAATTGCCAGACTCCGTGCTAATACTGAGATTTTTAAATACCCAGTAATACTTTGCCCGACCCGGGAATCGAACCCGAGACCCCTTGCCCTGCAAGGGCAATGAGGCAGTCAATGGAATTAGTTGAACCATTTTCGAGATTATCGTGCATAAATGTGTCAATAAACCGAATAAAAATAAGTTACTCATACGACTTGCGTTTGTATCTCTAGCCATGTTATTAACAAAATCATTTGTGTTACAGAACATAGAGCTGGAACAGTACATGTTGTACGCGCACGGCTCGGACCTGTGCCGTGAGGTAGTGATGCGACACGCTATGGCAAACTGCTTCGAAGCTCTCATGGGGGCATTGTTCTTAGATGCTGGGATTGATGTAAGTATACGATTAAAATTTTTATAATAATTTATTTTACAATAATTACGATTTAAAAATTGTGTCCAATTATTTTTTCGTCTTGTCTTAAATGAGTTTCGTGGTAGGACAAAGGGCTTTTTAAGCTTGTGGTTTTCTTAAATAGTAAGGAGTTTGAATACGTGCTCTTTGTAAAACGCTAAAAAATAATAATTGACCCTTATTTCATTTACCATATTCGAGAAAAACAGTTATCGATTGCTTGAATCTCTTTTTATTTCGGTGAAGAGAACCACATCACATAACATCACGCCTTTTATCCCTGTAGGGGTAGGCAGAGGTGCACACAGAAGTAACACCCACTTTTCACTATTTATGTTATGAGTCCCATGTAATAGGGGGTGAGCCTATTGCCATATACCGGGCACATTTCTAGACTCCGTGCTACTACTAAGATTTTTTTTAAAAAACGCAGTAATACTTTGCCCGACCCGGGAATCGAACCCGAGACCCCTTGCCCGGCAGTCGCACTTGCTACCAGTCGGCCAATGAGGCAGTCAAAGAACCATTCTAGTATTAATTTCCTATTTTATCTCTACAGGTGGCAGACCGTGTTTTCGCTCTCGCTCTCTGGCACAACCAGCCCGACCTCCTCGACGTATGGACCAAGGAGCGAGCGCATCCACTGCAGGAACAGGAACCGCTCGGTGACCGCAAATATATCAAGGACTTTGAGTTCCTACAGCGACTTGTTAATTTCGAGAATTCTATCGGTAAGTTTGCGTTTATAAGGTAAACTGCATATAATTGTAAGGGTACATAGATTAAGATAAAAACTAAAAATATTAATCGATAATAACTATTACATACAGAGGGCTTCTTCCTCATGAGCAAAGTGCGCGACGTCGCCGCGACCGCGCATTTAAGTTAATTTAATATTAATCCAATTAGTAGCGCTCATGAAAATTTGTAAATATGTATTCCTAGAAGAACGAAGGTTGTTAAGATATTGTCTTAAAATGTAGTAGTTAATTTAGTCTCCCGATTCAGAATTTGTTTAATCAACATATTTTACGTTTAAACTTGTCTTATCTATGACATAACATAACAGAACATCACGCCTTTTATCCCCGAAGGGGTAGGCAGAGGTGCACAATATACCACTGTACAATGTAACACCCACTTTTCACTATTTATGTTATTAATCCTCTGTAATAGGGGGTGAGCCTATTGCCATATACCGGGCACAATTCCAGACTCCGTGCAACTACTGAGAATTTTGAAAAAATCCAGTAATACTTTGCCCGACTTGCAACCACTCGGCCAACGAGGCAGTCTTATCTATGATTTTACATTTTAACGTTTAACGTAAGCTACTAACTTCTGCAGGCTTAATAAATATTCTGATATGATTTTTTTTCTTTGTTTATAGGCGTCCAATTCAAGCACATCCGTCTGCTAGCCCGAGCGTTTACGGACCGGTCCGTAGGGTTCACGCATTTAACGCTCGGCTCCAACCAACGACTCGAGTTCCTTGGCGACACAGTGCTACAACTAGTCGTGTCTGATAGACTCTATCGACACTTCCCTGACCACCATGAAGGACATCTCTCTGTGAGTTATTCATACGTTCAATTTTAGATCTTATGTTTATAGGTTAAATCTGTTTTTTGAAATTGATAGGTGGTAACGAGTTGATGTTTTCATTTTGGTTCAGATGTGTATGTGCAATACTGTATTTCCCGTGTTTTGACGATTCCTGGGTCGGACGCCAAGTATGGAATTGTGCCCAATATATGGCAATGCTGAAAGGCTACTAAAATTTAAGTTGTACTGAAATATCGTGCCATCTCTGTCGTTTTACAAAGAATTTGTAGTGACAGAACCATACTTAAACACGACTTAAAATTGAGTGCCGTTTCAGTATTTGAATATAACATAACATCACACCTTTTATCCACGAAGGCAGAGTGCACATTACGGCACTTAATGCCACTGTACAAGTATTGTATTTGGTATATACATAACTAGCGACCCGCCCCGGCTTCGCACGGGTGCAATATGTATATACATACAAACCTTCCTTAAGAATCACTCTATCTATTAAAAAAAACCGCATCAAAATCCGTTGCGTAGTTTTAAAGATCTAAGCATACATACGGACATACAGCGAAAGCGACTTTGTTTTATACTATGTATTGATAAAACGGCTTGGCACAGACTAGATGGCGCAAGTGGTACAATTAATTATTTTGATATAATTACAACATTAGTATATGGACATTACTGTCTAGTATGTGAATTCATAACATAAATTGTGAAAAAACAATACCCATGCTACAGTTGGGTAAATATAAGTGTTATATTGTTGTTATGTGCAATGAAAGTTCTGCTTTACAAATACAGTTTTAAAACATATATTCTAATCTACGTCGTATACCTCCAGTTGCTTCGTTCATCGTTAGTAAACAACCGCACGCAGTCGATGGTGTGCGACGACCTGGACATGTCCTCGTACGCGATATACAACAACCCCAAAGCTAAACCCACCACCAAGAAACACAAGGCTGACCTGCTTGAAGCTTTCCTCGGAGCTCTGTATATTGATAAGGTAAGTTTCAAAGCCTAGATGTCTAAAATTCAATGACGATGTTATTGTATTGAGCATGAGTCTGTTGTGCTGTGTATTTTATTTGGGTATAAAGTAGGTCACGTGTGTATTTTCGTGGTGTGTTATTAGAGGTTGGTGTTGGCTCTGCTGTAGGTCCACCATTTAAGTATAATTTTGTTTCTATAAGGAAAAGGGTTATGACGACACATGCTATGCTAGGCCAAGTCCTACGACTGTATTTGGAATTATTTTTGTATGTATCGTAATAAGGAAAAATAAATGCAGAATACAAATTGCATAATTTTGTAGTAGAAGCTTGCTACATTATTGCTCAGTATGAAATGTACTGAGATGTGATGTCATGCGATAATTATTTATTGTACCTGAAGGACTGAAAAATACTCTTGAGTTTTCATTGAATGTTTAGTACACTATGAAAGTTATCTCTATAATTTCAATCAAGAATAAAATTTAACTTTCTAATACAGAATTCCTATTTTTCTCTCTATCTCTTTTTTAACCTACCTACTGAGAGTTATGTTGGTGGATTAATTGATTGTAGACGGATTTATTTTACTTGGATTTATTACAATAATGGGCAGGGCGCACGACGTGTACACACACTTAGACTATGACAGGTAGACAGCGGCGTTAATGACGAGTGTCCTACCTTATATAACACATTATAGTGAGGGGGCCACTACTTACTAACTAATGATGATACAGACTAAACATACATGTAACACTGAGTGCTTAATTATATTTCAGAACTTAGACTACTGCCAGGCTTTCTGCAACGCGTGCTTGTTCCCGCGTCTACAAGAATTCATCATGAACCAGGATTGGAACGACCCAAAGTCTAAATTACAACAATGTTGTCTCACTCTACGGTCTATGGAGGGCGGAGAACCTGACATCCCCGTATACAAGTAAGAGCTTTATACTGTTTATTTTGTTGCAAATCTACATAATTAAATATGTATTTCCGTTCGTTAGTTCGCTAAAACGCCAGAACTGAATCGATTTGGCTAATTTTGGTCTTGAAATCGTTGTGGAAGTCCAGGGAAAAAATTTCCGTGATACGAAGTTTGCCGGGTCACCTAGTCTTTGATATAATATTATACCATACTTATTTCTAGATCACCTTTTCTTTAGCTTTGTATTACGACCAGTCTCAATAACCGTCTATAGATTTCGAAACTAGAGATAGAATTACTTAATAGACATAAGGGTAAGATAAATAAATATTATATTTCTAGTTACCAATTATAACAATCGATAGGTTATTAAAATTTGCAATTAATAGACAAAACCAAAGCTGATCTAATCATTCCTATACGGATTAAAAATAATGAATTACATAGTAATGGAAAAATACCTACAGATTTAGAAATAAAACCTTTTCAGCTATATTCCAAACTATTGCAGCAAGTTCTATACCTCGAATATTAATGTTACAGGGTGATCGAGTGTCTAGGTCCAACGAATACGCGCGTCTACACAGTAGGCGTATACTTCCGAGGACAGAGGCTGGCCGCCGCGCGGGGACACTCCATACAAGAGGCGGAGATGAATGCCGCCGAGAAGGCACTGAGCTGTGCTCATGGTATGTATCACTAAAAAGGGTTAAGTACTTATAAGGACGACACTCATTTTAAAAACCAAATTGCATTGCAATTGCATTGCAATTTGGTTTTTTATTGGTAAATTGAGTTTTATACTGTGACACAGACTAATCAATAACAATAAATGCAGAAAAATCACCTATTTATGTCACGGTACCTTGTAAAATATTACAAAGTTTAACTTAAAAATAATTGGTAAAATAATTACAGATATGACTAAAATTTCAATTTACGTAAATTTAGGCCAGATAGTGGTCAAACGTCGACCCATTAAATATGAAAATAAAAAAACGTAACACGTTTTGCGTTGACTGAATCCCTAATATAATATTTTATTCTACAGAACTATTCCCGCAACTAGACCATCAGAAACGAGTTATAGCAAAGAGTCTACGTAAGAAGAAGAAGCGTGCAAATGGTAACAATAATAGCCCACAAGACGGGACAGCGGTCAAGAACCCGAAATTCGACGACAAAGTACCAAAAGCTTATAGACTTGATACTCAGTACGAGAGTTCTGAAGAAAGCAACCCAGCTATGTCTGAAGAAGAAGCCGTACCAGCTGATAAATCTAATGAAGATTCTGGACTAGACAGTGACTCTTCATTGCCGCAAGACAAACTTGATCAAGTACAAGTAAGCAGTCTGTTAAGTGACATGCAGAAAATTAAAGAAGATTTGATCAGACGCAACGAGTATGAAAAGTTGAAGGAAAAATGCCGCCGATCTGATTCTGATGATGATTAATCAGGTTGAAACTTTAAGTTTAGTTAGTAGCTGCCATTCTTTTTTTTATTATGAAATTTGACACAAATAGAATTGAAAATGAATTAATGTGTTGTAGTCATCGATTGTTTATGATTCATGTCATTGTGGTATATTAATTTTCGCTAAAAACATACTACGGTTTTATTTATAGGAATTATTTAGTCATAGTCCTATTTCTTTAGCTTCAATCTAAAACTTATTCATTTCAGTAGAAAAGTACCTATACTTCGTTCTGAGGCAGAGGAGGAGTACGCGTTGGGCGTTGTGATTGGTCGGCCCAAATGAACCGACCAATCAGAGCGCCAGACGCCGTCTCGTTTCGATTACTTTAAAGGAAAAAAAAACTAGTACTAAGGCCTCTGATGTAATTTTGTGTAGTAGTTAGCATAAGCCTATTATAATGTATCTGTTGATTCGCCATTTAATAAATAAAAAAAATAAAATGCATTAAATACTCACACATAGATGTTTGTCGTGCGGATAAAGCTACCAATAACTTAATTGTCTGTATATTATTGCAAAGTATGTTCATGGAAAATAGTAAAGCCTTCATGGTTATTTCTGAACAGTTTCGTCTTTTAAAAAGTGTGATATTGACTAATTGTATGTATGATACTGGAGTTTGTATATTCTTGTATTGATGACACTCATGGATGTAGTGAAAATGAAAAGAGCTTATGAATTAAGGTCTGAATATATTCAAGAAAATCCTCGACCAAAGAATCATTCTTCGAATTAATCAAAATCAGTTTTGAATCTATCTTATTTACAGGCAGATACAGAAATACTCATTGAATAAGCTACTATAAAAGTCTATAGTATAAAAGTTTATAGTAGCTTATTCAATGAGTATTTCTGTAAAGGCAAAGTTGCCTTTTACGAAATAAAGCTCATAATAATATTTTAAAAACAGTTTAAGGTGCACGTTTTAAGTAGAGTAGGACACGTGCGAAATTTACGCCTCGTGATATTGAAATGTCATTAATAATTATTTGAAAATATTTATTAACTTTTACCTTTTGACCGCCAGAGTGCATGTGCACGACAAGCCAAACAGTGCCCAGTGCGGTCTGATTGGTTGGTTCAGTGGAGCCGGCCAATCAGAGCGCTGAACGCGCTCGATATTATTAAGTTACGAATGCGATAGTTATTCATGTTTAAAACTCAGCACGTCACAATGGCGACTCTCCGACTCACTTAAATAAAGCTTTATTTTTTTATTTCCTTAAGTCATTCTTATATTTCGTTTATTATATAAATAAGATAAAACATATTCTAAAAGAAACTATATTTAGCTTGGCCCTGAGGTCATATCTTTGCTTTTTTGACGTGGCGATCAAAAGGTTTAAACCGTCTGTATCTCAAAAGGAAAAGGTACCATGTTGAAAGATGCAAATTATTTGTCTTTTTTTCGGGCATTAATAAGTAGAACATTATATCTTAAAAAAATGAATCAAATGAATGTGATGGAATTTTGAGATAAAGGCATGAAATGCTAGACGAAGCAGACTGGTCACTTTTGACTGTAAAGAAATGTAAGTAGTTTTAAACAACTCATGTATGTGTTTTAGATCGATAAGTTTTATTGTCTAATAGTCCGGTCAAAATAAACATTAAACATATAAAAAATTGCCCAGGCTACACCTACAAATAAAGTATCAAAAGAACTCTATTAATGCAATGTGTGCCAAAAACTTAACAAGGTTTTTTAGCACACTTTGATCCGATGGCGACTTTTGACATGTTATTTGTAATAGTGTAACCAAATATTGTTTTTTTTTTCATTTGATCAATAGTTTATAGCGAACTTGACCGGACTATAAGTAATTTTTCCTATATTAATCAAAAATCAATTTAATGAAAGTAGTCAGTAAGGAGTATTTTACCTAAAAAGTCACCGGTTCGTACCATTTGTTTTTTTTTATTTTATCGAAATGGATTCTGTTTTTTATTCGTTGATTTTAAATGATTTCGTAATAATATGTATTGTTTATATTAGGTATAGTTTGACGGATATTGTTGTATGGCGACCTATTTAAGCACGACGAGGTAAATAATATTTCAAGAGTTTGGAAATCAAAAGCTCGACTTCATAATAAGGTCGACATTCGGATCAGATTACCAAGCACGAATAACTATCGCATTCGTATCGTAATAGTATCGAGTGCGTTCAGCGCTCTGATTGGCCGGCTGAAGTGAACCAACCAATCAGAACGCTTAACTCGCTCGATACTGTTACGATACGAATGCGATATTTATTCGTGCTTGGCCCTCTGATATCAGATAGACTCGCCGTACTACGCGATACACCGGTATCAGGCAAACTATAACACTTTTAGAAAGAGAATTTAGTATTATTTAGTTCTCCTTTATTTGTATGGTTTACTTGTGTGATAAAATTTTTGGTTGTTATTCTAGACTTTAAATAAGAATTTATAGCTAAAGGGCTCATCAACTTGTAACACATCATTTCATGGCTTTTTTGGTGCTTTTAGAGTATTTTGGATTGAGGACAAAACGTGTGAATATATTTTAAGAGGCTCTTAGATTATGTGTATTTCATTTCGGATTGGTACGAGTCAGCGTTGGGTTGCTTTGCAATGTAGTTTTATTATTTAGGTATTTTATCCAATTTTCGCGCAATGTTACGTAGTCTATTAGTAAACTGTAGTTAATCCTCAAAAGTAGCAGGTCGTGTAACGAGTTGATGAGAACTTTAATGCTATAATATTCAATGTACCAAGCAAATTCTGTAGCTTTTTAGTCACTAATAACTATTTATATTGATACTAAATACAATGAATTACTATATATGTCTGTCTATTGTAATAGCGAGTTTATGTATTTAGAATCGTTTACAGTCATTTTCAATAACCCATCTGTCTACTAATTTGGCTATTTGAAATTGATATTTGAAAATAAATTGCATACAAAATGTTTAAAAATTCCACCTCTATTAGCCAAATCAAATGACAGACAGGTTATTAAAACTGGTCATTAGTTGTAAGGTTATCATGTAAATTAGGAACAAATAAAATACTGATATAAATGGCGGTATATATTTTATTTCTAACTACGTTAGTACAATACAACGCAGCATAGAGTAAAAGCGATTGGTCCTTTCATTTTCTTAGCTCGTAACGTCAGCCATTGCTTCTGATTAGGAACGTACATCTCGGCTGGCATCAGCTGTTCTGGTGTGTCGTTTTCTGATGCTGTAAATAAAAATGGACTTATAATAACTATCGTGAGACATACTAAATACAGAGTGCCAAGCACGAATAACTATTGCAATCGTATCGTAACCGTATCGAGCGCGTTAAGTGTTCTGATTGGTTGGTTCACTTGAGCCGGCCAATCAGAGCGCCGAACGCGCTCGGTACTATTACGTTACGAATGCGATAGTTATTCGTGGTTGGCCCTCTGTAGTAAGTACTGTAGTTATAGGCCGCGACATCGTCGTGACCGCGCACGCTGCTCATGAGGAAGAACCCCTCTGTGGTTCGAAACTAGTAGAGCTTTTCTCAGTGATTTTTACCTCCCCTCGATTTTTAGTTAAAAATGGACTTTATATTAAAACTGTAAATTTTAAATTCTATCCGCTGATGATGAGCTTACCCTCCTTCCGAACTTGTTGTGCGGACTGCATAGTGGAGTCTTGCATTGATATTAAATCTCCAGGAGCATGCAGCAGTAATCTGCCCACTCCTTCACATCTCCTGTAATAAAAGGTATAATTATCATCTAGACTTCCAAATTACCCAAAATAAGTTTACGACTTCTTGTTAATTTGACGTATTTCCCACATAAAATGAGACACCAGTTACGCTAAGGAAAAATTAATTAAACCGCTAACATGTCCTTTATTCCCTTTACCTGACAAAGGGTTAAAATAATTAGTATAAGCATGTTTACCTTAGCACTTCGTTCTGTAGCATTTGTTTCCTCGACGCGGTCGCAAGTTGTTTGCACTCGCTTAACCAGTTCCTTACTTCGTTAAAATCATGCAACAGTTGCATCGCTGCATCTTTTCTGAAAGAAAAAGTAACCTCTTTTAAACAAATTAAAACGCTTGGCTGTCACAAGCCAGTCCCTTTAGTCGTTCTTTGTGACGTCATTAAGCCCTAACGAGTAGGACGTGTGCGGCGGAGAGCGCAAAAGGATCTGGGCGTGAGCCCGATGGTTACTATAGAATCATTTTTAACCTTCTTGCCACACCTTGAAGGGTACCTATATAGGTAATTATAAATAGATACTGTATTGGACTAGGCACAATAAAATAAAAGTGATATATATATCACACTAAATGCATTAAAGAGATTTGATTTAAAAAGTACTTACGTGAACTTAACTTTAGCGACGTAGATATGATGTAGCCAAGACTCGCACATTATTCTGAGTATCATGTTCAAAGTCGTTATGTCTTGCGTCGCCATTATTACCGGTAACAACATTTTATCTGGAACAAAAATGACATTTCTTACATATTTAGATATAGGCAGTGTCGTTAGAACTTCCGATAACAGATGGCAGTCTTAAATAATAATATAATACTGCTTACGTTCTATTGGATCCAAAATCCTGAGAACCCAAAGACCCAAAAGACTAAAAGGATTTACCATTAGGTGATTGGTCTGTTCATTTGGCCCGAGCATATCTCATTAAAAAAGTTACACATTCGATTTATCGATAATATAATTATATCTCTTGGTAACTTACTTAGGAACTCGTGTACATAAATGGAGTGTATAGTTTGTGGTGGTCTGGTGACGAGCCGCCACTCCGCGTTGCTCGGGAATATCATGGTCAGGTGGGCTAGGCTTGTGGTCGTACATACTGATGATAACACTTGGATTATTTCGTCTGTGGCGTCCTGGAAGAAAATATGTAAATGATTTTAGTTTCATACATATCAACTCTCTTTGTCTTCTCCTCTTATAATTAATATCGTCTGATTAATTTCCTTGCGGGATACAAGACAGTTATACACGTCCCTGGGACGCGTCGAACTTCAGTGTTCCCGTGTTTCCATGGTTGTATTTACCGTAGATCTTGGCTTACAGGAGTTGCAGAGGTTTTGGAGGTTGTGGCGGGGTTGCCAATTAAAAAAATATCAAAAGGTCGTGGAAAGTCATTGCTGGACTAACATGCCTCTTCTATACAAGAAGATTAGATACATGCCACTATACAATATCCAGGTTTGTCAGGAAGACTAGGAGTGCTTGCAGGTTAGGTTGAATAGAGAGCGCTGCGTTACTATACAGGTATGAAATTATTATTACTGTATACCTTTAGTTTTTGTATGTTGACTTTTACTTCTGATACCAATTTCTCCCTCATCTTGGCGCATACGTTTTCGTGAACTCCAATTTTGCCTGGAATATTTCAAATCGTACTTTAGAATCAGTTAAGACAGCAGTGTATACGTATCTTAAACGCCAATTTTTATAAAATTAAATATACGGAGAACGTACCTGATTCAATAGTAACTGTATGGTCAGCAAATCTTAAGTTGATTAGTTGTTCCATGCAAGCTTGCATGTCATTGTGTGCGATACGGAAGAAGTCTTTCATTTCCCACAAGTTGGCTAAACGCCGTGTCTCCGCCAAACACCATAGCCGGTACGTGTGGATTGAGTGATCTGAAATATTAATAAAAAAAGATAAATGTAAGTTTTTTGTTGAACGTCACAACGTGAATTTTTTAGACGGGATTTTTGAGGCCAGTAACACAATACTTTAAGTGAGCCTAAAACTACCACTCCCACCTTAGCCCTTAAAATCAGTAAGCAACTCCTTACAAAGGAGGATGTTATGCAAAGAGGGATATGATTTTTTTTTTATCTTGGATTTTGAGATCAATTGTTAAATCAGACTACGGCAAGGCCACACTTCAGGGCCGGATTTAGTGGTCCAGAGGCCTCGGGGCAACAAAGGAGTGGAGGCCCCCTTGCCCCAAATTATTTTCCAGATTGAGATCGAGGACGCTCGATTGATTTCGATGACGCTCGATAGATTTCGAGGACGCCCGATAGATTTCGAGGACGCTCGATAGATTTCGAGGACGCCCGATAGATTTCGAGGACGCTCGAAAACGATCGAGGACTCTCGATAGATTTCGAGGACGCTCGAAAACAATCGAGGACGCTCGATTAATTTCGAGGACGCTCGATAGATTTCGAGGACACCCGATAGATTTCGAGGACGCTCGAAAACGATCGAGAACTCTCGATAGATTTCGAGGACGCTCGAAAACGATCGAGGATGCTCGATAGATTTCGAGGACGCTCGAAAACAATCGAGGACGCTCGAAAACGATCGAGAACTCTCGATAGATTTCGAGGACGCTCGAAAACAATCGAGGACTCTCGATAGATTTCGAGGACGCTCGATTAATTTCGAGGACGCTCGATAGATTTCGAGGACGCCCGATAGATTTCGAGGACGCTCGAAAACGATCGAGGACCCTCGATAGATTTCGAGGACGCTCGACAACAATCGAGGACGCTCGATTGTTTTCGAGGACGCTCGATAGATTTCGAGGACGCCCGATAGATTTCGAGGACGCTCGAAAACGATCGAGGACTCTCGATAGATTTCGAGGACGCTCGAAAACAATCGAGGACGCTCGATTAATTTCGAGGACGCTCGATAGATTTCGAGGACGCCCGATAGATTTCGAGGACGCTCGAAAACGATCGAGGACTCTCGATAGATTTCGAGGACGCTCGAAAACGATCGAGGATGCTCGATAGATTTCGAGGACGCTCGAAAACAATCGAAGACGCTCGAAAACGATCGAGAACTCTCGATAGATTTCGAGGACGCTCGAAAACAATCGAGGACTCTCGATAGATTTCGAGGACGCTCGATAGATTTCGAGGACGCCCGATAGATTTCGAGGACGCTCGAAAACGATCGAGGACCCTCAATACATTTCGAGGACGCTCGAAAACAATCGAGGACGCTCGATTGATTTCAAGGACGCTCAATAGATTTCGAGGACGCCCGATAGATTTCGAGGACGCTCGAAAACGATCGAGGACTCTCGATAGATTTCGAGGACGCCCGATAGATTTCGAGGACGCTCGAAAACAATCGAGGACGCTCGAAAACGATCGAGGACTCTCGATAGATTTCGAGGACGCTCGAAAACAATCGAGGACGCTCGAAAACGATCGAGGACTCTCGATAGATTTCGAGGACGCTCGAAAACAATCGAGGACGCTCGAAAACGATCGAGAACTCTCGATAGATTTCGAGGACGCTCGAAAACAATCGAGGACGCTCGATTGATTTCGAGGACGCTCGATAGATTTCGAGGACGCCCGATAGATTTCGAGGACGCTCGATTAATTTCGAGGACGCTCGATAGATTTCGAGGACGCCCGATAGATTTCGAGGACGCTCGAAAACGATCGAGGACTCTCGATAGATTTCGAGGACGCTCGAAAACAATCGAGGACGCTCGATTAATTTTGAGGACGCTCGTTAGATTTCGAGGACACCCGATAGATTTCGAGGACGCTCGAAAACAATCGAGGACGCTCGATTAATTTCGAGGACGCTCGATAGATTTCGAGGACGCCCGATAGATTTCGAGGACGCTCGAAAACAATCGAGGACGCTCGAAAACGATCGAGGATGCTCGATAGATTTCGAGGACGCTCGAAAACAATCGAGGACGCTCGAAAACGATCGAGGATGCTCGATAGATTTCGAGGACGCTCGAAAACAATCGAGGACGCTCGAAAACGATCGAGAACTCTCGATAGATTTCGAGGACGCTCGAAAACAATCGAGGACGCTCGAAAACAATCGAGGACTCTCGATAGATTTCGAGGACGCTCGAAAACAATCGAGGACGCTCGAAAACGATCGAGGATGCTCGATAGATTTCGAGGACGCTCGAAAACAATCGAGGACGCTCGAAAACGATCGAGAACTCTCGATAGATTTCGAGGACGCTCGAAAACGATCGAGGACTCGATAGATTTCGAGGACGCTCTAAAACAATCGCGGACTCTCGATAGATTTCGAGGACGCTCGAAAACGATCGAGGACTCTCGATAGATTTCGAGGACGCTCTAAAACAATCGCGGACTCTCGATAGATTTCGAGGACGCTCGAAAACGATCGAGGACTCTCGATATATTTCGAGGACGCCCGATAGATTTCGAGGACGTTCGAAAACGATCGAGGACTCTCGATAGATTTCGAGGACGCTCGAAAACAATCGAGGACACTCGATTAATTTCGAGGACGCTCGATTGATTTCGAGGACGCTCGATAGATTTCGAGGACGCCCGATAGATTTCGAGGACGCTCGATTAATTTCGAGGACGCTCGATAGATTTCGAGGACGCCCGATAGATTTCGAGGACGCTCGAAAACGATCGAGGACTCTCGATAGATTTCGAGGACGCTCGAAAACAATCGAGGACGCTCGATTAATTTTGAGGACGCTCGATAGATTTCGAGGACACCCGATAGATTTCGAGGACGCTCGAAAACGATCGAGGACTCTCGATAGATTTCGAGGACGCTCGAAAACAATCGAGGACGCTCGATTAATTTCGAGGACGCTCGATAGATTTCGAGGACGCCCGATAGATTTCGAGGACGCTCGAAAACAATCGAGGACGCTCGAAAACGATCGAGGATGCTCGATAGATTTCGAGGACGCTCGAAAACAATCGAGGACGCTCGAAAACGATCGAGAACTCTCGATAGATTTCGAGGACGCTCGAAAACGATCGAGGACTCTCGATAGATTTCGAGGACGCTCTAAAACAATCGCGGACTCTCGATAGATTTCGAGGACGCTCGAAAACGATCGAGGACTCTCGATATATTTCGAGGACGCCCGATAGATTTCGAGGACGTTCGAAAACGATCGAGGACTCTCGATAGATTTCGAGGACGCTCGAAAACAATCGAGGACGCTCGATTAATTTCGAGGACGCTCGATAGATTTCGAGGACACCCGATAGATTTCGAGGACGCTCGAAAACGATCGAGGACTCTCGATAGATTTCGAGGACGCTCGAAAACAATCGAGGACGCTCGAAAACGATCGAGGATGCTCGATAGATTTCGAGGACGCTCGAAAACAATCGAGGACGCTCGAAAACGATCGAGAACTCTCGATAGATTTCGAGGACGCTCGAAAACGATCGAGGACTCTCGATAGATTTCGAGGACGCTCGAAAACAATCGAAGACTCTCGATAGATTTCGAGGACGCTCGAAAACAATCGAGGACGCTCGATTAATTTCGAGGACGCTCGATAGATTTCGAGGACGCCCGATAGATTTCGAGGACGCTCGAAAACGATCGAGGACGCTCGAAAACGATCGAGGATGCTCGATAGATTTCGAGGACGCTCGAAAACAATCGAGGACGCTCGAAAACGATCGAGAACTCTCGATAGATTTCGAGGACGCTCGAAAACTATCGAGGACTCTCGATAGATTTCGAGGACGCTCGAAAACAATCGAGGACGCTCGAAAACGATCGAGAACTCTCGATAGATTTCGAGGACGCTCGATAGATTTCGAGGACGCCCGATAGATTTCGAGGACGCTCGATAGATTTCGAGGACGCCCGATAGATTTCGAGGACGCTCGAAAACGATCGAGGACTCTCGATAGATTTCGAGGACGCTCGAAAACGATCGAGGACTCTCGATGGATTTCGAGGACGCTCGAAAACAATCGAGGACGCTCGATTAATTTCGAGGACGCTCGACAGATTTCGAGTTTAAGTATTGAAGAATACCAATTGTTCACATACTGCAATTATTTTTTTTAATGGTCGAGACACGGAATCGAATAGCCAACCTCCGAGGTTGCGGGCAAGTACCATCCCACTGACTGAGCCATTGAGCCATTGGGGTACTCCCTCAAGATGGGTAGTAAATTGGAAGTGCTTATCAGAGCCATTTGAGATTTTGATATTTCACTGATTGCCTGATTGGAGTGAACAAATATAGATCAATGATTTCTGTTTCTGTTAATATTTAAAATTAATATAATCAAATAATCATGTATGTATAAAGTACTTTAGGCTGTAGGTAAAGGTAAAAGCGAAAAAAAAAAATATCAAAGAAAAGATGTTTACTAGGTTTACTAGTTGAAATTTGAAAGATTTTTCTTTCCGAAGTCTCTATTGTGGAGGCCCCCTGCTTGTGGAGACCCCGGGGCTTTTGCCCCGGTTGCCCCCCCCCCCCCCCCCCCTGCCACACTTAATGAAGAATTAAATTATTAATTTGATTAAAAAATTCGGCCCTGCCACACTTAATGAAGAATTAAATTATTAATTTGATTAAAAAATTCTCACCTAATCGATGCAGAATAGGTATTTGTTCGACAATAGGTAAGTCTTCCAGTGGGGCTCCTAGAATGTAGTCCCACGTGACTTCGCATTGGTTGTTTAGTGTAACCAAGGATTGCAGCATTAAAGCGAAACTTGCACCAGACTCTGTACTCTGAAAACAAAAGTTAACAAAAAGAAACAATTGAAAATCATTATGTTCTTAGTAAATAGCATAGGTAAATAGGTAATATGTTTTATTATTTACTAAAAACAAAATGATACTATTTATTAAAAACAACTAACCTCTTATCTTTGTATTGTAACTTTCGTGAGACATACTAAATAAATTATTATGTTTTCGGCTTACTCACGTAATAATTTGACGAGGAACAAGACTAGTTTCAAGCCATGCTAGACGCTCATATTCATGAGCAGCATTTCGCGACCCACGACGCGGCGACTGTCGCGCTGCTACTGTCGAGTTCCTCATCAAATTATTACGTGAGTAAGTAAGCCGAAAACATAATAATTTATTTAACCTCTTATCTGTTGAAACACCGGCTCTCGGTATAAACCACATTATGGCCGCAACTTTCAATAAACAAGAGGCTAATAAAGTTGTGACTCGTGGTAAAGGAAAAAATAATAAATTCGCTCCGTTGCCACGCACGTGAAAAACGAACAAATAAATAAAAATGTACTATTGTTTTACATACCTCCGTAATGTATAAAGATATCTCAGGGTTGATTTTTAACGTTGTTAATTTTAAGTTTGTAGTAAGAGTTGCACTGAAACAGAATGAAAACAAAAATTTTATAGATCAACAAATAAAGAAGACAGTTAAATTGTTAACAGTTGTAGAATGTATATCCCTACCCAAAATATTTGTCCCAAGATGTGGATGTTACGTGACATCCTAGAGCATCCGCCAATATTCTCAGTGCTGATAATATTAGTTCTGGAGTATCTGGAATGAGGCACAGGACAATATTAATTACGATATTACTACTCAATGTAGGCAAAAGTTGATTTGATCAATTTGAACATTTGATCAATAATCGCATTGTAAAGATAACGTAGTACCTATTTAAATAATTAATGTTTCACAACAGTTCTTAAATATATCAAATTATAAAATAAACCTACTTACTGTTAACATTGAACGTAGCAAATAACCACTCACGAAGATTTTGACTTGTATTTGGTGATCTACAAAGAAAATTGACAAAGATAAGTAGGTACTATTTTCCAATTTTGCGGAACTCATTGCTTACCACCAGGTCAGTCTGCTAGTTTGCCAAACTTCCGACAAATGAAATAATTAAAACTGTATAACCTCATGGCCAATGGATAATGTGACCACCATAGAACGATGTGTTCTAAACAGCTTCCGACATCACCCCAAAGTATATTTTGGTAATATTCAGTTACTTTATGAGCTGCTTTCTTGCTGGCTTGAATTCTACCTAGAAAATAAAAAGAAGTATTGATAATTTGTAGTCACAAAAATTGTTGCGCTACTCTGTAACACATACAGTTTCCCGCGTCTTCCCATTCCATTGCGGCTGTGCAGTGCATACACGGCAATGGAATGAATTAAACAGAATTCCTTTTTTAAAATAAGAGCGTATTCCTTTTTTAAAGGCCGGTAACGCACCTATGACTTCTCTAGTGTTGCGGTTGTCCATGGGCGGCGCTGATCGCTTACCCTCAGGTGATGCGTATGCTTGTTTGCCTCCTATTCCATAAAAAAAAAACAGAGGGAACAAGCACCGCAGCGGCGCGGTGTAAATATACATAAATGTATAGAAAATTAGTTACCATTTTTTAACTTCTTTACACCATTTTGTCCCAATAAGTTTGGTGACAAATTTGCTACCGTATCTAAAAGTATTTCTATGTACATTTCTTCACTTTGCAGTATACTATTTATATTGTCTGAAACAAGAAGCATTCATATAGGAGTATTCTTTGTTTTATAAAATATCTTTATATGATTTATGATCTTAATCCAATGGGATAGAGAATAATCATGCCGTTCATGAATTATATTTCTAAAGTCAAATATGTGCCGAATGGAGTGATACCATGACCTCATGTCTAAACCCCTCAAAAGGCGTCCAACGCACTTGTGGCCACAAGCGATGCTGATTGCTTACTACCAGGTAATACATCTGCTAGTTTGCCCCGCTATCATATAACTAATAATCGGTCTCTATTAGTATGGAATTTAAGGATTTTTTTTACCTTCGGTGTTAAAAATATGTTCTAAAGTGTACTCATTGGTCAACAGTGACATGTAAGGTACTTCAGCATCAGAATTCTGAGTCGCCACCAGTTCGTTTAGCCGTTTATTGTGTTCATTTTTCAATTCTATAAGACTCTGAGCTTGTTTCATCTTCAATTTTTTGTTAACTATGAATGCGTCTCTTCGCTTGTCAACTACCATATTTCGAGACATTGTTGATGTTGGTGGGGTGATGTGCTTCGTTAGTGTGCTGAAATGTAAAAGTCTTTAATTTGCTTTGTGACAAGAAAGTTAAGGTTCAATATTGCTTGGCTTTTTTAGGGTAGGAAATATTGCATGAACATTTCTAGTTAGGTAATTTAATGCAGCAACAGCATAAGTTGGTATCAGTATGGCAAATAGAAAGATTAATGTCATTTTTATAAATTTTTTCATCCTTTATGGCTCAGTGGCGCCCAAATTAATTATCTCTTACAAAAACTCTGTGCAATCAATTTACTTACTGATATATTTCCAGACTCTCTGCCGAACTAGAACTAGAATCATTATCGGAGTTATGGTCAGGCTGATACACTTTCACTAAACAGTTAATTAAGCGTTGACAGTTGATTTCTGCGCGACTTTTTGATAGAACCTGTGGGGAGACAGATTTAGTTACTCACAATAATGTTTACATACCATTGTTTTCCTCTATTAGCTATTTGATTTTTACTATAGGTACATGGACACATGAATGTATTACCTAAGCAGAGTTTAGCAAATACGATTCAATCTCTTCTTATTTCTTAAAATGTTGTTAAGTACGTATAATTGTACTACTGGGTTTTTAAAAAAATTCTCAGTAGTAGCACGGAGTCCGGAATTGTGCCCGGTATATGGCAATAGGCTCACCCCCTATTACATGGGACTCATATAAACACAAATACCGAAAAGTGGGTGTTACATTGTACAGTGGTATAATGGGCACCTCTGCCTACCTTTTCGAGGATAAAAGGCGTGATGTTATGTTAGGTATGTATAGTCTTACAAATACTTACAACATGTCGATAATGTCGAATAAAATACCTACGAGTTCAAGGGTAAACATCATGTTTTCAGAATAATCACATCAATTGCTATTCAGGAAGGGTTTGTAAATTAGGAGGTAACTGCGCAGTTTCCAATGTTATGTAAAGTTTATACAAATTCATGCAGGAGCCATGATACTATGGATATCAGCTCGCGACTGCTTTATAGTAAGCTATCAGTAGGTAGGCACAAGTTATCTACTGCGGTACTATGCATGTCTTTTTTTTAGAGACAAGCCCACCACTGCCTCCCAAAACCGCTGCAACTCCATTAAGTCAGTATCTACAGTATATACAACCATGAAACACCGGAACACTGAAGTCCGGCGCGTCCCAGGGACATGAGTAACTGTCTTGGTTCCCGCAACGAAATGAATCAGAAGATATTATAAGAGGAGAAGAAAAAACTATAGTTTCCACTTCCCTCGGTGAATTAAAGCAGGAGACAATATGAATTAAGCCTAAAGGCACAAAAAAGAGACTGTACAACTAGGTGAAGCCCAGTCGCCAAACACCACGGAAATTTAACTAATAACTATGCAGGTATATAGTTACCTGGATGATAGTTAGCAAGGTGGTAAATAGGTGAATTTAGAATTATTGTAGGATGTAGATTTTACATTACAGGTAGAAACCGGACGAGATTAACACACCACACTTAGACATTTTTTTAATAAGGGAAAATCATCGAATGGCTTTTCCCGCCTCGTCAGACTCTTACTGACTAAAAACCACCCCGTTCCTACTCCAGCACTTCGAGCCGGAGCCCCGATAACCTTTTACGTTCTCTGCGGCTCCGTATCGGCGTCAACCCTATTGGGCCTCATCTGTGGTGGTCTGATGACTATCATACTCAGACCTGGATTAAGGATTGGTTGTTGTTGACGCTGTAGGTAATTAAACCCGCCAAACATATAGTTCATTTTCTTTTAAGGGGGAAAAATCATCAAATGACTTCTCGGAGCCTGGGTGAGGCGGAAGGGTGTTTCAGACTCTTACTGACTAAAAACCACCCCGTTACTTCTCGTGCACTTCGAGCCGGAACCCCGGTAATCCGTTAAGATCTTATTTAATACATGACAGTAGGTAGTTTAATACATGGTAGTAAGGTACTTACTTGAACAATTTTCGTTAAAGATAAATTTTTAGTTTCACTAATGATGTTCGGATACGAGTTGCTTCCGATATTAAACTTCGCGGCGAACTTCTTATAACTTAAGCCGATCATGTCATTGTATATTCCAACCAAGCTGAAAGATATAATATTTAAATTACAATTTGAAAGGAGAAATGATAGGATATCTTGAAAATAGAATAAAAATAAAGGATCCATTATTTCAATAGCAGTAAAAAATCGGAAATAACGGTATTTTCAGTACAAAATTAGGAATCTCAAAGCCTCAAGTATTTAATTTAATGAGTAGGAATTTTGAGTGTAGATATGTACGGACATTCTGCACTATACCTCTTTGAGGACCATGCCTATGAGTAAAAGTAAAAGATGATTATGAAAAAGGTAGATATATAAACTGTAAAGTAGAATAGACTGCCTCGTTGACCGAGTGGTCGCAAGTGCGAGTGCCGGGCTAGGGGTCTTGGGTTCGATCCCCAGGTTGGGCAAAGTATTACTGGGTTTTAAAAATATCTCAGTAGTAGCACAGAGTCTGGAACTGTGCCCGATATATGGCAATAGGCTGACCCCCTATTAGATGGGACTCATAACATAAATAGTGAAAAGTGGGTGTTACATTGTACAGTGGCATAATGTGCACCTCTGCCTACCCCTTCGGGGATAAAAAGGCGTGATGTTATGTATAATATAAACTTTGGAAAATAATTTAAGAAAAATCTCATCTCACCTCAAACAAGATTCAATCATTTTCCTGGAATCCTCTCGATGTAGACATGTGTTCAGTATAGTATTTATAAGTCCATGTATACTTTGCAACATCACAAACCGTATGCTACACAATTTATCAAAAATATGATCATGTTTACTCTGAAGCAATCCATTGTCTTTTTTCAAACGAGCCAACTTCGGATTCAATTTGTAAAATGATTTCACTAATTTCGTTAAATATTCTATTATTTGATCTAATACCTGGAACATAATAGAAAAGAAATTGCGATTTATTTTTATCATCGTCCCAAAAACTAGATAAATGAAATGGAATCGAACCCTGGATCCTCAAGTTAACAGTAATACTTGTGACCTCTATAGTAAAGTGAAAGAAAGAGGTTGCAATAAATAATAATTAAGCAATTCAAAACAATACTGCTAACCTAGATATGAAATATCAAGTAATGCCATTATTGATTAACAATTAGGTATAAATGGAAATGAATGAAAACAGCTGACGTTGTTTTTTCTTGATCTGATTTAAATTTCTCTTGTAATTCAAAACTGATCATAGGACTTATCAATTATACATTGTATTCTGCATTACATTTTTAACTTTCTAGTCACTTCTATGATAGGACATTTAGGTATTAATAAAAGCTTACACCATATGCAGTCATATGTATCTAACATTGTAAATACAAAACCAAGTTTAAAAGAAAACAAACTCACCTGTATATTAACTAATTCCATAATATAATTCCGATTGGACAGCGAATGCGAATTATTTTTACCAAGTGCACCCTTCCATTTGTTATCAGAGTCTAATATCACTTTAGTTACAGCAAAACAAACCATTTCCATCTCCCGACAATGAGCGAACAGTTCCTCCTCATCAGGAGTTTCTTCACTTATCCACTTCTTACTAGTCACTTTAGTAGATAACATTGTTAAAAAAATATTTGCTAGCGAAAAATAAAAATAAAAAGTTTCTAAAGGTTCGTACTAGCTGGTGGGAATCATGGTAACGACTGAATCACTGCATAGTATTGTGTATAAAATCGATGTGTAGCGACGTCGGTACCAGGACCGAGGTGCTGCCAACAAAGCGTCTAAACCCTTGCTGGACAACTTGCGAATTTCGATCGTTAAACTTTTTATTAGTGTACAACCTTGAATTTACGACTAGCGAAATTGTTCAAGACTTTCCTGTGTAAACTTGTTAAAAGGTTTCTATTGACATCGTAAATTGGTTGTAAGGTTGGGAACACACTGTGTAAGTAGAACATGTTCATATCTATGAAGAACAATGTATCAGTTCCTTTAGTATGACTGATAAGCGGTGATGAAATGCACTCTTTGTATTAAATATCTTATAACAAATCTACAAGTTAAGAGTTTGGAAAATGTAAAAAATTATAAGGAATGGCGAAGTCTACTCCATATTGCAATCAGCTCTGAAGCACTTATAAAAGCAAAGATTCAACCTGGCTTCTAATGAGATAGCATGAAATAGAACATTAATACTTGCCCCAGCAAAAACTAGCTTTGAAACAACAGGTCAAGGAAAGTTCAGCAACGGTTGTGAAACGCGTCCTTGGTGAAAAATACAATAAAATTGCATAATGGGACTACCAAAGAATTGCCTATTTTTATTACTGACATTACGAACCCATAAAAAGGGGTATATTTTATTTTCCTATGCAATCTTCTGGTAGTTTAGAAGTTCATAAGTCTTTGTAATAACTGACGGTGTGTATTCGGTTCGTGACTGTCACCGATTCTTTGTTTACTTAAAAAATAAATGTAATACATTTTTTAATGACATATGCATGTGACATTTCATAAAATAAAGGATTATAAGAAAACACACAAAATGTACAGTTGATAAGTATTTTTAATAATTGCGAAACAATATAAACAAACATTATTTTATTAACAAAATATTCAGGTAATTGTTCGAACGATATTGCGTATTGCGACATCATAGGAAGAGAATATCACAGTAACATAATTTATAGATTAGCCCTGTACAGATAAAGGTTGAACATTTAAGTTTTTATGTAACTCCGTCTAAACGTATGTATTACAAAATAGGTACTACATTTTTATAGACGCGGCAAGACAGACATTATATTTTTATATCTTAGCAAATGGCTAATTTCCTTTCGTTACCAAATTTGAAGCGAGTACACCGTTCACGTAATTCTTGTAACTCTTGTCAGACATGCAAAGGTTATATTATGCTAATTTCTTAATTTCTTGCTCGAGTTAACCATGGACAAAAATATTGTGTTAAAACATAGATGGAATATAATTTTTTGAAGCAATTTATTGCGCAACAAATTTTCCTACAATGTTTAGACATAGGTAAATTTACAATGACAAATTTAATGTTAGTACATAAGTACATTAGTTACCTAAAAAATAACATTTGTAAATATCATACTATGAACTAATCGACCTCTACTATTTCGTATCTAGGTCAAAATAAGCCATAAATTAATAAAGAAACTTCAGTACTTTGACCAACAAAATTTCCACAAAACGGGCACGATTTCGTGGGGCATAAATCCTAAGTTAAGAATACTGTTATTGTTTTAGTAAATAAAAAACACGATACCGCATGCCAAAAGGCTATTAAAAACTTTTGCATGTAATAAATCGAAAGTAAACTAAATAATCGATTTCACCAAAACTTTGTATCGATATTGATTTAACTCTAAAAAGTTTTTTCGGTTAGAACGTGTCACGCAAGCCATTCTAATTTTGAATAAATAAAAGCGCGGCAATAAATCATAGAGTTTTGCGTGCGTGGAGTTTGGTGTCACTATTGCCACTAGAACGGAACATCATGGCATTTCTCGTGTGACATCGATGGGTTCTTGTCACGTAACGCGCACTCCACTATCGTTCATCCATGTTTCATATGCGTGAGCAGTAAATTCAAAATGGTGACATGTTATCGCATCCCATGAGTAATTAATTTAGTTCCTGAATATTGTCTAATTATATAACCACGCCTATTATAAATACTTGCCCTTGTTTTGCTTTTATTCCCTAAATGTACTCAATTTTTTCTTACTACATATTTACTTTTTTGTTTTGTATGTGGAACTATTAACATGTCTGACAAGATTTTAACCGCATAGCAGATTGAAAGATCCCTGTTCATCTACTGTTTAAACATCAACATTAGAACAATCATGTTGTAAAATTAACTACATTACTTTGTACACTTTCATTAAAAAAAATATTGCATGCGCTTGCATTACGAAAACGTTTTATTAATACATACATTTTACAAGCGCTTAAGGCTCATTTTTCTTTGCAGGAGATCGCCTTATTTATATATTTGTCGCCTACTTTTAATATAGAACTTTTAAGACATCGAGACTATTTACAAAGAGTTTTTACACCTCAGTCTCAATTAAAATGTCATGACTACGATTGCCGTTCTTAGAACAATAAAAGGACAATCTATCATATCTGAATACGTTTTAAAGTTCTACTGATATTAACATGTTTTAACAAGAAATCAATACTACAATATTATTATGATGCGATACAAGTCCGTATTACACAGTTTAACAGTTCTACATTTATTAAGTCTCAATAACGTTAAAATGTGAGCGAAGAAAATACTTTAAACTGTCAAACACCAAGCGGTCACCGGTGACCGCGACCTATTGTTCTTTAATTGTGTCTATAAAACCGGTACTCGACGAGTTAATTCTGTTAAGTTTGCAGAATTTGTTAGACATTTTCTTACTCCAGAAAATTGTCATTCGATATAAGCAGTAAAGGCGTAATTATTTTCTCTTTTAAAAGTTTTTCATGTGGTTACTTAATTTACATGTACATATATCAGCAGAAATCTACACACTGTTAACTTTCTTCAAATTACTTTCAACAACTACATTTTTTTATAAAGTGCATAATCTGACGAATAGATTGGAGTAGGTTTCACGAGGTGTCGCCTTTATGCACAGGTCCAATAATCATGTGCAGAAAATACCTATGGGGATTAACGTTTTTCGATCGTTAGATGGCGCAAATGTAGAAAGAGATGTTTTGTCCAATCACAGCAGCTGTCAAATATTGAATGTCCAATGGTGTGACACTAATTCCCTATTGGACTAATAATGGGAGGTTCATACTAGCTCCATCCAGTGAGCAGAAATACGGTAGGCTTTATTATTACCATTCAACGGCATTAATGATTTCAAAAATGGAACACCTTTTTATTAAAAACCTTTTTTCAACATTTCACATTTGAAACCTTTCTTAATTTTTCTATTAAATTAGCTACTGAAAAATACGCTAATGGGCCGCAGCCACAGATAAAATCGATCATTTTATTTCGAAGACAAATATTTTTAATTTTTTATTACGTTTTTCTCACAAACTAGGCAAGTTCCACAATAAGTTTTAATTTTATTATTTATACAAAATAAGAGCAAAGCAAACGCGATAATGTTCCGTCATATTTTGCCCAATGATTCAATAAAATTTTTAACCTACAAAAATTTAACTAAGCACATGATTTTTGAAAATAAATAAGCCGCCTCTTTTGTTTCTATGTTGAGACCTTAAAAATTTTAGCGTCTAAAAATAATGGCAAAGAATGAATTGATTTTAATTCTTGGTTAGTAGGTGTGATGATGACCAACCAAACTACTACCTACACAGCAAGATTGCTTATTTTGATATGACTAACAATTATCACCATTACCTGTCGGTTAATACTAAAGCCACTTCATTAAATAAGAGATTAATTCATTCACAGGTACCTACTCCTACAAAATACTTTAAAATTTTATCACTTTCAATACAAACTTGCAAAAATATTTCATTACACCAAAATAATTCATTGATATAATCTGGTATTGTCTATTAAAAACCTTAATTTAATAAGCAAGAACAATTGCTATTTGGCGTGAACAAAAAACTCGTGGGATATGAACGACATAAAACTTAATAAGGCCGGTTGCCATGGCAACAAACAAACTGTACTAAAATAAACATTAATGAATTAACCTACATAGAAATAACAATAAAAAATGTACACAATGTAATATCCTTTTACTAAGTTAACCTAAACACGGAACGTGTAGCTTAGCCCTAATATCAAACTTAACAATGTTTAATATTGCTCCATAGTAATATTTCGAAGCCCGATCAATACAGAAGATATCGTCTAACGAGTGAACACACATTTCAGCACTTACCAAGCTATATAAACATCAATCTGGCATGTCTATACTCGTAATAGGCACTACTGGTTTCATTATTTCATTTTTCTTTTGATTCTTCTGCGATTTTTTGCTTTCTTTAACTTTCTTTTGTGTTTCGTCGTCGCGGTAAGGTTCTGGGGGCTCGCTGGGCACCACGTTGGCGCCTCGGTTCACGTTGTTGTTGTACGCAATGTTCGCGTACTCTTGTAGTAGCGGGAATACTGAGAGAAGGAACTGGCAGAAGTCTTTCCTGATACCGAACCACCCTGGAAAAAACATTTGGATCAATGTAACATGGATGCCTTTCAAGGAATACTACTTAAAGGACTCAAGATCGTGACCTCGCCAAGCAGATGTTCTTCGAAAACATTATTTTTTAATATTAAATGAATTTCAAATCATCAAGATATAGATACGCCTACTAGTCGTAAAATGCCGATATTATTAAGTTGAAATCTTCAAACATCCCACTATAAAACGAACCGGCGAGTTATCGACGACAAAAATAGTTCAATCAATAAAGCGAACGAAGCGTATCGGTCAAGGCTTGCACAATTAGTCATCAAGTACTTTGTTACTAACAAAAACTCGAGAGTAAAATACATATATCTTATTATTTAGCCAAAAACGTAATATATAAGACGATGTGAGGAAATAAACAGCAGGTACCTTGGTCCTAATAACATTAGCTATTATTTTGATTTTCTTGATCAAATCGATTACGGTCAGTCTCAACTAAACTAGCCAACTACGCAGTAGATGACATGCAAGTTTGAGCGTTCAATATTAGTTAATCTACTCCGATTCCTTACTTACATTATACGAGATCTTTTTGTTTCACTTGAAGAAAGGTCAAGTATGGGATTAACGACCCTCTTGATCAAGATGTGGTGAAATGAAAAGTAAATTGTAAACCGATAAGAGGTCATTTTTGAGACAAAGGGAGGGAATATCGCCGAAAATTTGACTTCAGTCTGTCTAAACTGGGTATCAAAAGTAGTATATTATTGGGCATTCTATACCACTATCGGCAAGTCGCTCGGCGAGTGCGCCTCGCTGCCGATAGTGGTATAGAACGCCCAATAATCGATACTCGACTCGACTCTCTACTCGACCGACGATCGTTCGAGTTATTCTCACTTTGGATAGTAGTATATGATTAGGCATTCTGGATCACTTTTCGCTCGGCGAAACAAGTTCGCCATCGCGGTGGTCCAGAATGCCCAATCGTCAACGGTCGACTCGAACAATGATATAAACGCGAAAGAGCACCTACTAATGAAACGGTCAACTCACATATTATGTTAATATTCAACGATTGTGGTTGTTTTACAAATTTCATGCTTACTGTGTGAAACAGTTCGAATAACAATGACAAATATTTTTTGTATGTTAATATTTATAAACCGTACGACTTTGTATTTTGCGTTACTAGCATTAACCGAATCGACCGTTGACGATTGAGCATTCTGGACCATATCGATTATTGGGCGTTCTATACCACTATCGGCAGCGAGGCGCACTCGCCGAGCGACTTGCCGATAGTGGTATAGAATGCCCAATAATATACTACTATCAAAATTTGAATAATTCGCTGTTGTGTACACAAACTACTACACTTCAACCCTCAAAGTAGTCAATTTTACAAAGTTAATACATCTATGGAATAAACGAATAAGTGTGTTCAACACTATTTCATTTTAAAACAGTTCAAGGCAACAATTTCACACCCAATTTCTAGTAACTAAATATTATAATTACAAGTTGAACTTCTTTGAACTCATTATAATAAACATTTTCATCAGCAAATAGTTAATATAGTCAAAATTGTTAGTAATTCCACTCACGCGATACACCGGTAGCGAAATTAATTAAGGGGAAAGGCTTATTTCATGTTTAAACGCACGAAATTTTGAGACTAGGTATGCTAATATTAATATACTGTTTAATTTACATTCATGTGTAAACTTATTTGTCTTTTCATGTGTTTGTCATAAACACGAATATTTAACAAATATAATTGATATCCATTTGCAGACTGTCATCTACAAGCTTTTTCAAATATAAAATTAAACTAACTGGCAATCATGTACAAAAGCCTCCTTCAAAACTTCATACAACATTTTTGTGTTGTCATAAAGTTAACAATCCATTGACACCAAGTAGTAAGTTATACTGTTGTAATATTAGTTATAAATTGTACTTACATTTATTGCCTCCTTTAGAGCTGAACGACATGATGATGAGGGTGGCGTAGCTGACGAAGAGCGGGCTGACGACCACCGTGTACGTGAGGGGCAGGCCATCGTCCAACTTGTTTGTTAATAGCACCTGTATAATACAATGATAATATTATATTTAAGCCTCGACCAACACCTCAGTTGCGTTAGATGGTTGAGTCAAGGAGTCAAGTCATACAGAAAGCAGTACTTCTGGACACGGCGCGTATTATCCAGAAATTCCTCTCTCTGAAACCCTGACCACCGGTAGCTTGGATTACTCCCGTTACCGGTGGGCTACTGCTTTTTATATTTTTAATTGTTGTTTTTTTATAATAAAATACTTAAAAATGTATAAATCAAGTATAAAAATAAATAAAGGAGATATTTAGTTTCAAAAGTGCGTTACAAAGTTATTTGCGTGGTCGTGATTGCTATGGAAGGGGTTTAGAGATCGTTCCTAAATGGGACAAAGGGAATATTTTAATTTAGTAATTTAATTTAGTCGATAAACAATTATCTGACGTACCCTACCAAGATAATTGTATTCGACTAACTTTAAATGGTAAGTAGCAAACAAAGGAAGAATACAATAACTTCCCGACATGACTAATTGTAACTAATTAACAAAATACATTATACATTTGTTTATCAATATTACGTACTTCAATTACATATTCTGTCCTGAGTTACATGACTCATTCCATTAGCGCATATAAATACCAAACAAAACATTATGCAATGAGGTTTTAAGAGGACATCTATCTAATAAATTTCAGGAAATATAACCAGCTGGTAACTCATGATTTTAACATAATTCATGCTAGGCACTTTGATGACTGTTGATGAAGCGAAAGAGGTATGTAAGAATCGTAGCAATTCGCGTTCCATAGTAGGAGGCAGAGCCTACCCCCATGGGAGACAGGCGTGAAGTTATTATGAAGTAGGATTGGAGATCATGGTTTAAAAAGTTCCGATTTATTACAGGACCAGGCTGTTTGGTCGGGTTTTATGACACCTGTGCGAAAAGTAAGGGTGGGTGACACCTTTCTTTCATCATCGTTATAGCAGCCAAGAACGTTCGCTGCTGAATACAGGCCTCCCCTAACTATATCCCCCTATTTTTAAAGTGGGAGAGCCATGCTTCGGCACGAATGGACCGGCTCGACCGCTGTGATACCACAGCCTCACTAAAAACCGACGTCAAACAACGCTTGCGTTGTGTTTCGTCGTGTGTGTGAGGTTATCAGAGGCCCAATTATCCCCCCCCTCCTTCCCCAATCCCTGAATCCCCAACAATCCTCAAATTCCTTATTCCAAAAGGCCGGTACCGCACTTGTAACGCCTCTGGTGTACCAGGTATCCATGGGCGACGCTGATTGCTTACCGGTTTACCGGCTTATCCCATTAAAAAAAACATACCTGTTTTTGTTTTATATGTATTAATATGTAAAAGGAATACAAACCTGAAACACCAATATAGGTATGACTGTGAACGTGTAAGCCAGAGCCGAGTTAAAGCTAGTCCGCCGCTGTTGTATGTTCACCTCTGGAGTCCGGAGTAGGATCCCAGCGAATATTATACTGTATAAGACCCCTGCGGAAAAAAATACATTTTATTAATGCAATGAACTTTTTGCAGATTCAACTACCGAAATAGCGAGCAAGGAGATTTTCGGGTCGGACAAACTATTGTTAAGGTTTCAATGGATACATAACATCATAACATCACGCCTTTTATCCCCGAAGGGGTAGGCAGAGGTGTACATTATGCCACTGTACAATGTAACACCCACTTTTCACTATTTATGTTATGAGTCCTATGTAATAGGGGGTGAGCCTATTGCCATATACCGGGCTCGATTCCGGACTCCGTGCTACTACTGTGAATTTTTTGAAAAACCCAGTGGTACTTTGCCCGACCCGGGAATCGAACCCGAGACCCCTTGCCAGGCAGTCGCACTTGCGACCACTCGGCCAATGAGGCCAGAGAGCCAGCTTTAATGTTTTTTTTTTAAATTTCTCAGTAATAGTAGCATGGAGTCTGGAATTGTGCCCGGTGAATGGCAATAGTCTGAGTTCTTTTACATAGGACTCATAACATATTTGATGAAAAGTGGATTAAAAAGCATAACGTTATGTTATATGTACTACGAATATAAAAAATAATGGTAATGATAATGTATGAATACTCGAATAATGCTAATTTGTTATATTCATGGTCTGTAAGAGGAAAATCCACAAGGAAAATCGGGGAACTAATAAGTCTAATGCGCGAAATCATAGCGGATCGTTTATTGGAACTATGTACTGCTGGTTATAAACTAAATTATTTGGAAATATATATTTGGTTTCCTGTTAAATTAGCTATATAATTGACCCAATTTAGGACCGAGTGTAAATTACACCTAGTATTTTCCTTCTGTAGGTGTAAAAATATACAGATGTATAAACAGTATAGGTACTATCATATGGATATCAACCGACATTTAAGCTGGATTAGTACTATCAGAACATTATCAGATTACCCAGTAATCTTATTACCATTCTACCACTAATTTGTTCCTACACAGTATCTAGGTCAGTGTATCAAATCATTTGAATAAACGTCAGCATCAACATCATTATTGTGATACTTGAGAGAACATCGAAATCAGGTTTTGAATGTGTCACTGTATCTAATTATAACTGTTTTGTTGACTGAGGTCACAAACGTGTAAGATTTTTGAAGTTTAATAATTAGTTCACGAAGTTTAGTTTTCTATAAAGTATGGAGTCTAGGAAAGCATATCAGCTCCAGGCTCTATTATTGTCCTTAAGGTTATTTTCTTTTTTGATCACTTTGACTGGATTTTAGTGTTAGATTGTTCTCGCACAATCCAAACAGCAAAACTATGTAACTAGTAAATTGTATCGTGAACCTGATTGAAAAAGAGTAACCTATGGAGTTTCTTGATTGTTCTTCTCCATAGGAATCTACACCTTGGAATGAGCAAATAGCTTCACTTTTTTTTTGTTGACGTTCAAAAGTGCCATTCTGGCCTAGTTGAAATAAATGATTTTGACTTTGAAACAGGGGTTATCCAGACTATAGACTCTTTGCTATAGGCAAGCTTTGTGTCACACCGAGTTACCAACAATACAACTGACAAAAATTATGTGTCCTTTAAAAAATGTATGACTTAACTGACAAAGTGATCTAATACTGTTTCCAAATTAGATTTGATATCATACTAGCCGGATATTACCAAGAAAGTCATTGTCTAAAGGATAATAAACCAAATATCTACACAACTACAATGAAATATGAATAAAGCCATACATACACTCACCTACAAGACTGAGGCACATCAGTATCCACAGCGGTACAAACACAACCTCCCACGACCAACTTATGAACTCATCCAGCTTCAGTGCCAGAAATATGAACTGGAGTATATTTACAGCACAAAATAGTTCCAACTGAAACAAGGATTTTTTTAAATGAAATACACTCTATTACAGCAAGGTTCCACTCACTCTGCTCGGTGCCTATTGATCGTAGCGTCCCTCGATAAATGGGTTATTTTATTTATAGTTCCTGAAATTAGCGCATTCAAACAAACAAACTCTTCAGTTTTATATAATAGTATAAGATAATTTAATTAAAGGTCTAGTTTTGATTGTAAATTATTACAGTAGATCATTGCAGTAGAGTAGATGATCCTCTTTATTGTGTTGCCTATGCTCAGTAATACTGACCTATATGAGGTACCGGATTACTTTTGATTAAAATATGGACACAACATAACCAGATGATGCTTTTTAGAATATATTTTTGTGTGACAAAGTTTTACGAAAAATTATTAATTTTTGAAATGGAACAGAATAATAACAAAAGTTATTTATTAAATTATTTCAATAAACATTGATTGGACTTTAGCTCTGTTGTTAGATAGATGCATTATTTATCAACCAATACTAGATAGTAAGGTCAACAAGTTCAAACAGATTATTGCCTAATGCAGAATGTATACTCTGTTACACTACTTAATCAATGTCGCAATTGCAATATCAAGAATCCATCTCACATTGAAGTATGAACTCTAAAGGAATACATAATTAATCTTGATTTACATAAGGAAGTAGTATTGAACCTGCACCTGCATATAATTTTCCTCCAGTAAGTCCTAATTCTGCAGAAATATCAAGACAAAAAGCAGCCTATTCAATTCTCTGAAAATTAAGCTTTCCAATAGTGAAAGAGTTATTTAAATAGGCTTTAGAGATTCTTCAATGCAAAGCTAGCTTCTGCCCGCGACTTCGTACGCGCAATATCGTTTTCTCCTGCTCCCATAGGATTTTCAAAATTTTTTATGTCTTAACAACCTTCTCCTAACAAGAATTAGTGAAATCGGTCCTGCCATTTACGCGTGATGCCGTGTCTAAGGGAAAAAGGGATTCATTTTTTATATATAAATTATTCTAAATAAAAATTGTACAAACCTCATAGCTGCGATCATGTTTCACAGACCATATACAGATGGCAATGGAAACTATGCTTATAAAGATGAGTGGTATAAACACCAGTATCCACACATGGCGACTGGTGGTCAACTGGTCACATACCAGCAGCTCGAACATAAGCAGTATTAAGTGAATGGCAAGACTTATCAGCATAGCTTTGTAGTGAATATAGGCTTCACCCTCCAACCTGGAAAAAAGGCACTGATTTATATGACTTATTCATTAATTTATTTAACTTAGATTGAAAATAATAACATATGGAAATGTCGAAGGGTGGAAAGAGAAACAATAAGAGATAGAAGGATATATACTGGATATATATTGTGTAAAGAATGATGTAAAAAAGGAGTTTGTGATAGCATGTTATTAATCTGTCAAACACCAAGCGGTCACCGGTGACCGCAACCTATTGTTCTTTAATTGTGTCTATAAAACCGGTACTTGACGAGTTAAATATGGGAGAATGGATAATAGGACATATTTTGCTCTAACTTGAAGTAGCTGGCATAAGGGCAGGAAGAATAAAATAGACTACATACATAACTTATAAAATAATATAATATGTTGATTAATGAAAATATATTGGTTTATCTTTCTCATGAGCTGGGATTGTGACAATTAAACATGTTTCTACAAATCTGAAATGGTTTGAAACTAAATGTCTTTGGAGAAAACAAAATAAAATGGCCATATTAATGATTTACAAATGACTACAAGAGGTCAGATTATTATTAGTTACAGAATTCCATCAGATAATGTCAGCTTTGAGTGTAATGTTAAATGGCATTTCTTTCTTGCATTGTTTATATTTTAGTCTGCTTCCTATGTGTGTTTCCTTTTTCCTTATTTGTGTATATACAACTAATATTGATATTTCGTGTTTCAGTCACCGATTGACTATTTCTTTTTCATTAGTCCAAGTGTTAATGATACTTGTTAAAAAATAAGATAGGTCTGCCTGTTGAATAGTCATAACAATCTGTGATATTTCCTTAATTTTTTTTTTTTATATTTGATGGGCCAACGTTTGGCCACTATATCACATGGTGATAGAGATTAAAATTAAATGCACCTAAATTAGGTATTTGTAGATCAAGGGCACAGGAAAATATAAATTATAGCAGCATAATAGTCATGAGTTTATGATATAACTCTAGTGAGATGAACTATATTTTAGACTAGATCGATGGAAATATTTATGAACAAATCAAAGGGTTGAGCAACAACTCATAGATACTGTCATGTTTAGCTGCAGTTTTGCACTCTTTTTATTCTATTGAGTAACAGTTTTGACTGGTAGCAAAAGAATTGAAGCATAAAATATATTATTCAGTGCAGCCAGATGTAGTCTTACCTTTGTGGTTTGTTTATATAAATTTCACATCGATCCTTAGCACAAGTGTACTCACCTGAAGTGAGGGTACTGCCACCAAACATATGTGCCAACTGTGGCACCAAGAACTACAAGAAATTTCCACACCCATATTGGAGTAAACACGGCCCAGTACGACCATGTTATCGAATTATCTAATTTTAAAGCTAACAATGCAGTAAATATTAGCAAACAGCTGTGAACCACGAATTTGCTGGAAACAACAAAAACAATAATTAGAACAAGTTATCACATACTGTCTCAATAACATACAAAATAACTTTACATTACCTAGGATTAAAATCCTGAAATAAAGTTTGTAAATTCATTTCCATACACATATGGACTGTTAAACGTTTTTAACATTTCACATAAAAATAAGTCTTGATGACTGAATAATTTTGATTTATTCGATAGATAATCTCACAAATCACAACACAAGAGCCATTCTATTTTATCAGCTGCAGGCATTATTTACCACAGATAGTTAAAAGTGATGCAGTTATGTCATATGATGCGACTGATATTCTCGATATGATTAAATTCGACATGAAACATTAGGAGCTTAAGATATTTTATACTATAAATAACTAATTATTCTTCTAAATTGTAAAAGGAAAGTCAATTTTATTATGGATATGGCAAAAGCTTTATATATAACTTACAATCAGGTAATAAATTGCAGGACCTAGGTCCATTGGTACAAACATCTCTAACAATCCGAAAGCACAAAAATGTCACTAATGTGAATGTCAAACGAAATTTTTGCTTATTATTGACATTGACAGAGTTGATTGATTCGAAAGAACCTTTTTGCAAAAGCAAAAATATTAAGGCAGTCGATGAAAGTAATTAATTTTGTTACCTGTTGTAGATGTTACTCGTCTTTTACTTAAATTTCACCGAAACTGCTTCTTATCTTTGATAATAATTCAATAACATGGCTTCACCGTCACCAAAATCGCCGGAACAAAGTGAAAAGACTAAACAATATGACCGGCAACTACGGCTATGGGGAGATCATGGTCAGTCTGCACTTGAACATGGACATATTTGTTTAATTAACGCTACAGCCTTAGGTACTGAAATATTAAAATCTATAGTATTGCCTGGAGTTGGTGCTATTACTATAGTAGACGACAAAGCAGTAAGTGATGAGGATATTGGAAGCAATTTTTTCTTGGAATGTTCCAGTAAGGACTTGAATAGAGGTACAGAGGCTTTGCGATTGTTACTAGAATTAAATCCAGCTGTCCGAGGGCATGCAGTTCAAGAACCTACAGACCAAATTCTTAGAGAAAACCCTGATTTCTTTAAATCTTTTAGTGTAGTTATAGCTACAGCTCTTGGAGAAAAAACTGTTCAGGATCTAGCTCAACATTTATGGGATGTAAATATCCCCCTGATCCTGTGTAGATCAGTTGGATTTTTAGGATCTTTCAGGATTCAAATGAAGGAACATGCCGTCATTGAAACTCATCCTGATAATGAACAAACGGATTTGAGGCTTGATGCACCATTCCAATCTTTAGCAGATTACTTAGACAGTTTTGATATAGATTCTGTTGATTTGAAAGACCATGGTCACATACCATGGATTGTAATAATCTACAAAGCTGTGCAAAAATGGCAAACCAATAATCAAAATCGTTGGCCAATGAGTAGAAAAGAGAAGAATGAGGTGAAATCTATTATTAGTGAATTTATAAGAAGGGATGAAAATGATGTCCCGATTAATGAAGAAAATTTTGAAGAAGCCATAAGAGCCGTTAATACTGCACTAATGCCAACATATTTACCTGTAAAGAGTCAAGAATTGTTGTACTGTAGTGCTGCTACTAACTTAACTAAGGATAGCACCCCTTTTTGGATAATGTGCTCTGCATTAAGAGGGTTTGTTGAGGGTGAAGGTAAGGGCAAGCTGCCTGTCAAAGGTGTATTACCAGACATGACTGCATCAACAGACCACTACATCAAACTACAAAATCTATACAGAACCCAAGCTGCAATGGATGCTGAAATAGTGTATAGAAAAGTGCAACAAATTGTTGCCCAATTACATTGCGATAACATCAGTGAAGCTGATGTGAAATTGTTCTGTAGGCATGCACATGACTTGCATCTTATTAGTGGATCTAGTATAGCTTCAGAGTACCAACTGACTAGTTCAGTTGCTTCTTACATAGCCAGACATTTAGAGGAGCCCGATGTGATGATGGTACATTATGTGTTATTAAGAGCTGCTGAAATGTTTGCATCAGAACACTGTAGAGCTCCAGGTGATTGGGAACCTGAGGGTGACAGTGCTAAATTAAAAGCTTGTGTCACTAAGCTCCTCAGTGATGTATCTTGTTCTCCATTCCCTAAAGATGATCATGTTCATGAAATGTGCCGATATGGTGGAGCAGAAGTACATAGTGTGTCAGCATTTTTAGGTGGTTGTGTGGCTCACGAGGCCATTAAAATCGTAACTAAACAATATAAACCAGTGAACAATACATTTATATATGATGCTGCTTCTACTAACACTGCTACATTTACATTTTAAATGAATACTCACTTTAATAAATTATTTGTAAACAATATGGAATTTCATTTCACGTTTATGCAAAATGTAATAGGGTAAAAATAAAATTGAATAAGTGCTATTATTCAAATACTTTACTATGAATTCAAGGATTTCATATTATTTATTTTATTTAACAGTACATAAAAGTTAAGTAGATACAAATGTCTACTTATTATAGTCAAGTTAGTATGTAAAACAAGACATTCATTTGTGATAAAAACCAACATTGCAGGGTGAAAAATATAAATTAAACAGTGACTACAATATAATTCTTCAAAGTTGTGTATTTAGATTGGACAATAACCACTTTAAAATCTTACAGTCAAAATATAAAAGAATCGGTGAAAATATTTTCATTAACAATTTCAACACATAAATTAGATAAAACATATCACATGACTAAAAATAATTGAAACAAACTATACATTTGGCTAAATCCTCATGGATGGCAATAGAAGGTTACACCATATAACAAGAGTAATCTGCTTTAAATATGGTTAAGACAGCATGGCCTCCAGAAGTATGTAACACAACATTGAGAATTTCTCAGATACCTACTTATTTCACCTAAGCCATAACTTCAACCGTAATGCATCTACACCATTAAGATAATATCGAAATAAGCGTTTGTCCCGGACAAAACCGAGATTCTCATACAGCTTCAGTGCTGGTTTATTTGTGATTTCAGTTTCTAAAACTACTTCATCCGCATTGTCCTTTATCATTGCCTGTAACAAAAAGAACAAGTATTTTTATGTAGACAGCTTTAAAAAATAATGCTATTGGAATTTGGTTGATGAAAATAAACATAAAATATAAATAGAGGGCTCTTCTAGATTTACTTATGTGTACATACCTGTATTGCTTTTCGAACCAGTCTAGACCCAATCTTCCTCTTCCTGTATTTTTCATCAACGGCTAACATAGCAATGTAGCCTCTTTTAACTACATTACGATGCATATCTAACTTACAAACGATGGCACCAATGCACTTCCCTTCGTGAGTTGCCAAGAAGCAAAGCTTAGGCCAGTTGTGTATAAAATATCTATATGTATAGATGGAGTAGGGTTCTGACAAATCTTTTTGTATAAGTCTCATTATCTCTGGCATTTGAAGCTCAGATTCGTATGAAATAATTTCAATTTCGTCTTCAGGCTGCTCCTCTTTACTGACTTTTTCGAGGTTTCCTAACGCATCATCAAAAATACACCTGTCTTCTATTTGGGCAGGCGCATCTATGCTTTCTCGTTTACATGTTGCATCACTACACTGTATACTATTTACATCATTCACGTCTTCATTGACTTCAATCGGAACATCATCTTGGTTCTCCGATTCGTGCTTCTGACTCTCGGGGCTTCCATTTGGATGATCACTAGTCCCATTGGTTAGGTTTCTATTGATGTTATTTATATGAAGAGTATTGGCTAAAGAGTCGCTTAAATTCTCTTGATTAGATATACTTATTTCATCAGGATTTTCAGGATCTTTGGCCTTTTTACTTTTGTTTTTCATATTCGTGCCCTTCTGACTGCACTTCATACTCTGAATATTTTCTTCGGTAAGTTGATTCATATTAACGGTATTCTAACTATAAATATTTACACACTCAAATGACTGTAAGCTCATATAAATTTCACATAAGCTTTCACGACAATACATACATCTTTTCCTTGTCAAAATTGTAGAAGAGTATCACCGACATCTTGGTAAGTATAAAAGCAACAGCTTCAATAAAAGGATGATCTGACTGTATCTCTGTGCGTTCTTACGACAAAATAGATAAATAGAAGTAAAATAATTTTGCAGTAAATAAGAATTCTGAAAATACTTCTTGAAAATGTACGAAATTTATAATTTATGTCCAATGCCTTCCACAATCACATTGCAAAAAAATATCAGTCGCATTACAGTATCACAAAACCGTAGTTGGTTAGAAGTTGGGCATTGTTATATTCCCATAGAAAATGCAAGTAATCAGAAAAAGAAAGACATATTTTTAAAGCTCAAAAAGTAACACAAAGCTATACCTGAAACGACATTTGGTGTTGCCAAATAAAACACAATGTTACGATAATAATAAAATCAGATCATTGCCATAATTATTTATTTTGACTGTGTTAACTTTATAAAATAGTAATTTAGTTTAAATCTAATTATCTGTAACGTATATATTCCTAAAACCATGCCAGAACAGCGATTTTAAGTTACCTGCCTAAAACTTCGCATGAAAGAAAACCAAGATCTAGATCTATACTCCGTCTGTTTAGGTAGTTAACTATTTGTAAACAAACCATAAAAAGAGTTCTTTATAATTGACATTTCCATGATTCAAAATACTTCATAAGAAAATGATATTGTTTCCCTTTTTACGACAGTTTTCTCTATTAAACGTTATGTTTCTGTTCCTTTTCACTTATTTCTTAATAAATATTAAATATATCTGCTTGAACATATTAATTTAATAATATTTATTAAATAATATAATATTTCATTACAATACACACCATAAAGAGCCTAAAATCCCAGGTATCCAAAACGTTTCTTTAAGAACGAAGCAAAATAATGTTGTCAAATTAAAGAGTACAACGAAGATGTAGCGCGACAATGAAAGTAGCGTGTATTACGTTTAGTCGGTTAATCAGGCGCCATTGACAGCTCTCTCGTCGTTTGCGCTCGCGTTCCTATTTTGTTGAATTTAACTTGTTTCTTTGTTTTGTTTTTGTTATTAAGTTATTTAAGTTTAGGTTATCCATCGTTTGTAATTAATGTGTTCAAATATATTGAAGAAACTTGGCCCAAAGACAGATATCCGTACAAGAAAGAAATCCGTACATCAGATTCAGAATAGTTTCTATTTCAACATGATAATGATATAGACCCATAGGCTAGGCTCTTGTACGATTTAGGCATTTGTACTTGTATGTGTGTGTATGACAAATGAACGATTTTAAAGTGAATTTAGTTAAAATTAAAACACGAGAAATATACGAAGTAATAGTAGGTTAAGTATCTCTGTGTCACGTGGTTTTCTTTGTTTACCTTTAGTTAATTACCTAAACAGATGGACTATAGGCTATCTTTTACAACATCCTCGGTTCTAGAACCGAGGATGTTGTTTTAACGTCCTTGTCTAAAACCTATACTGTGAAGCCTATGCAGGTTGAACAATTAATTATATTTATTACTTGTCACTAAAGTACAAAATTGGTTAAATAGATATTAGGTATAAATGTGTGACTATTAGGTAACCTAATCTTATTTACAATCATTAATAATCAAACAATAATCCAACTACAAATTTTAGGCGCTGTTGAGGACAACTTTAACAGTTAACTTTATATAAAACGAGTTGAAGAAAAGACTTACCTACCCACTTTTAGAATAATTTATATTTGTAGAGTATCAATGTAGGTAGGTAGGTACTTACATACAACATAGTTCGAATACCTACTTACTTAACTATGTAGGTACCTGAGTAGACTGTAGGTTACTCATGCGAAATATAAATATTAATACTACTCTTTAACAATTGATGCTTTTTAACAAAATCAGAGCGATGATTTGTACCAATACACATTGTGAAGTTCGACTTAGCGCCCAATGCGAACGCTTTGCTGACGTCACGAAGAGAATCAACATGGCTGGCGAGCGACTGAAAGCGCGCGCGTGTACCGCCGCGGTAGGTGGTGTGCTTGGTTCTAGTTGTACGAGTACTCGACTCGATCGACTCGAGACTCGAGTTCAGTACCCGGTTGACAGCCGGTGAGGCGGCGGCGTGACGTGGTGCTCCAAGCGTGTTATACGCGCACGCCGCCTCTGCGCGATTTTCTATAAATTGTAAATAATTTTTGTATACAAAATATAAGACGTGCTAATGCAGAACAGTAACTATTTAGTGTGTGATTACTTAAGCTGTTCTTCAAGTCAATCTGATATTGTGTTGTTTATTTATACGGACCACGTTATGTAGTGTCTTTGATACGATTTACTCTACTAGGGAGTAACGATTACCGTAATATTCACAATCAAAACATGCATGTATTTATTAATTGAATGACGTATTAAGGGATTATACATGCGTTCAATGTTGTGTGCTTGATTATTTGCTGTAATTTTAGTGTGCGTAGGTAAATGACTGCCTTCGATGGATATAAACAAAAAAGTGATACGGATGATTTTCAATAAATCCTCCAAAGTGCTCGAAAATCCATTTGGAATTTGATGATTATAATATAATCAACAATGGCGGACCGTGAACGTCCTGCGAAAACCCCCATTAGGGTGGGTTTTTATGACATCGAGAGGACCATTGGCAAGGGAAATTTTGCCGTCGTTAAGTTAGCACGACATCGAATAACGAAGACTGAGGTAAGGAGATCTATTGTTTTCTCATTTAACACATTAATTAAAGAAAGAAGTAAAAAAAGACAATGTAAAGAAAATACTTAATTTGGTAAGCCACTACCATAATTAGGTAGGTCCATACTCCATACAAGAAACAGCGTGGGTAGTTTTTAAAATCATAAAAATAACCCATTAACGTAATCTTAAAACAAAGCTAAACGTGGGGAAATCCATGTTTTTATTAATATACGTAAAACAAACAAATCGAGCTAATAAAAACGTGCATACTTATCAGCTTACTAGCCTCAGATAAAAATTGATGTCATTAACACAAGCACCTTCCTGAATAATCTAAATCTTTACAAAACATCGGCTTTTATGAGGCCAAACTTTATTAATGTAACAGAAAAAGGATCCATTACAAATTCAAGGGTTAACATCACATTGTTTTGAACGTTTTAATTTAGTTAAGTCCTGTTATCTCTCATATGTTGGAATATCGGTTGAAATATACCGACGTTCGTCCATATTTATCGTTGGATATTCCAAAACACACGCAATTAGGTTCACCCATATTGTTTCGTTTTTCCATCAGAATTTCTGAATGGCCTTATTGGTTCAGCTGTTGCATCTTAATGAGCTATAAAACAAAGTAAGTAACAACAAAGTAGACCACAAGAAATGTAGTGAAAATAGCTTATTAATCAATAGCTAATTATTTATGCATAATCGCAAGTTCGTTGTTTTTTCCAACTAGCCTATCTGGCCTTAATTCATGCGGCTAAGGTTCGTTGGGTACGAAGAGAAAGTATTAACCTAAGCGAATATTTAATACAAACACAAAAGATGGGTGCAAAAACAACTCTAGGTGTCTAGGTAGTCCTAAAATGACCAACTTTCAAAATTACCAAAAATGGCGATTTCGCAGACCTCTTGAAAGCATTGCAAAGGTTTTTGATTTGAAAAATATTTGGCTTATTGCGTAAGACTATTTAAAACTTAAATATTTTCTCCAAAATTCGACATTTTTGATGCCCACATTCTTCTTTATTTACATTCTTTCATTTCTTCTCATGAAAATCAGTAACAAAATCTCATTAAAAAAATTAAGGTCATTTTCGAAAGCAGAATACTGTAAAGTTAACGATTAAACATCCCGATTAGAGTGTATTGGTCCAATTAGATTTGTATTTATGTATTCTTATAAGTCATACCTGATGATTTTCACTAATACCAATTAATGAATAGTAAGCAGCAACACGATGATAATTACGTCGAAGATAATTGTTGGACTTGCTCTTATCTCAATAATGATCACTTTGGGATGTGTCAGACGCTCGAGAACACCTTTGAAGAAATCTGAACTCTATGCTCTTAAACTGTCAAACACCAAGCGGTCACCGGTGACCGCGACCTATTGTTCTTTAATTGTGTCTATAAAACCGGTACTCGACGAGTTAATCATAATTATAGGTCGATACTACATACATCGTGCATAGTTCAAAGAGGTCCTCATACCTTACCTCTGCCAAATAAAAAATTGTGTGTACACAGTGTTCTCTTCAATATGAGTTCAATAGTCTCCAAAATTATTAGAAGCCCTCATCAAATTAGTCACGTTTGTAAGCCATATGTATAAGTTTTTATTTAAGTTTACTATGAAAACATCATTGTTCTAGTGGTTTGTTTAACTTCATAAGACTTCGCTTACGGAAATTGAACTTTAGACATTGATAGAGAAACATTCATTGTAGCATAATTTTTACAATATAATTAATATCTAAGCTGTTAGAGAACCAAATGTGTGCCAACGTCCTATAGTTGTGGGAAGTATAGCAACCGGGCGGGATATAGAATCGTCCACTATTGAGAATTCTTAAGTGTCAGCGACCGGTCGGTCGGCTGGTATCCAAGTCATTGTAGACCCACTCATGACTCTTGTTCCTAAAATTTTGGGACTCGAGTATGCATACCCATTATCGCACTCATGGTCCTGCAAAAAGCTCCGAAGCCACTTCGAATTTCAAAGAAATAATGGAACTCTAAAAGTAATATTACTCAAGAGCGATAGGAGCAAAATGTCGCTGTAAAGGTCATTTTCTATTTGTAAACTTCAAACTGAAGTATGTTTGTAGCAGATACGGTGAACGTAGATTGCATTTTACCTACGTATCTATGTAGAATATAGATAATTAGTTTAGAGAAGTCTCTTAACGTTAGTGAAAATGTTTGATAGAATGATTTATGTAAAACAAAAATATCTGGAATAATAAATTGCATTTGATACAGTGATTATTGATGAAATCAATATCTCATAAAATCTAATTGGTTATCAATAAGAATACACTGTAGTTTCAAGTAACGAAAATCTTTTTACTATTTTTTTTAAGTTGTGAATTTAGTAAATGAAGGAACTTATTAAGATTTCGAACGATACAACATAATATAGACTTAATTTGATCAATATTATTTCCGTCTAATAATCATCGCAGTGAAATGGGTACACGTTACTGAAGCCAAACGTTTCAATCGTTAACTGAAGAAATAACTATTTCAATAGCCACCAGGTATAAAAGGCTACTTACAGTCGTACGAGTCTATGGCACCGAAGTGGGTCATTGGCCGAATACTGTACATCGTCGTCGTTGTGAATGACTCACGGCGCCGGACTGCGTTTATGAACGACTTTTTAACTGGCGATTACATCGATTTCAGGGTTCCGGCTATAATGCGGAATATAAATAAAGACTTTTGTTTAGAATCCACAGTGTACATGACGCATCGCAGAAAGTGACTTACGAGGACGCGACGTTGAATGAATGCACCAAAATAACAGAATGAACGCCCTCGGCCTTCGCTACTGTACTGGTTTGCTGTCTGAAATGTGGATGGTTACCTTAAATAAGCTTGTGTACCGTAAATCCGGTTTAATGTTTACACAATATTAGTGAGATCTGTTACTCCGTCGATTGGACTTTAGGAAACTTTTTGAGAATAAATCTGATGTAAGAAGTAGGTGCGTGATAGAGCTTGTTAGCTTTGAGATTCCCTGAATCATCTCTCCTCTATACATAGATTTAACTTCTACTATTAAAACATAATTCTTACTAACTTTCAAGTAAATGTGCAAGCGGCGTTGCAAACCGGCGTAAATGTAAACAAAGCGCCAAAAAAGTAATTTGAAAAAGTTGGCGAAACATGATGTTTCGAGGAACGCAGCTATCAATCAGTGATTCAGCGTAGTCGGTTGGATGAGGTCGAAACGAGCGTCGGCGGCGGGCTGCCGCGTCCAGAAATACCACGGCATCGACCTTGCTCTGGTGCACGCATCGTTTTGTTTTTATTATTTTACTTTTTTCAGTGTGAGCCGCTAACACCAAGGTGACGGCCAGACATTCGGCGCTCCAAACGCGTAGTCATCGGTTTCATAGCTCGTGTTGAGAAACATTTCATTCATATGCTTTAACATTAGCGACCTACGTTCATTGTATTCTTGAATATTTAATCACCTTTTCTAATGACTAGGTAGGTAGATTATGCGTTTCTTTACGTATGTCTTTGACGTCTCTATATGTATACGACAGGCAGTTAACGCAAATGCCACACAAACAATTCATCGTAGTCGTGGTGTAAAATTGATAAACGATGTGTGCCTAGACAGTTTGAATCATTGCGTTGCGTTGCGCTTGGTAAAATAAAGAAAGCGCGATCATCAAGGAGATGCGTGATCGGCACAAGTCTGGCGAATATTTTGCCAGGAAATCATATAGTATGGCACGCGCTCCGTTTACACTGCTTGAAAAATGTGCGCTTGACGCAAATGCGTTATCTATTTTGGAACTCTGCGTCAGTAGCTGGTTGTTATCTACACTTTGCAGTCTGGCGGTCACCCTCGTCGTCTTCTCCGTCTTTAGTTTGGAAACTTTCTCTTTATATTTTTTCCACACGTGATTGCATATTAGACTACTGCTAGATATTGTTGAAACTACGGTCGCACTAGGATCAGTTTATCAACAGATAATTCACCATGATAACGTGGAGACACGCGTGTTTGTTTGCTCTCGATAAGTAGTTATCTCCTGTCATGACGTCAATAGTTCATTTTGAATTGAAAATGGTGGTAATAAAATTGTACGTTAGGTACAAATCTCTTTAATTGATGTACTTATATCTAGTGACGTATTTGCTAAAGTGTTTCAATTGTTCCTGTGGCAATATTTATGTTTCTATTACAGTATTATGAGCCAAGAACTAGTAGAAATAGTTTTGGTGTCCATTTGGACACACTAATGGAGGAATATAATAAGTGTGGAAAGAGAAAACTGCTGTTAAACTGGATGCTTTATGTGATGTCTTCCGTTTTCATCCTTGAAAAAGTTGTCTGTAGTGGTCCGGACGACATGATGGAAGGGGGGCACTAGAATGGAGGGTACTACGCTCCCCGACGTCGGCGTCGCTTCGTGCAGCGTACTACATTTACTAGGAGTTGCCTACTCTTGCGTCCATTGTTTTGAAATGCGTAGGTGGAAGACTGTAACGGAACAATCTCCCGCTATTTACGTGTTCTAAAATCTGTAAGCTCAAGAATACAACTTACTATTAAGATGCTGTTATAAAACAGACAAATAGTTATTAAAATTGTTCAAGTGTAGGACGGTTAATTAGTTCTCGAACAACACAAGTTTGTCTCTATTGTTTTAATAATGTCATTTAAATATTCCATAAATTAATTTTATATCACTCCCACTTGCTTTATCTTAATTTACATTTTCGCTTTTCATGTCCGCCTACTGTATTTTTGTCTATCTTGTAAAATGTTATCTTCTATTCACAACGTTTATCAAAAGACTCTTATTACCGCACAGCATTTTGCGAATTTTCCTTACACCCTTGCTAAGGATTGTAGAGGAGAAAATGAATATTATCTATCTTACTCACACGTATGCTGTCCCGCTTTGGCGAGTATATTGATCGTCGTCTAGACTTGTTGATTGTGGCTGAAGGGCTTAACGTCCCTGAATTTGGCCGAAGCTTGGGCTTCTGCTTAGGAACTAAAATACGTGATTCATTTTCGTATACTCTCCTGAATTTTGGGAGCCTTTTAATGCTGTTAGTGCTACCTAAGTAGGTATTTGGACTACTCTTCAAGAAGGAAAACACACTGTCTATTTTTGTGGATGGGTTTTCCTCGTTTGAAATAGCTGTGAGACGATTTCTGTTAGCATAATTATAATACGTACAATTTGACAACCATTAGAATTACATGCAAATACAAATCAAGCTTGCTGCCGTCATTATTCTAGTTGGATAATTTGTCTTCATTTCTTATTGTCGGTGTACTTATTCTATTGAAGGCGCCAATAACGGCAGCAAGCTAATCAAACATCTTTTCATTGCGAAAATTATCATAATTAAGCGATAAAATTCGCCGTTAATTATGATAAATTGACACTTGCATGCGTGATTCGATCATTAACAAATGCACAGATTACAAGCTGGTATTGACGTAATACTTTTGTATTGAATCGCGATGTGTGTATAGATTATACATTTCCCGAATTTAAAGTTCAACACACTTACATTTTAAATGAAACTAACTATACAATTAATGTATTTCTGTTCTATTTTAGTCATAATTTACTAAAATGGTACAAATCTGCATTTTACAACATTTATGTCTGACGAAATTCGTATTTCGACTTTGTTATTTTTAGACAGTAGCACCTACACTGAATTCAGGTGCATGCGACAGAATACGATATTCTAGGAATTTATACATAATACTCCAATATAATACCCTTGAATTATTCTAGTCTAAACGTCCAATTACATTTGGACTAGAAGAATTTGTATGAATAAAATATTATTTAAGGTGTTGTGGGTCATTTAAACGAATAAGTAAGTGCCTATCGGTAGATTTAAACATTTTCATTAAAAGGATTAGTAAAAAATGCTGGAAGCCAAGAAAAATGAAGAACGCTTCTCAAAAAGACAATGGCGACATTCATTTGAATCTCAAAGTACGATAATGAACACTCAAACTCAAACCGTTGAAGAACTGTAAATTAACAGAAGTGGATACAGATTCTGTTTTTGTGGGACAATGTTAAATTCTGGATACCTTCGATTTAGATCACCCTCTTTGTTGGATTGTGCTAAAACCGATACAGGCATGTACGCTAAGTCATTTGCTTTTTATTTCTTGTTTTCAAAGCACCAGATGAACTTTGACCTCTCATTTTATTTTGTAAGGCACATCGACTTCAATTACTACTAAAAAATGTCATGAAGTGATATTTGTCTAGCGAGCTGTAGTAGCCAAGAATGGCTGTTTACTTTGACAAATGCTTGATAAATTATCGTCGCTATATACACAGGTAAATTGAGGCTGTGAATTCAAGAGTCGCGACTTGGAGTCACCACGAAGGCCTCAATTGATTAACAGTTAGGTGTGAATTATGAGAACTACGTTGTCACACTGTTAGAAGGCTAGTGCTAATTTATCACCGACCTCTTAATTTTACTTATTAGGGTTTCTGACTGAAGGGGACTACAGTCCAATGTGCGTCACTGTTATTGTGTGACATTATTAATAGGTAGCCGTCTAACAGGTAATTTTTGTGGGTGTTGTCAACGTGGAAACAGTGCATGTGACTCATAATCGGTGTGGATCAATCTGTGTGCGGTGTCGTTGTAATTACCTATAACATTTCTTTCATAGATACGAATATCACGAGATGATAAGATCACGTGTAGCCACAATGCGTAGTACACCCACCTTTCCGCCAGTTATGTTAAGTAGTCTCATGTAATAACAGGACAGACATTGATATAAATCTAGTTTTCAGCATACCAAAAATATTTTGAACTAAATAAACACAATGTCTCGATCTGTGCTTTAAATGAAAATCTTGAAGATTTCTGCTTTGAATACGATGATAGCCGACTAACACTAACGTTGATTGGTACTAACATAATAAACGGTTATGATTCCCGGAAAAATGTAACTCAGAAATTGATGACGTCGTCTAACTAGGATTTAATAACCGATTAAGTAATCAGCGTCGATGAATACGTAAGAACTATTGTTTCTTAGTTGGAGGTGTAATCGGCATTGTTTTAAGGAAGACCGATATTGATGAAACAGTTTCATTCAGAAGTAGGGAAATTAGGTACAAACAGTTGTAATTAGACGTTACGTAACCAAATAATCTGTTAGTGTAATTTTTATAAACCTGTGCAAATAAACTCCTTCTAATTAATTTATTTGATAAAATGGCAGATGTTTTCCATTTTCCTCTTGTTAAACGTGATCGGTTGGTTTATGTATGGGGAAACAACATAATCTGCAAGCTGTTCCACTGTCCACAACTGTACCTAATGGCAAAATAATATTATCACGACTGTATTTCCCCGAAGGTTAGAAAACATCACCATGCAAATATTTTTAACTCTTTCCTGTCCTTTAAGAATTAGGGTTTATAGAGGTACATAGAAAAGGTACCTAAGATTTAGGCTGATGCTAAGTATCGCGGTTGCGACTTGTTTCTTCTAGCAATGCAGAGTAGGATTGGTAGAGAAGACCGATTGCCTCATCGAGCAATTATACCGTAAATAATGAAGTGAAATCCGTATAAGGAAAAGTTGAGCAATATTCTTGTAATTAAAGGTGCGCTGTAGCACAATGCCCAGGTTTTTATTCGTTATCTTTTAGTTTGTTTGGCATATTATGGGAATATTTCTTGCAACACCCAATGTTTGACGTGTTCAGTTCGTTGGAACTGGTGGAACAATGGGGTTAGCGGGCACTGACCCCCCAAGTTTCTCAACCGTGGAGGTTATAGCGTGGTTCGAAGTGTATAGTATCCGTAATACGATGCATCCGGATATGAGGCTGGTCGAGGCGTCCTCGGTTCATTTCGTTAGAAAAGTCTTTCCGCGTTGTGCAATCGAGATTCCACAACGGACAGTTACCTCTCCAGTTACCTACAAGACGTTGCAGTTGCTACTACGGACGGACTGTATTAAATTCCTCCGAGACATGTTTAAATAATACCAAAGGGATTGTATTATAGGTTAGGTACCTAGACACATAACATTGTGTGTCGACTGTCAGTTGTTGTATTACGTTATTTGTAAAGAATTTGTTTGATGTCGTTGCTATAATGAATTATGTAAGTAACTGCCTGAGTACTCACGTGGTTCCTTTTGTAAGAAAACACTAGGTATGTACACTATCTACGTAGTTTATGACGCATACCTGAATAAGGTCAATCTCTTGTCCATTTGTCATGCCATCATCAAAATAATGGACTTATTTATATTATACCTAATTATAAAAATTGATGATAACGCTGTTTTGTTTTGGTCCTGATAATTAACTACGTAAGTGTATTGCGTTCTTAAAAATTGTTGTATCAATGATTGGAGAATCAATTTATAACATTTTGATGGTTATCTAATTACCAATTAATGGGTTTATTACTGGATTTCCTTAATGAATCCATTGATTACAATATTCGAGGATATTTGAAATTGAACAATTTTCTCTAAACACTTTGTCTTCAATGGAAGAACAATGGAGCCATAAAACTACTGGCTTGTAGTCTGTCACGTGTACAGTGACTAATGCCTGTATTATACAATAATTAACAGATTGCCACTTAATTGGACTAAGTAGACATTACATTTTCTCTTTCATTTGTCACTTAGTATCGTGTTTTGCCGCTTTCTACATTTATTACCGAGTAAGTATTCTAAAACGAAACGACTTAATGCGATTTGGACTGACAGACGAATGGTTGTACAGAATTAATAAAAACATTAAACTTAAAACACATTACTGGAACGAGAGATTACCTTGAATTTTTTATTTCGTTGTGAATTTAACAATTTTAATTCGTTTGTGAACATTTTGATAGTGAGATATTGTGATATTAGTTCCATTTTATACATTGGTTACGGAGTAAAAAAGCCCCATGTAGAAACATGTTGCTGCATTTTAATGATTTGCAATGCATTTTTGTTATGCACCGTTGATACACGTGGTCAATATTAGCAACGGAAATAATTATTCTTGCTATCAAAAGGGATATTTTTTTGCAACTGCGTGGACACGAATCTTAATTTTTCTATTTTTGGATGGAAATCAGCAAGTGGTAGTGATGATGTAATAGTCAATACTCCTATTGACATTTGCAATACATTGCAGGTGTGGTCGTAGTAGACATACAGATGAGAGATATGTACAGAGATAAATAAATTAAGTAGTCTGTTTTCACGGTATTTGAATCCTATTCATGCATTCATTAGCAGCGGATAGTGGTTAGTTCAATGCATAAAGAATTCCAAAACTAGAAGATTAAAAAGACACTACATTATTTGTCGAAGACTTTCATTGTCAAGTTACGTAAGTTCAAATATATGAATCTGGAATAGGGGTGTTTTCCAATTTAGTGACGTAAGAGAGTCGTGTGCGCAGTGCTGCTATCTGTTCAATGAGGTCAATGTCAGAGCAGCTGACCGGTAGTTCAGATTCTATTACTGCAATTACAATCATTACTGTCCCTGTATTCTGTTCTAATAATATTATGTCCAAGAAATCGTGTTTGTAGGATACTGGGAGATAATTTTAAACACATTTACTCGATACGGAATTGCTTACAATTTATTCTGAGCCCGCATTGGATTTTCCATTCTTTAAACAGTTATTTCTTTTGAAAGGTCGATTGTAGTAGACTTGTTGGAGTTTATATGTAAATAGGTTTGACTTTAAGATAATTATAATTGAGCCTACGAATTGAAATAGATTCATATGAAATGTGTCGCTGCGCATGTAATTGACACTGTTTTTCAAGTAGATATGAATGGATTGCGGTTGTTTTATCAAAATATTTTGCAAGATACTCGATTGCGTATCTTTTGAGGTGAGCCACATGTATCAGAAAACAATGCATAGTCCGTCCAGTTACACTTATCGCTGTTTTAATGAGAACTGTGTTCGAAACTTCGTTTGAATGAAGAAAGCTAATGTCCAGCTCAGAAGTCTAGCTAGACAACAAAAAGACATAGTCTGTTGTATGGGTGTGACAGACTGTCTGTCTGTTTCGCCTTTCACTTTTAGACAAAAAATTGGTGCGTTTAAATGGTGCCCATTTTTTTATAGAACCTACATAGATATTCATAAACTGATATATTGTTAGAGTTTCAAACACAATGATTATGTATTTCACTAAAAATATAGTGATACTCAAAAAAGCAAAAAAATAGTCATTCTCAGAAGCATTGTGTTATTCTTGTTCATCCATCTATCTGGTATAAGAAAGGATACATTTTCATTTGTCTTGCATCCAGTACACGAATCGTTTTTCTGCTCGTGCAGATTGCATTGTCTGTAAAATACAATATTGCAAGAGAACACTAGAATATTCAGCTTTCTTTTCCGGGGTTTTTTGCTGTCTCATAATTCAACCAGCTGCGGTGGACGGATCCGCTGGCGCAATCACGTCAATTGCTTCAATCGTTGGGGACTGACGCTCGTCTTGACGTCACCGCCCCTTTGTAAGCCTGGAAACACACAAGCCACTAACGGTATTGTTCCGTTACGACCGCTGAAAAAACTTTATTAGGCAGCCGTCTGGTTAGATGCCCACTTGACACTAAGTGAGAATATTGAACAACAGTGATGTCACGATCAATTTGGTAGTACAACAATATCTATGCATGTACACTAATATGTAGCGAGAGCAAAGATTTTGTTTTGTAGCTCGAGATGTTTGTAACCAAGATAGCAAATATTATATGTTCAAAGACCTCGTTCCTTTCATACACGAGTTAAGTGGTGATAAATAGATTAGTAGCACTCAACACTGAAGACAACGTTACTTTTCAATTAAGGTTATGTTTACTTTTTGTTGCAGGTAGCAATTAAGATAATAGATAAATCGCAATTAGACGCCAGCAATCTTCAAAAAGTCTACAGAGAGGTGGACATCATGAAGAGACTGGATCATCCTCATATTATTAAGCTTTACCAGGTGAGTTCATTTAGTATATTAATTTATTCGTATGACTACGTAGGTGATTATGGACGTATTAAAATTGCTATTATCTATATCTATACCTATAAGGTAGGTGTGGTGCATATGTGTATGTAGTACGTATGTATAAAGTAAGTACATAATAACATAATGTAAATATGACTTTATATAAGACTTGCAGCCAGTAATGGCGTGATAAATAGGTAAATACAAACTATGGATGACGACGGTGATGATGTCATACAAGTTTATAGTTGGTCTAGCGCAAACTGTTTTAAAAGAGGTTTGCTTTACGCTTATTAAAGTCAACATAGGTCAGTAGTAGTGGAAGAGAAACTCCCGTGGCCACTGGCACCGTGTCGGTAACCGGTGGAACAAATGTGTATGAATTAGCTGACTTACCGGCTGATGGGGCGACTACGACCTAAGTGTATGCCAATTACGTTGTGCACATGACTCGCTCCGAATAATGCGACAATAATGCCATTAGCCCAACAAAATGAGGCACTAGTACGACATGCCGTTAGCTGTTCTGACGCGTGACATTACTCTGTTGGCAGCTGAAACTAGTGGAATGGGACGGCTACGTACTCATATTGCTTGTAAGGTCATGTTTTGCTCATGGATTATGTGGTAACGAGACCGGCTCGCATACATCGTTCTGCGCTATTTATGATAAGAAATGTCGGTCTCCTACAAACGTAACTGTAACAAAAACTTACCGCGGTCTAACATAGTACACTTTGTCTTTCAAATGTTCTTTACGTCAGAAACTTAGTCAATGTGAATAGCTTTTACGTATGAGGCAATTTACGTCAGCAATCGCATGTTTCGTTCTCATATTTCACCTCGAATTTTGGTAACTCACATGTATACCTTTCTTACAGGCGGGGATAAAAATAGTTTAAAATGGTCGACTTTATTTTGTGGGCAACCACAAATGGTATAATTTAGGGTTAAGCCACCTTTCAAATTAATGATCATTGTTATTTTATGATGAGCTAGTTTCTTTTGTTTCATCTTTTGCAATAATTATTCTGATACTTAAGTTAGTCCTTGTTCGGAAAATACATGAGCGGAAAGTACTTAACTACTAACGATAGTGAAGGCGAGGACCTAACCTCGTGCCGAACGCGGCGCGCCTAATTGATTAGGCGTGCATCACCCTCACGTTACAGCTACACTTGGTACTCAACGTCAAGCGACAAATCAATAATCAATATTTGATTGGGTTAGCTTAGTAGTAGGTGCACGTTAGACGAGACTTCGTACTTAGATGGGTGGAATAAGGACACATGCTCTATCATGAGATACCTCCATATTGCTTTTCCAATACAGGCAGAATCAAAAATATACCGAATTTGGAAACGTTCGGGTAGCACCGGATGCGAATGAGATTTCGCAATGGGATTGCAGAACGAAATCCGAAACTTTAAAACGGGGAAAGCGGTTCAAGGTATCTTTTGTGCAATTGTTATAGATTTTACAGAAGACTGGTTTCCTTTAGACATCTTTTACGCGATATTGTGAAATCTCTGTTTACGTTTCATTTTTCCATTATATTTCCTTCCCAGTTTTATCGACTGACCTCACTGGCTTGTCTTACACCTCATCATTCATAGTTCAGTTACTTATTAGGAAACATAATAATAGGCTTCTATGACGAGACAGAAATGATTAAGCCACTTCAAATTCATTCTGCCACAGGTGTTGGTGTAACACAGAAACAAAGATATATCTTTAGATATGCGTCATGTAGGATCAGCTGGATGATCTCATAGGATCTTATAATTACATGCATAGAATACTTTCTATTCCTTATGAGTACGAATGAATAGAAAGCAGTACTTGCTGCAGAAATGCTTCCAGACTATAAAGAATGTGTTAATAAAGTCAGTAATTTAATAGTTAGAGCAGTACTATCCATTCCCAATGGGATAGAAGATATTGCTTGTAGCTTTAATGATTTGAAACTATTGCATTTAATAAACGCATTCCAATTGCATGTTCTCAACGCTGAGACTTAAGAAACCGGCTCTTAAATCAGTTGTTACTTGTTAGTGTAGTATAGAACGAAGTAATCCCGCGTGCATACTGATCCCAACATAGTAACAGATGAAACTAACCAGGCAAGTAGGTTGCAGCACAATACCAATTCTTGTAATTGGAACAATGCAATGTTACGTAATCTGGTTTCGTAACACGTGCCAAGGTATGAATGGATTTGATACTATTATTAAAAGCTTGAATGGGTACCAAGTTCCTTGTGTACAAACATTGTCATCTTGAATGCCATTAAGTGTTTGCTTTGTCCTTAACCCACGGGAAGAGAACGTTTCCGCTTATTGAGATGTTATCATTATACAATCAAACACCCATATCCGTTGTTTTGAGTAACAAAACAATCATGTTACTCCACCATTTTCCGGTTATTTATAGACAGGAGAGTTTCAACTCTCAGAGAGCACGGTTTTCATTCATTTCCATGGCGTACCTAGTGGTAGCGATGACTTCTTAACAGCTGGAAGCCATTTCGAAAAGACAGAATAAAGATACTGAGTCATGTTTGTATTTTTAGTGATAACTATGAATCTAAGGCCGAGGTCACGGGCGCGGTTAATCTGAGTAATCTCAAAAACCTCTATTTTAATAGTGGATTAAAGTGCTCGGGGCATGAGTGGTGTTTCCTTAATAGATTCCATTTACCGATAGATAAACTACGTGGTAAAGTAGAATAGATTGACGTTATGAACATTTTGTACTGATAACAATCACTGTTTGATAACGCATACATCTGTGGGACGTCACCGGTTTATGAAAATATACCAAGGTTTAACGAGGTATCTCATATTAGGCAAATATGTTCCAATACAGATTCTTTGGGTGTTAAAAATAATCCTAAATAAATGTACGTTAAAGATAAAGTTAAGACTATTGATACAACTTATACTTACAAATTAAGAGAGTATTTATTTGACATGGTAAATAAACTTGTATTTTAATAACAATAACTAAAAGCTATTTAAAGAAAGATTCCAAATCCAGCACTTAAGTAATTCGCCAAAGTTAAGCAGGATTTATGAAAGCATTCATTGAATTCCGAGATAGAAACTTTTCCATCGAAATTATTAAGTGGTGTTAAGGGGACGGAGGCAATTGACTTTACTCAAAATACGATCCTCGGAGTGTTGACTTCTCATTTATTTTCACTCAAATATTACATTCAAGACGTAATATTTTCCAAATTTCAAACTTCTCGAATTTTATAATACCTACTATAAAGACGTTTTGCAAGCGTATATATTTTTTTAAATAGGCCAATTAGAGATTCTAGTTTATTTAAATGTTTTTTAAAAAACGTGCGTAAATGGCTATAATTCTATTTTTCATCTCAAATACCTATATCGAGGCACATTTTTAGAATAATAAAAATGCGCATTCTCTTTTTGAAAATTTTGAACATGTCATTGGAAAAAAAAATAATTTCAAGGCCAGTGTCAATAACCTGTCTCTCAGTAGATTAAAATGTATATCTAGTAAGCACATCTGCCCATAGATAAGTTATGACATTGGTCGATTTTTGGTAGTTTATTTAAACTTTTCATAATGCCATTATCATGACGTGTTGGGCCAGATATAAAAAAACTGAATGTTATGATCGTTAAAATACTCGTAATGTTTCCTAAATTTAATTAATATGGAAACCACAATAGAGCAGAAATTGCATTTATTACTAACCCCATTATGCAATACGTACCAAAGTTAATGATTTAATAAATGGTACGTGAAAATTATATTTTTGACATACACAATTTATTGGGATGAAAAGTACCTACCCAGTGTGATGCCCAAGATATTTTATAATCAGACTAAGACCGTGGTTTTGGCATGATGCGTGAATATATAGACAGACAGTCAATTTTTTTTAATTTTCAATGTACAGAATTTACACTTCTACAGTTTTATTACATTTATAGGCCCCGTGATATGTGCGTGTTTTATGCAGATTGCGTGCGTTTTTATTATTATTCTTTTCTATTTTTAAATTTTTATATGGTTGGGAGCGACATTTTTTATGCCTTAAAACTAAGTAAATTACTAGACCATTAACTTATATTATAAAGTGGTACTACACTTACACGACTGGCTTTCCAATTTTACGTGTCAACAGAATTGTAATATGTTGTCATCATTATTACAGTTCTTAACAACTTCTTGGCACTTAATAAACAAATTCAGAAATGTAAATTTTCCATTGTAAACATTGTCAATTCCTATTTACATACTTATTAGTAAACATTGCCCACAATGACGATTCCTCGCTGGAAAAATGTTAAGCAGAAAATGTGAAGATCTTTTTAACGATTTCGATTTTCTATTTTTTTATGCCTATTAGTATATAAACCAGTATCTCCAGTTTTATTTATTCGACTAAAATTAGGTAAATAACAAAGTTGTTTATCTTTAATAGATACCTTTTTATTAAAACATTTTATTCTCAGCTGTGTTTCTCTCGTTATACTTACTTTTATTTTTAGTTACAAACATGTTCTGTTATATTATTATGATACACTTGGTAGGTAAATACAATGCCAACTAATTTTAGAACTTAACTTATTTACCTTGTTTACAACTATTCCACATTAATTCTTCTTTGACAAATATAGAAAATAAACATGAGTGTGTTAAAGCTATCCACGACACTGTACTATACAGACCTGTAAATTTAAAAATTTTAGCCGTTATCTAATAAAATTGTAGAAGATTTTATCAAACCAATGTAGCACCTAGATAATGTATTTAGTCTCGTCTTTAAATCTTCCACAACACGAACAGAACTCTAATTAAATAATCCTTAGCATTTAATTATGAAACCCCACGTAATTTTTGTGACGTCATTGTTTAACGGTTACACAGTAGGTACTAAAAGTGCCAGTACTTACACATAAAAAATGTACGAAGGTTGCAGTAAAGTTCTGCGTAGTTAGTTATGCTTACGGACCTATGAATAAGTAAAATGTATTTCCATGTTTGGTCTGGAGTCTTACGTACTACATAGGTACATAAAGATGGAATACATAAAATGTCCTTGTTATATCGGTAGTCAGTTTTTATATCAATTGACAGAGCGTACCTGGTGATTCTTCAAAAAAATTCACAAAAAATTAACGGTGTCATTATCCTCAACCCAAAGTTAATATTGCTGCTGAACAGAAAACTTGGTTTCAAGAAAATGAATCGTGTCTCGTGTTACTGCTTTTAACCAATTCAATACAAATACAGATTCTAATAAGTTAGGTACTATGGTGCTTAACTACGCGGGAGAATAATGATTTGTTAAATAAAAGTTAAAGATTTTCTCGAAGAAACACTCACCTAATGAGGTTTTAACACGCAGCGTCTATGGTCTATGTTTTGACATTTAATTTGGCGGGAAATTGTACTCTGTATTCTGTAAAAGAAAAATGGTATTTACATAAATATCTGTGATCTGTGACATATACGAAATACTGAAAGGATAAACTTTGTTTTGTTTTAGGTCATGGAGACGAAGAACATGATCTACATAGTTTCAGAATACGCAAGCAAAGGAGAAATTTTTGGTAAGTTTAATAAATGTTTTTATAAAACTAGATCTCTGAATTAAAAACAAATGATATTATTATTACTAGTAGATAACTTTTAACAAACAAATTTTTCTATCGAAGACGTTTACATTTACCTATTATATGTCTGTAGAAAGAGTTGCTTAAGTAGCATGTATTTAAAATTCATCCATTCAGTGTACCGAAGCAAATAGCAAAGATTCGAAACGCTGACATATTCTATGACTTTTAAAGAGAAAATGTAGAAAAACTATTAAATAACAAATCTCGTCATACTCAGACATTGTATTTGCATTGTTTATTTGTCAAACAATTACGTTAGTTATCTCATTTTCAGACAGTCTGTTTTAAGTATTTAAAGTTGGCAAATTTCCAGAATACCTACGTTCAATGAGATCATCAATCTTTAGTCATTGTAACCCGCCGTGTTCACATGTTTTTATTTTACATGCCCACCTACCTACCTACCTGCATGAATTAAACATCTCTTGAGAATAGTCTTGTTGAGAGAAGTTGAGTAAATACGTGGGTATCTGCCAAAATGTATTATAATACAAACAGTATTCGATAGCGTAATTATTCTCTCTAGTTGATTCACGAAACATCTATGAATTCCATTTTCGACATTCAGAGAATAGGTAAACAGCATTTTTTTCGAACGCAACCAAAAATACAACGTAGTAAATAACCTCGAAATCGATTAAGGGTATTCGGTAAGTTCGTGGCCGCTTTGTCTATGACGTAAGCAGGCCTGGCGTGACGTCATCGGCAGGGTGTCGCTGACGGCAGTAGGGGTAGTGGGTGGAAGAGGGAAGCAATTTCGCGCACAGCTGACTACGTTCCCCCAAAATCCAACTGCGATCTCCAAGCCTCGAAACCCGGTTCTTTTGCATGAATTTCATTAAATATGAAACTCATCAAAGATTATGATTCATGCCGAAAGAGTTTTATGTTAAATGAATGTTTCTGATTTGCAAGCTAAAATATTAGTGTATTTTTTCTAAAAAAATACCTACATAAGCAGTACAGGTAATCAGCAGCACTCCAATAAGTATTTTACACACAGTTTTAATGTACCTATTCAAGGGAAACGTTTTACTAATTGGCCCATTATAAGCCTCCATTTAATTAAAATCAGCTAAAGCGAGACCCGTGTTAACAATTTCAGTTATCACATCTGCTTCATCGAAGACTTTATGAATAAAGCCATAATAATAATACATACTTACTAATGTTAATGGAATTGACGCGAGTTAGTCATTCATATGGCATAAAGAATCTGTTAATATGTTCCCTCCTTCATCGTAGAGGCGTATATTAAGTGATTACATCATTATGTTGTTATGAGCAGAGGTTGTTTCTGCCAATCCATTTGATATAATCCCCTTGCCTTTTACGACACCCACGGGACGACATGGCTCAACATCTGCCTACCAAGCGTGATTAATTTCGTAGCCCGGCCCATCGGCCTCGCCATTTATTTCCTTGCACTTCGTCTAACCTATTTGAAAGTATAGTGCATGGTAATTAATACTCGATTGTAAGTCGTTGAGAATACTAAACACAATGTGCACTTTGTTTGACTTCATTCAACACCTGCGTCAGGGCATCAGGTGTTTTCATTTCGTAGCGGATGAATTTACAATTCCTGTTTCGTATGTGCACCCAGCTTGAGTATGTTATTAAATAGGGTATCTACGAGTCATCGGCACAACATCATATTATATTTAATAGCGTGTGGTCCTTTAGTTAGGAAACGAATACTCTACTTTTGTCACGAAAGGAGGATTGTTCCAAATTCTCGTACAACTCGTTACGATGGTAACCCTAAAATAAGTCCATTGGGACCAATCACATACGACCTATGACCTCTTTAAATAGGCTTCTTTTTGGGTCGTGTAGTAATCTCCTTTTGGAGCAGTTTCTGAAATTATCATAAAGAGAAGCCTAATTTCACTTATCGTCCTGGGAATCGAACCGTAGACTTCAAGGTCTGTAGATGTTCTTGTTAGTGGATCGACAGTTAAAGTGGGCGATAAACTCTGACCCACTTTAATAATAAACGGGACGTGTTCCCTGTAGTGTTTGGAACGAAAATAAGGCCTACGTTGTGTTCAAGTAATATTATCCTTATCGTCTGTTAGTACTTGAACATAGACTGGCTTTCACTTTTAAGCTTTATATAGGTTCCTTCTAAGAGTCCATTAGTAAGAGCTTTGTTCTTAGAACACAATTAATTATTTGTTACATAACAGTTTATTCACCATTTAAACCTTTGTTTGTTTAACAAAGATCCTAATTAAGGAAGTAGCTGTATACCTAACTATTTACTAAATAAAATATGTAAATTTTATGTACTCGGTCTCAAATGACGAACAGAGGTGATAAGACTAAGTCAAATATCAAATAAAAATAGAAACTATTATTATATTTAGTTTGAGTACACATTTATATCAAAAGCAATTCATATATTTGTATTCGAATTGGCTGTACGTATTTTTACAATTTTCTAACATTGTAGGCAGTAGCTAAATTTATCAAATTATAGAGAAATAAAAATTCGTATGGTGTTTTACCTGGTGAGTAAATTTAACCGGGAAAAACTACTAAGTTACCCAACTTAGCTTGATGAGCTAGGGATGATGTACGGATTCTTGCTATACATTATTAAGAGACCACGCTTTTTACATTCTTTAGTCTTGTGACTTTGTGACCACAGCCCACAGCCCTAATCTGATTTAGACATTTATTCAAATGACGCTTTTCATTGTTATTCCTAAAATAATGTTGTAATAATGTCAGATAAGCAATTTTACTGAGTTCTTCTTTATTTATATTGATAAGTCCATGCGTCCGTGAATTGTTATAATCAGTTCTACGATCAAATGACGTACGTAGAGCAGAGAATACGCAACCATTTATCTAAGTTCTTTATTACATGGTACCTACTCTATTTGTTATGTGTAGGTACATTAATGTTCTGTATACTTTATATCCATAACTTTACCGGAAACCTATAATAGTAGGTAGTCCGTAGAACAATAACATAAGAGCTAAACCGACGAGTTGTCGTTTATGACAAATTGTTTGTACATGTACAAAAGGATTGCATCATAACTGGTATGTTATTTTGTGTGGTCTGTGATTGTAGGCCACATACGTCGATTGTGAAATATGTGATAATGAATTTATTTTAGATGTATGAAAACCACTGAAAATATCATTAACTAGTCGCATTAAACTTTATTACCAATGCTTCTAAAGGCGGACATGACGTTCTATTAAGGAAGTTTGATCTTTGCACTGCTTCCTGTATCTAAACAGGTATAACTACTAACATAGTCATCATTTCTGTCATGGTTTATTTATCCGGAACCTGCGATAATCACGTGGGAGAGCTATGCTTTAGCACAAATAGGTCAGTTCGACATACGGTCAGGTGACATCACGGCGCGGCCTCCCAGTAAATTCGTTTTGGTTGAATGTGTAAGTAACGTTGCCAGAGTCCTAATCTCTTCTCTCTCCTCCCCAAAAAGGTTTGCAATTCCTCTGATCACTGGTCGACAAATGATCGGTCTGGGTCCTTCCAAAAAGGTATACTCTACGACGACCATTTGATGTGAGGCAAAAGTGTCACCTTTTAGTAGTGTTCTATATAGTGCTTAACGTTCACACAAACATGTTTGTTGCAGATTATATCGCGAGGTATGGCCGCATGGCTGAGCAAGCAGCACGCCGCAAGTTCTGGCAGATCCTTTCCGCCGTGGAGTACTGTCACGAAAGGCGCATCGTTCACAGAGATCTCAAGGTAACTTCCTTGTTCAGAGTTTGTTGTGTAGAAAGAAAAGATAGATAAATGATTACCATATTCTTAGTGAGAATTTTGCGTTTGTGTTTACTCCTGAGAACACTCATAGAGTCATAGACCCATAAATTAAAAGGACAAGAAGATTAATTTGTTGATTATTTTGTGAACGTAGCAAATGTTTTTTTTTGCTTAGAAAACGAAGAGAACATCTCCCATTTACTGACATTTTTTATTTTGACTTGAAGCTTAGGAAAAGTCCTCATTGCTATGTGAAGTATGTAGTTAATGGCAGTACTAGTATAACTTTCATTACTACCAATAAATTACTCGGAGTAATTTATAGTCAGCCAAGTTAAGCGCGAAGCCTTGAAATACTAACCCATTTAGATACACCCAGTATTTATTATAGCAACTGGCAGGGAACAGGTTAATTAAAAAATAAAATATCATTTTAAGCTGTGGGGACCGGCATAATTTTTAATTACGTAAGGGACTTAAGCCCCAGTTACGTTGGGGAATGTGAAAAATACATTCCTACATTTTCAACGTCCATCTGTTTCAAAATATACCTAGTGGTTAGTCTATCTAAACTTACTTCACAACTAGACTAAAATAACAGTTTGGCTAAGCATTTTGCATAAATCTATCAAACTTCACTTCAGTTAGTATACATAGAGTAGTTTTCCGAGCACGCGCTTTCAGCGTTAAATGTAGTTAGACATTTAGGTACATCATGAACAGGAGAGTGCTTTAGTGTCCTTTTCAACGTTACTTTATGCTAAAGGCTCCAAGTGAGCTATTATAATTGTGTCAAAATAACCTCAGACTGGTTTCACATCGGTATTCGCAATCTTTACTTTTATACTTTTAGAACTTTAGAAACATGATGACAGTTTTATATTGGCAAAAGTTCTGTCTACTCGATCGCAGTGGAAAAGCCAGCTCAGTGGTTCTAAAATGTAAATTAAGACAAATTGTATATATGAATCTTGGAAGTTTTATGTATCTTACTTACATAAATCTAAAACTATGAAAAAGTTGTAACCCCTCTTTGTTACGGTTGTAGTATAAAATTAATTTTGGAACTCTTTTACAAGACAGAAGTTTTGGTGTTTCTCAACTTTAACAGATTCAAAATATACATATTATAACGGAACAAATCCCGTTTAAGAGAATATGAAATTATGTAAAATTTTACCTGAAAATTACACGAAATGTTGCTTTTGTTTTCGCTTGCTACAAACCTGGGTACTTATTTGAACATTCCTGTTGATTATGCCGAGTGCAGACTGTCGAGGATTCATTCTGAAATAATGAGTTTTCGGCCAAGCGGACTGTAGCCACTCGAAAAAGCTCGCGACTCTCACATAATTCATAGCGCACGGGAAAAATGTCGACGCGATAACCAAGTCCAAAGTTTAATTTCCTCTTTCACGAATGGGGCTATTTGTGAAACTAATTCCTAGAACATTAAGGATGGCAGGTCTAAGAAAGTTGTAAGGACTAAGAATTTCACGTCTCATGTGTTACTAAAGAAAACTTTTCCATCCAGGCGGAAAACTTACTACTGGATGCTAACATGAATATCAAGATCGCGGATTTCGGATTCAGCAATTACTACGCGACAGGCGAGCTCCTCGCGACGTGGTGTGGGTCGCCTCCCTACGCTGCTCCTGAAGTCTTCGAGGGCAAGAGATATACGGGCCCAGAAATTGATATATGGGTGAGTCTAACCTACTCTTCTCCTAAATTGTTGCTTAAATAGATTACGGTCGGTCGGCTTAGTTTTATATATTTAAATATCGAACATTATGCCGGTATCTTAGTTCAGTTTAAATGCAAAAGTTTTGGTAATAAAACTTATTATGCCTATATGCATACGAATTTTTTACTATTTATATCCGTTACATTGTTTAATTAAATCGATGAATGTCGAATAACGAGAACATTATTTGTACATCGCTGCACTGTACCTACAGTTAGTAATAAATATGTAGGTAGTAAGTAGCTAATTTAGATTCTTATTTCGTTATTTTTGACGTACTAGAAGCTTAGTAAAGCTATTTTTAATTCAGAATAACATCATGGTACTATTTTAATAAATATTATACAGTTAAGTATTTATACCATATATTAATTATATTAAAATGTACCTATACCAAAGGTTTTGTTCAAAACTAATAATGAGTCACGCATGTCGCCGAAGTTTATTTTATATTGTATCACTTTAAATACTATGGATTATGCAAAAATATGCAAGTTAGAACTCTAAGTTGCATATTTAAATATATTAGAGTTGCAACTGTAATGAACTTTCATATCTTAAATACATTATATCACTTTCATGTTTAGGCATACGAGGAAGCCTTCTAGCCTATAGATCATTTTTATATTTAGGTATTGAGAACAGAGACCTTAGTACGAGTTTGTTTTACGTTTAAAGTAATCGTAATGAGTACGCGTACGGCTCTCTGATTGGCCGGCACCAATGAACCAACCAATCAGAGCGCCGAGCGCGTACTCGTTACAATTAAGCGAGCGTATATAAAACTCGTACTAAAGGCCTCAGGTACGTAGGTACAGAGTACCTAAGTATCCGGACTAATGATGATGTACTTTCAACAGAGTCTCGGCGTGGTGTTATACGTGCTCGTATGTGGGGCACTGCCTTTCGACGGCTCCACACTTCAGTCATTAAGGGACAGAGTGCTCTCCGGCAGATTTAGGATACCATATTTTATGAGCGAAGGTAAGCGACAAGAAACTCATTATGTCTCAATTTCAAACTTATCGAAGTTTTTGTATCTGACGTTGATGTGATAATAAGACTCAGGTATGGTAGGTGTTACATTTACCACCTGATTTAGGTACATAATTCTAAACGACTCATCATGATTCGATACAATTAAATTGCTACGAGATACAACGACAAGAAAAAGTGTACCTTGAGGTGTAGCGTTAGTTCGTGATGGTTAAACGATCGTGAGCCTCGAGTGCCTCGACATTGCTTTCTTCATTCAATATTGTTCAAGGCTTGAGACACGTCAAAGCATTGTCCGTCGATCGTACCAAAACTGTAAACTAAATTACCCTTGACTCTCAACAAATGAATGACGTATGTGCATAACGTCAACAATGACCTTTGCGCTATCTATGATTAAGAACTAAGTACTAAACCTTTCTTCGGTCTCTTGCCTCCATTTGACTTCCAACACACGTACTTGTACTAATTTTGAATACATTCGCGGACTAACAATTTCGCTTTACTTTTAAAGGGCGAAGTAGGCGAAAACTCATTTGCTCAAAAAGGTATGTTACATGCACGTAACAATGCCACTTTCGTAGCGTCGAGTTTGAAAAGAAAACCGTTTCTGTATGAGCAAGTTTCCAAGTGTTACCGAGAGATTAAGTAGGGCTCAGACTGACTGACACGTTTCAACTAACTTCACCAATTTTCTTTCTAATTAAGAAGGTTCTTTGTAGCCATCACGTCGAGTGTCTTAATAGCTTTGAATGATGTTACGCGGGCCCTCGATAAAAAATTGGAACATTTTATTTCTGTTCAATTAAAGGCTCTGAGTTGTATAAGCTACAAGAGAACGATGTTTCTTGTACAATTTGATTTATTTTTGAACCTCGTTTTTGTATTTATAATTGAATACCTACTTAAAAAGAACATTTATGTAACTCAAGTTACAGAAATATGTCTGTTAGATTAGAGACTAAAATTCTATTTGCTCTAATTAAAACTGTATAGTAGGTATATGAAATAAAAACCAAACGTATACCCAATTAGCACTTTTTCTAATAAACGAGAGAAAATGAAATAAGAACATAGGACCTATAAATAATGTTGTAAAAATATCTTGAATAGTCTCTATACTTAGCTAATTCTATGAACCGCGAACCCTCGTGAAGGGAAGGGAAACCTACCTACTTTCTTCATAAATAGGTATTCAGAAACGTGATGAAGAATCGTGTAATGGAGTTAAAAATAATTTGATCCCAAAATTCCCATCAAACTTTTCTATTCTAAAAATATAACATTCAGGGTGTTTAAGGAAAAACCGCTTATTATAACCGTGAAGAGAGGGTAAAGCAGACTACGGGGTAATCTTACAAATACAAAACTTTCTAAAGCTATGCAATATGAATTAACTATTTTTTTTTGGTTTAACTATACTTGCAAAATTAGTTTATGTCAATTTTCTAAGCATATAGCCGTAGTGAAGAGTTCAAACGTAATTGACCTGCGTAAATAATTATTTAATGCAAATATGAGGAAAACTGGCTAGAACAAACAAAAAAAAGAAACAAGTATAGGATGTTAAATAAACAGCTGTCTATCATAAAACAATAGGTACGTAGCTGTTGATAGTAACTGTGTTTACGTCAAATGTTTGTAAATTCAAAAGGATTATCTGTAATTAGTCGGATTTAATGAAGCATTACACTAGCCTGGAAACTATCGTGGACGCTGAAGATAAAAAATAATGAAATCGATAAGCGGCCGACCACTTGCGTCATCGGCATGTTCAATCATGCATCCCGTGGACCGACCGCGAACACGGACCAATAAATTATGACTGCCCAACAAACGTATTCTAGTGGAAATATATTGAATAATCCAATTTTATCTATAAACCCAGATTTTCATAGCAATATTACACCCAATTCACATCTGAACTAACTACGATTGATACAAAAACCCGGTTAGTTCTTATTCAATTTAAAGATTTTTTCAAACGACACGATTAACTTGTAAGAGCAGAATTAACAAAAGAAAATAATATTTTCCTGTAACGGGCCCGCGCCAAAAGCCATTAATTCAGATTCGATTACCAGGGAGCATTGGATTTCTATTATGTTCAAGAATTCGGTCGAATGAATTACATTGATAGGAAAGTTTAAATGTGCCTTTTGAAGTTCTAACTTGAACTACTAATGAAATTGATAAAGTAGAAAGAAAGATGGCCAAGTTGTTTTCATTTGTGCCAATAGAATGAAATTAATCAATTTAGATACGAAAATAAAACAAACGACATAGATACCGTTATTTTTATCTTACAAATCCAATAAAGTTAAGAGACGAGAAAATTCACGAAAGATGTTCGTGATCAAATGGATCATTAATACCCTTGTCGTGAAAAAATATCTTATCAATACTAGACTAGGTCATTTATTACGCATTCAGGTACATAGCAGAATTAACTGTTGCTAAAGACAATCTGAACAAAAGAAGATAAAACAACTTTGACGTATATAAGTACACGAGATTAGATTATAGCAACGCAAAGAAAAGCGACGTAGAATATTTTTAATTTTATTGGAATTGTTTTTATAGTTGAAGTATGCGGGACATCGGAGGCCTAAGAACGCACCTAAGAGCTATCAAATAAATGTTATTTTATAACCTCAGATGTCTAGATGACGAATCAAAGTCACCCCAATAACGTACTTAAAAAGGGCAATGTCTTTCACAATATGCATGTCCTTTTTAGCTAATTCAATGAGCACCTTGATGCCGATGACGAGCATGATCCAGAAATAGTGGCTGCTGACGTTAGCTCTGGTACGTCGATACATTTCTCGCTGAAGGTTTGACGCAAGAAATGTTAATGACTTTGTATAAACAGGGAATAAATGGGAAGTTATTAAAAAAAGTTTGAGTTAAATCCTTTATGTTTGGATTTTGCTTTCATGAATCGGATATATTGAAGAATTGGAAATTGTTCCAAGGTGATCATTAATGATTTACACGTTAATTTGTTTATTAGCTTATGCGTCACGTTTATCGGTTCTGCGATTTATCTTTATTATTTTAAGACGATATAAACAAAGCATTATAAACTATATTCTTTGTCAACTAGCCTGCCGTAACTGAATCTCGTATTAAATGCGGTTAACCCTCTCCTACCCTTTATTAGGTTAGCTAACGTTAACTCTACCCTTCTCGTTTGATTTTCATTCAACTTAATCATTCGACGCAGTTATATAAATGTGTTAAATATTCAATAGTTTCTAAGTAACAACCGACATAACTAATAGCCAATTCGCAATAAACTTTTCATACTTCCCTAATACCATAAATAAATATTTGCCCACGTTTCACAATAGGTAACTACTTGCTGTTATTTTATTTAGGGAATTTACCCAGACCGACCTCCAGAGATTCGTTCTTGTTCAGGTAATAGGTGGTAGAGGATGTTACGTGACACGGCTAACAATTGTGTAGAAACATTAGGAAACAGCGAAGGGCATTAAGCGAAAATGTCCGCCGTTGTTTATTTGTAATAGACACTTGGTGAGCACTGAGCATGCACGGCTCTAACATTTTACTCACCTACTAAATATTATCGGTCGGTCATATGAAAAATGTTAGTTACCCGTAAATTTTTAATCAGTTCAGTTCGTCTAGTGTTTTCAGAGGACGAGCGCGGTTGAAAATGTCCTCTAGACCGTCGTAGTCAGTCGGCTGTGGCCCTTGTTACAGGCGTTCCATGCCCCGCGCCCACAGAGCACCTTGTCTGCGCCCTCATCATGAGCAGTGCTTGTAACTTCGCCGGCGGGGACGAACGTGCCCATTTCAACAAATTTTAAAAATGCTGCCTATTCGTCTCCTCGCTATGGCACTAACGAACGGATTATTTCCTTTTTCATGGCACAAAGATTGAGGTCGCTTGGGGATGTTAATCTCTCTAGCTTTAACCGTCAGTTTTTAGCGTTACTTTTACTTAAAAAATAGGTTCGTATTTTTAAAGACCTTATCTTGCATTTTAAAACTTTCATAAAAATGAAAACGTATCGTATTTGGGTAACGAATAAGGTTATTTTATGAATTATTCAAATTCTTAATAGGAAGTTCGTGTCGTTGAATATTTGGTCTTGTCTTCAGAAGTTTACGAGTTTAGATAAATTGAGAAAACCCTTCCTGAATTAAGTAGGAAACTAGTAATCGAAACAAGTTTCATTAACTCAATTCTAAACTTGTTAAGAACTGGACGACTGTGAATTTCCATTAGAAGCATAATAAATTAAAGCTGTAGATACTTGGAGACGAACGAAGAAGAAGATGCTTGCCATTTTTGTTTCAGATTTAGTTTTCTACTTTAACTGTTTTTGGGAGACGTGTTTTTGGAAGTTTGTTGTGCTGTAATTTACGTAAGACTTCATAAACAAGCAAGAAGATATATAAAAATATATTTCGTTGCTACACGATGTAGAGACCCAAACTTTTGAGTGGTTTATATAAGTTTTTAGTTGACGTCGTCGGTCAGACAATGATTAATTTTTATTGAAAGGTGTATCATCAATAGAATATATAGATGTGCTCTTGACTTTCAAATGTTGAGTTTGTTTGATTTTATGTTTTGAGCTTCACTACCAGGTTACATGTGAACGTGTCGTATAGGTTAAATGGATAACACCTTGCTTTTTATAAAATTAATTTGAATTTTATTGGTATTTGCGCATCATTCTGTAAGTATTAGCAGTACGTATTGTATTATGGAGTGCAAAGTTTAGATGTACTTGAATCGAACCAATATTTGAAGTTTTATTTTAACACTTTATGCACAAAAACGTGTACATAAGGTGGTCATACCGTGAATAATGTAAGTCAATTAGGCCACCTAAATACGTTACTGAAATTCTGTAATACGATAAAGTAATAAAACACATTTAATATCACATTCCGGATATGAAAAGCGCATTCGGTTAGCGTTTGTCACGCAACTAGCTTAAGCAGTAACGTCTCACTTTTTTATACTTAATACAAAAGTCGTTGCGTGTCGGTATTAACGCCTAAAACAATGTATATTTGAGGTGCGTATAATTGACTTTTTCCCTACATGCTCATATACGTTGACGATTTCCTTTCTGTTGCGAAATTAATTGCTTTAGGTCTGTGTGCGCTTGCATGTTTCTAATGTTTCATACTAACCCAATGTACATTGTTGTATTGTGTGTGCACATTAAGATTGCGGATAGAGATTATAAAACCTCCAATCATAGCACATTATACATAATTAAATGCATTTATAGCGATTTTAATTGTTCTTTCAGTACCAAATTACGTTTTTAATTTGCCTTTTCGGTTTTAAATTACGCACTTGGATACTTAATTTTTATTAAAAACATGTTTATTTATTTTTGAAGGATACATACCATTTTTCCTTTTTTTATTACTAATCGTGATAATAAAGTTACAGTTACATTGCTAAATTACTTTTAATTAATCTACGAAGGTTTTACCTCCCAACTTTGAACCCTTGAACTAGTTTACTCCAAATATGTTCGGTATCAAAACCTTTAGAGATCTAGCTAGGTGATCGCACGCCAGTTGGAATAAAATACTTAAAGCTCAGTGTGACAGAGGCAAATAAGGCCGCCGTTCGTCGTCGGCACGTCGTTATAACAGAGCACATTATGAAAAATGTATTTTCTTTCAGAGGCGATTGCTTGTTCAGCTCGCCTCTGACGTTAGCGCAGAGGACCGAAATATTAGCGTTTCATGCTAATAGGATAAAAACTACGATATTAAAACAATACCTAGGTATTTCGAAGAAATTCTGTATGTAAATTAACCAAGGCACTTCGATGTCCAAGAAAATATCTGGCACTACTTAAATGTATCACAATTAATGTTGTTTCAAGTAATGGTGTAAGTGTAGGTACAACGTTAATGTAACTGTGGAAAATACTCCGACTTCGTATAATCTCGTAGGTAATCGTTTTTGAATTGAACAATCTGTAATAATGGGATTATGAAGTTAAATAAATAAGATAAGTTAATTATCATAATATTTACAGCGATAAAACATGTTTTTTTATTAGCAAGATGTCTTTGTTAAATAAATCTTGGTTATTCCATTCCAGCGTAAACAGACGGGTGTGTTACTTACCTAACTGTTAGAACAGGCTTACCTAATATTGTACGTCTTTTCCTTTTTAAAAAAAACTGGCAAACCGCACTGCGGCGCTACTACCGTAATAGAAAAAATAACCACAAACATTTACGCGTGATCTCATCATGTTAAAAAAACGGGTAAAAATTATAAAACCCTCATTACTTATGTAAAATGGACAAGAAAACGGACAAGAGTTGATAATATTTGCGTTAAATGCAATATTTTGGCGCAGATATGTCTGAGTGCCGGAGCTCGGCGTAATTTTGTAATGTTATTGTAGTGAGCAACATTGTTGGATGTACGTCAACTGACTTATGGTTATGTTTACATGTGCTTTATGGCTTGTAAAATAATTGGCGGCATTAGAGGCGGGCCAATGGCAGCGAGTGGCAGGCGGCGGCGGCGCGGACGCGCGATGACGCGAGTGACGGCGGCAGCTCGTAAAGTCGCACAAGTTCATGGAGCACCAGCATGCTCGCTGCCAGTGCCGGCGCCCACCGACTTTCCACAGTTTCATTAAATAACACCCGCACATTTTTCACCCGATTGCGTCAATGGTCAAGCCAAGCACGCGATATTTGCGTCCGAGCGATTATTAATAGATTCGCCTGGCAAAAAGTCGACCACTCATCGGCTTTATTTTAGAAAGCAGTGAAGGAAGGTAAATAAAATAGTATCTTCTGAATTACTCTTAGCGTGGTGTGTTTTGTTAGCGCGATTTTGGACGCGCGTTGGCTATTTTCAGCTCGTAAGCGCGGTTAAACGAATATTTATAATCGTAATCGTCACTCGAATGGAAACTATGTTTTGTTAATGCCAAGTAAAGAGGGAGTACTGCGAATGAAATATTTACACAAGATTATTTTCGGTATTGGTTATTTATTTCTCAACGAGCGTCATTCTCTTTCGGCACATGAAAGTAATTACTCGTATTTTTGATGGAATGACGCATGACCTAAATGTATTCGAAAGGACAACAATTTCTAAATGGGTATTTTATCTAAAATCTACAATAGTACCTAAATATTCGATTCTTACCAGTACAAATACGTCACATTTATTATTGTAGGTAATATGTATTTTCAGTGACAGTATCACAATAATTCTTAACTTTGACAAACTTTTTATTATTTATACGAGAAAATGTCCTTAGGTGGACAATCGTGGAAATGATAGAAGCTGAAAATGTTATTTATAAAAGGCTTTTAATTGGATTACGCAGTTAGGTTAGTGTAATCGTGTAAACACATGTAAGACTTATTGGGAAATACCTATCATATTCCCTCGTTCCCTATTAAGTAATTAATTAAATTTATACTTATACAGGAAAATTTATAACAACTCGGTGCAAATCAGTTTAATAATAGCAATGGAAGTTGCTTCCTATAGACAGGACACTAGGTATTGTTGATTAATCTTGTTTATTATTAGCTATAGGAGTATGTTATTCTTATATGAAGTATGCTTACTTGGGAAAATGTATAGTATAGGGGAACTACTGTGACTATTTACTTATATTTCACCCGGTAGTTTAGGTATGCATGTTTCTAATATTTGTAACTTACCTATTAGTGTAAGTTGCTACAATCCTATGCCGATATCATCGAAAATTTCTTTTCATACTTAGATAATATCGGGCGCTGATTTCAAATTTTTAATCATATAGCTACGAAAACTTGGCTTCATTGTCTTTTCATGTAGTAAATTAAATATAATTCCAAATTAATGACATAAAAATATGCTTAGGTACATACAATCCTTTTCTAAGAATTGATTCTTAAACTTTCAGAGACGAATAACATAATATTCGTAATGAACTTAATTGTCAATATGGTATAAAAAATCGAGCAAAAACTATGAGGAAAACCAAAGCTGTTGGATTTTGGACTAAACAGTTTAACGACTAAATTTCCAATTGTAATCCTTGCATGAGCATGACGTAAACGTCACAAAAACATGGTCAGGTAAAGCTCTATCTACGATATAATGTAATTATTATTGTACGGCGAGTGCTAAGTCATCGGATCGCAGTGATCCGGCTTATGTACTTTGATCGCAGTGTTGATGTCATTACTCCATGTGACGCAAAACTAGCCTTTGTAACTGAATTAGCGATAGTTAGATACATAGATTAAGAGTCTTTCAATGAAATAGGCGTAACAAGGTCACCTGGTCACGAGTCTATTCCCTTTTAACCTGTAGGGGACATTTCGACGTTTATTTTTGTACACCCTAACTTTATCCAGTGTTATTTTAGGACGCAATGTCACATGTCGAAAAAAAAGATGAAATGGTTAGCGTATACATAATATAGTGGAGCATAATAACGTTATCTCACGTCTCCTACTATGTTGAGAATTACCTACTTCGGTACCTAAAGAGCAGGCTACATAGGTGTTAGGGGTTCGTACACTTCGTACATTTTGCAACGGATGTGACCGTCATTTGGCGCAACGACCGTATTTGCTCGGCTACAGAGCTATGACGTCATCAACGTTACCAAGTCACCCGGCCTGTGACCTTTGGGAGTTTTGCGAGCACCTTGCCAAGCTACCTACTACTCTGTTTATGACGTCAGAGGAGAGGATTAACTATAGAGTTTTGATTAGACGTTATTGTATAGTACTTAATGAGATCTTTAAGTGGTACTATTTATTCTGAGTATCGTAGATAAAGTAAAGAAATATTTAGGAAAGACGTCATCGGTATTAAATATGTCCTAACCACGTGCACGTGCACTGATAAAATAATATACACTAAATTACTTTGTAAATTATCTTGTAAATATTTGTAGGAAGTACCTGACTATGAACATAAAAACGTTAAACGATAATTTATAAATGTTCTTCAAGATTAATAATGGAATTAAGAAAATCAAACAACCAATAACAATAAGCTGACACTATTTACATACAAAACCCTTACAGAACATGTTAATCACAGTTATTTTGTATAATTCACATGTCGCCTGTCTTACCGTGTTCTGATTGCTGTTATTCAGGTTAATGACCGTTGCTGATAAAAACTTGAACTCTGCAGTACGTAATTGACAAAGAGCCAAACATTCTAAACGTTTTGTTACCTCTTAACGCGGTCTGGACCGATTACTGCTACGTCATTAACTCATATATCCATCAACATAATATATCTTGTAGTCTGTCGCACGTCAATTGTTTTATGAGAAACACATTGCACTAATGGCTGTATCTACGTAATATAAAACAATGACCAGACTTGGATAGCGTCAAAGGTTATGAATATGAATTATCTAGCGACGACGTCAATACACATCTTCTTTTGAAAAATTACTTGGATAAGCTACTGTTTCTTTCATTACACATTGGAAAAAATGTCTATAAGGTCATAAATGTTTAAGGTGTTGATTTAATGTAAATTAAGTATTAAAACAGCTTAATCGTTTTTTCCAGATTGCGAGTCTCTGATCCGCAAAATGCTTGTCTTGGAGCCGATGAAGAGGTACACCATAGAACAAATCAAGAAGCATCGGTGGATGGCAGCAGAGCCCTACGCAGTGCCAACGATATCAGCTGACCCTGCACGTAGTCCTGCGCACGCACCGTCCCACAATGAGCCAAACGAACAAGTGCTGAGGCTCATGCAGAGTTTAGGAATCGACCCAATCAAAACTAAAGAGGTACCTTGAGTGAATTTCAGTCATAAAGTACTGAAGTACAGAATTGAAATATGAAGATGCACAATAGTCTAGTGTGCGCGTTTGTTTTATAAATCTCAATTTCTCGTTTACAGAGCCTCAGATCCAACAGCTATGATCATCATGCGGCGATATACCTTCTGTTATTAGAAAGGTTGCGTGCGAGGGCGGCCAGTGGAGCTAGTATGTCTAACGTAGAAGCCCGTACCAGACCCTCACGACGACCATCTTCTGTGGCTGATCAAGCATTAGCCAAAGAGGCTCATGAGGCTAGACGGGAACATCACACAAGGTAGGCGTTCATTGTATGTTTATTAAAGAAAGTTAGATTTTTTTCGAAGTTTATATCACAAAATGATGGTAAGAGTCTATAGCGCCAACTGTTATTACAAATTCAAGCTGTTCAAATATGTCAGCTAATTACGTAGTCAATGTCTAAAACTACAAGTACAATTTAATAATAAAAATAATATTTTATTTCAGGTTACTTCACGCTGGCGATTCTCAGTCACGGGAGTACAATAGAGCCACTCCGACAATATCCAGTGCACCGGTGGACTCGTCGTCTGCCGAGACACAGAGATTGTTGTCCCTAGCAGCCGTCAACATGACCGAACAACGACTGCTCCAGCGAAATTCCGATCCCTCGGATACGCATCGGAGCTTTTTAGTCGGCAACCTTGATGCTATTTCCAGAAGCCATGAGTCAGAATCCACTAGACTACTTTCCATGAGAAATATTGATGTATCTCAATCAAACCAAAGGTTAGGTGCTAAAGTAAATGAGCCCTCTTTACCAACACATAGGCTCCTCACCTCAACTTATGAACAGCAACAAAATATTTTGAAACAATCTAGTGAAGACTGCCGACGGCTACTGCAGCAGTCAACAACTGTGGGGTCTGAATCTAGTAAAAATACCATTGATGGTACCAGACTGCTTACTTCTTCAAGTTTCGATTCCAAGTGTGCTATTGACGGTGGAAGAAGTTCCTCAACGACTGATCACAACGCTATAGCGAATTTTTTACAAAATTCTGCTTCGGCGACTAATTTCAGTGTTGATACTATGAAATTACCTAACTCAACAACATTTACAATGTGTTCTGAAGCAGCTAAACTTATGAATACTTTACAACAGTCACCATTGCCTTTGAAGGGAACGGTCAACTTGAGCACAAGTCCTATCCCAACACAGCTTGGAGAGTCTAAACTAAGTAGTGTATTAGAACAACCAAAGCCACTTGAATCCACAAGACTTGTATCACAAGCACAACAACAAGATCTCAATCGTCTCCAAACTAGTACGCCACCTTTTAAGGATTACATGAATCACCATCTCCCAGCATATGCGTATTTACAAAATTCTGTCTTGCCACCGATGTCTAGTGCTGCAGATGCAAATTTTTCTATTACTTCTACAGCCACCGGTGATTTATTTCCCAGTGGACTGTATAGACCAGATAGCAAATTTTCACTCAACAGATATACTACGGGTCAAACGTATTCCCAAAATCTTCAAGGCAATAGCAATACAACAGAGGCGACAAAATTTCAACAACAGTATTCTTCGTCGACCGACGAAGGTTGCGAAACCGATATGGAGGATGTCGCGAACGCATCAGGCGGAGTTCAAAACAGACTAAGTTCTTACGCTAGTTCCAGTTCCAGCAGTGGTGTTGTCACTTTTTTCAATAACAAAAGTCTTAGTCAAAATCTAAGTTGCGATTCATCACAAAGCAATTTTTCTACATTCGAAAGCCTAGACTATCAACTGTCTGACTGTTCTAGTGAGTTAGCTAGTAGTCTTCCGAGTTGCACCTCTAATGAAGAAAAATTAGCCTATGATAATAATTCACTCGTAAATACAAGCCCAATGCATCCATGCGTTTACATATCGTCTTACAACAATAAAACTCCAGGCGTGGGATTCATCGCTAGACACAATCCATTGAATTACCAGTCTGTCAATAACAAGAATTGTCCTCGGGCAATCACGCGGAGTCCGGTTGATTTTCGGGAAGGGCGACGCGCTAGTGATGGCCTTGTGGCACAACAAGCTGCACAGTCCAATGAATCACAAAAAAATAGTCTGGCTTTTAACAGCCAACGCTTAAATGAGAACTGTAAAGCGAAGGGGGTTTTGGAACTACATCTAGTGCAAAAAGAGGCGCAGAAATTAAAAACTCAGTATCAATCGACAATACCTGCAGAAGAAATGACACAGAGACAAATTCAACATAACCAGTTCGCAGCCAGTTTTAGTCCACATTACTTGGATACGAAAAATCCCACTCCAAAACGTATCAGTCTTCCCGAAACGTTTAACTACTCAAGTACGTCTCCACCGATGCCTGCGAGTCCTAAGCTAGTGTCACAACTGCAGGACCAGACCGAGCTACAACATGCAGCTTCTCAAGTCAAACCGCCGTTGCAGCAACAGCTCATGCAACACAGACTGTTTCAACAAAAGCGACAGCTACTTCAGAAACAGATGACTCCTCCAAATGTCCCTACCCACGAAATGGGTATTCACACCCTGCAAGTGGGACTCAGTAGGCGACAAATGTTACGGCAACAAAGTTACAAAATAGCTCAGCAACAACAAATTTTACCTCCCTTGCCACTCACCGAAACTGAAAACCGTGACTTGCTAGCTTTTCAAGCAATAGTGGAAGGTCCAAACAGAACACCGAAGCATAAGCCGGAAGAAGGTCAAGATGAGGCGAAATTCGCATATCAGGGCTCTATGGAAATAAGCATATTGAATAAGGAGCGGTTGGGTAATGAGAACTGGTCAAACTTGCCGTCGAGCTTGCAGAGTGCGTGTCAGATCTCGGAGCTGGCGGGGCGGCGCGAGACGCGCGACACCCGCGATTCGCGCGACCCCGAGCCCGAGGCGGCGGCGCATGCGTCGCACGACGCCCCGCTGTGGCCGGGCCACTGGAACACCGCGCTGTTCCAGCCGCAGCCCTGCTTCCAGGTATTCCAACAGATCAATTAGTAGCACTCCACGTAAACAGTAGTCACGTAGAGTTTGTAGTGTGATTACGTTTCATTGGCCGTGGTGTCCGATTGCTTTCGGTCTCCACGTCTGTTGTTGCTAGATGAAAGAATGGTCTCATTATGGTTTATATTCGTAAAGCATCGTACTGTGAGTATGTAAGTGCGTAGACAATTGTAATATCACAAATATATTGTGTATATTTAGAGTGCATGACAATAACTAGTGCTTTAAATTATATATTACACCAGTAGATCAATGGTTCACTGCAATATTATAATCCAAACTGCCGTTAAGTACCTTTATATTAAATATAAACCCCAATAAATAGTCATGTATTCTTAGCATAATACGCATTGTATCGATATAATAGATGCACTCAATATTTGATAATTATACCAAATACATTTAAATAAAAATATACAAGACCTTGTTACAAAGTATTCATTCCTGTTGTTTGTTGATAAATAAAGCAAATATCATCACTAAATAGTAATGTATAAGTTTGTACTAAACCTAGCTATTCCATATATTATGACTTGCCAAGTATTGTATTAATTCATTGAAGTTGAATGTCTTGCATTTTGCCCATTTGTTCTACATCACATGAGAATGTTCCTACATATTTGTTCGTTAATTTCTCCATGGTACATTAATTTTATTAGATATAAGTATCTATTTATTATAGATATTATAAGTTAAACATTATGAGTCTGTACTTTTTCTTTGTGAAAGTCTGTATAGTTTTTGTTATTATTTGCTAAATATATAATAATTTATGTAAGATGTGATAGCTTTACTTAGAGGCAAGTTTTATTTAAATACAAGTTATTGTAAACTTATAATAATAGTTTTATTTTTACACCTTATTATTTTTGGCAAATAGCTTTTTTGTAGTTGACACAGTTGCTATGCACGTTTGAATTAGATGCATTATTTATTTTTCATGCTTGAATAGTAAATATTGTATGTGTCATACCAAAAAGCTAATGGTTCAAACTGTGACAATTCTACCAAGGATCATGAATAATTTTATTAGTTTCAAAATAAATAAACCTCAGTTGATACAACTGGTGCCGTCTGCTGAGGGTACTTTGATAATATTATTAGGAAAGTGACGAGAGTATCGCCCTATAATAAATTCATTCATTAAAGGATTACTAACAGGTACTAAACAGCATTAACGATTTAATATTACCTCTATATTGTACCAATAAAGAGGTACGAGATAATGCCTTTATCGACAATCCTTAAAAACAAGAAAACATCGCATATAATGCGATGCATAATAATTCATTTGCTCTTGAACGGATAATTATTCTCACTATTTATCTACGATTTTGCTAGCGCCTAGAGGGGACTATCTCCTTGCCGAAGACTGTGATACAAGTCCCGATGTTCTGATACTAATAATTGCTCGAATATCGAAAGACCCAAAATTTTTACCAGTCTAGTTAGTAACAACTAGGTATGTTAAACAAAGTCTGCAGAATGGATTTAAGCATGTTCCCCAGGTACCCACCGAATGAGCTCCGTGATAAACGATACTAGGCTTACGGTTCCAGCTCAATTAATAAATTTTTGTTCCAGTCTAATTGGCAAGGTCACAGCCTACCACCTACAGCTGGTATGCTACCTCTCAGCGAGAGCCCTATTTTGGAGCTCACAGAACAAATGGAGTCCATATAATTATTCTAATATTAAGGATCGTTGAAAGTTGTTAATATTTACTAAATAAATGGTTGGATTGTGTCGAAAAAGGGTCTTTAGTAAATAATTTGTGGATCGTGTGCTTTTGTCGAGAAAAATGAACGAAAAATTTATGTATGCCTATTTAATTGATACAAAAGTTGTTCATGGTCTGCTTCTCTTATTTGAAAAGGATTCTATATTACCAAATCAAATTATTCAGGACGTAACCATGGCCTATAAACCATTTATCCACAGTCCACCAGGTTAAATCCCTCATCAACGACACAATACGGCCATTATCCGATACGCTTGACAACACTACGATTATTTAGTTCTTTTATAATATAATGCGATTGTTATAGGTCGTTAAAATACTTGTACACCTATAAAGTTTGTTAGTATTAACTATGCACTATGTTAGTCAATATATTCGTGGAGATCCCAGTGGATACTAAATTAATTTAGTGATAAATAATGCGACAATATCCATAGGTTAAGTTGTTACATGGATGCGTTTAATTTTCTAAGCAACTTTGAAAATATCTTATGAATTTATACTAAACTCTTCTTGAATTCGTTACGATTGCTTGGACAATAAAATTTAAAAAGCATGTAGGTACCAACCTGTGCAATCTATTTTTCAAAAGAATTTACTTTTATATCTCTTAGATGTATTTATATGCATTCGAATTTAAACGTGTTTTCTACGTTGGCCGTATCCTTCTAATGTTTCATGAAACGGCTACTGATTTGTATTATCAGCTTGTGAAGATCCCATATATGCAAATAGAAGAGATCTGTCGCCAGGTTTAAATTTACTACACTTACTATTACGTAGAATTGAGTCCACCCATGTAGCTTGTGTCCTGTCCTTTTCTATGGACTTAGGACCATGTCCGAAGTTTACTGGTAGCTTTGAAACTTGCATGTCTTCTAAATCTTAGCGTAAGAATAGTTGTGTACGTCGTAGAAGATTAAACAGGTAACACTTTATTTCAATTGTAGAAGAACTGATATTACTAAAGCCTAATGTATAACTTGTAGGGTTTCCTATCCTTATTACTAATTACTTAATTACTATTTCTACTTAATAGATGGCACCCAAATAAAGGTTCGATTTGAAATCAGAGGGAAATGGATTGAGACATGTAGCTGAATGAAAATATCCAACTGAGCCAGTGATTACCAATGTTAGACTCTACTTGTATTATAGGAAGTACTTAATATGTTCGTAATATTCAATTGTACTTTATCGTGATTTGTTTCAAACTGTTTTTCTTTTCCAACTGACGATCTTGCGTTTAACATCAATATTCCTTGTAAATAAACTACCTCTAATTAACTTCGAATACAAGACTGAATTCAGTGTCAATTCAGAACGATGTATTGTCACAGAATACCATCCGAAAGTCGAAGATTTTTTTTAGTTTTAAACAGGCAATTAAATTCGTAAGATCACTTTGCGTAACAGTTTTTTACTAGCGAAGCGTGTTTGTGACGATTGAAGTTAGGACATATCACAGTTTTTTTAGCAAACGTCACGGCACTATTATTGATAATTAGCGTAGTTAAATCAGGACTTATTGGCTGTTTTACATATGTAGCCAAACAATCAAACATAACTGATCTGAAATAATACAATACATTGATTATATATTACAATTATATGAATAGGTGCAAGTAATTTTGAAAGTCATGATAGGATAGCAAGTTGTTGCTTTTATATCCGTCATAACATAATCGAGTCTCATAACACCTGCATTGTAACGACGCATTATACAATTGCTATTATTGTCCATTTATTATCTACTGAGTAGATAAAACAAACGAATCGCCATCAAAATCCCATTTATGATCAGTACCACACTGGTCATTGTGAAGCTTTACCGAACCGTAACAATAACTTACATACGTAAGAAATATCTTATTATTACAATGAAACTAGATTTCAGTAAGTCATTACTAATGTAGAAGATTGTAGAATAGGTGTTTGGAGGCTTTTACACAATTAGAATATTGCCACTTGTATCATATTCTGACATTATCGAGCAGACTTCATGTTATTCGCAATTAATAATTAATCTTAGGTCTTTAGATAAGTAGACAATTTTATATAAAGGAGGATGTAGAAGATGCAGGTGACAGCAATATGTTTAAGTATTGAATGAGTATTACCAATTACGACATGTTACGGCTTAACAGCTTCATTGGAAGTTTTTTGTAGTGACGTTACCTATATACGAGTATACAGTTTTTTCGTTGATTGTACCTTTTGGGTTGTGATAAAGTATATGGCTGATTGTTAATCAATGTATAGAGCAGTCATCATACACATAATACAATACTTAAATAATATAAATGTGTTTTATTTCACCCGGTATGATGTTTCAGCCTTCTATATCCTAGGTACCTCTAGCAGCTGCAAACCTTCTCGAAGAATTGTTAAGAAGACGCATTGATGGATTATCAAAAACAGAAGTTATATTTTAATTAAAAACAAAAAAAATAATATTATTCCAAAACAGACGTCTGGAATTCGACCTCCACAAGTGAGTTGAACAGCATTCTAAAGATCTTAAAATAAAACTACAGGAAGAAATATTTGAATGTGATGCGATTGCCAAATTGGTATCACATTTTTATGCTATAAGCTATCAATAAAAACATCAGTACATAACCAACTAGCTGCAAATTTTATCTATCACGTATTAGTATAAAAATGTATATAAGTCTTTCTTATCGCACGCAACTCAGACGCACCTATCGCTGAAGTATCATAGACCTTTTACGGTCATTCACTTGTTCAGTGCGCTTGAGTACTCGGTGTTGTACTGACCTCTCTGAAGAAAGTATAGGTACTCTTTAGTATTGACCCAATTTATCGTTAAAATAGGTTGTGACCGTGACTGATTGTATCTATGCTGTAAGTAAGTACGAAATTTTTTTATAAACAAAAACAAATCGATGTCAAGTGACAGATGATACTGAAAAGTTGATAACTATTTGGAGGACAATTTTATTAAACCGGTATTAGACAAAATTATCCAAAATGGCAGGAACAAGCAAACTGACTGAATTAATACAAAATAAAGGCAACTTCAGTTATTCATTTGAAGTGACTCCGGATGTTTCTGAAGAAGATATTGATAATTTAAGAGTGGAGCCTCTATTCTTCTCTGTTACTTGGCATGCAAAAACGCATCAATGCAAAGACTTGAACATAGCCCCGTTAAAAATTGCATTGAAATTGAATAGTAAACAGAAAAATGTACTCCTGCACTTATCGTGTGATATGATGAAGACTACTTATTTAACTGATCTCCTGGCCATGCTGCAAGAAAATGGAATATGCAATTTATTCTTGGTTTTGGGAGGTAAGTTAGTTTTAAATCTACCAGTAAAGTAAGTAATAGAGAGGGAAGTATTAAACAGCTGCAGAGTTTTAATATTTGTCTACACGGATAATGTTGTGTTTTGATAAATACTTAGAAGTAAAGGAAAAATCATTTATAGCGTCAGAGCTGAAGTAAAAATATATCCATTGTTTATGTAGGTAATAATACAGTTAGATACGCCAGTGTATATTTATGCAATAAAGTGATGGGTCGATGACGTTAATTTGTGGTGACAGATAAGAAAGGATTGTTTTGTTGATTTTTGTATTGCATTTTCAAGAAATTGAAAGTATATAGGGAACTAAATTACGAAACTTGTTTCATTACAGAAGGATTTGATGCAAGTAATTCCGATTTCGTCAATACAACAGAAATGATAAAATTCATCAGGGAGAAAACAGGACAATATTTCTGTATTGGAATTGCGGGATACCCTGGCTGTTCTGATGAAAAGCTTAAGCAGATCAAAGAAAAAGTTGACGCTGGAGCCAATTTTCTTCTTACTCAAGCATTCTTCGATGTTGATGCATTTAAAAATTTGAAAGATAGTTGTGAGAAAATGGGAGTCCGCGTTCCGCTCATACCCGGAGTTTTTTCCTTTGAAACGCCCAAACAATTAGATGGTTTCATAAACATGTGTAAGATAAAAGTATCTGAGGATTTATTGAAAGCTGTCGGTGATAATGAGAAAATGAATAGACCTTGCACAGACATTATCAAGCAGTTAATAAAACAACTGAATTCTATTTGCAACATTACTCACTACCATTTCTTTACTATAAATAAATTGAATGACGTCCAAAAATTAATTGAAGGAATAAAGGAATAATTTTCTTTTCACACAGCCTATTATTTTTTGCCATTGCCAATTTTTTTTTCACACATCCTATTATTTTTTCCATTGCCTATACCAGTAGGTCTAGTAACTGGAAGTCAATAAACTTATTGATAATTATATACTTTTGTAACGTGTCGCAGGTTCGATCCCTGCATAGAACACTTTCAATCGTTTGAATAATACCTAATTCTTGCTTTAAGCTTGGGTATACTAGTACATTAATAAACGCACACAGGATCACAATCATAGAGAGGGGCAGCGCTATTTACTAAAAAAAAAAATTACATGACTTTAGTGTGCGTAGGATTTCTTTCAGTAATTCATTTAACGATCGTGTAAAGAAACGTAATTCATATGGATGACATCTAGTAAATGACAGCTGTCAGTGTCAATAATCTAGTGTACTTCAGTGAGATTTTAGGTTATGCTGGGCTGGTGTAAAGAAAACTATAATATCTTCTGATAAAAATTGTGGTAAATAAAAATTACTACAGTTATTATTTCAAGTAATAATTTCTGGAGTGCTCGTGCGTGAGTTTCCTTATAATTTTTCACGACTTTTTCTATAATCGGTAGTTCATATTAGCGGCGCAGTTTTTAAGACAAAAATTTATATTGTAGGTGTTCAAACACGGTGAAAAATGTCGTTTCCCGATAGAGAGCAGCGGAAAACATGTTGGGACTCCAGAGATCGTTACTGGGAATGCCTAGATAAAGAAAATGTTAAAGATAGCTCCGAGAAACCAAAGGCATGCTTGGATTTAAGGAAAATGTTTGAAAAGTCTTGTCCTACTCAGTGGGTCTCGCATTTCGATAGAAAAAGAGACTTTAACATGTATAAAGAGAAAATCCAGAAAGAAGGCTATGAACCCATTAAGGAATCATAGTTTCATTAATTATAATTAATTTGATTTGATATTGTAAATATAGACATTGTAGTAAATTATGTTTTATCAATAATTTTAAGTCTTTTATTTGTTATATTCTCTCTATTAAAGATCAGAACAAAGTAGGTAAAGTTTACATTTATAATTTTGTCTTGTATAAAGTGTTTATTAGATTCTGATTAAACATTAAGTTTAATATTTCAGACAACAATGGAAAGAAATAACAAAGTTTTAGAAGAAATCAGTATTCCTACAAGTGATTTGAAGATAAAGTCCATTCAGGTATAGAACTTGAAAAAAATATTGTTGAATCTATAATAAATGAAATACTAACTTGAAGGTAGGTTATACCTACCTCCGAATAAGACCAAGTTAATACTTAATAGCTATTAAACCTATTTCCAGGATTTGTTGAAGCTGTCAAAAGAATCCTCTGGCAACAATAAGGAGTTTTGGAATCAGGTTGCAGACAATCTGTGGTCACATTTACAAACAGGATTTAAAACATTTGATGATCAGTTACTGTGTGCTACATGTTTCTATACAGTGTTACCATGCACAGACAAACAGGATACCTATTTAACAGAATTATTGCATATGATTGAAGAGGAATTGTCCAATAGAAATAAAGAAGACAGCTCATCTAAAACATATAATGTGGTGTCAATGATGTACGGAATATTTCAATCAACTTTTCTAATTCAGAAAACCCACAGTGATGTCACTAAATCAGTTTTGAAACCAGTATTTGATTTACTTCTGCTTATGGGATATGAATATTCACAGTATACATTCATTTCATTTAAGACCATGAAGTTATTCAAAAAAGTCCTGGGCACTGATTTTCAAGAATGCATCTTTAGCAAAGAACATCAAATCAAGTTACTTAACTTTATCAACCATAATTGGGAGAACCCTGTAACTGGAATAAGAGATTTGAATAGATCTGTGTTCCAAACATTATTAACAACACTAGATGATGAAATGTACCAAACAGTGATGCAAGAAATCAATTCATTCTACTGGAACAAAGCAAAGTATTTAATGCTTTCAGAGGTCATTGAATACAAAAATGCAAAATCCCTTTCTTTGTTAAATGAAAATAAGTGGGTTGATGGTCTCACATACAGTTTACACAAACCAGGGCTAGTGTCTGCTGGAGCTGACATGTACTATGCATTGCTAAAACAAATCGATTTCGAAAAAGATTGGTGTACAGTGTTTCTAAATGATGTCATCAAAATTCTAATTGGATCTAGCAGCAAAGCAATTGAGAATTTTCATAATTTCTGGTGTTTGATAACCATGAAGAAGTTTCCAAGTTTACACCACATATTGCTTGAAGAGTTGAGGAATCATGATAAGATTGAGCAGAATCTGTGCAGTCAACTATGTATAATGAAACAAGCCAATAGAAAAGGTTTGCTTGAAAAGAATTGGAAATCTCCTGAACATTTTGATCACATTGAAAAAACTGTATTGATAGGTTTAGATCATTGTAATGCTTACATAAGAACACTAGCTTTTGATATAGTCTGTGTATCACAAGGGAAGGTAGCTCCAAGTCAATTAGAATATGATTTAATATTAGAATTCATACACAATAATATAAATTCAGATTGCACTGTGTTAAGGTTGAGTATGTTGAATAGTCTTAATATATTTTTAACACAACTGCATTCTACATTTTTAAATGTCATGATCAAAGACGAAACTAATGAATCTTTCCAAAACAGAAAAATACTATTGGAATTTTGTACTAAATTACAGAATTCTGTCGTCACTTCAATCAATTTAAATGGTAACTATCAGAGAAAGATCACTTCTGTAAAACTTTGTAGTACAATAATAAGTTGTTTTAGTGAAATTCCTAATAAGAGAAGAGGTCAGATACGAAATATGAACATGACATTGATTGAGTATGTGAAAGAAAAAGGATGTTGGGTTCTGTCCACTGACGATTTTGTTTTAAAGCTAATCAGTTTGTTAAAAGACCCTACAGATGATGTGAGGGAGAATGTGGTAAAGTTACTACTGAACCATTACTCTGAGGAGTTAAAGAACCCAAACATTAACCAACATTTAGTAAATGGCGCTCTGAAAAGCATGAGAAGCAAATTCTTTTATGAAATCAGCTGTGGCCAGAGCATGTTCAAATTAATAACTAATTTAGTAATTAAACACAAACATTCCATAGGGCAGTACAAAAATGTAGAAGACATATTTTATTTTGCGTACAATGAATTAATAAGTGAACATAAAGCGAAAACGAATATAATGAAATCAATTGAAATGGGGAAACAGTTACATTCCTTCATGAACATTTTATTAGTTGTACTGGAAACATGTATAGCAAATTCATACAAAATTGATATTAATGGTGTTATGTCTGAGTTTGTCGAGGTTTTGGAAAGTATTTCTAATCAATTTGCTTGGGAAGAAGACAGTTCAACAAGTTCAGATTTTTCAAAAATGAGTGATATGGTAGAGAATATTATTGATAACTCTGGCTTGACAGTCAATGATGAGATTGATGAAACAAAAATATCAGGTTTTCATCAAATAGTGTTGAATTCTCTATGGCTGAATGTTAAGGTACTTTATAATTTTCAAACACAGTTCACTGAGTGCAACATTTCATAATAACAAAAGTAATTTTCTTCTAGGCATCATGCGACCTATCGTCGCTATTGGTACAACTGAATGTGGACGATGCCGTTATGGCAGAGAAATGTCTTAACATCATAACTCATGTGTTGGAGACATCTCGACACAAAGGAGCTATAGAAGCCGCTGGAGCTTCCTTAGGTAAAAAGTTTAGCGACGGCATTCTCCTATTTAGTTTGAAGGACATCCTTTAACCTTTTTTGTCTCTTATTATAGGAAAGGGCATTCAATTCTTAACTTCATTGCCAGAAGAATATAAAACTTCAGAAGTACCTAACACATTACTTAAATGTAAACTGAATGACTTAATATCAGAAACAAATAAAATGGCATCTATAACGAGAAGAGGTGCAGGTCTGTCTATAATGGTGCACAGAATTGTATCAAGTGATATGAAGAAGGGGAAAGTACGAAATCATATCTACATACACAAATCTTGTTTTTAAAAATTTGTTATTACAAAAAATATTATTGTTTTCAGCCATTATTCCACTACTTCATTAATACTTTATTGGAGATCTGTAATTCGACAAAGGATACTCCTAAAAGAAATGATGAAAATCAAATTGATCTACCAAAAGCAATCTACATACATTTCTTAACAAGAATCGTCACTGACAGCGGTTTGGCTTCAGACATGATGTTTTATTTTGCTAAATTAGCCGAGCTTGCTTTTGGTAATCTTACTAGTGCTCATTGGCAAATCAGGTAATCTTAATACTACTAGTCTAACTACAATTTCATACTATAGCGCACTGACTTACATTTTAAAATTCCAGGAATGCGGCTCTTCAGTTGTATGGAGCCTTGATCCCAAAACAAATTGGTGAGAAGAAAGCTTCAGGTAGTGATGAGCAAACTACAGCGACTGTCGCATGCGATGAGCTCCGAACTCATTCACCAAAGCTATGGAAATACATAATGCAACAGTTAAAGCTAAGCAACCAACCAGATATGGTACAGTCACACTCAAACTTAGTACCAATTCTGAATCTATTGGCAAATAGTGCAAAGCGATACAACTTTTCTTTTGATATGCAAAATCAGGAAACTGCTGATGAGGATTTGTTAAAATGTTTGCTATTACTCCTCAACAGTCCCATACATACAGTCAGGCGATTAACAGCTAAATGCATATTTAACATCTATGATGTACAAAAAATCTGTAGTGTTCTACTAAATCATGTTTTTTTATCAGAGAATGATCTGCACGGAAGTTTAATTTTGTTAAGCTTATGCCAAAAATATTATGTATTGAATCAAGCATATAAAGAATTTAAGCAGCTCAAGCATAGATTTGAGAAAATATTTTCTAGTGGTAACCATTCATATCTAAGCAAAACATTGTTTGAAGATATTTTCATAAACAGTTACATATTAGAAGATATGGCAGCAACAATTTTGGAAATTATTAGCTCAGTGCACTTGCCTGGTGTTGACCTGTGGGCAGAAGCTCGAATGAAGAAATATATAAAGTTATCTGAATGGAATGAAATACCAAATCTGTTACAAATCATATTGAAATTAAGTAATTACGAAAAGTATTGTGAATTTATTCTCATCAAAGTTAAGGAGCAAAAATGCTCAGACACAGGTCATTTATTAAATATAGTTGATATTTTGCTATCATTTGAGAAGAAATATTACAGTAGTATTACATGGAAAATAATTTATGATATATCTTTACAAACTAATTTATCAAATCATTTAGATATAGCCGAACTTTTGAAAGTTGTAGAGGAAAGGCAATCGGTGTACATTACAAGATTTATGATTCCATTGATGGCCAGAAATATTATGTACCTGCAGAAAGACGGCCAGTTGTCCTTGGTGCAGATCATTCGAAAATTAAGTGATTTTGAAATATCGGATGTTGATATGAGATATATCGCAGCTATAGCTAACAATGAACTAGCAAATGAATTTGATAACTTGCCAGATTCAGTGAAAGTTATTACAATTAAATGTGCAATAATGCTTCTACAGGATGAAGATGAGGATGTTAGAAACAAAAGTGTAATATACTATAGTAAATTAAGTAAACAAGAAAGAGTTATTCAACCATATATTTGCTTAAATAATATACTTAATAGACAATTTTTGTACAAGAAACTAAATGGATCTCAACATTCAATGAATGAACTTGTAAAAGAACTTTCTAATATATTACAATCCAACCACAACATTGATGAATACAATCCTTTTGCTAATGATTCCAAAAATATTTACCTTGAACCTGATGTACTTAAACAGCTTATTAAAAACTTGAAAACTCCTTAATTAATAAATACATTTTTACCTTAAACACTTATAAATTGTTTTATTTCTTATCAAAACTTAATTAGTAGAAAGTATAAATATTATACACAATGTCAAACTAATAAGAGATATTACTAAAAATGGATATTTAATTACAAAACCAAGGACATTGGTAAGGAATCACTCATCGTAACAGTACATTTGTGGTGGTGTAGTATCGTCCAACTGAATGGAAACAATGTGACGACCTGGGACCATCACTAGACCAAGTACCCTTGGTTCTTCTGTTTCACCATCACCGCTTTTAAGATACTCTGAACATGCTCCTAGAAAATATGAATAACTGGATAAATACCATATTATACTAGTAAATGAACGATAGATTTAGGATAAAATGAAACTTCTAAAACTACTTTAAAGTATACATATACAGTCAAACCTGGTTAAGTGAGACATTAAGGTCCCTTTTCACCAACGAAACTGATCACGATTACACCTAACAAAACTGATTTAAAGCGTCTAATCGAATTTAAAGCGTTTAAACGAAGTTACAGCTTCATTTTACATTTCACCGCTACAAACAGAAACTAGTTTACACGGAACTCAGTACAGAAAACACAGAACACAGAACTTAGGTTACGTGTAACTGAGTTTTTACAGAGCTTGGTGAAAAGGGACCTAAGGGACCTACAATGTCGTTTCACTTATAGAGGTATTCCACTTACCCAGTGTCTCAGATATACAGGTATAAATAAATATCTGTCTCATTTACAGAGGGTTCCATTAACTCGTCGAGTACCGGTTTTATAGACACAATTAAAGAACAATAGGTCGCGGTCACCGGTGACCGCTTGGTGTTTGACAGATTAATAAAAGTGGACTTGGAATTACGTGTGGAATTTGTGGGTAGAATAAGAATGAGTAAACAAACAATGTTATCTCAGTTACAGAGGTTTATGCATATAAAATTTACTCGTTGTCTCAGTTATAGAGGTAACTATAATGATAAATCGAAAGAACAAATCCCAGATATAGAGGTTTACCTCGTCCCACTAACAGAGGTTATTCATTGCCAATGTGTTGGGACCTCAGTATGAGTTCCAGTTATGGAGGTTTCTCACTTATCCAGGTCCCACTTAACCAAGTTTCACTGTAATATAAAATATCTAAATTTATAGCTTACCTAATATAACATTGGCATCTCGATCAGTACATAGAAATACTCCAATAAGCACTCGACCATCTGTCATTTCTATTCTGAAGTTCATGTTCAGCCATTTTCTTAATTTAGCTTTTCCATCTTCGGTATTCTGGAAAAATTAATACATTCATTAGTTTTAACATGAGTCAAGAAACTTCTAAAGGATGGCAGTTGACAGATTTATAAGTACAGATTTTACTGGCTAGGATATTGACTGACCAAGAATAATATACTGTTTTGTAGACTTCTCTTTGAGAGGAACTTCCACAAAATATGGAATTCAAGTTGTCTACATGTTGCTGTTTCAGCAAAAGATATAGGTATGGAGATGCTGGGGTTCTTATTACCTTGATGGCATCTGTGAGTTGCTCTGAAACAGTATTACTCATAATGATTTTATACTTATTGCGAGAGTGTTTCTTGAAATGTTGAATTTATTAATGTACTATTTTATAAACACCACTGTTTCCACAATTCTAAATCCAGTTCCAGTATTTTGGTTTTTTTTTTTTTTTTTTTTTCTTTCTTCTTTGGCAACCGAGTCTCCAATACGATGTTGTCGACTATACTGCCAGTGTCAGGTGGTGACGGCAGATTAATGAGCCGTCGAAGTTAACTTTGCGGTAGTTTTTAGTAGTTAGTAGCTGAAAGGACAAAACAATTGGGTTAGTAAACATATAAATATTAACAACTATTTTACTGTATGAGTACAGGGGTGAAGAAAATAGTTGAGGGGACGTACACAATACAAACACACACAGATATATACACCATTTACATAAATGTCACCGTCATAGTTTAATCTCATTATCATTAATGAATCTACATAAACAATGGATTAATTTAGGGGAAAAGTGAGTTAAAAGGAGGTGGAAATTAATTGGAAGTGGGATTTGAATACTGGGGAGTTTTTTATAAAGGTCAAAAGATTGGGAATTTAAAGGACACGAAAAAAATATATGGTCTACAGTTCCCTCGTCAAGGCCGCATTCACACAGCGAGCTGTCGCGGACACGGATCTTGTTGAGGAAGACTGGGCTACTACAATGGCCGAGTCTGAGTCTGCACAAGGATGAAACAGTGTGGCGGGGGAGCTTAGGGTACTTGGAAAACCAAGGCCTCCGCCGGATGCCGGGCTGGACACTTGCATAGTAGGCTCCTTTACTTTTGGAAGTGTCTACCCACACTGCAGCCCATGAGTCAAAAAGCTTGTGTTTGGTGTCGGCACGTACATCATACCCGTACACCACGTAGTGTTGACGTTCGACATCGTTCGAGGCCGCAAATTTGGCTAAGGAATCCGCACACTCGTTACCGCATATGCCAGAGTGGCCAGGAATCCAAGCGATCTCGATGTTTAGGCCATCATTGAAGCAGGAAAGAAGAAGCGCCTTTATCTCAACAACCAAACTGCTATGGGTTCGGGAATGGAGCTGATCTTGGTTGAGGGACTGTAGGCTACTTCGGGAATCAGAAAAAATTACGGAATTTTTGAGGTTGTGAGCTCTAATAAATTTGAGTGATTCCAAAATGGCCGCACATTCACCCGTGAAGACTGATGCCTCCGGGGACACTTGGAGAGGAGAGCGATCCTCGAATTTTGGAAGTACGCTGCCACTCCTGTACATCCGATTCGGGATAATTTAGACGCGTCTGTGTAGAAGGTATTCCAGCCTCTCCAGTATTTGTCCAAGGCACGTTTGAACTCGTCTGCAGCATTCACGGTGGATTTCGAAATGCCAAGTCCTAAAATCAGTTTTGGTCTAAAGTGGATAACCTCATATACGGAAGAAAACACTGGGAGCACAGGATATTGACTTATGGGTGCAGAGAGGTTTTTAAGCTCCCTGTACCTAGCAATCACGGGAGGGACAGGTTTATTTTTCCAGTAGGAAGAGGAGCTGTAGGAACAGTGGATTTGATCTAGGATAGGGAGAAGGGGATGTGATGAGAGGGAGAGGACTTTTGATATGAAGCGGTCTGCAAGGTATTGTCTTCGAAGGTTGAGAGGAGGCTCCGCACATTCAACCTGAAGAGCGTTTATGGGGGATGATTTCATAGCTCCAATAATTATTCTAAGGCATTTGGCCTGAATGGAGTCTAGTTTTTTTAATGCTTCCTTATTGCAAGGTACAATAAGGAAGCAACAATAGTCCATTACACTTCTGACCAATGCATTGTATATGAGCTTCAATGAAGAGGGGTGAGCACCCCACCATACCCCAGCCAGAGCTCTGAGTATTGATACTGAGCGTTCACACCTTCCAACTACGGTGTTTATGTGGTCCACCCCAGACATCTTTGAGTCGAGATGAACTCCCAAAAATCTAGCGCTGCTTTTAATCGGGATAGTCTGACCGTCCATCTCTATACGAAGATCCGGAGTGCGTCGTTTGCGTGTAAAAATGACAGCCGAGCTTTTTGGGGCACTTAAAGATAACCCGTGATTGAGAAGCCATTGGTTTAATGAGGACAAAGAGACATTGATGGAGTGGGCGGCCTCTGTTATAGAGTTGCTGGTGACCATTAATGCGATATCGTCAGCGTACTGAAGGACATTACAGTTAAAATTTAAACAGGAGGGGAGGTCATAGGTATATATATTATAAAGGATAGGACTAAGGACTGACCCCTGAGGTAAACCTTTCCAGGAGGACCTCTGTACTGGGTTATCCTCAGGAGTTCTCAATTGGAGGGTACGATTGGAGAGGATACAGCCTATAATTCGGCAAATCCCACTCGGGATTCTCAGCTCTTGCAATTTCTGCCTGAGAAGGGGTAAGAGGACAGAATCATAGGCCGCTGAGATGTCCAGGAAGACCGCGACCAGCGACTCCTGCCTGCTAAGGGCCAGTCGGATGGCTGACGTGAGGACACCCACACTGTCAGCCGTACCCAGACCTTTCCTGAAGCCAAACTGAGTCGCCGGAAGCAGCCTCCGGCTTTCAACCAACCATTCAAGGCGGTTTTTAATGAGGTGTTCAAAAGCTTTAATAAGTACGGACGATAGAGCGATAGGTCGGTAGGACTTATGATCACCAGGATCCTTGCCAGCTTTCAACAGCGGCATGATAACCTGAACCTTCCAAGTAGGAGGAATATAACCTGAAGTAAAGCAAAAATTGACCAAGTCAAGGTAGTATTGTTTTGTTTTAGTTCCTGCCTTAGATAGGAAGGAGTAAGGGAACCCATCAATCCCTGGTGCCGAGTCCTTGACATGGTTGAGTACCGTTTGGAGCTCTTCATAAGAGAACTCCAAATCGAGCGGTTCATGTGTTTCGTCATAGGGTCTCTGGCAGCACTCGTCTGCACTGGGAACATATACTGGAGCAATACTATTTAAAAATCTGTTACTTAGAGATTCGGGTAAAATCGAGATAGTGGGAGGTTTGGTGGAGCTCCTGAAATTTTTCACTCTCTGCCAAACTGTAGATACTGGTGTGGATGGGCTCAGAGAACCACAAAATCTTTGCCACCCTTGTCTCTTCTTTTTTTTGAACAATTTCCTTGACTTAGCCAACATTCGTTTGAAATTTATGAGGTTTTCCAGGTTCATATCTTGGTTATATGTCTTTTCAGCCTCATTCCTAGCCCTTATCATGGCAGTGCATTCACTATCCCACCATGGCGGAGAAGGGATTTTGCCTTTCGGTGCGTTTTTCACCGGAAAGCAATCTTCAGCAGTGGAGGCTATCAGGTCCGAAAATTTTGAGAAACACTCCAAAGCATTCTCAGGATTAATTGGTGAAAGGAAGGAGATACGGTAGTCTAATAATTTTGAATAAAGATCCCAATCAGCTGCATTCAAACGATATTTTAATAGGGGGGGAAGGGGTTTATCTGGAATAGATTTTGACAGGTGTTTAATTATGATAGGATAGTGATCACTACCATAGGTCAAATTCAAACAACTCCAATTAAGCACGCCAGCCATAGCAGGCGAGCAGAAGGTCAAGTCCACACAGCTGTTTCTTTGACCAAAGCAACCTACGAGTAGGGCTGCCATCATTGATGACACACAATTCGAGTTCGTCCAGCATCTCTACTAATTCAATACCTACATTATCGCATACATCTGAACCCCATCTATAGTGGTGGCAGTTGAAGTCACCCATTATAAGCAATGGGCCACTTACCAAGGTTAGTAAACTTTTAATTAACATAATGTGATCAACATGAGGGTGAGCAATATAAAATACAAAAATATTTATGTCCTCAGCCTTAACAGCGACAACATTTATGTCATCGCCAACGAAGGGTAGAGGGATCTGGGTGAAGGGCACTTTGTTATTAATTAACAAAGCACAACCTCCATAACCATCAGATCTGTCATGTCTGACAACACTGAAACACGGGATCCCGAAATTAATATTCGGTTGAAGCCATGTCTCAGCAATGCCACAAATCGATGGTTTAAATTTATTTATCAAGTGGAGTAAGTCACTCTTCCTGGGAAGAGTACTCCTCACGTTCCACTGAAGCAGTGTTAGAGGATGGAATGTTACAGATGTAATCTAGAATTGTAGAAAGTTTTGTGCGACGTGGTCAGGTATATTTTGGGCAGGGTTTGCTAGCACTGCCATGAGCATATCAGAGACTATATTTAGGATGTACTTGGAGCTACGAGTATTGGTTCCGGATTCCACAGGGAAAGCGCAACCATTTTTAGACGGGAGAAAGAGTAGTCTTGGATAAGGGCCCGATGGGCCTTCTTATCATAGCTAGGAGAGAGGGGCGCATGTGATTTAGGCTTGAGTTGGACTGTTTTCTTGTAGACACTCTTTGTTGGGATGGAGTTTTGTTGGGAGATGAAACTATAAGGTTGGCTGATCTTGAGACCTCAGCATAAGACCTTTTAACAGTTGGGAAAACTTGGCTTGCTTCCGTATATGAGATTGATTTTTCCGCCATCAATGCTTTGATGCTCTTCTGGCGACCCAACTCAGGACAAGCTTTGTCGTTAGCAAAGTGATTGCCATTGCAGTTGATACAATGGGCAGTCTCGGCTGAAATCTGACATCCATCGCCTGGATGATCCTGGCCACATCTGAAACAACGTGGCTTGGAGCGGCAAAGGGTGCGGGTGTGCCCAAAACGACAACAATTATAACACTGTATGGTAGGGTATGAGTACAATTCCACCGGCAGTGCTGAATAAAAACAGAACACCTTTTTGGGTAGGGTTTGACCATCGAAAGTTAGCACTACAGTTTGCGTAGGCTTCCATTCAGTACCATTTGTAGATGTAACTCTTCTATTCATCCTCCTAGCTTTTATCACAGCCCCACACCCGGCGGGAACCCTGATATTACCAATTATTTCATCCTCTGACCACTCGACAGGGACGTCCCTTACAATGCCCATACGAGTTATGTTAAACTGTGGGATCGAGGTCACGTAGTTTTGAGCCACCATACCGTTCACTAAGAAACTGTTTGCATCCTGGTGAGACACAAACTCGACCGATACTCTATTCCTACCCAGCCGTTTGACACCACCAATTTTAACATTGTTAATGTTGTGTTTCATTAAAAACATCCCAAACTTAACAGGGTGTAGCGTGGTTCCAGACGTCTGGGAATCCTTAAGGGATACATAAACTATATATGGGGGGTTATCCCTGGCCGTGTAGCACTGTCTACCGTGCGTACTTTTTGCCAATTTTGGGGGATTATTCTGGGAGATAGGTGGGGAGCCGGCATGTCGTTTCCTGCTGTTCGCGGTTTCTAACTCCATTGTTTCAGATTCCGGGGTGTTGGGAGGAAGGATAATCGTGAGGATTGATTCGGTTTCATATTGTGGGGATTTATCAGGAGGGTCAGGTGGTTTCTCCTCGTCCATTTCGGAGATTAAGATTAAAGAGGGAACAAGTGGTTAACTTCACTTACAACAACCAATACCTTATTAAAATTTACACACACAGTTAAAAACACGACAACACAGGACTAAAAGGTTTTCAGTTCGCTTCACTATGAATAAAAACACTAAAACTAATAGACTAAACGTAGGAACGACAAAAGCACGTGCGTAACCTTCACCGCTACCAACAAGTCTCCCAGTATTTTGGTTAAAATGATTTGACAATGACATTGACATTTGGTTAATATACTGAGTTACACGCATCGAAACGCAACACATTTTTATTAATCTTAATTTTTAAACCATTGACTTCTTTAACTTAAATTCGTTAAAATACTCCGTTTTTATATTAATCAATAACTTATCGGTATTATATATATATTTTTTGTACAAGTAATAACATCTTTTATTCGCGTCTATTTCTAAACTCATCACATGTGTTGACTGTTGACGAAGTTGATATGACAAATTCATTCAAACTTCAAAGTTCAATACTTTCAATCCCTTTCAATCAAAACATTGATGTCAAACATGTGATTGTATTTATTTAAAAAAATATGTTTTATTACTGAAAAAATGCAAGAAAAACCGAATTTATCGTCCGTAGAAGATAAGTTTATGAAGTCCTCATTATATAAGTCATCAAACCTCCTTCGTTGTGCAATCGACGTAAAATTGAACGATAAGGGATAATTATATAAATCCACCTTTTGTTAGTGCAGGACAATAAATACTGTGTAGATAATTATAATGTCTACTTTCTTTTAGGTGAACAAAATAACCCTCGATACATGTACTGACGATCCAAGAGCAGATTTATTGGGACTAAAAAGTATAAGAACATGGAAAATATATACATTTGTGAGGCACCCCGGGTTACTATTTATCAGAAATCCTTTCACTACACTTGGACAAAGATATTGGGTTAGAAAATGTCTTGAAGAATACCCAATGAAACCAAATAAATTAAATATTGATATAGAAATGAATGTAGAAGACTGGTGGGTGGAATGCTTTAAAAATAGTGAATGTGATAGGCAGCTGCAGAAGAAACTTCGATGGACAACATTAGGCTACCACCACAACTGGGACACAAAAGTAAAATGTTAATATTATATTTATTGACTGTATTTAAATATTAAGTCTTGTATTTCTTTTCAATAATATTAGCCTTTATCAGATCTTACTTTTTATTTGATCTGTGTTGGTTATTTCACAGCCCACCTATATTTTATTAAAAGAAGATAACGGGAGAAGAAGGTTGTTCTAATCTATCTTTGTTGTTAACATTCCAGGTTTACACAGAACAGAACAAGTCACTTTTTCCTCTGGACCTGGCAGAGTTGTCAGATATATTGGCTAAGTACTTGGGGTACTCTAACTTTAAGGCTGAAGCAGCAATAGTCAATTATTACCACATGAACTCCACATTATCAGCACATACTGACCATTCAGAAGTCAATTTGGAAGCACCTCTATTTTCATTCAGGTATTGATATTGTTTAAAATTATATTTATTCATAAATTGTAATATTTGTTGATTTTTAATTGTAAAATGAGAAACAAAAAGTAAAAGTATTCTCAATTGTAAGGATAATTAATTTAAAAATCCACTAGACTATTTACAAGACACAAATACAAAAAATAAATGAAATTAATTTTAAATAAATATATTATACTGTTCCAGCTTTGGCCAGTCAGCAATATTTTTAATTGGAGGACAAGACAAGTCATTAGAGCCATCAGCAATACTAATCAAAAGTGGGGACATTGTGGTTATGTCTAAGAAGGCCAGACTATGTTACCATGCTGTACCAAAAATATTACCATCAGCTGAATCCCCTTGGGAAGAAACAGAAATTTCAAATGTCTCCAGCAATAGTATATCCAGTTTCAAATACATATCACAACCAGAGGAATTTGTTGGAACAATGAATGAAAACATAGATAATGAAAAATGGAACAGATTCAGAAATTACATTCAAGAGTCAAGAATAAATATGAATGTAAGACAAGTATTAAATGAAAATCAAAATAGTATTTGACTATAATTTAATTTTATAACTTGGTACTTGTAAATATAATATATTTTTACTATTTAGTTATTATTATTTGTACGGGTTGCTCTTCTTCAACTTGTCACAGCAATATCATTCATTATCCTGGCATTGTTGTACGGCAACTCTTGGGGTCTTGGCTGATCAGTTACTACTGAAACAAACAGTATGTAATCACTCAGAATTTTTTTTTGTTTATAATCCTGCAATATGTTTCTAGTGAACATTCAGCACATGGTCAAGAGAAGTTCTTTCAGAGATGCAGAAATATGATGGCAATTATATTGTTGGTACCTCATAAGAAAAGAAACTATAGAAATTAGTATTGTTATAGAAATATTGCTTTAGTTTCACATAACTGGAAATATGTGCATATACAGATACCTTTATAAATAGGTACTTAATAATCTTAAATCGTAAGTACATAATCACAAATTAAACTGGTTTCTCACTCTCGATTTCTTTCATGGGATGAATATTCTCGTGGCTTTTGTGTAGATCGCAAAGCCCCCAGAAACATTTGACGTAACTCTCTGCATAGCACTCGTATTCGTCTTTTGCTTGGAATAGAGCGAGACGTCGTGCCGCCGGCTTGATGCAACCGTCACATTTTAAACGCGGCTTAACCAACATGGTGATGATGTGCGATGGAAAAAATAATTAAAAAAATAGACACTTCTTAATTTTTTACCATTTATTTTCCAATGCTTAACTTTTTATTACTATTCTATTAATGTCAAAAGTGTCAAGATAAATAAGAGAAAACATCAATCGATTTTGAAACATAGAGTACCAAGAAGTTTCGTTTATATTATTATTATTTGTTCCTATTTACAGGTGGGCAAGTTTAGACATCAGATGAATAGGTAGATTTCATCTATTCTTAACATTAATATAATTAAGTGCTTTTTAAAGTAGCTACGCAAGATCCAAATGAGAAATTCGTCCTATTTTGTAGCGACACTATTGACTCGCTACTCGAGTAAGCTTCAATATTCCGATCAGTTCTTTGTATCGGGTGTAGGTATTCATTCGTCGCTGCGATCGGCAGTTAGCTGCTCCATACGATATCGAATCCAGCCCTTTCAATCTGAAGCGAATGGCTGACGACAAAGCGGCACGGCTCTACCATTTGCTTCAATGGAAATGCCATTTGGCGTTCCAATTCAAAAATGATGATTATTCTCAAAAGACATTCACCGTCTGTACGATTATTTTGAAAAAATGTAAGTAGGTAGTTAAATGTCTCACTTTACACGATAGTGGGTAGGTAGCTGTGTCTTGTCTAGATGTTTCCCTAAAAAATTGTGTAACTACTTGCCTACCTCGCTGCCTCCGTTCTTAGGTAGGTAGCTACATAAGTGTACCTGCCTATACTCTGATTAATTAACGGATGGATCTACCCACCTACATTTATACAGGTACCTAGGTAGAGGAGAACCTACACAGCGTGTTAAACAAAACAAAGCCTTTTTATTACTAAATCAGGCGCGACCTAATACGATTGCGTGTGCCATTATTCCAAACGTGTACCTAGTATTAAACAGACAAAGGATATCGGGTGCTCCACCCTCTCGCTGGCGAAACGATTAAGTAGGTAGTGCACTACAATACACAAATTGAGTTAGGTAGGTATGTCGTAAACAAGCGACGCAATTTGTGTGCGTGTCGACATGACTCCCTCATCAAGCGATTAGACTTGAACAAGTATACTGTCATACGCAACCAAGTTCTCCGTCCACCATTGACGGGTTAATGGAACCTGAGTGACGCCTTCAACGGCTAGACTGACATTGTTTACAGATTAATACCTAGGTATGTACGTACCAAGGTACTTAGACGCACTTAATGAAATGAGATGGCAATAGCGCGCATAGCACGTATTATGTTCGGGATGTAATTACAATACGCTTTGTATTAATGTGTAAATATTGACGCTCAATCTGGATAGCGTGATTGGTGTAACATGATTCTCAACTCTATGGGAATTCATTTCAAATCCTGTAAAATAATTGCACTGCACATCATACGAGCATTTGTGTAAGTATATAGTATTGTGATTAATTTACCTACCTACGAGCTGGTGCTCGATTCTCGCAGATACCCTTGAATTAACCTTGGAAAGGAATGCAAAGAACTCGGCAACTCGGCCCCGAGTCTCCTAACTATAATCATTGACACATCACCTTTGTATGTAAAATGAGCTCGGTGACATTTGGCGGGCCCGGCAAAAAGCGCGAGCTGGCGTCTTCTCTTTTATTGACATTAAATGGCCGATATAAATTCAGTTGGCGGATTACAAAATTTATTGGCTTCAAAATTAAAGGAGACCGATTTCAATGGCGATGGCTGACAGCGTTCGTTTATGGGTGAACGAAGTGGATGAAAAAAGAAGCTTTTGCTAAATCCCTCATTGAAAAACTTATCGTTTTAATGGAGCGTTTTTGTGGACTAGTCTCTCTTGTGTAGCTGTGAGGTATTGCTTTGCCTACTGATTAATTTTTGTTGTGGTGATGTGGAGGCCGGAGGTCCGTGTAATGACCCTATATAGAGTTGGTTGTTCTAAGAAATAAAGGCTTTATATACTAGTAGATGGTAGTATCCATCCATGAGCTAGCCGCGTTTTTGCGCGAGGTCTGGAGTTGGAGGCAGTGTGCAAGTACCTCATTTATCTCCCTTTATCTACATTTCTTCGGCCATTACGTAGTTACAGCTCAGATAGCTATTTAAATAGTTAGCCAATATAATTTTATGGACGTAAGCGTGAGCTTCACGTTTAAGTCCAGGAATAACTATTACACTAAATTACGAGACTAATTTTGAGTGTGCTATTAATTAAGTACTTAGGTTACTATAATTAGCTAAAATTACCTTAGATAACAATAATTTTCATAAAGATGTACTTAATTAAGAAAAACATAGGCACATATTACCTAGGTACATTTGAGCATATAACACGACTATTTGTTAGCTTGGTAGGTATATTTATTCGGAGGTAAGTAAAGAGATGCACAGAAGTTAGGCAGTTATAGATTAATTCTTCTGTATTTTTCTATTTTTTACAGAAATACACATTTTTACTTTAGCAAAACCACTGAAACATATCTCGATGCACTGAAATAGTTTCATTCATCGTCGATAGAGCAGTGGCGATAATAGAATGAATACTTTATAATTGACAATATTTTTATTAATAAGTGTCATCTAGATGCCAACCACAAGAATAAAAACTGGAATATCAGTCTAATAAAGTTCATTTCATTCTGATTTATAAGTTGCTGTGTGTGGTCTAGTGCGATCCAGGATACATAAACAAAATCAATCAATTTCCGACATTACGACTCTAGAATAGCGAATGACGGTAAATTAATGAGGATTTAATACCGTTGTCATTTCTATTGACTTGCATGAAGGCGAATTTTTTGTCACAGACTATAAAAATAAAAGAGGTGGTCTTAATAAGGCGCAGGGTGGCAAGAGCCATGTCAATAATGGTCAGATTAAAGAGCATTGTGTGTTGGCAATGAGGACACATATGGGTATGTCTGAAAAAGCCTGACATTGATTCCACGTCGGCTCTGCCTTTCGATACGGTCTACATAATTAATTCGACCTTTTCTACTACGAAAGGTTTCCTTATTATCCGAATAGGTTCGTAACCTTCCCTCTTATGTAGGCATGTGGATAATGTTTAGTTCTTTTGATACGTTACTTATCAAGGTTTAGTCGATTGCGCTATAGAAACCTTTGCAAGTATCGATAACGATTACCGATTAAGTCGATATCTGTACACAGTCCTATGAGTCATATACATATGTATACGTACCATATCGTGTATGTGCTTACTTATATAGTTTAGTTTATGGAACAAGAGGCAAATAAGAAGACGGATCACCTGATGGTAAGCGATCCGCGCCCCCATGGACCGTTACTTATTAATAGTTAGGTACTTAATTCTACTGAATAGTCGTCTTACTCCGAAATGAAAACAAAAATAAAATGTTACTTTATATCATGCTAGTTTCAGTGATTGCAAAGTTGGTTTGCAGCATGCATAATTTATAGCATCCGAACAATAACAACTGAAATACAATAAATAATAACTTGGTAGTGTTTACTTAGTAAGGACGGCTGTAGCCTGTAAGCTATACCTACGTGGCTAGAGCTTACACAGCTCGGTGTTTCGTGCACTGCACAATAACGAGTTAATTAAGAAAGTTTGGCCTGCCCGCACTTCGCGGTCTCACTCAACCAATCAAGCCTCCACCTTTGCGCTCAACCATTATTATTTGTAATTACATTTAAAATGTATTTCGCATGAAGCGATGGTAGATTGCATCATTTATTTTCATAAAGGATTAAATTATAATTCGATTGAGTGTCAGTTAATTTATTGTATAGGACATGTTTTGAAATAATGTAAAAAGATGTGACTAGTGACGGTGATTAACTAACTAACAGGCAATAAAAAATTGGTTACAAAAAGTTAATAATTTGGTTTGTAAATAAATAAAATAGAACTCAAAAATTTTCGAAACCCAACATTAATACTTTAACTGCAAAGTTTAAAATTCTGAAAGTCAAACCTCCACTAGCGTCAGGCACCGGTGACTGACGTGGCGCTCTAAGGGTTAATTAACAAAAAGCCTCATTATGGTAGCACAATATTTATTAACCTATCAATCTCGACTATGGCCGGCGTCACAATACACTGGGTAGTGGGCGTCACATGAATTTAATCAGCTGTACTGAGGCGTGGTTACAAGCCCATATTAATTGCAAAATTTCCAGACACTAGATGGCACACAATGGTGCAATAATGGGACAGGCTTGTTTGCAAGCCAGCCACAAAGTACAAAGCGCGTTTGTAAACAGCCTTATTGGTCTCGAAGCAATATTAATGTATATCTACGTGAACTGAGCATGCAGGTACCAGACGGCTGGTAAAGCGGCTATTGCATGTATTGAGATCGATTACCCATCCTTATAACGGAGGTGCATGAATATTTTAGGGTTTAACGAATGCAATTAAGGCTGTACGAACTGGCTGTGAGGGATGTATGGGGATTTAATTGAAGAGGTGAAGTAGACAGAAATAAAAGTCGACAGGAACATTGGGTACCTACCTAATTCAAATTAAAGTCGCATGCAAAACACGCAGTACTTTTCTATCAAGGAATATAAGACACACTGTCTTCATTAAACCACGTATTCTGTAAGTATCATGAGCACCTAACATAACATCACGCCTTTTATTCGGCACGGCCTTTTATGTAACACCCATTTATGTCCACCCTTTTATGTAGCACTTAATGTAACACCCATTTTTCACTATTTATGTTATGAGTCCCATGTAATCGGTGAGCCTATTACCATAGACCTGAGACCTAGAAATGTGCCTATTTCCAGATTCTGTGCTACTTAAAACACAGTAATACTTTGCCCGACCCGGGAATCGAACCCGAGTCCTCTTGCGACCATTCGGCCAATGAGCCAAGCACTATTTAGTATAAAACTTAATTAATTACATGTAATAAATCAACTTCAATTAAACAATTCGTATTATTAAGCGCAGCTGGCATCAATCGTTTTCAGTCCAGAACGGTTACACAGATTCAGATTAAGTTGGGACCTCAGATGGATGACCTCGTTCTCTGTCCGTCCATTTTCCAAGTCCCCTTAGACTCGAGAGACGTCGACTGTCCTAATTAGGACGCGATTTCATAAATCATTATAATGATGGTTATTTGAATTCGGGACCTTAAGACGAAAATTAAGAAGACTAGTTTTGTTCATAAATTAAGACTGAAAAGTGAAGAAATTTATGTTTTATCGAGGTTTGGAATAAAGTACGGCAGGGCAGCACCTCATTTCGCTAAAGTGCTAGAAAGGATTTTGAACTTAATCGTCAACGCATGCGTTTATAGAGAAATATCTGACTATCATGGAACAAAGTAAGAGAATATTTGACTGCCCCAGTGACTGGAATCGCGTGAAGTGAGTCTCGGTAGGGATAAGAATATTGATGAATAGTTTATTCCTTAATTGATGTCACAGTGGTAGTCAAAACATCCTTACTATAATATTATAAATTGGAAAGTGAGTTTGTTTGTTTGTTCCGACTTCACGCTGTAACTACTAAACCGATTGCTTTGAATTTTTGCAGACGTAAAGTTAGTAGTCTGGATTAAATAATAGGGTACTTTTTATTCCGATAAAATTTGTTATTCCCGAGGGAAAACAAAAGTATTGGTATAGATGGCGCTGTATGTATTGGGTTATGTCACATAGGCTACTTTTTATCCTTTTGTGACGCGAGCGAAGCCGCGGGTAAAAGCTAGTACATAATATGTACCTAGATACTATCCTCAACAACACACAATCAATAATATATTTACAAGAAGTAATAATGTTGTTTGTCAGATTATTTTTCTGTGTTGTCACATCATCACAAAGCTTTGTTATTTTGTCAGATATCAACAGAGATTCGAGAAAATAGAGACAACGAGATGCTATGTCAGGTATTTCTGTTTTTTGTATTTAATTGAATGGAATGAATCTGGTCCTCCTTTTGGCAGTAAGCCAACTTCATTGTTGGACATGAGCTTTTCCTTACAAAGATATTGAGCTAGATTTGTAGTCTTTGTACGTCTTGTAGGTATTAGATATTTTGTTTGACTATTTAAAAATAACATTAACACTGCAAAATCAAAAACGCTACTTAGGTACCTAACATTCCCAATATCCAATATTAGGATCGTCATGGTGCCCACCCAAAACAGCATCGGAATAAAGAACCCCGATGCATTTCAGGAGCATCAAACTTCCTTGATATCTTGAATCCTGCAAGGAAATTAAGCTGAAGATATCATTGAGAAAATATATTATAGTAACTGGGTAGGTAGGTAAATAATTTACACTACACCGTACTATAATAAGTATTTACCTACTATTGATTAAATAATACGCTAAAGTAATATTTAAGCGAAGTCACGAACGTAGTGTTGTAGCTATAATCAAATTATAGAAGAGTCTACGTTCCGAAGAGGTTGGTAGCAAGCTAGCTTCGTTGGTTATGTCGATGTTTCCCGCCGCCGCGCTGCGCCCGCCGAAGCGGGTGCGCCACTCAAACCGTACGAATTTTAATTGGAACCAATTTTTGAGTGATCCATCTACGTTCCTCGTAAAAATATGTACGAATTCATAGATTTTTTGGCTAAAATCTACATTGGAATTTTCAAACTGACATTGAAATTGAATGTTTTCCATTCTGAAATTTAACGGCAAGGATATCTGGCAGCTTGAAATGGTTTCGTAATATTTGCTCAGTAAAAAAGAGCCAAAAAGCAGAAGTAAAGCTGGGATTATCTAAAGGTTTATAACCATATTATGTAAGTATCTACTATTGCTGTACAAATATGTTTCTTTCGATAAATTGCACAACGTAATTTTTACATAATACTAGCTTTTACCCGCGGCTTCGCTCGCGTCACAAAAGGATAAAAAGTAGCCTATGTGACATATACCAATACATACAGCGCCATCTATACCATTACTTTTGTTTTCCCTCGGGAATATGAAATTTTTCCGGATAAAAAGTACCCTATTATTTAATCCGGACTTCTAACTTTACGTCTGCAAAAAATCAAAGCAATCGGTTAAGTAGTTACGGCGTGAAGGCGGAACAAACAAACAAACTCACTTTCCGATTTATAATATTAGTAAGGATTGGATTAGCTGTTGCCAGCGCGGACGAAGTAGTGAATTCGTCCGCGTAGAATATGAATTTTATTTTATTTGACTGCCTCGTTGGCCGAGTGGTCGCAAGCGCGACCGCCGGGCAAGGGGTCTCGGGTTCGATCCCCGGGTCGGGCAAAGTATAACTGAGGTTTTTAAAAAATCTCAGTAGTAGCACGGAGTCTGGAATTGTGCCCGGTATATGGCAATAGGCTCACCCCCTATTACATGGGACTCATAACATAAATAGTGAAAAGTGGGTGTTACATTGTACAGTGGCATAATGTGCACCTCTGCCTACTCCTTCGGGGATAAAAGGCGTGATGTTATGTTATGTTTATGTTATATGTTATATCAAACTTTTTTGGTTCAAATTTCTAAAATAAAAGTAGTCTATTTTACTCCTTAGTAGGTACCTATATCTACTAACTGCCAATAAAAGTACCGTCAAAATCGGTCCAGCCATAACAGAGATTAGCCAGTACAAACAGTCAGACAAAAAATTGTAAAATAAACTATTTTTATTATATCGTATGTATATTCATAGGCTGTAGTAAAAAGCGGTTATTTTAATATTACAATCAGACACTCCAATTTTATTGATCTGGTTAGATTACAAATTTAGAAGCATGATCATTAGCATCGATTGTGAAATTTGTTAATTTCTCTTATGTATCCACTTAATCCCATCTCAAGGTGTTTAGTTTGGTTTGAAACAGTTCATATATGAATATGGAGAGTCGCGGTTGTCTAGAGACTTAATATGCATGAACTGCTAACTTATTAATTCACTACACAACTATGTAGGCACGCCAATCCGCTTACTGTCGCGAGGTAACATTGGAAACAAGAGCAAATGTTGCTATGTTACAGTTTCTACATGATTATATGGAAATAGGATGTCTTCTTGAAAATTTAGGTTAGGTTAGGTACCTACCTACTCTTTAGTTGTTTGTTACTAGAACAAATGGAATTTGTAAAAATTGCAAAAAAAATTTTTATTCACTCCAATGGATACCTATACGTAATAGGTGAGATGATTTTGCAAATACACTTTGGGTTCATTATGAAGAAATACTAACGAAACACTTTAATATAATAAACGTGAATTAAAGTAAGATTAATGCTAAAAGCAAAGCACAAAATACAAATAGTTAAAACAAAATCCAAAAGAAGGACTTCATAATTCAAGCCTCGGTAGCAAATAGCAGTTATAAAGTGGAAGCGTCAAGTCAGGTGTTCCGCGGCTGAGCGCGCGGCGGCCATGGCGCGGTACGCTGCGACTATGATAATATTTTTCTAAGAAGTTAACAATTGCAGAAAGAGCTGTCAACGGCGGGTGCTGTCACGAAGTTTAAATGAAATCTCGGGGCTATGTCTGTGTAATTACAAACAACTTGGCGTCGTAAGGTCGACGTCGACGCCGTCAACCGTGTAATGGACTTTTCAAGTATTCGTAACGTGAAAACTTTCACTTCAGTCGACTTAAACGCCTCCGACAATGTGCTTAACGATGTTTTTAACTACTTCACTCCATTCCTCGACTATTGCAGGTTAAATTAATTATTTGGGTGCCATTCTATTAATTTCCAAGTTAATTGGTTTGGGGTGCAGCGCGTATCTACTTCGCCTACATAGATAAGTGAAGCCTTTCTATTAAATACAAAACGGAGCACTATGCAATATGCATTAACTCATTCAGGACACGTCTAGTCAGTGCTTTTAACTCATTAACCTCGTTTTCGAAAACAGTGGCCTCGACAGTTAGATAATATGCAAAACACTTCTTTATCGGCCCATAAAGTTGTACAAACTAACAATATATCTCCCGATTTATTGCCGATACTAGAGTAAAACTTATCGAATCGATATAGGTAATATAGTCTATTGGCCAGCCGATAGCCGCTTGGGACACATTAGTATGCGTGAAGCAAGTATTTGTGCGGTTCCAGGCTGTTTATGTTATCTTTGGCACCAAAACACACCAAATGCACGTTTAGGGCCGTTTAACTGTGATTCCATGTTAGTTGAAGTGCTATTTTGTATCGATAGTGGCATTTTAGTAGGACATATTTGGGTGTAAATTTAAAATTATTTTGCGTTGATAGCGCCACTGCCGGCTACATTAAAACAAAGCACAGAGTGTATTCAAATCAAACCTTCCGACGTTAAACAAACGAATGCTAATTCCATGCATATGTATGTAGGAAAGGTAACCCAAACAGGCCTTACCTCTCTCTGATACGATATCTGTAAAGCTACGAAGATTTTTAGATTTCCAAATGTGCAAATGATGATCGCGATTGCAGACACGTTTTGGAGAGCCGACGACATCGTGTTATCACAATTACCCTCGGCGAAGAGTCCCCGGCATCGGCACGTCGACGGCGAATAAAACGCGCTGATTGCACAAAGCTTCTTCCTCTCCCCTCTCATTCGTTATCGTTGCAATTGTCCTCTTCTGTATACATTTCTTAATAACAGAACACAGAAAATGATCAAATGCAATTCCCTGCGCATTGTAGTTCCCCACAAAGGCTCCGCAGCGAACATTTCATAATAAAAAACTCCCTAATTAGGCGAATAATACTTTATTTTAACGTAAACCGTGCGTTTTTATTCAAATCCCGCGGGAATTTTCTTTAGACGAGTTTCCTGTGTTACATTTAGGCAGCCGACGCTATGAAAATAAGTAATTATATTTTCTAATAGGGTTTCTAATTAATATAGCAGTGTTTTAATTAGCAACGACCAGTTTATGCAATGCGGGGGTTAATTAAAAGAAGTCATTATTGGCATTTGAAAATGTTGCGTTAATTTTTTGGGCTTCTTGCGATATTGACTAATTAATTACAGTAGAATTAACCAAAAATGTAAGATTTTCTTTGACAGGCGAAGTGTTTCGCCTTTTTTGTCGGAAAAGTAAGTAAACGTCAAAGGCCAGTAGAAAGGTTATTCCGCTTATCTATATCCTATCTTAGGTCTGTAGTAAAGGCCATTGTCTTTTACTGAGAGACATTCCGAGTAACAGGATCTTACGCACAGTACCCGCACTTAGTGTAATCGAATTTTGTGTATAACATTCAGCTTTATGACTCTTTATCCGATCGGGGAGTAAATACTACGTATAAATACAATGTAAGCACATGGACATACTAAAATCAGCTAAGTCTCTTCTCACAGCGTGTCCGAGTGATATTAAAGAATGTTAGCGTAAAAAAGAAAATTCGGAATGAGGTTAATTTCCTGGTCATATCCGGAGAGTTTGTCACGACGACCGCACAGTTTTACCAAAGTGAAGTATTATACGTTAAACATTATACCTATTATGTATTTGTATAAGATGTCACACTGTAACTTATCGCTTAAAAACCCAACGCTTCGAATTTCTTGGTGAATCTTTTTTATTTTACTAGATCCGTTGTTTAAAGGACCTACGCCCAAGGGCGGATCCACCGTTGTGGGCACGATGGGCATGCCCACAACCTTAATAGACTTGTGACGTCACCTTTTTACGGTCTATTGAGATCGATAGGCTGATGATAATGAACCTTAATAAAATTTAAAAAAACACAATGAATCATGTAACGTGCGTGATTTGGAACGCAGCAAAGAGCCATAGACGATATGCTTATGTCACATTTTTGACAACTTATTGCCGTGCCGCCAAAACTTCGAGCCGCGTAGCGAGGCGTCTGTGGCGCTACTTAATGAGGGTGCTTAAAAATTTTGAAACAATAATGTCACTTTGACATGCTCTGTCAAAAATATCCAATCACAATAAAGCTGGACCTAACGTCTACGTAATGCCATCTAGCGGATTTGCCGCGCCAGATAAGTGCGTGGCGGGATGAGCTCCGGCGCGATCTCATGGCGGAATGGCAGCAACGACTGTCGCAACCGAGGGCTGGGCTCGCTGCCATTGCAGCGGTAAGTCCCCTCTTTGAGGAGTGGCTTGAGAGACGCTACGGCGTCCTCACCTACCGCCTGACGCAGGTCCTCACCGGACATGGAAGTTTCGGGAGGTACCTGTGTCTGATGGGGCGGGAGGAAACGCCCAGGTGTCATCACTGCGAGGACCACCCTGAGGACACGGTGGAACACACTGTTGCGGAATGCCCTGCGTGGGCTGAGCACCGCCGTGCCCTCAGGGAAGTGATCGGCGATGGAGACCTCTCGCGTCCGGGCCTAGTGCAGGCCATGATGCGGAGCGAGGACTGGGATGCCGTCTCCTCCTTTTGCGAAGCAGTCATGCTGGCTAAGGAGAAGGCGGGACGCGTGAGGCAGCGAAGCGCTGCCTCCTCGCAACCCAGCCATCGCGAAGGACACACCGGGCGTCGGGGATCGCGGGACGATCTCCGGCCACCGTAAGCGCGGGCCTGTGGACGGCGAGCATGAGTGGCTCCCGGTCCGACCAGAAACAGACCCGAGCGTACGGCGCGTCGCGTTCCGCGCGCGCCTCAAAGAGCCATCAGACCACCACAGATGGGGCCCAATAGGGCCGATGCCGATTCGGAGTCGCGGAGAACCTAGCGGGTAACCGGGGCTCCGGCTCGACGTGCAGGAGAAGGAACGGGGTGGTTTTTAGTCAGTAAGAGTCTGACACTCCCTTCCGCCTCACCCAGGCGGGAGCAGTCATTCGATTTCGATTTCGAGTCGTAATTTAATGCATTGTATATTGTTTTTTTTTGTGTGTGGCTGGCTGTGGGTACGAAAAAGTTTATTTTTTTGGTTGGGAAGATTTTTTTAACATTTTCTAATAGATATCTAAGTATCTATCAATTAAATTAAATCCTACATCTTCTTTCGCAGCTATGCATCTAATATGTTATATAAGTTGTAACAAAACCAATCCGACAAACCCTAGGTACTTGCTTGAAAATATCGCGAAAAAAGTCAGCTGTTTCATACAAAACTTCAATACCCACATCGCCCAAACGTATGGAACAGCTGATTTTTTTTCGCGTATTCGGGGTTGACTGCATAGTAAAACTTGTTCCATATCATGAGCATCTGAGTATAGAGTAAAAGGATATAACTTATTGATTAAAATAGGTTTTTTTTTTTTTTTTTTTTAAGGGGGGAAAATCATCGAATGACTGCTCCCGCCTGGGTGAGGCGGAAGGGAGTGTCAGACTCTTACTGACTAAAAACCACCCCGTTCCTTCTCCTGCACGTCGAGCCGGAGCCCCGGTTACCCGTTAGGTTCTCCGCGACTCCGAATCGGCATCGGCCCTATTGGGCCCCATCTGTGGTGGTCTGATGGCTCTTTGAGGCGCGCGCGGAACGCGACGCGCCGTACGCTCGGGTCTGTTTCTGGTCGGACGGGGAGCCACCCATGCTCGCCGTCCGCAGGCCCGCGCTTACGGTGGCCGGAGATCGTCCCGCGATCCCCGACGCCCGGTGTGTCCTTCGCGATGGCTGGGTCGCGAGGAGGCAGCGCTTCGCTGCCTCACGCGTCCCGCCTCCTCCTTAGCTAGCATGACTGCTTCGCAAAAGGAGGAGACGGCATCCCAGTCCCCCTCGCTCCGCATCATGGCCTGCACTAGGCCCGGACGCGAGAGGTCGCCATCGCCGATCACTTCCCTGAGGGCACGGCGGTGCTCAGCCCACGCAGGGCATTCCGCTACGGTGTGTTCCACCGTGTCCTCAGGGCGGTCCTCGCAGTGATGACACCCGGGCGTTTCCTCCCGCCCCATCAGACACAGGTACCTCCCGAAACTTCCATGTCCGGTGAGGACCTGCGTCAGGCGGTAGGTGAGGACGCCGTAGCGTCTCTCAAGCCACTCCTCAAAGAGGGGACTTACCGCTGCAATGGCAGCGAGCCCAATTAAAATAGGTTTGGATCGAAACTGACTATTTGATTTGAAGAAATCGGGTCCGACTTCCTCCTAAGTTTGTTTCCTTTCCTAAGGCTCAAGTCCTTATGCTCAGAAAAAAGAAAATAATCTAATTCTAAAGTTCATAAACGACTTGCATGATTGTTGATGAGCATGTTCATGCTCCGACTCGTACCTACTTAGCCGATTTTCTAGTAGCTGTGACCACAACCTTTTTTGAATGCTGGATCCGCGCTTGCCTACGCCTGAATACCTACTAAAAGGCTACTCAATTTTATGTCGAATTTAAATATCCATCCACAATCTTTGTCATCTTACAAAAAAAAACTTGTAGTGACAGAACTATACTTAGCGCCTCTTAAAATTGAGTAACATTTGAGTATTTGGACACTAATTCAACATTTACGCAAGAAATCAAGGTTCGGACCAAATAACACTACTTGTATCTAATCAGGCATGTCCATCGATATCATCTTTCGTGACTCGGAGATAAACGCTTCACCAAATAAATGTATGATGATCGTAACAGTTTGTGAATGGAATTGCAAATGTATGGGGGGATGTTTCGGCACACGTCATCAGGCGAACTAACGAAGTGGGGTGGCAGGAGTACGTGACGATAATTCAGTCTCGCGGGACCCCTTTGTGCAATCAGTGCGGTTTCTTGGACCTCAAACATTTCGTTCGGATAGAAACATTTTTTCTGGACAGTCTTCAAGTATCTGTTAAGTGACATTGACCGTTTTAATGAGTTTACTTAAGTAAAGACAGATGCCAGAGGACCAGAAAATAAAACAATAGAGGCACAGATCGTTCGCAAGAAGCACATTCAATAAAACGAGTTTACACAAGATCTTAATAAGGAAAACAACTCTTTGCTCTTCAATGAGAGATGGACAATGTCTGAAATAAAACGACACAGACTTAGTACTAAATTGTTGCTAAGGCTGACTAGATCTTCGTTCGGCATCGCATTGGTCCCCGAGCTAATATTTCAGCGGTACCGTATTGTCCTGCCTCGGACTCCGTCACATCGCGACTTTCTGAGCCTTTTTCGAAATAATAAGCCGTGTAATTGGGATTTATGTCCCTTTTACGATGATTAAATGGCAAGCTCTCTCATTTAAGCTTCTACGGTAATGCATTGCCTTACAAACATTACTGATGAGATTTGCAATCAACGACAATTAATTCTACGCACGCCCATTTAAAACTAAGTAAGCTAATTGCTTCATAAAAACTAAGATAATTCGGTTAAGATTATGGAGCCTGTTATCTCGCTGTACTTGGGAAATTGCTAGATAATTAAGTAAAGTTGTATTGCACGATATTTCTTAGCGAGGACGCACTAAATAAGAGCCATCTCATTAACTAGTGTGGTGATTTAAGCAACAAGGTTAAGTGAGGTGAACGGACAAATAAATAACTTTCTTACGAAGGATTTTTGGGAGCATCCACATAAACTTAGCCGGGAATATTTAATGTGTTCGGGCTGAGAGCTTCTACTTCTAAACACACGATTCTATTTGGTTTACCTTTATCTACTGAAAAACTTATTAATCATGTCTAAGCTAAATTGTTTGCTAGTTCTACGCAAGTGTACAAAAGAACTTCAAGATGAATCCTGACGACATTTTTAAATTGTCTGCACGATAAATATCAAGAATAATGTGCAAAAAAATTACATGTGAGATGAAAGCATTTCAAAGTAAATGAATTGCATATCTAAGCAAAAAACTTTTTAATAAAAAGACAGCTGATTTCAAAAAAGAAAAGTTTAATTTATCATAGCTAACATAGCTAAAAAAGTTTCTGCTGACATGAATTCGTAAGCCGTCAACTAAGTCATGTAGGTACAGGGTAAGGAACCACGTCTTCAATCGGCCTCACCTCACCTCACCTTACAAACTGACCGCACTAATCTCGCAATTTCACGGAGAAACGTGGAAACTTTTCGCGTCTGAACTGAGTAGTTAAGGTGGAAACAAAGACTGTAACATTACTTACAACACTTTTTCCAAATGAGGTAAGTGAATCAGTTCTACAAGTCTGGTCGGGACGGGGTGGCCTCACTTCGTACCCGTCAATTAGACACATGGGAGATTTATATGGCTATCTATCTTGTTACTTGTACAGCGTACCCGGACCCAGCCGGGCCAACGGAAATTGTTTTTCAAAGGATCGTTTTGAACAACGTTGCTTTAAAAATAGACTTTGGCAAGGTAAAGCAAAATAAATGGCGTGTTTTCACAAAACAAAGAACGATACAGGATGTTAATGTTGTTTCTGATTTATGTCCGTGATTGTCCCTCGTGTTGACAACGAATGAGTTTCCTTTGCTTGTTCAGCGATTTATGGAAATTGACAAACAGCAAGATCGTTCGAGTGTCTTAAAATGAATGTCATATTATTTGTTTGAAATCATAAAAAATCTCTTTATTCATTGTATCTGTCATGGGATACAAAGGTATGCAGTTTATTAATAGGTAGTCAAGTAGTTTCAGGCGCTATTTCTAAACAAAAATATATTACTTGTACAATTTATGAAATACGGAATCTGACCACAGATGTACTTTATCGATAAGTATTGCTTAGTCCACTAAAATAAATCGAGAGATTCAAGGACTCAATGGCAAGTCGAAATAAAACTCAATTGGTAGTTTCATTTCAAGAACGAATCTGTACCAGTACAGATATACATTTTAATGAACTATAACTTCTTCAGACTAACTGCCATCTTGGCTATTAAACCCATTTAATTCCTACTTACGATTATTATCGTTTAAAAGATAACACATTGTAAATTAATTGTGGTTTTATCGTAGCTACTTTATACCGATACTTTGCGAAACACTTAATAATAAATTAAACGTCCCGAACCGGATTAAACCGGCTTATCCAGATAGGAAAACACGACAAAATTAAATGAAAAGACAAAAATTAAAGCGATCAGTTGAACAATTTAGTTAATGAGTGAATATAATCCGGGAGTAAACGTGAGCGGAATTAATAAGCGACGTCTGGTGTGTAGGCATTGTTTGTTTGTATGGTGTTCGTCTGTGTGGCTGCTTCTGATAATTACTAAGGGAAGAAGGCTGAATTTGTATGCTAATCATGTATTTATTTTTGTACAGAGTACTTACTTTCTTTGTGTATACCAACGTGGTTGATGATTTCAGGATTTGAGTGTTTAGCTTTAGCCTACAAGAGTATCAAGTGCTTGTAAATGAGGCAGAGAATAATGTTAATTACTTTTTACTTACCCTAACTCACTTACACTCATATTACAATTTGCTAAGCAATAGGAAATGAGACCATTAACATAGGTATGCCTGATTCACTACTGCTAAGAAATGAGTGAGATTATTTGTACTATATACATATTCATGTAGACAGTTCGAGTTTTATTTGCACAATATCTTCATCTACATCAAGCCTGCCTCCGTATGAATCATCACATTTTTAGAAGAACCAGTTTGCGAGAAAGATTTTATCACCACAATAATTTATTTAAGGACCTATCCGTACTTTACTGCTTCCATACATACAGCGAGTGAAAAAGACGCGTGTTCGTACATTTTATAAATAATATATCATTCCTGAGATAGTAAACTTTATGATGTAAAAACGTATAATCTTTGTATGATAGTACTAAAAGAAAGTGACCTGGACTGCTCATAAAATAGAGCAGTATTCATCGCACGCTAGACTAACGTCACTTTTGTAACAAATCAACTATGAGGTGTAATGTTTAGTGCCGTGAGCGTGAACTACTTTCCTTACGTTTTATTAACAGCAATAAAGTCGGGTTCATTAGATTTTTTTTTATTTTCCGCGTAGTAAAGCCTTCTCTGCACGTACTGAGTTCATACTTCATTCAGCTCGTAAAAGGCAGGTCGGGAATTGCTCGAATTTATTCACGAACTTCGCACGCCGCGCGCCGTGCTCTGTGTGCGAGTGTGAACTGACCTTTATGAGATGACGTCACGTTATACGAAGGTTTCCCGGAGAATCTTTTAAAAAAGGACGGCATTCGCAAATTAAATTTTATAGATTCTAGAGGGATATCACTACGTGACAGTCTTAAATAAAACAATTTGTGTGTTATTTTAAGGATACGTTTTTTGATTCAAGAAAAACAGTAAATAATGGATGTTAATACCTACCGTTTACATGGATTATATCACAATGTAGGCGAGTATGATAATTAGATTCAAAGAATACAAAAAAAATATTATGATTCATTTTTTTATCAACAAATATAAGGCACCCATCGCAAAGAAGTGTAAGCATTTGATCAATACGTAAGCAAATGTAATAAATAAGCAATCTGTTATGATTTGATGGTATACATTGGTACAAATATGGTTACCGACACGACGGCATATTGCGATATGCGTAACGTCTTTGCTTCACACGGGCTTGATTTGTCATATTTTTTATTTATTTCCAAGTAATTTTCGATGTACGCAATGAAATGTATGAGGTTTTTACAATTGTAGAAAATATTTGCATGCAACAAATAAAAGCTTGGCGTTACAATTTGACGGCGCAGCTTGCAAATAACATCGGGGAAGCAAGGCATTGCTTCGCTATCCACGCCATCGGGCGCCGATACATCTAGGTGCACTATTCCAAATGCTACGACATCGCCATCTGCGATATCGTATTCTATTCTCATACCGTTAAACTTAAACTGATGTTGCAAGATCGTGAGAAAGGGCAACTGGTCTTTGAACGAAAAAATCTTCCGTTACATCAAGATGTTATAACCGTGGCTAGTAAATAGCGCTAGACCTTAGCCTGTCACACTCCGACCTTACTTTGTTTCAAAAAGCTTACTACTGGTTTGTTAATATTATAAACCGAGTTAAGTAAGTTACGAAGAAAACAGTAATTACTGTTACGTAATAAAATCACTATCCATGTCATTTTTGAAGGTTATTTAAAGAGTAGCAGACAAAACTTTCTCCAATTTTAGCTCGTAAGGATTTGAAGATCATTTCAATAACAAATTATCAGATATTGCAGATTGTATTTACATTACATTTTTTAAAGATACATATGTATAGACACGTTCCACATGAAGATGGTTTTCTTATCTCTGAGATGTTCTTATTCACATTTAGATTTTCTTCAGTATTGAATAGAAAATCTATCGGTTTTGATATTAGGCGTCCTATTGTAAGCTTTGCTCTGAAATTCTAGCGCTCGCTACGTCTCACCAATTGAAGTAGTCGCAGCATTTTATATTGGCACCGTGTCTCCCCGTTTTGCTCTGTTTAGAGTCGTATTTGATTTGACAAATGGATGCATACTTCAGAAACGAGTTTGCTTATGTACTTTTGAAAATTGTACTCAACATTTAGATGAATTTAATAGTGCAAAACGATAAAATAAATGAATTTATGTCTCATCAAAATCCCAGTATCATAATGCATATGCAAGTTTCAACAGTACCTCATACGACATACGACCAATAAACCAAATTGCTTAGAAATAACTTATCAAGCAGGCAATTTGCTTTTTCAGGAAATATCTTGCGGTTTTTCCTCTATGCCCACGCCATAGACGCTATAGAAGGACATAAATAATATTGTATACTCGTGTCCCATCATAATCCAATCGTCAAATAATGAATGTATGTCTTATAAGGCGCTTCGTCCCTAAATACGGTTTTATTTGTGAGATTTTATTGAGGGGCGACTAGAAAAGAGCGGTCTTACAATATTCAGACGCGGCTTTGCTTACGATTTGCGACTTTCCTCCAACAATAGGCATCTGATTTATCGTTCGTCGATGTAACATCGCTCCTTTTTAGGAAAACGACGCCTACACGGGACCGATTCGATATTGTACACCAACGTTGTCACGTAACAGAAGGAAAGAATTGTCGACAATAAATTATGCGAGTGCTTGATTGTGTTCTTGAATATGTATAAGGCTGAATAAAATGCATGTATATTTTACTTTAAGAAATTTTTAACAATGGCTCGGTTATTTTATAAGAATTGTTTTATACTCGTCGCAGGCTGCAGTAATGCGTCCACAGTAAAACTGAGCGGAAAGGTAACAGTGGCGGGGAAAATTATGATGGAATTTATATCGCTAAAGTAGTTAATTCTACTTTAATGTTTTACTTTACTATTCATAAAAGAAGAACAGATTTGCTTTTAGATTTAGCTGTAGGTTTAACGCGCAACGGTAACGTTGTGGTTTATTGTTTAGCTCACAAAACGTATATTGTGAAATTGCGAGGTAAATTAAAAATTACTGCATCGTGCAATATACAAACAACTAGAAAATTACATGATCTAGGATCCTATATCATCTTAATGCTTTATTTATTTAAGTATAATAATGTTAAAGGATCAGTTGCAGTTTAAAATTTTCTTCACTTATTCGCGTATCCAATTTATAAGCTCCGTATCGTTATACATTCGATAAGTATTCTACCATTATCCAGTTGGCTTGCAACAAGATTTTAATAACCAACATGATAAAATTACAAATCGTCCTAAGTTCAACAGAATGCAGTCCCCACGGTATCTTCTACAAAAATGTTGGTAAGAAACATTAAAACTCTTGCAGACAAGTGCACGCAGAGTGTCTTAAACATGAATAATTTAGAGAAGACGCCTCTTTATTCGTCGCGAGCAAATCTTTGAATTATAAAGTGGAGTGAGGTGGGACATTTGGGGACCCCGATGCCATCTGGTGGAGCCGGTGCGAGTTAACAAGTTACATTCATACATATTAACTTAGCGCCGATGTTATTCCATATTCATGCGAGAATTGTGACTGCCGCTTCCGAATTGTGAATTTGCGACGTTATTATTGTCTTTTAATATCAAAATTAAACGAGATCTACTTAATTTCCTATGTAATATGTGTGACGGTGTTGGTTTTCTATTTACTTACAGAGGTATTTGATAATGTCTTACTATTACGATATTAAAGATAATAATTATGGATTATAGTAAAGTAATTCGTGAACTCGTTAACAAATTAATACGAAAGTAGCACATTTGGGTATACTTTTAGTAAAAAGACGAGCTTTTTTGGATAATATTGAATTTTTTTGTTCAACAAAGCTACATAAGTTCATCTAAAATTCATATCGAATCTTCATCGACTGAGTCTTTTTATTCATGAAAGTCCTTAAGGGGCCAATCGTTAAGATTTCGGGAGACTATAAAATGTATGCTTGGAAATAAAATGTTATGTTCTTTTTATTTGTTTTTGTATTACCACTTTTGGGTATAGTTTTGACGACTTGTGTAACAGAAGGATTACTTACTTTGATCAAAGTTCTTGGCCTTCAAGAGCAGTGCAATGGATCAGGATTTTCTTAAGGCAAATAAATAAATAATAAGCACATTATCTTCGAAATAAATACCGTAAATAACATAAAAGGAAAGACACTGGCGCTTAACGAATTTAAATTGAAGATGGTTTCTGTCCTCCACAAAGCTGGAGGTTGTTAATAAAATCGACCACAATCTGTTCGAAAACTTAACTCTCAAGATGGGGACGTTTCCATTGATACGCAATCTATACAAGAAATCTGTGTGTGTCACCAAAATCCTTATTCCGAGCTCCGTTCAGGCAGGCTTTATGTCTCGTTTCCTCACAAATCCGAAGATAACGGGCCGTGTTGGCAGCCCTGGCGACACTAGACGACTATAAAAGCCTGGACCGAAGAACGGTAACAAAGAAATTTTAAAAGAAATTTGCGTTCACTCACTGTGAAATTGTATAGATCCCAATCATTGCGAATTACCTCCTCTGATCAAAAATATGAGATTTCTTCGAATTATATTGGAGTTTAGAACGAGGTAATATTCTTAAAGATGGTGCAGTGAAAATGATATTCGTTTGGCATCAATAAGGACTTTTATTTAAAATGAAAGTTCAGTATTGTGAGATGAATTGTAAAATTTTATGATCAAATCAAGTATGAAAAGATGAAACATTTACGATATAAATATGTGATTTATGTCGCTGATGTAAAGAAATTCATCGTTTTGGTAACGTTCGATAGACTATGTTATATGATCATCATTAAAAAGGAGTTACATTTGCTAAGTTATTTGCGCGAGTACTGATATTATACATTTCCAATCGTTGACTGGTTGTCGAACTCGAATCGATCGAGCACCTGAGCCCAATAGATTGTTCGTATCTTGAACAAGAAACAACTGAGAGGAAACTAGTTATTAAATGAAGTATATAACTTGTATTTCCTTAATTTGTCTCTTGGAACCTGTAGGAAGCGATAAGCCATTCCATTTCCCTGTCAATAAATAAGTTCAGGTACATTTCGTTTATCTATCTTCAATTTCAATTTACCTATAGAGTTTCTAGAATTGTTGTTGTGTGATTATTTTGAGCTATTTGTGAACAACATTGTTGTTCTAATTTCAAAACGTTAAGAGAGAATGGAAGAATATAATACCAATACTAAAAAAATGCTACGGAAAACTTAACAGGTTTCCGGACTCCGCCTCGATGCAGGAGTAGAACGGGGTGGTTTTTAGTCAGTAAGAGTCTGACACTCCCTCCCGCCTCAACCAGGCTGGAGAAGTCATACGATGATTTTCCCGCCTTCAAAAAATAGTACAATAAAAATCATTAAAAAAAAGGTTATGAGGGTAGAAGAAAAGAATAAGTCGATTGAGTGATCCAACAAATTCAATGTACGGTACGTTAGTTTTGTACCTCCGTAAACGTCGCGTCGTTTATGTGGTGAGCCGCTTGTGCCGTGTTGCTTCCGCGATGGTGTTCATATTCCTAATTCCGATGACGAAAAATCTTGAAATGCGACGAAAATGTCACACTAATCGATAAACAAATGCGTGAACAAATGTAATCATAACAAATACAAAATCAAAATTCTTTTGGTTAAAAAAATTTTGATTTTAAAATGAAATAAATTTGAAATTAGAATTCTTAGTGGGTAAACATTCCTTAATCAAAAATAAATTATTTCGAATGTTTGAACATGTATTATGAATAATGAATAATAATTGTATCAATACAATAAAATATTAAAAAATAATTACACTTTCATTAATTGATTGAATGACTAATTTAATTAATTTTTTTTAACAAATTTTTAAGATATAATTATGTATGCTGTTCGACGCTAAAAAACGGGACGTCACAATAGACAAGACAACACACACAAGACAACACAAACAAACTCGTACACAAAATTCATAGAAAACTGTCGTTTTTGACAGTTCGAAAAACGTATTGAATTTGACTAGTTGTCAAGTACTCAATTTGGAAGAACCCCGCCTGCCTAACGGCAATTTTATAGGTAAATATAATAAACTAATATGCAAAATATCTTTGTGAAGTTGGAATGTTAGACGATATCCAAACTGATGTAAATAAATGATTTCGTGTTTGTTACCGTAGCATTCAGGGTCCACGGTAATATGACCAGCAATGTATTGCAACGTCATGTTTTATGTCGGTTCGGATTAGGGTAGAGGGTACAGTTAGTTGTCACTGAGACGCTGGCAAAGTTTTGTTGTTGCACAGCGCAATTTTAGTGGACGCGCGGGTTTGCTTGCTATTGCTGAGTGCTTTTATCCAGTCGATATGTGCTGTGTCATGAGCGGACAGCGATTTAAGTGGTGTAATTTTTATTACTGGTATGATAATTTTATAGCTTTTGTATCTAGGTACATAGGACAAAAGAGTAAATACTATATGAGTAAAAATTATAATAGTAGATATCTATGAGGTTTATTTTTTTTCTACAGATTCATTTTATTGGCAACAAAACATTACATTACATTTACGGTACATTTGAATAAATAACAGCTGTATTTGTGCAGATTTAATAAGAGAAGATGATTTATTTCAAGATATTACTACCTTATACTTTTTATAACTAAGTTACTAGACCTGAAATAACAAAACTGAGACATTGTAAATGTAACATCCTGAATATATTTTCAAGGAACCAGACGGTTTAATTCTTCTGCGCAACTTAGAACAAGCTATCAAGTGAGGTCGTTACTTTAAAACACACACTTAAAGTTAGGTCGTAACTTGCGCCACGCGTCAAGTTCAAGCTGTTAAGCCGATGTTACAACAGATTTGCCGCTTTCACCCAGCGCGCGATGCGGGGGGACAGCGGTACAGCGTACACGCCGCGTCGACGCGACGTACCGAAACGTCCCACTAAATTGGAGTGATAACAAATGTGTGAATCGGACCACATTCTCTTTCCAATCTATGAATTTAAAAACCACACTGACCGATTTGCCGATTTGCCACACAAACCTTGCGTAACATTTGCAGTTTTTCATCCCACACATATTTGAAAAGCTGAATCATTTTCATCATCGATATTTGTTTTAAAAATTAGTTCAATATTTGTGACACAATAAATAAATGGTGCTGAAATGTTTTCACGAATAACAATGAAGTGCGTCAATTTGAAACTAGTGTCACATAACATATTATGTTATTTTTGATTAAGTTTATTTCAACGACTGGAAAGTCGGTTTATTTTTGTTGTTTGTTTTATTCGATATTATATTTGTACGGAGAGAATATGAGGTGAAAGTAACAAATGCAGCCTTACGAACATAAAGTAAATAAGATAGATAAAACCTGGACAAAATGCGACCCAGAGGTGTCGTTCGAAGATGCGGTGCAAGAAAGACTCGCAAACTTCCGCACTAAGTTCTGGTTTTATTTTCTGCGGTAATAAGAAAGGCAGTCAAAGTTACCACTAACTTGGGGACACGTTTGTAATAAAAGGGAAGTAGTCATTTATTCCCAATAGATGCTGAAATGCCCGCGAAGAAAAGTTTGGCAGCTGCAGAAATACTTTTATGGATACTTATCAAAGTATAGAGCTTTGTGTAAGGTACTTATATTTTTGTAATAATGCGATAAGCCTTCTTATTTTGGATTTATGAAAGAAAGAAGAAAAATAATGCTGGTTTCTTTTTATGTAATTTTTCCACGAACAAAAGAAATACATAATTAAATTTGTTGAATAATTAAAATACGTCCAAACAAGGAAATTGTAGCACGAAATAAAAAAGATATCTTCCTTCTAAAATACCCTCAATTCCCAGTAAGCACCTAATCCTATGGACAATGATTTCGCGAGGCGGGACCAACTAAGAGTTTTTTCTCATAACTCAAAATGAGATCATAACGTCGCAAATCTCGGGAGGCCTTAAAGAATAACAAAAGGAAAAAGCTCAAAATTACGTTGGCCGAGTAATTTTCGGGGCGAGCCACACAGAATGGTTCCTCTGGGACCCTCATCGGGACCCTTCGCGATTATGTAGCGGTTTTATAAGCTTGTTATGTTTTACGGCCAAAATATAATGTTTACGAATATATACTTTGCTGGCTCACTGTCAAAATGACTGGACATGTATTTATTAAAAATATTTTGTCTCGTTCCCTCTTCGCGATATAAACATTAACGACAATGGCAATGTCCTCCAACGGGTGGTCTTTATGGCTCACAACATATTTCAGTTTCAAAGTCTCTGTGAACATATAAATACATCGTGTGTGAAATGAGAGTTACAAGGTGACGGCCACATTAATTTTATTTTCGCTAAAAGCGTTTTTGCTGGAGATAAAAATTGCTATCACTAAATTGCTTTCATTCTGAAAAATAGATGCAGTTAGATAAAATATTATTACGTATTGCTTATACTGATTCAACTATTGTTGGTGGAGACTATTTATTTATATTTTCTTTTTACGAAAAAGTCTTAGATAAGAAAGAAACAGATTTTTACAGTTTATTTTCTTGAAGCGAATGACCTGAAGATTTATTCGTTGAGATAAAACTCAAGTTTGCTTTACAAGTAACAGTTGTTACGGGCCAATCAGTCGGAGAGCTTTTTAAAATTAAAAAGTGTGGCATTTGTGTGTAGTATTCAGTGCAACACGTCCAGACTGGGAACTGGGAACTAAGTTGTTATTTACGGGAGTGCTTTACTATTAACCACTGAGGGTAATTTCTTTGAAAGTCTTTTAACTAAAATGTTTCTATTTTGGTGGAGTGCCTGTTTTAATATTTCCTTTTCTTACATCCCCCTGTTGGAGTTATATTGTAATATTAATGTATGTACACGTACATAAGTTATTTCGATTTATTGATAAACATAACAACTAGCACGTTTACTTGAAATAATTGTTTTTTTTTGTAATATACGACAATAGTAAAATAGGCTCTTTTTATGTATGACTTGATATTTACTCCTTTTTCTCTTCAAAATATCAAACACCTTTAGAATATGCGTTTGTTTGTTATTGTATCATTTGAAAACAGTAAATTTAAATGAAAGAATAGCTAGTCGGTTGGGGCCATTCATGAGTGTAGCCTGTAAATTCAGTATGGCAACACAATCAAATAAACAGCGCCTCTGTCGCATAAACTCGCCAGCCACTACGCGTTAGTTTGAGACGCTCGGCTGGTCACACCGGTGGTGGTGTTGCCATCCGCAATTGCATAGAATTAAGGATTTGGACTGGAAGTAATGTAAGATACAGGAATTGTTAAAGCAAATGGTCGGATGTGGTTTGTATTATGTTATGACTTGTGAGAAATATTTTTATTGTTGTTTTAAGTAAGTTTAATTTGTTCTAAATGCATTTTATTTAAATGGTTTTCCTTTTCTTGTGTTCTTCTTGGTTTAAGTGCAAATTATTTCAGTAATATGTAATATAATACGTTCATGGTGAAATATCTTAAATTGTATAAATATGGATCCACATAGAATATAATAGAACTTTTGAAGTAAACAAAACAACGATAAAGTACCCAAGTGTTTTGCTACAGCTAGAGGGTCGAGTGAACAAGAGTTAAAAAGTTCAAAAATATTATTTACACACAAGTACACTAACAATTTAACAGAACCTTCGGAATAGCTCTCCTGGTTATAAATTCATTTTCTTGCTAGCGATGAGTAGGCACAAAGTCTGGCAACACTGGTTACACGGTCCAACTGTAGAGTTATGCGTTGGTATAGCTAGCTCAGTGTTGCTTGAAACAGGCGAGCACAATAATTTACAGCAATATTATGTGTGTGAATGTGGCGGTGCAATAGCTCATGTAACTCACATACATGTCACTGATGCCTGTGTTAAGTGCAATCATATTATTGTGCATGCAGGTGGAAACTTTTCACAATTAAACCTAATAATATACCCAGTGACGTTGAAAAAAGGCGGACACAGTCTCTTGAAACAACTACTGCGGAGAAACATCTAGAGTTATACGCAGAACATACACACATCGACACGAAGGACATCTGTGTGCCTAGCACGAATAACTATCGCATTCGTAACGTAATAGTATCGAGACGTCGAAACGTCATGTGACGAAAACGGAATGTCGCAGCACGAAGCCTATCGTATCGTCTTTCGAGAGCTCGAATCAAATTCGTTAGTGACGTCATACTAATGTAAAATAGAGAAGCACCCAAGTGAACGAATTGAATGACATAAGATTACGTCTGAAAACTAAACCATTTTTAAAATATTTTTCTATTTTTGTATGCACGATTAAAGCTTTGATAATTTGTTAAGATATTTTGGTTAAGCAAAAAAAGGTCAAGAACGGAGTTTACGGGTACATAAAGTGACATAATCGTATTATTACAACCAAAAAAGGTACTAGTAATTTCATAAAATATTTTACAATTTCCGAACGTCGTGTTTGACAGAGGTCAAATGCCACTAAGTCAAGTTATTTGTTTGTTTAAACTTTCAGATTTCTATTTTAATTAATATAAAATAACTTAATTCTAAAGCAAAATAAGGGTGGACTTAATCGAAAGTATCGTAAGTAAAAATTTCAACATAAAATACGCGCGAAAAACAATATAAGAGTATTGTTTTTCGTAGTCGGGTTATTATTGTTTTGAATAGTTTCTCTTCATTGTGTTTGACCTAATATGCATTGTAATGTCTATTCCAGGATTCCAGGAGTTTGTCTAAGCCAGCTTTTCGACACCATAAACCACTTCTTTTCCATTAGAGAATGAATAGACCAGCAAAAAAGACTAAACTTGAACTGACGAAAATTGTTCTTGCAACTTGATAATAAAACAAGTGATGATGCTAGGAAGTATGAGGGAAGATAATGAAATATACCTAATAGTGCTGACATGGTGCTCCTATACCTAAGTTTCGTCATGTGGAATACAATGAGACAAATAAACATGCTTATAGTATTAGATTTTATTTTTTTCTTGAATCTCTTTGTACAATAAAATTTGTCTTTAAATACACATACAGTCTATCTCATAGGAAATATAGTAACATATTGACAGAATATTTGCTAAAATTAAATTATACTGATTTGTGATAAAGTGATGTCTTGAAACAAAAGTTGCATAAACCTAGTTCAAGCAAATCGCTACAAATATTAGTACATGTCCTTTATTTTTTTTGTTCATACTTTTAAGCAAAATAATGTATTGTTATTATAATTAATAAACAATCATAATAAAACATTAATATTGTAAATTGCAAAACTAACAATACATTTGTAAAATATAATTGTAAGTGGAGTCTTATGAAATAAATTATTCTTATTGTAATAAAGTATTGTGTATTGAATCTACTTATTCTGTCTTCTAATACATTCCTTTTATCCTATCCTGCATAATGCATGTTCAAAGAAAGAGAAGTATATGAGGTAATTATCTAGCGATCGTGGTTTGGGCACATTGAAAATATATCTCCTCTATCTATCCTATCCTATATAATGCATATTCAAAGAAAGATAAGTATATGAGGCATATATACTTATCTTCAAAAGTTTATAGTGCTTGCGGTTTGGGCATATCAAAATATATGGCTAAAATTTGTAACACAACTAAGCTGTTATTGCTTTTAGCACAATTTTCGGTGGCACAGTGGAGTATGCTCCTTGCACAAACAACACCATCAGTTTTTCATCGTCCAAAAGTTTTGTCAATAGTTATCCATCCACGACGACAAACTTAACAAAGTGGCATTCTCCGTATCATTATTGCCATGTTTCCCGAAAACATTGATGTTGATGAATCATTGCATACGCACACTACGTGTTTTAGTTCATTTTAATTTATAATTGTCATAAAATCTTAATTTTAAAATGTTTCGAAACCTTTCTCACCGGCAAATTCTAAGTGACAAATGTTTTGACAGTTTTCGATAGCCAGCCTTCGACATTTACGTTACCGTTTGTCAAAAGATCGTTCGTGCTCCCAATTTGTGTCAAAATGTTCTAAGTTTCGATAGCAACACGATACGATTACTATACGATAGTTATCAAAATCATTCGTGCTTGCGGCATTTAGTTTCTTTTACGCACGGTAGGGGCGCTTTACAAATCCCATAGAAAATGCTTTCGATGTCGATACGAATACTTTCTCGATAGTTTTCGTGCTAGCCACACTGTCATATTCTTAAGTCTAGTAACGTGGTAACACACACGCACACATAAAAATATCATTGAGATTTTGGTGCTTCAATCATTCCTAAGTGACATTATGTCTACCCGCTTTCCACGTTCTTGAATGTACCTACCTATATTGCATTGACTAAAATTAAAAACTAATTTAATACTGAGTTCCGTGTTGTGAAAACGTTGCTATGTATATGTTTGTTCTTTTATAGAAGCTATACATCAAAATTTCGTGTTAAGTCTTTGTGCTCGTAACGTGTTTCTTAAACCAAAAGGGTAGCTTTATTAATAATTGAAACAGTTTGCACATAGATAATTATTAAGAATGTATAGATAATAATTTAAAGATACCATTTGAAACACATAACATCACGCCTTCTATCCCCTATGGGGTAGCCCGAGGTGCACATTACGGCACTTATTGCCACTGTACCATGTAATTAAATTAAAACCCATTTTTCACTATTTCATTTTATGAGTGTATGTACATACAAGTAATAGGGGGTGAGCCTATTACCAGGCACAATTCCAGACTCCATGCTACCACTGAGTTTTCTTATAAACCCAGTAATACTTTGCCCGACCCGGGAATCAAACCCGACCCCTTGCCCGGCATTCGCACTTGCGACCATAGGCCAACGAGGCAGAACTTGAAACACATTACAGTACAAGAATGTAAGAAAGAGTTAAGTAAAAGTCTGGAAAGTTCTATGTGGAATTGTGGAGTTTATATTAGACTAAGTAGCTGCTATAATTTTTAACTTTAACTAACAACTTACTTCCTGGTGGGACCGACGTACAAGTTATGTTACTTCTTTGTTTCTGACTTAGGTGCTTTTAAGCATCGTAAGTTTTCATTTTGTTATGAACAAGTGGTACGAAAGCCTTTAGGAAACCGTAAACTCAAAATTTTATGGTACTTCCTTACGAACGCGACTGTTGCGAATATTAATAAATTTCGCAATGGTGTTCGGTTTTCTACGCAGTTAGGAGTGCTTTCTGTTTAAATATATTTATTGAAATTATTGTTTTATTTTATGTTTTAAAAACATGAAGTCTGGGGAAATAATTCTAGTTATTTGCGCTTAGCTAAATTCATGACATAATTATATAAATTAAACTTAACATTATAAATGAGTACATAATGAATGAATGAGTACATAATTCGACCTATTTTCTTGTATTTACATAGAATCACAGATTTAACCGAATAACTTTAGGAGGCAGAATTACAGTACCTACATAACATACATAACATCACGCCTTTTCTCCCCGAAGGCTACCCCTTAAGGCTGCAGAAGTGCACACAGAAGTAACACCCACTTAGTAGACTTCAGTATTTATGTTATGAGTCCCATGTAATAGGGGGTGAGCCTATTGTCATATACCGGACACAATTCCAGACTTCGTGCTACTACTGAGTTTTTTTAAAAACCCAGTAATACTTTGCCCGTCGTCGGCTTTGGCAGTCGCACTTGCGACCACTCGGCCAACGAGGCAGAGGCAGAATTACAGTACCTACAATATACCTCTAAAAGACAAATTACTTACTTTTCAATGTGTTCAAGTTATGTATATGCCAAGTAAATGAGGCAATATTTCAGTGTCGTTGCAGTTACATGGGTTACACCAATTACTTTCGTGTTTGATGTCAAATTAGCAGCATTGACAGCTGTGTCGTAGTGCTGTTGGCAATCATGTTGCAATGCGGGCTAATTACTGCATCCCATATCCCTTCAGAATTGCTCTGTCAATTGCGTGGGAACTGGGAAGCCGGTTCAGTTGTAGTTGACTTTTAGAGGTAATGATGGTCTTGTTTTTCAAAATAAACTTACTATATAAAATCTATGGCAAAAAATTAATCTGTAGAATATATTATTATGGAAAGTTTCAGCCATAATTCAGTTAATAATAGACCCTTCAATATTTATCAAAGATAGTTGAAGACCCTAAGGGCCGATTTCTCCAACGCCAGATAATTTTTGATTGAGGAATATCTATGAATATTTGACAATTGGGTATTTTCCTAGGTCAAAAATAAATTATTTTGATTTTTCAATTCAATTAAATGTTCAAAAATAATTACAATTTTATTGATATATTTGATGATATACTTAATTTTTGATTTATTCCAGCAATTTTTTCAGGAATAAGTGTGCTATTTGACTCTAAGATATGATGACGTCATAAGTTAGTTTTTGGTACAAAATTCATAGAACAATATCGTTTTTGACGTTTCGATAAAAGTATTGAATTTGATTAGTTGTAAAATACCGTATTCTTCCATACTAAAAACTGTCAAGTGTCGATTTTATTCTACAGACACAGTTGAGATTTAACTGATGAATTAAAAATCGTCCCTAAATATATTGGTTCGGTTTACACTTAAACAAGTTCAAATATAGGTAGATATACAGATTTCTAACTGCCAACATCAGGAACAAAATTATTGAACCATCCCTTTAAAATCTATTGCGTTGGTCCACTGCCATAATGTCTGTTTGAGCTGAATGACTCGTCACAGGTCCAGCGTCTTGGATTGTCATCGGGCGCCTAAACTAGTTGTCTTGTTTGCCCAGTAGTGAGCCGTGTTGACAGTTGACACGACGCCTGTCAACAATGCCCTCGCCCTATTTGCGATTTACAGTGTGAATGATGTTTGATTACTTGGGTAAGTTGTTGGAGTACTTGTAGAGTAGTGACTATTTTTGGGGGACAAAAATGCGTTAATTGCATACTTTCTAACTAGTCAAATTCAATACTTTTTACGAACTGTCAAAAACGATAGTTTTCTATGAATTTTTTACGAGATTGTGTATTGTGACGTCACGTTTTTTTAGCGTCAAACGGTATACTTATTATAATACGGAAAAATACTTAAATTATGTTGCTCATAAAATCACTTAATAAAAGTGTGATTATTTTTAATTATTTTATTGTATTAATTTTTTCGGGTTTTACTATTTAAATGAAGTTATAGGACACTTCACTCATTATTTGTGAAAGATTTACTTCGCCACTATTTTAGAAGTGGATGCCTCCCTAAATATGATGGCGCAAATGAACAATATCAATAAAACTCTACACCATTAATTATACGAATACAAAACAAACTTCAAAACTTCGACCAACCAAAGATACAGTTGCATCGATGTGTGACGTCACATAAATCTTTAAAGACTCAGTTCAGGGACAATCTTCTAGGAGTCAGTCTAACTAGTTGCTGCACAGCGTGTACTGTATAAACTGGAGTCAGCTGACAGATGTCACTAAGGTAACGAGCACAGAATGCAGACCCAGCATTTTCCAACATGAAGCACTGAGTTTCATTGTGTATTTCTATTCTATAGTGGTGCTTGTAGGGCGTGTTATTAAAGCTGTTCGTTCTGGTTGTTTAGAATTAAAAGTATTAAATTCTATTGGGACTGTTTCTTTTTACATTGTATCTGGTAATGTTCAATGACTTTTCAGGGTCTGGGTGTCATGTGTATGCGAACTTGTGTATTTGTAAACGCACCCACGACACAGGACATAATGTTAGTGTGGGACAACGTTTTTTTTTTTAAAAAAAACTTTTCAAGGTGAGAAGGATACCTACAGTAGAAAGTAAGTTGTCTCATCATCATCAGCTTTCTGTGTACGTACTGCTGGATATAGGCTTCTCCAATTAGCACTCCGCTATGTTTGCTTTTCACGTTTTCGCAACCGACCAGCGCCAGTTAACGGGTATCGTCATTTTAACTATATAGTAGCTACAGGGAGAAAAATGTTTTTTTTTTTACCATTTGATGGGCGTATGACCACTATCTCGCCTGGTGGTAAGCGATGATGTGGTCTACGATGGAGCATGTCTACTCGTAAGCAACCTATTCACTCGGGCCTTGAAGACGCACATGTTATACCCTCAACAATATGAATATGTCACTCACTTAAGTTCAACCAATCTTTTACTATTTACTTATCAAACAAAATAAAAGCTAAGGGATGTTTTAGTACAATTACAAATTCAATTCAGAGGTTACCAATGTTTGTACGAAATGTGCTCCACATTGTAGAATACAAATGAAATGAGGTAGCTGCGCCCGTTCCCGTCCGATATTAGAAATAACAAGTTGCAGCGCACGTATGTTTGTTTGTTGCTCTTATATTGTACCGCATATTAGAGGTATGTACCTATTACTGTATTATGTCGAAGTAACTGTTGGTTGAAAATTTTAGTTATGAGTTTGTTTGCGTTGTATAAACATAACATCACGCCTTTTTATCTCCGAAGGGGTAGGCAGAGGTGCACATTATACCACTGTACAATATAACACCCACTTTTCACTATTTATGTTATGAGTCCCATATAATAGGGGGTGAGCCTATTGCCATATACCGGGCACAATCCCAGACTCCGTGCTACAACTGAGAATATTTAAAAACCCAGTAATACTTTGCCCGGCCCGGGAATCGAACCCGAGACCCGTTGCACTTACGACCACTCGGCCAACGAGGTAGTTTAAGTCTAAGTAAATGAAAAAACAAATAAGTTAAACACGGTCTAGAATTCGGCTACTACGCGGTCGGCTTTAGGTCCAGAGTATTATCTTTCAGCGAATGGATGATAATTATAACATTTTAACTTTAAATTTATTTAAAATAAAAAAATAAAGGTATTTAGTGTATTTTTATAAAATGTTTTTAAAACTAAAGCAAAGTGCTCATAATGGATACGGCAATGGCCCCTTATAAGGGGTTACCTCAAGTGATAGTACTTCTATCTACATACTAAACATATACCTAAATTACGAACCCAACACACAGCTTTGATAACCCTAGAAGCGCTTCTGTGAGTAAAAACAATTTCTATACAACATTTTAGAGTTTAGTCATACAGTTTGACGTTTACAAAACGGATACCGTACAAAAACCGCAGGGAAACTGGATGCCGATTCATGAGGAATTAGGTACATGGTAGTGAAAATTCTAAAATTCACATCTCTGCGTTTAGATAACAGGTGAAAATAGTGACTAGATGTAAGTACACCGCACCACGTAAAACTACCCATTTCCGTCAAAAGTATAAACCGATTTTGTACTTTAACATACTGTCTCAACGCTTAAAGTCTATTACAGAAATTTGGTAGTCTGGGATAGCTTGATGTTACCAGAGAAATGGGTCAAGAGCTCACATTCAGTCACAGTTACACTGGCGTAATTTGTACACCTCGTGCACCGTGTATGCATGCCACTATGCCACAACACAAACGGTGATATACATTTTAATGCGACCGCGCTCCGTGACAGTACAGCTTACAATACGAGCGACATGCGCTTATCTTTAGCTTAGTTTTTAACCGACTTCATTGCATTCATAATATAAAGAGAATATCTCTGCACAATGAAATGGTTAGTTAAATATTTAGGGGTTATTTTGATGGATTTTAAACATAATACCTGTTAATCCTCGAAGGGGAGAGGTGTAATTACAACATTGCAAAAGGGGGCGGGCTTATTAAAAACATTAGGCAGAAATATACTCTCAGTGTTGTTCCCTATGTTATTTTTGCAATGGTACGTACACCGGTTTTTATTTTTCAAAATATTAGCATACAAATACAGTGCATTACAAAAGAAAAAAATAATGTAAACACGTTATCGTAAACGAATGATTTATGCATTGCCGTTCCCCTAACCAAAATATTATAACGCAAATGCTATTTTGTCGATTTCCATTGGAATTTCCATCTCCCTGTCAAAGATATGGCTTTATATTCGGCTTGGAGTACGAGAATGCATTTTCTCGTAGGGTAAGAGGTCAATAAGCGTTAGGGGAGGAAAGTTTCCGCGAACCCCTTACAACTGTCAACGCGAGTTATTCACCCCACGTCAACTGGGGTTAAAAAGTTATCGCCACGGCTCAATAGGAGAAAGTAATAGACGTCCATGGAGTTATAGCTAAGTTAAAAGTTTTAGTAGATATATACAAAAAATGTTTGCTAGTCCGGCCATTCCCGTAGATCCCTAGGGCCGCAACTAAATCTCTGACGTCAAAGGATAGTTGTAGCAACTGCCTGTGAAATGGGATTCCAAGTTTGAATTAAGTTTTCAAGTTGCCAGTATCTTTACACTTTTATATTGGGTTTTGGGTGCAAACAGTTTCAATAAATCCCGACGAGATGAAAGAAGGACGGTAGTGTGTTCGTTGAACTCCGTAAACTGTCAATGTGGTCTCTATTGATTGTTACCACCAGTTACCATTTTGTTTTTAGTTTGGGGTGTGATGAAGAAAACCGTTTGAGAAAAAGGAGAAAATCCGGTATTGCCCATACAAGTATTAACTTGTATTTAAGTAAAGAGTAGAATCGTCAGGAAGTAGAAGGGAAATATTTTCAAGACTTACATAACAAATTTTAATCTTATAACTTTAAAGTCAAGCACGTACCTCATTTAACACAACATATAAACATATTTATGTATTTATATGTGGAAGTCTCTCCTTCTCGGGGTTGACCCGAGAAAATAGATAGGATATGTGTGTATATATATTGTATTATGTTATATATTTGCTTTCGTATATTTAGGTATGTATATGTCCCATACTTATTTGTCTACTGTTCCTTGTGTATTACGTATATATTGTAATACTTCTTCATTATATTTAACTAGTATATATTGTGTGATATGTATAATTATATCTACATATCAAATTATGTTCAAAAACTCACAACAATGTTAAAATTTTACACATACTATACTCTCTGCATCATGCTAAAGTTTACTGTTAGAGAATGCCACTAGGCATTAAGTCCGCCATTATATACCCATTGTGCAAAAAGTGTAAATAAATACATAAATAAACATACAGCCGCACGATATCACTCAAACATAGTATGTAAAAGTTAATACGGGTATCCATTTCCTTTCGCTCATAAACGTTTTGCGATAAACGCTAAAAGGATTATTAAACAGCTGCTAATTACATCTGTGAGTATAAAAAGTAATGTATTATCTCGATTATTTCCATAGGGTGGTCAGCAGGAGTGTTTTGCGCTGTAATGGATTTTACATGTTATCATTTTAGTCGTTATTTGTAATGCGATGTAAATCTGAAATTGTTTTTTTATGCAACTTCAACCTGTATCTATAAATATGCCAACAGTTTAGCAAGCTTTGAGTATTATATACATAGTTAACTAACCACACATAAATGTAATTTATAGAATAGAGTGTAGGTACCTGAAAAAAGAAAAAAAAAGAAAGAAAAAAATTCATTTATTTATGAAATATGCGCCTAAAAATCTGTATAATATTATAAGCAACATAATGTAACCAACGATGGAAAGGCTTTAACAAAATACCATCTATACAAACTTCACTTTATAACGTAACATAACATAACATAACATAACTTCACGCCTTTTATCCTCGAAGGGGTTAGCAGAGGTGCACATTACGGCACTTAATACCACTGTACAATGTAACACCCAACTTTTACTATTTTATGTTACTTTTTACCTCACTTTATAATAGATGGATACTTGAGTAAGTAAATAATATGCTACCTACCAAATTATAATATTACGAGGAAATCTAAACTTCTGAGAAGACGATGATAATAATGCATTGTCATTACAACATGGCTGACCGCAACAGGGCTGCTGTTGCGGTCGACGGCAAGGCAGGCAACTCGCTCTAATCTACGACGTCGCATTAGCCAACTATTGTGACGTTCACTCTACATCCAATTAAATATATTTGAAAACTAGTAGTTATATTGTGGTACGTAGTTAATAACGGACATTAACAAACGTTTACAAGAAAATGTACACTGACGCCATTGTTTTAATGTAGTATTTTCTGTATGTACAAATAATAGTGTGTATATTAGCAATAATTATGACGTAAAACTACTATTATTAAATCCTCACTTATCAAATGTTCATCACGATAAATAAATTCATTAGTTTCTGCTGCATTTTCCAGTCAGTTGTCACGGTTCACTATAGCATTTCTATTTCGAGTAGTCAAATAAATTGTAGTACAGAATGTGCCTGAATTTCATTGGTCGGCTACATTTTGAGCTAGATATTCAATTGAGTCAGCAGATTATGCTTTTCATGTGATTTATCTCGTGACAACGCTTTTGATACGAACGTAGGCGAAATTACAAAAATTTGCATGTTTGGTGGATTTATGTAGGTACATACAGTTTTTCATTGTATGATTTTTTTTTCAAATATAAATGTTATTCATAAAATCACACCTTTTATCTCCTAAGGGGCGGGCAAAAGTGCACATTACGGCACTTAATACCTCTGTACAATGTAACACTCACTTTTCACTATTTATCTTATGAGTCCAATGTAACAGGGAGTGAGCTTTTTGCCATACGACGGGCACAATACCAGACTCTGCTACTACTGACGGAGAAATTAAACCCGAGACCTTTTATCCAGCAGTCACACTTGCGACTATTCGGCCAAGGAACAGTCTATTACTCTACAGGTATATTTAAATGTTACTGAAAGTCTTTTAGCTTGCATAGCAGTCACTTTTAATAACACTATTTGTCAATCGTTTTAATTTCCAATATTACTTAATTATGTAGTACATACACATGGGCTTTCAACCACATTCAATTTTACACTTGCACATAATATAGAGCAAATAGTTGTACAGTGTATTACTGAACAATATCGGCACTCGAACTATCTATCATGCAGTCACAATAGTTGATCTTAAATTGCTAATGGTTGATTCTGTTCCTAATTATTGGTGAGTGCAGCCAATAGGCCGTACGGTTCCAGGTTTCGAAGCTAGTTAATTGTAGAACACAGGCTATTGCCGCTCCATAAATCTCAGTCGACTTAACGTCGGCACTGTGAAATATTAACCGCACGCCCGTTTTGACGCCCCGCGCACACTACACTAAATAAATAATAAAATATCGCTGGAAGAGCCTGTAAATATTTTTATCCGCGCGCACGTTGATTAAGAAACTCATTGTTTTTGTATCGGTGCACATTAATATTATCTTTGAGTGTATTCGCCGCAATTCGTTGGCTATCTACGTGTATATGTAGTCAAACAATTGGTACCCGGTAAAATGGACAACCTTTACATTAATTAGTTCCATATCTTTGATTTAAGTGGTTGGTAACCGCGTTTATTGAAATTGTACCTCTTTAATTGATGGTGCCGATGCCTTTATGGTTACGACTTTTGTGTAATGGACTTTTGATTTTATGACGACAGATCGAGAGGTAAGGATAGTTGTTCTTTCCTGCTTTTTGACCTGCGATTATTATAAAGTTTTGTTTATTTTTATTATTACTGTGACGTATCCAGCATTATTAGCATAACACTCTATGTTCTCAAATTATGACTTTACTATGCATACGGCGTTGCGTGGGAGGGGTGGTTTAGCATCAATCAAGGAATTAGGACGCTAATCTCATTTGTCCGTTTATACTGCTGGGTCCCTCACGACTATGCGTGAGCATTTGCAATGATAATCACGCAATACAGATCGTGAATAATAAGCTATGCACATACATTAAATTACAGTTACACTCATTTTATAACGAGGTAATAACATGGGTAATGATCTATTTTATTTGCGACGTACTTATCTAATATTAATTTACGTAAATATTTAATTTGAATGTTATATTATTGTACAATTATCGTCTAAATCTTGGATAATTTTATACATTGCAAATCGGTGCACATTACAAAGTTTGCAGAAGGCATTCAAGGTAGCTGAAATCAATATCAGCCTCTATATCTAGATTTGATATATATCAGAAATAATTGAAAATATATCAAAACTGAACAAAAGATTCATGCTAATAAACCTAGTTTATTAAATGGTGATTCGTGTATTGTATTAGTGAATGAATTTAAGGTAACCTAATCAAAATAACAATTTATAAAACTAATTCTTTCGGTATTTCCAAGTGATTACAAGCATACTACTATCAGTAACTAATTAATCAATGATTAGAACTAATAACTACGTCGATCAGATTGGCAACATATTGAAGAAGGACCAAATTAAAAGTACTATTAATCGACGAGCATGCATGAAGAAATTGATGACTGTTGTTGAAGAGAAAGTGGTATGTAAGAATCGTAACAATTGGCGTTCCATAGGCTCTACCTACCCCCATGGGACACAGGCGTGAGGTTATGTATGTGACCAATATTATTTTTAATTTATAACCTGTATTTTGGGATTCCATATGACACGATAAACTGCTGACGAGTTTTGACTTTAAAACTGTGCGAGTTTTTATTACGTAGCCCCCTGATTGGTTGGCTAAATAGAGCCGGCCAATCAGAGCGCCGAACTTTATAAACGTGTCCATCGCGTTTATGGACTAGGCTCTTTGCTTTCATTCTCAATGGTACAGTATAAAAGTGCCTGATCGTGTGATATATGAAGGAGGTTTCGATGGCATCCACATGCTACTTATAAATGTATCTACTGTTTTTATAGAACACTGCCAATGATTGATGACGCCGACATTGACCCAACTCCAATGCCCCCACGGTACTCGAGTCTCCTCTGAATATGATTGTGGGAACTTCATTTATTCTGTTAATCGTTTATTATTTATGAGTTACATGAAAAATATTCCTGTGCTTATTATTATTCCTTTTGTGTGTTAGATATTCCTGCTCCTACCAAGTATATGATAAGGAAACGATTATTTCTGGTGTTTTAATTCCGAATCTTTATAGCACAGAGTCTGGATTTGCGATCAGTATAAGAAACTGAAAACAATAATAATACGAACATAACATAACATCACGCCTTTTATCCCCGAAGGGGTAGATAGAGGTGCGCATTGTGCCACTGTGCAATGTAACACCCACTGTTCACTATTTACGTTATGAGTCCCATGTAATAGGGGGTGAAATTTTGTCGTATACCGAGCACAGTTCCAGACTCCGTGCTACTACTGAGATTTTTTTTTAAAACTCAGTAATACTTTGCTCGGCCCGGGAATCGAACCCGAGACCCCTTGCCCGGCAGTCGCACTTGCGAGCACTCGACCAACGAGGCAGTAATAATACGAGTATCTTCAATAAAATAATTTTATCCCCGAAGGGGTAGGCAGAGGTGCACATTATGCCACTGTGCAATGTAACACCCACTGTTCACTATTTACGTTATGAGTCCCATGTAATAGGGGGTGAAATTTTGTCGCAGTGGTGTCCGACCTAAGTTTCGGCTTCGGTATCGGCCGCCTTCGGTCGAAAAAACCATCTTCGGCGAAACCTTCGGTTTCAGGCCAAAACCAAATTTTCGCTGGTAGTCTGAGCAACCGTTGAGATTATACGAATTGTTACGAATGACTGAGTGAGAGAGCCAATATTGAATTATTTATTAAGAAGTTACTGTTTTTTTATTTTATTTATTAGTCTAGTTTCGATCTAGTTGAATAAAATAAAGACTGATGGTTGATCTAATTGTAATTAATAAAGTATGAAATAATTATCATATTATGAAATAAGAAATGATTATTTTTTACAAATAAATCACAAACTTTTATTACCATCTCTAAATTCAACTTCTATATGAGACTGTTAATATAAAACCTTTATATTGAAGTTTTGAAATCATTTTAATATTAATTGTAGCTTGTAGATTAATATTGAACAAAATTAATTAAGTACTGAAAGAATATAAACCTTCGGCTTCGGTTTCGGCCGAAGGTTGTGGCAATTACCGATTAATCGGTTTCGGCTTCGGCCGATACCATCGTTCGGACATTAGTAGTAAGGGATGGAAACGGTTCCCATCCCTCTATGGCCTTGCCTGACCCACGAAGTAAACGTAGGACGCGTGCTAATAAGATATAATCTTATTATTATTATATAAATCGACTTATCAGTATTAATAAATAATCCAACTCATTAAAAATATAAGATAATTTCTATAAAAGATAGTGATAGACTAGATAATACAATATATCTACATTTTTGTGAACTATTAATTCGAATTGAGATTAAATAATTATTTTATGATTTAGGTACTTACATATGTGTGTTTGATGTAATTTTTTTATCTGCTAATTTACGTCAACACAGATTAGTCTTAGATAGTCATAGATAAATAATACATACATATTTTATTGGACATTCATCATGACACTGTTTACTATCTATACATCTATATCTATACAGATAAATAAAATTAGAGGGTCTATTTGTTATGTTATTAACCAACTTATTATATTACTACATGCATATGAATATACGATAATTATACCAAAATTTTATTTTAAAAATTTTTGTGTGTCTGTTTGTATTGACTTATCTCTGTATGAAAGGGCTGGACAGAATTTCACGGGACTTTTCCTAGCAGGTACCTGATGTACTAAGCTCGTATGCATGTAAGTAGTAGTTTAATAAAAAGCGGGTCTTTTCTTGAAGATTTACGCTATACTTATTTTACTTTGCTCATCATTAACAGCCTATAAGTTCCCACTGCTGAGCAAAGCTTCTTCTCACACGGAAAAGGTTTAAGCATCAATCACCACGCTTGTTCATTGCGGGTTGGCGATTTCAAACTTATAATTAGAAATAGTAAGTCCAGGTTTCCTCACAATGTTTTCCTTCACCGTTTGTCAGTGGTGTCTAAATAATTTCAGAAAGTACATAATAACTCGCAAAAGTCACATTGGTACTTGTCGTTGGTAGGTTTCGAGCCCGTACCCTCATGCATGAGAAGCGGGTCTTAACCTTTTTTTTTTTAAGGGGGAAAATCATCGAATGACTGCTCCCGCCTGGGTGAGGCGGAAGGGAGTGTCAGACTCTTACTGACTAAAAACCACCCCGTTACTTCTCCTGCACGTCGAGCCGGAGCCCCGGTTACCCGTTAGGTTCTCCGCGACGCGTTAGGGTCTTAACCTTAGGGCCATTACGACATATATATGTATAACTTTACAACTGACATAAATTGTAAGTTTATTCAACATCGCTTTTCAACTGTGAAACTACAAAACTAGGACGCCTATTCTTCTATGACAATAATATAGCGTTTCTACTAGTGTTAGTAGTATTTAACGATATTAGTACGGACCTAATAGACATATTTGTGTTATAAGTTATACTTATGTTTTATGGTTTTTGTCTGTTTTCATAATAACTATCGTGAGACATACTAAATTAAGTAAAAATTGCAGGTTACATAAGTGAATATACTGAGAAAAGCTCTACTAGTTTCGAACCACAGAGGGGTTCTTCCTCATTAGCAGCGTGCGCGGTCGCGGTGATGTCTTGCAGCCTGCGCCGCTAGAGGAACTTTCGTCGATAATAATTTTTCTAACCTAATTTTACTATCTACATTTTATTATACAAAATTACAAAAACGTTCGTGTTTTAATTTGAAACCACTTCAATTTCACAATTTAGAATTCTATATTTAGAAGACACCTTTTATTTATTATACAGATATTTGGTCAAAGAAATAAATGCCGCTTGAAGATGGCGAACGAATTTCAATTTCATTGCTTTGTTTTGATAAGTAAAACGGAATATTGAAACCATTTCTCGATATTGCTCTTTCTGTATCTAAAGGCGCTGAGTCCTTTAGTGTTATCTTTTAGAAAGCACTTATATAATGAAAGAGAACGAAGTACTTTGGACAAAATGCGGGTAGTTTTGAAGCTCCCCAGCTTACTGCGTTATACTGATTTTATTTTGGCTGATACGCCATTTAATTGATTGGAAAATTGAAGAGCTTTTGTACTGCCTAAGTAGGTATTTTCAGTAAAAGGTTTTTTTTATACATTTGAGCAATAATTGCCTCATTTGGGCCTATGGGTCAAGTACGTCTACGTCTATTGAACACGAATTTTTAAGCACAATTACTGAATCAGGAGACTCGGGGGTCTATGGCGTATGTATGTTATGAAGAAAATTACTAAAATAATGTTACTTCTTGTAATCCCCATTAGAATATAAACAATGTACCTATTTATTTATTTATTTATATATGCTTTATTGTACACATTTATGTAGTTTAAAACAAACAATTCAAGTAAATATGCGTACAATGGGCGGTCTTATCACACAATGGTGATTTCTTCCAGACAACCTTTGGATGGAAATATTTGTAAGAAACCAGATAAGGGGTAGTTACGTGTACAATAAAATAAAAAAAAAAAAGTCAAAATAAAAATGCCTACAATACAACCTACAATAGATATAATATACTAGCAACATATAAAAAGAAATACATAAATAATATACAAAAATACAATAAGCTATGTGTGTGTGTGTGTTTGTGTATGTGTGTGTGCGTGTGTGTGTGTATTTGTATGCGTATGTATGTACAATTAATGAAAGGAGAAACAGAAGCTTATAGTGTGAGAAAGTGCTCCTTCACAAGGTGTTTAAACTGACGCAAAGTCCGGGCACGCCTCACCTCGATAGGCAATTCATTCCACAATCGAGCCGCTTGAACCGTATAAGATTTATCGAAGAAGGAAGAGGAATGTATAGGTATACTTAATTTAAGATTCTCCGACGATCTCAGAGACCTCGAATGTGTGTCACCGAGAAACTGAAAACGCTCTTTTAAGTAAAATGGGGTAGAAGGATTGAAAAGAATGTTGTACAGTAAAGAAAGAATATGAGAATACCTACATCATTGTTTAATAAAAAGGCAATTTAACTCCAACTACAACCCTACACTGACCACATAATTTAACATCGCCCAAGAGTTGTTATAGCAATTACAAACTTATTATTTAAGCCGTAAGCTCCTTTATATATAGCGGGGAATCTTGGTAGAAACTTCCAGAAGTTCATTAAGACGCTACGGTTTGCCTGCATCGGTCAAAGTTGGGCTCTCAGACATGCTCGAGCACCTTTAGATGCCGTCTTAATGTTGCCAACTAGTGATGTACCTGCCCTCCTTCTGCCCTCCAGCACTTTCGTTATTTTATCCCCGACGAGCTTAGCGAGTTAAAACCGAGGGTCACACTTTGATGTTACTTACTAAGTATCTACTGAAACAGTTTCATAATAAACTTACTTTTTCTTGGAGATTTGGTGATCTGATATTATTTAAGATAAGTAAAAAAATCAGTCTAAGCTCCGTTCGAAAATAATACAAACACTTACCAAACAATGCCAACGAAAATTTTTAAACAATGAAAAATGTTCCTTTCTCCTTTGTCTCGTTATAATGAATACCTTCGAAGGATTCTTTTCGCATAGTTCTGATAAAGAGGAGCGTCGAAACTTCAAATTAAGATTGTTGGAGTTCCGCGCGAGGGAATAAGATTAATGAAGGATGGCACCTGGGGGTCGCAGCCCCACTAACGATAGCACCAGGTCAGAAGGGAAATAACCGTTAAAAATAATAAGCGGCAAAAACGCTTATATACTTGCCTGTGTAAAGAATATAGCTGCTAATAAATTCATTTAACACAGAGACATGTCCAGATAAGGTGCGCGATAAATCTATTATTTAAATTTTCTATACGAAAATGTTCACGGAAGGTACCATTTGGGGTAACTTTCACGTGTAAAGTGTTACTTTGTAACCTATTTGCAAAAATAAATATCATTTATTTATTTATTCATTTATTTATTTATTAAAACTTTATTGCACATATAGTGAAATTGGCGGACTTAATGCCGTAGGCATTTTCTGACAGTCGACCATTGGGTGGTGCAGAATGTTAAAGCGGTAGGTGCAAAATTGTAAAAAGAAAGTATGAAGTAGATAACGAAGTTAAGGTAATAAAATATTAAAGAGGGAAGACATTATTGTTATAGTCGATAATACATAACTAAGGGTATAGGGTCTTAAAATGAATTATATAATAAATATAATATATCCTAAATATGCATACATATAATATAATACATACGTATATAAATAAATGCAATACATAGACTACATATTACCACTGTTTTGAGTTTGCCACTTTCTATAAATGTGTTCCCGAACCTTGAATTTAAATGAACAGCGATTATTTGCCATTCTGATTTCCTTGGGCAGCGCGTTCCACAGAGAGACAGATTGAACGAAAAAGGAGGAGTGAAGATAGTCAGTGCGGTGAGTGGGACATTGAAGTTGACGGTTATTAGATGAGCGAAGGTATTTAGAATGGTTTGCGCATGTATATTGGAAGTAGGAAGCTAGATAAACAGGTGAAGAAGGAGAGTCGAGAAAAGAAAATAAGTAGTTAACGCCCTTTGTTGCCTGCGCAGGCGTATGGGCAGCCATTTTAATTGCAACCGATGTGCAGAAACATGATCATATTTACGTAAATTGAAAACGAATCGAATGCAGTTATTTAGAAGACGGTCAATTTTGTTGAGTAGATCTGCATTCAGGTCGTAGTAACACACATCAGCATAATCGATGATAGGAAAAATCAGGGCCTGCACGAGCCGTGCCTTGGTAGTAGACGGAAGGAAGTTTCTAAGGCGGTACAAGCCTCGCAACGACCCAGTTACCTTCTGGCATACACTAGTGACCTGTGCACGCCAGCTCAATGTGTTATCAATATGTAAGCCAAGATCCTTCACATCGTCACTAAACGGGATTGCCACATTATTGTACGAGACAGGCTGCAGCGACGCGACACTGACTGTTTTCCAGGTACGTGTGCTTCCAATGATTATGGCTTGACATTTATTTGGATTTACTTCTATGCCGAACCTTTGTGACCAGTTGTAAATAGCAGCCAAATCCCCATTTACTGCCGTGATAGCACTAGGTAAGTCATCCACTGCAGACTGACAGTACAACTGCAAGTCGTCCGCATACAGATGATACGCACACCGAAGTTCCGAAGTAATGAAATTAATAAAGATTGAAAATAAGAGAGGAGAGAGAATGCCGCCTTGAGGGACACCAGCCAGCAGATCACACCAACTTGAAGAATTATCGTCAAGCCGGATCGACTGCTGACGCCCCCGAAGATAGGAAGAGAACCAGTCCAGTGTTTTGTCAGAGACTGCAAGATGGGACAGGCCAGGGATGGGCCAAAAGGAGATCGTGATCGTAATATCATTTTAAATGTTAATAATCGAATTGTTTTTAGATTTATTCACATATTAATTGAATATTTTTAAATAAACTGGAGTGAAATACTTTAGAGAATTTTTTTTTAATTTACTGTCACTATGAGATAATCTATATATTTGTGATAGAAATTTTTGTTATTTTGAGTACTTAATGTTACATTTTTAACTCACATTAAGCAACACTCAGAAAATTATATTTAAATGTAATGTTGAAGAAGAAAACAACAGGGGTTATTCTGTCAACATTTTAACGGCTTCGACTCCGCACTTGAGTTGCAATATACTTCTAAATTCTAAAACAATACCGTAATAGTTTTCTATTCAAAGCCGCTATTCTGGCGCATTAGAGCGTGCGTTAATAAGACAATATGTATGTATGTGTCTCAAACAATGAGAATAATAACAGCGCATAATGGGGAATGAGAAAATTGCTCGTTGACTGCCACTCGGCTGAATATCACAATGAGACGAGACAACAATGGCCTAGGACCTATATTCTCGAGCCTAGAGTAGCGAATTTAATGAAACAAAAACCGCTTTGGAAGTTACAGTTGAACAGAGGGTGTATGCCAATTTGAGGCGAACGAGGTTGGTATAGACTCAGTAAAGTTAATGTAAAGTTCTTTGTCAGACGAGAGCTTTTTTACTCGTCTGCTTTAGTTTAGATTGGCTGTACAGCGAATGAAGTGAGCGTTAATCAAAGAACTCTATTGTGGGCGATGGTTTTTACAGTGTTCGTGAGTCATCAGAATGCTCTATTATGTCAGATGTATTTTTGAAACAATGCGTTGATTTTTAAAGCGGGTTTTGCTGACTGGAACTGTTTGCAACTTTAGTAGTGTGACTTGTAGAGTTTACAGTTAAATGACGTGAAGAAATGATAGAAAAAATGTTTGTGCTACATTTATTTAGTTTAGTTAACGATATAGTTTTTAACAACGAACCTATCTGTTAAACGAGATCGAAGACTCGCAACAAAAGCTAACAATGCACAAATCAGCTGACAATGTAACTATCGACGCGCAACTGTAGTTTATACGCAGTTTCATACAACTATAGTGCACTAAAGCTGTGCTCTGGCGGGTTTTTATTACTTTTTGCATGTCAACCGTGAAGTTTATGGACGCAATTATTGTTGAAACACGCGGTGAGATTTATAGCAACAATCACAGTGACGCTCAGATAGTGTAGTACAGCACAGATTGTTTGATCATCATTAAAATATCGCCAAATTTACTGATTTTATTTATATGTTTATAACCCTGAGCAACGTCTTGTTTTATTGGGCTGCTACCACGTTTAATGTTGTTTAAAGATAGACAGCATTTCCACTGTAAATATTATTCATTATAAATATACTTTTTAACACTGTATCGAGGTTTACATTTCTTGTAAGTTTGGTATAAACATAATTGTTAATCAGCAAAAATAGGTACTAGAAGATACTTTATAAAACTTTGCGTGAGAATCTTGTTCAGAAGACGATACATCGTTTAAATGGAAAACACATTGTGCGAGAAAGTTCAACAACTTCAAGGAATCTTGAAAGCCGCTAAGACCCCGACATTTCATTGCGAGGAAAAACAAGACAATGCTTTTAACCGATTGTAATGTGAGGTCCACAGCTCATATATTCACATTTTCCGGATAGAGTTTTCCAAAAGTATTCTGAAAACATTCATAAAATGCACTGATCATGTGGTAAGGGCAAAGTTTGAAATTAGTTTTATGATGGGCCGTGATGCTAATATAAGATAAAAATTACGTGAGCTGATAACCAGTACGGACACTGATAATTGTCAGTCGGATTACGCTTCAATAGTGATAGTAGACGATAATACTTACAATATGTTTATGTTAACGTTGAATGAACAATACATATTAGAAACACAAATTTTAATGATATCTATACAAACCTAACTTACTTAACCTAGGTGACTTAAGCATAACGCAAAAACTACCGGTGCGATTACAATGAAACTTGGTATAATTATACTTTAATGTTTTGGGCATTATACTAGGTAGTTTTTATCCCGAAAAACTATCTATATACACTAAAAAACAAACTTAATTGTGCGACTCGATTCCTAGACACGATTACTGTATCTAACAAACGCACGCAAAATATGTTTGTCGAATGTTAAGTTACAAGCAGTGGACCTTACGCAGTAACTGTAGGATTGATGCAATGGTCGAAATTAGCTTGAGCCGCTATTATAAATGCGAATGTTTGTGATTTTGTGTATATGTTTGTCAATCATGTCAAAACGGCTGAAGGGACTGGGACGAAACTAGAAATAGAGGTAGATTATGGTTCGGAAATACACATAGACCACTTTTTACAACCGGGATTGCGAACGAAGCCTTAATTGCTAATAAGCCGCTGGTATTTAAACTTTAATGTTGAGTTATGTAATACCTTAATTGCAAAAAATTTATTAGCAAAGGCTAAATCAGACAATTAATCGGACATAAGTCTGATAAAAACATTCTAGAACAGATGCAGTAATCTCTGTGATTAATCAAATAATGTGATTAGAAAATATTGTGATTACACAAAGACCGATTAATTTATATATATTACTATCCAATAATCAGAATTACGAAACAGCTGTGTCATCACTTTCAATGAATTCAAATTTTGCACGACAAAGCACAGTAAACTCTGCTTGTAGTACAATCCTGCTTTAATATTTATACCTGCAGATTATGTACGTTTGGTTTTATATATCATAATATAATTATTGTTACATTTTGAATACGGATAGTTTTAAATTTAAAATTATAAACAGGATACTCTTAAACATTGATATGAGTGAAACCGTACAAGTTAGTAAATACATACGTGACGTGGCCGTCGCCGATTGCAAGTTCATCTTATCAATTTGCATGTTTATAGAAATTCTTGTAAGCCCTGTGTAAATTCACACGTCCACCTTAAATGATTTACGTTATAATGGAGATCATGAATCAATGGCCATCGTGACTGGCCGTAATTGCTTTGCCAATCGAATTAATTCCTTCGCTTAGTATTTTATGGTACAGTTTTTGTAATTGATTCCATTGGGTTATCAATAACTTTAGAATGTGTTTATAGTGGCCATATTTTTGAATGTTTATCGTACAACGTTGCTTAATATATTATGGTGTTTGCAATTTACAAGAGTTTTACAATTGCAAGTGTTTGTGCATCACAGTGCACCTAGACTTTACTGCATTTTGATAAACATTTCAATATTTATTGCTTAAAGTTTATTATATATTTGCAGTAGTTTTATCGTTTTACTGAACTTCATCTAAGGAGATAATAGAATTAAGATAACGTATTGTGGTACATTAGAGGTTATGGTGACGTATGATTACCGTTTGTTCTATTATTTCTAGTTACTGACCGTTTTAAAACAGAATCTGGCTCCTCATAATTATGTTTCGTGACTTCCCCGAGTGATGGGAAAATGCTATGTTTATTTCCGCAACAAATTACTCGGTGGACCGTAAGCTCGCATTGGTGTAACGAAGCATTAAACTTTGTACTGAAGATAGCATAAATATTTCTTATTTCAACAAACCATATTGTCGCCTCATCTGACAACATAAAATTTTTACAAGCGCTGTTTACCCAGATATTTTTTCAGCGAAACTCTTCAGGTTTGAACAAATTATTCTTTGTATTAAGGCGACCCGAGATATTCGCTTTTATTACAACAATTTCTTATATTTATACGTCAAAAAAGCAAACTCGTGTACCTTCGGAGTAATAAAAGGTAATGGTGGTAGGCGAGGCGTCGTATCGTTTTGTCAGTGGGAGCTTGAATCTCTGAGGTGGAGTCATTTTGTTGGGATTACAGCTTCATCCCCGAATGAACATTAAAAACAAGAATCTGGTCATTTACAAATTGTCTCGGGGTAATTACGTGTTTATTAAAACAAGGGTGAATACAGATCTATTTTGTTAGAATGTACAAAAACAAAGCTCAGCTGTACCGCTGTGAAAATAGAGTAGGTAGATACTAAATGGAAACGTTGTTATTTTATGAAATATTTATAATTTAATTTGGTGTTGATTATACATTTTGTTTCAGATAATTTACTATTATATTTCATTTTCACTTCACCAGACTACAATATTTGAAATAGCTACCTATTCCATTTGATTATGTTATCCCACCCTGGTATCTACCGTACCATTTGTGCTACGCACACTATTTGACACTGATGGCGATTTTATCATAAAATAAAACAATTTGTAGATATTGATATGACGGTTAGCATCATTACTTTTTATGATAACTACCGGATTCACGCGGACCCCTGCTCTCAATAACAATAGTAAAATACACTAGTTTATTGTCAGTATGTACAGAATGTTGCACCAACAGGAAAATTGTTGGGCTTTCTTGAGATCGCGATAGGGGTTAGTATCGTTAAGTAAATGTTATACACATTTCTTTTTCTGATCATAGTTGTTTTCTATGTGATGTACATAAATAAAGGAATTTTAGTAGCTATATAGAAGTTGACCAGTGTGAATGTGAACGCTACGACTAGACGTGCACTCATTCGTCAGACCTTTTAGTTTAGTTTTTTTTTTCTCAATTAACATAGGTAACATCTCGCCTTTTATAGGCACCTAGGCAGAGATGCACATTACGGCACCGAGTGCCACTGTACAATGTAACACCCACTTTTCACTATTTATATTATGAGTCCCATGTATTCCTCAACTTCTGCAATTGATTTATTTAATGGTTAATGGACTGTTCTTTACGATATTGTATTATGAAATATCGTGTTGTACGCGTAAGCTGTTTGTAAAACGTGCGCTGATTAACGTACTACAGAATTGATTTGAATAGTTTATGATTATATTGTACCTATTCACCTACGTGGTTATTACTGATGTAACTGATTAATATATATATATTAAACCACATCACCTGGACCGATTTTTACTGATTTCGTGATCGAGCAGTCGCATGCATTAATAAGTAGGTACTTACAAAACAACTGGCAAAAGTATTTCTGAAACCATTAATACCTATTTTATAATCATATAAAAAATTTATATTTATTATTACATAACATCACGCCTTTTATCCCCGAAGGGATAGGTAGAGGTGTATATTACGGCACTTAATGCCACTGTACAATGCAACACCCACTTTTCACTATTTATGTTCTGAGTCCCATGTAATAGGGGGTGAGCCTATTGCCATGTACTGGGCACATTTCCAGACTCCGTGTTACTACTGAGATTTTTAAAAACCCCAGTAATACTTTGCCCTACCCGGAAATCGAACCCGAGACCAGCAGACACTTGCAACCACTCGGCTAACGAGGCAGTCACATAAAACATTTATATTTATTCTAAAACATTTAAATTTCTTAACTGATAGTGATTATGTATGTATTTACATATTTTTTTAAAATTATACTCGTTGCAAGTGCAAGTTACAATTATACACGTTGAGACTACTCTACTATACATACATCACAATAACTATACGTAAAAATAGGAAAATCAAACTGAAAATTTCAAATAATGTCTTTTCTATTTGTTTTTCTATATTTTCAAACGAAGTTTGCCTTTCCGCGTGACATCGTCGACAAGGGGATCGCACCATGTGTACGCTTGCAATCCGCTTTTTCACGCTTCCATAACTGAATTACTGAAATACAAACTTTTTTATGTGAGTCATTTGAATCTTTTATGCATTGGAATAGAGTTGAAAATACCAGTAAACAAGTTTGCACAGAAGTTTGTGACGTAACGGGAAACTCTCAAACGTCCCGTGGGCCCGTCCGGCGAGCAGTGCGCACAATATTAAATCTCTTCAAATATTAATTGTTCAACTTGCGTTCTTAAGATTTTAACTTCGAAGATACTTACTAGTCAAATAATGTATGTACAAAGGCAATAACATACTACCTTCGGCGTTGTTAATATTGTTATTCCGTTCTCTTCATCATCATCATCAACGGCCTTTAAGAGGCCACTGCTGACCGTAAAAGCCTCTTCTGGCACGGATAAGGTTTGGTCTAAGATAAAATAAATTAACCCATTTGGACCCAAATAGAAATTAAAAAACCTTTATTAACTCATTGATATGACACCCATTAACATAAATTAACCCATTAATATAGGCAAAAAAAATGTAATTATAAGTATTAAAAAAATGTTGTTGGAAGTAGGTAAAGTTGCAGGATATGATAGGATGCTAACAGGGGGTGGAGATATAGGTAATTGCAAGCTTGTTGTATCTATTTTTTAAAAAGTGTTGGCTGTCCGGTCGTGTAGCTGTAGACTGGGTTGGCCCAGTTTGGCCCTTTTTTTTTTTAAGGGGGAAAGTCATGCTCCCACCTGGGTGAGGCGGAAGGGAGTGTCAGACTCTTACTGACTAAAAACCACCCCGTTCGTTCTCCTGCACGTCGAGCCGGAGCCCCGGTTACCCGTTAGGTTCTCCGCGACTCCGAATCGGCATCGGCCCTATTGGGCCCCATCTGTGGTGGTCTGATGGCTCTTTGAGGCGCGCGCGGAACGCTACGCGCCGTACGCTCGGGTCTGTTTCTGGTCGGACGGGGAGCCACCCATGCTCGCCGTCCGCAGTCCCGCGTTTACGGTGGCCGGAGATGGTCCCGCGATCCCCGACGCCCGGTGTGTCCTTCGCGATGGCTGGGTTGCGAGGAGGCAGCGCTTCGCTGCCTCACGCGTCGTGCCTCCTCCTTAGCTAGCATGACTGCTTCGCAAAAGGAGGAGACGGCATCCCAGTCCCCCTCGCTCCGCATCATGGCCTGCACTAGGCCCGGACGCGAGAGGTCGCCATCGCCGATCACTTCCCTGAGGGCACGGCGGTGCTCAGCCCACGCAAGGCATTCCGCAACAGTGTGTTCCACCGTGTCCTCAGGGCGGTCCTCGCAGTGATGACACCCGGGCGTTTCCTCCCGCCCCATCAGACACAGGTACCTCCCGAAACTTCCATGTCCGGTGAGGACCTGTGTCAGGCGGTAGGTGAGGACGCCGTAGCGTCTCTCAAGCCACTCCTCAAAGAGGGGACTTACCGCTGCAATGGCAGCGAGCCCAGCCCTCGGTTGCGACAGTCGTTGCTGCCATTCCGCCATGAGATCGCGCCGGAGCTCATCCCGCCACGCACTTATCTGGCGCGGCAGCGGAGTTTCGCCCCGGCGACGTGCCTCCGCGCGCATGCGATACACGCGCGCGAGCACCTTCGCCTCCAGATCCCACGGCGGTAATCCGGCAAGGAGGTTCGCCGACTCCCCAGAGATCGTGCGGTATCCGCGGATCATTCGGATCGCCATGACCCTCTGTGCCATAAGCAGCGCCCGAGCGGGCCGCCGCAGCAGGTTCGGCGCCCAAACAGGGGCGCCGTAGAGGGCCATGGACCGCACGACCCCGGCGTATAACCTCCGGCAGGAGGCGTTTGGTCCCCCGAGGTTGGGGAGGATGCGCTTAAACGCAGCCCCCACCCTCGCCAACTTTGGAGCCAAACGTCGGAAGTGCTCCACGAAGTTCCATCGACTGTTGAGGACGAGTCCCAGGTACTTCATCGCCGTCTCGACGCCGATGGTAACCCCTCCCGCCGTTATTTGAGACCCACCAGGAGGTGGCGCATTCCCGCGGCCATGAAAACACATGGCCTCGGACTTGTGGAGCGCCACCTCGAGTCCCAGCTGCCGGATTATCTCAACGACTGTCGCAACCGCTGTCGCCATTAAATCGGCCGCCGCCTGGTGCGACCTCCCGTGCGCTAGCACCAGCATGTCGTCAGCGTAGCATATCATGCTAACGCCGTTCGGGAGGTCGGTGCGCAGCACCCAGTCATAACCGATGTTCCACAGGAGCGGCCCCAGAACCGAACCCTGTGGAACACCGCGTGACATCTCTCGCCGGTTCCACTCGCCCCGGTGACCGGGGTAGATGACGGACCTGTCCGTCAGGTAAGCCTCGATTACACGACGGAGGTAGGTAGGCACCCGATGATATCGGAGTGCCTCCAAGATGCAGCTCCAGGGCAGGGAGTTGAAGGCGTTGGCGATGTCCAGAGACACTGCCACTACGACCTTACCCCTGGACACTGCAGTCCCCGTCGTCCGGTCCCTAACGCGCATGTTGGCGTCCACCGTGGAGCGCCCTCTGCGGAAGCCGAACTGGCCATCCGATAGGTCCGGCCCAATGTCCGTCAGGTGCGCGACGCGTCGAGCAGCACTATGGGCCGGTATGCGGACGGAGAGTCCGCAGGGCGTCCCGTCTTCCGCACGAGGACCAGTTTTCCCGCTTTCCAGAGCAGCGGGAACTGGCCTCTCTCCAAGCATGCGCTGTAGAGACCGATTAATCGAGGCCTGAGAGCCTCTGAGGCCAGGACCCATCCTTTGCCATGCAAGCCGTCGGGTCCTGGGGCGGTGTTCTTGGCGCCCATCCGGCGCACTGCCGCTCTCAGTTCTGCCTCGGTCACCTCTGGGACGATGTCATCGTCGTCGTCGCTATAGCCCGCGTCGGGCACCGCAGGGGGCGGAGTCATATACGGAGGGGTGAAGCCCCTCCACAGCCGGGGGAACAGGGCGCCAATTACCTCCTCAACGACCTCTGGCCGGAGACTCTGAGTGAGCGGGGGAGCCCAAGTGCGAAGCTTGTCGCGTACCATGCGGTACGGGCGTCCCCACGGGTCTCTATTCAGAGTCTCCAGCATCTCCCGGCGGGCCTCCTCCTTGGCCCGCAATATCTCCGCCTTGAGGACGGCTTTCGCCGCCCTGTATCCCTCGTATAACTCCGCCTCTCTCGCCTCCGCATTTGGAGGACGGAGACGGCGCCTGCGGTGCCTAGTGTACTGGCGTCGCGCAGCAGTGCAAGCCTTGCATAGACCTGCCAGCTCTTGCGACCACCAGTACACCTGGCGCTTTTGTTGCTTCGACCGGATCCGGGGCATCGCCACGTCACAGATCCTGGACATGGCGTCCTGGAGCCACTTGGCCTTATCGTCAATGTCGGCAGGCCTGCACGATGGCGGCTTCCAGGAGCAGCTCCCGGTCCAGCTGTTTCAGCGCCCAACGCGGGTCACATGGGGCCTGTCTGACCGGCGGGTCCGTGGACTCGGCGGAGACGTCGAACCGGATATACCGGTGGTCGGAGTACGTCTCCACCTCCTCCATGACACGCCAGTCAACGATACGTGGTGACAGAGCAGGGCTGGCGAACGAAATGTCCACCACCGACTCGCCCTGCATCCGCACGCACGTAGGGACAGAACCCCGGTTCAAGACGACTAGGCCTGCCTCAAGGGCCCAGTCTTCCACCATCCTACCCCGGACGTCGGTGAACCGGGACCCCCAAGCCAAATTCTTGGCATTGAAGTCCCCGAGGACGAGCACGGGGAGGGAACGGAACCCGACGACGACTGTGACCAACTCCATCAAGGAGTTGTGGAACTCGGCGAGAGTTCGGTTCGGAGAAACCCTGGGCGGGACAAAGTACGGCTCGGAGTTCACGGCGACATTGATCGACCACTGCGCCATGTACCCATGAAAATACTGATGACTGTTGAGAAAGCGAAAGAGGTATAAACCAGAATTTATGGTACCTGTACCAGACTATAAATTTCCAACCATCAATTAAATAAGCCCTACAACGTTGACATTTTAATTGACAGCTATTTTAATACACCGCCTAAGAATTTATGTATTGCATTATAAATTAAATGGTACCGTAATAATATGCTTTAAACTGTAGTATTTAAAAAAGTGAGGGCTGTTGCAATGTCAAATTATGGCGATGAACCGGAACGAGTGTGTGAACATGAATGTAGAGGATTACAAGGTCTCCCTGCCAGACATGAATTTGTGGGACCTATTAAAATAATACTTATTGAATCATCAGCTATGGCCTATCGACGTAAAGTATGTTGGTCTGCAATGATCGCTCTGTCATTTTTGTTTTTGGGAACTCCAGTATTCTTTGTATTTATGTATACTCTTCAATTCAAGTTACCACCCATGGTAAACATACATGTTTATGTATGCACAATGGGCGTAAGTATTGCGATGAAATGTGTTTTGTTGTATAATAATATCTATCAGATTTGTGTGTGAAAGTAAAAAGAAAAATCTCAAAAGCTGTTTTGATAAAAGAGGTTGCCCAAAACCATCCAGAATCGATTGGAATCATTTGTGGATAATATATTAATATAATAGTCCTTAATAGCATATTTGTAACTTCTTTATTTAAGTAAAGATTTCTTTCATCTAGTACTTGGACTGAAGTTCAGTGATAGGGATGATGTTAAGATTCATAAATAACAAACTTTAAATTCAAGAAAGTCATTCAAAAACATTCTAAGTGAATCATATCTTCTGGGGTAGGCGGCGTTTTCTAATTAAAGTGAACTATTTTACTACCTTGCTCCACTGTTTGACTTAAGACCAAAGGTCTTTGGATTAAGACCAGCTGGTCTTAAGCTATGTTCCCTAAATGTTTGTACCTCATGTAAAACCTTGAAAAATGTAGATATTTTCTTGTAAAAAGTGCATACTTTTGGTTTAAAAATAATGGACATGTATTGCGATAATTTGGACAAGTACTTAAATAATCAAATAACTTGAGATAATGAAGAAATGAAATTAACATATAGCACATATTTTCGTTTGTTTTTTCAGATTAGAGTTACCGGGTAGGTCGTTTTGAAATAACAAGTTAACACAAAGCATTTTTTTATTAATGTTCATTGTCTTTAATGATTTTTTTTTCAAACATATTGGAAATGATCTATTCTCGTAATCCAGATTATGCTGTGTTAACAAGTTACCCTGTATATTAAACACCACATGCATAATTATAAAGAACAAACTAAGAAAAAATATAAGATACAATGGGCGATTTTACCACACAAAGTGATGTCTTACCTACATCATATTCTAATACGACTTTTATTATATTTTACAGTTGCAACTGTTCATGGTGCCTGGTATCTTAATGTATAGTGCAGTTTTTGGAGGAGCCATGTACCTAAATCCACATAGTAGAAGGATTCAGCATTTAGCGTTACAATTTTTTGCAATGATATGCGGTGTTATTGGTACAGTGGTGATGGTAACCTACATGACATGCTCAGTGCATTCGGTTACAGGTATAAATATTGATGTGTAGAGTTTCTAGTTGTGTCACTTTACTCTAGTGTGTTTTGGACATTTGTACGCTATGTATTATTATCAGTTTTATTTGTGAATTTATGTGTGCCTACCTAAATTGTACGACCTTTTTAACTTTTTTATTTTTATATTCGTTGGAGAATGTCAATGGTTATACATTCAGTCAATACAGTATCGGGAATAGATGATTTTTTTTTGGTTCCAAATTCAAATTTTTTTTTTTTTGTAGTTTTTAGATTGGCACAGCAGTTTTCCATTTTGGCGCGGAGTTTGAGTTGCATCTGTTATATAAATTAAATCCAGTGCTGGTTTTAGTAATATCATATATACCTAGTATGTATTGCGAATTTCATAATGGACAGAAATATCGAACAAAGAGTTTGTCTTAAATTTTGCATCGCCAATGGAATTTCGTGTTCGGAGTCACTAAAAATGTTACAGAAGGCTTACGGTGGATCGAGTTTATCCAAAACTCGTGCTTATGAGTGGTTCAAAGCGTTCAAAAGCGGTCGAGATGTGATGGAAGATTTACCTCACTCTGGTAGGCCGTCAACGTCTGCAACTGAAGTAAACATCGCAAAAGTGAAGGAAATAGTGACTGAAAATCTGAGAGAGATAGCCGCCGAACTTTCTGTATTTCACGGGTTGACCCGTACCATTTTAACTCATCATTTGGGTATGAAATATGGTGCTGCTCGGCTAGTCCCAAAAGATCTGAATTTTCTCCAAAAACTCAATCGCATGAAACATGCTGAGGACATGCTAGAACGAGTCAGTTCGGACCCGACATTCATGAAACGCATTGTTACTGGTGACGAGATGTGGGTTTATGAGTTTGACATGCAAACTAGTCAACAGGCTTCGGAGTGGCGCCTTCCAACTGAACTAAAACCGAAAAAACCACGCCAAAGTCGATCAAAAGTCACATTCATGTAGACAGTTTTCTTTGACTATCGCGGTGTGCACTCTGAATTCTTACCGGAAGGTCGAACTGTAAATAAAGAATATTATTTGAGCGTTATACGGCGTTTAAGAGAGCAAATTCGACGAAAAAGGCCAGATTTGTGAAAAGAAAAGTCTTGGAATTTGCACCACGACAATGCGCCTTCGCACAAGGCTATCATTGTGAACAAATTTTTGACCAGACATTCCACAAATACAAACCAGCAACCACCATATTCATCAGATATGGCTCCTGCTGACGTTTTTCTTTTTCCTAAACTCAAATTACTATTTCGTGGCACTCGTTTTCAATCGATAGAAGACATAAAGGAGAATTCGCGGCGAGAACTGAACTCAATTTTGGAAGCAGCGTTTAAAAATGTTTTGATGAATGATTGATGATGAATTATTCGTTGGAGCAAGTGTATCGTTTCTAAAGGAGCATACTTTGAAGGTGATAAAATAAATTTGGATGAATAACAGACATTTTGTGTATTATTGATGTTTTCCCGGTACTTTCTTGGCAGAGTAGTACATTTGTTCTATATTTTGATACAAATTATAATGTATTATTATAATGTATAATTGTTAATTTTCCCAAATAAAAAAAATACGATACATTTTAATATTTTGTAAGCTACTGTGGTAGCTTACTCAAAAACCAAAAACTAAAAACAAACTAAAGGTAAAAACTAAAAGCAAAAAGTATCTAACTATATCAGCCATTATACTGATAGGTTACCGACCTACTGACTGACAAGAAAATTTATTTTGGATCACTGTACCTGCAAACAAAAAAGTTATTTTGATTTAAAGAACATATTTGAGCACATTTTTCATTTTAATAAAAAAAGCAATTATGGAACCAACCGTGGCATTTGGGACGCAGGGCTTTATGAGTAGAAGCTATAGTCCTCTAGGATCCCTGCAAAACTTGTGTTGGTCCGTGTGCCAAACATACTGTATACCTACATACAGGTCAAAATCTCCTTTGAAGTCGGTTAAACGTATTATAATTCAGTATTCTATTCATTTAGGGTATCACTAATTTGGTGAGATGAGATTCAATGATTCCATAACTCATTTTTAGTGAGTGAATGTTAGCTGCTTACAATAAATAATGATTACTTACAGAAACGTAATTTTTTCAGGATTTTTTGGCGTATTATTTTCCATGTTGGCCAGTGTTCTTGGGCCTGGAGCATATTATTCTTCTCCAACTAGAGCTCACGGCCAGTTCAATAGGAAGATACACATGTTATTCGGCGTTCCTAGCTTCATATGCAGTACACTGTGCTTTTTGACGACTTTTACTGAAATTAAATTTATAAATTGGCTTGGTAACAAACAATTCCACTGGGTATTATTCGCAATGGTCATTTTCTATTTTTTTTGTGTATTAATCTCCATATATTTTAATATAAAGAAGAACTCTTAATGATGTTTGTTTTATTGTGTGGTTTTAGTTATTTATCTTCATGTACTTCCGTGCCTTGAATTACCATTTTTAGGTATGTATTGGGTATTTAGCAGTTTTGTACAAAAAGTTTATTTATTTACATATTTATTGGAAAACTAACAGGTATACATGGTAAACAAAGAATGGTAAAATAACATCATAAAGCCAATTACAGGTTTCCACGGATAGATATTACATTATTCAATTAGTAAAAACACTCACGATCTAAACAAATACATCCTTTAGACAAAACATACAACCAAAAATAATAATAAAGGAGAGCATATACCAACTCATTAAAAGAACACACACTAGCCAAACTACCAAAAATAACAAATTAATAAACAACTAAGTTACATAATTTACTAATGAATTGAAAAACTGTACCGTAAACATCCTTCGCACCGCAGAAGTCCTCGTTACAATCGGATCTATTCGTAGCTCTTTACACAAGTTCTTTAAGTCTCTGCTTGCACGCATAATAAAGGAATTCTGCCTGTACCTCGTTGAGGAATTTCGAATTAGGAGTGGAGGTTGTAAGGAATTATTATTCCAACATGGGACATCGAAAGAAAGTTTGTGCAAGAGACCGAGACAGTCAATTTCATTTGAGATGATTTCTAGGCTGACCCCACATTTAGCGTGCGCGATACTCGGGCGTGCGAGCTGCACAGACGCAGTGCCTACCGCGCCGCCGCCGCCACAGCCGCCCTGCTGCCAGCAAAATTCGAGGCAGAGGCCTAAGGCTTGCGCGCGGCGCTCGCCTTGGCGTTAAACCCCCTTCAGACAAGTCAGTCACAATTTGGCCAGTGCCGTGTTAGCACACGTCGATGCGTTACTGTTCTACGATCACTAACAAAATGGACTCAGACCACCAGACCACCACGGGCGGCCCAATAGGGCTGATGCCGATACGGAGCCGCGGTAAACTTAAAAGGTTACCGGGGTTCCTGCTCGAAGTGCAGGAGTAGGAACGGGGTGGTTTTTAGTCAGTAAGAGTCTGACACTCCCTCCCGCATCACCCAGGCCGGGGAAGTCATTCAATGATTTTCAAAATGTTTCGCATTGACAATACGGCTAATTGGGCATTAGCCATATCCCTAAACGGCCCTGTTTTTCTAAATGGTTAGCCGGACTGTAATACGGAGGATTATACAATTCGCCTGCGAAATATACAAATACAATAGGGTAGACGACTAATTTTTATTTTAATGTCCGTCTGATAGATTATTTAAAAACATTAGACACGTATTTTTTATTTTCTCACAGAAACGAAGTTTCGAAGATATATTGATTTGAAATGTCGCGTGACGTCACTTCTCAGTACATTTTATACTAAGCAATGACGTTTTAGCCCCCACTCCTAAACTTTGATTCGTTTTATCTAAGTATTGTTTTATTATACGACAAAATAAAAAAATACGTGTCTAATATTTTTTCATTACCTAACTTACGGACTAATTATATTTTTAATTTTCATACCCTGTCATCATCCCCATTACATTAGAAAGAAGTAAAAAGTTTATTTTTAACTACCAACCAAGCTATAATTTTCAAGTTCAACCTATTTTTACATCTATGAATTCACAATAAATTAAATGAAATAAATTGTATGACATTGACATTTAATTAATTGATAGATATTTTAATAAAATTTTAATAGACCACCTTATTAACACTACTCAAACAAAAATGATTCATATTTACAAAATAATTATAAATCACAGGATACTATAATAATATATTTTTAACTATAGTTTTTGAAAATTGAGGGGTATTACAATGTCAAATAATGACGATGAACCCGAACGAGTGTGCGAACTGGAATGTAGAGGTTTACAAGGTATTCCTGCCAGGCGTGAGTTTGTGGGTCCTGTGAAAATAACACTAATTGAATCAACACCTGTGGACTATCGACGTAAAGTATGTGTTTCTGCAATGATAGCAATGTCAATTCTGCTTTTGGGAGTTCCAGTATTCACACTATATCTTTATACTATGCAATTCAGGTTACCCCTCGGGGTAAACTTACATATCGTATTATGCACAATGGCTGTAAGTATTGTGATGAAGTGTATTTTGTTATCGTTTTTTTTATATATTTTAAGAGCCGACGTTTGACTACTGTCTCGCCTGGTGGTAAGCGATGATGCGGTCTATGATGGAGCACGTCGTCCCATTAGCAGCGTATTCACTCGGGGCTTGAAGACACCCAGGTTATATATACCCTTTAGGAAATACAGATTCTGGCCAAGAATTCCATGACTATGATATGATTTTAAAATGAAGTGAAATTTACAGAATGTTTAATTTATTTTCCTTAGCTGCATCAGGGATCAGAGATTTTAAAGAAAAAATACGAATTCAAGTTTACTGAAAATATGTATTTTATTCATGGATTTCTCTTTCTAGACTGCTGTCAACCTATACTAACATTTGGGTAAAATATTTAGTTTTTATTTCGCTGTAGGAATGAATTTGCAGCATGTAGTATGCAGCACCTTCCTCCGACCGCAAATAAAAGCTCATGCAGCAGAGATCTGACACAAAACACGCACACGATACGCAAAAAACCACTCGAACCACACTCGACATACGTTTTGTTTCTTCACGGTGCACCTCAGGTTGTTGTTAGGCTCGAGTTTGCATAAACAAGCAATTGTTGTGTTTCTTGTATATATTATACAGGGTTATAGGTTAAGTCGACCTAAATTCTTGAGGTTGTGGTATGTATACCACCGGTAATGATGACCGATAATTATGTATCATTCCAGACCGATTTGATTAAGGAACTCCATATCCCAAACTTAACCGTTCTCAAGATCTCGGCGTTTGAATTTCTTTTCTAATTTTTATTTGTGTTTTGTGTATCAATTTTATTTTATTTTTATGTAGAAGATTAGATAGTTACGGGCGTAGTAGACGAAGGATTATTACAACTAAAATAAATCTGTGATTAGTTTTTTTCTTTATAGTGGATATTTAAATAAAAGTCTTGTCTTTTTTTTTAAAGAGGTAAAATCATCGAATGATTGCTCCCGCCTGGGTGAGGCGGGAGGGAGTATCAGACTCTTACTGACTAAAAATCACCCCGTTCCTTCTCTAGCGCTTCGAGCCGGAGCCCCGGTAACCCGTTAGGTTCTCCGCGACCGTTAGGTAGTCTGGTCTAGGATGAATTTGTCAGCTTTCTTATAAGGGTGCGTCCACATCTGGCAAATGCGCCGCGAATGAGCCGCTCGCGAGCCGTTTGCGGGATGTCCGCAAGCTGCGCGCGTGCAGTCACGGCAATGGTTTGGTGCTCAATCATATAAGGTTCGAATAAATAATAATTTGTACACGCGCGCAGTTCGCGGGCGGTTCGCGAGCGCCGCATTTGTGAAACATTCGCCAAATGTGGACGCACCCTTAAGTATAACATGGTATGTTAGGGTATTGTTAGAATTCTCGGAAAAAACTTGAAACAAAGACGCTTAAACGAACAACGGACTATCTGATTTGCTCGACGAAATATTACCTCTATACGATGAAACCTCATTCATGACATGTGGTTTCATCACGATGGTTGTCTCACTACAGGAGGAGTGTCGGACTCGGAGAGTGCTGGACCTAAATATCCCATTAGTGGATCGGAAGAGGGGGACCACCGTGGCCGGCCAGGAGTCCAGATTTGATCTGCACGGATGTCACCATCTGCTGTTTTAGACTGCACATGATGCAAAAAACCTTTATGAGAAAAAATTACTGGTGATTTGGAGTCGAAAGTTTAAATTTGAGAAAAAGCAATTAATTTGGGTCGTTAAAGTTTTTTATTAGCCAAATCTTTCTGCACTTGTAGAATCCTAAATGGAAAGGTTAAAAATTGCTCCCAAGCACTCGGAGAGTTCTTTCGGACTACGAGAGCCATACAGCCTGTTAAACTTGAAGCTACGGATGCTTTTGTACCTCGAAGAACTATCTTTAAAACTGGAGTTGGATTTTTAGATAGAATTTGCCAAAGCTGTAGATGCTGGACCAAGGTTGATGAAGAAGCTGAGGCTGACACTAGGCAAGCAGCCACATTCATGGATTTATACACCTTGCCCGTATGAACCCTCAGACCCTGTGCTTGAGAGTTATGAGTATCTTAACCAGAGTCCCATCCAGGGGTGCGGTAGAACTCGGACAAAGTGATACCTGATCTCTTAAGATTAATTTTTGTGCGCCATACTGTTTCTCTAATATTGAGATCTCTAATCTTCAGGAATATTGGTCAGAGACCACCAGTGCTTGTTCGGCTGCCAACCCGATGACAACTACTTATAGAGGAAGCAGTGAAAGTCTTCAAATCAAGCCTATCCCGGATGACCTCAGTAGCCACCAATTCAGTATACTTACTCCAGTCATCCGTGACCGGAACCGGGAAGGAGGACCTTTGTCTGCCTTGGAACCCCATGGACGAAAAGTATCTTTCTGCGGCACCTTAACTCCTGAGCATTGTGTCTCTCTTACATAAGACTCCATCTGCTGTTGAAGACACTCAAGAGCTGCAAATATATTTTTTTTATCTCCAAGTAAACTTGGAGCTCTGGTGCTAGAGTCGAAGTGCCATCAAGTGCTGCAGTGTTCAGTGTTTTATTTAACAGCCAAAAATTTTGCCACCCTCTTACTGAACTTCTATGTCAAAGCAGTAATTGTAACTGTCCTGTTAATTTCCTTGTAGTAGCAGTGGTATAATTTATAGGAACGTATACAGTGTGTTAACTGTTAGTTAATGATGCTCAATAACTATTTGTTGTAACATCTTCTATCTATATCTATACATTATACATTATACATTACATATAATAAAATTGTAGAAAAGTGCTGTCTGTACATTGAAAATAAAAATAAAAAAAATAGCAGGGGTTATTGTTATGTCGATGTCGAACCCAAAAATGAAATTAACTTTTGTCTGTTTGTCTGTTTGTCTGGTCACGCTAATCTCAGAAACGGCTGATCCGAGTTGGATGCGGTTTTCACGAATATATTGTGGTATGCTTCAGTTATGCTTTAGTGTTTGTTTCATGTCAATCGGTTCATAAATAAAAAAGTTATGTCAAATTAAAGAATCACGTCGAACACTATTCTATGCTTATACATACATGGCCATTAATCTCCGCAACTATTTGACGGATTTGGTTGAAATTTTGTACCGATATAATGATCCAAAATAAAAATAAGTATATACCTATTTAAAAAAAAACCGCTGCTCATAGTCACTATTCCACGCGAACGAAGTCGCGGGCACAGCTAGTTTGTAATATGAATATTCATTTTCAAAGACACTTTAAGCGCCACTTTCGCGAATCCCTTCGATTGAATTCATCCATATCACTAACTAAGAAAAAAAAATTAACTACAATAGGCGGTCTTATCACACAAAGTGATCTCTTATTTACATAGTTACTTATATTCTAATACGAATTCTGTTTTATCCGTTACAGGTGCAAATGTTCATGGTACCTGGTATCTTAGTTTTGTGTTCATCTTTTGGAGGAACCATGTACCTAAGTATATATGGTAGAAGGTTCCAGCATTTTCTACTACAATCATTTGCAGTCGGAAGTGGCGTTGTTGGTGCAGTATTGATGTTACCCTATTTGCATTGCTCTGGACATGATGTATTTGGTATAAAAAATGTTAAAAGTATCCCTATGTAAGCTTTAGATAGTGTAGTAGGTTTTCAGTTGTGTCACTTTACTGTAGGTAGTATTTAGTGGCCATTTGAATGCATGATAATGTAATTAGTTATGAAATTACGAGTATGAAGATACTATTTTGTTATTTTGCCACCACACTACATTAGTATTTATGTACACTAATATGATAAATAGGAAAAAAATATTTTTTTGTTTGAATTGAATAGGCTCCGAAACTACAGTCCGAAAAGTGTTGGTGATAGAAATAACAGAATGTCAGGTAAATAGGTGATGAAAATTAGAACAAGTGAATGAGTTTGTTTATCTGGGATTACTATTTACGAGAGATGGAAGGTGTTACGGGAATATTAAAAGGAGAGTGAAAGCGGGAAATAGTGTTAATGGTGCCTTAAACTCTGCAATGTCGAGTACAGTAATATCCAACGCTTATATATGGTAGTGAATCAGGGGTGTGGCAGAAGAAGCATGAAAGCAGAATTAATGCGGTGGAAATGAGAGCTCTGAGAAGTATGGGTGGACTAAAATTGAGTGATGGAGTGAAAAATAGTGTTATTAGAGAAAGGTGTGGATTGAAAGATGGTGTAGTAACAAGGATTGAAAATGGAATGTTTCGCTGGTTTGGACGTGTAGAAAGGATGGATGAAAGTAGAGTAACGAAAAAAGTATACAGAGCGGATATGAATGGGGCCGTCGGTAGAGGTCGCCCTAGATGGACATGTACTGACCAGATTGGCGATATATTAAAGAAGAGCCAAATTAAAAGTACCCTTAACCGACGAGTATGCATGAAAAGATTGATGACTGTTGATGAAGTGAAAGAGGTATGTAGAAATCGTAGTAATTGGCGTTCCATAGTCTCTGCCTACCCCCATGGGAGACAGGCGTGAAGCATACATATGTACGTATTGTAGATGTAAATATTGCAGTCAATTAAACTTAAGTTAAACGTCGTGGTGGCCCGGAGGTTGAAGACGCCTGCTTCTCATGCACGAGGGTCTGGGTTCGAAACCTACCAACGGCAAGTACCAATGTGACTTTTTCCGAGTTATATGTACTTTCTAAGATTATTTAGACACCATTGACCAACAGTGAAGAAAAACATCGCGACGAAACCTGGGCTTATAATTTCTAATTATAAGTTTGAAATCGCCAACCCGCATTGAGCAAGCGTTGGTGATTAATGCTCTAAGCTTCTCCATGTAAGAAGAGGCTTTGCTCAGCAGTGGGCATTTATAGGCTATTGATGATTGATGATGAAACTTTAAACTTATCAAACTACTTTTGAGACCTATGGACGACCTACAAAATAGGTTGGTTAAAAGTGGTTTTGACTGAAAATTATTATTAGTTATTATTATTTTTGACTGCTGCAATTTAAAGTATATTTGACTGACGCTTTCCATCAAAAGTAGTTTTAACTGCAATAAAGAATCAATAAAAGCACAACTAAGTCGTTAGGTGGACACTGACGTTGCGAGGATCGATATCAATTTGTTTTAATTTGCTTTAAAGGCCAAGTCTGCCTGTCTGTGTACCTAAACAATTAAACTAGTCGAAGCAGTCATGTATCCTTTTTTATTTCATTCTGAAATAGAATTGTTTTACTTGTTGTCTTTAAACTTTTACGCCTGCTTGTTTTATGAATTTATTCAAGTCTTCGAAAATATTATAATAACCAATCAAAAATAACACTTTTAACCAGTTCTATTGGTCAAAAGTGTCAAAAGTAGTACTTTTGATGAATAAGAGTTTTCACTACAACATATATATATTATGTATACATACTGGTCAATATCTGTGTTTTTGAAGTCGGTTAAAAATATGAATAAAAATATGAAATATGAATTCTAGTAATTTATTTAGAGTATAACTATTTTGGTGAGATGAGATTCCATGATTTCATTACTCACTTGTAATGTGTAAATGTTAGCTACTTTTGATAATGAATTAATACCTTCAGAATCATTTTTTTTTTTCAGGCTTTTTCGGCGTATTATTTTCCGTGTTTGCCAGTGTTCTTGGGCCTGGAGCATACTTTACTGCTCCAACTAGATTCTTTGGCCGGTTGTCTAGGAAAGTACACATGTGTTTCAGCGTGCCTAGCTACATATTCAGTTCACTGTGCTTTGCAACAATTTATGCTGAACCCAAATTTACGGATTGGGTTGGTGCCCAAAGTTACGTTCTGATATTAACAGCAATGAACACGTTCATTTTTTTGACTGTATTAGTGGCCATTTTTTTTAAAGTAAAGAGTGATCCTTAATAATGTTTGTTTTATTGTGTGGTTATAGTTCTTTATCTTCATGTGTGTACTTACGGAAGTAAGGCACGGGCCGTAAATTATCATTTGTAGATAATATGTAACGGATTTGCAAAAAAAGAAGTATCTAGTTAGTATAAAACTGTAACTTACATTCTTTTTCCACTACTGGGGAACCGCCTGGGAAAGTTGGGGTAGTTACCTGGTTGAAAATTTGTAATAAATCTTTATTTTGACCATATAATACACTAGCCATAAAAAGGAGGCATACCAGACTTTCATTAAAACCATATTTTTTCACCAGCTACCGAAACAAATTGTTTGAAATTTTCAAATTTTGCTTATTTACAATAATTTAATCACATGAATTCAATAAAATTGTTTTTTCTCTTCTTCTAATTTTCTAATCTTTGTAAAGGATTACAACGTAAAACCTTGCTATTTTTTACACTAACTTCAAACATTTTTAATCTTTGCAGTTAGCATCCGTCATTGCATTCCTTCAAATTCAAATTCATTTATTCATTCACATACATAATACAGTTGTTATCATAATTTGGTTGAGCTCAGCTGTGTCCTGCCCATTGGGTGTACAATAGTTGGCTACAATATTGATGTTGATGACGACAACCGTAACCTCCGCTCGACGGATAACTTGCTTCTTGAGATAACTTCCCACCGGAACTCTTTTATTTCTAAGTCTCATTAAGTATCATTAAGTTCGCCTTATGTGCCATAAACAAATTATGTACTTTAAAGAATAAATAAATAAATAAATGTTGATGTCAGTTAATTATGTAATAAAGCAAGATTATAATAATTTATTAGAGGAATTACCTACATATGTCATTCCTTTGTCTTTATTAGAGAAATTACATAATATGTCCTTCAATTCCCTTTTCCATATATCCTTCCCTTGCTTGGCCTGCATTCGACGTTTTGGATATCTTGTCTTCATTATTTTAACTCTCTCTTGTGGGATTCTTGCACATTATTTCTTGATAGCGGTTTTGAGATCTTCTAAACTCTTATTATGTTATTTGTTTCTTGTAGTTACACATCCCTATTTTTTTCACCGATTTCTTATTAAACCCTAAGGTTGACTGGGAGAGAATGCCATATGGCATTAATGTCCGCCTTATGTACCACTACTTGTTTCTGTGTACATTAAAGTTTAAATAAATAAATAAAATTAAACTCATAAGTGCTTGACTTTTGAATATGTTATTACGTTATATTTCATAAGATAACTATTATTAAGTTATATTTCATTAGTCAGACAAATTTTATTGACCCAACAACCCCTAAACACAAAAATTATCAGCCGGGAATATTAGCGCGAGAGCACTATGAATCCGTTTTAGAGCGAGTGAGACGTCTATTCATAAATTGGGAAATCCAGAGTTGTTCACAGATGAGGATATAAAAAAAGATATTGTCATAGCTATTTGAAAATAAGTTATGTCTAATCACTTTTTGATCCTACTCCATTTGTTATGTGCTGTTTTTTTACCATGATTATAGGTATTTATGCAGGTTTAATTGAACTTGTTCAACCGTGGCACTAAATTCAAACAAGGAAAGTAGTTTTGCATTATTATATAATTTGTGCATTAACTGTGTAAGTACAGTTGTGCATTAAACGAAGTACCAGGTGGGGGCAATATCATCGATCGCAGCGCTCATGTGGTCAAAAGTAACAATATTGTTGAAACTTTCATGTGCCATATATCATTGGTTACATAATTTTAATAAATACGTTATTCTCCCGACCCCGACAAAAATGGGTCACAGCAGTTGTTGTGTTGTAAATTACAAGAATTTTGGTACAAACACTAAATGTACGTTTTAGTGATTACCAACAGCTACTTGTAAAATTTAACAACGCAAGAAATGCATAGCTACCGTCAAGAGAAAATAAAAGTAGCATAACTTTATTTAAATATTGTATTTGATATAATGCTTAATTACAAAAAAATGATGGATCGCCATGGTACGCAAAACCAAGTGATTTAATATGCAGTGATCATTTTATTGGTGGCAAAAATCAGACTAGACAAGCAGTTCTAGTCATGTACCAACGATATTTCCAGGTCTACCGTTTAAAAACAGTGAATGAATTTGAAGCTGGTACAGACGTTTTATGGAGCGGAGAAAGGAGACTGAAGTACTCAACACCATACCACACGACCAACCCTTATTCACACATCTCTACCAGCAGCTGTAGCTAAATGCCATTTAGCGCTTGTCTACATGTAGAATAGAAAACCAAATTATATGGAATTGACGTAAATTTTGACACTTATCAAAGTTTGACAAGCGCTAAAGTGGCGTTTGCTAAAGGCCCAATATATATCAATATCACTGATATTGGTCCAAGATCCCAGTGCCCCCAGACATCACTCATTTTCTGATGAACAAAATATATACTGTAAGCGCTCAGGAATGTCAAGTCAACTTGTCATTATTTTGAAAATTCAATAATGCAGGAAATACATATTACACTAGTGATACAAATCATTTATTTATTTATTGTCGCCACTAAATATCAAAACGTCAACAAAGTTGTGGACGCTAGGTGGCGCCGAACTCGTTTACAGAGCGAATGCTATTCAATTTATTTATTTATAATTTTGATTTTTTAACTCTACTATTCAAATATACTGAAATGCTTAAAAACCAAAGCAAAGTAATTTGAAGCATACTTAAAAAATTGAATTTCTAAGAAAAGGTGGTTAGCTACAGTGACCACCAAGACTGAAAGAGTTAAAAAAGAAATAATACACAATAAAATATATGAAAAGGAAATTTTATAAACAACTGCATTACCTACTTAATTTTATTAATTGGACACATTTTATCATGAAACTTCCAACTATCATATGACTTGCAACTATCCGAGCTTGGGTCGTCTATTAAAATAATTTCTGATTCTGACAAAAATATAATCTATATACGGATTGACACATACATATTTGTCACTATTTATGGTTATCATTTTTAAAATAATTGTACAGTAAAACAGAAATCAATTAAGTTAGTATATTGTACACCTTTGGAGTATGTACAATTTGTCTTAAAATTTGAATGTTATTATTTGCTACATTTGTTGAAGCAATGGGTGACGACACGAAGAGTGATATAGTTGAGATTCCAAAGAACCGTCTTGCTACAGTAAATTTATTTAATGTAATGATCGCTAGTGAGCATCGGGATTCTTACTGTCTGGCAGTATGGATGGCAGCGGCAGCGGGATTGAGCCATATATTAATTGGTGCTGTGAACATTACTTTTATTATGTACTCGTATCGAAGAACAGAAAGCCATTCAGCATATTTTACAATCGCAGTAAGTGTATTTTCTAATTTATAGAATACTTACATAGTGGGTGTCCCTGAAGTGAGGCCCCGTTTGATCTTCAACTTCAGGTGATCGGGAAGGTTCCAATATTTATTAGAAGTATATATAAAAATCGAACACATAAGTCATTGTAATTTAAAACCATGTGTTTAAAACAGGCCCGCCGTAACTAGCCGTTCAAAGCGTGCACAGCACACAGGCGCACGATCATGGGAAATATCATCGCCGGGAAAAAACCCCATTGGACGCTAGCAATATTAGACGTTATAACTAATACTAAGATGCAATATAATATAATAAAACTAATACTAATACTAAGACATACATAACTAATGACTAAGATGCAATACCATACTTGAAATCACCCAAAAATTGTTCACCACCTTCTCCTATTCAGTGGCACCCCAAATTCTATACAAGTATTATAATAATATTATATACAAGAAAACAACTAAAGATTAACTACACTTAAGAACATTATCGAGTTCCTCTATTATTTTCCAGAGGAACTCGAAAACTATCGAGTGTTCTCTAAGGCCTGGTTCTGGGCCAAGGCCGTAATTGTGCCACTGTATAAAGGAAAAGGATCACAGCAGGAGTGCAAAAATTATCTTGGTATAAGCCTCCTAAGCGTAGTAGGAAAGTTGTATGCCAAGGTATTGATCGAAAGAGTGATGGATGTAACTGAGCGTAAAATCTGGGATGTGCGGGAAGCGAAGGAAGCGGGATTTCGAAAGAGAATGGGGTGTACGGATCAAGTCTTTTCGTTACGGTGCATTTCAGAGAAAGTGTTATCAAAGCACCAAAAGGTATTTTGTGCCTTTATAGACCTAGAAAAGGCTTATGACAGAGTGGTGAGGGATGAATTGTGGTCAACTCTGTCCATGTATGGGGTGGATAGCCACCTGATTTGGGCACTTAAATCCTTATATAAGAACTCGAGTGCCTGTGTCAGAATAAATGGGGACTACACGGAGTGGTTTCACATTAATCGAGGTGTTAGGCAAGGCTGTGTAGCATCTCCTTGGCTGTTCAACCTATTTATGGACATTTGTTTGAACGACCTGAAAGTAGGAGAGTTTGGATTAAGGATGAATGACACAGTGATTAAAACATTGTTGTATGCCGACGACCAGGTGCTTGTTGCCTCGTCGGCCCAAGAATTACAACAAATGATCACTGCTATGAATGATGCATTTGAAAGGAAAGGTATGAAAGTAAATGTGAACAAGACGAAAGTGTTGGTGATAGAAAGAAATGAGGTGATAACAGAATGTCAGGTAATGATAGGTGATGAAAAATTAGAACAAGTGAATGAATTTGTGTATCTGGGATCACTATTTACGAGAGATGGAAAGTGTGACAGGGATATTGAAAGCGGGAAATAGTGTTAATGGTGCTTTACACTCTGTAATGTCTAGTAAAATAATATCCAGCAAAGCTCGACTTGCTGTAATGCAGTGTGTATTGACACCAACGCTTATGTATGGTAGTGAACCATGGGTGTGGCAGAAGAAGCATGAAAGCAGGATTAATGCAGTGGAAATGAGAGCCCTGAGAAGTATGTCTGGACTAAAATTGAGTGATCGAGGGAAAAATAGTGTTATTAGAGAGAGGCGTGGATTGAAAGACGATGTAGTGACAAGGATTGAAAAGGGAATGTTACGCTGGTTTGGACATGTAGAAAGGATGGATGAAAGTAGAGTAACGAAAGAAGTATACAGAGCGGATATGAATGGAGCCGTCCGTAGAGGGCGCCCTAGACGGACATATAGTGACCAGATTGGCGATATATTAAAGAAGGGCCAAATTAAAAGTACCCTTAACCGACGAGCATGCATGAAAAGATTGATGACTGTTAATGAAGCGAAAGAGGTATGTAAGAATCGTAGTAATTGGCGTTCCTTAGTCTCTGACTACCCCCATGGGAGACAGGCGTGAAGTTATGTATGTATGTATGTGTTCTCTAAGGCGATGGAGCGTCCTCAAACACTGTCGAGACTCCAAAACTATCGAGTATCCTCTATCTTTTTCGAAAGTTATTTGAAAACCATCGAGTGACCTCGAAAACCATCGAGCACCCTCGATCACTTTCTAAAGTTACTCGAAATCTATCGAGTGTCCTGTATCATTTTCGGGAGGAAGCGAGACGTCGCTTTGTCGGAATTGCCGGCCACCGTAAGCGCGAGTTTTCGAACGCCAGCAAGGATACCTCACCACCTGATAAGTACCAGATCCGAGTGTACGGCGCGTCACGTAAAATGCAAGCGTCAAAGTGCCATCAGACCACCACAGACGGGGCCCACGAGGATTATTGTCTTGCTGGAGGGTAAGTTGTCATATGGGTACTGAGGCCCTGGCTTTAAGCAACTGTTGGAAGGAATGGGGTGGTTTTAGTTAGTAAGAGTTGTAAGAGTCACTTCCTATAGAATTATTTGATTACTTTTTACTCACCCAACAAAAAGTGGGGCGGCATAATCGGTATTTGCACGCGGGCGCTCGACTATCTAGCGGCGGGCCTGTTAACTGTTCGATATCACAAAAACAGAAATATAACCTGTTTTTGAGATATCGAACAGTTTCAGCGATTGTTTATTTATTTATTTTGGTTAACCAACAATTAACTATATACTAATATATCCCATCAAAAACAATACTTGTCAAAAAAAACAAGTCTCGCAACTCAGTTATTCTGTGGTAAAAAGTTGTGAGATCCATGTAATACCAAGTCGGTTATTAATTTATTCAGCCTCACGACTTTGTCTTAATACGTCCAGTCTCTAAGACCACGATCGTGGTCCATAACAATTGAAAATCAATTGTGTCTGGAATCTCCGTACTCGAAGCATTAAGTTGTTACGTAATAATTAACAACATCTTATAGAAACGCATATCAATATTAAAATTCATTAATGTTCTATATAAGCACTGGCGGACCCAACAGACGTTGTCCTGCATATCCACTTGAATATATAAACAAAAATTCATTCAAATTAGTTCAGCTGTTTAGGATAAATAACCTAAACATCGACTGCAGCACCATCTGCCGGGCTGATTTGTGAATCTAAACCATTCCCAGATCCCCTTGAACACACACAAAAAATTTAATCAAAATTGGTCCAGTCGTTTGAGAGAAGTTCAGTGACATACACACTCACAGAAGAATTATATATATAAAGATATTGAGACTTGGTCATCGCCTGAAAACACGTGTAAGTACGATGGCCAAGTCTTTAGTATATATTTTTCGTATATATATATATACGTGGCGCTGCGAAAGCGCCCTCAATACCGGTCTTCTCTAATTTTTTTTATTTTTTCCTTGATTCATACACCAAACGCTACTTATATTCCAAATTTGAAGCTTCTTGGTCTGCTGATCGGTCAGAATTTTGATGATCGGTGAGTCAGTCAGTGAGTGTCACCAGTTATAATTCTTAAAATACTGGTTCAAATGAATGAAATTTAAAATATTCCGTGTCTCTACAATGCCCTACTGAAATTTCAGTCTTCTAGTTTTATCCACAACGAAATTACAGGGGGTCGAAAATGGCCTGAATTGCTTCGAGAAAAGGATGGTACGGCCGTGACGCTTTTTTGCTCGACTTGGTGGGGCACTGCCGTGCCCCCAGATACATTACTGATTAAATAGCTAGAGAAACATTTAAAAGTGCAAAAAATAATTATAGGTTAACACACCACATGCAAAATATTTATGTTTATTATAACTAAAAGGGAATCACGAATTTCCCGTCAGGGAAGAGCAGCTCGAGGACGCCGCACGGAAGAGTCTTTTCTTAAAAATGTTTTGCGCCATTCGAGGAATAGAGAAAATATTTCGCAAGTACGAGCTGGGTAATCTAGCACCGAGTTTTCACAGAGGCTTGCTAACCAAGCTGGAGAACATGGCAGGTGCTCGGGAATCTAGCGCTGAGCGTAAGCAGCTTCTTTCCGATTTAAGAAAAAGAATTGGACAGAAAACGTAAAAGGCTATCAACCTTTTTTTACAGAACTATTGTTTTAATAGCACCATTGCAATAATAAATAATATATCTATGGATAGCACACGGAAGCAATTTTACGTCTTGACGTTTAAAGTCATTGTCATTCTGTTATAGGAAAAATGCCAGTAGTATTAATATAACAATAATAAGTTATAAAACAATACCGATATTCGTAAAAATTACATATGATCGCATGTTGTAATGCGAAGACCCGATGATAGTCGTAGAAATACAATACAAGGCACTAGAGCAAGGTTTGCTGGCCCGTTCCAAACTGCTGTGATTGACAATTTAGATGAGAAATATAGTAATGCCGTTTGGTGGGCAATTGGAATTGGTTTCTCTCATGTACTGATAGGTTCTCTTCTTATGGTAATATACCTGTATTCTATTCAGAAAGGAGACTTGCACGCAGTTATATTTAGTATGGCAGTAAGTTTAAGTAATCTAAACTATTAGCTTTGGAGCCATGAGTACTAACTGAAACTTTTTTATCTATTAATTTCATTTCTGTTAGCACTAGTCTTATAATTGTAATCATGTATTACTTAATCACATTTATATTTTCATTAGAGTAATTATCAATTTTTATCTAATAATTATTTTCCAGTATAACTTCTTTGCGGCAGAAGCTATATTAAGCTTGAGTTTTGTAAATGGATGGGCCACACCTATTAGGTCTATGCATCGAAAATATGTACATATATTTCTTCAGTTATGTACAATTATTACAGCAGTAAGTGGAATGATCATAGTGGCAAGGAAATTGCAATTTCAGCGCACAGCACATTCAGTATTAGGTAACCAATCCACATCCAAAATGATTGTGATCAATAATATTAAGACTCTAGAGCTAACTTGTTTTCTCATGGACAAAACATAGGTACATATTGGTTAGTATTAGCGTGTATAGTGAGCATTTACATACCTGCTAGCATAGACCGACGGCTAAATCTTTGCTACCAGCTGTATGCTTTAGGGATTAATTAATTAACAACTATACTATACACACTCATACTAATCTAATATATAATATGTTTCATTAGCTTTTACTCACGGTTTTGCTAGCGTACCTGTTTTATCCCATGGGAGCATTTAAAAGAGATAAAAATCCTATCACATTAATCAGCCCATAGGTGGTTGCCGTATACCAAATTTCATTATAATCTATTCAGTAGTTTCAGCGTGATTGACGGACAAACATCCAAACAAAGAAACTTTCATAACATAACATAACATCACGTCTTTTAGCCCCGAAGGGGTAGGCAGAGGTGTACATTATGCCACTGTACAATGCAACACCCACTTTTCACTATTTTAACTTTCACATTTATAATATTAATGTGAGATAATGAGTAAGGTCTCCTTGGATCTCATTGATCTGATTTTTATTATGTGCATATTCTGGGGTTATCACTCTCGTAGAATAAAAGACGTGGTGTGTTATTGTGTACCATATGGACTTAAATTTATTCAGCTTATCATGTTTTGTTTAAAATTTATTAATTTTTAGGGCTGCTAACATTGCTGTTGACTTTGTTGAGTTCGTTAACTGGACCATTCGCTCTAAAGCTGGTGGTCAGAAAAGGTCATTTTGTGCACATGTCGTGTGGAATTCTTTGCTTCTGCAGTTCTATGATCTGCCTATTCACGGGACTATTGAAACAAGACTTGAAACGATGGACAGGACAAGATGTAGTCTACATGTTGAACCTTTTTATCACATTTTATTCGTCACTTATAGTAATAACTACGATAACAAAAGTTGTAAACAAAGGCTAAGCTTAAATTTTTGTAACGGTTATTTTCGTAATGTATATTATTGCTTTTATAATAAATGCTATTTATTCCTAATGTTCTTTAAGTTTTGATGAAGATCTCTGCGTCATCTAGTTATTATAATTTTAGAAATAAGTGATATTGAATTGGCGGTTGGCGCGGTGGCTGGCTGCCGCACAACGTGTCGCGGGTTCGATTCTCGCACGGAATAACTCTTTGTGTAATCCACAGGTTGTTGTTCCGGGTCTGAGTGTCATGTGTATTTGAACTTGTATGTTTTTAAATGCAAACACGTCACAGGAGAAAATCCTAATGTGGAGCATTAATAAAAACAAAAAAAAACTCTTACGATAGGACTTTTTCTATTAAGAAGTAATCTGTCATTTGTCTGTAAAAGTCAATAAACAATCTGAACGACATGTACATGATGAAACTGCTAGATATCAAATTATAGATTAGATGACCATTCCTTCAATATTACGGTACCATGGAGCTAGATCTGGTGTTGTAAGGTGGCTGGTGTTGGGTTGCCTATTAATAAACATATTGAGTTTGGGTTCATTTGATACCTATTTCCCGGTAACATGGGTAATAGATTAAATCGTAATGATCAAAAACGTATTTTTAGTTTTATTAGGTACCTATGAATTTATAGTACGAAAAAGCTTCCTAATCTAAGAGTATACCCAAATAAATGTAGCTATCTGTTAGTTTAGTAGTAGTTTCTGGCTAGATTTTGAAACCAAGAAATACCTAAAATCTTCGTTTTATGGGATTCACGGAGAGTGCCGCCACTTGGTTCTAACACAGTTTTTTATTTTCATTTCACTCAATTGCCTTTCTATAATAAAATTAACGAACAGGGCTTAGACTATAAATTCAATAATGTATTATAACAACAATACATTATTATAATACATAGTTTTAATAATATAAATAAAGATATTATTAGGTAGCAGATAACATGATTTTATCTTTGAAATTGGTCATTAGTGTTGTCAAATTTTATGATTAATTGTTTCTTGATTAAGTGTGATATCTCAGCACGATTACTGTTTATCGGTTATCGCAGTATAAGAAACAATATAGGTGCGGTGTGACGTCACTGGTGCATAGAATTCTTACAGGTAACTTTTCGTATGAGCTTCAATAAGATTCTGCTGTCTAGGAACTATATGGTTGCGGAACTAAGTTGCTTCCAGGCATGATATCCTCTATACAACTATACCTACAAACATTATGATGATTAAATAAAATGATACCAAATCGTATTTTTAACTGATTGATTTATTTAAGGGTCAAATCTGCTTCATACACAGCTAGGTACCCAAGCATACCCTTTTAGAGAGAAAGGTAGTGGATGAACACCAAAAAATATTTGTAAACCCTTTTCTGAAATATCATTCCTATGCAGTTTTTGTGAGCAGTATCGGGGTATAAGCTGATTTGATATAATATAATTGATATGAAAATAAAATATTTGTGTCATGATATGATAGGCTTGGCGATATTTGGCCTTATAAATCAATCTTAGGTATATATTATCGTATTGACAAGTTATCAATTGGCATTTTTTATTTGCAATGCCCGAGTATTATGTCTACAGAATGATCGACAATTAATGCTTTTACGAATAATAATTTATAATCGCTTCAGTATCGGCTAAGAGCGAATACTCACATACAATAGAAAACTCGTTTCTGTTTTGCAAAATAGTTTCATTATTCTCTTTGAATAAAGCCTTAAGTATTAAGGAACTGTTAATACATTGGATATGACTTACTAAAATTAAATTAAACGTGTAGGGAATTATTTTTTATTTGCATTACTTTATTTTACGTGTTTATATCTACTATTTATTTGGTATCTCCACTTTTGCTTACTCCATACTCTTACATATTTGACTTCATTTAAATAATGCAGACTTCTTGTTAACCATAATTCGAAATATGACTTAGGTACCTGTAATCTCATTCTACTTAGGTGACTTACATTACTTTGGTAAGAACCCTGTCTAAGGCAACCTATAAATAACTTTACAGTCGTTTATCTAGTTGTAGTCATCTAAGTCGTTTGATAATATATCTACAAACGTCATATCCTACCGTTTGTGGATCTAGAGTCCACCGATAGAATACGAATAATGTCGCAGTGGGCTCCCCGGTCAAAGGTCCGCACACTACTGGTACTAGTGTCGCATTTATCAAAAGATATGGTCGTACATCTCAAACATTAGCAATGGCAACAATACTCTATTCCAGAATGTGCGTATCGAGAGCCATTACTCTTCCCCGAGTTTCCTTTATATGTTTAGATGCCATAAAGATAGGTGGCAGCGCACCGACTGCTTATCTATCCTGATCGCTTACCTACCTACTTTCAATTTTAACGATATTGCTTTTAGTTTTTATGGCGTGTCCCCATACTTACTTATAGGTACTCTCGTACATTAACAAGTATATAACTATCCCTTCTTTCATGGTAGCTTTCAAACATGTTGATAAAATAAAAAAAACTGATAATATTTCTTGTACGTACATTTAACATAATTATAAAACAATGCCTTAAAACTAAGAGAATCTTATTTTTGTACAAAAAATAAATGAATCTCCTGAGTATACATTAAAAACTTTATCACTTTTCATTTGATTGTATTACAATAACAATTATTTTCGATCTTATCATCATTTAGGTAATTATAATTCGATATTATCAGTGTTAATCTAGCGAAAGAGGAACTGTATTATTTTGAAAGTATAAATGCAGTCTTAGTATAGTGTTACTATTTACAAAAAATAATAAACCTGTCACAATCGACTCACTTTAAAAGATCACAAATATATTTACAGATAACACCTTAGTTAAAAATTATGTATTCTTTAGTTTGTTAAAGAAGGTAATCAAAGGAGCGGTAATGATGAGGAAGGTGAAGAAAGAGCTGAATCCGATGAGGACGTTGGCTATGGTGCTGCCGACCCAGTTTGTGAACATACCCTTGTCGATGCCGTAACAGAGGCTGATGCATGAAGCCACAAAGGCTATTGTGCCGGCACAAATATGAGTCAGCTTCGAAAGGGTTGATGGCAGAAATCGTCGGAATTCGTAAGCATAGAGCGACGTCAGTCCGTTGACGAGACTTATCACTGTGAAGACCAGGGCTATCAATGCTGCAAAAAAGATAAAAATGTTGGTATTATTTTGGTTACATATTAATTTTTTATTAATTCTTTAAAGACCGATTTTTCCAACGCCAGATAAATTTTAACTTAGGAATAACTTAGAATATTTAATAATACTTCCATAATTCCTTCCTTCCTATTAAAATGCTTCTAAAAGTATCAAATGTCAATTTTCTTCTACAGTTAATAATTAACTGATGATTGAATACCATGTCATACCATGTCACAGTAACAGTTTTCAAGATTATATATGACCTAAGGCTTGTGGTGTACAATAACGAGTCCGACAACGGCGATAGTACCATGGGTACATAACAATAAGATTGAATTTAGAGCAGCACAATTCACTAAATTGATTACATTTTTGCTATAAATGTTGCTATAAATGTCAGCAGTATGGCCACGCGGCAAAGACATGCCGGGAGCTCCACTCAGTGTGTGGCCATTGTGGAGAAACAGGACACATGACATCCGTGTGCACGAAGAAAATCGACTTTCCAAAATGTACCACATGCTCTCGCTTTAACAAGCCCAACAGTCACAAGACAGGAGACGCAGAGTGCCCAGCCAGGAAGATAGCCGAACACAGATATATAAATTCCATCGATTATGAAGGCGCATAAAGAGAAAATGCTCGAAGTCGGATTTCCAATTCGATTATTCATTTCGTTTAGTTTGGTTCACTTGTATAACAATTGCACATTAACAGGTTGGCTTACTCAGCAATTTATTGCTGTCCAAGCACATTTGATCTAACTGTAACAAGTGAGTGACCGTATGGACTCTGACCTAGTTTTTTGTGTTTCTGCAGACGATCTAAAATAATTGATAGCCTTGTAACATGTAATATTATCTAGTTTATATATGAATATAGCTTATACGATATTTTATTTATTTTTATATTATTGTATTATGTAAGTTCAACTTTTTATTCTCCTTCAGGGAATAAAAAGCGTGATGTTATTATATGTATGTAATGTAGTATATTAAACAATCCTACCTTACTTCTGAAAATTGTGTTAAATATTTTACCTAGACTATAAATAAGTTGTCTTATCAGTAACATATTTCTAGAGCTCCTGTCGCCTGTGACACAGGAATATTCCTAGTATAGGCATATTATTTTTAAGATCTTGTCGCTTAATTAAGATATGTTTGTACCTATGTTGACCAGTGTTCTTATGAATAAAAATTTTATTTTATTTATTATTATTATTTAATAGAGAAATAGTAATTATTCATATTTTGTTTAAGTACATAGCTTCTTTTACTAGAAATTAACTGCCACATTTGGAAACTCCAAAATTCAATCTTATTGAGACAAAGTTTTATAGGGAAATTGTTATATTAAATTAATATTTTCGTACATTATTCAATCAATTATTATCAACATAAATACTAGGAGATTATAAAGTTATTAAACTTGTTATAATTATAGTATAACTTTTATTCTTTGGCTTAATCTTGTCAACATAATGTAGTTTATTGTTGTTTTCTATCGAGTATGGTTTTGTATAGGTGTTTCCAAGGCCAATGATATACTTATGTCTTTTTTACAGTTGTAATAAGATAAAGTTGTCGAGTGGATAAAAATTCACTCCTAAATTGATAACATACACTGTTATCAATGAGAGTACTGGGTGTACCAACTTGTTTCTTTTTTTTTATTTAATTCAATAGTTTTATCATGATGTTTATTTGGAGGTTAGTCTTTATTTAAAATGATACATATTTTATAAAAAAAACCATAACATAACATCACGCCTTTTATCCCCGAAGGGGTAGGCAGAGGTGCACATTATACCACTGTACAATGTAACACCCACTTTTCACTATTTATGTTATGAGTCCCATGTAATAGGGGGTGAGCCTAAATACTTATTTTAAAAATGTTACACATATTATTTATTACAGGATATCAACTTTTTGAATTCAGTATTTTAAAATGTGAATATTATCAAGTATGTGTTTTCAACAACAATTTCTGAAATACACTCGTTTTACATTCAGTTTTATTTGTTTAACGTTAACACTAGTGTTGCGAAAAAAGACATTGAAAAACAGTCAGATAGTCTCTAGAAACAACGACTGTGGCATCTGGCTACTATAGAGACACACGCAGAACATATACACATTCACACGAAGGACATCTGAAGTCTGGAAACCCATAACACATGCACACATAAAAAACAATAGACGTTTTTAATCATTTCTACCTTTATGTCTACGTTTGTCTACGTCCTTGGTTGCGAATGTTTTTTTTAACCAAATGAACAACATTATATTAATTATTTAAACGTATAGAAAATAGTGGCCTACATAAATCATACTATTTAATATATTTTTTAAATTTCTAACTTAACTTTATTATATACATAAAAAAAATTAACTAATACTAAATGAAAATATATACAACTTAAAATATAAATAACTATAAACTAAAATATTGACACCTTAAAAAAATTAATAATAACAATAAAGGTATCACAAGGCATCAAAAAAAATTTTACTCATCGTTATCGTGAGGTAGGGTGCCCAAAAGACTGGCAGCATTGCCACGTTAAATGGCAATGCTTAACCTTAACATTAATATTAGTTGAATTTTTCAAAGCCTCAAAATATAAGAAAAAGACATCTCTTTTCATATATTTATATGTCATCACCATGAGACATGAATATTATAATAATATTTATATGAGGATTTTTTTTTAAGGGGGGAAAGTCATCGAATGACTGCTCCCGCCTGGGTGAGGCGGAAGGGAGTGTCAGACTCTTACTGACTAAAAACCACCCCGTTCCTTCTCCTGCACGTCGAGCCGTAGCCCCGGTTACCCGTTAGGTTCTCCGCGACTTTATATGAGGAATAGGTACTTACTATACAAAATTTTGATCGTTATTAATAGTATTAAATTTAATCTAACTTACCAAAAATTCCGTGATTTGTATTCCAATGGACGTTCTTGTCAACGATTTTAAGGAAACTGCCTACGATAGCCAGTACAGATCCCACGGTTTGTAAGATCCAGTGGGCACGCTTCTTGTCCACCAGCTTAAGGTGGACTGACCAACCATTGTGGGGGGACAGACTTAAAATGGCTTGAGCCATCAACAATTGGTACTGGAATAAAAAACATAATTATATAAATTTTGCAATATAACACTTAATTTGTAGTGTAATTAATTTTATGTCCGTCATTTTTTATTTTAATTATCGTGAAAATATTTATGTCTTTGCTTCGCTCTAAGATCTGGCTGGAAGATAATGCCCACAGTATTAAGCCCACCTTGTACATTAGTATATGCATGAAGCCTTTAAAATAAAATAAAATTACAATAAAAATGGATACATTTATTATTTATCTTGCTGGACACATTGAAAACTTAAGATTTTTTAAGAAAAACATTAATTGTCTGTAAAAACTAATACTTACCCCAAGAACACATAATATGATGTGGTCCTTTGTTTTTCCACTTGGTAAAGTTAACCCATAGGTCACGATGACACCCACCACTATACCTATTAAAGTATGGCATATAATATTCAAAGAACTATTAAAAGTCGTAAAATAATAAGTTTTCGAATCCATTCGTCCTGCTCTTTGCTGGGTTGGAGTTCCACTTTCGGTATCCATGATTCACAATTTGTTATAGGCAATTAAATTAAACCTACTGCTTTCAGCTTCAAACTGTGAATGAAAATTCCAAACACAATACGGGTATAAAATATCCGAAGATAACTTTATCAGTGACTATCAATTTTATATGACCTCGCATGTCGATTTATTATTGTTTTATTAAAATTTAATTTTTATTAATTAATTTTACAAATAAATAAATTATGAAATTCTATGAAAATTATAATTTTTAATAAAAATAAAATTAAAATAGCTACATTTAGAGAAAAATATTCAATGATTTGTTTGTAAAAATTAAGCACACACGTACGTAAAGATTGGTTATCGATATTAAGTTCATATCTACTATATACATTATACAGTTATTTCTTTTATCGATAACATTTTAACACATATCGACCGTCTGATAAGATTTTACATGAATTATGGAAATACCAAAGATTAATATTGTCGAATTGATGACGAGTTTTCAATGTTAGACTATTTTATTGCAACAGTTTTTGGGGTTGTGTACCGTGGTAATGGATAATGTATAATTCTTTTATAAACTACGTTTAAAAAAACCGACGTCAATCCGCTTTTTGTTTGAAGTCGGTTAAATAATTTAGTCTAAAACCTTTTCCCAAGTACATACCTATAACAAACATTTCTCTGAAAACCACTTCAAAATCAGTTCTGTGAATCATGAGAAAATCGCACCCATATAAAAAAGAGATCCTGTATGTACATACATACAGGATCTCTTTTTTTCTTTTTGAAATCAAAAAATTAGTTCGTTGATCACATAATTGATAACTGAAATGTATATTAAAATGCCAAAGGAGGCATTTTAATATACATTTCAGTTATATAATAGGCATTTTAATTACTTTTGAAGTTAAAAATAAAATGTAATTATTTTCTCATGGTCCGTAGTTTGTCTAAGGGTCCGGGGCTACCTAAATGGATTAAAGTTGGCAAAGACAGCTTTCTACTACTCTGTGGAACCGTTGGTCACATTTTTTAACTCGCAACTAAAACAATGATACATGCAGGATTCATAACTGTGAAGAGAAGATGCTTTAAATATCTGCACCTTTGCATTTCGTGAATTTCAAGCTGTCTTAATAGGAGGATATTTTTAAAAGTCATTTATAAGCAACTGAACATTTGATAGGTGATAGTACTCTCCTTATACTTATGAGCAGCCGTTCAACTACTGTTGCTGCCAAGAGCTACACTAGAAAGTCGCTGAAAGAAAAAATCCTCTTCATTATTGAGTTGTTACACGCGTTCGACTCGTCGATAAAAATAGCGTTCCTCTGAAATTAAAAAGTGGTTACTAAGCTTTTGTAACTTATACAACTGAATACTTATGTGATCTGCAAATGTTCAGAAGGAATCTGCGTCAGTCGGTACCAGAAACACGTTGCGTGCTTGTTCTATATTTCACCATTCTAAGTCCCTTTGACTAATAAATATGACAATCTTATTACCCCAGAGCTGATTTAGCTGACTGGAAATTTAGCTGACTGGAAATTTCTAACTTTATTAATCAACTTTGAAAAAAGAAGGAGGTTCTCATTTTAACCTAAATGTATGCTCGTGAGCGAATATCTCGCGATTGGCTAAACGAATTTTGATGCGGTTTTCAGAAAAGTGTTAGTTACACTTAGGAAATCATTTTAGTCTATAATTAATTATTTTAATTAAAAGACTTCAAAACTGAGAAGATTGAAGTCGGTTTTTTAAAACGTAGCTTAATATAGAAGAATTGTTAATAATTATTTTTTAATTTCGACTGTACATTATATTTTTATTTATGTATAAAGATATCATACTACTAGTACCATCTATTGATATGACTGTAAACTTATATGTAACGTTTACTTTTCTATTTAATTTTTATTTATAATATGTTATTTCTTAAAGATGCTAATTCTATTTCACAAAGAAAGATGGCGCTAGTAGTATGATATTTTTGTACATAAAAATGTAAATTGTGAAATCTTTATGTTTGCAAAATATCTGATCATTTCATTTTTATTTAAATTCGCCTTCTATAAGGAAAGTTTACAAGAAAAGAAATAATCAATCAATTACCATGGCATAAAAATACAGATTGATTTAATTTTAATCTTAATTAAGATCAAATGGCATTGATGCATTGTTGATATCTAAATAAATTCTTTAGTATGATTGAGGCCATTTGTTAATGTAAGCTTACAATTACAATAATGACTTAACAAAATCTTTTATCAGCGATATACCTACGTAAATTTTTATCAAATCTGCAATCTCAATATGACTACGTCTGTAGGCACTAAAATAATATGAATTACCAGTCGAAATTGCTAGAACAAGGACTTTGTCATTTCAATATTTCACGTTTTCATCTTATACTTTCGTTTCGTAGCGAATTACTAACACTAACGAAAGCATTTTATCTAAATGTGAATTAGAACACATTATTCATAAGTCTTTTATGAACTACTTTTAAAAATATCGACTTCAAGCATCTCTTTTTTGAAGTCGCTTAATCGTTGGCCGAGTGGTCGCAAGTGCGACTACCGGGCAAGGGGTCTCGGGTTCCATTCCCGGGTCGGGCAAAGTATTATTGGGTTTTTAAAAAATCTCAGTAGTAGCACGGAGTGGAAATGTGCCCGGTATATGGCAATAGGCTCACTCCCTATTACATGAGACTCATAACATAAATAGTGAAAAGTGGGTGTTACATTGTACAGTGGCATAATGTGCACCTCTGCCTACCCCTTCGGGGATAAAAGGCGTGATGTTATGCTTAATTAATAAACTAAAACCTTCTTCTAAGTATAACAAACACTTTTATGAAAACCGCATAAAAATTGGTTCAGAACAGTTCAAAAACTAGATAAGCGGGCACAAACGTACATATATACAGGAGGTCAAACAGGAAAACCTCTTTCTTTGTTCACAACACAATTTTGAGGTGTATACAATAAGGGACGATTAATAAAATTGACGTCTGACAATTTTCAAAAAGATTTTTTTATTACGGTTATCTGCCGTTGGAAAAATCAGCTTTATGGAATGATGGTAACAAATCTATAAAGAGATAAGCAATACCTACGTAAGTGTATATAAGTGTGGATAATTGGTGTATTAAAGTAAGTGCATTATTATCGCACATTATTACTTTATCTCTACGCTTGACTGCAGTCACGTCGATTCATATCTTCCAGTCAATTGTTTCCGTCATAACAATGTGTATATAGTGGTCTGTAGGTGGTGGAGCCGCGGGTTGCCGGGGCTCCGGCTTAAAGGGCAGGAGTTGGAACGGGGTGGTTTTTAGTCAGCAAGAGTCTGACACGTCCTCCCGCCTCACTTAGGCGGGAGAAGTCACTCGATGATTTTCCCTTTAAAAAAACGGACTTAATTTACAATCTACATCGATTCTGTATGCTTAGAATATCGTGTATCTTCCACTTGTCTACAATTTATTTATTTGACTTAGAGCCGATTTTTATTTATGTACCCGATAAGGTTACGTGACAGATATTTAAGTAGTTCATATAAATTACGTTCTTATTTATCTGCGACTATCCAGATATTGTAACAGTATGTGTATGTATGGATGACGATTAAATAATTAGCTGAACTGATTAACTTATCTAAGTAAGAACTAAACACAATATATATCTACAACAATATGTTTACACATCTACTAATTATTCTGTCTAAGTTTCAATCCGGTAGCCTTGAATTTACACGAGTAACTATTATTATAATGAGATTATAGATTAGATTTAAATAATAAAAGTTATCATATGGAACTATTATTTTACTTAGAATTTATTTGAGTAATCAATTGAAACTATTTACATAGCATCATTGCAAAATTATATATTAAATTGAAAATTATATATTATATATTAAATTCTTTAGACAATTCTTCATTAAAACCTTAATAGATGCCTAACTTACAATTTTGTGGCCATTAAGTTATATCATTATGATATGAGCTTATGGCACCGACTTCCGCTCGCGCCTCATAGAGCCATCAGCCACCAGAACCTAACGGGTAACCGGGGCTCCGGCTCGACGTGCAGGAGAAGGAACGGGGTGGTTTTTAGTCAGTAAGAGTCTGACACTCCCTCCCGCCTCACCCAGGTGGGGGCAGTCATTCGATGATTTTCCCCCCTTAAAAAAATGGCACCGACTTCTAACCACAGTGGGTGGGTAACATATCAGTACTAATGATAGTTATTTTTTTCTTTTTGAAATTTGTGAACCAATTTCCAAAATTCTTGTTTGTTTTGAAAGGGTACACTCCCGAGATGGTCCTATTTCTATGAGGTCAGGATCTGATGGTGGGATCCTAGGGAAACTTAATAACCAACCAATAAAAGTTATTTTTTTGCTTTTTAGTTTTTATTGTTATTCGATTTTGGCTTTTTGAAGTTAGTTTTTTTTGTTTTGCCTATATTAAAATTCCCGTAAAATGGCTTTTAGAGCAACTGGAGTTAGTTCTATGAATATTAATTTTAGTATAAAGCATGATGTGGTCTAGAAACTAATTACTTTATTCTATAGCCACCTCTCAAATGACCTAGATAACTTGAAGACTAAGTGTTTATTGTATCACCCCGACAGTATTAATACGGCGTCTGCCAGTAATTGAATCTGTAATGAAACTATATTCTCTATACACATACACAGGGCATCACCTTGTATAATGGTAACAGTAAGTATAGTATAATGAAGACCATTTTGGTGGTCCAGTAGTTGGATTGGTGAAATCGTAAAACAAACAATTAAAGTTTCTATGATGGCCTTTAATTTAAATGAGATCAGCCCGCCACAACTTCCCGAAACTGCTGCAACTCCTGTAAGCCCTGCTCTATAGTAGATACAACCATTCAACCACCGGAACTGAAGTCCGGCGCGTCTCAGGGTCATAAGTAATTATCTAAATTCTGTCAGAAGATATTATAAGAGTAGATGAAAAGACTATATTTTCCACTTCCCTTGGTGATTTACTGCAGGAAACAGAATTAATTTAGTCTAAAGGCACAAATAAAGACTGTACAACTGGGCGAAGCTCAGTCGCCAAGCACCATTGAAAAACTAAGTGATTCCTTTGTGTGAGCTGCTACACTTGCTTCCAGTAATAGGTATGGCAAAAGGGTCTAAACGCAAGGAAATTTGTTATAGATTCCAATTAAATTATCTAACATAGTGTTATGTTTATATTGCCAGAGATCACACTCCCAGAGTATGTGGGACAGTTCGTAGAAAGATGTCCGCAGCCGGGCGGACTGCTAGTATTGCAAATCCGTTGAATTGGCACTATGGTGAATCAACCAGTTTAAATGAAAACAATTTGCTTTTAAAAAATTGTCTACGATGGCATGATGAAAATATAAATCAGCATACCTACATAGATAATATATAAGTCAAACTTGAACACGTATTCTAATCAAAGAACCTTCCCTTTTAATTAAACCGACTAGTTACTTAAATTAAAATAAAATCATTTTAGTCTCTGAAATTTTTCAAGAATGGCTCGATATCTAAAAAGAACTGTGTTTTTACTTTTAACATGTCTTTAACAACTACTTGATGCGGTCAGTTTGTAGATGGGTTTCGAGTTACGACTTATTATAATATTGTGTGTAGAAATAAAAGTACGACTGCCTCGTTGGCCGAGTGGTTGCAAGTCGGCTGCCGGGCAAGAGGTCTTGGGTTCGATTCTCGGGTCAGGCAAAGTATTACTGGGTTTTAAAAACAGATCTCAGTAGTGGCACGGAGTCTGGAATTTCGCCTGATATATGGTAATAGGCTTATCCACTATTACATGGGACTCATAACATAAATAGTGAAAAGTCAAATCAAATCAAATCAAATCAAATCAATTTATTTGTGAACACAGGTTATACAGAAGGTGTTTAACATACATTAATAGAATCTCTATGTTCTACCAATAAAATTGGTGTACAAATAGTTATGAAGTCAGGCAGGTACCAAGCATTATTAATATATTTAAATTAAACAAGTATAAAAGAATCATAATGGTATGTCAAAATTTATCATTTAGAAATAAGTCAATAGAATAATATGTCTTGTCAATTAAAAATAATGTCAGTTTACGTTTAAAAAGTCTAATATTATTTTCATTTCTTATATATTTAGGCAGTTTATTATAAATTTTTGGAGCCATTGCAAAGATACTGTTCCTGTATAGTGCAGTTCTAGATTTTAATAAGTGTAACTGGTCACAACGACGTTGACTGGTTACTCGGTCAAAATTATTAAAATTGTTTTTAACGAACATACCAGTCTCATAGATGTATAATGAGGGGACCGTCAAAATTTTGAGGTCTTTAAAGAAAGTGTAGCAGCTGTCGGTAGACTGCAGATTACAAATAGCCCTAATGCATCTTTTTTGACACTTGAATACCATTTCTTTACCGGTTGCATTCCCCCAGAAAATTATTCCATATCTTAATGTTGATGCTACTAGACCATGGTATGCTGTCAACACTGTTTTTCGGTTTGCAGTTTTATTTAACATGTGAGAGCATAGGAATATTGATTTAACTTATTACACACCTTATCTATATGAACATTCCATTTCATTGTTTTCTGTATACTTAGTCCTAGAAATTTTGTTACATTTGTTTCATTAATTCTTTTTCCGCGATATTCTACAATTAAATTTTTGTATTGATCCATTCGCTGTTCAAATTTCATTATTGCCGTCTTTTCTAGGTTTATGATCAAATTATTATGTTTTAACCAATTTACAACAGATTCAATGTTAGCATTTATATCTGCTTCTAATGTTTCTAAGTCATCACCATCAAATAGTAAGGTACTGTCGTCTGCAAACATGGTCATTGGATATGTTGATGATGTTGGAAAGTCATTTATGTAAATAATAAACAGAGTCGGGCCAAGGACACTACCTTGTGGTACGCCGTAAGTAACAGTTCTCTGACCAGACCTATAAGTTACCTCGCTATCTTTGGTGATTCTACTGATAACTGTCATTTGCCGTCTGTTATGTAGGTAGGATTCAATTAGACTCAATACGTTTCCTCTAATTCCATATGCATTTAGTTTACTTAGGAGTATTTTATGATCAACGCGATCGAAAGCCTTTGTCATGTCCATGTAAAGTGCTACAGCTGGTAATTTCTTATCTACTTGACTGCTAACTTTATCTAGAAAGTCGTATATGGCCATATCAATGGACTTGTTCTTCCTGAAGCCTTTTTGATTGTCAACTAGTAAATTATTTTTTTCAAAATATGAAGTAATTTGATTATTAATTACTTTTTCGTAAATCTTAGAAAATATTGGTACCAGAGCAATAGGTCTGTAACAGGACATATTTTCTCTGTTGTCTTTCTTAAAAAGCGGTTTTATTATAGTAATTTTTAATTCACTGGGAAAAGTCCCACACTCTATGCTCAAATTAATAAGATAACTCAATATTGGTGCAATAATGATGGATACGTGTTTTATAATTTTAGTAGATATATCATCGTACCCAGTGCTAGCTGTGTTTTTGAGCGACATTACAATACGATGGATGTCAACCTGGTGAAGTAGGGGACATGAACATCGAAGTATTTTTATTATTATTAATCGTCATTTTATAAGTGTCAATATTGATATGGTCAGTTAATTTTACTTGATCTACAAAGAAGTCATTAAAAGCTTGTGCTATTGCGTCAGGATTAGTTAATAGTTTTTGATTACAGTCGATTTTCATGATATATTCATTTGGTATAGTGGTTTTGTTCCTACTGATGACTTTCCATGTGGCTTTCCCTAGATTCTGAGCTGTGCTGATAAATTTATTATTGTGTGCCCTCTGCGTAAGATTTATTACTTTTTTAAAACGGTTCGAGTGATTTTTTAAATTTCAGTTTATTTTGTTCATTAGGCAATCTACGGTACTTCCATAATAATTGTCTTTTCCTTTTGCTACAAATCCTAATACCGCGGCTTATCCATTTTGATTTTATTTTAGTACACATTTTAATTCTGATAATCGGAAAACATAAATTATAAAGCAATACAAACCACTCATAGAACAGCTTGAATGCCTCATTTGAGTCCGGTTCCTGATACACATCGGAAAAAGTAATGCTCTTAAGATAGTTTTTAAATTTATCTATGTTTTCCATAGAGTAGTCTCGTCTTGTGGTAAACCAGTGATCTAAACTGCATGTTTTTTTAACTGGGCACCGTAGAACTTGAGCTGTATGATCAGATACTGCTAGTTCTAAGACTTTACCCCTGGCTCCCCGCACATTATGGATTATATTTCTATGCATGTACCACTACTCAATCTAGTTGGTATTTTATATCGAACTTAAGATTGAAGCCTGTAATTAGATACTTAAATTGTGTAGAATTGTAAGTGTTTTTTAGTAGGTCGATATTGAAATCACCGCACAGTACCACCTTTCTATTTATATGAAATGAAACTGAACTTAAAAGATTATTTAGATTATTAAAAAATAGTTCAAGGTTTCTCTTTGAATTGTTGCTATGCGGGCTTCTGTATACACATATTACTATATGTTATGATCTGTAAGTTCGACTGAGCAACACTCAATTACATTTGGGACACTGTATCTTTCCATTGACTCCAAAACTCGATACTTAATTCCGTTTCGTATCATTATACAAGTACCACCATGTCTAGATTTTCGAGTGAAAAAGGTTACAAGATTAAAGTTAGGAATAAACAGCAGATTTACATCATCCAAAATCATATTATGCTCGGAGAAACACAGTACATCAATAGTTTCACCCAAATCACACAACTCATCCAATGCAACAGTAAACATAGCAGATTTATTTAAAAGCCCGTTTATATTTTGGTGCATTATGGTCACATTGTTATACACGAAAGTTATGGTTTTGAGGAGAGTTATTTTTATTTTTGAAACATCCTATGACAGGTTCAGAATGAGCTACTGACATCTCAGTTATAGTTAGCAATACATTTTGTAAAACGTTACGCATTCCATTATTATTTATTGTTCTTTCTACTTTTGAAAACATTGTGTAATCGTATTCTAAACTCAGATTAGTATCAAAACCAAATGCATAGTCAAACGTTTGTAAATCCAAGTGTAACAAATTATTAAAAGTTTCTATACGCCAGTTATACATCGAAGAATAATTACTCAATTTAAAAGTGGGTACACATATAATAATATTTGTATGCTGTACTGTAAGTAGTGCCTCTCTCAGTTTGACAATTATGTCCACATAATTTTTTGTTCGTTTAAAATCCTCTTCTCCGATCAAAATAATGCAGTAATCTTCAAAATTATAATCTATCAGTTTTTTATTAATATCCCTAACAAGATGCACAGTATCACAGTTAGGCGAGACATAATGACAGATTTGATAGTTATGGAATGTTTCCTGAGCCAGAGACAGTACCTTATTAGTTTTGTTTGTGCTAATGATGCATAACTTCTTTGTGGTGTCAAACACGACATTACGGTCACCTTTGCTCTCGTGCGGACCCGTGTATCGCGAGCTAGTGCCCAAATTACTTGCGATGGTTTGTATTGATTCCACCCGCAAGTTTTCCTTAATTTGGCCTCTTTTTGGTTTGTTTTGTTGACTGCTGCGAGGTGTTGATGTTTGTGAGCCTTTTCTGGGTGTGTGCGCTTCACTTGATAGTTTTTTAGTGGCTTTCTTTATAACCTCGTTTATAGTCGTCAATTCGCCCAATGACTTCCTAAGTTCAGTATTTTCGATGTTTAGATTTTTTTATTTCTTCATGTGCTGAATTGAGTTGTGATGTTAACTGTTCTATTTGACTTTGAAGTCCTTGTACATATTCGTTACTTTCATCCTTTGATATGTTTGGTAAGCTACTTGTGCTGCCATCTATTGTCGAACTATTGAGACTATTTTCTTTCGACTCATCATTCAAAGAACGCGTTCTTGTTTTTCGAAACGTTATATTTTCAAAGAAGTTCATTTTTGAAGAAATAAGTAATTTACGATGTAATAAATACCACAAAAAGAAATTCTGTTAGTGGGAATCGAGCCCGCAACTTCACAATCTCAGTACTCTGAGGTGAACGTCATAACCATTACGCCACTCGTACATTAACTAGTGTGGTGAAATTAATCTTGTATTTATTTATTATGAACAAACATGTCAGAGATACCTTCAATAAGTTGTTTTGAAGGTAATTTAAAAATAATTAAAATATACTATAATTAATGGTGTTTGTTTACAATAATATTGAAGTTAGTCACAGGGGTTGTCGTCAAGACGTTTGTACACATATTATTTGTCCACAGTTACTTCCTTTTGGTTCTTGAACACTGCGTAATTGGTTTAGCTTTTAAAGTGGAGAACAGATGTTTACGTTTCGCGACAACAGTACATATCTCTAAGACGCTTATAGATATTCACTTGTCAATAATGTCACTTGTTTATCATCACTAATAGTTCATATATTATCGAATTAAGCACTTAAACTGAAGTATTTAAATTAAATTTAATAATAATATACGGAGCTTAATGTTGATAGTACGGTGCGAGTACCCTCACTCACAAAGTGGGTGTTAAATTGTAGGTACAGTGGCATTATTCGCCGTAATGTGCACCTCCTTTTACCTCTTCGGGGATAAAAGGCGTGATGTTATGTTATGTGTAAAAAGTAGTGGAGTATAGTAAAAAATATCATAATATTATTCCATAGCTAAATGTATATGCTTTTAATTCCTGTCAGTATTTGGGTATACTTAATATTAAACTGATACTAATGGCCATCAATGATAGATTTTAATCTAGTTAGGATACCACCAGAAGAAACAGAAGTTACAGAATACAGTATCTTTAGTAATAATCCTAAAACATTCTAGGAACATTCCTCTTCCATAGAGGTAAATAAATTAAAATAATATTTACATGTGCATCCTGGCTAAAGTCATAGGACATTTTTATCAATTACAGAAACGTTGCCCCTCATTAGGATTTTCTCCTGTGTCGTAGGTGCGTCTACAAATATACAAGATCACATACACATGATACCCAGACCCGGAACAATCTGTGGATCATATAAAGAGTTGTTCCGTGGGGGAATCGAACCCGTGGCACGTAGCGCGGCGGAGTTGCCGAACCACCGCGCCAACCATGCAGTCAACATTGCTTAACATACTTCTAAATCACTGACAATCTCTGTTTAAAATTTGATAAATTAATCTGAACACTGTGAGCAAAGGGTTAAAGAGCAAAATGGTAGTGACGATGCCAGTGAAGGCGATAAATCCATTTGTGACTCGTTCGTTCATCCAGTCTCTGAAGGCTTCTTTGTTGAATCCATGGCAGATAGCAGCTGAGGAGCAGGAAAAGCAAGCCATCCCGATTATGACGTGCACCAGTTTGTTAACCTTGGCAGGGTATAATCTTCGTAATGGGTAAGCCCATAGAGCTAGTAGTCCGGTCAGCATTGTCAATGGCGTTATGGTTAGGCAAACCAAACCTGGAAATGATAAAGTAGCGAATTAATTTGGTACTGTAGACTACTAGCTTCTGCACGCGGCTTCGACCGCTTTCCCGTCGGATAAAAAGTAGCCTATATGTTATTCCAGTATATATTATAGTCGTGGTGGCACGGAGGTTTAAGACGCCCACCTCTCATACATGAAGTTCGAGAGGTTCGAAACCTACCAAAAGCAAGTACCACTGTGACATTTCCGAATTAAATGTACTTTCTAAGATTATCTAGACACCACTGACAAATGGTGAAGTAAAACATCGTGAGGAAACCTCGGCTTATAATGTCTAATTATAAGTTTGTAATAGCCAACCCGCATTGATCAAGCGCGGTGGTGATTAATGCTCAATGCCTTCTCCGTGTGAGAAGAGGCTTTGCTCAGCAGTGGGCAATGATATAGCCAGATGATATAGGCTGTTGATAATGATATGTTATTCCAGATCATAATCTACCCTTGTTCCAAATTTTTTCTCGATTCCTTCAGCCGTTTTAACGTGAAAGAGAAATAAACAACAACATACACTTGTATCTTCATACATTTTTGCATTTATATGTAATACTAGCTTTTACCCGCGGCTTCGCTCGCGTCACAAAAGAATAAAAAGTAGCCTATGTATGTGACATATACCAATACACACAGCGCCATCTATACCAATACTTTTGTTTTTCCTAGGGAATATCAATTTTTTCCGGGTTAAAAAGTACCATATTATTTAATCCGGACTTTTAACTTTACGTCTGCAAAAATTCAAAGCAATCGGTTGAGTAGTTACGGCGTGAAGGTGGAACAAACAAACAAACAAACAAACTCACTTTCAGATTTATAATATTAGTAAGGAAGTAAGGATAAGGATTAGTAGTAAGTTAAGACTGCCTCGTTGGCCGAGTGGCGACTGCCGGGCAATGGGTATCGTGTTCGATTCCCAGGTCGGGCAAAGTATTACTGGGTTTTAAAAATTCTCAGTAGTAGCACGGAGTCTGGAATTGTGCCCGATATATGGCAATAGGCTCCTATTACATGGGACTCGAAACATAAATAGTGAAAAACGGGTGTTACATTGTACAGTGGCATAATGTGCACCTCTGCCTACATCTTCGGGGATAAAAGGCGTGATGCTATCTATGTAGTGAACAAGTGAAACAAACAAGTGAATTTATTTCTGCAAATAGGCTACAAGGCAGCACTTTTACACGTCAATTTTATCAAGCGAACGATGAGGTCGACATTTCCTAACTGACTACTCTGAGAAGAAATGCCGAAACAAACTCAGAGGTCTGTCTCTTTTAAAGTCCAGACAATATGTATAATAGATTATGTGTGAGAACCGTGCAAGTTCTTTCTGTAGTGGCCTTTTGAGGAAAGAACCACAACAGCTTGAGCGGACCCGTTCTGAAGGCAGTACGCATGTGTCGGTTTACAGTCGGCTCTATTAACAGGTGAGGCTGACTGATTCGACGAACAATACCAACCTAAAGAACATTTGCGTGGGTCGCACAAATACTCAAACCGTCAGAATATGGATAATTAGAAAAGAAATGGTGAGGCAAAGTCTCGCACGGTCCTAGCACTAACAATTGTAAAGGAAAAAGCAAATGTCAAGTTAGAACAATATATGTAAAACAATGTCAAGAAATGTAACTATATGTTACCAACATGTCAATATGACCTGTGTGGACGTTACAGCAGCTTATTCCCAAGCCAGACTATCATCTAGGTAGTCTTTAATTTTATAAAAAGCTTTACTATAAAATTTATCTTTAATGACATTTTTAAATTTATTTAGACTCAAATTTTGGATATGGCTGGGAATTTTATTGTAAAAGCGTATACTCTGACATCTAAACGAACCACTTATTTTCTTTAGTCTAGTAGTGGGAACAACATATTTGTCTTTATTTCTCGTGTTGATATTATGTATATCACTATGCTTTTTAAATAAATTTTTGTTTTTATGAGCATATACTACATTTTCATAAATGTATTGAGAGGCAACAGTCATTATATTAATTTCTTTAAATAGTTCCCTGAGAGAGTACCTCGGACTAAGATTATAAATTGATCGAATGGCCCTCTTCTGCAAAACAAAGATAGATTGAATGTCAGCAGCATTCCCCCATAGGAGAATACCATATGACATGACACTATGAAAATAACTAAAGTATACTAATCGCGCTGTATCTACATCGGTTAACTTTCTAATTTTTTTAACGGCATATGCTGCAGAACTGAGCCTTTTCGATAACTTATCTATATGTGGAGCCCACTGGAGCTTAGCGTCTAGGGTTATACCTAAAAAGACAGTAGAATCTACAGGGCTCAACTCCTCACCCTTAATGAGCACGCTGGTTTTAACATGTCCAACATTTGGTGTTGTAAATTTAATGCATTTAGTTTTAGTTCCATTTAGTAATAGGTTGTTGGCACTAAACCAGCGTTCTATTTCCGAGAGAGCATTGTTCACATTATCAATGACTAATTGTCTACGTTTAAGTTTAAATAATAACGAAGTGTCATCCGCAAACAGTACTATCCCGTGTTTATCCCGTACGAGGTAAGGTAAGTCATTTATATATATAAGAAACAAAAAAGGGCCGAGAATTGACCCCTGCGGAACCCCCATCCTGACAACAGACCCGGCGGAGACTTTTCCGTTTATCTCGACTCTCTGAATCCTGTTACTCAAGTATGAGGTAAGAAGATCCAGAGATTTACCTCTTATTCCATAATGGGATAGCTTCCTGATCAATGTGTCATGAAGGACACAATCGAACGCCTTGGATAAGTCACAAAAAAATGCCCAAAGCATCGCTTAATGTATGTTATGTAGTACAAGATTTTACAATGATCAAGATGTGTATGCGGTGGTGTTTGTCTGTTTGTATTTATTGTGGTGTCGATAAATCAATGATCGGTCCTATATAGTCAATGAGTCGAAGGTTTAGTTGTGAGAAGCTTATTTTAAACTGTCAAACACCGCGAGGACACATCGGTTTCCTCGCGGTATTTGCGGTGGTTGTGTGCTATTGTTCTTTAATTGTGTCTATAATGACGGTACTCAAAGAGTTAAATGTAAAGAAGTAAATGCTACAGGGAGCACAGCGCCTTCTGAATATACATATTTAGAATGTATGTTGAAAAAGAAAGCACCATTTGTGTTACTGCCGTTTATCGCAGCTTAAAAATTAATTGCATAACAACTGACATAACTTTATCTGAATTATATAACGCGTTGGAAATTTATCTGTCTTCGCAATGATAAACACTTGATATCGATAGGATTCAGTCGTAGGTTATTAGCAAAACAAAGTATTGCATCGCTAATTGGTTTGTTGGAGTAATAATAAAAACAAAGCATTATTACAGAGCTTATTGATTTTCAAAATAAGCGCTATCGCTTATTTTGAAAAATTATATAAAAATTATTATAAAATTCAAGACAAACGTGAAAGCTACTATTAGCTTTCACGTTTGTCTTGAATTTTATAATTCCACTTATGAACCTCTATCGAGGTACTTTATTTATTTTATAATTCATTTACATACGAACAGCTTAGAGGACAATACATTCAGAAAAAAGTACATAGGTGCTATATATGCCTGTTGAAATTTATTCCAGTAGATTTGGGACAGGATAACTAATTAAGATATGACAGTATGTAACAAAAATGAAAATCACTACGTATTATAAAACGAAGTCGCCATCCGCCGTCAGTCTGTTTCTATGTATTCTTAGATCTTTGAAACTACGCAACGGACTTTGATGCGGTTTTTAATAGATAGAGTGATTCTTATGGAATATTTATGTGTATAATACATGCATATGGCACTCGAGCGAGGCCGGGGCGGGTCACTAGTCAATAATACGAAAGAAAATGAGACTAAAGTTCGTAAGTCATAACACACTAAACTCAGCTCCGACACGGCTCCGGCACTTTCTGCTTAGGAAACAATACAAAAAGGTTGCAAGCACACTGTCGGTGCACCGATGGCTCGCTTACAGCTTTTTTATATTGACGTTATGAAATATATCATACGACATACGATTTAAAGTTCATACTTAAATGACAAGTTAATTGCTGGGTTGGAGTCGTGTCGGAGCCGTGCTTGTTAAATGTGTTCATACAGGTCATCTGTATTGTTGATTCTCCCTTTCATATCTATTACTTTTTTTATATACTGTATCTATGTCTTGTTGTTATTATTTTTTTTTAGTTACCTTTAAATCCGAACAAAGTAATTACTATAATATTACTAGCGACCCGCCCCGGCTTCGCACGGGTGCAAATATGTATGCATTATACATAAACCTTCCTTAAGAATCCCTCATATAAAAAAAAACCATAGCAGCGCCATCTATTGATTACTTACTCAACCCAGTCGAAAGGTATCGACATCTGTTAGAATTCATTTGGAGTTAACAGATAATTGTGACTGTCAAATAATAACAGACAAATAATCCTTACTAATATTATAAACCTGAAAGTGAGTTTGTTTGTTTGTTCCACCTTCACGCCGTAACTACTCAACCGATTGCTTTGAATTTTTGCAGACGTAAAGTTAGAAGTCCGGATTAAATAATAGGGTACTTTTTAACCCGGAAAAAATGATATTCCCGAGGAAAAACAAAAGTATTGGTATAGATGGCGCTGTGTGTATTAATATATGTCACATAGGCTACTTTTTATTCTTTTGAGACGCGAGCGAAGCCGCGGGTAAAAGCTAGTTAGCAATAAATTAAAATTGCGACTATAATTTGAAATTTAAACTATCCTATCTCTCAAGTTGGAGCGTAACTACACATGGTGTGCAAATTTTATTATAATCGGTTAAATGGTTTAGGTGTCCATTGAGGACAAACATTGTGACACGAGCTTTATATATATAAAGATAAATAGACATAAAAAAATCAATTTATTTTGGTATGATAAATCAATTACCTAGTCGTCCATGTGGAGTTTGGAAGTTCTTTTTCTTAGAAGACATGATGATCACGCTGCCAATGACTCCCATAGCGTAACCACTCAGATGTAGGACCCAATGTGCTCGTATTTTGTTACTTTTCCTCAGTGGTGAAGACCAGGTGTTGTAAGGACATAAGCTTAGCAGCGCTTGCGATGTCAGGACTTGGTACTGAAAAGAGATTAAAGTGGATTTGTTAGGAGAAATAGTGAATTAGTTTTACGTGGCAGGGACAGACAGGGCTTGGCGCGAATGGGTCGGCCTCACAGAAAACCGACGTGCAAGTGAGGTTACCGGAGCGGCCTCCGGTAACCTCACTTGCACGTCCTAAAAGTACCTACGTAGCCGGCGCTACGTAGGTACTTTTAACTCCTCTAGTCTGCTCGTTGGTCGCCTTATATCATAAAGAAGATGTTGGAGATGCTATTGTAAGAAATTGGACTGTTTATTAATATTTGAAAGGTGTAGAGATAACAATAATACTAATACTCATCATAATATTAAAGTAGTTACTATTTAAGTAGTTACTACTCATTACACGTCGCGTATAATAGTTTTTGACGAGTTTTCATTATTGTAATGCATACAATAGCTCATTAAATAGCTATATGATTAAAATATGATTAAAACTCAATAAGATTTGTCGTATCACAATTAGGATTAACATGATTTAAGATATAGGTAATCATTTTTTAATAATATAAATGTATACCTCACATATTAAGCAGATAGTGTTTAATTTGTTGTTTATTAGAATGCAATATATAAGTATGATGCGAAACGTCGTGGTGGCCGGGTGGTTAAAGACGCTCGCTTCTTATTCACAAGGGTGCGAGTTCGAAACCTTGTGTGACTTTTTCCGAGTTATATGTACTTTCTACGATTATTTAGACGCTACTGACAAACGGCAAAGGAAAACACCTTGAGAAAATCTGTGTTTGAAATCGCCAACCCACATTGAGCAAGCGTGGTGATTAAAGCTCAAACCTTCTCCGTGTGAGAAGAGGTCTTTGGTCAGGAGTGGCTACTTATATGTTGTTGATGTGATGTGATGATGTGATCATGCGAATAACAACTTTCGAATGTCGAAAAACGCGACCGAGGAAAAAGGGTCTCGATTATTGGGTGTTCTTTTTTCTGTATTTCTTCAGTGGAACGCAAAGAGGTACAATTTCTGGCAGTAGGTAGGCCACGGTAACCACTTACCGTCAGGTGGGTCGTGTGCTTTTCTTGCCACCGTCGTGGTATAAAAAAATGTTACTTTGTCTTCCCTTTCGTGTTAAAAGGCATGATATGCTGCTAGCTGCTATCATATAAACGCTAATGATGACTTGGAGTTTCTAACATAAAATGCACGTGTTGAGTAATATGTAAATAGATAAGTATTATCATAAGTGAAAAGCGTACATTGGAATCAATTATTACATGATAGATAACAATATCACCTGAGCTAGAAGTTCATATTTTAACATTTTTACAATTTAGTTAGAAGCGATTCTTAAATGAAAAGAAATAAAATTCATAATAAGACTGATGACTGTTGAGGATGCGAAAGAGATATGTAAGAATCGTAGCAATTTGTGTTTCATAGTCTCTACCTCACGCTTGTCTCCGATGGGGGTGTGAGGGTATCGGAGGAAGGCGTGAGGTTATGTACCTTGTATGTATGTGTGATTCTTTATTATACAATAATCAGTTTGGGAATCATATTATTTCTAGACGATTTTTGGATATTTACATGTATAGGTAAGTGCGTCATAATAACACAATTGTGTCTAAAGTGCGTGTTTAAAAATAATTATGTTATTTATTGAATGGAATGATTTAGATGGATATCGTATTTCATTAACGATATTTTCAGAATTTAATGCAGTTTTATCAGTGTGATAAAGTATTGAATATATAACAAAATATTTGTAATGAGCTTGACAATAAAATTACAAAAGCGGTTACTAATGTTTACTTCTATTTTGATATTAATCTAAGATATAAATTTTCTGTCACCACAAAACGTGGTCAAAAATTTCGAACAAATAAAATACATAAAAGAAGTTGCGTTCATTTTTGTATGTTTATAATTTAAATAATATTGTTTTATTACACAAACATGCATTTAATTGCACGCAGAAACGATGTTCAATAAAAAAACTGTGTACTGTATATTTATGTACATTAATTTGTAGTAAAATAATAACAGTAAAAGCTTACCGCAGGTACACAAATCAGGATATGGTGCATTATAGCCTCCGTGTCTCCATCTTCAGTCTGGAAGTTCTGGAGCACTGCAAACAGCATGGGAACCCCCATCGTGATTCCTACCAACATATGCACAAACACGTTAAAAGAAAACAATATAGTTTTCAAGATATCATTCTCTTCGGTTATAGCCGGCATTTTGATTCAATTTAACTTATATAACTCATGAACATAGACACCGTGTTTGTCTATACACATAGACACGCAGTTTTAAATTCAAAGCCATCGTTTTTCCAACACGCACTTTCCTCGAACCCACTGATTTGTCAATAAAGTTATTTATAGATAAAATGTTGATACTAATGAAAAGATAATATTTCTTTTTATCAGTTCATGCTTCATGATTAGGTTCGTTATGTACATGAAGTAGTAGTTGCCAAACATTTCCGAGTATTAATGCATGAAATAATCGCAGTTAAAGGCTTAATCAGTTTCAGGTTAACATGAAAAATGTTGGGTAGGTACTGAGTTTAGTTCCTGGTTTATAATTTTATAGCAGATACAGATAGTATAATTACTCGTATGCTACAAAGATAATAATTTAAGTAATCCACCATACTAGATTAGATACTCATTTGTTTTTGTAAATAGTCTGATGATGATTACACATTGCGTTGTCTGGTGATTAGTATAATTATTAAACTCCGTTTAAAAATCGACTTCAAACCCCATCCTTTTTCGAAGTCCGTAAATTAATATACTAAAACTGTACTCCCCAAAGTGTGAGAACCATTTTTCTGAAAACCGCATCAAAATCGGTTAAGTCGTTCACGAGATAATCGCACACAAACACGTACATACAGGATAAAATGAGAAAGTCTTTGTATTTGACGTCGATTAAAAAATATACATTAAAGGTTTTTCCGAGGTAAATTAAAAGCTTTATGATTAGAACTGTTGTGCAAACCACACTTACTCTATTTCGATTTGAACCTATGCCTACCTGTGTTTATGACTAACCGTTAACAGTAAGATAAGATCATTTTGAAATCTAATTGTGATTGATAATATCTTTAGTTTTTAGGCTAAGGCCGCGCTACGGTTTTTTCCCGCGAGCGTAAACTAACTTAATCGCTAAGACGCGCGCATTACAGTTACACACCGCGATACCACCAGCGATATTTTTAGTCTTAACTCCTAATACCGTGTTATCTATAAACTGAAACTTTGTTTTCTTGTTTCACAACCATAAACAGTTAAAAACCGGCATTTTGACAAGCATGTATTATATAGTACTGCTTGGTTTCTCCACATAAAATCTGCGAACACGATGATTCATAAGCAAAAAGTGATGCTTCGGCACGAATGGGCCGGCTCGAACGGAGTGATACCACGGCCTCACAGAAAACCTGAAGCAACGCAAAACCAACGCTTGCGTTGTGTTTCGTCGTCTGAGTAAGGTTACCGGAGGCCTAGTTCCTTCTCCCCTTCCCCAATCTCCCCAATCCTTCGGGGATTTCCCTAACAATCCTCAAACTCCTAATCCCCAAAAGGCCGGTAACGTAATTGTAACGCTTCTGGTGTTCCAGGTGTCCATGGGCGACGCCGATTGCTTATCATCAGGTGATCCGTCTGCTCGTTTACGTACGATATGCCATAAAAAAATACACATACGTTCAGAGTAGACAATGATGTAGAACTCTTTATACGGTATTACCCCAAGACCGTTAGCATATTCGAGTGTTTGGGAATCGATCAAATTGTACATAACCCTCAATTAATATCAGTCATGTTGAGTGAGGTTTGAAAGGTTCATTGAAATGCAGGTCAAGTGTGGTTTGCATATTTAACGCTCACTGTTTTGGTTCTAAGTAATAGAGTTTAAGCCTCTTAGAGTGTGCTGATGGGGTAACTGATAAGATGTAGCGATAATGGTAGGGGTGCTTGATTTTCTGTCCCAATTTTAATGGAACTTTCGAGTTGTGTATTAGCGAGCAGTTTTAGAAAGTTGGAGTAAATTTTGGTTGATTTTTAAACCAGGTTAACTACTAATAGTAGGTATATTTATCACTCCATGCGCAAAGAGGCAGTATGTCTCGTTTCTCACTACATCTTCTCACTATATCTATATCTTACATAACGGTTTCGTAGTTCGACAAAAATAGAATAAAACTAGAGTGCGTGCAGAAATAGTGTAGCAACTTTTGTGTTTGGGTTCAGTACAATACACATTTCAATAAACGATACTATACTTTATTTTTTTGGTTTTTCTACTCCTCTTATAATATCTTCTGATTCATTACGTTGCGTAAACCAAGACAGTTATTCACGTCTCTGGGACGCACCGGATTTTAATGTTCCGGTGTTTTCATGGCTGTATCTACTGTAGATCCTGGCTTACAGGAGTTGTAGCGGTTTTCGGAGATTGTAGCGGGCTTGACCCAATAAAAACATTACGTTACTATTTCCATTAATAAATTTAATACAGTTGAAATTATTGGTATGTACGTCCTTGCTCTCGCTTCCTTCTATCTCTTGACTCGGTCTAGTGCCTGAAATTGAGAGTCATTAGAAGGGTATAGGTCTTATTGCCAATGGAAATGTATGGGCAGACCATTTCTGCATTAGGTTTGTAGTGTGTTTGCAATAAATTGTTTGTCTCAACTAAAGTCGAATTATCTTGGTACATTAATTAAATGCGTTGATTATGTTAATTCATTGAGTAGTTGTAGACACTTTTAAGTGCTATTTGAAGAACTTTACATCGGAAACCATTGGGTATAGATGTTTTATCTCACAAGCACGGGTCCTCCATACTTGTGTGGGTAAATGTACATACACATTGTCTTTGTTTGCGTACGCTCGGGAACCCCCAGTTTAGGCCGGCCTGCCAATGAATGAGCATGCTGCGAGTTACGCACACAAACGCGCGTGTATATACGCACTGCAACTACAGCTATGGCTCACCCGCGATCCTGAGATAAAATAACTATACCGAAAAATATCATAGGTTATACCTATGACAATGAATAGTCTAATATAAGTAATAATCCTCGAATATTTTTTCCCAATTTTGAGTTTTCGACTCGTAAAATGCACATGAGATTATACAAGCAACAATTTAAAACCTTTAACTACTATTCCACTGATGCGTCAGTCGAAAAGTTTCAGTTAGTCTTATCACGACTATATACACACCTACAAAGGTAATGTACCTGTTCGTATCAATCAATAACCTCATAGCTATCTAAGATTTCACAAATACAAAGAATTCGATATCTACAGTTAAAGTGTTGTAAACAGTTATCTATATATCTATGACTTCCTCGTTGGTACCTATAGGAGTATAGTTCCTCACTAGAATCTGCAAAGCAAGTGTCTTTTTAATTTTGAATCTCGAATTGTGAATATAGTTGTAGTTTTCTTAATTCTCATCCTGGATTAGACGAAACTACCAATTATTACATGGGATGGTTATGACTTACGAATGTTAAGCGGTATAATGTAATAAGTGCCTGTCTACCCTTTCAGGAAATAAAACATGCAATGATATGTTATGAGCAAGTTAGATACATTAATCCCAAATTAGGAGACGTTATTAATATGTTACAGGCCCAAATATAAAGGTGTGCACACATTAAAATTTACAGCGCGGGGTATACTAGCCAATGTTCTTGTTTGCGAATGTTTTCCATAATGAAATGACGCACGTTCTCGAGCGAGGTCCAGGGCATATAATAAACCGGCATCGGTCAGCACAATTAAGGGGTCCCATTTGGACCTTTGCTAATGGAATTAAATCCAATTAGATTTTAGGGTTACGAGGTGAAGTTTGCCGACGGTAAACAAATGGCTTTCTATTAGGGTCTACACCTGCTGTTTGGGCTATTTGTCCACAGATAAATGTTGCTGCTCGGTTTGACGTTTTTGTCATTAATTAGCTTTATCTTAATCAGTACTCGTCCTGTTATTGTTTTGGGTGCTTGCTTACATTAATTTTGTTCGATATAACACGTTTATGGAAATTGTAGGGATATAGTAATTATCTGATCAAGTACTGAATACTTTTACACGTCCTATTCTTAGTTGTCGGATTTTACTTATATTAATAGTGGTCGGAAATAAATGGGATGAAAGTTCAATAATGAACTTTAGAACGAAGGTTTTCAAAAGTTAAGAAACCGTATTGGGACTTATAGACTGAATCCCAACTTCAAACTAAAGTTGCAATCTAGTTTTCCAAGTTCCCCACTATTCCCTTGTTAGATTAAGACAGAGGTCCGAACGAAGTAGGTACGTACACAAATGTGGAACATATGTGTTACATGGAAAGTTTTTCCTCCATATAATGAGTTGGTAGGGAGGCGCTGACGACTGTAGACACATCGTTACGTAGTTGCCGAACATCGGCAGCACATCGGTATGACGGTCGCAACTTTTTCTTAAGACAAACATGACTGGATAAAATCAATCAGAATCCATCTCACGAGTATCTCAGATCAAACACGCCAAGTGTTCCGAACTTGTTTGGCTTGGAGTGTGCTGGTTGCAGCATATTCGATAAAATCCATGAAAGTTCCCCTTGCGAGAACATTTTCTCTTGCTACAAGGTTTCTTGCTATGTGCGGTTTTCGATCAAAGTTTTCCGTTTCATCGTCTCCAGACAAGAAGGAGTTTACGACCGTAGGCATCTCTCCGCAAAATGCCATGTCTGGGAACACGACAATTTGTGATTTATGGACATTTTTATGTTGAATCTTACACAGATTTTTAGGTTCAAATAAAATTCTTCGCCCTGTTTGTTCGATTTAAAATTCTGATTTGTTCGCTTATGAATTGAGTACCTATTTCAAAATAGGAATATTAAATTTCACTATCACACAAAGCTTTTAACTGATGTTTTTTGACGTATTTATTAAAGAATTCGTCATTAATTTAATTTTCATTAAGCTCTATTAAAATTGTGTTTTTTTATGTAAACGTACTTACTGCAGAAGTTTTGTATCTGTGGTTATAAGATATGAAATGAAAATGAAAATCCTTCTATGAAATGTTAGCAAAATTTGTGGTAAAACAATGACTGTATGCCTCCTTCCATTCCATTACACGTTCAAACAGTTATAAACACAGAAAGTAATTTACGATCAGCATTCCCTTGATCCAGAGGCGAAAAATTCAATAACATAGAGACATTTGTTAGCGCAACCGGGCCGGCTTTCATTTGACGGTGTCTCCCCTAGGCACTTAAGTTTACATTAAACTTGTCCAAGCGCGAAATTGATCTTTTAGTAAGGGGATCCCTCAACGAAAATATAAATTGCCACGCGATCCTATTGATATTACGCTTCAATGTTGAAATTTGTACGCGAAAGTATTTGTATTTCGCTTAACGATTGTCCTAAGTGTGGGGGACAATAGTTACCGGTGAAAGAAAATGTTTTCTCAACCGAGAGTTATTAAGGAGTTGGGGAAATTGGTTTCTCTGGTCATTGCTCTCGTAATTTGTTACAAATAAATATTATTCATTGTAGTGACAACTGCCAACAACGACTAATCTTTTCTTTGAATCTTTAAGTATGACTTTTGTCATTCAATAACATGCCTACGACATTTATAATTTACATATTTATTTGCTTTTACTAACTACAGACGAAGATAGAGAAATTATTTACATAAAGAAAAACGATTAAGCTTCGCAATTAATTTCGTATTCCTATAATTACGTAGGTCTTTCTCATTTCTCATTAGTATGTACGTTACTATACAATGGACTGTGCCTTTAAACACCGAATACATAGCTGAGAAGCGTATACGATATCCACTTAATTAATAACAAAGGTAAGCACACCCGTTTGTAGGTAAGCCACAGAATAATGAGGTTTTTAATTAAAAATCTACATCGATATAAATAGCAAGAATAAAATATCCATCGCAGGATTACGCTTGGATATTTTACAAGTAAATCTCTACAGGGGTAGGAGGTGAAATATTTCGATTTCCTTAAATATATGCAGGTAAGGCTTTTGGCGCTCCAGGGATGTTGAATTACAGGAAGTGCGAAGGTGCGGAGAATACGTATGCATGTGTAACTGAATTATTAAGGAGTTCAATTTGTGAGTAGAACTTTTGATGTACATGATCATATACCTAATGAGGATATGAGATTTTCTTCTCATTTTTATGACACATTTAAGTCAATGTAAATAAACAAAATGAATTAAAAAACCAAGCTACATCTCAATTGCTTTAGCATAATCGAGCATCATAAAAAAACGAGCGAAGAATATAGTTTTTTTTTTATAAAAATGTCTGTAATGTCTGCTGCATTGATGGGTTTCCAGCCACAAAAACGACCTTAAACAAAAACAACATACCTACACATTAAAGAAACTCATTACAAAATCACATCCATTGTCGTCCAACATCTTTGGCGTTCCCCTCAAACCTGAGCAGGAGTGGGACGTAATCAAGGATTAATTTTCTACTTGGATTATTTTCAATCCACCTACGTATGTGAGCTTTGGATGTGTCTTCAATTTAAAGGGCTCCTCAGTTTCCTTTAATTTCTTGACGTCATGTATCTATGTCGTGACCATCAACAGTGATTTGAATTTTAAACGTCTTCGTGTTTTAAACTGTTTGAAGAGTGAACTAATGTGCAAGGATTTGTTTTTTTTTTCAAGAAAGTTTAAAGATGTGGTAAAAATTAAAAAAAAAATCGGATTGATCTATACACCGTTCGATGCGGGTTTTGTTATGTTTCTTTCAGATGTTTTTGAGTTTCACTAATGGTCATCATCACTGTTTTAGATAGTCATCAAAACTTAAAAATGTATTATGTCTCGCGTTACTAAGGAGGTAGGTACAGTAACTGGAAAATAAAGTGTAATTTAACTGTAGTTTTTCGAAAAATAAAAACTAATGTTATACTATTCCATAATGACGTCATTAACCCACTTAAGTCTTATCACATAAATATTTAAAAAGTAGATAAGTACGTACGTACCTACACAGTTTTCCGCCTGTCTTACGTTGCGTTCAACCCTTTCCTAGTATGTTAAACCATGAATTATGTATTTATATAGCATAATTACTAATGGAACATATAATTAAACATTCCAAACACTCTTGTTACACGGCACGTGTACTGTTTTCTATATTTTAATTAGTGCGTATGTATTTTGCCTTTGAAAATACATTGTAGAGGTGTGAGTACTGAAAATACGTGATAATTACATTTTCCCTGAACATAGCCCTGTTTCAATGAAGGCCCTTTCGTTTCTTAGCGTGTGTGTGAAGAGATTTATGATGGCCTTAAAATAAAATACAATTTTCATCTCCCATTTTGGCCTTGCGAAATGGAGAATTAGAAAAATCTACATGTAATACCGGTTCTCATGTTCAATGGGCATACATTACAACGATGACACTTATTACGTTTATAAAGAGATGTAAATCGTGGCTGTATGTTATTAATATTTTTGATAAATGCTTCTACTGAAGCGCTGTATATATTTTCTTATTGCACGTAATACATTTTCTTTTGAAATCGATATATAGTTAAATAATTATGGTTATAAAAAAGTGTAGTTGTATAATTGCAATCATGCATTACATTATAGTACCTACGTAAAGATGAAAGCACAAAAGCTTGATACAACATTTTAAATAAAGAAGTTGGATTTATATAAAATTCAAAATAATAAAACCTATATTCTAAATGCTTTATTACTCTTCGGAAACAGCAAAACAAATTCGGCCTAATTTAATTTACCGAACACAAGGGGTTGTATAAAACTCGGAACAAGTGTTCATTACAAAATTCCGAATACTACTCGAGAGTATGTTCCGAATAGAAGGTTCTCGATCAACTCGGTTCTTTAACGGCTTTTAATTTATAAACTCGAGTTAAGTGAAGCTACCGGGACTACGTTAACTAGCGGATATTATAAAATTTATTGCCAGGAGAAAATAAACGGGGTTTATCGTGGCCCGCCAATTTCCCATCGCCAATTTAATTTAGTTCTGTATTCAGTATTAATTATTGTTTATTATTATTAATTGGTTCCATTGTAATTGTTACTTAGAAGTGTTTGGTTTGTTAATGCTAATTTTGGTAATTTTGATAAGGTAAATAGATTTTGTTATTTAAAGTCATTTAGATATTTGTTGTGGCATAATTTATGAAAACTGTATTTGGAAATAAGGTACTTACTTACTCATATTTTTTGCATTGATCGTGGACTTTTTAACCTCAATAGAAAGGAAAAGATTTTTTATTTGCATCCTACAGTGACTCACGGACGGCGGTAAGCCGCTCAATAAGAAAAAATAAATGAAATATAAAGCATACAATTAAAATAATAATTCTGCGGAATACGTGTTTGTGTGTATATGTGTGTGAAAAGTTGTGATCCAAAATAGTGTAGCTAATATGTGAATAATAATAATATAATAAAGATCAATTAAAAACGTAGATACAAAAATTCACAATGTCTCTATAGATATTTTATAATGACCTTAAACATTTAAATGATTTTTAGTCCCCAAGTTACAAGTAGATAATAATTTAATTAACTGACCATTTATTTCAAGACCCAGTAATCTCATGGAGTAATATCATGGAGATCCGAATATCGCTTATCAGTCCGCAATATCGACGAACAAACAAAGCATATCATCCGTCATAATCCAAACAATAACAGTCATATCTTTATCTGCAATCTTCATATCCCGCTCAAAGCTAAGCAATAACTAATGCTTCTTATCAAAGCAGCAATGTATAACGTGCTATCAGTAAAATACGATCTATCACTAGAAAAGCGAGATGCATTGCCGGCGGACATCCGAAAAATATTTCCGGGGCGTCTGTACGTGGAGCCATGAATGTTAATGATTGCGCCACACTCAAATGTCGAATGATTAGTGGAGTATCTTGAATGTCGACATTCTATTTCTAAACTTTGTGGTTAAAAATGTTCTCAGCCATTGTTTTTTCTTATTGTTAAAAAAATGTATCATTTTAACTTTTTGTAAAGTATTTTTTCAGTATTAATATTTTTAATTTATTGGATTATTTTTGTTCATTATTGATTTCACTACTATGCTATTCAGCTTTAATTTTTTTACTTTGAATTTGACCACGTTGACGTAAAACCCTACAAAACTAAATAAGAATATTTCGAAATGCCCTTATTACATATCGGAATTTTAATTAAATTCTGCACTAGATAACGGTTACACAGTCATTAAAAGTAAGTGCGTAATCGATGGAACGTATCTTCTAAAATAGCAACTGGCTGTAACTCCTTTCTAGTTCACTACCAATTGGATAGATGGCGCTAGTCATCCATACTAGTCGCGGAGAACCTAACGGGTAACCGGGGCTCCGGCTCGACGTGCAGGAGAAGGAACGGGGTGGTTTTTAGTCAGTAAGAGTCTGACACTCCCTTCCGCCTCACCCAGGCGGGAGCAGTCATTCGATGATTTTCCCCCCTTAAAAAAAAAAAAAAAAAAAAAAAAAAAAAGTCATCCATACTAGAAAACGCTTAATATCAAGCTACGATTGATTGCTATACCGTTGATCTCCTGCCGTATTTGTACATCGTATATTAATAAATCTATATCACATATTTAATTAAAATGGACTGGTCGAAGTAACGGAGAAGTTTCTATTTAAGGCGGACATAGTTGCCAATAAAAATACTTTTCGTAAAAGGAGAGGGTGATTAAAAATTATTGCTTTATTAATATTTTTTCTAGGAAAGTTTTTTCGTTTGTTTTTGTTTTATTATTTTGATTTAGGTATTAATGTTTGTTCATTAAGGTGTAAAAATTAACTGAAGCATTTTAAGAGACCGGTTCGACCGGAGTGATACCACGACCTCACAGAAACTAACTTGAAACGACTGTCACTTGCATTGTGTTTCGTCGTTTGAGTCGTCCCCAATCTCCCCAATCCTTAAATCCCCAACAATCCTAATTCCTAATCCCAGTAAAAAGGCCGGTGACGCACTTGTAACACCTCTGGTGTTCTAGGGCGATGCCGATTGCTTACCATCAGGTGATCCGTCTACTCGTTTACCGGCTATGTGCTGTGGCATTCGATTGCAGGCACTAGGCCTGAATAAAGACAATTCGACTTTCAGAAGGATAGTTTTTTTTAAAACAGAGCTCTCTATACTCTCTCCTTCAGTTGTCATCCCAGAAATATGTAAATAACCCTGACCGCTGGTGGACCTATGTCTTTAAAGTGTATAAAATTTTCAAAAACAATTCTCGTGTACCGAAGTTTTGTTTTGAATGTCTAAAACGAAGATTTTAATATTAAAATTACACAAACCGAGAGTATTGACCTTAACACGTAAGAGCGATGTACAAACAGTCTAGAATTTTATATTTATTCAGTTCATTTGCTTTAAGCACATTTAAGGATAAGCTAGATGATGTTTATCTTTTGAGATTTATTCATAAAGCGTGTGAGTAATTACTTTTTAGTGGCAATCTCATTATGATATTAATCACATTTTTTCTGTTGACCTTAAAATATATTCTCGTCTAGTAACTGATGTCATCGTCTAGTTAGATGAACTACGTATTTTTAGCAATAAGGAGGAAACAAAAAACTGGTATAATTTTGGGGAGGTACGTATTAAATTTAAGTAAAAATTTCTAATAGTGCGGAATTTTGAAACATTTAATGTATATTTTAAACATTTTTCTAAATAAATAAATAAATATTTGGTCTGACTCACTCACCTATTACAATCTGATTATCCATGAATTCTTTAAAGTAAAGGTAACCTGATTTTATAATTTTAAACACGAACGCTACCCCAAAAGCAACAACAGCGACATCTAGCCCAACGAAACGACGAGGAGCATAGACATTATTTCGACTCATTTCCTTGTATACCTACCAATACCTAGAATATTCTGTTAATGAGTAAAACAGTGAGAGGTATAAACGACAGTGACTATTCAACTTTAGTAAACTCAATCTACTAAAGGTTGCGGAGAATAGATAGCAGTTTCGTCGCTTAAAGGCAAATTGGTTATATTAAGGTAAACAGGTTAAGTCTGCTGCCATCCTAGTAAAGTGGATTTGCCAAGAGAAACGTGAGGGTTTTAGTTTTTTTTCTAGTCCTAAAATAGCACTAAAATGTTGAGGGTCTTGATGTTTTTATTTTATGAGTAAAGTATACGCTGTTGGTTTTCTTACATACAACCTTATTTTTTGTTTATGCGAAATCTGAATAATATTCTACTATATTGTATTAGTTCGTTAAGACTTTTTGACTGAATCAATGCCGATAATTTTTTATACTATGCTATAATAATATTTTAATTACGAGAAAACAAAAAAAGACGAGTGTACACTGATTCTCTGTATCTATTTCTAGCTAAGGACGTTTTGTACGTACGTACGTACAACGTGTATCAATTTTCGAAATAGTCTTTATTTATATTTTCTTTCCTAATACTCGACTCGATTTAGTCTTTTGATAGTTTACATTCTCACAAAGGTTACAAAGAACTTTACTGCTTGATAGCCGGACACAAACACTATCACAATACCACAAAGTTTGTGTCAAGCTTTGTCCATCACTCTATCATAACATGCCCTTTACAAAATGCAGTCCAGTCCTCCTCTCTTTGCGACTATTTCACTCTAAATCCTAGTCGACACGATCAAATATCGTTCACAGTTAGTTTTATTTAACACATATGAAAAGTAAATGAAATGTATTCATAGCTTCGTGTGACGCGACGTACGTCCTTCTATCCGTTCAGTCAATATTGGAGACACGCGTCTCCCAAGCGGCCATATTTAAATTGCAAATCGACTCGTTGAAACATTGAATTGGGAATATTATAAAAATATTTTTATGAGGTGATTTTTTTTATTTATATGTATGCATGTATGTTTTTATAAATGTCAATGAATTGGATTTATTGCCTATGTTGAATATAGCCAATATGATTATGCTTCTCCCTTTGTCATATGCTAAGTAGTTCATCAAGTATAAATTCATTGCAATACTGTCAAGTGTTGGTTGTTAAAAATTTTAAAGTACCTGGTAAAATATTCTTTGATCCAGGGGATCGAATACATCGCTATACAATTACATTTGTAGGATACAAAACAAAAGATGAAAAAACTCTATCAAAGTTAGCTTAATCTTAATTCCAAAGTACAAGTCACCGGCTACACAGTTTTAAAACTTAGATACGAAGTAATGCCTCATTGTAACTTATTAGAGGACCAAAGCCACGTTATTTCAAACTTTAAATATAAAAGTTCTCCAATTGGTAATACAACTGCAGTAACTACTGAATTGTCTTAACCTTAGAGAAATAACGTATTATTCTCTATCTACAACTAACATCTCAATGGATATAAAGAGCTCAATGACCCATACAAATAAGGTTCAAAGTTAAAAAAGCATTCACATCTAAAACAAGATCAAATTGTCTGTCACCACCCTGTGCTCTAGAACCTATAAAACTGTATAAGCCAAGTCGCACTAAAAGTTAGTCTTTGTATTTTCGTAACATTCAACTTGGCTATAAAATTATAACTTGCAGACGGGTCGACAGTTGGGACTAGCTCTTGGATCTAGCTGAACGTTGGTCAGACGGAAACTTCAAAATTAATTTCGAAGTTTGATCGAAAAATGTTTTGCTCTGTCGTCAAAGTGAGTCGGTGCGCTCCGCGGACCTACGAGTATGCTACTGGGAAACGGGGATCGGATGAGGTGATGTTAAAAAGTTCCTCTGATGAGTTTTTGTTTTAAATTGAGTTGAACGAGTTCTAGATTTTCTTAAAAAAAAAACGACCGAGTTAACGAAAGTCTTCAACAAAGTTACCTAAATAATGGATGGCCCCACATTTTAGCTGTCGTCATGTGACAAAGACTAATGGCTTCTTATCACCTTAAAATATTGTATAAACGTATGACTAAAAATTACCACTGTCATAGTTCGCAAAGTTCATAAGTTTCCTGTCAAAAATAGCTATGGGTACAGTCATCGAAATGTAATCAAACAATACCCACTCAGGTCGTCTCGAGTCTGTCATTGATGGACGGTGTAGATTTAATAGATGATTTTTCTAACATTTCAAACAATGACGATGGTATCATTAATCTCTGGACTACCGGTAACGGGCCGTACTGCGGACAATGATAGCTAACTACCTACTGATGCTATCGGATTAGATGGAACTAATCGATTTACTGGTCCCCGGTTGGCTTTCATTAAAACTATTGGGTCACGATGTGATGACGATGATAAAATGATAAGTGTGTTGTGCCAGTTAACCTATTACTGTTCGAACCAAAACAAATAGTAGCTAATACTGTATCAATTATCCCAAGAGATACGGATCTCCGTATTGTAAGATGCAGTTCAATTACAGCTTGTAAAGTTGTAAGTAAACTTGTTAGTGGAGAATTGCCCTTTGATTTCACACGATGGGAACCTGAAGATCAAAATCTCTGTAATACTTTACATGCCTCATTCGGATACATTTATCTGAATCAATAATTATGTCCGTTGGTACTAAAAGCACTACGTCACTGATCTAGTCACCGATCACTGATCTGATTCTTTTGGCATAAATAAAAGGTAAGTGCATTCAGTTTTGGATTATCATAATATTGTCATTGATCAACTTATTGCCTTTGTTATTGTTTTCCAAGTAGCAACTGTAAATTTTTCAAAAAGGATTCAATAACATTTCTGCATCACTTTACACTTTATGTCCTTTTTAAACGCAATCAAAAAATAATTGGCTATCTAATAAAAATATGTTTCCATCACATCCATTAAGCGTGGGAAGCGTTTTTAACAAAACAGGTAATGCAAATTAATTGATCAGTGATCCCGGCAAATTATTACAACCGGTAGCTCTAACAATACTAGATTATAATCCCCTGTCCAAATAGAATAAACTAGCAGAAGTTATCGCAAACGAAAAGCGTATAAAAGCAAACACGGTTACTTAACACGGTGCACATAAATAAAACTAAGATATTTAATTGGTAGTACCGTCCGCTCAAAGCTTGTATTGTTGCTATCAAATTGTAAATACGAGCGTTTGCTAAATTGCCACAAAGCCGTCGACTGCGGCTACACGTGTGTGATGGAAATCTCATGTCAACATTGTATTTTGGTTTGCCTTTATTGTGGTATGATTTACACAGTAAAAAGTCAAACCTAAAATTATAGGCTAGCATTCATGTTGGTTCAGAGTATATTCAATTTTAATCGATTCATAAAGGTATTATTTAATGGATGACGTTGAAAAATTTCGAATTATTAATCGGATTATTATTGTATTGTTATAAGTCTGATCTGGTAGTTGGAAAGTATTACTGGGTTTTTATAAATCTCAGTAGTAGCACGGAGTCTGGAAAAATGTGCCCGGTATATGGCAATAGGCTCACCCCCTATTACATGGGACTCATAACATAAATAGTGAAAAGTGGGTGTTACATTGTACAGTGGCATTAAGTGCCGAAATGTGCACCTCTGCCTACCTCTTCGGGGATAAAAAGGCGTGATGTTATGATGTTATGGTAGTTGGACTGTGACATATAGATACGAGTTTACAACCGGTTTAACTGTGGCCCTCGAGATGCTCGCACCATGATATCTTTGCAAGAGTCGGAATGGCTCCAAGGAATTCTTTCCGATATTTAGAGGTACCAGCAGAGGAGATAGTGACACGCAAGCCAATGTAGCCATCGATGTGTAGCGGATTGAATTTTAAACAAGAACCTCTGCGCTTTCTAAGGATGCGTAAATTAATACTTTTGCATTGACTATGGATTAATTCTATGATCAGCATAGTTTTAAGCTGTTAAAACCAAGTATTTGGTACATCAACGATTCTGTGCAATGTATAAAATAACACTCAGTGTTTACGTGGTTTGTCCTCATGAAAATTCCGTTAACAGTTACCAACACATTCTGAATTAGAACAGACAAACAAACTGTTAAATACATTACGAAGTTACGCGTTAGGCGGCAGTTCCAGCGACCTGGTTGCATAGGAGATTATGAACTACATACATACAGTACACGGCATTAGGTACATGTATATGATGTTTCACATCCTATTGCCTACTCGTTAATCGTAGGTATACGATCGACTGCCGTCATGCGGAAGCACATCTTTGATCTCGGTTCTAATCAATTGGTATCGATATATCGATGTTCGACAATCGAGTCAAATCGAAACCGATTCAACCCACGCGCTGCCTGTCTTATTCTATTAACGAAGGATTGTGATTAACGTTCTTTATGAAGCGCCCACGCCATGTCGTTTTTATTGTTTGTTTACAAAGTGAACGTGCTTCTATGAATGTCCGTTCAGTAAATGAATGTATAGAGCTTAATCATACTGGAGTGAGTTTACTTAGTGCAGCCATTGTTTCATTGTTTGCCAGGAAATACTAGCGACAATAATGTAGGTTTTTGCAATTATTCTACTATCTATAATGGTCAGGTTTGACGTTGATTATGGTGCACGAAACTCTCGTAGCTTTCACATCTTCCAATTCCATTTGTCATCTTCATACAAGCACACCGGTTATGGGCAGGTACTTGGTAATTTGGCTCTTTTTATTACTCCACCAATCTGGTCGACAATATAAAAAAAATCTCGTTGTCGATAAAGGAAAAAATGACATATTTATTTTTATACCTCTCAAAGTACAACGATGCGCTATCGCAAACATGAAATATGCACACTGTATGATCCGGCAAGCGTCCTCAATTAACACAAAATATCCTGACTCCGCGGTTGAATCACGAAACTCATAAATAAACCACGTGTAGTGAATATCGATGCAAAGTCAATTCGTGACCATTAATGTGAATTTGAAAGTCGAACATAACTCGAACGGTTAACCGGGGACCATTAAACACTGATATAATAATGTCGAAATTATAAAATATTGCTTTCAGTGCGCCTTGGGACTATCGGGGCATCGGGCTTACAAATTAACAATAAATATTCATGCGGCCAACGATTACACACTCAATCGATACGTAGTGTATCGATGTCGTTACATTTCTGTATCGATATAGCGGTGGCTCGGTAACAATCGATTTTTATAAATGTACTTGTCATTTGTGAGTAATGATTTTGATTACCAATTCGGAACTTATTATAAGAATTACACTTTTGAAGCTTCTTTTCGTATAGTTACTGATCATTTATTCATAAACAATCAATAAGACTATTATTGCGATTGAATGGAGGAGATTAACATTTATAGCTGTAGTAGATTATTTTTTATGAATGAAAGTATTATCTTGGGTACACTATAGGTTCATACCATACGCCTGACATCACCCTTATTTGTAAGGATTGGGAAACTATTCTACTCGCAGTGTAGACTATGGACTGTTATTTAAATATCATATACTTAAGTAACGATTCCAAAGATATGCAGGATGTACTTATGACAAAATTGCAGACTGTTTTCAATGGTTTTTGGTAAAACAAAATAACATTGTCCGCTAGTTTAGTTATTTATTCTGTTCATTACAGTATTTTGATATAGAGATGGTATAAAAAAGTCGATATAATACCTATACATGTGAGATTACAAACTGCTGTAACTTTATCTAGCATTTTAGAATTTACAGATGTAACGTAGAAATGTTTAGGGCATACCTAGTTTACACAAGCGTCCGACGCGGACAGCAGACAAAGGCTATTCACAGTCCGTCCTTTGGTCGTCTATTGCATGTTAATAAATGGCACAATGTACACAGAAAAGCGACACGTTGTTGTACCGTAGCGTAGGTGCCGACCATTTACAGTGTACAACACGCCTTAGTTTGATTTCATTGAAAGATGAGATAAGTATAAGTATCCTAGTTTGAAAGACTTTGATCAATCATCGGATTGAAGCTGCAAAGCCTGTGAAAGAAATAAACAATGTTGGCAGTCATACATTCTATTCAATTAAAAGATTTTTTTTTAATTGATAGACGATGCATGGCTTGCTTTAAAATCAAACATATCATTTCTTACTCTAACAAATACTAACCCATGAACAAGTAACGTACAAAATAACGTTTATCTTTTCTAAGAGTCTGTTTGTAAACTTTATGAATGTATCTAAGTGAAAGTATCATGGCTCTTTGTGAACTTTAAGTCAATAAACATTGAATGTATGACTGATGAGGAGGAATATTAATGATTAATGGTGTTGAGAGCTTTACCGTTGCTTTAGCTGTCGGTAAAGATGTCTACCCATTAGTTGGTAAAAATGTTGCACGGTTCGCGCTGCGTGATTAAGCGTTGGGTTACGTGGGTTTCAAATTCGCATGGAAGAATTATTGACTTTGAAGTTTAGCTGATAAATAATTGTCAATAGTTGTAAAGTGAAATCTGAGTGCGATTTTTAAGTTATTCTGTTGGTTTCCATTAACTAAGAAATTGGGTTCGAGTATAATATTTTGTTTTATAAAAATGGTACTTACTTTGGTAATGTTTTTTTGGTCTAAACTCTGAGCAGGTATATTTACTATTTTATATTGAGCAATTAACTCGTCGAGTACCGGTTTTATAGACACAATTAAAGAACAATAGGTCGCGGTCACCGGTGACGGCTTGGTGTTTGACAGTTTAAAAGTAAATAGCAATAAAATTTTAAAATGTTGTTACAGTCATTTATGTCAATAATAAAATATAAATTATGCCTCAAAGAGCTATCAGACCACCACAGATGGAGCCTAAAAGAGCTAATGCCGACACGGAGCCGCGAAAAACTTGACAGGTAACCGGGGCTAAGGCTTGAAGTGCAGGAGTAGGAACGGGATGGTTTTTAGTCAGTAAGAGTCAGACACTCCCTCTCGCTCTCACCTCACTCGAGAGAAGTCATACGATGAAGAAAGAAAAGAAAAACATTGTTCTACGTCGACTTTGTGCCACTCGTCCACATTCACAACCACATTCTATGTGTATGCCTCCTTAATGACGATCCATTGTATAATCAGCCACTTAGATCATGTGCCGAATAAAATGTTTACCTTTAGTTCCGTATGTAGGTACCAATAGCATACAGACGCGATCACTGAATAGATGAATGATTAAACAGCCGATTCTTCATTATGTGAACTTTTTCGATACGTGTGTCTCCGAACTTCTCTTAAATGGCTGCACCAATTTCGATGCTCTGTTTTGTGTTTGAATAAAGTAGGTTTGTTTTGTAATTAGGTTCACATTATGTTGTGACATTATGTATGTAATATGTGCTATGGTCATTAGGGTAGTTAAGTTTGGGATTCAATCATTATTCGTATTTAGATTTTAATTGTGTGATTTCAGATCACACAATTAAAATTTAAATACTTCTTCTAAATCTAAATCTTTAGAGCCTACCCTATGCCTACATTTTTCGAAAAAATTACTCGAGGATTAATTCTATTCCTATTGACCTGTGTGGATTTATGGTTGTAGGACTATTATGGTAGTAGGTATGCTGTCTTTATTAATGAGTCAATGAAAGTCTGAGCACTGCTATAGAATATACACATACATAAAAGTTCTACATAAAAGGTCATACAGACATACAATTAGATTATATAAATTATCAGAACTGACAGGCGGATAACTGAAAACATATTATCTCTTACACATAATTTCATCGACTGGACACAGTTACTTTGATTTAAGGAAAAATGTAAATAAATATCTTGACTGCCCCTTTGGCCAAGTGGTCCCAAGTGCGGCAAGGGGTCCCGGGTTTGATTCCTGGGTCGGGCATAGTATTACTGGGTTTTAAAAAATCTCAGTAGTAGCACGGAGTCTGAAAATGTGCCTGGTATATGGCAATAGGCTCACCCCCTATTACATGGGACTCATAACATAAATTATAGTGGAAAGTGGGTGTTACATTGTACAGTGGCATTAAGTGCCGAAATGTGCACCTCTGCCTACCCCTTCGGAGATAAAAAGGCGTGATGATGTTACGTAAATGGACACCTTACACATATAATTGTATACGTATTACACAAACGATTGCATACTATTGCGTCCCTACAATCTATTACTAGGGTTCGGACTATGTAGTTTTCCTTGGCGTTTTATAGGCATTATTTGGTACATATTAATTCTTACTATATTTTTATATACTACTGTGTAGTTACATATGAATGCAAATAATACCTCTAAAGGAATATTCACTAATAACACTAATTATCTTAAGTGGTGTAGGCGTTAGAGCAAACTTTAGTACCCACATACGAAGTCAGTAACCGCAGTGTACTAAAGTCAACAATACTTGTAATGTCGATGACCAAATATTATTGTGGTATCCAATTTGAAATTCTTAGAAGCGGATTTAATAACTGAGAACTTAAATACAGCATGTTGTTAAAATGCTATTTGAACCGTGTAATACAATAAGTATCGACATAAATTCTATTGGTATGATTGTTTATTTTTAAACACAACTTTACTATTCTTATAGATATTTATCCTACTTAGCATAACAAGCTTTTCAATCTACGTAAGGGGTGACAGGTTATATGCAATGTGACACCTACTTTCATCAGTCATGTTATAAGTTCCAGATCATAGGGCTAATCCCTAATTCTTAATTCTAGACGACAAGATAATATTTAGCATTTTCCAAAATAACTAAATAAGAATCGCACTTGGTACCATTTACTTACTTACACTTGAAACCACTCGATCTACGAGACAGTTATTTTATCCGTCGAAAATACCATTGATTTCCATCGTACCATACTGACTGATGACTGTACCAAACCGCTTACAGCTCCAAAGTGAAAGGTGACCGAACTTGCAACCGTAGATAGATGCTGTGTTCCCTGAATGATTCGGTGTCATCGGCTCTTAGTTAGGGGATCATTGTAGTCCAAGATTGATGATAGCTTAATAGCCAGTCGACAAACCTGCGGTGGCCATTCTCACAAGTTTAATGAATAGATTCACTATACGTCTGTGAAGTTTTGTCAGTTTAAACGATGCTGTTTTGATGGACGAGTCGTATAAATGTACATAGTATAGTAACGTGTGAGGTATTGTAATGTACACTTATTTCTTTTAATTGGCAAAAAGAATGTAATGATTTTTGAGAAGCACCACAATTCTGTTACTATACGCACTATGCGTAACATGACAACTCAGTTGCTAGTAATGTACTGTATAACGTTGGTACCTTATCGGTTGTCCGTTGTAGGTATCCCCATATATATTTATAGTATATGAGACTACACTGACTCAGTTAAAAAACATACTTATCCAAATCTACAAAGACAAATAAAACAAATAAACGTTACAAAACTAACAAGTTCAAAAAAATATTACATCTCTAAGCCCTTATGAGATATGAAGACATGTTAAAGAATTTACAGTACAAACACACAGAGGTCGCTAGTGTGTCCACAGTTATTTCGGGGAGGGCTTAGCAAACATTTAAATTGGGCTTACACAAACAATAAACAAATGATAACAAGCTCTCTGAGGGACAGAATAAAGTTTATATGATTTATTTACTTTTGCAATTCTGTCCTTTACCCCACCTTGATTGCGGTTTGTAATCTGGAAAAAAGGGGTTCATTTAAATATCTCGTTGGCAAAGTTTGGATTCATTAATTTGTGTGCGTAATTAGTTAGCCCTCTTTTACCCTCATCCAAATCGAATTGGTTTTAATCGGTATTTGTATTATAGCACACGTAACTGCTTTTTTAATCAATTATATGTACGTAATTAATGGTACACATTATATAGTAAATCAAATCAGCAAAAGTAGCTGCTGTACCTGCTCTCAAAGAAAATTATGAATGTTATTACATTTTCTATTGCGCATCATGTAAAGCTAGGTAGTTTAATCATACAATAATTACTAGACTCATTCAAGTAACTACGTATATTACTATTTCAATGCAAATAAAGCAACCCAGTAAAATTATCACCGGTAAGCAATTTAGTATTCAATTTTCTAGTTAATCGACAGAACACTAAACACGGTTGGGGTACAAATAACTGCGTGTTGCTCAGATACCGGGTACAGTTTCAGCAATATTCCCACACATGCCCGATACTCATAAACGTACTTTACGAACTCAGTACGGAAATAACGGAATAACATCGTTCATTTTAATTCGAATGTAGGAAATTGAAGAAAAGTCTATTTCCCACCTGAATTTATAACAAATGTGTTGGGAAATTAATGTGGGAGACTTAATTATGGGAATGTATTGAGTGATATTTTGACTGTGCAGTTCGTTGAATGATTGCTGAATGAGTGCTCGGGTTTCGTGTGGTCCTTATAAAATAAAAATAATATAATAATTAACTAGCATTAACATTTTGACTATTAGGAAATCTTTTACAATATGCTAATCCAACATCATTTTTGGCAATTTATCATCACCCCATAGACTGAAATTGATCATTTGCAGAAAACAGTAAAATATTTATTAGAAATACATTATTAGTTTACTTTCCAAAGATAGGTCGTGTCTGTAGAGAGATAAAATAAATCTGCACACTGCTTTAAGCTGCCCTCTGCCAATAGGGTGGCCTATAACCCAGATTCTCGTATTGGCCACTTATCTTTTACTGACCAGACGAGCAGCAAGGGTATAAAAGCAAATGTGCCCTTACAAAATAATTTATACTTTAGCAAAAGATAAAATGCTATGTCCTAATTCTAGGATTTTTAAAAGGATCTTGATTGTAACCCAATTCTTAAAGCAAGGTCTAAACAGGTGTTTGTTGATTATTTCGAAACTGCACGTGAATGGAACTGCACAGATGAGGTAATGTAGAAACGATTAGAGAAGTTATTCATATGTGTGTATCTTTTTTGTTATTTGTATGTCTAGTTTTTGCAGCTTAGTCAAACATTTTGCATACATAGTTTGTTGAGCTGAAAGTGTGGAAGTTTGTTGTTGAATCGCGTGTGGCATTGTCCACACCTGTCGAGTTGCAATCACATTTAGAATGAAGTTGTATCAACATAAACTCGTTTGGTAATTACATTGTTGTTGTTTATTATGCAAAGTCGTGTTACTGATGTTTTGTTTTTCTCAAAATTGTAAATCAGGAGAGATACAATACAATGTACCTAGGTGTTTTTAAGGGGTCAAAATCATCCAATAACGCCTCACGCGTCCCGCCTTGATTGGGATCAAAGGGAGTGTAAGACTCTTTCTGGCTAAAAAGTACTCTATTGTATTCCTGCTCTTGTTTCGAGCCGGAGACCAGGCAACCAGTTGGCTTAACTGGTCGCCTATGGTCTCGCTTCCGCTGCACAATGTATGTAGTCCTATTTTTGAACTCATGGTTGATAACACTTTTGAGAACTGTGTTACAGAATAGCTTATTATGTGATAAAAACTTGTTGTTCTAAGACTGAATCTGATGTGTATGTAAATGCACTCACGACACACCAGAAAATTTTAAACGAAATTTTTAAAAAACGATAAAGATAGAGATTTCGCTACAATGTACTTATCAACTAATTACAATAAATTAAATCAGGGTAACCTACATTTGACATCAATGTCCAATTATATGTCACAGATTTTGATATATTTCATTAATAATCTAATTAATTGGACACAGTGTAATTAACATAGCATTATGATTTACTAGATCATGCAATATTATTGAACACATTAACATAATTCAAGTACGAAACATGACGTGAACATTATGATAATGATTGGCATTGTAATGTGGATATTTTAAACTAATTTTATCCTGAAAACTAATAAATAAATGAATTGAACTGTTTATCTCATCGAACGTACAAGTGCAATAAGAATGACAAATATAATTATAATTTTTATAAATTATATTGTGGGTAAGTAAATCAAATCAAAAACTTTACAAAGCTATTACATAACATAACATTACGCCTTTTATCCCCGAAGAGGTAGGCAGAGGTGCACATTACGACACTTAAAGCCACTGTACAATGTAACACACACTTACCATTATTTATGTTATGAGTCCCATGTGCCATATACCGAGCACAATTCTAGACTCCGTGCTACTACTGAGATTTTTTGTAAAACCACAGTATTATTTGCTGACCTAGGAATCGAACTCGAGACCCCTTGCTCGGCAGTCGCACATGCGACCACTCGGCCAACGAGGCAGTCGCTATTACAAAGCTATTAGATATTAATTAGGAATTTCGTAAGATCCTCATGTTTTTTACAAAGATGTGAGGATCTTACTTGTGAGATCTTTCGATAGTCATTTTGTTCTCGGAATCGAATCCACGATGTATTTGCGGCCAAATCGAAGAACTTAGAAGATGTTTAATTTCATACTATAATAATAATAAATTATAAGCTTGCAACACTGAACGTCAATATAATGCCAAAAATTTTACTCTGTATAAAAAATAAAATTTCAATATTAATTTATCTATATTTTGGAAGATTTTACTCAGAAAATAACAGATTACGAACTCTTTTATAATATTTGAAAAGATGACCTACATACAAGTGCACAAATCAATAAAATATTCATCACATATCTAGTGACTTTAAACGCCAGTGCCAAAGAAATGTCAGTGTACAAAATGAAAAATTATAATAACCAATGTTGACCAGAAGAGCTGCAGCTGCTTTACGGGCACAGACACGCCTACCATCCCCGACCTCGTCACCTAGCTCCGCTCCGCCACCGTCGGTACCAGTCCCAGAGGTGCCACTGACGGATGTTGGTGCGTCGAGTTCGAGTGACGAGTACTTCTCCCCGCCAACGACGCCACCACCTTCACGCCGCCGCCGGGGAGGACGTCGGCCATCGAGTTGCTTAGGACCACGAAGCCCATTGGCTTCGGGAGCGGTCCCAGCGCCCGGTGGTAATGTGTCGCGCATGAAATGGACACGATCCATTAATGAAAATGTCATGCGCGCATATTTTGGGGCAACAGAGGGAGGAAGTAACCTGACAGCGTACCGTGTCAGAATGCTTGCTATGTTTCAGGTGCTCGAACCAACCATCAACGTATCGGCGCAACGATTGTCGGATCAGGTACGGGTCATTCAGCGTAATCGTATGTTGGATGATATCGTGCTTGATCGACTGCGAAGTGAAGTACTTAGGAGCCGTGTCATCATACCGCTATCACAAACTGTACAGCAAGGACAAGTGGATGTTGATTCTGTTGATACGCCGAATGATGACAGGACTACGGAAGTAAGTACTCACAAATGCAGTGAAGAATTGAGGAGAGCTTTGGAGGATGCAATTCAGGAATACCGGTTCGTATCACCCTCTCTTAGACCACATTTACCTCGTTTACCCATGCATAAAAAGAATAGGGCGCTTATGTGTGCTTTAGATTCGGAGCTATCAAAATATTTTGATAGCAGCGAAAATCTTGTCGATACTCATTCAATTCTGTACTGTGGAGCAATAGCAGCATGTCGTGTGGCACATGTCAAATTAATCGACAAAGACAATAATGTCACGCGGCAGAAACCACCTATACCAGCTTGGCAGTGCAGGATTGAACGACGTATCGATGAAGCTAGAACATTAATTGCCAAATTGATCTGTTTCAGGGAGGGCAACACGCGCCCAAGAGTTATGCGCTTCGTGAGGCGGGCGTTCTCGGGGACTGATTTTAGACCTCAGGATTACGCCTCACATATTACAGAGCGTGTTGACTTCCTGAAACAGAAGATTTATGCATGGGCAAACCGTATTAGACGGTATAAGAAGAGAGTGAAACGATACACCCAGAATCGCACATTCCAAAGGGATCAAAGGTGGGTGTATAGAACTTGGGAGCAAAAAGAACAGACTAGGACTGATGCGTGCCTACCAAATGTTGATGCTATGAATTCGTTCTGGCGCAGCATTTGGTCGGCACCTGTTGTCACATCGAAGAGGATTGGATTGAGGAGGTCGAGGGAAAATGCGAACTGATACCAGAAATGGAACCAATTTGTATAACACCAGAAGATGTATCCAAAGCAGCTAATCCGTTGGCCAATTGGAAAGCTCCGGGCCCGGATGGGCTGCATAATTTTTGGATAAGATGGTTTATCAGTTCGCATAATTGCTTGGCATCTCAATTCCAGTCAGCTTTGGAGTCTGGATCTTTGCCCCAATTCTTTACGACAGGCTTAACCCACCTGCTCCATAAATCTGGAAGTGCCACGGAACCCAAAAACTATCGGCCGATTACGTGCCTACCCACAATTTACAAACTTCTTACATCCATTTTGAGAGCAAAGCTTAATAAACATATTGAAGACAATAATATCATGTCTGCCTCTCAAAATGGATGTAGGAATGGATCCCGTGGTACTAAGGAGCTGCTCCTCATTGACATGTCCATTAGCCAACAGGTCCGTAGATCTCACAAGAATTTGTCCACATGCTGGATAGATTATAAGAAGGCCTATGACTCCGTGCCACATACATGGCTCATGAGGGTGCTGGAGCTGTACAAAGTTGATACAGTTCTCCGTACTTTCCTGATGTCATGTATGAGACAATGGAGAACGGTTCTTCGCTATCCAGGATGTGGACAGATCTGTGGGAACGATGAACCCATTAGGATTGAGCGGGGTATATTTCAGGGTGATAGTTTGAGTCCATTGTGGTTTTGCTTAGCCCTGAATCCTCTAAGCACTCTTTTGGAGGGCTCAGGGTTAGGATATAGGTTGAGAAGAGGGGGACAAATTATATCCCACCTACTTTACATGGATGACTTAAAGCTATTTGCTCCAAACAACTTGCATCTAATGAGGTTACTGAATGTCACTGAAACGTTCAGTAATGCCATTAGGATGGAATTTGGTGTGGACAAATGTGCAGTTATGCATGTAAAGAGGGGGGAAATTGTGGAATCAGATGGTACACAGAACTCTGATTCTACAAGCTTCAGACTCCTCTCCTCAACCGAAACCTATAAGTACTTGGGTATGTCAGAAGCGTTAGGCATCGATGTGACTGTCATGAAGCAATCGTTACGGGAGCGTTTCTTTGACCGCCTGAAAAAAGTTCTTAATAGTCTTTTATCAGGCGGCAACAAGGTGCGCGCCTACAACGGTTGGGTCATGCCAGTACTCATGTACTCTTTTGGCATACTCAAGTGGACTCAAACGGAACTGGACACCCTGGATAGAAAAGTCCGTTCATTGCTGACTGAACATCGGATGCATCACCCACGATCATCGATAATGAGACTGTACATTCCGCGTAAATGTGGGGGGCGAGGCTTTTTAAATGCAAAAACCCTCCACAATAGTGAAGTGTGCAGTCTCCGGAAGTATTTTTTGAAAATGAACGTGGGTATGCATAGAGATGTTGTCGCTGTGGACAAAGGGCTCACTCCGCTCTCCTTGGCCAACGAGAACTGGAGAGAACCTATAATACTAAGCACTAATGATCGCAGGAATGTATGGCAAAGTAAGGAGTTGCACGGACGCTACTACCGGGCCTTACATGGGCCAAATACAGATTTCTTAGCGTCCGTATCCTGGCTACGTTTCAGTAACTTATTTGGAGAAACGGAAGGTTTTGTCTGTGCAATTATGGACGAAGTTATGTTGACGAACAACTATCGAAGATATATTATAAAGGATGGAACTGTTGACATTTGTCGGGCATGTCATCGTCCCGGGGAATCCATCCGGCATATAATTTCGGGTTGTTCTCACCTAGCTAATGGAGAATACTTGCATAGACATAATCTTGTAGCCAGGATTATTCACCAACAACTTGCTTTGAAATATAAACTTGTAGAATCTGAAGTGCCGTATTATAAGTATCTGCCTGACCCAGTTCTTGAAAATGGAGATGTCACACTGTATTGGGATCGAACTATCATCACAGACAGGACAATTGTTGCAAATAAACCTGACATTGTGGTGATAGATCGACCAAGCCGTCGCACAATGATAGTTGATATAACAATCCCACATGACGAGAATCTTGTGAAAGCTGAAAAAGATAAAGCAACTAAATATCTTGATTTAGCTCATGAGATTGTCGACATGTGGGATGTGGATTCAGCAGTCATTGTGCCGATAGTCGTATCTGCCAATGGCCTCATTGCTAAAAGCCTCGACCAACATCTGAGTAGGCTAGCGTTAGATGGTTGGGTCAAGGGCCTGATGCAGAAAGCAGTACTTCTGGACACGGCGCGTATTGTCCGGAAATTCCTTTCTCTGGAGCCCTGACCACCGGTAGCTTGGATTTCTCCCGTTACTGGTGGGCTACTGCTTTTTATATTTTTAAATGTTTTTTTTTTTTTTTTATATATATAATCAAATATTTAAAAATGTAAAAATCAAGTAAAGAAATAAATAAAGGAAAAATAAATAATAATAAAAATCTTTATTTTCTCAAAAATACTCTACGGATACAAATTATATAATATGTTACAATTAAGAGACTGGTGTCTGTTAAAGGTATAACCTGTGTTACAGATCACCAGGCCCGGGTGACCCCCGGAGACATTGAACAGTATTAAGTATTTACTTAACTAAATAAAATGGACAACATTGTATGAGTGAGTATTTACTGTGGGTGTGTAACAATGTAGTGTGAGTGCGTGTGTATGTGAGTGAGTGAGTTGATGTGTATTATGTGTGGGTGTGTATAGGGAAGTGAATGAGGTGGAAGTGTTGATATGAATGTAGTGATTGATCATCAGTTGTAGCTTAGGAAAGTGGTCTCAGAATTTTTTCAGTCTCCTCATAGTCTAGTTTAATTAGCCAGTCGCTGACGCTTTTTTTACATTTACTTTTGGTGAGAGAATGAATGGTTAGCTCTTTATTTATTTTGTTATATAGGTATGGGCCTAAAAAAGTAAAGAAGTTTTGAGTGAAGCCAAAATGTTTTCTTTCTATATGGCAGATGGTAGTAAGTCTTCTCCTGCTTGTAGAATTATCCGAATTAAATGGTAGTTGAGAGTGCATTTTTAGAACGGTGTACAGGATGAAAAGCTGGCGAACTGTCAGAACATTGAATCGCTGATATAGATCATAGGTTGGGTGACGGAAAGGCAGGAATAAACTTACTTTAAGGATGGCCCTCTGGGCTCGTTCTAACTTGAGTAAGTAAGATTTAGCTGCACCACCCCACGACGTTATGCAATAGGTAAAGACGGATTGACATAAGGCATAGTATACAGTTTTTATTATTTTGCTATCTGCTACATGGCGAAGATTCCTAAAAATAAAGATTAATTTGCGGGTTCTGGTGGTTAGTGCCTCAATATGTAATTGGAAGTCGAGTTTATCATCGATAATAACACCGAGGTATTTGATGTTGTTTGTTTTTTTTAGTTCAGGACAGTGACATGTTCCTGGAGCAGTTATGTGGCAAGTGTGTGCGGTTAAATGCAAGTTTGTATGTTCCTGCGTTCTTTTACTATAAGTCATATACATAGTTTTCCCAACATTGAGTGTGAGTAGATTCTTATTGAGCCATCGAGTTACTTCGTCAAGACCCTGTTGAGCCCATCTAAATGCGTCTTCCCATGTGTCACTATGAAAAAGTAGGGCAGTATCATCCGCAAATGATACGATTTTTCCATTCGTCAATTCTGTTTGACATAGATCGTTTATGTAGACTAGAAACAATGACGGGCCAAGGATACTACCCTGTAGGACGCCACATTCAATAGGTAATTCATCGCTTACCCAGTTCTCAACTTTAACCACCTGGGTTCTTTCATGCAAGTAGTCCTCGTATAATTTCAGCTGTAACCCTCTTACTCCTAGGTGGTCAAGTTTTTTGATCAAGATGGGAATAGATACTGTGTCGAATGCCTTTGCTAAGTCCAGATATATCGCTATTGTTTTATTCTTTTTATCTAAATTTGAAACAATATAATCTGTTACCAGATGTACTGCGTCAGAGGTAGATCTTTTGGCACGAAAACCAAACTGGGACTGAGATAGGAGATTATTTTTTTCTAGAAATGTTACTAGCCTATTATTCATCAGCCTTTCTATAATTTTGGACATGGTTGGCAGAATAGAGATAGGTCTGTAGTTGTTGACACAGCATCTATCCCCACTCTTGAAAACTGGAGTAATTTTAGCCTTTTTAAAGGCTCGTGGAAAGACTCCCGTTTCGAAGGACTTATTGCATATGAACGTTATTGGTTCAGCAAGAATATTTACATATCTTTTCAACAAACTGCCTGATATATTATCAAGCCCTACCGCACAATCATTTTTTAGATTTAAAATAAGAGATTTAACTTCATCTTCGTCTGTGGGTAGAAGAGCCAGTGATTGAGGGAGTGAATCTGTATCACTGAAGTCAGCTTGGAAAATGGGGTTATTTTGCTTACATTTTCCTATTAGAGTCTTTCCTATTGTTGCAAAATATGAATTTACTTCGTTGACAGATTTAAGAGGATCTTCGGGTGAAATTAGTTGAGTGGATTGTTCATTCACTCTTTTCGTAAACGTTATGTCTTTGATAATATCCCATAGTTTCTTGTTATTTTTACCTGCGTTGTTTATTCTATCTTTTTCATATGTGTTTTTTACTTTCTTAAGAATATTGTTGCAGAAGGTTCTGTATCTTTTATATGTTACTTGCATAATGTCATCGTTAGGGTTTCTTTTCGACTTTTTATAGAGGTTATCGCGATTTCTCAGGCACCTCAGAAGACCAGGAGTAATCCATGGCTTCAGGATATGTTTGCGCCTAGTAGTGGTAACTAGTCTGGTATTGTGATCAAGTGCGTGATTGAAAGTGGATATTAAATAGTCCGTGGCTTGGTTGACATCCAACATCTCGTACATTGGTGTAAAGTCGATACTTTTAATAGCGCTATCAAGACCATCTATATTTATTCGCTTGTGTTGGTGTTTCAGACGTTTATTATTTATTTTTGTTTTCATAAAAAGTATTACACACTCATGGTCTGTTATAGATGAATTTGGAACATAGCAGTGCGCGGTTAGTTTGGTTTTCAAAAGTATGTGGTCTAAACAAGCTCGGCCATGTGTTGGGATATTGTGCCCTGGTAGCATACCATGAGAACTAATGAGGTTAAGATAAACAAGTGATCTATGGTCTTGATTGTCTGCAGCAATATCAATGTTCAAATCACCAACTATAACTATATTTTTAAATGTTGAACAACTGCGTAGACAATCGTCGAGCGATTTTAGGAAATTGTCTATATTTTTGTAGCTGGGTGGTCGGTAGATCCCGAAAATTATAGTGTCTGCATTTAATTTAAAGATTAAGCAGTTGGCATCTAGAAAATCTGGCTCAGTACACGTCGCGTCAATTCCATTCCTATAGTAAATAACTACCCCTTCGTTCTGCGTTTTATTTTTGTTAGTACAGAAGTAATTATACCCGTCCATATGTGGGATGTTAGGATTACGGGATAGCCAGCACTCGGTCAAAACAACGACATCCCAATGTATTCTAGACCTATTAATTAATGTTTCAAAGTTAACTAAGTTACAGTTTAAACTCCGGATATTTTGCGATATAACTTTTAGATTGATTGCAGTATTCAACTCCATCTTATAGCAATCATCTATACTGCAAGACTCAGTTTGGGCTACCGATATGGAGTCGAGGTCATTATTGATGTTATTAGCGAATTCAGCCATATTTGTGAGGAAATAACAATATGGTGCATCTAAGTGAAAGCATACAGAACTTTTTCATATTAAATATGCACGTACATGTATGCAAATAACCCCAAAATAGATTAGACTTCGTGTTGAGATTTACTATGATGAGATGAGTATGTAAGATACAACTAATGTGTAAGCAACTGTGGGTTTGTGAGAGGTGTTTGAGAGTGATATGTTTGTCCAATAACGTTACAATTAGATTATAGTAATATAAAATTAGATAATAGTAACATAAAATTAAAGTCAAAAAAGTAATCAAATTAAAAATCGACATCGAGAATGAAAATGGAATCAAAGTCAAAGTTTGACTCAAAATTAAATTTAAAGTTACAATAAAAATAGAAAAAATTACAGATACTATAATTGGAATGACAGTAATAGCTAGTCACAAGCTTAGTTTGTTTCTAAGTTCCTTTATATCCTCTTCTCCATTCAAACGCCGTGTCGGTTCTCCTTCTTTCTTACGAATATAGACTTTTCCACCAGCAGTCCAACAGTACTTGTAATCATTAGTCTTAGCGAAGTCTCGAGCAAGGAAATATAATTTCCGAGTTTTATACGTCAGATTTTCTGATATAAAAATAGGTTTCGGAGAACCTTTAATGTGTAGGTGAGATGTACTTAGTTTGTTCGTCCTGTTAAACTTTCTACAATGCTCAATAATCTTTTCCTTGGTTATAACTGAGGTAAAATCCACAATAATTGGTTTATTTTCTGGTTTTCTTGTATTTATTCGTTGTATATTGCGTATGTCGCTATACTGAACCGGTACTTCTAATGTTTTGGCAATGCTTTGAACAACTTCTATAAGATCAGTTTTTGATTCGCCATTTACAGCTGGAATATTTTTTATTTCTAGGCTTGATACTATTAGCATCTTGTCCTGAGATTCAATTTTGCTCTCTAGTGCCGCAGTATACTCCATATTGCTTTTTTTATCTCTTTCCATCCTTTCAAGTCGCTCCTTTAAAACATTATATTCGGCATAGAGGAATTCGACTGATTTAATAATCTCTTGGTTCTGTTTCTTTACATCGTTTATTGCAGTTTGCAGAGTATCGAATTTCTTATTTTCTCTCTTGCTGAAAGGTCGTCATCATCTCCCTAATTTCCAACATGAATCGCGATAATTCATCATCATAAGATTGTTTTATGGATCGAGAGCGGGTGCCAATATTCTGAGAGCCCATGGTGTCAGTTTTCCTTGTTTCTGATTTTGCAGCCATTGTATTTTTTAAGCGGTATTTTTGTTACAAGCAACTAAGTTTAGTTTATTAATTAGCAAAGCTGATAAACCCAAGCGGATGCAGGTGTTTCACTATTCTTAAAACCTAATTTTGTCAGTGAGTGACAAAGAATAGCGGCGGTCGATTCGACATGATATAACTCAAACACAGCAGAATGTTATATAATATTAAGCAAAAATTAGCAAAAAAGAAAAAAAAATACATAAAAAGAACACAAAAGTAATAAGATGTAATAAAAGTGCAAAAAACGACAGTTCTCAAGAATCACGTCGAACTCCGGGTTTGAACTCACATGCGTCCATTAAAAAGCTCACCACAGTCCGTGAATGCGTTCTTTACTCCAAATGTTCGCAGTACAATAGAGTGAAATGCACGATCTTGTTCTCCTTGTCGGGAATACGAAATGTGTTTGACCTTGCATGGGTTTGAAGGTCACGATGCACACTTGTCGTTGTCGCTGCCGGCCCGTCCGCACGAACTATTTTACGATGAAACTAATATGGCGGTCCTTCTCAGATAATTTCTTCCAATATGCATTAATTCACCTTACTTTACAGTTGTTTGTAGAGTTTTGTTATTCACTTTACTGCTCCTCGGTTTATTTACGATTTGGGTAATAGAGTTAATAGTTTTGTAGGTTTTATTTATGAAATACAATTATTTAGCCACTGGATGTTTTTAGTTAGAACATTGTAAATTTTACTCCAATTGGCCACACTAGTCACTGTTTACTGTTATGTTTATCACTATTATGGTTTATCACTAGTTTCTTTACACAGTTACTTGGTTTTATTATGAATTAGGCAGTTAAAATATTATTTTTGGTTTTTTAAGCGCGGAGCTGTTAGTAACACGTCTACTCGCGTCAACGTCCGGGGGAGGGGGGGATGACATAGTATGAAATAGGCATGATGATGCCTATTCGTTAAACTGATGTAATCATAACATGTAAGAAAGAGATGCAGATTTCGTTTCTATACTCATATAATATATACTCGTACTAAAGATTTGCAACATGACGAAATGACGATAGTTGTTGCCTAGGAGAGCCATTTTATCTTTTCCTTGTCAGATAAATGATTTCCAACATTTGTTTTGTAAGTATTGTTTTGCAAATATACAGGTTTTATTGTAATAAAATGTCAACTTATCTCGATAATTCTAGATAATTTTTATCTCAATTTTTAGACGTGTTGTGGTTTTTTACGATTGGTTGAATTAGGTATTAGTCAGTAGGTGTGTGTGGATTATCCATTGGAAGGAATGTTCTTGAATGATTTGATTTGTTGTTGATGGTATAAAAAAAGAACTGCACTATCGTCAATTTTGCTAAGATTTTTTAAAAATCGAATTCAAAATGTTTGAATATGGGGTACTAATAAAAACATTGCTCCTAATAAATGGTTAAGTAAAATGTTAATCATTCTCAATTTGAATTTGAATTTTAGAATACTTTTTTCTCTTACTCATATTTATCCACCAAAATTACAAATATTCGCTAAGTGTAACAAAGAGTTTAACTGTGGTAGACCCATGCTTCGACTGAATGGGCCGGTTCGACCGGAGTAATACCACGGCCTCACAGAAAACTGATGTGAAACAACGGTTGCATGCATTGTGTGTCGTCTTGTGAGTGAGGTTACCGGAGGCCAAGATCCCCCCCGTTCTTCAATCCTTGAATCCCCGACTTTCTTTAAATTCCTATTCCCCAAAAGGCCGGCCAACTTGTAACGCTTCTGGCGTTCCAGGTATCCATGGACGACGCCGATTGCGTACCGTCAGGTGATCTGTCTGCTCGTTTACCGGCTTGTCCCATAATAAACCTTTTTTTGAAAACCTTGTCAAAATCAGTTCAGCCAATCACGAGACAAACGCGCACAAACATAGATACATACAGGTCAAAATTAAATCTAAAACAGTCATGATCTGATGATGACTGATTGTGCCGTAACGTGCACCTCTGCCTACCCCTTCGGGGATAAAAAGGCATGATGTTTTGTTACGTTAATTGCTTGTCTTCATAGTAGCTTACTTTAAGATGGTGAATGGTTGATAGTGATGGTTAAGTTATTTTCTTACATCTTTCAGGAGGTGTCCTGGTGATAGTCGTAGAAATGTCTAGCTAAAAATAAATATAACTGTATTGTGTGTGATGTATTGTCGTGACGTGTTTGTCGTAACAGTTGGAGACTGGAGTCAGGCGGTCACCGCTCACTGTGAGTATCCTTCCATTAGTCTCTCAAGTAACAATTTCAAATATTCATTTTGTGTCTTCTCCAGGGTAGGTTAAATTAGCCTGACCTGGGCTTTAACTTGTCTAGACACACTTATTTGACCCTCTTGGGAGTTAGTACCTTTGTGTCGTAAATAAATTATTGGTTTTGGTTTCTGTATTGTCTGGCCGCCATTAACTATTTATTATTGTAATTTCTTCATTACCGATAAGTAATCTACTCGTAAATTATAAGCCAGTAAACGTTTAACAATATTGGTTATGAATATGAGACTAGTGAAAAACAATATTATTAAGATAAATGTTTTTTTATAATTGTCACAGTGAGTCCTTTTTTGCACGGTAGACTAAGTATTTTTTTAAGGGAGAAAATCATCGAATGACTGCTCCCGCCTAGGTGAGGCGGGAGGGAGTGTCAGACTCCTACTGACTAAAAACCAACCCGTTCCTTCTCCTGCACGTCGAGCCGGAGCCCCGGTAACCCGTTAGGTTAGACTAAGTATAGATTAAGATTTATTTCGTAAAAAATGTTTTTTTTTATTTGAGTATATATTTTTCATGTTGTGTAATGTGTAAATAATGTTGCATTGTTATTGCAATGCGCCTCACCCAGGCGGGAGAAGTCATTCGATGATTTTCCCCTCTTGCAAAAAAGTGTGTTATGTGAGTAAATTTTTGTTAACGCTTTAATTATAGCAATCCGTCAGTTAATAGGTACAATCTAAGATGACATGTATTGAAAATGGCTTTGAAGACATTATCATTCTTTCCCAAGCACATCACTCAATTTGTCTAACAATTTAACCGACACAGTAAACACCAGAATGTCTCTATCCTTCTTACATATTATCGGTACTAATACAAACACACGAAGGAATATTAAATAACAACCGTTTTTAAAGTGATTTTAGACAAATAGTGGAGTTGGTCCCACAGTCGGGTGGGCTGTAATCGCCGTCATTACACCGTACCGGAGGGTGCTCGTGCGGTTTAGGGCTGTCGCCTACAGGTGAATGGGGTTCTATGGAAAAAAATGATTGTAAAATGCTGTGAGGCATGCGGTAGGGAATGTATGTTTTCATATACTACTAGCGGACCCAACAGACGTTGTCCTGCATATCCACTTGAATGTATAAACAAAAATTCATTCAGCTGTTTAGGATATAACCTAAACATCGACTGCAGCGCCATCTGCCGGGCTAATTTGTGAATCTAAACCATTCCCAGATCCCCTTCAACACACACAAAAAAAATTCATCAAAATCGGTCCAGTCGTTTGAGAGAAGTTCAGTGACATACAGACTCACAGAAGAATTATATATATAAAGATAATCATGTGTTACATTTCCATTTTGAAATACTAGTTTGTAGTTGGCCAATAGACATCCATTGGTCGCGATCCCAACTCAATTTTCCTCATAATCTCCTCATAGAAAAGATATTATATTTTTACGACTGTCTGACGTAACTGACGACGGTGGTGTATTTACATATACATACATTACCTACATATTGTTGATATTTACATATATTATACATAAATTATTTGAAAAACTCAGTAATATCGTGTAGTTTGGAAATGATTTTCACGGGACTTCTGATAATTGGTGGAAAGTATCGTGCATCTCTGTGTATCTTTTTGGGTCGTAAAACGGGTGAGTGTACTTTTGTAAGAAAATAACACAATTTTTAACCGACTTCCAAAAACAAAAAAGGAGGTTCTGTTTGACCTGTATGTATGTACGTATGTATGTATATTTGTGCGCGTCTCGCGATTGGCTGAAGCGATTTTGATGCGGTTTCAGTATATGATTTGGTTGAAGTCGGTTTTTTAAACGTAGTTCATAATTATAAAGTTTTTACTTTGCTTTAATAACAATTGTTAACGTGTAAATCCTCAACTTGTGAGCCAGCCCTACGATCTACCTATGTGATTGTTGAACCTTCCGAGCGAATACCCGCCAATGTCATAATTCGTGTATTGCATGTCTTAGTGATTTACGTTCTACTACATTTTAATTGTTACTAAATTGAAAGTGTTGCCGCTTTGCGACCGATTATGCTAAATTGTACGTTATTAACTAATAATAGAAGGTTGAAAATTCATTTTGCTCTTTGTTGGTTTGGATAATCGGATGGTATTAGCAAGGGTGGTGGGAAAGAGAACATGATTCGATGCTTTGTTACTGATTAAATAATTTTATCGATCAGGAATGAAAATGACCAGGTGTTAAATTCTGGACACAGTTGACGACTGTTCAGCGTAGGGTGCCGGGTTTAATTTCCGAGTTGGAAAATGCGTTTGTCCGCCCAACACTCAAGCCACACGATGTTAAATGTTATTGGGTCTTACACTTCATTATGATTTATGTATTAAGTCATAAACCTGATCAAGTTAAGTCTTCGCACACAACTCGCGATGCGATATACCAAATATTAAAATGTTTTACTCGACTACCAAGTTCCTCAAGGGGCGCAAAAAAGTGTGTGCCGAGCAAAAAGATTCCGGTTTGATTCCCGGGCTACGCAAGATATTATTGTTTTTTGGGGTTTTAGAAATATCAGATTTGGAACCAGTTGAACAATTTGCCCTATAAAATGGTACTCATAACATAACTGCTCCAAAAAGTCTGAATTATATTCTCCTTAAATTTTATCGTAAAGAGAAAGTTTTATCCTCGCTTTCAATGAGCCTTGGGCTTTACAACAACAGTAAGTTCTGTTTACAATGAAAGCAGTGAGGCACGTAATTTGAGTGGATATCTAGTATTCGCAAACGATCCTCTAGTTATGCTAAACTTAGAATTAGATTGATTAAACGATATGCCGACTGAATAAGAATTGAGGTGAGGTATATTCTGGTTGTGCCAGTATTGTGACGGATATTGACTTACGGAAATTGGAATATTGAGTGATTTTGTTTGTTTGTGTTAGTTAGGTGAATGAAGGATGATACATGTGCGGTATATATGTTGGTAGTTCATTGTGACTGTAATTTAAATGCATGTCAGATAACCACGAGTCTCTGCGATTTTAAGTTTCACTACATCTAGCTTTAGGATTTTAGAAGACAAAAGTGTCATAAAACACGCGTCTGACATTTTATTCGTACTTCAGTAAAACTTTAACACAAAACATTCTTTATTATCAACTTTATAGCAGTTGACATTTATCTATTAAGCAAATTTACGACCTTACAAACATTCCAGCTGATATATTAGACATCTAACATTAAGTGCGTAATTCCGCTGAGATTTTGCGTCATATTTTAGGTTGTACGGAGACGAGCGGCGACCGCACTGTGGAACGACGTAGATTGGCTTTAAAAACACTTTATGACGTCATGAACACACTTCAATTCAGCCAGTCTCATGTCTTTATTAGTTCATTTAACGGAGCTTGGTTAATTTCTAAAGAATCTAGGTTATACTGTACAAAGAAGTTGTGTGCTTGTGGAACGTGGTTACTTGATTAGGTTTCCTAGGAAGTAGGCTGCGTGTGGCTTCGATCGGAACATGTCGGACGCCTTCAAGGGTTTTGTGTAACAGAAATAGATGTTATTTTCTATAATTACGTTGGAAACGTTTATTGGATTGTGTGCTGTGGTAATAGATACTGCGAATAATACATAAGTTGCCAGGAAATGGCTATTTTTGTTACGTTCAAATTGTTTAACTCATTTAGATAAGTTGTGCATAACTGATTGTTCATTAGGACGGATTACCAAATATAGGTTCTGAGCATTTGATACTTGTAGAATTTACATAGTCTTGTAACTACATTTCATCTTTCGGAAAACATTTGCATCTTTTGTAGGGCAGTACAATTACCTACCTACGTACTTAGCTAAAGGTATCACAACTATTTGGTTGTTGAGATTTACAACTACTTGGAGGCTGAGTTATGTGTGAGAAACTTGAGTCTGTACCCTAAACAAACTAGCCCTAAACCTATAAATGTTTTAGATTCAATTAATTCAGGTTTTGTTTTGGTTAAACAACTGTTTACATGGCTCAGTTATTTGAGTACTGGGCGCTGCGGTAACGTTAACGAAACATTTTCAAATATTAATCGAAATGTTTGTTCTGGTTTCAGCTTCACAAATTTCAGCGGCGTTCGTTATCAAACCTCCAGAGTTTTTAATTATCCGAAATTTTATAAAATGACATGAATTTTGTTATACTAAAACTGCGGTGAAGTTAAGCGGCGCCGAGCGTTCCGTACGGAACGGAATTTATAATAACATTCGCGGGATATTTCTCTGGTTGAAATTTTTAATGAGTTATGGCAGTACACTTGGAGCTCACGACTTAAAATGAATAGAGTCTCAGAGAATTACAACCAAGAATTAATTAGAGGACCGCCCCCATTGAAAAGTTTGGAAGTGTCGCCACCTGGCAATCCTGATGCAAAACAAAACAAAAACAAAGGCACCGAAATCATCTTCACTCCGACTGTATTTTGTTTTATTTATCGTAAGCACATCGAATATTAATTTGTTCTGTTTGAACGATGCGCACCTATGTTTTATTAACGAGTCTCATTTTAATCTTCGTCTGTATTTCTGTATTCAATATTAAGTACCCAGCTACGTCGACTCAGACGAGAAATAATTATTTTGCGTTCAATTTAAGGTATTAATAAACTTATCCACTAAATTAACTCCTTGACATATAACACTGGTATCTCCACGTAATTAATCCACCTAATTTTATTTGACTCATTACATAGCTCACAAAATTATTCCACTCGAATTTCGTTAAGATTAAATTTGAACAAGTTACACGGTTTCAATGAAAATGTGGTGAAACTAACAACTTGATAATATGATACTAGTACAAAGTAAACTATCGTCTAAGGGTTTGAGGTATAATTATTGTTCGGTCACTTTATCTTGAACATTAATTTTACTAGACGACCGGTTTGGCTGCATATAATTCCTAAGATGGCGTCCAAATTGGTCGATCGGCAGATTTGAGCGGCTCGACGCGTTCAACTAACTAATAGCTTCACTAAACACGTATGAATATTCATTGTCTTATAGGGATTTAGTGAAATTCGATCACTGCTTAAAACGATGTCAAAGGATAACGCTGTTCCGTTCTGTAATAATAGAGCTGACGACGTAATTACATGTATGATTGCCTTGTAATTATTGTTTGTAATGTTGACGACAATACCGTGACATATCGAAGTGTAATTCACTGCTGTTGAACGATATTTCAATAATTATAACATATTTTATGGAGTTGAGTAAGCCCGAACTTGTATTTGATATTACAAGTGAAAAAATAAATACCGAAGTAAGCCTAAAGTCAGTCAGCCTGAAATAACAGAGATTGAAATAATATTTAAAGAAATAATAGTAACGGTACAAAATCAACATCTTTTATAAACATTGGGTTTAGAGAAATGAGCCGGTTAGGTATATCTAAGCCGAATTTTCGTCTGTTTATCTCAAGCTAAGTATTTGAGTGAATTGTTAGGGAGGCCGGCGCCTGGAGCGGCGCTCATAATAATGAAGTAGGTACGAACGAGCACTGATCATCAAAGGGAGTTAACAATGAGTGTTTTTGACGGTCATTGCTCAATGCTCTTTGATCTAAACGTTCGTGGAGAAATGTGCCAAATATTTGAGGTGGAATCACGGATCCCTTAGGTCAAGCGAGCAAAGGATTTGTGTGGGCGCCGACATCTTTACATCTCAAGCGCCCTACACTGCCCCAATGAGGGAACTTACATAATTTCACATTTTATGCCTACGTGAGTTAAATTTGGCGTGACGTAATCACGTAACTAACCTAATGCTCTTGGAAATAGTTCACTCAACGTTCCTCTATATTAATATTTACCGAATTCGAAATGATACTAATTCTACAAATTAGTGGACGTCCTAAATTGCCTTTAATTACATATTTATTAATTTGGAACATTCATCACAATTACTCAATTTCAATTCGTATTAACCGTTCAAACGCGTACGTGCAAATAAGCACAGAACAATACGCATTGCGTGCGTTAATGACCCCTAAACTGGTTAAATCCGTTTCATGCTCGGTTTGTTTCATTCACGATATTTTGATAATGGCGTAAATTTATGCAGCCGTACTTCGAAATCCGAGACTGCATAATGACTTGGTGTCGGGCTTGTTTTATGCTAAGTACGAGGATGAAAGAGCCTGCAAATGTATGCAGATCGCTTGCGTGGGAAGTGGCAACAAGTGGCCGAGACGTTGGTTCCGAAACGAAAAAAAATAGACATTTGGGTCTTTTTGGCAGTCGAGATTAAACACGGGTTAATTAAAACATTAAGAGGCGGTACAAGAATTCGTGGAATCATGACAACATCTGGCCATCTGCATCGCAACGAAACATTTAAAACCTTAGGGGATAAGTTAATGGCACACATATTTGGTAGCGATACCTTCTTGTATCTATATAGTAAGCCTTAATTATGTAAATTGTAGGTATGTATCGTCATCACTCCTTTTCTATACAAATGTTTAAAGCCTTTGGTCGTTTGCTCCCAAACTTAGGCAAATCTAAGCACCTAACTACGAAATGTTCGGTACATTCCTAGGTTAAGCTTTGTTGGCTACAACAAATCAATAGTCTCAACTATACATACTATACCCAGTGATCTCGACTCTTACTGACTAAAAACCACCCCGTCCCTTCTCCTGCACGTCGAGCCGGAGCTCCGGCTACCCGTTAGGTTCTCCGCGACTCCGAATCGGCATCGGCCCTATTGGGCCCCATCTGTGGTGGTCTGATGGCTCTTTGAGGCGCGCGCGAATGTTTCGGCTTACTAAGTGTTTGACGAGGAACTCGACTAGTTTCAAGCCATGCTAGACGCTCATGTTCATGAACAGAATTCCGCAAACATAATAATCAATTTATTTAGTATGTTTCACGATAGATTTAATATAATAATGTCAATGATGTTGTCGATGATACTTTGTACTATAGGTATCGATAAAAGTTACACGTGTACGTTGTAGACAGACATTCAAATGAATAGTCTATATACTGATACTACAAAGGCTTCTGTAAATATAGTTCATCGGTTTTATACCCCTTCGTGCCCCATTTTGATCTGTTATACCTAAGCAAATATGTCTACTAAATATTTATAAACCGTTCCACGGAATACCCATAACGTTTACTGATATATTATTATTGTCTACTTTTTTATTTTCATTGTAGATAATGATCAGAAAAATATCTTTATTTATAAATATTTTTATTTGCCTTTAGACGACAGAAAATTCCATTCCAACTTAAATGGTATTCGGATCGAATTTCACTTTGGTATCGAATTTTTATTTCCATATATGTTTATTTAAAGGGTTATTTCAAATACTAATACTAAAGCTTAAATTTCGCTAAATACTTGTTTATCAGTTTTAACCGACTTCTTTGTTATGCATAGACTACAACTACTATTACTACTACTAGATTTCAAACGTCGTCAGTCAAAACTCAAAGTCAATAGAAAGAAGGAGTTATAATAAAACCGTTGCACTTTGATAATGGTATCTCTTTACATTAAGTTCAACACTTTACCTATATACATATACTGCCTGTGACAGTCCCCTGCTGCCTTATGGGCCTCCAGAATTTTGGGTTATCTAAATACAGTCTAGATACAGAAGCAAGGAAGTCAGGTAAATCTTACTTGAACTGAATGTTAAATATATTTTCATTAATATTGTGCAAATAGACACCTTCTGTCTTACGATATACTGGGTCAATGCTGCAATTAAAGTCACTTTCACATCAGTGAAAGGTAGCAAAAATAGATTGCTTTTCTGATTGACATAACGCAGCAGATTTTAAAAATTATTTCGGAGCGTCTGCAGTCGTACACTTGCATGCATGTGAAGGCGCGCGGTGGGGCGTGTCGACTCGATCGTATCACTGATCCAGTAATTACCAAGCATACACTAAATTTTCACAAACACCCTTTATCAGATATTCAGTCAGTATGTTAATAGCGCGTATTCTGAATGCCGGCAGCTCGTAATCTTTTTTTCCTCGCCATGAACCTTCGAGGGTGAAGTAACTAATTATAAGTCAACTATAATGCATTTTTAAGTGTTTTGTTTTAATAGTTGAGGAAATGTGTGGGGTTTTTTATGTAATAACATTTCAAGTGCTTGAGGAATAGGAAGGAATAGGGTGAATGGGACTGAATTTACTTATTAAGTGTTAATTTGTAGGGTGTTTGCTTGTTACTGGACACAATACACTAATAACTGTGAGTCAGATAGTACTACTAAACGTTTTGATCTCGATAGCTATAGATCGTCAGAATTTCTCATCAGTTAGACTATTTTCTTGCCGATACTAACCTAAGTTACTTTACAAAAAATATTAATCGTATTTCTTTCTGTAAACTTGTAATCAAAGCTCACACTTACCTATTTAATTTTTACATCACATTACTTTAATTTATTATTAAAAAAAAACATATTAAACAATGAGTCCTCAAAAAAATACACAATTTATTATTTATTGTTATGGATGGATATTGTGTCCTTTACCCCATGACTGTGGGTGGTTTTAATTGCATAGCGTGAATTCATATTGTACGCTTACTTTATGCATTAAGCTAGAAATATTATTGTTTTATGTGAGTTGTAAAAGAGTATAACGTGCCAGCCGTTTTACTTCCTCATAAAAGAGAATTATTGAAGTGTATTTTCTATTTTCCATAACAGTATGGAATAATAGTGGTATATTGATGTTTATATATTATCTAGGTTTATGCAGTTATTATGTAAGTAGCAAAGTAATGATAGGCAAGTAATGATTTATAACTTAACATAACATCACGCCTTTTATCCCCGAAGGGGTAGGCAGAGGTGCATATTATAACACTTAATGTCACTGTACAATGTAACACCCACTTTTCACTATGAGTTCCATATAGTAAGGGGTGAACCTATTGGCATATACCGGCCACAATTCCAGCCTCCGTGTTTTTTTCTAATTTTTTTTAAAAAACCTAATAATAGATACTTTACCCGACCCGGGAGTCGAACCCGAGACACCTTGCCCGGGAGTCGAACCCGAGACACCTTGCCCGGCAGTCGCACTTGCAACCACTTGGCCAACGAGATAAGCATGATTTTTAAAGGGTTAAAATTTCAAAGTAATAAAATATTTGGAAGGAAAGTTATGCTCTTATTCTTCGTCATTCCAACACAATAATTTCACGAAACTCATAAAAATCTTTAAATGATTTCACTCGAGACACCCGTGTCTCGCACCGCATCTAAATGCACTCCTGAGTCCACATCTACTTTACTTTTAAACACGAAAAATGTCAACTCTACCTTACCAAATGGAAGTAGTAGAAAAGTTGGCATTTTGTCGGGTGATTCATGAAGGGAACCGCCGACGAGGTAGATTTATGGTGGCTCAACCTGACGGCTGACGTTTATTGCACAGAATAGCCCTCGATCTGTTATGTACCGAATATGTTATTTGTCGCAATACTTTATGCACTTTTCGTATTTGCGTTTCCGAGTTAGATAAACTGATACGTCTAACTTTTGTACTGAATTTGTAAATATGTCCCATAAAACCTTCTCGTTGTAAACAATTTCGTCTACTGTTATTAAAGGCTATAAATTACTAAACTTTATTAAAACGATCTGCTGAAAATAAACTCGCGGACCAATAAATAAATATCTGTAGGTGTAACGTTATCTGTAGCACTTTATTTTTAACACAAGCGAGTGGCAGAAATATTTATTTTATATGGAACACGAATGCACTTAAAGCATCTGCTCCAATAAAAAATCTTCACCATTCAACACGCATGTCTATGACCACTTTATTTTACACTTGGAGACAAAAAAATGCCACCAGTATCAGCTATCAGGTGCACTTATCACGTAATGTCATTACGTGCCTTTAATGGCAAGGTGTAAAACCAGTTAAAATGTCGCGCGCAGGATTTGCTTAGTAAATTGCATCGCATCCATTGCACCCAGAGAGAGGCGTAAGTCAGCGCGCGCCCGGGGCAATGCAGTTATGACGTCATTAGCACGTTATGTGACGTCATAACTCTCCAGCTATCTTCCGCCTGTCAGCAATTACCGCGATGGATGGAGCTACACGTGGTCCAAAATGTGCGTTATTATTTTATTCTATAGTTTATTTGGCAGGCAGTTGCTGCCGTCATTTGCCTAAAAGCACCTTGACATATGATAGCATTTAGCACATTTTTCGTTTCATAACTGCTTATTCTCTTTTCAATGCAGAAGTTTTACGATGTGATACGAATCTAAATTGCATTCAATTACAGATATTTACGAAGCTGTAAACAAAGAAATACAAACCGTTTACAATAGAAGGCAAAAGGATGAATTAAAATAAAAATCATCCATATATTCAGGTGCAACGGCCAACTTGTAGACGTAAATGAGAATAGTTGGTTCAGACAATGGATTCATAAATCGCGTGATCCTATCTACTTGTAAAACTGCTAAAATAGAACGCGACGCGACGTTCATTATGCGTATTTAGTTCCTTTGTAATGAATGTTCTACCAAAAGGGGAGGATATGAATATTATAATAAACTATATCTAGTTACCCATTTCAAGTTGTTAACTGCGACTGTAGATAAGCTGTCGGTAAAAGTTTCGTTTAGTTTTAGTTTACCTATATTATTTTTGAATAGGATTTTGGTCTTTAGGATTTATTTTAGTCTCGAGTTTTTCATTCCTACATTGCTTTTGATATTTTTGATCAAAGTAACTTTTCTTCATCTTATGTTTTTTATTTAGGTTGTTAATATGGTTACTATGTTTGATACTAAACAAGTATCATGTAACCCTGGAGGTAAATCAGATTTCTAAATTTCCATCTTACAATAAAATTTGTTCCCAGGACAAATTTTATGCAGAGTTAATCTCTCTAAGATTTCCTTTGTCTGTTATTAGTTAGCGTATCTTTCGCATGTGTTGTCTTTGTTTAAAGAACCCCTGTAGCCGTATATTTAGGTACGTGTTGGCCCCTGTAGGATTCTTTGGTATCATCTGTTGTTCGTTGTCTCCCCTGCGGCGATGACCTTTCTTCTGCGATATATTTATCCTACACAATACACATCCCTAATAGACCGAAACGTTTTTCTCTCGAATTGGGAATTAAAACAAAGGTCACGTTGTAATATTGATATTTTAGTAACATGTCAGATCCTCTAGTATACTATCTCAGGTTGGATATGGGTATGATTTAAAAATATCTTTTCACAAAAGAATAATGTACTGAATTATTAAACGGATTGTGGCAGTTTTAGTGAGCCGCAGTAGGTTCGATTTATTTGTTTTCTTCTCCGTTTTATTACGTCTGCACGTTTATGATAAGTGTATTATAACAGTGGCTTGGAATAGTCAAAGTAAGCAGCGTTGGGAGCTTTTCCCGAGCACTTATTCAATCAACCTTCACAATTGCATGCCTCAGAAAGTATGTAGAGTAATCGGTCTTCCGCTTGATCTGTCTTCTGTCATGTCAGCTGGAAATCCAATCGGATTGAAATAGTGAATAGGGAGAGAACATACCTGTTCGTACACTGTAATATCTCATGCGTAGTTAGCTAGTCGCACAGAGATTAGTCAGCCTAATTGAATTTAAATCGGTCCAAAACCATTATTGTCCTTTAGTCCATTCTGATCTTTAAGCTACTTGTTCAAGTACTAACATAAATACTCTCAGATGACTAGGAATGCGTAATCATTCCATTAAAAGGCGCGCTTCTGAGGATTTGTTGGTACCCTTTATCCTACGGGAATCCAAAGGAAAAAAAGGTCGAGTCATTTGTCTTTACTTGTAGGATTTATGTTGGGATCACTAACATAGAGCAGTCACCGGAGACTCCTCTCGGAATGAATTGTTGATTATAATCGTCCTGTAAGGACATATCACGTAACTGATATGTTTGTTGAGGTAGGTTGCGTGGATGGATCTTATTGCATAGCTATTGTTTAGAACTTGATAGTGTTTTGTTGACAACAAATAACAGTTTAACCATTTAACCAATAGGTTAAATGGTTAAACCCTTGTACTAGAAATTGGTGCACAAGTGGATAGTACTGATAGATGTTTGGAGTAATTGGTGAGTTGGGACATAATTCTATTATAACCTAATAAACAGTAACGGTAATAATACTTGACGTAAAGTGGATGTGCACTCATTTTTGCCTATATCTATAGAAACGACATTAACATGTTGTAATATGACACATTGACGTCGTTTCGTTTAGATCAATTAAAGTTATAAAATGTAATTCAGGAAGCGTATTAAAATAGAATTGAACTAATTTACCAAACGACATCTAACAAAAATAACGATGCTGCACACTCTTAGACACGAATACGATCAATACCATCCTTCTAACTAGAGTAGTAGGACTAAAACAATTCAATACATTACTTCCTTTTCTATCAACTTACTTATACATCTAAGCTTCAAGATTAGCATTGAAACATATAATTGTATAAATAATACGTATGATTGCGGTACACAGACGCACTTAGTCGGGTGTCAGTCACCATGATGAATGTCTGACACTTGAAGTATGTAGTTGTTGTGCTAGATACTGAATGGACAGGTATATCCATTGCCGGTTTAGATATCTACACGTGCTTAGAATACATGGATGAGGCTCTCTTTTACTTGTTCGATGTTATGGAAAAAGTTGTTGCAATCTATCGTGCCGACATTTTAATCCTGGTTTCATAAGAAAATGTCTCGGTATTCATAAATAAATGCAAGGACACACATTGTTAGGAGTTTTTCTTGAATAAATAGAAGTTGATGGTTTGGTTACAGGCTGACAGGTTCGTTGTTGACTGACCGCCTTTAGTTTTTTGTTTGGTCTCCGGAACTAAACATTTGGAGACTCTACGCTTGAGATCGAATGTAAGTACATACATGTCATCGATTATCGTAATAATGTGTTTTGTACCTAAATTCGCTCCGTGTAAGTTCAGTAAGGTCAAAACTGGGTACGATCCTAATAAAGTTAAAGAGCTTTTCATACATTTTTAGGGATGGTTTATGAAATTAACAAAAAATTACGAGTTACTCACGTAAATATAGAGGTACGATGTCGCGCAGCCTACTAGAAACTCATGCTCATGAGAAAGATACCCTCTGTGACTTGAAACTAGAAGAGCTTGTCTCAGTAAATTTACGTGAGTAACTCGTAATTTTTTATGAATTCAGCATGACTCACGATAGGTATTATAAAAATATGGTTCATTAAAGTTTGAAAATTATATAATAAATCCTTAGCGAAACTACAAATACAATGCAACTCAGACACAGCTATTCAAAATTAATTTAGCTACAACTGCAACAAGCGTTTCCAATTTATGCATTCCGGGCATTGCGTCATACTTTAGGTATTCAAGACGGTCAGTTTTAGTTACGTATAACCTAAAGCTATGTATCATCTGCGGGTTGCTATATGCCTGTATCGTTGGGAGGCATTAGTCCGGCAGTGTGCACACTGCTCACTGACAACTCATGCGTTCGATTCAGCGCCTCATTACAACACACGTGAGCACGAAGCCGCAGGCGCATTATCAAATGGATTTCAATAAAGTATTGTTAATTATTCACCGAAGGGCATATCCTGATTATGATTTGAGTAGAATTTGTTGTCTCATTATTTCTTGCCTTTATGATGTGCTTGTGTTTCGCTGCACCCAAATTAGCTTTGAAATATTGCAGCTCATCTTGCAAACTGTGGGTCTGAGATGATAAATTATGTGTTTGTTTTTATATCCACTTTATATTCATACAAATATATGGTTATAGATTGACGATATCACTTTTATAAAATTTAGTTCGGTTAACAAAATTAAGATCGAATTAAAAAAAAATATAGCAACATCTTAAGTACTGTAGTTTATTTATTTTATTTCACCTATTAACTACAATCAATTGCAAATTACAGCACATAAAAATTACTAAGGGCGTGAACGCACAACACTACTCACTGGGCAATGCGTCTTTGCGTCACCTCATTACATTACACGTCGCGATTTACGTTGTCGTTGCACGCACTTTATCGCGTGTTAGCTCCGGATCGTGTGTCCGCGGCTTTATTCCCTTTCATATTTCTTTTAGCGGGTACATGCTGTTCAGATATGAATCTAATATAGAAATGCTGGCTCCCGATAGCGTGGGCAGCCGTTGATTGATGCTTCATCAACATTCTATTTGGTACTGCTAGTCATAAACTTGACAGCTGTTGAAACGGCAAATGAAATTCTGTTATCCGTTTATCTTTACATAAGGATATATCGGTATTATGCATGAGAAAATGTGTATTTATATGACGACATCTGTCTGTTATTATACCTTGTCATAGAAGAGTCGTCATCGTCACGGTCACATCAATCAGAGACTTTATCATTTCCATGGCAATAAACTAGTTGGAAGATAATAGCGCTGTTTAGTTTAGCTAGAAATACATTTCTGTATTCTTGTGAATCATTTATATAACGAGAACCGTCTTCACATTTTCTCAAAGAAAACTGCATCTTCAGTTTGCATGACATTATCGATATATTTATTCAAAGAGATTCCTGACGATAAGGGTATTCTACAATGTAACTATGTAGAGTGTAGAAATACTCTTGTTTGCAAGTAAGTGCTAATTAGGAAAATAAAGCTTAATAGGTTATGATTGACCTATGTATCACACACTATTCTCTCAGAATAGTAAGAAATACTCGGAAACTTATATGTATATGCAATTCTATCAATATCGGTCCAGTCGTTTAAGATGCGTTCGGTGACCTACAACACTCACCTACAAAAGAAAGAATGGCATTTATTTCACACATTAGACCCTCATTTATATAAGCACCCTTTGTCTTTCTCATATTCCAAAGCGTGTGAGGTTTTGCGAGCAATAGGGAGATAGAAGTACCTATATAGTCGAAAGAACATTAATTCCACCCAAGCGACTTTCGCTCGGCAAATATTATGAGTGGCCTGTAACAACACTCGCACATGAATTGTTCACTGTAACGAAAACCATGCCATCCCAAAGGATACCGCATAAATTGTTGAATAACTTTCTTTCTGAACCTTTGTTTTACGCGAAATTGGATTCTAAAAAGAGATTCTTTATTTATCCTCATGTTTGCTTTGTCGTGATGGACATGACTTTTATAAAAATATGCTTTTGTATCTTTTTAGATACGCGTCGCTGCATCGCTATACATAAATGTATAACATTGCTAAAATCAGAAGGATATTTTATCAAAATGTTCGTTTGCTGTTTTTCTGTTGAATGTAACAATGAAATGTACCTACAACAATATGTGTTGCTATGACCAATATCTAGTACGAAGTAGTTAGGTACAAGACGTTGCCTTGTTTAATCAAGTCTTAATTTGATTAATTTGAATTACTGAGACCTAGGTAGACAGAGCCAAGTCTAGGTTTACCTTAGGATAAGAATTAATTATCCTTAGGGATTTGTTGGATGTACTAAATAGGACTACACTGAGAAATGAATTCCTTGAATTACTTGAACGTAACGGGAATTCATTCAGACGATACAATATTATTTAGTAGGTAGGCATGTCGAGTATGCAGGGTGCCTTCTAACTAACCTGGAAATCATTGGGGGAGGCTATGCTCAGTAGAGGACGTCTTGTGGCTTTAGTGATGACGAGACGATCACCATGAGGTGATGATACCAAGAAATATTCTTGATTCAACTGAGCTTAGTAAATATCTGTACTATTTAATTTTCAAGTTAAAATTTTAGTAAATGTAGTATAGTAATGACTGCCTCGTTAGCCGAGTGGTCGCAAGGGCAAAGGGTCTCGGGTTCGATTCCCGAGTCGGGCTAAATAATACTACTGGGTTTATGAAAAAATCTCAGTAGTAGCAAGGAGTCTGGAATTGTGCCCGGTATATGGCAATAGGCTCACCCCCAATTACATGGGACTCATAACATACATAGTAAAAAGTGGGTGTTACATTGTACAGTGGCATAATGTGCACCTCTGCCTACCCCTTCGAGGAGAAAAGGCGTGATGTTATGTTATGTTAATTTTAGTATAAGGGTCGTAACCTATGCCCTTTCCATAAAACGTACCAGGTCATATCATTTGGGTGCCTATACAGGTGGTCCATTTTAGCTATTCTAAAACAGCAAACACGCGGCATTTATTAACAATGTGTGTGAACAGTGTTTACCTCATGTGTACACTAGAACACGACGCTGAACTCTAACCTATGCTTTATTTGTTATCAAGTTCAGACTGTTAGGAAAACATCGTGAGAAAATAACTACCAAGAACTTTAAGTGAAGAAGTGAGTTGGTATAACAGTAAAATTTTTGTGTCTGGACTTACTTATGTAGAAGCACATTTAGCTCTGATTTTTAGGTTGTTGTTCAATTTGGGGATGTTGTGTCACCAATCAATAAGTAAAAATAAATAAATTGAGATTGTCTGTTTGTAATATTAAAATAACCGCTTTTTACTACATGCATATGAATATACGTACGATACACATACCAAAAATAACATTTGTCTCTCTGTTTGTATTGGCTAATCTCTGGAATGGCTGGACAGAATTTGACGGAACTTTTATTGGCAGATAACTGATGTGCTAAGGAGTAACATAGGTTACTTTTACATACATTACTTCACGCCTGTGTCCCATGGGGGTAGGCAAAGACTAAGGAACGCCAACATAGGTTACTTTTATTTCGGAATATTTAAAGAAAACAAAGTTATGTCCTTATATTGTCCTAAAATTCTACGTGGGCGAAATCGCGGGTAACAGATAGTAATACTAATAGCTCATTGAAATTTCATGTAGGCGTACCTACTAGGACTGCGGTAACTGTTTACTGTTAGGTAGGTACTATCGTACAATAGTATTATCAAAACCATGTATTTTCCTGACCAATTACTAGAAACTACCAATAATAGTTTACCTTCTTTTGAAACTTCCATGAAAAAAATATGTATAGAATAAAATATTATATTAGAAAGTTAACTAAAATCTCCGGTTACTTACGTGAATATACTGAGAAAAGCTCTACTAGTTTCGAACCACAGAGGGGTTCTTCCTCATGAGCAGCGTGCGCAGTCCGTAACCTTGTAAAGTAATCTGCGATTTTAGTTAATTTAGTATGTCTCACGATAGTTATTATAAAAATATTAGAACGTCTTTAAAATTTACTCTGTGTACCATCTCCCACGTGTATTCAAATCAAGTTGTTTGAATGTCTTGTTAAATTAGGCATATTATGGAATACTTACCGTGTATATTAAATATTCAGGAACATTTTCACCATTATATTAAGATCGCGTTGCAAAAGTCATCAACATCATTATCGATATCATCAAGAGCCTACAAGTGTCCAATGTTGACCAAAGTGCTAAGCACGAATAACTCTAGCATTCGTAACGTAATAGTATCGAGCGCGTTCAGCGCTCTGATTGGTCGGCTACAGTGAAACAACCAATAACGCAGACCCGTTTAAGAAAAAAATTATATTTTTCATATATAAAATTATTTAGAATAATCTCCGTGTAGGTATTTTTGAAAATACAATTATATGTTGGTAGACTAAGTTCAGAAGTTGGAACCTATTTACCTTTTGAAACGAACATAGTGAATATTCAATGATTTCATACATTTCATGAAGGTTTATGTAAGTAAATAGTTAGAGACTTTAGATCGTAAAGTTTCTGTAAGCAAGGTTGAGCTATCGAAAGGATTACTATGTAAATTGCTGGGTTCTACGACTAATAACTTGCGTGTAAATAACTTACGTCTCTTGTACGTGAGATTAACGTGTTACGGCTAGTAAAGTGAGGATGAAAGTGCTCAGACAGTCTGTTTCATGAGCTGTAGTTAGCAATTTAATATTGCTGTCAACCAGTGCGTTTGAAGGAGAGTTTTGTTTGATTTGAAAATTGAATATGCTATTAAATTCTTAAAATGATTTTAGTTCTTTTAGTTTTTGTAAATCATCTGCCGCTAAATGCCAATTACTTATGTATACGGTGGCCGATCCAGCAGCTATTATACGAAACCTGTGTTCAATACCACTATTACCAAGGGCTCCACAGCTCTTGTGGCTAATGATGATACTAAATACAAGTTTAAAAATTGAACTTAAATCCCTTAAGGATTTATACTTCTATTTTAAAAAACCAGCCATGTAAAAGCCCTTCTAACACACACAGTTTCCTTACACGACAAAATCAAATAAAAACACTACGTTCACCATTACGTGTACTTAGTACATTTTCCTTATACCAGAAATAGGTACCGTTCTGTTAGTGATACGAGACGCACTTATTATAAGGGTAAATTGGATTTCTGATCTCCGAACGTCTTAGATTTAAGATGATCGGATTGCTGTCAACAGCATTACGTGGGACATACGAACATGTAGGTACACACACATGCTTATAAAGCTATCCCAAAGTGACAACTTTCTTCAAACGATTTGCCACCTTATCCAAAGAAAACAGAGATCTAAATCTATTGAGAAAATAAGTCTGTTAAGGGTAGTTTGATTTGCGTAATGTTATGTAATAGGTACGTTTGAATTATTTATCGAAGCTCCATGTGGATGTAGGATCATAGTAATTGGGGCAACTCGTTTTTAAATCCTTCTGCAGATTATTTGAACCTATGCTAAGTAATTCATGGAATTTCAAACCCTGATTACTTTGGGGATTATGTGGAACCCTTTTGTACCTCAGTTATTTATAGAACTGTATTTTGCTTACAATGTAGGTATAATACTTATTAGGTTTGTCTTGTCTTTGTTTGTGGAATACTACTTATGGATATTGATTCGAGTTATTTTTGGTTGCTACTATATTGGGACGATAGATGGTTTTCTTGTTCCTATTTTAGTTTGCACAATTTTTGGTTCATATTGTGATCTTTGGAGACCAACAAACCTAAGAGTTTTTCCAGTATTTTTGTTCGCCGAAATCTCTTAGAAACATTGAGCTTTAAGACAAGACTTTTGTAGACAACTACATGTAACCTCTTTTAACAGCTACGAACTTCTTGAATAAGTATAAATGATAATCTTATCGCATAAGTTCAATGTAAAGGCAAAAAATAAACCTGTTACTAAGAACCTACGCTTCAAAAATAAAATACTTTCCAAAGTACAAACGATAAATAATTATAATGTAACAAGGCAAAATGAATGATAATTTATACACAGATCAAGAGTCTAGTCGCTCTTAGCCAGGCGACAAATTAACATCAGACAAGATTAAAATTAATGCAAATGCACTTTAAGTTAATTAAATCAAAGTCGAATGTAGCTTGCAGCACTTGGTCACAATTGTAGGATTACTTAAGTATTTGATTGTGTGCATAACTGTGAGTAATGATGTCTACACCCTTGAATATGTGGGAGTGAGAAATGAACGTATTGATCGCAGTTTTTTTGTTTTGTAATTTGTTCTTTTCGTTATAATAAATAAGTATATTATTGTATAACAGAATAATGTAGGTACTACAGATTTGGTTAAATGCTTTGTAATTTATTGTCTCGCATAAAAGGAACATGTTTGCCCATGGAATAGAATTGAGAGATATTTAGTGTATTATGTTCTCTATTCGTAAGTGATATAAGTATCAAAATCTGTTTAATTATTTTTGAGGTTATTACAGACCAATGTAACAAAAAAATATATGTAAGTACTTTAGGAACTTTCATAGGTGAATGTGTTCCTTATTTCGGAAAGGTGATACTCTATAGCTGGAAAAGTAATTTTAGGTACTCCAATTCTCAATAGCATTCGGAAGCTTCAGCTCGGAACGGGATTATGGTTCGTTAGAATATACTGGATCTTAGTACTTAAGTTTTAGTACATCTAGAACGTCTGTACTAAAAGCTGATTCTCGAGTACAAAGGAAATAGGTACGAGGATAGAATACATAATATTTAGTGAAGCTTTAGCAAATCTACATAGAAATATAAGTAATACTCCAAATTTAATAGAACCCATTGAGCTAGTTCACTGTTTGTATCGTATTTAACAGATTTCGCATAATCGCACAAATTGCTTCGAAATTAACAAAATATTCGATTTGCTTATTCAAAACACAATTAATATAGCTAGGTCATCATTGGAAATTTTGAGGCTAGCCGCTAATATAATAAACATGTTGTTTAAGCAAATTCTTCGATTATCAATTTTGCTGTTTTGTGTATTTACTTACCTTGATCTAGTTGTTAAACTGAGGTTGTATTCTAGGGTGGAGGTAATGGACCTTAAATTATGCTGACCTCATTTTACATCGGTATCAGGTATCGGTTCCAGAATTTTACAAATTGACATGTTATACTGAAATATTTTTATTTCGTTGTTCTAAATAAAGTGTCCTACTTTTTGATAGATCTGACTCGTTTTAAGATAAATAAAAGCTATTTCTGAAAACATCGTCCTTTGTTAATTACCTAGAAATTACGTATAAGCTGAGCGCTTCTGAGCTGTACTCGCAGCCAACAGACCGTAAGCCGAAATAATTATTCCATGTATGATACTGTTACAATACAATCCATATCCCTTTGTGTGAGAAGATTGATAATGTATATTCCATAGGCGAAGTTAATTGCAATCAACCGGGATACGTAATACGATATAAATATTTAACAATCACAACGTTGTCATGCAAACACGTCAACTCAGATGAATCTTTTCGGTCATAATTTAAATATTAAATTATACAACTTTTTCAGCATTGATACCGTCGACTGTAGACGAAACAGGATTTTATTTAAACACGTTTATTTATCAACGAAAATCTGTTGGAATATTATTAAAGTCAACACAACGTAAAATAAATTATATACACGAGTCTGTTAAAATATTTACAATTTTATTTTTTGAACAATTGAAACAATTTCAAACCAATTTCAACCTAACTACCATAGAAATGCCAATAAATTGCCTACTTATTTCCATAAGGAACAAATGCTAAATTAGCAAATGCAGACATTTTCCGAAATCTAGGCCAAGGAATAAAGAAACCCGTCAAGCGTTTTCTGATCTACACAAACAGTTGAAAGAAAACTTTACTTAACGAATATTACGGTCAGCACAAACGTTCACCGCGAATAAACTGCTGGGCGGAGACAAACATAATACAATTAACATAATAACGAAGTTTTCTATGCATTTACAAAGCAAACACTTACCTAGACGTACAATAAAGGTTCTAGACGAGTTGAAAGGAATTTCTGCAAGGAACATGCAAGTATGCAGATGTTAATGAAATTATTTCTGGGAAAGTAAGATCTGAGACGGGTGCAATGCCCTGAGTGCTGCCAGCAATTTGCATTTTGAATAATAATGACGGGGAGCACTCACTTCGGCGACATCGCGGTGAACACTATAGAATAATAATAAAATTGTACGAAACGTAATTATCGATTTAAATGTTGCAGGCTCTGCTGTGGCGCTAGGGGACTCGTTAATGGCATTTTAAACTTTGTAATCGAATGTTTTGTAGCAGACAGAAGCAAATACTAAGTACTTATGTAAAGGCAACAATATTGTACGAAATGTACAAAAAGGAGAGAGAGAGAATCCGCCCAAACACTTAACTGGCTTTAAAGCAATTCTATTCAACTTCAAAAGCCCGGAGTAATGTCAGAAGAATAAAAAGTACATCAGTGGCTGTTAGCTGTTCAACAAATTGTCCATTTTGAAATTTTCGAGCGACTCTCAGCCTGCAAAAACTGTTCTCAGTAGCGGACAGGGCGATAAGGAGTGCTTTTATTAAATTTTCTCGCATCGCCTGACTAATGCTGTCCAGCTGACGCGTATCCGACACACTTACTTTCTCTTTTTCGCCCGCTTGCGAAATTTATACGGATTGCTAAACACTGCCTTCATATTTTCCTCGGATTTACTGCTTGGGAACCATTTTTGATACGTTGTAATAACTTAATAACAACACAAGAATATTTTCAGTAAATATTCGCTAAGTATCTAACTTGTGACATAAACATTAATTCACTCAAAATTAATACGGTAGCTGTCTATAGCAACAGATCGTCCGAAACTTGTATTTAATCACACCGCTTCCAAGTTAATCAATCTAAATGAACAACGGATTAAATGGAGCGATTTAAAATTGGCTAACATTATTGAACATCTACAATAGCGAAACGTTTGTTCTGTTCACATTAATTAAGAATGTTCGTTTTGCGAACACTACAGACGATAGGGAGCGCGCCGCCCGTTCGGTTCCACGAAATTCATTAATTAATTTAAACATTCATGCTTAATTATCGAACTCTTCAATTAAAAATACCTTTTAATTTGTTGCTTTATTTATTTACTCTATTACACTCGTTAAGTTAAATGCAAATATCGGACTTTTTGCATGGAAATCTATGTTTATCGTCAGGCCATCGGCGGTTGTAATGACGAGTAATTAATGGTGTAATTATGTTTAACGGTGCTAATTAGTTATGGGGTGATTTAATGGTGATCAGACACGTCCCCAATGTTTAATTCAATTCGACCTTGGAAGTGAGTCATTGAGTAATTAGGTTTCATTCATTATTGTTATTTAATCAATTTAGAGTCTAAAGGTTCGTTGTTTTATTTTTATACTTTCCACTGTGGAAAATTGGTTACTATTTTTAGCTTTAGGATAATTTGAAATACTATTCACGAAACATGTACTTAACAAGATCGTCTACCCTATAAACTTTCACAAAGGGTGACCCGATTTACGCTCGAAAACCAGAATTTTAAGATCATTTCAAAGAGAATGAATTTCTTATCCTTATGTAGGCAGCTACGTATCACTGAATCAGAAACTTTTAATGGGGCGACTCGTCAGCAATCTGTCTGCAGAACTCTAAAGAAGGCATTCTATCAGACCGAAGTGTAATACAATAGGAGAAAATGTCGTCACGTCGTAAAACGTTCGACATTTGGATTTTGGACAACAAGCCGAAAACGAACGACACAGCTCGAATAGATTTTATTTTTGCGGTAAATCCTGAATCTAGAAAATACAAGGAAAGAATTGTCAGCAAAAGCTGTGAGATATATCACCTTGGAAATCTTTTACTGTTTTATTGTTGTGGTTTACTTGATACCATTGAGTACTGTAGTCGCTGCAATCGTTTAACAGTCTCAAGAAAATCTAGACGCAGTGAAAATGTTCCAGATGCAGTTGTATAATATAGGATATTGAGTATGGGAGTAAGTGAGACTAGATACCAAGGCAAAATAATACTACACTCAATAATAAATAGTTTCAAAACTCAATAATTCTCTACCCATCTGAAATAGAAACTTGTAGTCAGCTAACTCAGCACACCGACTACTACTAACAATGTTTGATACAACAACATTATTATATCGGTGTGACAGACGGACATCTCACGTGCACGTCGCCTAGAGCTTGTTATTGGACAAACTTTCCACGTGACCACTTCCAATACTGCTTAGTCATATTTTCTCGAAACTACTGATATACTGAAGTTATTTCAGTTGTTATGTATTTTTCACCGTCTCTTGGATAATAATAATTCAGTTTTATTTCTGCCTCTTTGGCCGAGTGGGCGTAAGTACGAGTGCCGGGCAAGGGGTCTCGGGTTCGATTCCCGAGTCGGGCAAAGTATTACTGGGTTTTTAAATAATCTCAGTAGTAGCACGGAGTCTGGAATTGTGCCCCCTATTACATGGGACTCATAACATAAATAGTGGAAAGTGGGTGTTACATTGTACAGTGGTATAATGTGCACCTCTGCCTACCCCTTCGGGGATAAAAGGCGTGATGTTATGTTATGTTTTATTTCTTTAATTACATACCTATTCGATTTATGTTGGTACTTGGAGGTTGTGTTTTGGAGGAAATATTGGAAAGATAAGAGACCCAGACCACGATACACTACTTTAGGTCATTCAATGAAACGATTGCCGTAGCCGAAATGAGCATGAAAGTATTATTTTTATTAATGAAAAGATATGAAATCAGTGTATAAGAACAATTTTAGTGTAAACAAAAGTTTGTCTATTTGGGATCAATTATTTTACCCATTTTTGCCAATGACATGCAACATTGAATATTTACTTTTGAATACAAATTCATCCATACACGTGTCAGATTCACATTTTCAAGCATACTGTTTGCATTTGGGGAGGCAGGGTCTTTCCAAACAAGCACGCTTGTTCGGATACAGCATCCAGCGTGGTTAGTTTGATCTGATTTTTATTCAACATAATTTTATGCCAAGGACGGGTCCGAGATATTGTTTACAAAGCATAAAGAAGAGAAATGAAGACTAGTGGAGCTCGAGCGTACGTTGGCTTGCCTGCGGTGTTGTGTGGTCTAGGTGATAGACGAAAGAGAATCTAGAGAGTGAAACTGTGATTGTAATTTGAAGAAAATTCGTTTCAGTCTTTGTGTATTTATTTTTGTATAAGATGTTGGTATTATATCGGAGTTAATTTACCGGCATGGATATTTATTTAGTAGGTATATCGAATCTTATATTCGAATATATTTTACAGCTAGTATGTTTCGTTGAAATAAAATAGGTAAGTAAAATTAAAAATTCTTGTCATTTTTTGATTCTTAACTATTTCTACGATAAAATGATCACCTATAATGCATATAGTTAAATTTGTAACAACATCGGTGGCTTATCACAGAAAATGATTGCTTATAATAATATACGTAGTTCGTGAAAACTTTGTGACACGGTTATTAAACTCTTTCTACTCATAAGTTAAACCAAACGATCGAATTTGCATTCTGGGCGAGTGATGGTGGGACTATCCCGGGAAACTCTCCCGCCAGGACACTATCGGAATAGGTATACGAATCTATAAGAGGCCAATTCCACGTACCTACTCTACATATAGGTACATAGTTACATAATATTATTATGCGAAATATATTTAATTACATACCCGTAAACTCAGATACATAGAAACTCTTCTCTCTTACTACATACATTACATTATGTCTCCTAAGTGCGTTTTAAACTCAAATAACATTATAATGTGATATAAAATACTAGGAACACTTGTTCATATAGAGAATTTCCTGCTTTTAACAGTAACCTATTTCAGGCAAAATAGCAACTGATTTCAAATCGATTTCTGCGTAACAGATGGCAGCACATGTACCATTGCGAGAACAGTTTTAGGAAATTGGCATTGGAATTGTGAATTGTTGTTAACATCACTGTTTACTGTTGATTTCGAACTAACAGTTTTCGTAGACATAACATAACATCACGCCTTTTATCCCCGAAGGGGTAGACAGAGGTGCACATAGAAGTAACACCCACTTTTTACTATTTATGTTATGAGTCCTAGATAGGGGGTGAGCCTATTGCCATATCCCGGGCACATTTCCAGACTCCGTGCTACTACTGAGATTTTTTTTAAACCCAGTAATACTTTGCCCAGCAGTCACACTTGCGACCACTCGGCCAACGAGGCAGTTAAGTTAAATTTTCGTAGAAAATATGAATATTTGGTGACTGGTTTTCCTCTTCGTTAGTTCAAAAGCGAAATATTTCCTCCAAGTTACTCGTCTATTTTGTATTGTTGAAAAATTTTAGTTACAAAAATACACTCAACTACTAGATCAGTACAAATGTTCTCTCAAAACAAATTCTATATTCAGTTTAACGTATTGCTATTAGTCTTTTCAACGTATTCGCTATATTGTTTCTCGGATATGTTTTGTTGTTTTGGTCCGGGACGTGTTCCACTTACAATATGGTGAAAAATTGTCTGTTTACCGTAGTACAAGCCAAGAAACTAACAAAAGCCACTGTTCTGTATGTACAAAAATTTACTTAATAGTATTTGGCAGAGGGCACGATTCCGACTGAGTGGCTGGATTATAAAAATTACTGGACGAAAGGCTGGCTTCAGATGTGGATATGTTTGAGTATTCACTTTATAGGTAATCTGTGTACTCTCTTGGAATAAGTTTCTAAAGCAGATCTTATGTTTTGGAAGTAACAGAATACATATACTTATGTTTATATCTAAATAGCTACTTTCACGCGGTTTCACACGCTCTACTCAGCTCCTATTGGTCGTAGCGTAATGTTTTAGCCTATAGCCATTCTCGATAAATGCGCTATCCAACACAAAAATAATTATTCAAATCAGACTTGTAGTTACGGAGATTAGCGCGTTCAAACAAACAAAAAAAACAAACTCCTATATCCTCCTCCTTCCGCTTCATGTAATACCTCTAGTATAAAAAAATAGTAGGATATCCATATTTGTTAGCTCTTTATAGCAGTGGTAAACAATGTCTTGCATAGTCCACCTGTTTTCCCTGGGGCGTCATCTTATGCCTTATATGTCTAGTAATGTAAGAAAAATGGTCCATATGTGGTGTTACAATTTCAGTGATATTTATTATCGAGTCATACAAAACTGACTCAGAAAATGTTTAGTCTGATGAATGGTTAAATAAAACAAGTGTGAGTTATGGTATATATGGTCAGTGATATGTATATACGCATGGATCTGCACGTACGCAGGCTATAAAGCGTAAAATTATGGGGAATAATGTTCAGTTCAGTGTCGCAACTGTCAGCTCTAATCTACAAAACAATGCCCACCTCTGCGGAATCCCCCAAAGATTTATTCACAAACGTTAGGCGTACATTTACGGTGACTGCATCGTACTCATTCACTGGATATAATATATAGCTGTCGCATTTCATTTGTCTTCGATTCATCTACCACCCATCATGATGTACCACATCGTTCCCAATTTGGTAGTGAAGAGATTTGCATTTAAAGCGAGTTTCTACCGCGACGTTATCGCGAGCTCACGGCCCGACTCAATGTCTAACAGACAAAAAGGTCCCATAGAAAAATGGTCGAAAGCATTTTTGGAAAATTGGAACCTTTTTTCGTCTATGTTTCTAGTTACTGCATCTGTGTCATCTTTGTGTGTTATCTACAACCTGTGCCTCTGTTGAGTCTAGGCCAGAGACTTATCCTTACTTATATATTATAAATCGGAAAGTGAGTTTGTTTGTTTGTTCCACTTTCAAGCCGTAACTACTAAACCGATTGCTTTGAAATTTTGCAGACGTAAAGTTAGAAGTCCGGATTAAATAATAGGTAACTTTTTATCACGGAAAAATTTGATATTACCGAGGGAAAACAAAAGTATTGGTATAGATGGCGCTGTGTGTATTGGTATATGTCACATTGGCTTTTTATCCTTTTGTGACGCGAGCGAAGCCGCGGCTAAAAGCTAGTAAAATATATGTTTTATTTATTTTCAGGTACGCCGTCTTGTGTGAGGTGGAAGGAATAACTGAAATAATCCCCTTTTTCCTGTTATGTAATATTTTACTTAGGCTTAGGTAACAACACCCAGATTAATTATGAACAAAAATGCTGAGGGATTAAAATTATTATTAGATTCCAATGTAACTGGACGGTTGGTGAAGTGGTTGGGCAACTGGCTGCTGCGCAACGTGTCGCGGGTTCGATTCCCGTACGGAACAACTCTTTGTGTGAACCACAGATTGTTTTTTCGGGTTTGGGTGTCATGTGCATGTACGCACGCACGACACAGAAGAGACTCTTAGTGAGTGGTAGTGTGTGTTTTTTAAAAAGAAAAAGAAAACTTTCTAGAAATGATTAACACACACGTGTGTTTAGATTTATGGCCACAAATATATTATTAGAAAAATGTATTAACCCTTAGGACAAACAACATAATTATGCATGCATAACATGTCTTTGAACAACCCGGCGTACATCAAACGCTACGTAATAAGCGTACTCATACTGCTCATGGCAAAATTAGCGTGATACATTTTTCTCGCGCGTTACTTTCGTTTGGCGTAACGCGAGTGCTATCAAAATAAAACGCCTTACGCTTTGGCACATTTCAACGGAGTTCCCTGCAGGTAGTCCTAACTTCAAAGCGGCTTACAAACGGACGCCCCTAGACAACATTCGCTAATTCACTTTGATGTCACCCCTCGCGCCCCTTACTCCCTGCCCCTAACCAGTAACGAGAAAACGCTGCCTTAAAACTTTAAACTCATCGCGATGTAAAATATTATTAAAATGCGCGCGATAAATTTCTAATATTTTTTCAAACGAGAAATTGTTTTTAAACTTCCTTGAGTAGGAATTTTCCCGACGCCCGTTGCCGTTGGAACAACAAAAAAAATATTCAAACGCTTTTTTATTAATTTAAAAAAGCAGAGTTAGAAAGCTTTGAAGTTTTGATATCTTTGTATTATTGAAAGTCCAAAAATAACTAAATTGGTTCCTCGCTGTGTTATTATACCGTACTTTTGTTATTTTTAATGCTTTGAGCTATTTGCCATACTAAAAGAGCTATTTATTCTTTATTTCTTATCTGGCTAGTTCAATTGATTGGATATGCCAATATTTTCCGTCTGATCACCCCAAGGGGTACACAATCATGTCAACGTTCGTTTTTAAAACTGTAAGTCCAATAAAGCAGCTTCGCAAGACGTATCAAAAGACAGCTAAACCAAGTCTTACTAATTTCTGGTCTAAGGTCCAACTCCCCCGTACAATACAAATTCGGATACAGCCATTGTTAGCCGATAAAGGTGGCCACCATATTATCCGTGGCAAGTGAACCTAACAACTACTATTGAGCCTAACTTAACATACACGCATTATTGAACTGAAACGATCTCGTTGCTTTAACCCCAAACGGTTAGGTCATTGGGTATTTATACCGTCATCTTATTATAGAGGTAAAAATTAAGTGTTCGGATATTTTATTTCTTTGGGAATAATCTGCCAACTGATTGAGGATTATGTTAAGTAGTTAATGTCTTGTAGCTGATATGATGATGATGAAAACCTATTTACAAAAAAGCATTCCAAAAGAAAAAAAAGGAAGATTTAACCGGCAATTTTTAATTAAATCCAATCAGACAATAGAACTAAATCAACAGCTGCACTTACAAGCAACGCAGTATGCAAAAGCAAACACGTATAAGTAGCTAAACACAAACATTAAGGTAAATACAACACAATTCCGTACAACATAAGACTCGAAGTAGCAAAACGCAAACGTAAAGTCCATCACGAGGTATGCCATAAAATATTGAAGCTCACATATTATTTACCCACACTTTCACATTCACACGCATACATAAATCAAGCAATCATCACACATTAAAAGATAAACTCGTTCAGATACATACCCAAAAATATATAAAACAATATTGATATTAGCATATGAAACTCTGGCTCTGTTAATACAGCTTTCAGCCATATTGCTTTGTGAAAGGGCAGCGGTTACAGGATGCTTTCATAACGTAGATTGAAAACGATACAAAGCGACCACAAGAACGCTTTGTGGTATATTTTGCGTCTCTTTTGTTTACAACTAAACTGGCCAGCGAACTCAGCAACTGTTCATCTAAGCCCACATACCTGTGGGATGAGGATGATGTAGATGGAATACTTAGTATTTAAGGGAATTTCGTTTTTAGTGAGTGTAAAAAGTTAAATGGTTAATTAAAAGTATGTGCGGTTTTGTTGATGAAAAGTTTAGATTTTTTTTGTTCTTTGTTAAGAAAGCTTGCATTTATTTTAGCCGCTTGTTGACGGGAATTCTGAAAAGTTTATGTTTACATAATATTCTATTATATATAGACTACTTTTCTGTTCAAAATGCCAAGACCAAGTCATACTAGCAATCTTCCGAACGGGCCATGACACTTCACTATTAACTAAGTACCACTAAAGTTGCTTGCTGAATCTATTTAACAATAGGTTTGACTATCCTTACTAATATTATAAATTGGAAAGTGAGTTAGTTTGTTTCTTTGTACCGCTTTTACGCCGTAACTACGTACGTAAACCGATTGCTTTGAATTTTTGCAGACGTAAAGTTATAAGTCTGGATTAAATAATATGGTACTTTTTATCCCGGTAAAATTTGATATTCCCGACTGAAAACAAAAGTATTGGTATAGATGGCGCTATGTGTATTTTTATATGTCACATAGGCTACTTTTTATCCTTTTGTGACGCGAACGAAGCCGCGGGTAAAAGCTAGTTTTTAATAAATCCGCCGAAACTATTTGTAAAGCCCCGTTTAATCGTCAAATGTTCGTCCTGCCATGCATCCTTTTATCTATTTGGCAATCAAACTAAACTATTGGGGCTGGAAAAATAACTAAACGTTGCAATCTGCTATGTTAGAAAAACACGTGTGTTTTTTGGTTCACAGGTTAAACTGGCTGTTAGTTTTTATGGTGTACAGATAAAACTGCAAACGCGTGTGTAGATGTATGAGGTCGCTGGTTAAATGTGTATTATACCCATTTATATATCCATTTCTAATCTCCCTGGAATAGTGTCATAGTAAGCAATAAACTGTAGTACCCTGTTTACATAGGGTAATAGTTATAGCTGAAGGCTTTTTTCCTCTACTTTCCTTTTTTGTGAGATTAAGCCGGTGAACGAGCACACGGATCACCTGATGGTAAGCAATCGGCGTCGCCCATGGACACCTGGAACACTAGAGGCGTTGTAAGTGCGTTACCGGCCGGGGGAACTTGGCCTCCGGTAACCTCACTCACACGACGAAACACAACGCAAGCGTTGTTTGACGTCGGTTTTCGGCACAGAACATATAAAGAAGTTTTTGGTGAGGGCGTGGTATCATCACTCCGGTCTATTCGTAAAAAGTTAACATTCAACTTAAGCTTATCTACTTACTGGATAAAAAGGCGTTTTGTAAATTTTGTTTCATATAATTACAGTAAAAAGTTTAAATATTTCCAATTTGAATTTCCTGACTGCACAGAATTTTTAATATCCGGACTTAAGCACCAATACCCATATTCCCAAAACCAATAAAGATCTCGAACCCGAAAAACTTCAATTTATGAATGAATGAATGAATGAATGGATGGTCGAAATAAAATCGACATCGCGGCAGTGGCGAGGGATTTGTTAATTCGCTTCGTTCGTTCACTAGTCCCCTTTATCCTCTTCGAACCTAAAGTTGTAGTTGTGTGGCCTAAATTCCTGATTTTCGGCTAGACTGGATTTATGGACAAAACTTATTATAGACAGAGAGTTATTTCGGGTAGTGTTTATCAAATTACAGTTGTTATTTGGGTCTTAATATAATTGTTGCTAATAATAATTTCCAATTCATCATCTTAAATTGATTTGATGAGTTAGATTTTTGTAACGATTATAATCACACTGAAATCGGGCAACTGAATTTGGTATGTTGACATAGATTGATGTGTTATATCGATGAAGTTGAAAGTAACAGTGCCAAAGCGCTGTTGTCAAACTAAATTCTATCCATATCATATCAACGCTATTTAGCAATAATCATGACATCAATATAAATGTCCCGCAGTGCGTTGAAACTGGAACCAAAAGATAAGGCGTAATTAACATTCTCGATTGTCTGCAAAGGTAACAGACATTCGCGCCTGATCACAAACAGATAAATCAAACTTGGCTAATCAAATCAAAGATTTAATAGCAACTATTACGCCATGAGCATTACTAATAACATTCACAATCGACCCGCGAACATGTGTTTAACTTGTCGCCATTTTAATGGGTCTGTAGAACACGTAATTACCAAGGAATCTACCGGCCGTTTGTGAGTTAAAAGGGCTCTGTATGCAAATGTTACGTGGCCAATGTGCGACTATGTTGCCAGCTATTCGCATTGTCTAGCATCCTAGTTACGACTCAATTATCTTCAGAAAGTAAGGAACACCAATTAACATCCTTTTATACTGTCCCTACTTCAGGCGGTAAAAAACGAGTTTCGCAATACTCGACAACTTTCATTTACCGCTCGCGAAGTCTTCTTTTAGCAAAAGTTCGCTTTTTATTTTAGTACTCTAAGACCAAGTTTTAGTTGTTCGACTGCAAAATTAATATTGTAAGTGGGTAAGGAATGATGCACTCTCATTTGCAAGTGTCCGCGGCTAGATTACGTTTTGACATGTCTTAACAAACGTAACCAGTTGAACAGAAGTCGGCTCGATTTGTTTTATTAATTTAAAGATTACTTTGTGAATAACGACTCTGCTCCCTAGCTTAGTAACGAACAGAAATAACTTTAAATTGAATCATGATAAATGGTTATTTTAAAAGGAGTTTGTGTCATTCTACAGGTTTGTGTTTACGAAATGTCCTGTGGTGTTTCTGTATTGTGAAATACTAGCGGAATACCTGGGAGGTAGTACGGAATAGTTGCAACTAGAATATATTTATGTAAGCATTAAAAGCAAATAAGTCAGTGACAGCATAAAAGCACAAACATTTCTACGCGGACCATAGAATGGAAACCACAGCACAAGTGTACAGACGCGACCAAAATTGTTATCAGGATTCCTTCTTTGAGGTTCTGTGTGCGATGGCTTCTTTATGTAAGAAGTACCTACTCGTCTAGATCTTTGGATTATTATCTTCCTTTTAGATGATATTTTATTTTTCTCAGCATATTTTTAGAAAAGACTTTTCATACAGATTTTGTACCGCAATGCATGTTTACTGCGTAGCTTTGAGACTAATTTGCATTTACAATATAAAGTTGTTAAGCTTCCAAAAAATTATTGTAGTAACATAACAAACACTTTTTTTGTGCCTACAAAGAAAGAGTGTACCTACACTCTAACATATTCTTGGTACATTCACCACAACATTCCATAAATCTGGTAACGAAACGCCTAAATTCACTTAAACAAATACATTGTTAGTGGAAGTACGCGCGAGGCGGTGTTACCGGCAAAGCAGGTGCCAACTTGTATTCCATTCAATATGGCCCTATTGTACCATTATGGGTAATCGAGATACATTTAGAACGAGATGAGGTGTCGAATTTATTACTAATATTGCCTTGTACGTGGGCTATTTGCTATTATTGTTGTGCAAGCAGTTTTGGTATCGGAAAAGTGTGGCATGCCCAGGTGTGGTTGAATCTGGATGTGTGAAATTATTGCTTATCTAGCGATTTATAGAAGGAGGGATATTCATGCTTGAGAATGTTTTTTTTTATTATGATACTTATGTTCAGTTCTTAGTGCCTAGTTTTTTTAGTAGTGGCATCTGCCACTACTAAAAAAACAAAGTTAAAGTTTGTAAATGCTACCGCAACATTGACAATGCAACCTAATTTTCTATGGCCTCCTTTAATGTCACATATTTTTATTTCTGATACTAAACTATGTAGTTCTTTTCGTATGGCTGACTTTACTCTTCTAGCGTAAGCACATCTCATTATGTAATAAATACCCTTTTATATGTATATTTATGTACTGACTTTATGATCCCAAATTCCGTCGGCCATGTCTATAAAACTGAAAGCACTTTAGGCCATAAAGTGTCCCCTAGCCTTTCATAGAGGACGTTTAGTGGGGCAAGTTCGCTGATCTCATGTCCACATCTTGTATGAACACTAACATCTTTGTGGAACACTGTCAGTGTTTTATAATATTGGTCTTTGTGGGGTTGTGAGTCTTTACGAAATGCCTACAACGTTATTACTACTTATGTTTATTATAGTTTGAACTTTAAACCTTTATACGGACTGTTTAACTACATAGCAGGCGGTAAGCTAGATTTAACAACATAATAGCTCCTTATAATGGCACTATTGACATATTTTTCATACAGAGTGGAAAATATATACGAATTTTTATAGTATAGTTACCAAAGTAAGACCACGAATGCTCTACAAGATATTTTAAAACCTAGAAGAGGTTAAAACGTCACCTTAACATTTCCTTAACACGGTAGTTACAGTAGGTGTCCAAAGTTTTGCAGCATTAGTAGGTAAGTTTGTGTAGTTACGTAGGAATATGTGTGGCATGGTGTACCGCTGATGTATTTACGACACACCCAACCCGACGTGTTGTCTCATCCATGTAATTTAATCGGTATTATGATACTGACTCGGTAATTAATTAACTATATCTTTATTTATTGGAATGCTCAAAATTTCTGCATAATTGAAGGATAATTAATTATTCGCCAAAATATTTTTTCATTCATCGAAACAATGGAGTTATTTCTATTACAGAGTGATCAGTTAATCATTGAGTTATCAGCAATCAGATTCACTTTTCTAGGGGTTTTGGGTTTAATCCAATCGGGATTAAGTTTAATTCTTATTTCTAAATTCCTTAGCAATAGAAATAATCACTTTCGTCGACAAATTTTGAGAACCGACGAGGACACTATTAATTTGTGAAGCTATAATGTTATTTTCATAAATTCAACTTTACATTTTAAAATAAAATGACTTGCAACATTTGTATGGAGTTAATTAAGATTTCAAATTCATCTGAAAACGGTTCGATGCATTTCTCTGTAATACCTGTTGATTTTCTCGTTGCTAAGATTCAGTGCATTTCAGGAATAGGTATTAATTTAACATTATTTACATTTTCTTGCTTGTTATTGGTCAATTTAATAACGAAAGCGTAATTTCATCTATTTTAAGACATATAGGATCTTGAGAGCGAGAAAAATTGACATGTATTTATTCCATGTACGTTTTTACTCTACTGCACATAGGTAGTAAGACTATTTTATTTTATTTGATATGTTATACAGTCAAACCAGTCGCGGAGAACCTAACGGGTTACCGGGGCTCCGGCTCGACGTGCAGGAGAAGGATCGGGGTGGTTTTTAGTCAGTAAGAGTCTGACACTCCCTCCCGCCTCACCCAGGCGGGAGCAGACATTCGATGATTTTCCCCCCTTAAAAAATAAACTACAGTCCAAACAAACGTCTGTTCCTAGATAGGTAATTATTATTTATTACAGTCATGAAAAATGTATTTTGATCGGTAGTAAATTAACATTTAAGTGCGGGTGACATGCTTCAGCACGAATGGGCCGGCTCGACAGGAGTGATACCACGGCCTCACAGAGAACCGACGTGAAACAACGCTGGCGTTGTGTTTCATCACGTGAGTGAGGCCCAATAAAATAATAGTACTGAAAAAGTTTTCTAATAAGAAAATTATGGATATAAAGACATAAAGTATTATGATATAATATAAAATTAATAATTTATGGAACCCGTGCAATGATAAATGTGTATTTTGATGTTTTCAAAGACCCCATAAGTCATAGGTGAACCCCACATAAATGTTTTGTCGATGTAGGTACCATAAAATGTTTATATCCTATCCTTGATGTCTGTTGTGGTTAGTATAACAGATATATACATACACACATACATACATACAGACATACATACATACACACATACATACACACATACATACATACATACCTATACATATTATACGTAAGTGTATTTTATTGTACTGTTAGTCGCTTGTTTTGTGTACTGCGAATTCTGAACAGATAACCTAAATAATTAATTTTCCCTGGTGAGTATATTTTGTAGTATCTATTACACTCCTCGACTGCGTAATTGACACTTTCAGTGACAAGATCTTTATGTGCACATAAGCGTTGATCGTAAGACGATAGTTTTTTTTTACGTTCTGTGAAAGTCGTTAAATTCAGTGTCGCAGCCAAAGTATCAAGTGTGCGAACATCCTAAACAGTAAAAGCGTTTATGACCGGATCATTGTGGGTATTCATTCGTATAGGAAGCTATTTAGTTAATACTACATACGACTACACTTCGATCTATACAAAACCAGTATAAACTGACCGTCAAATGCGCAGAAAGATCATACAATGCTAGGCCAGGATGAACTAGTTAAGCATAGGTCGATGTAACCGTGTGTACAACAGCTAAATGTTTATGTGTTTAGGTTCACCTGATAACGTTATCTCAAAATACTCATGTTTTTGGTTTTAACGACTTTTAAGGGTCAACGGAATGGGAGCGAAATTTCACGCCTGATATTTGAATTTCATGTGTGGATGCGCGGTTTTAAACTGTTATGTCAGTGTTTTTGTGGTAAAATGCCACTTGTATGAATAGAGGCAGTTTTCATTTACATGCAGTGTTCTGTTACTGGCTTTTTCTATGATGATTATATAGGTAGAAAGTTTAAAATATGAATTTGTTAGTTTTTGTTTATAAACATTGTAAATACCTATAGATTAGAATCTGCGATTCAAAAGTAATGATAGAAATATTTTATAATCTCTTATAGCAATTAAAATAATGTATATTTTCTACTTCTATCTTAAACACATTAACAGCAAACTCATACCTCGTTATTAAAGTATGAAATGTATAATTCATGTTTACTTTTGCACCTTTAAAAGTTTATATTGTAGGTAAATACCACGCCAGGTGTATACAGAACCCTTGCATCGTTGCGGTCTTAGACATTTTGCGGATGGAGCAATTGAGAGGCAATAGCGGATTTTTACATACCTTGAAAATCGGCTCCTTTATTTTCTCTATTTTTCTTTGTTCGTTGGAGGTTCTGTAACAATCTTCGTAATACGTTTAGACAACATAATATTTTCATTATATTGGAATTTAAAAGTATCTCGACTAAATCGACTGGCTGTTTATGGTTGGCTGGCATTTCAAAATCTTCGGTGGTCGGGTTGCCGCTATTGAATAAATGTAATTTAGAATTTACATAATAAAACCTAATACAGGTCCATTCCTATACATCACCCAGCTTTTTTATTATTGAGGGGAAAATCATCCAATGGCTTCTCCTGCCCGGGTGAGGCGAGAGGGAATGTCAGACTCTTACTGACTAAAAACCACCCCGTTCCTACTCCTGCATTTATATGATATCGGTTACTTGGAAACCAGAAAGTTTAAAATGGGCTTGACTCCACACCTAATAGCTGTTATCTTGTGACTTGCACTAGTTCCAATACGTCCCTTGCGGTCCAGTTTACAGCAGTCCTTTGTTTTGACGCGTCGCCCGCGGCCTGTCATCAACCGTTAAACGTTGCCGACCATTCCCGTGTTGCTTTGTTAATTTCATGCCAGTCTGAATGCGTCCTTGGGCGAGCCTGGCTAACAAATTTATTCTACAGCCTCTGGATAAATTACGTTGTAACTAACATGTGCGTAACTCATATAACACTCAGGTATAAAAGTGACAAGTGGGTACCAAAAAGGTCTGGTGGCTAGTGTTTTATTCGTTCAATTGTAGAGGTAGATAAACGTTTGTAGAATTAGACTTTTGAATTGTTTTAATTAAAGATAATTCTCAAATGAAATCAGTTAATTAAGTACAAAGCCATTTAAAATATAATCACAAACAAATATTGTAACTTCGAAAATCAAACGAATTATATGTGAAAATAGCACTTTTCTGTGAAAACCAATTTCGTACCTAAAATTACATTTAAACGAGTTCATTTGGCATTTAAAATGATAGTAATACTCAGTAAAGTACATTAATAACTGAATAGACTCAGTTATTGGAAAATATAACAATTTGTCCGAATTTTTCATTTAAAATGGCGGCGACTGTATGGAAACTCGCAGGACTCGGACTCATCTTGAGATTGCAATTCTCTTTTAGGCTAGGGTTGTCACCCATTACGTACAATTACGTATATTTATTTTAGTGTATATATTATTTATTTGATATGTAGGTATAGATAGTATTATATTGTATGTATTGCTTTACATATATTTATTTAAAATTCTCTATAAATTATATTTCTAAATACTATTTACAAAATAAAAAAAATAATATTTAAAAATATAAAAAATAGGACCCGACCAGTAGCGGGAGCATGGTCCAAGCTACCGGTGGTTAGGGCTCCAGAGACAGAAACCTCCTCACGATACGTGCCGTTTCTAGGAGAACTGCCTTCTGTATCAGGCCCTTGATCCATCCACCTAACGCCAGCCTCCTGAGATGGATGTCGAGGCTTTTAGGGATTAACCCATTGGCCGACACGACTATCGGCACAATGATAGCCGAATCCACACTCCACATGTCGACAACCTCGTGAGCTAAGTCTAGATATTTTATTTGTTTATCTTTCTCAGCTTTCACGAGGTTCTCGTCATGGGGAATGGTGACATCGATTATCATCGTGCGGCGTACTTGACGGTCTATCACTACTATGTCAGGTTTATTGGCTACAATAGTCCTGTCAGTAATGATAGACCGGTCCTGCTTTAATTATTAGGACACTAGATGACCCCCTTTTTTCCAACTCCTTATAACTGGCTCCATCCAAAGGTTGTTTGTAAGAAATCGCATTCTGCGATAAGACCGCCCATTGTACACATTCTTTTTATGTTTATTTTTCAATGTATGTTTTTATGGTGTACAATAAATAAATGCAATTAATTTCTTTTACACTCATAGCAACAAATAAGTATAAATGACACGGCGTTATTAACCGACTTAAAAAAAAGAAGAAGGTTCTCAGTTTTATCGGTAGGTATCGGTAAGTATGGGTATTTGTGCGCGATTATCTCACGATTTGCTGAACCGATTTTCAGAAAAGTGGTTGTTACACTTAGGAGTAGGTTTTAGCCCCCAATATTAATTAACCTACTTCAACAAAAGAGGGGATAAAAATTGTAATCATTAAGTCAATTATCTTTATAATGTTGATGACTTGTAATTGTGCTTATATCCTCATATCACTGTCATATTATTATCATTGGTCAGTTAGAACATACTATCATCTAACCTACAGTTATAGGACTAGATCAGTGATGATAACCTCATAAACTTTTGTTTAAACTTTTTGGTTTGACTGTCAAAATTTGCTTAGTTTTGAAAGTAATAGTTTTTATATATTTAATAGAAAGGAGACCCATTTCGTAATTTTGCAGACCGGTAGGTATACTGTGAGCAAAACGTCACCATGTTCAATTATTTTGAGTGCATCGTACTTTCAAGATTTTGTTGCCAACCCTAGCCTTCTTGAAGTACTTTATTGCTTGCTTCATTAAGCAAAAAGTATGCTGATGTTACGATCCAGGAAAACAACCAATTAATTAGTTTAAGTAATTGGCAGTATCTGGACCCGTAACTTTTCCCATTCCAAATAAATCCTTTAACTGTTTGAATAATGTATGAAAGATTTTCTTTCGACAATTTTACGAGGGAAACTCTTGACTTTTGGTGTTTGTCATGTTGATCTGTTATTAGGTCTATTATTGATTGACAAAACTGTTTCTTTTTCTAGAAATTTTGGCATATTCGTCGAATATGCCAAAATTTCTAGAAATTGTGAAAATGTTTTGCGTTAACGTAAAAATTGTTGTATAGGTCTTTGACTACCGACAGAACATTGTTGAAGACAAATTTTTCACTAAAGTTTCGGTTACCATAACCGTGGAAAACCTGGAGGTTTAATGTGTTAAATTTCAAAAGGCAATATTCCAATGAATTCATGAGAACATGAAGTTGTTTTTCTATACATATATAACCTTTACAAACTATTTCTTGAAACACGAGCGAATTTATATTAAAGTAACACAAACTTATATCTACAGCCTACAAAGAAAATCAAATACATAAAAGTCAAGATGATTCTCAGAACGTACTCGTGTACAAATACACATAATAACTTTTCTATCAAGTTTTTCTTGTAAAAAAAGAGTAACACTGTTATCCGTCCGAAAAGTTTTAACGACGTTTCTGATCCACTGTGATGAAACTAAAACTAGACAACGTTCGCTGTAGGGCAATTTAGGAACAGTTTTACGAACTTGTTTTTGATGATAGTATATGTGGAACGCTTTGAGAAAAAGCTTCTGAACACTGAACACCGCATATCTATTTTTGGATTGGTTGTGTTTCAGTTACCCACAGGGTAATACGAGTTGGTACCTACTGGCCCTACTTTGCGTGTTACAAGATAATTGATTATATTAAGATTAAATTTTGCTATTTTCTTGCATTGTAATCTTAAGATTACTTCTCAGTAACCCTTCAAATTACATAAGTGAAGAGTGAATTGATATAAAAAAATTGCAAATGCAACTATGCATCTGTAGTTCAACTCATTAAACACTTGTGTAGGTGTGTATGTAGCGAGGAAAATGACGTCTAAAATCCTTTAAGTGCCTTGGCGTATGGATAGCTACCTCTATATACAACGAATTAAAAAAAAAGATGTTCAGACACAATCTGAAGGGCGAGAACAGCCAAATTAAATTACATCTACATAGAAATTCGCGAATGAATTCAGACTGCATACGCGTGCGAAGCTCAGCCTTACAGTCGACGATTTTACGCTACAAATATTCCACTCCTACGTTGACTTTTAACGCATGTTTGTTGCTAAGAAATTTCGCTTTAAATTCTCATTCCGTTAACAAAATGTAAACAGAAAGTTCTAACTGAAGGCGCTAGGGGGCGGTGGCAGCGAGGCCCGCTTACACTGCTACACTGATATAATTGAAATTTTGTTCAGCGCCGCTCCTCCGCTATCAGTCCCCTCATTTATGTAGTATGCTAATAAATTTCCTACTTGCTTATTTTGTTTATTATGATGGCTACTTTGTGGCCAACATTTTGTCCCCGTTTATGAATTGGATTGTCGATTCGGGAAATATTATTTGAATGAAATTATTGTGATTTTTTACGGTTCTCTTTTTCTTTGATGGCGTATTGTAAAAGAAAAATTAAACGTTCTGTTATACTTTGTATTCTGTTGAAATTTTAACTCGAATTTATATTATTACACAATTAATAAGTCAAAGTAAGAAAGTTAAAGCAATCAATTGCTTAACCTTGAACAATAACCAATAAACGTAGCGTCCGAATTAACTTCGAACCCCATAAAACAAAGTTAGAGAAAACAAATAAAATATGAACTTCAATATTGACCAATGGTGTTAGATTGTTGATTATATTAATTTAAACTTAGAATTAGGGTTGTTTCACAAAAACAGTTTGATTTGGGATCACGAAGTTCGGTGATGAGGGTACATTCAATGCTCCCGAGTGCTTTTAATTTCTGACGAAGCATTTATTGCGTCTTTCCCCTCTAATAAGTTATTATTTAATTGCTTTTATTTATGACGAAGAAAATTTTTATTACTTTATTCACAATGTTTGTAAATTTACGAAAAATTGAGCATACAATTATGTATTTTTTATGCTTTTATGGAATATCATGCACAAAAGATGACGGCGTAATGCTAGCCGCTTTGGTTATGCTATATGCTACTTATGATAGTCACTGGCAGAGCTTGAAACTAGTCGAGACACCTTGTCGAACAATTACGTTAGTGAGTCAGCCGTACTTATTAATTTATATATTATTTACATATTTTGCGATGATTATAATACAAAAAACAGTATTTCTTGTATTTCTTAAATACGGATTGTATTATACATATTTCTGACTCTGACAAATAATACACATGACGTATTCTGAACGTATTTTGTAAAACATTTACTTACAATCAACGCACTTGCCACATTGTGTATATATTGCTCAATTTCCTGCCCCAGGACTCGACTTCGCTTAACCTCTTTATGAAACTAACTTTACGAAACTTTATTTACATTTTCTCTTCAAAGAAAGTAATTAGTTTTTAAATTATTCTCTGTCGTTTACAAAGATAGTATGAGATAACGACGTCTAAGCGTAGCGTTGTTTTAAGAAATTTTATTGTCATTATGAAAAAGATAATTTAAAATATTCTACAGTCGAATGACTCAAATATAATTGGGTTTTATTGCAGAACGTTACGTATAATTGTCGTAATAAATTTAAAATGATTTAAATGGCTAAGGGTAAATAAGATTAAAGTAATTTTGTTTAAGAACATTAGATCAGCTATGTTAATTTTACGGACATTTAACATTCGAATAGAATACCTAATGCTATTTTATATTGAAGTCGTAATTTAGTTTTTTGCATTGAAATATTTAGTAGGTACCACGTTGTTTCGTTTTATTATTATAAGTTATAAATTTATGTTAATAAATAACTAACAATGTTGCACCATTTCATGTAATTCTTTCCGTGGGAGAGCCATGCTTCGGCACGAATGGGCCAACTCGACCCGAGTGATACCACGGCCTCACAGAAAACCGACGTGAAACAACGTTTGCGTTGTGTTTCGTCGTGTAAGTGAAGTTACCGGAGGCCCAATTACCCTCCCCTTCCCTAATCTCCCCAATCCCTGAATCCCCAACGATCCTCAAACTCCTATTCCCCAAAAGGCCGGTAACGCACTTGTAACGCCTCTGGTGTTCCAGGTGTCCATGGGCGATGCCGATTGCTTACCATCAGGTGATCCGTCTGCTCGTTTACCGGTTTATGCCATAAAAAAAACCAGGCCTAAGACGCTGTTTGGTAAACAAAAGTCTTTCTTTGAGAAAATAATCCATAATCATTCATGTAGTTATATGTCGTATTCTATGCTCATAATCCACTTCAAAGTAAAAGAAATCTAGTATTAGACGATAATTTCTTAAAAAAAAACAAGTCAAAAGAAAAATAATGTCAATTCACGAAGCTAAAATTTATCAAAGTTCTTAACTAAATCTAACATCGAACTCAAATCTAACAAATTAACAGAAACGTTTAATTCAAATTTAAACATTCCAACTACTCTTAAATAGGACTCCGTTTAACTGGAAATGAAAAATAAAGTTGATCCAGGTTGATCTCGAGTCTAGATTAAAGTTAGACTATTGAGAGTTAACTAGGCTAAGCCAGCACTAGGGATTAGTTCCATCATGGACTTTTTTCAGTTCCAGTTGTCCCCCTGTGTCCTAGTTAGTTGAATTACTAAGCCTATTAACAGTTGTTAACGAAGGTAGTTGTTACTTGACTTTCTGAGCTAAGTAGATTTACTGTGCTGTTCAATTTAATCTTTCAATTTAATGTTTAACTTTTATTAGAACTTTCCTTCTGTTGTTATTTGTACTTTGTTCTAATTGATTTCTGTTTTGACTGTAATTGTGAGTTTGTGTTGTTTGTTTTTTATGTTTGATGATTACAATGTGTTAACTCGTCGAGTACCGGTTTTATAGACACAATTAAAGAACAATAGGTCGCGGTCACCGGTGACCGCTTGGTGTTTGACAGTTTAATAAATAATTGTATGTGTAAATAGACCTTGATTTGGTTTTCTAAATTAGTTATTTTTTGTGGTAAACGAGCAGACGGATCACCTGATGGTAAGCAGTCGGCGCAGTCCATGGACACATGCAACACAAGAGGCGTTACAAGTACGTTACCGGCCTTTTGGGGATTCGAGATTATGGAGATTGGGGAGGGGGGTAATTGGGCCTCCAATAATCTCACTCACACGGCGAAACAAGTGTTGTTTCAAGTCGGTTTTCTGTGAGGCCGTGGTGTCACTTGGTCGAGCCGGCCCATTCGTGCCAATTTGTCGAAGCATGGTTTTCTCACATATATATAGTAGGTACTACTAGTCATTTTAAACTATGTAGTGTTACTTACAGTATAATTTTCACTTTTCCTTGAAGACGGTTAATTAATTTTTTTAATAGAACATCCATTCTACGTGTTTTGGCATGTGCACAGGACTCGGGACCTCGTTAGCGTACCACTCACCATCGCCCAATTATGGACCAAGTTCAGATGACGTAGGCCATCAATTAAATCTGTACGGGAATTTGTCACGAATGAAATGATGTAAGCCTTTTGTTAGTTATTGTTCAACTGCTTGTTGTTCGCGTTCTACTCTCTGACGTTTTTGTCGAGTTTTGCTCGTTCGCTCGCCGTTGTTATTCCTGCTTAGTTCGTGTGACTGATCGCCCGCAATGCTGATTATGACAATGTTGGTGTTCGGATTTATGCCTTTATTTATACTACGGCTAACCCCGACCTCCCTAACAAGAATAAGACTTCTAAAAAAAATATACGACAAAAAAGCTTATCTTAGAAGCCAAGGTGATTCAAACAAGGCTTTGAAGATTCGCACAAGCGTAAGGAGACCTAAGCAAACAAAAATAAATCCTTTATCCTCTGTGATTATCCAAAAAACAAATATAAATACCGCCGTGGATTTTTAGGTCTGTGTAATGTGACCGCCTTTGTACCTCTGCTTACGAGGGATGTCAGTCTAAAAAATGCAAAACAAACACATGTTTGGCCTCGTTTGTCTAACAAGCTTGCGGTGAACTAGGACTGGCTCGTTACTAGCCTAACTGCGAGTACCTAACTGCTAAGGTCGCGACCGGACCCGACCGCATCGCTTTTTGTGCACCTATTTATATATTGTAACGTAAGTCAAGATGGCGGGAATTATTTGTTTTGTTATGCTGTTGGCAAAACATGCTTGGTGTTGAATGAAATGGCAAAATCTCAGTTACTCTTAACATTTTTTTTTGTAAAAGTGTATTTTGTAGTATATAAGTGGATGACTAAAATAAAGATATATTATTAATATTTACTTCTATAGAGATGAAATTGCCTGATAATGTGTTCATGAATTACTGGAATCTTTTCGTTGTTCAGATCTCGTGAACATAAAGTGTTTTGTTACATAAATTATTCCAGATCTTCCAAGCCAGGACATATTCCCAGGGGTTTTTTATATCTGGTCACTCTTCCCTAACAATGCTATTTCCAAGCTAGACTTTGCTTGGACAAGTGATAGTTAAGACAGGATTGACGTATTGAAGGATTGATGGATGCATGAAGTTTCCCTGAAAAAACAAGTGACGGATGGGGCGTGACAATGGAAATTGGCGCAGTACTTCATTCTTTGGAAACTGTGTTAAGAGTTGAAATGTACTAACATGTTTTGGTTATTTTTTGGAGTATTGGTAAAAAAGTCAGTTATTATTAAAATTTCAATTCAAAAGACAGAGAATAGAGACTGGTGTAGTAATTTAGAATTGAATAAACACTATTACATATAATTTAGAATTAATATAAGTTTGTAATTAAGTCATTCTTTATTACATTTACGTCAATGTCATGAAATATTTAAAACTACTTTCTCATTAATGTTTTCGAAAAAGATTCTTTGAACTTATTCAGAGTTTGAAATACAAAATCGGATTACAAGTTGAATCGAAATATAAATACTTAAATAAACATAGCTTTCTATTAATTTAATATTCTATTTAGTCAAAATGCTGCGTTTATGAATTCTATTAGCTGTGATGAGTTCAGTACAATGCACGTTGGTTAAGCTTGTTTTAAGCTGGATACTCTTTAACGTTTGGTCCAAGTGATGAAAGAAAAAGAGATTTTTATTTGAAATCTGTATGATCGTAGTTTTTGGTATGTAAATGATATACTTTAATAATTAATTTCCAGTCAATCTAGGTATATTTACTAAACGTCAAAAATATCAAGATAAAAAGTTGAAATTGAAATCGTTAGAAAATAATGGCTTTTTTTAAGGGGAGAAAATCATCGACTGACTGCTCCCGCCTGGGTGAGGCGGTAGGGAGTGTCAGACTCTTACTAACTAAAAACCACCCCGTTCCTTCTCCTGCACGTCGAGCCGGAGCCCCGGTAACACGTTAGGTTCTCCGCGACAGAAAATAATGGCTTACTGTAATATTGCATAGTTACTGACATATATTATATTATCGTATTCATTAATTATTTTTATGTCATTTTCGCTCAGTCAACTAAATGTTGACTCATCACATAAAATCTTAAATTTATGTTTGTAAGTATGGTCTACATTAAGCCTTGACCTTGGGTCTTCAGCAGCCTTTTGACGTACTGTGCAAGAAGTGTCTGTGCTTTTGAGATATCACACAATTATTATACAGCTACTAAGACCCTAATACTACATCACGTAAAACCCTAGTCTTGATAGGTTTTTTGGGAGTCTATGCTTTGAAGTTAGTACATACTTATTGTACTAATAGTTACTTACGTTTGAATACAGAGAGGCTACTCAATTGTACGTGGTACTTGAATTTGTAGTGATAGAAGTATACTGACGCGACTACCTCATTGGCCGAGAGGTAGCAAGTGCGACTGCCGGGCTATGGGTCTCGGTCGAGTCCCGGGTCGGGCAAAGTGTTACTGGCTTTGTAAAAACCTCAGTAGAAGCACGGCGTCTAGAAACGTGCCCGGTATATAGCAATAGGCTCACCCCCTATTACATGGGACTCATAACATAAATAGTGAAAAGTGGGTGTTACATTGCATAGTGGCATTAAGTGCTGTAATGTGCACCTCTGCCTACTCCTTCGGTGATGAAAGGCGTGATGATATATTATATGTTAGAACAATACTTAAACGCGTCTTAACATTGAGTGTCGTTTGAGTATTGGACAGTAGATTGTGTTCTCCGAACACCTTTCGCTTATCCCATAACTCTACACCAAGCAGTGTAGAATGCGATCCTCTTCGCAAGAGATACGTGTCGCAAACAAGCACGTGTTGGGGATTAAGTTGTTGTGCATAATAACCAGCCACTTTATGTACACACCCTATTTTGATTACAAGGCTTAAATATAATAGTGATATTGTATAGGGGGCCCTTTGCTACCTGTACTATTTGGAGGAGAAAATATTACCAAAGTTAGCTATTTTGCTCATATTACCTACTACTTTAAACCGGGTTTAACCTCCATTTTAAAGGGGGTGAATGTATAGCTGTCGTTAATGGTGATTTTCTAAAAGTTCTAAAAGTTCTAGTCGGTGTATGAACCAAATCAAGTCTATTGAAATTAACTCGTCGAGTACCGGTTTTATAGACACAATTAAAGAACAATAGGTCGCGGTCACCGGTGACCGCTTGGTGTTTGACAGTTTAATTAAAAAGTTGATTAATAATATTTTGATATCAGTAACTTTTCTACATCTTGTCAACAATTCGCGGATTTGTTACACAAATATTTCGTAGATTATTTCTTCTTATATCTTTTTATAATAACTATCGTGAGACATACTAAATTAACTAAAATCGCGGGTTACGGTAACAGTGAGCTGCGTGACGTCGCCGCGACCGCGCAAATTGCTCATGAAGAAGAACCCCTCTGTGGTTCGAAACTAGTAGAGCTTTTCTTATATCTTGTCACAAAACAGACATAGCTGTTTATTTTTGATATCTTAGAATACTAAACTTTATGTTTAATATTGGCTCATATCGATTACCTACTTGTGTGCGAATTCAATGTTTGTGATGTCCAATTAAAATAATTGCACGATCATTGATAATAATTCATGTTTATTATATTTAATAGGTTCACATAACAGAAAAACAGCGTAATACACAATAGAGTAAATGGCGAATGACATAAAACAGTAAATGGCAGACCATGCTTCAACAAGTATTAGCACACAACATGAAATGCAACGATTAGGAAACATTAACAATTATTAATAATAAGTTATAATCCAAATCATGTTTCAGAGTAACCAAAAATGTTAAAACACCGCAACTTATTACTTTAAAAATAGATTTCAATATTTTACTCTATAAATAAAATACTATATGGGCTATACTTTACTTAATCCAATGTCAATCAAGGTGATGAATGCTTCAGTATCTATGTAAGGGTTGGAACTAATGACGCGTTTCTGTCCGGCACCCTTAATCACTGGGATATTTCGAGCGTCGTGATTGGTGGAAAATGGTCCATCGTTATCTTGTGACGTTGCTGTCATCTCCTGAATGTAATTTTGATTGGTTGTTGTGAGTGTTGCTAGGTGTGATACAGTCAGATTTTGTTACAAGGCCATTTATTCTGATGGTTGGTAATTTAATCAATCTTTTTAGATTATCGTTACGGTTTTGGATTGTGAAGACTAAAATGCAACATAACATAATATAACATCACGCCTTTTATCCCCAAAGGGGTAGGCAGAGGTGCACACAGAAGTAACACCCACTTTTCACTATTTATGTTATAAGTCCCATGTAATAAGGGGTGAGCCTATTGCCATATACCGGGCACATTTCCAGACTCCGTGCTACTACTGAGATTTTTTTAAAACCCAGTAATTTTGTGCTCGACCCGGGAATCGAACCCGAGACTCCTTGCCTGGCAGTCGCACTTGCGACTACTCGGCCATGGAGGCAGTCACTAAAATGCAAATGTTACGAAAATTGGGATTTTCTAAATATAATGCACGATTTTACAGGATAGTTTAGAAGATTAGGATATCTAAAGGATATTTATTAATTTGCTTGGTTATTAGGTCGTACGTACCTACTGATAACCATGTATTCTAACATAACTAACATCAAAATTGTCCTATAATTGAAATAACAACCACAAATAACGGCTTTCGAATTTAAATTTAAATTGATTTCATTAACTCTCTTACAGAATCCGTATCTGGCACAAATATATTATTACGCAATAGAATGGGCTCCAAAGGCCAGTTCGGGGGTCTGATCGAAGGGACTGGTCGACGGATCGATTATTTGCCAATACAGACGACAATCAACACAAATTTGCATGTGAGCCGTATTGAATTGAGACAAGCGACCGTCACGAGCCACCCTTGATGGGTCACGACTGGCAATGGCGATTTTACTGGATGTGACTTTATCGTTTGATGGTGAAATACTGAATAAGTTGATTGCGTTTATTTGAGAGATATGTGTTTCTTAATAAGGTAATGTAGGTCATCTTTTATTCCTATTATTATTAGGGTGTTTTAAAAGGTAAAATATAACTTTCTTCTTACAAACTCAAACACAAACTCAAAAGCATTTATTTCAATTAAACAATAATTTGTTATTTTTAAAATGTCAACAAATGTAAAATTAATAATTGTCTGTCAGTCTGTCCGTCAGTGAAGCTAGGTGCTTATTCCAAAAAGTAGATTCGAGTGGAGAAGAACGAGCAAGAAACTCAACGAGCAGATAATTAAGTAATTTAGTGCCACAATTGATTCTTAGATTTCTTATGAGTGTTAGATAAGTCTCCTTCCCATTACATATTTAGTTGCGTAATAGAGGACGAGTGCAATGTCAAATATTAAGAACACTTTTCATAATGCAATAATGCAGAGAATCAAAAAACAGTCGAATTCTGGGTGAGTGTGAGTCAAAACCACAGATACAAAAACTGTTTATGTACTTACTTACGAACTAGGTGTAGTTTGAAACTCTTACAAATAATGGACAATTAAAATGTAATAAAAACAATCAAATTTTAATAAAACCCATTCCATTCCAGCAATCTAAATCTACACGAATTTGCAATTCAGTAATCTACCGCCTAGGGAAAGATGGGGAGTATAATTTAACCGTTTGTATCATGGGTCAGCTGTACCATCTATTTTATTAACATTACGTTATATTTTTATATTATTATTGTATGAAATTGTTATGCTCGTGGTCTTTCGTAATTGAAGGAAAATAGTAGCAGCTGCGTACCTTCCCATACGAAGTTAGACGAGTCTGTGATGTGCGAAATAATTATATTGCGTTATAACGTGTTGGTATAGCTATTATATTATGTTGGCATCTCTGAATACGCACTAGGAAATATCTGGTAGAATGTCAACAAGCCTTTCTTTGGTAACATATTTCAATTGTATATTTTGTATAAAATCTTTGTAAAGGTCAGCCCTTTTGCTCAAAAATATTACTTAAGTATAGGTATAATAGACTACGAATCATAACTATGTTCTTCGTAGTATGTTAGTTTTTGCGCTTACGGTTTTTTTAACCGACTTCAAAAAGAAGAGGGTTCTCGTTTTGACCTGTATGTATTATATATTTTTGTATGTATATTTTTGCGCGTTTATTTTTTATTGTATATATTATCTCGCGTTTAGCTAGACCGATTTTGATGAGGTTTAAGGATATTTATTATACCTATATTAATTAATCGATCTCAAAAAAGGGCTTTGAAGACTGGTTTTTTTAAACGTAGTTCTAGTTTAGAAATTGTTAGATAATATACCTATTTAGTAGTAATACGAGCACTGGCTGTTAAGGAAGTTTTATTTTTGGTTTCAATTTTCTTTATACGTGTATCACTTTTATATTTTGTTTACTTCTATGAAATTGTCTTATAAAAGGCAAGTCGATTATTTGTTCGATTCTCCAGTCGGGCAAAGTATCACTGGGTTTATAAAAACCTCAGTAGTAGCGCGGAGTCTGGAAATGTGCCCGGTATATGGCAATAGGCTCACCCCCCCCCCTCCTATTACATAAGACTCATAACATAAATAGTGAAAAGTGGGTGTTACATTGTATACAATGGTACTAACTGCCGTAATTTACACCTCTGCCTACCCCTTCGGTGATAAAAGACGTGATGTTATATTATGTTATGTTATGTCGATTATTTGTTAAACATTTTGTATTCATTTCCAATATGAATGGCCCATAATCTACAATTAATAGTAATAGCAACATGACTTACTGGCAAAAAGTTAACGCACCGTTGTGTATGCACCCCAACTTCCTCCTTCTGGGAATAGCTAGCGCATATAAAAGGATGTAAGATCTAGTTATAAATGACTTTAGAGTTCGTAATATGTAAGATTAAATTGTCATATATGTTCCTCATGTTATAAAGTTAATATTCTTTGTGACAAACGCTTTATTTTTGTTGAAGTGAACTGAGATTGCTTGCAGTTGTAGGTACTCGTCTTGTTTCTCCATTTTATTTAACTTTACTTAAAGTTTTCTATAAAGGAAGCACATGTGTTTTTGTAGTTTCTTCGACAACTTCTTCATTGTAAATAGTTTATAATTAGGGTGTAGAATTAATTACTTATTTTGCATATACAAATTTCAGTTTACAAGTCCCAAGCACGTCTGATGAGCTTGAGTTTTTCGTTGTAAAATCATCAGTAGCAAAATTGGTATGTTCGTGAAAATTATAATATGCAACTAGCGAAAAGGGGACGTGTTGTTAGTTCACCTCTGTTCACCTACGTATCCGACCCATTCGACCTACGGGTCGCCATAGAGCTCAAGTCTATTGTCAAAAACTGGGTACAACCTCGAATTCCATTCTGATAATATCGAAATCGAAAGCCCAACAATGTTTTGCCCATATCAAATTTGAGAATATGTGAACCGCACTTGAGGTCATTAAGTCATCAAAAGCAATAAATTTAATACAATGCGTTTGCCCGACGAGATAAAGCCTTTTTAAAAAATTTAACAAATCTACACTAACAATAAAATACCTCGTTTTTCATAAAATGTAAGTATCTAAAATGAATTATATAACATGAAGTTAACAGTACAAGTAGTAACCGCACATACAATACATACTTATGACCTAAATTATAGCTGTCCCATTTTTCAAATAAGTGAAAGAAATGTGCATTATGAACCCGGGTACTTATCCCGTGAAATATGGCAGTCTTTTGTGTGGCCGGTGCACTGTGCTGCGGACTTTTAGCGAAACATAAAAAAAACTACATCTCAACGAAAACTCGGGTTAATGACGAAAATGTTTTCGTGTATTATAAAATGTGAAAGTGTCGTCGTAAAATTTTGATGGAGAAAATTCTTAATTCGCAGTTTTTAATTTACAGTTTTATTTTTCGACTTGAGTTCTGGCTTCCTTCTTTCTGTACTAAGTTATGCTTATACCAAATAACTCTATATTTACGAAACTTCTCCACAAAATTTAGATGCATACAATATTTTAACATTAAGAAGAAACTCCAAATTATTAGCCATTAATAACCGAAAATTTAGTATGAAGTCAAATTTTGATGAGACTTTTCCTCCAACTTCCCTTCGCTTTTAAAGGGAGTAGGGTAATAAAAAAGTTTTAATTACTAATATTATATTTCACTGAATTATCAAAATTGTGCAGCCATTCTTAGCACACCTAGTTTATCATTATTTATATTTTGATCTAGTTACGTAATTTGTAATATGAAGATTTTAAATCGTTCATCAGGATTTCGATTCATAGATACACGAGAAACAAAGTAACATTATTTCTAAATTTTTAATTGGATAATATGACATTTTTAGTAAAACATGCAGCGTAACTGCATAAAATACAACACACATTTCATAAAATCTACTTCAAAATAATTAATATTTAGACATAAAGTTTTATGTCTTTATCATATAAAAGTAAAAAATATTTTATATTAATATACAAGTATTCAACAGTCAGCAGTGATCAAAATGTAGATTAGGTAAATATAGGAGTTCGGTGTCCAACCATGACCCTGCCATATGCCATATAAAACGCTCTTTATATTATCATAAAGTACCTACTTCAGGTGAAACGGCGCTCTTCAGACTCTAAGCTAACCTTAACTTAGATTTTCTTACATAATATTGTATATATTGCTAAAAGACATAGTTGTGCATTCATGTGTTTCTCATAGAGGAGACATAGCTACTTCTACTATGATCCTGAGGTATTTATTTGGGTTTATTTAGGTTCATATACAAAGTTAGTTTCAAAGGTAAAGGTAAACTTTTCTTATGTAGGTATGGTGTGTGATTTTTAAAACTGTTTATATGTGAAGTGACAATAATCCTTCTATGATCAATACCAGTAGAACTTTTTGAAATACATCAAAAGTTCACTTAAATAGTTAAGAACATCAATACAACTACAGGCTGTTGAGAAAAGCTACGTCATAAAACGTGACGCAATGACAAATAATCACAGAACCTTAAAAATACAGGGTGTACTAGCAATATTTCAAAGCAACACCATTTTCACTAACATTTATTTAGTTGGTTTTAATCGTACAATTCTGCCGAATGTGAGATTTGTTTCGAAACTAAACTGAAATCATATTAGAGTTGAGTGGAGTTTGCTTTGGCGTGCTTCCAAGCGTGTTAGTCACGGACAACCGGACTAAGGCTTCGTCTATAATGGAAGTTTTGCGGCCGATGTTGGTGACGTAATTTGATTAAAACGAAGTGTGCTTGTAAGTTAGTTTATAATATCTTTAACTGGCTTCTGTCTATAGTCTTGTCTATGGATGGGAATACAGAAGTCTATAATTACTTTATGGAGTATTGTCTCATCTTTAGTACTATCTTGACGAAACAACAGTTTTTATACGAGAAGAGAAAAAAGGTTATTTTTATTAAGAACTTTAAAAGATTTTGACTGAAGTCGGATTTGGAACACAGCCTTATGACGAAACAGCTACTCCCATGGGTTAGGGTATGAATAGGAACATTCCACAAAATGTATGTATTTCTTTTTTTCCTTAACTTATGAAAGCATCAAGGTCAGGGCTAAGCTTTTTTTAGTTATTCGCAAATAAGTATATAACAAAGAATTGTTAGCATGTTAGCAATTACCACGAATAAACTCTGGGTTAAGACTCTAGTTTTCAATGAAATTAACATTCAGATGCAATCTTGTTTCAACTGCAAGTGAAGTGTCTCATTTACACTAATGAACATTTTGACATTTAATGCAAATAAATACGTTAACGAGTAAAGTTGTGAAGGTAAATTATTGCAAATTACGATTCTTGTTCTACAAGCCAAGGTAGATACTACCTCTATAAATTGTTCGTCACTTAATACCTACCATTTGCTTTAATGAAACATTACGTAACATTACAATTACATTAACATAAGAGATACATACATGCAATTAATCTACCTATAATGGATACCTATAACATATAAGAATTTATGCTTTAAAATACTTAAAAAACTCTATTAAAAATGTTACGCGAATGCCTTTCATAGTCCACAACAACTTGATTGTATAGTAGCTTTACCTCTACATTCTACAATATTTAAAATATAAAATAAACATGGAAATTGGCAATAAATATAAAATGTGTCATAAAATCGAATCGAATATCAATATAAAAAAGGTATTGAAAGTTGAAACAATGCGGGGGTATACAATATAACATTCTAATGTTATGGTGGCTACAGCTTCTCCCTTCTATGGTAATAAGGAGATCGTAAAAAATCTTTACGACCTCCTTCAATAAACTTTCATAGTGAAATTATGCTGTGGTTTAAACTATAGCATCAGTTTTACTGTCGACAGAAATTAAAAGAACGAAGATTGATGCGAATGAACTTTGTGGCGGGAGTTAGGAACTAAGACGTACGTTGAGTAGATGAAAGAATTCATAATGAACGAGGTTTAAAGTTATTAAAGACTGGTTCAATGATCGAGTGTTTGCATTGGGTTGGAGTTTTGAGTGGAGGCAGGTGTTTACAATAGGTTTGCAATATATTGACTGCACGGTTGGTGCGGTGGCTGGGCAACCGGCTGCCGTGCAACGTGTCGCGGGTTCGATTCCCGCACGGAACAACACTTTGTGTGATCCACAAATTGTTGTTTCGGGTCTGGGTGTCATTGTGTATGTGAACTTGTATGTTTGTAAACGCACCCACGACACAGGAGAAAATCCTAGTGTGGGGCAACGTTTTTTTTTAAAAAAAAAAAAAAAAAAAAAGTAGGGACTTGTGTTGTAGTCAGACTATAATAATAATAATAGAGATATATTTAAGTGTGGGAGACCTATATTTCGGCACGAATGAGTGGGCTCGGCCGGAGTAATACCACAACCTTACAGAAAAACGACGTGGAACAACACTTGCGTTGTGTTGCATCGTATGAGTGAGGTTACTGGAAGCCCAAATACCCCCCTCCCGAATCTCCTCAATCCCCAATAATCCTCGAATTCCTAATCTCTAAAAGGTCGGTAATGTACTTGTAATGCCTGTTGTGTTTCGGTTGTCCATGGGCGGCGCTGATTGCTTATTATTAGTTGATCCGTTTGCTCGTTTACCGGGTTATCCCATAATTAATAAATATTATTGCCATAATTACTAATACTTATACTTTGCACATTTTTCTTATAAGTAACATTTCGTATGCAAGACACATACCGAAAATAAACAGTGCAACGCAATTAGAAACCACAACAAAACCCAACAAAAACTACTTTTTATTTCACACTGCCCTCATACCCAAATGAAGCGAGCCACACATTTACAGGTCACGAGCAAAGCAAAAGGGTGCAACTAGCTCAAGGGCATCACTATGGGGATAAGAGCCTCGTTTTGGGGGCTCATACAAAACATCTCACTACCAAGTCTACCCACTTGTACTATATGCTTGTACGGTTATAACACTTTGTTTGCGGTGTATAGGTGTGCCTACATTCGTGTCTATTGAAAGCAAGCAAGGAAAACTCAGTGAATGGGATGTCTTCTTTTCGTTGTGAAATGGGTTATGTGGTTAGTCGGTCAGTATAATAATGAGGACAATGGATGTAGTTGGATAGTGTCGTTGGTGTTGTGTAGGTGCTACGAACTAAATTTTACAGAAACGCTTTTTGTTAAACCATTCCATTCACACATTTCGTTGATATGTATTGTATATAGGTCAAGTAAATCAAGTTTCGGTCCCAATATTTTTTGAATAAGTAAGATTGGTACTTATCTTTATTATTTATATTATATCATTTAAACTTCTTCAAAATTGCACTTTTTCTTGTCCGGGGTATAAAATAAATTCATACAGTGGTATAATGAAATTTTGTGTCATTAAAATGTACCTCGACAATGCCGTCATGTCCTGTAACATACATAGACATAATTGAAGAGTAAAGTAGTAACCCTATACTATTTTGTCCATTGCAGTACTAACTGGCAACGATAGTGGTTTTCAATATAATTAATATTTTTTTGCGTTGCATTACACTACGATTTATGTTTTTGGATCAAGAGCTGAGTATTTAAAAGCATCCAGCACAGGTGTCGTGGACTATTTTCAATATAAATGTCAAGGTATTTTAAACCCATAACGAACGACTGGAAATAGAGACTTTACTTAGCAGTAAGAGCAATAACATGTTTATTAGCGGTAACCTACATACTAAGGGACATTTTATAAATAGTAAAAAACATTTCTCTGTCCTTCCAATGACAATTTTATTTTAATTTAGACAGTAGGTGTCCCGATTGCAAATGTATGCAAATTATTTGCGTGGGTCTCGGCCGACAGCAATCAAATTAAGCGACAGCAAAAAGAACAGTAAATGGCGTGTTAAAAACGTATTTTCGTACTTATTCGTTCTCTATTTCATTGGGAATGTGTTTCTTTGTTTTCTGACCTTACAACTACGTCCGATTGTGAGCCAGTGAAATGACATTTTCGTGCTCCGGAATTTTTAAATGAACACCTGAATTCTACGGATTGTGTGTGCGAAAATGTCTACTTTTGTAGGATCATAGATAAAAAGCATTGAAATTGTTTGAAATTCAACTTGCATTTGGAGATAATAGGTGGCTGTCTAGCTGATTTTCAAAAGAATGAATTTCAAATTCCAATGAATTTTCTGCTGTACGTAGCACGTTCTTTATTTTTTTCAAAATGATAGTTCGAGTTCTCCTTTGATAATTCATTTGATTTTGTATGCAATTTACTAGCTTGTATTAAAAGCTACGAAATTAAAAAAAAAAAATCTATCTAATCAGAATTTATCTTAAATCTTCAGATTACAATACAATTTATTTACAACAGACCATTAATAATTCCACTGACAAATTCCGAAATATTACTTTCACAAACTGAAAACAATAACAAATCGCTAAATAATTTTTGTCACAAAACTGGGACGGTGGGACAGCTTAACAATTGTTGTTCGTGCAATAATTTAAATTGGATTATTTTACTTTCACAGCACATTTTGCGAACAACCTAATTCCGGCTATCCCCGACGACACTCAAAGCAAACGAAAGTCTGATAAATGTTGCTATTAATCTTCCGGCAGCTTCAACGTTCACCCTTGCGAGAAAGGGACGGAAACAATTATAATAAAAATCTAGATTTGGGTTAAGTGTACTTAGGTAGACAGTTTATGCCACTTCCCGACACAGTTCTACGCCACAGAACCAGACATTTATTTATAAAATTCCTTTTTATGGATCTGCTTGCGCGTGCAAGATTTTTTCACGTATATCCAGTTAAATAGTTAACGAATGGACTTGGTTTACCAAGAATAAAGGAAATGTTTACGTTTTTATTCAAATAGTGCCAACATTATACGTAGGTACTTCGTTTATGTATGCAAAATCTGCTCCAAGAAATTAACTAAAGTTTTGAGGAAAATCAAACCGGAATTACAATTATTTGGACGTAGGTACGTAAGCAAAAATAATTGGAAGATACTTTGTATACATGTGGAATGTATGTAGTAAGTAACTATTTATAAATTTTTTTTACTCTTTTAAGATATTAATACTTTTTACCGACTTCATAATACTTAGTGTCCCGTATACGTAATTGGTCTTAATTAAATCATGAAACTACCAATTACGTCGCATAAAAACTGAGTGGAAGCCAATGAAAAAGGTTTAAGTTTAAATAAAGGCGAATGGGGTCAACGAAGAGTAGTTGACGTCCGTACAATGGTAACAATACGGTGAAGTGTAACTAGGACAAATTGCATGGGAACATTTTGAATGGCAACAAGTGGACTGAAGCTCTCTGAAATATGATTATCATATCCCGGATCCGTATCCCTTCACCTGTTTTGTAATGTTTTGTTTTTTTGTACTCCCACGTAACGAGCATCCTGTTTCGTGGTTAATTTGAATGCGTGTTTTGTTGTTAGAAAATTTGCCGTTGCTTTTTCTGACATTTTTCATTTTTTATTGCGACTTTTTTATCGTAATTTCAACGGAGGGATTTGTTGTTTTTATAGGTTCCGACGACGTCGAATTGTTTGAATGTATTTTTGTACAAGTGTTTGTTCAATGTACGTTTGCCTAACATAACAACTGGGTGCGAATGGCTTCGCTCGCGGAATGGAATCCTGCTGAATAATGGAGGAGTACTGCTAAGCACTACCTGACCTATATTAGACTAACATGCCGCTTTAAACGGGATACACAAGTTGAAACGAGGAAAAAATGACGCTTAATTCAATAGAGCATTGTCAACGTCGACTGAAAACTTAATTTATGTGGCAGTGTACTTGTAGTTGCAAACAGGATACGTTATTCTGTTTAAAAAAATCGTGACGTTTAACACATTTTTTTAAGTACTGTAAAAATGCAGTAATTAAGCTAAATACTAAGATGTTCTGTTTATTTAAATAAAATATAACTTAGTATAATTATTAAGCATATATTATACACAAAATGAATAAAAAAATATCGATATCTGACACAAAGAAAAAAAAAACATCGATACCCAATCAGAACATCACTAGCCCCGCTAATAACCTTCAATTCACTCAATCGATAACAACTTGGCCCTTTCAGCGAAGAGCTTGCAAATTAAATTACAGAAATAAGAATACAGTAAAGTTAAGCAAACTTTGCGAGCTAAGCCGAGCCTTTGTGCAAAACGAGAGGGGAGATGGTAGCTTCAAACACTTTATCCTGAAAACACCTAAATTAGAATTAGATCCCCACCTACCAACGAGTTCACTAATTAATTTTGTGATAATAGCTTTAGCGTTTTCGTATTTTTTGTTGGTTAGTTAAAATTAGTTTTTTATTTTGAATCTATTTTTCTGCTGGTCCCGTGGGTAGGGTGGTACTTTTTGTCTTGTTTAATTGAAACTTTTTTTGAGTCAATATTTGCTCATCAAAATTGCCTTGAATATCTTTAATATTTTTTATTCGTCTCTGCATCTGTTTTGATCTGTTTCATGAATACAAATCGAAATGCGTTTGATATTTAAATTAGCTAGTCTCAAATGTTCTAAATGTAAGATAAATAACATTAGCTTTCATTTAAGCGATAGACCGAACAAAGTTAGCGTTAAAACGAAGAATATTAAATTAGCATATTTCTTCGTTCAAGTTTCAAACAAATACTCGCTACTCTTGTAACATCATAAATCATATGAAGCATAAATTACTCACAAACTTTGTTCTCATTTAAATTTATTCTCAACAGTCAAGGTCTAACATTTTGGATATATTTTTATCACGTAAGCAGGGATGCTTTCCTGCAGCCGATCTAAGTGATTCGCGCCACTTGCGTCATCAGAATTCGTCCCTCAAACACAATCTCCCTCTGATAAGGTCAGAATATCAGTCGTTCGCTCTAAATGCAAATATTACCGCACCCAAGAGAGGTGTTATAGCCTCGGTTTTGAGGTAAAAAAGGACGAAAACAGCGGTAAATGGCAAGAAAGCGCTTTTTATGCTGACGGAATTGGGTAGTTAAAGATAAAGAATGGATAGACGAACTCCTTAGATAGTTGTTTTAGTACACTATAGGTAAATAGACACGTTACCTAAAGTTTATTTTATTTATGTAATGGGTCGAATAAGTTTTGAGTATAGCCCTTTGTGAGGTGTAGTTTGATAAGTGAAAGGGTTCTAGGGATCCATATCTTATCATAATATATGCTGACGTTAAAGTGTGGATAAGACGATCTTGAATATTTTCAGACTGAAGGATAATTTTAAATAGTTAAGTACGTATTATTATTAATATTGCTTATTTCTTGCGTGGAAAGGTACAGGGGATATAATTTATAATCATATGTGATGTTAAACAAAAGTATACATATTTAGTTTGACTGTTGGATCTCATTATTTTGTTTGTATGAGATAAGTATAATTTACTGATAAAATATTTTCAGTCGCGTAACACCAAAAAAGAACATCAACTAACAATAACAAGATACCTAGTTATTTGCAAATCTGATACATTTCCAACAATTTTCCAGTAGCAGTTTATAAATTCATAAGTGATCGTTCAGCCTTTATGCAGTTACGGCTTTATACTGCAATATTCATTTATGATTAAGGCCAAAGGAGGTCGAACGCTTCCGTAGTGGTAGGAAACGAATCCTCCTGGGAAATGAAACTCCGAAGTGCAGTTCATTCTCTTCACTCTTAGTTATACTACAGCGGATTGATTTACGTACATTTTTCAAGTAAATGCACGTACTAAGGTTCTTTGTGAAATGAAATACTTTTCCTTGAAGAACATTTTTCATTTTAAGTCTTGTTATATTGTATGCATAGCTAATAATTATTTAAAATTATGTGCCTATTCAACTCATGTCTTTGCGGTCCGAATGCTTGGTACATTAAAATATATAACCACACAATCAGGAGAAGGTTGAACCAGCTAAAATCGATTTGCTAATCAACTATTAGAGGGGTAGGAAATTATGCATAATTAAAAACTTGTGTGGTGACCTATGACAAAAAGGTTGATGAGGCAGTTTCAGTATTATCATTGTAAAATCACACTTTCAAACACATTATAAATAAATTTTGTATCAGAAACTGAACAAATGATAACAGCAGTCAAATTAAATCATCAACGGTTGCGTGCACTTTCAAACAATATACAGTGCACGACCACAATAAGATCTTGTTTGCAGTTGGGGACTAAGTTTAGCAAGTTAGTCGCCACATGTATCTTGCCTAGTTAAGTGTAGATACGTCATTGTGTACTAAGTTTAATGCCTGAGATTGCCGCTGTATATTAAGTTGTCGAAGCAAGCGAAATGTGGTAAAATCTTTTTAAGAGAGCGTCAACTATTTACTATATATGATAGATGATTACATAATACAATAAACTTCAACTGCCTTGTTGGCCTAGCGTGGTCGCAAGTGCGAATGCTGGGCAATGGGTCTCTGGTTCGATTCCCTGGTCGGGCAAAGTAGGTTTTTAAAAAAAATCCCATAGTAGCACGGGGTCTGGTATGCTCTGGTGTGCTATTCAATGCTATGCTATGCTATGCTATGCTATTATATGCTATGTTATGCTATGTTGCGTCATGCTATGCTATGCTATGCCATGCTGTGCTATGCCATGCTATGCTATGCCATGCTAGGCTATGCTATGCTATGTCATGTCATGTCATGCTATGCCATGCTGTGCTATGCCATGCTATGCTATGCTATGCTATGCTATGATATGATATGCTATGCTATGCTATGCTATGCCATGCTAGGCTATGCTATGTTATGTCATGCTATGCCATGTTATGCTTTGGTAGGCTACGCTATGCCATGTTATGCTATGCTATGCTATGCAATTAAATGCTATGCCATGTTTGGCTGTGCCATGCTATGCTATGCTACGCTATGCCATTCAATGCTATGCTATGCTACGCTATGTTATGCTTAGCTATGCTAAGTTATGCTGGGCTATGCCACGCCTAGTTTACCTATGCTACGCAAGGCTATGCTGTGCTATGTTTGGCTGTGCTAAGCCATGCATTCCATGCTATCCATTCCATGCCATGCCATCCCTTACTATTCTATGCTACGCCATGCCACACTATTCTATGCTACGCCATGCTATGCTATGCTATGATAGCCAGTGCTATGCTATGCTGTGCTGTACTTCGTTATTCTTCGCTTTGCTAAACTATGCTACGCTATGCTTCGCTGCGCTTCGCTATGCTCTATATACTACACTATGCTACGCTACGCTACGGTACGCTGTGTTATGCCATGCTATAAATTTATATTCTACACATTCTATGCTACGTTATGCTGTACTATGCTATGCAACGGTGCACCATGCTATGCTGTGCCATGCTATGGAATGCCATGCAAAGTCATACTATGGCATGCAATGTCAAGCCGTGCCATACCATACCATGCTATGCAATGTCATGCCATACCAAGCCACGCAATGTCGTGCCATGTCATGCCATGACATGCTAACCCATACCATGCTATACTATACTATGCTATGCTATGCTATGCCATGCTTTGCTTTGTTATGTCATGGTAAACTTCGATCAACAACTGATAATCGATGGAAGAAAACAATCCTATATTTCGCTGATATTATCCACGGAGTTAAATATAGGAGATAATAGAATTGTCAACTTAGGTATTGCAAAACACATATTCGTATCAGAGGTTTTAATAAAAACAATTGCATCTTTATTTATGTACATAGTTTAATAAAAACTTAAATAAAATTAATACTAACTTTTACTAAATTAAATACATATATACATGTTAAGATAAAAATAAATTAAAATAATACTAAAAACAACTATTTACCTAAAGCATCGAAAAATTCGTCCGCGTCGACGTCAGTGGGGAAAGTACCCAAAAGGCTGGCAGCATTGCCACGTTGTATGGCAATGCTTAATCAGAGGTTGAAATTCGAAGCTTTTAGAAATAAAATACTTATCTATATTAAAAAAAAAGAAAAGGATGAAAATAAACCAATATCATTATAATAATTCATTCTTGATTCTCATTCACTAACAAAGTACCGTATTACTAAACAGCTTTATAAATCAGATCTGCCTACAAACAACGATGATAAATTCAACTAATTCCCTTGAGTAGGTACTAGTAATACTAAATTGAATACTGCTTTAATAGCTTTGTACGAAGATAAAAGCTAATAATTCCCAACAGACAGCCAAGATATGATGGTAAGGGAAATAAATTATTATTATGCTCTGTAAGATTACTAGTACCGTTACACACATAAACGCACCAATTAGCCTGTAAATGAAACTAGGAGTAATTGCCAATCATTACAGTACTACAAACGTCCGAATATCCCACTCGATTTGCTAAGCCAATCTGTTCGGAAATCAAATAGGGACTTAGTCTGTTTGGAACTGCAGTAAGCCTTCGAATCATTAGACCCCATCTGTCTCTGTTCTGGTTATTTTCTGTGTGATTAAGAAACAATATAATATAATGTGTCATGTCTCTTAAACTGTCAAACACCGAGCGGTCACCTGTGACCGCAACCTATTGTTCTTTAATTGTGTCTATAATGACGGTACTCAACGAGTTAATTACCATTACCATATTTTATATCTGTACCTCTGCATATCCGTGTTTGATATGCAAAGGTGCATGTAAATGTAACATCCAAATTTCACCAGTTATGTTAAAAGTCCCATACATAAGACTGAACATTACGCTTTTAATCCCCGAAGGGGTAGGCAGAGGTGCTAATGCTACTGTACAAAGTAATACCCACTTTTCACTATTTTTGGTATGAGTCCCATGTAATGCCTATTGTCATATATTTGGCACAATTTTAGACTCTGTGCTACTAATGAGACTTTTTTTCAACTCAGTAATTCTTTGCCCGACCCGGGAATCGAACTCGAGATCCCTTGCCCTGCAGTTGCACTTACGACCACTCGGCCAACGAGGCAGTCTGGTATTCAAAAAAGGCATATTTTTTATTTATATCCCATACATTATAGAAACATGTCACATAAAGGCGAACATTAACATCAATTTCAAACTATGACAGTCCATCCTGGACTGTCGGCCTCATTTATAATACGACGATATACAATGGATAAACCCTTTTAAAAATAGATGCACATCTTACGTTGTCATTTACTTAAATCACATCATTATTTAAGATTACTGTGTATAAGTATCGGTAAGCAATTTTCCGAACCATTGTCTATAAGTATCACTATGAATTTACCCTCCCCAATTGATTTTCATGACTATGGAACATAATGACAATACTATCTAGCGTAAATACGATATTATTATCTTCTTTTTCTTGACCTGGCTGACATCGATTGCATTTATAGTCCTTGGTACTAAAACGAGTTTTAAGCAGTTTAGACTTAGGACAAAAAACTTCGTACAATAATTTGTACTTCTTTCTTCACAAAAGAGTTATTATATGTTTTCCTGAAATTAAACCGTTTCAATTGCTAAAATTATTCAAAGATCGACAACTTGACGTGTTCTCTTTCTCTCATAATCAGAATTCAACTCATCTTCGAGGTTCAAGTTTATTTTTAGAACGATTCTTCCATGCAACTATGTTATATGGCTGCTACGTGTATGTGAAACTAAAACAAAACAGAAACGGAAAATACACATATCATTTTTATCCTAGAATACCAAAAGATATTGAAACGTATAAGACAATTGATTCCAATCCCCAGCGCTTCCCTTATAGAATATTCAGGTTTTACGTGAATATATTTATCAGAAATATAAGCGTACGGACGATATCTGTTGAAAATGGAAGGCAACGTCTTTCCCCAGGGACCTCATTAGATTGTCGCGCTGGTCGGTAGGGAATCGACTGCAGGATAACCGATTCACAGCTTCGATTTCAAAACGAACCGTGTAAAAATATAGGGTTTTATTGACAAATGGTCGAGGAAATGATATTGATATATTTGTCTGTCTGCAGTTTTTTGGGGTGGCAATTAGTCTGATGAGCTTCGAAATCTCTACGGTTTTTCTTTCATTGAAATTATAAGCGATTTTTTTGTGAATGCCTTCAATGTTTAATCATGAGTTATTGAATTATTAATATTAAGGTGTTTGTCAGATGTACCAAGATTCAGTTTTAAATAAAACAATGTTTCTTGATCTCACACGCACCGAATGTATATATGTCTATTTCATATCTATCATCGGTACCAGATTGGCGTCTTTCTTGACGATCAAAATAAATCTTACACATTTCCATCAATTTCTCATACGGTTATTACTTCTTTATTGACAGAATTCGTTTACATACACAACGTAATATTGTTGTACGTTCCCGCCGAGCAAGTTGTTTTATCTCCGTCAAAAGTTTACTCACTCCAAATATGTTCCCTGTGGTTACACTAAAATCGGTAACAAATCAAAGTTTTTCCTAACATTTGTAACACTTAAAACTTTGGAGAGCACATAATAGCAAGCAATAGATCGCAAAACACACTAAAGTAGGTATGTCTACTGTCTCTACCATTGTGTTCATGACAGATAGAACTTGGGAACTACAAGGAACAAGTTAAATATTGAAGTTGACAAACTGGAACCCAAGTCTGTTCGGTGCGGATCCAATTTGAGGTTAGCTTCGACACACCATATATGTATGTTTTAATAGAATTAACAGAAGAACCAGCTTTATGAACGCGTGTCTAATGGTTTTTGATTTAGACTAAGATTTATGATTACATGATGTGACTCGGGACATAATTTACAATATTACAAGGCCAACCGGTAATAAGCGCATTAGAGTTATTAGCTCAGGCTTGTGACACATGGATTGATGAGTTTGTGAGCTTGAAGCGAAGTCTTCGTTAACATGTTCGGTGTGTCATAATATGGAACGAGTATAGTCTATAAAATTTTCGTTTCGATAATACTTTGTGTACAGTATATCGTGGTACAAATTTAACATTTTACATTAAGTAGCTATAAGATGTTTTAAGATTGTCAACTCACATCATGTTATTAAGAAAATTAAAAGGTTTATGTAAAATACTAAGCAAAATTACATTTGTGAATATTATTTTCTACTCAATTCTGGAAACTTATTTCAAATTGAATCATGCAAACATATTTGTAGTCCAAACATCATAATATTTTTTATATACTTTCCTAGTAACAGCGCTTACTTGCCCTCCAACCACATGTGAAATGAGTAACATAGAAAATATAACTATTCGTTCGGCACATGTGACAGTAAATTACAATTTGTGACCGGGCGTTAACTTTCTTGACAGATTTATACTTGGTATACACGTCCTACTTTGTGTCACAGCTCATAAAGATGTCGTTACTTTGAATTAATATGGGCGCGCATTGAATTAATTTACACTAATAATGTCATTCGAAAATAAAGGGCCGTGATCAAAAAATGGTTTGTTTTCTTTAAAAGACGCGTGTGGCTTACCTAAATATAAAATGTTTAGCGTTTGACCCAAAATCTTTGATAAATAAGATTAATTAATCATTGGTAGAAAGTTATTTGGGTGTGTGGGATTCCAAAGAGAACTGGTTAGCGGTTCACATGGGTTATCTGGATGAATAAACTCGATATCAATATTCGATGGTCTTAAGCTGCTATGTTTTTTATCGAGATAGTGAATTGGAATTTTATTGGAATGCAAATAAGTTTGTGAATGTAAAACTATGTTCATTGCACATGTAAACAAAACATAATTTATTGTTATAGCTTCTAATTACTGGTTATTCATTAAAGAACTTTTATGTGGTAGTACACAGTTTTAATATAACCTTTGAATGCACTGCAGCTGAACTAAGTAAAGCAATAATGATTTCTAAGAATAGTCTTTCACTCTGGATTAAATTTGTCCGGAGCAATGTGAATAAGAAAATGGATCCCGAGCTCCTGAGGAAATTAACTTGAGTGAGGATTTAAATTTTTCATCAAACCAACCTAATTAACTTCATAATTAAACTTGGAAATCTCTTCGAGTTTTATTCATCTATCGAGAATTCGCTCATTCGCACTTTGATCAAGTATGTATTCCGAGTTAGTGCCAATAAATCTGTTTCTCGTTCCTTAAGGCATTAATGGAGGAAACATAAAATTCACAATTAAGCGATGTAATAAGTTTCCTTCTATAAACGTTTCTTGCGACAAAGCTGTGTTCAGATAAATAGGAACACGGAGGGCTCCCTTCAAAATAAGCATTGTTAAATCTTTGTGAAGTCCCCAACTTTTCGCCATTAAGTACAATTTAAGTATGGAACTTAAATGAAGTGGAAAAGTTGACCGGAAAAATTTACTGTAGGGCAAACTCATCTCATTTAGGGTGTGAGCTATAAAAATAGATTTTAATTTACGTGGTTGACTTTTTGTTCATATTCTTTTAGGTATCGCTTTATCAAAATATTAAATAAATAAATAAAAGGTCATTTATAAGCGAATGCCAGCAAAACTGCGGCTAAAACATCACATAACATAAGTAAAGCTATTAACAATAAAAACGGCCAGACCTACCTATACATATCCATAAATTTTATTTGTAACAATCGATGATACTTTCAACCAGCCAGCAACAAAAAGCCAATTCATCCCCTTTGTTAAAAAAAGAAAGGAATAATTACTTCATTCGCTTCCATTACAGTTTAAAAATAGAACGAAAAGAGCGAATGATAGCGTGCCAGCCAGCCCATCCAATTACACGACGATTATGTAAGTACATAGCATTCAATGAAATAGTTATGTCAAAGGCTGTTAAACCCAGCTAATTGTCAGTTCCGAAGTAGGTCATATAGCCTGCACTATGCTTGGTTAATACACAAAGTTTGTTGACAAGGGTACAATGTGCAGGGCTCCGAAAACCTCTTCATTAGCATACAAGTTTTAGTTTGAGATTGTACTTATATTCGTGTCGTTTACAAAACATGCGAGCTGTAGGTCCGTGTTAATTACAACTCTAATACACTTGATATAACAATGTTAATTGGTTGCTCAAGTTATTTGTTTAGGGTTGAGTGTGGGTTGAAGTATTTGAGATTGATCCGAAGAAAATTAAAGTTCTAATGAGCAATTTTCTTTAGTTGCGTGAGCTATTTATCTTGCAAAGGTCGTTGAGAACTTGCAAATAGAAAATAATAAGTATATCGATACATATTGATTTTTAAGGTATAACGGATTTTTCGGGCTTTCTTAAAATGTGTCCCTTATCTAGTTGCGTTAGCAATCACAAAACTCATAAAGCATTACTATAAATCTCTACTTATCTCTCCAGAACATAGAACAGATTTACTTTAACCCTTCTTTATTCAATTCGGGAAGTTTCCAGAAAAAAAAAATAAAGAACAACGAGAATATTTCCATTTTACGGTTGTCTATACAAATTGGAATCAAACTTTACTTACAATTTATAGAGGCGGCGACACTCCCCCACGACACTATGTATGTGTGGTCTGAACGTAAGGAAAAACAATTCCCACATTTTACCCGTACCTTTTATTCAGAAGAATTTAGTAAAAAAAACACTGCTAGTTCAAAAAAAGGTGAATTTTCTAATTTTATAGACGTGGCTACAAAGTTGTGTGAAGTTTATTGCTAGGGTTAATTTTGATGCAAATATTAATGAAACATCTTTTTGGGAGTTATTTGATGAGCCTCATATAATTAGGGTCGAATTATTAGTGGTATATTACATAGCTCGGTAACTATGCAAGTAAACTGGGCAGTAAATCAACCTAGTCCAACATATCAAATTTATTCATTGGATTTTGGACTTTATGTCATCACAATAAAGTTGAAGATTTAGATGAATAAATGTGACAGAAAATGATAGGTTGCTGACAATCGTACTCAGAATGCAATAAACTCAATCACTACATCGAGCATTTTCTCGTTTCATTCTTTTTAACCCATTTTTGAAACACAGGTTTTCCTAGGTCTAAACTACCAAGTTTTTTTAGAACCATCTAAAATAAATAAACTAGAGATCAAACGTACAATTTATATCGGTGGCAACACTCCCCGTTGGTCTGCGTGTGGCTTGAACAGAACAGCGCAAAAACTATTTCAGCTTTTAGATCGCACCCACCTTTGTTATGAAAGAGTTTTAGCGCCAAACCGCAGTTAGATTTTTTTATGAAAAATCTGTTTTGTATTGAATTTCTCTCTTTTTATTATTTTTTGACCTGCTCGACTTTCTGTTTTAGGTCTGTGTGCCTAAAGTCGATACGTAAAAGGGGATATGTAAAATGATGTATGAAATTAATTCATATATTTTTTTGTGTTTATACAATAGTAACGTTTTCTCGCGAACGTGTAATCCCATGTTTTCCCTGTTCCCGTAGGATGATCGGGAAATCCTTTGATTAAAAATCCTATGTCCTTGTCCTGGTTCTAAGCTACATCCCCACCAATTTTCAGCCAAATCAATTAGGCTGTTATTGACTTACACCTACATACCTTTAGATTACAGAAAAATCACTTATATCTTAAATAAGTTAAATTAGTTACTAACCGTAACGTTTAAGTGTATTTTCTTTATGCATAACTTAGAAGAATTATGTGTTTTATGCTAAAAGAATTAAGTTTGTAGTTAAAGATAAAAAACTACCTTACATCCCTCGGCCCACTATTTTTTAATATTTTCTATTTATTTAGCTTTTTGCAACTTGAGTACAAGTGTGGGCTTAATGCCGTGGGCATTCTTACTAGCCAACCTTTTTTAGCTTTTCTATATCCAGACATTGTAAATCATACTATAAAAACTCCGTTGTTAAGTGAAATATAGACAAGCAATAAATTAATATGTGTAACAATTTATAATATAAGTAAGAACTAAGCAGTGAGATGTTCACTTTGAAACCTCCTTCAGATAGAATAACACTGATCCTATGAACGGCTTACCTACATTCAAGAAATCGGTTTCTGCAACCATTTTCTCACAAGCTCAGCGTTTGTGAATATTCTGCGTGCCATAGGTATGTGTGTAAGTAGCTCAGTTGCATCTTGAGCTGGCTTATAAAGGTTTGAAAATTCAGTCTACAATCTACAAGTCGAATATATTATAGATCGATATTGTTTGTATGGTACACTTTTTAAGGCTTGTAAGCAACCAATAAGGTAAGAACTATAATACTCAACATCCGGGTAGGACAAAGTATTATTTGGTTTATTTTACGTGAGTATGATGATAAAATTGTACGAAGCATAAAAAGTATTACATTTCTAGAAGCTACATTCGCGTACAGCAAATGCAGTTAGAAGTTTGAGAACCTCATAAATACTTGGCTAATCATGAGTAAAAAACTTGGACTTTCCATATCACGAGCGCCAGCGAAACTGTTCGTTAACTATAATAAAGCTTCCGACTTTTATGACCCAAAATGTTCCCCAATTTAAAGTTCTATCGTAAGCCGATGTGACATTTAAAATCCTAAATCCTTGTAAGTAGCCACTTCAATTTGTAACTGACTGAGGCAGAATAAGTTGTGCTGCCCGAGGGCAACGTCTCCTCCCTCTAGTTTCATACAAATTGATATTTACGGTAATAGCATGAGTTTTTCAACGAGAAGGCAAAGTTAGAGGATAACAGGCTCAGTTGGATACGCTCCGGAATCCAAATGGGCAAAAACGTTGAGCTAAAGAAGTGAAAAACGGATCTACAATTTTCCACGAACGGAATTATTCAAGATCAATTTAATGTTTTACGAGTTAGCTTTTCAGTGGGGATTTTGTAAAGAATAAAAGCGGACGGCCCTCAATGTGGATATTACATTAACAATGGCACCAACATTCTGCCGGAACTGAGGTTTGGAGTGGTCACCTACTTAACATTTATTACGGATCGTAGCTTTTAATGATTGCGTAACGCGAAAAGAATGAAAATAAAATTCACATTTGTTTGCTATTCTCATTGCACTGGCTTTAATTATGTTGCATAATTTACTTGTCTGTTAAAAGTAGTCAGTAAATGGCTTCGTGGTTGTAATTGTTATTATTCAGGTAGTCCAGAATTAAATAAGTATTTTTAAAATGAGAACGTTCCACATTTTGTCTAAAGTGACTGCTTAATATAACGCCACTAAGGAAAAACGTAGTAACGCTCGACTCCGTTCATTGACGTAACAGACAGACACACATTCGCAATACAAAGAACTGATCGGCCGCCGCACACAAACAAGGCTACAATAAACACCCCGCGTATCCATTTCTTATTCAGCGACCTCAAGTACCCATCCCGATATTAATAACAGCCGCAGAATACGTAACTATTAGATCCAGGTGCATGATTCTGAATAGAGCTTCGTAAATAAGCGGGCGTCCCGTCCGCGCTACACTGGGTACAGTCGGCCCAATAAATTATGCGGCTCACCACAGTACCGGGATCCGGACGCCTGTCGAATCCAACGGGAACCAATTAGTCGCACTCGAGAATATTTATTTGCGGTTTTCTCAAACAAGTGAGCATCCGACACTTTAACCCCGCACACACTTCGTGACTCGACTTCTCTATGTGATAGATGTAGTGGCCGCCGAGCTAAGTGATTACGATTAATGCCCTTCTTAGAGGTGTTCTCTTTATTTGGCGTCGCACTTATCGCAGATTCGCTGCCATGTATCAACTTGTGTTGATCTCAATAAAGTTCTTTACGGATCAGTGTTGATCGTTTGGATTTTATATGTGCACAACTTTATTTATGGTCTGCGGGCTTAGTGTCACAACATTCTAGTCGTAACGACGAAGCTGTGGAGCACCGCTCTCAACATTAGACTAGCTCGACGTAAAACTTATCGATTTCTAGATTTAAGATCTTTATCACAAAATCTGGATCGATATATTTTCTATTAAATGGCAGCGCTTACAAAACAGACGGTTTGTTTGGAAGTCACTTTGTATGTTCGAGTTGTTGAAGTCGTTAAAACAATATTCAAGAAGTTTTTGATCACAATCGAAGTAGAAAAGTAATTTGTCAATATCATATGAATATGGCACGATTCTTGAGTACTAAGACCTTTTTCTTAGAACAGAATATAATAATGATATGGTTAATACAGAATTATAAATATAGATAACCAATTTGAGTTACTTAGAAATATTATGATTTATAGATATACGTATATGTATATCCAACCTTCGTACTTTGCCTTTATAAGGAAAATGGTTTTTCGTATAACACAATATCCATCGTTATCCACAAAATCCATATTTCAATAGGCCAATAAATAAACGGGTAACATAATTCGATAAACGTAGTCGTTTTACCTATCTGTCTAGTTTAGGTGGGTCGACTCAGCTAATATGAACCGATGTCGGCAAGTACTTCCATGTCACGCACGGCAAACACGCAACCGAATATCGTTGATCCTCACATAATGCCATGATTGATCGATGTTGGCACCTAGTACATTAGCCGGTTGAAAAATATTAAAGAGGTGGCGAAAAAATGTTGCCCACTGTACCTACATATGAGGCACAGAATATGTAGCAAATGGAATGACTTCCATCGTCCATTCAAATGTGTTTAGTAGGTACAAGCAAAGAATTATGCCATAGAATAATGTATGCCTAGAGCTTCGTCTATTCGGTTTGGTGGCGATTTTTTCCACCTGGACACTCCATTTAATTTCCTACTCTGTGGACAGTGTGCTAGGCTATTAAGTGACCTTTGCGGATTATTAATTTTATTCTAGTTGTGACAAATGGTTTCTGACTCTGAAAATAACTGCTGGGTTTGTGTAGTTATTTATCAATCTGTCACTGTTCTAACAAAGTAGTAGTCGAAAAATAAGTGTTGATTAATGTAGAATTGACTGTTGTTAGAACGCTTAAAATATCGAACACATTGTTTTGTATCACGCCTATATTGAGGACATTTATCATATTTTAAATATAACAATAGTAATTACACAGCTATACGATCTTTTACCCTAGTATAATAGCGTCTAATTTATGGTACATCGACCATATTTTTTCATAAACAAATTAGGTTGTTTACATATAAAGCACTATATTATCGTACACCCGCCATCCAAGGAAAACTCAAGGGAGCTATTCCACGATATCATAATAATATTAAAATGTTTATTTTGTAATTTCATCCAAATAGGCGAAGATTATATGGGAAGTTGAAATAAATTTTCATTTTAGTGGGGCATTGTTTTGTTAATTTGAATTTATTAAAATAACTACGTGTCTAATTTGCATGAAATGTACAAAAAAGTGGTTAATTATTTTTACTTTGAAGATGTACCTACAGTGTGTAGGTTAAGAATTCATTCCTGGTTCAGGTTATATTTTTCAAAAATTATTACTGAACCGTGTAGCTGCATACACTTGGCTCTTGCTACGAAGCGACACATGTTATGGAACTCGTGCATAACATATGGCCGTTTTGTGGCAACAACCATAGCCTAAAAAACTCCTTAGGCTACAATTTTTATAAAGAAAATACGTTACGTATTTACTTGGCAACATAACACTTACAAACTCGAAAGTACAATACTAAATGTTACTCTAAACAACTGGAACGTTTCAAAGAAGAAAAACTTGAACAATGGCGTCGCCAAATTCCCGCCAATTGCGTTTGTAATCACGCAAATCTTGATTACGTATTAACCTTACTTGTTTATACAAAGTACGTTGAAAAGTAAACAGCTATTTTCTTACCCTGCTATTTTGTTTTAACCTAATTTAACTTTAGCTATTGAAGGCTCATTTTGCGTTAACGAAGTTATCGCGTAGGGTAGTAGGTATTATGTTCGTTGTTTTGTAACTGGCGATGCCATAACATATAATGTTCCCGGGAACGGCAAATATTAATACATTTTTGATTAAAATTATGTGAGCGCGTGCAAGGAAAATATTCGCTGTTTTGGAAGTTTAATGGAGCGCCCTGTTGACCTAAACGGGTGAGTAATTGATGGCAAATACTCTACAGTTTGATTTTTAATTTTGCAGCGTTTTGATTTTCGTGGACCGATGTTTTTGTAGTTCAGGTTAATTAAATTAGTGTTTTATCGAATTTGTTATACTAGAGGTAGATATAACATATTTTATTATCATCAAAATTATTTCTAAAATTCGTGCTTGTCGTGAAGATGTTTACCCTAAATTACATGTATGAAAAGACTAGTTCAATTTTTATATCTACGATCTGTATTTTATATGTAGACAAAAAGATTAGATTTTATATCCACGCGTTATCTACATGTTTCTCTAGTTATTTTATTTTATAGCAGCTATTCAAAACGTATACCGTAGCTTGCAGGTAAATTCGTATAACAGCATCGTACGATGAACCGATTTGTTCGACTAACGGCAGCAATAACACGTTATGGTATAAAAAATACCATGAATTTTCACGGATTACGAATTTTCATAGACTTTTCCTTCACACCATTACGGGATTAATACAAGCTAACTAGATTGTTCGGACGTGCTTTGGGCAGGTTTTCAAAAACCACCGTTATGGCCAGACTTGACGTTTACCGCTGTATAAATTGGTATTTATTATTATGAGTGATTCTTGTACTAGGGTAAATGTTGCTGGTAACCCTAAATGAGGGCTGTGCTTAACCCAGCTTAAACATTTCGTGTGAATAGGATTTGTGAGTCGATTTAGGAAAATATTGTGTTGTGAATTGTGGGGTAAACTTTTATTTGACTGTATGAAATATTCTGTATTAAGAAAAGTCATGTATTAGGTGGGTATATATTTAACTGTTCATCCTTATAACTATACCTGTGATATTAGGACAAGTGTATAGGTTATTGATTTTAAAGATAGAATTAATTCAATTTTATTTGTATTTGTGCTAGTGACTAAAACTCTCGAAATTATTATTATACAAATGTAATGAATAACTACAAAAATTTGAAAATATAGTTTTTATATCAATAACACAAGCAAAAGCAAAAATATACCGTTAATATACTCAAATACATTACTAAAACTTTGGTAATAAATTACGATTAAATTTATTTTCATATTAACATTAACATTAGGTACTTACACTAATGACACAACCACAAAGATGTGTTCTACAATACAAAATAACTAACTTTCTTTTAATAATTATTTCGTTATCTAGCTTCTATTTAAAATGAACAAAGTTTAAAATTTCAAAGCAACAAAAAGGTATGTAATTATAAAGTTTTAGCTCTCTGACCCAACTTTGTGCGCGTAATTTTAAAAATAACTTCGCTTAGTTTGAATAATGTTAGTTAGTAACACTTAAAATTCTTATTAGACACGAGACGTGAATATTAAGTCGAGCTTCAAGGCTTTAAGAGGAATCAATCACCTTTTCCAGATTTAATGAAAAACATTGGATTTTCGTGTTTTTCACAAGTTCAAGGTTTTTCATTTAAACTAAGATTAAGTTTTGACCTTGGTAGACCTTTGACACCATATTTAGTTCGATGTCCGCACCTTGACAAATATGTATTTAATGTTTTTTTAATGCTAGGATTTCTTTTATTTCACGTTTGAACATTTCTCCAATAGACGTACTTTTTAATGATGATGAATTGTGCGATGGATAGGCTGGGTGACATCGCCGCGACCGCGCACGCTGCTCATAAAGAAGAGCCCCTCTGTGGCTCGAAACTAATAGAGCTTTTCTCAGTATTTTCACGTAAGTAAATTGTGATTTTCAGTTAATTTAGTATGTAAATTTTATTATTACTATTTGTGCAAATAAGTCGATGATTTTGACTACTATATTTTCACGACTATTAACATTAAACAATCTATAGATGAGAGCTAGTTTGATCTAGATCAATTGTTTTAAACACTAACCGAACCAGTATACCAAGACCATATCAACCCACGTAAAAGCCAATCCTGTATAACTCAACCTAAACCTGTTTGTGACGTTATCCACGACAAATAAATCATGTAAATCCTTCATAAAACTCCAGTCAAAGCAAATGCAAAACGTAGGTTAGGCAGGAACAGGTTACCAAAGTCAGCGACCAAGATAAGCTCACATTAAAATTTATGACCCTTTTCATCAATTGCCCTTAAATCATCTCTTAACTAGAAGGTACTTAGCACCTAAACTTACCCCTTACTGTATTATTAAGTGTCACTTACAGGTGGGTGAAAACCAAAATGTCGTTAACTGTCACCTATCTTCGCTTAAAATTGAAGAGAGGATGGTAAAAACGGCCATTATAGTCGCATAGGTGCAGCCATATATCGGGTATGTCACTCCTGTGACATACCCGTCCACGTCACTACTGAGTTATAGGCCAACCCGCCCGTATTTTGGGGTGAATTGCTAATTAAACCACACCAATACGCCCGTCACAACAGCTTAATAAAATTATAGACCCAATTTCCGATCAGATTTAAATTGTTAGTGCACGTTATGTAGCTACCTAATTAGTTTTGGATTGGGCTTTTAATGATTCTGTTTGCTTGGCATCATGTGATTCGGTTATGAGATTATTGATTTTGTTCTTTAGTGTATGGAACGCCTTATAGCCAAAAAGAAAAAAAATTCTATACTACAGAGAACTACACACTATAGAGAATACTGCTATCTCTACTTTTAATCAGATTAATTTTGAAAAATGCATAGGTAATTCTTTTTTTCTAAGGGGGGAAAATCATCAAATGACTTCTCCCGCCTTAGGTGCGGCGAGGGAGAGTGAAAAAGAATGGGAGAGAGAAGTAGAACGGGGTGGTTCCTACTCCTGCTCATCGAGGCGGAGCCCTGGCAACCCGTTAGGCTTTCCGCGGCTTCATAAAATGCAAAGTCCTGGAATTTACTTTCCTGCCCCAGTAATAGTCGTCATTGTTCTGAAAAAAATCTGCCAACGGCAACAAGCGGTGAGTAAATTAATATTAAAATGTAATATTATTAAGTCTTTTATTTTTTCTACACTAGTCCATTATTTAATGCTATACATTTCAATGCTTTATTTATGACATTAATTCGAATTATGTATGTCTGTAGTTATTTTAGATATACGACGACAATGCGCCTAAAGGCACAGGTGGGTAATGCAATCTCTTTTTACCGACTATGTTATTAGTTACCTGACGTAATGGATTATTATATATAAGCCCGATGACATTCTCTGGGAACGTATACAGGTTTAGTCATTTTATTGCGCTCGGAATTAAATAAGATACATAACATAATATCATGCTTTTTATCAGAGTAGGCAGAGGAGCACTTTTTTGTTTTTTTTTAATAAAACTTTGCCGCACACTAGGATTATCTCCTGTGTCGTGGGTGCGTTTACAAACATACAAGTTCACATACACATGACACCCAGACCCGAAACAACAATTTGTGGATAACACAAAGTATTGTTCCGTGCGGGAATCGAACTCGCGACACGTTACACGGCAGCCGGTTGCCCAGCCACCGCACCAACCATGCAGTCTTTATTACTGCAGTCTTTATTACATTACGGCACTTAATGCCACTGTACCTCTACAATGTAACACCGACTTTTCACTACCTATTTATGTTATGAGTTCCATGTAATACGGGGTGAGCCTATTGCCATATACCAAAATTCCAGACTCCGTGCTACAACTGAGATTTTTTTTTAAACCCAATATTACTTTGCCCGCTCCGGCAATCGAACCCGAGATCCCTTGACCAGCAGTCGCAATTGCAACCACTCGGCCAACGAGGCAGTCAGTTATTCAAGTAACGTGGAAAAAGCCCAACAACTCAACCAAGAAAACCTAATAGAAATATCAGATAATATCAGATTGATTGACAATATGGTATCAAACCTTATTACATATGTAAGTAGTTAAGGTTTCAATCAAATGTTCATACTAGTAAGTTATTTTTCGACTAGCGCAAAACTAAATACAGTTATTTGAGATAACATTTTCAACTGAGGCAGAAAAGGGTACGTTTCGATACCAGCCAGTCAATCTACTCCTTTCTGACAAAATATGTTTATCTTTATTGCTAAGACATTATAAAGTCGAAAGTCCAATGATAAAATTGACACTTCGGTGTAGATTCACTTGCTGGTTACTGTACCTACATTAAAGGACCGTATTATTTCATATTTTAGTCGTTTTGCAACGCTGCAGCTGTTGCAAGTTGATTTATGTTGGAAAATGAGAGCGAGGGATAACAATAAGTTGAGGACAGAAGAATTATGTAAGGAAGGGAGAAAAAATTAATAACTGTAGGTACAGGGACGGATTTTATTTTGGTGAAGGATGATTTGGGGTAGAAAAGGGTTTTTGGTGGACGTAAATATTATATTAGTCTGCATCGTACTATATTGGTGAGAAAGGATTTGTGATTGAGATTGTAATCGAATTTTGAAATGTTCTTAGTCGAATTCAAATACAGAAGGAGGTTCTTAATTTGACACATACATACATACATACACACATACACACATACATACAGATGTATATATTTCTGTGTGTTTGTGCGCGATGATCTCGAGATTGGTTGAACCGACTTTGATGTGGTTTTCAGAAAAGTGTTTGTTCCGCGTAGAAGAAGGTTTTAGTATATTAATAAGCCTACCTCAAAAAAGGGCTGTTGTAGTCGGTTTAAACGTAGTTTATAAAATAATTATTACCTATTTCCCATTACTAATAACAAGACAGGAGAATGTGGAGCATATATTCAAAGTCCTAGCTTATAATAATTATTCTTATGTAATTTCTGCTAGCTTTTGCACATGTTTTTTAGAACATTTTGTAATCCTAGAAATCTCATATAGTAATGTTATGTTAAATGCAATGCAAATATATTGAAACAAAGAATAAACCAAAAAATAATAAAAGTGAAAACTATAAAAGATTTCCACGAACAATTAATTTCAAAACTAGTGCAAGATGACAAGTCATAGCTCACCAAAATTAATCTATGAATCTAAATAGCAATTAAAATTGGTATCAAGCTACGCCTACGACGGCATAATAAATCACCGTTGTACGCTGAACCAATTAGTGTAGCTACTAAATACCTAATTTCTTCAAGCCGAACATTTTGTTTAAAACGACATTCCAATAAATGTACTACAGATTTTATGATATAAGTAAACTTGGTTTGAAATTAGCGTTTATAAAGTAAACAACACTGATTTATTGTTTGAAATTATTATGGAGTTGTTAGACTACTAGTTACTGATCACTGTCTAATTTTATGCTTCGGTACGATAGGCCAGCTATAAAGGAGTGTTACAGAAAATCAATGTGAAACTACGCTTTTTTTTAAGGGGGGAAAATCATCGAATTACTGCTCCCGCCTGGGTGAGGCGGCGGGAGTGTCAGACTCTTACTGACTAAAACCCACCCCGTTCCTTCTCCTGCACGTCGAGCCGGAGCCCCGGTTACCCGTTCGGTGCTCCGCGACATGTGAAACTACGCTTGCTTTGTGTCTCGTCGTGTGAGTGACGTTACTCGAAGTTTAATACAATCTGATTTTTTTTTTAAGTTTGTTAGATTAAAATTGGTGACAATTTTATTGACTTGCATACGAATATGTGTAGTACTATAGTGCTATACTATGTGTAATTGTATTACACCAAAACATGACCACAAAAACGTACTTAGAAATTATTTCGTGTACAACTTTACATTCATAACTACATCTGTCAGTTTGCAAGTTTTCTAAAGATTGGCAAACCCCGGGGTTATAGCCATTCTAAACACCAATTATGTGTCTCAGTTATCTTGTACAACCATTATGTTATATTTTGAGAGGGCTGCCAATGAGTTTAGTTTGGAGCGTGAACCAATCGGCCGCCATTACAGCGCTTGATAAAGGGTAAAACTTTCAGTTTGATATGAAACGGTTCATCGCCTAGTCTCATGTTTGTTTACAGTCAGTAGTTTGATTTTATGGAGAATTTGATGTTTTGTATTAGTAATATTTTAGAACATAATGATTGTGGAATATTGCTACAGATGTGATGTTTTTGTCTTAAGACTTCTGCATTTATAGAACAAACACTTTTAAAGGTACTTAAAATTCATATTGTTTTTAAATTTTTGATATAGCTTTTGACGTGTTTTATTTTCTAGGGGGGGGGGGAGGGGGGATCATCGAATGATTTCTCTCACCTTAATGAGGCGAGAGGGAGTGAATGTGGGTTGACCTTCAGACTCCTACTGACTAAAAACCACCTCGTTCCTACTTCTGCACTTCGAGCTGGAGCCCCGGTAACCTTTTACGTTCTCCGCGGTTTTGTATCAGCGTCAGCCTTATTGGGCCCTATCTGTGGTGGTCTGATAAAAAGACACATAGCAAAATTCTTTGTATGCGCTACATGTGAATACTCAAATAAAAATAATTTGAGTCCAGAATAACATTTACAACAAACTCCAATTTCAACTTAAACCTTCTCTTGTCTTGTTACATCGGGATAAATAACTTTTTTTTCTGTAAATGTTCAAGCAACATTTCCATTTAAAGTGAAGGAGAGCTGGCAACCGGTCAACGCAAGCAGAATTGAAAACTTTTTTAATACATCATGGCTGCACGAGGATTTGAAAAATACGTAGCACAGATACTCGTACTTGAACGAAATTCTATCCAGCCAGACTGGGATTACAGATACCTATATATTATCTTCAATTCAATGTGCGAATAACTTTAGTATGTATTAATGTTTCTAAATTGTAATCGTGAAATACTATTGTTTCATTCCGACAGCTTAGTTTTCAGTTACAACTTACTCAAAGTACCTTAAAGTACGAATGCAGCGAAGCTTATGTCTCCGGAACATGTTATACATTCTCAAAAGCCTAATCTCCAAATTTTATGAAGGGTAAGGACCTGTATAACTTGCAAAACTGATCGCATTCTAAAAAAAGAAATATTAACAGACGGCGCGAACCTTTTAAAAGATTCAAATGAAAGACGCCAGTAAGAACTAAATAATTCATAAGACAAAGAAATACTAGTAACAATCACACAACCAATTTCCAATAATATCGCTTCCCAGAGCACTTCGCTGTTTAATCTTAGGGCTTATATAAAATTTATTAAAGGTAAGGTTTGGCAAGAAAAAAAAAACGCGTAAGAAAAGTAGAATTCAGATTCAGAAATGAAATGAATACGGGCTTCAGGCGTTTCGTCGCCGATGAATAATTTATTTCAGAACTGGGTTTTCACGAAATTACTTGCCATCTCATTTGAAAGAGTGTGCCGACGTTTGCTGAATCGACTGTTAATGCTGTACGCAGATCTTTTTATATTTATACTGGTTTATGAAGAATTGTATGATATGAAGATGGGAAATTTTTGTTGGTGTGTATTTCTTGGTTGGTTTACGACTTGATGCTGAGAGGAACAATTGCATTGTTTTATTCATGTTTAATAAATGCTTGTGCATATATTCTTCTTGCTTTTTATATCTACACACATATGCAAATCACGCTTATGCATATGTCGAATAGTATGTTATGCTTACCGTTTTCAGGCTTTACAGAACAATATTTCAACAAGTTAGAGGTAGCATTTTTCGTAGGTCATGTACACACTGCAGTCGATTTTCTCATTATATTCTTAATAAAAATAAATATATCACGAAAAATACTTACCTCTATTACTTACCTACTTTCTTATACGTATATTCCTCTCCCTTCAAGTCTTTAAGCTTAACCTCTAAGGAAACCAGGTGTCATATTTTCTTTTGTTTGTAAATAAGGACAATCTTGTATGTATGTAGGGATTTCGGTTTCCGACCAGGACTTACATTTTCCTCGACAAGAGATCTTGTGGGGATATTTTGCACTACAATAAACTTTACCGTGTTATCTTAATCAGCTGCTTGTTTCCCATTGGAAAATAATCCTATTATTTAATTTAGAATGATTTTGTTATTAGGGTACTGTTTGGAGGGAGGGATACAAGAGAGGACATGAAGAGGAACATCAAGAACAGTTTCAAGATATAAAGAGAGGAGAATCAGATGCGATATATTTTGTTTTTTGGACTCGTGGGCTTGACTGCTGAAATTGTGAAATAAATAAATTTGATTTATAGCTAGTGTCTTGTCTTGAGTTAGTGCCAAGAATGTGATAGCATATTGTCTAATTTCACAGTTTTGCGGATGTTGGCAGAATATTAAATTTTTAGATATTTTGAGATGATCTTAATTTTAAATAACAACATTTCACTGCATTTTATTATTAGGTATTATTATGTACGTCTTTACCATTCACAGGGCCACAGGGTCCCGGTTATTTGGGAGGCGTACGAGGGGCCGAAGCCAACTGCATAGAGACCCTTTAGACAACTTTAACACGTTGAGCGGCGCGTAGGTCACCGGTGACCTACGTTAGCAGAAGATTTGCCTTCAGTGGTTTCCTGTCGGCAGTCAAAGGCTTAATCTACATGTAATGGACACAGAAACTGGCGACTATCAATGTATGCACTATATATGTATGTATTATTATTATTTTAAAAATATTGCTTCACACTAGGATTTTCTCCTGCGTAGTGGGTGCGATTACAAACATACAAGTTCATATAACATGACACCCAGACCCGGACCAACAGTCTGTGGATCACACAAAGAATTGTTCTATGCGAAAATCGAACCCGCGTCACGTTGCGTAGCAGCTAGTTGCCCAAGCACCGCGCCAATCGTGCAGTCTTTTGAATCAAACCAAAATATAATTCAATGAAACAAATTATCCCATTAATTTAGACTAACGTTTAGAATAGCACAACAAACTATACGGAATGGAACACCCGACTGGTTAACTAGCCACAACTGCTGAAGTTCCCACATAAACCAGGAAAATAAAGCATAACATGAAAATGAGTTGGCAGTTCTAACAAAGTTTGTGTTACCTATAGCAAGGTGGTGGTAGAATAAACTGTCGGGAGCCCCGTTATCAATTAGACTTGGAATTCAATTTCAGATGTGTTTCAGCTTCACACTTGCAGTTAAGATTTTAAATGAAATACGTACGACTTTCAGGCTATTGTTATCTGTATAAATAGTAGTAATGTACTTATGGTTCTGGATGCGTCTGCCTTTCCCTTGATATGTTACATTCCTTAGAACAAATGCTGATCAGTAAGCTTTCCAGTCACTTGATTGACGAGGCAACATTTCGTGTGAAGATCAATGAATTCCTAGAGAGGTATACAAAAATATATCTACTTATAAGTAAACCATTCATTAGCCCTGTAGTCCCACTGGACTTTAAATGATACCACGATAACAAGTAACTTGGGAGTTATATAAAGCTTAAATTGTTACAAAATGTTCAGAAGGCATTAAATCTCTCAATGAACCTTTCAAATAAGTTATGAAGAAAATTTTCAAATGAAAAATTCTACGAATCTAAAACAAACCACTTCAAAGCGAAGATATTCAATGGCGTGCTTATAACGAATTGCGTGATTGACATTCACCATTTGTCATTCTTAATTAAATAAGAAACAGGTTTCAATATTGCCAAATACCCGATAAATGACAGCCACTCAGACCGTTCCCTTGTGAAAACGATTTTCTTACAATTTCAAGAACAATGAACACGCAAAATATAGGCTCGGTTTCTGTTACCTCGAAGTGCTTTCAATGAATAAATGGTCTAAATTAACAACATTTTTGGTCTAGTTGTTATCTCTTGAGTGATGATGATGAGCGAGTTTAGTTCCTGGGTTTCTGCTTTCTTTATTGTGTAACATCATGACCTATTTGATGCAAGGTCATTGTCATTTATTGGGCTCTCATTTTATGCAAGTAGTCCCTATAAATTGTTTTCTGCAGAATCAACGTCACAGTACACATTAGATTACGTTCTCTAAATTGATTAGTAAAATTGTGGACTTATTTAAAATTCATGAAAGTAAATACTGTTAAGCGTAGTGATCGTAAAACCTAGCCACGTTTCCGAACTAAGTTTCAAATTAGGGTTTCGTGGCGCAACCGAACGATGTTCGCAATGAATGTAAATAAAACCTAACTTTGTTTTTATTTTCTCTTTTAAGATTATAGTTTGCTACGGCATGCCGTGCATAAATTCCAAGTGTCCTGGATTTAAATTACGGTCTAAGTAACTGTGTACAGTCCGACCACTTTCCGGAAGAACTAGTTTCTTTTTATTTTATTTCAGTAACAATGGAACATCAATTTTACTGCAATAGGTATGCATAGTTAGGGAATGATTAATGGTTTTTAGGTGACGTAATGAACAATCGCACCCAAATCACGTATCAACCAAATAAAAGCAGGAGTTTAGGAATAATAAGGGGTGTAAATCATTAAGAAGAGGCAGACATGGTGTTAGAATTGAAGTAAGATAATTGTTTTGGTATGTTTTTTTATGATAACTATCGTGAGACATACTAAATTAACTAAAAATTTCAAGTTACTTACGTGAAAATACTGAGAAAAGCTCTACAAGTTTCGAACCACAGAGCGGTTCTTCCCCATGAGCAGTGTGCGCAGTCGCGGCGATGTCGCGTTTTTTAGTTAATTATTTCTTTGTCACTGTTTAGGTTTTTATTCTAGACAATTGTCCACAGTCTGAAACATATAGAATTGAAATGATCAGCCTCCGTCCTTATAGCGGGCAGTTTTTATTCCGATGTAATGTCCCAATTACGGGAAGCAATAAAAGTTTTCTACAGGACGGTACGTGACGACGATACGTTGACGTTACGTGTGACGAATGGACAATAAATACTACACCGATGTAGGTGACACCACGTTTAGATACTACAGATTTCAGAAACGTTTGAAATTCTTTGTACTAAAGGTTATTTTCTATATTGATATTTTTGGGGGTAGATAATGTGCGTTGTGCATTAGTTTGGTTATAATGTTTATTTCGGTTAAGACACTTTTTGACATGGTCTGTTTGAAAAATATGAACAAAATCTCCAATCAGGGTGTGATTAGAAAACTATTACTTTAATAGTGTCAAACGCTTGATTTCTGCACCTACATGTCATCATTTTTTATGTACCTGGAATATCTTGAATCGTAGGTCGAATATTAGTTGTTGTCGAGGCTCCGAATCGAAGTGCAGGAGTAGGAACGGGATGGTTTTTAGTCAGTAAGAGTCTGACACTCCCTCTCGCCTCACTCAGGCGGGAGAAGTGATTGGATGATTTTCCCCCCTCAAAAAAATAAAGGTCGAATATTAGTTGGACATCCAACTAATATTTCTTTCTTATATCCATTAAATAATGCTAAAAAAATATTGTAGTCTTGGTTGCCATTTAATTTAAAAAAATGTTTAAAATGTTTCTCAGCTTACCATGCTTTGTAGAATTATTGTTAACTATCAAGAATAATTTTCTTAATACAAAATGGTTGAAATTTTCCATCTTTCTCTACTCATCATGTATTTTTATGAAATGTGTCCTATTTTACGAAAGATTTGTCTATTTTGTTCCAGGCACGTGGTGCCCCAAAACTCATCCAATAAAGGTACGTCTACATGTTTCATCCTCACATAAAAGTGGATTGAACAGAATGTTGTATCACTTTGGGAAATGAAGCCACTTGAGCGTTTATCGATGTTTTTTACTCGAATACGTCTTCGATGTTTGGCTGAACGTGATATGATGTGAACAAAGTTTGTTGACAGATTTATTTTTATTTATGTATTTAGATAACATTAAGACGAAAAATATATGAATTTTATATTTGGTTTCGGAAATCAAAGTGGAATCATTTAACGCATCGATTGGCCGAAAAATAGTCAATATTATCTCATCTATCTACCGATTATAGTACTAAGCAAAGTTAGATCAGCTCTATTAAAAGAGAAATTAATTCGGTTTCGGGTTCAATCTTCTTGTTTAATAGACTCCTCTCATAGATTTTCAGCAAAGCACTTATAAAATTGAGCCTACAGTCTCCAGAGACGTCTAGTTGACCACGCTATAAAGTGTCGAAGGTTAGAACTAACTTTGTTCGCCAGCCATTGAAGATATCGATTGCTTTTTTACTTTCGACCTTTTGTAAGATCATAGTAAGTATAAAATGTTTTTAGTCTAACAAACTTTATGATAGGTTCATGAAAAACTAAGTACTTTAAAATCTATACTCAAGTACAACTGGATTATATGGAACTGGAAGTCATTGAGGAAGTCTTGATATTTTGAGGCCGATGGTGACAATTTTTTTACAATTATTTAAAGGACTTTGTCTCCTAAACTTAAACACAATGTACAGACCAATCTCTAAAACAAATCTCCCATTTACGAGTTTCCTTTGTCTTACTAAGCTCTGAATATCGATAAAAAAATATTCAGGTTTTCCAAAGGGTGTTAAACCTTATGGAATTTATGTAGGCTTTTCACATAAACCCTCGAAGTTGTTTAAGCAAAGAACGGCTTATTCGGTTTTTTATAGACCATAGTCTTACAGACGAAATGAAATAAGAACGAAATAAGATTTTTTTTTAAACCGTACATAATAGAAATATTTTGTATTTATATTTCACTTTCGTTGATGTGAAAACGAAAGTTAATAGCAGTTAGAAAAATGTTTCACAAAATAAAAATGTATTTAGAAGAATCGATTCATCCGTGAAAATAATTCTAGCGTATTGACGGCGAATCTGTTACCCTTAAATGAGTTTTCTCTGCAATAGGTATATTTTCTACTTGGAAAATTACTTCTAACTTAGGTTTCCACTTTGAAAATAAATACTAAGACTTCAAAAAGGGATCAAAATATGTAATAAGAGCGTACCGAGATTGTTCGAATTTGATTTATGAACCGGGCAAAATACTAGGACGACCATGGCTAAAATAAATGAATAATTAAATAAGGTTTCTATCATAAAATAACTAGTAGCATGAAAAACAGAATTAATTCTTATGTTTTCGACTTACTCACGTAATTGTTTGACGAGGAACTTGATTAGTTTCAAGCCATGCTAGAGGCTCACATTCATGAGCAGCATTCCGCGACACATGTTGCGTCAGTACTACGAAAACGTAGTTATTAGTTTAGTATGTCTCATAAAAATTACAATATAAATGTAGAATTATAATTGTGTCTGGTAATTTTAACAGAAGGTCAGTCTCATTTTACACGGAATTTGTAGCATAAAAATCTGGGTGTTTCAAATGTATTGATATCTGCCTATTATATATACTTATATACCTATATTCTACGTATCCTATATGGGAACACAAAAAAATTGGGGACAAAATCTTAACAAGAACATTGAACTGAACCTGAACATTGTACACTACACGCGTTGTAACAAACATAACAATCGATTGGCGGGACTCGATGTAAAAATATTAGCATTGACATAATGACAAAACCGCAGAGTCAATGGGATTGTCGACCGTGCGGTCCGATTTCAGTCTATTCCGAGCTTTCATACATTTATGTATGGGGCTAGTAAACATTGAATCATCGATAATTATTTGATTGAATCGATTAAGCGAGTGAGGCAATCGATTGGATAGATTCATTTACATATTCAGAACTTGCTATTTAGACCATGGACATGTGTTTTTTTGTCGAATGCGATTATGTTATTTTCCTACTACAGAAATTTTGCTGGGACTAATGTCAGTTAATAACTTGTAAAGTAAAATGCAGGTACATGTCAGGTCAATTAAATAAAAAATTATACATTTTACTTACTTACATTGCACCTAGAATTAATTGTGCATTGTGCATATCCTACAAATCGATATTCTCTCACCAAATATGTTCAAAGGTGAAAGTTATTGACCTGCATGTACTCGGTACCGCGAATTAATTAGACTTGCAATATCAACAATACTGTTTACTCCTTGATGATCAACTAGTCGCAATGCGGCTATTGCTGTGCATACATTTTCGATTTCAGTTATTGCTTGTAGCAAAATATCCCAGTTGCTTTACTAACCACATATTTTACTAACGGATTTATTACCACAATCTTATAAGAAGTTTAGTAATAATTCATAACTAAATAAAGTCACTAAATCGTATCAATCGTTTGAGAACAACAGCCTAAATTATGTACTTACAATTTAAATGAAGCTTTGTCTTGAATTATGCCAGTGAATTATCGTGTACGTGAATGGAGCCAAGTCATGAATTTACTACGCGTAATAAAGCCATAAATTCTTTACCTTTATATACATGTATAAACAACAAAGCATGAGTAAAATGATTAGGTTGAGAAGTTAGACTTAACCAAAGTAATAAATTAAATTGAAATATTCGCATTTCAGGTAAACTATTAGGTAACCACAAAGTCATTTAAACAGCGTGGTTACACATTAGATAACTATTTCTAAGTTCACCGTCTTGGATATTATTTTAACCTACGTTGACTTTTATGTCGTCTTGGTTAATGTTTATATTCGTTTGCTGAGAAAAGTAATAGTAAGAGTTACAATATTTTGTTTTCTTGCTTTATTGAGATCGAGATGTATTCGGCTTTTCACCATTACTACAGAAACTACCGCTTCAGTTAGTCTGGAAATAACATCTCGAAATTCCAATTTCAAATTATCGCCACTCCAACCAGTCCTTCATTTAAGAAAAAAAAAATAGATTGAAAAGTACAGATAAATAAACCAGCAAAGAGTACAATTGCCCATTTCTATTGTCCCGTTTGATTTTATACTCTTGAGCGTGCGCTAACAAGTACGATACAATAGATAGGTACAATGAATGAGGGTTGAAGAGGGTTGGCCACTGGATCCTTAACGAATTGTTATTTTGATTCATTCATTCGGAAAAACAATCGGGGTCGTGAATTGAAGGGACAGAATTAAAGATTTGGTACGGTTAACGGTGACTTGAACTCGTCGAAAAAAAAAATATTCTCAATTTTCTTGTGCAAACAATCTCGAATTCGAGATTGCGATGTACAAAAATAATATTGTTGTACTCCTCCTAAAATAAAGTCTGTTCTCGAAACCTATATCAACAAATTCTTTGAACGCCCTAGCTTTGATAACTTCTACTTAATACTTGGAAATTCTCCCTTATTAACAAATCAGTTTCAATTACAAAACGATGTCTAGAAGTAGTAACTGAAAGAGATAAAATATTTTACGTACCTTCGTCTAACAGAATTAATTTAGTGGTATAGTATCTACATGATAACTTGCTTCAGTAAGTAGAAGTATAAGTAGATGTAAATATATTTTATTTGGGCACGGAAAATTCTTTATTTAGCTACAATTTTTATTTTCATAACATCGTCTTGTCTAGAAGGTTGACTGGGAAAAGCCCGCCTTCTGCCTTTGCTATAATTTTATGAAAATAAAAAATATTCTAACAAATAAAAGTAAGGAACTTGAGAGCTTAGAATATTGTTCTCCTTGCTCCTGTTATCCGTTTTTTAACCCTCCTGTAAACTACGGGATCATAAAAGTATTTTCAAGCTAGAGAAAAATGTTCCAATCTGTATAATAAAGTAATCGTGGGCGAGAGCTCTCCGCTGAGGTGCCAGTTAACGCCTTCAGGAGGGTTAAGTGAGGATAATTTCCCTTTGCGTGCCCACTCCTAATGACGACCGGGAGTTATAGTCACTATAGACATTTGGTTAGAAGTTCTGTTCATAGCAAACCACAAAACATCGTTTAATTTTCTTTGCCTGATAACTAGTTGCGATTGATGATGCTCTTATCTTTTAATATTTATGTAGTTAAGTGCCAGGTAAAAATAGGCATTATTTTTAAATAAATTAGTGTGAGGCGTAATTTATATTTAAAAATTAAAGGGTGATTTAAACGTTTTTATTTTATACAGGTTATGAAATTCGAATTTCATATTAAAGACAGGGAAATATAACAAATAGTCGAAGATGATATTACAAATCACATTAGGTATTTCAGATTCATAGTTAGTGTTCCAGACTCCTTTTTGTTAATTTTGTCTGCATAACAATGTCATCGTGGTCCTTCTGAACTGTAACTTTACTGCGGCCCTGGAGAGCCAGGGAGCAACGCACCCTCCCAGGGAAGGGCAATTTCGATTTTCTTCGTCTTGAATATATATTTTTTGTTTAATTATTCTTTTTTTTTTGGTTCGGTTACTAATCGTAATGCGAAAACGGGTAATAAGTTTAAAATAGCGAGTAATTGTAAAAAGTTAAAGGAAGATCGGTTTTCAGATGGGTTTTTTAAAAAATGGGTTTCTTGATTGTTTTCTACGGTTTGAGTTTACGTTTAATTGCTTGATTTAATCAGGGGCTTGTTGCTCAAGTGTTTTAAATTAAACAAAAATAAGGAGGGACCAAACAGTTTAAGATTCTTTCTTTCTATATTTTAACTCGTCGAGTACCGGTTTTATAGACACAATTAAAGAACAATAGGTCGCGGTCACCGGTGACCGCTTGGTGTTTGACAGTTTAATACAAATTTGCTTCTTTTGTAATTTGTTTTAATTAGGAAGTTTCTGACTGTAATGTAATGTAAACAAAAAAAGACCAATTTTTTATGGGATACCTAAGTCGGTAAACTAGCAAACGGATCACTAGATGAAAAGCAATCGGTGTCGCCCATGGGCACCTGGAACACCAGAGGCGTTACAAGTGCGTTACCGGCCCTTTTGAGATTAGGAATTTGAGGATAGTTGGGGATTCAGGAATTGGGAAAGGGAGGGGGGGGGGTAATTGGATCTCCGGTAACCTCACTCACGTGACGAAACACAATGCAAGCGTTGTTTGACGTCATTCTTCTGTGAGGCCGTGGTATCACTCCGGTCGAGCCGGCCCATTCGTGCTGAAGTATGGCTCTTCCACACTTTACATAAATGATTAAAAATTAAAATGCAGTCTAGTAGGTATTTATGTGGTCCTTATGTACCTTTAACAAATGTAAGTACACCTTACGTTCATAAATACGTTTTTTATAAAAAAATGTGTTTTCCCGTAACACGTATACGAAGGTTTGTGAATTTATTACGATCCTTAAGTTGCTATAGTATCCATACATCTTCAAGCTGGTGCTTACTTTCTCTACAGGGATCTAGTATACGAACGTCAAGATTTATGTGACACAGTTCCAATGTCAGTCTATAACTGAACGTTTATCTTTCAGAAATCCCAGCTGCTATTGACTCGTCCTGAATTCAGAAAATACTACCTTTGTAATGGTGTTCGGATTGAAATAAATCTGAAGAAACCTAGGGTTATATGTCTAAAGAACTTCGTAGATGTTATTATGCTTGTAACTTGAATTTTTAATTTTCTAATTCTATATTTGTGGCAGGGGTTACCCCCTTTACCGTAATTCGTACCAGCACTAATGGGTTAGAGTGGTGGGTTCAAGACAAACGAGGCAGATTTATTTTAAGTCATTCAATAATTAGTCAGACAGTATTGATAGTGGTAGTTGAAAGGATACCTAATCGATTCCCAAAATAATGAAAATATGACGACTACTAAAACATATTAAAATATAGTATCTACAGAAAGGATATAATCGTATAAATCAAATACAACAGTGAACTTGTGAGCTAAATCCGATAAGTCACACATGATTTTCATTATCTCTGGCTAAACGCTGTAATGGAATGTCCACATCGCAGCCCCGTGCGAGATATTTGCCTTAATTAAAACTTGTCCCAGTCCAGTGAAACGTGGAATTACCAGCTCCTGGATAAGCCAGGTTACAACTTTTTCACAATATTCTGCTTCCAGATACTAGATACAGTATAGTTTTTAGTGTAAAAAAATAAAAAAATAAGTATGAAGAGCTATAACATGATTTCGCTAATTTTGTCAGTTCCAAAATCTTCAATGTTGTTTAAGTCTTAAGTCCCAGATTTGATTGCAGAGATGATTTTATAAAGGTACCACTTACGATTTCAATGCTATAATATTGTATAATTTATCCATCACTAATTGTTATTAACAATTGAAGGTTATATTGTTTGCTTAAAGTCATCGTATACATACATGAATTCAATTCTAAATTCCTTTGCACATCCCCAATATCCTTTACATCCAGTAACAGGAAGACGGATACAAAACCGATTAATCTCATCCAGTTAGCCCTACATCTTGGTAAACGCTCGTGTCCAGTAGCCGAACAGTTTGTCTTACAACGGAACTCATTAAGTTACGAGCAATATCGAATCGATGCTTCTCAGCTCGTTAATTGGCGCAATGTTCATTGCGTAATAGCTCCCCAACTTGCAAGGATTTCTACTGAATTGTTATAAAATAATTGCAATACGGAGATGTTTTGTTGAATTTATTAATAACTGTTGTTTGATCAGTTGTGGTTGTTTTGTTATGTAGCGTACTGCTTGCATTGCATTTTTTTGTAATTACTTTTCTGGTAAAAGTTTATAAATCAGCTATCAATTCTACGAACAAAAGTATTTTTACATTCTATCGTATTTGATATTGGTAGTACTCCTAAAACTGATGTCGCGGAGAACCTAACGGGTAACCGGGTCTCCGGCTCGACGTGAAGGAGAAGGAACGGGGTGGTTTTTAGTCAGTAAGAGTCTGACACTCCCTTCCGCCTCACCCAGGCGGGAGCAGTCATTCGATGATTTTCCCCCCTTAAAAAAAAACCCCTAAAACTAATCACAAAAATTCTTAGCACAACTTTACTTCCAAGAAAATTGGCCTAGTCCTACTAAAACCAATAAATGTATGTTTTCTTAGACTTGCTAAAATTAGATCTAACTTCAAAAAGTAACTTGTAAGATTTCTGTCTCTGAAACCAAATCTAATTTTGTGCCAACGTAACGAACCTTTTCTTACGTTTACTTACGGATCCTTACTTGGGTACATATACTCCGGCTTCATCACGTATAAATAACAAATGCACCATTAAATACCCTTCTTATCCAAATAAAACGCACATTTGTCCGATTAAGTCCGGACCGGACAGAATTCATTGATGTATACGATAGAACGATGTGGACACGACTGCGGAACGGGCCGGAACGGAACCGGAACGCGGCTATGACGTGCTCTTTCCGGATTAGGAAATATACAGCTTTTTTCAAGATAGAATGTTGAATGGGACTGAAATATGAATTGCCTGAATTGGACGCAGTTTTCCTGATTATTGTTTTACGAAGTTTTTTTTTGGAACACAATCCCTAAAAATATTGCCTACCTAATAATGTAACGTAAGCATTTAAGGATCATATTAGGGATCGTGAACTTACGGAGCTGCGGAGGACTTAACGGGTTGCCGGGGCTCCGGCTTGAAGTGCAGGAGTAGGAACGTAAGAGTCACGGGATCCCGCCTCACCCAGGCGGAAGAAGTCATTCGATGATTTCCCCCATTAAAAATAAAAGGGACAGTAATGTGCTGATCTTGAAGGAATGGTAATTTCTTTTTGATATAGTTATTGTAAAAAGGCATTAAAATATCTGCTTGGAATTCTTAAAGTAAATAAACTAAAGACTTATTTAAATTAATTTATGAAAAAAACAATTCCACTTTTTACAAATAAAAAATCGCAACCAAATTGCAAAGGTTGGGTGTATCTGAACGCTGGCAGCATTGCTACGTACCATACAATTTGTTTCGGTCATATTTCACTGGTTCGACAGGAGTGTAAGCATTGGCTTCTCCATGAGGCTAGGGGGATTAATGACCACCGCCTTTTTTCTGCTGGTGCCAAATGTGGTTGCGTTAGAATAGAGGAATTTTAAAGTACTTTATATTTTAAATTCTAACATGAGAGAGGTGGTTAAGTTGAACATACACAAAGAATTTGATTTTGGTTCCTGTTGCTTATCTATATTTTATTCCTAACTGATTAACAGTTATCTATGACGACTTTCAAATGTTAAGTTATTCTCACTATCTAATACTATTTATGTTTTCTGATGCAGTATAATTAATAATTAAATAGCATACAATATTTTAGCTGAACACAAAATATAGAAAACCAAAATAATTCTGTTTACGACTGTTTCAATTATGATACAAAAGATTTCATATATTTTCAAAAAGCTTTTTAAACGCTACAGTGCTTTGTGTGAAATAACACATAAGTTTCTATATTGTTTCATTTTCATGAATGTTTTGACAGATGTGTAGGATCAGACCACAGCCAACGTACTCTGTTCAGAAAATTATGCAGTGGAGAACATTTCAGTTTTAATTAACTTAAATTGCCTTTGACTCCGGTCGCAGCGGCATTTTGTAAATTACAAATACCGTGTAAAGCCCTAATACAATAAAAGCTTGGTGTTAACAAATCACACCAAGGTAAGGACGACATTAAGCGAGTGCGAAATATTAATTTTAATATATTCAAGTTGTAAGCCCGTTTCGGCCGTGCCAGTAAATTAAGTAAGCGGAAGAAAGCTCATTTATTTTTGGGCGGATGCGGCGAAATTCACATCCGCGTTAAATACACAACCCGACGAAACGCGCACTTTCTCGTTTCGAGCGTTTTCTGTTAAAATTTAATTTCTCCTCCAAATTACTGTCTTTTTGTTCATTCACTTTCTGAATTTCTGATGACGAAATTAGCTCGTCGCTTGATCATTAATTCATACGCTGAAACATGTTTAATTGAGAATTGTTATTAAATATTAATCAAAGATTTTAGCTCGGCGATGCGTAGACAAAACATACATATTTATGGATATTACGTACTTTGGTAAATTAATTATTCGTTCTGAGACGGAGAAAATATACTAATCCCTGTGCCGGAAAAGTGGTTTGTGTGTAGACTTAGGGAGTGCCGTTGTGAATAACATAGTTGAGCTCCTTTAGTGGGGCTCCGTACATTAACGAACTGTATCATGCTCTATCCGAAACTAAGTGAAACCGATAGTAATCTCGGCTTTACGAGCTTTATTCTATTAACAAAATTCGGTAGGCTTGCTTTATACTCTATACTCTATAGGGTTTTAATTATTTTTTCTGAATACTAGTCGCTTTGCTTGTAGGTAGTAGGTATCCAATATTAAATACCTACCTGATCCGATAATCCTTATGCGAGGCAACGTGAGATAGAAAATTTCTTAATTGAAAGGTAAATTTGATAAGAGTTTGTTTGTAATAATTGATTTAATTAGATTAAACGCATACAAATCGACTTTCAGCACTCTGAAGTCATGCATACTAATGATTGAACTGTTTACACTGATCCAGTTTTCCATCCAACCTGAAAGTTAAAGCATTTATTGTACTTGTGTTTATTTAACCAGTGTACACCTACAGCTAGTTAACACAGTTATTGCAAGGAAACAAAAGCAACCCTTCCTTTTATCTCCATTCGCACAAAATGAGACCTTCACGAACACCGAAACCTCATTACGGCACGCTAATTGCGCCAAAACTTTGGGCGCAACTAACATACCTAGTTGGAACACTCTGGAAACAATCTCTAACACGCTATTACAAAACAAAACGACATATTGCCAACAACAACTACTGTCCACATGTTGTTCTATTCATTAACCCCCGCCCGCTGTATCGCACATCTAAAATACAACAGCGAGCCAATTAAAGTTGACCCTATGGCGTTCCGGTACTGCACTCTTAATCAGCGGCAGATACACGGTTAATTAATGTGATCCGCTTTTATTATGTTCCTTGTAGAATGGGATATTCGTCAGGATTTTAAACGGTGCTTTGTGGAGATTTTCGTTAATCGTGCCATTTACTGACTACCAAAATTTGATGTACTTATATCAACTAGTATAGGTGTGGTCGTAGCTTTCGGTATGGGAAACTGTTTTTATTAATGTGTTATATGTTATGACGGGGGCTAACAAACTACTTACACATTTTAATATCGTATATGACCGTTCTTTGTGATCTATATATTAGCCAAATGGACTAATAAAACAGATAATTTAGATCGGCAATTAATGGATATAGAAAGATAGAAAGAAAGAAAAAACTTTATTTGACGCTAAAAAACAAGTGACATATATAAATGTGTTATTGTATTAGTAAGAACTGATGGATACATGTTAATATCCCAAGCCTGCCGAGAAATGGGACTAGTTCAGCATGTGCAAGATTAGGCCTTGCGCTGGACCAGCGCATTCTACTGGCCCCTAAAGTGACTTGCGGACGAACAAGCTACCAATTAGACATCAATAATTTAAATAAAAAATATGATATGCAGTACCTTTGTATTGTTTGTGTACGCAAACTAGTAAATAAATAAATAAATGATATGGTGTAATAATAATTAACATATATTTCATTTCCTTATACATTTAAAAAGGTGCTGTTATATATATCACAACTCCCAAGTAAATAAAATGTCTTGAGTACCATTTTAACTTTCCGTCATAATGCTAGAAATGAAACGCTACAGTGTTAAAAGCGACAATTTTGAGTAGAGAAACAGAGAAAATAAAACGAAAATTGCGTCTGAATTCAGTACATACGGCATTTTAAAGTGTTCAACGCTGAGGCCGTCTAAAAAGAATAATTGTACAAAATAAACTACGCCAGTGCTTGAGTTGCGTGTTCAAGACGCGATACATTAACTCTTTTGGTGTGCTAGACACGAAAACTAATAATACATGTTCGGTAATGTAAATGCAATATTTCGCGGCTTGTCGGCTGTCACTCAAGCGGGTTGCGTGATCGTCATTGCAATCTACAGACTGTGGGGGTTGAGCGGCCATATTTGTTTTTATTTACCTGACTGAGGTGCGAATTGCTTGATACTTGGGAATATTTTTCACAAATAACATATATAAAAAATGCTGACATAATTTTCACAAAATATATGAATACTTTTGACTTAAGACTACTAAAAAAACGCAAATTGTCAGACTCTTACTGACTAAGAACCACCCCGTTCCTTCTCCTGCACTTCGAGCCGGAGCCCCGGTAACCCGTTAGGTTAGGAAAAATAGAATAGGAAGTCTATTGCTCAATTACCAATCCTAAAATAAACCTATATAAAACCTCTACAGTACATAAACTATCAATAAAATGGTAGAAGCTTACACCTGAAATAATACTTAGTTACTTCAATTTTACAATTTTCCAAGGAACAGTTTCCACGATCAAATATTATTTATTTATATTTTCCGCCACGTGGTGCTCTCAAGTGTTGGAACGTAGAAATAAGATCCGAGTCCTACGTACTAATGCTTACGTTTCTCGCTCACTGAACTAAACTTACTTATTCCTATCAAATGGAGTCGGGAAGCTATTTCATTTTAACTTTTTAAACGTTCGGAATATACTTTACTTTACATTTCAAGTGTTCTCACACACACATAATATAACCAAGCGTTCATACTCACACGTAAATTAGAAAATTAATGAAGGGGTAGAACATACTGTACATACATACAATAAAGCCTCATCACAACCTAAACCAATCACACGTATATGGACACGAATCACAACATCAGAAAACTGCAATCAGCGTAAATATTCCATACGCTACGTCCCTCGTGTTTAACCAACTTGCCAACATTTGCCTGGGGCGACGTATTATTCGTCTGCGAGGGTCTGTCACTCAATCGCAATAGCAACGTTATAGCTACGTGCTTGCAATCAGAATACGGACAACGCAATCGTGCAACACAAACTTTGTTATCAAAGTATTGATTTTTAGATCAACTCAGCTTACCCGTCAACGACTTTATTGAAGTCTGCAACTTTCATATTGTTTAATGGAAACTAGACCCTCACTTATAGTGGTACCCAGGTACGGTGAGCTACAGAATTGAAAATATAAATTAGACTTAATTGAATTTTCGTTCCCTGCTCTAAAATATTGGTGAGTTAGCGCTCGGATTTCAGCTACGCGAATATTTTAAAATAGGTTCTGTTGTTTTACAGTGTGAGGGACTAAATTGTTTTTGTTTTGTTAATCAGTCCTTGTTTACTAGATTAGATTTTTTAATTTGATTTCATGTACCTATCCACCTAGTATTGTACAGATGTTAGGTTGGCTACATGTTACAGACACTCTTAATGTTAGCTAAACATAATTTAAAACAAAGGGCGTGCATATTGACATAAATGAAAATAATGGAATATTAAAATATGACGACATATTACGCGAATAAAACTAGCACGAGACCAGTCTTTATCGGTATTTCATACTTTACTCAAAAATATATTTTACCAAATAATATTATTTTACCAAATAGAAATAACAACTCCGCAGATACCCATAAAACCTAAAGTTTTCACCCAATTAATCTCTTTTAATTAAACGAACATAACTTAAAAATAACTCTGAAAACAGTAGTTTAACACTGAGAATGTACAAAGTAAACTAATTTATAAGTTTTAATCATGCAAGACGCATACACGCTTCTATATAAGTTGGATGGAGTTTCCTTGCATTCTTGCCTAAGAACTTAGTACAATCAATAATAAACTTTGTGCCTTTTTCATTGGCGTGTTCACTTTGAATTAGTCTTGCTATGAAGATATAAAGTATTGCAATGGCTGCTACGTTTCTATTGCAGAACTTGTATTTGTGAAATATTTTCCTTCTTTATTTCATGTGAGTTAGAGTTAAAAGTTTAAGTTTATGGTTTTTCTAAAGTATGCTTTTTGTTCTTGGGCAGAAAACGCTAATAAATAATTTCAAAACTGACTTTAACCCCTATCGTGCTATAGTTGTCCATAGGTAGTTAATCATTTACCGTCTAAAACTAAAGCATTATAAAAGTCTTCAACATTTTTTTAGGTTAATTGAAGATTTGGGTTCGTGTTTCTAAACTAAATGAATGCTTGTTCGGTACTCACATATACGGAGTTTACGTTTATGTGCCTAAATAACAATGCAGCGCCGGTGCAAGTAAACCTTTAGAAGCATAAGCTCTGAAATTGGGCTAAATCCCAGTTTACTTAAGTGCGATTCCAACTCGAAACACAGGCAGCACTGTGTTAAACTCGGCTCAAAACTGAGTAGCGTACGTACGAAGTGACAAGAGTCATAGCGCGGGGTGAGTCTCCGTGTTCGTAATGGAAAACGTCCCCTGTATAGCTACTAGCATGCGTTATTTGAATGTGTAATCCCTAGCTCTCGCGTGCCAAGGATTTTGTGGATTAGAAATATCAGCGGCATTACGTTCTCAAATATTTTCCTATAACCATTATTATATTTATACTACGTGCTCTTTCTCCTGAACAATCTTGCCTTACAGTTGTTGGAATCGAATTTGCAACTCAGTGCTATGTGATTATTCTGTTTAAACTGTCAAACACCAAGCGGTCACCGGTGACCGCGACCTATTGTTCTTTAATTGTGTCTATAAAACCGGTACTCGACGAGTTAATAAGTTTGGATAGTGTTTTGTACCTCTTATCCTATTTCATAAATGCAAGATCATCCTTGTTTCATAAATTCAAAGATCGCTTTGGGTTTTTAGAACTTTGACGATTTGCCTTTCAAAAATGATATTTGTATTTATAATGCATATTTCCAACTATGTAGTTCTCACCTTACTTATTGTATCTTAATTTTCACACGAAAATGTATTGCTGTTTAATTACTTGCCTGTTTCAAATCTTTTGTTATACTAGTCATTTTAAACGATACATTAACTTAAGAAGTGCTAAGAAGTACTACAAAAGCAAACTCCTTAATACAAATGTAAATAGATTGAAGTAAACGCACGTTTTCAGTGAAGCGCTCCGGCTTCACAACAAACACAACAGGTTATTCTACTGAGTCACAAAGCTGCTGACTACTACCTATCCGTTATTCCATACAGACTTATTCTCTGAAAGGTTCCTCACAATGTGTTCAGTCGTGTTATAAGCTCTCTTAAGGCCACTTTACTGGGAACGTATAACTTATAGTCTGCACCTTACTTTGTGTTTTGTGAACTATGAAATTATTGCTGCATAATTTCGGCGTCAGCTTGAAACGATGTCAGCCACTATTTAGAGTCTGAAAACCTTCAATTACAGTCTAATAATAAACAAAGAAGTCAAAGACATATTTATTTATAGCTAAATGTAAATCTTTGTTTGAGTTCAAAGATGGATTTATTTTTAATGTCTTACGTAAATGTATTTTCAGAAATAGGCCTCCTCCTCGTGGTAAGCTACTTAAGATAAGGTTGCACTTCATTTCGTGGGCGGATTTCTCTGTGGTCTCAAACGAATTTTGCGGGACTCGCTTATCAAGGGAATGCCTATTCACGTTAACAAATACGCAATCTACAAGAGCCAAGGGAACAATCCGGTTCATGGTACGGCTTTGACGGCGGGACGCGTAATATTTGCCGGTTGTGGCGAAATTGCATCTCTCGCGTTCCTGCCTGACAACTTTAATCAAGTCGATGGGAATTTGTCTTACTTGCGAGTTCAGCTCACGTCTCCGCGGATCCACTGAACAATGAGATTTGCTTTAGATAAATTCTTGCGTTGGGAGCGCGAGAGCTGAATGGATGCCCTGTTCTGTTATTCTGTGTACCCACATCTGTTACACGCTGCAAGCGAGAAACTACTTTATTTTCTTAACTAGTTTAAAGAATAGCTTTTGTTATATACTGTTTGATAGTGCATCTTTTTCTTTTTGTATGATTTTAAAAATGTCTCAACTACGTGCCTTTTCTTTATAACTTTATTTCTTAATGGGTTTTAAATGCAACGCTATCTTTCATTCCAACCAAATAATATTAAAATGTGTTAGGATTACCCTTCGCGTCAGGGTTGAAGTTAAAACATTATAATGAAATACCAGCCCATTCTTTACTGACTCCATTAAGTTGTTGGAGAAAAATAAAGGGAGAGAGGAAATGGCAACCACTCAGCAAGTCCAGCCCTCGTCAAGATTGGACGGAGCCGCGAAAATTCTTTTCTCGATCGACTGACTTCCATGAATACTAATGCTCAGGGAGTGGGTGAAACATCACCAATACAAATGGCGTCGCTGATAATGGCGTGAGGTGATAAGTAAGTGCCGGAGAAATCTATTTATCTAGTTACACTCAGTACGAACGAATCATAACAAAAATTTAGTGAATTTTATTTTGAAAAGCTTCTTCAAAATGCAGTATGCAAAGTAACTGAATATAAACTAGAAGCTATGTGGACATATGCGCGGTAATCTACCTGCGAAGTAATAATTTACACAAACGGCTGCCTGTGCAAAAGCGAAATATTCTCTAGTAAGGTGGCGTAGTGTTCAGACGTGGCGAAATTTACCTCAATTTCCATGCAGAAAATTCCATGAAAATGCACATAGGGGAAAATGTTGTTCTTATAATTGGACAGGTGCAACACCTAAGTCGTGCGTGGCATTTCTACAGCGCTGCATTAGCATATAAATAAGCGACACCCCCCTGAAAGCCGACGGCAAAGGGCTGTTCAGATACCGAGCAGTTTTTTACATTTTTATGACCGGAAATCCAATTATCACAAGCAATTATCGAGTCAGCTAGATAGAAAAGTGAATTGCGAAATGCAATTTAGAATTCAATGGTCACAGTTATTTTGGTATTTGAATTTTGGCGGGTGAATTTTTTCGGGGTTAGGTTTGTGGAAATTCGTGGGTAGTATTGCCGAACTGCGCTTGTTAATGCAAATGGGAAAGGCGAACTGTGTGGATTTAGGTACACATCGAGTCTCACACATCACTGGCGCACACATTAATCTGGTGATACATTGTATTGTACGCTTACGCCCTCACATTTAGGCTACGTTCGGAGTAAGGGATGAGCATAAGCGATCTTATAACAATCTATTACAAACATTGAATACATTACAAACTTTCACAACTATCTCCTATAGAATACTAGAATGTAAAAAGTCCTCTCGCCTAACCCAACGCGGGAGAAGCCGTTGGATGATATTCCCTCCTCAAAAAAAGTATACTTTGTCTGGGCACCCTCTACTGATGTGCGACTCAATGTATCCTTTTCGTCTCGAAACTTAAGTATTTTGATCCTAACTCCATCTAATTACAAAATCTGATATTTTTTTCCCTAACTAACCATGGAAGTAAGAATATTTTATTTTTTAAGCACACTTATAACTTGTAACATGATGAAGTATTTTTTTTTCTAGCTTAGGTACATAACTGATTAATTAAGCAATCAAATTTCATTAAACTCAACAAAGTTACACCGGCCATCTGTTCGAAGTTGTTCTTGTAATAATTTATACTGAAGTCTGGCTTAACTTTGAGACCGTTCAGTCCTTAGGTTCACTTTAGACCTGGCTAGGTCAAGTGTAATTATTAATAACATGACGTCATTCCGCTGCATGTCATCAATCAGACTGTGGGTTGACGTGGACGTCGCGCGCCGGTTAACCGCAACGCTGATGTAGCATGCTACCCTTCGTGACCGATGCTGGATGCCAGTGTTATATGCAATTGTGTGCGTTAATATGACTTATATTATGTGGGTATAGCTAGAGATATATGGGTAGGTTGTAGGGGATGTTATATCTCATGTACTGAAATCTCAAGTAAGTTAATATAGTATTATACCTAATTAGGTACTGAAGTGGGCTTAGCGCCGATTTTTTTAACTATTACACCGTTTCGGTTTTTGAGTCCTATGCAGATTTCTATTAATGAGGCTGATTTTTTATGCCATTTTTTGACGCAAAACGTTCTTTTTCTTGACTTTTATTGAAAAAGTTTGAAATAATGTAGCATAGATGTGTAAATTATAAATTGCATTGAAGTAGCTATCTTATTTGTAATAATAATGTAGTGACAAAAAAATTAAATAGCTACTGAAGCCTAATCTAATTCTGTGAACTAGTTTCTTCAATCATTTTCATCGTAAAATGTGAATAAATAAACTTCCAATACTAATTCTACACGATTCCTTTAAAGCATATCCGGGAGGTGTTGATTCGTTATTTTTACGATTCATTTCAAAACATGCTGATAGATAAATGTGATCGTTCGAACAATTTATATTTCCTGAACAATAAATATTTGTAGATATAAAATTAGACTGTGAACTGATTCTAAAATTAACAAAACTTTTTTTTATGATTGTTTCAATAAAAAGATATTGCTTTTATAATCATGTGATATAAGTAAGTGTGTAAAAAGTCAAGAATATATTTAATTAAATAAAAACATTACTTACGGACCTGATAATCTAAAACTAAAACTTGAAAATGATACGTACTCCGTCCAAGTAATGGTTAGTTCACACAAAGTACGCTAGATGGCGCGAGTAGTATAGTCATAATCCACTCTCAGATTTGAATGGTTCTGAAGGCTGGAGCGTTTAATACAACATTATACACCAATTTACTATACAAACTCACGTTATCCTGTAAGAAGGTATGAGCTTATTGCTAAACATCGGGCATTAGTCCAGACACAACACCGTGCTTTTACTGAATTTTAAATATACACACTTAATCGACCCTTACTTGGTAGTCGCACTAGCAACGAAATACTCATTGTATATCTATTAATATACAAACAACATAACTTAGTACTAATTTTCCATTACACACTTTACCAAATATTACTTTCCTCGGCACTCATCTTAACTGTCATAAGATACAAAGATTTAGATGGAAAATCTCTACAAGAGATTAGTAATAAATCTTGTAGTCTCAGCATTACATATTATCAAGTTTTTTCAAGTCGTCTAAATCATTCTTATACGTTTACAACGGTAACAAAACTTCTTCCGCCCTTATTCGTTCGTGATGGCGAACTTTTTTACTCTTACAGCCTATAGGGTGCAAATCTCTTAGTGTATGATCCAGGACAGTTTTATTTTGATAATATGATTTTTTAATCATTTGTGTATTGGAAATATTTGATTGGACTGAACCAAGTCAAGGTCTTGTACTAACTTAATGGTGTTTAGTTTTTTTTTAAGTATAGTTTGGCAAACCCGCTGATCATTCCTAAAAACCTGATGGTAAGCAAAAGTCGCCGTTTATGAACACTCGCAACACTAGGTGTGTTGCCGGGGGACAATATTATGTTTTGTTAAATCTATATACATATCATAAAATCGCAGGAAAGTGAAAACTGTACATTCAATATTATTTTAATAGAATACTTGGGCGTGATCTACAACCAATACCACCTAATGACCTAATGATCGATATAGCCAAAAATGGGGTTTTTAGAAGTTTTGTCTGTCTTTCTGTAAGTATATCCGTGATGATCTCAAAAAATGCTGCATAGATTTACTTCAAATTGTGCATGAATTTTACTAACACATCAGGTCAATATATAGGTTATTATATTATTACGCTACCACCTACAGGAGAGAAATTGTGAATCAGTATTCTACGGGGACGAAATCGCAGACACAAGACAAATCATAAAGAATAAAATATCTGAATTGCAAGAAACAGTTTTTTGTTTTTTTTTTAAACGTTGCCCCACACTAGGATTTTCTCCTGTGTCGTGGGTGCGTTTTCAAACATACAAGTTCACATACACAATGACACCCAGACCCGAAACAACAATTTGTGGATCACACAAAGTGTCCCATGCGGGAATCGAACCCGCGACACGTTGCACGGCAGCCGGTTGCCCAGCCACCGCACCAACCGTGCAGTTTAAACTTACCTTTTACTTTTAACCTGAGTAGGTTAAAGGATCGTGTATTAAACTGAAGGTGTATAGTGGAGACACTACTAATTAACCTGATGCTGAGTCAGGGTTTCACTTGAGTAAATACACAGTGTGCAATTAAATAAATACTATCTCATTTCAACTGAGTGGTAAACTATGACATTGCAAGTATTTAATAACAGTAGGGGGAAGTCCCCTAGCGCCGAACGGCAGGTAGTACCGAACGAATGTTGTAATCGGTACTTATAAACGGACAAGGACGATGCGTTGTCGTGCAATAGAAAGAGATAAAGCTAGCGTGGCCGCGGGTGGCGCGGGGGTTCGCAGTGACGCTCAAAGCGTGGACGAGAACAGCCGCATTGTATTTTACGCGGGAAATTGGCGTCGCCTACAAACTTAACCTATTGATTGTGACCGAAATATAAGTGTAAGATCGATTTGGTACCAATCTTAATTGACATTGGTAAGTAATTTGGACTGTCTAGTATGTAAAACATAAAATAAGTTACTATTTTTTATGTCATATGAGTATCAATTCTCTTCACTGAGTCCCTAGTACCGAACAGTATTTTTTCCCCTATGACCGAACAAAAATGTTTTGACGATTACTCTATTATTTTAAGTGTTGCAAATTGTATATGTATTTCATTATTTCAGGAACAAATTTACCCTATACTATGGACAAAATCAAGAAGGGTCGTTGGGATTCTGAAAACTTAAAGATAGCAATTGAGTAATAATAAACAAAAAAATGTCTCTACGAGAATCGGCTTCAAGATATGGCATTCCTACTACTACTTTGTATGACAAATTGAAACTTATTAGAGAAGGTAAAGAAGTAGAACTGAAACCAGTACTAGGGAGGTTCACAAAGACCTTTTCATCGGAGTATGAGAATGTTTTAGTAAGCCATGTTAAGGACTTAGCTGACAGATGTATGCCATTGACAAAAAAAGAATTTTTGAAACTCGCCTTCGTTTAGCTGTTCATCTCAAGATACCACATCGTTTTAACGTTCAAAAAGAAGCTGCTGGTAAACATTTCTATTATGAATTCATGAAACGTCATCCAGATTTGTCACTGAGAACAGCAGAGTCTACCAGCTTGATGCGTGCGGTTGGATTCAACAGGGCCCAGGTGAATTTATTTTTTATTAATTTAAAAATCCTTTTGGACAAATACAATTTTCCACCATCAAATGTGTACAATTGTGACGAAACTGGAGTCACAACAGTACAAAAGCATGCAAAGGTTATGGCAAAAAAAAACACCCGTCAAATAGTTTCCTATTTGACGGGTGTTTTTTTTTGCCGGGTGCTTACTTCAGCTGAAAGGGGGAAAAACGTTACAATTTTATTTTGCATGAGCGCTACAGGCAATTTTATACCTCCTTTTTTCATTTTTCCACGCCAAAGAATGCATGAACGGCTAATGATAAATTCACCTCCTGATAGTGAAGGTGTTGCCCAACCGAAAGGTTGGATGAACAATGAGTTTTTTTTGAAATGGTTGCATCATTTTACTAAGTTTGCTCGACCTTCAAAGGAGTCTCCGATTCTGCTTTTACTTGATGGGCATAGCAGCCACAAGACTTTGGAGGTAATAAACTGGTGCAGAGATAACAACATTCACCTTATTAGTTCACCACCACACACTACACATAAACTTCAGCCGTTAGATAGATCATTTATGAAACCTTTCAAGAATGCCTATAATGAACAATGCGGAATGTGGATAAGAGCTAATGCAGGTGCAAGAATTACAGAGTATGATATAGCAGGACTTGTATCAGATGCTTTTAAAAAAGTAGCTCGTTATGAAATAGCAGCAGCAGGATTCAGGTGTACCGGTATATATCCATTTAATGAAAATATCTTCAGCGATCTGGATTATTTGCCCAGTGATATTACAAACATTCCAATAGAAGAATCTGTTGAAGAACAAATTAGCGTCGATCGTTCTTCGCCTGTTGTTCAGTCAACAATACCAGAGCAAATACATTCTGACATAATATTACCGCAAAGTTTTTCACCACAGCCTTCTACCAGCAAAGGTCCAGATTGTGTACGACAAGCCATATTAAACATTTCACCATTACCAGACGCTGCAAAGAAAAGAGCTCAAACAAGAAAACGAAAGTCTGAGAAAAGTCAAATCTTAACTGCCTCTCCTTACAAATTGTCTCTGGAAAATAAAGAAAACGAAAAACTGCTTAAAGAACAAAAGAAACTACAGCGTACATTGAAGAAGACAAAGCAGATAAGATTAAGAAAACTAAAGTTTTGCCATTAAAAGAGAAAGAACAACAAAGCAACGTATCTTCGCAGGCACACCAAGAGACTTCGTGTGTTGTTTGCCTCGAAGACCACGATGAGGACTGGATCCAGTGCAATTCGTGCAAAGAATGGGCGCACGAGGCTTGTGCTGATATACCAGAGTGTTCTGAGTTATATATTTGTGACCGATGTCACCTTTTTTAAGACTGTTCGGCCGTAAGTGCCATTTTATATCCATGTTCGGTACTAGGTGCCAAAGAATTATTATCCAAAAATTAATGCCAATAAGAATCACTTGTTAAAACATATAATTCGTTTATTTTTGTTTGTTTTGTTCATTTATATAGGTGTCTATGATTGTTTTGTACTTAATAATTTCCATTAAATGTTTAATATGCGATCCGTTTTTTTCTAACTGCCATCAAAGCTTAGGTGTTCGGCACTATGGGACACTCCCCTATTGAATTAAAAGCAATGCTGCGAATTACGAAACAAATTAATTTAATTTCATTTTTCTTTTCACTTCGTTGAGTTAGATTTCGAAACAAGTTTTCTATAAATAAATTTGTAGGAACAAAAAAATATTCGACTACAGTTTGTATCTCAAAAATTTCAAGTCCGTCCAGTGAATTTTCCGGAAAAAGCTTGACAAGTTGGAGGCACTACCACCAATATCTCCAGATACGCTGTCAAGTTTTTTTTTTATGGCACAAACGTTAGCGTACAAACATTATTAGTTTATGCGGTTATCGTGTCCACAGTGAATTATTGCTATATTTTGATCAACATTGTCACAAACTGATGTATCTGGTGGACAAAAGTTTGCCAGAAACCTATGGATTTGTTGAGAACTTTTTACCATATATTAGAGTATAAGTGGAAATAGACAGGTATGTGTATTCGTAATTTTTGTTTTCGATAGTTACAAAATGGCATGGAATGTTATAAGTAAAGTTTTTGAAACTTAATTATTATTGTAAATCCAGATCACTTTTCTTTTTGTTATTTTCTGTTAAGTCACGTTATTGTGATCGGCTTCATTAAATTCTGATACTGAAAACTGTCAAGAAAACCATTAAAAAGGGCACGAAATACGTCGCTTAATCTAAAAATCTATTTATACCTAATACCTACACAATACACATTGTCAAGCACATAAAATTAAAAATTCCTTTCAAACATACCTCGACGGTTCACAAATTATGATAATTGATACGCTTGAATAATGCTTGGCGCATGTTTCAAACATTAACAGGATTGATTTGTCGTCAACGTAAAAATAACTTTGATGACTATAGCAAGATACTTTATACTTTATACTCCATCTCAGAGCACTCAAAACTCTTTATTGGAAATTATTTTAACTCATTGAATGAAAACTTTTGAGCCTCCATTTTGGTTACGTGTTATATTTTGATTTTCATTCGCAATTAATGGATTTTATGAATCAAATTTTCGTGTGCATTGATTAAAACTTCGTAAGTGACTGTATAAACTTTTTAACTTTCGTCTTTATTAGAATTTGTAATCCAATAGTTCTCGGCGGTGACTACTCAATTCAAACCAAAAAGTTTAAAGTCTTTTAGAGATGCTTGTAAAAAATATACTTGGACGTTCACTATTTCGAAACTAAAATAAAATGTAAATGTCAAAACCAGCGAGGTTTGCGTTACGTACGGCACAGTTACATGGACAGTTCAGTAGTTTGCTACATTTAAAGATGGCAAGGTGCACAGGGCTGCTGCAAGACAGGCTGGAAATTCGCTATATTCATTGATTCACTTAGTACTTCTAGGACCTGCAAAAAAGGAAAAAGACTGTATAATTGTACATACAATGGGATGTTTACCTTTTCATTATTATCATAATCACCTTCTATCCATTGCAGGATATGAGCTCTTACAGTAAAATTTTTCACTTTGTAATTGAAAAACTAAACTCATCTCTTAAACTGATTAAACCTTTCTATTACACGTCCCACGCAGCAATTTATAGCCACGATTGACGGCATGTCGCATACAAATCTAACACCATGTATAGGATTTGGTGTTAGACAGCTGCGAATATTGACATAAATCATAGTCCTGCTTAACCCAAGTGTTTGTGGGCCGGTAACGTGCGACGGATTAGACATAATATCGCAGTAAACTGTCGTAACTATTCTGACCTTTACACCCCATGCATCAATGCTGTATGTTGCTTGAAGCGCCCGATACGTTTAGTCATACCCTTTAGATACCCATTACGCCCATACTATAGGAGAAATTGAGCTACAAATAGTTGACTAGTTAAGTTGCTGGGTTTCTGGCATAAAATAGGCTGGTGGATTAGGTTTTGTGTGTAGGAAGGTTTTATGTATTAAATTTTGACCACCACGAAACTGAGAAAATGTTTGAATAAAGAAAGTAAACTATCAAATCTTTATGGCTTTAACACTTAAAATATACAAATTACCACTGTGCTACTGTTCCAAAATTCAAATAGATATAGTAAAATTGTTGTCATAAAAGCCTTGTCTTCAAGAAACATGAAACGTTTAATATCCAAAGCGTGTATGTTAAAGATCGTAAATTAAGTGGATTAATAAAAATTAAACACGCTATCGACTATAAACAAAAGGTGCAGGAGAATTTAACAGCATTTGAGTAGCGGAATTTGAAATTTTATAACTGTCGTAAAAGTTGAAGGTTACGTTTTGAGTTTCGTATCCTCTTAACTTACTTTATACACGCGAAGCTACTGAAAGCGTCCCACCGTGTTTTATTATCCTCTGAAATGTGGATGACATAGTTTAGAGTCAAGCTTCATATAATCTTCAATGGACTTGACAAATGCGTGTGTAAGAATAAATAGGTTTGACCGCATGACAAAGTTGGGGCGTACGGAAGTTTGCATGGCTCGCTTTATAGCCTTTAATTAAAGTTGATGTTACATTGTCGTATTAGTGCCTACATACCCTTTGACAGAACGACAGTTCGGATTACTCTTGGCGGAATTAAAATAATTTATGCGTATAAATTGTCTGGGCGGCGTAAATGTCAGCTTTAGTATTATTGTGTACTGCTCATTAGTAATTAATTTGAACTTTAATTGTATTAAAATGACTTTAACTAATACTGAAGCCACTTTTTAATAATAAAGATTCTGTAGTTGTATTGTAGGAATCGTAAATTAAACTAGTCATCTAAGTTTTCTAAACTCGTCAATATTTATTAAGAACAACTCAGAATTGGGTTCTTACAAAGTTATAGTTTATTATTAACAATTTTGCTTTAATATTTTATACCTAAAACTTTGTTGAAGCTTTCCGTATTTTATTACTGAACCTACCTACTGCCTTATTGTACTATAGCTTCGGAGATCCTTAAAATTCACATTCTGTATTTGGTTTTTGATTTTATTTCTAAAATCTCGGAATGAAGTCAGGTTCTAAAGTGCCTGGTGGTTTATTACAATACTAAAATTCTTATTGACCAACTATAAACATTTTGTTCTTAGATGAACAAAGGGATGATGCCATATTTGTAGGAGGCACATTCGAATATTTATTGTTAAATAAAACCTTTTTTGAACGAGTTCAGTTAAACCTTACGTTTACGGATCATAAACTGATATTCTCTCCATTTTTCTTTTACTCCGAGTTAAGCATAGTAGAGCAATATAAATAGCGGTTGCTACTATATTTTTCGCGCGGCTCCGCTCGTATGGTCCTTTGGGCTTATTCGGGATTTGTTTTATTGCTCATTCACTTTAGACAAACCGTACTCTGTTGTTACGGGGGCCAAAATTGGGGCTTCCAGTTGCGAGGCCAAAAATCCCAAAATGCTCTTGTAATTGTACGGCTGTATCAAGCGTATAAATGTGTACTGTTTGTGGTTTTGCAACGATTCTCCCAGATGATAAGTTGGAAGTTTTCGTAGTTTTTAGTATGTAGGTACAAGTTGAAGTAGTAGATCTAGATTTTAATACTTATACCAGTTGACATAATGTTTCAAATTGCCGAACAATTTACACCTAATTTCTTCATTCTTGAAGTTACACTTGTCTAAGTTAGCCATGTATTAGGGATTTAGCAGAACTGGCATCAAACTATGCAAATTTTAGTTAACACTTCTGACAACCGCACATTCTCTATTACGACGCTAGACAAGTGCTACGCCGGAGCTACACAACCGCTACGCCGGAGCTACATTAGAGCCACGCTACGCAGCTCCAACTCGCTCGAGCTACGCTGCGTTTTTAGTAACTACGCTCGTTTCAATTTAATGAAAACATTATGTCGTAACTTTACAACACTTCTCAAAGTTGAAGTTAGAATTCTAATTAGTTTTGTTTTAAGTTCTAAGGCGGAAAGGAGTCATAAGAAACGAATATCAAATAAATTAATAAGTTTTCAAAATATGGACAGCATTAAAATTCATTTGTTTTAATGTGGCCAGCGCGATTAATGGAAATTTGGATAGAAAAACAATTGTGTTACCGGATAAAATTATGTAATATTTTATTAAAATCAATTACTTTTTGCGTAATTTGCTATACAAACCACCAAAAAACGTTAACAGATATATTTTAATCAATCCACCGTAAATAAAGAGGAATAAGGTTTGATTTTGTGACGAAGCTATGAAAATGTTCATCATAGTAACTGGTCATAAATGCTACGGGTAAGTATGGGATATTTCATGAGCACTTAGAGGAGATATTGTCGTAATCTCCGATCATTGAAGTGCTCTCCACGTCTATGATCCGTTAAACAACCAATCATATCATTTTATTGGGTGCTAAGTAACTTAATATTATACGTTCCATGGTACAATAATAGACACACACATTTTACCCAGAACAGATACGTAGTAAAACTTTGCCATAGACCAAAAATGGAATCCGAAATCATATTTGCAGAGATATATTTAAATTTAGCTTCTACTAGCGGCTTAAAAAGTAGCCTATGTGTTATTCCAGTCTAATCTAAACTACCTATTCCAAATTTCACCCCGATCCCTTCAGCCGTTTTGGCGTGAAGGAGTAACAGACAAACAAACAAACATATTTTCGCATTTATGACGATGACGTACTTACTAATCCAGCTCAATTAGCTTACCTAATAAAAATTTACAGTAATTAATATAGTCCAAATCTAGAGAGAAACAAAGAAAGAAAGTAAAATCTTTATTTCACACGCTAAAACAGGTGACACATACAGATTTTAGACATACAGTATATAAATACCTACTAATGTCCCAAATCTGCGGTGAAATGGGACCAGTTCAGCATGTGCAAAACAGGGCCTTGCGCTGGTATTCTACTGGCCCCTTAAGTGACTCGCGGACGAACAAGCCACCAATCAGACCACAATATGCATTTAGTAATAAAGATATTAATTTGAATTTGAAATTAATTACTAAACACACATTACACATAAAAAATAAGCGAATAAAATGTGTACTTAGTTACATACAACCTATCAATGTCAATAAAAAAAAAACATATAAAACAAAAAAAATCTACACAAAACGACCACATAACATCAAGAATCAACAATTTTACAAAGACAACTCAAACCAATCCTCACAAATTGAATTCAAAAAGTAAATAAAATTTGAACTGGCAGTGAAATAATTAATTAACATCAGTACCCTCTCTACTAAGAAACTTAGTTCCAATGTTTGTCTTCTCCTACCAACTTGAAGTTACGTATAGACGAACAATTATTACCTGTTCTTACCTATCTTAGGAAAGTTATGCTTGTAATAATATTGATTTAAGTTAGCTCAGTATTAGGGTCGATTCACACTATTTGTCGGTACGGTGAAGCTGCCGGAAGACTGAGAAGATCAGGTCAAAGAATGTTTATGAAAAATAAAAAAATCGTCAACATTTGTTGGGCTTGACCATGCCAGGGCACGGTATTTTTGCCATGGCACGCCATGATAAAATACGGCATTGCCGATGGCATTTTATCCTATCGCTTTATCACTGCATAGCACCTAAAGAATAACAGGTGGGAAAAGGTAGACGAGTTTGCTCTAGTATTTTCTCTCTTCGAATCTTCTTGCGTCTGAGACGAGGACTTGATAGTCTAGTCTTCTTGTGCAATGCGGTCACACTATTGTTTGGGCCCGGTTCCCGTCTTTGCCGGTCATGGATAGTGTGAACGGAGCCCTATTTCATAACTTAAAGGTATACCCTTCTGAACAAGTTTCTGTTCGTTTTGTAAATATTATTGTGTTCTAGTTTATTTGGTCAGCTTGTACTAGTACCTACGTGAAAGTGATATTGTGTGTGTAGGCTTTTTTATTTAGGTTTGTGTGTTGAGTAGCTTCAGCGATGAAATTCTAGATGCTCTTTTATTTTTTGAGAATGGCTACTTAAAAAGCAAACGTTGGATATTACTCGGTGACTAAGAAGCAGTAAAATTATTGTTTTTACGATGGAATTAGTATTCGATTTCAAATGTTTAATAACTGTTGATGTTTTCTACATAAAAGCTCCATTGTTTTAGGGTCGTTTAAATTTCATTTAGTTGTAGATATATTCGACTTTAATAAATACAAAAGCATTACATGATATTCAATATGAATTCTTATTCAAGTAATAGATTAGGTTTAAATATACGATCGTAAAACGATTCCACATAATGCGTTCAAGTGTTTACAGTCTGTAAAGTAGATATACCAATAAAATATTGATCAATATGTTTGTATATTCCACTTTTGATATCTAAATATTACATAATATCTCTGTATAATTGACATCCACTAATGAGCAACACATAGAAAGATCTTTGATAACTTTTATACAAAAGTATATCGTAATGACGTAATAATTACATAACATTGTAATTATGAATCCATTGTCATGAAAAATAGATATTATTCAAAGATTGATATCACTAAAGTCAAACACATTTATTGTGCTTATCCATCATTGTAACCGAAGTACAGTCAACAATGTCCATTGTAGACCGCAATAAAACTTTTTATACAAAAACATTTGCAACGAGCGAGTCATAAAATCATAAACCGTCCACTGCAGCGCATAAAGCGCTTCGTATTCTAATGACGAATGACAAACAAGACACATGAAGCCCACGCAAGCGGCTCCGCGCTTAGACACAATATTTTGTTCAGTAGGAGGTATACGAGCATATGGTACGCTATAATCGTAAAATTTTATCGCTTTCGATGCTGAAATGATACACGAAACAATCTAAATTATAGCGGGCGGCGTGTCCCTGGCACACAGCCAGTGTAGGTATTGGTAATGACAGGGTTTATCCAATTTGTAACGTTATCTGTACAAAAGGTTTGACAGTCCCGTCTGGACCTCAACTGCTGACGTCAAAATATCATATTGTTGGAAACTTGCGACCGATATATTGAGTTATATTAAATATTTCTAACGTGGTCCTCCTTCGTTGACATAAATAACTGTTTCTATTTATAACATTTTGTACTAAGAAGCTATTTATTTTTTTGAACTTAACACTATTATGTCTCAGTTCTAAGTTTAGTTCTCAAAATAAATACTTTATACAGTAACACAATTTAACTTTACAAAGAGTCGAATTAAAATTAGTTGCCAAGATATTTATTTAAAGAAAATTTATTCACGGAATTCAAAGCTTCTTAATCTCATCAATAAATATACATTTATGATGCTCTTTTAATTACGCTTGTTAAGAAATTAAATAAGCTTGAAAGTCGAGAAAATTTCTTAGAAACATTATTATTAATTCAAGCATTAGCACTGTGTTTGAGCTGCGGTATTAATTAATTACTAGTTGCGAAGGGCGACCTTATTTAAACTAAAAACGTCTGGTTCATTGACTTAGTATTAAAAGTAAAAATAAAATAGCAATCAACTTTTTTCATTATGTACCTGTTTTGATCAAATTAAGATAAAAAAGTATTTAAAAAGTTTACTAAAGAATGCTGCTTAAAATGGTGTAGTGATTTCACAGCGACTCCCATATATTTCTTGAGCGAGTAGCTACTTTTATTGGCAAGTGAGGCGGGCTAAGTACACTACTTTACGCCTATATTGCCTGGCCGACGACGTCGTAAGAAAACTTGCTCCCGGCCACTGATCTCTTCTTATCAAAACACTAGAACATAACCCTGAATGCTCTACAAAAATAATAAACTTCGCTTTTTATATCGACTTGTCAATTTTTTGTCGGAACGATGTTATTTCGATGTTTGAGATACGTTTATTGATTTTGGTTTGCTATTTTTTGTATGTTTGGCCCTTTGTTTGATCAGTCCACGTACCGTTTCGTAGGCGGTGAGTCGCGGAGGAAATACTCTTTTTATTCATATGGAACATTATGATATTCGATATGAGTTCTGTAAATCTACGAGTAAACAATGCATAGCGAAATGTAAATCAAAATCGAATAAGTATCAGTCAGTAAGGAACGTAAATATAAGAAAATGAAAGATAAATAACGGCTGAATGATGTTTTTCTTCTCAAATAATGAAGCCTGTTTTATATTGAATACAGCGTATCGTACATTATATTATATCACGATCGTTCTTCCCCGTGCACACACTTTCGTAAATTATGTTACCCCATGTAATAATGGGCGAACGTTGCCATACATCTGGCACAAAACCATTTTGCCCCACTATTGGGAATTTCTAAATCAAAAACTTAATGATACTTTACCGGACTCGACCGAAACTAGGGCTGTTAATACAAGCCACCCCTTTTACACTCTCAGTTGAACATCAACACTATCTTTAATGTTATGACGGTTTTAAAATATAATAACAAAACCCATTAACCCTACGCTAATGTTTAAAAAATCACTGACGATATCATAAAGTGCCCCTAATCGCTTTAGTTTGAGTGCACCATAAAACCACGCCCTAAACATTTTTTGACTGCGAAAAATAAACCGCAAGCCATCAAATCTACACTGATGATTAACCCTCAAGCCACCATTAAAAATAGATAAAACAAAATATTGTCAGAGCTCGGTCCCTAAGGCCCGCGCACGTGACGCCGACGCGAGCTAGCTTGCAATTCAATTACGTATCTTCTATTCTGGTCTACACATATCTGCAATAAAATCAAATAACTATGAGACACCGAGCCTGGGGAGGGTTGCATTTTCTGTAAGATTAGAATTTTATTTTCAAAATGGTTTCTCGATAAATCTGAATTTGTTGAAGACAGTCGTTCGTCTCTTAATAATTTAGATTCAATTTATCTTTTCCATTATTGTCGATATCATCAGTATCGCTAAAAAATCGCTGTAAATTTTCAGTTTAATATACGGTATAATATTTTATTTGAATTTAGTGTGTTTTAAGTAAATAATAATAAAATACCGATATATTTTTTATGGTTTACGAAGTTTTCTAATTGTATTTTCACCTGTTGGGTTGGCAGACGCTGTTAATAGCAGTAATTTTTAAATTTATCAGACTCGTATAAATAACAGTAGCTTGACCACTTCTACTTTACATAAAATATTCAATAACATAACATTATGCCTTTTATCCGGAAGGGGTAGGCAAAGGTTCACATTATGCCACTGTACAATGTAACACCCACTTTTCACTATTTATGTTATGAGTCCCATGTAATAGGGGGTGAGTCTATTGCCATATACCGGGCACAATTCCAGACTACATGCTATTACTGAGAATTTTTAATCAAGCCAGTAATACTTTGCCAGACCGTAGTGTAGTTATAACAAACATAAACAAACAGTCCCACACCACAATATCCTAACCGGTCACATACCCCAAATTCCCCTACTTAGATAATGAACGAGGCACAATGTACATGTATAATGCAAGGGAATTTAATCAGTAGATGTACATGACGTGCCGAACAACACCGTATTAATTTTGCATCCACCAATCTGGGGATGCAGCGGGCACCAGCTGGTATGACACACACACTGACCGATTTGATATGCACCCTTCGTCGTCTAGAGCGCTATGATTATTCTGTACTTATATTTCAATCTATACGCCCTTGAGTGTATTAGTACTGATGGATTTATGCCTGTGATGCTGTGCGAGGATCAAACGATAATTTGTGACTGATTCATGCTTGTTTGGTGAGTGAAATAAAAACTTTAGCTAATAACTTTTAGGGTCGAAAAGAAAGTTACATTTGATAAGTGTTCACTAAAATGTGCACATATCAATATGTAACACCCTCTGTAAACTTTTTAAAATTGTTTTAAACATTGTCCCACACTAGGATTTTTATACTGTGTCGTGGGTGTATTTACAAACATACAAGTCCACATACACATTGACACCCAGATCCGAAACATCAATTTGTGGATAACACAAAGAGTTGTTCCGTGCAGGAATTGAACCCGCTACGCGTAGCGCGGCAGCCAGTTGCCCAGTCACCGCGCCAACAGTGCAGTCATGATTATTTGTAATTTATTTTCATTAATAAAATTAGTCTCATAATTTTTTAATTAAGATCAAACCAGGTATCCTTAACCGTGCCATAGGCGGTGGGCATAATTAAATTATTGGTAATCTCATAAAATAAATATACTTTTTGGATTTCGTATCATTTTAGTCCACGATCTATTTGCCTTAAGGTAGTGTCAAATATCACAACAACCTATGACTAAAATTGCATTTCAATACATCTTATCTAAAATAGATTATATAGCTTTATAACAAGATAGGTATAGTCACATAAATCTTAGATGGTAATCATATAATAGAACGTTGGTGCGACAAGCGAAACTAACGCGATCGGTGTACGTCGCGTCGCGTCGTGTCGCAAGTAGTTTTATGCAATATAATGCGACGCTCAAATCGCAGTGTCGCATGAGCTACAGGATGAAGTATTGTAAGGCATTTTGCCTGACGTAAGCAAACTAGTATGTGTGAGCCTTCGAGCATAGAAGTATAGTTTGAATAACTATCGCAATACAAGTATGATATTTCAAGGCACATTTTAGTAATGTGCTTAAAATGACAGATGATACCTATTTACCGGTATTTTTAATTTTAAGAATATTTCATAATAGTTAAGGCAGTTGGTATCTAATTAAATGTCTGCCTCAATTTATACCAACTCGGTGACTACTGCAAAGCTATCCTATTCGCAGAAACGTTGAAAATTAACATCATAAACCATAATAACTCGTTATGCTAACAGAATAGCAGTTTAAAACAAAACGCAAATTAATTTACGAAACCCAAACATAACGCCGAAATCCGGTGAAATTATCACAATTAATTAAATTTGGCACTGTTATAATAAAATTAAAAACGTATAAAACACGTGAATGTCGCTTAATGAGGTTTCGGATGCGAAATAACATTTCAATATAGTGAGAATATTTCAATTTTATTTAACGTTAAGTAGAAATTAACGGGTTCGCGGTCGAAAGTTCGCCGTAACGTTGCTATTGCATACGAATCACCGTTTCCGTTAATGCAATTAACCGTTATCGTCACATTAAAACATTTATGCAGCGTAATTGTTTAAGCACTCTGTATACGATGACGTTTTTGGTGGTTTCATGAACAATCTGTGCACCGTATGGAATAACATACAGTGTACACATTTAAAAATTAAAATCAAAATATTGTAAAGTTATCTTCAACTTGATATTGATGATTTTTGAATGAATAATCAAATAGGGTAGTAGTAGCTAGTACATGGGACTCATAACATAAATAGTGAAAAGTGGGTGTTACATTGTATAGTGGTATAAGGTGCACCCCTGCCTACCCCTTCGAGGATAAAAGGCGTGATGTTATGTTATGTGTAATCAAATAGGTACCCGTAGTCAATCTCTAGTATAGGAAACAGCAGTGCAAATCATACTAGAAGCTCATATCCGCGACGAAACAAGTCGAGTTCCTCGTAAAATAGTTAAGGGAGCCGAATACATGATAATTAACTCGAAAACAATAACCTAAACAAATAAATATGTCTATTAGATATTTTGTATCAACTGTACATAATTTACTGAAGCCTAATTACGCCCTTCGCGAGGCGAGACGAGCTTAGCAGCCTGTCATCAACATATTACGAAATAATACTGGCTTGTTTAGTAGCTAGGCTTATACCACGATATTAACTACTATTGTTTAATACACAGAACATAATTTTGAATGCCTCACGGGACTGGTTTATGAACTTGTCAATTTGTGTAATATTATTTAAGCGGGTCTGTTTTTAGATGAAAATATTTTTTTTAGTAAAGTTTTTCTGTGTTTTCTTTTTTATTTGGTTTATTTTATTTGTGCATAAAAAATGTTACGGTATAAACATAGTTTTTTTTTGTTTTGGATAGCAAATGAAAAATTCGTTCTGATTTAATTGGTTAATTTTCTAAAACAAAGTAGAAACTTTACGTGCTTTTACATAGAATGGGAATGTATAATGTAATATCAATGTATTTTATCATCAGACTCGACAATTAAACTCAAAAACCTAATGACCAGCAGACTGTTTTGCACGTATACTAAATCAATATGGTAGAAAACAAAATATATGTATTGAATCACGTAAAACAAATTAATCCTAAGATTTTCATTTAAAAAAGTAAAACTAAGTCACCATAAGAAAACAGGATCAAAACAAATAAATCAATCGAACCCAGCAAAAATAAATCAACTAGGTACTAAAATAAAATAACACAACTATTAACAGCGCTGTTGTTATCAATAACAAACTGATTCGAGTAGTAAAAAACGATACAAAATCGTTGTACCAATTGCATTAATTCAGCTGCATAAAAATCAGCCAATTATTCAAATCGGTAGCTTCGAAACGAAGACCGTATCAATGAATATTAATTGTTTTCAATCGAAAAACAAAAAACGAGTGAAATAAACTGTAATAACTGAATAATTGAGTAAAATTGTTTACGTAGGCTTTCCTAATTAAGTGATTGATTTAATATTATGGCTGGAGTTTTCTAACTTCAGTGAATAAAGGACACTAATTAATACTGAGAGACTGGCTACCATTTTTATATTCATTGGACCTATTCTGGTGGGTTGTGGTGGCCCGGACGTTTAAGACGCCCACTTCTCATGCATGAGGGTTCGAAACCAACCAACAGCAAATACCAATGTGACTTTTCCGAGTTATATGGTACTTTCTTATATTATTTACTGACAAACGGTGAAATAAAACGTAGTGAGAAAACCTAAGCTTATAATTTCTAATCAGAAGTTTGAAATTGCCAACACATATTGAGCAAGCGTGGCGATTAATGCTCAAACCTTCTCCGTGTGAAAAAAGGCCTTTGGTCAGTGGTGTCAGCCACTTATAGGCTGTCGATGTTGATTCAGGTTTTTTAAATGGATTATTTGGAAAATAATTAGTCCCATATAAGGATCACCAGTTTTTTATTAATAATCACAAGGCTTCTTCTTGCCATGGATACCGACAAGGAAAACTTCACATATCTCTATGTGAAGTTTGCACATAATTCTTTTCTTTAGTTTTGTTAACTAATATTATAGGAAACTTAAAAAAAAAAATATAGAACATGCTTTAGCTGGTTTTGTAATTGCAATAAAATTAACACAAAATAGTCATTATCGTCAATATAATATACACCTGAATACACTAGACGTTTGTTTAGTAAGCTTACATCACCAATAGAGTTTAATTTCGCAGTTCAAGCTTTAGAGGTGAGCCTGGCAGACATTTGCACATAGTTCTGTGTTTGCACCTAAATGGCACATTTGTGTACCGTAATTTTGTGTATCTACTGTTGTGATAGGTACACCAAACTTTGACATTGGATGAGTTCAAATTTTGGGCTAATTTTAATGATACTTTTGCTTCAACGCATTCTAATGTGTAGTCACAGTTGATCTCGAAGATCGATTTTATTTTATTTGATCGACAGATTACTATTTATAAATAATCTTCAAAATATTACAAAAGAAAGAGTTTTATTATTGTTCAAATATGGGTAAGTACATAGTATGTATACATGTTTAACATAACAATTATATTAAAGATTATGATAAATTATTGTGTTTTCGGCTTACTCACGTAATAATTTGACGAAGAACTCGACTAGTTTCAAGCCATGCTAGAGGCTCATATTCATGAGCAGCATTTCGCGACCCGCGACGTGGTGACTGTCGCGCTGCTACTGTTATTACGTGAGTAAGCCGAAAACATATTATGTAATTTATTTAGCATGTCTCACGAAAGTTACAATACAAAGATTATGATTTTTCAAACTGATAAAAGAAAAAAGAATTACCTATTACAACTGCATTACTTTTATGTGAAAAAAAACTAAACATCTCTACCAAAGGCATAAAAAGTATAGAATACACATTGTAGTAACTAATAATACTGTATTAATATCGGGTGATGCATAAAAGAAAAGTGCGCTGTAACAGGAAAAACATTACCTTCCCTTTATCTTCTCACTCGGCGAACACACGCGAAAACAATAAACGCGAGATAATCAAGTTCCATTTGAATGAATCGATTTCATAATAAATATCGGAATACATTAATCCATTTGTTACAGTTGCACATTTCATTGCGATGAACGATGATAAAATTATACCGAGCGGCTTAAAAACTTTAATGATATTACATAAATGGAAAATGTTCATTAGTGGTCATTTTATTAAACTTGCTTTGCACGTATATTGCATATTGATTGCTTATCGTAAGGGTAAATTAAATGACATTTTAGTATAAAAATTTATATGGCGTTTTAAACTAAATTGCTTGTAAATGTAGATTGGGCTAATAGGTTTTATGAAATGTACAATTTATGCTTTGTCATTAATCATCATCAACAGCCTATAAGTGGCCATGGCTGACCAAAGGCCTCTTCTGGCACGGCGAAGGTTTGAGCAATCATCACGCTTGCTCAATGCGAGTTGGTGATTTCAAACTTATAATTAGATATTAGGTATAAGTCCAGGTTTCCTCACGATGATTTTCTTCACCGTTTGCCAGTGGTGTATAGATAATTTTAGAAAGCACGTATAGCTCGGAAAAATCACATTGGTACCTACTAGCCGTTTTTTTTACTTATGCTTTGTATTACCTGAGTATCAATATGAACCATTTTCTATATTATTTTATCGCATGACAATATACCCATTCCTATTTACCTTCGACCACAAAACGATTGCCAGATAGTACTACCAAACAGCAAACAAACCATCACTGTTTTATTAAAAATGTTCCCGAAAAGGCCGAAAAAAAATGGGTGAGCCAGCAAATATTCAAGTTTAGTGCGGTTCAATATGGGTAGCCCGCAGAATCGATTCAAGTCTTCGTCGCCGTATCAACAGCAGCCTTTTTCAATCAATCGGTAAACATAGTTGGAAAAGTATGTGACGCTATGCTAACCACAAATATGTACCTAATGGCCAGTTACCATCGGATCGTGAAATTCAAGGAGGCTTTACATAAATATTATCGTTTATTAAAGTATTTGGTATGTAGATTAAAATATGTCCGTTCATCAAATATTTTGAAATGTTAAATATTTTTCTCTGTAAGTAATTCAAACAAATAAAAACGTGAAATAACACGAGTTATTAGTTTTGTGCGTTGAACTGTTCTAAACGTTCGGAATATGGATTGGAAATAAAAATTTCAAAGTGAGTATTTGCAAATTTGATCATTCCCCCTTTTTATCAAACCGTGGAAGGTCGAAAATTAACATCGAAATGATTCCTAAGTTCTGTTTAACAGAGAACGCACTCAATATGAATCAGATTTTTTATTTAACTCGTTGAGTACCGTCATTATAGACACAATTAAAGAGCAATAAGTTGCGGTCACCGTTGTCCTCGCGGTGTTTGACAGTTTAAACTGTGACTCGTTTGCCAAGTTGCGTTATGGCAAGTCAGCGTCTTATGCAGAAGAGGCGTATTAAAGTCTAGTCAATTTTGTTAATTTTATTTGTCTCGTAGCGATTATTAGGAAAGAAAACACCACTGTAACGATGTTTTAGAAGAAGGCCACACTAACCTATTCACGCAACATATTTCACAACAATGCTCACTACCGCCTCATTAAAACTAACTACCAACAATGACAACAATCCCATACACACCTACAAGGTAACCTTATACCTATTATCACTTGAAACTAGGAAACGCGTTACACCGTACCATACTTGTACAATCAACGAATTTCTTTCAAGACCCACTTTGACAACAAATCATTTGCTATAGTCAGAATAATGAAGACAAAAATTATACCATAAATATGTATGCGAAGGTCGGCCTAATTGTATTAGTACGTGTGTAAGCAAATAAGTCCAAGGTGGGTCATGATGAATATGTGTCGATAGTACACTCCTATACATCCGTATGTCCTTAATATATGCCTACAGTCAGACTTATCACCTAAACATTATCGTGTTTCTAACGATAATGGAACTTTCGAGTGTCTGCAACCCAACATTAATTTAACTGGTACCTTCACGTAATGGCGTCGGTTTCACTAATTGTACGTTAGAATAATTATATTGTGCCACACGCGTATTCATTTTAATGGATTTTGAGTGTTATATACGGTTAAATGTCACTTGTACCGGTATTTAATGTAAACTAATTTAAGCTAGCAGACTCGTCGTGTATGGCTTTGTGTCGGTTTCAAGATTAATACAGGAAACGTATTGTAACTCCTCGACATTACTGTTGGTAATTTCAACTCCGACTTTACTTGTAAGAAGTAAATTAGAAACTGCAATGTGGTGACTACTAAAGGGACTTAAGTATAATTAAAATTTTGTGTATAGGAATGGCAGTTAAGGTATAGTTATAGAGGTACAGCTTATGTATCACTATATAATCATCTAAGTAAGTATCTATATATAGTTATTAATATTTACTTAAAGTCATCTGCCACTATTATCTCTGCACTACCTAAAGATCGACTGTCAGACAATGCCCACGGAATTCGTTCCAAATGTACATGTGCTTTTTTGTACTAAGTCTAAATCTATACTTATAATAAATCTGTAGAGAGGTCAATTCTGTACATACAATATATTTAAAAAATAACTATCAAGGGGTGGTTAGGGATCGCTACTGATGCCAAAAATGCAATCAGTAAAATTTTTGTCTGTCTGTCTGTCTGTCTGTATGTTCGTTATGGAAACAAAAACTACTCGATGGATTTTAACGAAATTTGGCACAATTATTCTTCATACTCTTGGGCAGGTTATAGTATACTTTTCATTACGCTACGATCAAAAGGAGCAGAGCAGTGAAGGGAAATATTGGGTAAACGGGAGAAGTTACTCCATTTTTTAAGCTTCCGTCGCGTGTGCAGGCTTATAGGTTAAAGCTGCATAGAAATCATATATGACGGAAATATTCTCCTTAAAATTATATAAAAAATATTCCTCGACAGCATATGTCTATCTTTTATGGTTGACTCACAATAACACGTGAAACTCCAGATAGCTTAGCAATTCGGTGATTTCTGATTGTATTTGTCTACTCTAACGTTCACAATACTCATTCATAGACATTACGTTGTAACTGAAAGGCCAATGGTTCAAATTAGCTTGACTTGATATTATAAATGAAAATATGTGAGTTTATGTGTATGTTTGTTACTCAGTCATATTAAAACCACTGAAGGGACCGGAATGAAATTCGGAACAGAGGTAGATTATGGTCTGAAGTTACATAGGCTTTTTACCCCTGAGATCGCGGGCGAAGCCGCTGGCAGAAGCTAGTAAATAAATAAATGAATAATTTATAAGATCTAAATTGCAAAGCCAATTGTTTTCAAAAACTCGTCCGTTGTTGGGAAAACTCGACCCATGAGGTGTGTAGATAGGTACTTATTCAAATACATTTATGTTACTTCGAAATATCTCTCAATGATAAGAAAAGCAAAGTTAGGTACTAAGAACCGTAATGATCCTTTGAGTGAAGTAGGTACTAAACATCGTCAGGTCAAAGTTCCTACATGTATGTATAGACACAAGTACAAGCTATCCTAGACTGTCAAATTATTTCGTAGCATTTTCAACTGTATTACCAAATTATATGGTTGGTAATCGAATAGATAAATTTGATAGATTGGATGAGCTTGATGTACCAGTGTCTTGAAGGTGGGTTGCTAACTCATCACTTAGAAGTGTTATTAAGTTACATCCAATAACTTGAGCTAACTTGTTAAGTTTTCTTACTGTTGCTAATAGACTATCTTTTTATTTTTTTTCTATTTATACGCATTTTTTGCTATTTATGATGATGAAACTTGTACCATGTTTTGCTTTACGACTTCTAGTTGGTTCAAAACGTATTTCGTACATGTTAACTAATTGTATCTTTGTACCTACCTATGTATATATGTGCTACATATCTATGTATGTATGTAGAATTGGTAGGTATGTCGTTTTATTTCTGTGTTTGAATAGATATGTCCCAAAATCTACTGCAGCAATAGCTTATTTAAATATTTAGTACCGAGATAGATTATCAATCAAATATAACATATGAGTTACTAATAGGATAATCACTAGCAACGTAAAAAAATAAAGGTGTCCCTTTACAAAATAAAATCTTGAAATATTAGCACTTTTATTATATTAGGGTTAATACTACATAACACGGTTCAAAAGCAAAAACAAAGCCAGCAGCACTACAATAATAAAAAGATCGACACACCATCTTTATCAAAAGAGAATGTAACGTACAGATTACAGAATACTGAAAGGCTACTAAATTTTAAGTTGTATTTAAATATCATGCTATCTCTGTGATTTTACAAATACTTTGTAGTGACAGAACGATGCTAAACTGTGACTTTAAAATTGAGTAATATCTGAGTATTTTGACAACAGATTCACATCTGCAACAACCAATAGTAAAATATTTGTTACACGTATAAACTGTAGCATTAAATCAGAACAAAAAGTTTTATGTACAAAAATGTTTATACATCGTATAACAAGCCACGATGGAGCATGGCAAACGGCGTCTTCGGTACCAAAAGTACCAATATATTGCTTTCTCGCGTGCTGTCGTTATCCACAGCTGTTGCCATAGCTTACTTGTTTTTGCCAATGTTAAAACATTAAAAAATTTCCCACTATATCATTGCCTGCTTTATAAAGTTTACTTTGCTTTATTAATTGTAGACTTTGCATGCAATCTGACGATCGCTCACGATCCTGTTTTGTATGCGGCTATAGTTCTGTGAAGTGCAATTGGTTTGCATGTTTTATTGTCCTACTGATCTATATATTCAGATAGTTAAAGTTACGATGTCGTCGTATCTTTTTAAAAAAATATTCATTTGGCGTGATGACCTTTAAGTTATATCAATTTGAAAACTAAAAATGTTATCAGGCACACAGCACCTTAAAATACCGTTGTATTTAATCATTCTAATTCAGTATACAGTCATTCAGTATTCAGTTCACACAATATCTTGATTACGACAATATCTCAATTCAAAACAAAGAACAAATAATAAAAACAACAACAGAACAAAATCGCAGTAAAGTATAAAAAGGAAATATGCCACGCATAAATTAAAAGGATTTAAAGTATTTGGCACAAAAGAGAGGAGGAAGACATAAAGGGAAATATGAAATATTGATAAACGCGTTGTAACACAATCTTCATAGAATCGTTATTTTGGTACCGATGAAAAACCGTCTAAATAAAGATAAACAAACACTAAAAATGTTTACAAGCAAGACTCGTAACTTTTAGAATCGTTCAATACATCCGAAGCCCAAATCATAATAAATTGAGTGGGGGTTAAAGGATAAAGGGAGATTGACAGCGGTCTTTAACACTGCCCCCGGGCAGGCATCAACTTATGTTTTGTGGATAAGTCTCAATTTTATCGAGAGAATCCAGCCATAATAATTTTTGAGGAGTTTATACTGAACGCTTTCATTTTTGATTGTTAAAGGCCATTCAGCCGAACGGGCCGACTGAACCTCATTTTTTGTTTCAAAGGCAACGATTCCCTTAAGTCTTTTTTATAAGATAATGTTTTACTTTAGCGAATACTTTTTGTCCCTCGGATATATTGAGGCAGGTAATAAAAAAATATTTATAGCCAGACGATCGTTTGACTTTCTGTTTATTCTAGTTTTTACAATTACTGAGCTCTTTTATTTGTCGTTTTGCTTGAAATATTTCCTAAAAACATTACGAAAATAACTGTTACAAAGAAAATGTTTTTTGTCACAAAATTTAACGTGTATTCGACGAAAGGTGTAAAACTTTTACGATAATGGAAAGCGAAAGAGGTCGACAGAGAGTTTAAAATTCATATGCTCGAAACGGAAAACACCTATAAAAACCAATTTCAAAGGGTGTTGGTGTGAAAATAGGGCGTTTAATAGAGCACTCTAGCTTCACGTGTGATGACGTCCCTATCGCGTCCTAAATCTGTCCTATATTACCTTGAAGGCTCTGCTACATAGAAAGCGGATGGCAGCGGCTGTTTTCTAAGGGTATTACTCGTATAAACAGATGACGTCACACAGAAAACGTAGCGGCCAGACAGTTTTGAAGCAACCCCATCGCGTTTAGTATAGAACTGCCGGGCGGTCGCCTAAAAATTTTATTTTACGACGAATGTTTATACTAATTGTTATAATATTATGTGTGTATGTACGCGCAAATTGATATTAAAATTGGTGTTTCGAATCCATATATTTCTTTTTAGTTTTCCAATAAAGAGGTAAGTTATTGAGATAAACAGCTAGCTTGAATCGTGAAAATATAGAATCATTTCAACAAAAATGTTCTTAGGTTTCAAGATTCTGATTGCAACAAATATTGATTCAATCGAGTGTGCCATGATTGATTCTGATCTCGATTCGTGGATATACTTAAATCGATTTTCAATTCGGTTTAGAAATCACACAAAGTGTGAATACGATCCGATTCTAATTACGCATACAACTGAACACATTATCGGAGAAGAGTCTAGGATTTGTAAGTAAGTGGATGAAATAAATGTGTTTTCATACGTAATTATTAAGTTTTTCACTGATGTAGAACTAGGCACATGTTATTACTTTTGTATCTTATTTCATAATGCTTCCTTTGGCTAATTAGAAAAATGTTATCACACTCACTAATGGATGGACAAGGAGATTATTCTCATCATCATCATCGTAATCAATAGCCTATATGCCCACTGCTGAGCAAAGCCCCTTCTCACACAGAGAAGGTTTGAGCATTAATAACCACGCTTGCTCAATGCGAGTCTGCGATTACAAACTTATAATTATAAATTATAAGCTTGGGTTTCCTCACGATGTTTTACCTCACCATTTATCAGTGGTGTCTAGATAATCTTAGAAAGTACATATAACTCGGAAAAAGTCACATTGGTACTTGTCGTTGGAAGGATTCGAACCCGCATCCTCATGCATGAAAAGAGGGCGTCTTAAACCTTCGGGCCACCACGACACCAGATTATTGTACTATGGCTTAATTATATATTTTTAACCGAATTTAAAAAAATAAGGAGGTTCTCAATTTGACCTGTATCTATGTATATTTGTGATTATATAATATCCGATAATCTCGCGATTGGTTGAATCTTAGTAAAGTAACTTACTGTTTTGTCAAGTTCATAGAATATTACATTAATAAATTACCAAACCTGCTATTCTTTATTAATATGGGCAAGCGCATACGCTTACCCCATAGGGTATTCATAGCATCTACCCAATGTTGTCCAGAAACATTGTGCTCATGCTCCAGTTATCTAAATCGGCTGTCATTGAATTTCGTTTGATAGAGGAATCGAACCATCGCGTTTTACAGTCACGTTACATTTTCATCAAGATTATGACGTAATCAGTTTAACGTATTCAGGTCAGTTTATTTCCCATTCTTGCCTAAGTGAATATTTGCATGCCGCGATTGGACCCTAGATTACGTCGGAATAGCCTATAAAAAGTAACGGTCTTTGTCTTCAGCGATTTAATTAAAAAATAAGGTCAACTTTTTCATTATTGAAAAAAATAATTAGGTAGTGAAAATTAATGAGGTTGTATTTCAACTGACTATTTTTTTATTGCTCTTAAAATAAATATTAATGGCTGAATTCTATTTAAAATTAGTATATTTTTTTATGTAATGGACCGGTAAATGAGCAGACGGATCACCTGATGCTAAGCAATCGGCGCTACCCATGGACGCCGGAAACACCAGAAGTGTTACAAGTGCGTTTGGGGATTAGGAGTTTGGGGAGATTGGGAAGGATCGGGATGGTCGGGAAGATCAGGCCTTAGTTGGTATTACAATACCGGCAGGATGAGAAGAGGCGGCTATAAGTGTAACGAATTAAAGCCACTAAGCGAAACAAAGATCCTAAGAAAATAAATAGAAGAAAATATAACATTACAAATAGATGTATTCTATTAATGCAGACGGCAAATATCCATATCAAATAATTCATTTCATAAGCAGGTGATTAATGTCTTCGATACATTTAGGTCATATAGCCATATTCCGTCATAGATTACAAGTCCGTATGAAATGAAAATCATAATTTATGAGTAATTAACAACGAAGAACAAAAGTTAGCGGTATCCATTCGTTTAGTTGTAGAATTCATGAATAAGTTTTATGCGTTAGAGTATTAAATTATTGTTTTCAACTAACGATAGTGGTCAAAGATATGTATTATGTACGTTTTGTAAATTTAATTTACTATTATGTAAAATGAATATTCACAAGAAAGAACAAATTAACTGAACAAGTTTCTCACCCTAAATTATAAGCTAAAGAAATGACAAACATGTTTGAACTCATCATTTTACCACGCAATAATCATTAAGTACTAAATCACGGCAAGACAACGTAACAGCCATCATAGCTGTGACCAATTTCAACACATTTGAGGCCGCAAGCAGAATACTATTAATCATAAGTCAGCATATCCACAGTGGTACCGCGTGCACAATATATTACCTACGATAGTAAGGAGCACCAATATGAACAGTTGGCGTTAATGGCCGGTCTTACCCTAGGGAAATGCGTTTGATAATGTGAACAGTAATTTTATGTTGCAACAAAAGCACCAGTAGTTGATTTCTTCCTACAGATAATGTAAATTTAAATATTTAGAGACGCGTAATTGTTTTTTTTAATCTGTTCTTTGATGGAACACACCTCATTTTTTGAATAACAATTGTCTATGCAGCGTTCGTTCTTTTGTTTTGATATTCATGTTCTTATTCCAAATTTGAATATTTATCTAACCGTTTAAAAATGCGATACGTTTTGTAAATGACGTGTAATTTATTATAATGTACATTTAGATATCATTTGAGTATTTTAAATGAATGTTGCCATTTCTTTTCTATGATAATGATATGAAATATTTTAAGCTTTATTCACAAAAGAACTATAAAAAATGGAGACGAAGTAAATGACTGTAATAAGTAATAACACTATTTTTTTCATACAAAAATATTTAATTTATTACGAACCGTCTTATTACTAAGCTAAGTCATAGTAAGAGTCCTTAAGTTTTATCACATCTTTAAAAATAATTACTCGTTTAAAACCAAATATTATCTAAGAGTAGATCATTAGCTCTAATATCTCTTAAGCCATAATGGTTCCATAAATATTTTCATATCACCGTTGGAGTGGAACTTTAGAGTGAAAGTTCCCGATAGGGATGTGGTTCAAGTTTTAACGGTAACGTGTTCTGTCTTATATTGCAAGCGTTATCTACCCTCGTTTGGTCTCCCTTTGAAAAAGTAAGTACTGAACTCGATAAATCAATGGGTATTAGATGTATGTGTTTTAGGGCTGTGGAAGTATCGATAGATTTGTATCGATGGTGTTAGTTAGTTGTATTATTGTTGTTAAAAATTTCTATATTTTGTAAAGATGTATTTAAATACTGTAACTATATTAAAACTTGTGTGATAAAAATGGTAGGGTCGGTCTAACAGTAAATTATGCTAATTTCTTAAAAATGTTTGTCATTGATTTTATGTATTCACTTCAACTTTAGGTTCTTACTTAGTAAAACGTTTACTTATTATAGGTTGCTGTCATCAATTAACTTCAATTCACTCGCAACTATTTAGATTTCAACTTTATACATACATCAATCACTTTCTATGAATGCAGATAAAAAACTTTCAGAGTTAACTCAATACAAGTACTAAATAGTTTATTTTCTATAGCTTTCACATGCAAAGTTATCAATCATTTTATACGTATTTTTCATTTTGCACGAACTATATTAATGAAAATGTCAACGCCATCGTCCTATTCAAATGAAGGTGACCTAGGTTCACCTCACTAATAAATGTAACAACACTATAATAAAATGTCTATTTTTATTTTTAGAGACTTTAAAATTAGAATAGACCATTTTGTCGATGAAAATTTACGTCATCGTATGGGGCACATCACTATCCAATTCTCAGTTGAGGACCAAGGGTTTCACATGAGCCCTATTGGTACAAGACGTCTAATGGAATGATTTCAAAGAACCCTATGTATCTAGGATTTATTCCAATTGAAGAATCACGTCGAAAAGTAAAAGCCGTAGTGACATTGACGAAGAAATATACATTGAATTCTTTAGATGCGCACCCCTATATTTTATTAGGGCGAGGAAAAGGCCAGACCCGACTTAGCACTTTCTTTACAACCTGAGCAATAAAACTGTACCTAACTTTTAGTTTCCAGGCAAAATTATTCGTTGATAGCAGAATAAAACGAAGCTACAATGCTATCGTAGGAAGTATAAATATTATTATGTAAGTGTGTTCAAAAGATCTCTCCCGTTTTGAAACAACAAAGACAATTCCTAAATATTGTAATACAAAGACGACCTACGCAAATAATGTACGGGATAAAAAGGGGCCTAAATACATACGCAACGGATCTCGTGGATTCTTTTGCTATAAACATGTATTTACCTTTTGAGATGTAAGGTGTCTGAAGTGTGTACTATCGAAAACCTTTACGCATTCACAGGCTCTGTCGCGCAAAAGTACGCAAATCCTTTCTGACAAATACTGACACAATCCCTTCATGTCCGTCAAAGAGCTACGTATTAAAGCATTGAAAGGACAGGATTGCCCAACCTCTAATTCCAATGAGAATCGTCTTATTCCACTCGCTCAATGAAATCTTCCTAAAAGCTCCTTTGTTGTCATATAACGACGCAAAATAAAATACATACTATTTTCTTCGGCCATTTTCCTGAAATTACATTTTGCTTCCCATTTTAATACTACCTCATTTCTAACGTCTGTCTTTCAGGCCTTGACCTGGTACACATAAAAGTGGATGACCATTTATAAGGCTCACAAAATGTTTTCATAATCTTAAATGAAATTAAAGTTATGAAGCTATAAACTCAGGTCTCACACCTAACGAAGCATAAGGATACGTTTTATTTGAAAAATCTGCATGTAAGTCAGTAAAAATTGAGTTTATGTGCGAATTATACAGCAAAAACTAAAGTTAATACGATATCTCCTCTAAATATTGAATTTACCAAGCGTGTAATTTACACGGCGCGTTCAGGGGAGTTATCTATACGTATTATTATGTCGGCACCCTCAACAATTAAAACCTACGCACCCGTTAAACAAAAGTAACACATGTTTAATTACCCGCCGTGGTGGGATGACCTATGGTTTTGGATGTCCCAGAAGTTGGGAAGAGATCCTTGATTTTAACAGTCAAACAGTGGCGATGTTTGCGCAAACAAAATATGCAAAGTAGGTGCGGGCGAGGGAGATACGGGCCTCGCTAATTATGTGGAAGCACGGCGTGTTGTGTCCGACCGTCGTCCTACATTCGGGGAGGCTAATAAAAATGCAAAAAATGTGCAAATTATCAATTATAATTAGCCGCATGCTTCGTTGGAGGTTCTGAATTCATGGCGTGGCTGTTAAGTATGTAGTAGCGACCATTGTTACACAAATACCCAAGGTCAATATAAGACTAAAAAGTGTTTCTCGGTCGCCGGTACCGTCATGAATGTGGACTATAAATATTGACTTAACTCTTGGTTTACTTACCAAACACGGTGCATCTTACACGCGGTATTTCGACGAATTAGATTAATTTCGGCTTGAAAAAATACGTTTCTACAAACTAGATACAAGGTTTTTTTTTCGTCATTCGTCTTAAATGCAATACGACACAACCCTTCTTGTTGTGTCTAATTAGTCACTATAATAATATGATCCCCTTCAACTTCACACCTAAATATCGTTTTTCTACCAGATGACGTCATGATTTATTGTCAGTAAGACAAGCTAGCAAACGAAGGTTTTATCTCCCCCTCCAGTGCGATTTATACAACACCAAGATGTTTGAGATATTTCAATAAATCACAAAATGCGTGTCGAATTTCTAAAGTAAAGTCCCCTCTGTTATTTCTTTTTGTCGGGTCGCTCAAGGGTTGCTAGGAATGTTAATCTTTAAAGCTCATTTTTAATCACGTGTCTAGAGCGTATCGAATGTTTTGTGATCGAGTAATCCTATTAGTTTAAACGATTATCGATTATGTATGTAGAAACTTCGTAGCGTTAAGACAATGTTGTAATTTGTAAACACGTTTGTGTCCGAGTGTAAGGAGATTGATAAACGATAGCGTCCGTGGGCGAGCGCTAACATAACAAAGCCATGTTAAACATTTGTTTTGCTCTATAGATTATTCTGTAAGATGTCTTGTTGGTAAATATTTCACTATGATGTTCTTTCGGAGACAGGCGTGATTTGCACTATGATGAGAAAGCATAATTTGTTTGTTGAGAGTGCTTTTGTATTGGTGCTTATTAATCTCCTGTGGCTAGCGAAAATAAAACAAACAAGTTACTCGAGTGCTCACTTTAATGAATGTTTCTACTCACGATGTGCATATTTACGTTTAATATTCTGCAAAATATTGAAATTAATTTAATGTTTTATTTAAACTTGACCATGTCTAGAGAGTTTTGTTTTATATTAATTTGCAGACAAAACTAATGCTCTTCGTTTGTTTGTATAACTCAATTGGCAATGACCTCTTGCTATACTCAATTAGAGGACAAATTCAAGAATAGTTGCGGTAAAATAACGTTGTGGAACACAGCGTTTAAAATTATTGGCAGTCAATGGTCAATGCGGTAAAAGTTTTCGTTCGCAATAAAAGAATATTTCCCATCGCGAAAGAATTCCAAATTCAAAAAGTTAAAAAACTTGCATCTCTGCGGCCAGTTCACCGCGAAGGCTGCATCGTGTGCATCGTGAATGTAATGAATACCTGTCAGGCGCGCGTGTGGGCGATCCACCGGCCCGCTCTAAGTCGAACGCAAACATTTACCCTTCGCTCAACAGTAATTGTTTAAAATTGAGCCTAACTGTGTGGGCCTCGCCTGTTGCCCGAGTCCTGCCATGCACTCAAATACACCGTCTTTCTTTGTTCATACACAATAAGTACCCACTAAGTGATACTGTACCGATTTTACCGTGAGTTACGCGCTCGAAATTCACAGGAATCGTTTCAAAGGTGTATGGACGTACGATCATGCGTTTTGTAATTAAATCTTCTGCTTCAATAAATGGAGATATCGACAAGTTAATGGAATTAATTGGACGTTGGTTGTAAATTAAAATGGTCGCTTCGTTAATTTTAAGCTGCGCATTTTGTATAAAATAATCGTTGCTACGGCCACCTAATACGATAGTAAATTAGGGTGTTTCGACGCAGTGGCACGGCGGCCATGCTGACGCGAACAGTTTTAGCTGATTTATGTCGCGCCGTTATCAGGATTACACCGTTGTCACTAAGCTCTAACTATAAAGCATTAACATTGTTTGCCGTGAAGTTTGTACTTTAATTAATCGTCTTATGAAAATGCTTCGCAGGCAAAACTCTCCGGTTTCACTTGATAGTGTCCTAAATTTAATTAAGAACACCAGTTATTTAACTTTGCGTTGTTTACCATGTTTTGCTGACTACGCAAAATGTAAATGTGTCTCGCTTACATTTTGAAAAGCGTTGAACACTCTTAGGTACATCTGTTTTTCTCCAAATATCAATTTAGTTTCAAATATTGTAACTTATATAATTATTTCATTCAGCAAACTATTATCATAAAACACTACAAAACAATTCCACTATAACACCTCGACGAACTATAGCGTAAACCCATCAATTAGTTTTTCCTGAGTTAGTTCTGTCCGATCGAACAACAGCATCCACAGTCCATATCAGACTGCAGATAAACAGAGCAAACGACAAAAAGAACTAAAAATAAATCAGCCTTTTGCTTTATAAATGGAAAATAGAACATGATCGGGGGTTGGGAAGGAGTACAATGCACAACCAGTGGACCATTGCGATGGCACAAAAGAGTATTGTTCTTGCCATGTCGAATGTATCGGATGGGAACGAGAACGGCAATACGTGAACTTTATTACTTTCTTTATTATAGGGAAATTATAGAAAATGGAACTGGGAATTAGGTGACTGGTTCGTCCGAGCATTGTAATGATTGTCATTCAAAGTCTGACGTTGGAAAATTCCAGTTGTATGAGAATTGGAGTACATTTGTCATTTGTTTTACGTTGGTCAACAGAAGTATATTTAGTACTAATCATGGATGTTTCAATAGCTTAGTATATACATAATTATGTTGGTACCTATGCGTCTTTCATCTCTGCAATACTTAAAGGTTGACTGGGAGATGTCCAAGCCTGTAAGTCAACCTGTAAAAAAAATTAAATAAATGTGTAGGTAATTTGTATTAACTATCATGATTAGTTAGAAAGATGCATGACACCGGTTCTTTAGATTTGTAACACCAGTTTCATAACCCTTATTGATTACAAGAGCAATAGAAAGAAAAATGACTGCCTTGCTGGTTGAGTGGTCGCAATTGTGACTGCCGGGCAAGGAGTCTCGGGTTCGATTCCGATTCGATGTTACTAAGTTTTTAAAAACATCTCTGTAGTAGCACGAAGTCTGAAATTGTGCCCGGTATATGGCAATAGGCTGTGCAATAAGTGGTGTTACATTGTACGGTGGCTTTAAGTTCCGCAATGTGCACATCTGGCTACCCCTTCGGAGATAAAAGGCGTGACGTTATATTATGTTATTTAGAAAGGAAAAATAAACGTGATCGATATTAGTGGACCATTTTCGGGGGCAGCACATTGCACGTGTTTCTCACCAAACCGTCAGATTCTTACGTCAACTTATCCCGTGCCAATACCGGTCTTGCTTGCTTGTGCTTCGTTCAATATTTGAACTAAATCACATATTTTTGGAACAAACGATGTCGGCAGCCGTCAAAGGCTTCCGCGTAAGCTGAATTATATGCACTTAGTCACATATCTTGAAATATAAGGGGATATTACCTGTTTAGGGATGTACCTATAGAGTTAGTTGAGTGAGCTTACTGTTCAGACCCAAAATAGTTATAGTACTACCTATAACATCATGCTTCGTCCGGATTGATTGATAAAGAAAAAATCTATTATATAGGTAAAGATGAAATTCTGCTTACTATTTCAGACAGTCAAACGAGAAAAAAACCCTTCAAAGCGTTCTTCAATTTAGCAACTAAATTAAAAACAAAATAATTTTACATGGAAATCGCTGACATTTTCTAAAATCCAAATATTCATTTCAAACGAGTGTTTGTTTGTAAAGGGGTAGTTCAAATGATTAACGAGCTTTTATAGTTTTTGTTTTTCTATTTGAAGTAAATCGATACCTATGCACGTTCTGCTTCGTTGACCTGATTTTTATACAGTCTGTTTTCAATAGGTCAAAACCTATACAGCATCAAGTTGTCAATAGTCTTTAATTGAACTCCAACTTTGTAGTTTTTGCAATAAAGTCGAAATTTTATTGAAAATATTCAACAGTTTTGGATAGTTTTAGTGTTGTTGTCTCTATGTGTTGTTACGATGCTTGTGTGAATAGGTATTTGTTAGTTTAAAAGTTTTGGTTTCATATTCTTAATATCGATTTAAAATTACTGTCTTGATAAACCTATGCCAGCGAAGAATTGTATGTGTATCAAGAGAAATAAGCTAATAGCACAATCACTTTGTCTGATCTAGGAATCAAACCTGAGACCTGATTCTCAGCAATTTCATCTTTAATTAGACGAAAATATAATATATATATGTTTCTGAGTTTCTAGTTCTAAGTATCGTAACATCATAACATCAAGCCTTTTATCCCCGAAGGGGTAGGCACAGGCGCACATTATGCCACTGAGCAATGTAACACCCACTTTTCAGTATTTATGTTATGAGTCCCATGTAATAGGGGGTGAGCCTATTGCTACTACTGATGTTTATTATTATAATAATCTGATCCCGTTGGTATATTGACTAAACGTTTACCTACCTCGCTTTCTAACACGCTTTTGATATCCTCATGCAATAAAAATATTTGTACAATTAAGGATCCTTGTGTTTTTGCTTCGTTGAAGCGTTAACGGTGCTAAGCTATATCTATATGCATTGCTTTTAATCCAAGTAGTTAATAATGTACAAGATGATGTTGTACCTAATAAATTTGATTAGGATAACTAAATAAAAAAACAGATTACAATTATTATTTTATCGTTATTTGTTATTTGGAACTTATTGCAGGTTGGTACACTTTTTAACTAGTAACTATTATAAACACAATGTTATTACTGTCGATAGGAACCTCTATGATAATGAACGAATTCATAATTAACAATTTATTAAACACAAATCATGGATTTTGAAACTGCCTGCAATACATTTAGCTAATATTTCCCAACAATAACTATGAATAATTCAACATCATTATAACGTTATTTAGTTCATAATAATGTAAGTTGGCAAACGGCAGGTAGGTAGCGCGGCGGTCGAAAATAACTAATAATGTAACTGCAAACAGAGCGTCATGGAGTGGTCCATACATCATGTGATTCTAATTATTGTTGCGGCCAGTCTAAATCAATTCTGTCCCGGCACACCACTCGATTTACAACACGTTTCTATAATAAAATAGATTAACGTACACAGCACTGTCCCGAGCCACGCAATAACTTTGCTTCTTAATGGTGCATACACTACTGTTATGACGCATAACTCTAGCGAATCCCTTTTTAAAACAAAACCTCCATACAATTTTGTTAGTGTTATTAAATAATGTCTGGAGTATTTACCTCAGTTATAGTAATTTGGCCAGGCAATAGAGCGGCGACCCTACGGTCACAATTTGCCCCGGCTATGCCCCTCGGCCTTGCTTGAACTTCAGTAACATTGTTACTCAGTCCCCTGCGTCCCTCGAGGCGCTGAATGTCCCTACATCTGTTCCACAAGTCCAACTATAAAACTGTACCGTAGTTTACAGTCAACGATTTTATTTTATAGTAATTGTGCAATATATCCTGATGAGTAAGACTTTCATTTGGTCTCTTTGTTCCGTGGTGGTTAGGTCCGCTCCTAAAGGATCTCGGCCGATTGCAATTGAAAAACTGCAGCCTCATTTTCTTTCCTTGCTATTGTTTTATCCGCCTTTATTTCAATGGGGTTTCCTGCTTTAATATGGAAGCTAATTGTTTTCCTCGAACAGATATCTGTATTCAGTGGTCGATAACAAAGGAGGGTGGTTCTCGAAGATTGACCAGGATTTCTCTATTTATCCGTGCAGGTGGTATTTCCCAGTATAAAATGTTTTTCTATCGTGTTGCCCTGAAGCGTTCGTTGTCCCCCGGGATGAAGCAAGTCGTCTTAATAGACTTAGAGACGTTCCGTAGACAGAATCCCTTGGGGCTAACGTGTCCCCATTCCACCCCATGCTATACCATCAAAAAAATGAGATTAGCTTCTTTTGTGAAGCGTCGTTTCGTTTATCTGAAGACATTTCGTATAATTCGTGGTTTAAATGAATCTCTTTTTAATGTGTAGTGTTTCCTTTGTTTTATTCTTTCCTACTTTGTTGCATTAACTGGTGACTAGTGTTACATTTTAGGATTCATAAACAATATGCTAACGACGTAGCTCGAGCCATAAACAGTGGAAAACTGGGTATAACGTTTGCTGGGTATAATGGCACAACTTCAATTTACCTAGTTACCGAACAAAAGTTGTGAGTTGCAAAGCCTCCGAAAAGCAAAACGTATGTATGTTATAATGAAAACTTATTGAAGCAAAATAATAATAAATACGTAAATGGCAGTCCCTTGGAATGTAATTACCAATATGCGAATTTCATGTTACCATTATGGCAAATCAGCACGTGCCTCCGACATAAATATTCACATTATTGCGTTGCCCTAACGTTGCGCGATTTTTTTCTCGATCTCCTGTTGTGCATTTAGATGTGAAGGGGATCGGGGCGTAACATATCGATGCAAAACGACGGAGGGTGACGTGCGTTCGCCTACTGTTTAGCCATTATTTGCTATAATGTGGGTGAAATTTAGCTCGTTTCGTACAGCGTGCAATAATTGTCTCCGTTCTTTTATTTGGAACGCTTTTATTTATATCGTGGTGGGGTTCGCATCGAAATCCTGGATTATTTGGCTAACAAATTACATCGAATCTGTTAAGAATAGGACGGGCATGTCAATAAATCAATGTGAGGATTTATTGATGAAAGCTGACAAATGTTGCTATAGAATTTTGTACAGTCTCCCTCGTTGATGACGATGTAAAAATGGTTCGGTTTTACGTTGAACGTGTGATTAGCTGCGGTAATGTGATGTGTTTTCATTATGCCCGGTGAATGCACGTTGGGGACATTAATTTTACTAGTCGTTAATAGTTATTTTGTCAGCACTGTCACCAAAGTATAAGTTTTCCAATTTTGAATAAGCGAAAGTACCTATCGCAATTCAAAAAAATGAAGCTGAATAATTACTAGTTAGTATTTACGCACCAATACCCTACAGTTATGAATAAAAACTCAGATAAAACCCGAAAAACCATCAACATAAACCTCAATGTAGAAAATGACGAACAGCCAACAACAGAAATAAATAAAATTATCCGGAATCACTCAGTAGATTACGTACATTTCTGGCACAAATATTGTCTAGGTCAGACGGGGAAAACAGTGAAATATAGGAGTATACAGCCACAAGGCACCACAAGGCTACCCACAGTGATTAATGAGTCCACACTATAACAAATATGTCGCATTCGTAAACGTATTCTGGGGTAGCAAATGTTCACGTCGAAAGCATTATTTGTGAAGTCATTGTTACTTTGTACTATACGAAGATCGACTGTTTTCAATTGGTTGTTTTTTCTTTAGTTATAAATTAGTATTATTTTTAGACGATTGAAGTCATTTTTTGTACAATAATTTATATCCAAATGAATTTGTTTTTTTCTTTTCCAGAATTTGATGCAGACATCTTCACAAAGCGTTTGCGAGAGTACGACGCGATACTACGCAAGAACAATATTTATCACATAATCATTATTATAATATTTTATAATTAAATAATATAGAATGTAGTACTTTAGAATAAGGACGGGGAACAGTGTACATGATAGGCATCACAAATAATTCTAGCAACGTAATGTCCTGTTAATAAGATATTAGGGCCGCTGTTTTACCGTCTACCTATTGAGACAAATGGCGATGTAGTTAATTACCCGAAACGATGTTTGATACAAAAAGAAATAGCTTTTAAAAGGAAATCTTGACATGAAACCTAATATTTTATTACTTCTTTATAGTTTGTAATTTTTGGGATTTATATTTACCTATATTATAATAGAAAGTCTACATTGTGTTAATTGAAGTAATAGAATAGCAAACGAAATGTCTTTATGAGCGAGAATGATTCAGCCTATGTGGTCTTGAGAAATGAGTAGCTAATCATACTTACTAATTGAATATTACATTCAAACATTTGCATGATCCATATAATTACATTTTATGATACCAGTTTCGTAGCATTAATTGCATTACACCGGACATCGACACACATTTACATTTTATTAGCAAATATAATAACAAACACATCCTGCCAATCTAAAATTAAGGAACGACAGACGAACAAAAAAGCAGATAATTCATTTGTGAAGTCAAAATCGTTCGCTAATAAAGCTGTCTCTTAAATCGCTTCGGTGATCCCATTTCGTCGAGCTTCATACCTCATATTGCAATGAACGCACCATTACACATCTAAATTACAAGTCGGACACACGATATGTCACGCCGCTTTATAATACAAATATCTCATAAACCCAAGTCATAAGCACCCGCATTTAAATCTATCTGTATGTGTATAACAGTCGGGTCGGTCCCACTATTTATAACTAGCGAACTGCTAGACAGATTTTAGTGATGTTTTTTTTATTGAATTAGTCTCATTCTGTCACTATACCTGTGAAACTATCAGAAACCATGGAATTTTGTTCTCAATTTTTGTATGACTTCTTACTTTCTTCTATGTAACCGAACTTAACTCTTTGAGTACCGTCATCATAGACACAATTAAAGAACAATAGTTTGCGGTCACCGGTATCCTCGCGGTGTTTGACAGTTGAAGGTCTTGCCCCAAACAAATTCTTTTGCAACTACTGATTCACTAGATAGAGTTATCTACAGAAAAGAGAAATAGTGTTCTTTGGAATACCAAGAGACTTAGATAATAATCTAACTTCATTCTTTACGTAGTTTTTCATGATGATGTATGGGTGATAAAAATACAATGTCTTTTATTCAGGTCAGTTAAAATAATATCTACCGCTAAGAGGAAACGGAAGGGAAAAGGAAAAAATAAGTTAGTCGAACATTTATTTCTCTGAATGATAAGGGGAAGCTAATGTATGCGTGAATACAATCTAGCTGATGTTGATAAACAGATTTTAGTATATTTTAGTTGGGTGGAATATGACTATTGCGTACAAGGTTTCAAGTTTGATATTTGATATGGGTAAGTTATCAATGAGAATTTCGATTTAAAATTCAGAACTTAATTTAAAATGTATCATCCAAAAGGATTTTTTAAAGTCTAAAACTATTACGATGGATCAATTTGAATGTCAAAAAACTCATCAAAATAAAAATAGATAATTTGTTTCCTGACCCCAAATCCGGACATCTCTCGTTCACCGACCTTGCAACAATTTTACCAACAAAACAAACCCGCGAAGTTGTAACCACAGAACAAAACATTTACAAACATATCCCTGTTTCTGGGAGCACAGAGTATATAATTTTATTACTCGTACTTTTTATAGTCTGTGAATGACTTGTAGCATCTGTGGTGGATTCAATTTCCCCTACTTACACAACTTCCGTTACTTAGCCATGTATAGGTGATAAAAAATTTACAACTCTTTTATTTTTCAGTTGACGGCTGAAACTGAAATAGTATTTAATGTTCTCTTTTTTAATTGCGTACGGGTTGTGATCTGTATTGTTTAATGTTTGGGTTTGGACTTGCTACTAACAATACTACTGATTTAGTAATTGTAATTATTTTTCATATTCTAATTTTATTTTTTAAATGCATAAAAATAAAATTTCATAATTTTTACTTCTAGTTACAAATTTTGAATAGTTATTAAATACACGAATTATCACTATCTTAACAGCAGTGACATTAAAAGGTAAAGCTTATGACCATAACAAAACAAACAAAACTAAAAAATAATATACGAATAGGCGCTCAAGCATAATAAAATAAAACTCACTGAATAAAACGAATTCAAATGCAATAAAAATATATGACAACTTCATTAAAAAAATTACTCACAGAAATTAATTATTATAGGAGCTTGTTGACAAAGTCATTCGGTCCCCAAATGTGCTCTGGCGCAGCCATCAACAGAACATTCGTTTGAAACATGTGGCACCAATTAAAGTTCTTTTACCAAGAGGATAATAAAGATAAGAGTTGAATAATGATCTGTGGAGAAACGTTTTACGAATGACTGCCACTTGAACAACTGACAAACTTATAAATAACTGTGTAATACACGTTTATTTATTATTATACAACACATATACAACATATACGTATATAAAAACGAGGTACATACGTATATCCCACATATTCCTACTGGAATTTCTTCCTGTGGGCCTATGGCAGAAAATGTAAATATAAAATACGTTTAATATAAAATAACTCGTTACTGTTATTGTCATATACATTATTGTCATATACAACCAATGGATCGGTCACACACATACACACACACACATTCTTAAACGCATCACGACATCTCCAGTTCAACCAACTAGCGACTGCTAGAACAAATAATAATTGTCATACTTTAAATAGTATTTTTTAAATATAGGCTAGTTGACTATAATCTTACTAACGACATAAAGAGCGAAAAATAATAACACGACCACTCCTATTATTATTTTTCGCTTATTTTTTATTATCGTTAGTAAGTTACGTCACTTTTAATACAATAACCTTAAGTAAAAGATTCGTAGCAATGGACAAAACCCAACTTGCACACACCCACGTTCGGCCAATGACAGTTTTAGGTCTTAACTTGATAAATGGCGGGTCTATCGCTGTTTATTATAATCACAGCTCTGATCCAGCTGCCAGGATATTCTAAGACAAAATTGCTATATTACAATCACTATACAATAATATATTGCTAGACACTAAAGTCCCTACAAATGTCCATTTTGCAACTAGAGTCTTCATCTCCTTGAATGGTAAGGTCAGTTAGCTTTTTGACTGTAAGTGGTTCCACGAATTGAGCAGACCAACAGCTCTGAATCCCAGTAACTAGGTAACAGCCCCAATCGATAAATGGTACGCCGATTGAAATCGAAATTGCTTGACGGTAGAGCACTAGAGTCCGACTGTGGAAGTATTTGAACGCATTCCATATTGAACAACAGCAAAAAATACTTCAATCTGTGCAAAGTTATGTAGGCATCCCTTTGTGCCTGTCTGTTTGTTACTCAATTCCTAGTAAAAAAGTATTTCAAATTTCGAATCTGACTGTCGCGTCCTATATTTGTATTTTTAAGTTGGCGTAACTGACGATGCAACTCGATTTGAGCGTTATTTTTACATAAATTGACATTGCGATTGACACGTGCACATACGTACTTGTTACTTTTCTAGGATCCATTAATATTGAAATATGTCTAGATTTAGTTAGCTTGGTTAGCTAATTTAAATTGTGACAGACACCCCTGCTTACCTAATAATGTTAATGTAATGTTGGGATTACATTAATTAAGCCCATAAACGCAACATTTTACGTATGGTATACTAGATCCAGATAAAAAATAATAAGAATTTGCTATACATCCCAAGCATATTCTTTATGAAACTACTATAGTAAATTCACATTAAATCTTCAGTTCAGTAGTGCTACAAAACTTACTGCAATAAGATTATGAACTTTCATGTTGAGATTAAGTGTTAGTTACTAAGAAACATTCTCATACAATTTATTAAAGTACATTTAAGGCATCAATGCAAGATATTTTATAGTTTAACACCAATATCTCAAGTTACACAAGGACATAATCGTAGTACTGCAATTGCAAACTGCAATAACTAATAAAGTACAATATTCATAATAATAAAATACAATAATCCGTAAGGTAAATAAAAATTATTGCCATAAGCGCCGAGTCTTATCCTTTGAATGTCATAGTAATTCTTTTAAATTACAAGTCCGTATTAAGGCAGGAAACTGCAATAATGATTTTGCATAAGCGACTGCTCGACGGGTTCAATTAAAATTGTAATTAATTGCTTTGCTCAGAGCACTGACAGGTTCACGGCGAACATCATTCACTTTTATATTTATGCGAATCCCCTTGACAGGTGAGGAACGATGCTCATCTTTTTCTAATACTCGTCCACTTTATTTACATCACCTCGAATATGTTAACAATGTTTACGATTGATTTAAAAAAAAAAAAATTGATGCATACATAAATGTTTAGGTAATTTGTCATAAAATATCTGCAAGAACTTTTCATAAACAAGTTATCTGTATATCCACTTAGTTGATAAAGCAAAAGTATACGCAATATGTAAATATCTTGTATATCCGAACTCGTAATGTGTGTCAAACTTGTCAAAGCCATAAATACTTGGTATAATATCTTGACATAACTGTGATTGGTTAATCGCTGGGATATTCAGCAAATGTATGGAGATAACTCCGTAAGTTAGCTACTTATCGAACTCGTGTGGAACTTGAGCGAATTTATCTTACTTTGGCATAGGCATGTAAACGACATTAAATGTACGTTGGCTGCGATGTACTCGGAACTTCAGCAGTCCTTATAATGATTGTTTATTTTTAACGTCATCTTAAAATAATAACAACCAAATACAAATTTACCGAAAGTTTTAATCACATGATACAGAATTGGTGAACTATTGAGCGCTCGACTTAAAGTTGTAGTGTTATAACACAAACAAGAATGGTAACCAATGTTTATTTTGCTGCGATTTTTAATACAAGTATGTCTACACAATTTTAATTATCCAACCAAATGTTCTTTTGTGACCTTTTACGAGGTAGTTTGCCTAACAACGTATGTTAGCCATATATCACAGCCAATATTTTGTAAATGGATATTGATTGTTAAAAAAACATTGCGAAGGCAGTTTGGTACGATCGTTTGTAATTTTAGCTAAAAACAAACGGTGATTTAGATGTAGATTTTTTTCATGAGTTGCTTGATCTGTAAATAATTGTAGGTATGTGTGTGTGGAGAAAAATGAGTTGGTGTTTTGAAGTGGGTTTCTAGTGGCTAGTACAAGCACTTGTATTGAGTGGTACTTATGTGATTCCCAGGTCTCGGTCTGTGTAGTTGACAGCTTATAAGATATTAAATACTTAGGAAATCTGAGCTACAAAATATTATTTTAATAAAGTACCTAAGTAGTGGAATTTGAATAAGTGTTTGTGAAAGGACATTGACATTGTTGTGTAGACACAAAATCGTGTCTGCGAATTTATATGAACGTTTCGGTGTATTTTTATTCTTCTGTTTATTCAAATTATTTGAATCAACTGTGATCCTATATTTTTAAATTAAACCAGAATTATACTCCGTCTCTGGTTCTGTTTGACTTTACCAATGACTTTTCGAGTACCAGAAAATGATTAAAATAATACGGTACTCAGTATCCTAAATTTTATTTTAATGTCCGTCTGGTAGATTTTTTCAAACATTAGACACGTATTTTATCTTTTCTTACGAAATTGATATTTTTTGACGATTATATTGATTTGAAATATCGTGTGACGTCACGATTTACTACATTTTATAGGGAAGCGTGACGTAACGACCTCCCACTCCTAAGCTTAAATCCGTTTTATCTAAGTATTGTTTTCTTATACGACAAAATAAAAAAATATGTGTCTAACTTTTTTATTATTATTATTATCTAACTGACGGACTAATTACATAATTATTAATTACTTTATTACTTTCATGATAGGCTTAGGTCTACCTTAAACTAAGCTGTTCCATAGGGAAAAGCTTAATTTAAGTCATGATCATTATCAGCTGGATATCATCACCCAATACTTAAATGAAAACTATCCCCTTTAGTCAACAATATCGAACAATAATCCTACAATACTTGTTGTTATTAGCAATAGCATTATAATAGGAACTTTAATACTAAGCAAACTAATTACAAACAATACCAGAGCTGATCTTGAAGCTGCATTTAGTTGGAAACTACGGAAGCTGTAACAGTCAACTCTAAGGAACCGGTTGGCATCACTCAAGTGATTTAGATGAACTTACCTTTAAACTAACTTGTTTGCTCTGACCTTTAACTGTTAAATGTATAACATAACATAACATCACGCCTTTTATCCCCGAAGGGGTAGGCAGAGGTGCACATTATGCCACTGTACAATGTAACACCCACTTTTCACTATTTATGTTATGAGTCCCATGTAATAGGGGGTGAGCCTATTGCCATATACCGGGCACAATTCCAGACTCCGTGCTACTACTGAGAATTTTTAAAAACCCAGTAATACTTTGCCCGACCCGGGAATCGAACCCGGGTCGGGCAAAGTATTACTGTATAATTAAATGTATAAATAACGTTTTATTGGGGCAGTTGTAGATCCATGTATTTTGTTATTTATTTTTATGTAAATCTTATTTACTTAATCACTTGTACATGATTTTTGACATTACTATTTACAAAGAGCATAAAAAAATTCGTCCGCATCGACGTCAATTGAGAAAGTACCCAGAAAGCAGGCAGCATTGCCACGTTGTATGGCATTGCATAACCTCTGACCGAGTGGTCTCGAGATGCGGCGACTAGGCGTCTTGAAATATTTGAAATTAGTTTAAATGTTTATTGACTTGCGACTGCCGGGCAAGAGGTCTTTGTTACATGTATGATATGAACATCACTAATTAGTAAGTAGTGGCCCCCTCACTATAATGTGTTATATTAGGTAGAACACTATTGATTAACGCCGCTGTCTACCTGTCATAGTCTAAGTGTGTGTACACGTCGTGCGCCCTGCACATTATTGTAATAAATCCAAGTATTATAAATCCGTCTACAAATTATTAATCCACCAACGTAACAGTCTTGGATTGGATTCCCGGGTCGGGCAAAATATTACTGGTTTATTTTAAAAAAATCGCAGTAGTGTCCGGTATACTATGGCAATAGGCTCACCCCTTATTACATGGGATTCATAACATAAATAGTGAAAAGTGGGTGTTACATTGTAAGTACAGTGGCATTGAGTGCCGTAATGTGGCACCTCTGCCTACCCCTCCGGGGATAAAAGGCGCGATGTTATAAATGTATGTATTTTTAAAATTAGTTTAAATGTTTTGTGAGCAGTCTTAGATCGCGCATCGTTTTGGGTTTCAGTAGTAAAAGTATAAAGTTTGGAACTGTTGATTGGTTTATTAAGTCCCATAAGATACAAACATAGGTTACTGGGGAAAATGTATACTTAGATAAATTGTACTATGTTGCATGAGCAAAACCAGACACAGTTAAAGTCTTACATAGAAAAATGTTTGCGCTGTATATAAATTTTTTCCAACGTTAGCCTTCGGAACCTCTACATAAACTACATATTTACTTATTTATAGTGAAACTAAAAGTCCATGTTGCCATAACTTTATTCGGTCGTGTTTGAAAACTAAAGTGACCATTAGCCATTAATTTAAAATGCATTGCCTTCATTTATTATCATTCTCGATTTAAACTGCACCATATTTCACTGGAATTTTGACCCAGTTTTGGCTAACGTCCTGGTTTTTAACCGACTTGTCGACTATCACGTGAATAAGCGAAAACTCATTTATGGAAAGAGAAATTAAGGTTGACTTTCAATCTTTTTTTAATGTAATTAGTAAATTTTGCTAGTGAGAGAAACTTGTTGAGCGAATTTGGTTCTTAAAGAGTTGTGTCATAACGCTGACTTTAATTATTGTATTAAGACTTTGAATTTTTCCTTGGTTTGACACAATCTTCTATCAGTTTTTTTTTATGGCATAAGCCGGTAAACGAGCAGACGGATCACCAGGAACACCAGAGGCGTAACATGTGCGTTACCGGCCTTTTGGGGATTAGGATTTTGAGGATCGTTGGGGATTCAGGGATTGGGGAGATTCGGGAAGGGGAGGGTAATACGGCCTCCGATAACCTCAATCACACGACGAAACACAACGCAAGTGTTGTTTCACGTCGGTTTTCTATGAGGCCGTGGTATGAGCAGGCCCATTCGTGCCGGAGCATGGCTCTCCCACACTTAAAAGTGTTATGAGGCTATCAAAAAAAAAACAATTTTGTGCGTGATTACAGAGACGACTTTATCATTGAACTTGCAATTTTTGTGGCATTTTTAAGACTCTCTATTTCCAACCCTCTTTCAACACCGAAATAAACATTCATAAACAATATTTACAAAACAATAGAACAAATACAACTATCACAAAAACGAAAAAGAAACAGTTTTTCAGAAGTAGGCACACCCTTTTGACCCACAGTAAATAGATACTCGATACTATACCTATCTAAACATAGGAGGAAAATCTTTCACAAAGAATATGTTACCCACATAAGTATGAAAAGACTTTGTATCGTTCACAATAGGACGGGATTGATCGGGTCCCTTCGGACGAGCATTTTATCAGCTCGTGGCAGTTGAGAGGCATCCGTTGTCCCGCGTTCACATAAATAGGTCTTGAGAGGTTCCACGGATTAACCTGGGAAGGTACTAATAGCTTTGGCCTATCAGCGAAAATGTTCTTGGGTCTTTGTTAAGCTTTTCTGTCCTTGAGCTTACCGCTATTTGTTATTCTGAGAGCACCAAAAAAGATTTAGGAAGTGTTTCACCCTTAGTTTGCTATAGTTACAATCAATGTAACTTTCTTTCTTTCTTTTGTTTCTTTTTCTTTTTAAAAAAACGTTGCCCCACATTAGGATTTTCTCCTGTGTCGTGGGTGCGTTTACAAACATACAAGTTCACATACACAATGACATCCAGACCCGAAACCACAATTTTTGGATCACACAAAGTGTCGTTCCGTGCGGGAATCGAACCCGCGACACGTTCCACGGCAGCCAGTTGCCCAGCCACCGCACCAACCGTGCAGTCGAGTAACTATCTATTGTAGATACTGTGTTAGACATTTTGCAGAACAGTTTCTAAAAAAAATATTGCACGCGTCCTATTACACGGGACTTACAACATTATTTCACGCTTCTACCTGCTATGTAATATAATGTTATTAACGTGTCACGTAAAAATCTCATAGCCAAACAAAGTAACCTCTTAGCTGAAAAACCAAGCATAAGATTATAACTTAACTTGTCGAGTACTGGTTTTATAGACACAATTAAAGAACAATAGGTCGCGGTCACCGGTGACCGCTTGGTGTTTGACAGATTAATGCTCAAACAAGAGAAAAATATAAACACGAAACCAATATCATTCCAGCTGAGTGGATCCTAAAAGAAAAATCTTGTGAAAGAAAAGACAGGCGCTCACTAAAACCGTTCAGTAATTCGGCAACACTGTTCAATAAGATGCTGACATCACACAATAGATGTACCATCAATTTTGTTCACTAAATCGTTCAATCTTGTATAAAATTCATGGGGTGTAGCAGCGAGGAGAATGATAAATAAGTCGGAGGCTCGGCCGAATATTCTCATTTAATACGTGACTTGTTTAGAGAAAACATCCCTTAGATATGAGTATCGCGATGGATGGTAGGTAATGTTGGAATGTTATCTATCACACGTTGTTATCAGTTTGTGTCTGTAAGGGGTTTTTTAATAGAGGGATCGGGGATCAGGATGCGCTGCGTGCAAACTGTCTGTACGATTTCGTTTGCTAGAATTGAAAATTAATTTTATGAGATTCTATGTAAGTTAAAGCATGCTTCATTCTTTATGATTATTAAAATAATTCGTAACATTATTTAAATTATGTCAGCATAATTATTCGTCTCTTCTCCATCATTTGTGTTATTGCAACAATATAAAAACACAATTGTCTTTAAAAACAACTTCAAGTAAAACCTTCGAACAAGATTTTCAATAGAAATGATGCTTGTCGTGTAACGGTCAACAAAACAATACTATCGTCCACAGTTCATTGAATACCGCGTATTGTTTAGAAATCACGTACTCACATGTTTGCACTTCGGTCTTATGCTCTTCAGAATAAGATTGAAAATTAAGTCAACCGTAAATATAGGTTACCTTTCTTAAGTTTCAATGTTAAGAACTAAGTATGTGCCTAGTATCTATATTTATAAGATTTGTTCAAAAGGTTTCACAGAAAACGAGGGATTTATTTATTTAGGTGAGTGGATCTAAAAGGATTCTTAGTTGACTTGGCAATCAAAAGACAATTTTAAGACTCGATATAGCAATCACAATTGCCTTTCTACTAAGATTGAATGAAGGCTTATTTTCTACAGGGATTTGTTAAGATTTTTTCTATACATATTGTGGTAACTAGAAATTGACAAAGGTTCATTATTGTCTATCATATTTTTCTCGTTTTCCCTTTGGACAACAAAATCTCCCATGAAACGAGAAATATTATTTTGTGACAACTCAATTCAACCCGCTTATTATGTAAGTAGACATATTATGTATCATCATTTTGTTGTTTCACCAAAGATATACAAGACTACAGGGCAAACAAATACAGACTGAATAACTGTAGAGACTTTCCATCATCATTGTCCACTGGTGGATTTTTGGTGGAAAGTCCAATGAGGTGAGGAAGAAAATGATACAACGAAATATGAAATATGATACAACATCAACATAACATCACGCCGGAAGGGGTATGCAGAGGTGCACACTATGACACTTAATGACACGGTACAATGTAATACCCACTTTTCACTATTTATGTTATGAGACCCATGTAATAGGAGGTGAGCCTATTATCATATACCAGGCACAACTCCAGACTTTGTTCTTCTATTGTTATTTTTTTTAAAAGCCCAGTAATACTTTTCCCGACTCGGAAATCGAACCTTAGCCCCCTTGCCCACAGTCGCATTTGCGACCACTCGACCAACGAAGCAGTCTGATATATGATAATCTTACTTTAATACTTCTATTCATTAACACTCACGACCAATGAACCCAAAATAACCAAATAAAATAATACACAACATTAATTACACGGGTTTTTCTTTTTCTGTGGCCAATTCGTCCGTCACGGAGGCCGTTGGCATAGTGCCTCGAACGATACCGGACGCGACGGCTAACATCCGTTTCCTGAAAATGGCAGACAGTGCAAACGGTTCACTTTTATTGTTTTTGTCTCAACAAAAACGGGAATGAGGTGATTAAGAAAGAGATTCCATTTGTATAACGCTTTTAATTAACTATCTAGCTTTTATTTTCGAATTAAGTTCGTAATGGAGTAATTAGATGTAAGTAGGAAAAACGGTTAATGTTTTGATGAATTATTTCGAGGAAAACAGATTTGGTATAGTTTAGAGGTTTTGGATTAATTTGTGGTAAACAATACATACATAATAATAGTTCTCTTCTAGAATTAAAAGCATCATCCTATAACTTGCAACCCAGTGCTAAAAAACATAATTTCATACATACATACATACATAACATCACGCCTTTTATCCTCGAAGGGGTAGGCAGAGGTGCACATTATGCCACTGTACAATGTAACACCCACTTTTCACTATTTATGTTATGAGTCCCATGTAATAGGGGGTGAGCCTATTGCCATATACCGGGCACAATTCCAGACTCCGTGCTACTACTGAGATTTTTTTTAAAACCCAGTAATACTTTGCCCGACCCGGGAATCGAACCCGAGACCCCTTGCCCGGCAGTCGTATTTGCGACCACTCGGCCAATGAGGCAATCATAATTTCAGACATAATTTCAAATTCATCACATTTAAGCTCATCAGTTTTATACTGCACAATCATCGCCAACATTTTATTGAAACTCAAATCCCAATGCAAATACTTTCATAAGTCTAACTTTTCAACCGATCTCGACTGAGTCAGAATATTTCAATATGGACGCTGCAACATTGCTGTGCGTTTAATTAGTTCCTTTAAGCACAGCTTAAAGTGTAAGTCAATAGCAAATAAAAAGCTAATTAGGCCCTAGGTACTTGGAATTTATACCTTTAGGCCACCGAGGGCGTGCGACCCGATTAAACTTTATTTGTAGGCCATATTTTGCAGAAAAAAGAAAGCATGAGAGTTTCTTTATTGTTCAGGTTTAAAACTGTTGAGATTTTAGCCTTTTATAGATGTTGTTTTGTTCCAAATAGCATCTCATAGGGCTTTCGTTAAGTAATAATATCTTGACTACTTACAGGATGAGTTCTATGATAATCCAACTATGATATAAAAAATAAATCTAAACCAGAAATCGCGAGACTAGACTTGGGAACCAATTGCTTTTCTCACCAGTGCCTCTTCTAACCACTTGGTAACGAGTTAGTCTTAATAAAGCATTCATATATAACCTAAATCAAATGAACCGAAACAAACATAACCTATATCAAAACGAAATAATTGTCTGACGGTATCAAACTCTACTACAATAGAATCACACGCAAAATAAATAGTTACGTTATGAAATCCAAACAGACAAGCATAATAGAAAATTAACCAGTTACCGAAAACAAATCAAGAAATATAATCGGGTACAAATTAGTTTTAGTGTGTGTAGACTTAATTTGAAACTGTGAATGTAAACAAGGTATTAAATTGAAACAAAACACTATCACTCGTGTTCACAGCCGACCCTTTTTTTTTTTTTTTTTTTTTTTTTTTTTTTGAGGGGGGAAAATCATCCAATGACTTCTCCCGCCTGGGTGAGGCGGGAGGGAGTGTCAGACTCTTACTGACTAAAAACCACCCCGTTCCTACACCTGCACTTCGAACCGGAGCCCCGGCAACCCGTTAAGTCTTCCGCGGCTCCGTATCGGCATCAGCCTTGTTAGGCCCCATCTGTGGTGGTCTGATGGCTCCTTGAGGCGCGCGCGGAACGCGACGCGCCGTACGCACGGGCCTGGTTCTGGTCGGGCGGCGAGTCACCCATGCTCGCCGTCCGCAGACCCGTGCTTACGGTGGCCGGAGATCGTCTCGCGATCCCCGACGCCCGGAGTGTCTCTCGCGACGGCCGGGTCGTGAGGAGGTTCGTTCCCTCACGCGCTCCGCCTCCTCCTTAGCTAGCATGACTGCTTCGCAGAAGGAGGAGACGGCATCCCAGTCCCCCTCGCTCCGTACCATGGTCTGAACCAGAGCCGGACGCGAGAGGTCGCCGTCGCCGATCACATTCCTGAGGACACGGCGGTGCTCAGTCCACGCAGGACACACCGCCACCGTATGCTCCACCGTGTCCTCCGGGCGATCCTCGCAGTGATGACACCCGGGCGTTTCCTCCCGCCCAATCCGAAACAGGAACCTACCGAAACTTCCGTGTCCGGTAAGCACCTGCGTCAGGCGGTAGGTGAGGACGCCGTAGCGTCTCTCAAGCCACTCCTCAAAGAGGGGACTTACCGCTGCAATGACAGCGAGCCCAGCCTTCGGTTGCGACAGTCGTTGCTGCCATTCCGCCATGAGATCACGCCGGAGCTCATCCCGCCACGCATTAATCTGGCGCGGCAGCGGAGTTTCGCCCCGGCGACGTGCCTCCGCGCGCAAACAAAACACGCGCGCGAGCACCTTCGCCTCCAGATCCCACGGCGGTAATCCGGCAAGGAGGTTCGCCGCCTCCCCGGAGATCGTGCGATATCCGCGTATCAATCGGATCGCCATGACCCTCTGTGATGTGAGCAGCGCCCGAGCGGGCCGCCGCATCAGGTTCGGCGCCCACACAGGGGCGCCGTAGAGGGCCATGGACCGCACGACCCCGGCGTATAACCTCCGGCAGGAGGCGTTTGGCCCCCCGAGGTTGGGTAGGAGGCGCTTAAGCGCCGCCCCCGTCCTTTCCAACTTAGGAGCCAAACGTCGGAAATGCTCCACGAAGTTCCACCGACTGTCGAGGACGAGTCCTAGATACTTCATCGTCGTCTCGACGCCGATGGTAACTCCTCCCGCCGTTAATTGGGACTCACCCGGAGGTGGCGCGTTCCCGCGGCCATGAAAACACATGGCTTCGGATTTGTGGAGCGCCACCTCGAGTCCCAGTTGCCGGATTCTTTCAACGACTGTCGTAACCGCTCTCGCCGTTAAATTAGCCGCCGCCTGATGCGACCTCCCGTGTGCTAACACTAGTGTGTCGTCAGCGTAACAGACCACGCTGACGTTGTTCGGGAGGTCGGTGCGCAGCACCCAGTCATAGCCGATGTTCCACAGGAGCGGCCCCAAAACCGAACCCTGTGGAACACCGCGCGACGTCTCTCGCCGGTTCCACTCACCTCGGTGACCGGGGTAAATGACGGACCGTTCCGTCAGGTATGCCTCGATTACACGACGGAGATAGGTGGGCACCCGATGATATCGAAGTGCCTCCAAAATGCAGCTCCAGGGCAGGGAGTTGAAGGCATTGGCGATGTCCAAGGACACCGCCACTACGACCTTACCTCTGGACACTGCAGTCCCCGTCGTGAGGTCTCTTACACGCATGATGGCGTCCACCGTGGAACGCCCTCTGCGAAAGCCGAACTGGCCGTCCGACAGGTCCGGCCCAACATCCGACAGGTGCGCGACGAGGCGGTTCGAAATGATCCTTTCGAAAACTTTTCCCACCTCGTCGAGCAACACGATGGGCCGGTACGCGGACGGAGAGTCCGCAGGGCGCCCCGGCTTCTTCACTAGGACCAATTTACCCGCCTTCCACAATAGCGGGAACTGGCCCCTCTCCAAGCATGCGCTGTAGAGACCAATTAATCGAGGCTCGAGAGCCTCCGAGGCCAGGACCCACGCCTTGCCGTGCAGTCCGTCGGGTCCCGGGGCGGTGTTTTTGGCGCCCATCCGGCGCACCGCCGCTCTCAACTCGGCCTCGGTCACCTCCGAAACTGTGTCGTCGTCGTCTTCGCTGTGGCCCACATAGGGCACCGCAGGGGGCGGAGTCATGGACGGAGGGGTGAAACCCCTCTGTAGTCGGGGGAACAAGGTGCCGACCACCTCCTCCACTACCTCTGGCCGGAGACTCTGAGTCAGCGGGGGAGCCCATGTGCGGAGCTTATCCCGCACCATCCGATAGGGGCGTCCCCACGGGTCTCTGTTCAGAGTCTCCAAGAACTCCTGGAGGGCATTCTCTTTGGCCCGCCGTATCTCCGCTTTCAGGGCGGCCTTCGCCGCCTTGTACCCCTCGTACAACTCCGCCTCTCTGACCTCTGCGTCCTGAGGACGGATGCGAAGCCTGCGGTGCCTGGTGTACCGGCGTCGCGCAGCAGTGCATGCACTGCGTAGAGCAGCCAGCTCTTGCGACCACCAGTACGTCTGGCGCTTGCGCTGACCTGGCCGGACCCGGGGCATCGCCACGTCACAGATTCTGGACATGGCGTCCTGGAGCCACCTCGCCTCCTCATCGATGTCGGCAGGCCTGTCCGGTGGTATCACCCAGGCCTGCACGATTGCGGCTTCAAGGAATAGCTCCCGGTCCAGCTGTCTCAGCGCCCAACGCGGGCCACATGGGGCCTGTCTGACCAGCGGGTCCGCGGACTCGGTGGAGACGTTAAACCGGATATACCGGTGGTCGGAGTACGTTTCCACCTCCTCCATGACGCGCCAGTCAACAACACGCGGTGACAGAGCAGGGCTAGCGAACGAAATGTCCACCACCGACTCGCCCTGCATCCGCACGCACGTGGGGACAGAACCCCGGTTCAGGACGACTAGGCCTGCCTCAAGGGCCCAGTCTTCCACCATCCTACCCCGAACGTCAGTAAACCGGGAACCCCAAGCCAAGTTCTTGGCATTGAAGTCCCCGAGGACGAGCACGGGGAGGGAACGGAACCCGACAACGACGGCGACCAACTCCCTCAGGGAGTTGTGGAACTCGGCGAGAGTTCGGTTCGGAGAGAAATACACGCCCACCACAGCGATCTCTCCGAACCGTGCTGCGACACAACCCCGGCCTCTCTGAACGGCCTCGAGAGTCGGGGTTCCGGCGGCGGCTGACGAGATGATGGTCACCGAGCCGTCCAAGTCTGCCACCCAGTGATCCCTGGGCGGGACAAAATACGGCTCGGAGACCACAGCGACATTTATTGACCACTGCGCCATGCTCTGAAGCAGGAGATCCTGAGCGGCGGCGCAGTGGTTGATGTTCGCCTGAAGGAGGCGGAATGGAGCTATTATTGGCAATCCATCCCAGCCTCTTCCCTGACGGCATTACAGCCAGTGGTGGCCGCGGCGACGGTAGCAGTGGCGACTGCAGCGGCGGCGGCGGGACTGACGGGGGCAGCGGAGGGCCTACTCTTGCCCCTGGATTTGGCAGGAGGGGAGCAGGCCTTGCTCCCGACCCGGTGATTGGCCGGCTTACCAACCGCCGCACATGCGTGACAGTGCAGCGGGGCAGAGCACGAGCCGGCTCTGTGACCGGGCTGACCGCAACGGAAGCAGCAGTCACTGCGGTCAACCTCCGAGGTGCACCTAGCGCTCACGTGGTCACCTACGTGGCAGCGGTAGCACCTTATAGGTCGGACCTCGAGCAGTTTGACCTGCGCCGAGACCCAGCCTACCAGGAGCCTTCGACCCTCCTTTATTTTCTTGGCCGCTGAGACGGGGCAGCTCACTACAACCGTTCGCAACCCCGAATTATCTGCACGGATGGTGCCGGCCTTAACTTGCTCGGCAGGACACTCACCCGTCCTGGCCACCGCGGCCACGACCTCCTCCTCCGTCACGGAGTCGTCCAGGCCCATTATACGTAACTCCAGGCACTTGGTTGGCCTTGACACGCGAGCCTCGTCTGCACCAAGGCACACTCTGAGCCTTTCGGCTAGAGCGTCAGCGGTTGGACCGCTGGTCGCGCCGGGGACCTCTAGTAAACGGGCTCCAGTCGCCGTCACTTTCAAAGAGAACCCGTTAGGGGCCCCGTACTCCGCGGGAGTTACCGCCCGCTTCAGTTTGGCGAGGATGTCGCCATATGTCACGCCTCTTTTGACCGCGTCCGGCTGTAGAGTTATCACTACAGCCGCGGTTTTAGGGGCGACAAGCATTGCCGCAGCGCGCTTTTCCTTGCGCCGCTGCCGCTGCCTCTGCCGCTGCTCCTTTTTTCGGCGCTTTCGCCCTTGCTTGGCGACCCTCCTCGCCTCTCCGACCACCTGCCATCCGCCGTCGCTGGCAGGGACACCCGAAGTTCGGGTAGGCTCCACAGCTGGGGCAGTAGACGGCCCAGCCACGGCGCTCCCTCGCCTACGAACTGTTGACGCCCTCACCACCGGTTCAGCTGGAGCCTGCGCCGGCGAAGCCGCCGGCGGTTGGGCCCGGACACCGCGGCTGGACCGACCAGGAGTAGTCGGCATAGCTGCCGCAGCCGCAAATGTGCGCGGTGCTGCTTGACTCCCTGCGAGTGGGGGGCGGAGGATCCTGCTCTCCAGCACGTCAAAACGCTGCTGGAACGCAGCCATCTCCCGCCGCACCAGGCCGATTATGTCGGCCTCCACTGGCTGCGAGGCTCGGGGTCGACCCTCACGAGCAGCGGCGAGCTCGGCCTTGGCTGATCGAAGCTCGGCCTCCATAGCCGCATTGGAGGCTGTCAGCCGGATCATTTCTCGGCGCATCTCCCCCAGCTCTTTTTGCAAGGCGGCCATCTGCTGCCCTGCCGCTGAAGGCAGCCCACACTGTCGAGCTGCTTTCATAATGGCTGCCTTCGCTTGCCTTAACACTCCGTTTCGGCCCTTCTCGGACTTCTGCCCAGCCACCGTCCGGAGTGTTTCTTTGACCACCTTGGAAAGTTCACCATTTATGGCACCAAGGTCGCCTACCGAGCCCTCGCCGCCAGATTCTGATGAGTCAGCTTCAGCTGACTCGGCCCGAGTAGCGGCCATCGGCCTCTCGCAGCCCTTTCTTCGACCCCTACCCCGCGCAGCCGTAGGGATCTTAGGGGCTGGAGCCTCCTGCTCGTTGGAGGACGGATCCCGGCCCTCCTTCAACCTGGGACGTTTAAACGTCCCCTTTTTTTGGCGCTGTGAACTCAAGCTACGCAATGAGTAAGCGCCAGATGCGGAAGAGTAGTCAGACTCTGCTTCCGACATCCTCCGACTTAATGCCCGTGTGAGGGATTTGCTGGACGACTCCAACGCTTCCCCACGGGTTCCAGAGCCACCCTGGCTCTCCCCGCCAACAGCAAGCGAACTAAGCTCGCTTGCCCTCTCCTCCTCCGGTGTTTTATTTTTATTTTTATTATTAGACTCCATACAATTCCCACGAGTATGGGGGAAATAAACGGTCCGCCCAGGCAGTGCCCCCTGTACCTGGGTAAGTGTATATTTGTTTCCCAACTAGAGGGTCCACCGGTGCTCTAGCTGGGGGTGCGCTCACGACTGACACTACTCCTCAGCCATGCATACCCTCGCCGCGCACCAGAACTTGGTATTGGAGGAATTTTTTATAGAGGTTATCTTCCTCGCGGTCCGGGCAACCAAGCCAAGACCCTCGTCCCGTTCTGAGTCATGAGACATCCATGATCTCTTCTCGGGTTACGATTTCGACGGTTGCAGTCGAGGACTCATGTGCCCCGATGCTGCTCGTTGGCAGGGTGAGTGCGCAACGAGCACCGCCCTTGCCTCTCCGCCACGTTCTCTGCTAAGTTCAGAGAGACGGGCGGAAAAACATCCCCTCGGAAGCACAGGCTATATATCAGCACACAGCCCGCCGCCTCCAGAACCCATCCTGGGTTCGTCCGCCCCGTCCAGAAGTTAGCTACAGGCAATAGCCACTCCAACCCTATCACTCCCGTTAGGGAAACTATCACCTGTACCCAGGGTGCACCACGGGGAGGTCTTCTGGCACCGCACCCCTCACAGCCGACCCTAGATTGTGAGAATACACACACATGGTGACTTGGTATTGCCATTTTATAATGCCATTGTAGAGGGAGTCAATGTGTAATAGTTAAGCTTCTTATAATGTTGTGTTATAGAAAACAGATGTTCGTAAAGCTTTTATATGTTTTTGATGGGAACTAATTGGTTTTTTTTTTATTTGATTGGTTAGTGGTCAGTTAATGAGAAATCACTAACTCTTTGGTTAGACGTAATCGAGAGCCTTACCTGTTTGTTTAACAAGCTAAGAGGACAGCTAATAATGGAAACGATTGAATGAATATAAAACGACCTTATCAGTAATGAAAACATTGATTAAGAAGGAAATTGTATTATTTAAAGAATTAATAAATACATATACAATAACATCTCTGTCGATGTTATCATGACTTCTGTATTCTGTATCTTAAAGCCGGAAAATCTCATACTAGAATAGTAAGGAAATTTCTCTAAACAATAACACACATAATTCTAAGTTATGTTGTTCCAAATATAACAAGATCAGGTACATGAGAATACGCCTACACACATCAAAATCTCAACGTACACAAGCAACCTAGATTATTAATTAGTTTAAACGGATCCTGGCAAATTGCCGGCGGCTAATTGGAATTAAGTAAAAACATTGTTGATCACCGTCATTGCGGTGTACGCACCGAACGAAGTAGTTTTTTTCCCTAGAAATTAACAACGTTTAACGTTTTTGTATTGGATGGAAACTTTTTACGTTTTGTTTGTATTTTTCAATGTAATCTATAATTGATATTTTCTTGATACTTACATTCTTTTCTATTTTAACACACGTACGCACATTTGTGCAATTCGACAACATTTGCGCAAATCCTACTCCTATCCTTATTACTACGAGAACCGTCCATAAATATCAGACGGATTTTTTGTACCTACAGTAACATGATTCAACAATTCGCAAATGTATATCTATTAGATAATCTTAAAGTTAATATTTATCCACACAGTTATTCACCATTCGTATAATGGAACCTATAGTCAATCTAAAGGTGAGACCTTTCAGCTGTGTCAACAGTAACCCCTTCATCCTAGGACTCCCATATATCTCCATTATATTATCTTGCATCTAAACACACCCAAAGGTCATTAACCCACAATTCGTCGCACTTTTTTGCCAATAGGAATTAAATCATAAACGTTGGATGGTTAAACACAGCATTTTTCTTCGAGCTGTGATCATCATTCAACGTCAGGCTGTAATGAGGCAGGACTCGGTTGCGTAGAGACGAATACACATAAATCAGAGGAAATTATTCACTCACGCCTCTCAACTTATGTCGATGGTGACGTGTCTTATTTTGTTATTGGATTCGATGTAGTGGATGCGTTTAATTGCATGAAGTGTAATCAATATTAGACTTTATAGATGTAATTTATTGATTTTAATCGTATAATTATTTTCCACACTCTGTATGTATGTATGCTCTGTATGCTCAAGTGCGTAAATGACAAAAATGACTAAAGCGAAAGTCATAAGGACAGTACCTAATCATAATGACCTAAAAAACCAATCGGCCGCCACCTGCCTACCATTTCAAATGATGGAGCACAATTTAATCTCATTTCTTCTTAATTAAATTGTTTGATTTTCAAGCCAAACACGAAATTAAAAGTCAGTGCACGTAAGTTTATGTAATTTCATTTAACTACAGCGCTGAATGAGGTAGCCAATTTGAGTTTTTGCAACAGAATAATAATATGCTAATATAATCAACCGCTTACCCACATGTCCGTTAAACAAGTTCATTGAAGCACATATTAAAATAATTGCCATAAAAGTATTAAAAATGTAAATAAGGATAAACCAGTAAGGTCATTACAGTCAGCTGCCATAACAGCAGAATTATGGTGGTCATACTTTAATTGAATTTAATTTGTACATTTATATGAACATGATTACAGAGAAAAATATTAAGAATCATTAAAAATGAGATCAGGAGGCTTAACTACGAATAATGATTCACTGAACGACCACAGCAAGACTGTTTAAAGTGCATTAAAAATTGATGTGTAATCAAAAACCACTGACTTAAATTAATAAACAGGTTCAGAATATTGATCATCAAACAAAAATGGCGTAAGTACATTCCTTTAAACGTTTAATAACTCAACCTTATCTACGATCAGTCACAAATCTCTTAACAAAGCAGTCTTTATGACACGAACAGTTTCAAATGTTCATCAACAGTTGCAAGCTCAAAAAATATTGATTAAAGTAATAAATAAAATTGATCCGTAAAACCGTACCCGGTAATTTGGGAACACCGAAAGCGTTCAACCGAATGGTTTTATAAAAAGGCGTCGCAACTAAAATTTTTACCTACACCATCTTAATTGTTGTCCGATCGATGGCTAAAGTCGTAGCGATGTAATCTCGGATCGGACGCGTTATTCTGCAACCTTTTTTTTGTTTCCCTTTTAAACTTTATGGCGATAATTAGAGATTGGATCAGAGGTTAGGTTCATTTTTTTATTTAGTCCAGATTACGATAACGGTTGAATAATTATCCTGAGGGTTTTTAGAAAAATGTGTAGCAATCATCCTTAACGGTGTTGTTAAGAATGGTGAAAAATCACCTAAAATTACTTTGAAATCAACAGATCTCTAAATCGGTTTCTACATATAAATCAAATACAAATAATTGCACTTTGCTTCAAACTGAATTTATTAAATTTCTGCATTGCGATTAAAAACAAACACTGTAAAAGGAACTGTTAAATATTACCGCTACTGTGGATTTGTAATTTCTAGGCAGAAAGAAAAAATATCCGTGTGAAATGCAAATACTTTTAGAATAATCCACGGATGTAAGTCCGGAGCCGGCGCCGCCCGCGGCCGCCCCGCACTATTATTACATCCAGCTCCCGAGGTAAGCCACTTCTGCAATTGATTTTTATCGTGACGACATTATTACTAAACTTACTTGATAAAAACTAAACTCTGAGACTATAATTATTTTTTATTTATTAACAAAAAAATCTATTATCTCTATACAAAACTAATATTTACCATCAAATCGGTTCGGCCTGAACGAATTCTTTTGTTAGTACATCGAATAATTTATTTTTTAAACGATTATTATCAATCTCGAGATAGCCGTGAAGTGTTGGAACTGATCTCAAGTATTGTTGTTGTCGTAACAGGCAACAAAGAATCCATGTAAAAATATGGATAAAATTCGATTCGATAACGAAAAGCAACTTGCATTCTGCTATGTAAGAACCACACACATGTATACATATTTTGCATTCGAATTGTGTTGTTACACAGTTGGCACCAACTGTTTTGCATACTATCTGCAAGTGTAAACAACAGTTGCAACAATATATCGAGTTAGAAAATCACTACATTTCATATCACCACCAACTTCGACAGGGTCACAGCTTGTTACAAAAAAGAACATTCTCGATAACAAAACAAGTAAGTTTTGATGAAATCATTTTACGTCTTGAGAGGTCTCGACATCTCTATCTAGTAAAGGTTCTTGCATAATTCAAAGTTCAACCGAAAAACTTGTGTCGAACTGTCGAAGTCGGATAATCTGGTGGATCGGTGGCAGACGAGACCAGACGTTCCACATAGAAATTTATGCGTTAACTTTTGCACATCACTTTTTCTTATCTTCGAGTTTGTTTGAGCCAGTAATCTGCGCTCTTTAGTAGCGTTTCAAACCGTTAAATCCTCTTATTTGAATCGAATGCCTGTGAATATTCATAGACCGAGTCCACACATGCAGTAACTTCGTTATTGAATATCTTAAGGGCTTCCAACTGATGGAATTTATTTACGATCCCGGCTATAACTACTGTTCTGGATGCAGTACTGAAAACAATTACCTACTCACATAAAATTAAGCAGTTACAACCGCAAAATTATAAAGGTAAACGTAGATTATTAATATTATGGTGAAATTAATATTAAGACGTGTCTTTAACCAATATCGCCATTATATTTTATGGTTGTAAGTTTATAGTGCACTATAATTGGCATAAAATACTTACGATATGGCCACTTAATGCCAATATGTATTCATTGGTGATCAGATAAGATTACTTTAGCGTTCCTAGGATGTTTAACAGTAGTATAATTCCAGTTTACAAGCTTGTACGACGCATGCGCCGTGGGTGGCGTTTACTCAGTCTGCGCTTATCGAAGCACGCTCTTAATGACAGCTATTCGGTAATGGGCTCACGACTAAAGCAAGGATGTACTTTTATGATAATTAGTACGATCCAATATTTATTCGAGCCGCTTTATAGGCCGCCCTTTTATCTTGTTGTTTATTAGTATTGCCCCTGCTCCCAATCTGGCTTACTCAATGCTAATTACGTGTGCTCCATTTGACGTAAAATTTTTGGTTGTGATTATTACGACTCTTAATTGTAACCTGTTTATAAATGAGCAATTACCCGTATATTGGACGGCGACGGAGATAGTTTTTGTTCGTAATCGCTCAATCATCTTTTGTTTCTCGGGAAAATAATTGTGTAATGATGTAGGAAGAATACGGTGGATATAATGACGTGAGAAGTTGTAACAAAGCTTCGAGCGATACGCTTAGCCTAATGTTTGCTGTAACTACCGAAACATGTTACATCGTTCCGTCATTACGCGTAATCGAGGTAATTTTTCACACATTTTTTTACCACGCAACACCGAACACACTTAGACCGTAATTCATTTCCATCATGCATCAGAAAAAAATGATTGATGCCACACGACTAAGTTTTTACTCAAAAATTGCGACATATTCTCAAGTCATTAAATAAAGTTCCAACAAAAAAATCAATAATCGAGCTCATCTCGTATATGAGGTAGGTGTTCATAAAAACAGTAATAATACGTAGAAGATAAAAAATACATTAGCATCTTAATAATCTCGGCTGACATGTAACAGCAAGAAAAATAAATTAAAGCGTTTGTTTGGCAATACTTGGCCATCGTGTAATCTACTAATAACATTAAAGTTTAATATTAGTGAATTAATCAGAAGCGGTAGTTTTTAATCTTTTATTAGAGATCCGTGAACTAAAATAATCTTCATTAGATTTTATATATCGTTTAGATATTAAATCTTTCTAAGCAAATCAGATAACCGCATATAAATTATGAAGAATATAATAATTAATTACAAAAAGAGAATAAAATGTCACTTCATTTGCGCATATTAAAATGTATAAACGCATCCTATCAGTTGAATGTAATTTTAATTATCTTTTTCTTGGTGCTACAAATAAATAAAATGCACTATTTTTCTGTGAGAAATGTGTTTAAAAAGATTATGAAAGCATTAAATAGACATTATCAAGTTTGTGAGAAAAATTTATATATATGGTTTTTTTTGTATGGAACCATTTCATCTAAACATAGTTTTGCACTTATCAAAATTATTTGTCAGTTCATTTTTTGTTACATTTTTTTAATGATGCTTATAAGCATTTGTAACAGGATGAAGAATTAAACGTACTGTGAATATTATGTCAGATTAATATCACAACGTTTACCCATGTGAAATGTTAATGTCTTATTAAAAAGTTTATTATTAATTAACTGTCATTTTATTGATAAGAGAGACAGAGAGTTTTATTTGGGTCTTTATCTATAAATATTTTTGATATGTGAAAAACAACCTGAGAAAAATCTAATTGTTTTTGATCTTGAGACCCGGTATGGCTCGAAATTCGTGAATATTCTCGTATAATGCAAGTTAGTGCAAATATAATTATTTAAATGAATCGATGATCAGAATGATTCGACGTTCCTGGCAGATAATTAGGTACAAAACTATAATGATCGAATAATTTTACTTTGACTGCCACCTCATTCCAATAGAATTCATGACCACACAATTTCCTACCCTAATTAAAATTGCAGTTGAAGTGAGGTATTAAGCAAATTGAATCCAGCCGTCCTCCAAAGCACTAAGGGGGAAATGTATGTGCTATAAATCACAAGTAAAAAGATAATAAACATTTCATTGTTACCAACTGACGTACCAGACATACCGTATTTCATAGAGATTTCGTTCGAGCATAAATTCTGTTCACATTGTTTAGTAATTATGCTTAGAAATACATTTGAAATTACACTTTCTGTTGTACGTTTTTATGTCGTAAATCATATGAGCTAATCTTATATTTAGCGCTCTTCGGAGAAATGTTGCGATAAACACTTCTATGTTCAACTGTGACTATTGTTTTGTTGTTTCTATCTACATAATGTTTTGTCTCTTTAATTTATATTGCTGTTTCATGTAATACATAAGTTGGGAAAGTATATTAGGCTAGGGAATATTTTGTTTGATATTATCCGTTTGTTACTATTTAAAACAAAGACATATTCTAAACTTTATGATTTAAAATATGGTAGGAAGGCGTAATGATAACTAGGATGAAGTGAATGTAGTGTTATGCAACGTCAAAATATGCGAACAAAATATCATTAAATCTAATTAAACTTTCAACCGAAGCATTAGTATAGAATTATTGATGAATTAAAACCGCAATTGTTACCATTGCTATTAATTCCAACGTAAACCACATTATATACAGAATCTGTATTACGGTTCATTTAATTAGCGGTTAACTTTTCAGTTTAATGTTGGACATAATTTTGGTCATCCTAAATTAATAAATATTCAATGATTAGACTATTCATTTGATTTGAATGCGCCTAATTAATAATGTTCTAGTTGTATAACCTATCTACATGTATTATATATTATTTAATTAATATACGGCACGTACTTTACATGGAATTATTGACAAGATCGCACCCAATTTCCTATCGATAGCTCGTTGCCTCCGAACAGTTCGAACTACATGCTCTATGTGAATGTCACCCATCACCGACCGCAAGGATTACACAAATCTAAGCTTACATGTTGCGTACCTCGTAAGTCTACGCAATAGAGTCTAATTTCCCTTGACTAGGATAGGAAGGTATTTGCATAAGAGCACCTAGATCGCACTTCCAAGCGGTCAGCTGCGGCCTGCGAGCGATGGCTAATTAAGAACCTAACCTCAGAGGCTCGGTGGCCTTAGGTCCGCTAAATGCGGACTAAGTGAGCTTCTGAGCTTGTCTTCCGAAGCATTAGTGAGGTACGAGGTACGTACTTGGTATTTACATTCGGTATAGACGCGCAATGAAGCGTTTCGACGTTCAACCATAAATTTTGCATGAATTGAATTGCAAATAGTTGTTAAGTTTACAGTTTCGTATTGATATGCGGGACACTGTCTGTGTGTGTTTCGGATGATTTATGATTTGATAATTTGTGGGTAGTGCAGTACTGCGTCCCAAGTTATGTATGTGTAAGACATAACTTTTAAAAGAACCATGATTTACAACTTGATTTTATAAATAAAATACATATTTAATTTCATTTAGATATGGAATAATTTTGCTTCTCATAAAAATTCTAAAACATACTGCTGCTTCCAATATATTATTGAAAAGTATTTTCTGGATCTATTTATTGAGTCTCCCTTACTAAAATACCAGATACCGACTAGATCTCTATTAACCTAACATTCGCTAGTTTATATAATTTACCAGAAAACGTGACAGATTATCATAACGACCGGAGTCTTTTGACTAGAATTTTGTAAGAATAAACGTTTGGAAGCGTTCTCAAAGAATGGCGTCGCGCATTAATATTCTAAGAATGTACGGAACATCAGAGAATGTGAGTGTGTCTGCGGATCTTCAGAGACCGTTATTACATTCAAAAACTATTTTATATTACCTATTTGAAATTTTACATAAGATGAAGGTAATGTTCAAGGAAAAGGAGCCATGTAACTTGGTACATAGATAGGTTAGGTTAATGATTAACCACTGCTGACCAAAGGCCTCTTCTGACATGGAGAAGATTTGAGCGTTAATCACCTCGCTTGCTCAATGCGGGTTAGTAATTTCCAACTTATAATTAGAAATCATAACCTCAGGTTTCCTCACGATTTTTTCCTTCAGCGTTTGTGAGTGGTGTCTTAATAATCTTAGAAAGTACATATAACTCGGAAAACTCATATTGGTACTTGCCGTTGGCAGATTTTGAACCATTATGCATTAGAAACTGATCTTAAACATTCGGGCCACCACGATATTTCATCACAGTCTTCACACGAGTATTAAACAAGTAACTAGTTGAAAGTAGATTTCCTATAAATTAATACATAGGTAGGTGCGAAATACATTTTCCTTCCACTTTACTAGATACTGACTTGCATCACTATAGAAATCTTTCAAATATTGTTCTTTACAATAGGTTTACACGTGTCTTAAGCCTGCTTTAGTACAAAATCTTACATAACTACATGAGAACCTACATAAGACCTTACATGAAACCCTAAATACGACACTTATTTCAGTACAGTTACGTAACAAGATAATTTCATAGCTCTGTTAAGTATGATAGCTAGGTCATTTCAGTTTTATGATATAATGGCTAATTTTTGTTTTCTAAGCACGTCTTCTGACGATAACAAAGTCCAATATAGCGAAGATGGGCGCACTGATAGCGTTGTATGAAGTAGGTAGGTTATAAGTTGTACTTTATTTTATATGGTATAGGGTATTGAATTGGATGGGTAAAAAATTGTGGGAGAATTAAAGTAATAGCTGTTTATACTTAGGCCTTGGGTGCTACGATGGTCGAAACAGGTACAAGTACCAAAAATGAGGTCTGATACTTAATTTCCACGTGTGGCAAAGTCTATTTCAATCTCAAAATATCGAACGAACCGAAAGAAGTTTACAAGTGCGCTTGTCTATACAACCCACACAACAATATCGATATATGCGAACTCCGAAAGTTATAACAAATTCTCATGTGAACACTATCTTTTACAAAGAGATTAAAACTTTATCTGCAACTTTACTATTTATTTCAGAGATCAATAAGCGTATTGTCGTTTGACGTGAATATACCTTGAATGTGACCTCTTAGAACAGGAGGCATGCTAACCTCGTGCCATTCTTCGTCAAGCAACAATAAAATACAATATCGAATACACACAAACAATAATACATCGACATTATATTTTATTACAAAAGGTCTCTTCGCCTACACTCAAACTCGACCCGACTTCTCAGAGAAATGTCCAACAGATGAGTAGGAAATTTTCAAGATACTTTATTACCTCGTAAAACCAACTAGATTATTTATATTGAAGCGTTTTTATTACCGATATCTTTTTTCATGGACGCTAATTATTACCTACTTCCTTCCTCAAATTAATCGCGTTTATAGATTTAACGAAAATAATTTCGGAATTCGCTGCTCGTAAAAAAATTGGGGAGGAATTTAATAAGCATGCCTGAGAAAGTTGTGACAGAATTGATAATTATTTTAATGAGCCTTTTTATTTATGGGTAAACTTTTGATTTTATCTATTCACATCTTTAAATATAATTAGGTATACAACAAATTCAAATGGCAAACGACTAGCGCTATGTCGTCAGAGTAACCGTGCGAAAATAAAAAGGCAACGTTCGATTATTGCGTAAAAAAATGTACATGCAAATTTGAACTTTATTCAACAATAAATCAGACGATCGACATAAAAAATGACATACAAGAATTTGTCTATTTTACCAGAGCAAGTTGCGATGGGAAATAGAGACGTTCTGAAAGTTCCCAACACATAGGTTTTATTTTATTGGCAGATGCCTCCGTGTATCATTGAGGTTTACGATGCACAACCCTCTTTATTTCCGAGTGCAGGCTTGCATTTTATTGTAATAAATTCTCGGGATGTTTAGAACAAAGCTTCGACTTTGGAAAAACTATTATGAACCATATTTTATGTACCGTACCTGATTTAATTTGTGGGCTCGTAAATGAATCATATGTTGGGCTTTGTTTAAGGTCAGGCTAGAAATATAAATAGATTTTATTCTTCATGTTTGCTACCAACTACAGAAAAAGGTAGATATACACTCAATCAGAGTAAGTAGTGGGCAATAATTACCATATTGGTCCAGTGATTACAGTTGCAGTCGTGACGTTCAAGCACGAGATCCTGGTTTTGATTCCTGGATCAGAAAATGTAATCAGGGTTTCGTTGGCAGAGTTCTTAATAGCACAGAATTTCATAACCCAAGGGTTTTAAAGTACTCTGATCTTATACGTAAGTATATTTATAAAAAAAGTGTTATAATCTGGATCGATTTTTACCAATACCTTGGGATATCGATATACCATGAGAATTTCACACGTTATAAACAACCACACACTCATCATCACACGCGTTCGATGTTCACACGAACGCTAAATGAGTCACATTGAAACATCTTCGCGAACATAAGCATCAAGGGTTAAACAAATTGCAAAGTTTAAGATTGTAGTGAATAATGACTTGTTGGTTTTCTATCTGGTAACACCATCAAATGCCGGTTTACCTCAACTGACCTTACAACTCGTGTACTTGATAAATAGCTTCATTCATTGTCAGATCTGTAAAGCGTATATTGTATTCTATTACTTCATTCTGGTGTTTTCTTGTGTTATCTGTGCACAATATAAGCTTAGTTACTGATTGATGACTCCTATGTGGACTGTTTGTGGATTTTTTCTTAGAACAACAATAATTTCTCAGTCAAGATGCAAAATTTCTGAAAAGTTTAAATAAGTGCTTTAGTTAATTTATCTGGAATTATATGGAATTTTAAATATAAACAAATAAATTTACGAAATAAAAATAATATATGGAAGCTTAATTTATCTGGGTATATCTGACAAAAAAACTGCAGCTATTTTGCTATGAATGGTCGGAGCTGCGTGATACATCATATCTTTTTGGCGAAAACTATGAACCATCAGTACGTACTTAGTCGATGTTTTTCATATCATCATATTTTATTTAATTTCCTAACGCTAAAAATAATTAAAAACTAGTTTAGAAATTAGAAAATTGATATTATGTTAATTAACAACAAAATTGTACAGTTACGTCTAACTAATAGCAGTAGAATTTGTCACAAACCAATTTGATATTTGATCGCTGACTTTATTAACGACTTGTGACCGATAATTCGTAATTAGATAAATCTATTTTGGTTCTAATTAGTCATTAAAATCTGTTAGTATATTATTATTGGCTCTTAGTAAAATTGTTATGATTACATAACAATTTTACTAAGAGCCAATTTACCATTAGGTAATGTGTATTGAAACTATTTATAGAATAGTGCAGGTAACTGTTTCGGAAACAAATTACTTTTCCAGTACTGCCATTACCAGAAACATAAAGTTTATCATTTATCTTTCTTTTTCTTTCTTTTTTTTAAAAAACGTTGCCCCACACTAGGATTATCTCCTGTGTCGTGGGTGCGTTTACAAACATACAAGTTCACATACACATCACACCCAGACCCGAAACAACAATTTGTGGATCACACAAAGTGTTGTTCCGTGCGGGAATCGAACCCGCGACACGTTGCACGGCAGCCGGTTGCCCAGCCACCGCACCAACCGTGCAGTCAATTTATCTAGATAATTAAGATTTTTTGAGGTCACAGTTCTAAGCTTCAGTGAATACGAATTGGCTATAGACGATACAAAATAATAAAGTTACTAAAATACTCGTTACTGATGTGATGCTCATGTTAATGTTAAGTAGTTTCATTGAATCTAATCTTGTTACTGTTACTTTAAAGAACTGTAGATATAGAAAAGTAAAAACACAAATATTATCCTAGTAGGTATTTAGGCATTAGTCACTCAAGCCACACACAGAATCTATAGCGACTACCGGTACATGGTAATTCCCTAGACCTATGGTTTCAGTATAGGCATTTAAGTACAACCTAGGCCAAAAGGCGAAGCGTGGGTGGTGCCGTGTCAGATGCAAAGATGACCTGCTAAGCCACAGGGAGGCGTTAGTAGCAAGACCCATAGAGTTTCTTGTTTTGGAAATCCACGATCAAAACTGGACGTTGGAAAATATCATGATTCATACTGACATAATATTTGTATCGAAGCAATAAATATAATATTGATATTTATGTTCGATTTTATTGTTGGTATGGGGTAGTTTTTCATGATGGTTTTGTTATTATTGTGTACTCTCATTTTAACAGAATAGTATTCTGAAAAATATGATGATGTCATGACCCCAAAATCTGATATAACTGCAAGTCAAAATTAGTTCATTCATTGCGAGAGTGCGTCGCCGACCTTATTGAGAGCAATTAGCCTTCTAAGCCATTTTCTTAGCCTCATCAGGTGATATGGGTGTCCACGAACGCCAGCTTCTATTTCACACTGTTATAAAAGGTAGATTGGAATGACTAATTTTCATTTACATACTGTTTTCACTAAACTCTGCTCCAAATTCTAGTGGCTGTTTATGAGAACTGCCTTGCGTAAGATTTTATAATTTTTTGTTGATTTTATTATTGAATTATATAAAAGTAATGTGGTAGGTATAGCGTAACGATTATCGTTGAATTTTACAGTAGAGAATATTGGACGATGCAATGATAAGAAATAATGTATGCATATTTTTACCCTTTAGGAAACATTAATCAAGATCTAATGTTATGATTTCACAACAGCGACCCAAATGATAGTAGCTCACTGTAAAATATGCGTCAACGGAGCAAAATTCTAAATACAACTTCAATGTTGCGAACTGTACGGCATAATGCAAAATCGGCGTACTATAAATTTGCCCACGAAATAGACGTGCGTGCGAGGTTCGCTTGCAGTAATAAATAAATTTTATGTGTGTATATGTGTACCTTTGTTTTAGTCGCTTAGGGCAACCGTAGAGGGAAGTAGAAACACTGAAGTATTATAGAAAAATAGAATAATGATTGTTTAATGACTTTTAATTTAAAGCACTCTTTGATAGCTATAGTTGAGACAATGCTTCCTATCTATGGAAAGGGTAAGAAGAGATACCATACACAACAAAAATTAATCACAAAAACATGTCCAATATATGTATATATATACACCAATCATTTTACCTATAGATAATAATTACACAAAATACAAACTAAATATTTCCAAATGAACACTGATACGATAGCGATGTAAAAACAGATTCCAAACTATTCCTCGTTAGACAAAAAGGGTTTCAATCATTAACACAACGATTTATCTTGTAAAACCGATAGTGTGTTCCTATCCTTATTTATTTTGGGCTCGCTGCCATTGCAGCGGTAAGTCCCCTCTTTGAGGAGTGGCTTGAGAGACGCTACGGCGTCCTCACCTACCGCCTGACGCAGGTCCTCACCGGACATGGAAGTTTCGGGAGGTACCTGTGTCTGATGGGGCGGGAGGAAACGCCCGGGTGTCATCACTGCGAGGACCGCCCTGAGGACACGGTGGAACACACAGTGGGAGAATGCCCTGCGTGGGCTGAGCACCGCCGTGCCCTCAGGGAAGTGATCGGCGATGGCGACCTCTCGCATCCGGGCCTAGTGCAGGCCATGATGCGGAGCGAGGGGGACTGGGATGCCGTCTCCTCCTTTTGCGAAGCAGTCATGCTAGCTAAGGAGGAGGCGGGACGCGTGAGGCAGCGAAGCGCTGCCTCCTCGCAACCCAGCCATCGCGAAGGACACACCGGGCGTCGGGGATCGCGGGACGATCTCCGGCCACCGTAAGCGCGGGCCTGCGGACGGCGAGCATGGGTGGCTCCCCGTCCGACCAGAAACAGACCCGAGCGTACGGCGCGTCGCGTTCCGCGCGCGCCTCAAAGAGCCATCAGACCACCACAGATGGGGCCCAATAGGGCCGATGCCGATTCGGAGTCGCGGAGAACCTAACGGGTAACCGGGGCTCCGGCTCGACGTGCAGGAGAAGGAACGGGGTGGTTTTTAGTCAGTAAGAGTCTGACACTCCCTTCCGCCTCACCCAGGCGGGAGCAGTCATTCGATGATTTTCCCCCCTTAAAAAAAAAAAATCCTTATTTATTTGTACAACATAGTTTCAGTTGTGGTCTCACAAATGCTTTGTCCCGAAAGCCAACCTATTTATCTATTGATAGAATAAAGTTAATCCGTTTATTACTTTATATTAATAGCTTATTTTACTGCTAAATATAATTTATCTAATTAATTACATTCAGATAAGAATCAAATTATAAAAAAATGAAAATGTGCTTTTGTCACAATGTACAGAAGTTTTTAAAAAATGTTTAAAAACCCAAACGTAATCTCAAAAGCGAAACATAGTAAAAAGTTATAGTCAAAAATAAAAGCAAAAATAATCTCGCTACGAAGCTAAACGCTATCAAAAATAAAAATATTATAAGCCTCATATAAACCGCAAACCAAAGTTTCCCATGAGATTAAAATAATCCGATCCAAAGCCACTATGATACGGAATAACTTCGAATTTTGTGACCGGAATAACGATTAATTTAAAACATCGCATTAACTCGCAAACTTTTTACCACAAAAGTAATGAGAATCGATCGTATCAGTTTATTCTGAAGTAATAAAATCGGTCTTGATACGATATTTCGTGATGCGGTCCGATTGAATCGGTATTATATTGTTTTGCAATGAAAATAATTTTAGTTTTGCGAGCAAGCTTACTGGGATATTATTATGAGGGTCTCGACGTAAACTATCATGTTGGAGTATAAGGTAGCTTACCATAACTATACTTTGGTAGAGAAACCGTTTAATGTCAGTTTTCTTGAAAATAATTGACACTCATTGTTTATAAGCAACGCGCGTTCTACGGTGCATTTTACACAGTAAATGGGTTGGCAGAATATCCAATACTTTGAGAAGCTGTTTGAGTCCGCTTATGAATATTGTTTCCAGGATTTTCTGTAGGTAATTTCAGTAGTTAATTCAGCGTTAAACATACATAGTTAACATGCAGTTGCATTTTGTACATAAACGTCATAGTACAAAACTTGTTTTCTTGCAATATTTATCTTTTTGTATGTAAAATATGTTTTCTAAATTTTTCTAAATTTGAAAAGTAAACTAAGAATTAATTAATCTGTGGGAACTTATTTAATCAAATTTTGCGATCGTTTTTTTCTTCTTATATGCAAATATGTACTATCTTCAAGTCTACGCATTACTCTTTGAACACATAAGCTAGGTCAGTACATTTCACTGAGATGCCTATGAATCAAATACAGGAAGATCAGTAGCCATGTTTAACCGTTATACCAACGCGAGCAGTGTTTATGCAAGTAGTGTCAGCATGGTAAAATAGATCACAGAATGGGTTAAAAATAAATATAAACACACAAACGTTTAGATCGGGTGTAATTGAGGCAATTATATCCTAATTTTTTAATCCTCTCCCTTTATCTATGAACTATGTATAATTGCCAATCAAATAATTACTTTGTTCTATCACATTTTATTCAAAGTAAAATGAAGATGAATAACGATATAACCATCAAGCCGGCGCATTCGTGCTAAAGCATGGCTCTCTCACACTTAGCATGGCTCTCCCACACTTTATTCCAGAAATTATATAATATTTACTACAGAAAAAAATAATAACGTATGAAACATATTATTAATTTAATCTCTCTCTCACAAGCTTCTTTATCGTCGTTGCTTCTCTATGAATATATTTAATTATGTATGTTCGTTTAATAAAAAAATATTCAATCACGGACTACTAATTAGTATGCAGACGTAGAGTCTGCATAATAAGAAACTTTTATAAGTTATTAATTTTCTAGAGGTAGATCGAATCAGGAAATTATAAATAGTAGTAGAATATTATTTATCTGTTTAAATTTTTATCGGAACGGCTCGGAAACGGGTAGGTACCGTGCAATTGATCATGGTACCTTTAACACTTGATTAAATACACAGATATTTGCCGTATCAACTGCAAAGGAAGCGAATGAAATGTTCATTAATTTAAATTATTTTTAAACACACTACAAAGTAAAGGTGCATATTGAGGGAGAATTTCTGAGAAGTAGTTTATTTTTTATGTTGATTGTGGGTAAATATGATGGAGTAAATATTGTTATGCAACATTTATTGTTTATGTATCTGGTTCTTTGGTTTATGAAAAATGTTTTGTGATATTTGTAGTGGGTGTTCTTAATTTTAAAGTAGGTAGGTAGGTACCTATTTTAACTTATGGCTTGTGATAAAAGAAACAAACAAGGGAATATATTTCTGCTAATAGGCTACAAGGCAGCATTTTTACACGTCAATATTTTTTAAGCGAACAATGAGGTCGACATTACCGGACTGACTACTTTGAGAAGAAATGCCGCAACAAACTCGTCAAACAAAAAAAGAGGTTCGTCTCTTTTAAAGTCCAAAACTATAAATGTATTGGTATCAGGTATCATTATCATCATCATCAACAGCCGGAAGACGTCCACTGCTGGACAAAAGCCTCCCCCTTAGTCCTCCACGTTGAACGACAACTCGCCATCTGCATCCATTGGCTCCCCGCAACTCTGGCGATGTCGTCGGTCCACCTAGCGGAAGGCCTGCCCACGCTTCGTCTTCCGGTCCGTGGTCTCCACTCAAGGACTTTCCAGGCCCATCTGCCGTTAGTCCATCGAGCGATGTGGCCTGCCCATTGCCACTTCCGTCTGCAGATTTTGCGAGCTATGCCGGTAACTCTAGTTTTTTGGCGAATTTCCATATTTCGGATTTGGTCGCGCAAAGAAACCCCGATAGCCCTCTCCATCGCACGCTGAGCGACATTGAGCTTCTCCGGAAGGCTAGAGGTCAGGGACTACGTCTCAGTACCATACCTCATCACCGGCAGCACATATTGGTTGAAAATCCTGGTCTTTAGGCACTGAGGGATGTTCGATGAAAAGATTTCGCGTAACTTCCCGAACGCTACCCATCTGAGTTGGATTCTTCGGGTCGGTCGGTCGGTCTGGTATAGAATTTCTTAAAATTAATCATTCGTAATTTCAAAAGTCAATCAAAGGATCAAGGAAAATCATAAGACACCTTCGGTTTCACCTTTAAAAATCCATAGAATTTGAAATACTCCATATTTCACCGTATTTCCCAAGTTTTTTACTTCTTTCAACTATTATTTTGATGGACTAAACGCACATAGATAACAATTCCATGTATTAAACACATAGAGATAATATAGGAATAAAATTATATTTTTTATTGAAATACGGTAATAGTCATGGAACAAGGTCCTAAAATTAATGTACCGATAAAACCTTTCAGTAGACCTACAAGCAATAAGCACCTTTTAACAATAATCTCGATAGCACAACATTACTTAGCGTCTTGCATTCACAAGGAAATAAAAATATTTAAAATTATACTTGCATACTTTATACTATATTTATGTTTATTAGCCAAATGGTAAGTGCTGAAAGATAGGATTACATGTCTTTATTATATCAATTCGTATAAAATGTATTTACTACAACAATAAAATATTTATGTCTGGCTATGCAAATATTACGTTTTGTGGTCAATAAAACATGGGATTGTAGTAACAGTTATAGTTTAAATAAAATATAGTTGATATTCATTGCAATGCCTATTTGCTGGTAATACAATACATTATTTTTGTAATTCAATTGCAATTTATGACGTAATAATTTTATAGAACATTTTTAAATACAATTATTAAATAAATGTCCTGTATAGTTACAATCGCCGTTAATTTAATCGGCTTGAATTGACCTTTATTTATGAATGTTTTTATTTTTTTCTGAAATATTTCAAAGATTAGTTTCTCTATTATTTTTTATATTTTCAGCCCAAATCGTAGACATTTGCATATATGCTGACACAATTAATTATTTTCTGACACAATTAATATAACACAAACAATTAAAACCCAGAATATAACGGCTATAATGATTTTTTTGTTAAGGTATCGATTATTAAGTAATCGATGAAGCTATTCATCGACTATTAAGTATCGATTATTAAGTAGTCGATGAATAGCTTCATCGATTACTTAATAATCGTTACTTACATTTTTATTAATTACTATATCAATATTGTGAATTAAGTCATAAGTAAGTGAATCATTCAGTTGATTAAATTAAAGACGTAATTCATAGACACACAAAACTACGAACGTAAATGTAAACAGATATAAGAGACGGTATTATCTCGAAAAGCTATTTCGTATAGACGACCTTTGGTTGAAATTGAATTGTGCAAGAATAAGATAACATACTATTCACAGCTTCATACATACTTACTGTAGTCTCTAAAATCTATAGTAAATTTGAGTTTTGTATGTTAGTTTGTGATATTTATTTGATAGGCAAAATGAAATGACAGGGTGTGATACCACGGCCTTACAGAAAACCGACGTGAAACAACTTTGGCGTTGTGTTTCGTCGTGTGAGTGTGGTTATCCAATTCCCTCCTCCTCTCCCCAATGTCCCCAATGCCTAAATCCCTAATAATCCTCAAATTCCTAATCCCCAAAAAGTCGGTAACGCACTTGTAATGCCTTTGGTGTTCCGGGTGTACACAATCAGGTAACCGTGCTCATTTACCCGCTTATTCCATATTAAAAAAATCTTTAACGTAAATTAGTACATGTTTTATGTTACTATTTCTATAATCATTCTGGCTTTCAAATACTAAACAGAATTTCAAATACTAAATAAAGCTTCTCTGTGAATTTGATGTACACAACTCCCGAGCACTAATCAACAGGCATAAATGTGTGGCATTAAACATCCATTACCGAGTCCAATGCGTGCTTAATTAATAATTACACAATAAGAACACTTTATTATACACAGTTGTAACAGAACAACTTAAACGCAGACAATATTAAACCATAATTTAACAGGAATGCAATTAAATCAACACTGCGCTCACTGGAATCAGTAATAGGTGTTCTAGAACGTTCGACTCAGTTCGAGACTATTGTTTATGTAAATAAATCACAAATGCCCTGTCACAGATTACATAGATTACAGAGTTCGAGGAGCGCATGTGGGCAAAGTACTGAGACAATCCTTAATAGTAGGTCAGGTTAGACGTAGCCGCGAGCGAAGCAGTGTGCCTTTCTAGATTGCTTTCTGTTACCTAATGGAGACGCGTCTTGTGGCTTATGTGTGGCCTGGTGTTAGGAAAGAGGTTATGTATTGAGTATTGTTGTGAGAAATGGATTCTCCGGCTTATATGTTATTAGGTGCCTTGTGGCGAGACCTAATGCGGTGTGTATTACTTTGAAATGTGATTGGTACAAGCGTGTTGTCGTTTATGCTCGTCACACTATCTGCGAAGGGTTTTGCCTTTGAGTACACCTTCTACTTTAGTGTCATATATCTGTAGAACTGTTAATATTTTTACAAGTAATAAATACATTTTACATCGCTAATAAAGCTTTACATATTTTAATGTGCAATAAATAAAACTATTGCTCTGAATACCAAACAATTTATGCGATGGAACCGTTGGGAATTAATACTGCAGTTATTATAGGCTATTACAAAGTTGCAGTAGTAAATGGGTCGTAGGTATATTCTATTTGAGTGCAAAATGTAAGGTAAAAAGTCTTCAGGTCAAATAGAGAATAAGAAAAACGTGACCTGCTGTTTTTGATAGGAAATTATTGTTAGTAGAAAGTAATTATTTAAGATCGGTTAATATGGATAGGATAAGGAGTTGACTAATATCTGTAGACGAAGGCACATATTACATCAACAGCAGCATATAAATGCCCATTGCTAATTAAAATCACTTCTCATATGGAGAAGGTTTGAGTTTTATTCACCAGGCTTACTCAATGCGGGTTAGCGATTTCAAACTTATAATTAGAAATTATAAGTCCAGGTTTCCTCACGATGTTTTCTTTACCTTTTTGAAGTGATGAATGAACTTAGAAAGTATAATATAACTCGTAAAAGTCACATTGGTACTTTGCCGTTGGTAGGTTTCGAACCCGCTCTCTCATGCATGAGAAGCGGGCGTCGGAAACCTTTGGGCCACCATGATACGATGACGGCAAGGTATGTGTGATCCTAAAACTCCACGTCGTATCCTAATTGGTAGGAAAATGAGCATAATTGTACTCACATTTCACTCAACTACATTTATAACTCAAAAGTTTCGTAGGTACTAATTGAAACAGCAACAAAGTCGTTAGGTCAATTATTTATAAATTATTTAACACGAACACACTTGAAACAATGTTAGTATCAGTTCGCATACCGCTCGTTCAAACCGAGTCATGAGTGGTTCAGTTGAAAATTTGTAATAATTTGTAATTGTAATTGAGACAGGACGACATGGTACAGAACATAAAATTTTACGACTATTGTCATTCGTTGCACTTTACGATATGAGCTGAAATATGCTTTCTTGCATTACTAGGAACCCGTGTCTCGTTCACAATGAATTATTTATTTTCCAATTCACAAACGAAAATTCATTATGTCCATAGTCTTTGTCTGGTTAACCGGCTGACTGTTGAGTTGTATTGAAAGTAAGTGAGAAATTGTAAATCTGCTGTATATACGTCTCATAAATACAAACTAAGCGCTTATTTAACTTCAGTCTCGAGACCTATAATTTTTGCAGTTTAATGACTCAATTTATTGCATGTGAACACGTCTGCATGAGGTGTTGAATTCTTTTGAAAATCATTTCACAGCTTCACATGATAAATTCGTAAGGGGATGCAAATGTTTGTAGTCTGTACAGCACCTAACAATTCCACGTTAAATAAATATACTCCTATTGTTTATGAAAAAGATCAACCACCTTCTCCCTATACAGACGTTGATAAGCCAAACTCTTAGATGTCAAATGCAATATTCCGAGAAAGGGCACTCTATTTTCATACTTCCAAAGCTACTCCCGGGGCGCACCTAACTAACCGTGATAAGAGTCACAGAAGGGGACTCAAAAACTTCACAAACTAAATCACCGCCCAGTGTAGAGAGATCCATATCTCCATCCTGAAACATTCTCACAGCTGATTCAAAATATTTACCCTGTCAAAACTTCCACGGTTCTGACTTCAGTGGCCGGCAACGCAAATATCACTCACATTTCGAAATACACAAAATATTAAAAGTACGCCCGAAAATTAAACGCAAACTTTTAATACAGGCCGAAATTAAAAATCAATTTTGAGGAATTCAAGTTGAATATCGAATGCTATAAACACGAATCGTTATTTGGAATTATAAAACGTCGGCTACCGAAGCCAAAGTAAAATAAAACTGTAGCGATTACGGTAAATGAGGCAAATCGTTGTTTGTTAAGTGGCATAAGCACTCACAGCGCACTTTACTTAAGTTCTATATTCAAATACTTTTATTCCACTTACGGTACGCTAATGCACTTTTTCGTTGAGGTGGCCAGTAATAACGTAGTCCATTAGTTGTTTCGACCCAAGGAGTCAGTGCCGCATTAGTGATGTGAACACTAAGTATCGATAATCGATTTCAAGTTGAGACGAATGATAAAAACAATAGCATCGGACGTATTCCAATATTTAAGTAGAAGATTATAGATGGATCTGATGTACGCTATCGACAAACTTAAACAAACATCACATCGGCGTTCATAAACTTTCTCACAACAGACGAAACGTTTGAAAGTAAAATATTGTGACAACAGTGACATAAGTTTAACATTCAATGTAAACATCGACTTCTCGGAATCAAAACCATCGACTGGGTAATAGAGTTTACTGAGTAGAGAGCAAATAAAATAACAAATGGCCAAGTAGTGTAGGTACATTCGCAATGGTATACGAAGACTGGCTCGTTACCAGCGTCGGGTGTTTTATCCATTCTGTTTCTTTCTTTGTACTTTGCTACTTACGTTGGTACTTGTGCTTAGTTCACTTTATATCGAGTTTTATACTAAGCTAGGATAGTTTATACGCCTCTAAAACATTGGTGGATTCATTTCAATGATTTTATTGTGATTGAGAAAGTGTAGTAATGTTCGGAGGATTAATTTTATTACCTTCATTTATAGCCTAGATCGATCGATGTCCAGATTAAATTGCGATCAATATTCGAAACTTTACGTGAAATGGTGCAATATTTAAAGCGGTGTCTTAGTGTATTTTATTAGTCATCATAGTTATATTATGCAATTTACAAAGTTATTAACTCGTTGCGTTAGAGATCTTAAGTTCATGTTTCACGCCTCATCCGAGCGGGAGAAGTCTTTGAATGATTTTCCTGTCAAGAAATTATATTTTGTTTGCGATTGTTTAAAAATGTTTTCCGGAAATTGTTTATAGTGTCTAATTTAAATTTATTTATAAAATTTCATTGGTATAAAAACCCCTAACGACGTGTGCTACTAAACATTTTCCATCGACTTGCCCTCCTTACTTGTCACCCTTCCTTAATTTGCAAGCAAACATTGAGTAATGCATTACGATGCAGAATGACAGAGGACTAACCTCCCGTCACTCAACAGAAACGAAATAATTAAGACCGCAGAACCAGTAGCACTTACTGACAAACAAACAAAATCATCGCACATTCATATCAACGAAACATATTTCAACGTCCTAAATAAAGATATACTGTAAAAATGTTTATAATGGACGCGATAAAAGCTACCTAAGCCCTTGTCACACGTACATTCAAGTAGCATTCACATGATTTATCATCGCCTCCACTAATTTATTCACCGACCGCGACTCGAACATTATTTTTATACACGAAAGCAACGGGTTAATTTATTATGTTAATTGGTGTTTGTTAAGTCATATAAATAAGTAGGTATCGCTAACGAGGTTATATTATTTTTATTGTTAGATGTTACAGGAAGTTCGTTGGTTACACTCGTGAGGGTGAGATCAAGTTATCATAAAATAATAAAATTGTCATTAACTGATTAGGTAATGCATGGACATGGCGTGTTCTCTCTTAAAATCATGTTATTCGTACCCGATTACTATCTATTCTATACCCTTTTGAAAAGTGTCATTTTCAATTCGCTTTTACCAATTGGTGTTATGACAAAAAAATTGCTGTAACTTTTCCTAATTGAATAAACACAAGCAGGATAAGTATAGAAATCCATAATTATTACGCCTGCGTTATGCTGTAATATAGTAATAGAATAGTTGTTAATGCTATGAAAGTTATCTAAGCAGGCAAAAAATTATACTACGAAGTAGACCTTCAGAAGAAACATGTTACGAAGGCTTATGTACCTAACCCTACTGTTCAAATGTAAGATATATTAACAGTAGCTAAGCACATTATGGCTATATATTTATAGAACATAGAGTAAAAAGCTTTTAGTTTTACAAAGTATTTTCTATTCACGTCAGATATACAAAGAACATTCGTGATTGTTACGACGACAATAGACGATAGCTAGATATGTACTTATGATATTGTCAGAAACATTTTTACATCAGACTACTCGTGGAAGCGGATTCATAGTAATAATATTTTACTTTATAAGAACTTTACTAGAACTTTCTATATCACATTGTTTCCTCAGCTTTTTTAGATTTCGGTGTAGATATTATCATTCCTAGAACCTTTTTAGGAGACTAAGGATTCGTTTTTCTTATAAATCACTGATAACGTTTCCAACCTTAGTTTTATCATAAAATTCTATAAAAGTTCTGTCTCAGAATGGCTATATGTATGTGACTTAACAGATACCTACCTAAGTAACTTGTATTCTTAATCAATATATTTTTAAAATAGGTAATAGAAACGAATACATCAAAAATAGTTTAAGCTGTTTAGGTGCTAGAGCATGATAGACGAACAAACAATAATAATGTTACATCGACTACCAAATGGGTGGTCAAGAAGTTAGAATACTGGCCAATATCAATCTATCAACAATGTCCACCAGGATCGCTTCAAAAACAAATGAAACGTTCGTGAGATCAGCACAAAAATTGCTTCTGTCTACATCATATTTCATAGAGGTCAAGCCAGTAATATCTTATATTTGTTTTCCATTTCCTATTCCCAATAGTACAAGTCGTTGGTGGAGATTTTCTACGTCATTGGCTGTGACCCTTAGTAATAAGATTATTCAGAACAGATAGGTTTCAATGTCGCTAGATGGACTCCTTAAAGAGATATATGCGTGGTTCATGATCGTATGGGCAGACGTTACTTGTGTTTTTGCTGAGTATATTGTGCCCTATAAATCCTTTTGTTATGTTGATAATTTTGTTTTGTTTGTCGAAATATACTTTTGTGCTTTTTTTTTACTAAGGTCTTGTTTCCAAGATAATAATTATAGTGTTTTGTGATTAACTGAGGTTAGCATTAGTGAAAAGTTTATATGAAGCTAGAATAGACCAGACGTGTACAAAATATGGATTGACTGTATTATGTAGTGGGCAAAATTTCTGATAATTATGTTTTAATATTTTTTTGCTTAATATGCTTGATTCACAAAATGTACGCATAGGTGGACTTAATGCCGCAGGCATTTTTTACCAGTCTGACCGTTGTGTGTCTACCAGTTGGGTGATGCAGAGAGTAAATGGTAGGAGCAAGAGGCAAATTAGTGCTGTAAATTTCAGAACCAAACGTTCTGTTACATTTTACCTGCATTAAGAATAATAAAAAGTATACTGGGTACTGAATAGTTGGTAATATATACTAGTGAGTAAAAGTACTCACACAGTTTAACAAGTTTTATTAAAGTATAAGCTGATTTAAATGAAAACCGATAGCGGGGACCGACCGAAACCAGCATTTATAAAATTTATCTTCGATACTTCAGAATGGAACAGCAAAACTTTAGTGTATAGTCTAAATATGATTTGAAATAGTACTTTAAAAGTGTTTGTTCTGTACTTAAAGGCAAGATTGTTACCTATTTACGTTGGCGTTAAGAAGTCGCGTGGGCTGGTAGACCTACGAGCCGCACTTTGTTTCCGTGTAAAGTGAACACTAATACTTGAATATTGATTCAAATCGAAAAGCCTTTATGGGCATTGAGTGCGGAAGGCATAGTCCACCGTATAGCTAACAGTTCAATACAAATCGTCTCTAATGCAATGTAATAAAGGTGGATTTAGCATGTCTATATGGATGGAGTGTGCTTGTAATATTTATGTAATAAAACAATTCCGAAGAAGCATGTCTGTTAGTTTGCTAGTGCTTACTTTGTTATACTCAATTGCTCAATGGAACGGAAATGTAACATTAATTCTTAATAAGTTGTTTAGGCTAATTCTAGAACAGTTTTAGTAGCTATTCAATGCCCAAAATTATTTCTTTTTTTTTGTTTCTTTCAGGCCATTTTCATGAATGAAATTTCAACGTGTTTTTACATTACTGGTGTAAAACCTATAAATTGTAATTAGAAGACATTATTAAACATGGGCTTTCCCAAACTTAGGGGACAAACAATAATCACCGTCCTCGGCGCCGTTGATAATGGCAATAAGAACTCATTAGCGCACAGGTGGATGTAACTGTCCTGCCCATCCCCTTTTGAAGACCCTATGTCACGTCTTACGACACTCATGGGAAACGATGGGGTGGGCCCATTATTTAGCGGAAATAATATTGTAATAAAACGATGCCTAAAACGTGAAATTAATTCGCCACACACGTTATTATGTAGATGTCGGTGATTCCGTCTGTATCGCTATTGAAATTCCATAGAAAGCCCATCGATATATAAAAATTCGAAGTGTGTCGTGGTGGTAAACGATGGCACACTTCTGAAGTATACATATATAAAAAGTCATTGTATTAGATTTCGTAGAAAATGCCAAGGTTCTAGAAGTCAAATTGTCGTTTATACAATTAAACACAAATGCAATATTCTGATTTGAACGTAGATCTACGCGAGACACAATGTGTTTTCTATTGTTTCTCATATACTGACATTCAAGCGGTTAATCAAAGAAAGAGATTGATAGTTCAGCTTCTGAGAAAATGTGAAAATCGTTATTTCACTCCTCTAGTATTTCTAAAAACTCTACTAATGTTTCACATAGGAATAATGAAAAAATATTTTATCTATTCTTAAATTTAATAGCTTATAGACTATCAAAATAGTTACGTACTCTGTACGTGACACAAGACCCTACTTTTGATTGTTTTTAAATATGCAAATCACTACCTCCATAAGGACCTCATACCATGTATTACTCCCTAATCATACTCACATTATTAAACACACTATAAACCACCAACAATGACAGGAAATATAATTTGCAAAATCGTGGGTACATTAGCAATTTAACAAAGCAACGTAGTGCCCTCTGTGTGTTCGTATTGTCAATCAATCTACCTCTATGTGGAGGTCGGTTGGCACGCTAAACACGTGTATGTAGGGACGTCAACGCCACGCCACGGTTCGTTCACATGACTCATGAACTGTTGATTTTACTAGCCATCGTTTGGTAACAAAGCAGTGCCCTGAGAATTGAACTAGAGAAAACTGAAACTGAGAAATGGTTAGTAATGTAAGTATTTGGATAGTGAATCTGAGAAAGAGCTTGGGTGAAGCTGAAAAGAGATGTATCTCAGTCCCTCGTACTCGCTTATACGTTTCTTCTTAAATAACAATGAGGTCACGGTGTTGACTTCTACGCTCTTTATGGTAACACATTTTTGATGGCTATGTAGAGGTATACTAAGCGGGACCTATTTGTAAACTTAAGATTTAATGCTATCTAATTAGTCTACTTGCGTTCAATGTCAATCAATCCGGCAGCAGCTGGCTGTCACGCTAAACACGCGACGTCATGCTTTGTTCCACATGAGTCACGGACTGTTAAATCCTTTGCCTTTTTCTGGACTCACTCTGACAATTTCCCACACATGATAAATCTTTCTTTGAAACACAATCAGCATCAAGTCCATGACGTCTATTATCGTAAAGATAACTCGTGCTCGTTGCATGCAACTCATTGCAACAAACGAGTTATGAATTATTTATCGGACAAAGCAATATATTCTAATTATCCTGTCTTATTTACGACGTCAAACGCACTCATTTATCGCATAAATCGGTATTAAGTTCAACGGCTACCGACTGAAGTAACGATTGCATACCGATAATCGTAGATAATAATAAGACGGACCACTATTCGAGTAAAAAGATCCTTATTTCACACGCGATACACGCGAAAAAAGTAATCGCTTAACAATGTTTTAACCCCCGCGCGTTCACGGCGATACCTTGTCACGGCAATGTCACACTGTCAACGCGCGTGCGATTGTGACACGCAAAATTTAAATCGGCTTTATTGGTGTCACAACAAAAGGTATCCATGCGACCATTCGAGGGTTATATTGTCTTGTCTTTTGTCGTAGATTTTGCCATCAACTGGTATATTGAATCGATATCGATATCTGGTATAAAATTGAATTTTTAGGGTTGAAACTTTTATAACTTTTTCTTTGTAAGTACTTTAAAACAATAGACTACTGAGACGCTTAAAAGCATACGCTTTACTATTGAAACTCATTTCGGATACATTATCAAATCTAACAGATCTCAATATTAAACATACTTACGACATCGTTAAATCAGAAAAATACTAATTTAAACCTTATACATCTGCACAAACATCGACAATACAAAATTTATTTTATTGCAAAAAAACTTGTTCTAATCTACATATTGAACTCATTCAACTATATTAAATCCTACGAATGCTAATATAAAAACGCTAATGTTAATTTGATGTTCCATATCGGCGCTTAAAAGAAAATAATCCTCGATTAATATTGTTTTCATTTAGCTTATCTTAAAAGTGATATGAGATTCCTTAATTCATCTGTGTGTGTAACTTTAGGAGGCCATTTTGTATCTGTGACTTAGTGTGAAGATAAAAAATATTTAAATGGTTTGTTGTTGATCCGAGATTATGGCAACGAGGTGCTAAAGGGAACCAAAAAAAAACAAAAATGTGTGAAACGTATCAAGTGTGAATTTAAGCCGCGAATGGTTTCAACATTTTGTTCTTCTTTGTTTGAATGCCTCATTAGGACTGTTTAGCAAGAAGCCTATGGTTCTAATTCTTGATTTTTAATTTAGTATGACAGGTAAAGGCAAGTTTGTTAGTACGCTCTCTTTTTACTAATTACATTCCCATTTTAGATTTATATATAATAATGTAATAAACATTATTTATATTATATAGCATTCGTTGTATTTCTAAAGTGTCATGAAGTAATTAATAAAAGAAAATAAAGTGTATAAAATAAGTTTTAGTGTCGATATAGTTTATATTATTATTTTGGTAATTTCTGAATAACGATCGAATAAATAATCCATGAGAGAATCAAAGTTAAAACATAGCCTAAAGGATTAGTAAGCTGAAGTGGCTGTGGGCCGGTCACATTTGTCGAAGAACCGATAACCGTTGGGGTGACGTGTTCTAGAGTAGAGACCGCGTCAAGACAAATGTAGTGTCCAACTAGGTGTAGTGACGGCATCCTTAAGGTGGCTGGCAGTGGTTAGATACGAAGAATTGGAGAGGCCTATGTCCAGCAGTGGACGCACTCGAGCTGATGTTGATGATGATGATGAATAACGTACTATTTTTTTTATTAATTTGTTACTTAAGGTTAATTAATCAACCAAAAGCTATTTCTGTTGTTTCATTCTTCCATGTAATTCATTGTGGGTAATCATTAAAAAACATACCATGTTAGTTCAATTATTGTCATAAAATCATAAAATGTCCGAGGAGGGCAATGCAACGAACAAACAAGTTTCGAAAATTTATGAGTTCAAACAAAAAAAGGTCTCATACAAAAACACACTGAGCTGACGCTACGATATCTTTTAAACTTGTTTTCAATTTATTTTTATACCTTATTTAAAACTACGACGAAAAATATCCTATTGAAATGATTTTCTTAATTAGTATCTACAATTTCATAAAATAGAAGTATAATCAGGATACTCAGTAATAGCTCCATTTTGTAATATTGCGTTTCTTGGCAACTATATTTTTTTTAAGGGGCCTTAATCATCTTATCTTTTCTTGCGCTGGGTAAGGCGAGAGAGCCAGACTCTTACTGACTAAAATTCTTGGCAACTCTAAATTACTAAAATAAGTGAATTCATTCTAAGATATAACAAAAAATCTCTTGCATTTTCGTGCATTCATCGTATAAATGTATACTGATAACTTTTAAAATTAATTGTAAAAAGCTCTTATAATGTTTACAGTTAGGTAATGTAACCTAAGTATGTTACAGGTTATCCAACAACTTAGAAGTTACATAATGAGGTATATTTATGTTCATTTTATGCATGAGCAAATATCGTGTTATATTAATTACTAAGAAAGCCAGTTAATGAACAAATAATCATAATAATTTTTATTATAGTGTTGTTTTATCTGTGAATTGGTATTCTGCCAATTTATTGTTTATCTGTTATGGTATTAATTGGCTGTAAAATGTAGATGTAAAAAAGATGCTACATGAAATTGTCCTTTGTATAATATATTTTTTTATTGACGGTTATAAGTGACTAAATAGAATATATACATCGAAACTTATTACAATTAAAAGTGACTGGTTAGATTATATTAAACTTCGGATAAGGATAATAAGAGAAGAAAAGTGAAAGTGGAATGGAAGTTTATGAAAGAGAGAAGACACAGCTGGTAGGAGGAATGATGGTAGTAGATGTCAATTGTGGAATTATTAAACAACCAAGTACTATAATGAGCATGCTGACAGTACAAAATTTCATAGGAAATTTTTATTTACTTTTAGCTTCTAACTTTCGGAGTCAAGATCATTAACGTAAGAATTCAATACTTATGATTACCAATGTTGAAATTGAAAAATCCAACGATATTTGGCTTGACCCGGAGCCCGGACCTTGTGATCACAGTCTTGCGACTAGACCAACGAATTAAAAAGTTAATAACAAACTTATTATCAAAGATTGGAACCGTGACGCGGCTTACAAACATTATTTATTGACATATTCGTTAGCGTGCCATAAATTATGAAGAAAATATTCTATACTAAACGTTTTTCGACTCATAAAAATATGAAACTCATTTCAAATATTCGGTGAGATTCATTTGGGAGCGGCACAGAAACCTCATTTAGTTTACTCCGTTCGTTTTGTAATTAAGTTTGACTTTATAAATTATTAGGAACAGTGGACAGGTTTCCGACATTGATTGTGGTCAAAGCATTTTATTATCTCTCCAATGATTTAGTCGAGTTAATTCACATTTTTTTCGCAATCATATCAGATACTTGATTGAAAATAGCTCGTTTTTTGCCATTCGCTTTGATATGAATGAATAATTGGCTGGTCACCGCGTTAAAATTAGTGGAGACTATAATTCTGATTGGTTTGATGGAAAGTAAACCCAATATGAATATTATTAAAGTCCTATCTGACTGAATATTGCCTCTGGGCACCATTAGGTGGTCCAGTAAAGAATTGATGGGATTTAGACTAATATGAAAGAAACAAGATAACAGAAATCAAGTTCGAGCATATTTTTTCCTTCTCACTCAGTAATTGTTATGTAAATGTTAGCCCTTAGTTGTGTTAGTAACTAGTTCTTTATACTACTTACAAAACACTAATCTTCAATCAGCATTAAACCAACAAAGTGTATGTATGTATATGTAGGTAATAAGTAGTTTTCAAAATTACAACATGTCACAGCCTAGCACGCCATACCTAACATGCCAATTACGAAAGAAAACCTAAGTTACGTAATTTCTTTAATTAAGTTATTATTGCTTTAGCTACTGACCGAACTTCGTTGAGGAAAGATGTAAAACAGAAAACAAATGAGGACTGCAGAGTAGGAGATAACAGTAATTAGATCTAATAGCTGGTCCAGACGTAGCCGGAGGGTTTCTTCTTCAATTGCACCTTGCAGGAGATAGCACGTCCATCAAATTATATGATAATCGGTCCAAGTTAATTCCATTACCCACAGTCTCAATGTAGCTACCATACGACGCATAAAGCCACTTACAGCCACAGAATAACGAACGTCCTTGAATTAAGTTTTCAAATTCCCAGTCTTCCAAATTGATTTTAAGGCTAGTCTTTATGCTGTGGCAATAGGAATTCATTTGTTGCAGTAGATATCGCAGGTACCGGTAAACTTGAATGGTACCCGTCGCTACCATTACGTCGGATTATGACATCACCATAATTATATATTATAGTGCAATAAAACGAGCAGCTTCAATTCGGTAGGACGATGATCTCTACGAAATTCTAATGGAATGATTCTCGGTGACTTAACGAAGGCATTTACGTTTTTTAAAGATTATGGGTTCGAACAATTTCCAATCTGAAATTGAATCACGTTAGAGAAGCTATATAATTATAATATTTTGCTTTATTATTAGTCCTACACAAAGACCCGCGTTGATCAAAAAGTTCTTGTTAGTTAGTAGAACTGTCACTGGTACTTGGACAATTTTAACTTATCGTTAACAGTAAATCTAGATCTAGTGCAGTAGCCTTTCAATTTACACAAAAATTTTGCACAAAAAGGTTTGATTACTTTGTTGCCTACACTGGTGACAACAAACATTTAATAAAGTCATACGCAACACAATACATTTAAAAAAAAATTGTAAACTTTGAAAAAATAGCACTCGATCACTTAACAAACAACCATTAATCGAGTTTGGACACTAATAACATAGCGCTGAAGATTAATCGAGTACCCATAGTAATAGAATTCAGTCGCACATGCAACCTGCAAGTTATTATAAAATTGAAGTACGCTTTGATAAATTAGCCCTATCCGTCACGATTGGTCACGGAAGTCTTGTGACTACGAACCGAATTGTAGGGCTGTGTTTACACTTGTGTTCTTTGACGCAGCGATTAAATTCGAAAAAAAAAATACTCCATAGGCCTGCTGCGTCCTAAATTACGGTACGAGTCAATTAATGTGAGCCATTTGATATGTTGCTGTGTATGATTGATCTGTGAACTCGTTAAATGATGGTTGACTTTGATTCGAGGGTCATCTCATAACACTTCACCCTTTTCGTTCCCCGTGGTCAGAAATGAATCAGGTACTCTCGTTCATTTGTATTAGGAACTATGGTTAGAAAATTAGTCTTTTGCTAAATAAAATTATTTACGACATTTCCAAATGTTATGGTTTTATATTTAATTTTTGGTGATTTCAAAAAAAATTGATACATTCATTCGTTTTTTTCTGTTTCTAGCCTAAAAATGGATGAGTTATATGTAAATATTTAACTAACTAGTCACAAAAGCAGATTAAATTGTTATCGCGAAATCGATACCGACCATAGATAGGATGACCATTTAGTGGTTGTGGGTGATACACAACCAAATCATGTGTCAATAATGTTATCAGTGCTTGTTGAATTTCCATTATTATTACTATTTATAAAATCATAGCAGAGATCTTAGTACTAACACGTATTATTGGCAAATAGAGAATAGATAAATTTTCAACATAAATCTAAAATGACAAAAGAGAAAATATTTTCCAGTAAGACCTATTTTTTAATTAAAGAATAACTAAATAAGTCAATTTCAATATATGTATTTGTATTAATACAGTCGACTGCATTGTTTTTAACCCTTGTATTAATATTTTAGATAAACGTAACATACAAAATACTTGCAATGCCAAAATGGCAGAAAGATATTATCAGACCGGTGTATTGTCAACTTTATATCGCACAAAAGGTGTGAAGGGGTTGCAGTAATGACTCGTTACATTTAACTATAAAATGTCCAGTAGTATAAACCAGTATAAACTGACCGTCAAATATGCGTAAAGATCATACAAAGTCGTATCATGATAAATTGGTTTTGTATAGGTTGATGTGTTACCGGATACACGCCCTGTTATCACCATTGTGCCAAACGTGGGACTTGCTGTAGGGAACTAATTGCTTTAATTATATTTTTTATGTTACATAATAACACCCGTGTTTTAATTTTATTGCTTACTACAAACCCTGGGTGGTGTGTTCAATTTTAGCTCACATAAATCTATTGTAAAAACTAGCTTTTAACTGTGATATTATTTGAAAATAGCCTGTCCTTATCGTTCTGGACTATTTCAGAAAATATTTTTTAATGCACTCAATTACCCTAACCAAGTGAAAATGGCAAAATTCAGCGTTTAATGTAATTAACTGTAATTCATAGTTTATTTCTGGTAAAGGGTGGCACAGATATAATAAAAAAAATCTTTATTACCAGCCCAAAGCATACATGTTAATCTAGTATACATTGACAACTGCATTAGGCACAGCCTGTGTCGCGGCTGTCAAAATACAGCGATTTTCTTAGGATTAGTCTAATAGTCATTTCATCTCTGTAGGGTATGGTATCCTACATTTTAATATCAGCAGGTTTATTCTCTATAGTTACCTAAATACAGCAACAGCTAAGAAGTCAAAAGTCATTCCACTCACTATAACTTGAAACATTCTAAACAAAGTTATTTATAACCGCTAAAAACATACTCGAGTTAAAACAAGCATTATAATTCTACCAATTTTAATTATTACAGCATACCCACGCAATAAAATCTAGTTTACGACATTATCACACGCATGTATTGAATCCTAAATGAGCCCTAAATAAGTCGAGGTGTTAAAAATGTTACAAATCTAAAACTATAAAGCAGTTAAAAAATAAATTTTATTATGTGCCGACGTCGTTAAGAGCACAATTTATAAAAAACATGTGACTGGATGACAGGGTTTATTTTAAAACGTCTGGGACATATTCATTAGGCGCAGGAGTGCACGTGATCTGAAATAAAAGTGCAATAAACATGTAGAACCTTTACCTATTCAGAGATGGTACATTTAGTATTGTAGACTTTAATGCGTTTTCCAGAAAAACGTGAAAGATTAAAAAAAAAATAGATTTAAGAATAATTTGAAAGTATGTCAGACATTTAAAGATCAAAACATTAAATCTATTGAAAAGCCATCCCTTGGGAATTGTACGTATTAAAAAAATAATTGTGCAATTTTGACTGACAACTTAAGGGATAAAATATTAATATTAATAACAAAACGTCCACGTTTAATTTATAAAACAGTGATAACAACCACACAAATTAACAAAACGCTTCTTAGAAGAAATCACTGGCAGATCACACTTAACACCCTTTCATATGACGCCATAAATAACACAGAAAACCTCCACAAATCACTGAGCAATCTAACCAACTATATTCCGCGAATATTAAAAAAAATGTCACAAAAGACATTTAAATGACGCAACGTTTCACCAAAACTGGTATGACACCGAGCACATGGTGCCGTAATGGTTTCCTGTTTCCTCGAACCATACACAATGGAACTCTTTTGGACTAAAATTATAAATATTCTCATGCGAAATTCACCTTTTTTGGTAGATATAATAACGCTCGTCTGAAAGACGATATTTTGTGTGGATTTTGAAAAGAAGTACCTACTTTGTAACTCACTCACTATATTTCCAGAAATGGTAGTGTTGATTTACGATGTGGATTCTGTCAGACTTAAGTTGATCTAGATTAAAATGAGAGGTGTATTCAAGTATGTAAATAGAATTCAGTACGAAACTTTATCAAATGAAATAATACTTGTTAGAATTCCTATAATTCATGAAATATGTAGATTGGTAACTGTTACTATAGAAGCGTGCTTGATGTCTTAATTTGAAAGATAAATTGTTTGAAATATTTATTATTGGTATGAATAATTACGTTGTCCCTTATTATTAGACAAAAAATTGTTCCAATGAAACTGTTGATACTGACTATGCAATTCTAATGGTACCAAAATTGGTATCATAACAAAAATCAAAGTGTAACATTTTTGTTTACTTCCAAAGCTGATCATGATCACACTCGCAGCATTTTTCTTTATCCGTCCTCGTTTTATCATTCAGAAGTGGGGCACTGTAGCCAAAAAGCTCACGACAAAACGTGCCCAAAACTGTCGAACCAAAAACAAAACGGAATTGAGACAGTACACCATTCAAATGGGAGGTCGCAGTAACGAATGGCCAACATGGTCGCATCGCGTATTTGTTACACGCAGGGGGGTTATTGGGGGTCAAAGGGAGGTCAGTGAGGAAGCACGTTCCTGACATTCTTTCCCAAATAACACCCCGTCGCATGTGTGAGCGCCGACATCGATTAATCACTTCACACTTGCGTCCATATACCAAATGCTTAAGGGTCTAATGGTCTATTTTTTTGACCCATCCTTTTTAGTGAGTGCTGATTTGTGTTATGATGTTGGACCCTATTGTTCTCATGATTAAGTCTGGATACAACAGAAAAATACCCTTTTTGGGCAGGTCAATTTCTAGTTTGATAAAAAAATACATTTATATATTAATTCTTGAAAGACGAATAAAGAACTAAACGTACTTGTCTGTTGGCACCAACTATTTATAATTTATTTATCTTCTAAATGGTTTAGTTTATTTGATAAGCCACGTTCACACTAACTAATCAACTTCGTGACCCCTCCGCTATTCGGAATGCACGTTACGTCATCAGCTTCTGTTATCTGAGGGCAAATGTTCGATAGCTGAGTAAATCGAAATATTTTTTTGCTGGAAACTATCTAGTCAGATACCATTCCATAGAATATAAATAATAATACGTGTATAAATATTGATATCCTTGTGATTGTTACGTTAAGGGAGCGACAAAACGCGAATGCAAACATGCACTCTCAAGTCTTATTGTAGATGTCTCGAATGTGCTATATCGCGTCGTTTCAAAGGCATCATCTAGACAATAATTGGATTTATTTTCTGTACGTGACTCCAAAGGCGCTTTCAAGATAATAAAGGATAACTTCTTTAAACAGACTTTCTTTTTTAATTTCCTCCAACCTGCGCCCTCTACGGCTGCAGCGAGCGGTCACGTCTAACGCAGGTGCTCGACTTAGCTACGCCAGCCAAATTGAGCATTGTTCCGTTTATTTACATTCTCTTAAAGACGACTGTACCTGCTCTGGTTTCATTTTAATTAATTTTTAAGCTTAAAATGCCGTAGAAACCTGGGTTTAGGTACTCAATTCCTCTGTGTAGAGAATTTCGGATAATGTTAAACAATTTTGCGATTGGTCCAAAGGAACAACTGAGCACAGAGGCAGGATGCTTCTGATTATATTTCAGTTTTTTGCAATTTCCAAGAGCGCAACGGTAGAAGTCAAAATATTAATTACCTATATGTTTGTGACTGAAAGCTTAAAATATATTATGATTAGAATGGTTAAAAACCTACCAACCTCATAGAAAATATGAACAAAATAATTAATACATAGCTTATGTACTCTTTTGACTAAATAAGAATAGGGTTTATAAAAAATTACAAATTATTGCCTAATAACTGACTGCATCATTGCCAAACCAGTGATTGTGTCTTATGAAGCACTTTAAGTAATATAAAATCTAAGACGGAATTATATTTTTGAAGCAGGTGGAGCTAAGATTATGCGCATTTTCTGCCATCCGCGCACATAATGTAAACGTTTTAGAGCACAGCTACGTGACTAAATACGCTCCGCTCACTAATATGAACAATGGATTTGCTGGAACGGATTACTTTATGTGACTGGAATGCTCAAACATTTGAATGTTTCAAACGAACACTTTGTTGGTTTTACATGTCAAAGACAACCAAGCATGAGAACACGAATTATTACACTTCCGCATTCACACAAAGAAAAAGCGCCGCCTCTACTAATTCAATTACAATAATTGGGAAAAAAATCCCACTAGACAAATTTAATCAAAAAACCAGGAATATCCGTATCATCGCAAATAATGAAGGCAACGTACGATCCGACCGAGCACTCCATGCCGCTCTGTCATTATAAAACAAAAACCAAATTCAACATAAAATGATAGTTACCCCAAAAAAAACCTCTCAACCTTTTTGGGGACACAAAATGACAACGAATTCGCGTTATAAAGTAGCGTTTTATCGAAAGACGGGCACTAAACGAACACGGCAGACCGATTGCTACCATAAAGATAACAATAATTAGCCGTAATGACCACGTCGTCTGTGGGCTCCGCTCGGTTTTTTTAAGTGCAGTGGGCGGCACGAACCAGCGATCGGGAGATAGTGCGTCCATCAAATCATATGATAATCGGGCTCGGTTAATTCCATTACCAATAATAAATGCACGCATTAAATTAGACCTGTCGGATGAGTCGACGGAACGCGGTCCCGCGATCGCTCCCATCACTCGGATTATGATATGAATAATTTATCAGTAGAAATAAAGGAACTCCAACTTATTATTGTTTTGAATTTCGAACGTCAAGCGCGATATGTCGTTGATCGTAGATGCGATTGTGTCTGCGCTCAGAAAATAAAATTATTACGAGTGCTAATGTAGCGGCCAAGTAACTGATGTGACAGTTCCTTTAAGTTATTCTTTTTTTATTCTGTACGCCATGTAGCCTTTTAAAAACTTCTTGCTTTGTCACAAAAAAGGGATATCTTGACGTGGTACGAGTACGACGCAACATAATTTTAGTATGTACTTACTTACTGGATAGATAACCGTCATCATAAAGTAGTTGGTATACGACTTTTTTAATTTATAGAAATAACAAGTATCTGCTTGTTGTTGTAACATTAATTGCTACGAGTCAGAAGATTTTTTTTAAGGTGGGAAAATCATCGAATTACTGCTCCCGCCTGGGTGAGACGGGGAGGAGTGTCAGACTCTTACTGACTACAAACCACCCCGTTCCTTCTCCTGCAAGTCGAGCCGTAGCTCCGGTAACCCGTTAGGTTCTCCGCGACGAGTCAGAAGGGTTAATGTTTCTTTTAAAACTGATATTGCCAATACTTTGTGACTAGACATAAGCATTGAGATTCAGATGTTTTTAAACAAACTTTTTTATCTAATTGAATTCTTTCTCCTCTCATTGGCTGTTATGATAGTCCACGCGTTAGTTTAACGAAACGTTTGCTTGTTTGCCTCCATCGTACAAAAATTAACCAAAGCATACGAAAATTAAAGTCCACAGATATTTCAATATAAACCAAAAATAATGACTTCCAAAAACGGTCAGCTACCAAGATTAATTTAAATAAAGCACTAATAAAACCCATCGCACAATTTAAATATAACGATGCGACATCAGGAGTGTCCCATACATCATAGCAGTAGGCACTAAACAATCTAGACGCCTACGTTCTGGGACAAAGAGAAAGCTGCATTGTTAGCAAGTGTCGCGTTTAAAAGAACATAACTCATGGGAGATTTTGTTTCGGGCGTAAATCACCAGCTGTCACAATTTTATATACGGTGATATTTTTTTAGGAAACACTGCCATGCCGTAACCGGTGTTACAATAAATTGTGAAAATGCACGAATAAATAAATTGCTGCCTTTTTTCGGGAGTGGAATTAATTGGGTTAATAACGTAAATATTTTTTCGGTAGACAATGTTATGTTGTCGATAAATAGCTGTTTTGATTGTGGATTGGCTTATAGAGCCAACTTTCGTTTTGCCATTACACCATTGTAAGTATCTTATGGCATAAAAATATCGACGTGAACTGAAATAGATTATAGAATATAATTGACAATTCAATGTCGACCAGTACAATTTTTGACACGTGTCTGACTGTCAAGGCTGCATTGTTATAAGATAATTCCAAATAAAAAGTTATTTGCAGAAACTTCAACAAGATTCTTCTTATATCCGTCAGCTTCATAAAATAAATAAATCTATAAGAACCCGCACAGTTTTGTACTATAATCGAGTACACTTGAATTCAAGAGTCCGGTTCATAAGAACTGCGTAAAACTTTAGACAAATATTATGATAAACGATTCCCTAACAAAATTAATAAGGCAGATGACTTTACTCTTCTCAATGACGAAGAAAACGATTAAGTTAATTTTGTTGCGTACTAACCGTTACCAAGTTTATTCCTGACTCATCATGAACCACCATATTTGAAGTGAAGCAACCTAATAAAGTGTTTTTTATTCACATGTCACTTTTAATTACGATATGATACCTTCTTGATTTTACTGTCTCAACTTCCAGGTACAAAGTTAAGTGTTTTATTGTATTGACAATAAAACCAACGGACAAGAACGCTATTTTGAGAGCAAACATCTTTAATACTTCACATAAAAATTGTCTTGTAAGGATTTTTGAGAATACTAATAAATTATATGGACTTTGTGGTCACATTAAAGTTTTTAGTCTCATTCTTTGAAATAACGAAGCGAATTACAAAGAAATAGACATAAAATTAAAAGTACATTCTTTATCCTCAAAAAATATCGGATAGATTAAAAAAACGCATTACCAATCCTAAAGAACTGGTTATGTGTGTGAAGTTATAATTCATAATTTAGTTACGCAAAACCATATCGTGACCTAAACATTTAGTCAACAGTACGGAGTCTGAAAAACGCAAAAGAAATAATTGGAAAAAAGTAATACAACACATAACTTTATGCCTATAGAACAAAATAGGCGCGATGGACCTTTAAAAAAATCTAAACTGTAAGCTAAAAAAGTCAAAACTACCCGGTTTGTAAGTCCGTGGCAGATGTTGGACGAAGTTCCCGATTTTCATTTAAAGGTTAAAAAACTTTTTTGACTTTTTTCCGACATCGTTTGTACGGATCAAACCTCGTTTTGTCTTATAATTAATGGAGTGTCTCTGGTCGTTACAAAAGCTAATTAGAATGGGTTGGGCTGCGACACAAACAAAGTCAATGCTTAGAGACAGGTGGCTTTAGTTGATAACAGGAAGACAGTGTTTGGGCTAGAGCTCTCATTATTATGAGCATGTTTTTAAGACTTAAAGTAGTCTTTTACGATTAAATGTTTTGAAGATTATGGGTTTAATTTTAAGAGTCATAGTCGTGAGAAATGTGGTTAATTCTAGTTCTTGCTTTTTGTGAAGCTTTATAGAAGTATAAATCTATTTTCTCAGAAGTAGTAATCTAATACTAAAAATTTAATTTATCTATCTGACAATCCACTATAAAATGTATCGCACAATTTTAATCTTTATAACTTTTTCGAATTCGGTCAAAACACTTAAGCGTTATTATAATAATGAAACGGTTCCAAGAAGTCGTTTTAAATTGGCGATGCAGAACGCACTGACTTATTTTTTATGCCAACTGATGTGATTAATGTTTTCAATCTTACGAATAACACGACACATTCATTTGAATTATTTATGTGACACGAAACGCTTCAAAAATTCGCAACGAAACAATCCATAAAAGTCGAATAAACATTTTCGCTCGAATACATAAATAAAAAAAGAGTTTTTAATAATGCACTACAAAAAAGTGGCGCAGTATAGTAGGCCAGAAATAATAATAATAAAAAACAGGAGAACAATGAAAAGAATTTTGAAAAAAGAAAAATGGTTTCCAAACAAAACAAAAAACGAACAGGGACGTAATTAGAGCACAGTGTTGTGTTAAATTAAAGGTAGCTAAATGTAAGGGAACGAGGAACAAGCGAGTTGGCGAACCTTTAAGTCAGCACTTAATTTATGGTCAATTAACCTGGTGTTAAAGTTAAATAAGGTGACATTTAGATAGCCTCGGCTTAACGTAGTGCTACTGTGAATCTAAAAGTAGCAATTTGTGATTATCATTTGAAAGTTGAAACCTGATCGTTTCATTGAAAATATTTTCAAGTTAACATACATGTATATTTATCAAAAATCAAACTATTTGTCATTTGTGTTATTAGTAAAATACGACATCAATTTAGAATAATTTCAATTCCATTAAGCCCAATCCTCTACAATAACAAGTCGAAAAGTGTTGTAAATCCAACTACAGCTATCTTTATTAACATCTAAACACGCTCCATATATTCCACTTTCTATCACTTACAAGCAAAAATTGTATTACTAGTCACATTGAATTTAAATATTCAAAAGATAACATGCAACAACACTAAAATAAAAACACCTCTAAAAATATGTATTCATGAGTAACTACTTATATGTATGTAGCTTTTACATATCATAGCCTGCGTGAAATTTAGCCCGAAATGACAGTTTTCTTACTCCAAATTTTGCCTACATAACTATGTATAAACGCAAAAAAGATTAAATTAAATAGATAAAGCGTAAAATAACAAACTTACTTACGCATTTCTAATGTTAGTTAAGATTTAAGCTTTCAAGTGCAATGAATGTAATGGCGACAGAATAGCTATACGCCTATTTTACTCGTTACATTGACTTAACAATCTCAATATCGGATCTAGATACGATAAGAGATAGCGCAATGGATAACGTCGATCAACGCCTTAGATTACTTGGTTATTAATTAGTTATTCCCCGTGAAACTATAACACCTTCTGATCTATTAGAAAGTTGTCTTGTTAGAGGTACATTGTTCACGTTAATTATCTTCTGGTTGTAGTGAAGTGAGTAATGATTTCGCGTAAATTGTGGTTCGTAGCAAGTACCTATAATGTTGATTGAAGTCATTTAAGTGATATCCAAGGTCTGGTGAATGATGTATCGTCGTGTAACAGGGGACTAATTGAATTTTGAGAGTTTCATAGTCCGGATCTTAGTTTTAACGCAACAGTTTATGACTTAAAAACTATGACTACTACTCCTCATTTTTCAGTAGCATTGCATTCGCAATAATACTTCATTAAATAGATTTCGATTAAAAAAAAGAAAACAAATTAATAAACTCAATCTAGCATTTCAAATATAAGTAAAACTAAATTAACTGACCATTCGTGCAACACGAATTCAACCTCAGTAGCATTTAGTAGCACAGAATATTAATCACACAATTATCTAGGTTATAATTATTCTCAAATCTTAAATTATAAAATAAATATAGCTTACTATAAATAATAAATTTAACAGAATTAGCACCAAAATCCTATTCCAAATAGAATAACGTTCTCAAACTTCATTAAAACATCAAAGAAATACGCTATCAATATCAAAGTCTATAATTATTAATCGTTAATTTACTACACAATTTGGTTATTTAACGGAGGCAAATGTATACATGAAATAATTTATAGCTTGTGTATATAAAATGAATGTGTAATAAGTTGGAGGTTCGAATCTAAAATAAAGAGCAAACGGCTGATTACACTGACCCCAGGCGAAACAAAGCACAATTATTCCACATTTGATTTATACTGTTTGCTTTTAATAGCTGTGAAGCGTAATCGTTTATTTATATTACTCAGGTACATTACAAACCGGTTCTGTCTCATAGTAAGCGTTTACCTGTAGATTATCTTCGGATAAATGCGGGAGTTCGGAACATTTACATAATGCTTGAAATGATCTGTCTCGCGGAAATTGGCGAGGAGAGGAGCTAGTGTAATTCTGTGCTGTGCCGACGTTGGTGTAGATTCTAGATTATATCTGCGTTAAAAATTTTTATTATTTTTTTAATGTTATTCGACCATTGTAGACGTACAAACTGTGCAGGAGAAAATAAATACAATTCTGTTCAAAATTACTATAGCGCAATACGTACTAAATTGTAACGACGCGATTTGTATTTCAATCCACACAGACTACTGCGAAGCTGTATAGACAATGTCTTGGCTCAGTAGTCTTCGTCTAATAAAAATATATTGGGTGTAAAGATTTCAATAGTGCCTTAAGTAGCTTACGGGTTGTATAAAGCAGAATAACTGCGCATTTCAAGTCATTCCCTTTGTAATATCCTGTGCATTAGACACCTTGTTTAGTAACTAAATTGAGATTCCATTGCTGAATAGCATCTTGTAACCCTTCGCTTACGTAAGACGGGAAACGAAAATTATCATGGGGTTCCTTTAATAAAGAGTACAATAGAAGGGGCAATATGGTGCTCCAGGCAACGCGGTACAAAAGACCGGATTAACCCTAAATTAGACGTATAAAAAGACATAATTAAAATACCAATTTGCGAAATACATGTAGAGAAAAGACGCCGCGAGCATAACTGATTGTAGGTAGCTATTAGATGCGATAATACTCGTTCATATGTTTAAATTTATGGTATTATTTTTGTAGTATAGTTCATACATTCATATAATTATGATATATTGAATTTGACTTTATATAATTTTATATCAGTACTAGAGAATAATGTATTTTTCTTAGTGAATTAATCTATTATTCTCTCTTTTTAATAATAGGGTATGTCTAACAAAGATGTCAGATTTCATTGCATGCAAACTAAAAGTAAACAAAATCCAGACGACAATAAATCTTCTACCACTAAAATACGGCTCACTTTTTCTTAATAAATTTAATCTAAACCTGTCACCAGCATCTAAACACAAATAAACTGAAGACAATACATTGTTATTTCCAATTAATGTTGAAGAGCTGGCTGTCAATGGTCTATTAGCGCCAAGATGAGATATAATCAGTACTCGAGCAAAACAATAAGTATCCGTAGGGCCCGCTATATTGTTTGTCTTGTCTCAAACTCTGCGGGATACCTAGCTACGAACAAATTGACAAAAATATTGTATCGTCCACACTCTCAAGATTTATATTTAGTTGATAGATAAATAAATATTTGATAGTGTTCTAAAATGCAAATAAAGTAATGTTTGAACGGCATTGATTTTTGTACAATGTTCTGTCAATCGTTATCTACAGAATTTAAAACTTTATCGTTTTAAATTTACAATTTTATTCAACACAACTTCTTCCTGCTGCGTTATGGTGTAAATTTAGACATTCCCCCTATTATAACTCACTTTAAATTTACTTAATGTATTGACATACTTAGTAAAAATATATTTATTGCAGTATCGTCTATATGGGTTGAAATACATTCAAATTTTTGATGTTACTCTTGTTGAACTTGAGGTCGATCAGACTATATGCATGCTGCATGTTTATTGAATTCAATGAGTAGTTTAAATAAATATCTGGTTGTATACGTTTTATTTAATTTATCACTCATTTAGTTCAAGTAAACGATGCTTCTATTTAAATAGTCAATCGGTTTCAAGCGTAGTATACCTTTTTTGGATTTTGTAACCCATGCCATTATATGATTATGACTCTGAACTCTAAAATCATGTCCTTATAATATTTAATTTTCAGAGAATCCAAACAGGTATATATACTAAACAAATATCCCAATTTTTATAGAATATCAAATGAAATGTATTTTTTACATTCATCCCTTTTACTGCAGCATTTTCCGCGATCAATTTAGGATTAATTTAATTCCTTTCAATAAAAGCTGACATCGCTTTGATTCACACGTCATCAATGAAACCCAATCATTGTTGGAATCGATATCACATCCATCCATCGAATCCCGTACCCCTAGCCGGCTCATTGTGGGATATAATTAGTTTTTGTCACTTCTCATTGACAAATCCCATTCGCATCTACGATACCATGGGCCCCACCACTTGTCCCGATGCAAACCGGTTCTTATCAAAGAGAATATTATTTCAAACGCCCCTGTCAACCCCGATGGGCTTTTCGAACCCCAAATCCAGTTTGTTATGAATGAAATTACAGAAATCGAATAAGGTAAACACAACTCGGAGGCAACAAAAGCTTGCTCGAAAAAAAGCTAAATTGAATTCAAATTGGTTTCGTCGGGTATTAGGGATAGCCGGGGGACGTTTCAAGACAAGCCCAGGAACATATAGCAGGCAATAATTTAAAGTAAGTTTTTGTCAGAGGGCGACAGACCGCGTCAGATAAAACCCACAGAGGTGATTGAATGAAAACAAAACGAGCCGGAGCAACGATTGTGTACAAAAAGTCCAAAAGTATCGAGGAGAAAAAAAAACAAATTAATTATTAAATTATAATTATGTTTTTGTGAATCAATGTAAATTATTCAAATTGAATTTCATTTTTGGTACCAAAAGCAAACATGAAATTAATTTCTATAACATTTAACCGAGGCAACATGTCGACAGCGCATTTAAAACATGCAAGAAATTATGTGAAACTAAAATCGTTTCACGCCCCGAAAACCAATATGGCGGTTAGAGCAGAAATTCAACAGGTACGCAAATAGTTGGTTAAAAACATTTGATGCGCTATTCGAAATATTGAAGGGTTTCTGTTACAAATGGTTACAAACCAAGAACTTTAAACGTAAACTTTCAAATCCATGGTTTACCTGACAGAAAGCGTTGTGGTTAACCGCGCAAAACGATTTGACTTTGTTGCCTGCAGCTTATTTTATAACGGTTTGTTGAATTGAATTTTGCGGTTATTTATTTAACTGGAGCTTAGAACAGCAACATAAAGTTTGTTGATGATGAAAAATGGAATGCTGTTTATATGCTTTTGTTATTGTTATTATTTTACATATGCAAATAATGCATATCCATGAAAATAATTGGTTAGGTTCAATCAACGTATGTTTTGTTCGCAAATAACAAAATTCACTAAATTTAACATGAAGTAGTAAGTGCCCGGTATATGGCAATAGGCTCACCCCCTATTACATGGGACTCATAACATAAGAAAAGTGGGTACATTGTCTGTACAATGCCATTGTTGGCATAATGTGCTCCTCTGCCTACCCCTTCGGGAATAAAAGGCGTGATGTTATGTTATGTAAAATGATGTACCTATATCTTGGCTGATACTGACAATATCTTGAGGATTCAGTGTTAACTGGTGATAGCCACTTACATGACTTCACAGAGTCTTGGTTTTTGTATAGTCTAGGAATGGAAAATATCATATTTTGATCCATTTCAATTCACTGATGTTATATACTCAGAGGTCACATCACCATTTTAAAAATAGAAACTAATGCTATTATAATAAATTTTATTAAAAAGGAGTCTTTGATCTTAAAAGTGCTGTCGTATATAAACACATCAGAATTCGCATGGGACTAATAGAGTGGCCGATTAAAGGTAACGTCTCAATGGCCATAAATTTAGTCCTATCTCCTTTATAGTCAATTCAAGAGCTAAAAGATCGTTAAAACGTGGTATCCATTAACGTAATCATTCGGAAGCTAATAACGTCATACCAACATGCCTAGTTTCGACGTAAAGAACATAAGTTATATGTATGTGTGTATCTATAACTGATAACAATCCATTAATCTTATCTGTTTTACATGAATAATTTATATCGTTAGGATTTTAGAAATCCCAAAATAAAGCCAAAATAAAGGTGTGTTGGCTTTTCTATAACATTTTATTGCTATGAGTAAATTTTATTCCCCGCTGGTCTGTACGTCATCTATTATATCCTTAGCAAATCGTGAATTAGAGAGAGAATTTCTTTTCAATTTAGGTATTAACTCATTTTAAGATTAAAATTAATCAAGGTTTGATTTCAGTCGGAATGATAAACAATTGTCTAGAATCTAGAATGTTGTTCTTAGTACCATTTCCAATCTAATCTAAACTTATCTTTTCTTGCAAAAATTCTTACGTTAAAACTTGAAGTGTCGTTTTAGCTTTTACTAATGCACTGACAACAAGGTTTGAAAACTGAAAACCGAAAGTCAATTAATACATATTATATAAAAACGATATTTAAACAATTGCTAAAATACCTCAATCGGAATGAAGCATCGGACAAACGTTATTATTATATTAAGTACAATTTTACCATCTGCCAACTGCAGGAGGCTGGGCGGGCTGCACGTGACGTCACGTTGGCAGTACATTGGCCTCGCCACTGACGTCCGGCTGACATTCGATTATTTAAACCTATCTACAGTACATATTTACTGTGATTTACATAAACAGCGGTTATTGGGACTACAATTATCAGTGTGTAAAGAGAAATAATTAATTAAGTGACAGACTGACTGACATTTTGCTTTGCTGATATGTTTTGGAGTGTTGTTTGGAAATGTATTTTGGTAGCTTACTTGATTGAATTAGGTTGTTTATTTGGCTTTTTGTTTACTTTTAGTATAATAAATAGAATCTGTCTTAAAGTTTATGAAACAATCTTATTAAAGTATTATAGACAGCATAATATTATCACATGTCTATCATAAGACGAATGAACCAATGCTAACAGATCTCAGACTAACCTCAAGCACTGCAATGAAATCTGTGATTACTTGAACTTAATTTACGAACGCTTAAAAACTGCCATTATGATTTAGCACTTCAGTAATTAGGTTTAAGGTTGACTTTAATTTGCGTCGTTGAAATTAACAATCGCAAGAAACGATAAATCCGACAGATAAGAACGATTAGCCGTACCAGTGACATTTCCAGTATTATGAAATTGCAGAAAATAGTGGAAACTTAAGTAATTCCCGTCCATAGACGTTGTGACGTAAAAATTTATAGCTTCGTAAACTGCAGGTGCTTAAATTATACCAGAGATTATTGAACAGTAAGAAAGACGCCCACACATAAGTAAGTAAGTAAACATAAATTTGTTTATTCAATACGAAAATTACACTTTAATTGTGCCTTTTGACCTCTTCTCAGCATTAACGCGAAATTCGATGGCAAACAAATGCTTTGTATTGTTAGGTAAATAAACTTCCAATATTTTACTAAGAATTCGAAAGCAGATGGATTTTATGAGTTCCGTGTATAAAACAAATTGCTTTTATTCGTTCTGTGGTTAAGGTAAATGGACAGTAAAAAATATTGAATTATCTAAATTAGGAACAATTTGTTACCGCAGCCATTTCAACCAATCAGTACGCCCACTGAAGCACGTTACACTATCTACAGTACCCACTACTTGTACCCACGGCGGTTTATTGAGGTTTACGAAACTAGTTTATCATGATTCTCTGTGTATGACTTCTACGCACATTCGTCGCTCATCTTATTTTGGTTTTGCATAGTTTGATGTGAAGTATGTGTACTATAAACTTATACATAAAGCTGTATAATAAATAATATAATAATGACTTCATTTGACCTTTTAGACTATTAGTTTTAAACGTGACCTATAAATGGTATAAGCTAACGACTTGTAGTAATGAGTCGTCTCGCGCCTGTAATAAAATTAAACTAGTGACATTTATATTAGAGAAGTAATTGTTGAAGTAATTTAATCTGCGATATACAAGCCGGCTGTTACTGTAATTTTCAGTATATAGTTTCATGACTTTCACAGTATTAGAATATTAGGTACTGACGTTATTGTGTTTCATTGAAGGGTTACTGCTAAGGTTTCAGTTATAGGGAATTTGTGATACCAGATTCGTGACTCAGATTCGTGACAGAGACATTGTAGAACATACTTTTTTAAAAAGAGTAACGAATGGAGTTTCTTACTCGTTCTTCTCCATTCCAATCTACTTTTTGGAATGAGCACCTAGCTTCACCTAGTTTCACTGACGGACTGACTGACAGACTAAAATTTATTTTCTATTTGTTGACGTTTCAAAAGTACCAAACTATGGTTTAATTGAAATAAATGCTTTGACTTTGACTGTTGGTAACGCTGTCTGAACCTTCTTTTTCTTTATTACTAATACATAAAGATTGTCTAATTCTTTTCTGAGTTATTCATTCATATTTCTTTTACTTCCCTTACATAAAACGCATATAAGTATATACATAGGTATATAAATTACAGGAATCTACCAATATTAAGGTACGGCATTGAAAAGTAAGGAATTCCCTAACTTCTCAAACAACAAGAACGGGAATTCACGCAATTTTCGACGTCATTGAAGTAGAAGTATTTCTTAATAAGATCTAGTCTTGAGCGACGCGACGTTCACTGAAGTTAGATCAACTTTTTTGAACGTCAGACGCACACAGGTCTTTGACCTCGCAACTAATTTCAACAGCAAATTATGTACACAGAGTCGTGACACATGATAAATATTTTGTTTTATTTTGTCAAATTGCACAGCCAAAAAAAGCATTTAAATTATTCAACGTACTCTGATTTGCTTCTGATAAATTGGTTTAGTTTAGATAGAACGAGTTTTAAACTCCTAAATATAGTAGTTAATGTTACTTTTGTTAGAGAAGTAAGTACATGTTTTTTGAAGTCAACACTCATTTTTTGTGAGTTCACCTCATACAACGTGGTATGTTTAAACTACACAGTAAGTCGAACTTAGGACCATTTTTTTTTCTTTCGGTCATTCTTACCAGTGCAGTTATGATCACATCATGCCCGGTGTCAAGAGCCTTAAATAATTAAAAATAAATAATTAACATAAAAACGTTTTTCTCTCTCTCTCTAAGCATTTTTACAGCTAGGTGTTCGTCCGTTCTGTTGTTCTCTTTAGTTTCTATCAAATTTTGCTAGTCACCATTTTGGATGTAACAAATGCCACTAAACTATTCATTGAAAAGCTCAAATAAATTCTAGATAATATTAATTTTGCATACGTCTTCTTTATAATCAGTTATTGTTCATTTTTACAATTGTACGTATGCCTTCTCAAAAGCCTTTTTACAATGAACATTTCTCCATGATGTCCGATAATCGGGTTTTCCGAAGTGAAGTTATGGACGGTCAGATGTCAGAATTCTGAATTCCGTCTACCCGCATCGGTTAACCACAACTGTGCTGCAAGCGACATGCCGTCAGCTTTACAATTCGACCAGTAACAATGTTATTGCTAGGCTCTACGTTGGAATACTGTGTAGCCCGCCTTGAAACTGCGGTTTTTAAAGGTAACCAAATAATCAATATTGCCCTTAGAATATTGTCTGTGTGAGATAAATGGTTTACGACAACAATATGTGGTTTAAAAATCATGATTCTAATAAAATAAAACCGTTTGTATCTGTTATGTAATACTAAGTTGGTATGCTATTTGAAATACCTATAGGTTTGACTTAAATCAGTTAGAATTCAAACCAGTTGACTCCATATTATTCCAACTTCATCTACAATTTCATTCAAATTGTCATTTCACACTCAATATTCCGAAATCTAGGTTCAAAATTCAAATATCCTCATTCAATCAGCTCCGAGGTTTGCATTTCTCCAACATTGCTGGCACGGCGACAGAAGCTCCCCCTATCATTCATATCTCTGTTTATTTAGTCATTTCCACAGTAAATTATCGACGTAACGACCGGTCCTATCTCGAATGTTAGTACTGTATGAACTCCCAAGTCTAATGCGAGGGAAACAATGATTTAGTGTTATCTAGAAGTGACAGATTAGTATGAATGGTTTATTCGGTATAAAAACAACAAGATAAATGTAATATGCTATTTATTAAAACAGAATTTAATTCAATTAGTAAATAAATAATGCTCACTGAATTTCATATACATAATTGAAACAAGTATAAGACAATTCTTGAACGAATTGTATTACTCACAATATTCTCTCTAAAATATTATTATAGAGAGAATAATTTATTATCATTTTAATAAGTAATACGTTACAAAAAATATTTCTTGGTATTTTTATTAATAGTCAATGTAATGTCACTTACAATGAAGTCAGAATAACATTTATGTTGCTGTCGTCGGCAAAAAATATTCGATCTGAAAACAATTGAGCAATTAAAAACGCACATTTATTTTAATCCAATTATACAGGGAATAGACAGGCAGCCATCAAGGACATCAACTAGCCGCTTGCCAATAAGGGCATGCGATGTTACCGGTTCTTAAAAGATTAATCTATACATTTTTTCATACTATGATATGTCAATCAACATCAATTTACCATTAATACATACGTGTAAGAAATATAAAGTTTTTGTGCTCTTGTCAGTAGTTGTATTATGTGTAAATTTATTAACTACACGATTATATTTGTACACAAAAGGCAAACTTTATCGATCCATTCATCAATTCTCGTTGGAAATAATATCAACATAAAATTTTATATGGCTATCTTAGTTGTCTAGTGGAGCCGCGATTAAAAACAAATGTATGATAGTTTTGTTTAAATTAATTCCGATGGGTTTTATTGTTGCGTTTATTTGTAGCTAGAGGTCTCTTCCATGTGTTTTAACGTCCATGATTCACAATAACGCGCAACATGGTGTCCGACCATTACCATTATCATTTGCTTTACAATGAAAAGGGCTTGTCCTGATCCAATTCAAAGGAAACCCATTTCGGCCTAATAACATTAAACATAAAGAAACAGCAGGGTGTATCAGTGTCACCCTTTTATATTCGTTTATGAGTTATTTTAGATAAATCTGACAATCGCAAGGAGGGACATATTTGAAATGTATTAGCCGTTATTACCATATCGACTGCGAATGTATAGCTTTATTTTTTCTTATAACACTGGTTTTTGGAAGCAAATTACTTAACATAAAACCAAAATTTTGAGTTATCTAAGGCATTGTTCTAATATTCAAACACCACTCAATTATACAACGCGCTTAAATATAGTTACAACATAAAATAGCCTTTCAGTAACCGGGCGTCAATAAATAAAAAACCTTTAGAATAGATTTTCTTTTTCCAACAAGGCAATTTATACATACCTGTCAGACGATGTACATATATTTACCAACTTACCTTTTTAAAGAACATACATACCTACACAAAGAATTAGCAATCATCATAAATAAAGAAAAGCCTCAACGTCTTTCTATTTGATATATCATAGGGTATTCATTAGCTAATCACAATAACAATATCTTCAGGACATAGCTAACAACCCTTAAACGCAGCTCATAAATCTATGAGTGACTTCTAAGAATAATAAAACAGATATAAACAGTTAGTTTACCGGTAATAACAAACAGCAGTTCGTTTACGGGAAGTCTTGGGGCGTCGTACAATTGCTGTGATTACTGACCGGGAGCGCAGAATTCTGCCGATAACGGATATTTTGTATAAACAAATACGTTCAGTGAATGAAATGTCCATTCAAGTTTTTTTGTTATGACTTTTTTTATTGTTGTTTAGGACATAACTGTACGTGGATTGTAAATGTACTTGAATGGACAGAATTTTATTAAGTACTTGAAGTAATTCTGTTTAATTTAGGGCTTCAAGACGGTTGATAACAAATGTGATAGAAACAGCGTATGTAGTACCTACTAAGGAGTGTGAAACACATGATCTCGATGCAATGCGATGGTTGGGTAAGTTAAATGATTACCTAAGAATGTTTGGAGTCAACAACAACAACATCAACGGCGTTATTAATACCCACTGCTGAGCAAAGCCTTATCTCACACGGAGAAGGTTTAAGTATTAATCACCACGCTTGCTCAATGCGGGTTGGCGATTACAAACTTACAATTAGAAATTATAAGCCTAGGTTTCCTCACGATCTTTTCCCTCTCCGTTTGTCAGTAGTGTCTAGATAATCTTAGAAAGTACATATAACTAAGAAAAAGTCACATTGGTACATGCCGTTGATAGGTTTTGAACCTGCATCCTCATGCATGAGAAGCGGGCGACATATACCTCCGGGCCACTACGACATTCGATACAAGAATTTTTGAAAGTATAATTATATAAAAAAACTATTTTGGATACACTTGACCACCGCCTCAAGTTACCTTTTAAGCAGTAATAGGCGTGTCACCTCATCCTGTGAGCCTGTCTCCAACATTAACATGACAATGCAAAATTTTGAACCCTTGCGACTCCTTCGTTAGTTAATTTCTATTTTGACTCACTAACCAATATTTATGGGTGTTTGTAAAAACAGTAGCCGATCCCCCGACCGGGAATATGGCGTCAGAATGACGCGACGACGCGTAAGAACAATACAAGTAATTACGTATACTGTAACATTTGTCTATGGTTAAGAAAAAAGACTATTGTGTGTTTCGAGTTCGGGTAAAATATTTTTGTTTTTTATTTAGTAATAATAGTGCAGTGTCTGGAACTATTAGGGACACACAGCCTAATTAAAATTAATTATTTGACTATGATTTGGAATTTTACTTGGTTGCATTATTTCAATACTTGCCGGTATACAATATTAGATGCCACCCATAAGGTGACCAGATAAGTTTCAGATCTTAAAGTCGTAGAAAATCACTGTTTGTAGGTCACCGGTCGATCTCGAAGTCACTGGGAAGGACTATGGTCAGCAGTGGTGATCTTATGGCTAATATGACGATTGCATTAACCATGTCTAAAAGCAACCAACAACTTAGGTATTAGTAACATAAAATAACATCACAACTTTTATCTTCGAAAACGTCGAGAGAGGTGGCACACTAAGGCACTTATACCACTGTACAATGTAACACTCACTTTCACTATTTATGTTATGAGATCCATGTAATAGTATTTGTACATAATTTGCAAAATTTGGTTATTCATCTAATGACATATTCTTTTGTGCACCTCTGCCTACTAAATGATACGATATGATGTTATCTTTCCATTACCATTGTATGTTTTCTTCACACATCTGTCTACCTGTGTATCCACAGCTTTATAAACACAAATTGTAAGAACTTTGTCTAAAGTTACACCCAACATAATATTATTTTTAAGATAATTGCAAATGGCGTTTAATTTTATTCCTTCTGAAACATAATACTAGCCTCTATTTATGTTTAAGTGTGTACTTACATTTTTATGGCAAAACGAGGCCTTCAAAAGGCTAAGGTTTTATGTTTAAAGTGTAATAGAATTAATTTTACAAAGTCTAAGATAATTTTAAGAATGAAACATGACTTTTACGTCCCTTTAGTCATCATATCCCGAAGATAATCAAGAGGATATTATGTTACCTCCATGATGGAACCTTCACATTTTATGATTTTGATTAATTAATTAAAATTAACTTGAAATGTGATACACAAATTAAATTTTCCCGGAATTACATCCACGTCATTCCCTTAACCCAAATCGGCCATATTTGTAATACCTTATTAAATAAAACATTAATTACTGGGGTAACGACATTGCCACCGTTTTTAGCTTGCAACCAGAATTGCAAAACCAGTTGCCACTTGCAGTTATCAATCATAACAGTAAGTGCAAGTTCACTCTCGTAGCCGGTATTTTGACGTACAACTAGGGATGGTAAGGAGATCCGTAACTTTAACCGAAACCATATCCGATATAAAAAACAACTATCTGGATTTGTATCGTACATAAAACGTTTCAAAAATTCCAGTTAGTGGAGGAGTCTAGGTTTCGTCACATTTTTGTTTCTGTTAGGTCAAGTTACATTGAATTTTGCTTTGTAAACACCCTAAATACCGATGCTACACAAAACCAACGAACAAGCCATGGCAACAGATATGAAAATACCTCCTATCCAAAATAGATATAGTCTTACTTCTGTTATATCATATCCATGTTAGATCTGGATCCGAAACCACATCGGGAACATCCTTACAAACAATCTTTCTGTACAGTTTTTACAAAAAAATCTTACAAAACAGACACTTACTTAAATGATTCGCTTGAAATCATCTGGAAACTAAATTGATCTTTTTAGATCTGCTAGTAATGGCGTCCGACCAACCATCCTCTTTGTTCATGATATTATAATGTACATATTTCATGCGATCTATTTACTTTTTTGTATGTCTATCCGCAACCATGAAGCTTATTCAGTTTTGCGATGTAATGAGCAAAAACTCGGTCATGCACGAACAGTAACTTTATTTATGGTTTACAAGAGCTGGCACCGTGAGATTTGTGATCGATCGAAACCGTGGCCAATTTTATTGGTTTAAGATTCAGTGTTGGTGCGATAGGACGTCACTCATTTTTTTTGTCATGATAGATAAGAACATAAAGTTCTTTTCATAACATTGGATATTAGAAACTGATAGGATAAGAGAGATTATAGGCACAAAAAATCCTAATATCAATTCTTTTCCTATACAAAAAAGCTTATGATTTCTAAATTAGAATCTTTTTAATATTATTGATAAAATAATGTGTTGTTTTTAAACTACAAGTCTACAAAGACTATCGGCCATTTTTGTCCATGGTCTGAAAAGACTCGATCTTATTCTTAAGCAACAGCTGTTGATAAATCGTCGTTATGGAAACAAAACAAATCAGAACGCAAATCCTTCGACGAAATGAACATCTTGGTGACTTAATTCAATGTTATAAATAAGTATATAAATAGGTACGCATCTAAAAATATTATCATCTCCTAGAGTTTTGAACAGAAGACCCCTACTTGATATTCTGAAATTCAAATGACTTCGGGACCAACTTCTGAACACAATCGGGTTTTAGTAGAACACAACTTTGTATACAAAAGACCTTTTTTAATTTATTCTTATATCCTTAATATAATATAGAAAATAAAGTGAGAATCTATACGAATAGAAACACAATTCTTTGGTCTATAATATGGTTCGTTTTCAATTCAAAAATCTTTGTAAAATCATATAGACAATTGATGGACATTAGTAGACACCTAGACGCACATAATAGCTATAATAATTGGTTAGGTAATTACAATTTGAAGTGTCAAAGCTCCTCGTATCCTTACGAGTGCGATATATGCACGTATTTTTACAAAATAACAGTAAAATATTCCAAGCCAATGTTTAACATAAAAATTTCAGAAACATCAAAGAAAATGTCTGCGATAACATTATGAAGAAGACGATAAGTTTCGACATAACAATTTTATTCCAAGAATCGAATCGCGATTATTCCTCAAAGGCCCGATAATAGGTTAAATGGTTACCATCTCTGCGTATCTGTAACGATGCTGAAACGTTTAACAATTATGCAAAGCCTGAGGCTTGAAAGGTACTTGATCAAGAACCACTTATTAAGATATCGCGGTCACATCGGACATTACGCAACCGAGGAGGTTGGCAAGGTAATTTCTTTACCCCGTAATACCAGGCCGTCGATTCACCATGACACTCATCAATAAAATTTTACCGTTCCTCCAACATTTTAAAGCAACGAGATCATCGATTTTCTTAATCTGATTTGAATACAGATAATTTTATACAAAGAATTTTTCTTTTTTGAAAAGTTTTTTTTCTTTAACAGTTGTTAAAGAAAGAATTTTGGTCTTAACATAAATAGCGGAGCGCTTTGCTTCTAAAAAATTCAACTCTAATAATTCGCGTTCGTCCAGACATCAGCAGTTGTCTTTAAGTAAACTGCAAGGAAAGATAGACCGTCAGCGTCATGTAAAATAATAAATAATGTTACTATATTATAAGTAAAGGTTGAAAACATCAATCACACCAAAATTAAACATTAGTCAGGTAACAATTTCATAGTTGACATGTTGCGTGGCCGCTCCTGTCGGTCGGGGCGGTCAATTTACATCGAATTACATCGAGTGTCATTAACGAAACCCGGCAAAGCTTTATTTACCTCTAAGAAAGAACAAAACGGACTTTATTTCTTGGAGATAGCGATTAAAATGCTATAAAAATGTCGGTAGCACGCCAAATGAGATTTGGAAGCGGTGTAAAACTAAAAACTGCAACAAAAAGGTGGTCCCACGAAACGGACGCCGCAGATGACACTGAGGTGACTTTAATGACAATTTAATAGCATCGCCTTCTGTTACCGGGGAGAACGTGTAATCAGCGCCAGCGATAAGACCACATTACGGCAGGATGTTTTTTGTCACAGCACAAATTGTCCATTTCTAAGAATATAATCCAGTTCAGCCATAATGATGTAGACTGATATTACAAGCGCCCTGCTTATGTTCGTTATACGAAACTAATTGTGGCGCTTTTCGTTGAATTTATTTGAATAATAACTTCCTTTGAAGGGACCCTCGTAAGTATTGGCACTGGACTCATTTTGCATAGAATTAGATCCTATAATTATTATTGTGTGAGAGGTATTGTGAATGAAGCAAAAGGTAGGTATAAAAAGAGTTAATTTACTGCATAATGATAAAAAACTTACATTTTGAACTACATAACGAAAACAAAAAGAGTAGGTACGTTAGACCAATTTTTGGATTGTGTAACGATGATCACTATAATGAAATTTTCGGATTATTAATAACGTCTTGACATTTCTCAGATTTCGTATATAAAATTCTCGTCAGGCATCCCGGTAATATTTTTTAACAGGGGATTTGGGTTAAAAGTTCACAAGGCGACTTCTCGCGTCTTCTAAGCTTATTTAAGAATTTTGACACGTTAGGTACATTTGAACGCTTTGATATAGGTGTCACGTCCTGGGTTATCTTAAACACTCTGACAGCGGCACCCTCTAAAATGATAGGTACGTAGATACTGCCATTTTATATTCCCTCTGAGTTCCTATTACCATGCACGGGATGTCTCTTTAGTATGCGGGCTTTGCAACGACACTTATTAGTCTCAAAAATTCCGAGGTTCTTACAAAGTTTTCGATGTAAAACGCCCCTACTTCGACCGCATTTAAAACTTAGGTACCTAATGTTTAATACATAGACGATATTGCTTTTGATAAAGCGGTTTACGAATCTAAAATTTAAAGCACGATCGAATACTAATGCGGCCATGTTTTGTTTGTGTCGCGGTCATAAATATTAACTTGGAACACGGAGAGGTGAAAATTTTCAAGATGCACTTTTTTAAAAATCCCAAAATTTGAAACGACAGGACGCTGTTTATGAGTGCTTTGATGAATATGAACGACGTCGATGTATATGTATGTTTAGTTGTAAGAACAAACGGAATACCTTTTCCAAGATGGTGACGATAAGATGAATGATATAATTCAGAAACAAATGCATAAAAAAACGATTTATAAACTCTTCCATTTAAAATTTCTTTCTCAAAAAAGGGGACGTGTATAATCAAAACATATTTTTATTTTTGACAGTCATTGTTCTACGATGATCTTACAAGATTTCGACGTGTCTACATCTTCGAGTGATGGCAAACAAGAATTTATTAATTCATTCTTGTCACTCGATGTTATAGTATGGAAATGGTTAAACCTATCCATTGTTTAGAATTTGAACACAATGTTTAATGTTAGAATGATATGCTGTTCCAAATATATAATGTTCATACTTGTTGAAAAGTTCTCATTGTTTGAGCTGCGGTACGAGCGAGATTCATAAAAAGTTTCAAATGAAAAATTTTACTGAGTATTTTTTATAACATAATATTATACAATGTGCTTCCTATGTTTCGAGCATATTTTTCGTCTGTATTTTAAATCAAATGAATAGAAATTGAATTTTGGATAAAAATATGTTATTTTGTTCTGCAATATTCAGACTGCTTTCCTTTCTTAGGGTAAAACTATAATAAGATTGTAAAACACTTGCAACTTAACATGAAGTTGCACTCACAAACTTGCGGCTCATTTTGCCTCGTTTTAAAATGTCGAACGTGCTATTTCCGCAGCAATTGTTTCGCTCACAACACAGTTTCCCTAGACTACCACACGTTTGTTCCCTTTATAATAATTTAGCCGATAATGCGAAAAATACGTGCCTTTAGCCCTCTCAGCGATACGTGAGTGCGACCTTATTGCCACTTATTGCTATAGAATGAAGCGAAATTATAATCTTAATGTGGTAGCATTCCGCTCTGATTGGACCAACTTTTACCTATTGTGTGAAATGAGTTCCACAATAAACAATTGCTACCCTAATTAGATACGTTTCACGTCATTTCTGGCGGTTAGAGACTGGTTGTTACGTTCATTTGCCGTTCAAGAGTTTTATGTTTATTATACGCCATCTTGCCTGTATTTTATTGAGCATTGTAATTGCAAAAAAGGCTAAAACGATTTAAAGGTTTAGTATTACTAAAACTTAAGCAAAATGCTGTTTGAAAATAAAGTAAATCGGTAAAACACGAACAGGAATTCATTGCATAAAACATGTTTTAGGAAATGCAAAGTTTTGTTTCGACTTTATTAAGTACCTACTACCTATTGCGACAATGCATTGCTAATGACAAGCTAGTGGCTCGGACTCTATCGATGTAAGTCCTTCATTTAAATACCCTATTACTAAATACTTGCGTGAAATCTATGTTCTAACGTTTCATTGTTAACAATAATCGATAAATTCACCTGCCACTGCTATTACGGAAGTCGATAAAATAATACAATTTAAATACATAATCAAAATCAAGCTCAAACTAAAATAATGTGGGCGTAGAAAAAGGTACAATTTCACGCTTCTGTGCGTCGATATTGACGTCCGTAAATTGTATGAAGTGACGTCATATTTCGTAGAGGTAGATCCATAGATTGACTCGTCTATCTTGGAGCCGTCGATCCTATGATAAATCCGTTGATGAATGATGTAGACAGAACACATGCAACCGTGTATACGTTTGTTAGAACTACCAACTACATACATATCTGCGCATCAATCGCATTTAGGTATTACTGTATTAGTATGACACGGCCGGTATGAACTAGTTTGCAAATTAATCCAGTAACAATTTGCAGCCGTGCCCCGATTACAGTGGATTGAAGTATCCATAATGATCGGTAATTTAAAATTTATTCTAATTCGATTTATGAACATTCATCAACGAATTTAATGGCCGCTATCATCGTTTGACGAGAAATTAAAAACTTTTTTGAATTCAAATTTTAAACCTAATATAATCACGTGTCATTTCTAAGAACTTTATTAAGTGTGATTAAGTCTTGTGATATCACATAAAATTATACTATCTTTACACCAAGAACGATTCATCAATCATTCTTGAAGCGTTAAACCTGATTTATGAATTTGATAGGTTAAAAATGAGCGTTTCGTTTTAAAAATCTGAGATTACTCATACCTATAACCTCTAAAAGTCCGTTGTTATAAAGTGTAATTATTTTTATCCAGATCGCAAGATTCCGATGAACTTTGCGGTAACGATGAATTGATAAAATCGGTTGTTTCAAATTCTAAAGTTTGTTTTAAATCAAAATTGAATTTCTGTGCTCAACTTTTTTATTATTTTTATGTGCGCAATTTTTATCACTTGACTTAAGTAATATGTAAGGTTATTGCATATATGGCTAGATTGAAAATTAATTAAAACGTTTTTTTTTTGCAAAGTTTGGGAAATAACCCTTAACAATTTTTCAAATAATTAATAAATCTTTTAATTACTTTCATTCTTTTGTCAACATTTTATACAAATTGAATAAGTACTTAAAATGTCAAACACCCAGCGGTCACCGGTGACCGCGACCTATTGTTCTTTAATTGTGTCTATAAAACCGGTACTCGACGAGTTAATATCAGTTCTGAGTCAGATTTCACGATTGTCCAATTTTTACTGCAGTACAAGATCAGCAAACGCGTGATTTTGTAAAACAAACAAATATTTAGTCCATATTTCATTCAAAAGAACATTAAAGAAATGAAATTGGCTTTAAATGAATACCTGCACAGAGGATTGTTCCTATTCACGTATAGCATAGAGCTCAGTTGCAATCGGTTCGTGTAAAAATCGTGACCATACATACGCACTATGAATCTTAGATTACTATAGCATTCTGAGGACTTGTAATTGAATTTACTGATCCTAACGACACGCGCATGACAATGAAAGATAGTCCGAACTATTGTTATCTACCACACATAAAGTCGACTGTCACGGCGATGGCGAATCACATTTATCTATCCTTAATCTTACAAACAATCTGCTTATAAAATACAATATGATGTAGAAAACAAACGTCTACATTTTAGACACAATATATCACGGTAAAACAACGATTTATAAAAGTCTCGAATCAAAACAGAGATCCGGTCGCCATCTTAAGCCCCGTACGTGCCTACTTGTGTTTTTGTGGGAGGCTATTCTTAGATACCATTTTTTGTGTCACCGTCCGAGATTAGGGTTAAAATCATTTGATTTTTCTATTGTGATTTCGTTTTTATTTCTGGATAATTTTGTAACCCTTCTCATATGAGACAATTTCATATCCATTAGCTTACTTGAAAACATTGAATAAAACTGAATTTGCTTACTAGCGTCACAAATCTAAGATTGAAAACATATTTTCCGTTAAGAAAATCGTGCACATTCGCTGTCAACATTCAAAATTCAAGAATACATCTGTGCCCGTACAAACGCATGGCCAACACACCTAATGCATAAAATATGAATCGCCTCTTTGAATTTGTCATATCAAAACGATAGCAGTCGATACGATCCGGATAAGTCACGCCCACCATACAAACTGCAAGAGATTTTACTCGTTATGACAAGTGAAATATATGCGCATAATTTGTATCGAGTGAGTGTCTGATTGGTAACAAATTGAAATTAACCATTTAAATTGCCGCGTTCCGATCTGTGTCGTAATACTTTGTGTGCGTTGCAACAATTTATGCTTTGATCTTTATGGAGCAGACGAAATTAGAAAATATGGTCATACTGTGATGTAAAACATTCATTCGCTTGTGTTACACGACAAAACGGCCGTATAGGACGACCACGAACTCAATAATAGCAACGATTTACTTGGAAAAATAAACAACAATACCCTAGTGTGTTTATTTATACTCGAAATAAAAGCGTTCCCAGATACTGTTTACGCTAATATTTCGGTAAACGTATAGTATAATGCAAATAAACGCTTAGTCACAGCGTCGCATCAAATAAAGCGAATTCAAACAGACTGTAAAGTGGCTTTTGCATTAAATCTTTGTTTATTTACGACCCACATCGAAGCCTCGTTGTATTGTAAATTATTACCGGCTGAGTTTTAAAACGATAAAATTTACGTGAAATACAGTGCCCCGATCAAGCGTAGGGTGTAAAAACCGGAAAGCAATTAAAATTAGTCAAACGGCAAAACTGGAGATCTTTATAGGCAGCTAGCGTCATAAAATCATTCGATTTATGTTAAGAGACGACTCGGCCGACGGATCGATGCTGTATGTTGATGTCATTTTGCTCAAAAACCTGACGCTCGATCAGGTTTGTAAGGTGCCAACGAAATCGTCCGAAGAAAATTATCAAGTCAACTAATATGGGAAAAATATTTTTTTTATAATTCTCTGCCCTGAGTTACGAATACAGTTTTGCATAAAATGTTACAGATTTAATTTGATACGAAGATACACCTACGCCTTTGAATCTAGTAGAAAACGAAGATTCGAATAGCTACGAGATTTAAAGACGTGATCGAATTACGCATGTGTTTGTATTCCATCTGACTTTTGTTTCTATTTGTTAAAAGTATCAAATTTTTGTTATCTGAACGATCAAACAATTTAACACAAGACACTTTAAGTGGTGATTTAATTTTCAAAATAGTCTATAAGGATACCGTATTAAGTTTTTATTAGTCGAATCGGCAATACAAAAGCTCACGTTACAGAATACGTTCCAGTATAGGTACTATATTTAGAAACAAAGAGTTATTAAGCTAACTTTACTAAACCATTCCGTTTCTAAGCACAAAGGTTTATTAGAATCGCAGTGGGTCCCTAAGTTATGAGTGGAAATACATAAAACAAGCGGCAGGTATTAAGCTATTAAATTCGATTCAAACGCCACAATTCGATTTAAAAGTAAATTATTGCTGAGTCAGCGCAATGGTAAATTGAATATCCGATCATAATGACCTTCGTTTGTGCATAAAGGCAAGTCCGAAGGCGGATGCCGTCCAGCTTCTTATTACCCTTACTTGGGACACACGGCCGGTCCGCTTATAAAACCCTAATTACTTTGAATAAATTATCATTTAAATTGAAAGTTTCCATTTCGAGAACGAAACAAAAAAGATCGCGAAACGAATTGGTTTGCAAACACCACGCAAATGAGAGAGATGACGAAACATTCTTAATTAACGACTCAATAGAAGAAACCTGCTGTCTTTTTTGTAATAATTATGCGTTATAAAATGGATATCTTAATGTGCTAAGTATATTAATGTGTATCATTAAAATATAAAAAATTTGAAGTATTTTAAAGTTCAATACAACAATAAAACACCCACAAGGTGCTAAGAAGAACCGTTTTTGTTTATTAAACCACTAAAACAAAATATTTTCGATGTTGATTAAATATCTAAGGCTTATTTCTAAGATTGGTAATTTCTTTCACACGATATTGCGAGTCGTAATCGCTCCTTTTTATTAGAAGTCCAGCATTTCAAATGCAGCAATTTCGCTAAGGTTTATGCAACCAACAGTTACATCGTTTTGAGCTTTAAACATTTCAATTGCGCATAAGTAGTGATCGCTAGGCCATTGTTATTTTCTCGTTTCTCAGTTAAGTCTTGCAATAGCCTACAATTAGCTATTGTTTGTCGAAGTCAATATAATGAGCGAATGATTGAAAATTACCCTAACAAACTTTATGTTCGTGTAGGAATATGTTTTCTATATCATTGTAGCCTTTTCCAGGGCATTGTGGGGTCGGCTACTAAAGGTAGCTTGATTGGTCAGATGGCTGGGAATTTCTCGAGATCATTAGTCTTACCAAACAGTCACAACAATGTTAAGTGGTTTGTATGCCCAATTTTTGACCACATTTTCTGTTATATAGTTTGGATATATTTGTCACATTGTTTTTTCTGCCCATTTTTTGTCATTTAGAAGAATGTTATGCTACATCTTGATAACCTAAATCAAGAAGACTCCCATACTATTAACACTCTCACAAATATTTCGACAAACCAGGGAATAAAAGCGGTAAATCTCATCATCTACTTTATTTTAATCAGATTCAAAAGCGAATTCACTATCTTGAACTAAGTCAGAAGAAATATCAGTCAAGTATTTTTCATCTCATTTCATGTTTCAAGATTTATACGGCAATATGTCCCATGACATAGTAAGTATAGTTTCACGCATCGATTACTATCCAATTTTGAGCGCGCCGAATACCTGTCCGACGATCTTTTGTCACCTTGTCACGTGCCTCAAGCTACCTTCCATCCTTTATTTTCCAACGATTCCAATGAAAAACGTGCTTTTTCTTATGTCAACAAAACTATATTGTAAGCTTATTTAGTAATTTTACTGGTACTAGTTTTTCTGGATTACTGGTCGATTACAACAAATTAATGCTTTGCAAGTGGCTATTTAGGATTCGTATCTAGTTTTAAAGCGCTTTTTGTCAATTCGATAAAACAAACTGAACTAAAAATGTGACTGGTAAAACTAATGACCTCCTCCCTCAATTTTTTTTTTTTTATGGAATTGGAGGCAAACGAGCAGACGGATCACCTGATGGTAAGCGATCAGCGCCGCCCATGGACACCCGCAACACCAGAAGAGTCACAGGTGCGTTGCCGGCCTTTTAAAAAGGAGTACGCTCTTTTCTTGAAGGTTTGGCAATTAAATTTGGATGAATATTTTATTAATTTTCTACTCATTGGTGTTATATTTTACGTTTGTAATTACTTAATTATTAAGTTATATTCTCGCCTACTTTTTGATATGCTCAAAATTAATTCTATGTCCTACGGAATATGCCTAAAAATGATAGAATTTTTACATAACTTTAAACAAAATATGTTATGACGTCACAAAAAGAATTATAAACAAGTGCCAGAACCTGTATAACAGTGGAATCTAACAGTTTGTTGGTGGACTGTGTCAGTTTAAATTCCGGATAAAATTACTACACGCGCCTCGCGGCTTACCCGCAAAAAATCGTTTTTTCACAATGCAACTACCAGTTTTTTATTTGCCCACCGAAATATTTATGGGTGTTGGCTGTAAGCAATTGATTTCACGAACTATTTAAATTCGTAATGCTAAAATAAATACACCTATTGTAGAATATAACCTATTGTGTTTTAATAAGATTATGTTTTAATAAATAAATCAGTATTTGCATTAATTATTTTGCGATTATTCGATGAATTTCATACAGTTTATATGAAACATAATCTATAGGTACTTTTTTTTTTAAGGGGGGAAAATCATCGAATGACTGCTCCCGCCTGGGTGAGGCGGAAGGGAGTGTCAGACTCTTACTGACTAAAAACCACCCCGATCTATAGGTACTATGATTTTTCGAAACGAATAATATCAATAATAATAATAATAATAAAGCCCGCAGGGCACCTTGAGGCGAGGTGACGGGCATTAGCGATCCCGCGGGCTACCATCATCCCGAGTGCTCCAGGGAGAAGTCACCGTTCCTTCTTCTCCGGCTTGCCTTAATTGGCTGGCTGGAGTGAAAGATGACAAGGAACAGGTCTCCCACCTCTGGCTTGCCTTCATTGGCCGTCCAGAGTGGAGTCGCGAGAGCAGTGAACCTGCTCGGAGGGTAAGAAACTATTCGTAAGTCGCGAGTGGGCCAGGGATGCAGGAGGCTTCGGCTGGAGCAGATGATCTGAGTAGAAAGCGGTGGTAGTTTCTTAACCCTTCAGCCACTCACATTCTCGTTGCCCCTCTGTTGCTATATCTAGCAACCATTCCCGGGGCCCGGTCGGTGAGTTGGCGAGTCTCCGCCTGCCATTTTTACGTGTAAAAATTACATTGTTTCGGCAGGTGTCATAGTCATCCATAGTTCCCAATTTACCAGTCCACAACAACCCATCCATAGCCCTACCTTTTTTTTCCATTATTCACAATAGTCCTACACTAACCGGGGACTGTCCTTGGGTGCATTTCCATAGTGCATACAGGGATAGTCGCCGGTTTGTGTGTCCATTACATTTATATTAAAGTTGTCTAAAGGGCCTCTGCGCAGTTGGCTTCGGCCCCTCGTATGCCTCCCAAATGACCGGGACCCTGTGGTCCCGTGAATGGTAAAGACATACATAATAATAATAATAATAAAGCCTTTATTCAGATAAAGATAAGAACAACAACAACAACATTTTTACAAACTGGACTTAATTTAACGTCTCAGCTTAATTGATGGCATTGACATCTTCATCTGTTTGCCCAGCTTTGGCAAAGGCCTCCTCCATTTTTTTCCATTCTGCTCGATTTAGAGCTTTTCTTGTCCATGTTTTTCCCGCTGTCGCCTTTATTTCGTCTTCCCACCTTCTAATCTGTCGGCCACGTTTTCTTTTCTTGTCTCTAGGATACCAATACACTATGTTTCGGTTCCACTTTGCGATGCCTCTAATCATATGCCCCGTCCATTGCCATTTAAGTTTCCGTACTCTAGTTGTGACATTTTGTATTTTAGTGCGGTTTCTGATGGTTTTGTTACGTACTCTGTCCGATTTCCTCAAATTTAGCATGCTTCTCTCCATCGCTGTCTGGCAAGTTTCCAGTTTTTTGGTTAGCGCTTTAGTGAGAGCCCAGGTTTGGCAGCCATAGGTTAGGACAGGTAGTACGCAGGTATTGTAAAGTTTTGATTTGACAGACATCTTGATTTCTTTGTTCTTCATTATCTCTTTTAGTCGCCAGTAACATCTCCATGCGTTTCCAACTCTTGTATCAATTTCTTTTGACATTATATCACTCATTGAAATTTTTTGGCCTAAGTAAGTATATTCTTTGACATACTCGATTGGTACGCCGTTAATGATGATTGACTCTTCAGCCGCATTCGTTAGAGCTTTTGTTTTGGAAGTGTTCATCGTTAGGCCTACCTTGCGGCTTTCTCTTTCCAAGTCCAGAATCATAACTTGTAGCTGTTCCCTTGCTTCTGCGAATAATACAATGTCATCAGCAAATCGCAAGTGTGACAGTCTTTCTCCCTCCGTTTATATTTAGACCGTAGTTATTCCAACTTAACTGCCGGAATATACCTTCTAAAACGGCTGTGAATAATTTAGGTGACAATGGGTCTCCTTGTCTCACCCCCCTGTTTATTTTTATTTCCTTCCCTTCCTTTTCCAACTTGATTTTAGCTGTACTGTTGGTATATACGTTTTTAATTATTCTTATATACTTTTGTTCGACCCCTTGGTTTTTAAGACAGTACCAGATATTCTCGTGCTCAATTGTGTCGAATGCCTTGTTATAGTCGATAAAACAACAGTACAGCGACACATTAAACTCTCTACTCTTCTCAATTACTTGTCTCACTGTATGTATATGGTCTAAGGTTGAATAACCTGCCCTGAAGCCCGCCTGTTCTCTTGGCTGGTTCTCGTCTAGAGTTCTTGTTATTCTGGCTAATATTATTTTGGCGAAGACTTTATAAACGTTGGACATTAGACTAATGGGCCTGTAGTTATTTATTTCAGCCTTGTCCCCCTTTTTGTGGAGCAGAATGACGGTTGAAGAGGTCCACTGTGACGGGATTGATTCAGTGTTCAGAATTTCATTGAAAATATATGTTAGCAATGGTGTAATGTAATTTCTGCCAACCAAAAGTAATTCATTGTCGATCTGGTCGGGGCCGGGAGCTTTGTCGGTTTTTTGTGTTTTGATTGCCTTATGTACTTCTTCTTCTAGTATGAGTGGGACTTCTTCGTGGTTGTTTAGTTCAGTATTATCCATAAAGTTCTTGCTGGAATACAGGTCTTTATAGAAGTTTGTAGCTATTGATAGGATATCAACCCTCTTGGTTGTAGTCTTACCATGTCGGTTTTTCACATTAGCTATCCAGTTGGTTTTATCTGACAAAACTTTAACGGCCTTTTTAATTCCCCCTGTATTCTTGATGAACTTTTCGAAGGTTTCAAGTCTATTGTGTTCTCTATCTTTACGTATTTGTAGTTTTATTTGTTTACTCAGTTCTCCTATTTCGGCTCTGATATTTTTGTTTTATTTGTTAGTTTAATTAGTTCTGATCTTTTTTCTAGTAATTTTCTTGTGGTTTCTGATATATTTTTGTTATTTTTAGGTACGTCCTCAATATGTGTTTTATGTCCTGTTGTTAATATTTCATGTATTGCGTTATATTTTTGTTGGGTGTTTAAGTTTTTAAGAGAACATATTGTCACTGAGGTGAGATTCTCCTTTACGGTGGCTACTTTTACTTTGATGTGTGGTAATGCTGTTTTTGCTTTGAAAGGTCGGTTTGATTTTAGAGCAGATGATATATTCAGACATGTTCTAAGCATTCTATGATTGCTGTTGTAATTTAGATTTGCGATTGTGCCACAGTCGTCAAAAAGTTTGGGCCTGTTAGTTAGGATGTAATCTATCTCGTTTCTATATTTTCCATCTGGTGATATCCATGTCCATCTATTAGAGGTTCTCTTCTTGAATTGACTATTTAGTATTTTCATGTTGGTCTCAAATGCCATTTCTATTAGCATTTGTCCGTTCCTTGTCCTTTTTCCGTTGCTGTGTGAACCCAGGACAATTTCCTCTCCGTTTCTTGGTGCTCCAGCTTTCGCATTGAAATCACCCATAACGATATAGTTTTTCTGTGCGTGTTCTTTTATCGCAGTTTTAAGGGCTTTATAGAATGTTTCAATTTCTAAATTCGAAGATTGTTCCGTTGGTGAGTAGACTTGCACTATGGACCATGTTTCTTTGTTTGGGAGTATCTTTAAGTTCAAAATAGCAATCCTTTCGGATACACCGATTATTTCATTAATGTAAGGTTTGAGTTTTTTCCTTATTAGAAATCCCACTCCATGTCTTCCTGGTGTTTCACCTTTATAGTATAGAATGAATTGGTCGTGTTCGAATAATATCAAAGTTTTCATCAAATATTGGCAAAGCATAAGCCAATGTTTGACTTGGGGATAGATTTTACCAATCTTTAAGCGGTATCACAAAGTCATTACAGTTTGAACCAGGATCTTCTAAAGTTTTAATAATAGACGTTTTACCCCTGTTGTAAATTCAGACGAAATCTTAATGCTACTTTTTATATCTATGCTAATTCAGGAATAAAAAAAATCTTTGCTGTTTTTTACGACATCATAAAACTGTTTGACAGAGATGCTCATTAGAAGTAAAATAAAAATGTGATTAAGCATTAATCTGCAAGTTTTTAATGTGAACTCGTTTAATTTTTGCGTTTTAAATAAATTTACAGTTTAAATACACATTATTTTATAACTTTATTTGATTGAATTCGAGGGTTTTATTGCCCATAGGTACTGATTCATGAAAATTTATATTTTAGTTTCGTCCGACCGTAGTATCTTAGAACTTATTCGGGAACCAATTCATTTTGACAGAGTGATACCCATACCCAACATATCCTGCTAAATAAGTAGCCGAATTTATCGATAAAAAATAATCTTAAAGATAAGTTCTAGCCGGCACTAGCAAAGCATTATCACGAGAATAAATTAGACCGTCATATACACATAAAAGCATCAATCCAATTCTTATCAAGATCAGATCATAGTACTGATTATGACACGAATTAATCATATGAATTTAAAATTTCCTTACTACGCCTCGTAGTTAATTCGATTAAACTTATACAGTAAGGGATTATACCACATGTCAATCACCTTAATAAGCAATTCAAATTTGGTTAATCCGTTGAAATTGGTCCATGAGTGTAATTACTACCCACCATCTAAGTTAATTAAAGGGCCACTATTTTCCGTTTATGATTCAGAAATAATTCAACTTTTTTTGTCGACATTACGTAAATGACTTTGCTACGATTATGGCTTTATTACGCCATGTTTCCGATGTTTTCGGTGGTTCAAGTGAAAGTTTTTTGTTCGTTGTGTATGTAAATGTTTCTTGTGAACTGTACTACTAATATTAGTCTTATAATTGAAAATACTATTGCCAAAATTCCACCCAGAATCGGAAGTAAAAAGATAAACCAGTTAGTATTTGGGATCAAAATAGAGACTGGAATATCGGCCAACGATTCTCAATATGTTCACCCCTCTTGTATGAGATATCATAACATACCTTAGCAGTATATTACTGGTGAATAGAGAAATATAATCTGTTTCTCACATGAATTACAAGAAAACAAGAACAATACAAAAAAGAAAAAAATAGTTTCTGAGAGGACTACTTCAGCCTTGACATTACATTTATAATTTCATTAATCCACATAAAATAACGACTAATTAACACAAAAGTATATCATATCAGTAATAAACACCACTTGTATAATTAGACATCTAAGATTTTATAGTAAATGACTTGCTTATAATTTTATTTATAACACAATTATATTTTTACAACCTCTCATAATATACCCACTCATAAAATATAATTATACTAATAAGTATTATATGAAACAGCAAATAATTTGATTAAATGTAAAATAACAACATTTTATGGCTTCGTTAGTCGAAAATTATACATACCTACGTTTGCTGAGCAAAAAGTCTCAGCACAAGTCAGAAATCAACATGAGATAAACCTATACTTAGAGCAATATCGACTACCTCGTCGATCGAGTGGTCGCAAGTGCGACTGCCGAGCAAGGGGTCTCGGGTTGGATTCCCGAGTAGGCCTAGTATTACTGGGTTTTTTAAAAAAACTCAGAAGTAGCTCGGAGTCTGGAATCGTGCTCAGTATATGGCAATGGGCTCACCCCCTATTACATGGGACTCATAACATAAATAGTGAAAAGTGGGTGTTACTTCTGTGTGCACCTCTGCCTACCCCTTCGGGTATATAAAGGCGTGATGTTATGTTATGTTAGAGCAATAGTTAAGTAACGTTTTACATAATTCAATACTTTTTTTTGTAAGTAACACGAAAACAGGTCGTGAGTGCATCTTTTTTATTTAACTAATAATGTATGTATGTATATGTGTGTGTGTGTGTGTGTGTGTGTGTGTGCGTGTCTGTGTGAGTGAAGTGAAATCATGCAACTGAGTTTTGAAGCACATATCTTCAACTGTTCGCGTTGAAATTTAATATACGCGAATAGTTTGCATAACAATAGCTTGTTTTAAAAAAAAGTTACTGACTTTAATTTATTTTCCTAGACGAATAAGGGTGTGATTTCATGTCTTGTCCCTTAATTAACATTCTGGCAGATAGTTCCCGTGAAATGAATAGTTTCTCGTTCACTACAGTGTGGCATTAAATGATGTCGGCATCTATAAATCGTTTAATGTCAATTATACCAAGAATTGCCATACCAATTAATATTAGGTTTTAGTGATTCAATACATTGAATAAAACATTCCCCTTTGATATATACAGGACGCACATTTAACCGAAGCTGGTTTATCGACGGACCTGTATATTGATTCAACGTCCTAAATTGTAAGAAGGAAGAAATTTACTTTGACAAAAATACTGGTTTGAGTGTCCGTCAGAGATCCCGCTTTTTATATAATTTTTGAAAGTTTATTGGATTGTTATTTAAAGACTACTGAATTTGTTCATAAAATATTAGTATTTATGTACTCCTATACATATACTCGACATAATATGTAAGTATCTAGTAGCGAGAAATTCTCCGGATTAAAAAACAACTACACTTTATAAAAATAAATTTCATATTCAATTATTTCACCCTGTACATCCAGGTCATTAGCAATAAATAAATTTAAAAGCTATTTCCATCTTAAATTCTTAAGTCATAGAGTCCATTATAGATTAATTATTAATTTATGCTAATAATGAACAGCGGGCATAATTAAGTCTCTTTGTATCATATTGTCTGAGAGTGTATTTGTTCTTGAGCGTGAGTTTGTATTGTTATTATCTTAATGGATTTTAATAATAAAGATAAAACTAGAAATAAAGCTGATAAAAGAAGCTTAGAAAGATGGGTATTTTGTGTTAATAAGATATACAGTAGCAATTTAATAGATATTAACAGAGATAATAAGAAAATTAAGATGATAAAAACATTGGCATAGGATTAAATACAAACATAATTGTAAGCTATAAAACTTAATGATAAGAAAACATAAACCGTTCTGCCAAACCATTATAACCTTAATAATAATAATATAATGGCGAGAAGTTATTTATTAACATTTCTCAATAAACGTGCAATAAGAAAATTCATTTTGCTGATAAACACAATAAATTCAGAAAGCTGGCAAATCGTGATTTGTCATAGGAACGCGATTTATATAATTGTATCAGATCATAAATGTCAGTGCATTGCAACAGTTGACATTAATACAATTTACCAATACTGTCGTTCAGTTGAATGCAGCACCTGTAATAGATTGAACGGAGATAATATTTCATAATAGATTAAATAGGTACACACCTGCGTTATGGGGCAATAGGACCATGTCCTATTCAGTTCTTTAGGTCATGTCTTCTAGATTTTGCAACACACCGTTGACCTTTTGGAGAATAGTCTTCATAGAATCAGTATCATTTCACATTCTTTAGTGCCAAGGTTTAACTTCTTATTAAATAAGATCCATAACATTACTGGTAAAAACTAGATGTTACATTAAAAACTTGCATATCTGCTTACCGCAAATCAGTGATCTTAAAATACGAATTCTCTCGATCGTGTAACTGTTTGTAGTTTTAATAGCATTGTATTCAAAATACTCTATTTACACTAAAATCAATATAAATATTGTATCAGTATATACATTAGTCACTTACAAACATTGAAGTTTCGTGATCAATAAATCAAGTAATAATTTAATCAACTCTTTATCCGAATTGATTATTCTAAACAAACTCCTTTATTTCATGTATTACTCTTAAAGACGTACCCCTTTATCCTCTACTGTACTAATAGGTAGATAAACAGCCCATTCATAAAAAAATAGTATGACCTTGTTACCATCGTCATGTAAAATAACAAAGAACTAAAACCAACACTAGTATCATCCATCTCTAACCATCAACATCCAACAATCTCGAAGTAAAAGGAAGCTCAGTTGGTTGTTAACCCGTAAGTTGTAAGAGTCAATTGCAGAAACCAGTTCCGAGATGCTCGCAACCGATGGATTACTAACCTGTCACTGGTACAGAATCTAGATGTGAGTACTTATTGCTACATAGTCTGAATGATGCTGCCGCACTCGCGAAAGATACTGCATGTAATTTAGTTCAACCTATTAAAGAAACTTGATCTGGATTTTGTTTGCGATCTAAGAGTTGATGCGATGTTGTGTTTAATTCTTATGTGCATGATGTAATTTTAATATTCTGTTATGAAGTTTTAATGAAGCTTGTATAAGTTTCCACTGCAATACTCACCTCCCTTTCTAAGTCACCATTGATTATGTTGCTGAGAATTTTTATGAAGCTTTAAGACCTAGTAGTGTTTTCAAGTCAACTTCTAAATCGCTTAAGCCACTAACTTCGACAATCATGATGACACGAAATAATGTAATAAATCCAGACAGAAGCTATTACACAACTAAAACTGAATCAGGTTAATTTACAGGCAAGACCATCATGATACCTTTTCGTAACGCTAATAGAAAGGTACCGGGTCTACGAACGTCCATAGTTTGTAACGAAATTACCTTTATTGCGGGTTGAGACAAAGCGGAATGCTTGGACGTCGGGCGGTTCCTATAAATCACTGGTCGACGCAACTGATTCAGATTACCGGTGCAGTAAACTGTGAGGTGAGATGCAGGGATTTACTGAGACATGTGATGTTAGAACACTCGTAGTACTAGTATAATTAAATAAGAAAGAACTGAGAACAAAATAATGTATTTATGTATGTGCATCATTAGATTCAAATAAAAACAAATAGGACAAAATGTAACTGCAGTTTTAAAAGACAATTACATAATTTTCTCCGCTTCAAAATAATCTACACTTGAACATAATCATGAACCAATGTTTTATACATCAATCTTACAACAAAAAATACTATGTAACATTCCAGCGTCGCATCAAAACAATTTATCTCACATTATCGCATTTACTACATGTAGGCCTAAACATCCGTACGTAGATTGATTATACTGTATTACTAAAAAGTATAAAACGAGAAGCAGGCTAGACCGGCGCGCGTTGCCTCAGGCGCTCCGCGATAGAAAATTATTAAGAAAATTAAATGATCTACCGTGTGCCGGTTCACAGATATGCCAATTATTGATACCATCTAAAGTCGGGCTCTGAAAAATGTACAGGCCATTTCTCTGCATGTTGCAATTTTACTTGTCTTTTATCTTACTGTCTTGCTTCTAAAACTAATAGTAATTGATTTTGTTTGCAGCATGTTATGAGAAATGTTCATATTGTATGGTTGTTTTAATGAGGTGTATAATGTAGTGTCTTGTTAAAATATCGGTTTGGATGGTTGGTTCACATGCTAGTTTCAAATTACCCTGCCATCTTTCCTGTTAATGTTATGAAAGTGCAATGTTTCATATTCCTCTTGCCAGTTTCAACAGGGTTAAACACAATAAGATTTTTAAATTACATTTTAGAGATCGAAGAAGAGATACTTACTATTGAAAGCATACCATACTAAGGAAATTGAAAGTATTTTTATAAGTACTTCCTTTAAAAAAAAACCTATCCCATGACCTGATACATCTCAGTTGTATCAAGTTACCAATACTTTGTAATGGGAGATCAAAGAATAGAGCGCATCTGTATTTGTGCACACACTTCTGTCCTGTGTTTGTTCTGTGTAGGTAGCTTGGATCTTTCCGATCGATCTTAGTATGTAGTTCTATATAAACATACTTAAAGTTTCACTGTTATATTTTTTAATTTATTCTACACCTTTATTATCAGCAGGCAAATATTACTTAAGCTTGATACTATACGTATGTACATACATGGGTTACCCATGTTAATGATGCCCGCATTAAAATAAGACTCGCAATTACAATAAAAATATGTAAAAGTACTAGACAGTACTTGTAGGGGTAGACACCCCCTAGCAACAGGCGTGATATAATTCTGTCACTTATTTCTGTCATCAAAATGATCGATCATGTAAATAGTCACTCATGGTAGTTCCCCTATGACTTCAATATTCGCTAAATCTTTAAACCCATCAATCTTAATCGCTATTTATTTGTGGTCCTCGCAATGTATTAAAAGGAGTTAACTAAAGTAGAGTACAATTGTTTGTATCCATTTTTGAGGGTTAAAAATATCCAGTTTCTTATTTGCTTCTGTTATGACACATAAAATAGCTTTGAATGATGGGATGTTTTAATTTTTTTCCTTTGATTCCATTGACTAAACACCGGTTTCGATTCAGACAAAAAATGGCCTTGAAAAATTTGAGACCGGTATACTGAACTCATTTCGCGTCAATTGTCAGTTGAAGTGGGTTTAGAAGGTGCAAACGCGACTATTGAACAGCTTAGCAGCAATGATTTTATGAATAGAAGATATCAGTTTAGTAGTACTAATACTGGATTTTCTATGTAGTGATTTATTGTTTGTTCAGGGTAAGTGAACTGATTGGGTCTGTATGATTTTTGGTACAGAACGTATGTCCTGATACAGAACTAGCACAGTTTCCTTTTTTGGACAGAAGTATAATGATCCCCAAAGAATGGTTTTAAGAATTTTTACCCAAATTGAATTTCTGGCTACACACCTGGTAAAAAATATATACTTTACAATGTAAATAGTTGCTAAAACTCTCATCAAGTTTAACAATTGAGTTCTCATCATGAACCTGTTCACGCATCAGGATAACTTTTTTATTATGTCTCCAGGATTTACATGACCCACGACAATGTTATTTACCTAAACATTATGTATACAGGATGCATACAGGCTATCAGATGCCCTGTCACGTACACAATAAAACTCACAACTTCACCACGAACGTTAGTTTGTCACAAAAACTCCGCCGCCGGGGCTTGCAAGTGAATTAGACTATTAAAGTTGTAGTAAGCCGACACAAGATTGGTTCCAAGTTCCAATGTTGGCTTAGTGTGTTGGACGTTTGTGGTTAATGTCCAAACCAAATCCAAGTTGTTAAAGTTGATAAAATTTGATTTATTTGCACTTACTTTGGTGTCGATTAATACATTATCATCGATTAATCGTAGAAAATGGGTCTTTGATCGATATAAACTACTAATTGTTATTTTTTACTTTCACTTAAACGTTTACTTAAATACTTATATTAAGTTACATTTTATGTACACACACAGTGTATCCGTTTTACATTTGGTTTAGTAACATTAATGTCTTGCCATTTAACCTCACCACATCCGTCACGAAATGTTGGTTATGTTGGAACATTGGTCTCAAACGTTTGTCCGCAATGCATCCATTGAGTCACGCGCAGTACGCACGATGAACGCACGCGCACCGCAAGCTAAGTAGAGCTTAGTAAATTGTGCGCTGATTGCTACGTGATATGGAGTTATTATTTTGTTTTTTACTGCAAAGTAATGTGGTTTAACATGAAGCTACTGCTGTAAAGCTAGCTAAGGAGAAAGACTTTTTGAGCGTAATAATAATGTATCACGCTTCTTACTATTGTACTAAGTTATGTAAGAACTTACATTTCTTCTCCTTTTTACACCATTTAATACCATCTTTGGAGATTTGTCAAAACTTTAACATGTCTATATAGACCATAGACTCTTTTGATTTTAACCACTGCATTCAAACTCCGTGATTTAAATTGGAGTTACATAATGTTGTGATATCTAATGAATGAACGTCAAATTCTAAACCTTAATGCATGACCATTGTGCTCCAATCACGTCGGTATTTAGAGTTGTTTCCGAGTCTTGTGGCTGGCTCTCAAAGATAGTTTTGTTCCCACAAAATCTGAGATCCAAATAAACTCGGATATCACCATAAAAGCCCACAGTTACAACATAGTCACGTGTTAAATTATACATGAGTTGAGTCGCCGAAAAGCGACCACGCCTTTACGGACAGCGGCCTGCCCCTCCCACTCCCGCCCCCTACTAATTATTATAACCGGTTTTGTTTATCGTAATTAACCGGTAACGCCACCTGTTGTACCCATTCAACAACATTCGAACTATCAGTAATTGCAACTTTAGGAGCAACAGTTCCGTTATCCGATATAAAGTTAAATGCTAATTTCTGTTAGATATTCGAGTAGCGAAGGTATTCATTTAAACTCGTTATCGTTGAATTTCTTTAACAGGTGCGCTGTGATTTTTATTGATGCCGTCGGTTGTGACAATAGAGTTTACATTTATTTAATTTTGTCCAAATGCCTTTTTTATAATGTGATCTTTTGTTATTTATGATTTATTGAAGTCGTATCTGTCACTCCAAAAATATCGTTTATGTCATAATAATTTGTGTTATGAATGATCTATAATATATATTTTTATTAGATGAGAATATCTCTAAGTTTGAGCATTGGTAAACCAACACAATTTTTTTATAGACATGACCTTATTTGGTTGCTTTCCAAGTAAACCACTTCACTTTAATATTGAGCATCTACATAGACTTGAAGAGGACCTATCTCTTCTACAATCAGCTAAATAATCTTTTAATAACACCAAGTGGTTAAGTGCTAAAAGTGCAAGTATAATTCCGTACAAGCTATAAGTCTTGCACAGTCAACTAGAACAAGTTTGTATCGTGATCACAAGCGATGGGTAAGCGATTTGTCTCGTGCCTGTGCGATGTTTAAACCTTACATGGATTTGTGTACGAGTATTCAAGCTAACACCATAACGTGGTGAGCATTTGGAAATGTGTTCATTTAACTGGGTGGTTATACTTCTAACTATTATTATTATAAGTGCAAGTGATGTCATACTGAATAGATTTTATTAAAACTGGACTTAGGTACAATTGTGTTGTGTGCGCACTCATGTATATGGCGTGAATAAAGGATTTACTATGTGTGTTGTTCTTTCATACTTCATTCTATAATTGAGATTTTTTTATGAAATCCTCTAGTCTTTTCATAACCCTTGAAAGTCTCAAACTCTCAGTCCATACAACCTCAAGAGTTGCCTTCAAGAACTTTATCAGTGTACTTAAGTGCACCACAATAATTAACTTCTCGAGGCTTCCCTCGTATTTGATCTAGCAACAGTATGTAATTTATAAATGGTTATAAACAGTTATTTCTAGATAATTCCTTGCTTCCGCGAATTATTGATTGATAGCTGGCAACAGAGGCAGTGGTGTATTAAGGGTTGCCAAGTATTTAAAACGTGCCTTAATATAGTTCAAGGATGTTCAATCGAGTTTGATATTTAAGGTAATATTTTTACTTAATTGACAATAGGTACATGTGAACTGTTTTTAATAGTCGTTAATGGCCACAATTTAAACAGAAAGGTTCAATGCTGCCATCAAAATGATTGCTTATCAAGAAGATATTACAGAACTTATCTAAATGCACACTTTAAAAATTAAAGTCTAAAAACATAAAATGTTTACATATAACAAGACTCCTGTTCACACCGACTTCCAGTTACCAGTTACATGGAGTGTTGGGTAAATTGAACATGGCAGCTTGCAACCCCAATGATAGGCGTAAACGGGCTGCATTCAATATCGCTAAGTGTTTATTCATAAGTACCCCAGATATCGGTACCTATCTACAAGAGTAATAGCTGAGACTACGGGCTCCTTCGATGTAATCGCTAATGTACAGACTGGCAGGTCCAAGTACTCTTTTTCTGTCAAATTTCTTTGTTACTAACTAATGTTGATTTAAAGATGAAAATCCTTGAGAAGATTAATAGATTGGTGTAGGTTGATTGGCTGGCATCTATACCTACTCTTCTTGACGAGTAGCATTATCATCGTTTTGTTGACTTTTTCCGAGTTATATGTACTTTGTAAGACTATTCAGTGTACTGACAAACGGTGAAGGAAAACATCGTGAGGAAACCTGGGCTTATAATTTCTAATTATAAGTTTGAAATCACCAACTCGCATTGAGCAAGCGTGGTGATTAATGCTCAAACCTTCTCCGTGTGAGAAGAGGCTTTGCTCAGCAGTGAGCATTTATAGGTCCACTTACTCGCATGTGCTGTCATATGCTTATACAGTCTAGCTAGGTTTTACAAGCTAAAGTTAAGGACTTTCAAAATAAGTAACGGAAGTTTTTAAATTGGAAACATTCATAAGTAAAATTAAAGAAGTCTGAATTTAATATGCCTTTGCAAACCTCTGTTTCACAGATTCAGAAGCAAGCTGTGGCAGAAAAACAAAGAGTTTGGTTATGGGACGACGTGCTCCATCGTAGACCGCACCAACGCTCACCACCAGGCGAGATAGTGGCCATACGTCGGGCCATTAAATATAAAAAAAAATCTGGAACATTTTCTAAATAAAATTTCTATGAGTGCTGTGATTACCAAACGCAATTGTTCAAAAATCTAGAACAATCAAGCTAGTACACTATACTACTAGAATTAAAGTTAACGAGTAATAAATTGAAGTACCTTCCAGATTTCGTGTAGTTTTCTTTAGATTATACGATCTAGGCTAACAACACGTATGTTTATTAAACACTGGCGTGACATTTGAAACAGACCGTCGGGTTTATAGTCCGGTATAGTGGTTCAGTCAATTTACATGTCGTTAGTAAAACCATTTGGAATATTTAAACCATATAAAATACTCACAAATAGGTAAAACTAATGTAAATAGGTCGCTATGCATTCGAATCTAACACATTTTCTGGTTATAAACAAGAGAATTTACACTCAGGTACGAATATCCTCTTCAATTTTCCAATAGACTTTATATAACTACAGTTAATAACTACATGAGCCACTTACGGTTATTTAGTTTAACTTAAATCAAGTTCTCTGTATCAGTTTGCAGCTGCAAAGCAGAAGATTTCATTCAGTAACTTTGTATACACTTACTAGTAACCATAATACCTACCATTAGCGCCTTCAAATAGATTAATTTACACTTCAATTAATTTTACCGCTTCACCGTCTTCTCTTACAATTACAGTAATTATATCGAAGACAAATATTTACCGTGTATTTACAACTGATGTTTAGTCGATCGCCCACGCGATGACAGCCGCCCATTACTGCGCCAGCGCTTCGAGGGCTTAAGCCCTTTCACATTTACCTAGCTTGTTCGTATCAAGCTGTCAGAAGCTCTGAATATGAGGCTAAAGTTATAAGAGGACAGATTATGGAATGTTCTAGTTTAAATGTTAGCTAATACTACAACTTAGAATTTATAACATAAACTTCATCTCACATGCACCCTGTTATACTACCTATTTATATTTAATCTTGCAATAAAATAAATAAAGAGGCTTTAAAAAAAGAGTTTTCATATTAAGTAGACTATTTGACATTCAAACCACACTACTATTTTTGTGACTCAATTTTAAATTCATTACACTTTTAGTAACAAATAAAAATAAATCTTCTCTTTATATAAATAAAGCTACACATAAATTACATTTAGCTTAGCCTCGTAAAAATATTTAACATTTACACTAAACATGACAAATGTTGTTAGACCAATTTATCTTGGACTAAAAACGGGTTCGTAAAAACGTGTACGTACAACAATAGTTTGTAAGCACATAGCGAGCCAAACAAATTGAACATTTGTACGCAGTGTTACATTTAATTAAAAATTTGTTCGTTTTATTTCATCAGACTCTTCGTAGCGTAGCATTCGATGGTTTTGTCCCAAGGGTAGAGTATCGAGATATAATATAAAGCATTCTGTATAAATAAAAATGTAAATCGTCCTTTTTTGGGTATAAAGGCAATGATTGCTTTGTTTATACCCACGATTCGCGATTTTAAGATTCATGGAAACCATAAAACGAATGTCGTTCCAAATGTTTTGAATATAAATTGATCATCTCCACTGGTTCGTCCATGTCAAACAAAAGCTGCTTCAAAATAAAGTCATAAAATTGTACGTTAAACTATAAATCTCACTTGAAAAGTCTCTCTTTAATATTAATTGTGTTTTTACTCCAAAACGGATCGATGATATCGCATTCTTTCGATCAATTCTACAATATTTTAGGTACAAAATTGTATTAAGTGGAAACTAATGTTTTGTCTCTAAAAGTTGAATTAAAATCCCATTAACTGGACATAGTTATTTTTCATTTCTTCACTTAAAAAATCTGTAAAAATAGACGACTACGATTTTAACGTTATTATTCATGTTTGATTTGAGTTAAAAAAATTAGGTATGTTTCATTTTAAAATATTTTTATCAGATTTAAATAAATATCAATGGCACTATGTAAATTTAAATTCAATATTTCGAAAAAGAAAATAGCGAACGTTATAAAATCAAAGTGAGTCGTGTGAAACGGCTTCTATTTGATAAATGCACTCCGGCTTGAGATAAGCAGACGTGTAGCTCTTGATATGTCCGCCCGACAGTCGCTAAGACTAGTGGTAATTGCTCCACGAGAGCTTGCCATCAATTAACATTCAATTCTTAAGAATTCATTCCACCTTTCTTTAATATTGCCAATCCTTAATTGCCGACTTTGATTGAGAGGGGGAGTGACATCTGAAGAGAATAATTTACAAAAACCTCTCGTAACTTGATTTCATCAAGTTTTTTCAATAAAGACTCTTTGGATACTTTTATAATAAATGTCACAGTTGGGAGAAAATTAGTTCTTAAATCGAAAATGTCTAGTTTTACCTCGTCATTCTGGTTAATTTAGTTTTTGTAGAAGCTCGCTGAGAGAATGAAAAGATACCTATTTGTGGGGTCCTTTCATTTAATTTATATTAATAGCTGTACGTAACATCACACCTTTTATCCTCGAAGGGGTAGGCAGAGGTGCACATTACGGCACTTAATGCCACTGTACAATGTAACACCCACTTTTCACTATTTATGTTATGAGTGCCATGTAATAGGGGGTGGGCTATTGCCATATATCGGGCACAATTCCAGACTTCGTGATACTACTGAGAATTTTATTAAAAACCTATCAATACTTTGCCCGACCCGGGAGTTGCACCCGAGACCCCTTGCCCAGGAGTTGCACTTGCGACCACTCCGCCAACGAGGCACTATTAATAGCAGTAGATTTTATAAAATGTTAAAGTACTAGGGTATTTAAGTATTTGCTTTAATGTACCTAATAAAATCTGCATAAGTATATATTATAACTGCGGCTAGTATTTAGATTCGAACCGCAACTTTAGATAAGAAGCCACGCTTCGGGCACTTGAAATGTCCATCTGACAATCATTAAGCCTAGTGGTAATCGCATAACATGAATTTCCGTCCTACAGTTGAAAGCATGCCATCAGATTTGCTGTACAAAAACCACTCTTATTACATTGCCATAAAGAGATTCAACTGTTCATGGCCAAACCATTACCAGTTACTTCAGGTCATCTGCTAAAGACTTAGCAAATAGACATATTAAAATTTAAATCTTTGTTATGCATTTACATTCAAAACTGTGTACCTAATATGTGAATCTAAATATGCAAGGGTTATATAGTGAAATCTAAATTAATTTAAGTGCCGTAAAAACAGTGATATTTTCCATCTTTAAACGGGATCAAAAGAACAACTAAAACAAGACCGTAAAGATACAAAATATGCACTTAATACTGAGTATTACCGCTCCGATATTAAAATGGTAACATACCCAGCTTTTAAATAACAGGGTTCGATATCAGACAACACCTCAGTTACATAAAAGATAGTTGTACTAGAGGTCGTTAACAAGAAAGTCTGTCCCACACATTCGCTTTGCTTCGGCAGTTTAGATAGGATCAACTTAAAATATACCGATTGCAATATCTCCAGCTATACGTTAGGTTATCTATCGACTTGGAATAAGGATTTGTAATCGCAGGATAATCCAGATCGTAGAACATAATATGTTGTGTTATTGGGTATCGACTCAGTTGATATCGCACAATTTTCCTCCTAACTTATGAGATTTTATTTTATGGATTATATTATGTACCTGCGTGATCTTTTTTATATTGCTTGACATGACGTTTAATATTTTTCTGTGTATGTAATATCGTCTGCTTGTGTAATATTGAGTTGGTAATCTCTCCTATCCATGTTGGATTATAGAGCAAGTAGTCATTCTCAGTTGCTTAGCTACACACTCGTAGCTATATACTTATATGGCTTAACTATGTTTAGCAGTACTAGAATAGACAGACTGCCATTATGTATATTAGGAGCAGTAAATCACAGTCATTTGAATGGCATGACAAAACTAATCAGAATGAATTAAAACGAAGTGCACCGAAAAAATGTCTACATTTAGGGGACTATCGTAACCAAAGGCACATAAGGCATAAGTAATGTGCTCAAGTTCTGTAATAAATCTTAAAAGAATGCTTTGCCCGCTCCCAAAAGGATACTCGTGGAAGCGTTCACCTTCTATTTTCCTTGTTATTTATGAGCCTATGCTTTATACTAGAACCGCGGGCCAAGAATAAAATGGGTAACTAAAATAAATGGCCCTACGTTACCATAATCATAGATTTCTATAGCGAACTCTATAACTTTTTTTCTTAATGAAAACGAATGGGAAAAACTAGAAGCCGATACCAAAGAGCGACTATCTTAACTGGCTTTATAAAAAAAAAGACAAGCATGATTCGACTTTAACGATGTGAAAACAAAAAGGCGATATCTAATCTTACGACGTGAATTATGGGGATCCGTGAATGCGACCGTAGACGACTGTCTATTATAGTTCAGAATGCCGGCTCTGTCTTCCACTTACACGTAATTTACATTAAGATGCCTTCACATTTGCATGTCGGAACAACCTTTTCATAATCGTCACGTCGGTGGCTCCCAACTTGGCGATTAGCTTAATGGATTTCTCAATTTAATGAAACTCAAACTTTGTAATTGGCTTTTTAAAAGATAGGACGGAATTTACGATTACTTACTTATTTCAGCTTTTTTTCTTTTTCGCCCGACGACCCAATTTTTTGAAGCGACGCGTTTTAAAATGGATTTCATTGTTGTGTCCCGTTATTTGACAAAAAAATGTTTTAAGTATTTAAGCTGGCACGGACAGGACGACAATAGTTGGAATAGGGGGTACCTTGGTTGTGTGAGGCACAAATCTTTTTGTTTGATCAGGCGTTTGTTGACAACAAATTCGTTGACGTTAATCCCTAGACAATAGTACCGTTTTATCCGAGGAAGGCTAGACGGCCCCAACGGTATCCTTTAACCGAAGTTAAATCTCAATGTTTGTTTAAAGGATTCTTTGAAATGATTGATGTTTATTCAAGCGGTAAACCCCGCTAAACTCGCGGGGTATTAAAAATTAATATCGATATTGAATAGTTATATTGTAGTTGTGACATTTATTGACGCTTAAGCTCAATAATATGAGACCATAAATTATGTTTCAACAGTTTAAAGGACAAATAAAAAGCTATTGTACATTTTCTAATAAAAGAAAATAGACGCATTTGGTATAACATATACTTTTGTAGATGTTTAGTTAGAAGCTCGAAGGGCTAACTACGTATTCATCAAAACGTGTTATAATATTCAAGTCTTCAATATCTTTGAAGCATCAGTGTATAAAAACTGTAATTGCCCAACACTCGTTTATAAATCGTCAAGAAAGTTCGAGAATGTAATGAAAAAGTTTGGTAATCTCGCTTAAGGTGTCAGAACCGTTCGTTAGCCGTCATTCTTTGCGTCCTCTCTAAATTATATAAATTACCGAAGTATTTAGTTTTTATATAGGTCCCGTTCTGGCACCGATGAACACTCTTTGTGCAGTATTTTGAGACAAAAGACGATGAGAACAATAGGACATCTATTTTTTCCGCCATCAGAAACAATGTCGATAAATTAAAACACATTCATAATTTGGCAGACATATTTATTTATACACGTTAAAGATCAGCGTCGTCATTTATAGCAATTCATTTATTTACAAAATCGAGTGAAGGTACTAATTAATCACAAAAAAAATAAATAAATTTAATTAAGCTCCTAACTTACGTCCTACTCGGATTTTGGTTGTCACAGAACCAAAATTTGTTTCAAATAACATATAATTTTGGTTTCTTTTACTTTTTTGCACTACGAAAACGAAACTTAAGTTATTAAGTACAAGTGTTTAAAGCCTAACATCAACTTTAAACAAATCATTATGACACTACACTGATATACGTAATATTACGTGTATGGCTAAGAAATTCTGAAAGACAATCAGATGTATGGGCACGTAGCAATGGAATAAAAACTCATTTTTTCTGGAAAAAAACCTTAATCGATACATCCACCCGTAACTTCTACAAATATCTGTCATAGGCCAAGAAAAATATAATTTCTCTGTTAAGTTTTTACAATAAATGTTTCCATTATTTACAAATACATACATTATATGTTTATTGCTGAAGAAGACGTCATAAAGTTCACTAGAATGAGTCAGAACCTCATCGAAACTATTATCGTAAAATATATCTAATAACTATGTTTAACTAAACGATAATAAGGACTAGTTGTAAAAATAGTTCTAGATATTTATACCGATTAGTCTAATAAACTTGATTCCGTATAACAATCCACTTCGATAACATTAAATAGAAATTTCGTTTTGAACTCCATATTTACCGGTATCAGTCCTGGAGCACTAAAACGAAAGTTTATATTCCAAGCTGTCGTGGTGGATCTCAATATCTTTCTTAGAATACCAAAACGAATTGAAATTGAACATCGAAATCCGGTACACGCAATACAGTTATTTATTTACAAGCAGTATATAAATCAAGTCGTATTTTAGAAAATTATCATTTAGTTCCTATTTTTTTTCTTAACATATGTACACAACTAATTTTTCTGGTGTTAACCTTACTGTGTTTCATAAATACATTTATAAGTAGTAACTTTTTAATTTACAATCGCCTAACTCTACGTACAAACAAAATTACATAGGTAATTTTTATTACAGCAGCATTTACATACAGTGTTCCAAAGTCCATTACAATTTACAACGTATAGTTACAGGCATTCCATAATAAATGCTTTTTTAACTTTCACTTATTCTCTCTTTTAGAGTTTTAGAGTATCACAAACAGCACTTCTTTCCACTTGAACTACTTGTCTTTAACGGAGTTCGTCCAAATGCTTAGGAACTGAAGACGCGGTCTTCCACCGACAGCATATCGAAGCTGTGACGTCACACGACCACGTCACGTGGCACCGACTCGTTGGTCGATGTCTCTGGCACCAGCACCGGCTGGAAACAATGCGCGGCTGGAGCGAAATCCTCAACAAGCTTTCGCTTTAAAACAGAAGATGAACCAATGTACACGTTGGTACCTGGAAACGTTCCTCGTCGTCTCCGCCTCCATAGGACGGCAGCTAGTACAGCCAATCCAAATGCAATCATAGCTGACAAACATCCTAATACTAGTTCAGAGTCAGGTGAACGTTCTGGTACACGTTCCCCTCTCATAGAGCTTACCAGAACGGACATCAGCCGGTCCCCTTCACTAACTTGAACATCCTGAACGCTTTCGGTTGAAACGCGTTGAGCTCTGCTGGTGTCGATAGTCATGGTCTCTGACCTCTCATTGTCAACACCCGGCGTCCGCGACACAAGCTCCACTTGAATGTGGTAGACCGTATCGGGCCACAGAGATAACGTAACCCTGGTGGAATCCGTGAAGAGATTGCCTTTCAGGCCCCCACCATCAACTTCCCAAGTAACTAAATACACTCCGCGTGCTATTCTTGGTTCCCAAGCGATTTCACCAATAACTAGGACCTTTTGGTGAATGAGGGAAATCTCTTTTAGAGTCCACTTGTGTTCATCATGGTTAGACGTTTGTATCGTGGGCTACCCACGTTTCATCAGGACTGTAGATGGTGACAAGTCCCAGTGGGTCGACAACAAGAACTCGTAGGAGGGCGCCCTCATTGTTTGAAGGTACTCGTGTTGCTAGAGCTTGAGTTTGTATAATTTGCCGCCAGGGGCCTTCAGCGGCACGACGCATAACGACGTACACGAGTGGCACGGGACGGGATGCGGCTCGGGGTGCTGGCGGTGGCCAGCGGGCAAGCGCTCCACTCACACGCATCACCCCTTCACCCTTTGTGTGGATGACAGGCTGAGTTTGAGACGCACGCGCTGCTTCCGAATGGAATTCACACGCGATTTTGCACCCAGGGAACTACAACAAAAACAGAAAATGTTATTTTCTCTGACCATAAAAACAAAGTTGTTTTCTTTGGCTTATGAAGTTGTCAACTTACGCAAATGTCTTTCTCATCGCAGATGGCTCCCCAAACTTGATAGTTGGACTGCAGCAGTTCACAATTTTCCCAACACTGTAACAACAAATACGTGTTGTACAAAACCATCAAATCACAAATTCGTCACAATTAAACAAGTCGTTTGAACTCCTGTGATTAATTATCTCGTTGGTCATTACGACAAATGAGTGGTGTGTACTGACATAGACAGATTTAAAAGTTAATGTTCATTCAAGAGACAAGTAGTGTGCTCAAACGGAATCTCTTTTTGTCAAATTAGTTTGTTATCCGATGGCCGACTTGAGTGTGGATACACTCATTTGTCATTTACTTTTAGAAATAGGTCGGGATCGTTACTAACATAGAAACATTGTATTTCATGAGAATAGGTCATAATTATAGCCAAATAGCTTCACTTAAACGTGGTAGCAATTAACGGAGAATATTTTTAGATCTAAAATAAATCTCTTTGTGGATTGTAATGAGATTCATTGTAGTCCATAATCATTTTTGTGTCTATTATTACTTCTTAATTAACATTTTCTACTAAAATACTTCCTTTGTTACTCTTATAATTCAAAAGTACTTGAATTTTATTAATATTCTTTTATGTTTGATGAGCAAGCAATATATCTCGAGGACACGGACACATCCAGCCAAATTTGACTAGGGCGTCGCTTCGAATGCAGCATTTGTCATTGGAAACGCTCATTAGTTGGAGTTGACGTTAACTTGACGCCGCTCTCGCCTCGGTAAGCTTTAATAATTATAAGAACGGGCGAACCACGATTATTAATTACTGGTATTGACAAAAGGTACCGTTGGAATTCACGTTTTGACTGGGAATTTATTGGTTTTAACACTGAACGTACAGATGTTTTGCAGTAAATAGTTATTCATTCCTTTATTTATAGCAAAACTGTAATAACGAAGCTAGTGATTGGCGGAAGATAGAAGAAAGAAATACTGGATAAAATAGAATCATCTTTAGAGATGGATGTAGTTATTATTTACGACTTTTGCCGTAAAGCGAGACAAACTACACGAGTTATTATAGAAACTTACATTTATTCTGTTTAAACTTTACTGCTGATTTTAGTTTAGAAAAATATTAACTAAAGCTATAAAATGAACGTGAATTGCAATCTATCGTATCTACATGCATATAGAGTAAGAAGCTCGCAATTAAAATTTAATGTTACAGCAAAACCAATTAGAAAATCTTAACGAGCTTCCTGAATGAAAACTTATAATTGCTAGGAATATAGTGAAGAAATTTAATAATGAAATACTTCTATATTTACTCTTTTAGTGGTGAGATATTATAAGTGTGAGTCATTTCAATAGTATCAAATTAATTTGTATTCGTATTAATTAAGGAAAATTGTCAGAGGCAAAAATCCCTTCATTTCAACTCCATACTAGAAAGGTATTAACAATAATATATTAAATACCATCCAAAATATAAGAAACATATTATTAGGTTAGTTAATATGATTCGTTACTAGTAACTACATTCTTTCCAAGTAACAGTAAATATTATATCGAGTATATATTTTGCTCATCACAATAATAATTACGAATGATTGTTTAATTAAGAGGACAAACAGAGAAAGCTGTTTTATTTTATTTTTATTCTGCCTTTATTATGTAGCTGGTATATGACAACTTTTATGTTGAACGCATATTTATCCTACATAGCGATTTAAGTGTTAATGTATGCATACATAAGTAAGTACAGGTAAATTTAAATTCTAGGTTTTTTAAGGAGTTCTTTATTCTTTACATTAAAGTATTTTAATAATAGATTTATCTAGATTTTTCACTTACCATAAAACAGTCGGGGCCTTGCAAACACGAGGACTCCCCACCAGGTCGAGGCGCGGCGAACTGTGAACAAACATTAAAAATGTCACTCAAATTCACCTTTTTTAAATTAATAAAAAATTAAACAATATCCTAACGATTATAGCCATTTTATTACTCCATAATATAATTTTATTGTTTCTATTTCAAATTTAGAGTGTGCTATTAAAATTCATCGTATTTTTTATTCCTCATTTATTTTTTAATGTCCTGGTGATTTTATGGCGTCCAAAAATATGTATTTTTATGCACAGTGTTTTGTTTCATTTATTTCATGATGGAGAAGATTGTCGTACAAGATTTGTACGAGATAGAAAATGCTACAGAATCAACAATGAAATCCTTAAAATTATCAAGTCTCAAATGCAATTTGTGTCATTTTTTGACGTTGAAAAAAAAATTTACAGGTGTGTCTAATTTACATATTTATTAGCAAAATAACATCTGTTTTGTCTTATTTTATAATTTGAATAAATGAAATATTACATCATAAAGAACAATTTAAAAAATATTTAACAATGAATCATTTCACAGCACATTAGCAATCAAAATATAAAAACGAATCATAAACTATTGATTTATTAAAATTATGTTTTATAAATTGGTCATAATTCAATATGGCCGCCATTAATTCGATAGCCAAACAGTTAAACAAAAATCAAAACGCAATCGCAATTTAATTCCGACCAAACTCAATAATGAGACGTTTAATTATTCGACGGGGGACTAATACATTACTCGTTATCGGAACACTGTTTCAAGAAGTTTAATGTGCGGGCTAAAAAAATAAAAGAAAATAAATGTTCGATTCAAGCAACCTGTTTAATGTATTTGATAAAAGTGACGGGCATCTGCCTACCGTCGCCGTCGTCTGGACGGTCGCTTTAATTGCCTGATATGCCAATGGGAAGCTTTAGAACACTGCACTGGCCTAAATGTCAAACGTTTTAATGTCGTGATGAAGAGTTTATGGCGAATGTGACGATTTATTTTTAATATTATTTTTTCTTTTTGACAGTCGCTTGTAATAGCCCGTAAAATATGCTTGATATCATTGTGCCCGATTCTATGACATTCAACTGTTTTCTGTTGCAGTAAAAGAGTTATTTATGGTCGTCAAATGAGTGAAAACAAACGAACTTCTTGTAATTTACTTTGCTAGCCAATTTCCGAGAATCATCTTTAGAGTTATTGAGAAAACAAACTTGTAGTTGATTAGAAAAATAACTGTTTCGTTATCACAACTACAAACGTTAAAATAACCTATTTCCTGAGCGGATGTTATTATTGACATTAAGATAAATTCACTAGAGTTATAATTCCAGAGTGCACAATCTTCTATTTACGACTGTAATTATTAGAAGTAACCCATAAAACGCTTTAGAAAGCAAGTAGCGAACAAAGAATAGCAAAGGAAAACAAAATTACTCTTTTAGGTCACTATCATTGCGGCTAATGATGCCAATCTGTGGCAGAGGCCATCAAACGACTCCGTCCATCCACCCGTTATTAGATGTAATCATCGTAATTTTTCACACAATTTATTTTTTCTACCGCGATACTACAGCTCAGGAGTGTTATTTCACGTCAACTAATGACAACAAAAAATACACTCGAGATTGAGTGCGCAATGCGCCGACAATAAAAACACCCGCTATATTTACAACATTCTTATTCTGACCGAACTTGAAAATAGGCCTCATAAATCAAATAAATTAAAGAGATACCTCGCTGAGGGCAACTCCGATGTACGCTAATGTATTAGATACTTTATTTTTAAGCTCCAACTAGCTTTTACTGAATAACAGATAATCAACTTTCGCCTTTCCAAATACGCAAACAACGAACTTCTAACCGATTCAATTATTACAAGTATTGTATCGCACGACTTGGTCTCTGAGAGTTTGAAATATGAAAGTTAAACAAAACAAAACGACGTGAATATACTTCGGCAACTGCAAAGGGAAGTGAGTGAATAACGAATGACGGTGATTGAAAACACAGGCTGTCGAGTGGCCTCGTATTTGTGTTAGATGCCGCCGCAGATTACCCTTTTGTTAATCAAACAACGCTTATTGAATATTATTTAATTAATCTTTCGTATTTGACTTCGGATAACGACGTCCCAAAACGGATCACTTCAATAGATAGAACGATGGAATCAATAGGAAAATTTAAATATAGGAAGATACAAGAAAGGGCTTCGATCAAAAAAATAAAAGGGTCGATAAACATTCTAACACGGGACTTAATAGTTATTTCGAGTGAACCGTTAATCTGAATAGAAAATTAGGGTTCAAGGATGTATTACAATTTAAAGGCGAGCCAGGATATTGCATACCAACACTTAAGAGTTTAAGAAATCCATTAAAGATAATCGTCAATAAGTCAGGCCCGGGGCTGCGGCCGAACAGGAACTAATCGATCGATGGGCACACACGGTCGTTTACAATCAATCCATCAGCGTTTATGTAACGCGCAACTACCGATGATCTTCATTTATCATTTTGTTTTGTGGGTAGCGAGCGCGCGCTCTTGGGGGTCAAACCAGAGGTCCGTACAAAATAAATTCCAGTGACTTACGAAATATGATATTATGTAAACAACTTTTTCTCCTTTAATCTAACGACACATCTTCGAGATTAATCACTTGTGCAATCGGTAGTTTGGAGTTGATTAACTTTTGATTTATTGGTTTGTACTGCAAAAGATTTATTGTAAATGTAAATAGAGGAGAGTTTTATTAAAATAGAAGTAGGAATCAATAAAAGTGTAACACAAATTGCGATGTTATCTGGGACAATAAACAATGGTGAGTGCGACATTTGCATGTAAGTTAGATAGGAGAAAAACATTAAATACCTAACAGCCTCCGTTGGCGAAAGAGGCAAAAACAGCATGAATTATGATTTCGCATAAAGATAAAATACAATCTAAGCTAGCGCGCCAAATGGCGAAGAAAAAATGAAATTTCTCCACAGAACAGATTGTAAGAGTTGAAGAGCGTAACAAGAAATAAGGGAACCTAGTGCCCGATGCGGATTACGATTAAACTGATGGAGCAAAAGAATTTATTGAATACACTTCGAGAGGAACCGGGCTGTTTTGTTATTTAGATGGTAATACAATTTGGTATGAGTGGATGTCGAGCTTTGTCTTTGCAAAGTTATTAAAGTTCGTCAAGTATTTGCATTTTGAAGCTATATTACGAAGTAAAAAATAAATATAACTTCCGAACAACATAAATAAATTAAAACATGTATTTGTGAGTACGTTTAGTTTCTTGAATTCCGAAACAACACTTCAAAACCCAGATTACATTATGCCATAGAAAGCTACACTTCCACCGAAACAGATACCAAGGTAACCACATTTCTAATTCAGTTTTCAATTCAATTTAACGTTTCTATATAAAAGTCGGTCAGAACTATCAGGCTTTAATACGGCATGTGAGTACACAGCTACTGTGTACCTTGTCTTTCCTTACGGCAGTTGCCATTTTATTTGCACTGGTGTAGGTAAACTCTATTAGCGGTCCGTTTTTACAAGTAGAAATTCAATTTCATTCCTGTACGGTCTCAGGTTCTTACTCGAAAGTAGGTTAGTCGGACCAGACGGATAAAATAAATGAAATATTTGGTAGGACAGACGGTTTTTATTCGTACGTTGTTTTTGCGGTTCGTAGCTTCCGACTTGAAATTGATTTCGAGAATCTTCTATTTGTTTCCTGGTTTTTATGAAACTATATTGTAGTGACATTGAGTAAAGAGGTTTAGGGATTTACTTCTAGTTATTTGTAGTAAATGCTAGCTAGTTTATGCAACATTGTCTGCAACTATTGCGTGGACCTTTTTTAATCTTATTGGCCTATAACTACGTAAACATGTGGCCATGTACCTACGCCTAAGTAATAAAACTAGAAAAACGTTAAACTATCACAAAAACAACTTTGTAAGAGGGTCACAAATAAAACGCCATGTCTAAAAAGGTGTACAGGGCCGTACATCAAGGAACCTGCCTCCTAATTAGTGATACTCATAGTTTTATTTTGTTTTTTCTACAAGGCATCAAGCAAGAACGTCTCGCGAGCATGTAGTATCATAATATACGATTAATGAAAAATATGTCGCCGGCGGCAATAAAAGATGGCATCGACATCATTAGGTACCAACGAAGATATGAATTTTTCATGAAATATGGACTGGCAGAGCTCTCGCACATCGCTTCGAGTAGAAAGGGCCGAGGTATCAACATTATTATTTCCATGAGTTCCATTCGCTGAACGACTTTTTGCGATTGTCTGACAGAAAACAACAATTTTATCTTGCCTTTAGAACAAGACCATAAAATGTTTCAAAGTCGTTGGAAAACGTGAGACGGAATTCATTATTCACTTTTGAAACAAAGAGTCTAATGTGAAACGGGGTGAATAGAAACACGTGATATGAATAGGCTTGAACAAAAAGTAGAATTCATAAGATGTAGTCATAAAAATAATTCATTTTAATCAACTATCGCAGACATCTTGGGTTGGAAGTAGGTAAACTAATAAATTATATTGTGTTTAAAATAAGTATTACCTATAATAGGATGTAAAATGAACATACTAAACATGTTCCTATCAAAGTGTTGACCCATTTACTTATTATGAACACATCCTGTCAATTTACTTTATTGATGTTATATTAAAGCATCATTAAGTTTTTGTACGCATTGCCTCTCTGACGGACCGCCTATAATTATGATGATACGATCCCGCAGTCCTTAAACTATTTTTAAATTATAGCAAGCCGATCTAAAAATCAACCTCGGTATTATAGGGATCATTTATATTATGAGGTCAATATCTTGATTGGCGCCCGCCACACAGTTTAAAGCTTTTAAAACAATTGGTTCTTCATTCAATATAACAGCTTGGCCTCTAAATATACCCTTAAATAATTACGCATGGAAATAAAATTGTATGCTAAACAAACGTCTTTCCGAGGCAAGACTATCTTTATTTGCATGTAAGTACTGTGTAATTTTGCGATGATTACAGAGAAACGAACACTTTAACAGTTCATACAGACGTGCATTTAAATAGGGACAATGTTGCCACGACCCGCAAATCTCCGTAGAAAGCTGAATTAAATCAAGCTGCCACTGTCGACCTAACAATGATATAAATGGTCACAAACACGTACCAAATTTGATCATGCGGCGAATAAATTAAATGGGAACACAATCAAGGATTAAATTACTGCTTCATTCTGCCTCCCACACGAACGGGCGTTGCGACACATGTGCGACACATCGCTTGCAGCCGACCGATGCGTGTTATGTATGTAGGTGCCTTAGCATATAATATTGTGGCACATTGTGCGGCTCCGCGACCGCATATAAATGCGCTGAGAGCAAATAAAACGGTGCTATAATTTCAAATCATACGGACAGAGAATGGGTGTGGACGGCGCTCTCATTGTGTGGAAATGATGTAACCGCTATTAAAAGTGTGGGCCGTATCCCTTGAATATTTCTTGCAACGAAGACGTCGTAGGGTCATATCGGTATTTTATATCTTACCGGAGACAATAGCATACATTTCCAACAAGAAAACTGGCTCCGTACGTTAAGTGGTCGTGGGCCCGCATTTCAATATTCGCCCGATCTACCGGTATTGCTCTCTTGAACGATTATGTTATTAAATATTCCGAATCAAGATTGCCATCAATGATTTATGTGTCGAATGGACCTCTAATGATGGAGTGTATTATTAAAAATGCTTTGTTATTTCATTTCATATCATAAAAATACTGATTTTTATGGACGGAGCCGTTCTATGTGACATATGAAACAACGACGATAAATTAAAAGCTTTTATGTAAAATAAAATGGCTACTTTTATGGCATACTAAAGCGTTTTAAAATTAGTCGGTTCAAGAAAATATTTGTTACTACTATAAAAATCCCAATTTATAAGACCTGTCATCCTCAAAAGTCCATACTAATGAAATAATCTCAGATTATAACTTATTTATATCGGTCACTTAAAGTGGTCACTAATTTCTAATACTGCCAACTTAAACCATCATAAGTAAAAGATATTGCGTGTAGAGTTCAGTGAACCTTCTTGTTTAACTAACAATTAACTACTAATACCCAATCTATTTCGTATCAAATCCCAGTCACAAATTATTCCCCCTGAGATAAAGACGTGTAAAGGATTACAAGAAACTATAATGTTCTGTTTAGTTACGGAGAACCCTTTGGTTTAGATGTTCGAATTTCTAACTAAATTTGGAACATTTTGGAGCTCGTAAAATAATTCGTGCACACAATAAACAACGTGTGGGTGTAACAAAAATAACATACCTATTGTAGTAGAAACGCCAAGTCAATAGAAAACACAGTATGTTGACAATATCGCTTATGACAGCTTATGAATTCTGATTAATGCAATTTCTGTTAAACCAAATAAGATTTTTCTTCGAAATTCATCGAATCCGAAGGACATTCTTGTATCCGCTGGATAATATGAAACAATGTCATCCCTTTCCAACCAATGCCAGTATTTTATGTCGCTATCCTTTTCGGGCCGAGGCTGTCGGTTTTTGTGAGTCTCAGAAGTTCCGTGGACCATGCGACAGATGTGCGCATGGTTGCGGTTGCTAACGAACCATGATTCAATCGGAATAATCTATAATATAAAATATCTTTGATTGTTTGACCGCTGCGTGCCTCTTTGACGTTCGTTTGACAAAGTAATTTTGATGACTGGTTTCATCCTTCACTCGTAATCTGACAAACAAGTCCTTTATTTGCTATGGCTTTATCTCGTGCCATAAACAAATCGCGATATTTTATAGCAAATCGGGCGGAAACGTTGTAGATCAAGTCGCAGTCTTAGTTGTTGTTTTACAGACATAATGCATTCTTAGAACTCATTTCAGATAAAGCAAAGTATAATCAAGATTCAAGTTAGAAGGAAATCGTGTAGAATGCAGTCTCGATGCAAGGACCGTTACGAAGCGATATCGGCACCGAATCCGATTGCCGCAATGCGAAAATTATCCGCAACCGTAGAGTACAGTGGAGGCGTAAAGAGGTCTCAGAAATGGTTATGTTTTGCTATGTATCTGATTTAAGTTGTGACGTGTCGTTTATACTGCTTACATTGAGTTAGATGCGATCAGTTTATTCCTATTTTATGGTTATTCCATGTCAAATATAACTGAAATAATGCCAGGAAACTTCACTATTTTAGCGCTTACGTTGTTATTTTATTTACATTCGCTACATACGTTGCGGTGATATTATGTTCAACTAAACATTTTATTCATGGAATGGGTTATTTTATTGCAGCATTGCATTGCGTGACATTAAATAACGCAAGCCTAATTAAATCGACACCATTCTTTGAACACCAAGAAGCACGTACATTTGTAAATTCCAAACACAAGTATTATGTCAAGTATTCATTTACTTCAACTGTAAATTTATTTTATTTTATTTTGATGTTGCATACCGCCTTTGTAGTTGAATAGAGCATTGTATGGCTCTATTAGATCATATAAGTATTATATTTTGTTCACGAGCGTACTTATCGATCAGAAACGTGAACCATAGATATATCATTAGTCCGAATGTACAGTTGCACGAAACACTTAGGCCGATCTCACAATCTAAAGGGCACTTCCTTTGATCTAAGCCACCGATGAGAACGGTAACCATATCAAATCGAATATGATCTCTAATGAGATTAGCGCTATACTTTTTTCAAACAAACTGGGCCATGTTTTTTACGAGTGCGTTTACGGTCGGCGGCATAACTTAAAATTATCAAAGAACATATTTCAAAAGCATAAAATAAGAAGAGCAATTAAAATGCTCATAACCGGGCTAGTAAATGGCTGCACAGAATAACAAATATTTATGTAGGCGGCCGAACAAACAGTAGCGTTAAAAGCAAAGACATGCGTTAATCCAAGACAAACAGGCTGAAAGAATTACAAGAGAGGGACACAAACACCATAAAGTCCTCTCTTTCCCGTAAGGTAAACATGAGTGCGTGAAGTGAGGTAATCCCTCCTAGGTGTAGCAGGGGCATGTAGACCTATTAAGGCCGAGTACCTCCATTCAAAATGTAAATGGCTTACTTAGAAATTCTCTAGGAGATTAAGCTGCAATCTGCATGTGTATGGTAATTTTATACACATTGTCATTGTGTTACAATAAAAACGGTTATTTACAATGTAGTGCCCAACACTATGTACCTAGGTACGTGAGTTTTATTAATTCTGAATTTACATAAATTACAATCAATGTGTATGTGATTAGTAAGAAATTCCCTGAAGGTACAGACAGTATCCAGTTTCAAAGAAAAAAACATGGTGTTCCTCTTCGACATTCTACCCCTTAACGAACTAACATCCCGTGCGTCGCTAAGGTGGGCGTATATCAGACACTTAGGTACTCTAGTTTTGCCGCTAATTGTGACTCCACCTGTTTTAAGCTCTAGCGACTAGGAACAATCTTGTGTTAGCAAGTGCCTAGGGGAGGCATCAGCATGCACGTGTGTACATACCTTTATGAATCATTTATACTATGCTCTCCTACATTGGCTCCTATGCGTGTGAATGTGACGTTCCATTGAGCTTGACGTGATTTGCAAAATGGTATCTGATCGATTTGGTTTGAATCCTGAATAACAATTGCGGGTTGCCAGGAAATCGTGATTATGTTTTGTGATATTGGATTGCCAGATTAGAATTTAATTACCAAGTCAGATGTCTTGTATAATTGGTAGAATATTATATTTCCTGAATAAATGAACGCAAAGCTTTGAAAATTAAATAATATAAAAATACATTCACTTATGTTTTTACTTTACACTCAACGAGCATTTGATTTTATGTAGTCTAAAGTCGTATGAAATTACGTACTCGTAACAGTCACATAAATGTCTCGAAACATGAAACGGGCTTAAATTTTCATACAATCCGAACTAAACGGTGGAATACTAAACAATGTGTATTTATTACGGCTAACCGTGGGGACTCACAATACATACATAAAGTTCCCCGCATTTACCTAGTTAATATAGGCAGATCTAACAAGACGAGAAAGCGTACCGTATACTCGGTAACTGGCTAACTTGCAGCCGCTTAATTTATTGCCAATTAAGTTAGTGTTAAGCTAAATAAACTGACATGAAGATAGCACAAGTAACCGTAATACAAAATACTCGCCCTCAGACGCTTAGCACAACCAACAAGTTTGTGTAGGCCCCACGCTTAATGCTAAATCGCTGTCGACAAACCAACATTTTAAATAGCCCGGTTTATCTACAACGAGCTTTGATATTGCGGCACTGATGACAAGAACACGACTATTTGATTTATAATATTAACCACTAAGCTAGAAAGTGCCCCTTGGTATTACAGCTGTAGGCTTGTCTTTCATTATTGCTTATTGAATCGGCTTCCAAATGAGGATTAATAAGGATTTATGGTCGCAGAAACAGAATGAAATTTCCCATTGCAAAGTCGATTAAATATAGTTCATTTACTATTCATCTGTCGCGGTTCACATTTGTTCTTCAATCTATTGAATTGCGTTTTACTTCGCACAGCGCGTATTGCCGTCAGGTATGTAGCACCCAACTTCTCGAGCACCCCTAAAATCATTTTACGTACAAACTTTTGAAATGACAAAGTTCTTAAAATGGTAAGTAAAAACTGAACTAAAGAAGCCAGATGCTGCAGACAGTTGGAAACAACTGGCCGGAGTTGCTTTATAAAAAGTTAGCTTTTAAAACCCTCGCTATAAATCAATAGAAAGGAGTTCAGAGGAAGTGGAAGCGCAACGCGGATATTTACGGTGATAGTACACCCGTTCTACATCCAACGCGATAAATCTTTGGGCCAGCACGCTTTGTAGCCCGACTTTATGGAAGTGCTAATCACTAATGTAATAGAACACGGTGTCTTACAAACTTCACTCGACGATACAACGACCGAGTCAACAATATCCAAGTGCTTTTTCTATCCACTCCAATTCCAGTTTAAAAACATTCGAATGTAAATCCAGTCCACCGCATTGTTTACTTGTAGAGTACTTTCCTTAAAAACTGTTTTAGAAATTGGAACGGTTTCTTTTCCTTTTATCGCGAATCTGGAGCTACGTAACGGTTTGATGCCAGAAAAGCGAATAAAAGCAGACGTTCGCTGGTATCGTAACATTTATTCACAATATCATAATATTATTCTTTACGAGAAGAAAGAACGGCCGAGACCTGTCCATTGTGTGCTCGGAATTACGTAAAGATACTAAAGAAAGGGTAAGAAATTTTTTATAAGATAAAATCGTCACGCTTCGATTGGTATCCAATTTACTTAGGAGAGGCCGCGGTCCGACGCTACCTGACGCTTTGTCGCGTGGTCACGCCAGCCGAGGCCCGGACCGTTTGTAAACGTAATAGCTTCTTATTTATGTTGGTACTTTCGAATTAAAATATTCGAGAGACGATATCTTGGTCAACAAAAACTACTATAAGATAAGTTTGATGAGAATAAATTGGATTGCGTCCGCGACCGAACGGTTGAACTTAATAGAAATACAGGTGAGGCTTTGAGTTAAATGTCAAATGAGTTGCGTCACGGACATGTAACCTCGGTTATGTAAGTAAAAGCTGGGTACATTAGGCTCAGAGCCGTATACATATAAGCTTAGTAAAGCTTGTCATTAAGTAAAAGATCTTAAACACAACTCACGTTCAGTTTCAGTCCATTTCGCTAATTATGTTACGCAACTATTTCTTTGCGTATTTTGACGTGGGAGAGCTCAAGAAAAGTCATAAAAGTGATGTTATTACCTATTTGTAGTGGTATAATATTTGGATAAGTATTTTATCTAGATTTACTATACAAAAGCTATAAGAGAATATTCAAGAGGCTAAATAATAAACCTTTTAACTCGTAGTCCACTCAGTAGCTTTATGTTTAAACAATGCTTGCTTTTTAATTCCTAAGTAAAACCCCAGAAAAACATTTGTAATATAAACACAAAGCTCCAAACCTTTTTCGAGATACGCAAAACATCGCAATAACTGCGCATATAATTAGCGAAACAATACAATTTCTTTTCGAAGAATTTTCATAAATATTGGACAAAGGCTTTTGAGAGTTTCCTTGAGAACATTAGGGGAAACAAAAGAGAGAAAAAAAGATTATCTACTTACTGAGTCTGACTAGCCACTTAGAGCATAAACGGTACTTAAATCAGCAAAAACAAAAGCCGACTAAGTAAATGCTTTTGCCTAGTGCCAGCACTTTGTACTTGTGTATCCTATTCTTATCTATGCCTGGACTAACTTTATCTAAGTAATACGAACAGGATTTAGGTGTAGCCTTCTTTTAGTTGGGCTAGATAAAATGTGGTGCAATTATCATAAATAATGGTTACATACCCTGATATCTAGGGCTAAAGCTTTTATATACACATTATTTTTGCACTCAGCAGTTTTTGTAGAGACTGAGATTACGTGCTTAGCTAGTGACACTAAACGTTGGTTTGATATCAAAATTTTATACCAAGGATGTGCTGCACATATAAAATCCTCTAAGCTAAACGTGATATGATATCATGGAACAGATCAGCTCCTCACTCTCCGTGAACTCTACCACAGATACTCGATCTTGGCCTGTATGCCACGCTCCTGACACGCTCTGACTAGATACAGGGAATGAAAAATCGCCTTTTAGATACTGAACTACATCAAGCTATTTTTTTATAAATTTCAAAATATTTATTCCTTAAATAAATAGCACCTTTAAACCATTGTTTTTTTAGAAAGACACCATTCACAAAAATGCACCTTTACGCCTAAGGAACTGATGACAATTTCAATTGGCAAAACTCTTCTAAGTATGTTGATAGTGTAATAATTATACTTCTGCCTAGACATAGCCATTGCTAAGTTGCATCACAATCACAACACTAGGTTTACATTCATCCTGTCGCCATCTTTGTCCGGTCATAGGGTTATCTAGACAACTATTACTTCGTTCTACGCCTAACACCCAGTTTCTATAACCTATCTATCTGTAGATTTGCTTACCAGAGATAGAATTTTGACACAAGCTCCATACAAAATGTGTCAAAATTCTATCTCTAGTAAGCAAATCTACAGATAGATAGGTTATAGAAACTGGACATAAGTCGTTAAGAGCTTGCATTAAGTGTTGTAAATGAGCAAATTACAACACTTGGTTACTACAGACTGTATTAAAAGGACTATCTGTAATATAGTTAAAAAAAATGTCGCTAGCTCTAAAGCAAATTTATAGAGGCATGCTTTTTTCTATTTAAACCTCACTTAGAATTTCATGAAAAAAAAAACAAAACTGTACATACAATTATCTCACAGTAAATTCAGCCACGTCAATTATCGAACCACTTAACACTGGCCATAAAAATTAAAACGATAGCCATGTGTTTCTGTAAAGACCTCTTTGGACAATAACGTAACTGTCTCAAGTCTCAACCACATAACAGACACATTACGAGTCCAAGTTAATGTTACCATAAAAATAAGTGAAACTCCTATAATACAAGCATGAAAAGGCTTTATTGTTAACCATGAACCCTAATCGAGTGTTTAACAGTTAAAACTTAAACGCGTCAGTTAAAGTTTCCGTTACATGTCATGTTTTTTGTCTAAATTGGTTTCCTGTTATAACTAGCCATTGACATTGTTGGTCGGTATTAAAATAAAACAGATGAGAAACTTTGATGATGGTATGTATTAAAGTAATTGTTTGTGTGTGTTTAAAATGTTTGGTTTGTTCGTGTTGTGGTATGCTAATTTGTCTACTGAATACCAAATAAATTTTAAATTATGTCTAGAAGAATTTTTCATTCCAAAATCTCAATTTTGAGTTTATTTTTAATTAAGACCTGCGATTATGGATGATTGTGTGGTATTTTTTACTAAAAGTGTAAATTCGCTTCGAATAGCATTTCGATTGTAATTTATTAGTTTACAACATTACAATTAATGTTTTAATACTCTACAAAATATTAATATCAAAGTAAAGAGTACCACAAAATACATGGCTTTGGTTACCATCTGAAACAGATTGTAAAAGTCGACACAGGCTGAGGGTCACTGTTGCAAGTAAATGGGTGGTAAGTTGGCACCCCGCCATAACCCAGTTATATAAATTTGAACCCACCGTATTTGTCTTAAATGTGCTTGCTTGTATGTTTTGGCTCCGTAGTTGTTTTTCGTGTAATTAGTTTAATCTTTCGTACCTATATTTTTTCCAATAGCTCTTTTAAAATGTTATTTTGCACCAGTAATTTAATTTAAACGGTCCACTGCTAACAGTTACTCGGAAACAATCATTCCGTAATTATTAACAAGTAAAATGTAACAGAGATACTAATAATATATAATTTAATGAGAGAACGTAAAGCAAAGACAATCCATTTAAGGCGGAGATATAAAATCGTTTAATTTTATCTGCTTACTTAAGGCCAAGATAAGGATAAGTGAACACACTGGCTCCGCAATTTATTACTCCGTACAAAACCAACATAATCTAACTCCTGCAATTTTGTCTTGCATTATTTGCTGTTAATAAACCTTCAATATTATCTTCGAATAAATGTCAAAGTGCCATAAAGTAGGTCTCATAAATTATGGACTAATAAATCTGAATAGCGCCTCGATCCCGTATCGAGTCAGGATATCCACTGTGATATGGAGGTAAAGTCAGCTTTCTTAGATAAGTCGAGCTCAGTGCAACGCCGGCTCAGCTTGACAAATGGTGCTGTGACGTCACTACTACGTCTCGAGTTACAGAAGACAGCGATATTGAACGATCCCATACCTCTACAGGGAAAATTCGAAATTTATTGGTGTTATGAGAAACGAAAGGAAGATTTATATTGGAAAACTTGTTGCTAGATTAAAATTTGACTATTCTGATACATGAACATAACATCACGCCTTTTATCCCTGTAGGCAGAGTTCAAAATTACGGCAATTAATGCCACTGTACCAAGTCACACCCACTTTTCACTATTTCATGTCTTATTGCATGAAATAGTGAAAAGTGGATGAATTGCCATATACCGGACACAATTCCAGACTCCGTATTGCCGAACCCGTGAATCTAACTTGAGATCCCTTGCTCGGCAGTCTCACTTGCAACCAACGAGGCAGTCTGATTTTGTCTGCAAAACCGAGTGTAACACAATAGGAACTCGCAAAAGAAAACAAAAAAGTAATGAATGTTACAAAAATGTGATGTTTCACTCCAACAAAGTAATCCGACTGGTTGGAATTTAAAAAATGATAAACAATAAAACGCGATCTCAATGAAGCTATTAAGAACATTTAGCGACGTTCTATACAGATCGTAAACTACATCAGGTATCGTGCTTAGAATTTTAATAGAGCATTTTAATATAGTTCACAAACGGCAATAAAAATCACATAAACAGTTAACGATTGACCCACTAGGAGGTCCCGAGTCCGCCACACCGATGGTATAAAAACCGTCCAGTGTCTGAAGACCTTTCGAACCTATATTGTTTTGTGTACAATATCTTTTGCGTAAGAAAGATCATTATAAAATGGTTGCAGTATACCACTCGATGTATCAGATGTAGATGGGACTAAAGATAACGTCTATCATACTGTATGAAATATCGGAGAATTAATTATTAACAGACGTAATGCGATTAGCTATCGCGCATTCTGGCGGTAGCCATTGTAATCTGACTACTGAGAGGAGATTATAAGAAAATTCCACGAGGGGAAATGTTTTGACATTATTTTGCACATCAGGGGAACTGCTTATGCAAAACGATTTATTGGCATCATGTTTAAATGGATTTACTTTAAATAACTACATAAATAAACTATAGAATAATTTTAAACAAAGTATATTTCTTATCAACGGTTAATGATTCTAAATCTAATTTCGCAATTCCTGCCAAGAGTTGATGGCACCAACTCAAAAACAACTAAGTACCTATCTGATGGTCTCCAACTGTGCGGATATTCGGTCTACCGCGCTTACTACCGCGAACTCTTTTATCTGTATATACAATAAGCCCCAAAATGCGAATAAAAAAGCCGTATCAATATAACAGATGTTCATTGACAACTTTTCCACCAATTTACCTTATTTATCTGGATATTTGTGCGTAGTGTGAAAGCCAATTAGAAAGGAAGTGCATCGGTCGCTCGTTCGCGAACAATAGCTTTGGCGGCCACTGGACACGTTCCATTACATGGCCACAATGGACAAATTATAAACAGTCCACTTGCCTCAATACAGGACACATCACTTCCTCTACCTATTGTCAGTTTTCTATACAATAACTTTTATTGAAATGACGCTAGAACGTGTCTTTTGCTAACTTTCAATGGAGACGATTTATTTTTGTGAACGCGATTGTATTGAACCAATAGCTACGTACGATTTCCGCTCTATAAAAGGTTCGGATATACAAGGAATCTCCGAATACCTTAAATATCACAAAGAGTTTTTATTTCTGACTTGTGTCAGTTACGTATAATTGATGCCCATTCATGAATGCGGTTACTAACTTACGACTTGTGATGAATGGTGAGGAAGTTGTTTCCCAATTACCTGCAACAAGAATACAATATTTATTAGCTATTTATAGGAAATTGGCAGATGTATTGAATATCATTATAGAAGGATACGGTAAAGAAGATTTATAAAGAGCATAACATCAATGAAAATCAATGCAATTTTCAAGTTTCTTATAATGTTTAAAATAATATAAAGCCTCCATTGCTTTATAATACCTATTCTACAGGGAATACTCTTAGGTAAAGGGTAAGCATCAAAGGACACCGGAGGGTCGATATGCCTTTACAGACCCTTTGTTCCCTGAACTACACTTAACCTAAGGAGAACTGTTGGGAAATCCCGTATCGGATCGAAATTTCTGGAAACAACGTGAAAGAAACGTTATTTTGAAGAAGTCTGAATCTAGGCTACAAAAACAGGCAATCTATATCTATTCTTCATGTGAGCCACATAAAAAATAGGGCTGTCATATAATGCTATCCATTTAGAAGACTGAACTCTGACAGACTGATTTGATCCGATAGATAATACATTTATATTGGAACTGATTCCTTTATGATTGATGCATTCCGGTCCATCAGAATTCGAAGGAAAGAACCACGAGATAAATCTTAATACAAAGATTATCTTATGCCGCTAGTAATAGGACTTAGATTCCGAAGCCTGATAAATTCAATGTATGCCGATTTATATCAATTACGTGCGACTGATTTAGTTTCTCGATTAAATTAAGTTGTATCTTGTTTTGCTGCCGTATTTAAAGTTTACCCTGCCTAGGGCAAAAGGCGTGTGTAATAAATATCCTATTCTAATATATTATCCTTAGTGTCTGTTTGTTATAGTATTCGATTATGTGTTCTTGAATTAATACTGTTTAACTAACGCGTTTATAGATAGCAATAACTAATAACTTTATTATGATACACTGATATTGGCTATATTTCTTAGGATTTCAGATACTTACTCGTAGCTAAACAGTTTATCTTTGATAACTTGCAGAATTCATTTGGTTACATATTATCTTTCTTAAAATTATTTTGCCAATTTTTCTCAAACCAAATAATTGGATGATACGAAAGATACTACAGATATTCCAAAAGGAAGAGATGCCTCAACGGACATTGACGTTAGAACATAGACAGTTGCTCCACATAATGTAGAGGCAACACTTGAACTGGTTATTGAAGCCACATGTAAAGAAGCTCATCTTGTTTAAATACATACTCTAGCGGTAAGCGGCGAACACATCCGTTGTGGCCATTAGTAAACACATTTCCTTTAATTAGAATGTACGTACCACAGTTTGCAGTCTAGACTAAAAGAAAAAGTTACGGCTGTACGTCAAAGAAATCAAAATCGTAACTAAAAAACTATCTTCAATATTCACCATCAAAAAGATATTTGTATTATAATTTTCGTAAGACTTACTAAATAAATTATTATGTTTTCGGCTTACTCACGTAATTATTTGACGAGGCACTCGACTAGTTTCAAGCCATGCAAGAGGCTCATATTCATGAGGAGCATTTCACGACCCGCGATGCGACGACTGTCGCAAAATGCTGCTTAAATAATTACGTGAGTAAACCGAAAACATAATAATTTATTTAGCAAAGAGATATGTCCTAAAATGGTAGATTTATTGAATCGATTATCGGCCTCATTACCAAATAAATACAGTTGAATATCGGTTCAAAATATAACAGATCAAGATACTTTGATGAGCATCTGTACAATCTCACATGACAATACAAAATATTCATGCTCCAATTTCAAAGACGATTTCTTCAATCCACATCACTTTCTACATCTATTAGACGTATGATTAGCAGCAGCTGTCAAAATTGAAGGCGAAATATCATACAGCTATTTGCTTCCTTTACAAACACGACCCTTTGTCATTATTAGCATGGGTAACTATTACCACAAAAAAGAAAGATGAATAGAAGAATTATAGAGGAAGCCCTTTGCCAATATTTCGAATAAATAATCGAATATAAAGATGTTCGGCAAGATGTGTAAAACGTTTATGAAAATTGTATACTTCCTATTGTAATCTTTAATTGTATAAACTCAAATTATTATGAAAACAGATTCCTAAGTTCAATAGTTGGTAGTGATGAAAGTATAAGTCATTTAATTCTGGCAATAATATAAAATAATACAAATATTTTTAAGTCTCCTCGTAAAAAATCCAGAATTGTGCTTCATATAGATTTGTCTCTTAAGGCCTCAGGCCTAATTCAAATTCCAAAATGCATTATATCTGCCGACTCCTTTCAGGAAACAACAGGAGTAAGTTTTACATAAATGGGAGTCCATATTCTCTAATCAGTATCTACACCAGTTCGCTACTTCGGTAGAGTAGTTACAAGTAACTTTGTCTTAGACGTAGCTTCATATATAGGACTATTAGTACTCATTTGCAGTATGAACACTGAACAGGGCTTGTCCAGGTCACTGCACTGATCTACCGTTATCTTAGGTCTCCATTCTAACACTGGTTATGGGATTAGGATTATTGAATTAGATATGAAGTATTGTCAGAGAGCGTGCCCTTTGTTATGAGTAAATTGCAATTTCCTTTGTCTGTTTGTCTGTACCGTGAAGATTATGGACTATGCAAAAGGGTTTGGGGAATTATTTTGTTTTTTGTTACTTTTTTTGGATCTTTTTTCTAAATCGGTGTTTGAATCAACTAAGTAATTTTGACGGCATGTTTGGGTGACAAACAATGAGTTATATTAATATTTTTACATCTGTTGTAAGGGATTTAATAACGAGACAAATCATTCCCTATTGTAAATTTTATTAGGATTTCGTTGTCATTTAAAAATGAAAATTTCTCAAGCGAAGTCACGGATCAGTAAGTACCTAGCTATACAAAAAAATTATAGATATCTTCTAATTACAATTATCTTAACTATAAAGCAAATCGCTTTGTTAAAGTGATTGATGATTCTAATAATACATATCTAATGACCACGGTACACCTTCTGAACAAATATTTAGTTGCAAGGAAATTTGACAGCAATGATGTATGAGCTCGCTACTTATTATTGTAGCTTTGTTTTATTGCTCTCTCTCGTTTTATTTCTACTAAAAAGAAAAGGACGGATTTATTTTATGTTCATCTAAAAACGCATGAGTACGTTTCTCTTAATTTTATTTTATCTTGAATCTTTTTATTTATCTTGAATATCTTGAGTGACCCGTTAGCCTGTTGGTCTGTACATACATGCTAAGAGGTAGGTAAACATAGAGTAGGCAACGCTCAGAAGAGATACTATTACATATTCTACAAATAAAGTCGCGATCTATTTTGTTTTAGTAACGAACTATATGTAACAAAAAAGAAAGACATTGCAGCGATAGTAGTATTACGGCGCGTCACGCTCCGCGCGCGGCTCAAGGAGTCATCAGGCCACCACAGATGGTGGGCCCAATACGGCTGATGCCGATACGGAACCACCGAGGACTTAATTGGTTGCCGGAGCTCCGGTTCGAATCGCTGGAGTAGGAACAGAGTAGTTTTTAGTCAGTAAGAGTCTGACATTCCCTCTCGCCTCACCCAGGTGGTTGAAGTCATTGCATGATTTTCCCCCCTCAAAAAAGCGGTAGTAGTATAATCACGCCTTTATTACTACTATCATAAAATAGAAATGAGGTATGATATAAAACCAAAAGTATATATATTACCAAACCAATTCTTTTTTCAAATATGTATAAATATCCAAGATCCCAATAACCCTTTAGAAACATCAACCACAAAAAACGTTCATTAATTAAAAATTAACAAACCAAATATTTAACCTAATGAACTTTTTATACGAAAATCAATGGTCAATTGTGCGTTTAACCGCAAAGATTCTAATGAGAAGATTAATCACAAAATAAACTATCGCAGACGCATTGTAACGTCTGTTTTTTGTCCACGAAATGTAACAATGACCAGTGATCAGCAGTTGCCTGATCTTTTTGTACGTGATCATTTATCATTATACCAGTAGTTAGTTAGACTTTACTCACGAATTCCTCATTTTCCAAACGTTACCACATAATCTTTTTTAATTATCAAATTATGTCATGATTAAGAATATAAGCAGGTATGTATAATTTTACAGGTTTTCCCTACTACAGATACCAGTCTCAGGTTTATACGTATAACTGTTTTCTATATGTATATTGTCAACAAATTGAGGTTGGGGGATTTCAATGAATAAATGATCTAAGCAGAAATCAGTCAGTATTAATACTCCTACTAAACTAACAACGGTTTTGTAACAAGGCAAATATTATTCTAATCCTTTCAAAACAAAACAAATGTAAACAAGCAACTAAATATAGAAAATGTCGTCCTTGTTTCTGTAGTTTACAAAGAAACTTGTATCAGTTTCTCACTCATTGTTAGTAGTTCGTAAACACCAAGCTACCTCTGAAAGGGCGACCAAAGTTCAACTAAGTAAAGGATCTAATTTTCATGAGACATCGAACCGTGATGTAACCACTAAGGAGATTAGGCACTTGTTACTTCGGCCGCCCTTGGACGAATTCCCTTAATAATGTGTCGGGTAAAGGGTCTTTGAATGCGGAATTAGTGGTCAGTCGAGCTTTCAGGTTGAACAATATTCGAATACCTTTACCAACAAACTCTGTTGATTGTACTAAGTTTTATTATTAATAACCACGAAAATAACACACAAGACTCTTTCCAGGTATTAACATGAAATTATTCTATTATAAAATATAGGTCCAGGAATAAATCTTGGTAAATTGGATGGCTTCTGTAGAGAGTAGATATAAATGACGATTTACTTTATATACTCCCTTTTATTTAAGTAGGTTTCAATTTCTGCCAACCTCTTCGAATAAAATCGATATGATATTGCATTACACGATTTAATAACTCACATTATCGTTCATCTTTCAAATAAAATGTGCGCTTACATTACACCATTAAAGTTTAATGTGCAACTTGTGCAAGTTGTCCGACTATCACGGCACGTGTCCAGACGCGCGCCACCTGCGCATGATCATGAATATCAGCGGATTGTATGACAATTATACAAACCAGCTATTGAACCACCGCCATATTAATATAGAGTCAATGACTTTCTTATTGTTACACCATTGCAGCCATATTATGCAAATTATATGCGCAAACAAGAAATACTCAGATCAAATACCCCTTTACCCGTTTAATTAAAATAAAACCTTTTAAATAATTTATGCAATCCAACGTTGAGTAAAGACTCCACGGCGCAACAATAAGAATACTTCATTCCAAACTTGACGTCACATAAAGTCGTGGGCGAGGAAGACAGCGCGAATAAAAACAAAATCTTTTTTTAATTTAAAGCGAAGAGACAATGAGCAAACACAGCTGGCGGAATGCAAAACGAAACTGAATAAAGGGAGAAATCCACGAGTTGTGACATTAGCTGAAGCAATCCTCGGTAGCTCCGAACAGTCGAGTAATTTATGTGGAAACAAAGTGTCGGGGATAAAAGAATTGTCACGTCACGTGCGATAAACGAGAGCCAGGACAGCGAGAAGAAAGACTTGGGTGTCCGCGGTGAGGGGCTGCGACGAGCGGCGGAAAAGCTTTTTATTTAGTGTGCAGATAAGTACGAACAGGACAACGGACGTCTGACGCAGCCTGATAGCCTCCCCAGATACTCCTTACGACATCAGATAAGCCAAGAAGCCGTCCTCGGGCAACTGAGAAAGGAAACGCGACTACTCAAGATGTATTATTGTTGTGACTATTGCCCACCATAAACTCAGCCGCAGATCCTTAATTAACAAGCAACGGAACTGTATCGAGTGGCGTCGCGTCCGCAGCTATAAAACTGTGTACGAATGGCTCACTTAGGAGTGCGCTTCCATGCTTTCCAATAAATATGTCCGATTAACACGATTCATGGCCAAAAACAGCGATATTTAGGAGTCAATTAAGAATAAACACGTTGGAACGCCCGGCGTGTCTCGCGTAAAACGTAACTAATAGCCGTTTAGATGGCAACACTGAACAGCAGGAAGCCATGTTGAGAAAACCTGTGGCACTTGCACCGCGGGCGCCGCCAACCACGACCGTGTTTACGACACTTCTCCTGTTCTTATTGATTGAATTCGCCACAAATTAAGAAGTTTATTGCCCTATTCCATAAAGTTTTCAAGGCATTTTTTTTTCGTTTTATAAACTGTACATTATGATCCTTGAGTTTCCAAAGAACTTAAACTTTAGTTACACCTTTTAGGCACTAAATGTTGGTCGAATAGACTCGTATAGTGTATATTTTATTAGTTACCAAAGACATGGGCAAAAAAGAAAGCTTCTCGCAGTTTACAACATAGTAGCTACCGACGACGTTAAAATAATATGCATTTGGAAATGAAAATCAAAATACTGTGCTCCTTATAAAAAGACAATAGAATCTTTTGTGTAAGGTGATACCATTTTACGACTTAAGAAGCCATACGTAGCAGACTGAAGGAGCATTGAGGTGTCATTTCTTAAAGCGCAAACGATACGTTAAATCGATTTTAAAGACGGTCGAATTCACAATAACTTTACGAAATTATTGATAAATTGTCGTGATTGTGACTGTTAATACATGAAACGTGTTTACAGAGTACAACAGTCATCTCGTAAATATTCAAAAAGACTCAAAAGACGCGTCAAGTCGTCAAGTCGGGGTCCCCTTCAAAGTACGTCCCGAACACGTCAATTTGTTTACGAATTACGCATAAATTCGTCCCCGGAGACAAGACATCTCGTGCGGCGATCGCTGTTGCGACATTTCAATAAAATTTACGATTGTGACTTAAATGGCGTGTCCGATGAACAAAAAATGTCCCGACATGTTCCTCTTTTATTTTAGATGTACAGTCGCTTCGTTAAAATATCTTGGCCATGATAATAAAACTGTCTGTGTACTGTACCAATAATAAATACACCATTGAAATCGATATTATTGGATGAAATGGCTGACTAATTTGATTCTAAATCGATGAACATACACACTCTTGAAATTTTATTGATTCGTAACGGGTTTTCTTCTAGAATATAGTTTTCACTTGGATATTATGGAGCAATGAATAGGCTATCATTTTGACACATTTACATTTTGATATCAAATATGTTTTTTAAGCGGACAGTACTTCAAAAAATAAGATTCATCAGTGGATGTAAAAATGTGATGAGAAATCAAATAATATTGATTTATAATTTGTTATTTATGCACGGCGTCATGTTATTTATAAAACAATAACTAAAACCGACAATAGGATATAAATAAATTGGAATTCCAGAATATCCCATCTCAAACCCATTTTAATCTCAAACAGAAAATTCACAGAAATAAAAGGAACGAAGTTCACTGTCCTTTTATTTTTGGCGAACAAGAATTTAATTTCTTTTCACAAAATAAAATAAAAAAGTTAGATGATAGAAAAAGCTAGGGACTTAAAAAAAGAACAAGAAAGAAAAAAAACGATTTGAAAGTTACAATTCGTCAGTGTCGCAACGCGTCAACTTCCCTATGCTAATACGACACAATTGTTGAAGAGTCAGAAAAAAGAACAATATTATTTTAAGATTCTAAAATAAGTGTGTTACGTGCTTCGGCCAAATACACGGAACATTGATGGGTGCTATTGACCATGACAGGCAAGTCTAAGACGAATGGCTTTGAACAGTTTGAACCCCTGGTATTTTGGTCTACTTGACGTTCCAACCGTTCGTATGGTACGTGTTTACTCAGATGAGTCGGAAATTTAAAATTAGGTGGTGATTTAGTGGATATTTACTCGAGGAGAATTCGTGACTGATCTTTTTTCTAAAGATTTGGTGTTTCGTTATGCACCTGTCGTCTATTTACAAGCTTTTTCTTTGATAAATTATTGCGTTCAAATGATTAACAATTTGTTTGAGTGTGACATAGAACAAACGACATAGCTAACACTGGGACATCTGCGCAAATTCCACAGAGACGTAATAGTACTAAATTAATTCCTTCTACTTACATATATCTAATAGACAAATATTATGAATTCCTTTCAACATGTATATCCTCTTAAAGGGGAAATTGAACTAAGCACATCATCATACAAACAAATAGATGGAGGAACTACCTATGTGTTCAGAGCGGACTCAATTCTATGGTCCTTTCCTGTTCATTCACATGAATAGATTTAATTTCCACTTAGAACCATCTGTCCAAATTGAAGTTACTCATTTCGTATGACAGACTTTAATCTATTATAATTATTCATGTTTATTTTATAAACCGCTACCTTACGCGTTTTATGCATAAACGAAATTATTTAAATGTCTTATTTCTCTATCACATACGAGATATTAGATTTAATAAAAATAAAATTCAGTTATACCTACATTATTGAATGATAATTTTCTAAAACAAACATTGAGAGTTTTTAAATAAACGAATCTCACTTCGATTTCGATACCAAATACAAATTCGATCACCGCGGGTTGTACTTTTAAAGGCAAAGGCGTTTAAAACTCTCAACGTTTTACATAAAAAAGTCTATGAGGAGGCATATTTCATTATTTTTTTAGCTCTAAAACAACGGGGCGCCTCGTGTTTTTTGTATGAAGAATACCAACTGTGTCGCAGCCCACGCGAGCCCCCAATGATCGTTTCACACTTTAAGTGGCAGTACAGTAGTGATATACATGCTCCAACTATTTTTAAAACAACTGGAGGATGTAAGAACTTTTTAAGTAGGAATATATTCTACCTTCCTGCAGGTCCTTATAACTTTTTATAATTTCTCACTAACTTAAAACGAAACGACAAACGACCATATTTTTACATAATCAAATATACTTTCGTATTCTACCTCACAGGAACAGCAATAGCAGTAAAGTTAATTAGGAACTGAGAAAATTAATGTCTTTTGAACTAATAAAAAAGTTAGTAAAATTAATAATTGGACTTAGCAACGAATTTTTATTGCTTTTATTATAAACTACGGCCCTTATAGTCAAAAAATAAGCCATAATAAAGTATAATCTCTTACATCTGTGACATACTCTTGGCTTGTATCGACACCTCTAGGAATTTTGATCGTCGTATTATAGATCTGAGCTCTAGATAAAAGACGGTCCCCCATCAATTTCGTACAAAATATTTGGTAAGATCCAAAGATTCGTTTTATGGGTTTTAAAAGATTAATGCGGAGGTAAAAAGATTTGGGGCGGTTCTGACGGACTGGAATTTTCGGAACACGATAAATTCTGACACCTTTACTTTTGAGGGAAATAAATGGTTCGGAATTATCCTTCCTTACGTTTTTGTGTAACGATTTTAGTCTTTAAACATTTTAATTAGGGTTGAAATATTAGCTCCCCCACTTTAATCCTTTCCCCACCTCACGGAAATTGTTTTTGCTTGCGCGTACGCAAAGGCTCCGCCCATTACAGACATCCTACTGTGCTTTGTTTAATAACGAAGTTCTTGAACCATGAAGCATTTTTATGTTTTTATTTATCATACTAAATGACGTACTTTAATAACCAAATTAGACGTTAGTCCCTTTTATTTATAATTGAAATTTATCGTTCATAACTTGTCTGTATTTAGTGGTTAGAAATCCATTTGCAGAGTAAGAAGTTCAATTGATTGTAAGTAATAGGTACTTAAGTACAAGGTAATAAATTATTTTACCGTTCGTTAAAATGTTTAACCCTCATATTGCGGCACAGTGAAAGCGCGACTTGGACTATTTTCTCAACTAATAGTGAAATATTTTGAGTGCAAATTTTAGTTTTGAAACTAGCGCAAATACCCGTACGAAAGTGATTAGTTGATCGGACGTCGGAGTCTCGGAATGAAATTTACGAGCATTAAAACTATCTCCATTTCATCGCAGCCTGTAGGGCTTAGTCTGCGCCTTTAGTGAGGGCAGCTGCTTTTAATCGAATCCCAATCAACTGGGGAACGTTGTAAAATAGTTTACTGAAACATTAAATATGTAATCAAAACTGCCGCTCTGGCTCACTACACCATTAAAACTGATTAACTGTTTCATAATTTTTAATCTCCACATGGATGTTGTAATGTTTGTCTTACTTCTTTGTTTATGAGCGATCATAATTTGTATCCGAAGGGCATTTTAATAACGTAAAAAAGAAAAGAAACTAAAATTATGAAATATGTGTTCCAACAAAACGAAGCATTTGACAGCTTAGTCTTTTGTAATACAAAAGCACCGCATTAAACGATAAGCAAATAGGATCCATTAGATAGCACGCATAGGTTGATTGATTATATACAAAGATAAATGGGAGAGCATCATTAATTTCTTATTTACCGACCTAAACAACGTGTGTGTCGTTTGTGGAAGAAAACGGTTAACGTCAAAAATCGGACGGCGACACAATGGAGGAGCCAGGATTAAAAGCGAAGCGATGTAGCAGTAGCGGACGCATCATTTATCAGAACAAGTCGAGGCGACCGCGCCGAGCTTTAACAGCAATGGATACGGGACCCAACAAATAATACAGACCCAAGTTACTCTAACATTTCGGGTTCAAATTAAAAATGTCCGATATGTCCAATAAATTAGACTTGTTTGGGTAATCAAGAGGTCACAGGCCATTTGTCATTGACTATCTGGAATTTCCGATTTGATAAACATTTACAATATTCACACGAGTCGGCAAAACATCGCCGTCGCCAAAGGTAATTTAACGATCGTTACTTCAGTACGATTTATTATCTTGAACCCAATAATCGTTGAACAAATTGATTTCAGCGTTTTGTTGTTTTATGGAAATTCCTTCGTTGACATAGGCTTTAATAAGGCTTAATTAATTGTGAAGACAATTATTATCGAGGAAGCTATCGAGACAACGGCAGTATCAATCAATGTTTGCGTTAGAATCCAGTTGCAAGTCCACATTTTGCTTAGTTTAGCTCGGAGCGTGCTTTATCGCCGTATCGCGTGACAACAGACTCTCCGTCAACTTTAGGAATAACGGAACGTCATGTAATTTCTAGTAACGACGTGTTTCTTTTATTGTCATAAGGCATTCAAATAATAAAAATATGACCACAAAACTGATAACCCCTTTTTTAAGTCGATTAAATTTTACATGTAAAATATTATGGCCAGCAATAAACAATCATAGATTTATTTAGCGTCGCAGTATAAATAGATAAAAGTCGTTTGACTTTGTCTTATCCTATTATCGCATCACCATGGGAAACTAAAAAGAACACGTAAAATATTTTATGACTCCGCAAACGCCATATCTGAGTTTACGGTAGAGAAAATAGATTTATTATTTTAAGGTTTTATTTTTATATGTTTGAATATTTTATGATCCTTTCCGTGAATCCTGGTGTAGTGAGGACGACGGATGGTCGGATGGTCCAGGCGATACGTATCAGAGTTACATGAATCCTATAACTTCACACTAAAGCCGATTGTAACATCAGCTTATTGCCACCAAACGAATAAATTCCTTCACCTTACTTATCTTGAATCTTTAAGAGAAACCCGAAACCGTAAACATGCACGTTGAGCATACAGTGTTAACTATTCATTCGGTGTCTCTAGGGAATATATTGAACAAAAGACGGGCTCAGCATCCGACTACACTATTTCTCACTACATCGGTGCGATGTAATCAGAGAAGACGACGTGTCGCGCTTATTTATGTATGAACGGGGCGCGGGCGAGGGTGGGCCAAACGCGCTGGATACAAACAGAATAATATTGATGACACTGCGCTACGAGGGGTCATGAATCATTAATCGTCTGCTCTGGTGTACGGCTCTATTACGACTGCCTTGCCGGATAAGCCACCCTTCACGAGGTGAGGCCGTATGAGCGCCAGCCACACCGCGAGCATCGCTTGCCTTTTTCAATTTGTTTAACGATGAGCATAACTAAATTTCCGCCTTCAAGATATTAACAGCCTGACCCTCACCATTCCTTTCAAACTGCCTTGACTTATATTAGTTTTGTGTAATTAGTCAACACGCGGTCAAAATGTTTCCAAAACTAAATAACAATAACAAACCTTTAATGAAACCACAAACTGTATAATTGTGTCAACCTTTACCAAAATTGTGATCACAAAAGGAACTTAGAGCAATTTTCTCAAACAAAAAACTGAAGGCAATTTAAGTTAATTCAGTAAGCAGCAGACATGGCTACTTCCAAATGAACTCAAACGTAACAAAAACGAAAACAAATCGTGGACAAAAACGCAGGTCATTTCGGCTTGGACTTTCTCGTTTATTTTTTCTAAACGCTGCGTGGCCCGAGGACGTGCATCCGAAACCTTGAGATCTTTTTTTTATTTTTACTCGAACAAAATTTTATTCTACCTCTTGTGCATGGCTGAACAACGATAAAATAATAATGCTCGAACTCGGAGTGACTACTTCAAAAAGGGACCGTAAGGGAAGGCCGTAACGTTCCTAAATTTCTAATCGAGATTTTATTTCACGATCACCCGGCCGTTCTTTATGGTCTCTTTTTGCAATGTTTTAGGTCTCAAGGTAAAGCCGTTATTATTCTTTTTTTAAGTACAGAACGGTTAAAATATTTGGGTAACTTAAAATGTGTGCAATAAAATTTACAAAATGGAGTCATAAAAGTTGTTGATTCAAAAACGTTGAAACTGTGCCAACAATCAGCTAATGGTTTCAACAAAATTGTTACCAAAAATGGTATGACCTGATTTCAGATTCGGTGTATACACTTATACAGGTTATATTTATTTCGATATTTGACACACTGTCCTGTGTAAACATTGAAATCTACAGTTTTGATTTAAAAAATAAACCGCCGAATATGACATCTAAGTAAAGAAAAAAATAATATACAAAAAACGATAGTAAAATAAATAATAAAAACCTCATTTTGATTCAGAACATACACATCCCATAACAATTTTCCAAACATGAAAGTATTCAAAACGATTTTTTATAAAGGAACGACACATAAAATTTACATGACAAGTCAACTTACATGCCGTAATGTAGTCATAACCATATCTATATCTTGGCACTTAAAGCACTTTTTAAAATTCATCACGTGTTCTCAAAGTCCAACTTACCATCAAGGGAGGCACGCTTCTAACAAAAAGGTTACCCAAAAAGGAACAAATGTAAAAAAGTACAAGCCAATATATTTAAAGGACCATGTTTCAATGAGACACAATAGAAGAAAATAGTTTCTGGCGACAGCGTGGCCTGTCAATGTCTGCATTTTTTACAAACCCTTAGCATTATTGTTTAAGTTAAGATCCCAATTGTTTCAAAACCGCTGTCAGAAATCGATTATTTTTTGTCGATAACTAATAACGGAATCCATTTTACACGTCAACCCATATGGCAAAAAGTATAATTTTATAAGAGCATACCGGTCTGCAATTTAGTATAAAAGCAGGTAGGCGGCCATTTTCTAAGCCTATAGTTAAGTAATTTGCGTATTTCCTCGCGTACCCTAATAATGTTAAAAAGAAACTACCTATCCTTCCGCCTCCGGCAACGTCACGCACATCCCTTTACAAACAAAATGAAAAAATGGAGATCATTGTGCCCTTGTCGCAGGTAGAACTGGATAAAAAACGCCCACTAAAAGCCGAGCATTAGTTCTGCAAAAAATGGAAGCGTGATCACAGTAAATACATCCTGGATTAACAACACATGTCGATTCTCTGATGATGTGCATGATATGGGTCTAAAAATGTTTTTTGTCAAATTTACCCAAAATCATAAATGTAATAGCTCTAAACAACAATAACAATAATGCTGAATAGTTTATACATTCATGTGCGTGTCTCATGACGAATTTGGGATAAAGGATTATGCTGCTCCACCAAACAAAAATGTGATATTTAACAAAACGGTTGCCGAAATTTTCTGTTTATTTCCCAGAACCTAGTGAGCCTGTGATTTTTATATTATGTCGAAATGATATTTGAATTATTTTACGCAAGCTTTGTTGACTTCGACAAGTCATAAATCTTGTAAAAATAATAATGGTCAGTGATAATAATAAATTACTAATTAAGCTTACCGTACCCCTGCTGAGATAATAAATAATTTTAAGTTTGAAATGATCATTTCCAATCTAGAGAGATACCTATATCGATAAATATTTATATAAAAATATTAATGTTCTAGCATAACTTGTATTAAGACCTAAGCAAATGTAAATACTTAACATAACACCATCTATTGTACCGTCCATCCAGTACACAGTATACTGTGCTATCAATTTTGTTCAACAAAAGGTTCGATTAGAAAGCATTTTCGTCCAAGTAATTTGATTCACGTATCCGTTGGTACTTAATAGTTAACGTTGCTGACACTACTAATTTATGATTCCATTGAAATCTGATTTGAAACGTGGTCCTCGTTTGATAAAGTTAATGGACTCCGAGGCTATTTATTGGCAGCTACTGAGTTATTCTTTGAATACATTCTTTATGGGTTCACAATCTAAGCATTCCTTGATATGGCTCGCAATCGCCATACAATTGTGTCTTCATCTTTTTTTATATATGAAACACAGGATTAACAAAATCTAATTTCAAATTAATGGCCTAATAGAAATTCCTCGGCTTTTCGACAGAAAACTGATGGGCAGCTACGAATTTATAATTTCATATTCATTGGTAATAAATAATATTTCGTATACAGGCACACATATACCAGAATAACTTAATTAAAGTTTACTAAAGCCAGAAATTGATTAAACAACAAAATAATTTATGGTGTAATCTCTTAGTGGAGAGCTGAAACAAATAAGTTTATTCCAATTTAAAGGGGATAGCCGATACAAATTACGTTTATGGAGGCATGGTCCGCGCACCGATAACCAGCAGGCAACCTGTTTCGAATGATTCGAATAAATAATGCGACCAGTTTAGATAAATCCTATCTGTAAATACTGATCGATATATTATTATGGGTATGGTTTTCGAATGCTGATAACTATCAGAAGAAAACAATTTCGTTTTGTAGGTAATTGATAAGAATGAGGAATTTTATTTGATTTTAATTTGAGGAAACATTACAGGTTAAGACAACTGACCGTAATGTCCACTTAAATAAGTTCGATTTTATTTTTAGATGAAACCAAGATCAAGGTAATTTACCACTTTTTGACGTTTTATTAATAAAAAAGTTAATTGAGTAACATTCCTCAAATAGGCCTAAAATCGACAAATAATGTTGGTGCAATTAATACAGATAAAATGACGAATGAATAAAATGTTAAGTTGTAACTTGTGTAACTGTGACTGCCTCGATGGCCGAGTTGTCGTAAGTGCTACTACCGGGCAAGGGGTCTCGAGTTCGATTCCCGGGTCGGGCAAAGTATTACATGGTTTTTAAAAAAAAATCTTAGTAGTAGCACGGAGTCTGGAAATGTGCCCGGTATATGGCAATAGGCTCACCCCCTATTACATGGGACTCATAACATAAATAGTGAAAAGTGGGTGTTACTTCTGTGTGCAACTCTGCCTACCTTTTCGGGGATAAAAGGCGTGATGTTATGTGTTATGTTTATCTGTAACTTATATGAACTTTTGATGTTGTTTAACCAAAATATGTCAATACAGATATTGTGTAATCTTCCTTACTATTATAAAGTTCAATCAGCCATTTGCCACTTCAGATTCATTCTTGACTACAATTTTCAAATAAAATAAAATTGACGATCGGTGACAGTCATAGTCGACATGTGACATTTTATATCATACAAATCGAGAAACAACAACAATATTTAACTAGTTATTACGTTTTTGATCAACTATCTCTGTGTTATCAATATCAGTATTTATATTAGATTTTATCAAGATATTAATAGAGCAGCTTGTACATGTAGGCAGATGTCATGTATCAGGTTGAAGATGTGTTTATGAAATCATGGCATCAAATGTCTCATAGGTAAAATGAAGAGTGTTATACCAAAGAAGCATGAAAAAAATGGTACATTTCTATAACATTTTGCCTATATTCTGATTATTGGCGAGGTTTGATTTTGATTACAAGTTCAAGATCTGGTTCAACGATAAGTAATTTGGAAAAGTCAATTCAATCAAATTGGATCACGGTATTGCTCTCTTGTTTTCTTTCAACTGTCTTCAATTATTACAGCCGTTGAGTACTATGAGGAAGCTCTCTAATTGCGTCTCTTGACATTTTTATTCTTTGATTCGACAGATTTTCGACATCTTTATCAAATTTACTTGGTTCTACAATCATTTACTTGATGCCACTTATTACGAGTGTTACCATTTCTACTAAACCGGAAAAGTTATGGGCCCACATATACGATGCCATTAGTCTATTATTCAAAATTACAAATCTTAAGATCCTCATGTACTGGGTACGGGTATAACAGCGAAATACGTCGGAAACCGTCTCGGTCAGAGGATCAAAGGATAGCCTAAGGGGCCTGACATTAAAGTGGATTCAAGAGCTCCATGTTTCCTGACAACTACTTAAATTTTGGTGGAAAGGAGAAATTTTTAATGTACCTTTTTCTTAATCGATTTAACTTTGTTACATGTCAGAATAATCTTAAAATGTGTGGTAATGAGTGGAAGTTACAATGCACATTTCCTTACCTTTTGTAAACATGTTGCTCTGCATTGTGCTACTCGCAACGGAGATGACACTTCCTCTTCAGCCGACACTCCAATCCAAGACATAATGAGAGTAAACAAGGAGAAACAATAAAATAACATTTTGGCACACATTTTCTTTGGTATCCCTCTTTTTACAAATCCAAGTTTGGTCAAAGCTTCGAGCTTATCATAACCGGCACATAAATGTAAGCGACGAAACGCTCATAACTTTTTCTTGATTTTCTTTCAGTGTTTACAATTCAATATTACAAGTTTTTCATCACAAAAACATCATACTTTGTACGAAAGTCTGTTACTCCAATGTTGAAATCCGTAATCCAAAATTCAGCGGAGACCGTAACATATCAATAAAAAACTTAAAATAAACACAAAACGTTAACAGTATGAAATCGCACTTAGAAAATATTTTTCACAGTTCGAATCGTTTCCGGCGGAATATTCCTCGAGAGGCGACGTTGCCGCCGACGCGGTCGAATGCGGACTAACCACCCCGCTTGAAGAAGCTCAGTTCCTCTCCCCTCTGTTGGTTAATTTTTACGTCTGTCTCGCTCGCACGCTAGCTTTCCCTAGTCTCCGTCCCTCCGGCACAAAGCACCCATCCATGGCTACGTTCGTACTACTACGTGTGCCGCTCTCTCTGTTCTCTGTACTAGTGCATATACATTATTCTATCTCGTTTCATCTCGGGCGGTTTCACGTTGTTTTTCCTTGATGCAGTTTAACGGATGGGAATGTAGTGGTTATTGTTAGACAAAGACGGTGGTAGTAAAAATTTTAGGGTTGCTCAAAAGGGGTGACAAAGAATCGAGCTAATTCAGGGCTTGCGTTTTTATGGGAACCCACGCGGTAAAAAGTATCCCGCCTCTCTCGTTTGTTCAACTTTATGGTCCTCGCATCGTGAAGCCATATTAATAATATTAATGGCTGCCGCATCAACTAATAATACAACTTTTTATAGTGGTGTTTATGAATTCTTTTTTATAATAGTTTATTTGGCCATATAAGGTTTTATGAAGGACAGCTGAAAGAATTAATATCAAAAAAATAAAGTCATAAAAATTAAAGGTAAATTACAATGTGATACTATTTGCGTTGACATAAACTGTCAACAAACAATAACAGTCTCCTGAATATTTTAAGCAATATTTCAGCGTCAAATCCTGATGGCAGAAGAAACAATACATTGGAAGAGGGAAGCACTGCACAAAACCCCCTCAGCAAAAAGATTAAATAAGAATACAGTGTTCGTGACAGCACAAGCCTTTACGTAAAGGCATTTTTCGTTTTCTTTCTCCAGAATCTAGCCTCGTTCTATTCATCTCGCTGTCTTTAATCTTCCAGCCTCTTGGCAGACTTTGTCTAGACGAGGCCGTCCTGAGGTAACTGCGCACAATTTCGATACGGTCGAGGCAGGACGAATGTTTCTGTTGGACCTAAGTTATTAGTTTTGTACTAACTGAAGAGCTACAGTTATGTTCAGGCTTTACTGTTATTTCGCTGTAACTGCTACAAGCTTACGTGGAATTATGTTGCTAAAGTACCAGCAACCACTGAAATTGTAAGTTGCTTAATAGTATTGGGCTTATCTGGATTGATATAGGATTTCCAAATCGATTCTAATATGCATGTTAAAACATCCTAATCTTCATAATTTTATTACATTCTAAACTAAGCCAAATTGAAAAGTAACCATTGTCGATATTTATTGTGATTTCAACGTTTATTTTTAATTCTTTCAAAGAGTTTTCTACGATATAATATTTTTACTCGATCATAATTACACCTACAATTTATTTGGTTTCTACACGATGTAGTTCAATCGTTATTATCATGATATTATGGCGTGACTTTAATTTATCGAGTGACTTTTTGCGAATTTGTTTTTGTTGTATACCAATTATAATTCTACTTAGGTACCTTTTTATTGGACGCCTACCAACTTGGCTGCTACTGTTTCTCCATCATTGTGTTTTATATGGTCTTAGACTTATTCAATGTTAATGATGATTTTAACTAAAAAAATGTAAGGTAAAACTGAACGAATTCTATTTTCATTACCCTTTTTTATATATTTCTGGGCCCAGAAAAATGTGGTAGCGATTCTTAAAATTTTACCAATTTGAAGGATTAGCTACCCATAAATAACTTTTCATGAGCAGAGACTTATGAATGATAACAGAAACTAACTTTCATAAATACAATACCGAATATTCATAGGAAAGTTGAATAAACTGTTATCCGAGCACTGGTTTTCACCAACGCGGTTTCTCAAGTTTATATTGTTGACAAATGCGATCCGTCCGCCACGTCGGCAGTTTATTGCTCGCCATGACAGCCGACGCATTGTCGACCACGTTGAAAGGTTTACTACGACCTCGTAAAAACAAGTGTACTCCGTGGAGGTCAAAGTTTGCTTGATTGTTTGCCGAAGGACAATTCGTTAGCGAAATAGAATTTATTGACTAGATTCGGGTCAATTTGGCAGGTCAGGTACATGTTAATACTGATAATCTTGTCCATCTCAGTAATTTGGGGACTAATATTATTCTGTAGCGTTCTGCCAATGGATCTAAATTAACATTCATAATGAAGATTGACGATGTAGACAATGTTATGCGTTCTCATTACTACTGATTGTAATAAATTGGCTCTGATAGCTCTTTGTACAACCGTGATTGCATTTTATGAACAAATAGACTTCACGAATGGGTATAGAAGTATAGGTATTTTTACTATCGCTTTACTTCTTCTATGCAATAGATGTTGGAGATAAACCTCCCCAAACGACTGTACAATCGGCCGGTTACATGCGACTTACCTCCATCGGCTTCCCATGACTTTATAGTATCAAGTATACTTTAATTTACTTCTCTACATTATTAGTATTTAGTTAAATGAAAGTTTTTTTTTGAGAAATCTTATAATTATAACCGAATCCACACTGTTTATATTTGTACATTCTATTGTGATTCACATTAATTGAAATGATACGTATGACCTTAAACAAAACCTGACCTTTTTAAAGGACACCAGTGAGTTCAGTATTTATTTTCCTCATATTAAACAGAAATTTGGAATCTGATATTAAAAACCTTTTTTTAGAATTCTATTTTGAATCAGAGGTAAATGCATGGCAGTGTGGATGAGTATTTATATTAGGTACCGCCTACATATGTGGGTTTGTAAGCATGTTCATATCATTCTCCTTACGAATACGTCAGTGAAAGGAGACGATAAATTACGATACAAACACATCTACTGGCGATACCGGGAACTATATTGTGAGACTTTGATATTACTGAGGCAATAATGATTTAGATTATAGCCATCTACGGCTTACGCATGCGATAATTGCTAGTTGAAACAGGATTTGTAGTGTGAATTTGTGTTGGCATAATTTTACTAATTATTTAAGGTTTAAAAGAGAATATAATCTAATATTTTTATGAAGATTTTGACAGACTTATTTCTTATTTCATTAGCTTATGTGCCAAAATTTCTACTCGTTGTGTTAGAATTCCTATGACATAAATCAACCGATAAAGATGTTTTATTGTAAAATTTAATCCATTGTCTATAATAATCTACATACACGTATTCTAGAAGATGGTCCTGTAGAGGTAGGTAAAATCCGTGCAATACTCCTGATAAAGCTATTAAACATTCATGTTAAATCCTTCAGAGAATTACACGTGTTCGATACAAAGTCTGTACCTACATAACAATAAGAAAAAGTTTTTATGACGTGTTTACTTCTTTCACGTAACTTGTAGCTATAAATAAGACTTCATTACGACGGGGGTATCGCGAAAAACTTGTGGTAAGATGACGTCTCCTACATAACTGAAATTCAATAGACGTAGGTGGATAAACACCTACATAAAGATTCATTTTAAAGAAAAAAACACCTATTACTTATGCTCTAAATAACAATACGCCCAAAGCTACCAAGCTTCCTACAGCTAAAGCTAAGGCAAAAGTCGTGAGGAATGGCGAGTTTTTCGTTCATTCCATGAATGAAAGAGCTGGTTGTGCTAATGAGTACACGACTAATTGCTTCAAGCAAAGCCGACGAACAATAGCAATTCGTTAAATAAAATTAAAAAATCTTTTATTTCAGACGACGAGCCACAAAAAGCCTGTTGTGACGAAACAACTATAATTTAACATAATTTGAAGAAATAATTAGTCTTTAGTTTTAATTAATATAGTTAATTACGAATGAACAATAGGACGTTTCCAGACCTCACTGGACAATTTTGAAAGATTTATGTTAATTGTAATTTCAGTTTCTATTCCAAAACGAACACAATAGTAGTGAATCGTTCGTCAACAGCGGTAACAACTTGTATGCCATTTTTCCTATCTATTTTTAGTTTTTGTTTACAGCTTGGTACAACGTAGTTCGCCAAATATTCTAATTCCCATACAACAACCAAGCCAAGCGAATGTAATAGAAATAACCGAGCACCGTTGTAGGTAGCTGTTTCGCGAAACAAGGGGGCTAATTAGAACTTGTAAGATGGTCGGAGTAACTAACAGTGAGGGCTTAGGAACAACTTGTGGCATTAGCGCGACAGTACGGCACTGTACATAACAATCCATGTATACGATACGTGTGTATGTATTACTCCACCGTGCCTTCACATTGTAGCCACGATTTGTACCCGAAAAAGCCGCTTGGATTAAAATACCCCTGTAAATTCACGAGTTAAGATGTCTTGGGTTACTTCGTTGCAAATTAGAATCCTGTAGTTTTATTCTCGGAGTAAGAATTTCATTTTGTGGATTGTGTAATACTATGAGGCTTTCCAAGCTGCTTTTTATTCTTAGAGAAATATTGAAGACTATCTCCCGAGTAGTTTAAGTTCTTGCAATTTTACACCGTTGTAGACTTTTACTTTATTTGCAACTTGTGACCGCAAACGTCATGTTGTGTTCGTGGTTTCCGCTTGAAGTAACATGATATAAATCTGTTGGTTCATTTGATATCTTTCCTTATTTTTGTTTTATTTGAACTGTTGAACTAATCGAATGTGTTGTATCGATCTTTGCTTTGAAATTTTAACGGAATCGGATGAGTATAGTACTTCTTCAATTTTGCACTGTTTCAATGCAAGGCTGTGATAAATTTCGGATCTGTGGCGTCATATTGAATGCTATCAAACCTTTCATGTTTGATGCATCGAAAATGTTTTGAGAAGGATATCAATTAAGCAGGAGGACCAGACGTCCAAAAGCCTACCATTAAAGAATCGTTAAAATGTGCCGAATAAAACATCTTACGAATTAATTCATAATATAAAACGTCCTTGACAAGTATATGTATGTAAAGAACAAATCCAATTTATATCAAAATCACTCTCTCAAATATTACCTACATCGTACACTCTCAACCAAAATTTCAACCAACAAAAGTCTCTAGAGATGTTTCATCTAAATTAAAAGTAACTTCTCATGTTTTTCGTATAACCGTAACACAGAGGAACATAAAAAGCAATCGTCAATAATTTTCATACACGTATATTTGCGGAAAACCAATATGAGTTCCCTAAAGCTGATCGTAAATTTTCACGCTTACAGTAACAAATATAAAAAATAACTACTGTTGTGTATGTTTTTCCGTCGTATCATCTAGTATGCATAAAACCTGCAACCGAGGGAGGCTGGGGACCGCAATCCTCTACTCCTTCATTGATTTTACAGGTACTAAGAAAACCACTGAGTCGTTCTATAACTGGAATTATATTAGCAGGAAAGTCTTTCGCTGAAAATAGTTTTTAAAAGTATTCCTAACATATTCATATCAAATGCAGAAACAAACTGATACGAAATTGAAATTAATTATACTTAAAGTATGCCTACCTTACCTATTAAAACACACCTAATGTAAAGTGTTATAATTGATAGAACTACAAACAAAAAAGAACTTTACGATCAATTCATTCTAAACCATTTTAAAAATGTTCATCACTGTATAATTTCATTGTGGCCCCTTTAACTTAACATGTTAGTTATTCATACAATCCCAATTAAGATTCTCCAACTTAAATTAAGAGATAACAGGAGTATTAGGCGGTGTTTTTTTAAAAACTTAAATTATTTTACATCTAAGGAATCTCCTTACATTCTTGTTCTGGATCGTCATCATAATAATGCATACTTTCGTTTATTTCTTCAGTCTCAGCATTTTTATTTCACTCGTTCTGTCTGCTATGCAACTACAGTCCTTAAAACATCAGAGGTAACTGTGACAATTACTGTTTGGTTTCTATTCCTTATTGGGTGCACTTTCTTGTGACAATGTTTGGACAAAAAGTTTGGTAGGCAGTCAATGTCTCGTGTTGTGTTGTGCATCACCGATTACCTGACTATAGAATTATCTTTTCATTGTGTATCAGTTCGGGGTGGTCTACTGTTTGAGAGAAAAAGAGACACGTTTGTGTATTAATCGTTTGTTTATGTTAATATTATTTTGATAATTTTATTGTTACATTTTATATTAGAATGGCAATCGCTTACTTTACGTGGTCATATCTGTTTCAACCAATATAAGAGACGTTTTGAGTATAAAAATTGCTCAGTATCATGGAGTTTCGGTTTTGATAGACTACTCTGTGCACAGAAAAGTACAGTTGTGACGATAGAACTGTTACACCAAAGGAAGAACAGAGCCATCTCTCCTTACTTAAATATTTTTATGACATTATTTTTAAAATGAAATGAGTATTGTAGTTTTCGTATTCATGGCAATGGGAAAAGGTTTTTACAATTCCAAGTTTCAATCTTTTCTTGGGTGTATTTATTTTCAGCTTACTTGTTAGTTGTTGAAAAATAACAAGATACTTTAATCTCTTTTCTAGCTGCAATAGAGTTTGAAGCGCCATTATCTTATTTGTTATTTTACTCAGATCTGAAAATATTATAACGTAGGAGAAAGTATCAGTGGAAGGTAACACAAAACAGAAAAATACAGCATAAAATAAATAAAAAAACTATACCTAACAAGTGTAGGTAGCAGTATACTAAACCAGACAGTCCTTTAAGCATTATCTCAGTACGAAATAGTGCCAAAAGAGCCCGTATACAATTAACCCTAGGAAAAAACTCGTGTTTCAAAAGTTAGCGAGTTGTTCCATCCTTGTATTCTTTGAAGATATAAAAGAGTTTTCGGTCTCAAAGGGGGATGAGCTCACGTCGTTACTTTGATTAGAAGTTCGCTGGCTGCCTATTGTGGAATGAGTTGGACGAAGGCCACTGATATCAATAATACTTGTTTCTTCCCTTAGTTTATAATAGAATGATTCGCGTATAAGGAAGTATGGTATATTAGTATAATAATGTTATTAATGGCATTGCTTCACGATATTCTGTCAATAACATTATTAATAAAAAAAGATAATAGGTATTCATTTCATTTGTTATATGTTACAATCATTAGTATAATTTACCCATTAATGATACTTCAATTTGAAAGCCAGTAGGTAATCTAGGTATCTAAGAAAGCACTGAGTAAATCAGTAAGAACATTTTTAATATATTATTTTATTTTATTTATTTATTTTTATTTTACACTTTATTGTACACCATAAAAACATACATAAAAAAAAACAAACATAAAAGAATGTGCACAATGGGCGGTCTTATCGCAGAATGCGATTTCTTCCAGACAACCTTTGGATGGAGCCAGTATTCAGGAGTTGGAAAAAGGGGGTCGTCTAGTGTACAATAATTAAACAATACATACAATATAACTATCTATACCTAATACCAAATAAAATATATAAATTAAAATAGATACTACAATACATAATGTGTGTGTGTAGATGTGTCTGTGTGTGCACGCGCGCGTGTGTGAGTGTGTGTGTGTGTGTGTGTGTGTGTGTGTGTGTGTGTTTATGTGTTTCAATGCTAAGTAGGAATTTTTAAAAATAAACTAAGAGAGAGGTAATGTTCTTTAACTAGATTTTTAAACTGAGGTAGAGTTTGAGCACGCCTCACCTTAATCGGCAAGGCATTCCACAACCGAGCCGCTTTAATAGTGAAGGAATGAAAAGGAAGTGGAGTGCAAACTAATATTTAAATTAAGATTGTCTGATGATCTCAATAACCTTGTATGTGTGTCACTAAGGAACTGAAAACGTTCTTTTAGATAACAAGGGGCAGCAGGATTGAAGAGTATATTGTAAAGTAATGAGAGAATATGAGCATTCCGGCGAAGTCGAATAGGTAGCCATTTGAGTTTTTTTCGAAAATCTGAAACGTGATCATATTTGCGCAGTCCAAATATAAACCTGATTGATAGATTTTGAAGACGCTCAAGCTTATCTAATTGTTCCTGGGTGAGATCGAGATAGCTGGCATCAGCATGGTCGAGGATCGGCAGAAGAAGAGATTGAGCAAGGGCAATTTTTGTATAAGTTGGCAAAAATTCTGGAGACGCCTCAGGGAGCCCGCCGAGGCAAACACTTTCCGGCTAACCTCCTGCAGTTGTTTGGACCAGGACAGCGTATTGTCAACATAAATCCCCAAGTTTTTTACATCTCGAGAATAAGGAATTTTTGTAGTAAGCAAAGAAACCTGGGTAAAGTCGACCAGTCAATTTTAGAGACAGACCTTGAACTACCGACGATCGTCACTTGCGTCTTTGACGGATTTATTTGCAGTCCGAAATTAGTGCTCCACTCGCCTATCCGTCCATGTCGCGGTTGATTGTTGCAACAGCATTCGGTAACTCAACAAGCGAAGCTTGAGTATAAATTTGGAGATCATCAGCATAAAGGTGGAAAGAAGAAAAGAGTTTAGAGATAGAATTAATAAATAATGCGAAGAGTAAAGGAGATAAAACGCCACCCTGAGGTACACCGGCAGCGGTAGTACACCATGAGGAGGAAGATTCCTCAATTTGCACCCGCTGACGGCGACCAAACAGGTAGCTACGGAACCATTCAACTACCCCAGGCGATATGTTAAGAGCGCCGAGCACGCCAAGCAATATGTCGAAGTCAACGGTATTAAAAGCATTGCTAAAGTCAAGGAGTACAAGTACCGTTAACTTTCCCGACTCCATGCCTGACCTGATGTCATCCGTAACATTGACAAGGGCCGTGGTGGTGCCCCGGACGAAAACCAGATTGGAAAGGGCTAAGGAGTTTGTTTTTTGGTAAGGAACATGCTAAGCTTAAGATGGACCAACTTTTCCAGGATTTTGGATAGGAAAGGAAGAATGGATATAGGACGATAGTCTGAGAAAGTGACAGGATTTGGTTTCTTAGGTAAAGGAATCACGTGAGCTGCCTTCCAAACCTGCGGGAAAACGTTACTAGAGACTGAGGAATTAAAGACAAAAACAATGACAGGAACAATTTGGTCAAGAATAGTTATGATCATCTTCCGGCTAACACAGTCACCACCAATGGCATTAGATGTTGTAGATAAGATGGCTCTCTTAACATCACACTCGGTGAATTGACTTAAGACAAAGGGAGCAGAATTTGGTATCGGAAGTAAAGAAAGATAGTTTAATGTAGCAGCTTTGGTTGCCCCGTCTAAAATGGGCGAGGATATGAAGTGATTATTTAATAAGTTAAGGTCTACATTTGGAAAAGAGTTTTGAGTAGACTTTCCGATACCAAGAGATTTGAGAAATTTCCACACTTTGGCTGGATCACTGTTTTCAACCGAGCTGTGAATAAACCGGCGTTTAGCATTCCTAATAACCTTGTTGCAATAATTCCTGATTTTTAGGTATATAATATAATGTTTAAACATTTATGTACATTTTAAAATATGAAGGTCATATAAAAATCTATACTACAACAAGCAAAGATATTATGAAAGTACTGCCCAGTTTATTAGTTGTTGAAAAATTTAAAATTTTCTATGAAACCAACGAAAACTTGCATAAAAGAAAATTTTGTACATTTTAATTCCTTTGGCAACATTTTCAAGAAACGAACCTTCCAAAAGTTTTCTATTGATATTGTGTACCGAATTAATATTGTACGTAGATACACAAAGTTTTAAGATCTAATATGATCTCTTTGTTCTGAGCCACGAAAATTATGATCTTACAACACAATTTGTTAAGAAAATCATATCGTGTAGATTAACCGCTATGAAGTAGTTCATACATAGTTTGCTCTGGGAAATTTATATTAAGATTATACTCGTCGTTGTCCGTCGTCCGTCGTAGCTTCTAGCAAGTCCAGAATTACTTGGCCAGTATCTTTGGCCAACTTTAATGAAGTTTCCCTTTTATTACGAGAGTCTTAACCCCAAGGATCTTTGTGTTTATGATCGTGTTATAACTTTAAAGAGCTTGCAACAGTAGAGTTAGGGTTAATTTTTTAAAGACCTTTATGATCGAGTATGTTTTTTTATGTAGAATACACGATTGAAATCATCGTTCATCTTCCCATGAATGAATCTTTACATTTTTACTTTTGGGGGACTCAGTTGTCCTCAAGATACAGATAGTTTATTTTGATTTTATACAAAAACACTCTTCACTAAAGAAAATCCTTCTGTCGACTTACATTCCTCCCTCATATCGGACATAATGCGGAAATGCAATTTCCATAAATTTTACACCCTGTGAGCAGAGTCCCCATCCGAAAAGATTGGACGTGACCACATGATAGGTATTATGGAGACCTTTATTACCACGCTGTCTGCAGTTTTAAAAGTAAGGATATATAACTTACTAGAAAAAGCAATCAAAAAGCTATCCATTTCTTGAGAAAACTACTCGCGAAACGAGAATTTAGAACTAAATAATTTAAAAAGATTTTTCATGAATGACAAATTTTCAATGTGCATCCACCGGGACATACATTTTCATGAGACTAACTGGGGAAGTGCGGTCGTAACAAACCAAATAAATTATAAAAAGAGATCTCGGGAAGGAGACAAGGCTTTCCTTGGGACAAGTCGTAAATTTAACGGTCGAAGGAATCCTTATTTCCCCCGGCTATTCACGTGGTTGAGCTTGCAAAACTATCTCCTTTATGAGTAATAGAAAAAGCCTGTAACCACTAAAATATTAACCGTTACCTCCGCCGCATAATTCCATTTCGCATAAAGTTCAGCGTATATTCAAACCGTTTTAAAACCATTCGTGTTTTCTGCAGCTATTATTTTATTAACAACCTCCATTTTTTCTCTCCGCTAACAGCAAACGTAATCCCAAATGTTCCATTAAAACGTTGCTCCGTGTGTAACTCCCTTAATTAACGCAGTCGATCTCCCATTCGCCTCAGAAAGTGTTCCATTGTACAAAATTTGTAACGTAGTAAAATTCTTCGACCGCAACAGAATTACCACGAAATTATGAGAATAATTTAATTAAGACATAACAGCACCTTTAATACCGATTAGTCACACGATCCGTGGTTTGGGCGTACTAGGTAATTTGAGATCTTAATGGGTTTACTGCGGCTTTGGTCATACCTCCTCCTCCACACTGACCAATCACGAGCGCCAAGCTTTGGTGCTTCGACGGCTTCACTGATTCATCATGTGATTAACACTTGCTGGTATTCTGTGTTAATTTACTCACGTTGCCTGTTTGATGTATAATCGTAGGTTCACTATCCAATTCTACTAATCGCTCATCATACCCCATAAAACAGAAGCTGACGTCACTAATTTAATATAGAATTTCCCCTTCATTAGGTGCTTGCTTTGATCTAAGAGATAGCTGGATACAAAATTGTTTTGTTTTCACAGCAAATTACATTAGTCTTGTCAGTTACAAATGTTGGCTATTACTGGAATATTTTATTATTTTTTAGCATGGAAACAAGTCATTTATATAATGTGGCGGAGTCTAAGACAAAGCGGAGCCTACTGGCCGTCACAGCGGGCGTGCTAATAAGCCCCTTACGTCAGTTGAGTCAAAGCTAGTATTATTTTTCTTAAAGATAGCATTGCGGGAGTTTTCAATGTAATTGCCCCGGTTTCTTCAAGAGCCTGACAGCTCAAAGGCCAGTCAGTGACGTGCTCATTGTCGGAACGCCCACGGTTTACCTTATTCAAAGTTTGTGGGTTTTTTTCTTTAAATATGCACCGGGAGTCAGTCGATAATACTCGTTAATAAGTGTTTTATTTGCAGCAGTTTGCGTAATTTTTTATGTTTCTCCTAGACCTATAGCTTTGTGGTTTTCAAATATGTTAATTCACCCTGTATACGCCAGTAAAACTTTTTCTCAACTATATGACAGTAAATGTGAATAAATCAGTATAAAAATGTTCCATTTTTCAAACTTTCCCTTAAAATAATTACCAAAAATTTGCTAACAGCGTTTTATGACGTAAAATTATAGTATAGCATGATAATTTCTTTATGGTTCATCGGTGCCGTGTACTTCAGCCCTCCAATAGAAAATGTTCCAATAGTCATAAAACTAAATTGTGGTTGTAAAATCGTGTAATTAGTGAAACTAATGGTGGTAATCGACTTCCATATGAAAATTACAATCGTAAACTTTTTTCCGTTGTAAAGTCTTTAAATGCTTTCATAAAATTAAATTGTTTTGATTATTTTACTGAAATATGGGTAATTTTATTTATGTGAATAAACAATTGCCGCGATATATGGGTTGGGTTCGTAGTGCTATCGATTCACTTTGTCCGTATTTCCTTAGGTAAATCGTATGACAAAATATACAAAAGGACAAAAAGTGAGACCATTCTTTCCTCTTGGGTAACTTGATATTGCTCATTCAGTTGTTTTCTGGCTGTTTGGGTATAAGATTACAAGCAATTTATTTCAATATGGCAATCGAATTTACGAACGCACTCGGATTGTTTAAGGAGACCATTTTATAGTCGACAAACTTTTATTTTATTTGCAATACCTTTCCTTTTATAATTAGAATATTTATGTAAATGTCGTGCGTCTCGAACTGTTGTTTAAAATTCATTCTATTGCTAATGTAATTCAAAAGTAATTAAAATGGAGAGAAAGTAGAGTATTTTCAATCATTAATAAAAATTATATCATTTGTTATTTTAATTGCAGCTATTTAGAATGCCTAACATCTAGCAGTACGCGTTCATTGAAGCAAATAGTGACATGACGTCACAGATATGTCATTTGTTTTTTTTATATATTTGTATTATGGCACCTTCAAGAAAAGAGCGTATTCCTTTTTAAAAGGCCGGCAACGCGCCTGTGACTCCTCTGGTGTTGCGGTTGTCCATCGGCGGCGCTGATCGCTTACCATCAGGTGATCCGTCTGCTCGTTTGCCTCCTATTCCATAAAGAAATAGTCTTATACCAATGAACACAGTAGATGGATTGATATAAAACATCTTCATAACTTTTTATCTTACTTTTACTAGTCATTATTTTGCCAATCACATGTTATAAAGTGGCAATCACTTCATTATATGTATGTTCTGTGGTGGCAATAATGAGACGATTTTTTATACATACTAATAAACAAATTTACATAATTTTAATGTGTACTTTAAATATTTCCCAATATCTAAATGTATTTTCTTAATTAAATTCAATGTTTTGACATATTTATTTTATTTAAATATTTTTTTTAAATATAGAGTCATATAAACTAATTTTATGGAAACTTGAACGCCGATTTGAATAAAATATCGTTCGATTTAAATCAAACTTATTTATGCACACGCCTTGGTGTGATGATTGCCATCTCTACGTCGTTAACTGACAATGTTGACACTTTATTGACCATATCGAGTTTATCTAATAACTATTTGTAATTTAATATTCGACTTGTACGATTATGTCAACGCACGCATATGTTGCTAATCGTAACCCGATACTGTTGGTTGTCAACAGACATTTAAAAGTTTTAAAAGAATATTAAAATAATAAAACGATACAATGGCCATCTTAAAGATCCTAATAAGCGTAAGTTTTAGCATTTGTTATTAATGTGTATGGCCTTTTGGCGACACCTAATATGGCATATTAAATAATAAGTTTTTTAAATTATTATCATAATAACGTAGTAAGCTGATATTGTCTAGCTTTATTTTTTTATTATTATATCAAGGAGATGGCTAGGTATGTTGTAATTGCCAAACGATTCATAGATCACATTAAATCTGAGGGCCTCAGGATTGGGTTTCTCAGCTTCAGGCTGATGCTAATATTCACTGGTCACCAACCAACTATACGACATTGCTGATGACTCACATTGACTAAAACCTAAAACTGTATAAAGAAAAAAAGAACCGAAGTTTGAAAATATAATTTACACGTGGCTCAACAACAGAGTACCTTTCCAAGTGCGTAGGCACTCAAAGTTCAAAGTTGTCGCATCCTGATAACTTTGTTCAACTTTTTTCAATAAACATTCCCAAGTTTTAAGTTATATAACTTTAACAATAGAGTCTATCTAAACTCCTAGACCTTTTTGAGACGTTTTTCAAGAATATCGGTTATCGGCACAATTATCGATGGCGAGCACTGCCGGCCGCGAGATTGCAATCTCCAGATAGGTTGGTTTAATCTACAGATTTATGGGTCCAGCTCCCACACTTTAATCCGTTTACTGTGAAAAACCAACGAGGATTTTATTTAGTAAAAACTCTTTGCTCTAAGAGCTTTTCTAAAGGTCGATTTTACAATCAACAGATAATTCTTAACTGTAGAATAAAATTGACATTTGACAGTTCTTAGTATGTAAGAATTGTCAAATATTCAAAGTTATTCCTCTGATAAAATTTACCCAGGGTTAGAAAAATCGGCCCTTAATATTTATTAAAATTTTGTATACTGTTATTTTTAAACAGTAGGTACTTCGGTCTGAGATAACCTAGTTTCATTTTAAATTGAGAAAAATAGTCTTGTATTTATTAATATCAACGTTCTAGTTCATGATTAAGTTGAAGTACTTTATTCTATAGTTTATCTTTTTCAAGAAAATTAAATCATATTACACGTAGTATTTGAAAACGATTAAACTGAAAACATAATTATCGTAAATAACGTTATTTACATTATAATAATGGAAACCCCATTTTAATTCCAACGATCATTTAAAACGTAATTAAATTCTAAAATCGAATCCTTCCTTAAAAGTGAGTAATTTCAGAGAATTAATTTAGAACGCTGAATTTTTTCAGTCAAATATCAACAATGTTCCAGAAACATTCCATAGTAGGCCAATCGCGGTATTGGATTTGGTACTTTTTATTGCACGGTACTAGTGGTTTTTTTGACAACTGTTATTACTGGAAGTCATATACATACAAAAGACTGTAGATGTTGATTCTGGTAAAATGTTGATGATAGGGAATAGCCTGTATGTTTTGTTAACTAATATAATAACTTTAAAACATTTATATTTCTAGAATTGATTGAGATAGTAAACAAATTATATTACGCTATTTAAAATTACTAAATTATCAAAAGTAAATATGCTAAGTTCAACATTCGCGCCTTAGTCAAATCGGCATCATACACATTATAAATATCCAATTATTTATTGCTACATTATATTTTTGTTCATCTTTATATGGACATGGTATTATACCACTTCTATATTTGGATATCTTAATTAATGCTGCAATTATATCCAATCAAAATGTACGCATTAGTTGTTAACTAACAAATCTATTAAAACTTCAGAGCTATAAATAACTCCGACATAAAGGTACGGCTTTAGATTTTTTTTTTTGTTTTATTGCGATTGGTTTTTGCGACTGAGAGTGGCAATAAAGATTAGTTACACTTCTGATTTTTAATTCTACAATAAAGGTATCTGTTTTTAGCCGGTTAATCCTGCTACTGTTAAGTTTTGTACAATTTGTCACGTCTCTACACGACCTTATTTAATACAATTCTAGATTAGGTATAAGTACCTATACCTAATAGATAGGTTGATATGGTCGAGATTACTAAAAAGTTTCAGAATAATGTCATGTAACGAGTAGGAATCAACGGTTAGTAATTAAAATCCTTATTAAATTAACTAGTGATTCACTCAGTGAGAGCAGAAATCCTTTCAAAACAATAATTTTCTAATCTAAATTTATGATTAAATACCTAAGAATTTTTAAACTGTCAAACACCAAGCGGTCACCGGTGAACGCGACCTATTGTTCTTTAATTGTGTCTATAAAACCGGTACTCGACGAGTTAAAGAATTTTGTACTATAATCAACACCTACTAACAAAAACAAAATAGACAAAAAATAAACAACATTGTATAAATTGGGTTAGCACATATACCCCTTGAGAAGCAAATTGTTTACGTTTATAGTTGGTATGATTAGCATGCATTATGTTTGTCCGGTCCGTGATTTAAAGGCTTATTTCCTATTGAGGTTCCCATTAGAGCTAACCCTACTATTTGTGAACGATGGGATTCTGTATTTCGAGTAGCTACAGCTTAACAGTCGGTATTTACCTCATGCATTATTTTTGTTGGATATTTTAGATTCGCAAAATTATTTATGTGGCTAACTTAGTATGTATCTTCGACATTCTATTACATTCATATTGACAGTCTTTTGTTTTTGTGACGCATTCGATTCTATTATACCTCTATAATACTTAACATGACATAACTGGAGTACCTAAATAATATTATATGCACCATGGGAAATCAGACAGTGCGTGAATCACAATATTTTGGAATTTTCATTAAAAATTTTGTCTAACATACACACATGTCACAGCGAAAAAGTATTTTCTGCTATATTTGAAAATGCCTGTACGGGTTTTATTTACAGTGTTGCAGCTGCATCGGCAATTGCTGGGCGTTAATAAAAGCGTATGTGGGTGTATAAAAAACAAAGGCAATAGACGAATATCAGATCAATAGTGAACGAAAATTACACTTTAGATGTATGGATGCGGGTGAAATGAAAATGTTAGTTGAGGCTCGTGTCGGATTAGAAGCACGAGGTTTTATTAAAATTTTGACGCTTTCGAAAAATGCGTGGTGATTGAACAAAGTATGTAAGCACTTGTGTATTTTTATGGAATTTGAAATCTGTTTGTTTAATTTCTAAATGTATGATGATGCCTTTTTATCCCTCTACAGATTAGGCTGTAGCAATATCTTTCATTAATAATGGTGTACCATTAATATAACAAATAACTATAATTTATCTATATCTATTATCCCTATCCTTTCTGGGGTTTAAGAGGCGTAATGTTGTAACTCCCTATTGCACATCAATTTTACCATGTTCTTACTGTCATCAAAATACACAACATATATCTCTCAATCGGCACAACAATTTCATTTACGAAAATATGCCTTCAAGTCAAGAAAAGAGAAAAAAGTAAACAAAACACGCACTGAGTGCCGGTGTGGTATAATTCTGATGACTTAATAAGACCTGATGTCCAGAGGTTAACAAGAAAATTACACGGGCACAATCTACCTTCTTACGAAGTCGTACTGAACAAACAAAATGTCGTAATTATTTTATGTAGAGCAATTTTGTTGTAGGTACAAAAATGCCGCTTATGATCGTAAATTGCGCACAAGAAAAAAGTTTTGTACACTGAAAATCATGTTTGGGTATACCTTGAAGGCAGCTACGGAAAGTAATTTAGTCCTTATAAAGATGTTTAAAAAAAAACGTTTGACTTCCTCGTTGGCCGAGTGGTCGCAAGTGCGACCGGGCAAGGGGTCTCGAGTTAGATTCACGGGTCAGGCAAAGTATTACTGGGTCTTTAAAAAAAGCTCAGTTAGTAGCACGGAGTCTGGAATTGTGCCCGGTATATGGCAATAGGTTCACCCCCTATTACATGGGACTCATAACATTAATTGGGAAAAGTGGGTGTTACACTTACCTCTGTCTACCCCTTCGAGGATAAAAGGCGTGATGTTGTGTTGTTATGTTATGTTGCTATATTAAGTTTAAAAAACCATTTTATTACGCTGTGCGCTGATTGTCTTTCAGACATTTAACTTAACTCATTATACACTTGAATAATAATAAAAAACTCAATCTCTCAGAACAAGATCCTTTCGAAATCAATGAAGAGTTCGATCATCATTAACAAAAGTAATTAAAGGAAAAGAATGACCAAGTGATTTCACTTGGAAACCTTTGTAAGCCTAATAATTGATTTCGATAAAACAGAAAATGATGATTATTTTACATCGAATCCCGTGGCTGTCGTATTCGGTTCGTCTACATAATTATTTTCTTCCGCTTAACTAGGTCTGAACAAAGACAATCTGACAAGGTGCGTACTGTTTCTTCGACCCGAAGCGTCGTCCCGTGAAATTGACAGATGTTCAAAATAATAACACCAAGTCACAGTCCAACGGGTTCGACTGAACGTAATTGGGTTGCCAATGGTCTCAAATCAATTTTCAAATAACAAAAATCAACGAACAAAGATTTATAATACGAAAATTGAAATCCATTGATTGGGAAACAATTGAAATTACTACATTTACGCCGACATTTAATTATTTCTGGTTATGTATATTACAGAATGAGTATGAAACATTCGAAACAAATTAATTATATTTAATTAATGAAATAACTTCAGTATGAAATATTTATTTAATACCTAGACTAAGTACATAACGAAATTCTATAAAAACGTACAAAAAGTACATTTAGCAGAGCGTGGTTTCGATCCACGGACCTCTGGGTTATGGGCCCAGCACGCTTCCACTGCGCCACTCTGCTACATTTTGCTAAGTCGAAATATAACTCCACTATCCGAAGATGATGCAATAACTATTAAAATAATGCAATTGTAAGATGTTTGTAAATGTACAAAAAGAGAAGTTAGCAGAGCGTGGTTTCGATCCACGGACCTCTGGGTTATGGGCCCAGCACGCTTCCACTGCGCCACTCTGCTTACATACCGCAATTCTAAATAACACTTTACTTGCAAAATTGTACGCCTAGCGACAATAACTTAAAGTCAAAATAACTGAAATTGTTACCAGAATTACACTACGATAAAGGGCTATCATAAATTTTGAAGATAACACCGCATTCTATATTAATATCCCGTACCTTGAGCCAATATTACCTTCTGCTTAGAATATATTATTTTTTGGAAGCTTACGATACAAGATACAATATTACCAGAACGTGATATCGATCTACGTACCTTTCCGTTACCGGCTCAGCATGTTCCAGCATTTCATTACTAAAAACTTTCCAGTTTCGGAATCTTGGAGAAGTTGGTTACTTTGGAACATTGCCATATTACAGAGTTAGGTCAGATAGCTTATCTTATTTATTGTATTAAACAAGCGCCGAAGTTACAAAGATGTTTTAATTGTTTCTTTCACATCTTCAACTTAAGGAGTGTGGTATTACAATGGGTTTTATCTTAGAATAGTACTGTAATGTTGAAACTGTTGGAATTCTGCACTAAAGTACTTGGATTTTGTGGTGTTCTTTAGTGTAATCCTTTATACCTATTATTTCTAGATAACTCAGGTTCGTACGTACTGCTGAAAGATCAGCTTTATTTCGCATTGTAAGTATATAGCAGAGTGGCGCAGTGGAAGCGTGCTGGGCCCATAACCCAGAGGTCCGTGGATCGAAACCACGCTCTGCTAAAAGTACTTTTTGTTCATTTACAAACATCATTAAATTGTTCTTTTTAATAGGCATTGCGTCTGCTTTCTATAGTGGAGTTATATTTTGATATGATAGTATGTAGCAGAGTGGCGCAGTGGAAGCGTGCTGGGCCCATAACCCAGAGGTCCGTGGATCGAAACCACGCTCTGCTAAAAGTACTTTTTGTACATTTACAAACATCCTGCAATTGTTATTTCAATAGGCATTGTGTCAGCTTTGTATAGTGAAGTTATATTTTGATATGATAGTATGTAGCAGAGTGGCGCAGTGGAAGCGTGCTGGGCCCATAACCCAGAGGTCCGTGGATCGAAACCACGCTCTGCTAACATCTCTTTTTGTACATTTACAAACATCCTACGATTAATCTTTTTAATAGGCATTGCATCAGCTTTGTATAGTGGTGTTATATTTTAGCATGATTGTATAAAGCAGAGTGGCGCAGTGGAAGCGTGCTGGGCCCATAACCCAGAGGTCCGTGGATCGAAACCACGCTCTGCTAAAATTACTTTTTACATATTTTTTTGTCTACAGTTACGTTTTGTTATTTCAAATACCCAAAAGAATACCGTTCGGGTGCATCTTTTATTACGATAACAGTACCTATTCCATTCTACTCTTTTCCTTAAAAACGTACAAATCGCAAAAAATCTTATACTTAAGTAAAGCAGCAAAAAAATTACCACGACGCAATTATATCGAACTAAAATGACTAACTGTAATTTTAATGTCAGTCGTTTACTGTCACTTTACTGCTGTGCTAATAACAATATTGTTGCTTGCATTCAAATCCCTTTAAAACTGACCATTACAAATTATAAAAAGAGACATTAAAATTCAAATACAAAACAATACACAACAAATAAAAATAGTAGAAATTCCAGACACCGAAAAAACCAGTGGTCATTTTTTGTAACGACCTTCAATATGGAACCAATTTTATTAGGGCAACAGAAGGCACCGGCAAATTTTATTAGACTACCATAACAACAATAGTTTATGATTCCTCAGGGTTGTTTGAATAGGATGACGTAATAAAATTCAAGGAAGTAAAAGACACCGGCTAGGTACAAAGATTTCTGCAGTTTATTGTATTTACCCATAATTCTGGCAAGTCGGTTTTTGCGTGGCCAAAGCCGCCACATTACGTCAGGGGGCATCATTATTGAATCGTCTACGTAGCGACCACCCGCGTGGGACATACGGTCGCGCACTTGGAAGCACTTGTGTGTCTGTGTGTCACCCTTCTAAGTAGTTGCAGGAATTTTGCAAAAAAAAACGAGACTGTGACAGGATCGCAAAAATAGGTTAAGGGGTCTGGTTCGTGTGAATTTTATTATTACATGTCATTATTTATCATTCACTTGAAGGCATCTTGTACGAATTTTGACGTCGAGTGGCTGTGCCAATCTATGTACTTTTATAAACGTTTTCAATAAAAAAAACTAAATAGTCAACAAAATATACCTATGTAAGTATCTTTTGATTGAAATCATTAATTTAGGAACGCACCGCACCTTAGCTTTATTATCATGTGGTCCAAAAATGGCACAGCCGGCTGCTACGTGATCCCAATTCTTAGGGTCCTTAAGAAGAAACGTATCCTTTCGCTTGAATTCCGTTAATTATTTCATTGTGAGGTCCATCTTGTGTGTTCGCGTTCGATCTATTCGGTGGTCTGACAATTCTGCTAACAATTAGTTAAAAACCAATTCGAAGTATCTAATGTTCGCAAGCCGCACGTTCCGTGATCCTCAACCATATTCGTTGGTGGCCGCCGTCGGGACTATTCCAAATATTTCACAAATTGCAAGATTGTTCGAAGCGCCACGACATCACGACGCGATACGGCGACGAACCATGGAAATGTCAAAGATCGATCGTTTAGCGCAACGGTGACTTTTTGCATGCTGATAGAACATCCCTGGCTTTCATAATTGCAAATATTTTCTCATAAAAAGATAAAACTTTTGGTAAACTCGTGCCTTCGTGCAAAAAAAACATGAACAATTAATGCCGCATATTCGTTAGAACAACCGCGTTTTATCCAAAACTAATTTCACCTTACAAGAGAATTCCTCTTTAAACTTTCTGAGAACATAATTAATGAGTTTCCTTGAAAACTTTGTTCAAACGTTTCATTAGAAGCATGTGCACAAAAATTCACGTAATAACAACTTTTTTGTTTTGAAGGAAAGAAGAGGCTAAAATAGCATCCACAATAACTTCAAACGGAGGTAAAACAACCTTGATCATGTGACTTCCGCGCCAAATATTATCAGCTAGTTAGTGGGTTATTTACCCAGGATCACACCAAAAGGAATCATAAAATAAGGTGCAAAAGGATATAGTCCAAAGGAATTCCAAATAGGAATAGTATTGTAACACATTACATATATTATGCAACGAAAATAGTTTCAAACGAAGGAGATCTGAGCATAATCTTCCACACGCGCTACACAAATACGGTTTCATGCAATAAATAACAAAAGGATCCAGAACTGATGCTTGCACTTGTCTACTGTTCAAGATTCCAACCACAGCTTCATTACAGCAGCTAAATAATGACTTCTGATGGAAGTTTTCAATAGTCCCGGCTTGGAATAAATCAAATAACTCCGTTGGATTCGCTGTCGTTGGCAAATGTGTCTTCATTCATGACGGTAGCACGGGGGATTAGAATGGTGTGGAGATGAAAATCGTGACGAAGATTTTTGCCTTCCAATTTAGTTAAGTACACATTGACAAAGGGACTATTAAAAATTACACAAAAGTCTCTGAGGTCCGATGGAAACGACAAACGTGTTGTAGGAATTCTCCTCGATAAGTTAAACATTAGTTAAGTCTGGATTTGTGATAGAATTATTTTCTATCTCATTGGACTAACAGTAGATGACGATGTCAACCGATAAGTAAAAAGTACTACAAATCTCCATCTGTGTTATGAAACTAAAACAAACAATGATCCACTCGCAATTAAATCACGAAAACCTGCCTAGACCTCGAAAACTATCTCGCAACTTTTTGCTCACATATCTATAACATCAATCTTTATACGAGTCATGAAAAATACATTGCGTCGTCTCTTTTCTAAAGTTTCCAGTCATTGTAACAACTCCACGACATTTTTTCCGTGACAGACGTCGACAGGTTCGGGCAAAAATAGTCTGGACGCGGTATCGGGTACGTACTGCGGGACAATACATTCATTATTGAGATGCAAGCAGGCATGGACACGGCTGCACTAGTCACTACTGTGGACATGTCTTAAGAGACAGATATTAAATTTGAAAGTAGAACTTTGAGTGGCAATTATTAAATTATCTTGAGTTGAACTCATTTTGAGTTTTACATCTTGACTGTTATTTGTTTTTATTGTCTTAATAAACTCCTATATGATTGTGTAAGATCTGTATTCTTCGTTTTAAAGAAGAAACTAAAAAATATTAAAAATGACTTTTAACTTATGACTTCCAAAAATATAATCCGTAACTACATAAATTATAATAGAATACCTACTAGGTGATTTGTAAATATTTTTGTTATTAAATGATGCTCAAAATTACTCATAAATAACAACAATTAATTATGGCAATAAAAAGTAAATCCTTCAAACATAAATAAACCAAAACGACATAGAAGATAGTTTATAAACTACACAGATGACTTTTAAATGAACTAAAAAATAGCTCAGGAATTAAGATTTGTAAACATACCACATGTATCATGTATCAATAGTTAGATAAATCAACGTAAATATAGCTCCCTAACATCCGAAACATTTCTTTATATCTCGCAATAGTGGACTAAAGGAACGTCATTCTATCAGCAAGCGATCGCATAGCAAAATAAAATAAAAGCTTAAAGATCACCGTTCTTCGACCAAAATAGCATTGGACTCTATTCAAAACTCTTTGGAATTACTACACTATTTGTTGCCATCGTCCATTCAGTAAGTCAACGCGTCACAGTAATTTGTTACTACAGGAATTCGACAGTTATTAGATGAATATAAATTGTTAATGTTACGTAAAATTTTCTACGTTTACATTAAACGCCTATGCCCTAAGTTATTTATTGCGCATATTAATTTTGATGATTCGAGCAAGCATTTTAATATGGCCAACTATTTGTATGCTTAACTTGTAAACTTTTTAGACATATTGAAAACGATTGAATGATCTTATCTATTAGTTTACAAAGCAAAGATCCCCATTGAGAGTTTTATTGTTTTTCTACAACTTTGATAATAATAATATTTGGGGTATTCATTTTATTTCGTTCATGTGATGTAAATAGGTAAACCGTTTGGTTTGATAGCTTTTTATTTTAGTAACTTTTACTTTGCCTTTGTCCTTTGTCCTTTTCCATACCCTCGACTATAATTATTGTGAATGCAAAATTTTAAGAAGATTAGTTAAGTAGATAAATTGTGGATAGATTTCAAACACAAACCTTCGCATTTTTAATATTAGTTAAAATTCTATAATTATACGTTTCGATACACTCGAGTTGTAGTGATGAAGGTGAGCACTAAGAAAAGAATTTCCAAAACTTCCGTTAACAAAGCGAAGCATTCTTGGCGTTTTTATTTAATGTTTTTTATAGCTATTGTGAAACGAACCGAATGTGTAGACAGAATTAATATGTTAAACGAATAAAATAGATATGTGTCTAGCAGTATTGCTATCGATTGTACCTTCCCATTTACTCCATAAAGAAAGCCAGTGTCAATTCCAGTTGCTTAACCCAACCCAATCTATTAAGCGATTCCCGAGATTGCTCCCAAGCTAAATAGTTTTAAGATAAGAAGACAACGTTATCTAAAAAACTAAAATAAAATCGTTTCAATTCGAGCCCATTTACCTTCTACTGCATTAAAGATAAAATAAAACAAAAAGAAAATTCAATCCCTTCTTTTGTGACTGACTGGAAACAATAGCTCAAGATAAAATATCTACTTAATAGAAATATTTTTTTATTCAAATATTGAACTCAGAGATAGGAGCTACACAACATCAGCCGAGATTGTACTCTTTTTCTTAGGCAATAAGTTATTTTAAGAAAACAAATAAAGAAGAAGTGAAAAAAGAAGCGCAGTCGAAGTCGTGCCTTCGATGTTATGTCCAGGCTGGAACACTGACATTCTACACATTAATTACGAACGAGCCAGACCACAAACATTAAACAAAAGGTAATACACTCAGCACTTAATCTGATTCGTATTATTGCAGTCGTAACGCAACGTTCCCTGGATTTATTACAAAAGAGCTGTTAAGAAAGTTTTACCCTGAAGACGGCATCGGGCGGTTGGATCAGCAAAATGAAGCGTTAGAATGTTTTAAACGAAACATGATTTATCGAAGCTGTAGCTCTAAGAGCAAGCATTCGCTTTGATGCTTACGCGAAATGTAGCTTCGTGCAAAATACTATTCTAGTTTCACACGCAACAAATGTGCTCATTATCTGATGAACTTTGCGAAGCGGCGCGTCCTACGTAGAGCAGGTAAGGTCAGACTTGATAAAATATAAGAAAGATGAAATAACATTAAGAATAATTAGCGCTATAGTAGTTTAATGGTCGAGGAAAATGTAAATATGAGCTTTTAATGAGAGCTGTAGATCGAATAAAGACTAAAAAGAATACATTGTGACAATATTTATAAGAACTGACTAATTAAATATAGATTATTCTCAGTTGTGCAAGCTGATAGATTAAATTCAGAGTTAAGTAGTACTTCTACAAATACTTTTGTTACATTTGTTTTATTCAAAGTCAAAGACAAAATGTTAATCAACCAATCTTGACACGACCACTGCATGATACTGTTACTAATTTAAGACCAATCAAAACAATTTACCATAATAAAAATAGATACACAGAAATATTTCTCACAAATGGAAACTCTATTTTTAATTCTTGTAAAAACCATGTAGGATCAGTACTTACATAACAGAACACAAGGCGAATGGAGTAAACTAAATTCATTAAAGTAATGTAATTCAAGATTTGTATTGTATTATAAGGTAAGACGATCTAAATTAGCTCAAATGACATTGCTATTAGTTCATTTGCTAAATCAATCAACATAATTAGTTTGTTAGTATTATTGGTTATCAGACGGCAGTGCATATTCAGCATTGATACACTAAATATTATTAGGTCACTATAATTTAATATTATCTTACATGGAGCATTCTTAAGAGGTGCTAACTTTATCCACCCACCTGACTCAACCCGGAAATTGAATTAAAGACTCCAGATCTAGTAACTACGATTCTATAACAATAGATTAAAATAGTACTACCGCTCGCTATACAATCGAATCGCAGCATCAATCGATATTACAAAATCTTTATTTTGTCCTTTTCTAAAAACGTCAAAGATGTAACGTGATCTGATAAACATCTAAGAATTAATTACCCGCATTGGGACTACAAAAACGATTCACCTAAAAATAGGTCCCACAGTTCCCAATAAAACTCCAAACAACGGTCAATAAAGGATGCAACAAAAAGTCCATACATAACGGTCGTAAATCGAGGTTCACCTCTGGGCATTGTTGGTCTGTGTCCCCTGCGTGTCGTCGTGGTTCGATCCCGATCGACATCGAATATAGGAGCTTCGATGCTCTGCACCGTCTCTCCCACTGATATCATTAATGCACAACGGGAGATTGTGTTGCGCAATCAAAGTTAATTACCACTGCAATAACTACGGTACTTTCCAATACCGCTAAAAAATATTCATTATACTGGTGGGATGTGAAGATTTCGTTCTTTGTTTTATTTTTTTGCAAATAAAGCAATTATAGAAGCAGATCTTCGTCTTGCGTTTGGTTAAACATAAAATAATTTCTGCTAATTTTATTAAAACAGTTTCAACCCTTTTTCCATGTATTTTCAAAGCTCGCGTTCAGATAATCGCGCTTCTGCAAATTCTAATTTGTGGAAAGTGCTTGGAGGCAGCTAGAATTAGATTTCTAACGTTTTATACACAAAATGCTGCTCAGTTGAGCACAACATGGTCTTCGAATGGAAATTGTGCCGAATTACGTAAATTATCTCAAATTATCGTCCGACTTGGTTACTGTGGACGCTACCCATCATCAGTGGGCAGCATTAAGGCCTGCCTTGAGGCAACCCGTCGCGTGACAGCAACGAAATATTAATAATTATGATAAGTAATTACGGTCGATCAGATCCTTACAGGCGCACGATCCTTATTTTATGCAAATAAGGTTTAATTTGCCAAAAATTAAAATAGCTTTTTTATATTACGAGGAATTCTTAAGCGATTTTAAATTGCGCTATGAATTTTTTGCTTGAAATTATTTTATCTTGGAAGAATGTTTATAAACATGACCAATAAGGAAATTTCGTTGTGTTTGAATGTATAAAGAGTCCAATTTATGTGCTGTATGAATAAATATGCAGAATGCAATATCATTATTCTGAACTCTTCAAACTATAAGAAAAATGTTCAGCAACTGCTAATTCATAAGACATAATTATGACATCATTTATTTGTATTTGAAAAGTAGGAATCACTGGTAATCAGTATTGTTGATATAGAGATGATAAATACATAATGTAATTCTCTATAAATAACATTTTTGCTCGTATTGGCATAGCTGTCAAACAGACTTACGCATAAATTGTATGAACGTAATTGATTCCACATTCCATGATTATATTACTCTCCATTCGTCGAAAATAACAATAGTAGTATTACATTCAAAATTCTCATGAAAAAGTATCTACATATAAAAACCGGACGGATCGGGTTGAAACCCGAAACTTCCCAAGGAATCAAAATTAAGTGTAATGAATATCGACACTCGTATAATGCTTACGATAGATGCTTACCTCTTTAATACGATATCTAATATTTTTATTTGTGTGGTCTAAACGTCATTATGTGACGAAGATTTACTTACAACGTGCCGGCCGCACGAGGATTATGGACCCATCTCAAATTTTAAAAGAGAAAAAGTTTAATGTAAAGATCACTGACAAATTTGTAACAGAACAATGAATCGGATATTAAAGTATCCTCTTTCATGACACGGGCGAGCGGATGGGTAGGTTAGGCTACGGTCACGGTGACATGAGGCAACAACTTGAGGAATTTTATGATCTCTAAGACATCATCAACAACAGTTTACCCTTTTATTTAAATCTCAGTTTAAAAACTCAAGTAAATAGAATCTAAATACCGTTCCTTTTATTTGTTTCGATAGACTTAAAGATAATGTTTACGGCCTGTAGACCTTTATCTAAGGGCTAAATTTACCTTGTCTTAGTACCTTTAACGCTTTTCCAAAGTAGTACAAAGCACGTACCAAACGTGCGTGACATCTAGTAGTCTCCAGCAAGATTACAGTCGTTGTGGAATAACTTAGCTGCGCTGAACTATCGACGGCGTCCTTCGACCTACGCTCGCCGCATCGCTCATCGCTCCGCTTAATGCTCTAAGCTCACGCGACACGACCGCTTGCGAACCTCTCGGTGGTGTTAAATGTATCCGCCTGCTTGTATCAGGTTACCGTACCAAAGGCGTGGGCATTGACATCCAACTTGTTTTGTTTTGTTCAGTCGACCATCGTAAAGGTTGACTTTCTACGCGCATCGACGTGACGTCCCAGCCGGTTGAATTACTTTAAACTTTATGGGAGACGCTTGTCAAACGTCACCTCGAAGCACTGTTGCCCCGTTATGATTCTGTGAACAGCAAACTCCGTGTTCTATCAGGAAACTAGTCATAATTATAATCACGTTATTCAAAATCGAATGCGCATTAAACCAATTCAAGCGAAAAAAATTGATGTTAAATTGGATCGGTTCATTTTGTGTCGAAATAATTAAATTTCGTGTTGGCACTAAATTATTTATTCGCACATTCGAATTAATGTAGTCGTAATTTCTGTGCGCATCGGAATTATTTATTTCTGCGTAAAATGTCACTTCGTTGAAAAATAATTACGGTTGTGTTGGGCTCGCGTCATGCTGGGCCGACACGGCCCTTCAACGGATTATTAAGATGTTCAAGTGCAGTGCGCATTTAGCGGGTTGTCTCTCATTGTTGGCGGACGAAGATATGCCAACTGATAATCGGAATGACCGAACCCGGAGCGACGACTCATTTAATGCTTGTCGATTTGAATGCGAAGGAATATCACAGGGTCATAATTAATATTTATACTTCTTCTTTATAACTTTTTTTATCAAAGGGAATGAACATTTTTTGCGGTATATTAAACATTTGCTGCGGTGCTGGTAAAATATGCCTCCGAGTCATGTGAGCTGAACAAATCTATATAGAAATTTCACAGTGGATAATGTAGAGTGAAGCACGTATTTTATTTTATCCTAGACAATTTTATAGTTTTATAATTTAAATTATAATTTCGAAGCTCTTTCTTATATACAAAAATTATGATTATATTTTAATAGCGTCATAAATATCTAATGTTTTCATACCATCATGCATCATTTATGAGCTATGGTATCTAATAAGGGCAAGGAACTTTTAGTTGCAACAAAACGCCACCATGCGGCGCCACAAGTGCGTGAGACCATTCTATTACATGGACAATGATAGTTCCACAGTATTTATAAGCTCTATTAAAAAGAAATAAGGTTGAAAATTAGTTAGTGTTTCTTTGAAAATGTTATAAGGGAGAATAAAACTAAGCACTACACTTGAATACATATTCGGTTATTATGTTGATAAAAAGTGTCGCAACATGGTTGGAAGTAAGCCGGGACACGGAGAGAATACATTTCGAAGCCCGTTATATGTGACAGAGAACATTGTGATGATGTCATTTGCCAGCGTAATGTTCTAATTATGTCCAATATATTCTAAGTACACGTTTTACATTTAAATTCAAATTTCTGTATCTATGTTTTGATGCAAATGATATTGTGTTGTAGTGTAGTGAACTATTTTATTTTACAATGTGTTGTTCACGTAATCGCATACTTACGCGTCCTCTCGCTTGTTCTTCTATGTAAGCAGAGATAGATAAAATATAGCTTTTTATCTGTAAGTACCTGCTTTTATTAATTTCATTCATACAAGTTTCTAGTTCTATTGCAAAATTTTGAGGGATTGATTTTTTTATGGGTTAAACCGGTAAACGAGCAGACGGATCACCTGATAAGCAATCGGCGTCGCCCATTGACACCTGGAACACCAGAGGCGTTACAAGTGTGTTATCGGCCTTTTGGGATTAAGAATTTGAGGATTGTTGGGGATTCAGAGATTGGTGATTTTGTAATTTTAGATTCAATAACATAACAAAAACATAAACATCATGCCTTTTGTCCCCGAAGGGGTAGGTAGAGGTGCACATTACGTCACTTAATGTCACTATACAATGTAACACCCCCATTTCACACTATTTACGTTATGAGTCCCATGTAATAGGGGGTGAGCCTAGTGCCATATATACCGGACACAATTTCATACCTACTCAGTGCAATTGGAAATTGAAATTGTATAAAATGGTGTCAGTAGTTACTATTATTAAAGAAATTTTGTTTCGATAACTGCATTCTTATTAGATTTAAATGGACTTACATCTGTGATTTTAATGTATTAACATTAAAATCTGCGATGTAATGTCAACCAGATGTCAAGAGAACCTTCTAACAATCCAGTGTCCACTAATAACCCAAGCTTTTCGGTAAACCTTGCTTATGATAATCTAGTAAATACGTCCAGATTAAGACATGCATTCACCAGAATTTCCCTAAACTCCAACAGCTAGGTACATACGACTGTATCTCTCTTTATAAAATCCACTGCTTACTTATTCAATAAACGTTTACAGTGTGGGAACGAAATATAACCCACTTTGTTCCTAAGAAACTACAGCTATTTGTCAATGTGCATCCGTATTCTGGGAATTTCGATTGAATTTACTTGGTGTAGGCTTTTATTTGATTATCTACGTATGTTTAGCAGTTTACGTTAATATGATACAAGTTGATTGGTAAATAAGCGGATTGGCTAGTGTTTAGAACTTCATAGATATGATGTTCACAGCTTATCTTGATACAAACCATGACTTTTATCATGAGTTGAAATGGATTTTTTTTTATATTTTTGCCCAAAGGATCTAATTTACGACTTTTTTTATAGCATAAGCCGGTAAACGAGCAGACGGATCACCTGATGGTAAGCAATCGGCGTCGCCCATGGACACCTGGAACACCAGAGGCGTTACAAGTGCGTTACCGGCCTTTTGGGGATTAGGAGTTTGAGGATCGTTGGGAATTCAGGGATTGGGGAGATTGGGGAAGGGGAGGGTAATTGGGCCTCCGGTAACCTCACTCACACGACGAAACACAACGCAAGCGTTGCTCCACGTCGGTTTTCTGTGAGGCCGTGGTATCACTCCAGTCGAGCCGGCCCATTTGTGCCGAAGCATGGCTCTCCCACACTAATTCAATTATAACTTCAGAATTATTTCAACACCAGAATATAAAACCCACATTCTACCTTTCAAAAACATTCCTATATTTCTCCTACACTAACACTGGAATTACCGGCGAATATGCCAAAAGATGAATATTTTCACCAGCCCGACCATACTTATGTCAAATACATGCTAGTGACAAATGCGACACCATCACTAGCATACGGAACACATCAGGAGCATTACATCTAAATTTCGCAGCCATAGAGCTCCCATAAACAAATACCACCTATTCAGGGAACAATTTCACGGCTTATTTTATTCCTTCGAATTTTCTAGTCCCACAAAATTTCGTACCACGGCTTTTGTAAGCGGATTTTTTATTACACACTAGTTTCTGTGAACAAATGACCTCTATACTTTATTCAATTTAATTCTGGTACCGAGAAATGTTGAAATGAATTGTTTAATTTGTTCGTGTAATGCTATGATACACAATTATCCGCTGTGGCTACTGTAAATAATGAAGATTCGAAAGCAATTAGTCGGTGCGGTTCCGTAATGCAGTTTTATAATAGCCATATTAAAGATTCACAACTTGAAATGAGAAGACTCGGTTTGAAATAAACATTTTATAATTATAAATAGTAGTCTGCCTTTTGGGTCAAGCGACCAGTTGAACAATTGTAAACGAGATTTAGGTAAGGTCTAAATTCTCGGGGCCCGATAAAGTTTGATTGTCGATTTCTAAGATACTCATTAACTGATATACTAATATATAGTATATTCTAGACTAGCTGAGCCTGCGACTTTGTCCGCGTGGAATACTGGTTTACAGCTCCTCCCCCTTAGTTGATAGTGTGATAATTATGTAGTGTAGCCTATATCTTGACCCCACCTGTTAGTAATGTTCGTTCAAAATTTGAAGTAAATCCATGCAGCACTATTTGATTTTATACTGGACATGGGTACATACGTCTGTCAAACAGACACACAGACAAAAATTCTAAAAACTATATTTTTGGTTTCGGTATCGACTGTAGAACACGACCAAAGCATTATTTAAAAAAAATATTTGATGTTTTCACTTTCTTACGATTTTATTTTATATTTATATTATATTTATAAAGAATCTTAGAGTATTGAAGAATCTGGAGTTATGATTTGTGTACGGCAATAATTATTCTCCATGGAATATAATTATAATTCACGAAAAGTGAGGGTTGCATCGATGTAACACTTAGTCTACTAAGGGGATATATTTGAACAGCACACTATGGCGGCGCCACCAGTCGCCGCTACCAACAAAATATGTAGCTCTATAGGGTTACTCAGCTAGTGTTCTCTTGTTTGTGTAACCAGCTTATACAATTTGTTGATGTGTTTATACTACGTATCCTGATGAAATACAGCCCTAAAGGTGTATGTACGTGCTTAACATCTTCAGTTGTCTATTATTAAAACACTTTGCTTTCATGTCTATTGTAACAATTTAGTAATGAAACCAATTGCTCGTTTAATTGTGCTTTAAATAGAATAAGGTATTGTTTAATGTGGAAAATAGCTTTTCTCAGAACCTGTTTATGTAATCCGAAAATAAATCCTATTGTTCTCGATTTCAATGAACAATGTAAATAAATTTGTTTATCATGAAAATATTTTCCGGATAACTATGAACGAAAATAATACACCTATTATTTCTAAAATTTAACTAAAGACTGATTGAATATAAATAATGTAAGTTGATTACTCTTGGCTATCTATAAACTAACCCTGTTCTAAAAACTCAATCGTCTTGAATAAGTTTATAACAATGTGCCATGACTGAGATGTTTTAATCGGACAGATGTGGCGAAATCCAACTGTGAACTGGAGTTTCTTTATAGACTTCATCTCTCTCGTAATGGGATCCGATCCAGTTTTAATTTATTTATGGTTGAAATACAAAATGTAAAGGATACTGTATGTATTAATGCGTATGTATGGTATCTGTATTGTCCGGTTAATGTAGAAAAAATAATGTAATAATTTTTCGTAGAACAATTTTATTATAGTCGAAATTGAACCTTAACAAGTTTCACAAAAATACATGAAAGCAACAAAATAATCAAAATGTTTTAATACAATTACTATTTTATGGGAAATCCGTTTCAATTAATGCTATAACAATGATTTTTACGCAGATCTCTATCGGAGATTAAAGTTCCATTTGAAAGTTTACACTTTCTAGCAGCATTTTGTTTCCTTGTTCACCGCAGTGAGCGGTAGATGTGCTCTGCAGGACGCCACTCCTCGGCTAAGTGATTTTATTTGTGTCCACATTCCGATGTGTATCAAATTACGCGGCCGCGCGACCAGCTGCTTGATCGATTGTCTGCCGCGTTGCCAAAAGCACCATATTGACTCAAATAATTATCTCAGGAAAACTACGCCGTACGAATTTATCTGCAAGCTTTACATGGTCGAAGGAAATAATCGCTTAGGCCTAGAACTGTTTTAGCGAAGGTCACGATTTGTTTCTTAACTCGTTGAGTACCGTCATTATAGACACAATTAAAGAACAATAGGTACGGTCACCGGCGACCGCTCGGTGTTTGACAGTTTAATGAAAATAAATTTCTATTTCGGGTATTCTGTACGGCTGAGTTTGATGTTGGCTAAGAGTTAACTGATATGTACAATTTCAATTGATTGCTCCGAAACTCGTATACCTCTCTTTCGCATAACATTCAATTCATAACCAAATACCTGAAGTCTATGGATACACCTACCCTTTACCTACCCATATTATCTTATTAGTTTAAGCCTTAAACTAAGATGATCTAAATTCTAAACCGGTGCCCAGTATAGCGGAATGGAAATTATACGTACGATATTGGACAACTTCACTGGGCTGGTTACGTCATGTCTAACACAGAGCTATTCATTTGTGCACAGTTATCAGCATGGCTGCGCTCAACAACATTAGTTGTGTCGACGACGCCCCAGGACATAACATGTTGGGTTTAAGGGTTATTACTTAAAGTATGTTTCTAGAGAAAATTAGCTTTGATCCAGTCAAGTCTGTTGAAATGGCCCCGAGAAATTTCTGTTAATTGTGATATTCTAAAATTGCTCTAGTAATTGTTGACCTCGATTAATTCTACTCACAAATCGCCAACAACTTATTGAAAGTTATCTAAACGAGCACACTATTGTTTAGTACTTTGATACAATATGAAATAATCAAACAATATGTCCAACTAGCATTACAAAACTTTTCTTACTATCCCAAATTCATTCATCAAACACATCAGCTTTCCAAAAGATATAAAATCAAGACTGAAATAAAACTGACGAGCAAATAGATCAAGAAATATCGTTTCATCCTCACTTAACGAATATGATGCTTCAAATCTCTTCAATAAAATAATGTTCCGACCCCCAATAGGTTGATGTGTTAAATGACTCGAGCCGAATGCAATAAAACTGTGGCGGCCGATGTAATGTTAACATTTGACATTTTTATGTTCATTTTACGTAAATAAATGTTTGTGGCTTCCTTCTACTCGATTATGACTTATTTATAACCTGGAATATCGCTCGTTTGATTTGAAGTTATGATAGAGGTAAGTACCGATCGGGGTTTTGTCATTTGCAAAGCCAGTTGCAACAAGCTAACTGGATTTTATCCACGGCGTTTTTTAAGGGGGGAAGATCATCGAATGACTCTTACTGACTAAAAACCACCCCGTTCCTTCTCCTGCACATCGAGCCGGAGCCCCGGTTACCTGTTAGGTTTTCCGCGACGGCATTCATAGTGTATGATAACACGATCACCTATATCTGGGGTGAAACACCTATTTGCTTTCCCCAAAAACAATGTCGTCCTAATGTCACTTCATGTCATGTAAAATTATGTTTGGTAGTATACACTATCGTCGTCTATACTATAATTGATTTCTTAAATTGAATAAGTAGTTTTTTTACGTGTGTTTATGGGTGGTACGCAAATTCCCAAAATATTGCACTGTACACGATGCTACAACTTGGAATAAGAACACTTTAAAAAGAAAATGGCAAATTGCAAACCCCTGTCGCAGATACTCCCATATCCAATATTCGTCTTTCTATTCTTTATGCAAATGTAGAAACGCCGAGACGCGGGCCAACCTTATCCAAGGGTGTCACTCTCAGCTGTGGAATCGATTTGGAAGTTTATTCAGGCTGACAACGCGTGAAGCAGGGCTCAGCTCGAAATCTATTCCACTCTGTACACCTATATAAGCCGACGTCTCAACTCCGAGCACGCCTATTACTAGAACGTTCAAACGACGATTCGAATTTGGTTCGCGAGTGCTATCAGAATCCAATCTATCGAAAAACATTAGGCTTAATTTAGCTGAATGACTGAGATAGACTCGCATTAGAGTTGTCGGCCTACGGGCGTTTGTTTTGAAATCTAAATTAAACTGCAGGGTTATCATTGTCATTGTTAACATAGGACACTTTACGTTAATAATCTTTTGTGATGTTGTACATTTAAATAACTCTGTAGCGTTGTGGAGATAGCATCGAAATTTATGTGTTGGGGTTGCGAAACGGTGGCCGTGTACAATTGGATGTGACAGACAACGCGCCCCGCTTCCCAGAACAGTTCACTGGAATACTGTCTCGTCGCGTAAAATGAGAATATTGTAAAAATAAATGAGGACGTAGACGAGTAAACGGCTTTTATCGGCTGTAAAATGTTGTAAAGGTGATAGTTACGTTGAATTTATTTAAAAGAAAATGTTGTATTCAACTGCGTTAGGTACATTCTTTAAAGATGCTATTGTGAAGTCACAAAGATGTTTGAGCAGCAGCATATAAACTGCATTGATAAAAATAGAAATACCATGGATTCATGTAAATTAAGTTTTAGTGCGTAGCTCCTAACTCAGTGCAATGTAGATAATATTCTTTTTTCTAAATTCATAACCAGTCAATCAACACCTTGAACAATAAAAGTCAAATATATCCCTGGTTGAATCCATTGTCACAGTCGATATCCCTACCTACCACGGGTTTCTGGTTGGCAGTAACCACTAGTAGTTTTTCTTGTTCTTACTATGAAAGAAGGTAAAGACTACGATATTAGTTTACGGTATTTTACAATTCAATGTCCCAAACTTTTTTGGAAAAAAGAAATTGCAATTCATATTTAAATTAGTACTTTACATACAAGATCTTTATAAACAAAGTAATCAGTTCACTCGAAACTTATGCATAATATTAAAAATCCGATTCCATCTTCTTTTCATATCCATAACGAATATTATAAGAGATTCCAATCTAGCTAGAGTCACTTTCATTACGTACCACGATAATCCCATCGTATATAAAATATTTTAATATGAAAAAGTTAATTTTACACATAATTACGTAGCACAGTAATAACCTTTATTAAGGTTGAAAGTATACATAAACCAATTTAAATTTGCATAAAATAGGTACTTAGACAACTTAAGCCGGTACTACGGATAGGAAATTACATTAAAGCTGTAAAACGTATGACTTTAAGACAGCCAGTTTGCAACATTGTCCACTTTGATGTTAGTCGCGCATTTTCTCCAACAGATTGAATTATTGAACTGTGTCCAGGTGAATTTTATTATTTTATCGCTTAGTTTGTGATTTTTGTTTTCAATAACCTACATGTCTTTACATTGTTGGTGATACTGGTGTTTTAATGGCTGTGTGCTTTTCACAATTATTGTTGAAAACTTATTTTCTAAATGAATCTATCTATCTCAACTATGGAGGTTTCGCGCTCGATACGACGTGAAAACATCTTTCGATTTCATAAAGACAATTTTTTCAAGGTCAATGTCGAAGCATTTATTTCAATTAAACCATACTTTGCTATTTTTAAACATCAACAAATACTAAATAAATAATAGTCTGTCAGTCTATCCGTCACTGATGCTAGCTGCTCATTCCAAAATGTAGATTCGAATGGAAACTCCATTAGAAAAACTCCATTCGTTACTCTTTTAAAAACAATAAGTTTCACAACCTCTATACTTTTAATAGGACAAGCCTGCCACAACCTCCTAAAACCGCTGCAACTCCTGTAAGCCAGGATCTACAGTAGATACAACCATGAAAACACCAGAACACTGAAGTCCGGTGCGTCCCAGGGACATGAATAACTGTTTTGGTTCCCGCAACAAAGTGAGTCAGAAGATAACAATCTCTATACTCTCTATCCCTCATATACATTGGGCTCGCTGCCATTGCAGCGGTAAGTCCCCTCTTTGAGGAGTGGCTTGAGAGACGCTACGGCGTCCTCACCTACCGCCTGACGCAGGTCCTCACCGGACATGGAAGTTTCGGGAGGTACCTGTGTCTGATGGGGCGGGAGGAAACGCCCGGGTGTCATCACTGCGAGGACCACCCTGAGGACACGGTGGAACACACTGTTGCGGAATGCCCTGCGTGGGCTGAGCACCGCCGTGCCCTCAGGGAAGTGATCGGCGATGGAGACCTCTCGCGTCCGGGCCTAGTGCAGGCCATGATGCGGAGCGAGGGGGACTGGGATGCCGTCTCCTCCTTTTGCGAAGCAGTCATGCTGGCTAAGGAGGAGGCGGGACGCGTGAGGCAGCGAAGCGCTGCCTCCTCGCAACCCAGCCATCGCGAAGGACACACCGGGCGTCGGGGATCGCGGGACGATCTCCGGCCACCGTAAGCGCGGGCCTGCGGACGGCGAGCATGGGTGGCTCCCCGTCCGACCAGAAACAGACCCGAGCGTACGGCGCGTCGCGTTCCGCGCGCGCCTCAAAGAGCCATCAGACCACCACAGATGGGGCCCAATAGGGCCGATGCCGATTCGGAGTCGCGGAGAACCTAACGGGTAACCGGGGCTCCGGCTCGACGTGCAGGAGAAGGAACGGGGTGGTTTTTAGTCAGTAAGAGTCTGACACTCCCTTCCGCCTCACCCAGGCGGGAGCAGTCACTCGATGATATTCCCCCCTTAAAAAAAAAAAAAAAATCCCTCATATACATTTCTATCAAATCAAAATCTACATTACTCCGAGAAACTCCCATCCATAGAACAACGAAACCAATCGAAGCTTAATCTCAGATCATCTACATGAAGCGAAAAGAATTGTTGATATTTACTCATCTCTTTTTGTTTTATTTAGTTCGTACAAGACCGTAACAAAACGTGTGTTTATTGGTTGTCAAACAGGGCTTAATATTTGAAACGTACAATTTGATTCGTGAATCTTACTTCGGGATACATTATCGATGTACGAAGGTAAACCGATAGCGATTTAAATTTTGCTTCGCTTTCTAAAGCGTATTTTAGCAATGATTCAACATTGTTCTTTTTTTTGTGTCACAAAGTACAAGTGTAAAACCAAAATATCGATTTCTAATTTATCATTAAAGTCACGCATTATAAGACAGTTAGTTTTGTTTCAGTCAGTTGATATTTATTATGTTTCCGACTGTTTTTTAAGAAATTTTATACTGTCGTAATTTAACTACCTGACTTTTAAGATCAGGTTAAAGTGAGCTCAAAAGCTTTTGGGCTTGAAATTCGAGGTAACAAAACCAACTTTATTGTTTTTTATCAAAACATATTCTACCTTTGACTGTACGGTTGGTGCGGTGGTTGGGCAACTCGCTGCCGCACAACGTGGTTTGATTCTCGCATGGTACAACTCTTGGGTTTTCCGCAAATCATTGTTACGGGTCTACGTGCCATGTGTATGTAGACTTGTATGTTTGTAAACGCACCCACGATACAGGAGAAAACTCTAGCGTGTGGTGACGTCTTTAAAAAAATCAAAGTGCAGTTAGATTTTGCTATAGATTTTACCCGTATGTAGATTTATTCGCCCCAATGTCTTAAGTAAGGTAGACCACACACTAACTGTTTTAGATTGAGCAACTAGTATGTTGAGGATTAGTCAACGCTACCGGCGATTGATCTTAACGGACATAGTATGGTAAAACGTAGTCGCCACAAAACAGGCTATGTGAATGTTCACATGTGGAACTCCACCATGAAACTACGCCTAAATCTTCGAAATAATTTGAAAGTCGACATTTTTCAACACATTGTTAATTTCAGGCTCATCTACACATTTTATTAGCACTATGGCCCTTAGAAATAGTTCAAAGCTCAAATATATAAAATACAATAAGAAAATATTAAGTAACAGTCAGTTATAACTGTCGTGATTACAACCAGTATACACATACTTGCATATACATACATCCTAAGTTGATTCCAAGGAACTTAGACGTCGGATCCATTGATAAAATTCAAGTAGAAAAGCCTTTGACTGTCGACAGACGTCTCCTAGCCTATCTTTGTATCGATAGGTACATGAAGACATATTCTTTGAACCATTCATCTTTGCTATCGTAGACATGGTTGTATTCCATGAATATTATTATTCGATGCTAATGCAATGGCTTGAATGAACGTTGAAGCTTCTATAGAGGACAAACAATATAGCAAAATATGCATTTCCTGGAGAAATATTTGTATAGACGTGTGTTGCTCTTGAAGTCAAATCGTAAGTAGTTAATAACTATAGACTCAGTTATAGAATTTCATATAAAGGGTCGAAGTAGCATTTGAATATTTTTCTAACAACTTAAAAATAATTGCACCTCTAAATCGTTGGGCACCAGTATTTACTCAATTTGGGACCACGGTTTCCTTTTTTTATCAAATTTTAAGTTCTAATACATTAAAAAGGTTGATTTAAATCGAAGTGTCTTCAAAAAATCTAACTCAAAACTTATGTGATCTGAACGTGTTTAGATTATCACAGATATTTGTTCAAAATTCTAATTTTTAGATTAAGAAAATCAGTCGTTTAATCAAAATACACCTTTATTTTAAGATCAGTGAGGCTTAATTTTATACTCCAAGGACTCCTATCCTGAACTGAAAGCGCCAATACGAAATTACGTGGTAATTCAGGGTTAATCTAGAATAAGCGGCGCTTTTCTTAAACTTTAATTCGAAGCCTTCGCTCTCCTTAATAAAATGAATACCAATTTGATTAGTTTAAGTTTAATGAGCGAATTTAATATTATTGTAGTACCTGGAAATGGTAAAGACGCTACTGGTTGTAAATACTTTTTAAGATGCCATAAAATCTTGGAGATGAGCACATTGCGTACTTTAATGGTTCTTGTAAACAAATGCCTATTAAAGTTATCTTCGACATTCTTTATAGAATTGCCGTAACTGGCTTAGAACCATCTTTATTATAGGTACATAACTTCTGTATTTAAATTTTAAATATAGAATTGGGTTGACGTTATTTTCAGATTATATTCATTAATTAAACGTATTTGTATATAACTGCTTCGTTGGCCGAATGGTCGCAAGTGCGACTGCCGGGCAAGGGGTCTCGGGTTCGATTCCCGGGTAAGGCAAAGTATTACTGGGTTTTTAAAAAAAAATCTCAGTGGTAGCACGGAGTCTGGCATTGCGCCCGGTATATGGCAATAGGCTCACCCCCTATTACATGAGACTTATAACATAAATAGTGAAAAGTGGGTGTTACATTGTACAGTGGCATAATGTACACCTCTGCCTAACCCTTCAAGGATAAAAGGTGTGATGTTATGATGTTACTAAAAGTATTTTTCGTCAATTTCTCCATAATAATCTTCCTTTAACTATTGAGTCAATTATATTATCGTCAATTCGCCCATGGTTGCAAAACTTAAACTCTCCTAACAATTTTAAATGTTGCTGTGCCCGACAGGGTCCGTAATTGTTACTCATTGTATTTTCTAACCACCTGTATATGTACATTATGGATGCAATAAATACTTGATTACTTGAAACTTTGAATTCTTCATTAAAACTCATATATAGAGGAACAACATTATTTACAAATAAGGCAACCTTTGAATCATAAAGTAACGCGAACGTAGTAAAGAGAGCCACAAAATTTTACGATGAATTGATACTCCAAATGAAGAACAAACTTCTTGATACTGCAGTAATACCAACTTTCTATGATAGCGTACTAAGAAAGAGTGCTAACTTTACTAAGTACACTCGTAAAGTAACGAAAACTTTAGCAACTTGTAATTTTATTGTCTTACTTACTTAAGTAATATATTTGAAGCTGAGTAATTTTGTATCGAGTTTTTTTCGTCTCATTAAATAAAAATGTGAGGGGACTTTTTGCAGACAGCTTCTATTTAATTCAAAGTTACTTGTGGAGACATTTAATAATAAATAGTACGAACAAAGTTAGCCTTTTTGGTGAAGGACAAAAATGTATTTTAGCAACAAAGTCTGCAATACAATAAAACAAAATTTCGCATGACTGTGTCGTCTAGCCCTCTCTATTCTAAACGCTACACTGTGTGGCCTTATTACACGCGATTGGGCCTGGGTGGGCCGGCCCGAGCTCAATGACGACAGAATTATCGACAATTACGCCCCGACGTCGTCAGCCCGCGACTGTCATCCAAGGATGACGTTTAAGGGCCTTTAATTGCTCCCGCGTCGACTCGGTCGCGTTTGAAACAATGTGTATGAGTAATTCCAACTTCGTGGAAAATGCCCAATGAAGTGTGAAGACCCGTTGTCTTATTTGGAAGAGATTGATTGTGATTACTCTGGGACGTTATTTAAATTAGGTGTTTTTTGTTTCGGTTTCGAGTAGGGTCGAGACACCAATTTATTGTTTGTTTTCCAATCAGGGAACTGCCAATAAATAATGAAATAAAGTGTTTGATGAAGCGTCCTTGTTAGAAGAGTTAGTAGTCAATGATTGTATAAGTTTGTGGGTATTGAAACATATGTTTGTAAAGAACTTGGAACACCATCAACAAGTAACTTGATGTCAGAACTTACTACGGAAACCATGGGGCTCAATAAATATGTGATATGTAACCGAACACAGCGTCCACAAAGCCTCGCCCCGCCGCGGTAAACCCGCCGCCTAGCAGCCGATTGGTCGACGAACCATGGCTTACCTACTGTATAGGGTTTCAGCACCACATGGATCACACTGGTAATGCCACGTCACTCCGATAAAAGTTTTAAGCTGTATTTAAAAGGGATTTTTGTGGTGGCTTCTAAGGGGACGTGTAGGTGTGAAGGTTTTTCTTAATCCGGACTACATTACGCTTTGTTGAGCGCACGCTTTATTTTACGAATAAAGATATTAAAGATGATTATAAATATAATCATTTGCAAATAAAGTACCAAGACTATGTCTTGTCTCATCGTCACATACCAAAGGCAGAATGCCTGTAGCCAAGTGGGCCACGTTAAAAGCTTTTGTTAAAATAAGTATTATCTAGTTTTTCTCTAAGTTATTGTTTTCATACCACAACAAAATGTTTAGATTACTCCTTATAGCAAACGATTCAAACACATAACGCAACATGACGCAAGAACATGAGAATCTAATCCGCAACACATTGACAGTCACCTAACAAAAACCGAAAACAAGAAGGGTCGACCTCGGTACCTATCTACAAAGTTCGCAACCTTATTGCCAATTGACATCCACGAATACCGCTTTTGGTCGTGATCCAATGAAAGAAAGATACTCGTTATTTGCGAGCCGGCGTTCATCCATAAACGTTATCACTAACTAGCGATCAGGCCGGATCGATCCCCTTGATTCGCTCACGAAATTAAGGAAATCGCTCATGAGGATATTATTCTCCAAGTAAGATACCATCTGGTTTGGATGAAGAGGATTTGCGCTGTTCTTTGACGAGATTTTTCGGAGATTCGCCCAACTTTTTGCCAATGATGTGCCCTTATCTGTTGATGAATCTTTGTCAATAGGAAAAGCTGATATCAACATTGTTTAGTATCCATAGAATCGAACTTCCAAATATGAAAAAATCCTTTACTGAAGAAATAGGCCGTAAATAGGTATAGATGTATTTGTGCAAAATAGGGAACGAAATAATTAAAATAAATATTTCACTGGAAAGTTCGTTTTGATGACCCTATAAAACGTTACAGCCTTTCAAAGATAGCAATTAATATGAATCTATTAAGATCTTAATTACTTTGTTTAATCGTCAAGATTAAATTAACCTTTATCTTGATTTTGAGCACCTACCTTTCATATAAATAAACTATTACACCTTTTCAATCTGCAATATTTGCTAATTTAAAGTCATATTAAATATACTTTACTATTCAAAATGTACAATATAATCTTTATTTTATATGAAACTAATTTATTCTGCATTTTATTGCTGTTTCATTTGTTTCTTAAGCAGATTCAATTTAAACTGTCAGCCATAAAGATATTTTAAAGTCCTGACCTTTTGTGTTTATATATTTTCCATTTTGATTAAATCGATAATGCTTACGTACTAAAAATCTTAAAAGATTTACAGCAAAGTAGCGTGGATAGTAAAGAATATGTGAGACAGAAGGCTTATACTTTTGACAATGATTTTAATAATCATACAGGCTCGAAGCTTGGAAGCACTTGGTTACCCCAAGTGCTTCCAAGCTTCATGAAATTATGCCTCTTTTTGATGTAGCCCACAGACTTACTACTTACTTTTTTATTGGCAGTAATTATAATAAAATTAAAGAATTCGTATTAATACTTTATCGATTAATTCTATGACTAATTACATCGAAATCTCATATTAACAGTTCATCTTTCGTTTTAATAAATACAGGATTTTATCATAAAATTTTGATAAAATAAAGAGTCAATTGTAAATTACAAAAGTTCCAAAATAGTCTCCAATCCCTTCTATTAGAACCTATCTAAAAAATTACATAGTTCTTAGACATCATTAATATGTCATTTACACACAATACTTCTAATGATACCATTATAGGACTGGAAACAAAAGCAAAACGCCCACTTTCCACAATTATCAGTTCTATAGCTCTTCTTTTTGTTCTAGTTGACGGGCGTCACCGTGCGTTTTGACGAGTCCTGGGTGGTCTCACTAATTGCCTTATGACGGCGATGTTGGTGACAAATCGGACAAAGTCAAGATAACCTGGTTGTATAGTTTGATCTATCGCTTTTGGAATGTATTGGTTATTGGGTTTAGCTTTTTTGTTTTGTTTGAGATCTAGTTTTGAGTGGCTGATTATTGTTAATTTTTATTTCTATTTTTATGATTGCTTTGAGTTCTAGAATCGGATTAACTCAATTCAAGTACCTCTTAAGCTCCTTGAAAACTACATGTATGATATTTTTTACAATTATGCATGTTTAATTTATTAAAAGACGTCTTAAAGAATAAAAGTTGTTTTGAAAGACGTTCAATTCTGAATTGTAATTTTAAAAGGAATATTTACAATTTTTAAAGTTTTCTTAAGCTCCTAAAAACTACATACATGTATAATATTTTTTACAATTATACATGTTTAATTTATTAAAGACGTCTTAAAGAATAAACTATTTAAAAAAAAGTTTAATTCTGCATTGTAATTTTGAAAAGAATAATACAATTTTAAAGTTGATAGAAGCTTGTAGAGTGATGTCCTTCATTTTTAAAGGAAGTTACTTCGCCCGAGGATGTGGGACCTTAGTTTTTATTATATTAGGTACTATGCTTTGACACAAACTTGAGAATTTTCAAGTCAAAATCTCCCTGTGTAAGAAACTTTCGGGTTAAATAAACATCAACTTTGTGTACTATAAAGATGAATTGTTAATTATTTTGTTTACTAGAAATCGGTTTGTTAAGAACTTTACAACGGTAATAATAAAATTATGGTGTCTATCCAAAATTCATACCCCATTACATCAAACCATCCAACATAACCCATTCTACATCGCATTTGTCTCTTTATTCGACTACCTATACCTGTCTACTCATTAATCGATTAGCCGGCTGAAACCGGTTTAATTATTGCTATTAATCTTGTATAACTACAAATATTGAATATTTAAAACGTAAAGCCAAACAGATAAACTAAACTTTACAGATCAAAGTTCAAAAGACGGTAACAATGAAAATATTACACCCTTACAACCATTAAACCGTATATCTCAAAGGGATTCATACATTTTCATTTACATATAAATAATGCATTGGTAATTTGAGTGAAATTACTCCGGGGATCTCGCGAACACAGAAGGATATTAAATGCATATTAATCAGTTTAGTGCCGGCTTGATGCTTTCCCGTGCTTCTTTATTCATCTTTTTCTACTTTACTTATAGGAAAAAATGTATGCAAAAGAGATAAACGGAATGTTTTGAACGCATCCTGATATTAGTTTTAAAGAAGATAAGTTAAAAAAATTATGAATTCTAACAATAAGCAGACTGCATAATGCATATAAATAAATCATATTATTATTCATTTATATTTAATAATTTATGTACTTTACTTACACAAAGAATACAGACGACAATATACATATTTATAAAATTTAAGTACAAAGATGTTACTTATTTCGGTTGATGTTTCTATCAGTAGACATGAAACAGAAAAAGTAATTAAGATGTAAGACCCATTGTGTAACAAAAGAAAATAACAATAAGAAATAAAAGAGACTCTATCTAAAACAAAATATTTACAGAAAAACGCGTTAAGTTACTTGCTACTATTTCTTGTAGCAAGATAGTAGTAAGGGTTATTGAAAGATAACTTAAAATTTTATAGATAGCTAATAAAATCACACACACTGATCTGACAAATTACATTCACCAATTTGTCTATCTTCTATTACAACCAACGATTAACCATTCCGGGTTGGAATGCAATCGGATAATAAACTAAAGAATGCCAATATAAATTTTCCGCATTTTAAGACAGACCCATAAATCCTGATAGAGTTGATAACCCCGTCGTGGAGTTTTAAAATAACCCACCCAAAGGCAACTCTTGAAAGTCGTAACAAGTAAAATGCGGTACTCAGACGCTCATATGAAAGCTTCGCGCTAACTTGCATAATTCGCATCATTTATTTTATCAAAGATCGTTGCTACCGCTCGGCCAGTTATGGCACCAAAGCATAAAATATTTCACCATAAAAGTTTAAGCATACTTAAAATGTTATCTTCAAAGTTAGTGGTGTCACTGTGCAAGAGTATCAGTAGATGCATGTTGAATTGCCTTTCAAATAAAGTCTAAATTAATATTTGTTCTGGAACCCCAGTTTTTGGCAAATATTTCAATGTCTTTAGAAACCTGTATATAATTTAGATAAAAGTCAGTTAATGTCCTAATCGATAGTATTGATTAATAATTGTTTTAATTATAGTCAACAGAATTCATTATAAACAGCAAATTATCTCTAAAAACGTTATGTTTAGAAATCAGCTATGAGCGTTACAATCCAACCACATGACAGACGGTGAATTTTATTGATAATCATTCAACACCCTTTGGGTACGGACACATAAAAATAAAAAAGATCTTTATTACCATGACATTAAAACTGAAACTTCTGTATCAATCTTTTACACGATCTTCATTGTCAGTGGTTGTTACAGTTTGTGCACACATGTCCTGCCTCCCGTCTTTCTCAATACAATTTAGTTTACAAATTATTTTAGTCTGATGACATTACCCAAGTTAGGGGTGAATTCTTCGGCGAACAGATACTGATCGTGATTTTAATTGTACGTGGCGCTAACGTAACGTTTTAGCTACAAGTACTGACAGATTCGGTTTACATGGCGGGCGATTTAGAAGTGGAATTAAATCTTGCCAAAATAAAAGTTGTTTAAAGGATCCTCTAGTCGTATTTATGTTTCTGATTGTCCTTTGCTTATAATATAATTGGCCATATAAAAATTATTTAAAAATGTGTTTAAAAAAATTAGATCTAAATGTTAGAACATTTCAAAAATTTGCTGTTCCGTGGTACAGCTACTTTTTACGATAAATACTTACATTTAAAGTTAAAATGAAATCTGTTTTAAAAGCGCTATTACGTTATATCATCACAATAAATGTAGCTGACATATTAAATTCAGACAAAGTAACAATAGTGCGGCGATAAAAATGTAGTATAAATTAGGGCCACTCATGCCTCATACTGTTTCTCATATAAAGTCATGCATAGTTTACATCGCCGTCCAACGATAAAGTAATAGATACCTCTATTATCGGACAGTAAAGTGGTTCATCGTGTAATTTACTATTTATTAATGAAGGGAAATAACCCTAAATGTGAACTAAGTGTTCGTAAGAACAGTTTTACTGCTCCAAGTCACGGATGATTTAACAGACGAAGAAATTTGGAAAGGGCTCGCCCTTTTACTTCGTTATCGAGTTATACTATCGATGAACATATATCAAGTGTTAACTATACAAAATAAACAACGCTAAGTAGGAAGTAGAGACGTTATAATGATTTGTATAAACACAGAAAAATTAATAACAGCCATCATTCATAAGCGTTTTGAACGTGTTTCTTTTTTTCTTAATTTGAATTATTAATTGTAAAACTTTTTAAAATTCACACTCAGCGTGAAACCTTTGTGGATTAATGAAGTTGTTTAAAGAAACAATTTGTTTTAGAATATTCTTAGGTACCTATTAATAATAAATATCTTTATTACGTAACCAGTTTTAAATAATGCTATTAATAATGTGAAAAATAAGCCTTTAATTTAAATGAAATAAACATATTAAAAATAATACGTTCCGAACGGCTCCAATTTTACTTACAAACCAGTGTGTCTTTAAAAATTTGGCTTGTTTTTCCTAGCTCGTCAAGGCAGAGGTCGTACGGATAACGGCTAATTGTCACTACCACAAAAGCACCATGTGAACCAAGCAAGTATGCGTCTAATTTGGGCCAAGTTGATTTCGTCGTTTTCTCATTATAGCGAATGCCCGGGTGGCCGTCGCTTGACAAGAGGAAATTGTCCCCAAGGATAAATAAAATTTGACTCGGTTGAAAGTGGCAGCATTTATATGTTTATGACTGCAGTTTAGCATTGCGAAATGCGAAATACACATTCACATTTCATATTTGCGACCGCAAAAAGAGATTATACTAATAATAATGAACTTTCGGTTGGAGCTGGCCATTAAAAAAGGAATAATAAATTCACAAAGAAGGCTTAATATTGGCCCTTTTTAGCAACATCCTGTCATTACCAGAATCGATTACTTACAATAATATTTATCATAAAAGAAAATAATTAAGCAATAATTTCGAATCAAATTATGTTTAAATTGGAGTAGTTTCATCGTCCAGATCCGACTTCAAAAAAAGAGTAATATTGATGTCGATGGCCGGAGAGTGGACATGGACGCAATTACGCTCTCCCTCGACAAATTGGTCCACTTATTTATGGTTAATGAAATTCAGATTTTATAATAACACCCCGGGTTTTACGCTCTCGTTTACGCGTTTGTAGTACAAGACCATTATTTTAAAGAGCCTACGCGTCCTGTGAAACTTTTAATATCGCTGTTGTCGTTGTTTTGCTCCCTAGTCTTTTAGATTTATTACTCATTATCCCGGTAATGTGTTGTAAGACCGCAAGGCGTAGCCAACGCGATGTAATTTGCGGTGTGCGCAAATGTTGTATTGTTCGTAAAATGAGTATCGCCTAATTTTATTAAGAATAATTAGCAAGGGGATATTTATGTCATCAGTTAAAAGCCTTGCAACTATTATACCTCGTAACGAGCTACTTTTACAAACTAAGAATACGACGAGTTATTCTGGAAACTCAGTGTAACATCTGTTACATATTGAGATCAAATAAGTCAAACAGAACTATAAACCATTAGAAACTCTTCTGAAGTTTACTTCACCTCACCTCACTTAATTCATCAACACCCAATGACGCACTCGAACACAGTGCTCGTAATAAACTGTCCCCTTGATGCTTTTATACTTCGCCGGAATATTAACTAAGTCCATCCCTTTGAATCCGTGACGAAGGATTTCAACCTTCGAAAGGTCCATCAAAAAAGGTAATTAAGATGAATTAACGATCACAAAGCCGGGTTTCGTGCTGGCCCTACGCTGTAACCTTTATTCCTTCTAATTGGCTCCCACGCCACATAATTTTTACAGCAAATTGCTGGACTAACGATTAAGTTCACCCGATGTCTAATTTTCTGGGACAATAGTCGACTTGAAAATTAAAGAAATATGTTAATTTCTATCTTTGTCGCGGCCCGTCAGAGCGGAAGATTATAATTATTAGGAAATTGTTAAAAAGCACCTTGCTTTGTTATTGGAGTCATCCAGCTGGATGGGTGCTTAATGGATCTTTTACTAAATCTTTTTCAAGTCGAGAGTACGCTATCGTTTTCCTTGTTCGTGAACAGCCGTTCAAAATAAAGAGAAAAGTGGAACACGAAACAATAACGTCACTCAATGTTTTATTTTATATTGGGTTCTCTTTTTTGCGTTCGTTTTATTTCTTATTCGTATTGGACTAAGAAAGTCAACTTGTATAAATGTTTTTGTTTATCCCCGAAACTAGACTAGAGTTGAAATGTATTTACACTTTACACAAACTCGATCGAGTAAATGATTATTTTGTTTCTGGTTTTATTTTTGCTATCATAGATTTGGTGGGAAGTACAAAGCTTTCAATTCCGTTGTCCTTTGTAAAGTCGTTTAATTCGGCTGTCCATACTTCCTTTATTGCAGTAAAAAGTGATGTCGTTTTAATTAAAGTGACAGCAGTGAACCGTCAACGTGTTGATATTGCCAACGAGGGTCAGGTGTGCCGGAAACTACTTTTGCCTTTAACCCACGACCACCATGTGTTGACCTTTGCCGTTTTGTGCATTTAACTTACGTCGATGAAATGAAATAGTAAATGTAAGAGGACAAAGCGTGTTCCTGAATTTTTATTTGGAGCTATGAATATATTTGCAGAGATGGAAATTTCGGGCTCGATTTTTGTGCAACGCAAGATTAATTGGATTAGAATTTGACCATTAGAGAGAACTGGTTTTGCAATTGCAACAGGATTCACCTTAACTTTATTTTGTTTAAACTGTCAAACACCAAGCGGTCACCGGTGACCGCGACCTATTGTTCTTTAATTGTGTCTATAAAACCGGTACTCGACGGGTTAAATATGCATGAAACGAGAAAATTGTTATGATAATGGAATTTTTAATCATTACGCGGTGACTGTCGCGGGTCGCGGAATGCTGCTCATGAATATGAGCCTCTAGCATGGCTTGATACTAGTCGAGTTCCTCGTCAAATAATTACGCGAGTAAGCCAAAAAATTTAATAATTAATTTAGTATGTGTCACGAAAGTTATAACACAATAGAATTGCCATTACTTATCCTAAATATATTAGATCAACATCTCGTGAGAACAAAATTATCAATGTTTTTTTTACAATAAAAAGCAACATTTAAAGAAGACACAGAAATTAATAACAAAAATCCGCTTATACAGCCAAAAGTTGGGTTCAAAAAGAAAGTAAAGTAAAGCAGGGCTCACAATATTCTAGCCCGCTTATCTACCTCCGCACGGCGTCAGCGGTCGTTATTCAATAAAACGTCGCAGTAGGACTCGCCCTTTCGAGCATTAGTCGCAATATCTTTCACTACCAACGGGACAAAAAACCATGGAGTTATAATAATCTTGTCATCAACACTATATAATCTGGTAGACAAGAAAATAATGTCTTAAGTAATAAGTCCGCTTTGTGCATTTAAATATATTAAACAAATAAATAATCTGCTCGTATAGGGTCATATACCTAGATGCTACGTACATATTAAAATTGTTTTTTTACCTCTAATTTTCTGGTAAGGAAAATAACGTAGGTGTATTCTTTTCGTACGAGAATAATTACTCATGGAACAGCTCAAGCTCTATAGATTTCGTTGTTTCTTTAAGCTAATTTTAATCGTATGATACTGTTCTTCGATTCAATACTCAAACATTATTGTCTGCTCTATCACCCCTTTGCCCAACAATGTACGAAATATTCGCCCCATCATAGTTTCTGATTGAATTCAACTACGTTCCAGTAGGGTAGGGGATGTGATAAATATTTAAGGTAGTTATATTAATTTCCTACTCCATTCCTATTCCAATAGTGGGAAACTTCATCGTCTCAACTTGTGCTAAGTCTCTCCGAAACTGTCTGTTTCCACAGAACGAGATAAATTAAATTAATGTGAGTATCTAAAAGAGGTGTGGGTTTAGAAATTTCGTTTCATATTTAGATCATACTACAATATTCCTTTTAAAGGAATTTTATTAGGTATATGCAGAAGTTAATAAATATGTTTAAGAACCTACAACATAACAAAAAAAAACTATTTTAGCAAAAATTAAATTAGAGTAATGATAATAAGGTCTGAATTACCTTAAAAGTTAGGGGAATAACACAAAAACAAAACTAAAATGTATTTTAAGCCGATCCTTGTAAAATTAGGCACAACAACAAAACTTAATTACAAGATCTAACTTAGGAAACAGATACTAATTACGGATGCTAATTTCGATTCAAATTCTGTACTGCTAGCCGTATTATGTAAATCTAAACAGCCAGAAATATTCCTGATTTCGAGAATATCGAAACTTTCCAATTACCGTCTCAAACTTTAGTGATGTTATATTTCGGATTTAATTTATTCGTATCTGTCTTTCATCGCAAAGAAATAAACTCGGAATGAATTGAAAGGACTTCAATGAGAATTTCTTAGAGTGATCCGAGTAATATCTAATGATGAGACACATAATCCGTCCTCGATCGCCTCTCCGATTATTGAGTTGGAATTTTCGATTAGTCTGTGATTGATTGAAGCAACTTCTCTTCGAACGACGTGCATTTTATGATCCGTTCTACTTCTCCGATCAGTACCTTTTATATAGTAAACGGACAAAATGAGATGCTACATTTGCTTTTTCAAGATAAAACTAAGTTCTGCTACAAATCCTGTAAGTTTCTTCGCCACTCGAAGCAAACTTCCGTGTACTATTTTATCCGATATTCTAGGATTTTTCTCGGCTAAATTATACAGTTCTTTCGAGCTTTATTATTAATGTTTTAGAAACATAACAATGAATAGATTTTGTACAAACTTTTTATTCGATTTTTTATTCATTTGTTTTATTAAATTTTTAGATGTCAATTAATGATTTTCAATTTATGTGAACCAATCTAAAAGTGAATTTCTACGTAAATCAAATAGGTTAGTTTGAATAAAGAATTTAAATTCTAATTTTAGTTAAATTTTTGTTCACATTTTCTATATACTGCGGAATATCTACACAAGCCTTAATGCAATTTGCGGTAATGTAATATCGCATCGGAGCCGCGTACGGCCGTCGAGTGCAGTACGATTCCAAACTTACCAACTACGTCATTGCTTCTAAAATACCAACGACCCTGGATTACAGTCACGCTTATCTAATCACGTCGACAGATTGAACATCACATTCTTACTCCGTAATCTGAAAGTATTTTAGAAGCCTCAAAGTCCTTGAAAGTAAAAGTATCCTTACTTAGACTAGATACGTAAAGAATGTGGAGATTGAATCGAGATAAGCTTTTAGTTCATTACCCAATTCAGCCTTTTTTATCTGTTGCCAGGGAAAATGTCCCGCATTAAGAGGGTGACTTCATTCCGTTACTCACTTGAATTAAAGTACCGCTTTCGGTGAAATGCGTTACTGCCAGCGCAATATAATATTTATGCCGAAACATACGATGACAACTTCATAACGCACTTAGCAAATCCACCCCAAACATCCATTCCCTTAATAAGTTAAAAATACATTAAGTTAATAATTCAATATTTTTCCCTGTTGAAAACAAACCACTATTTCATTTTGTAAGCGCGAAAGCTGTAAGCTGAAATTTTTATGACTCCCAACGTCTGGCTACGTGGGAAATTTTTAAAAAGGTTTTTCAAATTTTTCGTGATTCATCTTTGCATTCCCCGGTGACTGGGCACCATCATACGCGTATCTTTGTTTAACTTGCCACATTAAACATTTACCGTTTGTTCTTTGCAAACATTGTCCGTGATTTATTCGGTAACGTTAGGAATTCGTAGTAGCTTTAAAGCAGATACCTTTAATTAAATTTCTGCTATATATTTTATTTCTGATCTTTGATTTTCATATATTCATGACATAAATGAACCGCCATAGATTTTATATGGCGAAAAAACATTTCCCCACATTATGCCCGAGCAATTCCATAAAATATTTCCTCGTGTAATTTATCGTTCGTAATTATTCGTCGAAACAACAAATTCGTGTGTTTCACTTTGATTCGATGTCGTCTGAATTTTATTTATGTGGTGGGCATTTTTCCACAAAAGCACGCGAGGTCAGCTTAAGAGGGAGGAAACGACTTTGGCCTAATCCGCTGACTTTTATTTATTCAGTGAATTAATCTCACCGTGGCCGGGGGTGGGGACATTGGCCCTTATTTCCTGTCGACTCGGAACGATACCAGGGTTTCTCGACTGCATGCGGTGATAAAAGTCTAGTCCGAGTCTCTTGACATGTAGGATTTATAGGCGTGTCGAGTATCACAGCTGACCAGTACGTCACCATGTTTTATGTTCGCTTTGACGAAACATTTTTGTGAAACACGTCCAAAAAGAAACTTTTCGTTGCTCCAATCGGCTGAATTATGAATGCACTTAAGCAAAGTTTAGAGCGGTGCACCATATAACAAAACTCCGTTTATTAATCCGTAAAGTATACACTATTCGTAGTATCATGCGAAATTTTGTTCACAGCGTAATAGTTCAACCGCTTGTACAAACCTGTACTTAACAAAACTACCATTAATGAAGTTTTTATTTATGGTGTAAAATAGAAACACTTTAAAACACAAAACAATTTACATGAAACTATCAACAGTAGAGAAATGGGTGTCTACTAGAACCATGACTGCAAAATACTAATATCGATTTTTTCTACTATCTGCCATAAGAGAACTATGACTATGACTAGTCAGGCTAATATAAATCTTTACCTCCACTCTTATCAACAACAATTTAAATCTTCAAGATGGCTTTTAAAATGAGAATTGTTTTATTTCTTACTGAGAAATTTCCTGGTAATAAGTACGTAACTTTCATATCAACAAGTCAAGTCAAACCACTGCAGGCAAACGGCTAGGATAGCTCACAGCTCACTTCTACAACTAACAACTTACACAGTTCTACTGACTCAAACACACAGATTTAACAAACTTCTCATTCCTTAGTAGAATTCTCTTTATTTTGTCTTTTGAAGTTTCTGTTTGGATTTCTACGTAAAGATGGATTCATTGAAGTTTTTAATGAAGATATTACTGAGATTTTTTTTTAACTTTGCCCCTCTCTAAGATTTTCTCCTGTGTCGTGGGTGCGTTTACAAACATACAGGTTTACACACACGTTACACCGAGACCCGGAACAACAATCTGTGGATCACACAAAGAGTTGTTCCGTGCGGGAATCGAACCCGCGACACGTTGCGTGGCAGTCAGTTGCCCAGCCACCGCGCCAACCGTGCAGTCAAGATTGCTTGTTTGAAAGCTTAATTAGACGCAACTTACCTACCAGTAAAGAAAATAGTAGCGAATTAACATCGATACATTTGATTTATTGCATAAGTATTGACACAGCCTGATTGATTTACAGATTAAAATGAATGGGTGTACAAGAATAATAAACGTGTCGCTTACGCAAGTTTAATCCAAAAACGTTTACAAAATGTCTCCCATTTATGACGTCAAAACAAAAGGTTGCATCAATTACATCGAGTTCCAACTTCGTAGTAAGCTGTGCTGTTTGTTTCAACGTTCGTATTTAGCCTCAGAAAGCCAAAAAGCAAAATAGAAGCAACACGATTGCGTGGGCTTAGCGGATTGGAATTCCATTCTTTATTCACACCACACTCCATTTTTAACTTAGCACGAAAGTACCGATAGATTTGTTGAAAATAGCTATCCAAAAAGCATAGAAAGAAGTAAATAGATAACATACGAAGGGGTTTGATTAAGGACTTAAGGTACGTTTTTTTTTTATAATTCGTAGATAATATTACGTCATTGTTTCGTGAAGTGGGAAATAAAAAACAGGCATTATTCATTTTATTTTCTAATTTCCTTAAGGTTTTATTATCTGACAATTTAAAGTGCATAACATAATATAAAATCACCCTTTAACCATGAAGGGTTAGGCAGAGGTGCATATTACGGCACTTAAGGCCACTGCATCATGTAACACCTAATTTTCACTATTTATGTTATGAGTCCTATGTATGAGGGTGAGCCTATTGTCATATATCGGGTTCAATTCCAGACTCCGTGCTACCACGGAGATTTTTTTTTTTCAATTTCAATTACTCTATATACTATACTATATACAATACTCTACATTTAAATAAAGCTACCTAAATCGTATCATAACATTAAAAAATAAATAAATAATGGCTTAAAATTAAAACAATTACATTTTTGTTAGATTTCCACGTAACTGTACGTATAACAATATATATATTGAAAAAAATATTCGACGAATTAAGCTTTCACCTTTTGTTTCATCTGTCGAAAATAAAAAACATATTTTCGTTTGAAACTAAAACCAAACTGTAAACTATATTGGATACTAAAATTAACTCTTCTACGAATCGTCCACTGAATAGTTAGCTGTTGATATGTTTATTATTTCTATGGTCAGAAACATAAGAAAATCGATCGTGAAGCTATTTCCGAAAAAAGAACTTTTATTGCAACGCATAGCTTTGATCGCGTGTGGTCCAGGTTTCAATCGAAATGTAGTTGAATTTAAGATTATATTTTATTACTTGTTTATTGTTGTTGTCTACTGAATTGCTATTGATGGTTTCCTTACTGATCTTTCGAGTTATATTATTGGATAATGTTGTGAAAACGAAAGAAATTTGTAATGTACATAGGAAATGTCAATAAATACGTATAAAATATACACACGGGATGTAAATGCTGATTTTTTTTGGGACAAGCCCGCCACAACCTCCCGAAATCGCTGCAGCTCCTATAAGTCAGGATCTACAGTAGATACAACCATAAAAACACCGGAACACTGAAGTCCGGCTCCTAGAGACATGAATAATTGTCTTGGTTCCCGCAACGAACTGAATCAGAAGATATTATAAGAGGAGAAGAAATAACAAGGATAGTTTCCACTTCCCTCGATGAAATAATGCAGGAGACAGAATGAATTAAGCCTAACGGTACAAAAAAGAGACTGTACAATAAGGTGAAGCCCAGTCACCAAGCACCATAAAAATTTGACTACAAACTAAGTGGGTCCCATGTGTGAGCTGTTATACTTGCTTCCAATAGGTATAGGTATGGCAAAAGCGCCTAAACGCACGCAAATTTGTTCTAGATTCCACAAGGTCCGTATAATAAGCTACACCTGACGAAACGATTATGCTCAGTGCTTAATGACAACGTTGCTTTCCCCAAGTGCAACTGTTAAATCTATTCTAGTCAAAGACATAGGATTAGTAACATAACACGACTGCCGAAAATTTTGCTGTCTCGCCAATGTATGAGATTTTGAATAGACTCTCAGTTTAGGCAAAAATATATTTGGTGTATTTTAACTATGTATTGGTTTTGGTTAGTAACGCTCATGTGCCTAATAAAATTCTCATTCTTTTTTCTCATTCTCACACATGTGTAGGTATGTATATATTATAATTATATTTATTTATGTATGTATATCTCTGTAATATATTAGTTTATCATTCATTGTTCAATAAAATCACTGCTTGCCTCTTGCACCTTTCATTTACTCTTCTCTCCATCACCCAAAGGCCAGACTGGTAGAAAATGCCTGCGGCATTAAGTCCATCAATTTGTACATTTTGTGCTTGAAGCATATTAAATAAATAAATAAAAAAAAAATTCTGATAACTAATATAACCACAATAATTTTTATGTCAAAAACACTGAGTCACGAATCAAAAACTTGCTGTATAATGAATTAAAATTGTGACCAAAATGGTAACCAAATCACAGAGTAAAAATATTTGTACCCGTTACTCAAACACAGGAAACATTTACCTTTGTTCTAATGCCACGCACTTTATAAGTACCTAATAAAAGCATAACAGTCATAAAATTGTTAATTAGACCGGAATTATGACCCTTAGTTACAAGGGCAGAGAGTACAGAGTTGATTAATGAATTTATTCTTTGTTACACCGTCGTGTATGTTCCATGTTTTGAAATTCTAACGTAGATTGTTATTGACTTTTTTATTTCGGAAATGAGGTATTAATCTGGTAATGGTTATATGAATTTATGATTTGATTCTACTTAAAATTTATATGGGCATCGACCCCTGAATTGCATAAGAACTCATATACGGACAGCACTGTCTGATTAACGTAGTTTTTCAAATACCTTAATCAAGTATTTTAAACCGTTTCTTCAAAAATGTGTTCACCTTTCAAGTTGAATACAGCGACATCCATTGTCGGCGAAGTGAACTAAAGCATAACTTTCTAAGACGGAAGGAAGGTGGCTTCCAGAGAATAGCAAAATTCAGTGGAACGTCTAATTTATGATTAATTCCGTAAAGTTTTATCGTGGGACAGTACAAGGGTAAACCGAAATCTATTGTTTTACTTAAAAGCTCGATTTACATACCAAAGCCCGCGAAGGAATTCCTAATAGAAGTTTTTGCATTTGTAACGAACCACAAAAATCAATAGGAATTAAATGAAGCGTGTTCAAAACTTCTAGACTAACTAGGGTTACCATGCTTTGTCACTTTTACAGTAAAAGACCTGATTTTATTAACGTTGGTCATACTTCAAAAACTTGACTTGTTCATTTTACTGTTGAACATTTTATGACTCACATAAAATATAATATCTCATACGTAAATTTAAATTTAATTTGAAATTTTAAGATATTGCAATGCAAGTTATAGAGTCTTTAGTTGACTTTCCTTTATTCAATGAATCGTTAGTACGACAGTAAGTAATAAAAAGACTTGGTATGTTGCACAGAACATATAAAGTTATATGTTGTGTGGTATGTTTCGCGTTCGAAATATGTGACACAGAAATGTTCAGTTTTAATCTGGCTGAGACAACCTGTTCCCTTGAGGTTTTGAATGCTGTTTTCATTATTAAAAGTTCCAAAATTTTGCCATCATATTTCTGAACTTGAGTACATTTTAGGTCAGAACATCACTGTTCAAATTATAAAGGTAGTAAAAATAGTATTCTTACAAAAATTATAAGTAGTACAAAAAGTTGACAAGCAGGAAACACCTAAGACACTATATCCGCCTTTGCTCATAAAAGACAATTAATAGATTTTCTTATTTAAAAAATAGTGCATGACTGAATACCCAACCATCAGATACTAATGTATGTACATTATTCACTTGCTTGTGCAATAACCTAAATACACCGACAGGCTTGGAGCGTTGGTTTGCTTTAATTTGACAGGCGACTGCATTTCTAATGGCAACATTAGCTTGAAAACCTGACCTATTTTCTCGCCAGACCACCGTACCACCTCTCAGATGGTAAACCTTTAAATCAATTAAGTCCTAAAACTTGGTTACCCTACCATTGTATTTGTAATTTTTACACAAAGGTATAAGAATAAAAAAAAAATTGAGTCTTAATCAATGTATCAAATAGATATTTTAATTAGATACAATTGATATGTTCTAAAATTATTATGAAGTATTATTTGCCAAAATATATCCGCACAGTTTACTTAATAGTTACTACATATCCATGCATTTTGTAGTAGCAGTCAATAAAACGTGCAAAAGTAATCCAATACAATAAGTTTGAGTACAAACTAGATCATTTGGCGCACACGAATTTAATTTACTCTTGTAACAGTTTTAAAATATGCTCGCGAAGCCAACTAAAATTTAATAAACAGTGAATAATTTAATTTAGTGTTACCACTCGCGCATGGAGGATGGCCAATAAAGGCGATTTTATGGGGTTTTTATTATGATGCATAAACGTGAATCACCTATAATGGAGGCCATAATAATAAGAGAAAAATTACGTCTGGCACTCGACAAATATGAAATTATACATTTTTAAATATGGGTGGCAAGAATAAACAAATAATTTACTACTTCATCTCCAGGGCGGGATGCGCTCGGTTGAAATGAGGACACTTAAAAATTCATGATAATATGCACGTCGTAAATAGCTTACTATGATTCTGGACTGGTTGAATACTGGACTGTTGTGTTTATTGCATACAGAAATGGAGGTGAATTCGTTTAAAGGATAACCTAATTTTTACTTTTACTATTTTGACTGACTGTGCTAAAAATTCAACCGGTCACTCGCATCGTGAATGTGAAATAAATAATGTTATTTTTATTAGCACTGAGCTTCAACAAAATTGGGTATTCGTTTAAACTAAATTTGTATTTTTAACGCATATTATGTATGCATAATGTAACTCCAACGGTAAAGCAAACTCCATAATCCAATCTCCTTGAAACCCAATACAAAATAGAAGCCAACACACATCGCGTTCTATTAATAACACTGGACGGCCGATGTTATTGAAACGTATTGCACCCTTAAGGTTAAACTAGTCGCGGGCTCGAACTCAATCAAGGGCGTGGCCAAAAAGCGCGCTGTCTCATCTAACATCGTGTGTGACAGAAATAGTACCAGTGATGAGCAGTTAGACGCTATCTATTTGCACGACGTATTGTTCGCACGCACACAAACACAGCAAAACGTCACTGAACGGTGCATATATCTGTGCTGTGTGTGTTTACTCGTAGTAAAGTCGTACGCGCTGCTACGATTTTGTGATGCTCGCATGAATTTTAGTAATTAGGTATTGTCACAGGGCATTGTAATTACTGAAATTTTTTTATGATAAGTTGATAACACAATATCCGAAGAATCTACGAATAACGAAAGGCTAGGGATATAATTCTGTAGGTAAGCAGTTACTTTTTTTTCTAAGTACCAATAACTTTTATATGTACCTACTAAACCTAATAGGTACCTACAATATTTGTTGTATTTATTTAGTTTTCGTAAAAGTAGGTAATTACCTAAAAGTATGTTTACTTGCTAAAAATAAAGTAAGAAACGTAATAAAAAGTATAGTTGACAACCCCAATCGAGTTCTCACGGAGCGCGATAGCCACAAAATATAAAGGTACCTAGTTAGTTCTATGGTATAACTACATACAAAGCGCGCTCGAGCACGTAGGTATAAACAGTGAAGCAGGTACATACCTACATGAGATTGACTTCTGTACCTATGTATTTTGCGCGAAAACATTCGGCTTGACGGTTGCCCGTTGATATTATCAATATTCCTACTTGTGGTTATCTACAATAATTTATTATAAAGAGCCTAAAGAGGTAAAGTTTTATTTATAATTAGGTAGCATGATCATTTCTTCTGTCTGGGTGTTTTTTATCTAATTATAATAATATGTAAATATTTAGAAATATACCTCTAAGTATGTATATCTGTTGTCTAGTAGGTAGGTACCTACACAGGCTACACATAACACAAGCTCTGCTTAGTTTGGGACTGGACAGCGTTGTGTGATAGTTGTGGAATATTATTATATTATTAAACTTAGGTATTATTTAGGAAGGATGGCTAAAAAGCATACCGTACGTAAACGTAGTGTACCTGCTAGTAAAATATCAAATTCGGTGTACCCGAATTGAACATTGACCTGAACAAATAGAAAGACAGACAGACGGAAAAATAAATAGGAAAAATACAAAAATAAATAAATAAAAAATGGGTTTAAAAACTATTTACTTATTTGTTTTTTCTGTCTATCTGTCTTTCTGTTTGTTATACGTAGGTACCTATGTCCAAAGGAATAAGTAGTTTTTTTTACCTACTTATCGTGCAAATAGTCGTGTGAGCATGAAAAATTGTATGTAGGTAAATTAATATTTGGTACAAACTGACACTGCAATTTATTTACATTGTTTAGTATAGGTATATCGATTTTACGATTTATAAATAATATAAGTATCGTACACCTCGCACTATAATACCTACGGACAACTTACGTACCGCGAATAATACCTTAGTACCTACCTACCTAATAAATAGGGTACGATCGTGTCATCGTATAAAGGGAATTTTGTGTAGGTATAGACCTACTCCTATCCTACCTATCGACACCACACCACCGCACCGGTCGCAAAGCTCCAGTCGTAAGATAAGCGTAAGGAGAATAATCTACACATACGATACAAACCACGTAGGCCACAGCAGCAGACTAACAGCCAGTTTCAATAACCTATCTATCTGTAGATTTGCTTACTAGAGATAGGATTTTGACATAAGCTCCATACAAAAAGTGTCAACATTCTATCACTAGTAAGCAAATCTGAAGATAGATAGGTTATTGAAATTGGACGTAAGACCGACCGAATCCAAAACAATAGAAAATAAATAGTCTAATTATTGCACGACAGCGCGTGTCGTGCAATAATTTGTGCAAAAACGCGTGAGCGTCTTCCCTCCGCCCCGCGCCGCTGCCGGGGGAATTTTATCTAATGAAATGCACGATAATTCATCGTAAAACGAGTGCGTATAAAAGTACGATTTAGTGCTTTAGGAAATAGCGATTTTTGAAAAAACCACTGCTTAGATCAATTTCAAATAAATTTTATAAAACTCTCTGGTAATTGTGCTGTGTCGGTACGGTCTACGGTTTGGAGATTTTACACGATTAGTGGTACTTTTTAACACCCAAAGTTGCGGTAAAATTGTCATGAAAAACAAAACTTTGGTGGCTCATAACTTTTTAATCGTTTTTTTTTATTTATTTTTGTTTCCGTACCGACAAATGTAATTACAAGATAAAACGTTGTCGTGTTTAATTTTGGAGGTACAAATTCACACTGTGGAGTAATACCACCCCGAACTTTCTATGGAAAAAATATCGACTAGTGTAACCTTAAGAACACAACCCCGGGCGTACAATAAATTATCTGAAATCAATTTCTAATACGAGACATAGCTTATCGGTAGGAAGTGCATTGCATTGAATGGCGGCGAACAAGGACGCGGGAGTTGAAAGGTATTCCACCTGCATTATTTATCGCGCAACATTATTAACTGCATATCAGCCGTAGATGACTATCGTGTGCACTACACGCCTGCTCGAAGCGCACGCGCTTTCCACTGAGACCGAGATATGGATCACGGTTTGTGTTTCCATTGTCGCTGGCGTCAAATAACAATTTTATTTCGCTCTTTTAAAAAAAAACAATTTATTAATAGTAAAATAAAAGCTTATGATACTACATTTTTACTGCATTGATTCATTAATGTAATGGAAGTTACTCACTCTATCAATCACTATTCAAGGTTCGTATTCCGTTCGGTAACCTGCACCATAACAAAACCATGATGGTAGGTATTTATGTTTTAAGGTAACAACAAAGATACACGTTTGCAAATACACCACAAGATTTTATAATTAATAACTTAATTCACTTGAAGCTTGATATTTGGGTTTGTTGTCATTAAACTAACAAACTCATCAATAGAACGACACCAACGTCTACAATAAAAACCGTAGATAATATGTAGTTTTGAAAACGAACACAATAACATAATTTCCCTAAATTGTTTGAAAGGATCAACAAAACAAAATGATCCGTGGAACCGAAACCGGAAAATATTTTTGCAAACAAGACGTCAATAACAGGATAATGGGAACAGACGTGTTTAGAGCTGTGCGCGCACATAATTCTTTTGTCTTAGCAATTACACTTAAAAATATTGATTTCATCTTTACCATTATTTTAATACGTACAAAACTTTTATTAGATCCTTTCAACGATATTTATGTTTTACAGATTTATGTTTCCACAACTGTGTGAAATAGCTCACCTTTACACCTAGGCTTCGCGGTTTTATCCGCGGTACCATTAGGAATGGCAGTAGGTCAGTCAATAATCGTTATTCATGGTTCACGGACTGTATTAGTTCATTGAGCTTCCCTAGTTAATCATAACGGGATAAGCTCTTTATCTACTAACGTTTAATTTATGTAGCTACAGAATAAATGGATGGACAGAGATATCAATGCTGATGATAATACAGATATCGTGAATATTAATTTTGTCTGAAAAGAAAAGTATCCAAAAGATATTTTAGCCGTATCCTGTGTAATGTAGTCACGTAATCCTTCTCTCGTCATCTCTTATTACGATCGAATTTTCAATCGGACTTTGATTGATTGAAACGACTGCTGCGGGACCGAATTGACTTTTAAGTAGACTTAAGCAAGAAAAAGCTCTAATAAATCGTCCAATATTCGATACAAAGGCACAAGGGGATGAAATTCTATTTACAGGGATTTGACAGAAATACGATTAAGGATTTTCTCTGCTTACGTATTTTTATTTTGGATTAATTTTATCAAATTGTTTTCATTGTGTTCACTTATTTTTATCATCATAATATTATTGGCTTTGTGTTTATTTGCTTTGTGTAATGTATCTTTAATAAACACTCGATACAAATTGAAATTCCACGTCTTAATAGACTAAGGATTATTCAAACACGGTGTAGTGTGTGACTATGTGTACACCTTCATGTATTTTGCTATGAATGCCTATTTATCATAAATAAAATGTTTTATTTTATGTAAGCTTATTTGAAATTATTACATGTTTGAAAGACTTTGGGAACAACATTAAAATTTGACGCTTGTGAGACAATTAATGTTAATTTGATAAACTTATCTTATCAAAATACAATACATTTCAACGAGTACATGAGCATATTTACTCACCTAACCAAAAAATTAAATTGTAACATTGTATCCTTTTCAAAGAGGGCAAAGATTAATAATATTAGAGCAACAAGCCACAGGTCCGGATTGTAGGCTCAGGGATACAATATTTATATTCTCTATTCCCTTTAGTGGCGCATCGACATTCAGGTGAGGCCGAGAATTACCATGAACACGGGCCCAGTTCATTTAGAGAAGACAGGGGTGAACAAGGAGGTTGAAACTACTGGAATAGATATTTCTTTTATTCTAAATTAAAAAATGTTTTCGGTTTTTATAATTAAGGGGAAAAGTGGTATTTGCATTTACATAATCAGTCTTCAAAATATGTACCTCATACAGTAAATACTGTTTAAATGATAATTATATGCAGTGATAATTAGGGTTGTTTTCCTCGTCATCATCAGTTTTCGTCCACTGTTGGGCATGTGTCTCTCTTAATACAAATATTGGTATTAAATGTACAAAAATATATATCGAAAATAAAATGTGTCACATCACCACGATTTATGCACTTTGCATCAAGTTGTCAAACAACAGATTCTTAAAAAAAATCAAACTGCCGTTTTCAGAACTACATTTAAATCTTCGTCTGCGGCCGCCTCGCCTCGGGACTTGTCCCAATGCCGTAATTACGAGTACACACCCTACTAGCGCAAATAGAAACAAAACCGCACACATTCGCATATGTAAATGGGGCAGGATCACGGCCGAAATTCGGTGTATTCGGCCTACCACCGGCTTGGGAAAAATAATAGACATGTTTAAGGAGCCCTGTTCAATTTCGCACAACTATCCGTTTCTATTCTGTACAAGTGTGTGTACGAGAGCAAAGACTAATAAATAATTCATAGAGAGCTTGAGTAGATTATGTATAAGGTACCTAGGTACTTTAGGCATCAAGAGTTAAGTAAATTATAATTTCAGTATTTGATAATTATTGCTAGGCTAGAATTTTTCTAGCATGTTCGAATGTGTGTATCAAAATAGCATTAAACGTAATTATTGTCATAATCATATTTTAACCAAATAATAATAGGCATATTTAATTTTAATTACACATTACTATTCATTTGTAAAAGCGTGTGTGAGATATAAGATATAATTCATAGTAAGTCTGGGCTGAGATTTATGTGTATAAGTACTAAGAATTAAGCACGCAAATGTTCTTGAGAAAGATTGTCTAGCATTTTCTTGCATAATTATTAGAATCTTGGAATTATGTCTGTCTTGATAATATTGAATTTAATAATATGTGAATTTAATTTTTCAACTTTTCTATAGTTCAGGTTTAAGTATAAATTTTAAATTACATCAACAAAAATAATGTAAGACCACAGTTTTGTGATAAACTTAAAGCAAGAGTTTAGAAATATTTTGGCCTGATCTCATATTTTTTTCACAGTTTTTTTATACTAACCGTTTTTAGAATATAATAAACTTTGTAGGCTTATTTCTAAATCTCTGTAATCTGTTTCTATCTTCACAAGAAACAGAATCACTAAGAGAATATATGACGTCAAGACTATGATTAGTTAGCACTTAAGTTTCAAAACGCTTGCAATATTAAATAGTCCCTACGGAGTCTATAATAAAGTTCAAATATGTATACACTTTATTAGAAGTTCAATCTGAAACATAGCAGACGAGACACTGACTACTAAAATTACTAGACTTTGTATCTTATAATTATTTGAAGTAAGATCATTTTGCTTCATTATGCTACAGTATTTTAACTAATGAAGTTTTGTGCCTAAATTTTCATATACAGAAACCGAAGTTTTCTGGACCTTGGAAAGGCCTAAAATGTTTTAATATGAAGACAGGCCTGTTATTTCTTGAAAGAGTAGACCAGACTTAATTCTTAACCATTTGATAGTTTTGTCGAGTCAATTATTCTGATATTCTATCTCTATTACATTAAAATAAAATGTTGTAAATCTTTGTTCACTAGATCCTGCTACATCTATACAACCATCATCAACTGGCTGTTCTCGTCCAATGTTTGTAATAAATGCTTTCAATGAATACAACCTTTTTTATTTATTAAATAATCTGACTGCCAATATGAATGCGTTGTAGATAACCTCTCCGTCACAACCGGTATCCAATGTCCCCCATGGCGTTTAACGTGTTAAAAATTAGGCTAATAATACAAACAAAAAATGTCCAAACTGTGGGAAAATAGACAATTCACACAGTAATTTACGAAACATAACATCAATACCTTGTCATCAAACAAAAATAACACTAAAAACGCCAATAAATTCCGACTAATTATCACGCCAAAATCTACCCCAATAACATGGAAGCTTAATCGCCCGTGTGCAACAACGTCTAGCCCCATTTTAATATTTAACAAGGGACATACAATTATTTATTCAACGTAGAAACAAACAAGCTGGTTGTAAACTAGCCGCAAACTGAATAAACAAAATATTCGATGAGTCTATAATTTTAGGAACGATATTATAAGCGGTTAAATAATCTAATTTGTTGTGTGATTAGCCAAAAGACGGTTTGTTGGTGTTTGTTAGAAACGAACAGTCGGATTACCTGATGGTAAGCTATCGGCGCCGCCCATGGACACCTGGAACACCAGAGGCATTACAAGTGCATTACCGGCCTTTTGGGGTTAGGAATTTCAGGATTGTTTGGGATTCAGGGATTGGGGAAAGGGAGAGGGGGTAATTGGGCATGGCATTATTATTGAATGTTTCAATACACAAGTCTTGTAACCGGTTCATTACTGATTTACATTACCATTGACCATTAGGGCAAAAGAGTTTTCGCATGCCTAATTGGTTAGAAGTGATTATTAATAAATGCCATGTTATATTATTATGTACCTCATTAAAGGTTTTGGATCTCGGGTCCAATTTCCGGACGGACAAAAAACTAAGTCATTTTCAGATGATATTTTATTTTTTTTTGTATGTCAAAAATTCAATTGGCCTCGTGACACAACTGCCAGAAATGAATATTACTAACCTCTGTTTACCCAATTACAGTGTTATAATTCGCAATGGGTTGTGTAATCTAGTTTTGGCGTGATTTGCCGAAAGATTAGCGGTTTGATTCGTTTGTGGAGCGTACCGTGGCCGTAGCGTAATGGCGGCCGATTTATGGTTTTGAGGTATGGGGATACCATAGCTGTGTATATTGTGAGTTTATGTGAGAGCAAATCGATATTATTTGGTGTCTCCAAATTGCCACAGCAACCCAAAAGATCAACCACATACTATGTTACATTATCAGATATTTTAAATGTCTTTTTATGTTATATTTTTTTTTAAAGTAGAAGTAGTTGAAGAGATCTTGGTAGAAGATCGAATAAAAATGTTTAATAAGATTTAAATAGATTTAAAATTATATCAAACCCATTACCACCAAATTATCGATTATTGAATCCCGCTTAAACTCATAAATTACATTATAATCGTCAATAAAAAGCTCCCACTCGCCACCCCTACTCATATCAGAATGAGTACATCAGAATCAATAAATAAAATAACACCAAAACATTTGCCAACCCTACCGAAGTCACGTGCAAGTTAAATGATCTGCAACAGGAAGCAATAAACCTATTGTTTACAACACTCGTTGCTTGTCGTTTATCAATATTTATAATATTCAATAAACAGATAACGACTCCGTAGATTTATGAGTTCACATTTTATAAACGTGTGGTTCACACATACCAGCTGATGATTGATAAAATGTCATTACGACTATTTTTTATAGGATAAACCGGTAAACGAATCGGCGTCGCCCATGGACACCTGGGGGCTTAGACAAAGTAACAATTTAAAAACGATAACGAAGTTAATTAAGACTAAAATGTATGGGATTGACATAGGCCGCGTTAAGTCACGTGGTCAATCGACATCGTTATCGCAATTTGGTAGACAATGTTATATTTCATAACGAAACTATAAAGTAACGAATCGTTATCGTGTTTATTCCATATAAATGCGTAGACAAGCAGACCTTTCAGTGTTCGTCAACGCCTCGATCGTGATCGCCAAAACCGATAACGAAACGAATGCTAAAAGGTTGTAGTTATTGAAACAATATGGCCGAATTTCATTATTGATCCTGTTATTATTTATTTTGTGTTAGAGGCAATACACTAATACAGATCAAATAGATTTAAAAATGCATTCTCTGCGTTTATTGTGGGCTGCACACAATGAGACCGACTGGGAGAGACGCCAAAAATGGTTAAGACAGCGACGGTTCAATATAGGTACTTCATTGTTAAGATCGCGTCATTGTTTACATTACATACTCATGAATGAAACTTAGATTTACTTACGTTTCCATATACTCGAGCAACGTTGCGAATTGTTCAGGACTTGCTCGCACTCTTGATTCCATGTTTTATCAATAAATATTAAAATAGATAAGAAATAGAGAGAGATCCATCATCGTTTGAACACCAGTCACTTATAAAAATGAGTCTATTTGATTATCATTAAGTTTTGGAAACGATCTAAAAGTAATAACACTCTATTCACTTACGACTGTAAAATTATCGTTTATATTTAACTTGAAAACAATTAAACGCAACACTCACTTTCTTATTAATAAAGTTTTAAAACATCAATATCTCGCGAGTTTGATCCGATTTGAACTTTTTGACTGTCACTGACAGCTGGATTTTCGATACCATAACCAACATTTTTGTTTTTTGCCGAATAAAGAATTCGACACAACGATCACGACCATAGTGTTACATTGGCTAGGAAATGTTTATCGTTATCTCAGAGACGATGGCGAATTTACTTTTCGTTTCGCTATTAAGCGATGTTACTTTGTCTAAGGACCCTGGAACACCAGCGGCGTTACAAGTGCGTTACCGGCCTTTTGGGATTAGGAATTTGAGGATTCTTAGTGATTCAGGGATTAGGAAAGGGGGGAAGGGTAACTGGGCCTTCGGTAACTTCACTCACATGACGATAAATAACGCAAGCGTAATTTTACTTCCGTCTTCTGTGTGGCCGTGGTATCACTTCGGTCGAGCCGGCTTATTCGTGCCGAAGCTCCCACACTTATATTTTAGGCACCCTTTAAGTACAGAGTTATCTTTGGACTTACAAGTTAAGTATGTCAGTATCTTGTATCTTGATATCTAGAACTAATGTAAATAGAAATTTGTAGTAACTAAGAATTTTGAAAATTTATTCATCTCATTATTAATCCATAAGAAGGTTTATTTATTAATCTCTGCACACAGCAAGCGATTCAAGCGATTTGAGATCGTTGTATAAGTACAGGTTTATCATACAGCTTCTGTAAAATATAATAAATCAAGCGGTTATTAAAACTTTTAGCTTAACAAACATTTTCTCAAACTATTTCATTTTAAAACCAATTAACGGACATTTTTCAAAAGTGTCGAAATCCTCTCAAAGACATTTTATCTATTACTGAAACTGAAACTCATCGAAAAGTTAATTGAAAACTTTTTGAATATCATTTAGATTTAACTGCATTAAAACACTAGATAGTTAATTTCATCACTTTCTACGATGTTCTAACAATTAAAATACGCTTTGAACCTTAACGTATTTAAGCTTTGAACTGAAATATTAAATAAAAAATTCTTTGAATGAAATGAAATAACATGACTTGATATTTATATCAGTAAAAAGGCTATAAACATAACTTTTACACGTCAAAAGGTATCTTTAAATTGAGCTGGATGAGGCCTGCATTTCCTAATTGACTACTTTGAGAGAAAATCAGAGGTTTTTTTGACGTCTATGTATGACGTCTATGTCAGTTTTTTTATGTCTATTCTATGCAGTGTTACATGAAATAACACCGCTGCAATATTATTTTACTTTTTAATGTAATAAATATGTTCTGAAATTTTATTATTACTAACGTATAATATCATTGAATTATGTTCAAAAAGAAAGTTTTTTTATTCCATCTGTTGGTGGTTGGTCCCATGTCAGTCGGCCATATTGGTTAATTGATACTCAGGCTCCATGACTGCAATTTGATACTGCAGCGGAGGGGTTGAATGCCGCTATTCTTAAATTTTTAACCAATCAGAAACCTTCACATTGTTCAACACTAAAATACATACTGTTCTTTGTTCTTTTATAAATAGACACCATCTGCTCTCTTACGTACTTGGTCCAAATACATAATAATAGACTCTCTAGATAGGTACTTAATAGACCTAATTTTCTTAAATAACATAATTATGAATAAATATGTATATAAAACTTACTTTTTTTTAAGGGGGAAAATCATCGAATGACTTCTCCCGCCTGTGTGAGATGGGAGGGAGTGTCAGACTCTTACTAACTAAAAACCACCCCGTTGCTACTCCTGCACTGCCCCGGTAAACCGTTAAGTTCTCCGCGGCTTTCTTATAAAGTATACGATCAATGGTTTGGCTAAAATACTATTATTTTGGTATTTTTTTTATATAATACCGTAACTTACCAAAACATTTTAAATAATAATATATGTAAACATTATTCTTTCCAATCTTTACATTCTAAATAGGTTTGAAAACTAAGAACAATAAAAAAACATAATCACCACAAAATAGTACCTAAACCTGAAAACAGCGGGGCCTGTCATTTACATTTAAATACAAAAAAAAAATCTAGAAAACATTTTCTAAAACAAGACCTAAGCTTGTCGAGCCCTTTTAAAAAAGAACTCAACAATGTTCGTAGTTTTATTAATACGAGAGTAGTTTTAACATAAAGGGGGGAGGGAGTAGGGCCTAGACTTGTTAACAATGAGCAATGTCTGTAAAGGGACGGTGGACGACCAATCAGGGCCTGTCACGGTCGAGAGTGTACTTTGTTTTAATAGCACTAGGCTGGATTAGTTTTTAAGTACGCTCTAAACAATGCTTCCTGCATGTCTGTGGGGGAGATATCATGACGCCATGTTGGATTTGTGGTAACGTGAATGCTTGTGTGGTGTGGTGAGAGGGAGGTAGTGATACTTATTTATTTGAGCTTGCTATGTATTCTTTATTTAAACATAAACAGAATTTTAAACGATTAAAAATTTTCATATTTTTCGAATAAATAGCGTTCTTAATTTGTATTTTAATGTCAAGCAGGCTCTGTTTAGAATTGCCCAATAAAAAAGCAAATTAATGAGAAAATATGGGCCGTTTACATTTTTTAAACAAATAACATTATCCTATTAGTAAAAGCGTAATAAAAGTTAAACGTCAACATGTACACTAAAAATTGTCGAGTCTACACCACAAAATACTTCAGGTATGGTCCACAAAGCGAATAAAAGATTAATAAGTACACACATTCTTTTACATTTTTTTGTAATTCTCGTAATCTACGGATTATGTTAGCCTGTGTGAACAAAACTGACGAGGTACAAGGCTTTACTCGAAACCGCATGAGGATTTTAAGGGATTTACCCCTTTTATAAAACGATGTCTACCATCCACCTCGTAATTTAAAATTTTCTCATTAATACGTCACTTCTGGATGAAATTAAAACGGTATTATGAATTATGTCAAGGAAAAACCGATAAGTCCTCGATTTTAATTGGAAACTAATTGGTTTCGCTCTAGTGTTGAGCTGAAACGTAGTTTACCTGCGAATCGGTTAGACTTCGTTTCCAGCGATTTATTTTCTGTGGCGATCCAGCAATATCTGTCATCAACTTCTAAATGACACAGAAAAAAATGATGCTTTTTCCCTTCGTTATTTGTATTTTTTGCTATCTTTGAATTTGTAAACCTCTCGCAGAACCACACACATTTATCATAAGACCATCTCACTGGTTTCTATGTTTAGCACCCCCTTATCCTTTTCGAGATAACGTATCTTGGTTTATCTACCTACCGCAGTGGAGTTCAGAAATAGAATCCTAATTCTAAAACATAATTATCTAGTTGCATAGGTTATACTAAGAAACATAGGAACAATTATATTATAAGCAGGGTAATTTTGAACTGTTCTATACTTTAAAAATTTAATTGTAATTTGCAGTTTTTTTATTTCAATGGGTGGAAAGGAAACGTTACGTTCATTTATAATACCACTACACAGAACAAAATGAGTAATATTATGCTAATTTAAGCAGCAGCCAATTACCAAACTAAGCAGCAAAAGAAAGTATCCATATCATTGACAAAAACAATAAGATAAGATGACAAACTAACGACAAGCAGATGATACCTGCCTGTCCGAACGTGAAAATCAATAAATACTTCCCTTCAACCGGTGCGTTCCATCTGGCGCTAAACGTCAAACGTCAGACGTCAGACGTCAGACATCAAATGTCACGTCATTAGTTAAAATTGCCGACGTCAATGCAACACCAGAGACAACAGTTGTTTCGTTTCATTTAGCGCGCGTCCCCTTTACGAATTCGCCACAAAATGTGGACCGCATAAATTATATGCGGCCTGACATATTTTATTTACGTTGCAAGTGTTGCAGGGTTTGTTCTTTTAGTGTTATAAATAGCGCCAATTAAATAATTTGCTGGCACTAAAATTAACAGAACGATATAATATTTTGCTTTTTATGGAAACGAAAATAAATATCCTGTTTATTAATTTATTGTTCAAATAAGTAACAGTGCATTCTTTAAGTAGCATTCTTACACTGCTGACACTGCTTTAAAATGACTATACATCGTGATCTTTTTAATAAACACTAGCAAATAAATACCTATTAAAAGAGAACAAGTTGATACAAATCCTTTTTGAAAACAAACGCAACAACACAACTAGAGAATATTGCTGGAACTAGAGACACTGGAAATCAAACGAATGAAATTAACAATAAAACAATAAACAATCATAATATTCTTGAAGCAACGGAAGCGCTGCGAGTAAATGTTTCCGAACATAAAATTTATGAAATGCAATTACTACTTCCAACCATGTTTCTTTTAGAGACCACAATAAAAGCCAATCAGTGAAAGAACATTACAACATGAAAGAAAATATACCAAGTTTAAGAAACAAAATAATTTAAATAAATAATGTTTTTAGTTGTGCAACTGTTGCCAGAACTTGCTGGGAGCTCTGCAGTTATTATTGGCCGCACCGGCGCTAATTTGACCGAATTTGCTTAATGCCCCACAATTTGCGCGCTGACCCTACCGCTTATTATAATAATTTAGCAACCAGTTGCAACTTGAGATTCTATGGGTAAAATTTGGAAAAATCGATATTGTCGGTCCGTGCACAATATTTTTAAAGCCATGAATTTACGTTAATTCTTTAGGATTCTCTTGAATGTTAAATTCGCTGATTGATTGTAATTTTTGACTGCATTTGTAATGAAGGTAAAGATTAACTTAAATACAACAAAAGATTCTGTGAAAGCATTTTTCTTTGTAAACATTTTTTTTTAAACTTTGCCCCACACTAGAATTTTCTCCTGTGTCGTGGGTGCGTTTACAAACATACAAGTTCATATACACATGACACCCAGACCCGGAACAACAATCTGTGGATCACACAAAGAGTTCCGTGCGGGAATCGAACCCGCGACACGTTGCGCGGCAGTCAGTTGCTCAACCACCGCGCCAACCATGAAGTCAGAATATGATTGCATACTGGGCACTGCAAACCTAAGCAAAACATCACAACTGATATAGTTATGTAAATAAACATCAACCCTTATTAGTTGCATGATACACTGTGTTCCTATTAAACGTCCTATGATTTTGGCAATTTTTTGAAAACATGTGTTGTAGATTTTAAGATTTTTTAACTAACAATGCCTTGGCCGGATGCCAAAGCAAAAATACGCCGCACACCTGACAGCCAGTGTAACGAAGATTACAAATCATAATTTGGCACCTTCTGTTGGTTTGTTTTCAGTTATTTTGACACTTTGTAAGCGATAATATATTGAGGAGTGTTGAGTGACAAAGTGTTATAGAAACATTTTTTTTATTCTTGTCATGTGCGTCAAAAGTATGTTGGCGCCTCTTTACATTTTTTTACAGTAGAAACAACGTTATGAGCGTTATATTTTGAGTTTTGACCGACCTGAAATAATGATATTACCAACATTGAGACAAACTCGTAGATCTGTCTACGAGCATCTGTTTTTATTTTTAATACCTTCTCTTTGTGAAATATAGCTTTCTTCTACAGCCGAGCAAATTATAAAGGACAAAAATATTCCGGTAAGTTTTCACAGCTAGACTTCAAACGTTTTGTATTTTAATTTTTCTTATAGTTTAGCAAAATTTATCTTCAGTTTAAAAAGAGCTGAAGCTCTAAAGCAAACATCGCGATTAAGATCTTTGTGTACAAGAATAAATTTGTCGTCGGCCGTCCGCCTGTTTGATCAACAGATTAAAAAGTCGACGAGAGCTCCGAGCAAATGGTGCATTTTAAAGTTGAAAACTTCTATAATGTATAGTTGCTTGTTGCACGTCTCGACGCCTCACATAAGGTTGAATATAAACGTGAATAGATTTCGAAAGAGGATCCCACCCTGTTTATTTTAGTAAAACATTAAAATGTTTAATGTAAAAATACCTCTATTGCAAGTTAATAAAAATATATTTCTTCTACATTGAAATTAGGACCTTACCTTCCTTCAAAGAGAATCAATAATATTTCCGTGTTATCACGCGATTAAACTAACAAAAGTGTCCAACAATTCAGGGCTGCGCCGATTAACGTCTTCTTGAATGATTATCCTATCTTTAAAGGGTAAATAAACGAATTATTTGTCACCCCTTTGTTGTTACTTTGAAGCGTTTATTAACAAAAGCTTAATCGCCTAAATGGAGCATTCTCCTTGTAGTTAATCTTTGTAAAAGGAATATTTTAAACGTTGAAAATAAATCTATTCTTTTGTTCTATTTAAAGACACAGTTATGGAAGGTTTTTAATCCTTCACGTTATAGTCGTTTTCTAGTTGGAACTGTACATACATATATTTTTGATTTTTATAAATATTACTGGATTTTATGAATATCACATGCTAGCTCTTGCGTTAATTTCGGTTATAATTTGAATTGTATGGAGTATAAGCGAATCGATTTTTTTTATTTAAAGTTTATGTGCCCACTAGGTATGCAAAACACTATTGATATTATGTTAAAATTGTTACTCTCTTGTGTGTACAAATTATAGATGCAAAATACACCCACTGGCGTGAACATCGGTAATGGGTAAGAAACTATCATGTTTAAATTCAGGGTCTAGACTCCATCGTAGAATATTCTAAAACGATTTTTGAATAATATTTGATTTTTCTTTGCATTGACATTGACGTAGTTTGTGTGAATTCCTATTATTCCCACGAGAATTTCACGTATTCCTTTTGAAGCTCTGTCCTTTATTGTCCCATTCAGACCCTGCGTTGAACGGTCATAGTCCGAATAGTTTGGGCTGTGCATTGTCAATATGCCAGTCAGTCAGTCAATCAGTTTTCCCTTTTATGAAAATCGGTCATTGAGAGTAAGTTAATCAAACAAGACCCACATTGTATAAAAAGTAGTAATAGAATAATGTGTGAATTTGTACGTTTCATAATAATTTAAAAAAGAAATAATTTTCTTATTATATTTAGTTGGTAGCTACACAACAAAATCATTATGTCTAGTCTACATTAAATTACTAAGAAAATAATACTAAAGTTAATTTTTATAATTATTTTACAGGAGCGTCGGACAGTTGAACGCTAAAGGCTAAAATCATTTGCATATTGCGGTCCTTTGCAGGCCTCGCGCCAGACTCATAATCATTACTTGCCAAGCGAAATTAGCCCCTAAGGTGCTCTAGCTGACTACCACTACCGCTTTATTATCCCTCAAACGTGCCTGCTCATGCTAATTCGGACCTTTGATGTGGTTTACAGTATCGGAACTTATTAGTGTAGAATTAAACACAATGAAATGATGAAGGCACGTACGTATTAGGCATGGTAATCGATTTCGGACGGATGCCTCATTAAGTACCAATCTAATACTGCATCTTACTTGAAGATGTGTAGTATTACGGATTCAGAACTCCCTTTCATTATTCAAAGGTATTCTGTCCATACGAGATTCTCCTTTTTATTTTTGTTTGATTTGTGATGGATTTTTACCCTAAGGTACACCTTAATTTTCACTCATATAAAATTAATGTGCATTCTCAAACTAAATAACAACTTTTACAAAAAGATATTTTCTATGATAATATCAATCCTCAGTTATCATAGGGAAGCTATAAATTCTATTTCATGTTTATTGATAACTAATTTGTATGCAAACTGTGACATTTAGGGAAACGGTGATATCGATACCAAGCATACCGTACGCTGAATCGATAATACTGCAGTTATCGATAGGAAACGGTGGCATTGTACTCAACTACACGATTACAACGAAATCTCGAAAGGAAAAGGGGCTAAGTTTTAGAGTGGCACTCATGAATGAAATATTTATTTATAAGTAATGTGTATTTTCTAAAATCACGTTCATCTCGTTACAAAAGACTCAATTTACGTGGATAATGAAATTTATTTTGCATGACACCGAATAAATTGAATACTAAATCTCTTTACAGCGACTCACTTGAAAAGAAAGCGCTCAAAGAAAATAAGTCATCAGTGAGTTCTTATCGTAATTGGTTATGTTGTGGAATGAATAACTGAAATTTAACGCAGTTTTACATAAAAACTCAGTTTGGTCAGTATAGGCGTGGCGTTTGCCGTGATTTAAGTGACCATTTCACATTTACAGCTTTTGTCACGCTTACGTTAAATAAATTGAGACATTTCGCCACCGTTATGTGCGATATTTTAAATTAAACTTTATTATTTATTTGACATTTTTACGATCATTAATGTTTTTAATGTTGTGTTTGTTTCTGCTATCATTAGTTGGTAATGTTTTCAGTTGTTACATGTACACAGCTAATATCGTTATCGTCAGCAATTTGCTCAAAGCTGCTCATCCTATTTTTAGTAATGTATCTTATTTTAGTATGGTTTCGTGTAATTTAATTAGGTTGAACGCATTTAGTTTCGTTTATGGCTTCAAACCGGATTCAACAACTTAATGCCAACACCATTTTAAAATCGTATTAACTTTGTCGAGGAAACCATTAAAAAGACTGAGAGATACTAAACAAAAATATCCAATCATTGACAACTAAAAACGACGTGAAAAAAAATTAAATTCCTGTTCCATTCGCTACAAACACTTTTTGGGACAATTGCGTGGAACTACGTTATCGGCGTTGATCCGTCGATTCAGATGTATGTTGAAACAAAACAGAATCCATCGGGGGATAACCGTGAACCGTGAAATTGGCAAAAAACTTCCGAAATCCATCACGAATCAAATGACACTTTGAAATTGTAAAGCTAACTGAAGAGCGAATTGGATCGACTGGGAAAACAATTAACGGGAACGGCTGATGCGAAAAATTGGAATAATCAACGGATGCCGTGTTGAATAACGTTTGCAAATTTAATTAATGTAATTTTTCAAAAGCGTCAATCTCTCACAGCTCTTACGTGCGCCCCGCTCGCGAGCCTACAAAAGTGCTGATGGCCAACTAACACGCTTAAAATTACGAGACCACGGCCTAAAATCCGACTCAACTTTTTGTTTGATGTTGAACGACATTTATGATTTATTTTTATTTATAATTTTCTAAACTGTTATAACTCCGATGAAAGCAATATTAGGAAACAACAATCTGGCATTTAATACCCACCTTCTTTTACAACACCACTCCAAAATATTATTACAAAACTGTTTGTTGCAAGACATCAAAAGATTAAAGATTACAGAATTCAAAGATAAATCATACTTTTTTAAGGCACAATTAAACAATTTTAATAACGCATATAAATCTTGACGTTCAATGCCCCATAAAACAGAGTTTTACGGTCACATAAACCACTAATTAATATCCTCCACGATAAACTGTAACAATGACGCGCCTTATTTGAACTGCTAATTATCTATCAACTAATTCAACCAAGTATTCCTATTAACATTTTAGAGGACAAAGTTACCGACAGCCACTCGTTGAAAGCCAGGAAATTGAGCATAACGTACCCATTAATATTTCAACAATTTCCTGGCGATCAACAGTGTTAAATATGTTGTTGTAAAAACGACTTTGGGATAAAGAGACAGGGTGTAAATTTGGGGCACTAGTTGGTAGGCCTATGAGGAAAATCCTGTGTAAAGATGTATATGTACGTGAATACCAAAACGCATCGCCTCGCGCACCCCAAAGTTAAACTCTGGAAATTTTAATACATCCTGTCTGAGGGGGTTCAATTCGTGCGTAGCTTACATGGCGGCTATTTTTTGTTTAGAGTTGCGGTTTTATACGCTTAATCCTGCTGCAGGATTATTTTTCAGAGGCATTGTCTATTCTGTTCAGTTTTTCATTTCTGTTTTGGCTCTATAAATTCTTTATTTTACTAGAATTTAGTACAACTTTTCTGTCGTTTAATAATATGCTTTATATTTTATTCAGTATTTTCTCAGCTACAGTACAGGATGCGAGCGGATGCTCCGGTAGTACATGCCCAACGGTTCGACGGTGGTGCCCCCTTGGGAAAAGTGTGAGCCCACTTTATAGTTCGACCGGCTCCCTAGGTTATAGGCCTGTTGTCTGACATGCTACTAACTCCACAATATAACTGTTCCATGTGTTGTTTTGTAGATAACTTATATTATTGCTTTTGTTGTTGTCGGAAGGAATATTTTATTTCAATGCGATATTGAAGTAATATTTGATAGGACCATTTTATGAGGGCTTTTAAGACAGCATGAGTATCAATATTTTGTAACACATAACCCCACGCCTTTTATCCCTGAAGGGGTAGGCAGAGGTGCACATTTACGGCACTTAATACCACTGTACAATGTAACACCCACTTTTCACTATTTATGTTATGAGTCCCATGTAATAGGGGTGAGCCTATTGCCATGTATCGGACACAATTCCATGCTCCGTGTTACTAATGAGAATTTTAAAAAAAACCCAGTAATACTTTGTCCGACCCGGGAATCGAATCCGGGCCTACTTGCCCGGCAGTCCACTTGCGACCCCTCGGCTAACGAGGCAGTCATTATTTTGTAGTATTATATTATTATCATTATTTTGTTGTTTATAAAGTGCCTATTGAAACTTGTTATTGTTTTTTTATTTCTTCTATTCGATACACCTATAATATTAAACATTTATTACCCCTTTGTCTACCCATACGAAACAATGTTATTTCATATTAAAAAACAGATACACAATCCCAATTTAATATTTGTACTGACCAAACCAAAAACTCAATATCAAAATACACGTTCTAAAGCAAAAAAGGGGTTTCAATTTCATACGACATATGAGCTGAATCTAAAATTAAAATCTATCTCACTACCCTGTTTCCGAGGCCCTAGCCAACCAATGTTAGATCTCGTAGTACTTTGTATTTTTTTAAAGTAGCTTTGATTCTTCACATGAAACGCCATATTCTACAAACATAGAATTGTAGAATGGACAGTCGGTAGCTAGTCACTATATATGTAACAAAATATATTCAATTTTATTATGTATCTACCACGAAAATGAAAATACTTTATTAACTAAAAATAGCTGGCTACGCACGTGAATATACTGAGAAATGCTCTACTAGTTTCGAACTACAGAGGGGTTCTTCCTCATAAGCAGCGTGCGCGGTCGCAGCGATGTCGCGCAGTGAGTAAATCGCGATATTTAGTTACTTTAGTATGTTTCACGATAGTTATTATAAAAACATACTACTACTTTACTTTTGATATTCAATCCAACTTTTTTTTAGTTATTCGAGATTTAATAGAAACTTCCATAGATTATTGGAGGCATTTATTTTCTATATTCTCCATCAGGTTACGACATGTAATGTAACTACTAGAATTAACCTATAAATACCAAAATAATTATTTTATAAATTACGTTTAAAACTTCAGTGATCTCTCTTTTGAGGTCAGTTAATTAATATACTAAAACCTTCTCCCCGTATGTATAACAAACACTTTTCGCAGAGATAATCGCGCACAAACATTTATACATCTATACATCCGTACAGAACAAACTGAGAGGGCCGTTTTTTTTTCTTTTTAAAGTCGGCTAATAAATAAAAAGGCATTTACCAATCAAAACCTTTCCAAATTCAAATATCTTCAAATTAGTTTCAAAGAACCTTGAATTTCACTCAGCGTTGTCATTCTTCAACAAATACTAAGACAAGACGAAGAGTCTGAATGTCAATCGTTAATCCAGTATTATCTTCTAATAGAATATTTATCAATCCGGGAGGCACTTAAAGGATAATCAAAGCAGTAGTTGTAAACAAACGAAGAAAGTTCCCTAGAGCCTGGCAACTATTGGGAAGTCAACCAAGACTTGACCCAAGTTTAATTATAAACTGAATGAACAAGTTGTGAGAACAATCACGAACTTAGATCATGCTGCTGGTATCGAAATAAGTGCTTCTTCCGATACATCGACGTTTTTAATTGGTATTTGTTAAGATGGAGACGTTTGGGGTGCGTAATGGAAAGGGTGCTAAGACAAATGTTCTTTAGATGTGCATTAGCTGTTGTAGTGAGAAGATTTGTTTTTGTAACAAAATGCGTTACAATAATAAAGGGTTGCTATAGGTTGCTGTGCTAATGTAGATTTCCTAACGTTTGTAAATATGAGAAAAATAAAACAAAAGTATCTACAGACTATGTCTAAACGAATATAAATTTCAACGTATAAATAAATGGCATTTCGAAAAATTAAAGTTACTTCGATTTAGGCAAAATCAAATGTTCACTAAAATAAAATGTTGAATTTCTAGAAAGGTTTTCAGAGCAGTTACATAATATAAATAATATTTTACTAAACAATTACCCACACACTATGAATAAGCATAACAACAAATTAACATAACATTTAAAATAATATGATTGATATGATTCATTAATTTTATTGAAATTATTTTAATTTCATACGTCCATTTGCATACCGTTTGTGAATTTAACTGGTAACCCACACGTTGTACGTAATCACCGGGTAATGTTGCCATTATTGAAAATTTGTCAAACAAAGAGGTTTTAATAATATTATTTATAAATAGACACGCACTTATAACCTGGTCTCATTTGGAAGACAGATTAAATAGCCTGCTGCATTATTGATATTATAATATTATGCGCAATTATTTAAATTATCGTTATTGTTATGCATTTGACCGATTTCAATATGTTTTTATAATAAGTGATTAATTCAAAAATTGAATATAATTTTTGACTGACAACGTCTGTTTCATTTTACATTAAACTTAAAAGTCAAAACACTAATGACTGCCTCGTTGGCCGAGTGGTCGCAAGTACGACTGAAGTGCAAGGGGTCTCGGGTTCTATTCCAGGGTCGGGCAAAGTATTTCTGGGATTTTTAAAAAACAAAATTTCACTAGTAGCACGGTGTCTGGAACTGTGCCCGGTATATGTCAATAGGCTCACCCTCTATTACGTGGGACTCATAACATAAATATTGAAATGTGGGTGTTAGGACATAGTACAGTAGCATTAAGTGCCGTAATGTCCACCACTGTCTACCGCTTCGGAGGTTAAAGGCGTGATGTTATGTTATGCCAAAACAAAAATGACTTAAAATATTGAAGAAAATTGAAATTCTTATTAAAATCCCGTTGGTTCTTAATTCTAGGGCTCCGTTAAATAGCTTTGTAGATATAAGATGATTGTGCGTGGAGCACCAAGACAGATATAGAAACATTTTTAACCGCCTTGAGCTTTACGGAGCAATTTACTTACGTAAACAATTTGTAAATTAGTGTAGACATCCGTACATTAAGTTATCCCGAACCGACTAATATGTATAAAATTAATTCAACCTTATGTTTCTGTCTTAAAGTTGAAAGTCTATTGAAGATGTTTGACAGTGATGGCTAGCTTGATTTGCTGATTTAGGATTTTTATTTGATTTTTTTTTACTATAGGTAGAACTTTTTTTCTTACCGATGTTCAACATTAAATTAATTTTCATGATACTAAATTAATTATTATGTTTTCGATTTACTCACGTAACTGTTTGACGAGGAACTCGACTAGTTTCAAGCCATGCTAGAGGCTCATTCAAGAGTTAAACAGATACGCGGTCGCGGAGAACCTAACGGGTTACCGGGGCTCCGGCTCGACGTGCAGGAGAAGGAACGGGGTGGTTTTTAGTCAGTAAGAGTCCGACACTCCCTCCCGCCTCACCCAGGCGGGAGAAGTCTTTCGATGATTTTCGCCCCATAAAAAAATCAGATGCGCGAGTAAGCCGAAAACATAATAATTAATTAAATTAAGTCACCAAAATTACTGTCTGCCTCAGCTCACCAAGCAAGCAAATTACATACCCAATTACATATATTATCTGTGACAAAATTTTCGAAAAGATGGCAGTGTTAGGATCCCAACAATCAGTTAACCACTGAACGAGGATACGGGCGTTGGAAACACTCGCAAGATAATCCAATTATCTGAGAGCAAGCTGAACAAGCCGCCAATTAGACACCAAAACTACAAGTACGCACTGCCTTTATTAGATATAGTTAGTGATGGTCTAGACTTGCTGCGAAATAAAGTCGAGTTTTTAGGTGGTTTGTATAAAAACAGATATTTTTATTAGCACAACTCAAGATACCTACTTTTCGGAGAGAATAAAAAAATGAACTAACCGTAATAGCTAAACTTCAAAAAGCAAAAAAGCCAACTAAAAAAATATAAAAACGCACCTCCTACCCACGTATTTCTAAAAATGAAGTTGTATAAAAACAAACATCAAAGTCGATTCGACATTGCTAAAATAAAACTGACATTAAAACAAAAAGTAAAAAAAGAACTTCTTCCAAATTTGAATCATCATAATTTTAAAACAAAAAAGTTTTTATTTATCTTAGTGGCCAGTGCGCTGCGGTCTACAAATTCAAATTTGTGCCTAAATTATAATCCCTTTCTTTCGTTGGTCCTGTAAACCGCTGTCTGATCCTTTCTCTTTGAGAATACAACAGTAGTTGTAAAAGCAACAAAACATGGGAACACAGCTCCCGTCTGTGTCCCAAGAAGCTAATTACTAGATTAAAAACATAGATCTAGACGGGGCCCGCCCTCGGGATAATTCTGTTCGCACAAAACGACTAACGACTCTGTATTTTAGTATTTTACTAGCAAGAACGTGTAGGTGGAAAACTCCTAGTTTATAATCCCGAAGGTTTAAACCATTTAAATTAAAGTAAGCTTCTTGTATTTTATTTCGAATGAGTTAACTTTACTGCTATGTTCTTCTATTTTAACGTACATGTAATTATGTTAGTTAAATGCAGTTGTAAGTAAACTATTTTATTGTTCTTTGAAATAAACAGTTGTTAAGACCTTGTTATGTCTATAGCCGTGTGTTATCGAAATTATGATTATAAACAGCTTGGATGGTTGTTATCCGTACAGTAGTTGATGATTCGATCAATTTTTATGACTCAAGCAAATATTAAAATGGAAAATAGGTATGAAGTCATTACAAGATTATTTATTTCGTGATTAAAATAATGGTTGGCAATTTTAATTTTATTTCTAAATTCAAATATTCTTTGTGTTTCGATTCTGTTATTTTGAACGCTGCTTTTTTTCTGCAACACCTAGAAAAATATTGAGATAAATAAAAGATGGATGCATGCATACGACAATAATTTGAATATTTTTGCTTTCCAGCTTGCTGTACAGTACAATTTTAACTTTGCCCTTTAAGGTTCTATTTCAATATTCAGTTACAGATTGTGTGGGAAGATTTACCCGATACGTCTGGCATTCACGCTGAGATTGTGAACTTTGATTTGTAATGAAATCAGTTCGTTCTATGGTAGCAAGCATTTATATTTACCTGTATAAAAGTAACCATGAAAATAAGGGTAAATCGAAGCAAAATGATTGGTGTTTGTCAAATCAAGTTTTCTGATTCATCAATTGATGAATCAGAAAACGGTAGAAGTTAATTAACTTCTACTGTTTACGATTATATTGTTATTGATATGCCTGCCTCGTTGGCCCAATAGTCACTGCCGGGTGAAAGGTCTCGGGTTCAATTCCCGGATCGGGCAAAGTATTACTGGTATTTAAAAAAAACAAAATCTCATTAGTAACATGGAGTCTGGAACTGTGTCCAGTATATGGCAATAGGCTCACCCCCTATTACATGGGACTCATAACATAAATAGTGGAAAGTAGGTGTTCAGTGGCATTAAGGGCCGTAATGTGCAGTTCTGCCTCCCCTTCGGGGATAAAAAGGCGTGATGTTATGTTATTTATGTTATGTGATGTTTTTGAAATCTTTGTCCCCAAAAATGGTAGGTATATACAGAGTACATAACTTCAATAACTATAAATGCGTATATGAAAGATTCTACAACTGCGTCTTTCAAAAAAATGTTCAGTAGTAACTGAAAGTGTAAAATTAAATTCTACGTTTGTTTTCAGTTGTAAACAAGACTTTCGTCTAAAATTCATCGCACACCTATCAAGCACAGCTCGAACCCGCAATGTCATTGTAATTATAATTGAACTTTAAATCGCATGTCGTATTGCATAATTTCATAATGTCAATAGAAAAAAGCTGTAACCGCGCCGCCGTGTATCGACGCAGTGCCGGACCTGTGTTTGAGCCGTGCCGGATCCGGCTCGATAGGATAGACCATATCTGTGTAACTGCAACCTTACACTCTCTTCTCTTCCATCAATGACATATTTTCCAAATAATTTTTCTCTATGGTTGCATTAAAGCGATTTGATTTAATCATACAGTTATCTAGCCAAGAATACGTATACTTATATTCTCTCTCATTTTCTTAAACAAATAATCTATACTCATCAAAATCACTTTAAATAACCTCTTAATCGTTTTGTACCATCGTATCAGTTTCATGAAATTCAGTTAAACTCCTTATCGAAAGCTTCAACAATGGCAAGGCGACGGAATACGAATGTCTAAATGCAGTACATGACGACGCTATGCACTTAAGATTGGTCGACTGTACAAGATGCAGTGTTCTTATTGTTCAACTTCCCACTGGGAATTTCCGATACGAACTGTACCTACGTAGTGTAGGATGTGCTTTCTTCTACGATTCCAGAGATTGTTGAATAACGGTCTGGTGTTTGAATTTCGACTTTATATGGTTTCTATTAAATTGCTATGTCGAAGATATTCTTTTAGTTTCTGAAGGGGCAATCATATATACATAATAATTATTATTATTTATGGCTATATTAGGTATACAATGTAACTTTTCAGATCAAATTATAAATACAATGTATGTTTGTTATGTTATTTTGTTATAGTTTGATAGGGTCGTGTAATAAAGAGCCTATTTAAGTCAGTTGTTAATACCTATGAGATAACAAATCAAAATTACATGTTATACCTGAAAACATTCCAAAAACCGGAAAACCAAATGACACTTTGTTCGACCTGAGAATTAAATCCTTAGCCAGGTTCTCATCGTCCTATATATTTACATGAGACTCATGATATAAATAGTGAAAAATGGGTATTACATTGTACAGTGGCATTAAGTGTCATAATGTGCACCTCTGTCTACCCCTTCAGTGATAAAAGGCGTGATGGTATGTTATGTATATTATAGAATAATTTCAAAATATTCAAGACAGCTCTCAAAGACAGCAGCACCCTTAGAACGTTACTTTAAAACTAACTAAAGATACTTTCAAGACGGCTCTCGTTATACATACAAAGGTTACAGAATAGCAAACATGAAAGGAAAATAAAATATAGTAACTATGTATTATTTTTCCAAGAAATTCTTTCTTTACTTACTCCGAACGTTATAAAATGTGCGCTATAAAAGTAAAATTATATCTCCATTCTCTATTTTCGAAAGAGAATTTTAAACAAAAATCGCTTTGTGTACAAAATCGTGAGCACCTGTACAAACTGCGACTTCAGTGAACGATGGGATCGCATTGTGTACCCGAAAACATAGGCCATTGTGTTGGATATAGGTCGGCTGCATTTTACCTTTAAAACACGCTATTCTTCGTTCAATGTTCCCCCATTCCTTATAATAACACGCCAAATAAAATACGCAGTAATTTTCAATTTTTCGCCCAAGAAACACGTTTCATATGTTATTATTATGTTAGTTCTCTTCATGGTTGCAGGTCATGAATATTTTTGTGGATTTTAATGTCATTTTAAAAGGGTTATTTGTTTTGGGAATATTCGGCTTCAGTTTCAAATTTCGCTGCAGTACTTTGGGGTACATTAATACAATTTGAAATCGGAAAATAATGATGGTTCCGAAAAACATAATAATATTAATCTCCAGCGATCTATGGCCAACTATAAAAATGGATCTTCGAATAACAAAACTAAACTTCCGAATAGAATATTGAACCTCCGACAAAATTACTAAGTTACCGACAGCAGACGTTTTAGGTTAGGTTAGGTTAGTATTGTAGCAATAAACAGTCATATAAAGTAGTCGGAAATTTAGTATTTTATGCAGTAGATTTAATTGGTATTTTCAGTAAGGACAATTCTTGTTTTCTTGTTGGAGCTTTTATTACTCTTTAAAATCTAAGGAATTAGTAAAATGAAAGCATAACTTTATTAACAATGCTATTCAACCTTGTTTAAAACATAGAAAATTGTGTTTAATAAAGAGTTTAAAGCTGTTAAGTAGCATTTATGCCAAACAATCCACTCAGTTAAAACAGAACACAAAACCGCTTCCTAAAACACATAACCCAACCAAATTAAATATCAATCAAACTGCTTCAACATTCTGCCAAGAGTAATACATTCTAATATAGTCACGTAATAATTCACTAGTTAACGTCATTATATGTCGCTAAGCATAAATTCCCGGTGGAATAGTGTGCGTTAATGAAGTTTCCTGTAACAGGCAAAACGTGCCGAGAACTGATAAACTTCCTCCACTATTAGTAGATATAGAACAGAGCATTGTTGAGAATTTGTACGTAAATGTTTAATAAACGACTATAATGACATTAGACAATTAATGTAAATATCTAATATAGGTAATCATCACTATCAAAAGTATTGTGGAAAAACTTCAGGAATAAATTTTTACAAACTACTTTTTAAAAAGCCCTCTTTTTTTGAAGTCGATTATGTAATATACTAAAGCCTTCTCCTAAGTGTAACAAACACGTTTCTGAAAATTGGTTTAGCCAGTCGCAAAAAAATCACGCACAAACATATATAGAGGTACATACATGTGAAACTAAGAATCTCTCTGTTTTTGTTTTGAAGTCAAAAGTGCAGTTTTTAATGGCTCGCGTTGCATTTGTGACTCTTCTAGTGGTGCGGATCTCCTTATGAGTGGTTTTGTCCGTTTGTCCCAGTTCAGTTCATTATGTTAGCAGTGCTAGAAGCAGTAGTTGTCTGTTGAAGTAGTCAAATACTAAATTATACCGTATAGCAGTGTGGACTGCCGATACTTTCATTCATCGCTTGTCTTCTTCTGTCGTTTCGCTCTTGGCAGAGCGGTCGTCGGCCGTATTTGTGTTGGTGGCCGATACAGCTTTCCTCACGATCTCCCACCATCTCTCTCTGTTTGTGGATTGTCTGGCCCAGTCTGACACTGGGTTTCCCGTTGCCGATTTGACTTGATCAGTCTAGCGCATAGGTGATCTGCCTCGTAATCTGGTTCCCTCTAGTTTCCCCTGAACGACCAGCCGCTCTATGGAGTTGTTATCACGACGGGAGACATGGCCAAAGTATCCATTGCTTGTGGACATACCTTAATTCCCATCCAAAAAAAATATTCAAATACCTAACAACTTATTTACCAATTTATTTATTCCAAAAACATCAAAAAAGCCTGCATTAGCCCACATACACGCACATAGAATCACGCTTAATATTGATCACGGGTCAGTCGAAGAGCTCTCAAGCGAAGGGCCGGTCATTTGGTCATCAAAAGCACTGTTGACCGACCGCTGTGGGACCAGAGACTCTTTAACGTACTAATGAAATTCATAAAAAAATCAGCTTCCATTTGTAGGCTTTTGAAAGCACCCATTCTTTTGATCAACATGAATGTATAATTAGAAGTAAGTGGCATTAAGCGACCAGCCCCTCTTTGTTCAGTACTTAGTGCTTGAACTGAAGCTAGTGACCGCGTGTGCCTACTTGTAGTTCCATGCATGTTTTATTTTTAGCTACGTCAGTCAGTAATTAACCCTTAGCATTAGTACATTTATGGCAAAGCACTTAGTGAGTTGTTCAGGCTATAAAAACCCCTTGATTGTTGCCAGATAGATGCAAGATATGTAACAAGGCTTTTCTTTAAAAAGTCAATAGATTAATTATTAATAGGTCTATGGGGTGTTGTATATTGAATGTATCATTTTAGTTAGATGAATAAAATATTGTATGATAGAACCTAATTAGATTAGATATTATGTTTGTTAGTAAATTTTAAACTGCAATTCTGTATAAAACATAATAGTGATTTAAATAAAAGTTATTGAACCTAGCAATCATCTCATAAAGTTATTCATATCAAAGTATTATTGTGAGGCTTTGATCCGATCTATATAATCTGCAATTAATAACTCAGCGATAGCAAATATGACAGATATGTATCGCAAAGTATCGGTTTAATACCTCTGATGAATGCCGCGAAACCTTTTCAATAAAAATAAAGTTATATTAAAGTGACATAAATACCAGACGAATAAGTGGTTTTTATATCGCGGTTTAAAGTAAGTTATGATTGGTATTTATTTTAATCCAAAGTTGAGGTCATTGGACTTTGTAATTTAAAAGGTTTTTAAGACTTTGGATCAACTTTTGTTGATATTATACCTACTTAGTATAGTCACGTTGCAGCGTTCATGTCAACATGCAGTCTCTTAGCGAGTTCAAGCTCGTTAAATTAGTAGTACTAGTGTAATATTTATTTAATACTTACAGCTTGTGTGTTTCTTACACTTTTTTATTCTCATTACATTTTTTTCATAAACACGTCACGGATTTTTTATATGCCTACCTAATATAATGTTAATTTTGCAACCTAATTTACGTGTCTAATAACCTCAAAGTGTCCCCAGACCTCTTCAATGAATGGGTCGTAAACCACAAAAAGTGAACTTTTATCTCAATAACGACAACGTTGAAAATTATTCCTCCAAAATTATCTCGCAAGGAAATTTTTCACAGCACAATCTCCGTAATTGAATATCTCGATACCTGAGGAGCTCCCTTATAAAATTAGTCTATAAATCTTCCCCCCATTGGCTGCGCTCACGACTCTGTAAACTAATCGGTAAATTAAGTAATTACTGCGCTCGGTGAAAATCAATGTGTAGGAAATTTAATTTGTCGGCCAGACCGAGGTGATTTTCAACGTTACTCCTAGGGGAACCACGCTCACTCGTTTTTCTTTATTAGTTAACAGTAGGCATAAATTAATAGGGTTCTGTTTTATGTCACTCCTGATAAGGGTACGCCACAAATGAAGACAGCCCATTTGTGAATATTAAAACTCAGAAAGTTGCCGGTGACTCAGCAACAGATGTTACTCTGCTTGTCGGTTTTGAATGGCGGATTAGGGAAAATTGGAAAATCACGCAGTTTTCGCAATGACGCCCGACTAAAGCAATAATTATGATCGCTGTAACACAACTGCAGAATTATACAACCTTTGTTACAAACGATTTTCACTTTATGTTCAATAACAACAGCTTGTTTGCGCAAAATATTTTTGTCGAAAAACTCGCGCAATTTCCGAATACCTTTTACGCGAAATGATGAAAAATTCGCGCAATAATGTCCATGTTAAGCAGGCATTTATGTCCACCCCGCTTTAGAGTGAGTTCAGTTGCAAAAAAGCGCACCAGAAAAATTTCATTAGGCCGCGACAACACAGAAACAACGATCCTTTGTCCCATATATTGACTGAGATTGATTGTCAGTCGGCATGTGCTAAACGAGTTGCACGACGAAATAAAAGCAAATGTTCGCAACCCCTGTCGACATCCGTCACGAACACGGATCGTTTTATTGAACTCCACTACGACCATATTAACTTTTGGTTACGTTGTGTTTATTTGCCTCAAACGATTCCTCTGTCCCACACCTATATGAAACGGAATGAGAAAGTTTTAATGTCGCTAAATAAACATTTTCGTTCCGACTTTCTGAGTTTATAAAATGTTGTTTTATTTGCGGAATCGTTTCCTTTTATACAACACGTATTTCGATAAAAATATATTTTCGCAGTAGGTACTTAATAGTATTTTTGCTTTCTTATCGAATACATTCGAGCGCTCTTTTGTCACGACAAAGACGAAATCTTTTCCCAGGAGCTGAATACCATCACCGGAACCTTGTATTTATTTTAAAATTGGTATCATTAGGTGCGTTCTTGGCTTACTTCTAAGATAACAAGCATTGTTGAAAGTCTCTCGAGCTTCCGACCCTTTTCTCACTTTGACAAGTCACCCGTAAAGATTGCTTAGATCCCTAGTGACTGGCCCTTAACTTGAAACAGCCTTATCGTCGAGATAGGATTAATTGCGGAAACAGAGAGACGATAACGAGCGAGTTATAACTAGCCGAGCTTTGAGCGCGTCCGAAGATTTCAGTTTTGTTAGAGCGATTGTCTCGGAGCGGTTTTACGGCATTGTAATCCGCCCCGTCGTTATGGGAATAAATAATTTAGCTGTCAGCAGATAGAGTGTTGATAGGTGCACAACAACTCTGAGGTCATTGGCCCCTATTGTTATCGTGCCGTCGTAATTAATTTTGTAGTTGAGATACTTCAAAGTAAAAGATTTTTTGGTGATGACATTTTCAAGAGTTTGTAAAGTGTTTCAACGAAATTTCTAGCAGCAACATTTTAAGGTAGAGAATAATTAATGTAACACAAACCGAGACAACACTAAACATAAGTTCGTTAACAGAATAGCCAACAACGCTTTAATTACCAAACTTTTTATTCAAACAGCGCAAATAACTGTAACATTAAACGTAACTTTGTGAATAAAATTGTCTTTGATAAAATGCAGATAAGCGAATTTATGGTACTGTATTATGTTGCTCTATGAACGAATTTTGCTGAGTCACTTTACTTTTTAATTAATGAGGACGGACTCCCTCAGTGAATTGAATGAAACGGAGTAATACTGAGGGAAGTGCTTAGCACGACGTGTGACGAGTAAATATTAGCTTTATTACTGTGCAATTACGAAATTGTTTTCTATTGAGTAATCATGTTATGAATGAGTTATTGAACAACTTTGATTGATTGTAAATAATGATTGACAATTTAAATATTTATCCTTCTCATACCATCATGCATAAGTAATCTTTATTTTATTAACAATTACTAACTATTTACTCGCATACTTTGTTGAGTGTTACTATTGTCACTAGTAAGAATAACTTTCAATATTTAACAATTAATTCTTTCATACTAAAAACTGTCAACTGTCAATTTTATTGTACAGTTAAGAATTAAGTGATGGTTGAAAAATAGGCGCTAAGTCGTTAATGAATTACCTAAATAATAAAGTTTCTTACACACGTATGTATTTTATAAAGCCTACGTTCCTAGGTATATTAATTAATACATAGGAACCGATAGCGCGGCTATGGCGCGTTTGAACGCGTTCTTAAGACAGTTCAGTCAGACATTTTCGCTCGTGTAAACAGAGCTTTATCTAAGTGGGCCTCCAGTCGAAATATTAATATTAAACTTTCGCAACACCCTTATAAATAAACTAACTCGATTTGGATTTTGTTGATAAATTAATTATATAGGCTACTTTCAATATTGATTGATAAATTTTGTAAATAAATTTCGCTTGCGTTCAAAATAATTTTATTAAAGGCCGTTGAAATGTTTATTTATTGATTGAATTTAGCTTCAAGTATAACAAAATATGTTGTTGTTTTAGTATTAAAGAGTTTATTTGCCATTAGCATTTGTGTTTGTTACAAAACTATTTTTGTTCCGCTCATTTCCATCTAACGTTTATGAAATAAGCAATTGGCAGTTGAGTTTTAAAGCAGGGTTTCTCTTAATCATTCGCATAGAATAAACCATTCATATTTCAAGTTTATTAACATTTCAACATGTCAATAGAACATTATATTTTATCTTAATATACAATACAGAAACACAAAGCAACATCATGTGTTAACACACAGATAAGAATAATATCAACAAAACTACAAAATGTAACACCCTATGCTGCCTTCACACAGCCAAACAACACGATCTAAATGAGGCTTCATTAGGAAAATGACACCACTTATACCGAGCTAGCAACACTGTCTCCTAAATTATAATACATACTGGTACATGCATTTACTAGCGTCGACTCTCTTACTCGACTCGCCGCAATCGTCGACCGCATGTAAACAACCCTCTATACGGGGTGGGTTTTGTTCAGCAACATTAACAAGAGCTCGTTGGTCTAATAAGGATTCCCAACTAATGTAATTTTAAATTCTTGTCTGTATTATCTTCTTACCTTTATTAAGAGGGAGGGTTCGGTACATTTATTTTTGTACTTAATTATTTTGATAAGTATGAGTGGGTGAAGGGAGACCAATATGCATGTCCATTTTTTGGGTTAAGATAACTTGTAGATTTAATAACATATCAAAGAATTTAAAAATGGCATAATTAGAATGTAATAATTATTAAATTTCTTCAAAAAAATTAATAACAGTAGTATAAAATAGTAGTAAATTCTGCCTCGCTGGCCGAGTGGTCGCAAGTGCGACTGCCGAGTAAGGGGTTTCGGATTCGAGCACGGAGCCTGGAAATGTGCCCGGTGGCAATAGGCTCAACCCCTATTACATGGGACTCATAACATAAACAGTGAAAAGTGGGTGTAACATTGTACAGTGTCATTAAGTGTCGTAATGTGCACCTCTGCCTACCCTGTGATGTTATTTTATATTCGAAAGACTAGTCGATTTTTCTTTACAAAGCATTCACAGGAGATGGACATCACGAACACATTATTTCCTAATTTAAATTCAAATAATAGATATGATATAACCGTTGCTCACACAGACCAATCGACGCGCATATAATGTTATTGTATAATTAAATGGAGGTCCCGGAAACAGTACGTTGAAAACGCCAACATTATTGTATTGAATACAAAATTAATTGTACAATGAAAATTAATAATGCACCTAACTAGAGCACCTGTAATATACTTATTACCACAAAATACACACACACATACAAAAATATGCTTGAGAGCAAAAAAACGGAGCCACTTGGATTTTTTTCTTTTTTTTTTTCGTGATAAATATTTTCTGATATAACATAACATAGCATAACATCACGCCTTTTATCCCCGAAGGGGTAGGCAGAGGTGCACATTATGCCACTGTATAATGTAACACCCACTTTTCACTATTTATGTTATGAGTCCCATGTAATAGGGGGTATTTTCTGATATAAATATTTTATTCATTTTGGTAATGTATGTCGCATAGAAGGCAATTTAGTTGCCTTTAAAATTAGAGCATTTTGTTGTACACAGATTTTTTTTATATATATAGAAGGTTAGATAAAAATTGTTCAATTCAATTTTCGAATGTCACAAAGCCATAATTCTCTATGAATTTTATATAATTATAAGGGTTCTATAAAACGATTTGAAAATTTGTAGTCCTAATTATACTGAGGACTAGTATTACACTAATTATACTTATACTGTTCATCAGAATAATGAAGACTTTCATTCTGCATGTAGGTTTGTTAACAATACCATTTTTATCAACAGCCTGTAAATGCCCACTGCTAAGCAAATCCTCTACTTACACGAAGAAGGCATGAGCATTAATTACTTCAATACAGGTTGACTATTTCGAAGTTATAATAAAAGACTGCCTCGTTGGCCGAGTGGTCGCAAGTGCGACTGCCGGGCCAGGGGTCTCGGGTTCGATTCCCGGGTCGGCAAAACTATAACTGGGTTTAACTAAAATCGCGGGCTACTCACGTGAAAATATTGAGAATAGCTCTACTAGTTTCGAACTACAGAGGAGTTCTTCCTTATGAGCAGCGTGCGCGATCGCGGCGAGACGTCGCGCAGCTCACTGGCAGAGTGAGCTGCGCGACGTCGTAGTCAATTTAGTCTCACGATAGTTATTATAAAAACATAACTGGGTTTTCAAAAAAAAATTAGTAGCAGCACGGAGACTGGAATTGTGCCCGGTATATGACAACAGGGTCACCCCAGGGACTCATAATATAAATAGTGAAAGTGGGTGTTACATTCTACAGTGGCATAATGTGCACCTCTGCCTATCCCTTTGGGGGATATAAGGCGTGATATTATGTTATGTTAAGGCACATATAACTCGGAAAAAATTTCATTGGTACTTCTCATTGGTAGGTTTCGAACCCGCACCCTCTTACATGCGAAGCGTGCTCCGTAAACCTCCGGGCCACCACGACGACAATACCTACCATATAAATACCACCATGGCTTTAATTAGTAAAATCATATTATATTATGAACAAATATTAAGGAATGTAACAATGATGCCTTAACTGAAAATTAGAGAATGCAAGATAATCTTTGACCGACACACGAATTTCGACCGAAAATTAATCCCTTGCATACAGTCATTAAAACATCACATCATTTCAGATTATATGATAAAACTATGTTTGTTTCCCTTTATTTGTTAAGGTTAGTTCAGAATGGTACCTACCTAATGGTTCATTGTACCTCCCCCATGGTGTAACCCTTTACCCACGGGCGTTGTTAGATGCGTATTAGGGGTTAATATTGTAGATATTGGTAGAGTAATCTTGTTACTTTTTGTAGTTATCATTATTTTTCACATAATCATACATGATCACACATGACATCATATAATGTAATTACTGCCTAAAAATATTTAAAAACAACACCTCGTTTTGTTATAAAAGTGTGACTTATTTTATTGTTTTACAAACTATTTATTACCAGTGACATTACACAATGTTGATTGATTATCCAGGCCACTTCATACATTCTTGATGAATACTTGCCCTCCAAAATATACTTTTAAAAAAAATCACTGCCTCATTGGCCGAGTGGTCGCAAATGCGAATACCGAACAAGGAGTTTTAAAAAAAATCTCAGTATGAGCACGGAATCTGGAAATGTGCCTGGTATGGCAATAGGCTCACCCCCTGTCGCGGAGAATCTAACGGGGTGGTTTTTAGTTAGTAAGAGTCTGACACTCCCTCCCGCCTCATTCAGGCGGGAGCAGTCATTCGATGATTTTCTCCCCTTAAAAAAAGGCTCACCCCCTATTACTTGGGACCCATAACATAAATAGTGAAAAGTGAGTGTTACATTGTACCTACAGTGGCATTAAGTGCCATAATGTCTATCTCTGCCTGCCCCTTCAAGGATAAAAGCGTGAAGTCAAGTTATGTTATGTGTAAAAAATCTATGACAATATTAATTATCGAAATTCGTTCATTCATCGTACATTAAAAGAACATGTTCATACATACTTAAAAATTTGATAGAGGGTTTTAAAACCAGTTACCCAAATTAAAACATACATTACGTAGATTTTTTTAAGTTTACTACCGACAACTGAGACTCTTTTACACCCACATAAATTAAACAGGTCTGCTACCTAAACCACCCTTCACATGGACACTGAGTTTAAATTCAGTGATATGACAACTTTGTGGTGTGTTATAACTCTCATAGACATAATGTTATGACAGGAGATTACTGGGGTATTTATTGGGATGTGTTTGTAATTAAATTGTTTAATTTTGTTAAGTGTGAAATCGATGTAGATTATTGTGGCTAAGCGCATATTTATTTGTGTTTAGTTTTTGGCTGACTGGTCGTATGTTTGACTGCCGGGGCAAGGGGGGCTCGGGGTCAAGTACCGGGGCGGGCAAAGTATTCTTGGGTTTAAAAAAAAATCTCAGTAGTAGCACGGAGCCTGGAGTCTCATCAGTAGTCTCATCTCCTATTGCATGGAACTCATAACTACTCATAATATAAATAGTGAAAAGTGGAAGTTAAATTGTACATTGGCATTAAGTGCCGTAATGTCCACCTCTGCATAATCCATCGGCGATAAGAGGCAAGAGGCGTGATGTTATGACAGTTCACGTTACCATGATATTTACAGTGTCACTATAGTAATTAAATAACCTTGTATGCGTACTTTCGAAGACAGAACTATCTTAGCCAGCAATGTATGTACCTACTGTCACAGGCAGTTTGATGATATTTTTTTTAATGACTGCATCGTTGGCCGAGTGGTCGTAAGTGCGACTGCCTGGCAAGGGGTCTCGGGTTCGATTCCCGGGTCGGGCAAAGTATTACCGGGTTTTTAAATATTCTCAGTAGTAGCACGGAGTATGGAATTGTGCCCGGTATATGGCAATAGGCTCACCCCCTATTAGATGGGACTCATAACATAAATAGTGAAAAGTGGGTGTTACATTGTACAGGGGTATAATGTGCACTTCTGCCTATCCCTTCGGGGATAAAAGGCGTGATGTTATGTTATGTTATGTGTGTTTTTTTTTTCAGAAACATTTTTTGTTGCATTGTTGTCTTACATTCCGCATTTCCATATTTTGGACAATTCGACTGCAATTTTTCATACAAACCTCACAAAAAGCTAACGTGATATGTCTAGAAAGACAGATTGTCAAACTGTCCAGCTTCTGACTACCCAGGAACAAGTGCCACACATTTGACATTTTCTACCAACTGTAAAACTCAAAGTCACTTATGAAAAATCCATAAAATATTTCTTTACCTATGTAAATCCGTTATACATACAGTAATTCTATTACATTGTCAGTCGTTGTACCTATTCCTAAAGTAATTTCATAAATTAATTTATAATTAGAAACAATTAATCACCAGTTCGTTCATAATTTACCGAGACTACCTTCAAAGTATTAATGAGGAAAAATGGAACGAATTCCAAAGAAAGAATGTATAATGAAGGACGGGATAGGAACAAAAAATTTGAAAAAAAATTGCGAACGATGATAATTTACAAAATAATGAATTTAAAACAAATTATTTCGTCTCGTTAGTATCTTCATTAAAAAATCTAAGTTTTCTGCTCATAAGAGTAAGAAATCACACATAGAGTATGCGACAAGAATGTAAATATTTTACCTCTAAAAAGCAACAGTCTTTCACGACTTTTCTCCATAAAAAACACCTGTTGAAAGACTAGGCACGTCTCGTTGCCCAATCAACTTAATTGACTTAACAGTGCCTGCGAAAATAACCAAAATAACAGCTCGTGGGCCGCATGAACTTCCCAACAAAACAAATAGCCCAACAATCAAAATTTATAAAAGCTCCTCTATTCAAATGTTACTACATTAGTCCGCATTCATTATTCCGTTCGTTCTGCACGGACAATTTATTACAACGCAAAGCTAAATACACTGCGTTTAGCAAAATCGTATTTCGGCAGTCTCGAAAATGACGGGGAGAATTTGCATGGCTGATTGCCGTCCGTTGCTCAATCAAGGATATTTAACAAAATTAACTAATTGAGTGAACGTTCCACCACGCCGTCCCCTCGACTAACTTACCGATGATAAGATAAATTCGCTAGACAACAGAAAAGCAATGTATCGAGGAAACTTAATAAGCGATAATAAGTTGATTTCGTGCGGTTCCGTTGTTGCTCGTTGTTCGTTTTTCATTAGGTTGCCAGCACTGCGTAATAATATTTTTAGAGTTACATTATGAATTTAAGAATGGAATTTTTGTGGAACGTTTACGGTTGAACAAATTCTTTATTTAAAAGAATATCAAAATGGCGGTTGTTCTGTTACACTCTATAAACATACTAAACTAGACAAATAAGAATTTAAAGCAATAATCCCTCATAATTACGAAAGCAGAGTAATTAAGTGTCATATTTTTGTTATATTTGAGTTGTTTTCTCCTGATAACATTTCAGATTACAAAGCCTATTAATTACTCGCCTACAGTCTGGAGTTGTTCCAAACAAACTCTAATTAGGTGATTGAGTTACAAATTCGTTTCTCTCACGGAAACTCCCTAACATTATGTCAAGGCTATTGTTATACGAACACTTTAATTTAATACAATTTCTAAATAACTTTTTTATTTATTGCTTAATCAATCCACTTCTTATAAAATTTTCTCGTTATTTTATTAGTGTTCTTTAAACGACAACATAGTTACAATGTGAAAGACAATTATTATAAAATAAATCGCCTCTCTGTTTCGAAATGCGATCTATCTCATGGGGTCCTGATGACGGAACGTCTTTTTTGTAACATTTCACTCGACCCTTGAGCAAAAACAGGAATCCCAAATCGAGCTTCTGTCGGCAAACGCTAGCAAAAGATTTATATCCTAGATGAATGATTGGTATGTCGATAGGAACCGCTTTGAACATTCGAGACAAAGGACGTAGAAATTCTGATTTAATATTAAGGTCTAGCTATTTGAATACCATCTATTTCTCGGATTAATTAATGCCTTTCTTTGACTCAAGGAAAGTTGTACAAGAATGGAAATTACAAAGATTCTTTTGTCAAACCTTTGTAGTAATTTAATATTGTTCGTTGGACATGAAATCGGTCATCGTTAGCCATGAGCGGAAAGTGCGTCGGAACTTCTTGTGGTTTCTTGCCGATGACCACAACGGTTTGAGTCAAAGGCCCGGTGCCACAACGTATTAATTACACAATCAATCTAATTCTGCGTAGCAGGTGCTTGGACGTCGTACCGGCTCGTTTGAAGCTCAATGACGACTTCCAGATTGACGACATGCTCAAGTGGTTCACGATTATTATTATTCTTAGCTTAGCCATTACTTTACTAAGCCGAAAAGGTAGCGAAATTATAAAATATGCTCTGAATTACCACTTTTTTTATTTTTTTATTTTACCAAAACAATGTGCCAAACGAGGAGCTACCAAGAACGGCCTCGTGAACCACTTGCGAAACTAACAACCGAAGTTGTGCAAAAAGATACGACAGTTACAAGAACAATGTCCGACTGCACTGGTGAAGTTGCGAGTCGCGTGTCCGAGTGCACCACAATAAGGAACCTAACTAGTCTACTGCCTAGGGCTAGATTGATGGTGAATATAACGGTGTAATATTCATTGGCAGGCCGCGATGTGGTTGATTTATCAATAGAACCACAACACGTATTTGGCTTTGCGATATTTTGTACATACCACAACATGTTGTGGTCTATGTTTCCGCGTAATTTGCATTTTTAAACTTTGCGGCTGGCAACAACTGTTCGTTTTGTTATTAATTTATGTTCAAAACCTAGTAGCTGGCTAGGTTTCGCCGAAATAAACAAATGTTTTATGCAGAAGTCAGCTCTGATATTACTATTCTCCTATATTTGTTTCAGCCGGTACAATATTTTTAAAACGAATGTACTTGATTGACTATAACTCGGTTTACTATACCAGTGAAAAAGTTCTTAATGCGTCACTAGAATAGACCTGTTTATTTTAATCTACCTCTATTTGATAATAATAAGTAATTAATTTACCAAGCACATATTTACAGATAGTCACATTCGTATTATCCTAATGCCACAACAATACCATAAGTTAGTAAGTAGTAGATAAGTTATTAAATCTGGAGTCCATTATTTAGGGCGTCCAAAATAATTTGTTTTCTTTAATTTCCTTGCTTTTTCGGGTCTCATTCACACGCCAATCACTCTTCATTAGCTTCAGAGGCAGTTTAACTTATAATGAACATCTTACTTATTAATCTAAGCGCACTTAGTTCCAAAATCTTGTGATTCATCAATTTAGTCTTTCTTGACATGAAACGTTTAATCCCGACTGGCTAAGAACAGGTTATTAAGTACTAAAACCTTAAGTAAAGGCACTTGAGCCCCATCATCGAGGCATTATGTAACTTGACTAATTTCACAATTAATTCAACCCGGGTTGGTAAAGCCACAACTATATCCAAGTTGCTCGAGGTCTACTTGTAGAATAGAATGAATATTTTAACGGATCCAAAGCTTTTGGGACGCTATCTTGCGTAGACGAAGTAATGAAATAATTTCGGCTTACTTATTTTATAATTAGTTGAAGTCTGTTTCGCTTTTTAGTGGTTCAACAAATTAGCTCTGTAACCTTATTTCTAGTAATGAGACCGAGTGATGTCATAGTGTATGTGTAACATAGAATATGTTCCAAGCTAAGGACGGGTTTAAAAAAATATAACAAAATTGACCACTGTACCTACCTATATTTTAGCTAGAGGAAATACAAGTTTCTTAAACTTTGCACGAATTTGACATACATTCAATTTATCCTCATTGTACAGCTTGAGTAAAATAACACTATTAAACAGTATTAATAAAATGAGCTTTCAACTTATTGACAAATTCTAAGTAAAAATATAATCAAATCTGAAATTAATTCTGGAAAATGTTCCCTGTTTAAGACTCGATAAAAGATTAAATGATTCAATTACAAATCTTGTTCTCTGCATTTAGTGTCTCGTTAAACGATAATGTCATTTTGCATTGCAGAACTAGGTGGAATAGATTACATTCTATACGTGAAAAAAAATCATTGGAATTGGAAACATCTCCTTTAGGCCTTGCACAGACGTTCGATTTTTATCGGTCATGGAATTGTGTCCGACAACTGTCGATTCCTCCCAGTAACGTAGTTCGATTTCTACCGACTCATCGCACCAGTCCTGCATTAATGCGTGCTCACTCGTATGTTTTATCCTTTTATCCGATTCATGGTAGCGGTTGTAGCTTCAGTTCGGGTGTTAGCCTTTTCATCGATTGTTGTATGACTGAGCAATACTGAAATTATAGTCAATAGTAACTTACTATTATTACATTTTCCTTCAGTATTAACTTAATAATATCGTCTGATCTTTAAGAAAAGGAAAAGATAATGTCGTAACTTCTTACGAAGACTAATAATGTCGATCGCCTGCGATCGCCCTACACATCCAGAATCTCAATGCGCGCATAGGCTGGGTACAGACGTCGCGTTTTGTTCTATTTCGCACGCGTCGTTTAATGTGCGCCTAACAATCACTTACAGGCTAGGCACTCGGTGATTTGTTCCTTCTGCAGTGGATGCAGGACTTTGAACCTTTATTTCATTATTATTGAATGAGTTTCCAACAGTCTACCTTAATAAATATTTCTTGTTCACTAATGAATAGAACTTGTTTTTCCACGAGATTTAGTGAAGTAGAAAGAGATTTCAATCACAGAACTTTCAATAAGACAGAAAGTTTCTAGAATCAGTTCTAAGAAACGTGTTTGATAGAAATCCCGAAATGAAATGAACAATTACATTGTCTCGTCACCTTTTGTTACCACTGTGGATGTCCAGGGTACAGGAAACAATTTTATTTGCTCCAACTAGCGATGCGGTGTCATTTTTCTTTTCTATTTTGTGCGTTTCGCGTGCGTTGCGTGCTTCGTCGTCGACATTGAATGAATATGTCTTTTACTTCATTTTTCTACAGTTTAGATTAATGTTCCTTAGGTCTATGTGTCCGTCTGTTGTACAAGAGATAGCGACGTGAAATATCGCAGGTCTCAAAAAGGGTCGCTTTGATTTCTGAGTGGACATTGAACAATGATATCTTATTTTGTAGCATTGAGATAGTGTTTCAACGACGAAAAGAGCCATCAATTAAAACATTTGAAAAACAGAATACTTTTCTCTTTTCTTTGGTTAATAATGTCGTTTCCTAATAATGTAGTAAGCACAAGCATTGGATATTGAATTTAAAAGACTGACATTCTACATTTTATATACGTAATCAATACAAACGAAGAGTTTCTTTGTTTGTAACTAAAAACAAAACATACTAAAAGCAACATTGTGATAATTTTCAACACATTTTTGTCGAACACATATAGTTGGATAATTTTAAACAACTGAATTTGTTCCCAACTCCGATGTCGCCGGGGTGAAGTGCTCTTTGAAAACCCGAAGCATTTGTTCAAGAGAATCAGATAGATACTTCTCAGTTTCAATGGTTGCATCATTATTGGTACCGATTCAGTTTTCGTAGTGCAGGCTTTAAATTACTGCTGCAGATTGTTTTAAAATAAATATAAGAATGGTATCCGGAATTAGGTACTTCTTTCTTCCATTGTTATAATTAATGTGACTGTGTTTGGTTTTATGGTCTCATTGTTATATTGGTTTCGATCCAATTTGACATGAGTAAAAATTTTACTAAGCTTTTTGTTAAGAATTTCCTCGTAAGTAACACGTGCTTTTTACTTTTCTGAAATTGACAGCATCGTCCGAAATCATTCACTAGATAATTTCAAAAAGTTTTCGCCGACATAAGATCGAAGGACTCATGTTTCTCAGCGTTACCTTAATCAAAAAATAAGTGAAATAATTTAAACGCTCCCTAAGGACACTCGTCAAAGCAAAGCTACTGAATGGGAATAATGGAGAATACTCGACGGCCCATAGCCGGGGAAAGGAGTGCTTATTTCTGTTTTTATATTTCATTATTGGCCCTCTCATCTCATATTGCACTCCATTCGGATTCATAGAGGCCGCTATAAAAGATTGAAACGCGAGAGGGGCATTTGAATGGCGTAATTGCAAGTGCACTTTTTTTTTAATTCAATTCCTGGCGGCTCGGTAAAGCTGGAATGCACTTCATTGATATCGGTTTAAAGTAATGAGTTTTTTTTTCATAATTCAGTCCTCCCCATTGTTTATTTCGGAACAAATTGTGTTCATGTGCTGCGGTATTGGATCACAGAATTTTATGTAAAACCATTATTAGAATGACTTTTGTAGGTAACTGTGATAACTTGCAATTGTTGCGTTTCTATAACTGTTTGTTTCGTTACCAAAATTTAATTTTAGAAAGAGTCAAAAATAATACTTCAATGCACACAATCACGTCTTTTTTGAGAGGGAAAATCATCCAATGACTTCTCAAACCCTGGTGAGGCGAGAGGGAGTGTCAGACTCTTACTGCCTAAATACCACTCCATTCTTACTCCTGCACTTCGATCCGGAGCCTCGGTAACCTGAGTTGAGTTGAATTGAGTCCTTCGCGTGTCTGTATCTGCATCAACCCTATTGGGCTCCAGTTGTGGTGGTCTTATGCTATTTTCTGAAAAAAATTATATCCAATAAAATTCGTTTTTATACTTTTGTACATTAAAAACATTTTTAAATACTAAAACCATTGATGCGACAATTAAACCTAGTTTTTATTTATTTGTTTATACGATTTAATTTAGTTCGATGTTTTTTGAAAATCGTTCGCTGTTTTGGATTTTATGAGAATGGCTTTCGCTAGCGGATTACATGTTTTATGGAATCGAGCAAAAATGTGTTCGGCTTAGGATTTAAACCCCTTTTTGCCATGCCGTAACTTTTATAGGGTATTAGTGAGAATTTAATTTCAGCTCATTGTTAATTCTCCAGTTATTTTAAATTCACTATTCTATATTTATAAGCAACTAGCTGTTGTCCGCGACTTCGTCCGCGTAGAATATAAATTTTAGAATATAGCCTTTTTTCAATTTTCCAAATTGAAAGTAGCATAATTATTGGTATGTACATCAGATACCTGCCAGGAAAAGACATATAAAAATCGGCCTAGCCATTCCAGATATAAGCTAGTACAAACAAACAGACAAACAAAAATTAAAAAAAAATGGTATTTTGGTGTGTGTATCGTATGTATATTCATAGGCATCAGTTATTTTATTATTACAAACAGACACTCTAATTTTATTCATCTGTATAGATTGTCAACTATAAAGTTAGAGGTCAGGTCGAGGTATCAAAATAAGTATTCATTTTAAGTGTAATAAGCTATTTATGGGTTTATAAACAATGAAATAGAGGATTTATAGAGAACTTCTTCCTTTTTTAAGTTTAATAAATACATAGATAATGAATAATACTGTGCTATATTGTACGAAACTAACAAAAACCCCTATTATATAAATTAGTCATTTACTCTAAAGTACTAATAAAACCACAGTAAATAAGTCAGTGTTAAACACTTGGCTAGATAAACTATTATTTTCTAAGTACAATTAAGAACCAAAATACTATTAGCCTGTAAGGTTTTTTCCAGGAGATGACGAGGAAAATGAGCAATTACACGACGGCGGTGGCTCGACTCAAACGCCTAATGAAATTTAGAGTATGCCAAATGGAAACAGAAAGACGTAGAGGTGACTATTGTAATTTTTTTGCGGTTCTTAGAAGTGTGATTCTGTAAAATTGTTCTTTAATCACATTTTAAACACCTAACACATATCTAAATAGTATAAGTTTCTTGTTAAATAAAAGTTTAATATCTCGTTAAATCAGAGCTTATGCATTCGATTTTTTATAGATAATCGCATTAAAGTAGTGTACTTATTGGTACTCATTAACTCATGATTATTCCACTGATTTTACATAAAAAATATAAAAGAACACACTTGCTCAATCGTTAACACCAAATAGAATCAAAATGAAAAAAAAATTACATTTCTAAAAAGATGCATTGTACTTTACTACGCTTCTCAATGAATCTAAGATATGGACCTCTCCACACCACTCAATGTCTTCACATCTTCATACCATCAGCTACCAACTCTAGAATTCAGGAGCACGGAAAATTATCCTTAAATACAATTAAAGTGTAAAGCAATTTATTTTAATTTTAAACCACGTCTACCCGCCATCTTGCGAGAGGCTTTGGACCCTAATAACTGGAGTTAATATTCAGAAGTTCGGATAACGTATATTACTATTACGATATAAGCTGCTTACTATAATAATAATTGCTATAATCATATACATTTTTCAAACATAAAGTGTCGAGAATAGCTATAAAGATATCGGATTAACTTCAACGCTTTGGTCAACAACCCGCATGAGTCAATTATGATAATCCCGATTGTAATTTCGTTCGTATTTAATTAACACTTCAATGCTAACAAATAATAAATGACGAATCGATTCGCAAATGAATTTAGTGTCCCCTCAGGAGTTGGTTCGGTCATCAATCATAACCTATTAGGTACACAGTTGTGTACAGAATAGAATGCCACATGCGGAAGAATGAGTCACAGAGTAGCGAAGTCCCATACAAGATCATTGTCTAACTGGATGTTTCTATGTTCCCAATCTTCTGTATTAGTTTACGTGGCCTATGGCCGGCTAGAAGGTGCCATTGTGTGTAAATTCACTGACACAGTTTGCTCCAATTGGTAGCATTCAACAAAGAGAAGGAAACGATTAACTGCACACAATATTGAGGGTGAAAATGCATCTTTATATTTTGTCACGATGATTTATGAGGTTCTAATAATTTTAGGGTGGGGAATTATATTGATAGGTATTATGGGCTGGGGATTAATATTGGAGTTTGGTTCATCTATTTCAACAAAATGAAATTTAGGATCAAAATCTACTGAAAAGAGCTTGCAATATTAAAACTGTGTCAGCTCCAGGCTTTCTCAGTTTCTTAACCTTTTAATATTTAATATTTTATCACAAAAAAAATCTTAATAACATTTTCGAGAAAAAACAAGATATAACTAGATTTTTCGCCACTAAACAAAATGCAAACTTGGAAGGGCAGCAATGTGGTATTATCCAAGAGGAATTTCATTACGATGACAATGTTGGCAAGTTCAATTTTCTTGCGAGATAACGAACGTGGCTGAGATTGTTTCAAGTTTCTAAGTTGAGGCCACTTTGACCCCTGGCCTGTGAACATTGCAAACATTCTCATTAGACGTCCACAAAAGAACAGTTTTATATAAAAGAGAAATAAAAACACAAGTGAATATTTAAATGTCTGTCAGATTAAAAACGTTTTGTGTGCTACGGGTTTTTATTTGCGTCAGCAGCGGCTCTTTTGGATTTCGTTTGTAATTCCGAAATTATTTCTCCAGGAAAACAGGTTTGGGAAAGTGCTTGCGTTGTCAATCAATTAAGGACGCTTTTTTGTTTAATTCGTAGCTTTCTGTAAATGTTTTTAGCATACATCATTAACGTCACAATTATTTAAGTTCCAGTGCATGTTATAATGACGGAATAAACTCGGTTTGTCGGTGTATGCAAGCAGATATTTATAAAAGATTGTTGTTTTTACTTATTCCACCTATTAAAAGTAAAAATTGGTAAAGTATCTTTGATATCATTTGAAACGCATGAATTGCTGCAAATATACAACATATTTCACGAGACTCATAAAATAACTTGTGAAAATTGCGTGTAACATTCTCAATTTATTAAGTACATCATCTGTAAAATTTACCAATCACAGTTACCTCAACAATATAGTCTAATCACATAAACACAATACCGCCACGGTACGTACACATTAGCACAAACATGGCCGGCCGGAATTCCATGCCGTGCCATTATAATTGCATTAATTCCTCGGCACACTAATTACAATAGCTGTTAAATCATTGTCCATACAAATTGCTTCGACCACAGAAATCGCTTAAAGTAACAAGAGGACTATTTGACTGTGATGTGATATGACGATATTCGTATCTAATGCGACCTAATAGAGTGAATGAGTGAATTGAGGAGAAATTTTAACCTGTTAAATTGATTCTGATTTTAGCTTCTGTATTGGTACTAAGAGTTTCTCAAGTAAAAATCTAAATAAAATTCAATTCTAAAATCTTCTTCACTTTACAGACTTTGCAATTGATCTGCTCTGGTAATCCAACCAATCAAAGAAAGGCAGAACAAAATACCGTCTATTAATATATGTCTAGTAATTCTTTTTTACACACAGCAATGTCACAACTCTAAATATGAAGCATAGTAAATTTTCAAATAATAAGAGCGCACTGAAAAACTGGTCGGGATATAGCTATTTTTATTGTGAAAAAAGTTTTCATTCCGGTGTTGCTATTTTTTCAAAGCAAAAACGGCTTTGGTTGCAGTATAGCCATGTTTGGAGCTGTAACACGAATGATATTCGCTTACTATATGAGATCCAAGCAGGTTTCATTTTTCATTTGTTTTTAATACAAAAAACAAATGAATTTGTGCCATGGGTTTTTTTTAAAAATTGGAAAATGTTTTATTCCTACCTCTTTCGTTTAATCAGTTAATTCTTGAATCTAGAAATACCCTGTTACTGTTTTACTTTTTTATTTAGATATTTAAAGAAAGAATTGTAGCATTTCTAGCATCTAGGGTCTTTCAACACTTACCAAAAACCCGTACATAAAGGTAATATAAATGTTACAAAACTAATACCAATACAGCCATTAAATAAACATGTTCAACTTCATTCTTACATTCAGTAGCCACGTTTATTTAGTCGTCGAACCGCTTGATTTATTCTTGTTATAAACTCTACATAAATAGCTAATGCATGAATGTAAATCATGAACTTACCTACGTATTGTCCAGAAGGCCAATATTGGAAAAGCACTCGACTATGCGCTAACGAGATGCGAAGTCTAATGAACTTGAAATCCTGCGCTTCCATTTTGTATAATGGACACAAACGTGGAACTACGAATGGCTAATCGAAACACCAATAAAAATATCGCATTTTTAAACCTATAATTCAAAAAAATAAACGCAATTATAATTGTACTATAAAGTAATTTAAACTCGGTCATTATAGAATTACTCTTGTTAAATTTACAATGCAGAATATTCCAGTAAATAAAAGCATAAAGTGTGATTATTATGACGGAATTTCTGCTGCTATTTGAGCTTGTTACCTCATTAGAGATAATTCTATGATGGCCTGTGGTCATATAAATACAGATTTATAAGGCCTACTCGTGTTAAGTGGTAGGACTGTTTGATCCAATTTAAATTATAAAAGATACCAAGTAAATAAATTCAAACAGAATTTTTTCGTCAATTTCCGAATAACAGGCTTCTTGAATTGAGTTAGTAAAATCTTCAAAAATTGGTTCTGGATTTCCTTACTCAACAGTTTTCAATCACTACATTTATTTTTATGAGAGGAGCTGGTATACGAGCAGACGGATCACCTGATGGTAAGCAATCGGCGTCGCCCATGGATATCCGGAACACCAGAGGCGTTACAAGTGCGTTGCCGGCCTTTTGGGGATTAGGAATTTGAGGATTGTTGGAGATCCAAGAATTAGGGAGATTGGGCAACGGGAGGGGGATAAGTGGGCCTCCGGTAACTTCAGTCACATTACACTTACACTCAGAACGCTGGCCTTGTGTTTTTTATTTCAATAAAGCACTTAAAATGGTTATATATAATTACCAGACAATTTTTCTTTAATATTTTATTCAATAGTTCTAATTTTATATGCTCTTGGGGACTCCTGTTCCCTGACTCCAAAATTGATGACATAGGTAACTGCCTACATTTATAAACTAGACTCACGGATGTGCATTAATTTAGCTTGCTTGACCGTTTCGCCTTGATAGTCCGGTCTGGGAGCATAATCACGTTAAATATACCAGCATTAAGACTATGTAATTGAGGCTGAGTTTAATTTTATACTTTTGTATCTTATTATAGGCATACATTATTAAGATTCCGTTTTTATATGGATGTAGCAGAGGTTTTGAACTAGCAAAAAGAAAATAAATGATGCAATGTTTGTTTGGAGCTTACATCATGAACATGAAGCAATCAATGTTTTTGCATCTTGGACAGCAACATTTTTATTGTAGAAACATGTTATAAGTCATCCATATGATAGGAGTTGCCTGAGGATGTTTTTTTAATTTGCAAGTAACTAAAGAAAAAGAGCATTGATTTTGATGATCTCGATATTGTGGTCACCCCTATCTTTATTTGGAAAATGTACCAGTTTCATATCAAGTGTGTAGCTTAATCAAAAAACAAGCTAGTTACTGAAAATTGAATCCTAAGATTACCAACTCCACAATCAAAAACAAAAATCCTCTTCTATACAGATTCACATTCGTAGCTCCGTGTACTATTTCATCAATTGTGATGACGCGTTCCGATGTGCTTTTCGTACAACGTAAGCCCCGCAATGCGTTTGCGGGAATGAGTTGCTGTTTGTAAGCAGGATTATACGGTTAAAACGTCCGATGGTTACTGATATTGACGAAACGCCAACATTTTATATATTTTATATACCACCAGATTATGGCCGTCCGTGTGCCAAAAACATAATGTGATAATTAATATTCATTTACTTAATAGGTTTATGCTCGATTGTCGTGATTGGTATGGTAAAGTCTATTTGATGTTGTGTTGTATTTGTATTGATATGCTTTGGTATTCATCGTTCAATCACTATATTTTGCATGTAGTTTTATGGGAAATAAGTTTAATTTCCTGAAATGGCTGCTAAAAATTGGACGTAATATTATTTTGGGTGCGATGAAAATTTGAAAATTTTATTTGGTTGACACAAAGCTGGACAATGAGGACGTACGCTATCGTTTATTTATTAAAAAACTGTGTAGCTTTACCGTATAATGTTCAAATATTCTTCCATATTAATACAAACGCAATTTTTAGGCCAAAACTATAATCACAAGCATTACATTATCAAGCCGCGGGGGACTTGACAGGTTGCCGGGGCTCCAGCTCGAAGTGCAGGAGTAGGAACGGGGTGATTAGTCAGTAATAGTCTGACATCCTCTCGCCCCGAAAACATTGGATGAGTTTCCCACCTTAAAAAAAAAACATTATATTATCAACCTAAACACCAAGCACACATTATTCCAAACCGTGACCTCATCGCAGCTCAAAGCCCCCATTTACACCTCGTAACTTCAAACTATCCTAAGGACAGTAGCATGCATTATTCACACAAGTTGCACAAAGAGAATGTTCAACAACTAAACAAGATGGTACTAATCATATTAACCCGGTGTACTAAGTAGTCGCTGTTACATTGGAAACTGCCGTCTAAATTGTTCACCAACTGGCTCTTAGCATCGTAAACGTATGTCCAGTAGTCGACGACCCAGCTGCAAGCTTTTAGCTTGATTATGCATTATAAATTATTTTGCTACTAGCAAATTCTAGTATAAATTGTATAGATAATGTTTTGAATAAAAAATTGTCTACCCTTTTTATAGTTGTTTTGTTGTTTATTGTTAGTTAAATTTCTACACATAGTGTCATTATCATCATTATCCACAGACTGTAAATGCCCACTGCTGAGCAAAGCCTCTTCTCACACGAAGAAGGTTTGAGCTTTAATCACCACGCTTACACAATGCGGGTTGGCAATTACTAACTTATAAATATTAGAAAGTACATAGAACTCGAAAAAAGTCACATTGGTGTTTGCTGTTGGTATATTTCGAACCCTCATAAGAAGCAGCTACACACATCGTGTAGTGACAGTTTTTTAACGAAGTGATCGCAAAAGACTCTCCTGATAGCCGCAGATCTGTTGATTATCAGTTCAATAAGATTATTCCCTACAAGACTATTTACATTAGAATCACCAAAATTATTATATTCAGTGAGAACGAGGCCTAATAAAACCTCTATTCAAACGTATATTAAATATTATCAGCTACAGCTAGTAAGGAAGCGTTTCGTAACTCCTGACTTAACAAACTGGTGTCTTAAAGTCGTATATAATTAATTAAAGGAAGTGGGTTACCATGGTGCCATTGGCTGAGGGCTATACCACCTGCTATTCTATGGTAAATATGGTCCGTTTTATTTATGGTGGCATTCTGTTAAATAATGTTACTCCAGCTATTTATTTGTGCGGTTACGTTTCGGAAGAAATTTGCGTGTTGCCAGTTAATTGGGTAAATGTTTAACATCTGGTTGCTTTGCACATTTGTGTTGTATATACTGTGTTTTGGTAAACATTCGACTTGGAAAATGGTTAAGTTATTGATTATGAACTAAGGTTTAACTAAGTAACGCTTGTTTAAATTTTGATTTTACTAACGAGTGTTTTATATAAGGAATTGTTACGCAAAAATAAAACTTGCAGTGTGATAAATAGGGCGTTTATTTTATTAGAATCTAGCTCCACAAACAAAGCATTAGACGCTCAGTGACCGTATAGATAATATTAACTACAAACAATAAGGGAATAATACAGTAGTGTCTGCATGAGCGAATTTCAATCACGATAGCCAATCTCAAGGAGACTAGTCCACAATGCAAGAGATATTACAGAGCACAAGTATGTGCGCAAACATAGTGCTAACACAGAACCACTCTCTGCTCAATCTTGTGGATCGATAACTACAACCTGGTCTGAAGATGACGATACAATATCGTAAAATTGATTACTTAACATAAAGGTGATGGGAAAGGGACCACCATAATATTAACAAAGGGATACCTTTAGAGTGTAATGCGCCATTCAATGATTTTAACACCCAGTTTTCGGTAGTTGTATTTCCCACATAATAGAAGGTACATTATTCTATTACTGTAAGACTCTTGAAAAATGTATTCCTCAATGACGAAGATCAGCTAGTTAACATGAAACCACCTGCATCCAGTTACTTCGTACCTTCATCAGATTACAATACAACAATTTGTTAGAAATGTTAATTCGGTGAAGTACAAACTCTTGTCAAATAAAAACCACTCAAGCTTGAAAGAGCCTTGTAGATCCTTGACTTTCAGAATGGGCGGAATGCCACTAACTTTTCTGACCTTTCATTTCCTCAAAACTCCTTTATTCCAGTAATCCTTGTTTCACAAAGAAATTACATTACATCTAAAAGTGACCAAGAAGGCCCAATATTAATAGAATGTCCTAATCCAAGTATTTTCTATCAGCCTTCGAGTTGGGTAAACCATGATTTTCTGCTTATTATTTTCCGAAAGGGAAACTAGTTAGTAACTAGGGTCCGTTATAATCAGGATTGTGTCACGTCTGGGGCCAATGACCTTTTAGTTTTCCGATTTCGTGTTCTTTCCCTTATTTACCTTTTATTTACAAGGATTCTGTACCTAATGAAACCTCTGTGTAATACAAAGAAGCTTCTTCTTACTTTCTAATCTTGTGTTGTTTGTATAACTTTGAAAATCAACCACTAAACTATTAACGAAGAGTCAATTCAATTTCAAAGATCAAGTCTAGGGTCGCTTAAGATTTTTAAGACTTGTTTTAACTAAGACTAATTTCTCAGTTGGAAATTCTAACTTCACGTCCCTACTGAGATTTACGCTTTACAAATAAGTGGCCAACTAGTTTCTGACATTATAACTTGCTCCATATCAATACAGTGTTAAGTAACATGTTTTCTTTGTATCACTTGAATACTAACAACAGTTGTATTAATATCAAATCTTCACACCTGGCATCCTTTTCACATACAGTACAAAAGACCAAACATTGTCAAACCACTCTCAACTAACCCCCGAACATACCAAGAGACGTACTTATAAAGCAATTTCGTCTAACATTCACATCCATTCACTACATCAACTCAGTCAAGATTATGCGGCGTTTTAATAGGTCAGAATTAACATATGAAAGCTTGGGTCACCTCTCCTCTGAAGGATTACGTGTTAATAATGCCTTAGATGTTAATATCTTATGAAGGGTTAAGCTTACGTGTCGGTAATAGGATATTATTCAAGACACTGTTGAGACAAAACGGTCTCAGGGCACGTTCTAATTGTGCTTTGACGGTCGGATTTGAAGTTATTGCCGGCGTTATTACTGGCATATGACTATTACTGCACAATGTACCCACGTCAGTTATTGAGGGCAATTATACGTCTTCAGCGGTTCGGATTTAAATTTATATTGGCACTAAAATTTTGATGAGTGATGAGATGATGTGGTTGATGAGTAGTTTGAATGCCTATCTCTACAATACATTACTTAACTGTATAATGTCGCTTCTAAGAATCTTCTCAGAAGACTACCCACGTCCAGATTCGAGTCATTCAACTAGCATCTAAATATAAGTTTGTTTTAAAAAATATAAAAGTATAATGAAATAACATAACCTTTCAACGAAACCTAATTAAAAGTAAAATGAAAGAACAAGACATCATGCCTAAAGCTGTTTTGTCAGAGGTCGTTCCAGAAAATGTATATTTGAACCGAATAAAACTAGACAGTCCCATTAAAAAACACGAGTTCAGTCCTGTCCTCCTTTGTCGAGAAGTCACGCAACATTTCTTTTTAAAAATCCAGAATATTCTCTTTAATTCCATGTCATTTATCCGCTAGGAGACGAAGAAAGAATTCTAATATAGTTAAGAAAGCAGAGACAGTGGAAGGCAACGAACCCTGATGATAACTAGTTTTATTATGTTGGGGTCACGTCTGGTTAATCTAACTGAAGGTTCTAGCTATATGGTTAAGAAAAACGATGAGGTTGTTAACTTGATGTAAAGGAAATTGCACTTGAGAGTCGTTAAAATGTACTCATAAAGTCTTGATGAAAATGTTTTTAATTATAACGTAAGCTCTGAAGGTTTGATAGGGATGTACTTAAAGTATTTTCATCTTTTGCAAATAAAATTACTTATGGTGGGCCTTAAAACTAGACGATAAAAATTGTGGAACAGTTATCGGACTTAGTCATACATACTAGCAAATTAATTCAGTATACAGTTTTCAATACTACATTCTCTTTTCATTCATATCCCACCAAAACACTGAAGTATAGGCGTCTAATAAAATATTCAATGATAACTGTAGAACCTCTTGTGTATTTCAATCTCATCCTTGTATAATGCATACACTTTACAGACAAAGGTGTCATCAAATCTCCACGTATCCTGTGGGTGATCAGAAATGCATAATCGAATGTCAATCATTGTAATGAACGCTCGGAAATCGCGTACAGTAGCGATGGGCTTGTGTGCTTCAACCTGACAGCCAACGATACACAACAGTGTTGCAGGCAATTATTGTTATGGGGTCTTATATTAAAATTTTGTTGTTAAAATAATGTAATAATATTACCTTGAAATCATGTCACATAATGTGAATTAAATGATATTGAACAAATATTGACATATATGTTTTTATAATAACTATCTTGAGATATACTAAATTAACTATAATCGCATTTTACTCACGTGAATATACTGGGGTTCTTCCTCATGAGCCTGCGCGACGTCGCGACGACCGCGCACGCTGCTCATGAGGAAGAACCCCTCTGTGGTTCGAAACTAGTAGAGCTTTTCTCAGTAGGTATATTTAGGGGAGGGTAATTGGGCCTCCGGTAACCTCACTCACACGACAAAACACAACGCAATAGTTGCTTCACGTCGGTTTTCTGTGAGGCCATGGTATTACTCCGGTCAATCCGGCCCATTCGTGCCGAAGCATGGCTCTCCCACACTTAAAAAGTTAATTTAACATTAACAATTAACATACAATACATATGTATTTGAGAAATGGTCGGAACTAATTTTCAATGATTTTGTCTCATAGTGCTTTCATTTTATAACCATCAATTGGCGGTAGTGTCTACCTAGAAATATATGTAGCTGTATGCGTAGTTGTTACAAACTAGAAAAGGTTGTAACCTCAATTTTATTAAAAAATATACTTCTTTTTTACATTATCTATGCACAAAGAAATGTCATGTGTTTCTAAACAGTTTTAATGTTCTTTTTTTATTGTCTGTGAATTACTTTCCCTGCACACAATTATTTTAATTTCCATTTAAATTAAAACAATCCACATTTAAACTGTTCCATTTTTATAACCATTTTTTTAATGTTCATTTAAATTATTCGATTTCATTTAAATTGGATCTTTATATAGGTATTCGAGATAGGAGTCATTTTGATTATAAAAAATGTAAGTAAATAAAAAGCTAATCCAATTACGTTTTATTACGTAGACAGTTCGATTTTCTGCGCAACCGTGGGCCTATTTGTAATTTTATATAAATGTACCTAGTTACTAGCGTTATGCGGTTGGTGATCATATTACTATTTTAAAAGGATTAGTAGAAATGAAAATGGATTAACTGATGAACCAGTATATAGAATTGACATTTATTCGTTTGTTAACTTATACAGAACAAAATGATAACAATTACCTGTATTGTTTTTTTTAGTTTCTTTTTTTAGTTTATTAGTTAGTTTAGTTCAGGTTAAATTTAAGTTGAAAATATTTATGTAGTAATATGTGTTCGATATCTTAAATAAAAATTTATAGTCATTTATTAATTGCAAAAATTATCTTTGCCTAGTAGGTGTCAGACAGTCCTGATCTGATAATATTTACAGAGTTATTATGAACACTCTTATTCTAGCTAATATACAAATTATATGAGTTATTTTAATGCCCCTGATCTTAATTTTCATGAAAGCTTTTTTTATACAAACTCCAAACTTCTGAAATAAGTAAGGCGTGTGGCGTATCCAAAACTTTAGTACGCAATATCCATGCCTTGATTCTTAAAATCCACACGATGTACATCGTAAAAGCATACAAGCTTTAATAATTTCATATCTCCTCACATAACACAAAGCGTGCCTTGTAAATTTCTAAAGAAATATTGAAACATCAACGGGGCAAAGTTACGATTCTTTTAACGTATAACATTGTCGTATAATTTTACGATGCAGGAGCGACATATAGCATATGTATATAGGGTGCTATACAAGATGAAAACATAACTTTTACATCACGTGATCTATATAAGTGAAATCTACGGTTAACCTGACGCGGTGTGGAACGCTCAGGTAAATGACTCAAGCGAAATCAGGCTTCAAACCTATGCTGAAAATGTTGCAAAAAAAATATCGGCTTAGGTTCGCGAATCTCACTTTAGGACCGTATAAAATGTTTACGATGCTCGCACGTAAGAATATTTCCTTGCAAACTCGAAAACAAAAAGTATTCGTTATACATTTCAAATTTACAACCCAAAAGCAAAGAAAACAATTTCATGGCACAAATAAAACTGTTTCGCAACAGAATAAACAAAGGCACAAAGATAATGAACACACAACACTAAAATCTGGGCAAACAAAACTTAATACAGTAGATATGAGAATGGTATGTACACACACATACGTATCACATCTGTGATCTCTGCCCTCAAACCACAGCCACTCCATATGCTCCGAATAATTTATACTGCGAACCAAACCTGACCTTACCCTTAAGAAATACGACGCTAAAGACGTTCCTAATAAGGGCGCCGATGACCCTTCACTGAGTCGGCTATATCTCGACATTCCCTTTTACGAGGCAGGGGTGTGAAGAATGCCGTCTACCCCGATACAATGGCGGTAAACGTACGGTTTCCCAATTTAACGAGGTCCCTAGAAACTAGGATATTGAGATCGTGAAAGACCTGGATCTAAGGGTCGAGGTCGCTTTGAATCTCACCCAATCTGTTGCTTGTAAAGTTGGGAGTGTTGGGCCGCCATTGTTTCCAAATATGTACCGCGTCGGGATTAATATTGGAAGGAGTGATGGTTGTGTCTCAAGTATTCAATATAGTACATACACACTCAATGATGTGTCAAAATTACTACCACATTTCCTACGAATGGATGATCGGTCAAACCCATACTCAATATTACCTACGTCGAAATTAGGTTTTGCTTCAATTGTTTTTCACATAGAAATATTAAAAGTATAGCTTTGATTTTCGAAGTTATGTCGCGTAAATAAAGCTAAAAGTATAATATCAAACCACCAGCCGTCGCGGTGAACAAAGCCTTTCTAACGTTTTTGAAAAAAAGTCGAACGTAAAAAACGCCTCCACCCTGCCTCTGTTCGCCGTCCCGTGAAACGCGCACTTGATAAAACCTAGTAAAATATATCTAGCTCTAGCCAACCAGTAACTATGTTACTATTATTTTGGATATAGAATTGAATTTTAAATATTAAATTGTTTATTTCTATTTTCAAGTTTAGAATAACTCTATGACTTTATTTCGAAAAGTTGCCAGAGCTTACTTTGTGTTAAAATGTCTGACATTATGTAAATTGCTCGAATGATTTGAGAATAATAAAATATTAAGTACGCGTTGCTTGTTACTCTCAAGTAAAACCGAAATGAACACACTTTAAACGCACTAGACATTTTTAAAAGGCTATTTTGAGGCTTAACATTGACGTTTTATTCAGTGGCCAGTTGTAAGAGGTTGAATGAGTAAAACCTAGTGTATGGTGGAAGTTATAAGAGGTCAATACTATATTATAAAACCATAAAACAAATTAACTCGATAGAAATCGTCAAACATTAATTTAAATGTTGTACGGGTTTAAATAATATACTTATGTACAGGCAAACATTAAAGTCGACTGCCACCGTAATGACTACTATCGTTGGCACTGCAGCACTTATACATACATGCACACGTATATTATCCGTGTGAGTGATGTTCCCACGGCTATGCGTAGGTAATTTCATATTAATGTGCATAAAAACATTCGTCCATCACGCACACATTGGTAAACACCAAACCATTGGTGAATACCAATGTGTGTCAATATTACCTATCTTAGTGACGGTATACGCATAAATTCATTAAATAAGTGTAAATAAAAATGAGGGTAACGATAAAATTAATATTTACATACATACTGTAAACGGAAATCGACATTTTTCGAGAGCATTCCGATGGTAAAAAGACAAGTTTTGTTTTCATAAAAGTAAGGAATCAAATATTTCTTTTGTGTAATAAATCAAATCATGTAATAAATCAAATCCTGTTTTTGATCTACATAAACGACTTACCCAAAATGATAGAAGAGCCATGTGTCTTGTTCGCGGACGATATTTCAATATTAGCTTCTTGCCAAAAACACGAAAATGTAGAAGAAATCCTTAATTCAGTGCTAACTAAAACCAGTAATTGGATGAATGACCATAACCTTGAGATCAACTACTCCAAAACAAAGTTCCTCCAAAACAAACTCCAAAACAACCTTCTACCCTTATCAAAAAACACCACTAAATTTAGATTTTACATTCAAAAACTCAAAATTAGAAACTGTTAGTGAATTTACCCTACTCGGATTGGTTATAGATAGACATATAGACTGGAAAGCCCACATACAAAAAACTCACTCAAAGATTGCCAAATATTCTTAAGCCCTCCGCGAAATAAAAAAGACTACTAACTTCCAAACAGCTCTCACCACCTATTATGCTTACGCCTACGCATGGCTTAGCTATGGGGTTACTCTCTGGGGATACAGTACGGATGCACAGACTCTTTTCATATTACAAAAGAAATTAGTTAGAATCTTAGGCAACTTTGAGCAAACAGACAGTTGTAAACCATTTTTCCAAAAACAAAAGATTCTGACTCTTCACTGTATCTACATACAGGAATCATGCAAATTTGTACGGAAACATCAAGAATTCTACACAAAGCGCGAAGATACTCAAACCCGTTTTCAACTAAGACACCGTTCAAGGCTAAATTTACCAAATTCACGTTTAAAAATGCACTCCACAAGTCCTTACGTAATGTCAATTAAATTGTACAACAGACTTCCCACAGCTATAAAAACAGAAGAGAAGTTTAATATACATATTTACAAGAAAACTAAAACAATTCTTACTTGATAAAACATATTACTCAGTCGATGAATATCTTGAAGATAAACTTCTGAACCAATATTTCAAATAAATCTGTTAGTGGGTAATTACATTTTAGAAATAACATTTTAATTTTGACTTTATTTAAACTAATCTTGACTGTTTTTAATTTGACTGTTCTTTTGGTGGTATTTTGACTGTTTTTAATTTTTAATTTTAATTTTGAATATGACTTTTTATTTTATTATGATTCTGACTTTGTATTTAATTTTGATTATGTTTTTTTTTTATTATTATTATGACTTAGTATTTAATTTTGATTGTTTGAGATTTAAAAAATAACTTGAATCCTAAATACTACAATTTCAGTTATACCTTTAGTTTGTATTCCATTTGATATTAATTCTATTGTATGTTAATTATATTTTTTTTTAAATTCTCCGAATAATATGTCAAGTGTGCTCCCTCCAAAACTTATGTTGTTGTGCCCGACAGGGTTCACATTGTGTCCTATTTATGTTTACCACCTAAGTAATACATGTGAAAAGCAATAAAGTATTGAGTATTGAGTATTGAGTAATAATAGTTGTAATCAACTGCCTTGCCAGCCTTGAGGCTGATGTTGAAAACATGAAAACAGAACCGATTAAAATTGTAAAAACAATTTCTATTTGTCAGCATTTCGGAAGCGTTCTGTTTACAAGGTATATCTTGTATAAAGAATATTTTTGTTTATCGCACTAATTTTAGGGTGTAGTTTTACAGATAATGTTTTTATTTGTATTAATAATTTTAGACCTTAGTTTTTTGGCATTTGTTAAATAGGTTTAAGTTATCATGGAACTGGCGTGAACTGTGTTCAAAAGTTCCTAAAAAAATAAGAATAAAAAAGGTATATCTACAAAAGTACCAAAATTATGTGACCATCTTGGAATGTTGTAATCATGAATGAATGTATGTATTTATTACACAATTAGTTAAATGCTTACAGCATTTGAACAGAACAAAGAAAAAAAGGTTACATTAGGTTATTTAAGAAAATCTTCAACCAGGATCACATAAGCAACAGTAAGTCAGTAACTTCAACCAATCACTTAAATGTGAAGCTGTCGAAGTAGCCGCGGTCAGACTCTCGTGTCGAGTGCGGCATTATGAGCGTCTGCTATGCTGAACCCTCGTTCAGATTCCAAATTGAAAATTTAAGAAATGCTCTTTTGTTCACTGATGTCCTGGTGCTCTTGTTGCTTATTGGTTATGACACTGCAACTAAGGTACTAGGTTATCATAAATAGTGTTCATCACAATAATAAATAGTGGAGTTTTGTTGATGAAACTTGTTAAGTATCATTTATTAATTGTGTGAACTAAAATTTTTCTCATAATATTTGCACTGCTGAGCTGTCATTCAGTTCAATGTTGAGAATTTTAGTAATCAGCAAGAAAGTACTTTGATTATAACGTACTGATTTTATTTAATCGCTAATTTACCTCTTATTTGTAAATTGTAGGTCTATAAGAAAATCCTTAGTTATTTTTATACAAAAGAGATCAATAAATTAAGCCTCGTAATATCAGCAAAAAATCAGTCGACGCAGCTTTATACCTCCTAATTTAAAATTTTTACTCCATAGATAATAAAAGTCATTAATTATTCGATGTTAACCTTTTCTTCACTTTTTAATAGGTTCTGCTTAACCTTACGCAACTTAAATGAGCTTCAAAAGTACTTAGAACATTTATAATGTATACGTCTTTTAAAATATAAAAAAGATAAAACTTTTACAAGAATACTACGTAATTAAGACATACTTACTTAGCAAGAACATAATTTGGAATCTTAGCATTATGACAAACGTAGAAAATAGAATTTTTAATCATAGTATTAATAATACTTAACGTCGACTTTTCTTTGTTCGCTATTCGCTTGAAACTCTTATAATGTCTAAAAAATGAACACCGCCCGAGGCTCATAGCCTAACATATTAGGTACGTCAGAACGGGATTGTATGAGAAATAAAACATAAATTATTCAACAAAGGCAATGAGCCCACGTTTCATCTTTTCCATTATGTATAAATATTTGGAGAGATACGTTCGTGTTTAACCTTATTTCGTAAATTAACAACGTGTCTAGATTACATGGTATGTTGGCAAATTAATATTTGTAAAATTAATTCATGTACATAACTATAATTCATGCTTCGCGAACTCTCCGCGCTAATATTTAATTTTTATCAGGCTGTAATTTGAATTTACTCCTGAAACATTATAAAACGTACCTGACGTCGCGCATGTTTTTCAGAATAAATCGGCGTATACATACTTATTACCATTTTCAGTATCATCTATTTATCGGGTTTCAAACCGACTAATATCAAATGGCTGAAGATAAACTATAACATAAAGAACCCAACCTAACATAGTATGACATAAACAATTCACAGCTAAAATAAACACCTCTCCTAAGAATTACGAGAGAGATCCGTAAAATGATGCAGGATTCCGTAATAACTCTTTGGTGAAATTAAAATGAGGTCTATACGTTACAAAATAAAGGCTATAATGTACTGTCCATACATATTTTATTGGGTACAAGTTGTGGTTCAAACTAACCTCAACTATTGGATCCAACTTAAAATATGTACGTAGTAAATTAAACAGAGGGACCGTATCATGAATAATTGTGAGGCAACCGACATTGTTTAGTTTAATCAAGGAGCCAACGATTGCCTTGAGTAACCTCGTCTGAACAAACTTCACAAGTAAATTCAATTAATACTAGGATCAAAACAATAACAGTTTTAGGTAATTATGTTTGTAGTACGATGCTTGCATGTGGCCTCGCCCTAATTTACCTATAATTATGTAATCCGCTGTTAATTAGTATTGTAATTTAGTGATAATATGATTAGATATTGCGGTGGACATTTTGACGGTTGACTGTTGTGAATTATGTGCGCAAAGTTTGGGGATTAATGTGCGGATTCGTGACAGTTTTGATGTGATAATCACTGAGCTTTCGTAACTCATTAGTGACATAATAACGACGAACAAAAATATGTCACTTAAAATGCACGCCATTTGAATAGTAGACAGGAATTCTTTCAAAAGATTTTGTTGAGCTAGAGCCATATTTATCCCACAAGAGGTAACAGTTGAGAGAAGATTTTAACATTTACTAAAGAGTCTGATGCCTACACTCTACAGCATTTTGTTTGAATTAAAAAAGGAAAACTGCAGCTAACTACAAAAGAGGTCTTACCTTCTACAATTAACAACAGACTAGTTAAGAGGAAGATCTTTCTAGAAATATTTAAATTAATATTTTTCTTTCTTTCTTTTTTTTATGGTATAAATCGGTACACTAGCAGATGGATCACCTGATGGTAAGCAATCGGCGTCGCCTATGGACACCTGGAACATTAGAGGCGTTGCAAGTGCGTTACCAGCCTTTTGGGATTAGAAATTTGAGGATTGTTGGGGATTCAGGGATTGGGGAAGGAGTGGGCGGGGGGGGTAATTGGGCCTATAATAATGTTGTTTCTCTGAAAAACTGACACTATATTTTGCCGCAAGTTTATGAATCGCATGAAAACTACTATTCATAGACACTATGATATTACAAATTTTGAAGGGTCACTCTAGGTCGGTGGACTAAAGGAACCAAACTTTCATTATTTTATATCAAAAACAACAACAAATCTATTCACTAAATACTCATACACTATGACGTAATCACCCTTTCTTTGATATTAAACCGTAACACAATTGTCACTTTAAGTATATCAGTAATAAAGCTAACAGTTATTCTCGGAGTACAAAGTTTGATACGTTGCGACATAATTTCCTCGACAACAACTCATAACGTGGGTAATGAAAACGTTCTATCGCCCTTCAAGGCTTCAACAAATAGGTGTAGAGGCACTCAAGGGAAATCATAAACAAACACGCTATTGTAGCGAAGTGTGAGCTAAAGTTGCCAACATAAATAATTCTCTATTTTATTTCATAAATAACTACTCTAGAAACTCTTCTATTGCCTCCTTGAGGATTAAAGGATTAGATTATATTTTTTCTTCTTTATTTCTTTCATTTCGTCGATATTTTCGTGTACGAGTGGGTGAAAGACTACCTCCGAATGTAATATTCAAACACTGACAATCATTTTGAAGGAGCTATTTCATATTTCAATATTTATCCACAAAACACCCACTTATTTATTTATATCAAAAAGAAACAGCAACGTGTTTCTATTTACTGTTTTTAAAAAAATAAAAATGTATCGTATTTAAATCGGGGCTTATCCAAAAATACAGCAATGCAGAATGTACGGTACAACGACAAAAATCAAATTTTCCTCTCGTTCGCTTTTACGTCAACGAGATCAACAGAGGCACACTGACCTAGCAGGAAAACCCTAACGAGCTTACATTGAAATTAAAAATGTAAAAAAAATTCAAACTATCCGCTCATTAACTAGGTCTTAACTCAGTCATCGCCAGCTCCGCTAATTACGAGAACATCTGTATCACACGCTTGTACATGATACGGGCATTAAGTGCGCCCCATTGTCTGAAGAGCTGTCTCCTGCATCAAATGACTTGTTTTTTATCACTTATTCTTTGTGTCGCGTCTTCCTTACATAGTCAGTAATTTGCGCTCTGAATTCATGTTTTCGTATGTAGAAGGAATTTGCTTTTATTTACTTTTTTCGTGTTTTTGTCATGTTTTGCTGGTGAAGTCTTGTACTTCGTGACATTTGCGGATTTAATTGGTTCTATCATTTTGTTTGGAATCGTTTTTGTTGGTGTGGAACTCTTTTGTTTACCCTATTGTCTCAAGGGCTTTCATCAACTTTAAGTACCATGCTATGCTCACAGTTTAGTACTTAGCTTCTGTTTTTAACGTTTGTTCTTTGTGTTTCGTCTGCTTTGGGTACTTAGACTGTAACGTCTACCACGAGTATGTTGTGTCGTTTTACTTTGTTTTTTGTTTGACTTTAGCTTTGTTTTTTATCGGTATCAAGTAGATACTTACAATATAGTCAATTTGTTTGTAATTATTTTTGTGTTTAGTGAATGACAGTAGACATAAATCTGATTCATGTCTCATATCTAGTGTATTTGGTATAAAATTCCCCGTAAAAGAAAACAACATTTCTTTCAAAGCATTCCAACATGACAATCCATAATTACTTTTAGCTAATAGCTTTATTGCCGGTTCCATCGAAGTGTTAACGATCTATGTCACATCAAAGGACTCTCACCAAGTAACTAACTTGCTCAAATCCCTTCAGAAGTCTGTAATATCAGCAAGGACATGTGAGCACATCAGCTCCCAACTTAACGACAACAAACTGGACTTTAAAGTTTGGAAATCATTACTTACGCCGTAATTTCAAGCAGCGATACCTGGTTATTTAGTGAATATTGGAAACTTGGGCTTGTATAAACGTTCTCAGAAACATTTATGTGGGTACTAACTTCTAATTTACTTGTATGGGTACCTGAGGTCGAAGTGTTTGCTTAGGTCCTGGGTATTGGCCATAAAATTAAACTGCTATTAGTTCTTGCCAAAGTATCGACGTATTTGTACCCGTATATTGGTTTTGGAATACTATGAAATGCCTTGTTGAACTTAGTTATTTATTCAATCACTAGTCACACGGCCACGGTTCTCAAAAGAGTAGAAGTAATAATCAGAAATAACCTAGCTTCGTAGGTTACTTTGTGGGCTTCGTTACTTTGGAGGCTTAAACTGTTAGTCCCAGTTATCACAGGAAGATTTATGGCAACCGGTACGAGTACGAGTAGGCAGGGTAGTATAGCAGTGATTTTGGCTTGCCATGTCGCAAGTACCTATATTGATCTACTGCGGTAAATACATGGCAGCTCCATGGACAGTCTAAAGTGGCTCAAACTCAAACACTACTCTTTATGTTGTTGACAAACACTCTAAAGATACTTAGTGATAAAATGAAGAAGTAATATAAATATGTATTATTTTCAATAAGACAATACATAATTATCTCCACTTTGTAAAATGAGGACGTTACGACCAACCAATACAGGACCAGGGAGGTTGCCACAAAATAGGTGATAGTGCAAAAACGCTTGCGATGGCCATTCCCCATTGAAGCGCTTGTAAATAAACCGAATTGTGAGTTAAATATCCCCTTAGTCGTCACGTTACGGCCAGTCGCTTCCAATTTAAAATTTTTCATGCATCAAATATTTGTATGAATTGTGGTAGATTGACACACGCATTCAAAATTCTGTGGTATACAGTAATGGTTGGTTATTGGTATGAATGTGGTTTATTTTTGCAAAAATAATGGGCTGTTCATCGGTGTTCATAATGATAGGAGAAGCAGGATATTACATAATTTGTATGTTGTTAATTTAGTGCCCATTCAAATTGGAGCAGTACAATCTTAACGACATTTTTAACTCTGGTGCATCATGACTTCAAACGTTAAGGTTTCTGCGGCGTAGGAACACAAAACTAAAATATGCTCCAAATACGTGTATACAAAAAAGAGCAGCTAAAATAATAATGTACCGGATTTATATTACACAGTATACAGTATTGCTTATATTAGTTTTTAAGGCCCACGATCCTAGGCCTGTATTACGTACTTACGTAATACACAATATTGTACACAAGCCACGAGTTAGCTATGAATATATGAGTTTGTTATCTAAATCTGATACAGTTTCTATAGGTATTCTGTAGCAGTGGTATTAACGTTTTTAGAAAAAAGGGTGCATTTAATATAGGTACAAGTGAGTTTGGCCTATCGATATATCTAGTGTTGAAAATAAAGTTCATCTCTTATTACATGGGATTTACAACATAAACAGTAAAAGTGGGTATTACATTGTACATTGGAGTTATGTATGTGTTAAAAATAATCATGATTAAATAGCTTCTGCCCGCGGTTTCACCCGTGTCGTAGTTGGATAAAAAGTAGCCCATATGATGTTTCAGACCATCATCTTTCTCTGTTCCAAATGTCATCCCGATCGCTTAAGCCGTTTTGACATTATTAAGTGACAAACATGGTCATGGTGGCCCGGAGGTTTAAGACGCTGGCTTCTCATGTATGAGAATGCGGTTTCGAAACCTACCAACCGGCAAGTACCAATGTGACTTTTTCCGAGTTATATGTACTTTCTAAGATTATTTAGACACCACTGACAAACGGTGAAGGAAAACATCGTGAGGAAACCTGGGCTTATAATTTCTAATTATAAGTTTGTAATCGCCAACCCGCATTGAGCAAGCGTGGTGATTAATGCTCTAACCTTCTCCGTGTGAGAAGAGGCTTTGCTCAGCAGTGGGCATTTATAGGCTGTTGATGATGAAGTGACAAACATACAGACAAGCACACAAACTTTCAAATAAATAATATTAATAAGATAGGCTGTATGGTATTGGCCGAATAAAATAAGTACGCAATTTGTCAGCACCCCTAGTATTCTGTCGAGTCTCGTTAGAGCAGAGGATATTCGAGACCGGGTAGCAGTGCTCTCCTCTAACCCGTCTAGAAACCATAGCTTCATACATTTAATTTCAATTCAAACATTCGCCCATGTATTCTTTGATAACAAAAGAATAGACTCAATTTCAGCTGATTTGATATCAAAGATAAAATCAAATGTTATTTTGGTATTTCTTTATATTTTCTTATTTATTTTTTTGTCTGCGCACGTGACTGAGATTATCATTAGCTTTTGTTCGACTCAATCAATTGACTTCTAATCATATGGATGAGCCGATATCTACCAGTTCATTAGGGAATCAAATCTTGTTTGTTTGAGAAAAAACTGAATTTATCTTTCGTAATGAACCACGTACACACTTATATGAATTTTTATTTTCTTTAAATAAGGCAAATACTGATAAGTGATACAGCTTTTTTAAACTATAATAAATTGTCAATAAGGTTCTGTTCTCTCGCATTACCAATAACAACTTTCTATACCAAGTACTTACATTCATAAGTAGCGCCCATATATTTTATGACAACCATGAACAGTAAACAAGAACGAGAAACCATAAAACAAAACGCCTCCCACATTTTCCTAAAACAAACTTCCCGCGAAAATTAACAATTTAAAAAGCTAAACAGCAATCATGTCGTAAACTCAACGTAAATACTGGCTCAGCTATAAAACAGAAAAGTTATACGGGAGAATTTTAATTACACACAACCAAACAACTGACGAAGGTCACAATAAAACGTAATGAATTTTCATCGTCATTAATACTCTGTGGCATTTAGTAGTCATTCGTATTCACACTCACGGATGCCATGTTTGCAAATCTCACGAGTATGTAAAAACAAGGGTGCAGGGTGACGTCATTGGTCCAACGCGCACCCCTCCACTTGCTTCGAGTGCAGTATATGAGTGCACCGACGGCTCAAAGCTTTGTTTCTATGTACTGACTTTCACTATGTTAGATGAACATGTATTTAATGGGGCTTCAAAAACTTATGAAGGTTTGAATGCACTTGTACTAGTTGGAAATGCGATTCAACTTTTTGTAACTGTTATGCTCTTCTTGAATACTTGAATAAGAACCTCTTACTGACGTTGATTTTGACAAAGATACTAATTGTCATCGTTGAAGATATGAAATGTTGTCACTATATTCCCGTTGGGACGCGACGCAATATAATTACCATCACCAGATATGAAGCTGAATATTGGGGTATCCTCCAGTAAATTGGTGTCTGTTATGATTCCACAAACTAATAGTCCAACAAAAACAGTGTGTAATACATTTTTATAACCCGAATTATTATTTCAACATGTTTTTTCATCTTTATGAGTTCCTAAATGGACCATTTCCACGAATAACTAGAATTTAGGGCTGTTTGGGCTGAATTTCGTTGTTTTAGACAAAAAGCAAAATGCCATAGCTGTTTATCTCTTTGGGTAAATCAGAACAAATAGCCTACGGGTAAGTATTTTATGGTGTTCGTATGAAATGATGGTAATACATCACTGGTAAGTGCGGCCCTACAAACCATGGGCCCTTTAAGGCGCCACTGGAATCTCCAATTACATTTGTAAAGGACAAGAATAATGTTATGTGAAGGTAACATATTAAAGGCTTTTTGCTAAGTTGTTTGTTACTGAACTGGACTGCTACTTGGTGGTGTGGTTGTAAATAAAAATGTACGTAGTCTGGATAGATTTAAGTATCAGCATACTCACAAAAATAATCGAATCTGGATGCAAATTGGCCAAAAAGGACTTACATTCCGGTTCGGAATATCACAAACTAATTCTTATTTTAACTCGTCGAGTACCGGTTTTATAGACACAATTAAAGAACAATAGGTCGCGGTCACCGGTGACCGCTTGGTGTTTGACAGTTTAATACACTGCAAGGTAGTAACCTTCTGCTATGCAGTAGCATAGCAGAAGCTACTTATTAGGTACCTTATGGTACCTAACAAGTATATTGTGTATATTACCAACTAAATCCAAGCCCGAACGAGTTTGATCATAAACCGCAATATAAATCCCTCCCAGCACCAAACATAGATAATAATAATAATACAACGCGTGGATTTAATAAATCTCCTAATAAATAATGAAACAGTAAATTGCATATACCATGTAGACACAAGCACACAAAGCTATCCTCAACTGTCAAAACTATTCAAACAATTTTCAACTTTATCTCGAAATGTTAATAAGGTTCAAAGTCTTTTAAAGAATGGTGATGTAGTAGGATAGCTTCATGTGCGATATACATAGAACCTACATACTGGTTCCATACACGAGGTAAAACTTACTCAGATAAGGTTTCATAAGGTCTTAAATTTCAATTTCAGCGGATCAACACGAGCATTTGTAGACAGAGCCAGGTCGTGTGCCGAAGCTAATTCTTACATCTAAGTTCTTATAAAGAAAATTTCATTTCATTACTACGTATTCGATGAAAGTAATTTAATCTAAGTCTGGATTAAAATTTAATTATTAAACGAATGAGACGAGATTAAATGCACTTAGAGTCTATGTAAGAATTCTTCAAATTAAGAATTGTTTAGTTTTGTTAATTTTCTTTCATTTCATTTCATTCTACAAATATTTGAAGAGTAGGTTACTGAGCAGTCTATTTAACAGTGTAATGAAATTTAATCATCCATATTTCATTTTGATCATATTGAAAATTAACTGCTTTCGGACTAAGAAAGTCATTCAACTATCTTAGCATACCGAATATAATTAGGTTAAATTATAATCTATTTTATTTAATACTAGCTTCTGCCCGCGACTTCGTACGCGCAATCCCGTTCTTTCCCGTTCCCGTTCGTGATTTTCGGAAAAAGTAAAAAAGAAATTCGATGAAAAAGTATCCTATGTCCGTCTCCTGGTTCTAATCTACCTCCCCACCAATTGTCATCCAAATCGATGTAGCCGGTCTTGAGTTATAAGTAGTGTAACTAACACAACTTTCTTTTATATATATAGATTCGTCCTCAGAGTCTAACAATTGTGTAGGTCACAATATCATGACAATAGTAACTGAATTACCAAAGCTCCAATTAATTATGACGTAATTAATACCGTTTATAAATTAAACACATTTTTATTTTACTCATATTCCTATTTCAAAATTGAAAGACCTAGTAAGGCTAAGGACTCACGGTGCGACTTTCGCGCGGTTGCGGGCCCGCAGCCTTTGTAGAATACAGATACCTATGTATGTCAAAAATTAAAGCACAATTCATGGTGCGTTTTACGCCCGCGGTGAGTGAGATTATTTGCGGCTCCCACTGCATTAGCGGGCGCGGCGATCGGTTGGCGGACGATCGCAATTGGAAGGCTGGTCTGGAACTCAACCGAAGGTTTAACCCTTTGAGTACCGTCATTATAGACACAATTAAAGAACAATAGGTTGCGGTTACCGGTGTCCTCGCGGTGTTTGGCAGTTTAACCGCCTGTCTTACGATAATCAACCACCAAGTTTGAGGGCGATAATCGCAACCGCGACGGCTGTGGTACAACAGAAAATTGCCGGCTCGTGAGTTTTGAAAATAAATTTCCATTCCACCCCCGCGGTAGCTTGTGAAAATCGCGTCGTGAGTATGGACTCACGACGCGAATGCTAGTGGATCAACTCCGCTATGGAGCAGAGTTGGTCTACAAGTACGAAAGAGCATACAGTATGTATTTAATTCGACTTTAACTACCGCACACTGTGAAACAATGACTTTGAAGGCTTATGTCGCATATGTAAACGATTTATGCAATTCTGTTTGTTTTAATAACACATTATTCCAATATCCCAATCAAGATCCGCAATAAATCCTTGTTTCTTTTGTATTGGTTATAAATAAATCCCGCAATATCAATGGGTACAGTCCGTATTGTAATATTATTCCGGAGATTTAACCTCAAAGAGCGAATTCAGTAATAACTTGGCTTTAACAGTTAAAAACGAAATGAAAATGATATTTTCCTGTATGGTATTCAATTTTTTTATACGTACTGAGCCTTGTCGCTCAGCGAAACAATTTCTGCTCTGGTCCAGTTTCGAGTGGTTCGGCGACGGCCTGCGATCGCTATGTACAAGCCCGAATATTTCATATAAAAGTGTAGGATGCACTGTGGTAACTTAATGGCATTGGCATTAGTTGGACTTTAGTATTTCCATTTTGTTTTCTTTTGATTTGCTTGATTCGTCTTTTTGCAAATGGAAAATCGAGCAAAGGTTTTATTTTACTTATTTTAACATTTACAAAAATGTTACAATCAGATTTTCTACATCTAATTGTTGTTACTAATTAATATGAATGTAAACTTAATATAAATTGTTAAGAAAAAGTATAATATTTTAGGAAAGGATTTTATATATTTTAAAAACTATCATTAGAGTTTACTTACATCAAAATATTAACAAAACCTATAAAATATACTTTCTCTATAACAACTACGACAAAATAAAAAATTGCATAAAAAAACACCAGCTACATCAAACAGTAACTTACCTCATAACGTCCAACAACGCAGGACCAAGAACTTTAGTTGAACTACAGCCAACTCGAACTTCTTGGCTCTGAGGAATGGTCCCATTATGCCTGTGACTGATTTGTTATTTATTGGCCACTCGTGAGCTCTCATACCCTACTTACACGAATTTGCATTTTATGATGAACAATGTCTGCGAATTTTGGACATAATATCGTCCAACTACGGCCAAAAAATATTATAGCTTTAATTTGCTAGAATAATAATTTGTGGGTCATCTGTGTTCCTGTATAAAATTGAAGTTTGCTTTTGTAGGTTTATTTTTTAAAGTTTATCTGGCAGGCTGACAAATCTAGTATTAACAAATAAAAGGTGTTGTTTTAAAGCTGCGTTATTTTCTAGGAGGTAACTCTGCTATCGATTCTGAGTCGGAATCAATAAAAAAAATTGTAGATAATTTTTTTTTTTTTTTGTAATTTACGGAAATCCGTAACCGCAAACTACATGCCGCCGTCTTGTAACTAGCTTTATCACGCGGCTTAACACACATAAACTCAAACACGTGATTGATATTATTCTGAAATACTGTCGAACTTAAACGATTTATTATAGCCGTATTTTTAACTATTGGCCCGAAACTTTTTCTTGCATTGAACCTTTATGACTTTTGTGACATGCCCCCGAGAAATGTCACGGTTTTAAAACTACACCTTGTATAAGTGATATTATTACGTTGATAAAAAGTACAATATATATGACCCCAGCTAGTGAAAAGAACTTAAGTTTGTTATGATCATTTACAAACTGATTTAATGAATATTGTATGACATGAATGTTAATGAATGATACATGAGAACGTTACTAGTGATGTCGTTGATTTTATTTATTTCATTTCATAATCAAATCATTTGTTAAAACATGTCATTCATTATAGCAATACTATATGAACAAACTTGACAATGATCGTAAAATCTTTGTATTTAATTAAGCCTTTGATTTTGCAGAATTGCATCGTTTTACGTTGTATTATTTTTTGTTAAAAAAATATATACAACGCTTTCATACTCGAATAATATCCGTTCAAATATCGCAATCCAATTTAATACCAGAATATTTTGTGTCTATATTTTTACAATTTATTTTTATTTCGTATGTACAGATATATTGTTTTATTTATATGGTGATGTTCACTAACTGCAACATTTGTTTAAATGGAAATGGTATATCATATATATACTTAATAACGATATATTTACTTATTTGCATAAAAAATATATATAACCTCGCACCTTTATAGGTACCCCATAGCAACATACTAGACACTAATAGGTACCCACTTTTCTCTAAATAAGGCTGTATATTCTATCTAATAAGCTAATAGCCACAATCACTTCCACATTATTAGTAAAAAAATTCGAAAATCTCACCAAAAAAAATCATTTCCGACTCTCATGACAAAGACATAACATAACATCACGCCTTTTATCCCCGAATGGGTAGGCAGAGGTGGACATTATGTCACTGCACAATGTAACACCCACTTTTCTTTTCACTATTTATGTTATGAGTCCACTCGGCCAACGAGGCAATCATAACAAAGACACAGAGCAAAAATAAGATTAATGAAATATTTTATTAAAAAATGTTTTCAATACTTTACAAAGGATAAAGGATGTTTAACGAATGCTAGTTTTCATCGGCGATATTGCTATTGTTCACTGACATGAATGGATTACTCTCATTGTACTGGTATTAAACGGAATACAGCGATACTTCATCACGACGCCCGATAAAAGGCAATCACATTAATTTTGAAACACATCCTATAATATTGTCATGAATATTGTGAATTTTTAATATATTTTAAACGATACGAGGAGTAATGACAATGGTATTTTAATGTACCTTTAGTAACAGATTACTGGGAAGAATAAAGTCTGTATTTGAACAATAAATAAATTTATAGCTATTTGATACAAAAAAAATCTACACAGATTTGTTTTGACTTTACTTTTTAAGTAATCATTTTATTGTGCGTATTATTTAAAATTGACAGACAGATAAACAGATTGTTGTTCCGGCTCTGGGTGCCATGTGTATTTGAACTTGTATTTTTGTAAACGCACCCACGACACAGGTGAAAATCTTAGTGGGGCAACGAATTTTTAAAAAGAAAAATATATTATAAGAAAAAAAAATTCTCACAGTTCAATTATACACGAGAGACACAAGTTACAAGCGAAGTATAAAATTAATAGGGTCCAATAGAATAGGTGAATGAAAAAATCTCAATGATCAGGAATATTAGAACGATAATTATTACAATAACGAAAACAATACAAGCGCAATCCCAGTGGCTACAACCAACTTAAAATACGCCCTCCATTTTATCAAAAGAAACTTGGCACTTAAAAATATTTTTAAGTCAATTTAAAAATTTTCGATATCTCGGAAACCACTCAGAATCCCAAATGCTTCGTTCACTCGGTTCTTCAAAATTTTATTTGAAACTAAACCGAGAAATTTGTGTCAAAAATTCATCGGTACCGTTAACACGTACTGTGCTTCAGATTGCCTGAATAATAAATTAATGCTCCTGAAATTGCGATATAATTTATGAATACGAATTTTTTTATTGCTAGCTAGCATATCGCTTTTGATTTAGAAAATATTAAAACAGAATTTTATAGGTTTTAGCACTGGACGTATGTAGTGGTAAATTTTTAAACATAGGTACCAGCATATCCTGTATAATAAGTGTATAGAAAGATTTTATTTATAGCAAAATATTATAACATAGGTTACTGGTAGGCAGGATATGCTTCTGATTTTTTCACTAACTATGATTCGTAGACACGATATTTTTATATGCTTTCTATGAGTGTCTCGTTAAGTCGTCATCATCAACCAAACAAAGTTCTTCCATTAAACCGTTGATCCTGGATCCACACAGAATGTTAAGTGCCGACCCATCCCACACCTTTTTGTTGTAACAGAATCGTATACCAAAAAACAATGGATATAATTCTACTATTATCACTATATCACTGACAACACTATATCACTTCTTAATCCTGTACTTACATAGGAAAAAATATTTATATCAGCCTGCGAACGTTTATTACTGCAGATATGACGTAACTCTCAATTTCAAATTTTCATATGGGTACCAAAAAAAAACAACCTTCAGAAAATTCTAATTTCGGTGAGCGTAGATTAAATCAGTGTCATTTTATTAAAACAACATTCAGGGTGACCGCTCGGCCGGCGCTTTTGGCCCGCTATTTGATATAAGTGCGGTCGCCATCATTGAAATTAAAAAGTCGGGATAAAAAGCTGCGAAATGTATACGCAAACCTTTGTTGTATTTCACGTATGAAATAAAATTGTGTATTTTTTTCATTTTCTTTCAAATACATTCTTTTATTGACTGTACCTACTGAAAAAGAAAACAAAAATAACGAACTTTATTAATGTAAGTAAGAAACTCTATGATTATACACAGGTAAATACATAAATACATTATTACTATGGAATCAACACAAACTATTTCAATATTTGTTAAGCTGAATCTAAAACTTGTGGCTACTACATGCTTAAACTAACCAGGTTTTTTTTTTTAAGGGGGGAAAATCATCGAATGGCTGCTCCCGCCTGGGTGAGGCGGAAGGGAGTGTCAGACTCTTACTGACTAAAAACCACCCCGTTCCTTCTCCTGCACGTCGAGCCGGAGCTCCGGTTATCCGTTAGGTTCTCCGCGACTCCGAATCGGCATCGGCCCTGTTGGGGCCCATCTGTAGTGGTCTGATGGCTCTTTGAGGCGCGCGCGGAACGCGACGCGCCGTACGCTCGGGTCTGTTTCTGGTCGGACGGGGAGCCACCCATGCTCGCCGTCCGCAGGCCCGCGCTTACGGTGGCCGGAGATCGTCCCGCGATCCCCGACGCCCGGTGTGTCCTTCGCGATGGCTGGGTTGCGAGGAGGCAGCGCTTCGCTGCCTCACGCGTCCCGCCTCCTCCTTAGCTAGCATGACTGCTTCGCAAAAGGAGGAGACGGCATCCCAGTCCCCCTCGCTCCGCATCATGGCCTGCACTAGGCCCGGACGCGAGAGGTCGCCTTCGCCGATCACTTCCCTGAGGGCACGGCGGTGCTCACCCCACGCAGGGCATTCTCCCACTGTGTGTTCCACCGTGTCCTCAGGGCGGTCCTCGCAGTGATGACACCCGGGCGTTTCCTCCCGCCCCATCAGACACAGGTACCTCCCGAAACTTCCATGTCCGGTGAGGACCTGCGTCAGGCGGTAGGTGAGGACGCCGTAGCGTCTCTCAAGCCACTCCTCAAAGAGGGGACTTACCGCTGCAATGGCAGCGAGCCCAGCCCCCGGTTGCGACAGTCGTTGCTGCCATTCCGCCATGAGATCGCGCCGGAGCTCATCCCGCCACGCACTTATCTGGCGCGAAACTAACCAGGTTAAATATACGTTTTTACAAAGAACAATAAAAAACGCGTTGTAATATCATCTCACAAACTGAAACGCCTTAAAAATCCATCGAATTGAAAGCACCTGGTGTTCCTATACAAACGAAATGTTATTCGGGGTTCGCGGTCAAAAGAGTTCCGTACATCGGACGCTGCAGCCCTCTATTTGCATTATCTAGATTCGACCAGGCCGTTTCTATCTCGCGCTTTGGTTATATCAAATACAATTTGCGATACAAGATTTTGTTGGATTTTCCATTTTTCCTATGCGTTTGAATTTGTGTTGTGCAAATGCAGCTCACATTTTGAAGTTTTCAATTCGTTTATTGAAACTAAAAGCAATCAATATTAACAGACGTTTCTATTTCCGAATGTTCAGAATTTGACGTTCGGTTTAAATTTTTCTCGTTTTATGAACGTGCTTCGTATTGTTTCATATATTCGTACTTTACGACCTAGATTTAACCTATATGTTTAGGCAGAAGTCAAGGTTTTTAATATCTGCAATCGTTAAATTAAATTATCATGTTTTCGGCTTAATCACGTAATTATTTGACGAGGAACTCGACTAGTTTCAAGCCATGCTAGAGGCTCATATTCATGAGCAGCATTTCGCGTACTGCGACGCGGCGACTGTCGCGCTGCTACTCTGTACTCTCTAGTCTGAACTCTGCAGTTATAATACAAATCGTTAAATGGTTTAATGCATATCGTAAGTTTTGACAGCAATAGAACAGTACAATGGTTCCAAATCGCAGCGGCAGTCCTCAAAACACCTAATTCCTAAGCTCCTAAAGAATGTATAGGTACTTACAAGTATTTAGGACGGCAGTAAATTTTCCTTTTATCGCGATTCCAAATGCTACCCCAGGAGTTACGTGACAAACTCCTCACTTCATTACAATGAGGCGTGACTGGATTGATAAAACTCTTCACTATCTTGGAGACATTTCAATAGACCTGTTTTGGTTATCAATACCCGTAGCCTTGATAATTACAGCTGTATAGAAACTAAAGGAGGTTTTTTACAAAAGGAAGTTCAATTGGCTTTACTTTTTAAAGGGAATTTTATTTCACAGATTTAAAAAAAAACGTTGCCCCACACTAGGATTTTCTCCGGTTTACATATGTAGGTATATACCTAGGTGTAATTGTAACTGGAACAATGAACTAACCATATCTGTTTTTTTATAAAAAACGTTGCCCCACTTTAGGATTTTCTCCTGTGCCGTGGGTGCATTTACAAATATACAAGTTCACATCACACCCAGACCCGGAACAACAATCTGTGGATCACATAAAGAGTTGCTCCGTGCGGAATCGAACGCGTGACACGTTGCGCGGCAGCCAGTTGCCCAGCCACAGCGCCAACCGTGCGGTCTGTGTGAATGTAAACGAAATACAATAGTTACCTACATACGCAAAAATTCGTAGCCATCCTATTAAACATCAGCTCAATGTAACCTTACCGTTTGTTTCATAAGGAATTAATTAATTCGTACAAATAGGTACTGACAAGAAATAATGAGCACATACTTCAATTGAATCTTATTCCTTCGGAATAGTTTCCCAATTTATACCGTTTCCAATTTATAGCAAAACCTTTGGTACTGAGAGAATGTTCGGACGGTATTCCGATATCAATGAATCTTAGCTCTGTTCTCGATCTTGAGACCCGAGGGCCGAGGCCAGGTCGTGACCTGCTTGCCAGGTGCAACTAAAGACTTCTTCATAACGAAGACAAAGCGGAGATGCAAACTTTTTGCATAGACGGTCCGCGGTTTCAAAATTGATGTTCTTTTATGAAACACGCTAAACGTCTATAAAAGAGTAAAAGATTGCTCGCTGAATTTTATGTTTTTACTTTACAGTTGTGTTTGTGAAGCAGTAAGCACGGCGCGATATTAAGTTCGGTCTTGATGTAGTATTATCTGGTTGGTTCAATACTAAATTATGTAATTAGTTACAACTGTTACGAAACCTGAAAAGTTAACACGAGGGCATCATATTTTCGATAAAAAATTCAATAAAGAATATTGCATCATAATATACCCATACTTTTACATAACATAACATATTCACGCCTTTTATCTCCGAAGGGGTGGGCAGAGGTGCATATTACGGCACTTAATGCACTATACAATGTAAAACCCACTTTTCACTATTTATGGTATGAGTCCCATGTAACAGGAGGTGATCCTATTGCCATATACCGGGCACAATTCCAGACGCCATGCTAGTACTGAGATTTTTTTTAAAACCCAGTTATTACTGCTCGTTGCCCGACCTGGACCCCTTGTCCGGTAGTCGCACTTGCGAACATTCGGACAACGAGGCATGTTCCCATCGTATTTCAAAGAAACAATTTAACATTTAAATCTGACACTAAAATGTTAGTATAATTCTCTTCGCATTCATTAAAAAGTTTATACTCTGTTCTACAAATCGTAAGAACAAAACTTAACATAATATATGGAAGTATTGTTGGACGGGTCTACAATCGCATGTTTCTTTTAATATTGGCTAACAAAGGATTCTTTGACATTAGTCGGAGTTCGCATAAAGACACATGTAGAAAAGTTGTGAGAGCTTGAATAGACAACAATGAGATTATTAGCTAATTATTCAAAGTCGTGTCGCGGCGTCGCGTCGCTTCGGCCGCGCATGAGGCGGGTGTCGACACCCTTAGGACCACCCGAACACCGAGAGCATGCCGCCAATCTAAGGCAACACTTTTATTTTAATTTACGAGCCACGTGTGCTGTGCCACTGGAAACGTTGCCATATGCTAATTTTATGTTTTTTCTCGTTAATGTGGAATTTTGAAACCAATATGCATTTAGTTTGCGAAACTGAATCAGATTAAAGAGAAGTTTTTAATGGTTAAACCTGTTCTCCAAAGTTACAAAAGCACGAAACTTTCTTTTTAATACAAAAAATTATCACCGCCCATTGCATCTTGCAAAAATACTGTGCTGGTAGCATCTGCTTCTGAAACAGCCCCATAAAATAATTGAAATTTGCTAATACTGGTGTAAATAACAGTGCAAGCGCTGTGTCACGACATTTTAATGTTTTATGCACAACGCTACTACGTGTTAATGGCCACGATGAGCCCCCAACATAAATTTTAGGGCTTTTATCCCATTTTTGTGGCGTTTTGTTGAGCAATTTCCTCCACGATCAGCTCGTATGTTTAATGACAACCCCGTACTCTCAAGATTGTCGTAAAACAGCTATAACACACGGCAAAATTGCTGTAAAACGTGGCAATTGGAAGATTGGAATTACATTTTAGAACTAAAATGCTCAGATTAACCTCTCAATTATGTTTCTTATGGTAATACGAATGGGTAATGTTGAGAATAGTGTTTATTTTACAATAAAGAGTTGGCCACACGAACAATTCGACAACTTTCATGTTCAATATAAATCAAAACTAAATCCTCTTCCCCGAAACAGTCTCCGAGAACTTGAATTATCAAGGTGCTACATCCAACAGCAGTAAATGTTTTATTTCCCCAGAATGGATCTTTCACGACAACTAGTAAAGTTTAGATTGATTTGCGGTTAAGTCCACAACTTTTACAACTTAGAAATCATAAACAAACTACGTACAGAGGGCCACCATCGGGACTACAACCAATCGATTCGGGACATTCGATCCATTTAAACGTGGAATATCAAACAAAACGCACATCCGACTTCTATACAAGATGGCGAATAAAATTTACTACGTGTTTTACCGAAACGATGTGTTAGTCTGTTTTTAGTGTCGATTTTACGATAAATAGCACCATTTGTTGTTGGCCATTAAGGCTTGACGACGTATAGAATGGGCACTTGAGATTGTGTGCGCCATTCTCTGTGGATAAACTGCAGTTCCTAGCGGTCCCAATCGTTGTAGCCGTGATACATTTGAGCCGAACAAACAAACAATTTTAATGTGACTGCACAACGGCTACAGGAACAAAATGCGTGTAATTATACACATTCAAGAATGTTTCCAACGGTTTCGCTTTAAGTATTCTTGCTTTCAAATACTGCACACGTTTCACAGTTCTTAGAACGAAAATTCAGGGAACTGCCGACTAAATGAAGAATGCTATGCTTGTATCACTGTTCTTAACACTTGCAGGCGTATAATTAAATTTCTGTATAAAAGTAATATAATTATTCTCTTTTATGTATAATATAATAATATCACACTATAAGCAGTTTAGTAAAATAGTTAATTAATGAATATGCCACTTCTAAACCACACAAGACGTCTGCCAAAAGAAAATCGCTACAAATAGGTCTGTCAAGTTAACTCGGGTAACAAACGTTGGCAATATAATCAATCACTACATAATCACTGACTATTTCATATGAAACGAAATGACTAGTAATAAAATGTACAATTGATGCGTCGATACACTAATATTTTTGCTTATTTACTGCCAGTATGCAAGTGTCTCGTTTGCAATTGTATGAAGATTTATCGCCCATAAACATTTGGCTGAGAACTAAACTGCGAACAGGTATTGTGAACATAAAATGCATTTCCAGCGCATTATTGTCTCCAAAAGTTGCCGTCAAGTCCTTTAAATTAAAATAATTGCTTTGTCGGACCAGGTTTTAACGTTTTACTAGTGCAAAGTGTAAAGCAACACTATTTGATGAAGATTTTAGGTGAAAACTTTTTATCCCATCGCATTATAAAGGAATTATATTGGATTGTTCAAAGGTATATTTTGTTGGAAAGCTAATACCAGTAAAAATAATTCTAGCAAAGAGTAATAAGAAAAAAGTTTAAGAAACAAAACGGTAAATGATTCGTTTGGCCTAACAACTCAGCAAAAATTTGCGTTCCATAATTCAGGGGCATATTTATTTACTCTTTTTCATTAGGCAGATGGGGAACTATGGTATTTTGTCGGCTATTATTTCTTCAGTAGACTGTAATAAAGATGTGGTTGGTAGCCGTGATTTTAGCTCAACCACTGAAATTGTCGTTAGGTATAAAATTGGCACCAATTTATTCACTGTCGCCTTTATCACCATTTTCTGTGTTAATTGAGACATTTGCACAGAAATCGCCCACTGTAGCAGTGAATGAAAGGTGAGGGAAGCACGATAACAGTCTACATTGAAAGGGGAAAAATTATAACTGCGAACACCTGACGTTTTAAGGTCTATGTTTTGTAAACATGCGACGCCCGACACACGCTTAGGTGTCACAGTTTTATGTAGGAAAAATGTGAGGATTTGATTGTTTTGAATTAAGAACTTACTGTACTTAACATCACGTTAGGCAGAGGTGCACATAATTATTTTACACAATACTACCACAATACCCACTTTTTACTCACTTATGTCATAACATAATATTTGAATTTTTGTTACAAACTGGACTTAATTTCGTGATATTAATGAGAACTTTACGAAAAATGTTTAGTCATTTTTTTCATATTATCTAATCAATTCAAGTCAAGACTTCTCGAGCAAACAAATAACTTTTTATACATTATCTCACATTCTTTACTAACACCAAATAAGATATTACAAGAGATTTATCGGAGATATACAAATTACCTGTCGGTCGATATGCTAAACGTTCGTTTTGCATACACATGACAGATTGCGGTATTGACATATTATGCATATTGCATTCCATTCCATCGATCAACGAGCCGTTTAGGTTTACCCTTTATTGTAACTGTGTTTAATAATTACATCATTATTTGATCACAGCTTTGTTAATCGAGTTACTATATTGTGAAGCGTAGGGAAGTAACAACTGCCTCGAATTGGCTGTCGTTAAAAATATTTAAGTTACTTTTATTTTCTGTCATTTTAAAGAGTCTGAAATAATGTTACGCAGTTTGAAAAATATTCAATTTTGCTTTTGTCATTTTCTATTGTATTAAAAAGTCTAAAATAGTGATTGTCGTATGGATTGCCAGTACCAGAGTCCTAATGATATTTTACATTTTCAGAAATCGAATCCGAGACGCGTTGTTCGGCAGTCGCTCTTCTGATTACTTGACTAAGGAAACAGTCAGCAGTCAGCAGTCAGCAGCGGTCGAAGATGAAATTCAAAAAAAAATTGAACCAAAATACTTCAAAATTTTCCTTTAAAAAGAAACAAAACATTAATTATGATAAAACATTTTATTTAAACTTTCTGATATTTTCATTGAAAACAATTTTAGTATCCGCTTTCATTTTAATTAAGCTGAACATAATTATTATCTAAATGAGTGTTATTATCAGAGATATAATTAAGATCCTTTGTCTCTTTGTCTATCACAAAAAATATCTTCAACAATCTTTTTTAATCTTCCGAAGTAATGAATATTTAATCTGATTTCTTGGTGCAAAATTACTTTTATTTTGTCCTCGATAGGGCGCGCTGTCAATCCTGTTTGTGTTCAGACATAATATCATTTGATTATTTTTAATATCCCCTTTAGGGTTTCGGTTAAAACATCTTTGATTTTATAAAAATACTGTTGAACATTGGATTGGTATTTTTACTTAACAATGGACTTGTGATTTCGGGAAGTAGAAACATAGAAAGTAGATTTTTTAAAAGTCTAATTTTCTGTTACACCTTACAAAGCCGTGCAAAATTGTTTTACGAATCAAATGTTGTCTAATTTAAAGTTAATGATTTACAACATACATATAACATACTTACCTATAATATTAAATACACTAGTCTAGTAGATGCCCACAACTTCGTCCGCGTGGAATATGGACTTAGTATAGTTTTTCTCAGGTCCTCCTTCGTAGGTGATAGCGTGATAATATGACCTATATGTTGCGTATACCTACTGCTAATATTCATGCAAAATTTGAAGTAAATCTATTCAGTACTTTTTGAATTTAGCCCGGACATGCATAAAGACAAACAGACGAAATTTTTTTTTTCGATATCTATTGTAGATCACGCCCCAAGTATTCTTTGAAAACAAATATTCATTGTAGGTACAGTTTTGACCTTCCTACGATTTTGTTATGTATACCCCTTTGCAACCGGAGATAAAAAAATTCACATAGATCAGTTAAAACTTAGTTATAGTTTGCAAAGTGTTCAGAGACCCTGGAAAAAATACTGAAAAAAATCTCTTGCAAGGTGGTCTTCAGCAATCAGACCCTCACATACGTGAGGTTCAGGAATAATTTGCAAGTCGCACGATCGTGAGTGTATATAATTAATCAATTATTAAACACGAATTAATGAAATAAATATTATCAATTAAAATAAAACATGGATATTTCAGTTTTCTAATAACTTTAATCAGTCTTTATTACAAAATAAACAGTATGAGTATTTATAAAATCACGTGTTACAAATGAGATCTTAATTTATTAAATTACAACAAAAATAAACTATGTATAACTTCTACATAATCAACAAAATCTTAATTTTTAGTCACTATAATCAATGAGATCAACATAATTATTGAGTACACAAATGATATACTTTAAAACAATTTTTATCACGAGATAAACATAAATAGACGTCGCATTTTTCACACCTAATTTTTGAACGACTGCTGCAAGTTTCCAACCTACAGGTCCTTGGCGCTTTTATGTCGTCGCTGGTTGGAAAATGCTCATATCCATCATATCGTTTCTCTGCCGACGGTCTGTTGGCTGGTCTATATATTTTATATTTTCGACGCGGAGCTGCAGACTGATCTTCATCTTCATCTTCACTATGCCTTCGAGCTCTACTTGGTGTAGAAGATAAAGCGTCCGCCACATCCAAGCGAAAATCCAGTAAAGGCTTAGTGTCTTTCCTTGCATAATTATTACTGTTGCAGTCGATTCTATACAGCCTCCAAGAGTTTACCAGCGCGAGGTCAAAAAAATGCGTCAATACTTTTAGGGTCCATTTTTTGGTTTTAATAAATGTTCGATAATACTCCATTTGTTGATCCAGTACATCTACTCCTCCCATGTGTTGGTTATAATTTTTTACTATATTTGGAGCAGTTACGTCGACGTACCGTTTCATAGCTTTATCCCACCTTTTTACGAGAGTAGTTGCACCGGACCCAGTACAGTTTGATGCGAGTAACACGGATTTATTATCTTTCCACTTTACGATTGTAGTAGGTTCACAAACAAATTGTTGGCTTTCTCCACGAGTCATTTGAACGTCCGTTTTAAATTTTATTGTAGCTCGGTCAGGGATACGATTTAACATTATTGTCCCGGTAGAATGCAGATTTAACTTGTTCATTTCTTCAATTAAAGGTACTGTGGTGAAATATCTATCGTGATACACACAGCTACCAGGAGGAATACTTTTAGATAAATGTAGGATTACCGAAGGACCGAGGCCAAGATTCGTATCACCAAACATCGTCCTTGCACCTCTGTATATGTCGAAATCCAACATCAATCCCTCACTAGTTGTGAGGACGAAGTTTTGATACCCTACAGGCCTAGGTTTGTTTTTCACTACCTGACGTAGTTGACAGCGGCCTGTAAATGGTATCATCTGCTCATCAATAGAGTAGAATCCCGGCACCCTTTCTAATTTATTACACGCACGTTTAATTTGATCGATCATGGGTTGAACCTTCCATAGTGGATTAACAATTTCAGTTGGAGGTGGTGAATCTGAATCAACTACGTGTAGTGCATTACGAAGGGTAAAAAACCTGTCCCGTGACATTAAACCGCCGATAATTTTCAACCTAGTACCAACCCTCCAATACATAGGCAGTCGAGGATAAGGAACACATCCCATGATAATTTGTATTGCAATAAGCTTCGCGATCTCACTACTTGTACTTTTCAATTCACGGCCTGTAGAACGTAAGTAATATAAGTTAGTACAGTCACATATCCTTTCTATGAACTCGTTATCTATGTAGTCACGAAAGTACTCGATGGGACGCCTTACTGGTTTTGTAGGCAATGGAAGATAGTTGTGTAGTTTATCTACAAATGGAACCTGCTTCCATATTCTTTTCCTAATACTTGGTGTTGATGCCGATCTTTTTCCTTGAGAACGTGACGCTGTCACTGTTCTTCTTTCCTGAATACTGGTTGTTGATCTCGCACGTCCAGAGGATAAATTTACTGACCTTAATCGATGTAAAGGACGACGAGACGTAGACGATAATGATGGGGATGGCGACTGCATTGTTAATGGAGATTGAGTCGTTGTTGGAGAAGGATGTTGCGTTATTGAAGCAGAAGGTTGCGGCATCGATGTAGACGGAGGCTGTATCACTGGTGAACATACTGGTGATAATTGATGACTAATTTCTTCATCTTCATTAGGAATATCACCATCGCAGAGATCTTCGCAATCCAATTGATCAAACAGATTATTTGGTTCAAAATCCAAGTCATTGTCGCTAAAATCTTCAATCTCCGATAGATTTCCATCCATCAATTGTTCAAATATTGCATCATCCGTAATTCGAGCCCCTAATACAAAAGAAAATACAATTTTAATACTAAATGGAATCAAAATAACAAATAAAACACAAAACATCGAAATGTTATAATATCACGTCGTACGACCGATGTTGCATGATCGTGCGTGTTTAATTTTGACGATAAATTATTACAAAACTAATACGTTGCTTTACAAAAACTTGATGATTATATCTACATAAACTCGTATTTTATTAAAAAACAACGAATAAATATTAATAATACAATACAATTCCTAAAAATATATCTACTTACGTGCAGAGGCGCCGGGATTAAAAGACGCAGCCATCCCTCATGCGGGTTTCAACGAACTGGTAGGACGAAACGTGTGCGCAAAGTGCAAAACTATTTTTTGTTTCATTCTTAGATAGTGTCACGATAGATCGATGCCGGTTGCGTCCGCTAAAGTTGTTTACATATTTACCTAGAATTTTGTAAAGTCGAAACTCACGTTCATTCTACATAACTCGGTTGGAAAGGGATACATACATATACAAATGTATAGATACTATAGTTGAACCAATACAAATGTGCGAATACGTCAAAGTAATATGACAACGCCAACTCACATAAGTGTGAGCAAGAGATGTGATGATAAAAATGACTTATGACAGTTCGCACGTTTCTAATGGCCCAGTTTAACAATGCATAAGCCAGCTAGTTTTCAACACAGCTGCAATTAAGCCAAGCTGATGAAGATTAACTTCCCTAACGAGGGGTTTAACTGAAAATTCTTTTCTATAATGGACTGCCGCTTAAAAATCTAGGACGAAGAAAATGGAAATTTTTTTCCAAAAAAAAAACATCGTGTTTAGCTCCTTTACGTAATTACATAGGTATTTCAAACAAGTCCCTTTGTTTCGTAGCGTCAGTTCAAAGTGAAGGGTCTAAGCGATCGTTCAACGTTTATTTTCGTTCCTGAGTCAGCCCTTTTGCACCCTTGTCTTGTCTTGATACATTGTACAGGGTAAATGAAATACATTCCACTTTTGCTTTTTATTAAAAACTACAGCTGACGTAGTGGAAGGTATATTAAGGTGAATTTTTTGAAAAAAAAAGGTATGTTTCCAATGAAAATGTATGTTATGTGATCGTTTCGTTTGCAGTGGTGCTTTGACTAAGTGTATACACTTTCAAAACTTATAATAGTTTCGTACTTAAATTTTAAGTATTATACGATATTTATTTCTGCAAATAGGTTACAAAGTATGGGACTGGCGTGGTCGTATTGTGACCACAAGCCCCTAAATCTATAGTAGATAATAAAAAAAAGGTTACAAAGTAAACTTTTACACGTCCATCTTTAAATTACTAAGTGAGGGCTTACGAGTTACTATTTGACAATAGTGTTGACTGCTACCAGTTAGTGGCTTATAAAATTAGTTCAATCCATACATATCACTTGTAGCATTTTCCTGATTCAGCTGGCTCACGGATAAATATTTAGTCACCCTTCCCTATTTTTCATTTCGACAAAAGGGGTTACAGTTAGAATTGCTTAAAAATGTAAAGCAACTGTAACTCCATAGGGTAACAATACCACCCCCCTGTAGTATTGTTGCACAAACATCGAACAAACAAAAAACATAACATATCTTCGTCTATGAAACTCCAAGAAATAACAACGATTCTAGTAGTAAAACGCTAACATTAACTTCAACTAGCATAAAGTCACAACCTTGTTACAGTTTCAACGAAAATAACTAACAAGTTAGTCCTTAAATCGTACTCGGGCACCCCAAAATGCTTTATCATGATTTTCGGCAACGAAGACTTAAATACATTTGAGTACTCTGCAACAGGATTCAATTTAAATCCTCCTAGAGATCCTATTATTACAGCGAGGTGTCGAGAGCTAAGTAACCGTAGCATCTCTGTGTTTCGAGACAGAGTAATAAATTAAACAAATCCGATTTTCACGTGCGAGAGGAACCGAAACTCGTTTACCGAAGACTGGTGATCGCGCTGTTTATTTAATGACAAAAAGACGGTGAAAATATCTAAATTGTTGATGGACGTGCTATTAAATTAGGCCTAACAAGAATTACTTCGTTTGTTAATTTACATTTTAATTAATTAAGTCTTAAACTGGTTAATGTTCTAGGATTTAAGATTTTATCGTTGTGTTGGTGCAGCAATTGTCTCTGCATGAAGCTAGTCTTGAGTGCATAAATCTTCGACAATTCCTTCCTTGAATGTTAAAGGTAAACTCTGAGGAACTAACTTAACCAATAAAATTAAAACCAGTGAAATATTAATGAACCACATTTTCAGTCATAGAAAAAGGAAAACTGCAAAAAACACATTATACCAGCTACATATTCCAAGTCCTCTACGACAAAAATACTAGTTCACTACTATTCAAAAAGTAGTACTACAAATTCAATGTAAGTGCAATCTGTCTCGAAGGATCCAAAAGTATTTGAATGTGTTCAGTTCACATTTTATGTTTGTGTTGTATGTGAGAACCACTACATTACTGAGAGCTCTCAGAACCACGTGTTGAGGTAATAAATTAGTTTCATACGTCGCACTAGCGCTTAGGTAATAAGTTGCTTTCCATAGATCTACTATGTCTCTGCTTAGATTTATTCTTCATTGAGATATGGAAAATTTCTTATTGGTCGACATTTCGAAGTAAGCAAAAGTTGATACATACAGTGTTAATGGAAGTCAACGAAGCACGTGCAAGGGGTCTCGGGTTCGATACCCGGGTCGGGCAAAGAATTACTGGGATTTAAAAAAAAATCACAGTTGTAGTACGGAGTCTGGAATTGTGCCTGTTATATAGCAATAGGCTCACCCCCTATTACATGGGACTCATAACATAAATAGTGAAAAATGGGTGTTACATTGTACAGTTGCTATGGTGCCGTAATGTGGACCTCTATGTACCCCTTTGGGGATAAAAGGCGTGATGTTCTGTTTTTTATGTTAATGGAACATCTCGGCTGTCGGTCTCAAAGATCGATATTGACGTTAAATAAGTATTTTTAGCCGAAAAAAGGAACCCTATTCAAGTGTGTACATTAATCCTGGAACAGCCACCTAAGCAACCAGCCAAAATAAAAAAATCAAAACAAATTTATCGTCAGCGAAAACCCAACTCAGAAAGGAAAATGTCCACAATAAATAAATGATCCAAAGCTAACTTTATGGAGTCTTACCTTAATAGAGAGCAAAGAGGTAGAAATAGGAGAAAGCAAAAAGAAAATAAAACGGAAAAAAATCCGTAAGCTATGCCGAACACGTTCATAAGAGTCGGTTGATTTCTACGTCACGTACAGAAAAAGAACTTTTATTACTTCCGAGTAGCGTAATTGTTATGGAGAACTAGCATCCCTTATTACTCAACTTTGTCCTTACGTTGTAACATTACATCTCACTACTTGAATGTTTTTGTTTTTACTGCGGTTTTCAGGTTATGGTAATCCCGGTCATATGTGTGTGGCTCACACGTGTAACTCAATTTCAGTGTCGTAACCATAGACTGCGCTCACTTTTCATTGTTTATACTATTTGTTCGTAAAAATAATCAATATCGGTTGAAATCATAGATATATAATAGTCTTATCATATCAGTGGTTGAAATACTAGTAGTATCAGTTGATGCTAGCAAACTCAGATGTGACAATGAAACATAACTCCTGTCCTATCCGGAACATTATGGTGTATTTAAATTCCCTTATTACCTTTTAAATCACACACGCTCATCCAGACTCCGATTTAGCACTGAATGTTTGGAAACAGAAAAATCCATTCATACTTTGTCAAGCAAAACTTATTCTTGGCAAGACAACGTAAAGATTTACTGAGACAGAAAAAGATAGATAAAAATACGCAACTGATTCCTAGAATCCCAAAAGCAGATACATCGAACAATACATTGGCGTATAAACACTTGAAGATAACAGACAAAGTCCACAGACTAATCAAACAGGCTTAAGATCCCATAACATTAGAAGATAAGGCGCGGTATTTTGTTAGGCTGTGTCAGGGCAAATAAATGCGCGATTAAGTTTTATCCCTCCAACGATTATCTGGTACTCAATACAAGTATCATTACGATTCTTATTCTTCTTACTGATAGTATCAATAGCTTCTATTTACATTTATACAACCAATATAAATTGTACGAGGTTAATCAAAAAAAATCCCTCACAGCATAAATAAAAAGACATTGTCTGGAGCTCTGGTGTACTGAAATTTTCATGTCTCATTTTAAATCTTGAATCTATATCAGTTTTTTAATAAATTTGGTAAATCTAAGACGTTTTTCATACATATTTTACGTTGACTTGAGCAATTTGTATTCATTGAAAGTGCTTCTTAGTTCTGACTTCATCAGATCTTTTTAAGCATAAAATTTTTGCAAATTTATTTTTTCAAACACACGTTCTGTGGGTTGTGACAAAGTTTAATTTCCCTTGGCACATGCAAAATGGTTTTTGAAATAACAGTTTTGACAGAGGAGCAGTTAAAGGTGAAGTTTTTAAGAAAGTCAATCCTGTACATCATATAATACTGTAGGTACTCCTTCGAAACTCATGAATGCTGATAGACACATGCCTACGTAAAAACATGCACCATTGGATGTATGTGAAGTGAATACAAAATTTTCTCTTATGTAACGGTCGCAGTGGTCCTTCGACAGAAGGTACAGAGGTACCAAACTCCATCTTTACGACTGTTCAGAAATGTTCTTCCTGCCACATGATGATTGGAATTCCCTTAAGGAATAGACAGATATGCACTTAAAGTAGACGCACTTTTCAAAGGTTGTTTTTTATGTTCTCATACTTTTGCCAAACTGTGACATAACAACACGCTTTTTATCCCCGAAGGGCTACCCCTTCGGGGATAAAAGGTGTGTAGGCAGAGGTGCACACAGAAGTAACACCCACTTTTACCTATTTATGTTATGAGTCCCATGTAATAGGGGGTGAGCCTATTGCCATATACCGTGCACAAAAAAAAACGCAATAGTACCACGGAGCCGAACTGTGAGTTATACAATTTCAGATTTTTCAGATTTACTACTGTTTTAAGTATTCCAATACGCTAATTCACGAATAGTCACATTACTAGTCAATCGATGAAAACTTCGAAATAAATACTTAATTAAAATTAGATAATTTTCTCTCCCGAGGCGTAGAAGACCAGCCAAAACAAAAGTCAGTATTCTTTAGAAACATGAAATGAAACAGTTCCATATAATGCATGTAGTCCAGTGTAGTCAGGTGTTCTTTCATCTAAACATTGTTCCCGCTGGCATTGCCGTGGGGAACTGAGACTAAGTAAACTTTGCTCTATTCATTATGCCACAAGAAACCAGCTGGAATAACTCAAACGTTATATTTTATTGTACGGACATTTACTCGGAATATTGTTTTATTAGTTTGTTGCATTGTAATCTTTGGTTGTGTAACTGGGCTGATTTTCTTCATGTTTTTAGTGTGTTGTGCTAATGGAACTATAAATAAACACTGTATTTTTTTTTTGTTTAGTTTATACATACACATTAGTTACACATAACATAACATCACGCCTTTTATCCCCGAAGGGGTAGGCAGAGGTGTACATTATCCCATTGTATAATATAACACCCAGTTTTCACTATTTATGTTTTGAGTCCCATGTGATATGAGGTGAGCCTATTGCCATATATAATGCCATATACCGGCCACGATTTCAGACTCCGTGCTACTACTGAGATTTTTTATAAAACCCAGTAATACTTTGCACGCCCTGGGAATCGAACCCGAGACCCCTTTGCCCGGCAGTCGCACTTGCGACCGCTCGGCCACAATTTCTGCTTATTGCTTCTAGAGTTGGGTAATCACAAATGCGATTGTAAATTGATTGCATGATGCATCTCAGAATAAGTTATAGTGCTTAGTGTAGGACTTACTATATGCGACCTGTATCGACCTTTGGCCTTTCTTCTTAAGTATTGCCCAAAAATAAAAATCAAACCCCAACTAAAATATTTAGCTTTATTTTACCATCGATTAAAACATAATTTTATAAACTTCCTACATGTAAAATGTTGTACAAAAGCCGACTAAAAATATCATCATACTAACAACGTATATAATTATAGGCAAGCACTTGCTACTGTTATCAATGGCTATAAATATTCAAGTAGTGAAAAGCTAATAGGTCAATAAGCTGTTCGTTGGTCGGTTATTACATTGTTATGAGTTAAGTCACGCTTGACCTCACCAGGCCTTTGATTGAGCAATTTTCTTCGACAGCAAACCCACACGATAGCATGATTAACACGTTGCTGTACACAACACGACATTATTATTTGTAATTATTTTTGCAGGAATTAATCTTTGAAACCATAAAACTGTTGTTGAAATTACTCTATTTTCAAACTTTGTTGAGTGAGCCACGAGAAACTATAATTTAAAATCAAAACAAACCCAAGAAGTTCTCCCTTGTCTCTCAGCAGACAATTCAACAACAACTTTGAACAATTCAAAACAGGTACCAGGCTACCATAACCCCCAAATAGTTATCTATTTCCATCTCGCATGCAAACTCTCAAAGACATTTAGATTTCAGAACTTAGTAATACGACTTCGCGTTCCTCATGGCGAACCTATTTCGTGCATGTAAACTATGCTCTTTAAACCTAAACTTTTATACGTTGGGAATCCAATCACATGCAGTTCGGCTATGGCGTTTCGTACTACAAACTCTTGGAGTTCAAACCGACCGAATGCAGCACTAGTCGATTCCCTCTGCGAATAACGGAATTTCCGATCAGACAGGACGCTTCTTCCGACGCTTCGTCACTGTTTGTTTATTTTGTTCTACGTATTCCACAAGGCACGAATTTATTTTGAAGTCGTAGTTGGAAAAGTATGTGCTTGAACATAGGGAGTACGTGTTTTTGCGCGACTGCTTTATAGAGAAGGTGGATGTTTATTTTGTGTAGGAGTATGGCACAGAACTTTTCATACCAGAATGCAATGGAGCAGAAAGTCAGGTACTACTCTAACTTGAGATCCTTCATAATTTTAGCGTCAACAGCAGTTTGCCTGCTTAGTTTAAAAAAAAATAATAAAAATCTTACTTAAGCATCACTATGTGCGCTGCAATTTCCCTAAAACACCACCAGCGCTCTGGCAGCTCTTTAGAAAAACTTTTTCTTAACTTTTTGTTACCAGCCTTCGTTACTCGTAATTAAAATTTTCAGCAATTATTCTTAGCAAAAAGTTCTATTTTTAACTCGCACCATCAAAGTGATGGTGTCAAAGCGTCGTTATGCATTTTTTTCGGCGAGCCTCGGAGCGGCGTCGACTCGCTCTTCAGACATCTTTGGGAGTTTTTTACTGCAAAAAGTAAAGTCGTCATATCCTCCTTGCACAGGCTTCAGATACGATCTGACGGCATGTCTCAAGTGGCCAGTGACCTGTCGCCTGCACACATATCATTTACTTTGTAAAAAGTAATTAACATTGATCGATAAGTCGATTAAAGATACAATATTAATATACTGTTAATGAAGTTAATTTTAAAATGTATTGAGTATCATCTGTCGTCTTATTTTATAAGGTAGCTGTATATGAAACGTTGCCGACAGGAAACGTACTAAATTAAAGTTGCAAATGCTGTTACTGTGGCATTACATATTATTAATAAAATAGATATCGAATTTAACGTTTTAATCTGTCAAACACCAAGCGGTCACCGGTGACCGCGACCTATTGTTCTTTAATTGTGTCTATAAAACCGGTACTCGACGAGTTAATTATATTTTAACCTTACCAAGCCTTGTTTTTTATACTAATTATCGTGAGACTAAATTAACTTTAAATCGCGGGTTACTCACGTGAATATACTGAGAAAAGTTCTACTAGTTTTGACACAGCCAAGCCTTTACTAAGCCTGTTACAAGATTAAGTTTTAAACCAAATATTACAAAGAAAATCGATAGTTAAGAGCTATGCAATTTAGGCTAAAACTCATCCACACTTAGACAGAAACGTGATGAAGTGAAGGCTTTCCCCGTCTCTTTCATTTCATTTTTTTTCTATTTCGTGAGAAAGAGATGACGTGTTACTCACAGTCACCCGTTCATCTCAGTATTTTTTCGTTTTTTTGTGATTTTTGTTGTTTTTAAGGGTTTTCATGCTTCTTCTTCGTATCCTTAAGCCTGAGGCAGTTTTCATAAATGTGCACATCCTAGAAGTTTTTAATGATTCATGGTGTTTTTTATGGAATCGGGGACAAACGTAGTGACGGTACCCGATGGTAGACATGGCCACCCGGCGACACTAAAGGAGTCACAAATGCGTTGCCGATTTATGAGCCAAGGTCATTCGAAGTTTGCTTACGAACTCTCATATGTTGAGCCTAAGACCACGAACAAATCGATCATACATTATCACATCGTGAAATCAAAAAAATATTTATTAAACGTATTAAACAGACTCAATCGGTTAGTAAATATATTCCACGCGACGCGCAATATCTCTGGCATCAAAACGATTCTTTTATTTGTCTCGTATTTTGATTAAAAGATAAAATTAATCTGCGGAGCAATACAGACGTTTTTAAAAACATTTTATTTTTTTCAATTTGCAAAAGGAAATTAAAGTCTGTTTGTTTCCCAAAGCGGCACTTAAAGTATTTGTTATAAGCCTTATTGAGCTTACTCCGCCTTATCTAACGACGACGCTTATGACGAACTCGCTGCCAAACAACGTTTGAGTAAACATTTTGACTTTAACTTTTTATTTATGTTTACATTTTCGTTTTATTGCCTGAATTAATACTTATGATTATAATAAAATGTTGATTTTCTGTTATTCTCTATTCGAACTTTAAGTTCGTCGATGATGTAGTTGATGCTCTCTAGTTACTAGGTTATAGATTTCGTGCTGGGTTTAATTTTTATTTTAATTTTCAATCTATAGGTACAATCTCAAATCTGGTAAACTACCTAATGTTCAACCTTCAGGACTTCTCATTATGAAGTACTTTATTGTGTTGTTATTTAAAAAACAAAGAAAATTTGTCAGCCTGCTAAACTCTCGGTGAAGAGTTGATGTGCGTTAAGTCGTTAATAGTTGTTGAATACGCTGATATCGAAGTTTTACTACTTCGATATCAGCGTATTCTACCTATATCTCGCTGGAGACGGAAAAAGGGATGACAATGATACACCCTGACCACTACTGTTTAACAAAATATTAGAATAGGGTAGACGACTAATTTTTATTTTAATGTCCGTCTGGTAGATTATTTAAAAACATTAGACACGTATTTTTTCTTTTCTCACAGAAACGAATAGTTTCGAAGATATATTGATTTGAAATGTCGCGTGACGTCACTTCTCAGTACATTTTATACTAAGAAATGACGTTTTAACCCCCACTCCTAAACTTTGATTCGTTTTATCTAAGTATTGTTTTATTATACGACAAAATAAAAAAATACGTGTCTAATATTTTTTCATTACCTAACTTACGGACTAATTATATTTTTAATTTTCATACCCTGTCATCATCCCCATTGACTGCACAGTTGGGGCGGTAGCTGGCGGCGGCTGCTGCGCGACGTGTAGTGTTTTCGATTCCCGCACGGAACAACTCTTTGTGTGATCCTCAAATTGTTGTTCCGGGTGTGTACGTGAACTTGATGTTTGTAAACGCACCCCACGATACAGGAGAAAATCCTAGTGTGGGGTAATGTTTTTTTGTTTTTTGAATAAATGTATTATAATTAAATAATCAGACTGGTACAAACCAGGCTCACAAACCTTGAGACTAGTAAAATAAGTAACTCAAGGTTTGTCTAACACAAACTGTAACTGGCTCAAATAAATCATCATTTATTAAGATACTAGAAAATGTATAACATTTCAAGTCTATAAATTATAAAATCTACTTCAAATAAGACAGAATATATAGTAGGTACTTTATTGTGCAAATATTGAAATTGTAAAATTACTGTTTCATCTTTCCAAGACGGTAATGTTTCAAGACAGTAATTAAAATTTAATTTAAAATAAATACATTCCTACATACTTACGTACGATAACCTACAATAGATAAAACTTAACTCGTCGAGTACCGGTTTTATAGACACAATTAAAGAAACAATAGGTCGCGGTCACCGGTGACCGCTTGGTGTTTGACAGTTTAATTGAATGTACTTAAAAAATTTAATAAAAAAGTAAGTAAAGTTAGAGGTCTTTCCTCGTATGATCAATAGTTTGAAATGAATACCTAACTTCATTGACAGACTATTCTATTTAACGTTTTGTTTCGTTCGATTGAAAGAAATGCATTGAGTTTGACTTTTCTGTTTTTGCTGTTCACACTAATTATGAAATTATTATCACCGTAGAAAGTGAAGGTGAAGTGAAGGTGTCGTGGTTCGAAACCTAGCAACCGCAAGCACCGATGTGACTTACTCCAAGTTATACTATATCTACTTTCTAAGATTATTTAGAAACCACTGACAAACGGTGAAGTAAACCACCATGAGGAAACCTGGGCTTATAATTTCTAATTATAAGTCTGAAATCGCCAACCCGCAATGAGCAAGCATGGTGATTAATGCTACCTTCTCCGTGTGAGAAGAGGCTTTGCTCAGCAGTAGGCACTTATAGGCTGTTGACGTAAGTGAAGGCGAGACTGTCAATGAAAATAGCGCGAAACAAAACTAAATATCTAGGCTTTACTTATTGTCGCGGAGAAGCTAACGGGTAACCGGGGCTCCGGCTCGATGTGCAGGAGAAGGAATGGGGTGGTTTTTAGTCAGTAAGAGTCTGACACTCCCTTCCGCCTCACCCAGGCGGGAGCAGACATTCGATGATTTTCCCCCCTTAAAAAAAAGCTTTACTTATTAATACCTAAGTCTTAAAATCTTATAGACAAGTAACATTTATACGTTCATTTCACGAGGTATGTTAATAAAACAACACTTACCTTCTTTACGACAAATCACAAACTTTACCGCCAACGGACGACGCCATCTTGGTTTTCATCAAAATAACTAACGGGAGTAACATGAAAATAATAAACCCAAATTGTTTATGAGTTTAGAAATTAAGTTAGCGTCTAACACTCGAGAGCTTTCATGGCTTCGACAATAAAAGTTTATTTAATTCGTAAGAAAATCCCGGCTTATAACTCCACTAGAAACTTGCTTAAGACGTTGAAAAGAGAGCTCATTTTAAATGGTATTATTGAGAGATTTATATGTAATAACGTTGGTATTAAATTCTAGCTATAAAAGATTCTTTCTATGAGTATAAAGATATAAATTAAAGTATTTTATCACATTGTCGGTAGACACTAGAGGATTTTCATACAAACTTGGTTACTAGGCTATAAATTTCTAGTAGTTTTCTTTGCTTTTCTGTGGGACTGAGGAAATGGATCATCTGATGCTGCCACCCGCAACACCAGAGGAGTCACAAGTGCGTTGTCAGGCTTTTGGAGATTAGGGATTTTAAGATCGAGCTTTTTATTATTAATAAGAGATAATTTTGATGATGTAATTCCTTATTACTCGACGCGAGTTGGATAAAATGTGGTTCGGATTATCTCTGACCAATATATAAAGATAAAGTTAAATAGTGCTTCCATATCAAACGTTGCTATACTTAGTACAAAGCGGAAATGTCGCATATGCGTAGGCAACACACACGGGCACCAAGACCACACCATGCACCAAAATGGAACACAATGAGGATAACCAAAGAAATAAGTTTAGTATCAGAGTGCGTAATAGTACTAAGCCAAGTTCTAGTACAAAGAAACCATAAAGCTATCCCTGAATAGTTCTAGTTCATATCTTTGGTGTAGGTATAGTCATAGCTATTGTCACTTGAATATGGTAATGGACACTAAAAGTAAAGGTAAATGAAACTAAAGGAAAATGCCATATGGCATTAAGTCCGCCTTATGTACCTTATTTTGTGTGCATTAAAGTGTAAAATAAATAAATTAAAGTATTTTTTATCAAGTTTTTTACTAGAACGCTACAGTACCTTTAGTAAGGCGTAGGTACGTTTGTTAGTAATTATGTAATTAAAAGCGTCTTGTTCACAACTTCCATTATGTTAATATTCTTCTCACCTCCGAGAAGAAGACTTCCTAATCTACATTTTGATTGGTGATTGCTACTATCTTAATGATTACGTAATATTCTTAAGACTACACAGGAAAGAGTACATAGTAATTTGTATAAAAAAAAACAATCGTTCCAGTTACAATCTCTTTATTCATAATAATTCATTCCACAAAATGTATCATCGACAGTCTAATAGCTCATTGTTATATTGTTCCTTTGCTTGCCAATTATACCAATTATGTCATTCATATGCCTATTCAAATTTCTTCCTCCTTTCCCCGTGCCGTAATCGACATGTCACGCCGACATTTGCATAGCAGTAACCATCCGCCTACGCCCCGCTATATCAAAACGTACGACCTAATTCATAATAAATTTATTCAAAGTAATCACTGCCAAATCAGGAAACTCATTCTTCCGTAATAAAATACGTAATTACAGAACGAAAACGACTCCTCGGCTCGACTCATCGCCCGCAGAATGGTCCCTGAGTTTGCAGTCACAAAAGTAATTTGCCAAAAAATGATTCCCTGTTGAACAACGGCCACAGTCGACCTTTCATGTCATAAAGGAATCCTCTTAAGAATCTAACAGTGGATAAGAGACCCTGATCTGTCGATTTCTACCTATTTAATAATCGATTATTGCCCGAGGGTTGGGACGGATTACCATATCAAAAGAATGCATGATCTCATGTCGAACGTCAATTTGGTAAAACATTTGGCTCAAAAGGCGCGAGGCGTGAGCAGTTATATTGCCTTCGGAAAATTCTTAGGAATATTACGGTCTTCTATGTAATTTTGTTACGCACATAATTTTCCCTTTTACTTACATGTCACGCGCTGAAGTTTTCTTTCGAAAAGTTTGTGCGCTGTGTTCGATGTCTTAGTTAAATTGATGTTGTCGTTTCTTCGTAAAACGAAAAGCTTTGTAAAGCGCCATAATGCCTTGTTTTTCTAGATAGTTTCTAAAAAAATGGAGCAATATCCAATATCTAGGTTCAGCGCTCTATATCCATCGTTCATCCCTGCCAGGCCTTCGGTTAGATACGCAATATCGTCGTAATTGATATAAAATACGAGCTAGTGCCTAAAAGCCTCATTGGGCTTAGATTCAGGCGTCTGATGAAGACAGATTGCCTGAAATGGTTCGGATGATTAACCAAACCGATACGAACATAAGCAACTTACAGCTAAACGAGCGTGAACAAATTAAGTATTTATTTGGGGTATATATTAGTGTAGCATACTATAATCTTTGTCATGGTTGGTGGCTTCCTATAGAAGTATAATATGGGTCCTGTTTTTTTTTATGTAGAATAAGAGGCAAACGAGCAGACGGATCTCCTGATGGTAAGCGATCAGCACCGCCCATGGATACCCGCAACACCAGAGGATTCACAGAGCCGTTCCGGCCTTTTAAAAAAGAATATGTTCTTTTCTTGAAGGTTTAAAGGTCGTATTGGTTGGGAAATACCGTCGACGACAGACCAGTTTTGCTGTGCGAAGCAGAAAGCTACGTAAGAAGCACACAGTTATGGTCTGCCAAGCATCTATATGATGGGACATATGCTGTCATGAGGGTCGATGGCGAAAAGATGCGGCAGGTATCAGGTCAAACAATTCCTCAAAGCATTCCCCGTGGTATTAGTATTCTAAATAATGTAAATATTTAAGGTATTACCGAAACCTGCCATTCTACAATCACGAAACACGGTACGTAGATACCTCCCACACTTATTGTAATAGTGGCGAGTCAACAGCAAAAACTTATTTAGTTTACCTAATCCGTGTATCAATCGATGGATCACTGAAATATTTTAATATTTACATATATATAGTAACACTGATACATACTAAGTACTTAATGGCTCGAAATGCAGAAGAAGGAACGGGGTGGTTTTTAGTCAATAAGAGTCTGACACATGGCGGGAGCAGACATTCGATGATTTTCCCCCCTTAGAAAAAATATATTTTACATAGACAAAATATTTTTTAAATTAATTGTGTTATTTACTTGAATACTAAAATTACCATTCATTCATTACAGTCAAATGTTTGTTTACTAATTTCGAAATGGTGACTAGACCTTTTTATTTTTTAAGAAATTATTTATAGCATTAAGACCTGTGTCAGCTTGTTTTTTGCTTTAGAAAAGCAGTAGATCATAATTAATTAGTCATTAGTGTCATATTGTAATTTGTAGATTTATTTTTTACTGAGACATTTATATTTCAACTCAATTTGTTTTATGAATAAAGAAATGCTACAGATGTTACGATTTATGTCTTAGGAGTTTCGTAAACTAATTTGTTTTTCTATAGTTTGCTGTTAGACTAAAGCTCGGTTTTGTGGTCTCGTATGTGGTTACTGATATAAAGATATTAGGATTGAAAAATGTCTTAGGTTTTTAATTCTGTTTTGTTTATTTATAACACAAACATAAGCCTGTTGTTTTAGAATAGCTGAGGTATTTTATAGCTCAACATTTTGGTCGAGACATACATCTCGCAAATGTCCATAGACTGCTCTATCGATGATTTCGTTAAATTAGTTACCACAGTTTATGCTGATTTCTAATTTATCTTGTCATAATATCAAGACATCTGAAATATAATTGCATCCAATGTTTACCAATAGACGCATCTTATTGTATAAACCTGTGGCAGGCAATACATGGACAAGAGTAACAAACGATAGAGAGAAAGAATGCCAGTTGGAGGAGGCCTTTGTCAATCAGTGACAGGTCATCGATGCACATTAACATATAAATTTATCGAAATTAATCATGTAAAAAGTTTTTTGGACTTAATTTATATTTTTTTATTTTATTATATTATTATTGTTTAAAATTCTCTAAGGTTACATTTTTAACTACCTTAAAAAAACAGAAATGTAATATTTATAAATTACTAGCTTTGACCCGCCGCTTCGCTCGCGTCACAAAAGGATAAAAAGTAGCCTATGTTACATATACCAATACACACAGGGCCATCTATACCCATAATTTCGTTTTCCCTCGAGAATATAATTTTTTTCCGGGATAAAAAGTACCCTATTATTTAATCCAGACTTCTAACTTCACATCTGCAAAAAATCAAAGCAATGGGTTTAGTAGTTACGGCGTGAAAGTGGAACAAACAAACAAACAAACAAACTCACTTTCCGATTTATAATATTATTATTATATTATTATTATTATATATATAGTAAGGATTATTATTGTTCTACAAACAGGTGTGAAAATTCCTAAGATCGAAAAATAACAGAAGTGATTTTATGTTATAATATAATACTTAATTTGATATTAAACACATTAACAGCAACGTCCTGAACTATCCCATATTTACACATACATTTTAAATATTCATGAAAATTTTAGTTCATACCCTCCCGATACTCTCAGCGGGGGTTATCTTCCGTTCCGGTTACCCACATCCTTAGCGAGCTGGAAATTTTGGATGTACCCGCACAAAGTGGTGTTACTGGCCGGATGCGTGAACCAAACTATTATGGCGCCAAAGTCCACTGAGAATGTGATAATGGGTTCTCGAGAAAAAATCTTAATATGTAGTTATGTACTTGGTCTTGTGATTCGGAATGAAATTGCTAAGATGAAGATTTTGAATTTGGTAGTTTAATATTTAGTCTCTTATACAGCGCAGCGTATAAACGAAACGTTCCCGAAGAACGCTAATAGGAGATGGTCACGCTGATGGAAAGAACAAATTTTATTTTGGAATCATATATATGTTTTATGTAATAACAGTTGTAATCAACTGCTCAACGAAAACAAAAACAATTTCTTTTTGTCGGCTATTCGGGAGCGTTTTGATTACACCCTGTATATCATGTAAAAGCAATCAAAACATAAATAGCAAGACTTTTTTTTGAGGGGGGAAAATCATCCAGTGACATCTTCCGCCTTGAGTTAGGTGAGAGGGAGTGTCAGACTCTTACTGCCTATAAACTACCCCGTTTCTACTCCTGCTCTTCGAGCCGGAGCACCAGTAACGCGTTAGGCTTTCCACGGCTACATTCATACGACATAGATTTTAAAAACATAGCTTATTCGATTTTTTTCTGAAATCAAAATAATACTCTGTTGAAAATATTTACAGTATCGGGGCTAAGTAACGATATACATTTATTTGTTGTACTTATTTGCTTGTTTACCATACCGTTTACTTTCGCCCACACCGTTAAGAAACCGGAGGCGTTATATTATATTATCTAAGAAAAGTTTCAAACGCCTCCCTTTTATAGTTTGCCTCGAGTCAAGAACTTTTTAATTGGCAATGTAGTCGTGCTACAAGAACTAATAACGTTCATAAGAATAAGTAGACACCGTAAAACTTACAACTTCAAGGTTCACTTTGAAACAACACACATTACCTCTATAATAACTCAGAAATCAAAAACAATTTATTTGCCAAAATGTAGGTAGCAAATATGTTGTTTTATAACTAACTAGCTTCTGCCCGCGACTTCGTACGCGTAATCCCATTTTTTCCCTTCCCTGTTCGTGATTTTCGGTAAAAAGTAAAAAAAAAATTGGTTAAAAATTGGTTAAAAAAATCCTATGTCGGTCTCCTGGCTCTAAGCTACCTCCCTACCAATTTTCAGCCAAATCTATTCTGCCGTTCTTGAGTTATAAATGGTGTAACTAACACGACTTTCTTTTATATATATAGATGGTCATACTCCTTATGGTTACTTAGTCATTTTCTTAAATAATCTAGAAATGGGAAACAATGAAAATAAATACCTATAATCAAAATTTCGTAATCCTCTTAAGATTTGTACTGGTCTTTTTTAATAGGACAAGCCCGTCTCAACCTCCCAAAAACCATTGCAACTCCTGTAAACCAGGATCGACAGTAGATACAACCATGAAAACACTGGAACACTGAAGTTCGGCGCTTCCCAGGGACATGAATAACTGTCTTGGATCCCGTAACGAAATAAATTAGGAGATATTTATATATGAAAAGAAAAAAGGATAGTTTCCTCTTCTCTCGGTGAATTGACGCAGGAGACAGGTACAAAAGAGACTGAATGAGAACGGGAGAAGCCCAGTCGCCAAATACCACGAAAAATTTGACTATACTTGCCAATAATATATATGTATGGTACTGGTATGTTTGTACTGGTTTATTTTGTAAACAATAAACTCCATTATAATACCAGGACTCAGGAGTCATACCCAGGGTCTTCTTTTTGGTAAGCATGCTTTTAGAAGCGTGATTAGTTAGCTACTCAACCATACAACGTAACCAACCATCTTTAAAGTCTGAAACATCTTAAAATAAATAATATAAAACAAGAAAATTGTAATTTCTGTAAAGGAGAACATTCCCGCATACTAGTACAGAATTCAGTAGAAAAATCCATTTCATAAATACACAGACTCGAGGTTAGTTAAACAAACATTGAACGAAGAACCTTTTGAATTTAAAACATTGAATTTATACAAGAAGCTCCGTTCAGGTGCACCGAGGCTCTAAAGAAAATATCAGCGTTATTTAAATAGCAAAGGGAACCACTCGAACATGAAATCCTTGTATTCGATGGAGGAACTTAAACACAAGCTTACACTATAACGAGTATTGTTAGCGAGCCTCGTCTGGAACGCTTTGACCCACCACCGGCCTCTTAACAATTCCTTTCCTATTAAAATTCTTTCCCCCAACTCGGGAAAACTTTATCTCAAAATATAAGGGGCCCATCTAAATACGAAATAACGGGAAAGTACGCCGCTCCTTATAATTAAACGAATTCTAAACATTTTCGGCGTGTGAACTTCATTTTTATGAACGGAATTTGTTAGATTTTTTCGAGGATACTTTACACTTTCAGTAGTTGCGAAAGTTGAAAAGATTGCCGTTTGGAATTTTGTTAAGGGATTCTTACTGTAATATTTACTTATTTGGGAAAAGTTTTCTTCAAAGTCATATTTACATTTTTGAATACAGCAACCTTTTTCGTGTAACCAAACCAACCATGGTTAGTGTGACCTTATTTAAAATTTTCACACGTTTTTAGAAAAATCTTTTTCAACCCGACTGTATGCGTCTATTCCCAAAAACTGTAAAGAAAAATACGAAGCAATGAAACGTGTCAAAATATAATAGAGAAATATCTATACCCATTCCCACCTCCCTTTTATCTATAAAAAGAAAATTAAATGTGCAGGAGATGTAAATAGATTTATGTTCATAAGCATAGTAAGATATTTTGGGGGCTCTATTCGGGGGGTTCCAAATTCTGAATATTATCAGGGAAGCACCCTCTCAGGTAATCGTCTGACAAATGTCTTAGATATTTTACCAACTTCATTTTGTGGATGCCCGGAATTCTGATGGGTGAGTCATATACGGAACCATCTCACACCTTCCCCCTTAATTGGAATTGAAAAAAGCACTTCATGTTTTGGCAAAATTGGTGTTGGTTAAGTGCTCGTACTTTCAAAAGTATTGTATAAAAATGTTCACATTAAAGTAGACTAAACGTATATTGTGTGTTGGAGATGGGTTTACTTTAGATCTGACGCCCACACACCTAAACACCTACATATCATACACTAAGCTTGCTCAACTGCCTTTACGATACAATAGACTGTAAATTGGATACTAAGTCTAAGATCTGAAAGTAAACAGATGTATGGAGAAAACTTTACGTACATATCTAAGAAGCTAACATATTATAATCGGACCTGCATGGTTCCCCTTAAAATTGAAGTTTGCTACTTTTTTCATTTTCAAATCTGATTCATAATTACACTAACAAACATTACCAATCTGTAGTAAGACAGTGAGCCCACCACTAAATATCACTTAGTTCCCGAACAAAATACAAAAGTAATAAAAGTTCATAGACCTGTAAACGTGATGTTGAATTTATATCAAAAATAACCATTTTCTTCCCACCCGCCAACAATAAGGTGCGAAATTAGGAGAAGAATTAGGCTCCCCCGACGTGGAGCGTGCCTCGAATGATGATGCAGCGGGGTGCAGAACAAGAGGATAAAATACCAAAGTACCAGCACCCCTTCCACAATAACAATATATCACATGTCTATTGATTTATACGACGAAAGGTATTTCTTAATTTAGTCCTGTAGATAAACGTTGTAGGCACCATTAATATAGGTGACAGAGACGCTATTATGAAACTTTATAGAGTTCTGCGGGTACGTAAAAGGAATAACAATGTATTGAATTACTTTTGTACGCACAATGGACTATTTGAGGGAGGCGGGAACCTATATTGGATGGTATTTATTGCCGCTTTTTCTATGTTATCGAGGGATCCGACGACGGAAAAGGAAAATTACGTACTTGACGTAGTGACTGCGAGTATGTGCTCATAGTTATTCGTTTTAAAACGAACTAATGTTACATAAACGCAGTCCGACAAAGAAGGCGGGAGAGTTAAAGTTGCATTTTTTATAAATATTTATTAGACGGTTAGCTAAAACGCTTTTAAGCCAGCTTCAGAGCTTCATGTTAGAAGCGTGTTACATGAACTAGTTTATGTACAAACATTTTAAATTCTAAAACAGAAAAGTAAATAAATGAGTAGTGTTATATCAATGTGACACAAATCATACAAACAAAACTATCAAAGAAATATTAAAACCATATTGTATTTTACTTCTAGCATGCAATACAACTCAATGCAGCCATTTTAAACCTTATATAATTATGAGGTTGTCGCAAAATCGTGTGGGCTGTGATTAAGCAACTTACTACTTACTAAGTATTACTTAGGTCCAAAGTATGGTGAACCACAGGCTACACAATACCTACTTAAATACTTGTTCTTGAGAACTTTGATTTACATAGCTCTATTACTTAGACTCAGATTAAAGTAAACATACACGTCTAGGAATTTAGAATAAGTAGTGTCTCAAGTGAGGGCTTTATCAAAGGTCTTCCATAGTTTCACCACTTATGTATATCACATATCACAAGGTTCCTAAATTACTAATCTGATATTTGCTTATAAAAATTTAAGTTGAAACTAATCATTCCAATATCAAAAACCTATATATATCTTTATATGATTAGATATCTATCTAATCATCTACAAGATATCTATTCATAAAGAATATATCTATATTCTTTATGATTAGATATCTTGTTATTACAATTTCAGTGATCCTTCAATTTTCATGTGTTTTCATTTTGTACTGAATAATGCAACACGTCTTTTCCGACATTATGTAGAAGACAACATTAAGTATGTTTTAGATTTAACCTGAACAGTCTTAAACTGACGCAAACAATTGCTCTATTAAGATTTTGACAAACACATACAGACCTAAGAACCTTCAAAGAGATGTTGGTAACCAAATCTCTACAGGGACGCAGTTAATTTTATTTTACAAATGCTTATCTTACAGGGTCCTCAAGTCACTCTGAATATCGTCACCCTGCCAAGAAAATTCAACTTAGATAAGCCCACATAAAACCAGAACTTTATTAGATTACATAACTTGAGCCTGACAGAAAAATTCAAGAGGCATATTTTTTTTATTTTATTTTATGCGCAAAAACTTTGAATGTTAACACGCCTGTTTCTCCAATGCAGACGTGGATATTAGACGTTCTACTTTTTGTTTCTTAGGTTACTAGTTCTAAGTGTTAGGGCTTGAACTAATTGCTTTACAAGTTTGCATCGTGATATTACAAAGAATTCTGAGTCTTTCGTTACTATACTGAGTCATCCAAATTTTACGAAAACCGTTCAAAAACTAATCGTGATGAGCATACCTTCTGGGTAACCCTAATTGACTGTTACACATGTCTCATATCTGTGACTCACCCACGAACTTCTCCTTTTACCACGTATTTGACTTCCTTTTATGATGCCAAAATATAAATATGCTATGAAAGTAATAATAAAAGTGACAAATCACTAAAATATATATTTTTTTAAAATAAACGTAGCCCCAACATTAGAATTTTCTCCTGTGTCGTGGGTGCCACACCCAGACCCGAAACAACAATTTGTGGATCACACAAATTGTTGTCCCGTGCGGGAATCGAACCCGCGACACGTTGCACGGCAGCCGGTTGCCCAGCCACCGCACCAACCGTGCAGTCAGAGTGTTTAAAGCAGACTGTTTTGGACGCTGGACATAGTGGACATTCCAACCAAACTTCAAGCAAATTACAATGCAAAACGATGGCCATTGTCGTATCCATCAAGGAAACCTAAGAGAGAAATGGACAAAACACAATCAAAAAGATAAGAATAAAAAACCTACTGCAACGAAACAAAAGACAGCCATACATAATATGAGCCATTCTCATACGTCACAAAGTTATGTCAATATCAAGGAAAGCCTTGGGAAACAAAAAACATTTTTCTTAGTGTAACCTCGTGTTTACTGGCAAGTGTTTGCCGTCCTCGAGTCCCAGATGTTATTCGCCATAAGCCGCCCTTATTAGGGATTCCGTATGTTCAGCTGAACACGCTGAACTATGTATTTTTATTTTAGCGACATTATTAATATTTCTTTCTTATAAAAATGGAGGAATCAGCAAGGGCTATATTTGAGTTTTACGCTCCACAAAACCCACAGGTTTTGTAAAGGAAATTAAGTAAATATAACCTTTTGGAACGTACAATAATTATTCTGGTTTGTGATCGATTGTTAAGGGATATATTATGTGTTTGTGTGAAGATATACCATTACAGCATTGGGAAATATTCTGATATAGAATATGTAATGGCAATTTTTAAGTAAACCATATTGATTAATGCAGTAGATTACTCAAATTAATAAATATCATTTAATTTTAACTACTGCGACAGCGCAAAAATAATATAATACCATTGTCGGTGCCTATTTGAATATAATTTAAAAGCATCTTCACTTTAAATAATCCTACAGATACAGAGCAAAACAGAAACACCATGTGTTTCAACATTCAAAAGAATATTAAAAAAGAAGCCAATATACATTCTGAAAGCTACCATAAATACGTAGCAAAAAGGTTTAAAAAGGCAACTAACCTGAAGTAGAAACAATTTTTTATCCTCGAACTTGGCTACAAGAAACATAACATTTTTAATAAAACGACTTCTTCAAGAATTTCCTCCCATCAAACCGGGTAACAAAGATCCTAGCTTGAAGGCAGTAAACTTCAAGTTTAAAAAAAATACGATTAAAAGAGCTTCGCTTTACCTTGTTACAGGACTTGTTTAAAAATATTATTTTTGAAACGCTCTAAACATCTGACAGGATTTGTTTTCAAGTTTCCAAGAAGCGGTTATTTAGACGGACCTGTTTATTACTAGACTTTGTTCAAAATTTAATAAATAATTGTTTAATTTCTTCGAGATTAGATACTCACAAACTACGATAAACATTCTACTGGCTCTAATGAAGCAAATTTAGCTTCCATAAGCTAATAGTTTAGTGTGTCTTCACATAATAATATGTAGTGAGTGGCTAACATGTCAAACGAACTCAATAAACAATAACTATCCTTATACACAATCACAACATAACAATATCTCGTTGTAATTTCCCAAAGGTTTAGACAGTATGTATACGACACACACTTTCACCTATAATACTGGTAACTCCGTAAAACAGTTGGACATCAAATTTTAGTGCTGGTCACACTTTTAGATTTAGATAGTACTTTTGAGAGTTTGGAAGACCAATCTACGGAACCACTGCAGCCATAAACTGTTGATCAATGGCTCACACATTAGCAGGACTTTTGAACAACATTGTCATGATATCGACCACAAGGTCCAATGCTGAGCATAGGCCTACCCCAATGACGAAGAAGATATTAACGGCTGACTAGTTTCAGGATATCTCAAGAGTACTTTTAAAATGAATCATCAGCAACTTTCGTGATTCCCTAAATAAAAGTAAGTTTTTCTATCCAACGAGTAGCATACGTGAAAACAGAAAAAATAATCGTGCTTCAAATTCGACAATATTATCATATTTCAGCGTAAGCCTGCCTTCTAAAGCATGAAACATCGGGTATATGGTCCTAATCCATCATTTCAGGAGTGGGGAAAAAATCGAGAATATATTTTACGTTCGGTCAGGTGTCGTGGAGTCCTCGGGGAAATCTAACTTTCCCGGAGGCGCAGACACCAATCGATTCTATTCAAATTTATGACAGAGAGAAACGGTTTGTGTAATATTTGTATGGAGATGTTAGTACCACCAGCTGATGTAGGTTTCTTATTTGATTTGATCGGTGTCATGATTAGCGGTAATGATATAAAAATAGGATTAAACTGCGCATAAATATAGAGCATCTGTGTAATTCCGATAGTTCCATCTAAACGTCTTTAAAAACAGCAATTATACGTTTTAGTTTATTCATTTTGCGGTTAAAATAGACGATCACATAGCAATTAAATTCAATGATTTATGATTTCTAATATTAGTAGTCCTTTTTAGTAGGTATCACCCGCTCTATGCAGGTGACATCACATTCGGAACCCTATCGATGACTGTCTGCAACTGGCAGGCCTGGCGCCAACTTCTTACAAAATTCTCGCCCTTATTTTATTACCTTCTGTCCAAGATTAAACTTTCCTTCACCGTTTTTTAACAATCCATTCACTCAAATACACTACGTAATAAAACTTGGTACAGAACGACTGAATAAAAATAGAAGAAGGACGTAAAATTACCGTCCATAAATAAGACTAATGTATGTGGAAATCGTATTTGTGATTTGTTTTGAAGTTATTGTTAGAGAAACAAATATGGTAGTTATACTTAAGTGATAGAAAAATGAATCATACTCAGCAATAGTTTTAGTGCACATAGTACTAAATGAAGCAATCACCATAAGTCCAATTGCGAGACCAACGAATTTTCAAAAAAAAAAAAATAGCTTCTATAATCAATCGTATGAATACTCAAGTCGACTTGCTTCTCAGAATTGGGATGATGACAGGGTATGAAAATTAAAAATCTAATTAGTCCGTAAGTTAGGTAATGAAAAAATATTAGACACGTATTTTTTTATTTTGTCGTATAATAAAACAATACTTAGATAAATTATTCAAAGTTTAGGAGTGGTGGCTAAAACGTCATTTCTAATAATCAATATATCGTCGAAAGTATTTGTTTCTGTAAGAAAATAAAAAATACTAATGATCAGATATAATAATCTACCAGACGGACATTAAAATAAAAATTAGGCATCTACCCTATTAAACTGCATATTTTGAACTGGAACAATGCTGAATTTTCAGTTACTTACACGATTTAGGATATAACGCCCACATTTTCACTAATCACCTACATAGTACTAGCAACTGTTATGAAGCAACATCGTGTGAACAGAGATTGGGAGTGACAGTGAAATTGAGACTGAATTTCAATGGACGATTGGCTGTCAGACCGAATCATTGAATCCTGTGACATTACTGCACTAATTACACTGCTTCCAGCTAACAAGAATTGTGGGCAAGAAACTGAAGCGCGTATTAGACATTTTGTTGAAATTGTCAATGAACATACTAATAAATGAGTAACGTAATAATAATAATGTTTTTAAAAAAAACAATAAAAAAAAAATTATATCAAGGCATAAGTTCATGGTGGCCCGGCGATTTAAGACTAAAGACAGAAGATTCTTTACATACATGAGGATGCGAGTTCGAAACCTACCAAGGACCACTGAAACTTTTTCCGAGTTACGTGTACTTTCTAAGATTATCTAGACACCACTGACAAACGGTGAAGGCAAATATCGTGAGGAAACCTAGGCTCATAATTTCTAATTATAAGTTTGTAATCGCCAGCTCGCATTGAGCAAGCATGGTGATTAATGTTCAAACCTTCTCCGTGTGAGAAGAGGCTTTGCTCAGCGTTGGGCATTTATAGGCTGTTGATGATGATGATAAGGTTCATAGTTCCTATTTTATAGGTTAAGATGCTGACCCAAATCTAGTTACAAAGAAGGAAGACTGTCAACATTTCTAATTTTTTTGTCAAATTTCAAAACCAACTCTAAAGTTCCAAGTACTTGTTGTATTTAAATAAGACATATTCAGTCGAGCTCAACTAATAAATTATGACGTAATATTCATAAACTTATTTGTTTTTCAAAAAGTTCCAAAGAATAATATTCTATTTTCTTTTCAACTTCCTGGAATCAGAATTAAAATTTAAGATGCAAGGAAGTACTGGTAGGTAGAATTACTAGAGGTACAATGTTTTATTTTGTAAAGATCCTCATATTATTTAGGGCTACAAAATTATTTTTCTTAGAGTGAACTAGCATAAAAAAGAAGTAACTTAGGAGTGCGGTAAGCAACAAATCTTCATTTTCCCGGATTAAAGCACCTCTCCGTTTTATAATAATAGAGGCAGTGTGAAGCACCCTGAATATTTTACTAAAGTCAACTTCCAAGTTTAAGATTGTTATATCCCATCCTTTTCTGGCTTAAGTGCCAACACTTGGTGCAACAAAGACGGAAGAATTTTGGAACATTTGCTACGTGTTGACTTCTACATCGTTCCACACTGTACGTTAATTCAGTTTTAGTACGTAAATACTGGCTTACGGAATCTTTGAAATTACATTACTTGTTTGTTCATACATATTTATACCAAGTTGCGGAATGAAATTAGTGATACGTTGAGTTTGTATTGTATCCTCTCTCATTTACATTTGAGGGTTGGGATCGTTTTTAACATCAACGTAATCAACCGTTTCAAAATGAACATTGTTTGTTTCTAAACTTAGAAAATGTACTAAAGACTTGATTCGATAAAAATAATCATAAAATTAACTAAAAATCGCGGGTTACTCTCGTTAATATACTGAGAAAAGCGCTACTAGTTTCGAACTACAGAGGAGTTCTTCCTCATGAGCAGCGTGCGCTTTCGCGCAGCCTACTGTGGTTCGAAACTAGTAGAGCTTTTCTTAGGATATTCACATGAGTAACCCGCGATTTTTGATTAATTGAGTATGACTCACGATAGTAACAATAATCACATCGACTATTTCGATACAACGACCCGTATTGTCGTCCATTATTTCTAAAGTACGAATCTGGAATGATTTTCTATAATAACATTTCCATTTTATCCCAAAAGAACTTCAACCAATTACATTTCGCCCGGGGAACGGTAAGCAAAACAATCGTTGTTATCATATCAAATATTATTCCTTAGATAAGTTGGTACATACCATACAATTTTTTAAATGAAAGAGAAAAACGCGTTTTCGATATACATAATGAAATATTTGAAATATCGTCAGCGTCATCACTGTTTATCACTTAAATTTTTAATTTTGATTAAGGGAGCAAGCGTTGTTACCGATGTTATTCTTAATTTTTTATGTGTTCTTGGGCTGTTTTGGGAAAAGGGAGTTAAGTTTGAAAGCTATTGTTTACTATGAATAGAATGAAAACACACTTTTGTATAGGTTAATTTCATACTCCGAATTGCAGCTATTTTTTTTAATCTGTGCCTTATCGTAATAAGCTATGCCTTTGTTTTAATCTGCGATTTTGGTAAAGCTACTAAACTTATATTACTACGAAACAAATGCCTCGGTCGCTGAGCGGTCGCAAGTGTGGTTCGATTCCCGGGTCGGGCAAAGTATTACTGGGTTTAAAAAAACTCTCACTGGTAGGACGGAGTCTGGAATTGTGCCCGGTATTTCGAAATAGACTCACCCCTATTACATGGGACTCATAACATAAATAGTGAAAAGTAGGTGTTACATTATACGGTTTAAGGCGTGATGTTACGTTATGTTACTACCAAACAGTATCAAAAGCATACAATGAACGTGAAATAAAATCATACAACATATCTGTATCGTATAGTTAGCACACTTCAGCAACATACCAAACTGAACAAATATTAATTTGGTCCTTCGGACACAACTGATACCCACAATCTGAACAAGTCTTAACATCGGCACAAAAGAAACTTTATTGGAATGGATTTTATTGATGCCATGTCGACATGTGGCAAGCAGCATGATATTAGAATTTGATATTGCCGAAATTCTGTGATGGAAAATATATTTATATTAAGGACAAACGTTGTTCAAGATTATTATGGAATCTTCTCATTATTTATACTCGAAATGTTATTCCATTTCGCGTTTTTTTGGTAAGTTATTCAATAAAAGTAAAAGTAAGTAATATTTTGAATATTTTATATAGGTACGTATGTTTGTGTACAAGTAAAAGGTCTTGTCTAGGCATCATTTGGAATTTAGGTTAGTATTTTTAGACTAAATTGAACACGTAGCTCCCTTGAATAGATGATTTATAAGTAAATCCTATTAAATATATAACCAAGATACGAAAGCTTACATAGTTTTTTTAATTTATATAAACGTTACCCCAAACTAGCATTTTCTCCTGTGTCGTGGGTGCGTTTATAAATATACAAGTTCACATATACATGACACGCAGACTTGGAACAAAAATCTGTGGTTCACACAAGAGTTGTTCCGTTCAGGAATCGAACCCACGACACGTTGTGTGGCAGCCAGTTGCCCAGCCACCGTGCCAACCGTATAGTCGAAGTCAAATTAACTAAGAATATCGCTAGTTACCCAAATTATTACTATGAATAAGATCACACAAAGAGTTGATCCGTGCGTGAATCGAACCCGCCATCGCGGCACGCGTGCAGTCATACTTATGTATGTACAATATAACACATTATGTTAATCGAAAAGGCTCAACGGCAAATGGAGGCTCACACAATGCTTATCACACTCTATACACTCAATATTTACCAGTTCTGTTATGAGTCATGTAAAACCAGAAGCCTATGAATGTAGCCAACAGACCACCACAGATGGGGCCCAACAGGGCTGATGCCGATATACGGACCCGCGGAATACTTAACGGGTTGCCGGGGCTCTGACTCGAAGTGCAGGAGAAGGAACGAGGTGAATTTTAATCAGTAAGAGTCTGACACTACCTCTCACCTTACCCAAGGCGGGAGAAGTCATTGGATGATTTTCCCCTCTCAAAAAAAAGCCTATGAATGTAATGGTATGAAGTCCTTATAAAAATTACCAAACAATTAAAAATTAACTAAAACATATTCTCCCGTAGGTGAACAAGCAACGAGCACATTATCCTGAGGAACTTAAACAACAAACTGATGAACTTAAAGTTTCAAACTTCTTCCATAATTCCTTTTGAAGTTACAACGCCTGTGTATGTAGAAGGAAATTAAAAATTTAGAAAGTATTTCATTAAGTGAAATCTTAATTTGAACTCAAAATAAACTAGAATGAGGCAGAAAATTCCATGTACCTAACCTATTTATCAGATCCTTTTGTATTTTAGTAATCGAAAAATTGTGAAAAGGTTTTTGTAACTAAAAAGATTACAGTGTTTCGATCCTGGTATCCCATCGGGCTTTGGACGTACTTGATTGAAAATGAAACACACGTGTATCGGATTTACGAACACGTTTTTAAAAATCCTTTAACTATGTACGTACAGACGCTCATCAAACTGACCCAATCTGATTAATTCCACTGCTGGATTTTCAACTCTATTGTAAAAACGTAAAGTTAAAATTAATTTCAGAAATTTGTTAGCTGAGGATAGTTTGATACGTTGGGTGTATTACGTAGCAGAATCGCTATTATAACATGCATCTAAAAAGTCTAAAAAACCTATTTTTTTCGTAGTTCTACAATTGAATTTGAAATACGGCTTAGAAAAGTTTGAGCCAATATTGGGTTAAGCTAAAAATTGGCACAAAACCCATACGTTACGTTCCAAAATAGTAACAGAACCAGCGTAGGTCCAATATTCCCATTTATTTTTAACCAGGGATGTTATGAAGCTCAGTAACGATATCCGTAACCTATATTCGTTACTGTGGAATATCCAAAAAGTTTCAAGTAGGTTACTAAAGTTGGGTTCATCTACTGATTTTTAAGACTCGGACCAGTGTGTCATCCATTCAAATCTACATTTTGGAATGAGCACCTAGCTTCACCTAGTTTCATTGACGGACTGACTGGCAGACTATTATTTATTTTGTATTTATTGACGATTCAAAAGTACCAAATTATGGTTTAATTGAACTATCGATGACATAATGGCGATCTCCTAGTCTCGAAAAATATGGCATTGAAAGTCTTCTGGCTGATGATGGTGACTGGTTTATAAGTATTATTATCTGTATAATTTGTAATCTCTCTCTATATATCTCAATAATTTGTAATCGACATTATCCAAAACTAACAGACATCCCAAAATAACTAACTATCCATAATGAAAAACGAATATACGACATAACGTTATTTCTACATCCTTAGCCAGATCCGAAACGTCGTACCCCTACCATCACTATTTTAACTTACATCATAACACACGCGAACGGCTGGCAAACACTGATATTAGTTTTCTGTATAAGCAATTTTCGTAAGTGTCCCCTGTTATTTGTTAGTAACACCGCCCCATATTGCCCTACAGTTGCCCCAGCTCAAACAACGCGTTACACTGTTATTGAAATGTAATAAAAGGCGACGGTGCGTTATTAATATTGTTATTGTTATTTCCAATCCTGTAAGGTTTATGAAGTAGTGTCTTTTGGTCGTCTAATTTTCTTTACGACTAATAGAGAGTACAGTACAAAGTTGTATGGTAGTTATAGATTTGGGTAAACGTAAGTTCATGCAAACGTATCATCATGTATACGGTGATATACCTACTTTTCTTATGAACTTATTTCATAAAATATCTGGACTCAATGAAAAAAAAAAAAAAAATGTGAAATTCGACGACAACTTGGGGTTTTTATTTGCAAAATATTATTAAAAACAATGTGTAGGTACAATAGTTGTCTAACTGGCCATTCCCCGAAATGAAATCCACGATGAATAGAAAACAAAAAAATAAAATAAATTAAAACGTTCCAAAAAAATTAAGTATCCCGCGGGAAATATAATGCGTGTTACAGCAACGGCTGACTGCTTAAATAAAAATCCTTCATCTTAACAAGAAAAGGACAAAAATGTCGCAGAGCCGGAATATTTTCTAATTTATTTTTTTACATCGAGATAAACAAAACAAAGAAAACATAATCATAGATTGTAGAAAGAGTAGCTTACTTTCGTACATTGTGTGAGTTGGGCGAAATTTTATGAACTAATTTCCCAGAGACAACATTCCTTATATGCGAGGGAGTCGCCTCGGGCTGTGTAGGCATTTTTTGGACAAAAACCGAGCTCTGTGTTTAATGAAAACTCTGTACCACAATATGCCTCAGGGGGCCGCTTTCACTGATTGTAGGAATTTTTCCATACTCCATATGAATATTTTTATGGCACGAAATGCCGCTTCGTGCGGGCCCAGTGACGTTAACTTTGACTCGCCCGTGATGAAAGGGTTTAGAGCCAGTTTATTTTCCATTTAAAGCATACATGAAAGGCTTTTCAGGAATATCACTGACGTATTACCTGTACGGCCAATATATTCGCATTTCAGCGATATTGTTCCAGTACTTTGCATTGAGCTCTGATATTAATTAAGTCTTGATTATTTTATATAATAATTATCATCGCGAGATATTTTAGTAAATATCAGCTATCTATTTACTGCATGCTCTAATTATGCCTCGTGTTATGCCGTCGTATTAACGAAGTGATACTTTTTACATTGTCGTTATTAAGTACATCACATTTGTAGCTATAGATATGAGATGAGATTAAAAACTATAGGTACATGAACAGGAGTTTTACTGTAATATAAATCTGCTGATGGCTACTTTGAAATATATCTTCATACAACAACAGACTTGAGTCGACGATGAAGATTGATTAGATCAAAACGTACGTGCCTGTAACCTGTCGGAGCTGAAGAGAATTACAAACATTATATTGCAGTATCGCAAAGGAGGTTTAATAGCAACGCAAGGTGAGCGTAGGAATTTGCAATAAGCCCCACCTTTGTCTCGCCAAGCAGCTCCTTTATTTCCCAAGTTCCCTGAATTTCATCCACTATGTACATAGTGTAGCAACACCGAATTGTTCAAACACATTTTTCTTCTAGTCGTGACATTTTCTCGTTTTGTCGCCAAAAGTTCTAGATACCTAGCGATAAAACCGACATACTAAACTTTGTAAATATACTTTTACCTCTATATACTTGAACGATTTATTGCTACTAAGTCCACGGCTAGGTGAAACGACTTTATTAGGGAGCCGATGTTCATCAGAATCGTAAATTAGGGTTTCGTTTAAATAATCTCAAGTTTATCATAGTATATAATACCTCCATCATAATTATTATGAGTAATTAGTAGACAGTTCATTAAATCCAATAAAATTCATTAAATACCAGTTTAATGATATTGCAATTTCGTTATAAACTACTTAATTGCGTTTGAATGAATATTCTGACTACTTTTTAAATAAATTGCTTTATCATTTTCAACCACTAGTCATCGAGAGTGGAGCTGATTCATTACTCCCCAAACGCTTTCATGGTTCGTTAGGAATGTAAAAACTTCACTCCTTCTGGATCAATATTAGGAGGAAGATTAAACTTTGACGCAGTCCACGGGTCCTATTCAAATTAGCCACACCGAATTTGGGGAACAAACGTTCCGAATCTACTAAAGTTTGTGGTCAAAGTTACAATTCATGCGCGCCCAGAATACTGATCACATTCCGCAAAATTACACCGGCGATGAAACCAATAAGTTTTTCATTTACCTGGAAGTGCTAACAAGCCACAAGTAGGTCAACCTAGTTGGCGACGCGACGTTTCTAACGATCATATCGCTCACAATGCAAAGAGTTGGAACGTAAAAAATGTAATTATAACTCCCCGTACTAGGGACGGCAAGGAAATTTTATAGCAACTGCGGAAAATATTTTCACGCCAACATTTCCGTTTCTCACAGTTGCAACGAAAACAACTAACGACATTTCACGTGACAATTGTCAATATTTTCCAGAAGTGTTCATTCGCTCCTCGGTGAAAGGGTTCCGCTTGTTTACTCGTTTGATTTAAATTATAATAAGCACCAACATTCCGCGCATTGTAAATTGGTCGTTGAACCTCTATTCTTGTAGCGATCTTCGTCAAAACTACATACGTCCGATATCGTTTTCCGATAAGACGCGAAACTTTGGTCGATATTACTCGGGTAAATCTTTTCAGGGTTTAGAAAAATAATTGGATTGCTACATTGAAGGAAAGCAATTACATTCGGCAAGAGAAGCAATTTCGATTTACTCAACAACGACGATTTAGGTAAACTTCGCGTATTAAATTGTGCTACCCCATTTTATATATTTGCTTCATAAATCCCGTTTAAGGGTTCGATTACGCGTTTCCCTATACTTATTTAAATGAGATAGGAATGGGTACATTACTGGGTCCTTTACCACAGGTTGAAATAAAGACCGGTTTAAATGGGTACTTCTGTTCAGGTGACTTGAAATAGATAGCATTGCCCCTAGGCATACCTTTTCGATCAGATTACCGGAAGATTCACCAAGTAATATAATTTAATATTTTTATATTTCTTTTCGACAAAAATATAATTTTCTTTGTTTACGATAACTTTTTCAATTCTATCATTGAGATACGGTTACAATCAATTGTACATTTTTGTACATTATTTATATTCCTTATAATATCAGATAAAGTTACCCTCGGTTCCAATCAAGCCCGGGGGTCGGACAACGAAATCACAGACAAGTTACTTGAAATACTTTCCGAGCTAACTTTAGATATATGTTGACTGATAACTTTGGATGGATACGCTTCTCTTTAAAAAAACTTCTTATCGTGTATCAAAAGGTAGATCATTCAATTTCATAATTGAAGTCCTAGTTCAAAAACCAGGTATTTCATTATTTTAACTTTAAAATCTTGAGATAGGTGCAAATCATTATCTTTTTGTATTTCTTATGTAAAATTTGTTTGCGTTAGTATGCACAGGTACAATTTTGTGTCTTTAGAGTAGTAATTAATTTATTTCGTACATTATAACATACGATCATAATTTATTTTAGTAAATAAAAATAATACCCATTCACTTTGCCATAATCACTTGGCCTGAAACATTCGCTTTGTAGTATAAGTTATATTACTTCTCCAAATTGTGGACGAGCTCCACCAAAGCCCTAAGTAAGAGGAGCTGAAGGGTACAATTCCAACAGTTCAGTAACAAGTAATAAAGTCTAGACTACTAAACTTTTTATGACGGCATTTGTCAAATGAGAATCCTCTCTAAATTTTTAACGAGTCTCTCAGAACAAGTCGGACATAAAGAGGATTTTACTTTCGCCTGCTGTACGACTAAAATTGTAAAGATAATGCCACACTAAGCGAGCATTAAACAGCGCCCCGAAATTGTATTTGAAGCTTTTCAGAAACTTAGGCATTAGCGAGCAAGTTTTTCCTGTAACGCACATGGTTGGGTAGCCTCTAATGGCGAACGGTCTTACGAACTTTTAGCCGAGACGATGGTATAAAAAGTTTTCTTTGACTGGAAATTGCTAAAGACCAGCCTCATCCTTGCTGCTAACTTTTTTGGCAGGAAAATAATAAGTTAGTTAGTTCTAAATTCGAAACTTTTTCCGAAAAGATCTACGTTGTGACATGCAAGAGGAATTAATTAAAAACAAAATCTACAAGGTATGTTTGCTCAGGAAAAACAATACAGAATGTGCCTACCTATTTCTCCATTGATTTTAACCATTCAGTTGCCGTTCCTAAGATACAACAAACGTTGGGATCCTCACATGCCGAGTAAGGGGTGGCGCAGGGTAGAAACGAGACAAGGTTCAGCCAATATTAACTTGCCGACGCTAGTTTGAGAACGATGGTGGAATAAGAATGGCATAGTGTTGGCTTTCTCCGACTTACGATTCAGCGACTGTGTGGTAGAGTGCATTAATTTTGTAACTCGTTGTAACTTTCCTCATTCTAACATTTGTATTCAACAAACTGATACTGTTTTATCATTTTGTTACTAACCGATATCTTATTACTTCAACACAATTTAATATAGCTTATGATTTCGCAAGCAATATTCTATTATAAACCGTCGTAGGCTCTTTGTAATGCAAATTAACAAATATTTGCCGTAGACGTATTAGATGGAATTAGCAATATTGCGGCTGTAACACCTGAACCGTAAATGTATTTGTATCAATATCAGACCAATCACCATTAGCGATAATTACTAACGATATTTGATTGAAATGTGGACATTGCTAGGGAAACTGATTATGGATTAGTTACTTGAGTTACTTGAGTATATTAGAATTTGCCTAAAAGATGAATTTTGGTAGAAGGAAATTATGTCAACAACGTGATATGGAAACTGGAAATATGAAGATGAGAAGTGTTCTAGAAAAAGTGTGGATTATGTGAGCGTGTTTCTCGAAATGTCTGGAAATAAAAGCAGACACAATGATGTACTATAAAAGATTGTACCCAACACTAAAATGGTGTTCGTACAAGGTCGATACGCAGAGACTGGGGATCAGATGGCACGTTTGCGAACCTCGTCTGAAATACCAACAAGCTGTTAGTTAACACGTTGTATTTATATGCTTCTCGTGTGCTTATTGTTTTTATATTTATGCTGTTTTGTTTTACGCCATTTTCTTTTTTTGCCAACTCTTGTTTTTTTGCGGATTTTTCTTGCGTGCAAATCGTAGTGACATGAATAGAATACAGGCTTTTGTTTTTATTGGGTGTCGCTTTCTAGTGTTATTGAGGTTTGTGCTATATTTTCTAGTTTTTTTGGCAACTATATATTTTACTGTTTTATTTTAGGCAAACATAAGTATTCAAGGTATTATTTCAACTTGTATTTTTAACTTTATTAACTCATAACTGTGTCTGAAAACTCTCTGTTTTCTCCAAGAGGACCTAAGTAATACCTGTGTAGAGATAAGCATAAGTTACAACGATTAAGCATAAGCATAAGCTTTTGAAGATTGAAGTTACGCGGAATAATGATAGACAGGAGGAATAAAACTTTTCTTGACCACTTGACCAGTAAAGGTCAGTTTAGCCACGTATCATCGTAATCAATAAGAGGAATATATATCCATTCACCTTACTTTTACATTTTGCAAGCACCTACTTGAATACCACCCTAATGCAAATCACGTATAGTAGACTCCTTCCTACAACATACAGCAACCCACGAAAGGCGTTTCCAACAAGTCACCTTGCAGGCGCGTAGGGTTAATTCTACTAACTCAATTATCACATTGTGTATACACGAAGATTGAGTTGTGACAGGTAACGAGATAACTAGCTAATGGAGTCACGGGTTCACTCGCGTTCTGATTAGAATTGTTAACGACAGCTAGCAAGACGAAGCTCTTTAGCGAAAGTTTCAAGGAAATAGGTATTTCATTGGCTATGCCTATCGACGTTGCTTCTGTCCCAATAAGGATGATGACAGAGTATGAAAATTTAAAATGTAGTTAGTCTGTCAGTTAGGTAATGAAAAAACACACGTACATGTATTTTTTTTATTTTGTCGTAAGAAAACAAGCTACGTCACTTTAGAGTATAAATCGCACTCAAAAGTGACGTCATGCGATACTTCAAATCAATATATCTTCTTGACTTGATTCGTGACTTGATTGTGTCAGTTTATTCTGAAGATATTGTCTGACTTTAAATTTAAAGGATAGCCGACCAATTGTTTAACTTAAGCTGGACTTACCCCTTCAATAGAGAAGTTAATTTATTAAGAAATATTATTTCTGATATCTTTCCTCGACCCCAAATATCTTCAAAGCAAAAAACGTCCAATGCATTAAAAATTTTAAAAATATTCATCCAATTCCAAATAGCTTTCAAGGGAGATATAAAAAACGCTTACTTTCTTAGGGGTATTAAGTAATTCGAAGGGTTGAACTGAACCCCACGACTTCCATCCATCACCGGTGCTGCTCAATTGACATCGACGTCATCGCTTAACCCCTAGCCGCTTAAAGTTGTCTCACATGCCGCCTGAGTTTGTCTTTTAATATTGATGCATTATATCTAGACAAGATGTCAATATTGCCAGATTTACTTTCCGTTGTTTGATACATCTTTGATATATTTTTTTTTGCTATTGTTTTGGAAGATTGCCTCCATTTCTTTAAGTTTTGTATATTATTTTAGTATATTTGAGAAAGAGATAAACATTGAGAGAGAGGCTTTATTTAACGAAATCGCTTAAGGACTTCCATTTATAATAAATTGTGACTTAACAAACAACGACTGATAACAATAATAATATGTTCTTAAATTAAAATAAATCTTTCATACATTACTTACTAAACTCGAAAAAATATCGAACATACAGTCGAACGCCTGTCAGATGTTTTTAATGCGCAAATAAATAACGACTTAAGAACTTTCTAACAATAAGTTGTTCTAGATTTATTACAGCATTAGACAAAGACTTGGAGATAAGATAGCAGGGCGTTTTTTAAATCCAATTTTATTGTCAGTATTACAACTTAAATCTTTTTAGTCCGAGAAAACTGATGCTTCTGCGACTCATGTAAAAGGACACAAACTAGCTTAATACCATACTCGGGGTACTGCTACTAGAACCGCACACCATACTGTAATTTACAGATCAATAAACCACTAACCAATTTTATTTTTTAATTTTCAAAATTTAACTACAGGCTAGTGACTAACTGTTGCTAACTAATACAGCGCCATGTAAACCTCGTTTTTACAAAGATTTATGGGAGCATTCTGGTCTCACGTATTCGTGCGTCATGCGTGATGACTCCTGTCAATCAACTCTAAAATTGTCGTACACAACAACTACGTTACAAACATATTTATGCAAACTTTCGGTGACAACTTAATTTATGAGTGTAAAGTCACCAATCGTAATATAGAAGCACCAAGTTACTAATACGGAATTTGACTAACTACATAATAAAATGTCCTAGGATTTAAACATAGCATACGCCGTTTTATCGCCGAAGGAGTGGGCAGAGGTGCACATTACAACATTTAATGCCACTGTACAATGTAACACCCACTTTTCACTATTTATGTTATGTGTCCCATGTAATAGGAGATGAGCCTATTGCCATATATACCGGGCCCAATTCAAGACTCCGTGCTCCTACTGTGTTTTTTTTAAATCCAGTCATTCTTTGCCCGACCCGGGAATCGAACACGAAACCCCTTGTCGCACTTGCGACCATTCGGCCAACAAGGCAGGTAGGATTTAAATTCAACATAATCAAAGTAATTGCAATCATGCCTTCACATTAATGTAAAACAGAATTACTAAATAAATATTTGCAATAGATTTCCAAGCCAAGAGGCTAGATCCGCCATTCATTCGGAAAGTAAACCCCAAGTTGCACTCGAAACTCATTAAAAGTAAATCCGGGTGCATTTTCTAAAGACGTTGAATTAAGGCTTCTTTAAAGAAATTTTCTTAAAACTGCAAGCGGTGAGCGTGCCTCATTTGCCACTATTGAGGCGTATCCTCATAGTTCAATGCGCTGCCTTCCGTTTAAATGAAGCTAAAGATTGAATCGTTCCGGATTCGTCTCTTTGAAAAACTCAGTTTCATCCTCGTCGACTGTGCATTTCACATAACTCAAGAATCCACAATCTAGCTTCGTCAGCTAAATCATCTGCTGTAAGAAGCAGAATTTCCATCATTTAAGATTCTCCATATTCGTCTTTCTTACTATGTCTTTCTTACTCTGTCGGAACATTCGCTTCATATCGGGAAATTTACCAAAAATATTAATCTGAGATTAGATACACACATTACACAATTTAACTTACAATATCAGCTATCAACGTTAATTACTTTTAAGCGCAAGGTGCAGCACCTTGCAAAAATATCTAAGTAATCATTAACTCCGACTACAATCATAATTATGACACAATCTCTAACTAAGTATGCAATCAACTTCAATATAATTGTGTGAGGCAGTGTTTAAAAATACGGACAAAGAGGTACAGTTTAATTATGGTATGTTTGTTATATTATTTTAACATTAAAATAACATCGATACTCGTGATGACAAAGCATCGACACCTTTGCACTATCTGCAGTGGTTTGAATTTCAATAATTTGTTACTGCTCCCGTCAGCTCCATCCACAGATAGCGATAGTCTTGTACGTACGAGTCGCCTGTTTATTTAATAACGTTGTGCCGTCCCGATAAGCGGGTATTGTGTGAGTCTTGTACGACTTACAGAGTATAGACGCGCTAGTGTCATTTTGAATTTCGATTGAAAAATGGCGAAGCATTCAATATTCCTTTTTCTATTTATGTTCGAATTTGGAATAGTTGTCAGTATTTTATAATATTGAAAGAGTTCTTACGTTCTGAGTAAAGACTCCTTGCAATAGATTTGTAGATCTTATGTTACCTGTTGCAATTTTGTTGAGTCAATTCCTTTAGCACTGTAGCTTCAGCTTGAAATGAGTAACTACGTTAGTGTTAACGTAGTTCGTTTGTTAATTCAATGAGTTTCCTTGTATCTTCTTAACATTTGAAACTCCTTTTACTTTGAAGATAGAACTGTATATTGGTAACTTTTGTACTTTTATTGCATCGTGGTTATTACAAATAGATATAAAGTCAAAGTGAAAGTCAAAGCATTTATTTCAATTAAACCCTAATTTGGTACTTTTGAAACGTCAATAATAACAAAATAAATAATGGTCTGTCAGTCAGTACGTCAGTGAAACTCATTCCAAAATTGTAGATTCGAATGGAGAAGAACGAGCAAGAAACTCCCTTCGTTACTCTTTTTACGATTTATACGATTTTTCTATTACTTATTTTTTTTTATCAAGCCGATAATGGAACCCAGAATCAAGTCATTTAGCGATGTTTACTGCTACACTTATGTTTGTATATCTCCCGTCAGTTTAGTCAAAGAAAAATATTTTTCTGAAAACATTTCGTTTTTTCCCATCAACTATATCGTCTTTCATTTTTATCATCACGCAGCAATATTTGGATACAAGCTAATCCTATCAGAAATATTATTCTCTGTCTCCTCTATTAGTTAAATTGTCTATGCTGTCACCCCAATTCTCCGAATGCGGACTGCTTGGCAAACACTGATATTAGTTTTCTGCAAAAGTACTTTACTTAAGTGTTTCCTTCTATATTTCATTTAGAACATAACATTGATATAACTTATTCAACGTTGTTTGCAGTTAGTTCGTTTTTACACATTATGTGCATGAAATAAAAACTGTGTGAATTTGTTTCTTACACACACTGTGATTAAAGAAAAGGGAATTTCGTTCGTTTGTTTATGTCTTGTCGTCCTTGTGACGGTCACGAGGTTAACTAAAGATGTAACTACGACGGGGCCGTAACTATTATTTTTAAATTTCGAAACAATCACCTCTTTCTCCTTCGAAATTAGACATTTATTTTATTCATATTATTTATTTAATAGTAAAAGGTACAATGTATGCCTTAAAATTTCGGAGTCGCGGAGAACCTAACGGGTTACCGGGGCCCGGCTCGACGTGCAGGAGAAGGAACGGGGTAGTTTTTAGTCAGTAAGAGTCTGACACTCCCTCCCGCCTCACCCAGGCGGGAGCAGTCATTCGATGAATTTCCCTCCTTAAAAAAAACGCCATGTCAAACAAAACTATACATAAATAGTTTGACTGTTGGTTTAACATTAAACTGTCAAACACCAAGCGGTCACCGGTGACCGCGACCTATTGTTCTTTAATTGTGTCTATAAAACCGGTACTCGACGAGTTAACATAATGTAATTCAAGAATAATACCTGTAACTTAAATAGATTATCATATAGAAGAATGTTGTGTACATTCCAATGATACCAATATATTTATTTATACATAGCTTATGAATTACATTTTCCAAGAAAACCAACACGAAACATTTATATTTATTCATTTATAAATAATATCTAAAAATACTTTCTCTCACCAAAATACCTCCATCCCATCATTGTAAGTCTAAAAGAAAATTACATTAGCGTCCTTTGCTTTATTTCAAACGTTGACGTAACAATAATAAAACGTTTTCTCACAAAAGTTGACTTCTATCCAATTTTTCTCAAGGTGAAATAACTTAAACGAAAGTACGATGAAGACGCGAAATTTACCTTTCCAAGTGAAAAGTTGCCCTCAAAATCTAACGTCTTGAGCTCAGCCCACCGGAAAATGGCCATCTTCAAAATTAATGGATATTTTATTACGTTACAAGTTAAATTATGCGTGAATGCGTAGAATCCCTCAAATGGTATAATCTGGAAATATTCTTTTCAGTGTCTGGTGAACAGAAGGGGTCAGGATCGATCCTTGGGTCAGTTAACGTTCCTAGCATTTAGAACTTGACGTCAATCAATCGGATACTAGAGGGGTCGGCAGGAGTGTACTTTTAGCAAAGAGGTAATTGGTCGTAAATGGTCTAAAGAGAGTCCTACCCAAAAAAAAATTTACTCAGTTAAAAAGTACGCATTTCAGACTTAGGTCTTTAATTAAGTAATCTAAAATTCTGTAATTATAATGTTACTGAACTTGAAACATGAAATCTCGATCGACAAGACACCTATTCAATATTCATTCAATATTGAAAAAAAAAACGATCCAAAGGTAATGTTTGTCACATAAAATTGATTTAGATGTTAGTTTCGGTCGATAACAGATTTTTAATGACACTTAATAATGCTGGTAATGGTAGCCATCACATTAAATATTTTTATTGCTTAAATAAAACTTAAAACGTTTGGAACTAAAATTGCCTCATTTCGCTCCAGTACAAAGAGGTAATGAAAAGAAAAGTTGGGATTTCACGACACATAGATTATCCTTAATGCTCCCTTTTGTCCACAATGTATGTGAAGTTTTCATATAAAATTTTATGAAAGTAGCTTTCGAGTGAGGTCCGAATTCAATTTGATGTTCCACATAACGAGTGGTTTTCGTGGAAATTATTCTTAAATATTCGCTGACACTTCATTTTTAACGCAACGTTATGAAGAATTATAATGTCGAACTCCACATTTTACAAGATGTTATAGATAATTTTACGTTCATTCATATTCGAATACATTTGTCATAATTTCACATCGCACCATTCCCACGCACAGCTACACAGCTTGCATTTTTTCTTACAAGCACTTTTATCGTTCGTTGTCATAGCGCTTTCGTAGAAAAATTGTTCGTGAAAATTAAATCTCCTCCACTTGATGTTTACTCAAGCAAAATTCAAATGCCATTATTCGCAACACCATTACGATTCCATAGCACTTTTCCAGTTGAACGGGACGAAATCGTCCGCGCGTCTCTGTAATGGTTTCCCTGGTTCAAATTTGTGCAAGTAAGTGCACTTTACATAAGAGCAGATAAATGGAACCAACAGAATATTTCATAGTGGGTACAACTTGGCTCATACTCAACCAAGTTTAGGCTGACTGCGAGTGCGAGCTATTGTAACACCACCTGATTGGTAATTTATTGCCGCACTTCCCCATTGGGGATACAGTTATACATTTTCCTCGGTTATCTATACAAAGTGGATACGGTATCTTCGGATATCGGTGACAAATATTTTGGCAGGTTTATGGGACGTGAACAATTTGTATGCCGTCTGTTTTCATGACTTGACTTTGAATATGACACAATTTCTGACTTGTTGGAATATATTTTGGTGTCTATTTTAACAGAAACAAACACTTTCATTAAGCCCGTATTATAATTTCATGTTGTTCAGATAATAGGCTTAAAATTAGCTTCGTACCTAAACATTAGAAATTACTGAACAAAATTGTAGAAATTTATTCGATTCTCTCGAGACTTCGCTATCCTGAGGGACCTTTAGGTAACTCCGTTGAAAACCCTCGGCCGCCGACAACACATCGGTGGATTGTCCGCAGATATATTAGCAATCTGTTTACTCGGCGGGGCGTTACACGAACTCGTTAATATACGTCGTGATGCCGACAAAATATTGCCACAGAAATATAATAAAGGCGATAGCTGCTTCTCCGTTTGCTTAGCTCCTTTTACGACAATTCGTGTTGACGGGGCGCCCGCAAATTGGACGGCCCAATATTTTTGGACTAACAAGTTTTTAGTGCCGGGACTTGATTAACTAGAAGCTGTTTTGATAAAGAGGGCAGCTCTAATGTATTTATAAAATAAATTGTAACTTAACGCTCTTATTTTATGATAGATTGCTGGCAATCTTTTGGAATAATTTTGTACCAACTTGACGGAACTTGGGAGAGAACTTATTGAATTGATGGGTACCTACATGACTTTTTAGGAAGAAAAGTATCTAATACATTGAGATAACATTGAGAAGTATCTAGTAGGTAAACACAAAAATGTATCTTTTACTTTCTTTGCCATCGAATAGCTACCCAAAATAAAATACTTCGTTTATACATAGGGGTCTTCGTATATTAAATTTTATATCTATGTAGGTAGGTACTCATTACTTAGTTATAATAAAGGATAACGACAATTGAGAAATAAAGCTGCTTTTGTTTTGTTCATAAACATCAACGGTTTGTTACAAAGCTTTATAAGTCTCACATACATAAAGGTACATAAAGCAATAATAATATTACTGAGTGTTCATAATCGTACCTACAAAGTTCAACGTGCCACACCGTTCTACGTAAATGAAGCCAGTGAAAGTCTGTCTTTAAATTCTAAGACTTTTGCTCTCAAACTTCGTCCAGCTTTTCCATTTGACATTCAAGCGGTTTAATTGTTCCAAGAGCGCTGAATTTGTTTCAGAATTATCACTTTTGCCTCTTTGAAATTCGAACTCCGGGATAAAAGTACTAAAAGAGCAATTAACTTTTAAATAAAGACGATATTCTTTTTTTATTAAATTTTTTACTTACCCTACCGCCGACCTCTTTTGTTATTTATTCGCTACCTACGTCATAATGTTAGTCCATTATCCGAACGAGGAGAATTCCGCTAGGCGGACAAAGAAAAAAGTCACGTTAATTAGGATGTCAGCTACGCAAATAATAATCCCAGTGTGGCTCATTTCGTATGCAGCCCCGGCTTGCGGCCAAAAAATTTATCTTCGCGTTTTTTAGACAACGCAATTACAGGAATATTTACTTAATGTGGGCCCACAGTCCGTCAGGAAACATATGTACGACAGGATTTTTAATTCGGCGTGGTCATGCCCAGACCACATTATAGCAATAAATACATCGTCTACCGTGATATGTGTACGTTTACATTCTTAAATGGTTTATACGCGTACCTTTACATTGTGAAGCGGGCTTGGTGCAAGCAATGACTTCATAAAATTCATAAAAACGTCGGCGCCGATTATATACGGTATTATTTAAGTACGGGGTACCCGCGCACCGGCAAGTCATTTACTTCGCATAATTTCTGTCGTTGTAAATACTCTCACTGCTTGTAAGTACTTAAATATTTACCCAAATGACAAAAGAGCGTCGACGATTAAAAGGTCCGTTGAATTTGAATAGGTAGGTAATCCTCGTGCCCTGAAATTACCCTTTCATAAAATTTGTATAAAATGGATTATAAGTTTGACCTGATTCAGCGAAAAGTCGATTTGAGATTTTTATTCGGAGGCACGTTTACCTTTCTTTTGTTTACCTGTATGTAATTTTTTTTTAAATATTATTTATTTCTGTGTTATCTACTAGGTACCTCATTCATATTCACAGGTCCATTGAACATAAACTGCACGCTCCTTGTGGATCAATAGAAAAGCTCATTTTGTTTTATTCTACCACTTTGAGGGAACGCCCGAACCCTTTCAAGGGTGCTGTGTTTACTTACATTTCGCTATAAGACAGCTGTTCTCAAACTTTTATCTTTAACTACTCTTTTTGTAACTGCTCTTTCCAACCACTCAAATTGTTTTCTTTTTTTACTTTCTCAAATCTAAAAGTTTTGTTTTTCTTAATGGTTGAAGAGCTTATTATCTGTAAACATTTTCGACACTTTCTGAGTGCAAAAGTTAGGTAGAAAGTTTTTGGAAGCGTAGTAATGGTAAGTATTGAACGGGAATCCGAATTAGTGTCTACAAAAAAGTTAGACCGATTTTTCTGCGAACTTATTTCAAACATTTGTATGAAAGTTTGGGAACCACCATGTAGGATAGTGGGAGTGAAGAAAGAGGGGGCACGTAGGCAATTATCGTGGTTGAAACAAACAATCCAAGTGGTTGGCGAAGAATGGATTTTGGCAGTTTATTTGGTGTTTAAAGATCTCAAGATTTGCAACTAATACGGGGAGGGACGAGTGTGGCGACTGTTTACCCGTTTTCGCCCCTTTGTGTCGAACTGATAACGGGAGTGCTACTTTTTAATGAGTCCATAAATAACAGGGAAGATACAGCTATCAATGCAAGTATCTATACAGGGAGAATCTTTGGAGAGACGAGCTTCTCTCTTTCATGGTGGGGTTGTTTTGTCGTAAAAGGCAACAGATAGTATTTAAGGGATTTGACCAGTAGGTAGGTTGGTCCTGATATGCGAGTGTTTAAGTTTATTGTGTGATGCTGAAACATCTATATCATCTACATCATTAGCAGCACACTACTGAGCCACTATCAACAGATTTTAACCAAATATTGTAGGGATCTAAAACCGTTAAGTCCCTTTAAGTAAGTTAGTAGTCCCATTTTGCACAATTAAAATTACATTTCGTCCAAGCATGAAATTTAGAGTGTAGATAGTGTTCTCCTGAATGTAGAACCAAACTTAATTATACCTACCATATAAATAATGGTCAGTCATATTAATAGGTATTGTAATACAATCACCCAAGCACAATAAACTTGACATAGACGCATAACCAAAATCAATATCACACCATCACAGTTGCGCAGATGTTCAAAAGAACTAAGTTTCAAACTATTCTTTCGAGATATTCCCATGTTCGCGAGTTTCAGTCGTTCACCGTAAGGATTGCACTATAATAAAGTTTTTGAGTTCGCGCCGGATTTTTGGCGATATGACACGAAGCGATGTAACCGGGAGGCGGGTAAACAAGGACAACGCTTGTGAATTCTTTTGACATGTTAATTTAGGTTCGTGAAACTGTACCTACCTAGTATTTTGTTATATTTTAAACCTAGATACTTATGTACTTACTACCTAACTATTTTTAATGGGGGAATATTATCGAATGACTTCTCCCGCCTGGGTGAGGCGGAAGGGAGTGTCAGACTCATACTGACTAAAAACCACCCCGTTCCTTCTCCTGCACGTCGAGCCGAAGCCCCGGTAACCCGTTAGGTTCTTTGCGACAAAAGTATCTAATTAGGTTCTTGTACCAACTAGCATGATGAACGTTCCAAAAACTAGCTCATCAAGCTAGTTTCTCAGAACTAAGCTGGGCAAGAGCTTTTGCATGACGGCTCGAAGGCTTGATTATGCACGAAACCATTCTTTGTGTCAGGGTCTGAGATGGAACAAAAACAAATCATATAGGTAACTAACAATAATAGTATTGGTGCTATTACATTCACATTCATTATCCCCAAGCGGTCACCGGTGACCGCTCTCCGCTAATTAGGTAGGTACATTATGGACCTTATTTCCGATGTTTAGAGACTACTTTAGTGTGAAGGGGATGATTTTCAACAGATTAAAATTCAATTACCTACATTTGTAAATAGTAGGTACCTACTTTCTTAAAAGGAACAGAAAATAACATAAGATCATGTCTTTTGCCCCCGAAGTGGTAGGCAGAGGTGCACATTATGGCACTTAATGCCACTGACTGTACAATGTAACACCCACTTTTCACTATTTATGTTATGAGTCCCATATAATAGCCGGCGAGCCTATTGCCATATACCGGGATTTCCAGACTCCGTTCATCCGTTGAGATTTAAAAAAAAACGCAGTAATACTTTGCCCGACCCGGGCCCGAATATCAAACCCGAAACCCCTTGGCCGGCGAGTCGCACCGACTTGCGCCCACTCGGCCAACGAGGAAGTCAGACAGAAAATTAATATTCAAAAATATAGAAAAAGAAGCCGGCCCAAGAGCATGGCCCAAGCTACCAATAGTTAGGGCTCCAGCGGCAAAGGCAAAAACTATGCGCGTCGTTTCCAGGAGAACTGCCTTCTGTATCAAGCTCTTGACCCACCTGCTTATCATCAGCCTCCCCTATAATGTGGTTGTCGAGGCTGTTACGAATTAACCCATTGACCGACACGACTATGGGTACAATGATAGCCTATTAATTATTACATTGTTATTATCTACTGAGAGGATAATTTTATCGTTTACTTTGGAGTTACCAAAAAACAAAATCTATAATATAATAGTGTAATTTTTAAACAGCGCCATCTAGTATTTAATAGTAGAAGTATTTCGAAGTTGTCACTTATACATCATACCTTCAAAATGGAATAAATTATAAATGTATAAATTAATAAATTTGTAGTAATATTATTGATTTACAAAATAAATTTTATTTTCTTAAATAAAAAGAATCTAATAAGAGTAATAAGCAATGTTTATCCATAGTAATTCTTTATACTATGGTTTATCATTCAACCTGGTTTTTGAACGCTCATAAAAAGCAGCCGCACAATGATTTGTCAAAAAATATATAGGTTAGTTCTCTCCATACAAAATACTTATCTTTCATTGGTCAAATATGTATATAATGTCAAACGTTCCTTTAAGCGCAGTACTTTTTCGAATTATTTTATTTTTTGTCCTATTTACATACATCGATATATAAAGTAACTTAAAATCTACCCCAGTTTTAATATTTTTTTGTAATATAGAAATAATGTTTATTCTTTTACTGTTTGAAGAACAAAATAGAATAATTTACAATAACTTTAAGTGGAACGGAACGCACGTGATGCCATCCATAAAATGCAGTAATAGAGAACATATCAATGACAAAGTAAACCGATTCTGGCCTGTCATCGCCGCCGCAAATTAAAAATATTGTTGGAAATTATATGTAAAAACGTTGAATCGAAGTTTTAGTAAGCATTTCATTTTATAAACATTCACAAACATGAGTTCAATCGGAACGGGTGTAAGTATTATACTTAAAAATGTAAATTTACGTAGAGGTTATCATTTTTTTGGTAGCTTTTAAACTTCTGATTTTAGTACTTATTGTAATTTTTCATGAGTTCAAATTAACTATCTTTAAGGTCTGTCCTATATCCTTCTTACTAAAGTAAGTAATCTGACTACTAATTCACTTTTTTTTCGTCATTACAGTACGATCTTTCTGCTTCACAATTTTCACCTGACGGCCGAGTCTTCCAAGTGGAATACGCTGCAAAGGCCGTTGAGAACTCTGGCACAGTAATCGGCCTCAGAGGAAAGGATGGAGTAGTGTTTGCCGTGGAAAAACTGGTGACCTCAAAGCTGTATGAACCTGGTGCAAACAAGAGAATATTCCATGTCGATGAACATGTTGGCATGGTAAGAATCAAGCATAACTATAAATGTTGTTTGTTCTTGTATGCATGACAGTTGCAAGAAAAAGTGTTGATATTCTTGTACATGATAGGTATGTAATGAATAATTGGCTTTATGGGCATTGGCATGAGTTTTGTTATAGTTTTCTTGACAGCAAGACAAACATGTAATAGGAACATTTTAAGTGCATAGGTCACACTTTATTAGGTAGTTATATCTAATTGTAACATATGACCAGGTCAACATACATAGCAAACCAAGATCAAATTTAATTATTTGCTTTGCTGTACACAATAAGCCTTTTAAAACTATAAGTCCTATTTGAACAAACATAATTTTGTTCATCATTAAACAGAAACAGAGACTGATATACCTACCTGAAAGTTATAAATTGTTGTTACCAACTCGCTTGTCAAGTATAAAGTTTAAGGCTCTTTTGTAATGTAGGTCCATCAGCAGTGGCCTGGTGATGTGTAATGTTAACAAATATCTGTATAAGTTGTAAGTACTGTGTTTGTGAAATCAGTTTTATGTCTAATTCATCTACTTGTAAAAATAGCAGTCTGCATCTGCATTATACTAACATAAAATAAAACTATGAATTCCAGGCAGTTGCTGGTCTCATCTCCGATGCAAGACAGATTGTTGAAACAGCTCGTTCCGAAGCCTCCAACTACAGATCTCAGTATGGATCCCAAGTACCACTAAAGTACTTAAATGAGCGTGTATCTATGTACATGCATGCATACACATTGTACAGTGCTGTACGTCCATATGGATGCTCGGTTGTCATGGGAACTTGGAATGATTACGAAGGCCCTCAGATGTACATGCTTGATCCCAGTGGAGTTTCATTTGTGAGTATTTATTGAATATCACACTTAACTTTTCTAGTTCTTTTTGAAGAAGATCATTCCAGACTAAACTTGTGTGATTCTTAAACATCGTAAGTTATTGCTTCTTGCCTGGAATAGATAATCGGAGAATGCCCATGGCTTCAAGCCCAGCTGTGTACATATTTTTGTCTATGAAGCCTTAAACTGTCAAACACCAAGCGGTCACCGGTGACCGCGACCCATTGTTCTTTAATTGTGTCTATAAAACCGGTACTCGACGAGTTAAATAAATAAATAAAAGTAATCTCTAAATTGGTTTTGAGATTTAAACCTTTTAGAGTACTTACATAAAGACTACATGGTTAGCGCTGCGGCTGGGCAATTGCCTGCCGCGCAACATGTAGCTGGTTCAATTCCCGCACTGAGCAAAACTTTGTGTGATCCACAAATTGTTGTTTCGGGACTGAATGTGATGTTTATGTAAACTTGTATGTTTGTAAACGCAGCCATGACAGATGAGGAGATAATTGTAGTGTGGGGGCAACAATAAAAGAAAACTAAGGAAATACCAACTTCATCCAGCTTTCTTTATAACTATTGTGCAACTAATTTACTAATTTTATGCACTAAATAATGTTTGAGTGATGCAGAACAATAAACCAGATATTTATTTGTTGCTGATAATTCTAATAATACATTTGTAGTAAATCTTTTTACACTAATAGTGTAAGATTTTACTTTTGACACTCATAATGTCAAATATAGTGTATGAATTCTTACTTTTTTTCTAGTTTCATAATAATTTTATATAGTAGACTACTTTAATCAGAACTGACATTAAGATTCCAGGGAATATCATTTTATTATTTTGATGTTATTATGAACCTTTAATTATTTTCATAGTTGTTCAGTCTCTTGATTGGAGTATAAACTGAAGGAAATACTAATCTATAAATTGTTTCTTTTCAGTCCTACTTTGGATGTGCAGTAGGCAAAGCTAAACAGGCTGCCAAGACTGAAATCGAGAAGCTGAAACTTGCTGATCTCAGTGTCAAGGAGCTGGTGAAGGAAGCTGCTAGGATGTAAGTTGTAAATCTAATTCAAAATTGTTTTATGAATGTAATAATTATGAATTGTAGGCTAAAAGGACATAACATGTATGAAAACTGAACTCATTTAATTCTGCTTTTGCTTTGTAGAATCCTTATCCTTACTAACATTATAAATCGGAAAGTGAGTTTGGTTGTTTGTTTGTTCCACTTTCACGCCATAACTACTCAACCGATTGCTTTGAATTTTTGCAGACGTAAAGTTAGAAGTCCAGATTAAATAATACTTTTTAACTCGGAAAAATTTGATATTCCCGAGGAAAAACAAAAGTATTGGTATAGATGGCGCTGTGTGTATATGTCACATAGGCTACTTTTTATCCTTTTGTGACGCGAGCGAAGCCTACTGCTTCCTATAAATTTTCTCTAATCTCTCATTTATATCAATATCAGCATAGAATTTAAAGTGATAGACCAAATCATTACAAGTTTTGTATAATGTATGTGTACAGAATTTAGGTATTTTCATAGTCATAGATTTGTGATATAACCATCTTCTTCTTAGGCATTTGCCATTCACGTGTAAAAGTTTATGATTCTTCTTCTTATATATTATGTGCAGACATAACTTAATAGTCCGTTTTCATACAAAGCTGGTTGTTTATACGCATGTTTTTCGACTCAAGGGCGACCATCCACTGTTTACATTCATAAAACAACCTACCTAACTAATTTTTCTGATACAACTAATAACACTGATAATAGAAATAATTCACTGAAGGAAGTGGAAACTATCGTTTTTAATATCTTCTGATTTTTTGTGGAAACAAGACAGTTATTCAAGTCCATGTCCTTGACTTCAGTATTCCATTATTTTCATAATTGTATCTACTGTAGATCCTGGCTGGCAAGCTTGTCCCATTAAAAAAAATGATAGAACTAATAATAACTAAATAGAAACTAATTTATAAAGTATCTTCCCTTAACCTTATCTATGCATTTGCTTTTAATTTTCTCTTTGTCATTTCAGTATCTACCTCGTGCACGATGAGCTAAAGGACAAGCAATTCGAGTTGGAGCTCTCATGGGTGTCGAAGGACACAAATGGACGCCACCAGCTCGTTCCTAGGGAACTGGCAACGGAAGCTGAGAACTTGGCCAAGCAGGCACTGGCCGATATCGAGGATTCTGATGAGGGAGACATGTGAATGTATTTAGATAATAAATTTTTATAATATTAATCTTTTAGTTTTTATTTTTGTTAATGAAAGTGGCAGTCTTGAACACAGACTTGATAAGTTCGAAATGTGGTTGTTGGGTTTGGTTTTATTCATTTGGCAGTGTTCTTAGGTATTGATTTCCAAATTGGATTGGTTTACAATAGAGCGAGAAACTATGCCAGGCAACTTATTGAAAAATACTCATTTTCCTACACTGATTGGTATCCAAATATTGAATTTGGATACCAATAGATTACTAAAACTACAAAAATACATCATATTTTTGGCGTTAGAACTAGCCATTTCGAGCAACAGTTAAAGCGTAAAGGTTGTAGGACCCAAGGTGAAGAAATTATGCCAGTTCAAAGATTCACCATTATCATAAATGTATTATATTAACCCCTCGAGCGTCCTTATGAGCACCCGGTGAATCATAAGAAAAAATGATCCATGCTGCTTTCTCTTTTATAAAATCTATTATTAATGTTTTGTTTTTATTTTTAAAAACAATTAAATCATAAAAGGTTTTCAATAGATAAAATCTGTAAAGTACTGATGGCGCTGGTGTACTTCACACCAGCGCCATCTATTGAAATTTATGTTGAAACTTCTGAACTCGTTCGATATAATGCGAAGGTATTTTTATAAATGCGTATTTAACAAATATGTTTCAGGTGTTTTAATTAAAGCTTAACATTTTTACGCGTTGTCGGTTTCTAGAAATTTTAAACAAGGAGTTGTCAAGATGGCGCCATTTACAAAGTTTCAAATTATATGAATGAATGTGTTTTAGTATGAAATATTGGTTTAAGACAATGATGCAATTTCATCTGACTTACTAAATTAACCTTTGTTTTTTTTTAATTAAACGCTGCATACCTTAATTTTTAAGCTAAATTTCTTTTTATTAAACACTCAATTGACTACTATGGGTAATGACTTCATTCATTTCAAATATATTCGGCCATATTGTTTTTATGTGGTGTGCGATCGCTTTGTTTAAGTTTTCGTTTAAATTATAAGAAATTAGTTTTAAACATAAAGTTGCATAAGTATTTAAAGAAGTGGTTAAATATATGTGTAGTTTTTTCAAATAGTGTATTTGTTTATCAGTGCCTAGTACAAGTACCTATATTATTCGATTGTGAAGTTTGTGTTGATAATAGGTAATTTTATGTGTTTGTTGAAAGTTAAAAACAGTAAGTTTTTGCAAGAAAAATGTCCTTTAACGACTAGATTCCGGTTATGACCATAGGCAGAGGTGTACTCGAGTTACGAGAATTGACCCAAGTAAAAGGTAGGTAATGTAAATATGTACTATAATGGATCTTTTATTTAATTTTCTTGTTTATTGTTTGATAATTCTTAAAAATATCAACTTAGACTTCGGGTTGTACTGATTCACATATTAATTTATTATTAATAATTATGTAATGTAATAACAAAACGTACCGCTTATACTCGGCTCGGGGCCGCGCTTGTTATTGTTTTGTTTGTTGACATAATGTAGGTACCTACGTTCTTAAATTCGTAATATATTATGATTTTGAACAAATTGATTATACTTAACAATTCGAAAATGAAATTTGGTTCATCAAATTTATGCTTCATTATTAGTATAATAAATAGATCCTTCATTATAATTAATTATTACTGTAAGTTTTGTTGGCTTATTCGATAGCTGATGAAGTACTTACTTCACAAAAAATACGCGAGATGTCAGTGTATGTAATAGGGCGAAAGAATAAACCACAATATTCTTGAACGCACTTTTCGAAATGTATTCTGTACATGTACCTGTCTTGTGTGAGCATGATTGTATGACCGGGGTAGAGGGGTTTAATCATACGATATTTAGTTGCCTATACCCTGTCTCCAAAACCTGTGCACGCCACTGGTACCGGAGGGTTTAACGGATTGCCGGGGCTCCAGTTCAAAGTGTAGGAGTGGGAACGGAGTGGTTTTAGTCAGTGAGAGTCTGACACTCCCCCTCGTCTCACCCGGGCGGGAGAAGTCATTGGATGATTTTCCCGCCTCAAAACAAACAAAAGGGTAATAAAACACCAAAGTAATTCTTCATAATTATTTGTATTGTCAGTTTATGTGTAATTAGTTCACAACATTTGCAGAACTAAGATATACAAATTTTATGACCAATAATATCAGTGATGACTCAAAATATTTATAAAATGTACAATATAATCTCATTCATTTGACTTATACAGTTAAATATTTACAAAATATTAGATTTGATAAAATTGTATACAGCGTCGTTACTTTTAGATTACAGTGATATAAATACATAAAAAATAAAAGTAACTAATAGATATTTACAAATTAATCAGGTCATCATTCAAGACTTCAATCTTGCTGTGTGGTTACTCGTGGATATAACTGAAACAAAAGAAATTGCACCATTAATTATTTACTTAGATTAATATTTCAAACTTGTGCACCCATAGACTTGTATTGAATATTTGCGCCTTTACATTCCATATGCATGGAAAATCAGACCGACAAACCAGACTAGGTACCTAGGTATTGATTTTTATTGTTTGTAGGTAGGTACTTTTATTCGTCGGAGAATCAATAGACAGAGGAAGATGTCCAGACATTTTTATCTTTAGTCACATTTTCAGACTGCGGTCATCATCTTATACATCGTAATTATTATCAGATAATCTGTAAGCCTCTTTGCGCCCTTTCCCATAAAAAATAATTATGTAACTCACCCCAAGCAAGTTCCTAGGCACGTATCCCTCAGTCGCCTGGTCGTCCCGGCACCACCACCATTCCCTTTCATTGTCGTCTCCTTTGCGCAGCACTTGCAGCCGTGCACCCGTCTCGAACGAGAGCTCGTCATTACGCGCCGCGCTGTATGAGAACACCGCGTACACGAGCCCGTTGTTCATTATGCCTAGTTTTTCTTGTACACCTGCGGGAGAGTATTTTAGTAAATTATTGTGAATGTGGAGGTTTTCTTCATAATTTTATTACTGTACTGGTCAGAGGCCTTAGTACGAGTTTGTTTCACGTTTAAAGTAATCGAAACAAGTACCTACGTGTTCGGCGCTCTGATTGGTTGGTTCTTTGGAGGCGGCCAATCAGACCGTCGAATGAAAAAAATTGCTTCATTGGCGCCATAGTAGAAATTTTAACGCCATCTGTCGCCAATGATTGGCAACTGATTCCAGATTTAAAAGTACTCACTGTAAAGATATTCCGAACATCCATCGAACCCCTCCTCGTCCTCTTCGCACTTCTCGGCCGCCGTCTCATGGTCAGACAGCGTCGTTGCGAATATACACGCACCTGAAACAGTTCAACAAGTTTCCGTTAGATGGCGTTGTTAACAAAGTTTGATGTTTTTTTTAAATGAGGAGTGCTAAGGTAAATTACAAGGAAGCAAGAAGTGCACTATTAAATTGTCACTCGCTCGTCTCGTTTTTAAATTAATAGAAAAACTGGAGGCTCTGTCGTGCGCCCTGCCATTTTTTCTTATTGTTGATGCCAACTGACTTCAGTTGGCATCAACAAAAGAAAAAATACTTTAGTCGGATGGAGTGGAGAAAATAACCATAATATAAACCAAAATAATATACCATTATCGACGAGGAAGCGGACCATAGCTAGGTTATTGCAAGACGCGGCACAGTGTAGTGGCGTCCAGCCATCGGAGTCCTGCGCGTTCACATCACAACCTAGCTCCACTAGGAATCTGAAAGCAAATACATCATAACATCATCAGTTTCTATGTACAAATACCTAGATAAAGTTGGAATTTGTTTTGGTGTCCTTTCAAATATTAATTATTTGTCTTTTTAGTTATTCAGTTTAACAGCAATTTAAGTTTGCATACTTACTTGACGATTTCGAAGTGCCCAGCGCAGATCGCATTATGTAGAGCAGTGATCCCTTCGTCATTTGCAGCGCTTGCATTCTGCACCTGAAAATTGTAGTAGTTTATTGCGTTAATCATCAATGTAGCGTCTAGAGCCTGATTGAGGTAATTCCTTTATTTCTTGTAAGCACGTGACCATTGAGGTATATTTTTAAGAAAATAATTGGGTAATAGTATGATAGATGTGAAAGTGAAATAAGTTTAGAAATATTCATACCTGTGTTGCCGTTTTCTTAACGAGTTCTAACTCGCCTTCTAAACTAGCATCCAACAGCAGAGCGAGGGGATCGAAGCTAACTCGCCTGGCTAGCGGAGCCTTGCCTCCCTGCTTCAAGTTACCCTTCTTTCGCCTCAGAACATTCTCAGTACCCTGAGAATCCTGACCGTTTAAGTCTACCGAACTGATCTGCTCCGTAATATCTGACACAACAATATCCTTACTATCATCTTGTCCTATTGATATGTTATTGTTATTCAGCGCTCTATCAACCTCATCCTTCTGTTTCTTATCCTTTAGGCCGTTTTCATTAGGCGTGGAATCGACTAAGTGATCCATTTCGGGGAATAAAAACGCTGGCGGCATCTCTATACGTCGATTTATGCTTACACTTATTCCATTCTTAGTGTTACTAACGTTTCTAAGTTTAGGCTGCTCACTCATTGGTGGTTTTCTTATTGTAAGTGGGCGCGCTTTTATAATCATTTCGTTGCTACTAGTACTACTGACTGTGTCTTTCTGGTTTTGTTGGTCACTATCGTTTGATAAGTCTGAAGGCAAGGGTATGGTGGGCATAGGTGTTATGTTGTCAGTAGACTGGTTGAAGCCAACATCGTTGTTCACTGACTGTCTCGGTGGTGTCTGAAATAGAAAATTATTACTTTTTAGACAACATCGATCTTTTTTTCTTATTATTCTTCCTTTTATTCAGCTTTTTGCAATAATAATGGTATTCTAATTAATGCAAATGAGTTTCTATATGATTATAAAAGCTACAAATGGAGTGATTCACATACCTTGATGGTGGGTTTTGGAGGTAGAGCCGGTTTAGGGGATTTGTCTGTACCGCTAACATCTGGCGTTGAGAGTGGCGTGCTGGCACTCTGAGGTGGTGACAGCAAGATACTCTGTGACGACGCATTCTGGCCGGTGAATGAACTTCCCGTGCTGGTGGACAGTCCTGACGCCGTGTTCCTAACGATCTGGGGTTGGGAGGTCACCACATTACTAGCTACATGATTTGATGATGATACAGTGATGCTTTGGGTCTGAACGGTCTGTGGCTGGACCGGTTGGATCTTTGTGGAGGATGTCTGGTAAATGGGTGACGGTTTCCCGCTTGAGACCTGAACTGATGTGGGTGCAACACTCGATACAGGTTTCTGGAATTAATGAATGATGATGATATTTACAGGTGATGCGTGAATGTGCAGCAACTGATACAAGCGTTTTGTAGAAATATTATGAAGTAATGATGGTTGTTAGTGAATTTGTGTAATTGAATTTTGGTCAATCGAATAATGTCCATTACCAATTTGTTTTTTTCAAAAGACTGATTAGTAGGTTTTGATTAGAGTTATGGAATTGAATGCCTAATAAGTTAACAATTAAAGTTCAATTGCTTATTATTAAAGTACAATAGTTTGCAGAAACTCACCCCAAATCCAATAGAACTGCTAGCCGAAGTTGTACTGGAGCCCAAACTTGGTGAGCTGCCTTTTAACGCCTGCTGGCTCTTCCCGTTTCCTTTTGAAGCTTCATTGTTCTGACTATTATTCTGACTTAGCCTATTCTGTGGATATGCCTGGTTCTCCTTCCCTTCCTGATTACATCTACTAGAAGAGTCAGATTTTTGCAACTGATATGTGTTTTCCTGCTGATATGTAGTTTCCGTTTGACTTAGAGGTGTCGCTAGACTTTTATTCACAACCGAAAGTGGTGTAGAATGTACAGTCATGTGATTTACATTGATCGCGTTTTTCGCATCTTGGTTTTCGTTGTTTTTACCATTAACTTCTGGTTTTAATTTCCCGTTCGTACTCTGTGGGAATTTTGTATTGTAAGGCAATGTTTGATATTTAGGATCTGACTTACTCGCAGCAAATTCTGGAAGGAATTCTTGCTCGTTAATTTTCAGATCTTTATTTGTTTGATTGCTATTCGAACTGCTCGTGCTATTCGGACTGTATTGTGGTTGTTTTAGGTAGTCCATGTACTGTTTTTGATCGAGCATAGCCTTTTGGTCGTAAGCGTTGCCGATGCCTTGCTGAACATGACTAAAGTTCTCATGTTTGTTTGGATACTGCCCCGGATATTGATTCTCCTGTAGCCCCTGCGAGTGAGTGTAGCCGTTGAACAACGGGTTAATCATTTGTTTCTGTTGTAAGTAATGCGCTTCCTGCGTTAAATGACTCTGAATGTTGTCGCTTTGTGTGTGTTGTTTTAATGGCACGTTGTTTTGTAATACATTCTGCTTCATTGCCTGAAAGAGAGTATAATTTGTATTTAATTTAACTTGCACTATATCACCATATTGTGCTTTTTCAGATGACATTCATAAATAAGATTTTAATGACAATAGGTAAGGGTTAAAGTAATTATCATGACTCAAAAATTACCTGGAAGTTGGCATTATGACTAACGCTCTGGGCATGGGGCACATGATTGTAAGGTTCCACGGCAGCAACATTTCCTCTGGCTTGTTGGTTCTTTGGTTGACTATTTACCACATTGTTACCAGTTGAGTAGCTAGGTAACTGTTGCATGGGCGCGGGATTCGTCGTTCTGGAACGAAAATATTCATTGTGAATTAATTTACCTTTATTACTTAAAGTTTTAGAGCTTACAGCTGGCCTTAGCCAGCGATGCTGCCCGGTTTCTACCAAATATGGAGTAATCTTAAGAGAGAGTAGAAACCGGGCAGCATCGCTCTCTGATAAACCTGAAGCTTTTGAACTGCGATATGCAACTCGAACCCTGACAAGAAGTTCAATAGTAGGTGGTCCGGCACGTAATTAATAAATTCTTCCGGATCTACGCTAATCCTTATAAAATATTATAATGAACTACGAAAGTTAACATTAATAATTTATAAAATTCAACTGTTTCTATAGTCTATTGTGCTTCCAAGCTCCATTGTTCCGTACCGACAGCCACGGAACCACATTCAACGAGGAACGGGAGAAACGACAATTTTATGAACTTACGACTTTACTCGAGTGAGTAATTCACAAGCACAATGGATCTAATTATTTTTGGGGGTGACATTTTTCGTAGCTAAGTGGTTTAATGGTGTCTTTACAAGAGCTTTAAATTATCTCCACATAGTGTAGGTGGACAGATAATAAATAAAATTAAATAACAATGGTATGAATTATTAATTTGAATGTGTCATCGGCACCATAATCAAATTCTCAAATCTGCCCCCATGTCTTTCATTCAAATTATTGGTATTGGTAACGAGCGGTTTAGGCTCCAGCGTCATTCTTAGATTTTCAGCCTACATAGCTATCAAAATTCGAAATAATCAAAATATTTTGACTTTGAAACCAAACTGAAAAAGCGTTCGATAGCAAACAATTCGTTTTTAACGTCGCCCATGTACACTAGCAACACCATAGGAGTTTAAAGAGCTGCCGATATGTTTAAGGGTATTAAAATATTGTTAAGCTTCAAGAATTTAAAAAGTCACCTCTGCTGCTGCGGCTGTCGATGGGCAGCCGCTAGTTGCCTGTTCAAGGCCCTCTTCCTCAGCAGCCGAGCCTGCAGCTCTGAGACCCGGCGGTCGATACTTCGCATCTCCTCCTGCCGCGCACCCAGCGCCGCCCGCTGCGCTGATAATCTGCCGTTCTGCTGTTCATTCAGCTTGTTGCGGTACTGGAATTAATAAAAAGAGGATTTAGGATAAGTGAATAAGGTTGTTATTGTGGTGTGAAATAAGTAGGTAATATCAAATTTTCGAAGGGCATCCCAGAGACCCCCAACCTTTTGACCAAGGAGATAACCATTACGGATAATGGTTTAATGAGTGTAAATAAGATGGAGTTGAAGTGATTAAGCAAAAACCGCGCTGTTCAATCCCAATTGCAAAGAACTTAAAACATGGGTTAAACTACTTAACTGGTTAAAAGTGACATTGGTATTTTTGTATACGCCTAACGGAGATATGAAACATAATAATGTTGATTGATTTTGGCATTTGTAGTACCTAATCATTGATTATCCTACCCTCCGATACCCTAGATTAGTTCTATCGAGACATTCAATAACAATACCGCAGAAGATACAAACTTACGACCTAAAATAATGTGATTAATATTTCCTTTAATTCCTTTAGAAAATAAATAAATTACGAACGATTTACGAAGTGGTAATTACATAACATTAACTCTCAAGTATTCAATCAAAAGCCGTTGGAATCAGTCCAGGAAATGAAGCCGCTAGTTCTAAGTAAGGACTTGTACCTAACTAGAAAGCTTTCGATAGTTAATGGATAGGCTTAATTATTTCTAGTCAATTCGAGGAAATGTGTGTGCTGTGTACAGAAAGTAATGTACCAAGGTAGGTACTTAAGAAAAATATAATTAAATAAAAAAATTATTATTAAAAAAACAAAATACCCGACTGCACACTAAAAAAAGAGTAAAACAAGCCCCACAATAATATTGATCAATCAAATGCTAAAAACTAATTATGTAATACCGTTTAAACAATACCTATATTAAAATACACTACAATATGTGTTCGTAATCGATAGTTAAATAAACAGAAACTTATTTTGAATACAAATTTACTGAATATAATTTATAAATGTTGATGGAAAGCATCGCAGGCGGGGACCAACAGAGGCTTATTTATAGTCATTTCGGTTGTGCACCATTTAGCAGAATTTTCGTTGGTGGCGGTCAAGGTGGTCCCCGCCTGCGATGCTTTCCATCAACATTTATAAATTATATTCAGTAAATTTGTATTCAAAATAAGTTTCTGTTTATTTAACTATCGATTACGAACACATATTGTAGTGTATTTTAATATAGGTATTGTTTAAACGGTATTACATAATTAGTTTTTAGCATTTGATTGATCAATATTATTGTGGGGCTTGTTTTACTCTTTTTTTAGTGTGCAGTCGGGTATTTTGTTTTTTTAATAATAATTTTTTTATTTATAACTTTTTAGCTGTTTTTATTTAACGAAAATGTTGTAGATGTAGAAGACTATCGTCAACGACGTGTGCCCTCATGCGTGTGCCCGCAATCGGGCTGTATACTCGAGCATATCCCCCTCCGCACCGCGCCGCGCGCCGCATGCCAGGCCACGCCCTATCTTTTTGCTTGCTAACGCATGAGTTGCTTTGCGTTGACGCAGAATTAACATGTTCCCGTGGGAATTTTGAGAAAAAACGTATCCTATATTAATTACTCCCGTGATTGAAATGAATCTAATGATACCGCATACATATTTTTTTAAAGGGAAATTTAGAAAAAATATTATTATGTCTTTATCCCGTGGGACTTTTAGGATAAAATGTATCCTATGACACTCCCGTAATCAAGACAAATCTAACGATACCTCATACATCAAAATCCATCAAGCCGTTTAGGCTACAGGTGGTCACAAAGGAAAAGACATACATACATACTTACATACACTCGAAAAACATTACCCTCCTTCTTTGGCAGTCGGGTAAAAAGAGTATTTGTTAAATTTCCCTCATTTTGCTCTTACCTACTGGAATTATTTACATTAAATTACATCACAATCACGATAAAATTAGACAGTGTCATTTAACTAGAGCAGTTTACAAATTATTCTTTCCATAAATAATACTGTCATCTTTTATCAGGTACCATTTTAACTGAAAGCTGAAGAATTTGTTTGTTTGTTCGTTTGAACGCGCTTATCTCTGGAACAACTGATTCGAATTGGATAATAATTTTTGTGTAAGATAGTCTATTTATTGAAGAAGGCTATATGCCATAAAACATTGAGCTACGATTAATAGCAGCCGAGCAGAGTGGGTGAACAGCGCGGGAGTAGCTAATGGAAATAAATAGAAGAATTTCACTTACTCAGATATAAAGAGATAAATAATAATACCTACTTATTTAAGTGAATAGGTAACCAACCAATGTCTACCAAAAAAGAATCAAATAGATCCCCTCTAATCTTTTTTTCACACAGACATCAATCCAAATTATTATACCCCTGATTTATCTAACCACGAATCCATTCTTGAGTTAAATCAATTCCATGTGAATGACTTTTTCCATGTCAATGAATTTTCTGGTCAACATTAACGAGTAATTTGTATTTTTCGTTTCATATAGGACCAAAAGAAAACTGTCGAATAAGACAAGTAGGTATTCACGGAGAACAGTGAAAACTGTAGTAATTCCCCAGAGAAAAGTATATATTCGTTATTTCATTTGTTATTATACATAGTTGAATAGCTTTCAAGTGCCAGCGGTTTCGCCCGCATTACCTAGATAAAAATTACCGCACGTGTTGTCCAGTTCAGACTAAATCCTCTGAAGATATCAAATTTAATCCAAATCCGTCTAGTACCTAGTTTTTTCATGAAAGAGTAACAAACACATGTTTTTATAATAACTATCGTGAGACATACTAAATTAACTAAAATCGCGGGTTACTCACGTGAATATTATGACCAGTGAGCTGCGCGACATCGCCGCGACCGCGCATGCTGCTCATGAGGAAGAACCCCTCTGTGGTTCGAAGCTAGTAAAGCTTTTCTCAGTATATTCACGTGAGTAACCCGCGATTTTAGTTAATTTAGTAACAAACATATATGGATTCATCCATACGCATCCGCATAAACTTTGGCATTCATAAATATTAGTGACAATAGTTGTTCGTTTAGAACTTTAGAATCATACGTCTGGATTAGCAACGAATACTAATTTGCTAAGTTAGTCTCAGTACTAGAGATTGCAAGCACAAGTAAACACAGTCTAGTTTAATTTAACCGAGTTATTGTACACAAACTGGGTTAGCACTTAGTCAAATGAGTGAGAAAGCATACCAAGTATTTCTTAATAAGAATTTGTTTCCCTTGCGGTAGGTACGTAAGTTTTTCTTTTTACTTTTACACAGAAAGTATACAAGGTGTAGTTTTGAAACAGTATCATTTTTCGGCATGTCAGAAGTCATAAAGGTTCAGTGTAAGAAAAAGTTTCGGGCCAATAGTTAAAAATACGGCTATAATAAATTGTTTAAGTTCAACAGTCCCTATTTCAAAATAAGCGACAGCAATGTTTCTTATCGGAGTTTTATAGAATTAGGAATAATATCAATTACGTGTTTGAGTTTGTGTGTGTTAAGCCGCGTTATAAAGCTAGTTACCAGACGGCAGTGTGTAATTCGCACTTACGGATTTCCGTAATTTACAGAAAAATGAAAAATATACATCTACATTTTTTTTATTGATTCGGACTCAGAATCGGTAGCCGAGTAAAAAAAAAACCAAAACCAATAAGATTCAGACTTTTGTTGTTAAGAATCTAAGACCCAATTTATACCGCCTGAATAGAATGGAAGCAACTTTTTGCCATAAAACTGTACATAGCATAATGAACTTTATATCAACTTTATAACACACATTATGCTATGTTCAGTTTTGTGGCAAAAAGTCAATAAACCAGTCTAACTAGGTAGTACTATAATATCTCTTTCTTTCGTAGTAGGTAGGTAGTTCTACCTACTACGAAAGAGATATTATAGTGCACAGGTGTGTGCACAAACATAGGTGCACTCTTTTCCTTCACTGTCATAATCCAATGGGACGGCAGATCAGCAGGACCGCCTATTTTCTATAGTCTTACTTCAAATCAATAACATAGGTAGGTTTCATTTTAAACATTTTTGTTCTAAACTCCGATGTTGGAACGTCATTAATCGATACCAAATAACGTCCTTCAGTCGATATCGATCTATAAATTACAAATACTTAGCGTGGGAAAATAAACAGGTGATGTATTATTGCCTTACTTTTTATTACTGCGTCCTATCTCTCTATTGTTAAACTTTTTTCATATTGTGGTATGCAGTATTTAGCTTAAAGTCTACCTGCATAAAGGTAAGTCGGTGCGTCATAAAATTTTGTTTAGTTAGGTAGGTTCTTGTATTGTGCGTGTCACTAGCAAATCTATTCACCCATTCCCGAACTTTACAATAGGATGTCAAGACCTATAAAATGCCCCCTGCTCGTTGGGATATTTAACTCGAGAGATACCTATTCAAGTCAAAATTGTAACAAAAACCTAAAGCAAAATTTCCAGTATTTGCAAGGCTACGACTCCAAGTCTATGGGTCCTAGACGATATTATGGAAATCCATAATTGCCCGTTAGAAATTATAATAGACCGTATACTTACGTAATTCTCTACAAAAAAGTTAAGTCAAATCACTAGACATAATTATAACAGTCTTCTTTAGTTCTAAATATGAAACGACTTATGAAAATTAAGGTCTCAGCTCTAGGGATTTTCTCTTTGGTAATATTAAGTCCTGAGGAACTCAATATTATGTTTGACGAACATAGCTGTAGGTAGATAGGTACCTATAATATTTTACTTAGTCATTATGGATAGAGCTTAAGTTGGTTTCTACTTTCTAGAACATCACCAACATCGTTAGGTGCTGTTGAAAATGAGTATGATGACAATATTGTGTTCAGTATTTTTTATAAATTTACGTGATCAAAAAAAATGAATCAAACATAGTATTTTACATCGACAGCTAATTAATACAGGTTAATATTTAATGATATTCATCCTAGATTACAAACATTTGTGTCATGTGTCTCATAAAAATTTGAGTTCAGCTTACCATTAGCTCTAACCATTATAAAAATGTTGGTACATAGGTAGTTAAAAAGACAAACAAGATCAGTACTACAAACAAAAAATATATAACAGATACTCGAACTTACTGAACATCAAGAAGAAAAACATAAACACGTGACAGAAACAAGAACAAAACTCCAAAGAAATCACGTGTTCTAATCTTAAACAGAAAACCGTTGTGAGTACCTACACAGAGTTATTTATACCTACATTTATTTAAACAGGATAAAACCGGTATTCTTAAATGAAACACGGCTATACCTGTACTTTGAAGAAATGAAAACTCCTAAACTCCATTTTCCTTTTCAATCCTACTTTTGCTCAAGTAAGCGAGTTAAATTCCTTCCTTATTCGCTTAATTTAAAGCTCGTATTGTATTTTGAGACTTGAGACTGCTAACGTAAGTCTCATTAGGCGGCAATTTGAAGATTGACAATGTAAAAAGACGATGAGGGTGTGAATGAGTATGTTTGATCTGATTAGAGATACTTTAGTGCACTTTTGAAATGTTGTAATTGAGGAGATTGGGAATTATCTTCCTCTAGTTTATATTGATTGTTATGATTAGAGAAACTTATTAGATCTGGATATTGGATGGGTAAGATCTAACAATTCAAATGACGGCATAGAGTTAAAATTAAGAACTAGCTCATCTAATTAAAATCTATTTAATGACTGACGGAAACCAAATAAACACATATATAGTAGATGCGAGTACAAAAAGGTAATGTGTTAAATGAAATATTTGTATCGTATGAATTAGTTAAAATATAAAGGCAACTACATAATTCATACTTAATTTCAGAGAATCAATTGAGCAAATACTTACAGACAAGTTCATTGAAATCCGATCCACCTTGCACAAATTATCGTACAACTCAAGAAGAAAACCGAAAAAAAGGATCCAGCTTACTAAATAAATGAGACAAATTGAAACGGGTGCCGGTAGAAGGAAGACTAACTTGATTTACTCTAATATCGACCTTTTGCCCTCGACCTAAATAGGTATTTCATTCACTACACAACACTTAATTTCAACGTTCTTTGGTCCGTTAATATTTCACTATATTCCTATTTTTTAAGGTCAATGGATGCACATTAGGCCGGTTGAATGTCGCGTCGGTAACTAAATTGTCAAATTGAACTGAATCAAAATGTTGGCATTAGACTCACTGGCGAAATTAGTCCGTGACGTAGGTCTAGTTGTACTCGCTATCTGTAGGGTTGGTTCGTAAATTTTCAGTATTATATAACATTAAATTAATATAAAATTCTTAAAAAATAACGTCAAAATGCTTCACATCTTAGCTTGATCACAATCAAATCACTGGTCAATCACTGCAGAAAACTCACGTAGCAAGCTATTAAAATGATGCATCTGAATTTCTTGAATATTTTGTGAGGAAATTAAATTAGAGACTAACTTACGTACTCTCCGCGAGCGAACTTATTTTTATGTTCATTCTACATCAATATATGAAATTCATGCGATTCTTAAGCTTTGGACTGAAATCAAAACCAAGAGTTGTCGCTCGACTTGCACTTGCAACCAGTGCCCAGTGAGCTATTTTCTAGTATTCAGTAAAATTACTATGAAATAACTCTGTTACAATTTTGCAAAACTAAACAATATCACAAAATCACAAACAATCTATTCAGCCCTATCTCCCAACACGTATCGTCTACCTAATTACGTATCGCAAATACGTTAGCACTGTCCCTATCGAACGTGTACCACGGTCAAAATATTATTTAGCCGTCCAATAAATTAATTAACACATAATTTATCTCGTATGTGATATATTGCTATGTGCATCTGTAATTAAGACTTGTTGTTTTCATATTAATCCACAATTTATGATAGAATCAGATTATTAATTTATCGTTTATTGATGTGAGTGGATTAAACAGCTGTGGACAAGGTCTTGATTTAGAGAGTACGATTATACAGAGTCGAATTTGACTAACGTTTTTAACAGTAGCTAAATCTAAGATAACATTTGTATAAATTGTTTAAGTACATAGAATGAAATTATTAACTGACCACTAGGCTTTTCAGGCCGGTAAAGTTCTCGCGAGTCCTCTGGTGTTGCGGGTGTACATGAACGTTGATCGCCTATCATCAAGTGTCTACTCATTTGTTTCCTATCACATAAAAGAAAACTGCACCAGACATTTTTGTTCACTAACTCATTCAACAAAATATAGTCTTTATAGACCATCATATTCTATACAACAGTATAAATTATTGTCTATATTTAGTCTTCAGTAGGCACAACAACGCCTTCAGTATTCAGTGACACGCTCAATGAAATCCTTTCGTTTTCTGTCTCTCAGCGTGTTTACTTTATCTACAGTCTACACAGCTGTCACGCCGCAACGACTGTCAATTCAACCCGTTTACGAGATTAACTATCGGTACACAAAGGTATTTTCACGAATATTACCTTTTATTTTTCCTCCTTGAAGATACTTTATTATTTCTTCCGATAATGTACTAGGCGTTCGATGTTTTTATACAACGTCTTCAGAAAATATACGAAGACCAAGAGTCTTGTTAGACGCATGTCTCATTATTCCAGTTCGTCGAATTCAATATTGTTTCTTTGGCAATACATCTGAGCCAGTCGCGCGAGTTTTATGTCGTCGGTATACAGGGCCTATTCTCAAATCTCGACTTCATATAAATAATGTATTTTATTGTATTTTGATTTGTTTTTGACGGTCTATAAAAGTTTTATTGCGACATACTTATGAATATTAGATTCAGAAATTTATAGAAATATTTGTTGTCCTTACATAAAATATTGTCATGAACTGTAAACTAGTTTTAAGATCCTTTCAAATTCATTGCAAACATTCACAACTATCCGTATCGTAATATAATCTACATAGGCAATTAGGCATACAATACAATGTTCAAGCATTACGTTGTTGTCTTCCTTCCTTCTAAGTCTCAAACAACAAACAACAAACACGTTTAAAAAAAGAAAGAAAAAAATAAAACAAATTCATAAACAAAAAGCGAACAGAATACTGACCAAACTATCAAGTCCAAGATGCGGGTTCAACCGACCGACTGCCCGCAACCTACTTGGCGGGACACTCTTTCTACAAATATTACAGTGTGTCCCCGTGTTAGCGATCTCGTTAGCTATCCGAGGCATCTCCCAGGTGAATGGGATCATCACCTTTATTATATTGTTACCGGCCGGTGTTATTGACCATCAAAACCTTTTTGTTTGACGTCTATTATCAGGCATGGTAATAAAAAGAAAAAATTTGAAAAAGGAATAGTTTCTAGAAATGGTTTGGAAGTGTGTTTGATGATGTTGACGACTTTTTGGCAGTAGACATCAGAAGTAGACTTTTTTTAAGAGTAATCGTGGTTGCATTTATTTAAACGGAGGTAAAGCAATTTTTTCATCTTAACGTCTTTAATAATAATATTTTGAAGGGTTTAAATAGGTCATGGTGTCAATTCGTTCCGCAAAGGTTGAATAAATCAATCACCATAACCTTTTTGAAAAAGTCGGCCTCTATTCTATTCTGGTATTCGATTGATTGATTCGTATACTGCCGTCGACCAAGATAGTAATATATCAACGTAGATAGAAAATGCTTTATCACTTGGCAGAGAACAAATACAAGAACTGTGATAATAAGGAAAGACGTTTCTTTTTATCTGTTACCAAAAGAGGTTCATTAACACGACGCGTTCGGGATTTGAATTTGAAAAAAAGAAATGTTCAATTTACGCGCGCAAATATTCACATTCCGAATTTAAAGTAACACAAAAAAAAAAGAAAAAGAAATATACGTATTGACGTTCCATTGTCCTAATTACATTTTCGATAATAATTGCCCTTCAGTCAGTTGCAGTGACTGACACTGACTGACGGGACTTGTGACGAGGGATCCCCTAAAAGTTTATTTTCAACTAGCTTTAGCCTTCGGCTTTGGTTATAGGTTTATAGCTGAAGGTAGATTATAACTTAAAGGATTGGGGTTAAGACTGACCATTAAAAATAAAAAAATCTTTACATTTTAAAAACTAAGCCAAGCTTCGAGAGGAATAAGAACAGAAAATTCTGCATTTTATCAAAGCAGAATTTTCTCAAAAATATAAACTCACATTTGGACAATAAAAAATGCACTACGGTACTATGGCTAGGTACACCATTAAATGCCTTGCCGTGTACCTTTAGAACCCTTAAAATTATTTGTAAACTTGAACATTTTGTTAAGGCCTGTCATAATCGTATATTAACCAGGTGTAAGGTAAGCTGAGTCTGCAAAATTTCCCTGCAACTTTCTTCAAAGTATTGTTTTTGGAAATTATAAGAACAATGATCTATATACAACCGCTTTGTAAAGTTAAAATATTGCTTCCCCGTCTTTAATGGGGACCCGAAGTTCCGACAGCAGTTTATTTTATCTTAATTAATTAATGAAGATACGAACCGTATGTCTGTTTTAGATAATGTTACTTTGAGTAAAATGTAAGCCTTCAGCCCTAATTTTGTTGCTTTCTATTCAACTAAATCGCTAAGCAAAAAACACGAGTTTTATTCTGTTCATAAAACATCCGACACGAGACATCCCTAGTGACAAAAATCAATATTTTTTTCCGCAAAAGAACGAGGTGGCGTCACTAGTTCAGTGATATTTTTATTAGTAAGAATAAGCACCTACTTTCACCGAACTATTACAACGCCCTATCTACCTTAACTTTAACACGATACTATACGTAATACATCGTAACAACCCTTGTCTGGGATGTCGTAAAAGGTGTACAGATAATAATAACAGCCCAATGTAAAGGTAGTTGTGAAGTCATAACATGATCCATATTTGCCTGTCAACTGTATCGCTGTGAGACACCGAGACACGCCTACGTGACAATATTATGACATGTACAGCTAAACTTTACTTTATTTCATTTTTGTTTATTAATTTTAGATATTGTGTCGTATATACATATCGTATTAGTAGATGAAATTTTAAAGAAATAGAGCAATAACTAACATTCTAATTTCATTTTTTTTTCTGTTTTTAATTTTCAAAGTTTTAGCAGGCGGGTACCTCCACAACGACATCACTACATAGTATAAAACAAAGTCGATATCCGCCGTCTGTCTGTCCCTATGTATGCTTAGATCTTTAAAACTACGGATTTTGATGAGGTTTTTTTAATATGTATAATATTAAAAAAACCGCACCGTATCTATAATAGATGCATATTGCACGCGTGCGAAGCCGGGGCGGGTCGCTAGTTAGTAAAATAAAATAACACTTCCCTAGAGTACAATGTGCTGAGAGTATAAATGATAAATGATAATGAATAAAAGATGTAGAGTATAAAGAATATGTTGAATTATTTTAGATACAGTACAAAGACTGTCTATAAAATAATCTGCCTTCTACATCTAGTCACGTAGAATTCGCAAGTCTTCACCAGAAGTCATGAGCTTCTAATACGACTTACCATTAACTCCCGACGCAGCTTGTCCAGCTCATGAGCTGATGGTGGCGCTGGTTGGACTCTTCCTCTTCTCAACTCTTCCAGCTGCCTCGTCAACTCCTCCACTTTGGCCACCGCCACTGATAATTCTTTCTCTTTCTCATTGAAAAGTGCTCGTATTGATTCTAGGTCACTCGCTGTGAACAAAGAGAGAAGTTAAATTAATAAATAATACTGCATAATTTAAAATGTTAATAGTTATAAGGTTTTAATTTTTATATATTGCATCGTATGTCGTTTCAAAGCACATTATAGTTATAATATATCTGGACTTTAAAAGAGACAATGACCTCTGAGTTTGTTTCGGTGTTTCTTCTCAGAGTAGTCAGTTAGGAAATACCGGCCCTCATCTAGTAATTAAGAAAGACTGGCGTGTGAAAGTGTTACTTTGTAACCTATTTGCAGAAATAAAAATCATTTCATTTCAAAGACAAACTGATGTTAGTATCAGCTAGTCATTTAACTATCGAACTAGACCTTTTCTTATGAACAAGGTATGTCATTTGTAACTAACTATTATATCACAAGACCCTTTTATTCAACATTTGTATGTACAAGGTATCCGTCTATCAATAGTCTCCAACCTCTCCAGCTACTTAACAAAACATAAAATTACGCGCGAACCCACGCAATTCTCTCAGCCTCTTAGAATGGAAATCTTGTTCCGGTATTCATTACAACAATATTGTTGTTTTCAGAAATTTTCTTGAACCTTAAATAAGTATAAATCTGTGTTCTTACATTAATTAACCACTGTCGTATTCAAGTTTTGCTTGATGAGACAGTTCCCGTCGGAAATTGTTTTGTCCCGACCTACTTAGCGTTCAAAAACGTTAACGTTTATGTTCAAAAATGAAATGACGACACTATTGTTCTATCCCAAGTAAAGTAAGAAATGCGATACCTAAGAAAATATCGGTTACATTGAAAACATTGAAAGTTTGAGTTATTTTAACTTGTTGCGAAGAAAGATTGGCATCATTTCTCGAGACCCAGTTCTTTGAGACTACACCTGTAAAAATTTTATCATCGATAAAATGTGTTTGAATAACTGGAATGAATAATGATGCCCTTAGGCTTTCAATGCTGTTATCTCAATTATATATGTGTTAGAGTATAACATTGGTGTCGATGTTAAAACGATTAGGAATCCAGCAACAGTTGACATTTCCACAAAGTCTATGTTTTGAAATTTTCCGTGAAAGTGAAAGGGTAAATCGTTTAGCTACTGGTATACGATCTCATTACATGCGTGGGAGTTAAACGACGATCTTTGAGATTGGCGTGCGGAGGTGTTGAGGAACGTATGAGGTAGGTATAAAAATTCTGGATATTTCGGGCCATATGAGATTAGTGCTATTTCAAAAATGGTTTTATTGTAATTGTCTTAAACAATATTCGGTACTGTGTGGAAATGGCAATCAGTGTGTTTATAAAAAAAAGCCGATGCTTAGTTCCTGATGAGCAAACTAACAAGTCTCCGAAGCAACACAGGTACCTACTTGGAAACGAGCCAAAAACTCCGTTAAAACAAAATAAAAGAAAACGAACCTGCTAATACTTGTAATACTGCAGCCTTTACCCTTCGATTTTAGTGCTCAACTTTACGAATTGTTCACTCCAATTTATAGCCAAATAAACATTGATTTCGCTTAATAGTTGCCATTAGAACAACAATAAAACTAATTTCGACCGAAAATAAACGGAATAAAGTTAACAATTGTGAAATTCTAATGTATTGAGGTCCAAAAATGCTATTTTACGTAGCGGGGCCCAGCTGAGACACATTTAAAAGCTCGGAGAGGGAAATACCTCCGACCTTTCAATTACAGAAGACAATAAAGAGGGCTTTATCTGTATGAAGAGTCCCTCCGTTGGCGACACGACGGAGCAACATATTTTTTATTATATCTACGCTTTAAATGCTAAAATATCTTTAAATAAGCTTGTTCATCATGTTAAATACGCTTGTAGCCACGTAGGCTCGACATATACTTACTTCATGAGCAAATGGTCATAATGAAGGTTCTAGTAAAGTCGAAGGTAGATAGAAGAAACCTATTTGACGAGATAACAAATTCCTTCTTCATAGAGACAAATGATATTAATCTTTCAGTGCAAGTACATATCAATATAACATACATATTCCATATATATCATTTTACACGAATAATGCATTTAGTTACGTGTGACTGTAGCCCACATTGCATATAGAAAATCGAATTAAACCACCCTGAATATAGACTAATGAATTTCACGCTGAATGGTTGCTAAGTAAGGCGTTCAATGGAGTAGCTTTGAGTAACATATTAAGACCAAATCTAGCTCACTAGTTTATAGCTTGCTTAGCTCAGGAGATTAGATTGGATTCAGATAATCGTGGTTATATTAGCACTAATCCATGATTTAAGTAGAAACGTAATTAAGATCCATTATCGAAGCCTAGCCCGATAAGGTTGGTCGGGTTTCCACCGCGGTGCGTTTTGGCGTAATGAAATAATGATTAAAATCCCGCTGTTTCGGTTCTGGTAGTTCTATTAATGTAGTCTTTCTATAATGTGGAAAATTTCTTGTAACATTTATAGCCTAAATAAAAATTTCGACATCTAAGCTACGTCATTCATAATTTATTGAAAATTATTTTCCTGGAACATTCAAAACGGTTTAATGTTATTTAATATCCAACCAGGGTCGCTTTGTAACGGTTGCGGAACAAAATGGAATCTCGTAATGGTCAGTCGTATGAGTGATTTGCTTAACACGTCACTACACATCAATGGCTGATTTGCCCCATCAAAGGGCCGTATCGGAGCGTGAAATAAAGAGTGCAAATAATACTATCAGTAGCCACCCGCCAACCAGCCTTTTCGGAACACAATAGTCCGATCCTGGATTTTCATAAAGCTTTCTAGGAAATTGATTTCGCTAGTCCAAATATTGTTCTAGCTTCGTGGGTTTGAAGTCGGTTTTATTCATCGAAAATCTATTTCCGCCTGCCTTCGATTTGTTTAGAAGAAAAGCAGCTGAATTATGAATAGGGTTTCGATTTTAAAATAGATCTAGAGAACCGTTCAAGGTAAAAATGAATAAACCTTATTACTTTCATGTCTGAGTTCAAAACTGACATTGAAGTTGAAATGTGAGTATTTTAAGCTCCTCTTAGTAAGTTAATATACTTAGAAATGTGAATGCGTGAACTTAGATATTGTAAACCTCAAAGTGAACGTCTAAGTTTTAAATCACGTAACATGATCTAAGAAGCCCTATCCAGAAAGCGATCGAAAACAAAAGCTTTGAAGGCCAAACGTTGTATAAACGAATATTTTCTTCGGGGCGAATGTATCGCTATGTGTGCGACCCGCCCAAATTGATTTAACTATACGCCCCCTCTAAGAACGTATTCTCCTTTTAGTATCTAATGTAGAAACGAACCTTTTTTCCTTCTTTTCTTGAGTAACAATTTACGCGCAAAGGGTTGTCTCTCTCGTTATCTCGCGTCAAATATAATGTGCTCCGAATTTAGAGACAGTTCTTTCGCTATTTCTGAGTGAAGGACTTCCGCTTAAGTTGTTAAGTGTCACATTCATTGAGATTCCGTTTATTATATACTAGTTGGAAGTTTTTTGGTTAGTAGATGGGTGTACATGGGACGTACCTACATAGGTAATGTGCTCAGCACTCAATGGCTTTTGTTCATTTTATTTTCTAACGACATTATTACAGAGACGTAGTTTTTACGACATTACAAGTATTTCTTTTTATGGACGTGAAACACTACGAAATGTAATTAAGGTTAGGTCTACAACATGAAAACCGGAATATTCATAATTAAAAATCGATATCCACAAAGGTCATTTGGTAGTAGTTCAATTGCTCACAAAACTATGAACTAGAGCGGGTCACAATCAGCTTAATGAGGCGAAACTTGTAAAGTGATTAGCCGCAACAGAGTGTTGGACCACTCCACTAAAACCCACATTTGTACGCACGGAGCTAATGTAGGAGCGACCACAAAAACCTCGCTGACGGAGACTGATGTCTAGGGACGAGAACAAATGGAACTTTCAACTTTAACAACGATTAGGTTCAATGAAAAATAGCAACATGTAAACATGGGATAGGTGCGTTTTTTGCTTACATTTATTTTGACCTAGAGAGTCCGAGACTACGCAATTAAAAAGTGCAAAAAATTGCTAGCAAAAGGTAATAAAAGTAATAATTGAATTCTGAATACTACGTTCGAAACTGGATAATTAAAACTCCTAAGCTATAAATTAAAGTTTTCACCTATAAATGAATGTTTAAAGTCTCTTTTACTACTTTCAACCATGACATGTTATAGTATTGATTTTTCCTAAGTTTAGTCGATGCGTCATCGCTTCGTATCATTTTGCGACTGGTACCTTCTACATAGTTACATTAAGCAGTTCGTGATTCAAAGAACTTTCTTTAAATCGACGCAAAACCTATAAAATGTTCAAATAGGTATTTATGACTAACTGTGTTTCGTCTTGGTTTCATGAATGATGTAAAACTTGAAAGAGTTTAGTTTTACAGTGCTATATTGAGACATTGTCATGATAGCCAGTCTTAAATTCTAAGCTCGGTTTAAAATTTGTTTTTGCTATTTCTCTGGAAAAGTTTGAAGTAAAAATAAAGATGACTTGCAGTTTATTTGAAACCCTTACATAGAAGCACTAAGGTACTTCTTGTTCATTCTCTGTTTCTAGTTAAAAAAAAACAATAGAAAGCCCGTAGGTATATTATTCATACTTATATAAAAATCACAATCAGCATTAATAAATATTTTTTCCATGCAATTGGTCAATTGTTCATAATAACTACACGTTCGAAAGCCTTGCCTCGTTTCTTCAAATAGAATTTAAGAAACAGCATTCACAATCAATTTTGTTTCAAAATTAATTCACAAATGTATAAAAATTCTTCAGTCATAAAAAGATTTATTAATACCAAGAAACCGAAACCAAGGGACTTAACGCTTCAGCTTAGCAATAAAATGGCGGATTCATAATATTAATCTCATTTACAGAATATGAAATTAAATATAATAAACTCGGAGCTATCTGTCTACTGCAGACTTAGGGTCTTTGCATAGGACGTTTTTTAATACTACGTTAACTTAACACAAGTTAACCCTATAGTAACTTGTCGTTGGTATTGTTGATGCGATAATACTTGTGCGTAAAGCGGTCGCTACTGGATGGTTCGGAAAACTTGAAGATCAATTTCATGGAGGTGCTAATAAGGAGGTGCCTATTAGTCACATCCAGCAATACATAGATCTGTGTGAATGACGGTTCCCATTTTTAAAGCAATATTTGTACGCTTGTAGTAAATAAATGCATGGAGAAAGCATAATGTTACTTGATGGACGTTTCCTAGGCGTCCAATGCGCGTGAAAAACGTCATGTACAAAAACCCTTAGAATGAGGTTTTCGTAATTATATTTCAGTCGAACCTGCCTTGTTAGTTTAACAGCTTCTGGTCTCTTTGAACCCTTCGTGCTTAGTTTGTTACTTTTGTCATAATTAAGGATGTGAATGTAAAGCGAATGTAGTGTTATGTATGTTTTATATGCACAGGCGCACAGCTCATTAAACTTTAATAAATTCTTTTATTAGGTTTCAACTTTAACACTTTATAATAAGCTTCATTATTCCTCTTACCTATCCGGTAACAAAAACAAAACAAATACTTATGTTCCGGAAAAGCATGTATAGAATAATGTTTTCAAATAAACATTTCTATGGAAACAAATAATACTTGGAATCGTTGTTGACGATAGGCAATCAACATACCTATTCCCTAGCAATAGTATTTATCCACGGATACCATTTTATTATCACCCTAACGACGTTTATCTTCCAAGTAAAAGCTTGCCTCTAAGTAATTGGATATTTACTTGAATGTGAGATAAAATCGAGTGCCTACTCGAATGAATCCCCTAAATCGAACAATCTGAGCGAATAGCAACTCAACCTAGCAATAGTCAATGAATAGAATACTCGATAGTCTCGATACCGATTCGTTTTTATTGATAAGTGGGTCAGACGTAATTATTGTCTTTGTTTCAATGTGTCTGATGTTTTATCGAGTAGTTTGGATCGAGTAATCGGTTGCTGTCGATCATTTTGACAGCAGGAGCTATTCGTTCTAACGATATTTGTTATGAATTAATCGAAATTAGTTTTATAGTTGCAATATTAAATTAACTAATGTGATACAAAATGTGACTATGTACAATATGCATGTATAAACCTTCCTTAAGATTTCCTCTATCTATTAAAAAAACCGCATCAAAATCCGTTGCGTAGTTTTAAAGATCTAAGCATATATAGAAACAGACAGACGGCTGATAGCGACTTTATTTTATATTATGTAGTGATTACATTTTAACGTTTCTCTGTTTAATTGGAAATTGATGCAATTGATGACTGCGCGAAAATAGACGGAAAAATAATTTACAAACGCCAACCCTAATTGACTCAAAAAGAAACAAAACAAAGAAAGAAAGTAAAGAGATGATTGGGAAGTATTACCTCTGTTGTTTCTCTTCACATAAATAAAATAAACCAAAGCAGTAACAATAAAGAAAACCCGTGCACTCAATCACTTGATTTTCGCTCGTAAAACCCAATCTATCTCCATCATGTCACTAAAGGTACGCACTGGAGAAATTGCCTCAACAGACATTTATAACCCGGCAGAATTCAGACGCCCCCCATTTTCATCCTTTACAAGTAATCTTAATATGAACTTTATCTATTTTGAGGACAACACAAATTGTGGTTCCAACACAAATTTTACGCTCCATCGGTGAATCAATGACCCATAAAATGTTGACGTTATTTATTTAGGAGCTCACACTTTCAATCCTGTTTTATTTTATATCTCTACAATCGGAACCACGTTTCGTCGTCTTCAAAGGTTTATGAAATTGATTTAACAAATTCATGAGTAGGTAATTAAGTAAGCAGTAACTCTGGTAATAAGACCTCGTACTAATAAGGAAAATTTTCTTTTAAAAAACTGTATCTTTTCCTTTTAGGCACTTAACGAAGTGCTAGTGTAGTATTCTAAGTATTTTTAATTAAAACCTTGTTGCCCTTGTTTTGTAAATAGTCGACAAAGAAATTATTATTCAATCTTAGAGTGTATTTCCATTCTCAACTAAATTATTTTGATTTTTATTACCTTTATAGTATAGTCGTTAGACGGTTTAAAGTGAGGTCACATTGATAAACGAAGGCACGTAAAAATAAAAACGTCACTATAAATTCACGCGGCAAACGAGTTACCTACAGAATTTTCACTCCATTTTGTCGCGACATCCATATTTTACTATTCTAAAAATATAACTGTCCAACAAGATATTAATATCAGATTTTTAATTAAGCAATAAAACTTTACAGCGTCGCGAAAGGTTCCCGAATTCAAGAGTTATAAAAGATTTATGACTAATAAAAAATTGGAATTAACTTTTTTATTGTAGGTATGTGTTGCCATTATTGATATTTTGAGGCTGAATGCGGCCTTAAATTATTCATAAAATTTGCAAATTTTGGATTACCAAATTGGGTGAATAGGTTTAAAAATTCAAAGGGTAATTTAGACAGAGGCCGGTATAAAACACACCTGGGCCAGTGTAGTGTGCCCTGACAAATCGGGATGAACATTAAGTCGACTTATTTACGCAATGAGGAGCCTGACTGAACCGTGCGAATAAAACAAGAAACTTAATTAAACTTTGTCAAAATAATATAAAAAAAAGAACTTTTGACGGAAAACCAATTTCGTAAGTGGATATTCTTAATAATTAGGAAATGTAGGCAAATTAAATTTTGCAAAGTTACGTTTTGTTTGTTTATTATCATAGCAACGAAATTTGTAATTGAATTTGTGGAAGAAGCGTCGTGGAAGGTGTGGCTTACATTACAGAACATTTACCTTACATAACGTATTTTAGTGTCACCACGCAATCAGGAAGACATAAAACCTATTTAAGTATTTAAGAGAAAGTACTACGAGGCAATAAATGTATTATTCTTCGAAGAACCATAAAAGTTGCTGTATAAGTATTTACTATTATGTATGGAAAACACAACGTTTAACTGCTTCATGGATTTAGTGGTCGTAAGTGCCATAAGTCTCGAGCCAAATTCCTAAGTAGGCCAAAGTATTGTTGGGTTTGCTGAATATGAATTTCTTAGTACTACCAACTAGCCTAGATTTGTGACTAGTGTAACAAACAATATTCTATATGCATTAAATATCAAGAGCGATCAATATAATCTCCATTTCCGACCAGGAGCGCCTTTGGTCAGTTCTTTACTGCCTTTATCCGTACAAGTATAAAATCGAAAATATTTTTAGTAGTCGTATTTATTTTAATTATAAAGAAAGTATTTACCAAATGATTGAACACGAATCATAAAAAGATACACCCAGCTTCCAATAAACAAACATTTGATTCCAATTATTGGAACATTAATTGGCATATCTACAATTGCAAGCCGCGCTGCACTGCGGTTATGATTACTTAGTTAGTGAACCGAACTGGATTTGACTCGGAATGCTTTTAATTAACGGTGATCGAATTCTGGATGCTTCTAGAATATTCTGGAACATTCTACGATTGGCAGACGTTATTCAAGTAGCTGCGTAAGTATCTTGATTATTCGGGCTATGTTCGAGGAGAGAATACGACATATTTTGGTGGGTACTAGGAATAGCTTGTGTTAATTGTGAAGCTATTGAGTCTATTTGCTCGGGTATTTGTTGTTGTATCATTAGATAATAATAGAAGTGAAGCTCCATACAACAGTGAAATGAAGCTTTGTTTTATAACCAAGCGTCTCGATATATGTAACTTTGCAACACTAATGGGCATTAATAACAATGCAAAAATAATACAAAGACGTAGACTAATATATAAGGATAAGTACAATAAAACTATCTGTGAAACAATAAATGCCAATTCAACATCATATTAGTAAGAAAACACGTAGACCCATTCATACGTAATAATAGACTAAACATTTTACACGCTCATCTTTACATAAGGTCGTTCAACTGACATTACAAACGTAGGTACTCCCAACAAATAGTATTAGGGAGGCAAAGGAAATCCATTTAGACCTTATAAACGACGACCCAATAAGGAGGTACATGTGTATTGATATTTATCGGGCCGTGGCATTAACCAGACTGCCACGTTTATGAAATATCCACAGATAACATCTATGTTTATGAACAGAGCTCAGGCACTAGGTCCGTACATTGTTTGTCATCGTGAATTATACGTGGAACCCTATTTTACATGAAAATATGGCTCGAGTAAATCCTTCAACTATTCGGAACACTCGTATGGGTGAAACATATTTACAGTGTTTATAGTGACGACCGCATCGTGGCATTTGGCATTTGTCTAGGATAAGGGTGGACATATTGCGAGTGGGGTGACGTCCCAAAATGGTCAAACGGATGATAGCACTTGCATAATCCCAATGGCCAAAATTATGAATCAAAATAAGTCTAATAAAGCCACATTGTAGAATAAAAATCAGAAACATAAAAATTGTAATAAGTAATAAAACTTAAATGAAACCAAATATCAATTCATAGCCTTAAAATCCCACCACACTAAAATTGCTAAAGCAAACCGCCAAAAACAACAATCTCAAACCTAAAACTAAAAGACAAAATACATTCATCTTAACTCCCAACAGATAAGCGTGCCTAAAGATCGTATTACGTAATACAAAGCTTTTGAGTTAACCCTGTTGATTCAGACTGGGGACAATCGGCCCATCGCCTGGTCACTACGCGATAAAACGACTAGTCCCACTTGGACTGTGAAGCCGCGATACCGACGGATTGACGTTTCTATTAACGGTTATGATTTTTGAAAACAGAATACAGAACAGTGACGTCATGTTACGTAATTGAGTGTGTTTGTTTTAATGTTTCCAGTCTGTTGATTAGTTTGTGTCATGTGACATCTTTTGTCTATGCATGATAACATGGCCGTGATTCGCTGAAGGAGGTAGTAGATGTTCCCATAGTATGTAATTCGGTGATTGTGTAGATGGTCCTATCATTTGTTGATATCACAAACTTTTGCCTATAAACTAAAACCAGGATAATTTCTTTCTTAACAACAATATTTATGGGGATGCGTTCTTGTATCTATACAATTTTTTTATACATCAAGTACCACTATAATGTAATTCTTAGTAGCCCTTTTTAAAAATATTTCCAGCTCAAATTCTCTCCTTCCATGAAGTTAAACAATCAAATTACTGTTTCCTCTTTGGACTACCAATGAACCGCGTGGAGACAATTAGGCCGCACCTAACAAATGCTTTTACTAATTCTAGGCGTGGCATTTCACAAAGAAATTTTTTTTTCCTCTGAAAATTATAATTATAGGTACGTAAAAACTAAGACTAAATTAGTTTAAAATATACTAACCAAATTAATATTTTTGTGTAGTACCTAACTATTGTAAGACACTAAATTGATTGAAACCATTGAAACAGCGGTTTGCTCACGTGGACTAACTAAGTAAAAGTATACTATACTAGTTTCAAGTGACAACGAACTACCATTATATATTATTATGTTTGTCTTTACCATTCACGGGACCACTATTATTATTATTATTATTCATGATGAAACCAGCCAAATTACTCTCGAATATAAGACAAAAATAAAATAATCAATAAAAATATCATCCATCCGATGATCCTACCTCGAAAAGAGAATTAAAGGATTCCGAACATTAAATTATACGTCTTCCTCGCGACGCGTGGTGAGACTGGTGAGATTATTAATTCAATATTCGTGAATCGGATTTTTTCGATCTCTTCATGTGGTTAATTTACATTTAACATCGACCGATATTATCATATTTTTGCAAGCCTTATTCTTTATTCAGTAACGCTTGGCTTTTCCTCCTAAACGAAAACGAGTTTTTGCTACAAATCTTGTTAATGGCCAGTTTTTTACGGAACGTTTTCTAAATTCAAATATAATTTACGTTGGCTAATATGTTTTTAAAAAGGTGATTATTAAATCGCCGGGATGAAACACAAACAACATTAGTCTATTTTAATGCTGGCCATAAATAATAAAGTGCATCAACATACAGCGCATCGCTTCATTTCATTCAATGCTGCAAGTCCAATGTCGGAGTGTTCGTATGCACTCCAAATAGAATGCTCTTGATCCAATAATGTGACCCATTTACACCGGTCCGCTAGTTGGACGTGAATTTGTAATAAATATTGATATCAAACTATTTTTATTTACGCTCTATATTTGGTCAATATACATCTACAAGAATGTTTTAAACCATTGGTTTGCTTTCCCTTTGGTCGTTTCAGAGGTGGGAGGATATCCGAAGCTGCGGAAAACCTAACGGGTTATCGGAGCTCCTGCTAGAAACAGGGTGGTTTTTAGTCAGTAAGAATCTGACAATCTCGCCTGACTCTAAGCGGGAGAAGTCACTGGATGATATTCTTCCCTCAAAAAAGGGAGTGGAAGGATTTTACCTCTTAAAAAATAAACATTTAGATTCAAATTTCATATAACTTTACAGAAACTTCAACACTTTTATACAAACTAAGAAAATACCTACGAAAATAAATCTCCATTTCGACTGACGAAATACACTCAACATACGCAGTACATACTACTGGAAAAGTCACCTCGATCCGGCAAGCGTATTACAAATGTAAATTGCAATGCAGACATGCATATTTAATGAGGAAGCGAACATGGTTCATTTAACTTCTTTCTGTTCCAAGGGTTGCATGAAACTCATTCCGATGTTCAATGGAATTGCTGGATACATCGGTGAAAACAATTCCAGTTTGATGTTAATTTTTTTTTTTATAAAACGTTGCCCCACACTAGGATTTTCTCCTGTATCGTGGGTGCGTTTACAAACATACAAGTTCACATACACATGACACCCAGACCCGGGACAACAATCTGTGGATAACACAAAGAGTTGTTCCGTGCGGGAATCGAACCCGCGACACTTTGCACAGCAGCCAGTTGCCCAGCCACCGCGCCAACCGTGCAGTCAAAAAATAGTTGTTATTCAAGCAAAGAGCGGGAAACAAAAGCGGGACTTCACTCAACAACAAAAAAGAATTCAAAGGCAGCTAAGGGAATACTCCTTCAAAAAGGTTTTTAACTAATCCGAATTCACTTCTCTCCTTATTTAAACTCGTTTTGCAAAGTCCTTTAGTAAATCACGCTGCTTTTAATTCTTTTCTTACTTCATCAAGCCTGTGATGGGACATTGTGGAACAGTTTGTATGAAACTTTTCTAGTTAAAGCGTAACAAACAAGTCTTTGGTAGAACATCGATCGTTGTTCTCATAATGAATGGACGATTATTGATTTATGTTCGAAGTACGATGTTCGTAGTGCATCGTACTTGTAACCTGTTTGCAGTGTGAAGCGTTAAGTTTTAAGTGGAACACAAACAAAATGCTAATGCTTAATGTTTGCGAGAGAATTTAGGGTTCGAATTTATAAGATTATTTACTAAAAAAAATTTGTTTAACGTCTATATACGTACGTGATTATACTATCATCATTATTGCATTAACAGGCAATAATCTATAAAACTGTTCAATAGGTTTGTGCCTTAAACGCCAACTTAAGTCCCAGCTAAAGGTATAAGTTGAACTTAATTTTTTATGTCAAAATAACTGTCCAGAAATTAAGATTCTGTTATAGAATCACCCGAATATGTCGTACAATATCATTACATCCCCTAACTCCAACGTTTACATGTTTCAAACGATACTGAAAAAGAATTTATAACGTTTCGATGAAAACCGCTATTGTGTCCATAAAACAAAGTGGTCGCGCGATTGTCCATACGTTTTGCGGAACATAAAAAACCTTTTTGGGTATTGAAACGATTTTGTGAACTGCAAATAAAAGTGTCGAACAAACAAATAGAAAAAGCAATTAAAAAATATTTGCCGATATTGATATGACTCTACATTTTTTGCTTTTGTTTTTTTTTTATTGAGGTAAATAAAATACCTGCGTTAAATATGTATATTGTACACCGCTGTTTATTCCTTTGGGGATTACAATCCGTGATATTATGTACATAACCAGATTTTAGTACAATTGAATTTAAACGAAGAAAATATAAAGCCAAGTAGTTCTGTTAAAATGGCCTTTAACTAATGTACCGGTCTACTACTTACTGAAATAAATATAATGTATGTTGCCTTACCAAAAGGCACCCCTATTTCTCATACGCCTCATTTGTAAGGATTGTGAGTCACAACCCGTAGAAAAAGGTCTTAAGTACGAGGAAAATCAGAACAGTTTTCCCTGAACGAAAATTATTTCAGAAAGGGAAATCTGTTGCAAAATACCAATTATTAAGATCATTTGTTACGATAGTTGGTGTAATATATCAAGATCATCAATATTTGTGAGCGCAAACTAGAATAAGTCTTAAGAAAGTACTTACTTAATGCGATATTCGCTTGCTTGTTTCTATCGAGCTGTCCTCGTAGCGCTCGTAGCCGGCGTAGCTTCAACTCTTGCGCCTCTACGCGCTCGCGTAGCCGCCGTAGCCGCTCGCCCTCGACCGCCACCTGTTAACAAATCATAAAAAGGACTTTTAAACAAAGTTATTTAAACTGCGCTTTTGTATAAAACTTCATTTATAATGAACTGAGGGCCCGGAAGTAAGTTTTTAACGTGTTTTAGTTCAGTTTATTGTTTAAAACGAGCGTTGTGGAGGGCGTGTGGGAAAAGTTATGAAAAATTATTTAATATCGCAGTTGATTTACGACGTTATTACGTTAAAGAGGCAGTTGTTTTCCCATTCAAAGGAAGTAATGTTTGATTAATTAAGCGATATAACAGTTAAGTGGCCATAAATCGATGATAATGACGCCTTGTAAAATTGAGAGGGAGTTTTATAATGAATATCGAATTAGATGTGTATAGAGGTTCGGTGGGTAATTCTATTTATTTTATAGTCGTACTTATTGCGTGAGAAGAGTTTATTTTCAAGATGGCGATAAATATCGCATTAGGCTAACGCGCGTCCGGCGCACCCCAAAAGATTTATTAAGAACGGGGAACATTTAATTTTTTTTGGCTCTCTTATCTCTTCACAATTTCTCGAAAAGATTCCGGGACATCTTTTTATCCAAGATAACTCGCTTAGTCTTTAATGTCGCAATAAATATGCTAAATAGATAAGCAATATTATTTCTCTGCTACGTTGACCGAGCGGTTGTGGTAGAATTCTTCTTGATTCTATTTCTGCCCCAATTTGTCTGCTAGAGTCTAAAACTGTGATCGATAACACAAGCTGACAAAGGAGTAATAAGTTAAATACATTGATAGTGACAAGTATCACTTCATTTGTAACCTAAGTTGTTTAAAGTGTTGATAAAAATGATATATCTGATAAATTGATATAATAGACAAGTAATTTCTACCCAGAATAAACACACACATATCATATTTAGTTACACAACTCACATGCTGTTAAATAAACAATTTCGAGTGATTGAGGGAACTGCTATATATCACTACAGTTAAATAAACAATCGTAAGTTTAACGTCTTCAATGATAAACTGTCGGACTCAATTACGGAACAAAAACAATCCAGAGTTTAATTATAAATAACACAGTTATTATTATACAAAAGCAATCTGAAAACTTTGACGTGCAAACTCTCTTTAACTGAGAACAAAGATTTTTCGTTCCATTCACTTTCCCTGTTCCTCTTACTTCATTAAAAATCCTTTGTTTTATATTACGGATTTGTGAAAAACCTTTTTTAAAAATTCACACCTTCCCTTTTCATACGTGTCGTCCTTTGTCGTGACCAAGTTATAAATAAAAATCTGAGTCCTTTTTATTGTTATTCATAAGGAACAACAATGAGACTATTCACATACTAAACAGGCATATAATTTTAGAACTGGCTTAATTAAAATGAAGTAGAATAAGGGTTAAAGAACCTCAAAGAACTCGGAACAAATTATTTGTAAAGAATTTTTCATCAGCCCCTTCTCTTGAATAATGCATAACAGAAATATTTTTAACCTATTGAACATTCTAAATAATATACCAAAAAGTTAAGATGTTTACAAGTTAAGCTCTAAATAAAATACAAGATCCAAGAAAACTTTGCGTAAGAAACCACATAAATTGCGTCAAGCTTATATATAATTTTCTCAGAATTCTCTCGAAATTGTGAAAGCGTATGGCCTAAATATTCCGCGTATTTTGTCGGATATTTAAGGTTCCATACTAATATTACAAATAGGAAAGTAGCCGAGTTTTATTAGGTTTTCACGACCAAACTGATAATACTACAACGTTATTTGATATGGATAAACTTTAGTATATGGGAAGGATTATAGTGAATTTTTCAAATTCAATATTTCAAGTGGTGGATAAAAGAATTTATCTGATATCAAGCAAACAATGGATTCCTTTATGAGATTTTCCGCGGAGGTCGGTATAGTGGGTCGAGGACTGCATTGAGTGGATTGTTTGCAAATCCTGTCAATATTCAGCTGCGCCTTATTGACTGAGCTTAGCGTCCTATTATTCGTATTATTATCTAGCTATTAACGTATCGTTTGTGAGCTTCTCTATTTGTTAGATATACAATCTTTTGATATTTTATTTTTGATGTGACTAAAAAATAATATAATAATAACCAAATGTGTTAAATGTAATAAAAAGAGATATATGGTGCTTCATTTGTCTTAACACGTAAACACAATAAATTCAAACTATGTTAGAGACAAAAAAATATTTATCATCCAAGAGCAAAATAAATCATGCACACATGTTTAATAATGTGACAGAGGAAACATGAATTCCCGATGTCACAAACGTAACAAAAAGAAAATCAAAAAAGACAATAAGCGATTTATGATTTTCAGTCGGCGTTTGACTGATATACAAACGAAAGTAGAATAAACTAGATATTTTTGGGGCTTCACAAAATAAGAAAAAAGAAGAACCTATTGTTCCACGAAGGTTGATTGATAAGACAAATTCGTGACAATAAAACAAAAAAAAAATACTTGATAACAGATAGATTTCAAAGTGCTGGATTTCTCGTGCTGATAATACGTAGTCTAACATTGGGCGCAGTGGCATACCCGGAAAAGAAACAGTCCCATAAGAATACGAAAAAAAATGGAAATGTAAGTGACTAGACCATTACTCATTGTTTAGAGACCTTGATTACACGACTGACAGACTCCTTCAAAATGATTTGACATTTTCTGATAGAACCCCTTTTTGCTTCACCAAATTATTGGAAAAAAGTGCTTCAATGCTTTCTTATTTTGTAATTTATTCAATAAACTACCGACGTCGATGTCATCTCGACAATTCAGTAACTACTCCCGTTGAGACTTGAGACTGAGACTATTAAGTTTCTCCAGAACCGAGTCTTACTTTAACAAATTGAATCTATCACTGTGTCGTTGAGAAATAGATATTCTTTTTCGACAAATGTTTTATTTCGGCTTTGAGATGTACTTGTACACGTCGACAAGTCTATTTTGTGCATAACTCTTTTTTTCTATTTATCTTACAGTTCATGGTCTCAATAAGTTAAAAATGCTTTATCACAGTACGTACGCATATCGTAGTTTGTCACAGTAATGAAAATCTCAGAAGCGGCAAAGATGTCGCTATATTAATATCACGAAGCCCACCTTGGACATTATTGCATAACGTGTGCTACCAGAGGTAATTTAATAAAACTACTTATTGATGGCCCTAGGCCTTATTGAATCTCATATACTGGCTACCTCAACTGACATGAGTGTAATACTTAGTTATGTGGGTGTGGAATCGAGATGAACTTTCAAAGTACCGTGACCATTACGCTTACTGAGGTTGATGATAAAAACACAATATAAGTTTGGACTATTTTTCAGTTACGCAGTTATTCATTAGGTACAACAGACGAAGTTGGTTTCTCAACCCTATAACAAAGTACATAAGAGCTAACAGCGGATAACCACAAACATACATAATATACGCCCTTACATTACAGGTTTACATATGTGCCCGTGGCGACAACATTACTATAGGGAATGGCATCGTAAAAGGTTCGCTAGAAGTACTAAGCACGCTAAGTCCTGCGGGATATCGCATAGTTACTACACAACCTTATGTTTTTAGATTTATTACTGAATTGAGAGTTATTTTGAGTCTGGGACCGATGTTAATGGCTTTGATCGACGATAGGAAACTAAATTGTGAAGGAAAGCTAGAAAATAAATGACTGTCCTCGTCACTATCGATCATGAAGTCTAGGGTTCTATCGGTGAAATAATTTAAGGACATAACTTTGAGATTAGGAAATAAATTTTCAAATAGGTGCGTATCATAAATGTTTATAATAAAAAAAATACAGTAAATTAGTAACTCGAGCCTACAGCTTAGTCACTTATCTCTTACTTTCCTGTCCACTGTTGATCAGAAATACATACTGATGTCAATAATGAGATCGCCATGCTTATAAACAATCACAATAGTATTATTTAAGTTAGTATAATCCTTAGGACATGGTACTGACCTGATGTTGTCTAGCCTCCTGCTGCTTGAGGTACCGCAGCCGCTGCTCCTTGGCGCAGAGCAGCTGGTGTTGCGTGTCGATCTGCTGCTGTTGTCGCAGCGCCATCGCGCGCAACTCGCCCAAAGTCAGCTCCACCCCTTCCCCCAACTGTGAACAATAAAATAAACCACTATTAAGTTACCGAATCCTTGACAAAGGTTCAAAACTTATTTTCAATATTTGAAACTTATTTCTATGCTAAAAAGAATACCTATATGTGAAACTAATTTAAGAACCTCTATGACAGTATTTACTTATTATAGTTAGAAACTAAAAAACTTGTGAGACGTCAACATTTAGTCAAATCTGAATAGGATTCAGTGCTTTGTCTAATTTAGTTGCGAATATTATGAAGAAACCAGACAAATAACGACACAAATTTTATTACAATTTATTGATATTGTGTATAAATAAGTCTCCATTAGGTTCTAGGTAAGACGATTGCACTAATCATCAGTAGTAAGTACTGACGATAAAATGCAAAAGATAAACTATTAACGTACTATTTCATTTATAGGTCTTTGTTCTACTAAGATTATCTCCAATGGAAATGAAAAAGTATCGATCACTTTTAAAAAGAGGTCTTAATTATCGCAACCCCGATGGCTTGGTAGGAAAAAAGAAAAAAAATGTGTGCTCTGTGGCAACGGATTGCGGATCGCATTTCGCCTCCTTTGTAGAGTTGAGCCATAAAACTACTTGTATTCACTATTTACAAAAGTTAATTTGTTATTTTAAGAGTAGTATAATATCGTGAAAATCGAAAATGTCAGTTTTATTACTGAACAGAACTTAGCGCACGTTTTTATAAAAGGTTTGTGGTATAATTTTTTAATCTGGTTAACTAGTGACATTGTTTCTGGCTGTATATAAATTTGAAATCGGAATGGTTAAAAAATTAATATTATTTGATTATTGATTTTGTGATTTTACATTTCGTTCGTTAAAAAAACAAAATTGTTTATATTTGGTTTTTAATTTTTATATTAATTACAACTAAGTAAAGACCAAAATAGCTTAAAGGCCATGAAAAAGAATCAAGATCTATCATCATAAACCTGAGCTTCATAAGACCAATATAATGACACGAGATAATAAGAAAGAAATCTCCGGGGAAAGTTCATTGCTACTTTATTATCATGAAAAAGACATTGAGACTTCACCTCGATATTAAAAAGGGAACTAAAACAATTTTTCTTTAGATCTACTATTACTAGGTATTGTACCATTGAAACTTTTACTGGGTCATGTAAGAAAATTTATTAAGTTAGGTTGGTAGTCTTCAGATATTATTACTTATGAAAGTTGTAACGTAAGTAGTTGGTTTTCTAAGTGTTTATAGATTTCTCAACTATTTTAAACCCAATACTGGTATTTTACATTTGTGTATAATTTTAGGATTAAAGAGATTTGTGAATTTATAATATTATTTTTAATGGTAATTATTTTACGAATCAGTAATTAATTAACACTTCAAACCACGTATAGACCAGATAATATTCACAAAATCTGCAAATTAATAAAACAAAATCGTATCAGGCTGCAGTAGAGACCACACTGCGGCGGTAACGGGTTAATCAACCGCAATTTATCCCGGTGGCGTTGATCGTGTAAAGCTGGGCTCACCGTGTGTCGGTGTGATAGTGTATGTCCAGTGACGTACGACTTATGACCTTCCTCACGTTATAGACATTAACTGTGAATTATTAGTATACGGGTTTTCTTTACTCTGTTTTACTTGGTACCTATAAATGAAAGTCTATGAACTACTGATTATTGATGCGTATTTAGTTCCATTCAGTTATTCAATGATTGTGTGTACTTGTTGGTTTTAGTTTGAAAATTAAAAGTTTCCTTGACTGTCAAAGCAACAGCTAAACACGAGGTCTGGCCTGAAGCTAGCTGAACTAAGTACAACAGTTTTTTTTATTTTAAATTTTTAGGCCGTACTATGACAGTATATATCGTACTAAAGTATGCGGAAGACTGGATACATTTGTGATATCACACTTATGTTAACTCCACACTTTTCTGCTACGTTGCCATTTCATTTCTTTGAACTGCAAGAATATTGACACACAGTTTTGCATATAAACATCTACAAACGATGAAAGAACAAAGGATACGATGTAGATCGTAGCACGTCATCTTGTAGTTCCTATATTCCCATGGGTACCGCGTGAATATATTCCCGTTCGACGTGACAGTCGCTTGAATAGACAAATATCTTTGTACCGATAAATGTTTGTTAAGTTCTAAGGAATTGAACAAATAAAACATCATTTAGAGAAGAGTCTAAATGCCCAATCCAAAACAGATCTTAACCTACGTTGGTAAAATATATTTTTTTATAGCATAAGCCGATAAGGTAAACGAGCAGACGGCTATAAAAAAGCATGCAACATTTTTTTCTATGCATGGCCTTTCTGATTCCTTTTTAATTTTAAAATGCACTCGCACTATAACTTTTTAAAATGTATAATCTGTTGAAGATAGGTAAGTAGAAAAGAGGATAGTTGTAATAAAATTGCACTATGCAATATCATATTATGGCCTCATTGCGGTTTTACCTTATATTGCACATGAAATGTGTTTCATGCAAAGAGGTCATAGACTAAGGTTGTAAAAAGCTTGAATAAAGGCGTAAGGCTCTAGTCTAAGCCTTTCTTTGGACACTAAGATAAAAAATCCTTATGGAAAGCCCTCGTCTAGGTAAATAATAGTATAGTCAGGTCAGTAATTTACCTATATTTGGGTCTAGCCTGTAATAATATAGTAGAGTTTGTACTCTACTAATATTGTTATTATAAGGGCCTTTTATCTAATATCGAACAATTTTCTGTTTGTTGAAGTTGATTAATCTTATTTCAACTGCAGTGATGCCATGGGGTTATAAAAAAGCGATGTCAAACAAGCTAGGCTTATATTTCGCCGCATCGTGAGGTTACTGACTGAATTTCCCCCTCTCTTAAAGGCCGGCAAAGTACTTGTGTCGATATCGATGGGCGAATCCGATTGCATACCATCAGGTGATCTGTCTCTCTGTTGGTCCCCTAACCCATAAAATAAAACTCGTTTTCAATTTTCTGCCTGTCCGTAACAAAGCTCATAGATGTTCGGATGACAACCGGAACCGACAGCTTAATACATTCTGCAAAATCGTCTCGATTTGTTAGGGATGGTCGCTCAAGCATCACAATGAGGAAGCCGTGTTTGGGGGATGGTTGCTAAGTGCCGAGGAGTTCACATATTTGTCAGGGATAGTTAAACCCATCTACGGAGTGTAGCCGAATTTACAACCTAAGTAGCTAAATCTGTGTTTACTACGATTTAATTAATCATCCCTTTTAAAAAAAATAGTCGACATTTAAAATAACGAGCAATGTGTATCTAGGAGATTACAAATCCCATTTGATCGTTTTTAGAATTTCTGCCACGTTTGTAATGGCTGAGTACAACTTCCAACTATGTCTAAAGGTTTATGACTATATTGTATTCGTCCTCATTATGATATATTTGTTAAAATCTTAAAACTTATTTTTGATTAACTAAAATCGCAGGTTACTCACGTAAATATAATGAGAAAAGCTCTACTAGTTTCGAACCACAGAGGTTCTTCCTCATGAGCTGCGTGCGCGGTCGCGGCAATGTCGCGCATCTCACTGATCGCAAATAGTAGAGCTGTATTCACGTGAGTAACCCGCGATTTTAGTTAATATAGTATGTCTCACAATAGTTATTATAAAAACTTATTTTTGGTAGTCGTGTAGAAAAGCAGATGCCAAATTAACATTTGCAACTGAAGAAAGACAAATTCAAGAGTCTAATTTTACTATTGTACTGTTCATATGTGTCACGTACGTTTTATTCGACTCACTTCGCAACTCGTTATACTTGTCTCTGCATTTTCCCATCTCCAGAACGACCAGCTTAGGTAGTGTTTATCTAATGCCACTTCACTTAGTTCTTGCACCTGTACCGATCCTACTTCGAGAGCTTTACTCTTACGTGACGTATTAGTGGTACTTGGCGACTAATACCTGGATCTCACCGGTAAAAGTATTTGCTTTGCGTGAAAGTGCTAGATAACGCTGCAAATAAAAGCTTAAATAGAAGAAATGAATCAGTTTGGTACAACATTTTGTTAATCATAAATTCACTATCATGTGTCCGAATGTATCGCAAGTACGAGTGCCGAGCAATTGTTCTTTTTTATGGGGGAAAATCATCCAATGACTTCTCCCGCCTTGGGTTAGGCAAGAGGGAGTGCCAAATTCTTACTGACTAAAAACCACCCCGTTCTCACTGCTATTGGTCTAAATTAATGATTTGAAAACATAAAAATTATAATCAAAAGACCCACTTTGTTTAACAATTGGAATCAAACTTCGGATTGTGAATGTGATATAACTTCTGATAGATATGTGTTGTTATAGTACCTACCTATGCCTATTGAACACAATTATACTCAATTATACTTTTACCAATTTCTATTTCTAGATTCCACGTGCTTATTTTGCCAATTAATGCAAAATGGGTGATAGCAATCTAACAAATTGAGTGTACATTCAAAACGCTCTTTGCTAATCAACTAGCTCTTTGTTTTGTGAAAGCCACTCTGTTTGTATTAAAATATTATTCAACAGCTATCGACTAACTAAATTATGGCTGGACAGTGTTTTTAATATTTGTCTAAAACGATACAATCTTTTTTGTCAGTGCTTGTTTATTATCATGTGTTTTGTATAACTTATTATATTCGCTTCCAGTTGAATATTAGTGGACTAGTAACTATTATTATACTCCGTTGTCCACTCGTTTGTTTTTGTTGATAATGCTCATGTGAAAATCACAAAAAGGGTACAACTCGAGTTATATCACTTATCACAGGAGGCACAGATATATACTTTTTTATAGATATGTAAAAGAAAAACGTATCTCCTAAATCTTACATTATTCAGATTTATACACATTCACTTTGCCCAAAACGAATGCAAGCTTCGGCGTATTACATTCATACACTATAGCTTCACTACTTCACCCCTCGCGCTCAGTAATTGCATTTTTGTGTTCACCAGAAACGCTCACTGTCGGGTCAGGATTAGCGAGAGTGCTCAAATATGAGTGTCTTTTAGTGATAGCAGTAGGTCAGAGGATGAAGAGGTTTGCCCACTGGACCCGCCTTTAATACCACATTAGTGGCCTGCGATTGTTTGAAATTGTCTTCATAATTCAGTTGGGTCGCCCTTTTCCATAACTCAAGCGTAATGTATCGCCGTGAAGGGGCGCGCCTCGAATATCTGGCATTTATTATTTTTATCGCAGACTGTTATAGCCGTTAAAGTTATAAGCATTTTAGTTGGTAAATAGCTTTGTGGTTTGCGTCACTATGGTAGCTACTAGGATAGTGCCAAGCCTATGTTTTTTGAGACAATGGTAAATTGTTTTCCAATAAAGGTCACAGATCGAAGTTGGAATTTATGCTCGGTTTACATTTGTTAACAAAGATTGGGGAAGTTATGAAAACTTTTTGCATAGAACTAAAAATATGCCTTATTTTTGTATTAGGCATATTTTTGAATACGCTTGAAAAAGTATTTCAAGAATATTTTGCACATAAGCATGTTTTAATAGCCTATTATATACCTCTATACTTAATATAATTATGCTTAAGACATAAGTATATACGTAGAATTACACATATTGTACAACCCCCCGAACCAATTCTAACAGCAACGTTCAGTAGATAACCCAAGAAACTACTGTAACCTTTAAAGCTACTTTGTACGAGCAAAACTCTTCGATTTGGTCCCTTTCAGCGTATCGGCGGAATTAAGGGTGTGGGCACGATTTATACCTATATAACTCGACACTTGTTGATAGCCGGCCCTATCGCAGTGTTGATGTATACGCAGAAAGATAAATTGTATTAACGTCAGTCCGTGAAAGTATATAATGACGGTGACCCCACGCTTGTATTGAAATTCGGTAAAGGATAAAGAGATAAAAATATAAAGCCTGCGTTATTTATCTTCTATTCATTCTAGGTGTAAATGAGAGTTGAAATGAATGATTTGATAATATTGATTTGCTTGCAAATGGTAAATGTTTGTTTTCCTTCGCGTGTTGTTATTATCGTTGCGTTTTTTGGCGTTGTTACCTTAGTTAAAATGTAATTGTCATTGGAAGAACCTTTGGCATATATATTATTTTGCACTAGCGAACTGAAGACATAATATGTATTCAGTACCTATAGATGATAATATCATACATATATGTTCATTATAGTCTTAAATGAATACGCCGAAATAATAACATTAATAATGACTGTGCCAACACAAATGAATAAATATTCATACTGAAATACCTTTCACTTCAATTAAAACAATAATTCCTTTATAATAAATAAAACAACTGAACAATGCTCTTATTTTATAGAGAATAGCGTAAACCACCGTAAACATACGGCTAGGGAATAAAAACACAAGTCTGCAAGCCTTTTAATTTAATTGCACGATGCGACAGTATTCTCTTCTATATCAGTTTATGCAAGACAAAATAATTTAAAAAGTGCCTCTATTAAAACTTATAGTTTAAAAGAAAACTCTTGACTCTTTGAAGTGTAGGGCGTTACTTAGTTTTGTTTATTTTGTACTACATATAATTTAATGTCTACCTTTGTTTGTATAATTTCATGCCCTCGCCTTTTAGAATATTGAAAATACTCTAAACGCTATTGAGGTTATAAGGCATAAAGTATGCCAAATGTAGTTTAGTTTGATCAACTATTATAATATAGGATAGAAATTGAATATTTGGCAGAAATAACCCCAAAAACGTTTATTCTACTATAACCCATTGTTCTTCATTACGGAATGAAGGTTGAACAAATATTGGGTCTCGGAATATGGAGAAACTCGGATCCCACGTATAATAATGGCTGAATAGTTTAGTAGTATATAAACGTAAGTGAATTTCTGTGTCGACTGATTGTAAAAACTGGCCAAGTGCGAGACGAACTCGCGGTCTAGGATTTCTTACCATTCGACCATTCGTTATATTATTTATTCATTCGTGCTACAATTGGCATTTAAAATCAAATTTGTCGTATGGAGCCTCTTCCTTTAGATATTTTTTTTATTTGTTTCTGCGGTAACAGAAATGCTTATATTATCTGTCCACATCTATCTAGGCATGGTTTATGAGATAATATAGCCTAGCGACAGACAGATGAACTGACAATGGAGTCTTAGTGATAGGGTATCCGTTTTTACCGTTTGGGTACGAAACCTTAAAATGTAGCTAGCGAACCGAATCAATGAATTATGTATCGAGTTACAGGATCACTAATGGTTGTAACCAATCGGTATGTTTTTTTACAATATTGTGTCAACACCTCGTTATTTCGAGTGGCAGGTTCTGTCTCTATTCTCTGGTTAATATTGGAAGAAGTGAAGACACATTGGCACAGTTTTCTTATTATTATCTATGATATAATTGATTTGTATTCATTATATAAAGAGAATTTCATCGATCAGTCTTGTTATCATACCTACTAAGCCTGACGAAATTGTTACAGATTTTTTAATTATAACAAATTTTCCATAGTTCATTTTCCATAGTTCAATTAATCCTTAATTAGGCTTAGTCTGTCTGTCAGTGAAGCTAGGTAATCAAAGATGAAGAATCGTTTCCAAACGTGAATAAAGTTTTTTTTTAAATACGGAGTTACATAAAGAGAAATGACTATTTCTCTTCACATGACTATGTTGCAACAAAGCAACAAAATAATATCTAGTTTTAAACTCCCCTCTCTCTCTAGTTCATCATAACGAACAATCCGTAGGGGATAACGCCATAACCAACATGGTTGCCTGGCGGATTTACTTTGCTATTTCGACGTAAAAATACAAGGCCTTTATGTGCACTCCCATTGCAAGCAAATATAGACGGTAAATATATGTTATGTAAAGTATGTTTTATAAAACATTCAGTGAAAATTCGTAGCTTTTAGTTGTGTGGTAAGCCTCTAGGCTTAAGAAAATAAGTTTTACAAATGTATGATGCTCAGTAGTAGTTTTAAATTGAAGCTAAAAAGGAAAAAAGAAAATGTACTTTCAGTAAGATGTAATACAGTTTTATTTTTGTAATACTTGGTACTTTGAGAATTTTGTGTATCTATATCTTTCTATCTATCTTCTTCTATATCTATATATCTTCTATACATATAATAATCTATCTATATCTATACATATAATAAAATTGTAGAAAAGTGCTGTCTGTACATTGAAAATAAAAATAAAAAAAATAGCAGGGGTTATTGTTATGTCGATGTCGAACCCAAAAATGTAATTAACTTTTTTTTGTCTGTTTGTCTGTTTGTCTGTTCACGCTAATCTCAGAAACGGCTGATCCGAGTTGGGTGCGGTTTTCACGAATATATTGTGATATGCTTCAGTTATGCTTTAGTGTTTGTTTCATGTGAATCGGTTCATAAATAAAAAAGTTATGTTAAATTAAAGAATCACGTCGTGAGTATATATTATTTAAAAAAAAAAACACTGCTCATAGTCACTATTCCACGTGAACGAAGTCGCGGGCACAGCTAGTTTTAAATAAAACAGGTCTTCTTATGGATTAACCAGACAAGATGCAATTATGAAAAAAGACATGTTATTTTTTGTTTTATAGTTTTTGCAGTCGTAAACTACAAAGATAAAATTCCCCAGCCATTTTTCTCCACTAGAATTACCGTGAACACAGGTTAACGCGAAAATAAATCGTTCCTTAAAGTCCAAGCAAGTGCAATATTTCGTAGAAACTTTTCACTTCATCGTCTGTTTGAATCGGTAGTGATTTCTCAAATGGTCAGTTATCGATGTTACGAGGAATCGATTCTTTTTGTGGGACCGAATGAATCGATTGAAAAGTCACCAGTAATTTCTTTGAATGGGAACGTACACATTGTACCGTATTAACATAGGTTTACTCGCGTGCATGAAATAACGATCAGGTTTGAACAAATTCGAATACCTTTTTTATCAAGTTGCGAAACGTTTTGTCATCACGAGATTTTGTTCCGCTCGCACTGTTTATGTAATTTGACAGCGCGTTGATTTTACTGCGTATCGAAATGAATATAGCTTTTTATTTTCGGCTAAATAAATTAAATCTAGTAATTTTAAGGGTTGAAGCAAATATATAACCACAGGATGAAATTCCAATAGGAATAGGTGTTACCTTTGTACTTTAATTTTATATATGTGTTGTCCTTTATGTTGTATGTGTGTAGATAATTAAATTAATCTGTCAAACACCAAGCGGTCACCGGTGACCGCGACCTATTGTTCTTTAATTGTGTCTATAAAACCGGTACTCGACGAGTTAATAAATAGACTATGTGTAAATGCTTTGTATGTATAAAATAAAATAAGAAGACATCAACAAAATAATCTAATCAGATTAATTAATTAGAGAATTGCAGTAATGTCTCTGCTTCGTACAATTAAATCACATTTTAAACTATAGCTTAACACATCAAATTAAATACACGCAAGAGCATAAACTCACAGATATAATCTAACTTCATACTTTCAACTGAGAACGAAGTAAGCGTCATTGTACATAACTAAGTTGACATATAAGATGAACTGAAATGAACTTTATTTACAAAGCAAATGGTTCAAAATCTTTGTTAGTAAATATTTAAATTGTACACAGATTTTGAAGATGAGTTTGCTATTGTGAAGTTAGTATTGCTTTGATCGTTTAAAGAAAAAGTTCATATTGAATTATTACTGTCTAATCGGTATGAAATTTGATTGTTTGACGCTGAATTCAACTTTCAACTTCCTAATAGAGACGTACTCATTAGTTAGTGACTAGAGTCTGTTTAGAGATTTCGAGAACTATCGTTACTATGAGGTAGGTGGCAATATGCTACACAAGAATACCTGCAACACCAGAGGAGTTTTAAGCTTAGGTACAAGTGTAATGCAGTCATAGTTTATCCCTAGCCACCCGAGCGTACGGCACGTCGCATTCTGCGTGCGCCTTAAAGAGCCATCAGACCATCACCGATGGGGCCCAATAGGACTGATGCCGATACGGAGCCGCAGAGGACTTAACGGGTTGCCGGGGCTCCGGCTCGAAGTGCAGGAGTAGGAACGGGTGGTTTTAGTCAGTAAGAGTCTAACACGCCCTCTCGCCTCACCTGAGCGGGAGAAAATTTCCTCCTCCCCCAAACGTATATCCCAAGCTATGTGAATTTTTCTTTTTTATACTTTAAAGTATGGCAAGAATGCAATATCATACCACCTACCTACATTGTTTATTCCGTCCACATTGTACGAATGAATTTTACCATAGACGTTGACTAGTTAAACTATATTATACAACAACTGTCACAAAGTAACAATTTATGTAAGTGCAAAAACCTCACTCAGTAACACCTCTGTTATTTCTCTAACCATTAAATTATTGCACGAACATTCAACGTGTTAACAATTTAACCGTCAAATGGGCGCTATTACGAAACCCAGCGTCAAAACTAATGTAAATGAGAAAACATAATATCTGTTGGCACTTTGGTTCTAGTTTTAATCTATATTATATACAATGTGTAAAACTAACATGCATACAATTACGTGGCTGACTTACTTATATAATGTTAAAAGCAAGTGTAATTAAAACTAAGAGGGTACGATGGTGTTGGCGTATGCAAATAGATAAAAACCCCAAAATATAGAAGTAGAAATATAAAAAATGTTAAAGAATTTAATCAAAACTATACTTTACCCACATTTTGGAACACATAATTAAAGTTAGAATACAACGATATAGTTCCTACACCTCTTAATAACGATACTCTTAACATGAATATAGGGCCTAAAATGTTACAATTTTGAAAGAATCCCCGAATAATGAAATCGAAATCACACCCCCATACTTACGAGCAATCACAACGCAGATTATAATCACAGTAATCCAAGAATATTCCATAAATAAATAATTCTGAAATAATTAACACAGCTGGCCTTGCACAAGTGTCGTTTCAAATACAGAGTTTAGCTCTCACAAATGAATTTCTCGCTTAGTAAAGCGTTCGCAGTCTAATTCAGTTGGGAATGACCCTTGTGTGACTGTACCACTACACTGGAACTCATTTGATAGTTCTACGCTTTAATTTCCAAACTTAATTAAATATGAAAGGAAATATGATGCAATTTTTTGTGAATGTAATATCAACTTTAATTTGTTTACTTACGGAATCTTTTGAATTCTTCGTGACGTGGGGTATTTTTAAAACATTTTTAAGCGATGTTTTTGTATAACTAACGTGAAACATTAAATTAATTGGGCTGCACGGGCGTCATAGTTATAGGACCCGCTGTAGCTTGAAATTGGTCGAGTTACCTTGTAAAACAGTAACAAGTGTAAACCGTACAAGGGTCATGTTTTGACGTTTTATGAAAAGTCTTTGGATTATTTTCCCAAAGCCTTTAGCGATTTTGGAGGTTCGGAAAAGTAAAAAAGATTGGACGCGATAGATAAAACTATTATCTTTTACACTTATCGGAACCAGATTTTTACATATGTAAGCGAAAGCTGAAGAAAAATAATGTAAGTTCTAGTTACTAGAATTTTTAAAATTAAGCAGGTCAGTGCTACGCAACAGTACAAAAAAAACAAACACTGAAATATATGATGTATGTATTATGTACTTCACTCCCATGCTCAAAGCCTAACAAGTCAGTGACACATTTTACTCAGTACACTATAGAGAAACACAAAGTCCTAATAAAATTAAAAAGAGCCGTAAAACTAGGTAGTTAGGTCGAAAATTTATTGTAATGACTAACGTTAAACTACGTAATAAAAACAGATTCGTTACTATAAAACAGCACCTGTTAAATGAAATTGAATTCATCCCGACAAATCATTAAGTTATAATTTTGCTTAGTGTTACGTACCTGGGTGACCAAACTTAGCCCGGTATTTTTAGTACATATTTTTAGAAAAAAATAAACTACCTGAGTACAAAATTTGAAGAAAATCGATGGACCGCTTTCCGAATTACTTGTTTAAAGGTATTAGATAAGAACATTCATATAGGTATGATGGTACAATTACAGTATTAATACCTTCTGATTTCTTTCGTTGCGGCATCCAAGACAGATATTCATGTCTCTGGGATGCGCCGGATTTCAGTGTTGGTGTTTTCATGGTTGTATCTACTTTAAATCCTGACTTACAGGATTCGCAGTGGTTTGGGAAGATGTGGCTGTCTTGTCCCAAAAAATACAATTATAGTAGGTACGTACGTAAAAGAATCTTGCATAAAATTGTATTCCAATGAAAAAAGTAGTACTTGTAATTTTACGTTTACCTAAATGTTAAATCAAATATGTAAATATGGAATTGCTAGGTGATCCATACAAATGTATCTTCATGAAGGTTATAAAAACTGCTATAATTTAATTCAATTCAATAATTTTATTTCAGATTATATAGATAATTTTTTTTATTAGTAGACACAATATTTAAATAAGGTTAGTAATACAAACAAAATATTAAAAATATTTGGTATAGAATATGATACATATATAATGAACCAAGCCTATATATAATTCTCAAATTTTGTAAAATATCCGACCTGAACTAAAAACATTAAATATTTAAAGTTACTCTGGAGCGTTGTTTTGTAGCAGTAACAAGCAAACAATTGATTCATGTAAAACACATTAATGTTGACTAATTAAAAGTCGACTTTAATAAAGTTAAAATTAAGGTACAAAAACCTCTGTTCAGAGGGTAATTAAACCTATAGAGTGGACGAACGTGTAAGGGAGGTACACACTAACTCCTAGAACCTATGAATAAAACATAGAACCGTGTGAGTTCACCCTTAGACGGAAAAAGTGTGGCGCAAACTATAAACTTTAATAGATCTAATAAATATTAGCGCGGAGTGCGCAATGTCACATAAAAATAAACAGCCTACAAGAAAAAACGCGGTCATTAATAAGAATTATTGTAGTCATCTTTCTTGTAAATGTGTTCAAGAATTTGTGTTGGAATCTTTTAGGGTGTTTTGTTTGAAATGCCATCTTCAATCATAGTAGAATTAGGTTAAGAATATTAGAAACACAATAAAGTAACTACAAAGTAAATTTTAAAATTACCATCATCGGCTAGTACTTAGACAATACTGTTGATGCCACAAAAATTTACTCAGTCTGATTTACAATTACAATCTGCAAATGAACCAGCTTCATCCCTTAACTTGGACCACAAACCATCGAATGAATCACAATATGGACTCGGCAAGGATCATTGGCTTCATGAATTTATTTGTTATTCGACACGTAGCGTGAAAAACAAAACAAACGACTATAACTATGAACGATGAAAAAAGTAAGTTCTCAGTTCAAATCGCACGTAAAAAAGTTGTTATCGGTAACCATGACAACGGCGTAAGGCTACTCGAGCGTGAAGAAGTTTTTTCCTTGAATGACGTTCGCATTTTTTCCGCTTAACGTAGCCACTCATGTGAGAATTTCATTTATGTGGTTTAATAACGTAATGTATGCTGAATGTAGGTTTTTTGTAATGCGAGCATTTTGAATATCGAGTGAAGCGGTGAAGAATAGACCCGTGTGAGCCCTGCGAGGTTTATTTGAAGTAAGCGTCGTTATTTTGTTAAAATGATTTCGTAGCTAGGGACCGACGATGTAAGAAATATGTAAGAAGACGATGTAAGTTTAGAATTTGTTTATGGTCACATTTGTTATATGTACTTTAATGTAACACTAAAAAGATGCTCTAACGCTTTTTCTAAGGGAGAGAGTGCAAACGACCTGCCGAATCACCCGTCGGTAAACCTGTTGGTGATGAAGTGATCAGTGCTGCTAATGGACACCTGCAACACCAGAGGAATTACGGAGGCATATCTAACCGAGATGTAGCCGGCCTGTGGCAGATCAATTAAAAAGGCGAATATAACTGTATGTATATCCTTACACTGCAGTACTACAAGTTTAATATAATCGCAAATACATAATGAAATTAGAGCAACTCACGGAATTAACCATAAGGAAAGTTGCGTACAAAATGGCTTTATGTTTCAGTAGGTGCGTACATTAAAGTCTGATTAATATTTATGGCGCAGCTCTACGTGTGGAAGGGAACTTTATCAATTAATTTTCTCATCACCCCTCTAACAGATATGCAAAAACTTGTATGTATTTTAATTATACACTTAGTTTGTAGTGACGGGGTCGTTTAAGAGTTTATGAAGTGGTTTTTTTTTTATTTTCTCTGATGTTTTTCTTGTAAAGTAATATTAACGAGTTTGTAGTGAGTTTTTAGCTGTAATATTACATTTCATTTTTTTTAAGTGTCGTTACAAGACACTTTTATTTTTAAGAAATATAGGTACTTATTAATAAGTTGTAAAAAAAAGTAAAAATATTACTGTTGTCTTATAAGGGTAACCCCTTAGAATGAAACCAAGTCCAGCTTTTAAGACATAGATAAATTTCAGTATTGAAGTCTTCAAATACCATTGTTGCAGGTTCAATGCAATAGAAAACATCACAATATTTTTTCTATCAAATGGAAGTAAAAACAAAATCAATGTTCCATTACCTACAACTGTTTAAAACCAGCTAGCTATACATTAAGTTTCATGCTAAAATACCATTATATTATAGGTATCTAACACGGAAACAACCTAAACTTTTGTTACTGGCTGAAGAAAACTCTAGTTCTAGAAAAATCGATTGGAACAAGGACGTCCGATGTCGCGCGTCGTAAGGTGTGGCACAGCACTATGGTAATATAACGTGTGGTATTTGAAATTAGAACCATTTCAGTTTAAAATTGGAACTTGAATGTTATTAGGTAAAAGGTGTTGTTATTTATATGGTATTATTTGTTGAACTGTTTTAAGTATTATTTTGTGAGAGCCTATTGCCATATACCGGGCACATTTTTCCAGACTCCGTGCTACTACTGAGATTTTTAAAACCCCAGTAATACTTTGCCCGACCCGGGAATCGAACCCGAGACCCCTTGCCCGGCAGTCGCACTTGCGACCACTCGGCCAATGAGGCAGTTATGTTATGTATTATGTTTCATTTGAGTTTGTGATAACATGTTAGCAAGAATATCGCGATTAGTTAAATACTTTTAGGTATATAAATTCCACAACAGTTAATATATCTGAAAAATGTTTTTACTCAAATGATATTAAATACGTTAACGTAATAAATATTTAGTACATTTAATGAGAAAATACCATCCATAATATGATTTTGATATATTATGTAATTATCTAGAACCGAATACTTTATTACATCCATATAATGATGGTAATAGTGCCTTATGATGGATTGTTGACCTCGCCTTCATCTATGTAGACATAACCTAATTTTCTAATAAAAAAAACATTAAACAGAGCTTTAGAAAAAGAGACTTCAGTACAAAGACAATAGAACTTAGTTTTAATTAACTCTATTATGTAAATAAGCTTTTATTTAAAATTGTGTAACTGCAAATACGTTTGTTTATTTTTCAAATACGAGATAATGAGTTTTGCATATAAGACGTGTTTAAATGGAATAATTGTCAAAGATATTAGATATTTTTAGAGTAAATTGATTTCAACAGCCGATTTAGTATTTTTTTTTTATTTGTTTCGCTAACTTTGTGAGCTCACACTTAAGTAAAATTCAACTCAATATTTATAAATGTGAGAGTGAAAGTAATTAAAAATCTGTTCTGAAAAAAATCTGAATTCAAAATGAAATATTAAATGCTTGTAAAGTATAACATTATAAATAATAAATTAATAATAGCCATTCAAATATCTCTTCAAATTGAAAATATTGTTCTATTAGACATTATTGAGTTTTAAAGCACCTCGAAAATCTCCCCTAAAATAAAAGGCTAAGAAAGTAAGAGAAATAGTAAAGAATTTATCTTCAGTCCAAGATTTAAGGGCTGGATAATGAACAAAAGTCAACCTTCTATTCATAGAATGTAATTCTATTATCGCTTATCATGACTTTTTGTCTACTGGCCTGCTACGTTCATATGGGACATTTTGGCAACTAGGATAATCTTGAACGCCATTAATCATACGCCACCTGACATTGAGCTAACTTGATTTACGTGATAAACAAAGTTACGCCTCTATACAAACTATTTGCGAGCCCAAATTAACACGTAACATAATTAACAAAGACCAAATTATCTGATGCCAGTAAATAACGACAAAAGAGAATTTTGAATCATGGAAAAAAAGGTTGGATAACTTTTTATTTTTATGCTAAAATCTGGCAAACTTTTGTTTTCCTCAACATAATAACAAGGCAAACGGCTTGGCGGCGAATTCTTAATTCGAATTTTTGTAAGAACTTTGGGCGGATAACTATTTGAATTTGGAAACAAAAGAATAAATAAAAAGTATTTTACAAAGAACAGATAAATAAATAGATCAATAAATGTGTGTAATAAATAAGTTTATTACTGTACCCACTAAAAACAATTTCAGTTACATGGAAATATTGATTTTACAATACAACTTTGGTTCCTTTGAAGTGACGGTCCGTCATATAAAATTAATCAAGTGGGTACCTACATACACCATACTTCTAAAGTCGGTCAAGGTGACATTTATAGGGGTTATAAATTATACCATGAAAGGTCAACGTAGCGTGCGGTAAACTAGCTAACATTATTACTTTCCATATTTTTTCTACCACAGTATAATAATATGAGAATTTTATACGGATTTCTGTGACCCATGCCTTTGGCTACAATCTTTCATTTCCATATAAAACAAAGTTAATCTCTACCGCATAGTCAAACTAGAATACAATATTTTTATAATGACATTCGTGGAGAACGACGTTTCTGTAACTAGAATAATAATAATATATCTATAGATGTGTGTTACGCAGCCGTAGGTAGCAGAGGTAATCTTAAAATCAGTGCCAATGCCAACCTGTTGACGTTATAAGCCAATAAGCATACTTTTGAATTTAAGCTCTATTGAATATAGCTTGAAACACCTACTTAGATTACTTACCTTCACTAGAAAACATTATCTACCTCATATCACCATAAGGGCTCAACGTTAAAAAAACATTAATTAAAAAATCAATGATTCATGCAAACCTCACGTCACTCAGCGGTTACAACCTTTTTACAAAATTATAAGTAGCCAGTATGTTAAAAATAAAAACAAAATATAAATAAATTCTAAACTCATTTCCTGCACATGACACTTCCAGCAAAATTTCGATGTATGTCTGATTGTAGTCCATCCTTTTTTATTGTTCGCATTCATTTTATTTGTACGAGTACATAGAAACATAAAATACAAGTTGTAATTGAATTGGTATTGTTTTAGACCGGTTAAATGGAGTCGACGTTGATTTACTGTGGCGACCGCACCTGTATCCCTGTCGTGCATAATAAACTTGTTTTATTTCTATTAAAAATCGATAAAAATTATTTTTACTTTCCTTCTGTTTCGTATATTGACGAGGGTTCATGGTGAGGCATTATTCAAATGAAGTTCAGGAGAAATGTGCTATGCTTTGAACCGAGTATGAGGTTTTAAATCAATTCTAGACCGTGTCACGGCACCGTTGTCAAGTCAAGAAATCGATTTATTGAAGGTGACTTTAACAAACACCAACTTAGGTAATGAATTGGTGAATAGAATGATAGTAATAAAAAAAATATAGCTAAAAAAATAACTGCAATTAATACAAAGTAGGTACTATCTCATGTCTTGAAATCCCTAGAGATATTCAAGCCTATATCACCCGGAGAGCTTCCACTACTGACCTTAAGCCTGAAGCCCGCCATGAATGTCTCAGGGGATATTTCCATAATCATGCCCCCAACCGGATTAATGATAGTACGTATGTTCGTATTCTGACCATCCCCTAAGTAATAACCATTTAGTAGCCTGTTATAACACCCCGAGGTAGTTAGAGGCTGCTAATAAAACCTCTTAATACCCGGTGACAACCAAAAAATATTATCATATTTTTTTGTTTTTATTCCCATCTATCTGAAGTATTGCTGGCCGTAAGCGAAGGAATGCGATGACACATTTAATGTTTTTGCAGTTTGTACTTAAAATAAATGGTATGACATGACCCGTTTGTTTACGTGGCCAGAAATACTTCGGTTCGAAACATAATGGGGGCTTATGTTTATATTCGGTACTTAGATAAATAAAATTGATGTTTGTGGTGTTTGTTATGTTTAGCTTGAGATAAATAAAACAAATACTCTTCAAGATTAGAAACTTGGATGTAGTAGTAGTAGTTCTCACAGTCGACCACTTAGCAGAGAGACATCTATCTTATTGGATTGCCACCTTATTGAAATAGCATGTAGTTTCCTCAAGTTACCCAAGAGTATGTAATCTTCTACGCGTTTGTCACTAGATCCAAAATTGTACAAGTTTAAAGAAACCATTGAATATCGACGGGAAAACTAATCGCTAACAATGGGATACGAGATAAATATCTATGCGAGCGGCAATACTCCACATCTGTAGTCTCCTCGAGCTTGTACCGCACCATTTGCTAGGCCCATAACTTTGTTCGCACCACTGCCCCCAAACTTACTACTCCAAGAAATATGTTCCAAGGTGAATGAACCGATGTAATGTCTTCGGTAACGTTCGGATGGAAATCGAAATTTATGTTTTTCCGATTTGCTTGTAAAAGGCGGAGTAGAATAATAAAGTTGTCGTTGTGGAGATTGTTGTTTAATTAAGTTGCCGTTGTAGTAGAATATTTTGTACTATTATGTAAATTTTACAAAGCAACTGAATGTGAATGTAAATGTAAATCTTTTTCCAGACTAAATTATTATCGAAAAATAGACTAAACTAGTATCGAAAACAACTTCGTATAAAAAATCATACGTATATTTTGTTAATAACAGGAATGAATAATGTTTTAAAATAGCCTGAAAAATTCCATTTAAATCATCAAATTGTATGTTGATACGCGTGTCCAATTACAATACTGCGGGAGCAATGCACAGGAAAATGTAAACCTACGGCTTTAGTAATTACTGACGTATTCTTTATCATACCGAGCATGTGTGGCTCGTGCTGCAATATCTCGAGCAACAATAGAGCGACCCTGGCTCGCCACTTCAGCCTGTTTTGTTCCACTCTCATTCTTCTGGTTGACGTTATTACTTGCTCTATTGTCTTCCACGGCCTTTGCTACATGTGAAAAATAAAGCATTGTACCCTAGAAGAATGTTTCAAACTAGCGAGACTCGACCCCGCTCAAGAGCCTACCCATAAAACATCAACATTTTTCATTAAACCCTGAAACGGTTGAATGTAATTTTCTTTACAGTTTAAGTTTAAGACTACTAAAGTTTACAAGGTCCATAGCGAAAGCCAGGCAGCGTTCAATAAAAAGCGACATCTAAAAGCCCTATTGCGGACATTCTTTGGCTGAGAGAATCCCGACACTTTTCTGCACTTAGCCTCAGATACATACGTCTTAGTATGGCGGACCACTATGTGACCGCAATTCGTTGCTAGAAAAATGAGAACGCTTTTATTGTCAAGAAAATAAATTGTGATAAAAGCACGTCTCGCATCTAGCAATTTGCGGCAGACGAAACAAAGCCTGCGAAGCCCTTGTTGGTTACAATTACGGAAACGTTAATACGGCGGACGACCGCCAACGAATTTATGGCCACCTTGTTTTTTTCGCAATTCATTAGCGTTCTTCTCGTTTAGAATAAGATTTTCTCAGGTAATGGAATGACAATTCTATGTTACAACGATGCAATAAATATTTCTGAACATAAATGACTGCTACACTACTTTTTCCGAGACTAAACAAGGTTATGTAACTCGGTTATCTTAGCCGTCGAGCTCCGGCGGTGGTTTTAATAAATTAAGTTGTCCGAGTGATGCAAGTTTGAAACTTCTTCTACCTTTGCGTTATCTTAGTCAGGGATAAGATCTGATGTCTTTTCAGTAAGTAATTGCTCGTCCTTAGACATTATTTACTCAATTTATTAAGGCTTAAGTACAAAATTTCTAAAGTCTGGAGATGTTTTAATTGATACTGAGTACCTAATTTATGTTATTCTAAGATTTTATAGTACTGTTCTACGTATAAATGATCTCGTTAGACTAATGCCTATAGCGCAACTGCTGAATAGACACTACTTGATCGAGCAGAAAAGTTTTTGCCATCTTCAATCCGCAGAATGAAAGTTAAGTCAGCGTTTGTGCATGGTAGGTAGCCAGTTTATCCAAATAAATATACTAGTTCTTTAAAACAATAGGTATTATAATATTAGGTGTACCTTTTACCTTAGGTATAAAAGTTTATATAAGTTAAAGTATATTAAAAAAATGGTTTAATATTCAAACAGTGAGAATAGGTAGCTATTATTATGAATATTTCATGATATTTCCTTCGACCCTTGTTTCATTTTCGACAAATAAGGTATCTTGATGGATTGTCATAACCAACTCAGTCGCGGAATCAAAATAAACTTGATAAAATACGAGAATAATATTCTTTCAGTTTTATTTTCACATGATATTTATTCACAATCACCGGCGCTCACAATCTGATATCGGAAATCAAAACAAAGAGTTTTATCCAGTTCGAAATTACATTGAAACGTGAACTATAGATTGGAAAATACCATTGTTTATCCACCTATGATGTTTTATGTGCAATTTGAGCTCTTTGTTTACATTATCAGAATAGTAAAAACATATCATATAGGTAAGTACATAAAGATAAAAATTCAAAAGTAGAAATAATTGAGTATCCAATTTTGATAACATAGTTAATACTTTTTTCCTTAGAGCGTAAATAAAAGAAATCTGTAGTAGATATAACAACTAGAGGACAAAGTCACGTACACGTCCCTTAGGAACGAACTGAGGAAGATGGCGCCTGTATCTGCTAAGTCGAGAATTTGGAAAATTCGGAACTTAGCGTACAACAACTGAAAGTTTGGCCGAAATACTATCTTAGAGTCCTAGTTAGTTAGTGTTTAGCATGACCAAGCTACATAAACTGTTTCTGAATGGTTCCTTGTGGAAGCTAATATTGGAGCCAATAATCCGAATACTCTAAATGCACCAATATTGAACTGGATAGTACGTACTATGAACTTGTTCTGATTGCAAATACTAAAGCTGAGATTAATATATATCCAATGAGTGTACGAATGTTAAATAGCTTAGAGTTTGTGTTGAAAAGGAAGTTAAATCAAGGAAAATCGTATACAAATATGTTAAAAATTTGGAAGCTACTCAACCTTAAACTTTAAAAGGCGTGTATGAGACGAAAGTCATTTTACACTTCATAATAACCTACGTAGAAAGCGTTTATACAAATTCACATAAAGGTTCATAAAAACACTGCATCTTTTTCTTATTACCATTAAAATGAATAAAGACATGATACAATTTAAAACTTTCAACAAAAATCGAACAGTTTTACTTTACTTCATTATTATGGATGAAGAATATTGTATTCAGATCCTCGTTAGTATTAATCTTTCGAAGCTTCCATTCGTTTTCGGTTACATGACATTGGTTAAATTTATATTAACAGAAGCGATTAATTACTGTGAAAAGATTAATATTGGATGAAGAATAATTTACTGGATTAATTTATTGAGATATAAATAATGGTTTGCGGATTCCTAAACTTTTAGTTTCGAAACTACAAGATTTGAATACTAAAATAACTTTGTTTAATGTTTATTTGTGGTTTTGATTCTGTGAATTCCGCCTCGAGTTTTGATTCACGTAAATGGATTCGTTAATGACTTCATTGGAAGAGCTTTTGTTAATCTATTGTATTATTATAACTTACATTATTGGTTTTGACTGCTGATTGTGCCAACTGTACAAAATTTAAATTATTTCTGTGTGCTCTTTTTTGCTCGTCTATGTGTAAATATAAACTTTACAATGTACTGTCGTTTGTAATTAACATCTGGCGCATTTCTAGATTTCAACAAAATATCTCTCGATTTTCGAATTCCAACATTTTAGACAGCATCTGCAGCGAATAATTAGCAAATATTCCTACAAACGTTGCCAAGAGCTGATAAAATTATACGAGACAGTACTCGGTATTGGTTGATCCCTCATATTAATTTTAACAACCGATTTGTATATATGATTTCACAAATATGTGCGATATTCCATATTATTCGATCCTGACGAAGGAATTCAAGATGGTACACATATTTTCGTACATTATTCATCGTGATGAAGAGGTAGAAAGATGAATCAATGAACTTTCTTTGTTCTGAGATCAAGGTAAACATCAGTGCGGATACTTAATTTTATAAATGGAAGAATTTAGTTTTTTCTAGAACTTTCTTTGTACCAAAGCAATCACGGTACATTCCAGCAATTTGTAACATAGTTCAACCTATATGGGATGGTAAGTGGCCAGCATTAACTTCTATCGATAAAAAGTCGATTAGCTACCGATGCTAAAAGCAAATCGTTAAAGCCAATGAAGTGTTTATCTAAAAGGACATTAGTATTCTGTCCTGCTCTTGAATACCGTCCTTTTCTAGTGCTACCATAAAATCTAACAGCGTGTAATTATATGGTAACATGGTTATAACGCTGCTATTATTCCATACACTTTAAAAAGGATCCTATCATTGAGTTTCAAACACAAATTGATAAGGATAACGAGCTATGTTGATACTAAAGTAATCATAACGCATAAAAGCGAGGTTTAATTAAAATTTTAATGGATTTCCTGCTAACTATCTCGAAACGAACGTGAAGGTAGCCAGGGAAGCTAAAACGTGGTTGTGGTGATAAAATCTTTTAGCATGTTAACTTAATAGGTATTTTTATATCGCTTTGTAGGTGAATATAATGAAGTAGGTACTACATATTTATTGCTGAACAAATCGAATCCCAAATTTAATTGTAATTACTTTTACTTGAAGTAGATATCCATTATATTATCAGAGTAATTATAATCAGAGTAGGTAAATCATCAATCTTCATTGGTGTTTCTGAAAAACTTGCTAATAATATTACCAAAAAAGTTTAAAAACTTTATCATATTCCAGAGCTCAGATGGTAACAAAATTATCTCAAAGAACATTAAAAAAGTAACAAATGAGAAAAAGTTTTTAATCTTGTTTATAACCATAGAGTAACTAACAGCTTACTGAACTCCTTTCTACTCGACCACAGATTAGCAACCTGAAGTACAGAAGCAGTGCACATTACAATCTCAGCATTTCAAGCACCGCTTTGTAATTTGCGGTAAGCAACGTTGTAAAGGCTGAAAGCGCTGTAATAAGCTAAGGAAGTCATATGTAGATGTAGTACATAATATAGTATGTTATATGTTGTGAACATAAGTACGTACACATTACATTTTGAAGAAACGTTCCTGTGTTATGGCTTTCAGTGAAGTTACTAATGTATTTGAATATTTAAGTACAAAATTGTTATTAGTGTATTTTTTATTTGCCCTAGTTTGGAATGCCTTTACCTGGCCTTATTGTGGTGCATTGTAGGTTACGATTATGACTAATCTATTGTTAGCTTTTTGCGTGACTACCATTAATTAAGTGCAACTGATTTATTTATTCTTATATTATTTCTTACTTTATACCTTAAAAATCTTAATAACTGTTTTTGTTCAAGGTTGGCCCACAGTAGGGTTTTCTTCGGGGTGTCGTGTCTATGTCGTGGGTGTTTTTACAAACAGACAAGTTTACATGCACATGACTCACAGACCCGGAACAACAATCTGTGGATCACACAAGATTGTTCCGTTCGGGAATCGAACCCGTGACACGTTGGGCGGCAGCCGTTTGCCCAGCCACCGCGTCACTTGTGCACTTGTTAAGTAGCTACAGCTGCAATGAGCCGCGGAAGGCCTAACGGGTTGCCGGGGCTCCAGCTCGAAGAGCTATAGTAGGAATGGGGTGATTTTTAGTCAGTAAGAGTCTGACACTCCCTCTCTCCTAACTCAAGGCGGGAGAAGTAACTGGATGATTCCCTCCCCCCCCTCAAAAAAAAAAGGTACAGCTACTAATTTTTTTTTATGGCGTAAACGAACAGACGTATCACCTGATGGTAAGCAATCGGCATCGCCCATGGACACCTGGAACACCAGAGGCGTTACAAGTGCGTTACCGGCTTTTTGGGAATTAGGAGTTTGAGGATCGTTAGGAATTCAGGAATTGGGGAAATTGGGAAAAGGGAGGGTAATTAGGCTTAATAAATTTAGAGGTAATATCATATTGTCTTAAAAATTATAGGCCGTACATAAAAGTAAGGTTCAAGTTCTTCACAATCTAACATTACCATCAAAAATGCTCTTTCTATTTAGAAGTTAACCAAACAGATGAGAGTGATGGTTTAGTTGACAGATCACATTCATTCATTTGTTAAATATCTTTCTTCTGTTCTCAGATATAAACGACGTCTCATATAATATATTATGTCCCTGAGACCATTAGTCTTTGTTAAAATGACAGCTTTTTGTAGTATGTGGACATTTTACACCGACTTTAGTTCTATGTATATGTCATATCGTTAATGAAAAAACAAATGATGAATAGATAAATTCTTTCTTTAAACTAATTTTGTTTAGATAACTCATTTGCAACGATGCTGTCTGTCTGGCAGTATTAGTAGGAAGGAAGGTACACTTAATTTTTCATAATTTATTCTAATTATCTTATATCTTATACTATTATATAAAAGCGGAAGAATTTGTTGTTTTGTTTGTTTGTTTGAACGCGCTAACCTCAGTAACTACAAGTCTGATTTGAATAATTCTTTTTGTGTTAGATAGCGCATTTATCGAGGATGGCTATAGGCTATAAAACATCACGCTACAACTAATAGGAGCTGAGCAGAGCATGTGAAACCGCGCGGAAGTAGCTAGTACTAAAATACATTTGAACGTCAACCAAGAAAACAAATATGCCAAAGTCCATTGGTCAGACCTTTAGTCAAGTAATTAGTTCACTCTCTACTTGGCCTACAGATACTTCTACATACCTATTATATATTGTATACATATCGAAATAAATTATAGTACCTAATACCTACTATTATATTCTTGTCTTGACATTAATAAACACAAAGCTAATTAAAACTCAATTACTGTGACATTTAAATAATCCAGCTATACATAGTGATTACGCCATTATCTATATGAAAATGAAAGTAATTTCCCTAGTAAAATATGTAGGCAACTATTTCCGACCGCCTACGCAGGTCGTGTAGTGATAAATTATTTAGTTCGAGGTCGCTAAGTACATCCGAGAAAATCATCCTACCGAAAATAGTGGCCTACAATATGTATGACAGGCGACCAATACATCATCTTCAAACCCTCGGTTTTAGATACTATATTTATTAATATTTTATGAACTACTCTGCATTATATTGTGGTTTGAAGTTGGTATTTTTTAATATTACTTAGTATTATTAATCTAGTTCTAATCAAAGGCAGGCAGATATATGTACACAACTAACTGTAAATACAACCACCTGACCCGGCAAATGCCGTACCGCCAAATTTTTTTTTTGTTACCTTTTGAATCTACCCTGAACTTCCACGAACCATCAAGACCAAAATTAGCCAAATTGGTTCAGCTGTTCTCGAGATTTAGCTAGCCGAAAGGAAATTAATTGTTATTTATATAGATGTAACTTATCATTATAGTTAGGTACTCATTTATAGGATAGTAAGTGAGAGGAGTTACGAATGCTTTGCCTGTCTCTGTCAATTGTGCTTCCTATAAGTACACTATTACTGTGGCATATATACTGCAAGCGTTGTATAACGCCAGTATTGTGAGGCCGTGGTTTCACGTACCAATCCGGTTGTAGGTATGTCGGTCCTAAATGAAACGTAAGTACTTTACACAACGAATTCACAACAATAATATACTATTTTACAAGAAAACGATATGTTGGAAGTAGTTATGCCCCGGAAATCTGTATCCGTATCCATATCTGGGGATATCCGAGGGATAAGATACGTATCCGTACCTATTATATTTCTACGGTATCTGAACGGATGTTTTATATTATTGTAATGTATTTAGTTATTTGATAGAGAAATGTTTAAAGCTTTCTAATATTGGTAATCTGTTCTTATTTTATGTAACGTAACATAGTGTTCAATTATAATCCTTTTACTATCCAGTTCAATCAAACAAACTTCAGCAATATTACTGAACCACAGATACTAGTAAATTTCATACCAGTATATTTATGATACGTAAACTTCAGACTAGAACTTTGGAGATTGCAATTCAATAGAATTATCTGTAACCGAGGTTGTTACTGGGAAAACAAGAACGAACTTAGTTTTTGATTTATACACTTCGTTCAGTTCCCAGCTGGCCAACGGACTGTTCGTCTTTCGTAGATTAAACAGGCTTTGTGTAAACGAGAACGTTATTGAAGTACGGGCAAAAGTATTGCTTTTAGTTTAGTGCAAGCGATTAACTATCTTATTGCTCGTTTATAATTAGATAATGTGAACAAATTGGTATTTTATAGCTCATTTTAGCATCATAGATTTACTTCAGCAAATTTTTGACGATAGACAAAAGCATGTTGATGGAAAGTTGAGTTACATGCTTTAAATGATTATACTGTTTTGAAAAAAATTGGACTGCCTCGTTGGCCGCGTGGTCGCAAGTGCGACTGCCGGGCATCTCGGGTTCGATTCCCGGGTCGGGCAAAGTATTACTGGATTTTTAAAAAAAAATCTCAGTAGTAGCACGGAGTCTAGAAATGTGCCCGGTATATGGCAATAGGCTCACCCCCTATTACATGGGACTCATAACATAAATAGTGAAAAGTGGGTGTTACTTCTGTGTGCACCTCTGCCTACCCCTTCGGGGATAAAAAGGCGTGGTGTTATGATGATGATGATGATGAAAAACAAGACTAATTTTAGAGAATGGCTGCAATTAAAAAAAGACAGAAAATTAAGATACAAATACTTTAAAAACAAACATAGCGAAGACATAGTTCAGACATACGACAACAAAGCCTCAACATTCGATTCTCCGATAAACCTAGTACTTTGAATTACCGATATCGATGTGTACGGTCCTCTATCAAAACCATCTATCCTGGGAAGTTAATCCACCAGGCGGCTGTTAGTTTCGACGTAATCCGTTTGCAACATACATGTATAGGTTAACCACTATTGAGCTGTTCTTGGTACACCATGTCACTCTGTTTTAGTGAAAACTAGAAACTAATTGTTTATTGGGTAAGATTTCCTAGTTATTCGTCTATTGATATTTGCAACGTGAATAAAAACTTTAGTCGATACATTAATTGCAATTAATCTTCCTATTTTAAAATGTTGAACATTTTAATATTTTGGTAGACTGTTTTAAAACTTAATTTTCTACATATTTTTGAACATGGTGTAAGATAAGAAGATTCCGTTCCTCTTATCATCATCTTCACCATCACGTCAGCCATAAGACGTCCACTGCTGAACATAGGCCTCCCCAATGACTTCCAGATAGGCCGGTTGGTTCATGTCCGTTCCACTCACGTTCAACAAATTCAAAGCATAACCATTATAATTCCAACAAAGCGAGAAAATCATTGGGGAAATTCTATGAGTATGAAAATTATCATAACCTATAACAATAAATCTTCACGACCACTCCTACCCCGTTCCGCGGAGTGACGAAATGAATAATACGAATTCTCGCATCACGTAATCCTATTTGCAAGGGACGGCTCGGCAAGGGCGTCTCCTTATTATTATACAAACGGGCCGTGCGTGTTAATCCTAATAATTATTTGTATATCTTGACGGCTGATTATTTTGTTTGCCTTTAATATTATAACACAGTCTGGCTTCTTGAGGATTTCATTAGCAAGGTTTGTTTGCTTTACTTCGTTATGTGCAAGGGTCGTATTGACATGATCAATATTCACAATTTTACATGGAAGCACCTTACTTCGTCGTCCAGATTAGCCCGTCAATAGCTATAGTACTAAGGTCGAATAGGTACGTCAGACGTATTTAGATAGGTTGGGTAGGTACTTAAATATTTTCACTCCGACACTCTCAAGCCCCTTCTCACATTATTACGGATGCGTAAATTGTGCCTAACACTATTTTACTTTAACCAAAATGGCTATCCTATTATGTCGCTTATATTTGTAAAAGTTGCGAATGCGAGAAAAGGGAATATTGCGGCTTACTTCTTAACTTACATTTATTTGGCAGGTTTATAACGTGGCCTACGGGAACATAATTTATCATAAAACCCCCACAAAAAAGGAAAATGTTAAGCAGAATATATTTACTAGAAGTAATGAAACAGACCGCCATGTTGCTAATATTTTACCAACTAGTAATAGATAAACGGTTTTACACGCTATTGTGCAATAATGCACACAAGTCAGGAGAATTAGATTAATGTGCTCGGGCAAAGTTTGCAGCGCGCTTCCTTCCTTAATGCACCGCAATATCGTTTTCAAGCAAATATACTCCCTTAACCTGACAAGAAAATATGTGAACAAAACTACGTACGAACATAAGGCTTTGGCCACACCTCGCAACTTAAATTTACAATCCGTCGATTAACATTCACGTCAAGTTTGTTTAGGCTGTGGTTTGGGTGTAAGGTTCGGACTTCGGACAATCGTTTTCGGCAACATTGTTCTGTCTGTAAGCGGCCTAATGCTGTGAATAAGTAAGCAGGGCGGGCCGAGCCTGTTAATGTCGGTACCCCCGGAATAGCGGTACAGGATACGCCTTTAGCCTTTATAGCTAGAGATAAACACTTATCTACATAAGCGTAAATAGTGATTTTGTTTCGGTTGCTGGGTCGGATTTGTTTTCGTCTTTGCACCGGTTTACGGAATTAACTCGAATGTTTGTGGGATTAAGTGTTTAAGGTTAGTTTCGGGTACGTAGAGATAGGGAAATAGTAATTAGTGATTACGGATTCAGTTTACACCGTGAGATAGACAGGCCTCTTAAAGCTGTGCGTTTGGTACAATCATAAGACGATCAGCTGTTAATATATTCGGGTTAGGGACACTATTGTTATTCGGAGAATCTGAAGTATTTAACAGTAATATGTATATCCTAAAGCCAAACACATATATTTCTAATCAAAACTAATAATTAAGATTTATGATAGCTATACATAGGCTAAACTAACGAGTTACATAATTTAACAAGACATCTAGTTAATACTTCATGTTTCCCTCATTTGAAACCTGTAAGTGATGGAACATGTTCAGATACTGGTCGCTATCAGTACTGTATTATCTAGGTGCCCTAGGGTACCTATCTCAACACGATTGCTACCGTGTTAACGGCAACTAACTTTGTATATGTAGCTACTAAACATGTTGTAGGATACGGCTATTAATAATGTAATGTAATATATATCTATGTCTCTGAACATAGAGATAATGTATTTAATGCTTTTATATGCTTTTTTAAGAACATTTAAGAACTCTAAAGTTCTTATAACTCTAAAGTTTCATATTCTCTTTTTGTCATGATCACAAAGTTTACCATCGTCTTTTGTTTGGTAGTGTCTATAATAAAGCCGGATGAATGTACAGATGTAATCAGATTACGCCACTGCCCAAAAAACCTAATCCCAAATGCTACTCAGAGTACCGTCCTATCTCCATCCTACCATTCCTCTCAAAGGTCCTAGAACGTCTTGTACATAACCAGTTAAACTCCTACCTTCTCCGTCATCAACTCCTAAATCCATTCCAATCCGGTTTTCGTCGAGGCCATAGCACTACAACAGCACTTGTACATATTGCTGATGACATAAGACTCGGCATGGAGAATGGAAATCTGACAGTGCTCTCCCTACTTGATTTCAGTAACGCATTCAACACTGTCGATTTCGATGTCCTTCTCGGTATTCTGCGCTCCCTTAACATATCTCCAGCGGTAAACGATTGGCTTCAGAGTTACCTGTGTGGCCGTCGACAGCGTGTCCGAGTGGACACAAATTTCTCGACTTGGCGTAGTACTGCTGCTGGCGTGCCGCAGGGTGGCGTCTTATCTCCTCTTCTTTTCGCAACTTTTATTAATTCCATCTCTGACCAACTTCTATCTTCCTACCACCTTTATGCAGATGATTTGCAGATTTACGCGCAGGCACCGCTCGAAGAACTCTTGGAAGCAGTCAAAATGATAAATGCCGACCTGACTTCAATATCCAACTGGAGCTCGACTTACGGGTTAAAAGTGAATCCAGCAAAGACTCAGCTCATTGTTATCGGCAGCCCCAGACAGATAGCTAGAATTAACTGGACGCATATTCCACCGGTCACGTTTGATGGAACTACAATCCCGTACAGTAAATTTGTCAAAAATCTGGGTATTCTCTTTGACAGCACTTTGTCCTGGGCTCCACAGATTCAAGAACTGAGTCGCAAAATCTTTGCATCGGCGGCGTCCTTAAGAAGACTTCGCAATTTTTTACCAATCGCCACTAAAACTGCGCTTGCTCAATCTCTCCTTCTTCCCATCTTGGACTACGCTGATGCCTGCTACCTTGATCTAACAGAGGCACAACTGGACAAACTTGAGCGTCTCCAAAATTTCTGTATAAGATTCATATTTGGCTTGCGCAAATATGACCATGTCTCGGATTTCCGTAACAAGCTCAAGTGGCTTCCTATCCGTCTTCGCCGGAATACGCATATCCTGTCACTTCTTTACAGTATTCTGTACAATCCTGCTACGCCCTCTTATCTCAAAGAACGTTTTAAGTTCCTTCATGACGCACATTCAAGACACTTGAGGTCTACTGCGAATTTGAGATTGGAGATGCCAACACATACGACTGCCTTTTATGACAAATCCTTTGTTGTAGGAGCCATTCGACTGTGGAACGCACTTCCATTATCAATAAGACGGGCGCAATCTTTGGATTCGTTTAAAAGACAAGTAAAAGATCATTATCTAACACAGATTCAATAGAGTAACTGCTACCGCATATCCGTATGTATGTATGTATGTATCTGATTTTGTGTATGTATGTGTATGTATATATATATGTATATATGAGTATGTAGGCATGTATGTATGTGTGTACATATTGTATGTATGTATCTAAACTGTTCTGTCATATCCATTGTATTTAATTCAACACTATGAACTACCCACATGGTATCTGCTCTCACGGTTATTTATCCATCCTAAGGTTGCCTGGAAGAGATTGCTGTAAGCGATAAGGCCGCCCATTGTGCAACATGCCAAAACTATTTTTTTTTTTTTACCTACCTACTATTTTCTTGTTCGTGTCTTTTGTAAGTGGTGTACAATAAAGTGTTTATTATTATTATTATTATTAATGTATAAGTAAAGTGATTTCAAATTATTCATTGAAATAGAACCTATCCACTAACATCTGTTGCCCAAAGCAAGTATAAATTATAGACGCCAATTAATATTATGGAATAGTTCTTACAAGAGTCTAGTTTTATGTTATAAAGCTTTAGATAGAAATATTCGCAAAAAAAATTTAAACCAACCTTTTTTTCTGATTAATAGCTGCTATTTTATCTCGTACACCTCTGGCCAAAATTAGTATCCAAATATCCATTTCATAAGAATTTAACTCGTCGAGTACCGGTTTTATAGACACAATTAAAGAACAATAGGTCGCGGTCACCGGTGACCGCTTGGTGTTTGACAGTTTAAATAAGGAATAAAGAATACAAAGTACCCTATCTTCTTTTTGGGAAATATTTTTTAAATTTTCGAACTGAAATTGAAGTGGCCATTGTTTAAATTGAAAGCCAGAATATTATTTTAGTGGATTACTGGAAAACGAATTTGTGTTTAACTAACAACGTAGTTTAGTGGGTGGTCAGGAAACTTCATCTCAGCAAACTGGACGAGCTAAAACTATGCACTGAATAATACTGTTTGTACTATAAATTATCTTTGTCATTTCATCGGTTATGAAGACAAATAGAATTAATGGCTGACTGTAACATAATATTTGTTTTGGTTTGAATAATATTATAAACGCAAAAAATATCAATCATATTACTTTGCATCGATTTTTTTTATACTCGATATGTCGACATTTGGCCACCATCTCGCCTGGTGGTAAGCGATGATGTAGCTGACGATGGAGCACGCCTACCTACGAACAACCTGTTCACTCGTGCATCGATATAATTGTTATAGGGTTACGGTCTAGCTAGAGTATGGAAGAGTAATAAAGGCAAGACTGAAGATATAAACGATGAATGATATCAACATACAATGCTCTATTCTCTTCCTTACGAAATCTGATGTTCATGAAATCAAAAACCGTAATAAATACCTATCAAAAATTTTATTTGTCAATGAGCAATATTTTCCAATCGAAGGTCGATCTAATAAAGTAGTCCAACCATGTACTGAAGGGTTAGTGAGTTAAGCTGTTTTTGTTTTACCCTCAAACCCTTGAAACAAATAAAATTTGCTACTAATTGTATATAATTTAGGCAATTGGGTTTTCCGAATTCTCCCGTTTATCAGAAGTTGGTACAAATATTTGTATGCCATACAAATTTTCCGCTTTGTTTAAGTTTGTCCCTACGGAAGTTTACTGGATGCGGACATTCGGTTTACGTTTATTCAACGGTCGATTAGTAGGGGCGATGGAAATTATAAATATTTTGTTGTTTACATTTTTAGTTGCTTTCGAGTTTTTAAATGAATAAAAATTAAAACTGCGTTAAAAAACTGACTTCAAAAAACTAAAAACAAACAACAAGTCCAATATTCTGTGTATAATATGGCAATAATAACAATGTTATAATATCAAAAAAAAAAACAAGTGAAAAATAAAAAGCAAAAATAATTATTACTTGTACTGACTGATGACCCACCCACTGATAACTTAGAAGTCAAAATCATTTATTATAGTTAGATCAGGAAGGCACTTTTGAACGTCAAAACAAAATATTGAATGCATAATAGTAGGTTTATTTTCGTGTAGGCAATAGGTAATAGATGTATGTACTTATGTAGAATATTATAAATTTTTTACCTACTACATTACTTACTTTGGAAGGCAAAAATCATATTAAGCTTTTTTAAAAATCATACTTTATTTTTTGGCTAACCACATTCAGTTTAATAACTTTTAATTACTAGGAAGCAGATCTGCAATGCGATTTGTTTGTTAGTTAAAATGTCTGTTCAATTCAGAAACCGTATGAAAGAGCCGTCTCACTGAAACTTCAGAAAGAGTGGCGTTAACTCGGAAAGCGAAAAAAAACTTCATTTACCAAACAAATAGAAAGTTTTAATTGAAAAACAAAATTTTCGAAAGAAAGGCTTCATTTTCCACGTTTCTTAATAAAAGTGGCGAACTTGATGTCTAATTGAGTGATGTTTAATACAATTCTCTTATTCACTTTTCTTATTTTTTGCGGAGGAAAATGAAAAAGTATTTTTATTTTTGTTTATTGAATGAGGAAAAGTGTTTTTTATAGCCGTCGACTGCTGGACATTGGTTTATAAAGCTCACAAAAGGTCCCTGAAGTATCAAAGCCCAAAGCAAAAAGCACTTAAAACAGCGACGACTCAAACTGAGTCTCAATAGAGCATCCGTCTTAGTTCACCTTTCATTTCGCGTCTAAAAGTCTACACCGGCTACAACCTTTGGCCAACTGTAAATAGACAAGGCCACGACCCACAAACAACTCGAACAACACTAGCGCTCATCATGCCCTGTTTTCTTTCCATATTTAAAAACAGAACCAAGTGACAGTGCGTTTTCCTTATGTTATAAAAAAGAAACGCGTTTGAAAAAAGAATACATTTTTTGCCGTCCCTCTTTGAAATTGGTGTTCATGTCACCCAATTTCTATACGCCTTACAAAGCATTAATGCAAAATATTTGGAGTTTAAAGTAAACAATGAATAAACTTAATAAAGGATAACGTAATACTTTGGCTGCCTCCATAATATGAGCGGTTTGGCTTTTTATAACTTAAAATGGGATACAGAATAACTTGGCTAGCCAACTAAAAACCTCTGCAATTTAAAAGTAGAAGAGTACTAAAGAGTTTAAACTACAATGATATAGCATAATTATTATGGATAATAAATTTAAGATAGACTTCAAAAAAATCAAAACACTTCATATAAGGTAACTTCATAATACACGTATGTAACGCAGTGTGAATGCAATGTGTTTATAATGTTAAAGCAAAGAGGTGTCAACTGTCATAGTGGCCGTTTTATGGTGAAAACTTAGTTTATGAAACAGGGAACGCGGTAACTTACGGTTTGAATTCATTTATTTCTAAAAGATTACAAATCACTTGTACAGAAATAAATACTTAAACTAATTTTACATTTTTTGATTTGTCCAGGAGTAACAAGAGTTGTAAATAGCGGTCACAATTTTAGGATTTTAACATTAACATAATAATTTATAACGACAAAGTAAGCAAATAAGTATATATGGAGGTATTCGTTAAAATATTTAATGACAAATATCTTACGGCCTACCGCCGTGCGCTGCATTGATGCGGCCCTCCGTGCGGTTCACTTGCAGGATCGGCTCACATTAGGCGAAAACCATTATAACATTGTTGACGAATCATTACAATTTTTATTTTGTTTTTTTTTTTCCTTTTTATGGTACCTATACTTATTTTATATTGTTTCTTTTAAGTTTAGTTTTTATTAATTTATTTAAATTTTATTATATATTTTTTTTATGATAATTATATACTAATGGTTTTTGTTGTATCCCTTCAAGATGTGACGTTTTAGTAATTTTTTGAAAAGAAACAAAGATTGTGTATTTTTTATATCTTTTGGTAGCGAGTTATAAAGTTTTACTCCCTCATAAATTATTGTTTTCTTTCCAAAGTTAGTTCTAGTACTTGCTATGTGTATGTCTTGAGCACGTCTCAGAATGCGTTTCTTTGTGAAGGTGATCTGAGTATGTATGTCCTTCGAAAGAATTTTCCGAACTAGAATACATGTATTATATAAATATATACTATAAATGTTAAATAATTTAGTTTGTTTGTAAATTTCGTTTGTCGGAGTCAGATAGTGGTAATGAAATAGTATTTTTATAATTTTGTTTTGCGCCCTTTGTAGTTTTTGTAGGTTAGTTTTAGCAGCTGAACCCCACACTTCTATGAGATAGTCAATATGAGGTTTCACCAATGAATTATATATAATGCTACGGACCTTAGGAGGAAAACATCTCACATTTCGGCGTAAGGCCCCTATCAGGCTTGATAATTTAGAATATATTTTCTCTATATGCGGTTTCCACGTTAATTGGTTATCCAAAATAAGTCCAAGATACTTCTCCTTGTTAACTTTGTTTAGCTTGACTCCATTAATGCTGAGTGGTTTATGATCAGAGATTTTTTTGTTTTTAGCTGCAAATATTATATAGTTAGTCTTCGATGCATTAATAGTTAAAAGGTTATTTAAGAACCACCTTTCCAATATGATGAGATCTTCTTGTGCATCTTGTATTATAATATCAATTGAGTGACCAAAATAGAAAAGGCAAGTGTCATCCGCATACAAAGAAACATATCCCTTCAGACCTATCTTGTCTATGTCATTAATATAGATTAGGAACAATAGTGGTCCACAAATTGAGCCTTGAGGTACGCCATAATTAACAATCCTAGGTGCACTTGTACTCTCACCAATTCTGACTACCTGCCGGCGTTCCCGGAGATACGATTCAAAAATTCTGAATGCATTTCCAGTTACACAATTATGATGCGAGTTTGTTTAGTAACAACCTATGACTAACGGTGTCAAATGCCTTTTGTAGGTCAATGAAGACCCTAATGCAATATGCTTCTTGTCTATATTTGTCTTTATAGTCGAAATTAAGTCTGTTGCTGCTGAAAGTGTATTGGATTTAGATCTAAAGCCATATTGTCTCCCGGAAATATAGTTAAAAGAATCCAAATATTGTGTAAGCCGATTGTGTAACAATTTTTCGAAGATCTTGGATAGTATGGGCAGAACAGAAATAGGTCTATAATTCCCCGGGGACAACCTGGATCCAGCTTTAAAGATAGGAGTGACTTTGGCGAATTTTAGTGTGTCAGGAAAGTAACCTTCATTGAAGCATTTGTTTATGCACTTAGTTAGGGAAGGTAATATAAGACTTTTTATACATTTGATCGATTTAGCACTGATCCCATCTATACCGGTACTTGTGTTTGCCTTTAGGTTATTGATTATTTTAATGACTTCATCTGGCATTGCTGGTTCTATTTCGGAAAGTGTAACTGTATTTGCGGTTTTGTACGAAGTGGTAGTGATAGTTTGATTATTATGGTATTTTGCAGGTATCTGGTTGGCTAGGAGTGTACCTATACTGGAGAAGAAGTCGTTAAAATACTCACATATTTCCTTTTCATCAGTGATTAGCTTTGAAGGTGACTGTAGTTTAGAGGGAGCAACACTGTTCTTTATTTTATTACTAGACAAATTATTTATCAATTGCCACATCTTTAGGGGTTTACCCTCACATTCCTTGAAAGTTTTATAGTAATAGTTACTTTTTGTAGCTTGAATAGTTTCAAAAACCTTATTTCTCTCTTTTTTAAATGCTTTTTCAGATTCTTTATCATTAGGATTATTTTTATAAATTTTCCACAGCTCGTTTCTTTTATCTATTTGATTAATTATGTCCTTATTTATCCAATCTGCCCTTGGAGGATTTAGTATCTTAGTTTTAGTTGTTTTGTTTCTGTTGATCGCCGACTGAATTGCTTCCTCCAATTTCGAGTACTCATCACCGATCATATCATAATCCAGGCTTTCTACAGTTTTATACAGGTCTAAGTATGATACAGCTTGAAATATTACTTTTTTAATAGGCCCTGGCTGGTACTTTTCAACTTCCAAGAAAATTTGTTTATGATCGGACATTGCTGATTCTATGATAGCTAGATGTAGCTTATGATTTTTGAGGCTGGTGCATACGTGATCCAATATAGTCTTGGTGGGACTTCATTATCTCACCTAGAGTAGAGCGAACGTTAGGAATTTTTGCAACGTTAATTCATCAAACAGCCGGTCCCAACTTTGTTCAGCTTTTGTACTAAAATAATGAACCCAAAAACTTTACTGCCCTGATAACTCCTTCTAAAATTACGCTCAGCTTAAAGTAGAGCTTTACTTTTTTCTTTTTTCGTAATTTCAATTTGTATAGTTTATTACTCCCAAGATGTTTGTTCTGCTCAGTTCGTTGAAATGAAAATGTTTTTTAAAACACGAACAAATTGTTTGTTTACAAGAATGACGTAAGTGTTATATTTTTAAAACAACTTTCGTCATTTTATAGAAACAAAAGCAAAACACGCCTTAAAATTCGATTTATCCGTGAGTATCGAAACCCGTTATAAGTAAGGCATATAAGTAATATAACGAAGCAGCTTAGGACATAAAAATTAATAACATAATTAAGAACACAATTACGTAGGACCTCGCATTCTAAGTTAGGCGAGAAGTACTTAGATTTTACTTAATTAAATACCTTTTATACGGCGCGTATACTCCGGTGCCATTATTTAAACTTTCTTACCTGAAACAAATAACGGAAACATTTAATTTACTTTCAAGTTCAAGAATCAACAGTGCTATTGTTTAAGATGAATGAAAGTTCATACAAGTAATTAAGCGAACTGAGAGATTTCTGCTAAATGGATTTTCCTTCTATTTGATTTTGTACCTTAACACGTTCGAGGACAAAACGAGATTATACGTCATCGTTCGAGATTTTAATATCGCACAACGTACGATGACGTTCAAATAACATTTAAATTATACGGCAGAACGTTCATTTCCGATGAAAGTTCAAGTAAAAATCCTTTTAAATGTATCTTGTGTCACAACATATAAAATACCCAACTCTGTACTGTCACGTAGGGTAAGTTTAAAACTATTTAAAATAAGTGTCGTTGATAGTGTGCGGTTACGGTATTCACATACGCACAACGTGTTTATACGTCCCGCGCTCCTACATTCAGCGCGGCTGTGTCACTGTGTACATTACTTTAATGCAAATTAATGATTTTACAGCGTGAAATTGATGTTTAATGGGTTATTGTGTGTTTTAGATGGATATAAGCGCAAAATAAGACACAAGATAAGCATGTTTGATGATTCCGACATCTCCAACGAGGCGGATCCTTACCTAGATGCATATACACGTTGACGTGATAAAACGGTTGTGTCATGTTATGTTTAAAACGATATTTCTTCATGGGACACTACGTACTGATACGTCGTATAATTTTGTATAGACATGTACTGTGTCATTTTGAAAACCCGACTCAAGTGGTAGCGTCCTCGAACGTGTTAACTTAAAATAGTTGAGTTAAATGTCACTTGGATTACTACACTTTATTGGTATTGACTAACAAATCATATAATATTCTGACTATAATACCCTTTATACGGTACAGCTACCGTCTACACTTGGACATTTTGTCTATACACAATATATTACACCCCGAAAGACTATACACAGATGAAAATTCACAATGAAGTAAGATGACAAGAATTCCCAAAATTCTTCTAAACTAAGTCGAACGTGAGAATGACTATTTCAACTTCGCATCTAATACGAGTAGTTCCAAAACTATTGTACACGATTAAAACTTATATTTTATAGGGTATATGCCTCGAAATTCTGTGGCACAATCACTTTGTGTTTATCAAAAGTAATACCAAAGTTATGTGGTATAATCAGTAGTAGCAAACAAAAGTATCTATTAAATATTCTGAAACAGAATAGAGTGTAATAGTGCGCAGTGTTCACTGTCCGCGTTTCTGTCTCCACAGTCGGATACACACAAGAGGCTTTATCATTTTCGAAGCTTCCATAAATCGAGCTCCTAGCGGAACATTGCCAGCGACTGGAACATCTGTTGCTCCAATACTGTCCGATAAAAGATGCAATTTGGAAACAATGGCTTTCAAAGTTGAGAAAACTGATATTATCTACATCCAAGCGAAATGTTACCACAAAATAATTGAATCGTAACATTTAAGTCTATAACAATGACGAATACATTAAATCTAAAAAGATATCCTTTATCGTCTAAGCTGAAATGTTTGCTAAACATGTCTGAGACAAACAGAATCATCCCTATCACCTCTAGCGCGCCTAATATTAATATTTATGCAAATGTCAATATTAAAATCATTCTCGGCACGAGCCAGAATATCAATGAAGCATCAAATGCGGCCGAGAGAACCTTTTTCGGTACGCAATCGACACAGAATCGATTTGCAATGAGGTTTTAGCGAAGCCACAATGAAATTATCCGGGCTTTAGGCACCGGATATTAAACACAGATGGGCAGGGACAATCACACAGCAAATAATTCCAATAACCCAGCGAAATACACAGTTTTGTCCAACACTCAAATTAATTAACTATTAATTTTGACTGTTTTCAGTGAGTGGTCATTTGTACCACTCTGCACAATAGTAATACCGCTGCGTCTGACAATATTGTAATTAAAATATTTTATATTCAAATCAATGAATAGCTGTTAGTAATAAAGCAAAAGCGTACAATAAACGAGAATTTGCTGAATGCAAACCTATGTACTGACTGTCTGATACATAGTTCCGGTAATGAATATTATCGGTAGTCCATTCAGGGGAATGGTAATGAAAGGGCGAGGAGATGAGTGCAATCCGAGAATGTTCCAGTTCTTCATTAGCATACAGATTGATTCACACGCCGAGACGACCGAAATGCTGGTAATGAACCCAATTCAATACACAAGAGTGAATGATTGTGTTACAGGTTCCACTGGTGTGCTTTTGAGCCACCGAGAATGCATTTTAATTACGCTTCCGCACTTTTCACAAGAGACCTATTGTAAAACGGCTAATTAAATTCTTTTGATTAACGCTAGCTTAGTCTAGTTATTTACTTACCTTCTTTTCCTTAACTGCTATAGTAGTATCAGTCTTTCCCGTATCCAATTGGTCATTTCTTAACATCGTCTGATCGGTCATAGTACCTTCATCTACTAAAATTTCCCTGCTATTTTTCCTGGCGTGGTTGATAATATCGGGCTTTTCTGTACTCATCAGATTACTCGCGTTTTCATTTGTACAGTTCTCTTTTCCAGATTTTCTGTCTTCGGCTGAACGTGATTTATCTTCGGAACTTTTTATTTTGAAACAAGATATCGATTTCTTATCTTCTTTACCATCGCTCCTGCTAATTGGATCATTTTTATCACGTTTGCGTTCGTCTTTCTTATGGTTCTTCGTGGCTTCAGACTTGAGTCGTTTTTTCTTACCATTCCACTTGGAATTTTTGGATCGATTGCTATCGTCACTTGTGCTGACGCTGTCGGAGCACACGGGGTTAACTAAGATTTTCGTTGATTTGGGTTTTCGTTCTATTTTCCTTAGATTAAGTAAGTTTCCGGTAGAGTTTATAAGGGTTGGCGATGAGTTATGAGACGGAGAACTATCTTTAGTGTCATCGCTGGATCGTCGAACGACTGCAGGAATTAATTTGATGGCTTTCATGGCATCCACAGGGTTATGTCGTATTTTGTGTGTACCAAGTGGCCCCATAGCAACTGGTGGTCCTCCTTTAAATAATAATGCTGTCTCCGTTGGCTGACACACACAAGCTAACATTTTCAATATTCATTTACTTATCACTATTATCACTCACATATTTGGTGTTGGTGTAACGACACGAAACTATGTAAAGAAGAAGGATTATAATAATATGATGTTTGGCTGAAAACCTCGTTGATTAACTACAGTAAAGCAACATTTAACGCGGTTATGGAGACAAAACTGCAATGTGAACTGAGTTACATGCGACCGTACGTGAGACGTTTACACAAGCACAACGTACGAATGTAATAATATGTCTCATAATGCATCACAGATATATGACGCGTTTATTAAACTTCCCGCCTGTCGCGGAGACATGTTATTTCTAACTGAATAGCGTAATCATCACAAACATTTGGATGCTCGTCGTGTTTCTACTTTGAACTGACTTCCTCAATTTAACATCACAATACATACAAATTTGGAAAACGACCAAATTGTGTAAAGAACAACTGGGATTAATGGAGATTGTCTGAACAAAAACTTTTGAATCGACGCATTGAAAACGTCAAATCCCACTGAGAAAGTATTTGCATGTAACAATATTCAAAGTCATTTATAGAGTTTACTGAATAAAATAAACCAAAAGTGTACCGCAAACATTTTGTCCCCGAATCCTTTCTCTGGGGAGGAAAAAGTTCAAAAGCCAGTTACTGCTTTATTCCGCGTATACTCGTATACGTACTTACGCCACGAGTGAAAAGTTGACTTTATCGGATTTTCTGCTCGGCCATGTCACAATGTCTTACCGACGTTTGTATTTATCGTTGTATAGATCTGTAGCGGTACCGATACACTGCTTCCTTAGTGGGTTTGCCCTATTTTCAATCCTATTACGTTATGTTTTTTGAAAAAAAAAGTATATTCCAGTTGTTAATACACAACTTCTTGTTCAGTCTGTTGATATACAGTCACATTTGGTTTAAATTGAAGTGCTAATTTACGTTTAGAATTCGTTTTGATACTCGTGTTGCAATATGGAAATACCCCTCACATTTATCATACATTTCCTTTCCCTTCCTAAAAGCATTTCATAAAAGCGTCCACAAGAGCCCGTCCCTACTTGCATAATTATATGAATAATCAATCAGGAAAGAGCAATAAAAGTGAACCGTTTGAATACCAAACGTTTGTTATGGAACGAATGTTCAGACGTTCGGTAACCGTAAAAAACAACAATTGTACCTATTCCCCTCAACCTTTCCTTTGAAGAACGATAGCTCATGAAATTTTGTCACGAAAGAATAAAAAGGACTCTATACATATAAAATGATTCACAAAAGAAAAGAAATGTATATGTACTGACCTAACAACAATTTTACGTACGACAAAAAGAGCAAATAGTATTTTTTATTGACAAAATTAAACCTTATAAGATTTATTTAATTGACAAATCAATAAAAAAATATATTTAGCACTTATCGCGATCCACGTGCGACGCTATCCTATGATTATTCTCATATGATGAACATTTTTAAGACGAGAGTGACGTAAGTGGATAGTGCTATGCAAAATTTGCACGTTGGGAATTCTATACTCGCCGAAATATCTAGGCATGGTCAGGTGTAGTGGACGGAATGCTTAATATTGAGTCTACGAAGACTGCCAACTATGTAGGCATTCAAGGCTTTTATATTTTGTTCCATCTAATAGCCTTTACACTAATAACTTTATTATACCTAATTAAATCTTAACCAAAATTAATAATAATAATTGTCAATAAACTATGATCGAAAAAGCCGACTTTAATCTGTTTCGAAATCGATTTATCTAATCACGAGAAAAACTCGGAACAACATAAATACATCCTTATTCTTTTTTCAAGTCGGTTAAAAATCCGATTTTGTACACAGTAAAGTTACGAAGATAAATCTCATAGGCTTTAATAAAATATGAGTTTTATATACGAGATATACCGAAAGGATTTTCATGACGAAAATGCATTAAATGCGAGCCAAGCACAAAGGCATCGAGGAATGATATTTCAGGTTCCACACTGTTGAGAACTTTAATTTGAATCTTTGTAAAATCGTTGTAAAGTATTTATATTGCACGGAATCAAATTGGACTTCATTTTGAACAATTCATTATTTAAATATTGAATCAATGCCGAATTAAAAGTGTTACGAATTCAATGCAAAGGAATTCCAATTGATTTTAATAAATATGCCATGTGATCTTAATAAAATCATTTTCAAAAAATCTAAGTTTAAATATAATAGTGTGTTGGTTTGTTTGTCGAGTTCTTACGCAAAAAACACTGAACAGATATCGATGAACTTCAGTATAGAAGCAGGTTTGACAAAATAAAATCATGATCAAAACCTAGTTACGCTATATCTTATTTTCCAGCTTTACTCATTTTTGCTGTATTTTTCTTAGAGTTAAAGCTAAATTTTCAATAAATTAGAGTGAACTTAGATTACAAAGGGCTGTTAACCTTGTACAAAGTCTGTAACGTTAGATATTCCTGAGAGTAAGTGCGCACATTTTGGGCGCACGGCACTGTTACATCGGAAGTAGGCTCGGAAGCCAAAGTGTACCAAGTCTCCCCCTCCAAACCCACTTCCTATCCCCCCTATCACCTTTCATACAGCATCAACTAGTTCGGAGCTAGACAACTTAAAGTTTGCCAAATAGGAAATTACCTACTTTGTGTTCAGCGAACTGATACATTATGGAAATACGTAATGTCACGCTTTTTGTTACCGACTTCAAAAAGGAGGGGGTAAGTTAGTACGTTTCCTCCTGAAGGAGTGCGGTAGCGGTACGCATAAGAGTACATAGTAGGTAAATCTATCTACAACATGAATTCGTTGCAGATATCAAGCATAAGTCAAGACATTGAATTATTGCGATTATTTGAAAAAAAGTAACCTCTAAGAACGTGAATTTACGACTGCTAGTAATTACTTGGCAGTCGTAAATTCATAATCGCAACCATGCGATGCAATCTCAAGTAACATATAAAATTGTTAAAACAGTCTCATTAGTTAAAAACTATTCATTCACATCTGGAATACTAATGCGTCGCGAGCTCTATTTAAAAGTCCATTCGTAAAAATCCCATTGATTCACTCGCGGAAACACTTCACTTTCGAAATAAAGGTCCAGGAAAAGCCCATTAAAACAGCGTTATTATTCAACCCAACGTTCTAGCGGAAAATTAAGAAGAATTTCTCACACAATGGTTAGTGAAATTGCTTGTAACTTCGCAGAACCATTTTTTATGCTGTGACATCAATCACAAGAAAGTTTAGTCCTCGGCGCAACGCCTGTTAATTGAAAGTTATTGCACGGAAAATATCACAGTATTCCTCGCTGTTTTTAACTTTATATCCAGCTATAAGAACGAAATTCTAATTTTCTCTTCTTCCATGGTGTCTTTGAAAACAAACAAATTGCCAAGAGCTTAGCGGCGCCGTAAATTCAATTTCATAAAAATTTACTTATGTATTGAAGGTAGCTGTGGTTATAAGCTTAGGAAAAGCTGTCGTATTTTTCATCAATATGTATTTAATAAAAAAAAATATGAAATTATAATTTTAAAAAAATATATAAAATCGTATCCTTATAAATTAACTTACTAGACAGATCACTAATTACAAAACTGAAAACGTTTCATAAAATTTTTATTTGAATAATTATTTAAACTGTTTATAATCATCATTAAACTTAATTTGCGTGAGATAAGAATCCAATTAGTGCAGGACGGAATATTTTTAATTAAGAAGGTATGTGCCGGTACCTACGTACCAGAAGATGTGACAGTTTTGTGATTAATTAGGGAAAATGACGTGTATTAAGGCTATAATGTACTGATGAGGGATTATTCAGTGATCAAGTTCTGGTAATTACTTCACACTGTCTTTTGTATGTGTTTACTAAGGCATTGTGTACACTTGACGTAGTGACATAGCAGTATTGCTTTATGACGAGTTTTATTTGGTTTTCCACGATCGGTATCTTTCGACTAAATTGGATGCGGTATCTACAGTACGGTGTGTGTGTGTGTGTGTGTATCCTGTTATTTCTTTTTTATTTTTTTATACTAAATAGTTCGACGTTTGGCCACTATCTCGCCTGGTGGTAAGCGATGATGTGGGCGACGATGTATGTACCTATGTATTAAATATTAATATTCTATTTTTTATGTACTTCCTATCGTGTCGATTGCAACTAATTTTCACATGAAATATTGTTCGTTTCTGACCAAATTGCGTCATTTTAATATGCTTTTAATAAATAGCTTTTAAAGTCCATCAAATGTAATCGTACCCTAAGGTAGGACCGTCCAGTCACACTCATGTGTGAATGGCACTGAAGTATGTTCATGAATCATGAAGGATGGGTGCTGCCATCGATCCCTGCTCAATTAGACAGAGATTTAATTATCGCACCCGCATTGAGTAGTCCAATGTGAGCCTGTCTTTATGTAGGACGTTTAATTTATTAATTTTGCTTTACACTGCTCGTTGTTAATGGAAATAGAATATCTCTGTGACGAGAGATAAGCAGTTTCGTTGTAGTTCATTTTTAATTTATTTTAATGGTTATAGAGGGCTTTTTGTGCCTGGTAACAGACTATCTTATAAAAGTGCTCTGTTGGTTCCTTCGGGAGATATAAGTATATATATTTTTTAAGGGGGGAAAATCATCAAATGACTACTCTCACCTGGGTGAGGTGGGAGGGAGTGTCAGACTCTAACTGACTAAAAACCACCCCGTTCCTTCCCCTGCACGTCGAGCCGGAGCCCCAGTTACCCGTTAGGTTGTCCACGACGGATATAAGCATATAAGTATATTATGTTGCTTTTAAATATTAAAAAAAAATCTTTTTGTAAAAGAAGAGAAAAATTTAAAGAACTGATTTTCATCACACAGACTCAAAGAAAGTAGTGTAATTGGAATGGAATATTTCATAAATTAATCAGATTGAAAAAGTTTTCAAGTGAATAAATTCCGTTGTCGACAACGAAACCCGACACTCGACGAGACGATGGCGACAAGTTTGGTTTTCTACAGAGTTGAATTTTCATTAAGTTTCTGTCAGTAACGCCATTTTGTTATTTTCCTGAATTAATAATAGAACACTTGATGACACTCCCTTTTAATTTAACTAATTATGTAGTGTCACAGTGACTTTATATTATTTGTTTGTGTGTGTCTGTGTTGTACGGAAGACCGACTTGTATTCAGTGAGGTGATTTAGTTTCGAAGACCTATTGAAGATATTATTGTATTCAGTAGAGAGCCGGATAGCTCTTATTTCAATTAATTTCACTTAAAATGATTTCATTTCAAGACTGTAACACCAATCAAATCAATCGTAAATGAAACTCCTAATTATATAGGCTTCTCGACAGTCAAACGTTCATCTTCTTACGAATAGAACATTTCAAAATTAAACGCATTGTTTTATCCTCACATGAAAATAATAGCAATTTATTATTAACTGCAATCTTGCCAACCAATTCCACGGTAATGAGATAAATCTACACCACGCTCTCACTCATCCCCCTAATTGGTGTGTTACTTATGGCAGTGTGTTAACAAAATTATATATCTATCTCCAGGCTTATTTGATCAAACCCTTGTTTAAAGTTGTAATGATATTTTTAAAAATGTTTTACTTTTTAAAAATGCAGGTAAAATGGCTTTCTCGCATGGCATCCCTTGAGAAGGAGGTATCATTCAGTAGAAGGACATTACAGACTTTAAATGAAATTCCTGGTCTGTAGACACTCAACACAGATGAGAGACGTCTGTTCTCCAGTCAAAGGTGTAAGTTTATTGCTCTAAGATAACCATAATCGAGTTCGAGTTACTATCCGATATTGTTGTTGTCCAATTTTAAAATCCTCCCAAAAATGAAGCCCCACCGCATAATGTGATTCCGGTTATCATACTTTAACATTCCATCAATACTCGAGCCTAATTGTGTTATACTACCATTGTAATTCAGACGAACCTGTTGCCAAACAAAGGGCATAATTCTAAACTCCGTCCTATTGGGAATATTGATATATTCAATCAGTACAAAGCGTAAGTCAATTTACAGCCATAACCTTAAATCTAATAGGCTCAATAAATAATTCGGTATGCATAGTGTGCGAATCCAATCTAGTGACTATAGAAAACGAGCGTAGTTTTAAACAGTCGTAAATCAATTTCGGTTGAAACCTCTAATTGAGTTACGGGAACAATTCAGACGGAAGATATCGGTTAAGGTAATTTCGCTTCACCTAAATTGAATTTTTGCTCCATACACGTGCTAAAACGTTGGCTATTAAATAATGCACAAAACAGAAGGTCGTGAAAATTGCTTTCATCCATTATAGAATATTAATTATCCTCAAACTGAATTGTCCAAACGAGCGTGATTTATTTTATAAAGATTATCTATAGGAGATTGGTCGATAGAAAATGCGGAACTTGAGGGTGTCTATTGTCTGCTCTGACGTTCAGGATACTTAGATTTACGGTGTTTTGTTGCTTTTGTTTTGATTAACTGGATCTGGTGTTTCCCAAACACCAGACAGACAGAATTGAATAGAATGTTCCCACATTCTATTCAATTCTGGTCTTAGAATCAAGTCGGCACTACGGAATCGATTATATTATTACACAATTTTCATAATCATCATCTTCGTCATCATTTCTCTTCCACATGAGTTCTGAAAGAATTTAGAAGATGATAAAGTTTGACATACTTATTCAATACAAACTTTTTTTTTGTAAATCTTGGTATTTATTACAACCGGTGTTACGTATACGTATAAACTTAAGAACTTAATAAGTATCTCTTACAAAACTTGAACCAAGTTTAGTATGTAGAGAGACTATACTTAGAATATACTTTAACACCATAACTTAGTCGACAGTATGGCGTCGTATGGCAACAATGTAAAGTACTCCTTAGTAGAAGTTTCAACTCATATCATCTTTAGTAGGAATTAGCTCAGCGAGCTTTAGGGTGTGTTTAAAGAGATGGAAGTTACGAAAATGTAAGCGTCAAATAAAGAAGGTCAGTTTAATTTTTTTGTATTACTTCTGCGCTTACGCTATGACTCTTAGAGCCTTTCTTTCTTTCTTTCTTTTTTTTTAAAAACGTTGCCCCACACTAGAATTTTCTCCTGTGTCGTGGGTGCGTTTACAAACATACAATATCACATACACATGACACCCAGACCCGGAACAACAATCTGTGGATCACACAAAGAGTTGTTCCGTGCGGGAATCGAACCCGCGACACCTTGCGCGGCAGCCAGTTGCCCAGCCACCGCGCCAACCAGTGGCGTGCACACCATACATGCAAATAAGCACTGCATACCCTACAAAATCATGGTAAACCTACATAGTCAAATACATAGTGTCACTCATAAACACGACATGAATATTTACTGACATCATACAGAGATTTCGTAATTTTATTGATACTTAATTTGGAAAACTGGTAACTAACGCCATCTATCGAAAAAATATTGAAGTACTACAACCACTTTCTACTTTCTTCGATATTGGAGCATTGCGCCAGTGGCGCCGCCACCTCGCTATTGTGTGATGGTGGCGGAAGCATGTACTAATGCTAGCCGGTACATTTTGCTTGTTTTCTCGTGCTGATGTTGGATTTTTTTTTTGTTAGGTTGGTAATTTCTATACAACTGCAAAAGCACTGCTTCTTCGTTATCCGACTAATTTAGGAAGTCAACAAATCGTAGAGTTTGTTGATTGAAAATAGATATATTAATTTTGGTCAACTTATTGTTTACGTTTTTTTTGGCCATTTTGTTTTGGTTATGTTTTTATGTGCAAGTGAATAAATTGTAATGTAATGAATTATAATTTAAATGAACTGTTAATTTACCGAAAATTATGTAAAATTATAGCTGTGAGCTCTGTGCTGGTGATTTGTGTTGTTCAATAAATTCAATATGAGTGCGTTGTCCTTATTGTCGTTCGAAGAAGAAACGAAAATATTTCCAAAGGCGATTTTGCGTGTGTCGTATGTTCGGGCTAGGCGTAATTTAAAAAAAAGGTAATAATTTTATTATTTCTTTTAATAAACTACGATTTGCGATTATAGGTATAGTTTGTTAGCACTGGTGGTGTACCAATTTCATTAATGTTTTTTAAATCCAGTCATCTTGATCTCGCTTTGTACCATTTTTCTATGCATTTAACGGTCAGTTTATACTGGTGTCTCATAGCTTGATGGTCGCGTAACCATTTGTACTTCGCCGCGCCAAAGTAGGTACCTAGTTAATTAGATTTATAAAATAGGAACCTAGGTATCTATGTTGATCAACTTTATACACGGATAGTTTGAAAATAATTATGTACCTAATTTGTTTATACAAATAAAATACTTACTAAACCTAATTACTTACTCAAAATTAAGTATGATGTTTCGGGAGTTTTATTTTCCGAGATTACTGTAGACCAAATTTTTTTAATCATGTGATACCTTCTGCCTACCCTACTTCAAATCTCTGTGCACGCCTCTGGCGCCAACCGTGCAGTCTTGTTGTTGACCTGAATAAGTTGTTGTTGGTTTATCTGAAACACAATTTTTAATTTACGTTATTGTGCTATGACTGCGCCTGATTCTGTTCTGATTACTCGTCAGTTTGACTAAAAGTAACTTAATCAGATATATATAAACAGACCCTTAGTCGCAGAAAATGGAGGAAAAAATTGCTATGAAAATTAATCATTTTAAGCATTTTTACTCATAATTCCTATGATATTGTCAGGTTCCTTGTATCTAACAATTTTCTTGAAGCAACGTTCCCCTTAAAGATCAGATTTGAAGATGACCAAAAAGTTTACAAAAAATTAAAAACTCGCTTTGTTTACATCCGCCTCAATAAAACCGCAGCCTTACTCCAATGTTCCGCTCCATTGACGCTCATGAAGACTTAAAGGTTGCTGGCGGAAAATTATATCATACCGCCATTCAACTTTGATAGTTTTATAACTAGTTGATGAAGTTTCAATTGGAGTTTTGAAGATATGGAATTAGATCTGATGGAGCGATGGGAGCAATGACTGAAATAGCAGCTGTTGTTCAAGGATTTTCTGCCTATGAGAAAGCAAAACTTGGTATAAATTCGGTAATTGTTCAAAGCTACAAAATATTAAGGATGATCTTTATAATTGCAATGTAAAGATTTGTTATTGGATAAGCCGATAAACGCGCAGACGGATCACCTGATGATGAAACAAGCGTCGCCCATGGACACCTGGAACATCAGAGGCGTTAAAAGTACATTAACGGTCTTTTGGGGATTAGGAATTGGGGGGATTTAGAAGGAACCATAATGAACAACCAGATACTTCTACTGTATATTTTTCTATACTATAACCTTTAAATAGGAATATTTGAAGTAGGTTGGAAAGTAAATACATTTTGGTTAACCTAACATGGTCCAAAAATACAGTAAAATCTACAAATTCAAACAAAATTTGAAATCGTAGAATTTGTACACGTATAAATGAAAACGTTCAACCCTGACGATAGACGTGGGAGCTAAATTTTATAGAGCCTCCCGTGGCTCTCCAGAGCACGATCTGCCGCTTATGAGACATCGATACTGATAAAATGGCCCTGTCAATATCTTCCATTAGTTACCTTCAAGGAAAGGCAGTCATTAGTCATTGGTACCCTCCAATAATTTACTTATTTGCCAAATTTATTTACCTATACAAAATAATGGTGTTCATTAAATGTTCTTTGGTAAAATAAATAGAAGAAACTTTTTTATTAATGAACCTATTTGTAGACTAAAAATGACGGGTTATTCACGTAAATATACTGAGAAAATGGTATGGTATGGTAGATACATTATTATCATTTTTAATTTCTCCCTATTTACATGTAGACAAAATAATTACGTAGTAACAAGAACATCATAAAGCATTTAGTTTCCATCTAAGAGCCTTATTTTGACAGCCCTTACTTCCCCTGAATGAAGCCTAATTTAATATGTAATTCATAAAGCCTGCAGCCTTTGTTTTCACTGAATAAAGCAACTTTCTACCTACTTTTAAGGCGAAATTGAGTTAAGCTACACGCCACAGAATTTTATGAAAATATTCACTTACAAAGTTAAGAGTTAACGACGTTCGTACTCAAACAGACTTGGAAATATTTATAATTCTTCAGTATGAATGGACCGTGAAGCTTACCAATGCGGTAAGCTAATTTTGAATAAATCATTTAGCAATAGCAATGTGTGTAATTCTCTGTTCACGAGTTCAAAAAGAGAAATAACATTCATTTAAGATGATATAAATGTCATAACTGCATCTACTATAAATACTACCTATATTATACCTCTAAATGAACGGACGACAGTCCAATCCTGACCCATAAGGCATCACACATTCTTATAATTTCGCGCCGCAAGAAAAGCCGACTCGCGATCCGAAAGCGGTTGTACCGAAGTTTTAATATGGATATAATGAGTTTACGCGACATCTGCTACAAATTCTGAAAGCACCTAAGGCGGTTCAAGTTGTTTTTACAATTTGCGGAAAATATACAAGATATATGCCTATTAAACTGTCAAACACCAAGCGGTCACCGGTGACCGCGACCTATTGTTCTTTAATTGTGTCTATAAAACCGGTACTCGACGAGTTAATGAATATTTGAAACAATACAAATGAAACATAAGAACACGTTTTGAACTATCCCTAAATACGGATCAGTTTAAGAAAATTATTCGAGAATGTTTTCAAACATTAGTGGCGTGGTTCTCCGAGATCATCCTACCTACCTACCTGTTGGATGTGTTAGGATCATTAAGTTAATACCCCCTTTTCACTTGGCTTACGGCGGGACCCCCGAAGTGTTTGGGTGTTTACATGACGCATTTTTGTTCCTTGCCTTTCCTCTTTCCTTCAGAAGATTTATTATCTTGTCTCAAGGACGGGTGAAAAGGAGCTGAAGGACTATTAGGAAAGAGATCTGGCACAAAGAGTCCTTTAGAAACGGTATGAAATGTTTCATCTTGTAACATTTGTAATCATTCAACTTGTGAGATAGATTTGTTCGAAGACTAGTCAGTCCATCAGTTAAAAAACAAATCATGTATTTAATAAAATATTAGGTTTACATTGTAATTGTTCAAAGATTTATACATCGAGTTTAAATTTAAACCTTACATTTATAGTGTTGGAAAATAATAAAACTATTATCTAACTTAATTTTATGCGAAAAGTTTAATGAAAATTGAACCGGTCGGGTTCATGATATTATGTTAGTAGTTCGCGGTATTCAAGGTTAATAAACAATAAAACTTTGAAAAATATGTAAACTCAAGTTGTTTTAATAAAATTATAATAGGAAAATCTGCCTATTGCTATGTAAAATAAAGGTATGTTTTATTATACATATGCCGTGTGATGGAATCTATAGTCGCAAGCCATAAAAAGATTATTATTATATTATTCAAAACAATATTAAAGAGAATAATTATGCTAAATCCTCCCCACGTATTTGAGCTTGTAACGAATTCATTGAACCGTATGTAAATCTAGCAGATCGTTCGTGTCTACTTAGGCATATGTCTTATAAAGGATATACACACATTAAGCTATGCAAGTCCAGTATAAATTGACCGTTGAACGTGTAGAAAGATTATATAAAGCGAGACCTTGATAAACTGGATATGAATAGCTCGATGTGTGTACGAGGAGGCTCGACACGAAATCTCTGCGGAAATGTCAGAGACTGTCAGCAGGCGGAATAAATGCTCAGGTTGATGTTTATAGGCAAACGGATGGATATTTTGAAGGTAAATAAATTGTAGTGAATACTGAATATGTTTACTTAGTAAATATATCGTGGGTAAAGATTTGAAGAGGCATGAGTTTGGTTTTGAGATATAATTCTTATTTTTGGTGGCATGTTGTTGGTTTGATGATTACATTACCTAAAAATCGCAGGTTACTCACGTGAATATACTAAGAAAAGCTCTACTAGTTTCGAACCACACAAGGGTTCTTCCTCATGAGCAGCGTGAGGGGTCGCGGCGATATCGAGTAGGCTACGATTTTTAGTTAATTTAGTATGTCTCAAGATAGTTATTATAGAAACATTACATAGATTGTCTTAAGTTGTTATAAGTGGGGTTTTGTTGTCATTTTTTTATAAAACCCTTCATACTTATAATAAAGAACAAAAACATGGGGTTTTGACCGACTCTATTTACTCTCGGTTTTCTTTTTCTTTTCTGAAAACGCTTATTAAAAGTATACACGCTAATTGAATAACTTAATGCGGGCAATATTAGTTTCAACATATCTATGTAGTGACTTGAGCTTTTTAAAAAAATTTGGTTATTTCTCCTATAGTTTTACCAATATTAAACAGTTATAACAACCCTGATATTACATTACAACTTTACCAACACAACATCATCATTGACCACGAGATAACTGAATGACACGATGATTTTCAGTTAACATTTTACACAGTTACCGTTGCGGTCGGTTGTACGGTACGCGCGCCGGCCGTACGCGTAATCAGCAGCCGTCGGACGTCACCGCGTAATATCAGGACTACGTAATTCACATACTGTGCAGTTCGTATGTTAATTAATTAACCAAACTTCAGCTTTTACTATAAATAATGATGAATTTATCTTAGTTTTTATACATATGCTTTAGTGTTATGGTAGGTATTTATTAATCTGACTAATTTATTATTACTATTTGTTTAATAAAAGGTATAACATAACATCATGCCTTTTATCCCCGGTGTACACAGAGGTAACACCCGCTTTTCACAATTTATGTTGTAACGTTGTACCTTGTTGCCCTAAAAATAGCTTCGAAACCATATAAATTATAAATAATTACAATAGATTATTCTAAAACTATTATTAAAATACACTAAATAAACAAATAGAAACACATCTTACTACTTACTAATTTAAAACGCATCAAAATAATTAATTTTATATAAAAACATTACGGAACCCAATATTAATTGTTTACGCAAAGGTCCTCGCTTCTATTGCGCCTACGCATCTCTAAACGAGTTAATAACTAGTCGTGTCGGCTCGTCTCGGGCGCATTCGTAAAATCCAACGAACAGTCAACTTAAAGGCATCAGAGGTGACGGCTGTGTCACTCGATCGCGGACGACCTACGTTGCAAGATCGTACTTACCTACCTAATTAAATCTACCTTAAATCAATTATATAAATTGTAATCGGAATCCCGCTGGGGTAAGTTTCCATGTATTGCTTAAGTGTTGCTATTGTAAGGTGTTTCTTCTTCTTAATTTCTCGCTAGCAGCGGCTATTCCTTTTTTTCTTTGTCTGCTGGGACACTGTGACCTTTGGACCCGGCTACGTGGTCCGAGCTCTGCTAACGCTTGCCTTGTATCTGCGCTTCCAGGATTCATGTTCTACGATTAACCTCGCATCGCAGCCATCTACCTGGCGGATTTATATTCTACTATTAACCTCGCATCGCAGCCATCTACCTGGCGGCGAGTGGAAGACCAGACCTCCTTCTACCTGGGAACTACCTAGGCCCTGCTGAAGACCTGGAAGGCATTTGGAACGAGACCGGACCGCCTGCAGAGCTACTCCACGGTTCAGGCCAGTGTTCTCAGCGTACCTATTACCCCGAACCTGGACGTGATTGGGGCAACAGATATTTGGCAATAATAGAGTGAACTACTTCTAAAAAAAAAAAAAAGTGTACTTTATTTGGACCCCTACCTACCTACCTACCTACCTGCCGGCCACCTGACTCCTACAGGAGCCAAGTTGCCGCAGTGGCGCCCTTACCGTGGTTTCTGTTGCCTAATCACGTCTAGATTTTTCTGTATTTCTGGTCGGCTGCTAGATTTTCATCTACCTACATCACATTGTGAACGAGACGGTGACTCAGCGAACTGGTACGTACGTAATCATATTATTGTATTCTTTTCTGTGTTTTATTTATTTTCTGTGTATGTCTTTTAATTTTCTTTCTGTTTTGTGTTGATTGTTAACTGTTGCGTATCGTATACGTACTGTTGGAAATAACATAACGGTTAAAAAAAAAATCGATCTACCTACATTTTAATATTATTTTGTTACAATGAAAAATAACTTGTTAACTACAAATTAAAAACTATTATTGTAAATTCTGACTAAAGCTACTTATTTTATTAACTATTTCTAAATAGTTAAATACGATTGTTATACGTAACGGTTCGCACATTTTCTTCCTTGCTTTTCTGTTCTATAATATATTTTTTTCATCTACCCATTTTTTTCTTCTCTCATTTCATTTTATTTATAAACCCATTATTCATTTTTCATCACCTCATCGTAGTAAAAGTTGGTAGTTACTTATACTTGTAAAGAACACCATTTCAGTTGCTGTCTAGCAGTTAATGTTCTATTTCTGTTTTTATCTTAATTTCCACATTTTGAGCGTCATGGAAACCCACCCTATTAAATTTTTTTTGCTAAACAAAAGCGAATTAGTGTACGAGGTGCTTATTAGAGGCGAGGAACCTGCATCTACGGTGCTTGAACTTCGTAAACAAATTAATAAACTTACGCCTATTATTCCTACTTCTGATATTTTTGAATCGGGCATAGAACCGGACGTTGATATTTCGGGTGCTAGCACATCTCTAAGCGAGCTATTATCACGCGTAAAGAACCTTGAGGATAAGTTCGATAATAATCTCTTCGAACGTACTAGGGCTTTATGCAATCACTTATATCACCGTATAAAACGATTGGATGGTTCTGATCCTAAATATGTAGAAAATATAAAATCATTATCGAAACATATCACTGTACTTTCGGCTAAATTGGATGCTATAAATAAATCTGCGAATCCTACTAGCTGTGAGCCTGTAGCAGAAGTGGTTTACCCAAATGCGTCTAGTATTGTTCCACCTAACGTCTCGATACATTGTGACCGTTCGCATATTAGTGATTTGCAAAAACTCAAATATAATGGCAAATCATGCGTTCACGCCTTTATACAGAGAGTGAGAGAGTACAGCACAGCTAAGAGCATATCTTCCTCTAAATTGTTGGCCTATGCCACAGAAATTTTTACGGGGGATGCGTTACATTGGTACCGTAGCATCAGAACTTCTGTGTCTACGTGGGAGGAACTTGTAGCAGTACTGATTGAGGATTTCAGTCAGTTCGACTATGACTACCGACTTATGTCTGAGATTCGGCAGCGCACTCAGGGTGATACTGAGTCTATCACAATCTATTTTGCAAAAATGAAGGAATTGTTCTCTAGGATTAGTAAAGATATATCGGAACAAGAGAAATTAGAGATCCTTCTACATAATATTCGACCTTGTTATGCTGGTGTGCTGGCTTCTAACTCATCGTCGTTGAATTCTATAGACAGCTTAAAAACAATCTGCAGAAATTTTGAAAGAATACAGTCCTTAACTTCTCAATTTAAAGAACCTCCCAGAGTTACAGGTGAAACCTTGGCTCCAGATCTTGCTTTCTCAAAATTTAATGAATCTAATTCAAATAAACCTAAGTTCTACAATCAACATAGATATAACAATAAATATAATAACAATTTTGATAATAATTCATCGTACACTAAAGCTAATTTTAAAAACCATCATGGTAATAATAATTCTTATCATTTTAATAAAAAATCAAACACTGGTGTATCTGCTATATCACAGCCTTGTTCAAATATAAAAACTGTTTTCTGTCCGCGGTGTCGTAATTCCGACCATCCCTTGAGTCAATGTAAAGCTAACAGGTACCCTATTTGTTTTAAATGTGGAACCAAAAATGTAAAATATCCTGATTGCCCTGAATGTCATACAAAGTCTAATTCAAAAAACTAACTCTTGAAGATTGTTGTAATATACACGAAAAAACTAAAACTAAAAATTCTAAAAACTTCGACGGAAACGATTGGAAAAAGTGGCTAGCAACTATTAAAACTTTCTTTTCAAGCTATTTTGTTGCAACAAAAAAAAACCTACAGATGATATACGTCCCTACGCAACTGTCCAGGTGGGTAGTATCACATTGTGTGGATTACTGGACTCTGGATCAGGAGCGACTATTCTGGGTAACAATTGTCTTGATTATCTAGAATCTGTCGGCCTAACTATTCATAAAGACCGAAAAACCTTCACTGCTGCGGGAGGCGAGAATTTACCTACTATTGGTTATGTTAATTTACCCGTAACATTCGAAAATCAGTTTCATATTTTGAAAGCTTATGTTATACCTACTGTAAAAACCAACCTCATTCTTGGTGTCGATTTTTGGACAAAATTTAATCTCTTTCCAAAATTTTCTAATTCTATTTCGCTACATAGTTTGTCTAACTGCCCCACTAATGTAAACACGGTCTTGAAAATAATGGTGTTTTACATTCTTACAATGAACTTACAGAAGATCAACGTGTTACCACTGATAATGTCATCGGTCAGTTTAAGGATATTTCTACTGAAAAGTGTGGTTTGGGTAGAACTAATCTCGTCGCGCATCATATTGATACTGGAGATTCTTTACCTATTAGGCAAAGATACTACCGCGTTTCTCCAGAGAAGCAACGTATTTTATCAGAAGAACTGGATGAAATGCTAGCTCTAGGGGTGGTTGAAGAATGTGAGAGTCCTTGGTCCTCACCTGTCCTACTTATACCTAAAAAAGATGGCAAGCTTAGGTTCTGTCTGGATAGCAGAAAACTTAACTCGGTGACTAAAAAGGATGCCTACAAGTTACCTTACATATCTGAGATTCTAGACAACCTGAAAAATGCTAAATACCTAAGTAGTATAGACCTATCTAAAGCCTTTTGGCAGATCCCAATTTCTGAACCTGACCGTGACAAAACTGCGTTCTACATTCCGCATCGCGGTACCTTCAGATTTGTCACTATGCCATTCGGGTTGACAAATTCACCGGCTACACAACAAAGACTAGTCGATACCTTATTCTATGGACCTGAATTTGAGAACTCTGTATTTGTTTACATAGATGACATTGTAGTGGCTAGTTCTGATTTTGAATCTCATATTTCCCTACTTCTGAAAGTGCATAAAAAACTAAAAATGGCTAATTTGACTATTAACTTCGAAAAATCTGTTTTCTTTCGTAATGAGCTTAAATACCTTGGCTATGTGATCGACTCTAAAGGGCTTCATGTTGATCCTTCTAAAATTGATACTATTGTCAACTACCCTACACCTACGAATAAAAAAGAGGTTAAGCGATTCTTGGGCATAGCTTCGTGGTATCGGAAGTTTGTCCCTAGCTTTAGTTCAATTGCTGGTCCGTTAAATAAATTAACTTCTACTAATAAAAAAACGAATCCCTTTACTTGGACTACCCAAGCCGAAGAATCCTTTAATAAATTGAGAGAGTTACTAGTTTCTGCCCCTATTTTATCTTGCCCTAATTTTAACCTTCCCTTTCAAGTGCATACGGATGCTAGTGACTATGGAGTTGGAGGTATGCTAACCCAAACCATAGAAGGAGTGGAACATCCCATTGCATACTATAGTAGAACTTTGACTGGACCTGAAAGGAACTATAGCACTACGGAGCGTGAAGCTTTGGCTGTTTTAGTGGCTTTGGAACACTGGAGATGCTATCTTGATAATGGGATAAAGTTTGTCGTCTACACTGATCACTCTGCTCTCAAGTGGTTTCTTAGTCTAAACAACCCAACTGGGCGGTTGGCTCGCTGGGGTGTCCGCCTATCAGCTTTTAATTTTGAAATAAAACACAGGCGTGGCGTTGATAATGTTATCCCTGATGCATTGTCACGTTCATGTAAAGTTTCGGCAATAGATTCTAATAATCTACCTAGGACCAATGATCAATGGTACTTAAATATATTTCAAGGTTGTCAAAGCTCTCCTACGTCATTCCCTAATTACCAAATAAAAAACAATCGATTGTTCCGTTATTCAAAAACTAATAACCCCTTCCATAAGGAGTTCGAGTGGAAAGAAGTAATTCCTGCTGAGTCGAGACAAGCTATTGTGCTCGAAAACCACTCGGACCCAACAGCTGGTCATTTCGGGATTTTTAAAACATTTAAACGTGTGGGTCTAAGTTATTTCTGGCCTGGTATGCATGCAGACGTTGTGAAAACTGTCACTTCTTGCGATACTTGCATCGCGCACAAGCACCAAAATCACGCGATTCTAGGTGAAATGGGTAGACCTAAACATTGCACTAGACCTTTCCAGGTTATTAGCGTGGATCTAGTAGGACCCCTACCTCCTACTAGGAAACTAAACAGCTTTATTCTGGTTGTCACTTGTTGTTTTAGTAAGTATTGCTTACTATTTCCAATCAAGCGCGCTACCGCTGAAATTGTTACTAAAATACTGGAGGACCATGTATTCTTAATACACGGCATTCCTTCCACGGTGATTTTGGATAATGGTAAACAATTTGTAAGTGCCACGCTAAGACAAATGTTAGATAAATATAAAATCCCTAAGCTGCATTTTACGCCTAAATACTCACCACATGTAAACACAGTGGAACGTTATAATAAGACGATAATGACTGCCATTTCCACGTTCATCTCTAACGATCAACGTATTTGGGATCTACTAGTACCTAAAATACAATTCGCTGTGAATTGTTCCGTAAATGAAGTCACGGGCTACACCCCTTCATTTCTGGTATACGGACGTGAATTAATAGCTTGCGGTACGCACTATGTCGATACGGATACTGATGAGGATTTAATTTTTCAACCTCGCGATTCCTACGCGGAGAACATAGGTGTCCTATCTTCTATCTTTAATAAAGTTCAGTCACTGCTTCTACAAGCTCACAGTCGTAATTGTAAACATTATAATTTACGCCGGAAACCGGCTGAATTTGATATTGGTGATGTAGTATGGAGAAAGACCTTTTACCTTAGTGACAAGGACAAATATTTTAATAAAAAATTAGCACCAAAATTTTTAAAATGTAAAGTAATCGGTAAAAAGTCGCCTCTTGTCTACGAGTTGGCTGATATGTCCGGAAAACCACTAGGTTCCTGGCATATCAAAGATATTAAAATCACAAATTATAAAACATAACAATTATTATAAGCAAAGTAAATCTACATACACACACTGGACCCGGGTATGTCCTAAAACTACGTACACACACTGGACCCGGGTATGTCCTAAAACTACGTACACACACTGGACCCGGGTATGTCCTAAAACTACGTACACACACTGGACCCGGGTATGTCCTAAAACTACGTACACACACTGGACCCGGGTATGTCCTAAAACTACGTACACACACTGGACCCGGGTATGTCCTAAAACTACGTACACACACTGGACCCGGGTATGTCCTAAAACTACGTACACACACTGGATCCGGCCACGTCCTTAAATTATACTTAAATAATTTTTGAACAAAATTTTAATCGAATTAAAACTAATATCTGAACACTAAATTCTATAACTACCTACAGTACCTACTACTACTACCACTACTACTACTACTACACAAAGCTATTCCTTTTCTATTTTATACGTATTGGTCTACCCCAATAGTGTATAATTATGATGATGGTCTAACCCACACAATGTATTACTATCATATTAAATATACTATGACTATCGGCCCTACACCGATGTCCATAAATGAAACTAGATCATGGTTCTACCCCATAGATTCCTTCAGTTATGTACGCTAAAGGCCCTACACCTTTGGTATTCTACGGAGCGGTGCAACTCCTTAAATAAGCCTTTGCAAGAGCGGTTGATTACTCTATAAATAAGCCTCAATCACAAACATAACTTATTATCTATTCTTCCTAAGTCTATTATTCTATCAATTAGTAGTTATGTGGAGATAGTAATCGCTCCAAGTCAGCTTAATTTTTTTTCCACCCATAATTGAGCTGGGGAGTGTTCTGTGCACTGGTAGCAGAATACTCAGATCGAAAGGATGCTGACGCACAGATGTCTATTGTGACGTCGGCTAGTTAATGTAAGGAATAATGAAAAGTGAGGGATGATTAAATGATGAATGATGATGAATGAAAGGGTAACTCGGTTCAGTTATCAGCAAGAGCGAAAGCAGCGGATTTTTCCTAAAAAATCTACGCTAATGAGGGGTACTGTAACGTTGTACCTTGTTGCCCTAAAAATAGCTTCGAACCATATAAATATAAATAATTACAATAGATTATTCTAAAACTATTATTAAAATACACTAAATAAACAAATAGAAACACATCTTACTACTTACTAATTTAAAACGCATCAAAATAATTAATTTTATATAAAAACATTACGGAACCCAATATTAATTGTTTACGCAAAGGTCCTCGCTTCTATTGCGCCTACGCATCTCTAAACGAGTTAATAACTAGTCGTGTCGGCTCGTCTCGGGCGCATTCGTAAAATCCAACGAACAGTCAACTTAAAGGCATCAGAGGTGACGGCTGTGTCACTCGATCGCGGACGACCTACGTTGCAAGATCGTACTTACCTACCTAATTAAATCTACCTTAAATCAATTATATAAATTGTAATCGGAATCCCGCTGGGGTAAGTTTCCATGTATTGCTTAAGTGTTGCTATTGTAAGGTGTTTCTTCTTCTTAATTTCTCGCTAGCAGCGGCTATTCCTTTTTTTCTTTGTCTGCTGGGACACTGTGACCTTTGGACCCGGCTACGTGGTCCGAGCTCTGCTAACGCTTGCCTTGTATCTGCGCTTCCAGGATTCATGTTCTACGATTAACCTCGCATCGCAGCCATCTACCTGGCGGATTTATATTCTACTATTAACCTCGCATCGCAGCCATCTACCTGGCGGCGAGTGGAAGACCAGACCTCCTTCTACCTGGGAACTACCTAGGCCCTGCTGAAGACCTGGAAGGCATTTGGAACGAGACCGGACCGCCTGCAGAGCTACTCCACGGTTCAGGCCAGTGTTCTCAGCGTACCTATTACCCCGAACCTGGACGTGATTGGGGCAACAGATATTTGGCAATAATAGAGTGAACTACTTCTAAAAAAAAAAAAGTGTACTTTATTTGGACCCCTACCTACCTACCTACCTACCTGCCGGCCACCTGACTCCTACAGGAGCCAAGTTGCCGCAATGTTATGAGTCCCATGTGACAGGGGGTGAGTCTAGAGAGTGAGTTGTTTAATGTCAGAACTTCTGTTTATTTTTATTACTGTCTAAAGTTGAAACCAGTTTAAGGGGCTAAGCAATCACGATATTGAAGAAATATGAAGAATATCTACATATCGAAATATATATAAAGCAAAATTATTGTCAATAAGAAGCTGTTCAGCTTTATGACTTTATGGGTAAAAATATTACACGAGCAAACTTTAAAAAGCTTATGCTACATGTAGGATGCGCGACATCCACGCGATCGCGCACGCTGCTCATGAGGAAGAACCCCTTTGTCATTCGAAACTAGTAGAGTTTTTTTTAGTATTTAGGGAACAGAGTGTATAGTTCCCTAAGATCGGAAAAGGAGGATCCTCCGACCAGGCGAGGTGATCGTGCCTGGCGGGCTTTCTGCCCAACAGTTGTTCGTTGGGATTTTCTATCCGTGTTTATTCGCTTGTAAACTTTGCATGTGCGATGTAGGATTCTTGTGTCGTCATCCGTTGACATGTGGCATGCGTCGCCACAAGTATTTTCAGGTAATCTGCGATTTTTAGTTTACTTACTTTAAAAAGCCTTTTAACCTTCAGTGGTTTATAAATCCTTCAAGTAAACTAGAAAAACTATCCCTGAATATAATTTTATCTTTAAACACTCCTATAAAAGATTTACTTACACTTTAAATTGTGGCACTACTTACTAGGTACGCCAAGGGCTAAAACACGTGACGTTGATATAAAATATATTTTAGAAGACTGAATAACTAAATAGACATCGTCAAAATGATATTGTACCGTTAAATGGAGTAAAAGGCTGTCATAATTAACAGGTAATGACGAGTTTATAGCTCAGTTAACCGGATATTTCGTGAACAAAATTCTTTGAAGCAGTTTATTGTGGACCTATTACAATTAAATGAAAACAAATTTTCTGTACAGACTAAAAACCGTCGAAACTATAATTCTAATAATAATACTATCAATATTATGTCAACGGGAATTTGCAGAAAAAATATTTATAATTGCTTAGTAATCCTATTTTGTAATGACCGTACGTTATTCAGAAAATATTATTAAAGGTAGTATTTCGTAGTAATGAATAAAATAGTACTAAATGAAAGCACTTAAACTAAAACTTAAGTACTGAAAATTTAGAACAAAATCTACAAATATCAAATATCTCCAAGATATTATCAAGTTAACTAACGACGATACTTGTAAGACATCCAAAACAGGAATGTTCATCACAATTCAAATATTCAATGGCTTTTGTCGCTGACTGTAAACCCAGGGTTGCCACGTAAACGTTATGCGAACCAATAAAATTTTATTGATCTTAGGTCTCAACCCGAAACTAAAGACATTTAGCCAATATTGTGGGTAAATAGCAAAGAGAAACTTTGTGGAAGTTTGTAACTAAGAAAATATATGATCCCAGTTACTTACTTTTACGTCTTTACTTTGACAGACATGTAATAATATTGTAATAAAGTCTTCAGTGTGATTACATGAAGGATGATAGGCCTTCCTTACTTCAAACAATAGGCCAACAAATTGCGATCCAACCTCTATTCACTAAACACGTGAGGTCCCATTCATAAGCCCTATTGGAGACAGTAAGGTCTACAATCCATTCTGAGAGCGCAACATTGACGGAAATAACATATCGATCAAAGTTATAACTGGACAAAGCTATTTCGGTTGCCCTCCACCTTTAAAACTGAATGTAACTATTTAAACGAAATCCAATATGGCCAAGATACACCAGAATAGTAAAGCATTATAAATAAGTAATGTGTTATTGGACAGTGTACTTTATTTAGCTACTGTCAAGGCCAAGTATTTTGCTCTTCCAAATTAACTTATTGCAGCCAGTAGCTAAAGTCTTGGGTCATAATTTGTACATTTGGACTTGGACTGATTATGAACTTGAACAGTGAAGTACTGTTAAGATAAACAGGAGACATATAGCAATAATTATTCAAAAGTAAAGCACAAGTTGATACTGCGTAATTTGATATAGCAGTAGAGATTAATGAATGAGCAAATGTAACTAGAAAGTGAAATTATTAGACAATAGCTGTCACGCCGGAGCACTAGTAAAAAGGCTTATGCGCCACAATCGAGTAAAATAAACATTTCCTATTCCATCCATGTATAATGCAAAACAATAACAAAATGAAACAAAGAGAGAAACAACACGACAAAGTAAGGACAGTTTGTATCAAATTACAGAAGCATCGCGTTTTCCTACTTGAGAGAAGTCTCATTAATATGTAATATTAATTTACACTTAAATAAACGGTAACAATATAGATACCATTTGTAAAGTCGGGTAAGTAAGCCTATCTTCAATCGTAGCCATTTACTTTTACGTCTTGTAATTAAAAAGTTAAGACCTTCACGCTCGTTCGCCTTTTAATAAATACTTGAACGTTATTATGGCTCTGTTAGGCTTGCCTAGTAACAATAATTGTTTACTTAAGTATTCAGTTAGGTATTATAAAGGCATAATCGTTCTTTAATTGAAAAATAAATACGTAATTGAGATGGTTTCTGTTCTAGGCTGATCTTTTTCAAACTTTTATTAATTGACGGATAAATGTAGCGGTTACTTTAATTGTCAATGTTTATTTTTCTATAGACCACCATTACGTACTTTCTAAGATTATTCAGACACCACTGACAAACGGTGAAGGAAAACATCGTGAGGAAACCTGGGCTTATAATTTCTAATTATAAGTTTGTAATCGCCAACCCGCATTAAGCAAGCGTGGTGATTAATGCTCATACTCTCCGTGTGAGAAGAGGCTTTGCTCAGCAGTGGGCATTTATAGGCTGTTGATGATGACGATGATGAAACCACCATTATGAGATGATAGAGTTTACTCATAACTTACTTATTTGATAAAATATTGACTTATCGGTTGGTTTACCCTTGTAATATAGCTGCCATTGCTACCAAATTACTAAATTGTGTTACTAAGCCAAAACCAAGATACAAAATCTTGGGATTTCTTACACAATGATCAGCTATAGAAGAATTCTGTGAAAGTAACTCCACATTTAAAATGTACGTGGAAACATTACCTCGGCACAGATACCTTTGGAAACGAGTGAGAATCTTTGTGTCGTACTTTTATATCACACTTGTGGTTATTGAAGCTTGTAAGGTGGATATTGATTTTCAACATTTTGATAAGAGACTGAACGCCGGTGACAGAATAACGCAACAATCCTTCATACAATGTACTATGTGTATGGATGAATGGTCACAGAAACTAGGCATTGTTGTTTTATATTCGTACGCCTAACGATACTTTAACATACGTAAATACACATTTTTATGCCGCACTAGTTCTAGGTTTTGCGTGAGTCGAATACATTAGATTTTGAAGGTTCTTAAAAAATATTTTTGTGCAAAAGAAATGTCTCAAAGTACGCATGTAATATCGAGGGGTAACGGGCTATTTGGTTTAAGCGACATTTTGGGCGATATTGAGTTATATATATATTCGGAATCAGCGAATTTTTCTCCGTCGAATGATGCCGGTTTCATTAAAATCGGAGCACTTTTTTGGCGTTTCAAACAATTCTATTTTCATGTTGTTTCCAAAGTGGCAGTGTATTAAACGACATGGAATTCGCATTTTTTATTAAATTATGTACTTGAACCATACCATCATATTAATAACCGAGACATAAACCAGTCACCCTATCTCTAATTATTAAGTCAATATGAGTTAAAGCGTTTTTCTTGTTTCTAATTTTTATTAATAAGTAACTTGAATCATTTTGACTTCCCACTAATCACACGGTGTGATGTCGCTTAAAACATTTGTCCGTCATCCAAATGCGTCATGGTACGTCTCTTAAACATTTCTAGCTGCCTCTATTTTCTACGCAGGGTGCTACTTAAACCAAATAGTTGTTTTCGTTCAGATATTTTGTTTAGTCATAAACCATTTAACCCTCAATTTTTTTTTTAATGCATGTCGTTTTATACAGACGATAACATTGATAATGAATATTGAAACATTTTTCCAGTATTCATAGAAATACGAGTCGGTCTTTCAATCACTAAGTTTTAATATGGTACATTTCAATCATGTCATATGATACCATATTTATTTCATCGCCCTGGTGTTAAAAATCGTTATCATCCAACTGGACTATCGTGCGCTGGCGCTTCAGTCACTCCAGAGTGCGCCGAAGACAGACGGGACGCGCGCACACCGCCAGTGTTTACGTAAAACGCTCATCGAAATTGAATCCTAAGTACTTTAATTTCAAGATGAACCTCGCGGTCGTTCGAAGACTTTGGCAACAATGACAATTTAAGGGCTATTGTGGAGGTTGATGACATACAATCTACGGCTGATTTAGCAACAGCTTTCGACGTTAGCGTCAAAACAATATTGGTACATTTGCGTCAAATTGGCAAGGTAAAAAAGCTTGATAAGTGGGTGTCCCACAAACTAAATGATCAACAGAGCTAAGTATGCATCGAGCAGTGCGAGGGGGACTGGGATGCCGTCTCCTCTTTTGCGAAGCAGTTATGCTAGCTAAGGAGGAGGCGGGACGCGTGAGGCAGCGAAGCGCTGGCTCCTCGCAACCCAGCCATCGCGAAGGACACACCTGGCGTCGGGGATCGCGGGACGATCTCCAGTTACCGTAAGCGCGGGCCTGCGGACGGTGAGCATGGGTGGCTCCCGTCCGACCAGAAACAGACCCGAGCGTACGGGGCGTCGCGTTCCGCGCGCGCCTCAAAAGCCATCAGACCACCACAGATGGGGCCCAACAGGGTCGATGCCGATTCAGAGTCGCGGAGAACCTAACGGGTAACCGGGGCTCCGGCTCGACGTGCAGGAGAAGAAACGGGGTGATTTTTAGTCAGTAAGAGTCTGACACTCTTTCCCGCCTCACCCAGGCGGGAGCAGTCATTCGATGATTTTCCACCCTTAAAAAAATGCATCGAGTAGTGCCTTGCACTGCACTGCTCAATATACACACAATGAAAGAATTTTGATTTGCATTGTCACCTCCGATGAAAAATGAAATCTGTGTGATAACCACACGCGTTTAGCATGTTGGTTGAATCCTAGTTCAGCACCTAAACAATGCCCTAAACGAAAACTTACCCCTAGAAAAGTGATGGTCACTGATGGTCTAGCGCTCGCGCTATTCTGATTCATCACAAATTCTTACCAAACGGAGTGAGCATTACTACAGATGTGTAGTGTGAAGAACTGAACACAATGATGGAGAAGCTGACACATCTCCAACCAGCATTGGTCAATCGCTAATCTCCATTGCTCCTGCATTACAACGCGCGACCTAAAGCTGCACAAGAGACGGCCTCCACGTTACAAGAACTGGGGTTGTGAAGCTCTCCGACATCCACCCTACTCACCAGTCACCAGACTACTTCTTTTTCCAGAATTTGGATAACTTCTTGGCGGGAAAAAATTTAATAACCGAGAGGCAGTACAAAATGCATTTGAAGAATTTGTTGCTACCCGTCCAGGTGATTGAAGAAGGGCATCAATAAACTGCCACTGCGTTGGCAACGATGCATTGATTGCATGGGTGATTACGTTGATTATACAAATAGAAAATACATGAAAAAATCGTTTAAATTTTTTCATACAAAACGGCAATTTCAGTAAATGACCCATTAATTTAATTGATTTTGCTGAAATATAATCGATATTCCTATTGAAACTGTAATTATTACTCTAAATAAATACTTTGATATTGTGTTGTGTTTATTTATTCAATGTAAGCATCTGAGATTTTCGGTGATTGCGATATATCCAGGTTGTTTTATCAGCCATTAATCGCCTTAGATGTAAATAAACATAAACATTAAACGTTATAATTTCAATGTTATATGTCACATAAGTAAATTAGCCTGTCACTCATTTTAGTCTGAATTGGTAGTTAAGATAAATAGCTTGCTTCTATTAATTTTGGGTTTCGTCACTTCATATTTTTTAGCTTACTCTGTAAATAGAGTGCATTGTCGCTTAATTTTTTTCCCTTGTAGCCAATTGTAGTTATGAAGTCACTTAAATCATTTTTCCTGACTCTAAAAAAGGGCAGATTGTATTAAGCGACATTTATCTTTGTAATTAAAGGTCCGCTTTATTTAGAATTAGCATCAGCAACTAGATAATTTAATTTAAATTTCAATGCAATTTACCCCGTTCAAATAACTGCAGAAACGTTTTTGTTACGAATTTTTTTTCGAAATTTCAAACTTTAAAAGGCTCTCCTGTAAAGTTGCAAAAATGTCGCTTAAACCAAATAGCCCGTTACCCCTCGATATGAATTTTTCGGTGACGAAAATCGAACAATTCTCGTAGGTCTTGAATTTTTTAACATTAGTCTAGATAGTGTTTTTAAAGATTTTCTTATAATATTAATTCAAGAACTTAATCCAATCACGTTCCGACTGATATTTTCCTAAAATCTCTCCGCAATACCTAATTCTTAGTACTCCTAAGGACTGTTACACAATGTCTGACTAGGTTTGTGTTGATCTAACTACCAGATAATTTGACGCATTTTTCGTTATTTTTATACAATAAGCCGGTGAATGAGCAGACAGATCACCTGATGGTAAACAATCGGCGTCGCCCATGGACACCCTAAATACCGGCCTTTTGGAGATTAAGAATTTGAAGATTGTGGGGTATTCGAGGATTGGGGAGATTGGGGTGATTAAACCTGTACACTCACACGCACAAGTGTTGTTTAACGTCGGTTTTCTGCTAGGCCGTGGTATCACTCCGGTCGAGCCGGCCCATTCGTGTCAAAATAATACAAAATAATAAAATTTTAAATGCAAGAAACGTTTCAAATGTAGACTGCTTTAGTAAAGTCAGCAAGCGCATATGCTCTGTTTGGGCGTATTAACATTCCAAACCCATTCGCCATATGATTGTTCAGCACCGAAATGTTCCACAGATTCAATATGGCGCATAAAATGAACTCAACCGTTTTATTTTATACCGCTTTCATTGAAACAGAGAATGATTCAAATGAAAATAGTAATTTGAATAATATTCGGTCTTTTGGGTATAGTCTATAGGTATTGTTTTTATATTGGTTATTATTTTTTCATGATATATTGTTTAAATCGCTATGGACAAGTTTAGGTATCTCATACAAAATTATAATCGTGGACCCCTACATCCCCAAGCGGTCACCGGTGACCGCTCTCCACTAACTACATTATAGACCTTATGTCCAATGTTTAGAGACTACTTTTGTATGAACAAATTTAGGGGATGATTTTCAACGAGTTAGGGGAGCCCAAATATAGATTACGAGGAACACAAAGAATTTAAAAATTTAGTTCTCTTGATTAATTATTATGTTTACGGCTTATTCACGTAACTGCTTGACGAGGAACTGGACTAGTTTCAAACCATACTACAGGCTCATATTTATGAGCTCCATTCCGCGACCCGTGACGCGACGACTGTCGCGCTGATACTCTATAGTTTTAATATAAACTAATTTTAGTTCTCTGTCAAAACGCGACATTTCAAGAAAAACATTGCATTTTAAGCTCGTACTTAATTTTCTGTAATTTTTTTTATGGCATAAGCCGGCAGACGATTTGACGGATCACCTGACGGTAAGCAATCGGCGTCGCCCAGGGACACCTCGAACATCAGAGGCGTTACAAGTGCGTTACCGGCCTTTTGGGGATTAGGAGTTTGAGGATCGTTGAGGATTCAGGAATTGGGGAGATTGGAGAAGGGGAGGGTAATTGGGAATCCGGTAACATCACTCACACGACGAAATACAACGCAAGCGTTGCTTCACGTCGGTTTTCTGTGAGGCCGTGGTACCATTCCGGTCGAGCCGGCCCATTCGTGCCGAAGCATGGCTCTCCCACACTTAAAATAAAAAGTAAATACTTTTTTTGTGGACACTCGTCAATCCTCCATAGCAAAATTATATACGTACCACAAGCAAGCGTACCAATTTCATATATTGACATATCAATCGAAATTCACGAAGGCGGGTCAACGCGACATTTTCGTAAAGCAAACATAATCCTAAATAAATAAATAGCTCACATTAAATCTAGGAAAGATGTTTGTTAATGTTTACACTTACATCCTTATGAAAACAACCTGTTTGTTTATTTACATTACTGTTATGTTTGGGAATACTATGGTCTGTTTGTTATTCTTTTTATATTTACTAACTTGTACACGTGCCTTCGTATGAAAAGTATTCGGCAAGTTCCTACGTCGTGACTCATATTTATGCTTACAAAATAAATGCGAAAATAAGTTAGTTTGCTTCCCCTCTACGCTTTGTCCACTTAAGCAGCCAATATTCTAGCAATAACATAATATCACGCCTTTTATCCCCGGAAGGGTAGGTAGAGGTGCACATTACGGCACTTGTCACTGGACATTGTGATAATGTGAGCCTTTTGCCATATACCGGGCACAATTCCAGACTCTTTGCTACTACTGAGATTTTTTTTAAAACCCAGTAATACTTTGACAGGGAATCAAACCCGAGACCCCTTGTCCAGCAGTCGCACTTGCGACCACTCGGCCAACGAGGCAGATATTCTAGCAATATTGCATACAACAATATAGTTAGAGGTATGCAGAAGCACATAGAGTATATTCGCAAGGGTACAGCCGTAGATCAAAGCCATATCTCCGTGCCAATACAAAAATAACCCCTATAATCGGACACATAGATAGCTCTATTTGTGTGTGACGTCATAAAGCTAATTCGGCATATCCTTACACATACATCATATAAATATCACACCATTAGTTTACGGACACAATGACCGCATTGTCCACAAACCTATATAACAAGACGGCTAAGCAATTACACAGGTCATCCTATTGGCGACCAGTAATTAATTCACAATCCTCATACAGTTTGCAATCAATGTTAAACTGAATTAGTCTATAAACAACTGCTCTATAACAAGGATAGTGAGAACTGGATACTAAACTTGTTTAGGCGATAAAGTACAGATGGTAAATGTTTTCTTCTATTGACTATTTTAAAATCTATAAAATGATAGCAAGAGTATCCAATTCAATATAATCATATTTTTTTCATTATTAACAGGCTGGAAGTGGCCACTGCTGACCAAAGGCCTCTGCTCACAAGAAGGTTTGAGCATTAATCACCACGCTTGCTCAATGCAGGTTGATGATTCCAAACTTATATTTAGAAATTATAAGCCCAGGTTTCCTTACTATGTTTTCCTTCACCGTTTTTCAGTGGTGTCTAAATAATCTTAAAAAGTACAAATGACTCGGAAAAAGTCACATTGGTACTTGCCGTTGGTAAGTTTCAATCTCGGGAATATCCGGGCCACCACGACATTCAACAAAATACAAATCGCAAAACTGAATGGTAAGTTACGAATAATATTTTTATTAAGGAACCATATTCGGTTAATTAAATTTAATACAGAATGATATTAAGTATTGAAATTCAACCGCTAACTAATTTATATTTCAAGTATTGTTAAAATACAACACCCAGTTTTCACTATTTACATAATATTATACGAAATCTGACCAATCTTGTAAAACCACATTGAGCAAAAACATACAGGGTACATCATAAATATTATATACCAGCGCAATGCTAGTAACAGGTGCCTCGTACCCTCAAGGGTAAGGTGTCGACCTAATAACGGCTGGACACAAAAACCCTTACTGGTCCCGTAACCACTAAAGTCGACAACTCCCACAAAAAGTTTCATGTATGTTCAAAGGGCCATTCGAAACTGTTTCTTACCCATTAGTGGTGTACCAAAGGAAGGTATTCCGTCAGAGATGGATCGTTCTATTCTGAACTTTGTGGATAAAAAAACTGAGTCTTGTATTGTGTTTTGTGTTTAATGTAGAGGTACATTACATTGCAGCAAAAACGTTTAACGTTGACGCACAATTCGTTGTGCACCCTTATCTAAGGAATTTTGGTTTGTGGTCACATTATGGTTAATAATGCTAAACTTTTAGTTGGTTAATATGTGTACACGATGATATTTATCATCGATGATTGTGTAGATTATATAAGAATTGTTCAAGATAAATATTATTATAAAAAGTTAACTCTATGGGGAGCTCAATTCCATCTTTTAAAGTTAATGAGACAATACGTTCGTAATTTGAATTCACGTCAAAAACTCAGATCATATTTCAAATTAGGAAACTTTCGTGTTCTTAAAATAAAAAGTAGGCGGTAGAGCCAGCTGTTTATGGTCCCACGCAATTCGTTCAAATACGTCATACCATAAACAATTAGAGCAAGTTTATCGTAATAAACCCTGATGCTCATTTATTTTCTAATTATTTGTTATTACTTTATACCTACCATACAATGACGTAAGGACTGTTTCTGCGAAATTATACCTACCGTACTTATGTATGCTATTTTCAGTTTTATGAATTGTTTTTATAGTTTCAAAATTCGGTCCTACACATATATTATTCATACACTCAGAATTTGGGTTTTAAAACAACAAAAAGTTTTTGGTGACTGAAAGACTGCCTTGTTGGCCGAGTGGTCGCAAGTGCGACTGCCGGTCAAGGGGTCTCGGGTTCGATTCCCGGGTCAGGCAAAGTATTACTGGGTTTTTAAAAATTTCAGTAGTAGCACGGAGTCTGGAAATGTGCCCGGTATATGGCAATAGGCTCACCCCCTATTACATGGGACCCATAACATAAACAGTGAAAAGTGGGTGTTTCATTGTACAGTGGCATTAAGTGCCGTAATGTGCACCTCTGCCTACCCCTTCGGGGATAAAAGGCGTGATGTTATGTTATGTTAAAAAGTTTTTGGATCAGTAATTATTGAATTAAAAAATTACAACCGAGTCGATCGAAATTAAATTTGACTTGGATCATTAAACACCAAAATGTAACAAAACTATTTTTAAATATCTAGAAAATAGTACCTAAAAATATCTATTTCACACCTATTATATCTGTTTGCTTCACCCACTTAAAAGTTTTCAACTCTTTAATAACTTAACAAAGTAGTTTTTACTCTAAAAACTACCTGGAGACTGAAACGCGATACGAAATTAAAAAAAAATATTTTAAAAATGAAACCTTACTTACTAATGCATAACATATGAATGAATTATACGCTTCAAATAGACTGAACCCGTTTCACAATCGTGGGAATAAAACCTTAGCTACAAGATATAAATAAAAATGTAAACAGTGAAGAGAAATGTCAAAAGGACGCGAGGAAAAACGTGCGTAGGCCATTCTGAATAGTCATAGGTATTTTACTATACCTCTAATGTCGTAGGAAGTCAGTTCCAAGCATTGTCAACTATTTCTACGTGTTTTTATGTTTATCCACCCTTGCGTTACATTTGTCTTGCTACTATTAAAAAAACTGTCGCCAAAGTTCTTTGCCTTCAACGGTGTACTCAAGTACCTACTTGACTTTTTTCTTCCCTTAAGCATGTAACATATGTCCACAATATGCATATTCTCATTGACCTGTCGAAACTTTACAGATACTTTAACTCAAAAGTTCCACCGAAAAATAACAATCTCAACAAAGCCGACCCGTGTTCAATAAAAAACACAGGTACCTACAAAACATAACAAAACAACATCTTAACTTATTCATTATACTTACAAGTTTAAGCTATTTACATCATACTACCGACTAATTTTATTTACAAAGTAACATCGATAAAATTAAATACTTTCCGCCCAGTGAACCTTCACAAATTTAATTTAAAAAGATTTATTAACGAAAATCTTTTATCAATAAATAACTTCTTCAAAGTGAAATTAATAAGAAAATTGGGGTCAAAGGAATATTCGACGGCAACAATCATTAAGGTTTCCAGCCAATTTTGTGAACACGCATAATCCAAATAACATAAAAATGTCTTTGAAAATAAAACTTCACTAAAATTCACGGATGTATCGAAAGAGGCCGTACTGCGGCATCGCGGGAGAGCGCACGACCACCCCTTAGCAAGGGCTCGAAGCTACTGAACTGACGCAGACGGACACGCCGGAGGACGACGACAGTGTAAGCTAGTGTGCACCCCCCATCCCTCTACCCCGACACCTCATTCCAAAAAATGCACACATTAAAAGAGAAAAAAGCTCAGTAAGGAATGTAAAGTGTTGCACGTTCATAATTACTTGTGTCTTAGATTTGGGTCTTTATTTATGTACGGTTGTAAACGGGGCCGCGAGCCAGAATGCGCTACCTGTATTGTTCCGTAGCACTTGTTGGAATTCATTTATCTGCCACCCCCGTAATTATCTTCCGTGTTCTTAGTATTTCGAGTTGCGAGCTCCGAGATAATTAAATGTTGTTCATCATAACTAAGTCCACACTGAACAACATGCTCCTTGTTCACGTATACGTCCAAAGTTGTGGTTGTTGCAGCTGACAGTTCGGTCGAGGATAGAGACCTTGCGGCCAATATTTTGTATCAAATATTTACTTTACCGTCAAACAGTTATCCGAGATACTCACATACGATCTCGTGTATCGTTTCAATTTGAGATAAAAACAATCGACAAACGTTTGTGCCACTAAAAGGTTTTTTCTCTGAATCCATTAACTATTTTTAAAGAATAAAACTATTTTAGAATTACCTCAAAAATGCATTTTCAATGAACGTCTCGATTTCCAATAAAATTCTCCGGTGTTCGTCCGACTGCTGCCTGTAGGCGTTCACTCAACTTCGCACTGAATACTGAATTCATATGACGCTGAATCGGCAAGATATGAGAAAGGAAAGGAAGTTTTTGGTATCTGTTTGAATAATATCAACCGTCAGAGTTGTTGGAATTTGTTTGTCATTTTTACGCCAACGACAGGTTTGGTCAACGCATCGAGTGATATGACACCAACCTTTTATTAATCATAACAGACAAAATGTGCTATAAAATAAACTCATTAAGTAATGGCCGACTGACGACAATGACCCAAGTAATTGAAATCGTAATCAGAAGATAAAAGCATGAAATTAAATTACAGTGTGTCAGTAAGGTCTGACCGTCGTCCAAAAATAAAAATAATTACGTATTTGCGAGTTGACGTTGAAACGGAGCGAATTCATCGGAGACCGCCAATCTAAAGGTGTCCCACTTTGTGCAAGCTTTGAATGGAAGAGTGGCGAGCGACGAGAGTCCACACCTGGCCGTAAATCAGATACCTCGGCCACAAAAGAGCCGAATAACAACCGTAACTTCTCAAAGAGAAGGTCTAAAATAACTAAGATAACTTTGGACTTTGTATCTTTCATACGGTCGAGAATGTGCTATTGAGAAAAGGGCGCTCCCAGATAAGAGCTTTATCGATGCATAAAATATGTTATTATGAAGTTGGCCGGCCGCCTCTCTAAGACGTCCACGCCGCCCAAAAAGAAGTATGTTGCCTTTATTCATCGAGGAATTTGTGGTATCTCTTTATTTGCACCTGTCGTAAATTTGCGACCTTCTCCCGGAATATTTATGTGACAGATCGCGTGAGTGCTTTACATCAACATGCCTAGCGGGATTCGTTTTACTGTTATCGTTAAAAATTATTTTGATAACAATATGAATAAGTTAAGCTTACCGACAGTTAGTCCTTTTATATATCCTAAGTAATAACGGTATGTATGCCATCATTTCATGGATCATATAAGAAGCCAATTATTACGCTATAGCTTCTTCATTGAATCACTTCAAAACTAAGTCCAATTAAAACAAATTGACAGTCAATAAAATTAATTTAACATAAACATAATTTCTTTGATGGCATCAAATCACCATCTTTGAAATCCTTCCAACATAACGCGCATTTACGCAACATGTTGACACAGGGATAATTCGTCGCCGTCAAAAGGGCGCAGGCAATGTCGTGAAAATGTAAAGATCAGGCTCGTTCCCTAATGACCTACAAACATGGGGATATCACACACGATTTACGAACAACGATTTACGAAGGGACCTTTTACCAGCTCCGACCCCTAATTGATAACGGATAGGCGAAGATAAGACAAGGTACCCGTAACACCGGACAGCTGACGCAGCTCAAGCAAATGAAGCTTAGCTTTCTCCTAAAGTTATTAATACAAAGGACGTAAGTGTGATATATTTTAATTGTTTTCGGCAATATGGCTATATAGAACGATAACCTTAATTTATTGCCTAGATTAATAATGAAGTCACTCAGGCAAACATGTTTCAGGTAAAGGTTAAAGGTTACTTTACAAGAGCGTTAAGATACAGATTTCCATCAAGTAGACTGACAGTACCTACTAGTATTATAAGCAAGGCACTATAGGGTAAAAGATTTTAAACGTTTCTAAAATTAACGTGACGCCATCCCATAACAACGTTGCATTAAAATTATGTAAACGAAGTCAAAAAAGTTTTCATCTATGAAATTACACTCAAATAAAAACAGCGCCCTTAGTAAGTGAACCGTTCCTTTATTTTCTCATACATTTTCCGTTTTAAACCTTTTAAAATACTCTTCGGAGGTATAACATTAAATACTAATAGAATTAAATGAAGCGAACCTTTGGAATTGGTTACAAATTGGCCTTTTAAAGTTCAATAAAAATGTAAATATTCAGTAATGTGGAAACAATGTAAGAGAAGTGAGAAAGATGTAATAAAAATCAATAAATAGTGATGATAATAAAAGTTAGTTTTGACCCCTGACGAGATAATGGGAAAGCATTGACTTCTCGCGTCGCATTCCTATAATTGCCTATAATATTGCCAATGGCGTAATAATTTTGAAATAATAGTCCATTCGCATTCCAGAAGTTGATAGTTTTCTAACTATTATTTGTAAATTGATCCACAAATGTGTTGGTTTCTATCATCAATCTTCTACATAATTACGTTTGTAGACAAGTTCGAAACTTTTTTTAGGTGGCAGAGACTAAAGCTCACACAACCACGCACATTAGTTCGGCTCCGCCTTCGATGACCCACAAGTGTTTCCTTTGCTCACTTTTTTTCTTCAAAAAGATAATGAGGCAGTATTTTCAAGAAAAAAATTGCACCCGACGGGAGAGCTTTATTGTAACGCCGAACTCATCCCAGCTCGACCATTCAAAAGTGTCGAGATTGTGGAATTGTATTGTGTAAGTATACTTATTGGTTTTATTTGTTTTAGAAACAAAACTAACCTGTGAGAACTCTTAATGGAGTGGATACAAAACAATACGAAATATTTTAGTCGAAACTTCGTAGTTTTTTTTTCTATCAATGGGGAGGGAATCGGACAGGTCAAAGATTGCCCTTGATTGTGAGTTATTTGACAGACATAATCTTGATAGAGGAAACAAACCCCATAGGGCAATATCATGATTTATTTCCGTCGCAAACCAAATAATTGTTGTGAAAATGACATGTTCCGTTTCCTTAGAAGTTCTGTCCTATTTTTGGTATACCAAATAAAAGGTTCTGTAAATATTACACAGGAAAACAAACAAACTTCTAATCAAGCATCTAAATGTTGATACATTACTATATTGGTAGGTAAAACAAATTCCTAATGTTTTAAGGTATATTTACTATAGAAAGTTTTGAAGTCGAAAATACCCATTAATACTTTTTACACTCATCAAACATGAGACATCAACTATAGCATTCTTACTCGTCATTCCTCGAAAAAAGAAACTATCGGACAAAAAACAGGTAATACATAACAGTACTTGAATAGGAATCTTCTAAGGAATGTGGGGAATTGTTAGCAGTTACTTTGGTCCTTGACATACATCCCTTATCAACAAGTTTATGGAGAGGAGGGGTCGTATCTACTACTTAAAGGATTCGATAACATGGTGCACTCCGGTTTAAAAGGATTTCAAGTATGCTGACCGTAAATAGTTTACTCAAAACGTTCTGCCGACAACAGATGTAGAAAATTTACATTTTAGATGACAAAACTTTGTAAGTATGTTTCATTTATTGTAATATACTGAGAATACTAGCTAGGACAGCATAACATTTAGATGCTATTTGATATGACAACAAAAAAAGAAAGTTTTTTGAAGTAATCCTTAACACGTGGAGTCATGAATGAGAAAGACAACGCCATTAATAATATTAATTTGTTAGTTTCATTAAGTACACGTACAGTTTCATAAATAAATGTGCCTAAACAATGAACATCTGGCCTAACACAGGAGCACAAACATAAAGATTTATCACAAAGATTTCTTACTTACAAACGTAAACAATTCTAATCTACCCTAAGTCCTTAATTTATATCGTTAACCCGAAACTGGAAGAAAGATACACGCAAAACACATACAAAACATCCACCATACCAGTTTAAATGCCCATTTGGATGGAATTTTAATTCCGTCATACATGCCTTTGTATGGATTGACAGCAAGCCGGGGAATTTCACGCCCCCTCCTAATTTATACTTCCTCGTTCCTTCTTTGAAAGGCTCGCTAAGCCGACGGACTATTCAGGCCACATTCAGGCTAACGTGTTTTGTTTAACCAACCTTTATTTGTGGCCAAAAGAAATGCATGTTTTAGACAAGCCTTAAAAGGAACAGTTCAAATATGGTTATGGTTGTAAACTTTCTATTATTGTTTAAATATCTTGTACAAAATCAGATATGATTCAATATTCTGTCGCAGTGAGTTGATTACGGACCTCCGAGAAACTATAATTTTCGTGAGCTGGATATCGAATCACATATACTCAAGTTCGATCCCACAAAATAAATAAACAAGTAAGATTCAGATGTAGAAGGAAAAATCACTGTAATGCAATCAAAACATACGATAGGTTTGCCTGAAACCTCGAAAAACATACGAGAATAGGGATATATGTATGTAATAGTCCCTGTTTGTCGAAACCTTTATCTATACGTTGTTTATTGAACTCCCCAATTGAAACAACCCTATATGTATGAGCCAATACTGAAACAATGGCTGCCCTACATTTTAACACGATTACACATTTCATGTTTCCTCATAACTTCTGTTGGTTACACTCTTGACTTTATAAACATCAATATAATAAAATAAAACAAGTCTAAACAGTATGATGATGTATAAATTTTAGATTAAACGTACATTCTCGTGGGATTAAAGTCGGACCGGCTCACAGGAACAGTACCTACAGCTGCGGTTAATTTAATGTCGCTATTCGGACTCCGGTATGCTTTATGAGCATAAAGTGAGAGATAATAAAACATTCCGGCTCCAACAAACTCGTGTCGGATGTTTCAGATATTTATTTAATACTATCTTTTGTAAATATGCATCCGTCGTCAAAATCTCTTTTATTTTTCCCTACGAATAAATGCTGTGTCCGAACGCTCGCGCCATTTATTCCGGACGAGTGAATCATTAATGTGTATAAACGTACATTTTATGTGTATAAAGGAATAAATTCGTAGTATGCCCGGACGGGTATCGAACTGGTGTTTATCACGGTATTAGTGCTTCCTAAACCACTATTAAAATGTCATTAGTACGCCATTTTCGTTGTTATCGAGAAGCGTCTCATGTTTAATGTTACCAACAAGAAATACATTAAACGTACACATGAGTGGTAGTAATTATGTGACATTTGTTCTGAATACTGGATAAAATGAAACAAACGGTTGATGACACTGTTGGTGCGGTGGTTGGCCAATTGGCTGCCGCGCAACGTTCGATTAAACGCATCCACGACACAGGAGAAAATCGTATTGTGGAGCAACGTTTTTTAAAAAGAGAAAAAAAAACAAAAATTACGTTAAGAATACATGTAAGATAAAAAATGAGATCTATAGTAGGTACAACTTACGAAATTAACCTTAGTCTTCTAACCAGCAAGTGTAAGATACCTTCAATATTGACCAAAGATCTTGACTCGAAAGTCATATTTGTGCTGCACACGATACTGATTAGGTGCAACATGTTCTCGGAGCAAACCGAACATGTTTGAATTAGTGATGAAGGCTACGTAACCCGAGAGCATCATCAAATGACTGTTTGCGTATCTAAACGTTGTAATCGTTAATGAACATGTCTGTTAACATTTGCACCAGTATTATGTCAATGAAAACATCAAATGTCACGTGCTAATACGAACATTACATTAACATAATGTTTGAGGCGAGGTGAACATTTGAACAGTGCATACATTCTTAGTCAGGTATTTCATTTTATTTCTGTGAAATTAGGGTCGAATCCATAAATGAGTTTTGAGTATAAATAACAAAAGCCATGAATGAGAAATCTAAAATTGAAAAATCCAACTTTATCTGTTCCAATTTGGAACTTTCCTGTACCTAGTAATATAATGAAGCTTATTATAATAATTATTATTACCCTCTATTGGATAACTTTATGTTACTTTACATTTAATAGGTATGCATCAAACAGAGTTATCCCAAGGGAATCCACTGATGCAACGCTCGACTCTGATATTGCACACCAACATACTAAACCAAAGAGGTAATCTCAATAAATACGCAACCAGTTCTCATCTGCAAGTACCGTGAGAAGGACACAAACGACCTTCTTTATGCAAATTCAAATCTAAGTAAGCATCAATTTCAACTTAATGATTGTAATTTTCATCGACTCATCGAGTTCATTGAAAGAACCTAATGTCCGTCTCAACGATACAAATGCGAATATAAACTCCCATCAAATTTTACATCCACGTCTTTATTCAGATACCCTTTTATTCTCAGATAAATAAAAGCCGAAGAAAACAAGTTTACGCTACAAATATTCTGCCCTACAAATATTTGTACGGAGCCGTCTAAAATATAACAGTAGGTACGCGTGATTGCTAAGACACAACATTAGGGCGCGGCTACATTTACATATATGAATAAGTCAGGCACACAAGAGCTCCCTTTAACGCACAGCCCGTGTACTCCCGACCTCAAATCTCGTATGACCATTTCCTGATATAAGTAAGCTCTCAGCTGAGGGCTACATCGGTGAATTTTTCTCATTTCTGTTGTAGGGTTAGATATATAGAGTGGTACGACGGATGTCAACGCTTTTTTATTTGCGTGTGATAAAAGCCATAGAGGGTTGTGTGATGTTTTTTGTTTGTATATTACGCTAAATCACTGAGCTGTGCAATGTTGGGTCTTCAGTTTAAGGGATATTGCTTTATTATTTTAAGTGTGTAGATTTCGGGACAATCAAGTCTATAAGATGTCAAATACCAAGGTACAACACTAATAAACTGAGCCTGATCTTTTTGCACATGCTCCAATGAAAAATAAATAACCCCGAACTGTTGTATTAAGCCTTCAATATATCTTCTTATACGGGGCTTAAAGTAATCTTGGCTAAGTGTGATATATTATTTCGAAAACAAACTCGTACGCATCTCAAGGCTCAAAGCTTCGAAGTAAATCCTCCCGAAGAAAAGAGAACAAGACTTTACCATTGGTTGATAAGGCAGCTTTTTGTTGGTTTTTTCGACTATACAATATAAAGTTTTAGTACGTTTTTAGTATAATAGAATTTGGGATAAGTTAGCTCCATTGGTGTAATGGTAGGGTCGGTTTTTAAATCAGACCTATTCTAAGGTTAGGAGTTAAGTTAATGGATTTGTTTGTAGGGATTTCATAAATGGTTTGATGGCGGAAATGGACTGGTCAGGTAATGGACTTGGCGACTTTTCATTATTCGGCCTTAAACATTTTAAAGAATTTTCTTAGATACAATCTAGATAACCTGCTGAGTTTTTCTATTCCACTGGCTTACTTTAACAATGAACGGATACTAGAGTGAACGTTTAAACCTAATTAAAAAGCACATTTCTGAGTCCTCGTGTGCCACGTCTGGTAATAGCCAGTGTCCCTAGAGAGCGAACCGAGCTGACTTGACTTAGTCTATATTACCTCCGTAATACTTTTATAATGAACTTCTGTGGTCCACTTTAAGAAAATATTGTAAGGAATAAAAGAATACCTACAATGTCGTCTTTTGTCTTTCTTGTTCTTATTTCGTTACAAAGTCACAGTTGAAAGAGATGTTCTTTAAATTACATTATTTACAGCAGCGATAAATGATAAATTGTCGAAATTACTTCAATTTAAATAATTTCTTCTTTGTAACTTCACGCCTTTTATCCCCAAAGGGTAGGCAGAGGTGCACATTACGGAATATAATGCCTCTGTACAATGTAACAACAACTTTTCACTATTTAAATTATGAGTTCCATGTAATAGGGGGTAGGCTGAGAATGTTTTTAAAAAACCCAGTGGAATTTTGCCCAACCCGGGAATCGAACCCTAGACCCCTTGCCCGGCAGTCGCAATTGCCACCACTCAGTCAACGAGGCAGTACTGACGAGACGATTTGAATAAATATGTTATCAATTAACATACATATAATATGTTATAATTTTCGATTAAATTGGTTTGGCACTATTTTTATCACAGACTCAGAATAAAAACATCAATACAGAACCACATAAAAATGACAACTCAAAACCAGAAATAGGTCGGAGTTCCTAAATGCTTACGAAGACAGTTTCTATTGATAGAAACATTTTATTTCTGTCAATAGAAACATATTATGTCTATTAATAGAACCATTGAACTGACCTCAATCATTTCTATATGAATCCCCCATTTTCTTTTACTTTCGTACACATGCTATTACATGTTGGCGAGCGTAACAAAGCTGACTATGTTGAATTTAAATCAGCACTTTCCATTTTATGTCTTCCATTCTCGACTAGGTTTAAGAATGGAGATTTTGCGCAACAACAACTGTATTAAGGACTTAAACTAAATAGGGTTCCTTCCTTTTGAATTCCTTAATTATTTATTTATTTATTTACTCTTTAATGCACACAAAAATAAAGTACATACGTGCATTTTTTGAAGATATTATAAATAAATTAAAGGATTGATGAAAGTAGAGTTACAAAAGAAGTATACAGAGCGGACATGAATGGGACTGTCGGTAGAGGGCGCTCTAGATGGATACATACTGACCAGATTGGTGATATATTAAAGAAGGGCTATATTAAAAATACTCTTCGCCAACGAGCATGAATGAAAAGACTAATGACTGTTAGTTTAGTAAAAGAGGTATGTAAGAATCGTAGCAATTGTCGGTCCATAGTCTCTGACCACCCCCTATGGGAGACAGGCGTGAGGTTTTATAAGTATGTAAAAATAAATTAATTTATTCATACAATACTATGTAATAGAGCATTCGATTTAGAAATACTTAACTCTTGAAAACATAATAAACTAAAGCAATTCATACTTCAATAACATTGAAAGTGTTTAGAACAATTAATTGCACAATAGTTTCAATGCAACAGAGACATTAACTCGACATAACATGTTTGTCATTAAATCCTGACGCTATCATTGTAAACGTAGCATTTACTTTGGACTTATTGCGTTACCTGCGTGCAGTAAAACGTTTTATAGCTAAAATAACGACCTCCTTGAGCACCCTTTACTATTATTTATCTCAAGTACTATACGTCAGATCGTATATGGTCGTATATCAACGTCACTTAAAACAATAAATCAGTAATTAATTTAACAGATGTACGTCTTAAGAATAGTGTTTGAATTAAACTACTCATATTTCATGCGAAATTAAACCTTATATTCGTACAATAATTAAACTAAATATAAATAGTAATTTAACATGTTATAAAGTTTAGATTTCGAGATCAAACGGTGAAGAAAAACCTATTAAAACTTAATTAATGAAAGCCACCAACAAACACATTCGTGGAAACTTCAGACTTCAATAAATGTCGTGTTCGTAATGAATCTAAGGCCGTTTTATTTATTTTTATAGCACACAATAATAATAGACACATCAACATCTGTTCGAAGTTAGCTTGAAAAATGTCATTCTTAACGTGAGTACGATCAAAGGCGAGGAGCGAAATTTCAGGCCATAAATATGAATAACTCAGAGGAAACTTCACATGCGAAGATTCACAAAATATGCGAACGTGTCGCGTTTTCAAACAAATTTATATCATGGCTCCTTGTACTTGGAGCAATATTTATAACGGCTCATTCTTCTTCATGTAGCGTAGCACTATATTACCAAGACATTTATTATGAACTGAAACGGGAATTCTTGAAACCAATGCGTAACATCTGACTTCTACTTTTTACTGACTTCAAAAAAAGAGGAGGTACTATGTTCAGATAATTGTAATTTTTTTTTTCAAAATGTTATAAGATCGTCAACAAGAAAGTCCAAACACGGAGTCTTGTTATCCAACCGTTTGATTTCCAACATCTCCTCGCATACATAATAAAATAGAGTCCTAACATAGTTGACGAAAACTTTATACTCCATTTAATGTGCACCTCTCTGCCTACCCAATCAAAGAATAAAAGACGAGATATAATGCCATGCATAACAAGGCCAAACATTTGTATAAACACGATTAAAACCAGCGAATATGTATGAGGTGACTTATAGATGATGGGGCGGGAGTGCCATGGATCGTAATGGATTCGAATGGCCTGCCTACCCTGTTTATACAAACCGTTCGTAAATATGTACACACCGCTAATTGAACCTGTGTTTTATGTGGACTATCTTTAACCTATATCTTTGATAGATTTACATACGGATATAAATCCACGCCTCCGTCCTGTGGGGTGGGTGGAAAAAATATCACAGCGTGTCAGTTATTAGAAGCTATTTGTTTAGATTCTATTACGTTTATGAATTTGATTATACAAGTAGGTACATTATGCCACTGTTCAATGTAACACCCACTTTTCACTATTTATATTATGAGTCCCATGTAGTAAGGGCTGAGCTGAGCCTATTGCCATATACCGGACACAATTCCAGATTCCGTGCCACTACTGAGAATTTAAAAAAAAAACCCGGTACCTAATACTTTTCCCGACCCAGCAATCGAACCCGACCACTCGGCCAACGAGGCAGTATAAAAAATATGATTACAAAAGCAAGAATGTACGACAGTAAACCTTCTGACCATATGGTCTGTGTAAAAATAGTTAGTTATATGTCATCAACAGCCTATAAATGCCCACTGCTGAGCAAAGCCTCTTCTCACACGGAGAAGGTTTGAGCATTAATCTATACTATAATATAATTAGTTATATACCTAACCATTTTTACAGTATCCTAAATCATATCACTAAGGACTTATCAGCTCTGAACGCTCATGAAAACGAACCACTAAACCTAATTAAACGCTGGCGACTAGTAAACTAATTCCCCCAGAAAATGACAAGTTGGATAGCGTCACTTACGGTATTTCCTTAGGGAATGCAGTGAGTGCGATTTCAGACAGCTAAATTAGTAGGTCCCAGTGCATTTGAACTGCCTTTATGAATTGGACAGCCTTTGGCTTTAGATCTGTTGAAATTGTATTAATTTTGTAAGTGAATGTAGATTGTGCATAGTCATATGGGAGGAAAACTAAAGTACCAAAAGTTTAAGTGCCTTTGTTTCGTATGGTGTGTTTTTTAAGAAATATTTTGGTTGTGATGTTACTTATAATTATTTAAACACCACCCATGACACAGGAGAAAAACCGAGTGTAGGGCAACAATCTCTTAAATAAAAAAAAATTAAATCGAGTATTGGTTTGAATCAGGACAAACAAGTTTTGCGTATTTCTTATATGTAAATAAAATTAAAACAATTTGACTAATGATCAAAGTTTGAGACAAGGAAATTAACGATCTTTTCTCAGTAGTGGATTCAGTATTCTATTTCTGTGATCTTAAGTTTTCTTCAATTTAACTTTAATGTGATTTTAATTGGTTTTTATACATGGGACATTTTTCTTTGTCCAACAGCTGGAAAAATACTAATTACAATTATTACACCAAATGCTGTCATTAAATACTTATCATCATATTATTTCCTATCCCACTTTGTTACTGTATTCGATACAATTATTCAGATAAAATTATATTCTAAAAATATACCGAACATATATCTGCCCGTATTAACTAAAGGTCACACCACATACTACACATTTTCCCTCTGCGCTCGCTATCAGTGGCTATGACATTGACACATCACGACCGGGAAAATGACACTTATCATCAATTCATTTTTCAAATTTTTTTACGAAACTAACCCTCTCAATGATCTTTATATTGTTGAGACACTGGAAAATACCCTTTAAAGGGTCAGGGGTAGATTACGTACCCCGAAAGAGCTGGTTATACAAGTACCTTAGTACTTAAGTACCTACACCTCTGCCTACCCCTTCGGGGATAAAAGGCGTGATGTTATGTTATGTTAATTTTTGTTATATATATTTGATGGGCTGACGTTTGACTATCTCGCCGGGTGGTAAGCGATGACGCGGTGTACGATATGGGGGATATGCAACCTATTAACGACACCCAGTATACCCTTCAGGAAACACAGACGCTGGCAAATATTATGCCTGTTATTTTAAAATTAGCTTGCTTAGATGCTCATAGGTATATAGTAACACATTTAAGTGTAGGTAACCTACATTTAATAACCTATATTTTCAATTTATGTAGAGGGAAAATTAAGATGTTCTAGCATCTACTCACACTGAATAAAGGAACACATTTGTTTTCTATTACATCTTGTATATAAGCAATACTCAACACGCCCCATAAAAGACGAACCTCAATTCCTTACACGTTCGTTCACAAAAAACAGATTACAACGTTTCCAGGAAAAAGTGTATAAAACAATAGTTGCGTAACCATAACATTGACTACACAAGTACACGTGTAGGTATCTAATACAGATAAATCAAATTGAAGTGTCTGTTTGTAATATTAAAATAACCGCATTTGAATATACATACGATACACATACCAAAATAACATTTTATTCTCGGGAATGGCTCAACCGATTTTGCAAAACTTTTATTTGCAGAGTTTGAAGTAAAATAGGCTACTTTTATTTTGGAAAATTGAAACTTTAAAAAGGTATGTTTAAAATTCATATTCTATGCGAAGTTGCGGGCAACAGCTAGTACTTCAATATATTCCTTCAGCCTAAAAGAGTCCACATTCTGTTGAATGAGGGCCTATTTTGGATTGCACCTTTTTGGTTAGTTTTTCTAGTTATAATCCACCTCTTTACTTGCAACCTTAGCAATGTCATCAGCCAACCTTATTATTTGTTAAAGCCGTTACAGACGTAGCTATAATATACATCAATGTATAATATAATGCACATTTTAGCTACGCGTGTGGTGGGTTTTCGTCTTTAACACACGTTTCTGGACCCAGTTCTTGGTATGTAGCCTCCAAATAATAGCAAAGAAGCTTCCCAAACCCCTGAGAAACAGAGTTAGTAAACCACCAATTATGCGACCCAAAAAGTACCCAGAAACCACAAGAAAACCCACATCTAAAGGAATTTCTTAATAAACAGCGAGTAAATTAAGACGTTACTATCATTAGTGATACTATATTGTAGAAGTTATGTACGGTATTAATAATTAATTATTTCTCGATATACATTCCAGTATTATACAACGAAATTAATTGTATACTCAAGAACGTCTCCTATATGTATTTACTACAAAGTCTTATGTAATTAAAGGAACTCTAATAAGTATATTTATATGGTTATGTTTGTAAAATATGATGATAATTTATCATATGATTATGTATTGTATTCAACTGTACAAAATGCTGAAATTATTCCAACATTGTAAACTTGATACAGAATTATTTGTTACGCATGAAATTAGAAATAGTTAATTCATTACTATTCTTATAAATATGAATGTAACCTCTTTATGATTAATCTAGTCAACAAGTCATCTTCTTAAAATTACAATGAACAGATACACATACAACACATACATGTATAGTTGCAAGTACGGAGAATGTATGCAGGTAATAAAAGAAATGGTTTTACAACAACAACGTACGAGGAACAAGTCGAGTTCCTCATCAAATAATTACGTGAGTAAGCCGAAAAATATAATAATTTATTCATTTATTTATTTATTCTTTAATGTTCATAATTTGTTTATGGCACATAAGGCGAACTTAATGCCATATGGCATTCTCTACCAGTCAACCTTAGTATGTCTTATTTAGTATGTCTCACGAAAGTTATAATATAAATAATAACAATGTTTTTACTCCGAAATAAAACAATGTTGATTATGCATCTAGTTCCAGAGTTCTCTCTTTCTTAAAACATTATCATCGCGTTTCGTTGTTCTCCAAATAATCACGTTTTGCTAAGTCGGTCGCCGAATGGTTTCCTCTCAATATAAACAGAGCTAAAGCGTGTTTCAATATGAATGCAAAATATTATTTACTTATTCTTAGTACTTGAGTGAGCGATGATGCACAATGTCTTCACTTTTTACGTGGAAACGAACTAATAATATTCTACTGGTCTTTAGAATTAAAACTCCTTTTTCCTGCAAAAGTAGATCGATTTACATCAGTTTAGAAATCACATACACAACTAGTTTAATACCTAGTTGAACCTGGTACAAGCATACTTATATCCTAATATTTAAGCGCCACTCTATTTTAAAACGCGCTTAATTGAGTAGTTTCCTGGGTCAAAAATAATTTATTATTTTGATTTTTCAGTCAAATTAAATATTAGAAAAATTGTTACACTTTCATTCATTAATTTGCATCGGCAAATCAATGAATAAATACTTAATTTTCGATTTATTCTAAACATTTTTTTAGATATGAGTGTGCTAATTGACGTGAAAACATGATGACGTCATAAGATAGTATTTCGTACAAAATTCATAGAACAGTTTCGTTTTTGACGTTTCGATAAAAGTATTGAATTTGACTAGTCGTCAACCACTGTATTTTGATTCTGTCATTACAAATTCTTTTTATAATGACAGAAATGACACATTTAAGTACTTACAACGTAAAATGGAGTAGCCTTTCTACATTCGGGTGTAAGTACCTACTACAAACTACAACAATTAATTCCATATCCACAATATTGATTTATATTATACTAATGGTGTCAACACTAATGTCATCAAACAAAACGCCTTGATTCCATTTCAGTTTTTTTGATTGATTCCATTTACAAAACGCCTTGATTTCAAAAAAACAAGTAAATAGCAATCGTAAAACATGAAACAAATAAAAACTTTACCTACACAAGAAGAGATACAAAACCCGTAACTATACGAGGCGAGATCAATCCAAGCGTCGAATATACAATTTACGTAAAGGAAAAGAGATACAGTCACCCCAAATATACTCCTATATACCAACAAATATATACTTTTTCCTCGATAGTTCCTTCATGATATTGTGTGGGGTAATCTATGTGATTTACACGTCACATTGAACCGCCACGGGAGTGTGGGCTCGATTGATTGCCGTATGTTTGACTACAATCGCGTCTCGTTTAGATAGATGACGGCTGACGAACGGTGATCGAACGTTCAGCCTTTATGGACCCTTTTGCTGATCATCCAAATATGAAGAAGCCTTTGGCGTTTGCTACGTGGAACTTATGAATGAATTTTGTGATGCTGTTTTTTTTTGTCTTTCCAGTTACTGTTTGAGTAAGAGGGAAATTGATGATGTTAAATTATCACGAAACCGAATGATGATCTTTCTCTTCCACACAAAACAGGAACGATTTCGGGTTAAAATAATCCTGATAAAGAATTCAGATGTATATGATCAGATGACGAAATGATATCAAATGACGACAATTTGCAAACACAAGAAATAAAGATCGCATTTTAAGAAAATGCCTGTATATATTTTTTGCAATAGTCAAAGGCCCAAAAGCAGCTATTGCTATAGGTAAATAAAGCGTTCAATGAAAAATATATCGTTCATGAATAGCTATCGCGTGCTGAATTGATGATTGATCGTTTCTCGCGAGCTGTTCAAGTTTTTTATTCAATATTTCCATTGCATCATCTATAAAAAAATATTTTCCATTTAATTCTATGTTAAAATGGTTTCCGTGTTAAAAAATAACCAAGAATTGTTGGAACAATGTAAATATGATTTGAATGAGGAAAACCATTGAGGTAGTCATTTTTAAAATTGATTTTCATCACGCACAAGGAAGCATAAGGTACTTCACTTCAATTACCTACGTCCTAATTAGTTTTATAAACGACCCGTTTATGTACTTCTTTAAAAAAGCCAAAGAGTTCTTAATTTAAATACGTCACGTATCCATATCTTATCTATCATTATCTTATACTCTTTCGCTTTAGCGAAAGAGTTTGTTTTTTTGTTTGTTTGAATGCGCTAATCTCCTTAACTACAAGTCTGATTTGAATATATTTTTTTTGTGTTGGATAGCGTATTTATCAAAGATGGCTATAGACTATAAAATATCACGCTACGACCAATAGAAGCAGAGCAGAGCGAGTGAAACCGCGCGGAAGTAGCTAGTCAATAATAAAAATGAGATTGCCATAAATCGTATTGTTTTTATTACACAATTGAAATAGATTACCGACCAAGGCCTACTGTTCACGACGCCTCATTTGACGATGCAACCTACAAAATGACGATTAGTGGATTTGTATCAGGAGCGAGTGACGCAATATTGTCACTTCGTAAACAGTACTCATTGTTTCTACACAAAAAGCAATAATTTGTCATTAATAAGCCGCCTATTGACATTTGTAGGTTGCATGCATTGGTCATGACGGATCGTGGACATTCGGTGAAAATAACGTTTCAAGTTTAGAAAGGAAGACTACATGGATGAAACTGCAAGGAAAAGCTAGTCAAATGAGTAACGGGAACACGTGTTTGAGAAGTTTGAAGATATGTATGTACATCCTACGACTGTATCATACGTAAACGAGTCGTGAGTGTACTTGCCAAACTTTGTCAATCAGCTTCATACTAGTTTTGTTCAAGTGCCCGTACTTACATGAAGTTTATTCGTAGTCTGCCAAATATTATGGAATAATATGGGAGCAAATTGACGCAATTACAATAAATTAGCACATATTTTTATTTGCAATTATCCTTTAAGGATTTTTACCAGTAGCTTCAGCCACATACCCTCCAAATATTGATATGACATAACTATTGTCATTAAACTGCACGTTTGGTGCGGTGGTTGGGCAACTGGCTGCCGCGCAACGTATCGCAGGTTCGGTTGTTGTTCCGGGTCTGGGTGTCATGTGTATGTGAACTTGTATGTTTGTAAACGCACCCACGACACAGAAGAAAATCCTAGTGTGGGGCAACGTTTAAAAAAAAATCAATTATACTGAAACAAATTACCACATTTAATAAGTCCATTACCACTAACATTTGTATTAAAAAATATCTAAAACCCACACTTAATTTAATCTCTAACAACGTGAAAACAACTTAAGCTACAACAACACAGAATACGTATAAGCATCAAACAATACAAGCGTGAATTAAATATCTATCACAGCCGTACACAAGACACGTAAGCACCTATACGTGTGTCTTAGTGGCGTAATGAACGACGAAATTAACAAAATCCCAAGTAATCCCTACTAAAGCGACACTGTGTAAAGGATTAAATATATCTGCGAGGGAATAGATTAACATAAGTAATATAAGTGAGGGATACTGGGATACAGCTGTGCTATTCTGAAACAGTAAATTCATCTATAGCTTCCTCGCAAAACACACATTCAAAAATTTATTAAAATCTAGCTGACCCGCAAACTTCGTACCGCCTAATAATTTTTTTCTCACTTTTTAAACTGTCAAACACCAAGCGGTCACCGGTGACCGCAACCTATTGTTCTTTAATTGTGTCTATAAATACGGTACTCGACGAGTTAAACCACGATTCAAGACCAAAATCAGCCAAATCGGCTCAGCCATTCTCGAGTTTGAGCGAGACTAATGAGCGGAAATTCATTTTAATTTATATTGATGTCAAAATGCCGAAACTAAAAATGTCAAAATGTCCACAGCATAATTTTACTTACTTCTGCAATTATCTGGTGGCGCTAACGTCGAATTCAATTTTTTTTTAAATGAACCTTCTATCTCCCTCTCACTGCGTATTCAGAAGCGAGTTTGCAAATATTATGTTTCAGAATAACACGGCTGGACCCAGTGTTTAGTAGCTATTGTGAATGTGATGTACCCAGAGTTAGCCACGTTAGGTCGCCGTCGAATAATTTTGACGCCCGACTTTTAAACACTGCCTGCCAAAGTTTTTACTTTTCATTTAAATGTTAATTGTTGTAGATTATTGTTTGTGTGTGTGGGCTATTTATACGGCCTTAGAAAGTAAAATTAATAGTGAAAATGTTCAGTCGTACATGAACTTACTTCTATCACTCAAGTTAAGATTTTTTCGTAACGTTTTTTATTACATTTTTGAATAGAATAAGAACATATTTTGAATAAGAACTTATATAGATATAGATTGAATAGATCACAATATTATAACTTAGAAAACGTGGCACCTGACAAATAAACGACATAAAACAACAATCCAAAGAAATAACTCAATTGTCAAACTTGGTTGAAGAAAAATATATTAAAATATTGGTCCCGTTTTGCATAGAATTTTCACTTGAAAAATGTTTTTTCGCGCTGGGGAACTGACGGAATCCCGGCTCGGTCATATATGGAATGAAATTTCGGGAACATTGTTGGTCTCACGCCCCTAACATGACAAGCTAAATATTTTTCCCCTGTGACGGTTTCAAAAGTTAATTAGATTTCAAATTACATTCGAGATTTTGCACGTGGAAAATGTTATTAAATGAAATTTTTGAGTTACATTTGTTAATTCATATATTAAAGCCAAGCGCACTGACTTTTTAATAGAGGTACTTATAACATGCTTTGTCGCATTTCCGATGGTTAAAATTGACATAAGTAACTTGTAACCTTCTGGCCGATTATGTTTACGACTTCACGTAATGCAACTCGGTTACCTAAATTACGCAAAACAATCGTTTACAGTCCATTGAAAGAACAAAGTAAGAAGGCTTAATCCCTAAATGAATCTAATGCCCTCCTAAACGGTAAGATATACAGTACCACACCCACTACACTCTCCACGTGTCAATTCGGAGTTTAATACATAATCGAGTTCCCTCCAATATGTACGAAGCAAGATGTATGCGTTTAAACGTCTCAGCGAAACTTCGCCCGTACTTGCTTTATAACAATTAAAACTCAGTCACTGTACTGACGCCTGCAAATCAGACCATAATTCTCCAACAAAAGCTGATCCTTCACTGTAAAACAAACTCCTTTAGAACAAGACCAGATTACACTGGATACAATATTCGCTTGTGTCGTCCTCTGTACGTACTTAAGATGGCGACGCCTCATTTAATACATTACTTGCTTTAATTAGCGCATTTACAGTTCCCTGGCTTGTGCTAAAAGCTTATTAAAACTATGTGATATTACACAGATGTACGCGAGTTTTTATAACCTACAACAATTTAGAATTTATGATGTTTTAAATTAGAAAGTGTTAAAATGTTTTAGTAATTGCAATGGGCAGTTCATTCTGGAATGTTTTCATGATAAATATCTTTAAGTGTTGGTATGTTAGTTAAGTAGGTTTAATTGTACGTTTTAACATTTCAAATTTAAGAGTCACGGAATGTTTTTAATTAAACAAAAATATACCTACTCCATCGTGGCCATAATCATTGTAATCAGCAAACGAACTAATGAGTAGCACGGCATTGATTTCAACATCTCACTGCCCAAACAAATTTAAACAAATATAACCCTTATCGCAAAATCGAACAAGAAAGACATAATACTTAAAACTGACTTGCAAATGCAGCAGTAAATACACCACTTTGCTATAATAGACTACAATTCAAACACACACTAAGCACTCCTAACACAAACAACACAAACATGAATGCAGTCCCATTTCAACTAATAACTGCATTCAATTAAACTTTCGCGCCACGTCAAACTTGTATGACAGTCATCATGCATAAACTTTACTGAACCAACCCATTCAACTTCACCAACCACAAAGGTACTTAGTTGAAACTCGAACGGAATTAACCAAAATGTTCTCTCATTTAAGATTTGCATGGAGGGTTAACGACCTCTTTGGAACGACAGGTAATTACGTCCACACATAACATAACATCACCCTCATATTTACCGAAGGGTTACAGAGGTGCTTAGTTCATCCTATACATGTCACAAATTATGTTGTCAACCCAGTAAAGTAATAGCACATCACATAATACGCGTGTTATTCAACAAAAGGGTACAAAATATACCTACAGGTATTTTGCTAGCTTGGGACTGGATTATTGACAGATATTATAATAGAGGGTGATCCTATTGCTACATTCTATTAATTGTAAAAAAAGTGATTTATTCAAGCCGAATAATCAAAAACTTCAAACTAGGAATTGTCAAATTTTAAATTATAACCCACAATCAATTACGAAGTCCGACCAACGAACAGACAAGAATACGACCAATGACGAGCAACTGAACCACACGATTAACTCAATAACACTATAAGCATCACTATGACCATTTCTAGACATAGACCGTCGTAACTTTGTAAGTTGGGAGTCGAGAACTTGTGCTTAGTTCCATTTCCAAACGGAGATTCGTTGCTTAGCGGTACCCTAATGGAGTTACTTAGATATTCTGGCTCTTAAGTTGACCACCGCAATAGAACTTTGTTGTAAAGTACTGTTATACTTAAACAAATTAATCGATACGACTTAAGTTTTGTACTGAAGTCGCACATCTCGACACTGACCGTTTTACCGCTGTGGGCAATTTGGGAGCGCCGTTTCAAGCTAAACTGTTCTTAACACATTCATATATATCATGATGGTTTTATACAAAAGGAAGTCTTTGTTTTGCACTTACTATGATTGGTTTAATAATGATTTATTTGACACATAATTAAAGCCACGATACATAAAGTAAATTTACACTAAGTACACGGAAACATCAAATAAAACGTTTCATGCAGTAAATAGATTAATCGTTCAATTATGAAAACAAAGGCCTAACAAAAACTAAACAATAAATCGTGCCTTAATTGCTAATTACCTGTCCTTGCCACCTTGATAACTTTATTACTCTCAGTCGCAAATCAAAGGATAACCCTTTAACAACATACCTGAAACAAAAAGACAAAGTAATTAGTACCAATTATCACAATCACAATTATCTTGTAGACTGAGTAAAAAATGGCGCATAATTTTTCAATGCCATTCAAAGACTACTCAAAGTAAACGACTTGTAAATGAGTAAAAATTAATTAGTTTGTTCTCGGCCGCGGTTCGTTGGGTGTGACGTCAAATAAAAAAAGATAATTGGGAGAGAAAGAAAGAAAGAAAAAAATGGGGAAGATTAGATTGATGTTGTTAGCCATTAGGATACTTAATTGTTTTTACGGATTCTCTTGTAAAAGAAAAACTTATGTGAAAGTGTTGTGAGATGGGTAAATAATAAAGTGATTGATCATAGTGTTTAGGTGCTCTCTTTGTTGTAAGCTCTTGAACCGTTGAGGGTAGGCACTACTGGGATTGATGTAGTAATCTCTGGAATATACTGAAGGAAATTAAGGGTATGTAGTCAAGGAAAAATACTTTAGGACTTTGTGAAAGATGATAGAAGATAATGATGATTTGTTTCTGTATATGAATCTGCACGATTATTATCTATAAAACTTGTCAGATTCATCTCTCGCTTCCTTCATCATGAACATCATATTCATCAACACCCTATAAATTCCCACTGCTGAGTAAAGGTCTCTTCTCGCACGGAGAAGGTTTGAACATTAATCACTGCGCTTGTTCAATGCGGGATGGCGATTTCAAACTTATTATTAGAAATTGTAAGCCTAGGTTTCCTCACAATATCTTCCTTCACCGCTTGTCAGTGGTGTTTAAATAATCTTAGAAAGTACATATAACTCGGAAAAAATCACATTGGTAAGTACTTGCCGTTGGTAAGTTTCAAACCCGCACCCTTATACAAGAAAAGCGGGCGATTGAACCTCCGGACTATTTCCTTAGGTGCTTTGATATTTTTGTTTACATCATGCAATATTATTTAATTATAAATTTATTTTATTCTCTACCACAATGAGATCAACAATAAAAGTCTTTTTTATTCATTTATTTTTATATGGCACCATTGTTATTGTGTTAGAAAGCAAAAATAATTTCGCAACGAATATTTGCATAAAATTAAGAAATTAACACTATGTAATTAATTAGTTTTGAATTATGCAAAACAATAGCTGAGATTGTATTTAGAAAGTGGTGTGTAAGAGGCGAGAGGGGGGGCTATCTTATGATGGACACTGCCGAGTTGATATATTAAAAATCAACGTTGATTAGTATCTAATTACCTATTCACTTTAAAGAATATATTTTTTTAAATTGTAACTTGTAAGAGTTTGAAATATTGGAGTATAGTGTGTTGTAGTAATATAAAGTATGTGCTTACGCCTGTTTAATGACTATATAGTTGATGATTTCTTGATTGATATAGTCCAAAATTGTATAATAATATCCTCCATTCCGGTTTCGGCTACAGCGACCATTCCGTGACTACTGGCGTCTATCAAGGGCTCTTAAGTGGCTGGTAAATACAGCTTTATTAAAGTAAGAAATTTTATATTAAAATATTACGTAGGTATGCTTAATATTCAGATCTAGTACAACTATTTAGTACACTAAATTAAAATAACTATATACAAAAAAGAACTATTTCAATTTCATGCTCTGACTGCACTAACCTAAGTATAGCTCTAGAGAACCGTAATAAGAAGATTAAAAACTTTCTTATTCTAGACTATTTTCTAGAAAAGAACAAAGCATTTCTTCATATAGCTACTTAAATTAAGTCAATCTTTTTTATAGTGACATCTAATTTTGAGTAACGAGCTGTACCAAGAGTACCTATCTACCTATCTGGTTGTAAGTTTCCTTGTCTTGAACGAGTGGTCACACTTGGGACCACTCGTTCAAGACAACCAGACCAAGCAGACTTCTCCGATCCATTTCGAATGAAGAGTAAAAAATACAAAGATTTATTTTCTGCTACTCCGCAAACCTACTTTGACAATTTTCGAGCTCCGTTCACGACTTATATGTCCATTATTACATAAAACTCATCATTGTGTGACTGACAAAAAGTTTTATTATTTAGGTTGTATGTGTACTTATATCCTCCATCCAAATGGTGTAAAATAATTCTATTACACATCTAGTCTTGAGTAACAAACATTTGTATGAAAAATATCTAGTTCGTAGGTAACTTGTTTCATGGTTGAAAACCGGGAGCCACCCAAAGGACTTCCATCGTCCGACCGAGCATTTAGTGAGATGTAGGATAGCGAATCGGGAAGTAAAGGTATGAATGGACTGGCCAACCGAATCACTTTTTGAAAATCGAACGAGGTGATTGTGCGTGCAATTTCTTTGGTAGGAAAATGCGTATGATATCCATTCATTAATTAAATCTTTATTTCAAATTGTCTTAGAATATGTGCCTTATTAGATGATCTTTTTTACTAGAAATAATGGCATTTTTTAAATTTCAAATCAACGATGTTTACAATATTCTTGTACCTATTTACGTTTTTTAAATTTTATAAAAAATATACAACACAGGTTACTGGTACACGTGTTTTTGTTGTCCTTTTTTTAAATTTAGAATAACTAAGTCGCCTTTCCGAGAAAACTGTCCCGTACCCAACATGTTTGTTTGGTCATATTTTATGAGGAAGCTTACCTAACCTTATCGGTGATCCCATTTTTGTTTACAAAATATTTCGGAAAAGTAATTTTTCATTATTTTTTTATGGAACAGATTGGTAAACGAGCAGACGGATCTCGTAACGGTAAGCAATTCCCCCTCCCATGGACACCCACGGCACTGCACTAGGACAATCACGAATGCGTTGGCTTTTTTGAACACCACAGCCCAAAAGGGATGATGCCGATAAGGACCCGCGGAGGACTAAACGGGTTGCCGGGGCTCCGGCTCGAAGTGATGTAGGAAGAAGGTGGTTTTTAGTCAGTAAGAGTCCTTCTCGCCGCCTGGGAGAAGTCATTGGATGATTTACCCCCTTAAAAAATTAAAATTAAATTCCTTTGTGAACAAAATCTTCAAACGCGGTGAATTTTTTCTACTACTACTCGACTATATCTCGTAAACACTTTTCTCATGACGGATTTTTTTTAATTTTCACCAAAACGTCGTGAACATTTCCAACGATATTACATTCTTCATACAAGGCGAGTAGGAACGTACCGTCCTTTTTATGAGGTTCCTATGTCGTTGATGGATGGTGTTTAGACACCCTCAAAAGAAAGTAAGATTAACATTGAGATTAACGGAATAACTTGATAGATATCCTTAGAAAAAAAAATTAGGTGACAGTTTTTTTTTCAAATAAATTCTCATTAGCCATGTGGTCGCTAGTGCGACCGCCGGGCAAGGGGTCTCAGGGTTCGATTCCCGGGTCGGACAAAGTATTATAAGTATATCCCTAAACTTGGTCCGTTTTACAACTATATCCCTACTGAGATAGTAATGAATCGCTTTCGTATAACTATGATCCGGTATATAATTATATCTCCGGTATATATAACTATATGACGGCTACATCTATCTTACTGCGACATATACATATAGTGGTGAGTATATGTATACATACATATAGAGAAGGTACTTCCATCCAATACCTGCCAAGATAATTACAGCTCCACACCAAGTTATGATAAAAGGAGATTTCTAATATAATACCTTCTACTATAAATAAACAAGGCAAGTTATCAATAGACACGAGTTTAGTTCGATAAGTTAGCAAAGCTACTAACTAGTGAGATAACTAACAACTTTCTCAAGACGTGAAACTTATTGCTACAGTGAGACATGACGTCATCAAGGAAACCAGGTAGCTAAGGGAAGTTGTTGCGAATGATAGAAGTTGGTATCTATATATCAATTATTGAGTGACTTTAAGCAGGATGAAAATGGACGTTAAGATAGTACACGTAGAGTTGAATGCGGATTGACGATGTTCAAGAGTGTCCTAATAGTAATATTAAGATATTAAATATAATAGTCATAACAATCAAATTATCTACGTATTTAAAAAACTACATAGTGAAACGTAAATTGTGACGATGCTTAAATCGTTCTGGGTTCTCCAAAAGGCAAGAGCAATTGGGATGTTGACAGGGTATGAAAATTAAAAATCTAATTAGTCCGTAAGTTAGGTAATGAAAAAACATTAGACACGTATTTTTTTATTTTGTCGTATAATAAAACAATACTTAGACAAAACGAATCAAAGTTTAGGAGTCCCCTAAAATGTAATTTCTACGTATAAAATGTACATAGAAAAGACGTCACGTGACATTTTAAAACAATGTATCATCGAATGTATTCGTTTCTGTAGGAAAATAAAAAATACGTGTCTAATGATTTAAAATAATCTACTAGACGGACATTAAAATAAAAATTAGGCATCTACCCTATTTTTTAACAAATTTATGAATAAAGGTACATAATACGTAAGTATGCTTTAATCTCAAGTACTTATATATACATAACATAAATAACATTATATCTATTTCCATATTAATACCAATTTATTTTGAAACTTGGCTGCAAATTGTATTTACGCACTTCATGTCACTCAGTACCTAAAGGTAAGGACGTTTTCATATAATATCAAACATCCGCTATATTCTTAGATCATAGAGGTGATAATTATATGCTATCAATAGCTGTTTATTGAAATAGGTTCTAATTGACAGATATAACAAACAATCTAGACTATTCTAATATACTTATTGTGTTTAGTAGTGGAAATTATTATTAAAACTCTGGTATTTCAGATAAAAATCCTAAACCCATTTTACTGGGAAATTTATTGAAAACTATTTTGGCATTTCATAGAAATGGATAGATAATATTGTGTAAAGAATATGTGTGATATGTTATATTTAACATAGGACCTACCTATGTGTGGTACGTAAAACTTATTCCCAACTTGATACTAACTTGTCAGTAACGAGTGGGTACCTAGTGCCGTGCTCGCCTCAATTAGTGACTTGGACTAATGTTCTAATTAATAAAACTAGTTAGTGCTATGAATCTTCCTGCTGCATTGATCTATAAACGAATAAGACAATACATAAAAGATACGAAGGTAACACTTCGTCTAGTTTCTTCTAGATGGTATCAATTTTACCATAGTTAATTTTATTTGGATATTTATGACTACTAAGACTTGATATGACATACTTTGTATTCCGGTATCAGGTATTCCGAACCACTAAATCAACAAAGATACAAAAATTAGTACAAATTATGCGGGAACAGGATATTTATTTGATTTACTTAAACAAACAATTCGTATAAGAACACGCCGAACGTCGCGCCAATCACAAAAATTAAACAGAACTCACGTATTTTTCCAATACTATCGTTTGAAATTTTGCTAGAAACGAAATTAAAACAAAATTCACGGAACTCAGCCCTCTGTTGGGGCAAATGAAAAATAAACTCGATTGTACTGAAAAAGGTGCTTATGAAATTGTTGCCAATCTCAGTCGTGAATAATAACAAGAGTATTGCTAGCGATAAATATAAACAAAGCTTTCGGGGAAATAATATTAAAGGGAAAATCGGTTGCCAATTAAATGTTATAGAGTTTTGGTAATACCTAATACTATTGAGTAACTTCAAGGCTTTCCTTCGTTTAGCGACTAATTAAAAGACGGTTGTCTGATTTGTTTTAAAGAAATGTTTGTTGCTTAACAAAGACAATAAAGAAACTATGATTGAATAGTAACTATTTCGTAGAAATAGAATTTGAACAATATTCATGACAGATAAAGTTTCACACAATACCAATCTAAAAGTTTTAGATATCTACAATTTGAAAATGTAAATTTTGGATACCTTATCGTATTATAAACATTTTAAAGGAATATGAACTACACTAGCTATATAAATCAAAACCATCGAAATACACCAACACCACTCTCAGATTTGTATAGAAAATTCAAATATTGAGATCAGCAGATCTAATCAACATGTTGACCGATAGAAAACCGCCGATTTCCGGCCCCGATACAAGTCGGACACCTTAGTAATATCCGGACTTTAATGATTTACTATCATTAAAGCTTTGGCACACAAACGATTTCCATCATGTCATGATGAACATTCCTTTTGATGAACTGGTTCTGGAAATCAGGTTATAGGCCTTTGAAAATATCGTAAACGAATGTTATATAAGATACATAACATAAAATCGCGCCTTTCATCCCCGAAGGGGTAGGCAGAGGTGTACATGATGCCACTGTACAATGTAACACCCACTTTTCACTATTATTTTATTCGTTACTAGATGACCTGGCAAACTTCGTACAGCCTAAAATGTTTTTTTCACCTTTCAAACCTTCCCTGGACTTCCATGAACATTTCAAGACCAAAATTAGCCAAATCGTTTCAGCAGTTCTCGAGTTTTTGCGAGACTAACGAACAGCGATTCATTTTTATATATAAGATTATTTACAACTAGCTTCTGCCAGCGGCTTCGCCCGCGATCCCAAGGGTAAAATGCCTATGTATCACTTCAGACCATAATCTACCTCTGTTCCGAATTTCATTCCGGTCCCTTCAGTCGTTTTAATATGACTGAGTGTACACATAAACTCACATATTTTCATTTATAATATCGAGTCAAGCCAATTTCAACCATTGGCCTTTCAGTTACAGCGTAAAGTCTATGAATGAGTATTGTAAACGTTAGAGTAGACAAATACAATCACCGAATTGCTAAGCTATCGGGAGTTTCACGTGTTATTGTGAGTCAACCATAAAAGATAGACATATACTGTCTAGGAATAATTTTTATATAATTTTAAGGAGAATATTTCCGTCATACATGATTTCTATGCAGCTTTAACCTATAAGCCTGCACACGCGACGGAAGCTTAAAAAATGGAGTAACTTCTCCCGTTTTCCCAATATTTTCCCTTCACTGCTCTGCTCCTATTGATCGTAGCGTAATGAAAAGTATACTATAACCTGCCCAAGAATATGAAGAATAATTGAGCCAAATTTCGTTAAAATCCATCGAGTAGTTTTTGTTTCCATAACGAACATACAGACAGACAGACAGACAGACAAAAATTTTACTGATTGCATTTTTGGCATCAGTAGCGATCCCTAACCACCCCTTGATAGTTATTTTTTAAATATATTGTATGTACAGAATTTACCTCTCTACAGATTTATTATAAGTATAGATGAGTCCCATGTAATATATTGTGAGCCTATTGCCATATACCGGGTACAATTCCAGACTCCGTGATACTACTGAGATTTTTTTTTTAAAACAAAGTAGTACTTTGCCCGGCCCGGGAATCGATCCCGAGATCCCTTGCTGCAGTCGCACTTGCGACCACTCGGCCAACGAGGCAGTCGGAGCAGTATTATATAAGATACTATTGTAATATTTGAGTTGTTGCTATAAACTCGGAACTTTTTTGTTATATAAAAGTCTGTAAATCTTTATGGATCGAACAGACTAAAGACTGGTTTAAAAATGTTGTGTTTGTTGATCTAAAGAAAATTTTATGCTCGGTTAGATTGATAAAAATATTAGATAAGTAAGAAATGTTTTAAAAAATATGCGATGCATTGTCAACTGTAATAACTTTATTAAAATTTTCAATTTGTATTTTATACAGACAAAAATCATGTAAGTTTTACTTAGCTAAAGAGGCGGTGATCAATAAAGTTATGTCATATAGATAATTCATCAGAATTTACCTAAATCCAGTCAGGGACGGAAGCAACATTAATTTTAGCTTTTGGCATCAGTAGCAGCATTCATTAGAAGTATTCTATGAATGAACTAAAGCTGGATTCTGTCTGTCTCGTTCCCACGCGATTTTGATAACTAAGGGATGACTCACTTGGTTTTGTCGTAAGTTATCGTTACTTACGCATTGTTACTTATTATCCTGAGTTGACACTAAGATAATCTATTGGTTATGAATGTAATTATCTCTTTGTTGATGTTGTAGTAATTGTAAAGGAATCTACAATTTACGACACTGATGTGTTTAGTTTTGTTTCAATTTCTCTGGTTAGATTGTGTGTCGAGGTATGATACACACACAGGGTGTTTAGTGCTTCTAATCTTAATACACAGTCATTATACTGCACTTTCGTCAAAATTTTAGCAACACCTCTGCAATATGAATTAATGAGATAGATCTTTGATAGACTGCCTCGTTTGCCGAGTGGTTGTAAGTACGACTGCCGGGCAAGGGGTCTCGGGTTCGATTCCCGGGTCGAGCAAAGTATTATTGAGTTTTTAAATACTCCAAGTAGTAGCACGGAGTCTGGAATAGTGCCCGGTATATGGCAATAGGTTCACCCCTTAATACATGGGACTCATAACATAAATAGTGAAAAGTGGGTGTTACATTGTACAGTGGTATATTGTGCACCTCTGCCTACCCCTTCAGAGATGGGAAGCGTAATGTTATGTTATGTTAGAATGACTACCAGTACAACAACTGGTGCCGTACAAAACAAGACAGTTCATATCACAAAACAAAGCACTCCACACATTAACTTTCCGCGCAGAACAATATTAATTTACACTTACGTAACAGCGTACAAAGACAAACAACACGTGTGTCTCACCTCTATGTGGGGTCCAATTAGGCGCTGATCCACGTGGGTGCCCCCTTTGTTCCCGAGTGGGGCGTTGTTATGACGCGTACACATGCACATTGTTAGATACGTTTTGTGCCTAGACAGCTTGAAATTGAAAATAAAACGGTCCTCTGTGCATCTTGACACCTACTGTCTATGACTCTATGTTGTAATTTCGTTCGTACTTTAGAAGTTAGTATGAGAATATTTCAATGGTGTACATAGTAAATGTTTTTTATAATATCTCATTTAAGAAAAAATAGTTAAACATAACGCATGGAGTTCATAAATGCAATCATGATGTATCACAGCTGGACTTTTCTGGGGTTAGACACCACCATTCATTTTACGATAGACATCTCGTACCTTCTTAATCAGATTCGCTGTTTCCCTACCTGCTCATTATTCTCAAGGTCTATCTTCATTTTCCTGCTTACGTCTAATTAATTAGTCAAAATGTTTGGAGTCGTATAATGAGTCGGCCTAACAAATCAGGATCTTTCCAACAAAATATCTACTAAATATAGGCTCAACGTACTTCTCTTGAACTTGTTTAATTACCTGATGATAAAATGTAAATAAATGTAACAAGACACAAAAATTTTACGCACTAATTAAACATTACGACGCATAAATTGAAGGCGAAAATATCACTTTTATGTAAATAGTGAGTTTTGGCGCGCACCGCCACAGATTAAAATATTTTACTTGAAGAAAGTTGGCGCCTTGGCGCTGTGGTATTTTTGTTACAGTACATTTTCGGTGTAGGTAGGTAAATGTAAAGTCGAACACTTTATCTTATTAATACTTTTTGGTAGACTAAATAAAGCATTAAATGATACTCACGGTGTTGGTAAAAAAATAAATATTTGCAAACATACAAGGAAAAACATTTTCACGCCGGATTTTAGTGATAGAAAATATTTTTGGTGGAAATTCGATTCGAACTTGGCAGTTTTATATTGATGCTTGAAACGTTAACGTATTCCTTCTATAGATCATTTCATTCATATTTTTGTAACCATTCTATAAGCTGTCGAGTTATTTATGGATACTCTCATACAATATCGGTAGATGTGAAGTATCTGCGTATGAAAAAAAACTATTTCTCATTCTATTTATGGCGAAAAATCACGTGTTCGCTTCAAATATTCAGAACGCCATGAACATTATTTTAAACAAAACTGAAGTCTTTATTTTGGATAATTCTTAAAAGATTTGGAAAAAAGCTAAAATTCAGTTGCTTGATTACAACACACACACTTCGACATTGGAGGTTAATACAAATCATACTATTTTCTCTAAACTGTATCAAATACTTATACTGGTATGTTTCTCAGCAACTTTAATGAGCAAATTTATCGATTTGTAGCAATTTTCTAGTACAAAACACACAGCACTACAAACCGATTAAAATCCCTATAAACATCAGAAAATTGTCTAGAAAGTAATGGAATATAATACAAAATAAACAGAACTTCTTAGAAGAATACATAGTTATAAAGGTACACTCAAAAGACAATAACAAAAATAATAATGTTATAGTTAAGAACAAAATCACCGTTTTGACCGAACATAACATATTTTTCTTACAAACTTCAAACAAATTAAACTCTAAATACAAAACCAATTAAACTGAAATTACCATATCATAATACCATTAACGTCAACACATTAATTTTCAAACATAATTCTGCGTAATCTATGAGTTTACCGCAGTTACGCTTTGAAAGAGGCTTACACGAGTAATCTCGTACTTGTAAGTTTAAATTGAAGTGTTTGGGAATGAAACACTAACTGAATTCTATTTTCCGTCGGCTGGGTGTCGTAATGCGTCGCACCGCAGGCATCGATGCCGGAGACGAGGAAATTGCCCGGGATCGACTGCGCCGTATATTGTTAGGGGTTCCAGAATAAGGCTCCGGCCGCACGAGAGCGGAATTGTGACGGTTTATAACTACATAATTTTGTGAAGTCGCTGGATGGAGGTAGCTTCCAACTAGCTGATTTGGAAGTCACTGGGAGTGGTCCATGTTCAGAAATAGCCATCTTGTGGTTATGAGTTATAATTTGGGAAAGGATAAACCCGAATACAAGCGACTGCGGTTTTTTCCCTCGCGCAATTTTACAATGCAATGAAATGTAATGCGGTTAAAAACCGCCGCGTTTCAGCGCGGTATTTGCTAGCGGGCAAATCAATTAGTTGATGTGGTGTTCCGCTGCTCGTTTTCATTATTGATAGTTATGAATGACCTTTTGAATATTTCCAATATGATTAAAACGCGTGTAATCAACATGTTTATTTTTTCTATCAAATGTAGCATCGATATACTTAGTCTCCAACAAATATTTTCTCGATTAAATTATGCTCATTCAAGTTTTTATTCTAATCAAGAACCAGCTGCTTATTAGCAATGCAATTATGTTCATGTCTTTCAAGATAGTTTCTTAGAAATTAGATACGATGTACCCTATAAAGTTACACAAAAAAGCTATGTAATTCCCCATATATGTGGGTAATATTGAAGGCCAAGTAACTCAGTATTCGCGCGACTTGCTCCGGAATGCGAAGACGCTTCCTGTGTGGAACTGAGCCAACCGTCTGCTAGTATCTAGAAAAAAATATTTGAAGTACAGACGCTAGAACAGGCAATTTTTTATTGGATTTTCAACTTTGTTATATAAGAATAAAGTTGAAAATGTAATAAAGAAATTTGGCAGAATGGAGTAAGTTGATCTGCCTGGCGTCTGTACATCTGCGAGCTGAGTGACATAGACAGCCGCCTCTACCTTTAAATTGAGTGGGGTCGTTGACCGCAGCTCCGTACTAACTTTACACGTTTATTCTAACGAATGTTTTTGACATTTTCTTTGAAATTGATGTTGTGAGGTAAACTATACATACATGTTTAAGTTTGTTTTGTTGTTGCCATGAAGTCAAACATAATTATTTAATATAGCAAGACAATGTGGTAATTTTCCTCAAGTGGACATTGTATAGATGTGCCAGTTACCAGTAAGAAATATTTGGTTTTCCGGGAACCGAATCGTATACGTCCCGGTTACGTTACGAGACTAACAAACGAACCATTCAAGTGAAATGAAGCAAGGGTTCTTCAATGAGACTCTTCCGATTCTTTTTAAGACCGATTTTATTTATAGTTATTAACGCAGTCTATGCACATGTGTGTATAGCACATAAGCACCAACCTACTACATTCACACAATATCATTATGACCCCTACTCATGACTTTAATTGATAAAAGTAATTTTAAACAACAAAAATGTAGTAGAATTATTCTGTGATAAATCTTTCTGTAACGGGCTCTTGATGACGACGGTTTGATTTAAAACTTCAGTTAATTTTAAAACTATAATATTCGTGAGACCACAATTCAGCTCCAATAACATCCAAAAAGACCGACAAATAAAGTACGCCCTACATAATATTAGATGTCTAATAATATTGTAATAAATCTAATAAAACAAAAGGCGTGGAGGTCGCTACGCTTCAAGCAAATTAAGGTCAACAGAAAAACTAAGTGAGAAGCGAAAATTATAAGCAAAAACGACCACACATAAATCATGTCTTATAAATTAAATCTAACTAGTTTTTTACCTGCGGTTTCATCTACGAATTTAGATAATTTCTCTCGAACAAATCCCGATTTTAATTAGATATTGGAATGAAAAGTAGAATATTATGCTCCGTCTCCTTATTTGAGTGGGGAGAATCATCCAATGTCTTCTCCTGCCTTGGCTGAGGTGACAGGGACTAGGGAGTGTCAGACTCTTACTGACTAAAAACCGCCCTGTTCCTACTCCTAATTCGAGCTGAGGCGGAGCCCTAATAACCCGCAATGTCGGCTGCAACCCTCAAGTCTATGTCACTTCCTGAAAAATAACTATCCAAATGGGAAAATATTTCTTCAAATCGGTCGAGTAGTATAAGTTATTAAAGATTTAATGATTATTTAATATAAACTAAAACGAACAGACAATCTAATCTTTTCTCATCTTAATATCATTATCATAGACGACAGGTCTACGGACTACTTTCTTAGAAGCAAATTAGGTTGGTATTATACCTAATATTATGTTCACGCTCTCATACACAATCTGAGTTGGCAATATTAGACCGTGTAATTAACAAGTTTTGTGCTATATCGTTTCATTGTAGTTTATTAAATTCTACTCAGATTTAGTGGAGAGAGAAATTTCATTAAAATTATTATCACACTTGAAAAGCAAAATTGTTACGTAAATTATAAAAAGTTGCTGACAAGAGTGAAGTTTGTGAATTTGTTTGTGTAGAGAGTGGTATAGTCAATTGAGTAAAACATAATATATGATAACATTAATTTGTTATCCATGTTTTTAAAAGTAAATTTTCATTTTTTCTTTTATTCAATTCTCACCTTTAATCTCTGCAAAAGCAATGTTCTTGTGTTGACCCCACCGTACTCACGAACCTTGTACAGAATTTTAGGCAAGCACTAGTTTGCTAAAAGCCATGGCGAATGGCGATCACTTCTCGAGATGACTTTTGGACTCAACACTCACTTTCATAAAACACGCTGTATTTTAAGTCACAGGTTGACAAGGAAAAATACCAAGACACTTCGTCCGTTGCCGAAAACCGTTTAAAATAGCGTTTCGTTATTTTGACAGCCCTATCAGTGGTTTACATGGTAAAATACGAACTTCCTGCTTCAAGTTGACGTATACAACGTTCCTTTGATACCTTTGAAGAAGTAGCTGACAAAGTTATTGATAAATAACGAAAAGCAAAGTTGGGAAATATAATAATCTTCAAACAGGGGATACTGTGGACCGCCCTAAATCGATTATTGTGGAACTTAATAATCGTGTTTATTTTTTATTATAATTCTAAGTGGAAATGACGGTCCTTTACACAGCGTGGCAGTATTATGATGATGTACATAAACAAGCGTTGAGGATAATAAATTAAAATCTTATTGGACTAAGGCCAAGTAAAATCTTGCAGAGGACGAGAGAGGGAACGGAAACTATAGATTAGATCATTACCGATATACGCAGTACCTCTAGTTAAATATTTTAACAAGATTACATAAAAGGCAAACGTTATACCTAACGAGAATTAAATCTGCCTATTCAAGGCGTAAACATAAAATTGTACTCGGAAGCCTATCTCAATAGAGCATTTTAAAGAAAGATTTATGAATCTTGCTTTTAGGTCCAAAGTATGCATTACCAACGCCTTGCATCTTATATTCATTTAATCAAAACATCCGGCGCTGAGACGCCATATTAAAGTCTTTGAAAGGAGAGACTCAGGTAATGTTAATGGGGATTAACTGTAGTGCGGCTTTCGTACCACCAAACGAGCTGTGATGCCTTTGAAATTCGTTAACAATGTTGGTGACTAAATAACTTAAGGTTTATAGTGTGGGAATTGGCCAACGTTGCCTGAAGTGGATAATACTTTATGCGGAATTTTTAAAAGAAATTCCGCTGTTCATTCCTTCATGTCTTGCGTTGAGTCGAAGGTCTTTAATAAATAATTGTAATAAATAAATGATGAAGCTGATTATTTTTTATAAGCACTGTATAGAAAACTTTTCGTCCAAAATATGACATGATTTTCATTTTCCCGATTTATACCAGTACACCATAAAGATACGGTGACACTGACAGCAAGATATTTTTCGCAGAAATCTTTCTTCATTCCTTTTTCATGAAGCTCTCGAGCTTAAGCACCTCTTATATCTACAGATACCTCATCAATGATACTTTGAACACAAATGGACTCAAGATCTCGTGACAGAGGTCTAATCTCATTTCTGTTTCAAGTATTCGACCCTCAGATTGTTTGTCCTCACAAATGACTATTAGTTGTTCACGAACAATTTGTCAGAAATTAAGTTTTATGTTCGTTTAATTCATCGGCAATAGTTTGGAAAATTAATTTATATTTCATAACGAGCCTTGGTTTTGAAGGCTCGTCTAGATTAATTAAAATCTTTAGCAAATGATTTATAATTTTCTGAAGGCGGTAAACGGACCATTCATATAATGAGGCAAGTTCAAACGTATAGCCACTGCGGTGAAGAACGCTTTGCTTAAGTGAGGTGCATTTATAAAGTTTGAGCTCAAAATGAGGGAGTTTTGTTAATTTTTAATTGATACGTATTTTTATTCTAATTTGTACTTATGCTTTTAAGTATTATGAGCGTAACTATTATAATTATTACACTTAAAAGCATGAATAAACGAAATGTAAATTTTATAATGTTTAGTTCATTTCAAGGAGAACACCATAAGACTATTAAAAGTCACAATTAGCTGGAACAAAAGTAACAAGAACACAGATCTAAGAACTATTTATGTTAGCGTTCGATAAGATGATTGCAATTTATTAGCAAAGTGAGGACTATTCCAGTCATTCCCGTTTTAGTTCTCACAAGCTAGGTGGTACGTAATTCTTTCCCATCATATGAAAGCAAGTAATTAGTAGAGTTTAATCCGGGATATTAATAAGCATAGCTATCAAGTTATACTATCCATTTATGCTTCTGATCAAAGGAGCCACTCGTTTTATTCTATATAATCTCGCCAGTTAGTACTTTTCTTGGCATGTTATTAGTCATGCCCTGTAGTTACGTATTATAATGACTAGGGAACTTATTCCTAAACCCTGATCACGATAGGCACTGGACTCCAAGCTAGTATTAAAAAAATGAATAAAAATGGTAGCCTTAAAGAATATACTATTATTTGCCAGAATCAAGCATTAAAGTAAGATTTTCTTGTAGGTAGTTCATAGTCACTATAGTCACTAATAGACTACCCGACAAGAAAATCTAAAACCGGTGTTTTTTAACTCACTATGCCATAGTGAAATTCCCCGATTTACATTTTTCCAGTAAAGACACTGAACGACAAACTCTAAATAGGGATTTCGTTGCAGACATATGAATTGGCACGGATTCAAGAGTACGTGTTTCTGACTAGCACTTAGCCGGATTTTTATTCCGTCTTTTAAAACCGGCTTAGAAAGGTTTAAGGAATTGAACGCCGTATATTGGATAGACTCAAGCAGCCTGTTACATTACGGACGGACCCGAATGAATCTTAAAGACTCGGATTGACACAATAAAAGGCTTATTTGATTTCGATCCGATTTCACTAGGATTGTTCTCGTTTCCTCCTGCTACGTATAAATGAGCGGTCCTTCTGTTCATGAATGATGTAAGATGTTTAGAGAACCTTTCCAGTACTCATTTGATTAAATGTTCGGACTTTTGCTTTTGTATTTCTTCGTAGAATTAGTATTTTTAATCAGATTGATGGAATAGCCTTGAAGATTCAGTCAACATGTGTGTTTATCTTGGCGTAATTCTTCTCAATTAATTCTTCATACATAATTATGCCAAGCTGATGAAAGAAACTATATTATTAAAGCTAAAGACGTTTTACATTCTTTTTTTAAAGCGAAATTAATTAAAACGTAATGCGACAGTATGGGTGCTTTTAATACCACCTCATTTTCATCAAATGGGTGTTACACCTGCGTGCTGCAGGGATGAAAAACACAATTTAAACAAAATTACACGAATAATGCAGTAGGGTGGATGTTGGATGTAGTTCCTGACAGTGCTAATTAAAATCGTACAGCATACCGTGAATTCGTGGCGTGCGTTCGCATTGGTTCGCATCGAGAGCTCGCGCACGACTTGCTACCGAGTTTTATTTGACCAATACGGAATTCGAAATTTAAATGCATTCCATTTTTTATTTTATTCTAAAAAGTTTTGTTTTATTATGAAAAGAGTATTGAACCATGTAACTGGCTGAATGTAGAATTAATACTATACCGACAACATTTCGTGGAATGGATATAAATGGTAAAAAATCGTTATTTTTTAAAAATAATATCCAAACGTATTACCTTATCGAATACATGTTCACAGTCTTACTATAATAATGAATTCAAATAAGTTTTATGTTTATTGGTAAAGTGTATGTTGTGGGGGAAATAAAATTAAATACAATCACTACAGACTGTGCTATTCCAACCAATTACAAGAATTCTATGAACAAGGAAGATTTGTTAAAATTAACGGTCAAGACTATAATTTCTAAGTATACGTAGACTTTATCACTTCCTTATAAAGTCCTATGTGTTTATGTATTCACTATAAGGGAAATTAAAGTACCTAGTATTTTACTGTAATTTTATTTACAAGGCTGTATATTTAATTTAAACTATCTGCAAGAGCAGTTATCGTCAGTTATAGTGATAGTCAGCAGATTGATACAGCGCCTAGTAGAAATACGAAGACATTTATAACAGTAAAGGTATTTTTAGTCTAGAACCTGCACAGAATACTAGGCTCATAAATTGGAAATAATCCAGAACTCCGTCATTCTCTGTCACATAATTTATCCAAACTTATCCAGAGGCTGTACAACTGGGCCAATATTAATCAAATGAAAGTTCGTAAATGTCAGCAAATAGAACATTTTCTTCCACGAAACCTCGCCGTTATGATCGATATATTGTACTGTGAGCTGTATTACATATATTTATTGAAGTAGCGGATCAAAGTACCACCCATCCGCACTAACTACTCCAACCTACATACATGAAATATTATATTAACAACAGTAATTAACGAGCTAGACGAGACACCGGATAACGTGTTGTATACAATGTACCACTAATTGAAAACTTTTCACAATATTGTTGCAACGAACGTTCGTTATTTTTGTGATATTTCAATTTCATCCCGTCGAAACAGAAACAAAATATTATCTCATTGAACACATCAAAACGAGACGCGACAAAAAAGAAAATGAAATGTTAATTAGCTGTCACGAACTTTGACTCCAATAAGGTTTGACACAATGAGAAAAAGCGTCAAAAATGTTTCCGTAAGAGAACAGCGGCGATATTAATAAAGAGCCCACCTTTTTGTATCCGCCGAGCCGCAGTGCCCTCTGCAAGCGCGCGGCTCGCGTCGTCGACAGGTACACTATAGGCACCGCCTCCCCCGCTTCCAACTCGATATCGAAGTCGTTAACTGCCTCACAAAACTTATAATCCTCAAACTTTTTTGCCTCACTCTTCATTAGTTCCTCAGTGTCCCCGTCGTCACTTATCTCGTCTTTTAAAACTTCGCTGGCCGGAATGAAAAGAGGGTTTTCGTAACAACGATTAAGAAGTTTAGGAGCTTCGTTTAAGATGTCTATTTCTTCGGAAATCCGCTTTTTGATGTCACGAGCTGATTCGGGCTCGCTATCCTCTTCCGGGAAAGTTATCAGATAATTGTCGGTCACCGGGTACTGCTCGTCTCCGCACAAGTCTTCGATCACTACGGGCGGCATGATTGTGTCTGATGACGCGGAAGAGTACGCGCTCCACCTCAAGCCGTTGTTGAGACGGCCGCACTCCATTGTCCCGAGAGTTATGTTTACACCGATTGAATAACTTTGTTTATTATTCAAGAGACATAAATATGTATGTGTAACTTTCAGTGCGACAGTAAAAGTAGAATAATGAATTGCGTCTGTCGACGAGTGGGCGTATTGAGTATCTGATTTCAATCTGCAATCATCTGACCGCTGCACGCGTTCACGTGATGCTCATGGAAAACAAACCTTGTGGCGCTAGGCAAAGAAGTTATTTTTGGAAACTCTGCAATCGTGCGAATAAAGCAATGTAAACATTTTTCTAACCCTGGCGAAGAAAATTAAAAATTCAGACCGCTTGAAAATAACGTACCTATGTACATATTTATAAGGCGTTATGCTCACGTGTGTCAGGTGCAAAGCATATATTTTATACGTTGCTTATTGCTTTTTTCGTGGAGGAACGAAGGGAATACAATATGAAAATGTTTTGATGTTTTTAAAACGGGTATCAAATTGTAGCGAAGCCTGTCCGCAGGTGGTGAAAGGTGTGTGATAAGGGTCACCGAGGGAGCCGACCATGCTTCTACCTCTCATCTCGAATAAGCCATGCTCAGCCTTATGGAATACTTTATATTTAATTTTCCCCTGCCGTTATAGAGTTATTCTGTTTATTTTGAAACCGCCGTGTTGGTGTTACATGTGTAAATCTTTTCTCAAAACAAATAACTGACATGAACTAAGGTTAATTTTGAAATAACCTCGTCTACCGAGAACGAATTTGTACTCGTTGCCATTTATGAAGGCGGCTGAAATAAATCAGACGCAGTCCAGACGGGACAACCAAAAACGTAAATGTCATGCAACAAAACTATGGTCGGTACTCTCGGTGCGGTGTCATCGCTCCCGACCATCTATTTAGAAGCCACTACGTGCAGTAAAAGAGGGATATCATCATTTATATAGTCTGTTTCGCTGGAACTATTTAATAGAGTCAGTCCAGTCCCCGAGAATGCTTGACGTTCGATACGTCCGCAGTGCATCGATATGTCAAAGGTTTTCGAGAGCCACATATGCATCACCTTCTTTTTCTGTTTGAAATTTCTGAATACATACGAACACTTCCAGTTCTTTTCAACTAAATTACAATACCAGATATCCTTGGAATGAATAATATAAGACAATTCAAAATCTCCTGATGATACATTAATTGCCTTTACTTCATCGAATAAATGGGCGATCTAAAAGATTAGATAAAATAAATCATGCTGAACGTCTTATTTATGGAAGGAACTTAATTAAATCCAGACATTGAAGACTAGCTCTAATAAATATTAATTTATTTTGTACAATACGGTCTGTTTTACAGACATAGACCACCTTAAATAAGTATTGTGGAATTTGAAGTCGCATTCGCATTTAAGAGCTATAGTTTTAAACTCACAACTACCTCTAAACTTTTTTGCAGTTCATAACAACATACTAAATTTTGTATAAAAACGGAGGATAAACTGATAGACGATAGTTGACCAAAAGGCCTTTTTTATCGAACAAAATTATATTCGTGTTATCATAAAGCAGAGCCATATTGCTCCATGACATAATTAGCCTATACGAGACATCATACAGAGCCATGGAACTACGATTGAAACTAACTGACAGATAAACGTGACGTAAAATTAACAGGAAAGCTGTACTATAAATGATGTACTAACAAAAACAATAGATGGTTAAGAATGTGTTACATAGCTGGGAAGGAGCGCGTTCCGCAGACCACGCCTCACAGAGCCATCAGACCACCACGGATGGGGCTCAATAGGGCTGATGATGAAAAAGGTTACCGGGACTCCGGCTTGCAGTAGGAACGGAGTGGTTTTTAGTAAGTTAGAGTCTGACACTTCCACCCGCCTCACCTAGGCGGGAGAAGTCATACAATGATTTCCTTCTTAAAAAAAATCGGAATGGAGATCAAAGTGTTGGTAGTTGGTAGATAAGTGACGAAGTTAATATTTGTAATCTGTAAACTGTAATATTTAAACTAAGGATCTGTGGATATACAATTTGAAATTATTCGTTTGAAATCACCAATCAATCCACTTTGAACAAGCATGGGGATTAATGTCTTTTCCTTGAGAGAAGAGGCACTTAGGCAACAGCGCGACAGTAACAGGCTAATAAATATTTTGATTAGACAGAAGTAAAACTACTAAACTAATACATATTAGTCGATTATGTTCCACAATGAATAGATATCCAAAACATCGCAACATTGGAACACAAAGTGATTACAATAATTAATGACAATAGTCGATTGTCAGGTATTGTTTGGTAAATACTGACTATTCTGACATCCTAACATTTTACTGACTACAAACTCGTATCATTGTTAACAAACTACATATTATTATGTTTCGTATGATTATATTGTTTTGCTTTGATAGTTGCATTTTGCATTGTTGTTTTTTTAACTACAATTGTACAATGTAGAAATGTATTATTGATAGCTTATATTGCTGATAGCTGTCCACTAGGTATTCCGTCCGTTTATTTGCCTTCTATCCCATAACAAATACACAGGTAGGTTTAAAGGTGTCAAGAAGATCGTTTAGAGGTTTGTAGGTCTTTTTATTGTTATGTTTATTCATCGATAAATTGTAAAAGACTTATTAAGTTTCCAAAAACAACTATAAACTTTACCCGAAAAGGATATTCGGGTCCCTTGTGTGTTTAAAATATGTTTGTTGTGATGCTAACTCATAAAAACTCTAAAAGTTTTGAAAGTATTTCCCTTTTGTTTCCCCTAAGGATGAACCACTTTTCAGGAAAAACATTGCGCAAAATTCACACGAAGAACATGCAAAATATTTCACAGTAATTGCAGATTGATTGCAGATATGTTATTAATTATAATTCACCTACAATTAACCCTTGAGTTACCGCTTCAAAACACAATTTTAAAACTGTATAAATTTAATTTAAAACTATATAAACACTTTCTCGTCAAATTTCACAAAACGACAATTTTTATTTTCGCAATATTACTCACTATAAACAAGTTTACCCGATTATGATTATACAGCGGATGAGTTTGTCACATTCATTTCAAATATGTCCTAACGATAATATTTATTTCTTGAATGATAGTTTCCGATTCAAACGTCAACGGACCGCGAGTCGGCGCACGCGCCGCGCGGGATGAATCGAGACTGAACGTTCTAATTTTGAAATGAAGTGGGTTTAATAACATTGCGTATTTTCCCGTTTTCTCCCGGTGACATCCGCGATGAATCACCAATCTCAGTTTTTGCGTTCAAAGATTATTAAAAAAATATTTCTTGGCACTTACAACTAGTGAAATTATGACGATGTGAATGTACGAGTACTTATTTCAACTACGCTAGGCTATGAAAAAATCATGTCTCTATTTTTGTTAGTGGAGTGGGTACTGATAAAATATTACTCAATCGTAAGAAGTTTAAATTTGATTGCATATAAAACTAAAAACAATATGAATGCTGTAATGCTGTACAATATTTTAGTTCGCTAAGAAGTGGGTGATAATAATTATTACCGAGCATTGCCTACACGTAAAAATCAGATTATTACAATGATTAGCACAACATTGTTTATTGTTTAAAAAAACAATCATAAACATCACAACAAGAAGTAAATCAACACAAACTGTTAGGAAACAATAACGCTTTCGAAGAAATTGTAAGACAATGCCCATCGAGTCCGGTACAGACACGTTAAATAAAGGTCGCCATAAATAGAAGCAATTTTCTGATTAATTACAATACCTACAAGCGGTGTCCGCTAATGACCTTCCCAGCTTCAAACGATTTTCCAGACTCGTCCCATAAAAAATGCAGACAACCTTGAGCATTGACTGTTTTTGTTTATTAAACCGCGCATGATGTACTGATCTATGTAAATTTTATTTTATTAGCTAGTAACCGCGACCTTGCGTCGTCCATCGTCTTGAGTCCGTGCCAGGATCACATTTGCACTGAACGAAAACATTGTGTACATCGCATGCGAACATTCGTACTTGATATAAAAGATTCAGTAGCTTCACTAAAATATTACTTGTCTACTGCCAAGGCCTGATCGAACGAAATGATAACACAGCACACAATGAACACTTTGATCTTTGAATTGCATAAATTAAAACATCTAATAATAGATTTTCCTTTTATTTCAATCCTCGTGTTCCGGGTTAGTGACATTTAATCGTTTTGACCTTAGCTAATGAGATTACCAATATAACACCAATCAATTTATCTTCGTGACAGGGCGAATCCTCCAATACGCTCATAATATCATCCCCCAACTGCGTAAATTATTCACTACCGTGGCTATCATTAGCATAAAATAAAATGGTTCACAAAATAAATGATAACAAGCCCTCCATTATTGAAATTTCATACTTGCGAAGAGGCTTACAAAGTGGGTAATGAATCTGATCTGAGAACTGGTGATGCTTTAGGTTCATGTTTATGCTATTTCTCTTGTATTCTCTAGAGTTGGGGCCGGTGGTCTTGGGACCAAGCGAGTGCACAATTCACAGTTGATACTCTCAGCACTCTAGTACAATAATCCTCTCGGGATCCACAACCTCAATAGAGAACTAAGTAAGCAAAACGTAATTAGGTCCATCCAACGTCCTACATTCTGAGAATGGAATCCAAAAGTTCGATTCTAACTGGGTCAATAAGGCTATACCGCAGGTAATTGTTTCTTTCGACACGGTAATCACAAAGGGAGGGATTTTTGTTTCCTCTTCGCCTGTTCAAATGTTTGTGGTGACAACGCTAACGAAATCCCGGCTGCGGCGAGCTCGCACACATGTTGCGGAGATATATAAATAAGCTTATAGCGGATTTACATGATATATTACGTGCAAAGTGTACCATTAATGTTGGATAGCTTTTTTCGCTTGTTCCACTAACATTATGTTTACAAACGTTCGGTCAACAAAACGAGCATCAAAGAATTGTAAGTGGTTACTATTTGAACATCCATCTTTTATGTAAATAGAAAACTGTAGAACATTTGTCAATTTACAAAGCGAATTTGGAGCTCTAAATCAATCCACTAAGCCGGCACATTATCCCGAGCTGAACCCAATGCTGACCTCGTAACTCATATAGAGCCGAGATCTCGTAATTACAGAGAGTGTGAACTTAGGACGGAGTTGTAACTCTCCCTAATGAATCCCTATTTCAGAAGACACAAAGCACGTTTTATACGGTAATACTTAGAAATACGATGACATTAAGGTTGTCTGGTTGGTCGCAAATTTTTGACAGTCTGGGTATAGGAATCGAAATCTGGATTGGATATAACTAGGTAGATGTTTTTGTGTTATAACTAACTAGAGAATTCATTAGGGCTTGCATTTTACCGACGTTGCTATTTGACGACGTAGGTACCTCGATTAGTTTCGAGTTTCCCCAAGGACCCATAATATGTCCCCCATAAGCAGTCAGCACGCCAAGTATTAATATTTTAATAAAAAAATTCAATAATAACAGAAACTTCGAAATATAATACTAAACTGATACTCATTTAAGTAATGCACATGCGCATACGAATAAAAGTGACCTACTTATTTAACATTAAAACCTGTATTAAGGTCTGAATAAAACGTCATATACTCGTATTAAATTGGCCAGTGATTATGCAAAGAGCTCCCAAACGTGTTGAGAGATACATTTAATCTGCAACAGTACTTACAATGTACGTAAATGAAACACGAAATGAATACGACTGCTTTCAACGCGAATGTAATATTTAATACAATTAATACTATATTATACTTAATACAAAATTGAAATCAGAATAAAATTGTAATCATAATAAATAAATTGTCAATTTGAAAACATAAATTTAATGTTTAGATCGGGTTAGTAAGTTATTAGTTATTTGAATTTTTCATATCTATCTTATTAATTTTATACCTTAGCATTATTTTTCGGTGGTAGAAAGATAATGTTTGAGGAAGTCATATGACTTCCTATGAGTGTGGCAATATTGCCATACTCATAGACGTTGAATGATTTCTTAAACAATTTCTTAGTAATGGTTTTGTTCTGAAAACACTTGCTAGAGAGTATGTATGGAATGAGAATGGAAAGAGAGATGCTTGGATTTTAACGTACGATACTTTTTAAGTACTTGCGTTAGTATTTATAAACTATGAACGATTTTTATAAAACAGTGGTAGAAATTGAATTTCCCTTATACCTCTATATGGTGTATATGGAAAGCTCCCGAAACGCTGACGAAAATAAATTTGTAAAAACATAGGTATGATGGGGTATGAACATTAAAAATCTTAGTAATTAGTCCATCAGTTAGATAATGAGAAAATATTAGACAAGTATTTTTTTTTGTGTCGTATAATAAAATAATATTTAGATAAAACGAATCAATGTTTAGGAGTGGGAACTAAAACGTCATTTCTACGTATATAAAATGTACATAGAAGTGACGTCATGCGACATTTCAAATTAATATATCGTCGAAAGTATTCATTTCTGTAAGAAAATAAAAAATACGTGTCTCATGTTTTAAAATAATCTACCAGACGGATATTCAATTAAAAATTAGGCGTCTACCCTATTTTAATCGTTTTTATTTTCGTGTTAATTATGCAACATTAGCCATGAGCAGTTGATTACAACTATTATTACATAACAGAAACATTTAGTTCCTTATTTTTATGAAAATAAAACTCTTACAAACGTTTTTACCATGACTTGCCGGCGTTTTTCGGTAGTGTTCCGTTTACATCCTGTATATATTCAAGTTTCAATAAAAATGTTATTTTAAGTGTGAGAGACCATCTTCGGCACGAATGGGCCGGCTCGACCGGAGAGATACCACGGTCTTACAGAAAACCGACGTGAAGCAACGCTTGCGTTGTGTTTCGTCGTGTGAGTGAGGTTACCGGAGGCCCAATTACCCTCCCCTTCCCCAATCTCCCCAATTCCTGAATCCCCAACGATCCTCAAACTCCTCATCTCCAAAAGGCCGGTAACACACTTGTAACGCCTCTGGTGTTCCAGGTGTCCATGGGCGACGCCGATTGCTTACCACCAGGTGATCCGTCTGCTCGTTTACCGGCTTATGCCATAAAAAAATTGTTATTTCCTAAATAACTGGAAACTTACTCTATTCCTACTTGTATATGTTTGTACCTACATATTGTGCTAGTTTAATTGGAATATAGGTACTCAATATTTGTTACTAAAACAAGTTGACGAACTACCAATGAAACCACGTACTTCTCGCAAATTAATTTGCTTCGAAGATTTGTTATGGAATCTTCAATAAAGTTATTTTGAGAACAATTTTGTTTATTAAGTAAGTACTTGAGTATTTTGAGGCTTCATAGCTTACTTACGTATAAATATAAAAGCTATAATAACTACTTAGGAGGATAAAAAAGAGAATACAATTATTATTATTACTATACTAGCTGTGAACCCGCGACTTCTAGCGCGTAGAATATGATTCCTGTTTTATCACATGGGAGCATTTAATCGAGACAAAAAGATATCCTATCACCTAAGTCAGCCCATAGCCTGCTTGTATACCAACTTTAATCAAAATCCGTTCAGTAGTTTCAGCGTGATTGACGGACAAACATCCAAACATATAAACTTTTATATTTAAAATATTGGTAACATTACATTTATTTTAGTAATCTAAAATATAAAATCGGGTGGGAATTTATAAGAAAATAAAAATCAGCTGATAGACACATATGGACATAACCAAATACAAATATAATTTATTTTGTCAATGTAGGTATATTACAATAGATGGTAGATGATATTATGGTAGTACGCCACATTGTGTCTGTACAGAATAAGGTACAGACATACAAAATTTTATAGTAAGTTCTTAATCTAGTGTGTAAACATAGTTCCCTCACAGACAATCATTTTAATTATATATCTATATTATTAAAACGATGATTATACAACAAACCAAATTATCCAAAATTTTAGCACCTTAAAGATACAGATTAACAGGTCACAGAAACCATGCCTCTTTAACCAACTTTCTCATGATCTATAGGTTTAAAACAAACAAAATATACAATACTATCAACATAGCATGAACAATTACTACCGATTAGTCAAATAAAAAACCAATTACGTACATAATGTTCCTCCACTATGTTCAGTACATAATATATAACGCGCGTTAGTGATAATTATCTGGGTGAAAGCTTAGCCCAACTAGTTACTTGTATTTCGGATGGAACTGAATAAGAATTAATGTGATGGAAGTTGGTATATTCTGTATTTATTTTGCTAATGGTATTTTGTATCTAACTGCGTGTACTACGGAATTAGTAAGACGATGTTTACTTGTGTTCTTCGTCACTGGTTATACAATAAAATATGTACCGAACAATAATAATTCGTATGTATATACATATGTAAAGGTATCCAAGTAGAGAGTCAAAGTAATGAATGTGTATTTATTTTACAAAATAAAGTTATTTGCATAATTGTGGTACGACATTCCTAAAATCTATCGCGTTAAATCAAGTTTTAGTAATTGTTCATAACATTTTTGAACATTTTCATTAATATCTATTAGCCACATTTATTAAACAAATAGAAATAGACATCAAATAGTCAATTGTGAGTTAAAACAATGAAGATAAACATCGCCAAATTGGGGTTTCGCTAATTTTATAAGTAGACAAAGTATTTTGACTAAAACAAGATACAAATAGAAACGTCCTAAATGCGAAGATCGCGTGCATTATCTAATCGAGATCCCCAATTTGAATGTTCGCCCATCAGCTTCCAGACAGTAGCTGAGAAATTAGGTTGGCTTGCCAAATACTTAAACGTTCCGTCTGGACACGCAACCTGCCACACGAACCTCTCGACTCTCACACAACTTTACAAGGTTCATTTTGAATCCTCTTTTTCTTCTAATCTACAAGCCAATTGGCAATTTAGACCACAACGAGGTTTTACCTAATGACGCTGTTAACAACACACATAACACTCAAATCAAGTGAATCAATAAACCACTCGACGGGTTCCCGATCATCAATCAAACGTGAGCGGGTCCTTTTGAGCTCATAAAAACTGACGTCACACTGGCGTGTACATATTTATGAAGCATCCAAGTGATCTGCTATTGATGGCCTGTCCCATTCATCAGTCAGGGAAGCCGTCGACTAACAAAAACTTGTTCGTAACAAGATTTTTGTGGGTGGACAGTGTTAGACGGAAATGTGTGGATGTTTGCGGGATTCAAGATATATTCTTACGAGCCAACCTTGAATGGGGCTTGCATAAGAAACGATTTGTTTGAAGTAAAACACAACTAATGGTGTTTGAAAAGAATGTACACCATTAACTTCGCATCGTTCGGTTTAATGACTGCTAAAGTGCTTAGCGATGTTTATTGTTTTAAATGCCAACTTCAATGGCGTTTGCCACAAGAATGAAAAAGAAACAATTTACATTAGGAGTAGAAGGAGTTCATCATTACATCTTGGCGAGTTGATTAATCGAGCGATCGTAAATAAAGCAATGTATCAGTAGAGTGCAATTGTCTGTGATTGCGGTTGATATCAGTTCTTTATTGATGGACACCGAGACATGCCTCGTAAATTGCCACTTGCATATGCATGCGGGGAGCGGCCGATTGGCAACGGTGCAGCCGACCCGTTATGAGTGTCGTTTCAACCTACGCTGTCACAATTAACGGATGTTATGGTACTTTTTTACAACGTTTTTCTTTTATGAATGGTTTGATTGATGGAATTCGGTGTAATTTGTGCCAGATAAAGGCATTGTGTTTTGTGACCCAAAACGTATAACTGTTTTTTTTATGAAATGCGTTTATAATAATAGTGTTAATTGAATCTGTGCAATTATATATACACTAATAAATTAAACAATGATATTTCATGAACTACGTTTAAAAAGACCGATATCAACAGCATCGTCGGTTAATTTATATATAAATTATCTCCTAAATGTTAAGAATACTTTTCTGAAAACCGCAGCAAAATCGGTTCAGGCAATCGCGAGATAATCCCGCACAAACATACATACATTCAGGTCAACTGAGAACCTCCTTCTTTTTTTTGAAGTTGGTCAAAATTTAAACAAAGCTGCAACTAAACTTGCAATGAATTTCGAACGACCTCGTAATCCCCTACGTTTAGCTTGGCTCAGTCTACTTAGAGACCGTTAAGCTAATGTCCACATTTATCGGAAATATTCCAATAATGGCAGTACCAATGTTTGTTTTAGACAGTAGGTATGGATAAAACGATAATCCATACAGTCCGTCCGTCAACAACTCATATTTATTGAAGCGGTTATCGCTGAGCGATTTAACACAAAAAAGTAACAAAAATATTTCGCTTCGCTATATACTCTGTTGAGATAAAATCGTGAAAGCCGGATCAGTTGCTCTCAGCGTCGCAAACGTATATTGATCAATTTTAATCCAAACTATATACGTTGGTGTAGCTATCCTATTTCACAATGGGATTGACATTCGTTGTGGAACAGAATTTTGGGAAATTTTTGAAGCCTCCGCCGTGTTTGACCACGATCCGATGGCAGTCGAAAACCAATCAATGCTCGTTCATACATAGCTAGTTCTTTTCTAACAACTAACTGCAAAGTTTTTTTACAATAACAAAATCTAACTTCAAATTCATAACCATCCCCCAAGCTCCTGACTAATTTCATAGTACTTTATTAAGCAGGTATAAATAACTTTTAATTAACCGAAAACAGGTTTGAACCATATAAATTGATAATACACGAATCTTATTAACTCTCCCCAATCTGGCTGATCCACTTATCTTCATCAGCGATGCAATCGGTCGCGCGACTGACAAGTGACAACTATTACATAATAACCCTTCGTCTGCCCTGTACAGTACAAGCTAGTCAAAGCCACGTAAAAGCAGTAATCCGGTTGGACGACACCGATCCTGTTAACGCAATCAAATGTTGGCGTATTTAAATGGACTTGTGGAACAAACGTTGCGTAGGAGTCTATCAGAAGTGCTGAACGAATAATTACGAGCTGTTTCACTACCTCTAGAAACATTCGAGAATTAAGCTATCGGAAATCTTTAAGGCCTTAGAAGTGCGAATTCAATTAAAGATTTATTTGAATTTACTATGCAATACTCATGTTTACGTCTGATTGACACTTAAGTTAGTTGTATTGTGGAATTTTCTTGGAACTGAATAGTTATTTGCTGGCAATAACGCACTTTGTCAGTATAACGTAGTAATCAAAGAAAATTCCTTACAAAGAGAACTAATTATATGCGAATACTAGAAATGGCAACAGATACAAATTGATTCATATCCTATTATCGATTTCATAAACCAAAAATTTCAACAAGGAAATATCGATGGGTAAAAGTATACAGAAAGCGTATTGAATAATATTTTTAATACCTACCGAGAAGCATAATCTGAGTATTGTACAATTCATATTAAACTAAATCCATTTTCCACACTAATCGAGGTTAAATCTAAGAGAGTCACATGTGACGTGCGACGCAAACAGTGTCGGCCAGTCCGCTACGACTGCGAAGCCTATTTGTGGGCCGACCGCGGCAAACGGGTTAGCCTCAATGCAACGTCTTGTTGACCGGCTGAGAATGACCTAAATCTTGGTTATCAACTAAATAAAAATAAAAGTTTTATGAGGACGTGTTTCTGCAAGACTGTCTGTTTTGAATGGAGTAATGCATGTTTGTTATAGATGCAGTTTAACGTGTACCATCAAAGAACTTTTGCTTCCAAACAATTGTATTCTTCTCTCTACATTTTCCTGCAGTATTAAGAAAACAAATCACATAAAATATGCGTCTGCCTAAGTCCACACTACATCTTCGAAGACGAGGCCAGTCGTAAATATTACGCCATAACATTTGCTTTGGAAATGACAACTCTTTTCCTATATCTCAAGGTGCTGTTTCGATTGCAGCGGGTTTACTAGCCACAACTTCTCGTTAACAAGCCGATAGCAATCTAAATTGTGTCAACCCACAGTAGTGGTGCTTTATATTGTATAGATTAGTTGCATCCTTCCATTCTCACAACGAGCAGGTGCAATACTAGCATAAATATATGGCACTATAAATAGACCCTTGAACATTTTCTTACATGATTGTAAAATTCCTTCAAATTGGTATAAATTTAATTTCACTGAAGTGTTATGTTTCCTCGTAAATCGAAAAATCTAGTGCGTAAAGACCAAGACGTTTTTAAGTGAATTTATTAGGCAGCGCTTTTACATGTCAATTTTATCAAGCGAACGATGAAGTCGATATTTCCTAACTGACTACCTAATTTGAGAAGAAATTCCGAAACAAACTCAGAGGTCTGTTTCTTATAACCGCACAATTCTCCTTACAATAAAGGAGTACCTACCAAATATTATAATTTCACGTAATCGTAATACCAAAAACAGTAACCGTTACGCGTAATATTAATTCTTAATTCAAAATCACAATCAACAAAACATTATTTCACCAGAAAACATTTCATCGAGCATGCGCGACGACATTTAGAGATGGACAGCAGATTACCGATATCTCATCGAAGCGGATTTAGATCGCGATCGCTTTGACAATAATCAGAGTGGGCACAGAACTAAAATGGATTTAGTTGAGGATTATAGCGGACCGTAGTCAATATTACGTATTTTGTGACGTCATACTGAGTCTTCATATTCAGATAATTTGTACTATATTGTTGGAGTTGGTAGATAAAGAAGATGTTTGAACATAGCATTAGTTTGCAAATATTTTTTGGCAACACGTTACAGAAATACATATATTTTAAATTTCTATCTATGAATGAATTAAATGATGTGTATGGTGACAACGTTAAGCCGTAACGCTGCAGCTCTACCCTGTCCGAACTATTCAAATTCACTTAAGCAGAAAACATATTTCGTAACTAATGATCATAGCGTACAAAATATCACTCAACAAAAATGTAGGTCGAATATAAAACTAAAATATACACGAAATAAATAGGCAGAAATGAATGAGCACGGCCTATTAGTTTAGAGGTAACCTACAAAATCATTTCCCCATAATACTCAAATTTCGAACGCATCGGTGTTTAAGATGATAACAAATGAGTGTCGTATCGTTCTTGTTTATTTATAATCCCGTCGCGTCGCCGCTACAGACTTGGCATTATTCCAGCTCCATTTTTTTAGGAATTTATTTCAATTCATGCGTTCTGGCTTTTGTGTTCGTGTGGCTTTCAAATGATTGCCAATAAATGCTGAGAATGGTAATTTGTTGTACGAATATTTGCCTTTATCGAGTTTAACGTTTCACACGGAATTTTGAAGGCACATTTAAATAGATTGAAAAGTGGTCCAAATTGGTTCAGATTAAATTTTTGTTGTAATATTTTATTTTAAAACAAATTACTACGTACCTAAACAGTACCTATCTCAAAATTAATTATTAGTCGCGCTGCTGATGAATATGAGCCTCTAGCATGGCATGAAACTAGTCGAGTTCCTCGACATACAGTTACGTGAGTAAACTGGAAACATAATAATTAATATATTAAATGTAGACCCTCTCACTTGGCAAACTTGTGACTATGAAATGTTTTAAACCCAGTTTTCAGCATAACACTATTCGAACCGGTCACACAAATTTCAATCACTGAGTCCCTCGCATTGGATATTTGATACTCCAGACAGACGTAATCGCTTCACCTAGTCCAGTAGCTAACCACGACAATTCACCAGGAGCAATTAAACGTGAATGTGAGGCGAACAATCGTAAAGGACCGAAAGCAATCGATCATCAAGAGTTGGACAGGTCATCAGTTGAATACGACCGTAGCGTCCGAATTGTAATCGAAACGCGCGAGTTTGATTGGCACATGGGATAGTCGCTAATGGCTGATAAACTCGAGAAATTGGCTGTGTTATATATCACATTAATAATTGTATTATAGCTACAGGGTTGTATGAGTAATGGAGGTATGTGAGAGCATTAATAATTAGAGTAATGTGTCAAACGAATTCTTCACCGTAAAATAAGTAAAATTGAGTTGACAATGAAAAAGGTAAAGGTTATTATTGGCATTTTCAGATTAAATAAACTTATACTTCTTCATTATTACGCGTATCTAACCATATTATACATAAAGACTAGTCAGTAATTATAGAAACATTAAGAACAAATTCAAGAAACATTTTCATCGCAATACTACTAACAGTGGTAAGAGTAAAAGCAAAAAGGTTTTTCTATATTTTCCTTTCTAAAATTAGGGACCAAAATAAATACCAACTCGTTTTCAATAAAATCAGCCTAGCATTACAATGGTATCCTTTACCAAACAACGGTATCAAATGCTCAGATAACATATAGAAAAGGTGTAATACTCGAAGCCGATTGAACCGCCTCAAATAAGATCTACAAACGAATCGTATAAACCGTCTGATTTCGGATACCTTTGGATCTTTTTACGGATATCTAAACTATGTATTTACATAACAAGGATATGACTATTTAAAAAGGAGATATGGTACGATAATGTTACTCTTAAATTATATGCCTACTTGAAATCCTATAATCAAGATCAATGTCTACTGTCGTCCATGGGCACCCGGAATACTGGAGGTGTTACAAGTGCGTTGCCGGCCTTTTGGGGATTAGGAATTTGAGGTTTGTTGGGATTCAGGGATTGTAGAGATTGGAGAACGGGGGTGGATAATTAGGCCTCCGGTAACCTCACTTATACGATGAAACACAGCACAAGCGTTGTTTCACGTCAGTTTTCTATGAGGCAGTGGTATCACTCCGGTTGAGCCGGCCCATTCGTGCCGAACATGGCTCCCCCAAACTTGATCAAGTCAATTGAACAAGCCTACTTAATACATACACTGCCGGCCAAAAGTTTGAGACCACCCTTATCGAACAATGAAAATGAAATAAAACTAAAATAAAATACGAAGCAAGAGTTTTAATTGATAAATAACATACTTATACATACTTATACATTCTTGCTACACATACTTCAAGAAAACAATAATAATAATTTTCATTAAAAATGCCGTTAATATTTAAACAGACAGACAAAGCTTATACGATGAAACACAGCACAAGCGTTGTTTCACGTCAGTTTTCTATGAGGCAGTGGTATCACTCCGGTTGAGCCGGCCCATTCGTGCCGAACATGGCTCCCCCAAACTTGATCAAGTCAATTGAACAAGCCTACTTAATACATACATTATAGTCATAGTTTACGTGAATTTTAGATTTGATCATATTTATAATAATAAAATAGTAATAAAATTTGTAGTAGTAGTTCTTCACACTTGTGAAGAATATTCTAAACTTAAAACTTGTCAATAATACATTCAGTAGTTGTTACTTACCAGTTCCTCAGGTGATCCCGGTTCCTTCATACCATTGCTCTTATCCGTGCTCCCCGTCTCTGTAACAAAACAATAACGTTGACAATGTATATTACTTCACAATAAAGTCTTCACATATCACAGAAACAGATCTTCACATATCATGGCGTTAAAATGACCAATGTTGATGATCCGTATTTCTTTGAATTGTCCTATTTCTCTATCTACATATGTATGTAGGGCAATTTGAATACGTATAATGCTAAAACATTTGTATATAAAAAGAAATCAAAATAAACATTATAATCAAAACAATGTTTTGCATTACCCAATCAATAACAAACTATGATTATGTAAATACGAAAGCCTAAAATCTACCCACAAACCATTCAGGCGCCATAAAATAAATTAGTCGAATTAGAATAATGAATCTAAATCACAAATTGGAATTTGGAATTCGGCGATAATGAATTGGGGCGTTAATAAATCGCGATATAACATTAATTAGCCGAAACCGAGTTCTGATCAACCACAATTTCACAACGATGAAGATACAAATATTTCATTAATTTTGGTCTCTCACTAAAATCAAATATTATATTAAACTTATCCGTATACTTGAGTAGGGAATAAATTTATCAAATCGATAAAAAAAATAAAATAATAATTGTAATAAATTATAATATGTATCAGAGAAATACAATGTCTGTCTGTCAATGAACATGCTTTTTTAAAAAGAGTAAAGAATTGAGTTTCTTGCTCGTTCTTCTCCATTCGAATCTATATTTTGAAATGAGCACCTAGCTTCACCTAGCTTCACTGACGGACTGACTGACAGACTATTATTTATTTTGTATTTGTTGACGTTTAAAAAGTACCAAATAAATGCTTTGACTTTGTCAAACCATTTATTTCAATAACACTTTATAAGTGTTATCACGCTCGAGGTTTGAAGCCGAAATTGACAGATTATATTTATTCAATTTTTACAATAGGTACTTATTTCATTTGTTTGTATCATATACTATTCATTTCATATAGGAAATATGAACCCTATGAACTATATAAACGACGTAAAATATGTACTCTTAAAATATTAACACTTTACTACTTACTGGAGAAGATGACGACAGATGTATCCTTGCGATATTCTCTCAGAAAATTTTGAAGCAAGTTATTTTGCTTTTGCGCAGAAAGGAAATTCTTGTACCTACATAAATTTATACTCCACGACTCTAGTCGACAAACCAATGAATATTTGGTCATCAAACGATAATAAATACCCGCAAATATTAAATGGTAAATTTTAATTTGAATACACTTATAAATTAATATGATCAAGTGTTTAATTAATATTTACACTGAACATTAAAAGTTCATGTTGGGTAGAGCAACAGTTAATGCGTTTAGCTCTGTTGTCAGTTGAATAAAAGCGTTTTAACGTCATGTCTGTTATTTTTCCAAAGACGACGAGAGATGTATTCATTCAACTTTACTCTATTTTTATTATTAGCTATTCTTTTTATTTTTACTGTGTAAAAACATAGGGAATAAAGTTAGAGAAGTGAACTCCGAATCATCTATTAATCGCAAATCACACACAATTTAAACGAGACAGTACCTAATTTTCGATCGAGAAAATCTTCGCTGAGTAAGGAAAACTGCTGCTAGTAAAATCTTCTGTATAAAGACGCAGAAAATGCTTGCTTAGATTTAATTAATGTCAAAGAACTGTGAGTCCCCCTATGGAGCATGTTTACCACAGCCATGCATACCCCATTGACACACTTGTTCATCACAGTAACACGTCGTATGGTACAAGCACACTCGTTTTTCTTTCACGTTTTCCACGTTCAAAAGGAATATTTTTCGCCAATTAAAATACATTAACGCGACGCGCGCTGCATACAACCTACAGTGAGTCAGAAACGCTGACAGAAGCGGAAATCACGAACATGGAAACTGTTGACGCGAACATTCGCGTACGGCATTTAATTGAAATGTCAAAAATCGTACATTAATTAATTCGCGAGAGGCTACAATAAGGCAGCGAGCGAGCAAATTAGTGTAATACAATTTGCTGGAACAATGAGTGCCGGGTGAGGTCGGGCGGCTCATGATAAACTATGGCCGTAATAAGCTCGTGGCAACTAGAATTAATAATTAACTACACGAAATTATCACTTTCAGTGTATCTATTCGGGAATATTTATACAGCCTAGTTGGATATTACTACAGTATAAACATTTTAATGATGAGTAAGTTAGTGTTTAATATTAGTATTCTGTACACATGTACCTATCTCTACGTATATGCGCATAATTACTAGGGAGTAAAGTACAAAGAACCACTTGCTATAATTATGTAGGTATTATATTTTAGTTGCCACGCTGGCCGAGTGGTCGCAAGTGTGACTACCGGGCAAGGGGTATCCCTGGGGTTTTTAAAAATTCTCAGTAGTAGCACGGAGTTGTCTGGAATTGTGCCCGGTATATGGCAATAGGCTCACCCCCATTACATGGGACTTATAACATACTTATAATTGTGAAAAGTGGGTGTTACATTGTAGAGTGGCTTAATGTGCACCTCTGCCTACCTCTACGGGGATAAAAGGCGTGATGTTATGTTATGATGTTATGTTATATTTTAGTTTAGTAATAAAAATAATAATTTCTAATAACACGACAAGGAAATATAATGTGCCTATAATTATATAAGCAAAAACGGGTTCCTAAAACGATAATAAAGATGTACAACAAATTATTACTCCACCTGTACGATTGCGGAGTTTATAGCTCGGGTCAGACGTACGACAGTTTTTATGTTTCACTACATAAAATATACTGACAAATAGTTCAAAGGTTTTCCATAATAAAAGAGCAATAAAAATCTCGTGAAAGCAGTTTCTGGAAACGTGTCGAGAATTAGATTTTTTTAAATTATGGGTACGACTCCAAATTAAATTGAGACTTTATATTAAATAACATAGCGATTACAATGCATTGTAACACCTACTTATTCCTATATTACAGGCCTAATTTTTTTATATTTGATGAGCCGAGGTTTGACCATTGTCGCGCCTGGTGGTAAGCGATGATGCAATCTAAAAAAACAGGGGGTTCTTTATTAGGTATTGAGGATTACAGAAAATCTCTACAATGTCTGATCCTGAGATCCCTAACTTACCAGTAGTATTAGAGACCACTGGGCTGATTAAAGACTCAATAAAGTATTTACTTAAATCGCAATATATCACAGTTGTGTTGCATACAGTTTTAATTTTACTACTAGGTCTGTGAGTAAATATGGCGGCATTAATAATTAAATGCCGTTTTAGAAAATATGATATCTTCCTTAATTTTTGACGCCAGCGTTAGCTCGCCGTACTCATAACGTAATCAGAAAAATATTACATTTCTGATTACCTGCGTAAACACTTTCAGGATCTGCTTAGTGGTGTCAGCCATTTTGTAACTATGTTGTTATTTATTTTAATCGTAAATTCGTTTTCATCGGATTTCGAATACACGTTATTCAGTTTTTGTCAAGAACTGCCTACTATAATTTTCACTTTTGTTCAATTTTACTCGTAGATTCCACACTAAAGATTCTATATATTTGTTGTATCTTCTCCAAACGTAAAATATGGTAATTTTGTAGATTGGCAGTCGTAGTATGTCCAGGTCCACTACTAAACAAAGATCTCTGTCTAATAATAAACCCTGCGTGTAACTGGTAACTTGGGAGTCACAGTTCATCGAAAATTTAAAGGATGTTGCTCATACTTTGGTAACTGATTATAGTTTGAAGGCATACCAGATAAATAAAATTGGAGTGTCTGTTTGTAATATTATAATAACTACTTTTTACTACATGCTTATGAATACACATACCAATATAACATTTTTAACCATTTTTGTCTGTCTGTCTGTTTGTTTGTATTGGCTAATCTCTGGAATGGCTGGACTGTATTTGCAAGTCTCTTATTGGCAAGTAGCTGTTGTACTAAAGAGTAACATAGGCTTAACATAACTTTTATTTTGAGAAATTGAAAAAAAAAAAATATGTTATAAAATTCATATTCTACGCGTACGAAGTCGCGGACAATGATGCATTCAATATATTCAACATCTGAACATCAACACTGTATTTTTTTTAAGAAAGGAAAATCATCGAATGACTTCTTCGGGAGTATCAGACTCTTACTGACTAAAAACCCCCCCCTTTCCTACTCCTGCACTTCGAGCCGGAGCCCCGGTAACCCGTTAAGTTCTCCGCGGCATCAACACTGTATAGTAGATAATACATTGCCTTTAGATAACATGAATGCTATGTAAATTAATTTCGTGCAAATTAAAGTTAATGTCACCAACAAGCAGAGGTTATGTAATTTGTTCCGATTCATCGCCCCTGAAGCGACATTGATTGCGTCATACACAGACTCAATCAACCCTTTTGTGCACTAACAAATTATATCACGATTTACATTGAGTAATACTTTTTAAGAGCCATGTAGAGTAGAATTTAGCTTTCACTATTGCTAGGTCTTTGTTTTAAGATTGTATTTTATGTAGGTACTATTTTTCTTTCTCGATATGTTTTGTAGATACTATGTTTATTTCGACTGTACTTAATTTGCGTGGCGATTTATAATTTCATTAAAGAAAAACTTGTTAACTTACCCATATCTGTATATATAATAAATTCGTAGAAAAGTCAAAACTGTACAATTATATTTTTTTAAAAGAATACTTGGAGCGTGATATATAGTCGATATCGAAGTCAAAAATGTCTGTATGTATGTGTGATCTCAAAAAGTACTGCATGATTTTATTTCAAATTTTACATGAATATTACTAACAAGTCGGTTCAACATATAGGTTACAAATTATTACGCTATCATCTACGGAGGAGGAGCCCTATACTAGGTACTGAATCCCTTCTGACGACATTCGTTACCGTAGAATGTCCCTTGGTAAAACTAATTCAAAAGCATAAATTCTGCCAGAAGTCATTATTTGCGACGAAGTCGCGGGCAACAGCTTCATGTGCAAATAAAGAATTTGAATTTAAATTGAGCAGCTTAGTAATATATCTGAACCTTATAAATTGGAATCTCCAGCTGGTCTACTAGTCCTATAATAAACCTTCTTATGTAAAGAATACCATGGTCCAACGATGAACTGACACCGGTTGTTGATGTGAACTGCTTTTTAATTTACCACTATTATATTTTCAAGCACCTCAGTTTTAGTTAGACGTTTTCCAAGGAAAATGTTTTTAATAAAAACTCAACTTCACTTCAAGTTTGCTTTAAGTATGAAAATACTGTAAAAAGAAAACTTGCACTTTCCTCACTAACTTAATATTTTCTCGTTAAAACTGTTATTTTAATATCTTTGGATTGCCTCAAGTAGGTATTTTTAAGTGACCTAAAAGTATGGACCAAAATCTTCTAAATATTAAATTCCGAATACCGTTTATAATATAAGATAGTATTTTATTTTCGCAATAAATCAATCGTGGATGTTTCAGTCTCCAATGTTTTTGACAAAATATCATCAACAGCCTATAACTGCTCACTGCTGAGCGAAGCCTCTTCTCACACGGAGAAGGTTTAAGCATTAATTACCACGCTTGCTCCATGTGGGTTGGCGATTACAAACTTATAATTAGAAATTATAAGCTCAGGTTTCCTCACGATGTTTACCTTCACTGTCTGTCAGTGATGTCTAGATAATCTTAGAAAGTGCCCAAAATATGACCCCTTGTATTATGGAACTTAGATGTCTCATGTACTCCTTAAAGATTTTAAAAAGCGTGTATCGATCAACTTTCCTTTAACCCTCTAAAGTCAAACTCTCAAAGGATTTTTCTTCTCTTTCTATCATTAAAGAAATACGTCATAATATGTTTGATGGTGACTTTTCTCTCGACCAAGTCACTCAAACCGCTCTAGCACCATTGAGATTGTTAATGAACCTTGTTACCTTCTAGTACTAATTTGTTCCTTTGAAGGTTTACAATAAAGCCTTTGAATTAGGGCAATTAGTCAGTAATCTAGTATAATTAACTGGTGCTAGTCATGTGTGTAACTTAAACAAGTATATCACAATATCTTTTGAGATGATATCATGTGTTTCTAATTTAATTAATTGTTTGCAGATTTTTCTGAAATTATAAGGGCCGTAGTTTTATATTATTACTCCTATTTTGACTCATGATCAAATTACAAAACTGCCTCTTTGGCCGAGTGATCGCAATTGCGACTGCTGGACAAGGGAGACCCCTAGGGTTCAATTCCCGGGTCGACCAAAGTACTCCTGGGTTTTTTTTTAATTCTTAGTAATAGCACGGAGTCTAGAATTGTGCCCGGTACATACCCCCTTACATGGGACTCATAACACAAATAGTGAAAAGTGGGTGGTACATTGTACGGTAGCATTAAGTGCTATAATTTGCACCACTTTTTACCCATTCGGAGTTAAAAGACGTGATGTTATGTAATGTTCAAATTAAATAAAAAGAAATTTTAAATCAGTTTAAGAGAGGTGGCATAAAGACTGTAATTGCAAAATACAACAATTGTTATTACATCAACATCATAAAAAAAAAAACAATTTTCTACAAAACGATTACGCGTAACTACAATAAGTAAACCTCCATTCATTACATAGGATGTGGCAGATGGCCACTCAATTGTCTACAAAGACCACAATAACCCGCTTTTCTCACGGGACTTGCAGACAGATAACGGAATAGATAGAATGGTTAAGCCGGCCGCTCAGCTCAGTCAATCCGACCAAAGTCACTGCTTCGGTGAATAAGATTCAGTTATGACGCATATATTGGTCTCCTTCACTAGTGCAGCATATTGGCTAGTGGTTTCCTATTGTGTTCTATTTTAATTTCATGTGACACGCCTATCTACGTTAAGATTATTTAAGAGTAATCCTAATTTCTTTCAGTAAAGCAAAAACAATCAGATGCGTTTATTATATTCAAAATAGCACCAATACAGAACAAGGGAACATTTACCGCCAGTAACTTTTTACATTGTAAACTGATGGGTAATGTGGTGGTTGTTTCATATAAATGCGATCCCTTGAGCAGGGATGTATTACTTATTAAGCCTTTTTATCAAAGTTTTTAATAATTTCAATAGGTTTGTTGTGAGTGGTGGTTGGTCAGATCTCAAGCAACCGAGAGTGTGGTGAATTTTTATTAGAAAATTGTGAACATTTCAATAACAACCCATGTTGGAGAAACAGATTCAAGGCAAACGTAACGACCAATTCAGATAGATGACAATAGTGTTTGAACAAGTCCAACTAACACAGTGTCACACGTACGATAGCAGCATAAAATATGGGACTGTCTACACCAACACGTACAATTGTGCAAAGCCTACACAAATGTCATATCAGATTGTCTCGCTTATTGGCAGAGCGGGCATAATGCTTCTGCTATACATTAATATTATTATGTAGAATTCATCCATTTGTAGTAAATAATGTAACGCAATTGTCAACTCTATTTCATGTAAGAGAGAACCCTTTTTCACATCGCATTGTTTAAAAGTTCTAATGGCCTAAACGTAACTAATAGGAAGAAAAAATATCAGCTACATTTCGATAAATCACGTTACCACATATTTCAAGTACTTATGTATTATGTAAATTATATGAAATACATAATTCTGTTCGGCAAACAATCGTAAATTCGTAACAATATAAAATTATGCTTGCGTAAGTTATATTCAAACCTAATGGTAGAATTTACTGTGCAAAGTTCTGAACATTTCCCACGGGTAAATCTTAACGATACCGAAGGTTCATGAATAATTTTGAAGCCTATTATAGTCCCAGTCATCATTACCACACACATATCGATGCTTTAAAAGGCAATTAGTGAGTACCTAGTAACATTGTCACTCGGTCAAATTTCTAACCCCTATTTGTGTCCCAAGACGTGATGTACATCTAAGTACCTACCTATCTGTCTTAATAGAGCGACCTACGGTTAGTAGCTAGTAATTGTGATGTCACAAAACTGTTCCTAAGCCCATTTGAATCCCCTATAGTTTCAAGTCCCCTCCAAGCTCTTAACGACTAATTCTTCTACCTCATAGATCTTTCTCACCGCAAAAATAACAACCAATTGCGTGTGACCACTCAAAAAATATCGTACTGTAGCTATCAAGGAAACTCAAACTCTATTACCATAAAATAAAGTGTAGATTCCGGTGTACAAACCGCAATCGCAATTTTATAGCAGTTAAGTAAATCATAAATCCGTCCGGTCCCAGAATTATTACATCACTAAGCGGAAACGTGGAAACCGTACGTTTCTTTGCGTTGAGTAACAAATCGGGGGTCAAAGATGTCGTCGGTCGTCCCGAACAGGCGTGTCGTGTAAAACGGGTATAGTTTATGCAACTGACGATGGGTACCGCTTTCAAAACTTTCGCCGTCAATTAAAAAGCGGCTACTGCTGTTAGCGAGACACCCGGTCACGATCCACTCCGTGACCGATGACTTTTTGTTACGTAAACGACTATTGTTTTCTACTTTTAGCATCTGTCAAAGCTAGACTATTATGGGACGGAATTGTGTCATAACTTGGTCATCAATCAATGTTACTGGACGTAGCATACAATTAATCATAGTAGTGTAGGTACCGAGGTATGTACGAGCCGTGGCAGTGATTTAGTTTCCTCCGACTCCACAATATTGATTGAAATAGATTTAATTCAATCTTAGATTGCAATCTCAGTGGATTTCAATGCATAACATTTTGATGTAAACTCGATTACAAACTAATGCTATTTGAAAAAAGTAAGTAGGTACTTCCTACATTTTCAGCCTTGGTTTACAAAATATACTTAGTTTTTTTTAATACATAGCACACAGTACACGATCTTTTGAGTTTATATGAATAATCATGGGCGAAACTTTAACTTCTACAGTCGATTAACCCAGTAACATTTATCCAAATCCGGGAATCAACAGCTCCAACAGACACGTACAATCACTACACCATCAAGTAAATTCAAAACCGCAGTATAATGAACATGTTCGATATAAATTGACACGAAGTTCTTAAGTCAAAGTTGAGAGTATCAACCTCCAAGTTAGGAGACACAAAACTGATCTGAACCAAAGTTCTGATAACAATATTACGTATCAAACTATAGCAAAGAACTAGTAACTCCTTGAGGTAAGGAAATGGAACTTTGTAGCTGAATTTATGACAAAACCGGTTCACAGATTATGTATATTTAATTGCTTATATTCCATGCACAGAAGACTGTAAGAGGTTAAAGTCATTTGCTATTCCATTATTCAAACAAAAGTACTTAGAGAAGTTGTCTAATTATATTATATCAGTTTGCACGTGTATAGAACGTTAAGCTCGTGATCGTGAGTCATTGAAGAGTCGAAAACCATCCAATAACTTCTCCAGCCTTAAGTAAGGTGAAAAGTGTGAGTAAGAAGACTCTTAATGACACCACCCCGTTTCTTCTGTTACTTCGAGATGGAGCCCCAGTAACTCAAAAGGTCATCCGCAGCTCCGATCGACAACTTGTGAGCTCTAAGCTGTCACAACCTTTATTTAAATGTCTTTATAAATTAAAATTATTATTTTTATTCAAATAAAAATTGGTTATTTATCCTTTATTTTACATGTAAACCCGTGACCATTAGCTTTGCGAAACATAAATATGTTATTACCATTTTAATGGACCGTGTAAATGGCGTGTCAGTATTGCCAGTAATTGCTGATTCGGTGCCATTCGTCATTTGGCTGTCACGATGCAGCCAATTAGCACTGCGGCGTTTTCTGAACAAGTATTACTCAACCTTTTAGAGAAAAGATCGAAGTGTAATTAAAAGATAATAAGTATGCTGAAACCGGTTAAGTAAATTATGATAATTTTGCAAGGATCACAAAAAGTGACAGAGATGCTGGTATCAATATTCAGATCATATAAGATACTTATTATTTATTTATGGTTTGCTTTTATTTCAAAAATATAATAATAGCACAAAGTTTATTATTTGTTCTTGTGGTAGGTACTTAATTATTTTAAATATCGTATTTAAACGTAACACATAAATATTAAAAACATGATTCGTTAAATGAACCCCATACTGTATTATTCAATATCCATATCGTAGGTAAGTTACGACTAATATTTTCAAAGAAGTTATATGAGTAAAATTTTCTTCATTTTTATTAAAAACCGTTAACTTTGAAAAGAATTTCTTCGTTTAAATCACATGAATTTTCCAACAAGTCTCGTGCTTGTCGTAGCGAAAGGGGTGAGGTTGGCAACGTTTGCCAAGATGGCAAGATTTCGTGTCGTCGCACCTCTAGTTGTCCACTTATATCGCAAGTGTCCGTATAAATACATATTTGGAGCAGAAACTTGGTAAAGAAATCTGTTTACGCTCTTGAATATCATTTCATTTAAATCATCTTTGCACATCTCAATTTATTCCTTGGACATAAGAGAAATAAAAGATGTTATACCATACACATCAACACCCTATAAGTGACCACGGCTGACTAACAGCCTCTTCTTACACGAAGAAGGTTTGAGCATTAAACACCACGCTTGCTCAATATGGGTTGGCGATTTCAAACTTACAATTAGTAATTATGAAAAAGATGTTAAGTCACTTCAGAAATTACTAAGAAATTCTATTGAGTTTATTTTATCCTTTAATCCTAGGATTTAAACGAACCTTCATTTTTCGCAGTTCGTTCTATCTAGTATATGTAGATACTCGACCGAATAATTTACATCTATGAACTTCAAATTAAAATAATAAAAAGACAAATAATAATAAGAATCTCCCCTTTCCCCCCATTCATGCAAAATAAAACCATTGAAGTGTTACAAGGCACAATCTTAATCATAGAAAATATTGTATACACAACAAAGTAGTGTTTTCCAATTAGCACCTCAAATGCCGTTGCTATCTCACAGTTAGACAAGAATAATGAGCACACTTCTTGCAGTACACAGTACACGGCACTCATGTTTGACAAAGACGCATTGTTAGTGTAACTTTACACAGAATACGAAATAAAGTACAATATTTGTATGTTGGTACTTACTTTGTTCGAAAACTTGTATGTTTCTACAGAATTCAGAAGAAAGTATATATTTAGGTTTTGACTTTATCTCTCGGTTGATACTTTACTATTGCAATTAACTGCATTATGCATGTTGTATGACAGACATAAACAAACTACTAAAGCACACTTTATACTTATGCGCTTTACAAGCTGTGTATGTGTGTGTGTGTTGATGTGACTACAACTCTAAAAGAGAACTTTACCATGCAATGGGATGTTTTTGAATCACACACATTAGAGCGTATGCTATAATCTTACATTATGCCATGCTTAGCAAACGGGTCGGAAAATGTTTGAAGTTCAGGTTGATCAGAGATCTGTTCAGGAGGCCAGAATTCTGTCAAATGTGGAATACCTTAGTCGGTTCTTAGGACGCTTGTAGAATATGAAGAGGCGGTTAAAATGTTTTGTATACTTTTTTTGAGGAGGGAAAATCATCCAATGACTTCTTTCGCCCGGGTGAGGAAGTGTCATACTCTTACTGACAAAAACCACACCGTTCCTACTTCTACACTTCGAGCCGGGGCCTCGGCAACACGTTAAATCTTCCGCGGCTCCGTATCGGCATCAGCCCTGTTGGGCCCCATCTGTGATGGTCTGATGGGTCCTTGAGGCGCGCGTGGAACGCGACGCGCCGAACGCCCGGGCCTGATGTTCTGTATACTGCCAGCACCACACGGCCCATGACATACCTCTTTTTATTTAACCTTTTAACTCTCTAAAGGCATAATTTACCAAACTAAACCTTAGACACAGGTCCGAAACAAAATATACGCTTTAAGATTGTTACTCTAGTACTTAATAATAAGGTGCACTTTCTTCCAATTAGGAAAACTTGTGCGGTCGCTCCTGTATCAAAGTTTGAAAGTATGGAGAGCTAGCCATTAGTTGGGTACCTACTTTGTAAACTCAAGTACAAAAATCGTTCGTTTAGCTGGTATTGAAATTATAGTACGCAATATTGTTTAGAAATATTAATTAAGTGTCTGGTTCTTGAATCTGCTGGATTCTTTAGGTAGGCTAATGTAATATACAATCCGAATATTCCGGAGCTTAAGGTCCAAGTATCAATTTGCATTTTCTTAGTATTTAAATGATGGTACAAACCTTTGTATTTTTGCTTCCTGCAGTTTATAACATATCTATACATAGGTATATGAACGTATAATTTCTACTTAACTTATATTTTATGTCTATTTATTCAAATAATTGTACTATTGCATTTTTTTAATAAATTTATTCATTGCAATTTTACATAGGTATGGCCTTAAATATAAACTCGCCAAACTTTGACGTTTGATGGCGAGAGACGCTCAACGCTCATTGTACAAACAGTTGAATTTTCTACCGCACGTCCTTTTATAGCTACAGCTTAAACATCACCGTAGTGATGCAGTGACGTAACAAAACAGAAGGTGTGAACGTTGTGAACGGTCCTCAACAAAAATGGAAGCAAAAAGTTTGTATTTACACAACGAGACTTTTTGCATTTTTTATGTAGTTAGTTAGTTAGCAACTCTATGTAAAACATTGTTTATCTTACATCGTCTTCGTACCGAGCAGGACTTCTAAAAGGTGTTTAACTAAAGTTTTCGACTTTCTTAGGTAGATGGACACAGGTACATTGAAAGGGTTCCGCCTAATATCGCTACAAGTGACGCAAGTTTTAATTAAAATGGCCGCCGTTGGTTTATTTGCGGTCGTAAAGTTGTATCTGGAGTTCCCAGACGTGAATTAATATGTGCCTATGTGGGTTTCAACATAAATGTTATTTCGTAACTGACCTAGTAGAATTAGAATAACAGTTTGTTTCAGCCTTAGGCTTTATGGATATTTACACGAAACGGGTTGAAACTTGGACTATTAAATGTCCGAAGCATTTAGAGACTTGAAGCTACGTGCCTAATTTTTTTTGAGATTGTATGAGAACATTGTATTTGAATGTTAATAGATGCGAAGAGTAAAGATTATCGAGTAAGTGACCCAGGAAATGGGAATAAATTAGTTGTGTTCCAGAGAGGTGGAGCTAAGACCCAAACCTTTACTTTTAAAAAAGGGGCAAAGTGGGAAAGCTAAGCACAAACTCCAATAAAGCAACACATCACTTGTAACGTACCCCAATTAATAAGGCCGAGTATACAACGGTATCTTTTATTGGCCATAAGGGTCCAATTGTAAACCACCTTGGGAACTATGAACCATAAGGTCGGAATGTTTGAAATCGAGGAACTAGGGATAATTATTCCTTTATATGGACCTGGACGCACGTCAATAATAGTTTGAACCTTGAAGGTCATGTTATTCCACAATTATTTGGACTAGTTTAGTATGGCAAGTTAAGATTTACAATGCAAAGGTTGCCATGCCTCTGTGGTTAATTAACAGAACAAATATTCGTTGTTAATTTTAGCGTGTGTTTTGTCATGTTTAGGCTGTGAAATGATGTGATGGAGGATTCCATTTCTAGTTGGGTTATTTTTGCTCGTAATTGTTTAAGTTGGATTAATTTGTAATTTATTTTTTTGCTAATGCTAAGTTTGGTTCGATAAGTAAACGTATCCAAGCACATATTTCATTTTATTTAATATTTTTGTCGAAATATTTGACTCTTTACGAAATACCAGTTGTAGCATAAAAATATTGAATGTTTTTATATAATTACAGATATTAACACCTTCACTTAAACAATATTCAACTAAAAGTATCCGAAATCCAAAATAACGACTTAACACGAAACTTTCACCTCTAAAATTACCATAACCGAGATAATCACATTACATAACTAAATTATACAATTACCAGCGAATAATATGTTACCAAAACATTCGATAATTCTTAATAATCACATAAATAAAGCATTGAGGTATGAACAGGAATCTTGGCCACCCACGCATAGAGTTTCTACCACAGATTACACAGCTAATAGGCTTAATCGATGACATTTGTTTGAAACGAAGCGACGTTGAGACCGATCGCCTCTAATGTATTATAAACCGATTTTCATTTATTTATAAGATACTCTATACGATAGCGAAACGTCCGTCTTTTACACAGCTTTTTGTCAGCTATTAGAAATGAAAATATTATTTTTGTTAGTTATGTCATAATATTGGAACATGTTTGTTTGTCTACATTATTTGAATTTTAAAAAATAATGGAGTAGCGCTTTCTTTGAAATACATATTCAATGAACCAACCGTTATTTTATGCAAGATACTCTGATGGATTTATCAGTTTCGTTACAAATTCTCTTCCGAAAATTGAATGTCGACAAACCAGTCAATTATCCGGTTCCACTTCCACGTCAAAAGCTTACATGCACAATTTACATAATACTTTATACGGATGTCACGTCAACTCGACGGAATTCGACCGTTAATGAGTCAATCACCATTTAATTCATATCGATTGGTTCCCATCACTAGATAAAGTGTCCCTGATTTTTTTGTACAATTACATACAAGTTTGACGAGATTTTTTTCCTCATAATTACATCGACTGGTCCAAGCCACACTATTACATGAACTGGATCTAATGTTTCTTCGCTATAATTTATTGGTAATATAATCGCTGTTAAATTATCCCATACTTATTTAATAGACAAAAACCAACCAGTATTTCTTCTAAACAGAACTAAGCCACTAAGAAGGTATTTGAAGAAATAGTTGCTAAATTAAATGTCATTTATACTTGTTTACTGGAAAACAACATAAAAATGTTTTCATAATTACAAAGCAAGCGTGTACACTGGACATACTGAATATAATATCATAAAAAGTCACTAGTAATCTCGGTTTTCCAAGCACCCATAGAGTCAGTCGCTTGGCCAGGCTGGTTCTAAGAATGCCGCCGATCTTGCTCCGCAGCTTCATAAATATGGAGTTGGTGATTAAACGGCGTACTCTGAGTTTTTGTACGACACCCCCTCCCTAGCCGTCTGCCAGTTAAACCTTGGATTAAATCATGAGTTACTGGCAGACGGTATTTTTTAACCACTACTACTATCTGAATACAGCCTCGTGCAAGTATCACTTCCTTTTGCTTTTGAATCGAAACAGGTTTTGTGATTAATCGTTTTGTATTTAAAAGAAAGACTATTGATTACAATAACACCCTTAAGATTCTTGTACATTGATTCGTTTCATATACAATTAATTCAGTCGAGGGGACTTGATTACGTTTTTGTTTGGAGAGTGTTGAGTCGCTAATGCTTGTTGAGTTGGACCAAACCCGTAATGGCACCCTTTAGTACTGAATCATAGGTCCCTAGAGCGATGTTAGTAGGCGTGCGGGCGGTGAACATCCAAGACACGATGAACGCACCACCATTTTACAGATACATACTAGAATTACTGGATTATTGCACAAATGTTTGCAACCGAACATTAGTGGTTAGCTTAATCACTAACGCTGAAACTGATTCTTATGTGAATTATAGACTTTAAAGATTGCAAACTACGGTTAACGTTTTACAAGGAGCTGGACTTGTATTAGATAGTTTAGTTACATTGTAACTTGTACTGAAGATTCTTGATATTCTAGTCGAGATTGGAAGAACATTGCAATTGAGGAGTAAAGGAATGGTTAGTAGACAACGATGTGTTGAGGTTTTACTACCTCACTACACTGTTCTAAATAGGTACATAATGTGACTGTATAACTACGGGCCTAACTGCAGCGCTAAGAATGAATCGACTATTCATTTGATACATATAAAAAGCATATTAGTAGATATAGGTTTCTAACAAATTCCTTACTTAACATTTCAATTTACGTTCAATTCTCAAACAACATCGTTTATCTGCCAAAAAATATGTCTTTTATGTAAAGTGAACCGGAATCACAATCGCTCACATTCTATTTGATACCGATAAGTGGCTGCCTACACAAGCTGTTTGGCGTCGAATCAAAAGAAACATCTCGATTCATCGCATCAGCATCGTTCCCTAAAGGCGGCTAGCAAAGGCTGAGACCACGGAACAGGCGCCCCGGGCCGGGAAGCAATCTATTGCGCGACCTGGGAAACCATGCTTCGTTTGAACTTTACAATACTCGCATAGGTGAAACTCTAATGGTTTATGGAGTGATTAAGGCCGCTTTCGTACACTAATATCTAAATGACTACGAGAGAATTTCAAAGCAATAAAGTTCATCGTGGAATTTCAAATGCATTTTTTCATTAAGGAATATTTGGTTGTTAAACTTGTATTAAATATAAAAAAATCTAATATTATACATCAAAATAGTGTACTTAGTGTAACCAGTTTGAATGATCCAATCAGTTGGCTTAGTGTAACCAGTTTGACTGAATTATAATTTTGAGAACAAAAGAGATACCAGCACAATTCAATAAATATTCAATAAAGGGTTGCAAGTGAACTGGCACAAGGTAAACAGTGTTCTAAACCCGCTGTGTACTAGTGTAAACGAAGCAGCGCTTAGCGATTCCCTGTCTTGTTACAAGCCGCTGATTGGCAAAGTTCGATTGAATGTATCTAACATTCTTATTTTGTTTTGTACCAGTAGTTATTTGTGAACATCTCTATGAGAGCCTAATTTCGCCATAATTGGAATATTATGTCTAATCCTTCTATTAGCAGATTATTGTTAGACAGATTTAAATGATCGCAACCATTTTAGGACGCAATAACTTAGTGGTTTTGAATAACAATTTGCATAAAACGAACATAAATTTTCATTCAACTACATAATTCTAGATTAAAAGGTGACTAGACGCAGTAGACGCTGTATTTAACCGATTACGATAAACGATCAATTAAAGTATGTGGACAGAATCTATAACTTAATCAGATATGTATCGACACCCGTATAATTCAGTAATATATTCGCTACTTTATCATGCAAACTTGTGATGTTCTGTTAACGTAGGTAATGAGCCGTAGTAAATAGACGATAAACATCTAATGATCCTTTAGGATTCAGCAATCGTAAACTGCGAAGATCTCACAGCAGGAGGCACGAGCATATAGGAAAAATATAAACAACCACGCATGTGAAGAAACTTTTCCAGTAATAAGCTGACCTCTCATGACTTTAAAAGTCTGCAGAGTACGGGGTTATTTTATACTGGAAATGTACAGCCTGATGTGGTCGGATATACTTTGGAAGGCAATCTATGCAATCAGCGTGCCAGCTAGACCAGACGCTCCCTATAAGGAAACCTACCGAAGAGGGCATTGGTTGACGTCCGTCACTATCCTCTGCCCACCACGGCAAAAACTACAAGTTCTTGCTTCTACTCCATGGGAATTCATAAATATAGACAAGACACCATTGTTTACTGTAAAATTATTCTTCACAAAACCTATCAATGCTCCAAAATAACTAAATTTGGTAAAGATGAAACCTCAAAAAGTACTTTCTATTATATTATTGGTCAAAAAAAGATAAGTTGGTCAATCCTGATGTTGGACAAAAGGCTTTCTCGGCATCTTTTGTCATCCTTAAAATATAATAAGGGAACATCAAAGTACCATTAAAGGTCTGTCTTTTGACTCTTATAAGAATTCGTGGCAGTCAGTAAAGGTTGGGGTAGACCCTAAATAGATATTGTTATAATCATCTTAAATATGAATAAATTGCTGATAAAATTTGTGGCACTTTGAAAGGGTCCTTTTCATTGCATTTACGTAAAGGCACCTTAATAGCATTCTACCTCAAAAGTAAAGAGACAAACAGCAATTAAATCGTGCAAAAGCAAAAGTGACTTGCAAATTGCGCTTCGCCAGTCTGATGCAAAATAGTTCACCGCATTGTCTTCAGTAATGCATATTCTAGAGAACTTTTCAAGAAATTGTATGAAGGAATAATCAAACTACTTACTTTTCCTGAGAAGTAGTTGCTGGTAGAAAGTAAATAGTAGGAACGTTTGTAAGTAGTCAATAAAGTAAACGCATATGTCAACTTTTCTCTAAGCAAAGTGGTATTAAATAAGATAATAATTACTCCTAGATAATTCGAAAATTCTTAGTGCTACTAAAGATGGGTACTGAGTCAGTTTTACTATTTTTTATTCAAGAACTAGAAAAATCTTAAAAAGGAAGGACAGACACAGATGTTCTCTTTTTACGAACAGTTGCATAAAGTGAAAATGAATAAAGAACATCTATCAAGAATCTCGGCAGTGATCCGATATTCATGTTACTTTATAAAAAGAACTGGCTACATTGTCACGCAGTGGAGAAAGAAATTTTAAATTTCCTTTTAGGGTGTTTTTAATATCGTGCGGATTTCGTCACGCGTGCGGTATTGCCCCGCATGCAGGCCCCGCGCGGTGCTGCTGCCCCCGCGTCCCGCGTCCGTATTCCACGCATTATAATAAATACTTTTATGAAAAGGACATTTGCGGGGCTTACGCATGCGGGGCAATCCCGCACGCGTCATGATATCCGCACGATATTAAAAACACACTTAAAAATGGAACAACATTTAAAAATTATTTGTCTCTTATTCTTTTTATAGTCGAGAAACTTATTGTGTAGTCGTAGGTACTAAATTTATAAAAAAAGTATTTAATAAAATTTTGAGAGACCAATGAGTTAAGCTTTAGGGTGATGGGCACCTAAGATTCTAAGTAGAACCTACTTAGGTACGTAATATTTGAATAGACAAACATTTTGTTTTGAGCTACAGACGTAGATGACGTCATTTAGCTGAATGAACGGAACCGAAACTAGAGGTCTATGTCCTTTGAATACGAATTGAACATTTACTTTGACTAGATTGTTTTGACCCTTAACCGACGTGCATGCATGAAAAGATTGATGACTGTTAATGAAGCGAAAGAGGTATGTAAGAATCGTAGTAATTGGCGTTCCTTAGTCTCTGCCTACCCCCATGGGAGACAGGCGTGAAGTTATGTATGTATGTATGTATTGTTTTGACAAACTTTCTTACTTTCTAACAAAATAAGTAGGTACTTAGTATTAAAACCATAATAATAACATATACATTTTAAACTCCAATCTTTTTAAATGAGAATGCAAATGCGTTTGAATAAAATCCTAATGGTTTCTTAAGCGATATAATCCCGACTAGTCCCCGTTATGCCCCATAGCTCAGACCAGTCATAAAGGTCCCCTGGCCTTGACTTCACCACGGCGAGTCTCGCCGGCGACCTTGCACCTTATTGAATATACAGAGTTTCAACTACACACAGAAATGTTCAGAAGTATCATTGTGCTTTAGGATCTTTACAAAAGTATAGTCGGTATCATTTGTAACTTATTAAAAGTTCAAATATTCGTGTGGACTATTATGGTATTACTATGGTATTACTTGACATTGTAACTAAGACTTAATTTTGTTTTGGTTTTTTTTATATCCTTACTGTCAAGAATAATGAGAATCCTCATTATCTTCTTTAGAAGACCTCATAAACAATACTTTTTAATATCCAAATGAGAACTTACGTCTCGCATCCTATTTTATGAGACTTCTGCACTATAAGTTCGACGTTTAAACTGCAATGCGCTTACGCCCCGCCCTATGTTTTGCGCCTGGAATGCTGAAGCGAGACAATGTACCAAACCAGTTCCAGAAACGCCGGAAGCCTTTCTCTTATAACGATAACCATGTGTACATTCAAGTATACTTTGTAATAAAACATTTGAAATAAATGAACTTTTTTATCGCATCGATATGTCGATAAAAGCAGGATCAATATTTCAAGCCCCGCAAAGGTTGGTCCGTGTGAACAGTTATTTCGAAAGTCGCGATTTATGATAATGGTTATATAAAACAATGATGTTTCCTGTCATTAAATTCGCTGCATACACAACAATACCACAGGATGCAATATTTTTTTTCACGGTACTATAATTTCCTTTCGATTACGTGTGAACTCGACTATGAAGATAGTTGGTATCTTTTGACAATATTGAGCAACCTTAAGCGGGTTCTTATGTACCCAAATATGGGTGCTACGATCAGAAAAATGAAATCACAAATGTTATTTCTAATTTATATCTTTTACACCAAATTCCATTAAAAGTACTCAGAATTATTCAGAGTTATATCGAAATCACCTAAACATTAAACAATCTCTCTGTAGGCCCATCGAAAATTGATTGATTGACGAAGTTAAGATAATATTTATTTTTGACAATGCTTGTATGTTGGCCCAAAAAAAAACAAAGCCTCTCAACAACTTTTATATTTTTATTTATTCCGCAAGAGTTGGCCAATCAAATTATTATCGAAGTCTATGAAAGTAATTCAGCAACTAGCAATTCATATTCGATTCAAATCAAATACAGTTTAATTATAACTGATCTATGCGGTGTCGTTAATTTTCCCGTCTACGCGAGCAATACTCTGTCTGTCTGTTGCCACACGCTACAATTTTGTCTTAATGCTTGACTAATATTACTAGATAGACTTAATTACACCTTTCATTACCGCCTAATATGAAACTACAGGCAGCCATTAACTTGGTGTAACCACAGGCGCACCTAATCAACAGCGAACTGAGATTAAATTCCCTGTAAAATCCCTGTCGACAGCCGAAGGTGCACGAAGTATTCCGAAGCTTTCCGAATCTCAAATATTCGATATCGAGCTTGTATCTAGATGAATCATAATCTAAAGTTTATTGCTCTCTGAATCATGACTATTCAACTATATACCTATGTACATACATGTACTGACTTCAGGCTAAAACTACGAATTGTTAGCTGTAGCATAGAGTAATTACTGTGACATAATTAATGCGTGGACGTTTAAACAATGACACGTAATGGGAACTAACGGTTCTCTTAAATTACAATAAAGATATGCTAACATGTTACTCTTGTGTACAGTTACAACTTATTTTAAAAATGTAAAACTAGGAAAACTAGAGACTGTATCAGAAAAGAGTAATAAAATATCTACATTCAAAGCTTTAGGTTTAACAACACAACTAATTGCAACTAAAGCTAGGACCTGCAAACACTATCGGCCAGGAGTCGATACATCATATGTAAATAAGTTTATTTTAGTCAGTAATCCTAGCAGCAATCGGCGGGCCCACCGTACACGGCTATATAATGGCGACGGTTGTGCAAGCACCCACGTATTCAAATAAATATGCCAGTAATAACTTTCCTATAGAAACTAAATCGTCTGGTCACGAACAAACAAGTCAGTTGGTATAGACTGGTTAGCTATCAGCTATCTGTCCTGTCATTATGTATCTGTAACAAAAGACGGAATAGCCCGAGATGGAATTGTTCCGACAAACAAATAATATCAATTGATTGGTAAACATGACGTAGAAGAACGTAATCTTGAGGAGAAGATGGATCTTGATCGGGTAAGTAGTGAGGTCAAAATATTTAACTAGACGATCTGGTTTATTGAGTGTGTCTAGGCTAGACTGCCTCGTTAGCTGAGTGGTCGCAAGTACGCCTGCAAGGGGGTGACCCCTTCTGTGTTTGATTCCCTGATTGGGCAAAGTATTATTTGTTTTTTTTTTAATTCTCCGTAGTAGTCTGAAAATGTGCCCAGTCTATGGATACGAGATATGAGTGACTGACTGAGTCCCATGTAATAGAACAATTATAAGCCCTATTACATGGGACACATAACATAATTATTGAAGTGGGTGTTACATTGTACAGTATAACTGGCCTAATGTGCACCTCTGCCTCAGGATAAAAGGCGTGATGTTATGTTATGTCTAGGCTAGACTTTTGCTTGAAAATTGTAATCTGTCAGTAACCAAAATCATCATTAGAAAAGCACCACCAAAAATGTATCACACGTAAACATTGTTAATTCAATGTCGTAGCGACGTAGCGGATTGGGTGGAAAAATTGAATGAAAATGTCGACACATAACGCACCAATACACGCATTGACACTCCCACTCCATCATTATATAAAAATTGGCTCGCGGCTTACACACTTTCAAGGGCATTCGGAAAAATTATGTGTCCCTTTTTATATGAAAACACATCTGACATGTTTTGAAATATTCACCGTAGGGATTTCCTAAACTTCCACATGAAGTGAAGTCACGCGCCAAAAAATACTCAATTTCTGTATGATGTAATAAGTAATAACCATCAAAACAAAAACTCGTCACGTTTTGCATTAGGGTACCTTCATATAGGTAATGGAATTTTCAATTTCACGTCGCACGTTGACATGAATTCGAGGAACCGCGTATTATGGCAGCTGAACATACGTCACACGAGCACACGAGTGAAACTGTACCATATACAACAAAGTTTGTCATAATCACTGCATTACTACGTGCAAATGGACCGGCTTGAATTTCTAACAGCTGCTATTAACATAGATTGCTAACTCCAGGGTATATCTTTACCACAATATGCTCTCAATTCTTACAATCGCCGAGATAAGTATAATAGACAAGCTAAAATAAAGCCATTTGTATTACTTTCGCGTTCGTTGTCGACAACACCAAATCTGGTATTACCATTTAAGCTGAGTCTTACGCCATTGTACCAACACCTGAATATTTAGTCGCACAATATGCGGAAAGATCAATAAAAACAAACTACTATTTAGTTCTATACATACATAACATCACGACTTTTATCCCCGAAGGGGTAAGCGAGGTGCACATTATGCCACTGTGCAATGTAACACCGACTTTTCACTATTTATGTTATGAGTCCCATGTAATAGGGGATGAGCCTATTGCCATATACCGGGCACAATTCCTGACTCCGTGATACTACTGAGAATTTTTAAAAACCCTAGTGATACCTTGCTCGACCCGGGAATCGAACCCGAGACCCCTTGCCCAGCAGTCGTACTTGCGACCACTCGGCCAAGGAGGCAGTCATATTTACTTCTATACTTATTTAGAATAGTCATAAATACAGAAAAGTGTATAATTCATAAATAAAATCCGTCAAATATGTAAACTTTATAGTTTTTATATGTATTTCATTGTTTATCTTATTCTTTTTTCTGCATACGATTCATACTGGCTCTATAAATGATGACTATGTTTGCGTCGAATTATAAGAATAAAACGCCTGCGTCCATGTCTCAGAAGCCAGGTGTTTCCCGTCATTGCATACCATTAAGATTCTTAACCATAGCAGTGATGTAAAATAACCAGTTTCTTTTCCCTACCACAAAGGACCCTCTAGCACATTTTGTCCTTAAGCTTTGATAACTAAATCTATGGATATGTTCTTCTAATTTGACAAAAACTTTGTAAAATCTATTAAAAACGTAAGATATCAAAGTCAATAACCATACTCTAAACAAAACGAGTCTACTAATCATTGACAATATTTTCTCTTTATAAATAGTGCACTAGGTAATTAAGCTTAAAATATCATTTTTAATATACATGAGTGTACTGGCCGGCTTCACGCAATAAGGTAACAGGGTGAAGACACGGCGCGATTACTCTTCAGTCCCGACTCGACCCCAGCAAGTGCCCTCGAGGCTAGCACGTTGAGATGTAGCTCAAGTGCCCGTGTGGAGCTTTGTTTTTAATACAACCCACTATCTAGGCGCTGGAATTTTAATGCTGGTTATTTACATTAACTCATTAAAAAGGCATTTTAAACGACCCATTTACGAACTGATTGAAGAAATTCTTAAAAGAAAATTCAATACGTAATCAGTACTGCTTCCTGCACATTTTTAGTCTGCCATTTGGCACTTAAGTACCAGTTCTGAGCCAAAGCAATTAATGTGGTGTCGCTTTCCACTCAGCCCCTTAGGGAAACCGAGCGTAAAGCTATAAATAAATTAATGCTGTACTTCGTAGAGCTGCATCTTTTAGTAGGTAAAGTTTTGCCGCAATGTAAATCTTTCTCAGTTTTATATTATTCACACTTAACGCGTGACGTCTAAGTATCAGCTTGTTAGGGATCCTAACTTGAGACCTAATTTAATTCCGTTCCTCAATTCCGGCTAACCAAACAAGAAAACAAGGCTTTCAAGTTGAGGCTGAATACAGATTAGTTTGGCTTATTTTCTGCACAATTCTCGGGATAATAAAACGGGAATGTTAATTATGTTTTGTAAAGAAAAGGCTGACTTAAAACATGGACTGTTGTGAGGTATAAACTTCACACCCTTTTCCCGCGTAAACGGTGCAAAGGGTTGTTAAAATACGCTGAATGTATGAAACAAGACAGAGCATTACGACCTGTGTAACCTTCGTAATACGTTACGTGGCGCGTGGTCCCGAACAAACACGAGTGTAACAGATACCGTTCGTCGTTTACGGATCGTGCTTGACAAACAAAGACGTCTCAGTAATCCGATCTGGCGATGTGCAATTAACATTCTGAGTGTTACGTTTACTGGTCTCGAACAATGAGTGCGCTGCAATCCCCGGCCACGGGGAGCCGTTTGAGTACACCCATTGTACGAGTACCGGCTCAGTACTAGACTTATGTAGGAGCGATCAAACATTACTCGTGCTCCCCAGTGCGGGAGCTCTTTGTAAATTCAAACTAATTACAAGAAATCCTTTTACCACAGTCTACTTGAATTTGCCTCTAATCCTTTTAAAATTCTACGTAGGCTTGATAAGACTTTCTCCTTAAGAAGTAACCTTTGGCGGTAGTCAGTTGTATAATCCTACAGGCTTCGTTAATGTTTGACCTTGACTTTGATCTTGATTAAAACATTACGAGCTCCCATCTGGGCATATCCCAAATATCTTAGTGGAATTTATGTTAATTGCAGTGGTCCGGTATCCGTGCTCGACTTCGTTAGTCGCTACAGGAAATGCATAACTTTGTTCAAACGACACCTACGTATAATAAGACTACTTTAGTATAATTTGCATTTCTCTTAGCTTTTATTTGAGTTTATTTACTTTATTGACTGTTACTTATATTAGTAAGCAAATACCTACAATAATATGTATCAAGTCCCTTTAATTTATAGGCCGTATTTATACTACATGTAGAAATTCTTTCCTATCTAGAGGTACATAAAATCATGTTACGTCAAATACGTCACGTGAACACCACGGAGTTTAGTGTTCACGAATGAAGCCAGCTTCCCTATGTATCCACACTATCCACCCTTGATTGAAAACTGTGAAAGCTGATAGTAGAATTGTTTTTTAGGAAAATCTATTTTGAAACCTGAAAGGTTAGTTTGGTTCAGCTTGTATCCCCCGGATTGTCATGAAAGTAATTTAGGAAACATTGACGTTTAAAATATAGATATGCTGTTGGTAATCTACTGAAATGAAATACAAAGCCAGAACCAAGAACTTATAACGTAGAAAAGCAGAATGTTCCAAGTTGGTTCTTACAAAACATTATGAATGGCAAGCGCTGTCAAAAAACCGGCAAATATTTCCATTAACATTCCATCTATCTTATTTCATTGCCAAATAAGACTCTAATTAGCATCACAATCACTCCTTAGCCTCCCAACAATAATTCTACGTGGGAATTCATTTCGAATTCTGACCTCACTACAGTTCCCATAAACTTTAAAAGTCCGAAGGAATGTATCGTACAATGTGGGGCCCCTAGACGGCCATTTTGTGCATATGTTCCGTTTGTTTACGTTTTATTGAACGTTGGATAGCGCTACAAAACCAGTTCCTGACAATTTAGCAATCCACAAAGGTCAATCTACGCACGCAATCCTATCCCACGTTGGCTATCAAGGTTATACTTGTGTGTTTAGTATCAATTCAACATGGGATGGTATGTGAACTACAAGTTCATTTGTAGTTTGTATCCTGTATTGTGCAGTTAAAGTTATGTAGGAATGAAGTTACATCAAAAAAGCTTTCGTACAGACATTAAGCTATAAATTGTCGTAAATTGTAATTAACAAAACAATGGCCAATGCTATTAAAAGACAATCTTCATAATTGTTTAATTTCTTTTCCATACACGTAAGATCAATAATGACTAGCTGTCATAGAAAATTCTTATCCATTAAACAATTAAAATTACAAAACAGCATCTAAGCAACTTTCGTTTCAACGGCACAATCAATAAACCAATAATTACGTGCATGGTAGCGTACATAATATTATGGTGTATAATTAGCCATGATAATTTCAATAAGCGTCGAACGTCGAACGTTATTACACAAGCAATATTATTGTGACCGCAGCGTGTAACACGCAACCTCGCCTACTTTCTATTCATAGCAACGTTGACGTACAATAATGATGGCATGAAATTAGCTAAGCATGCAAAGCGTGCTTTATATGCTGTGTAAGGTGCATTAATGTGAAGAGACACATTTGAATAATACTTGTCTTTATTAAAACAGCGCTAAGTCTGGACGAAAAAGGTTTAATTCGTGACGAGTTAGATGGAGTAAAACAAGTTCTAAATAACAAAAAGTAATTATCCAACTGCAGATGACATTTTCAGTTTCTTTGTGATGAATAAGTAATCATTTTTGCAATTCTTCTGTTGAAATCTCATGATGCTTCTTTATTGCTGCATGAATGATGTGTTTTAACTACAACATTGAGAAAACTGTAAAGAAAATGCTATAAAATCCCTTAAAGTCAGATGACGTTCCCAAAATAGCCAATTACAACAAACAAACGAGCTCCTTGAAATACTAAGAGCTATATATATAACGTTGCATTAATGAAGTCACTATTTAATACTTTCACGAGGGCGGACGCCAGCGTCCTCTATATCGTGTAATACCCAAACACTAGACTGATTCGTGACACGCGGCTTTAGATGTCCCAGGAAGCGACAACTTAAGCCCCGCCGAGTCCCTCCGACAGCTCCGACCAGCGACGTTGGCATTAACTTTTGCAATTAAAATGTAAGTATTTAAAATTTTGCCTTAAATATTATATTTCTGGACCGACTGCTTGATTGGTCTGGTTATAGATATGTAGTGTCTATTGAACTTAGAAAATTGGATTTCATTCCGATAAGGTTCACTTAAAAGAACAAAGACGAACTTAAAAACAGACGGGCATACTTCAGAACCGCATAGAGAAGAAGAATTTAGTAAAGATCAACTTAATAAGATTACCATACATACCATGCACTACGTAACCATATTATATAAATATAAACCCTCCACATAACTACACTTAAAGGATATTGGTGATCTTACCAAACTTATGAAGAAAAGAACTTCTACCTCTCAATTGGAACACATATAACACATACTTATATAAAGTAAGGTAAACATTTTCCTTCATCCAACCGACTTTTTCCGTAACAATATTTATTCGTGTCACTATCATTAAAGAGATCACACAAAACCAGCCAGAGGAAAATTAAAGGTCGACGCGGGAAATTAAAATAACCATAGGTAACATAGTGTAGATGCTATACTATTGTTCTGGCACGAAGACAATGGGTAGTTAAGGGTGGAGCTCGTCCATAAATTTAGACATACTTTCTACATTCCGCCCACAAACTTGTCACTATTGTCGCTGAGAGACTGAGTGACAAGCCATGCACGGTCGAACTATTTCCTAACCCACTTATAAAGAGTTCATTCTTGCTCTTCGAAAATAAGGGCAAATGTGGCATTCTATTTACGAAGACCATTCAGTAGTAAAACATTTGATTGGATAAAATATTTTAAAACCTCTTACTATACAAATGTTATAATCTAAGTAAATAGAAATGAAAATATAAATTTCTTTGAGAGCAGTTGGATCAAATTCAAATCGACTAATGTTTTGTTAAATATTCATTGAAATCCAAAGAAGGTTCTTATTAAGACAAATAATAGAAAAATTGCCTAAAAATCTCCATGATATTTGTTCAGCAGCCTAGTTTCTAATTAAAGGCAAACCAATAAAACGTCCATGCCTTAAAAGACCTAATTAGAGCAACGCCAATAATGAAGGTTGAATTCAAATGGGTTTCTATTTAAAACAAATAAGGTATTCCAATGGGCCCCATGACCCAATGAGCGCCATTCTGTTTGGAACTCGGTACCTTCCATATGTGGAACAGTTGTGAAACCGAGCATAGCTAACAGAGGGAGCCTACTGAGGTAAAGTGACGACAGTGCGGAAGTTGATACTTTGATAACGTTGTAGTTACAAGTATTCGTTTTTTGAAACTGTATTAGCGGTTGATAGTTGACAGGTAACAATAAGAATGAATGCTTAATGAGAGAAAAAAACGGTTACGGGTGGTTAGGTAAAATGGTTTCCTGAGATACATTAAGATATTAGTCAATTAAATCACCATCTAAGAAAAATGGGAGTGCAACAATGGGCGTAAAGTATCCGAAAAACTTACTACTACCACAACCTCATAGATCTAGTAGAATTTTTTTACGAATTTCTCATCCGTAGTGTTACCAGTTCTAAAATAAAGCACACATTAAATACTCTATCCTAAATTTTATGTCTCTAACACACAAGACAACAGTACTTAATATTTCTATGTCAAACATAACAAATATTCATGGGGACATGATAGTTATCCAACTATGACACTACGTTGGCCCTTCAAGTATGTGTTAGTAGACTCAATTCCCGCTTACTGCAAATATTTGTATAACCTACAGAGCACGGACAGTTGTTCCGAGACGCTGTTTGTGTATATGAAATTTATGTTTGTCTCCCATATAAGAGAGATGTTAGTGTGAGTTAAACAATCTTGTACTTACAGAGTCTCTTATAATGCTAAATTCCGTGTCGTGTAACTATGATCGATGTGAAAATCAAATGTGACGTTTATAGACATTCAAGTTTCACGATAAAAAAATAAAATGAAAAACAGTCAAACATCTCGTTTGTTACCTTATCTAGTGTCTGTGTGTTGGTTTAGGCAAATCACAATATCATTATATTACCAACGTACATACATCATCAGTTATCTGTGCATGAGTGTTCAGATATCAATCAGAATTGTTCGAGTGAATAAGGCAGATGCATTCAATACCTCTACAATTTAATATGCAAATAAAATTGAAATATTTTTTAATAAAACATCATATCGCTTCTCATCCATTCCAAGCGAATTGGATCACAAATTGAACATTTTATTTATCTGTCGTTTTAAAAAAATATTGTTATACTGCCGATGTTATTTGCAAAACTTATAAACCAATCACTGTGATATTTACTCTATATTTTAAATTAAATTAAAGTTTTCATAGTTTCAGTGGACTGATCACAATTTGTTATTTTATTTCAATTAATTCTGGATTCCTATTTATTTACGCCAGTAGATTTTTTTCTCTTAAACAGAATACGTTGTCCCATACTATAAGGATTTTCTCCTGTGTGTACGTTTACAAACACACCCGAAACAACAATTTGTGGATCAAACAAACAGTTGCTTCGTGCGGGTATCGAACACGCTACACGTTGCATGGTAGCCAGTTGCCCAGCCACCGCACCAACTGTGCACAAGTCAAATTGACAATACTCCCATTGTGAATCCGTCACTTGGCATAAAATATGCATTTACGTGTGTCTATAGACTATAGACAAATCCATTGCCAATAAGGTATATATAGGAGTACGTGACTTAAATGACGAAAGCATTTATAGAATAGGCCATACAGCCATACATAATGTAATTAAATGGATATTGTTTTGTTTGCCAATACCACAATGTTCTATAACAATACGTCCTGATGATCTATGTAAATCAATGCAAATTATTATTTGTTTTCGATAAGAAAATACATTTATTATGTGGTATTGATAGACTACTGTTATTAAACATTTATGAGTAAAAAACCGCAAACGTTACTTGATTTGCTCGCGAGCGGCGTATTCGCGAGATGTGGACGCAGCATTAGATAAGGACACACAGCCATAAAGGAATATAAAGCTAATAATATTTGGCCATAACTACGGATATTAGTTCTGGTAAAATTACCCTGTATACTGTAAATAATCCCCAATACATCCTGTAACACCAACAACCCGCATATTGCAGGCGTGGTGATTAATGCTCAAATCTTCTTCGTATGAGAAGAGGCCTATAGTCAGCAGTGGCCACCTTGTAACCATTTGAAGTTAACAAATATTAACACTAGTAATAAGAAAAGAGATCGATAAAGTTCTTAGAATTTCCCTTTCATTTTACAAATTGGATTTCTAAATAAACCTAGAAACCGAACCACTTGTTATCAGTCAAGAAATTATGTAAATGTAATAAACATTTCCGCTCGTGTGCAGTTTAATCGCTAAAGGTAAAAGCCTGATAAGTAACTACATACGGTTTCACATCAAACTATACAAAACCAGCTTATCATGACCTCGCTTTGTATGATCCTTCCTCACATTCGACGATCAGTTTATACTGGCTTGCAAAACTTGATGTGTGTACCTAACGTAGTGAGTGAGTCATAGTTCATAAGCCTTTAACCTTTAATTCAAATACCTACGCAATTTTACATAGGTATCTGAAGTAGGTAAGTAAATACCTCTATTTGGAGCTCGGTTTGAAATTGTAAACGACGAGCTCGGGTAGCTCGCCGCCCGACCAGAACCAGAGCCGAGTGTACGGCGACGCGTGGTGTTCCTCGCGCGCCTCAAAGAGCCATCTGACCAACACAAATAGGGCCCAATAGGGCTGATGCCGATACGGAGCCGTGGAGGACTTAACAGGTTACCGAGGCTCCGGCTCGACAGGATAGCTTTTAGTCTGACACTCCCTCTTGTCTCAATTGGGAGAAGCCATTCAATGATTTTTTCCCCTAAAAGAAAGTATGTACATAAGTTGTTACTGTTAGTAAGAAAACTATCATTGTCAACAGCCCGTGTCAGTGCACTATGGGATTCTGCTACATGAGAGGGATCACCATAATCATCATACTTGGCAACTAAAGTGGCTAGAGATCGTAGTTCAATAGATTCCGGTTTATCAGAGAGCAATGCTGCCCAGCATCTCATGTTACCCTTAACGATACCCACGGGTAGAGGAGGTTTGGTGACAAAATGTTTTTCTAATGTCACTACACAGCATAAAAATATCTGATAGATATTTTGGACGTTGTAGGACAGTAGGACTTATGACATTTTTACTATGTGTCCTCGTGATAACTGTCAAACAGAATTGCGTGGGAACTATGAAGCATAAAGGAGTTTCAAGTGCTAAGTGGTCATACATTCAAATTGTACTGACTGTAACTCATGAGCGCCTCTCACACATTCCTTATACGTTAACTGTGATAATTACACCGACTATAATAGAAAGCGAACTTTCATTTTCAGCTAACGTGCATCACACCTCTACGACAGATAACAAAAAACAAAAAACGCGAACGTTAAAGTTAAAATTACGTAAACAAGATAAAATTCTTTATAGCAAAAATTATTCGAAAGCGTTAAAATCTCTAGTAGGTAATTACACTGTTCAGCGAAATGCAACAATACCGGAAACCGGAAACCGGGTGCCGCTATAACGGATATTAATATGACGTCATTGAATCCCTCGGTGCTTCGAGGCGTACTTCCGGCAGAGGACTGGAACAATACACCTACATTCCATATTTTATGAGTTTTATTAACGTTCAGTACTCTCTCATTTGTAATAGAGTGCTCGTTCATTATGTAATGACTCCCTTCTTTGTTTATCCTTTACCTTTCTCTATGTAAAATCATAATGAGAACCTACATTACTGAATGGTTTATGCGACAATTATTTATTGCTAATGTAAATTAACTTCTTGATATTTCTTCTCGCGAGTTTCTATTGCATAATACCTAATTATTTGCTTGTGCTATAATTAAACAAGTCCGAAGGTAAACTGTTATAGAATAAATAAACCATATTAACATTAAATACCGCGTTAAAACATTCACAATGAATTCCTAAAAAATCCTGAAGAAAATTAAATCTTCCATAACTTTAGGCTTACGAAAAAATGACGTACAAGCTAAACGACAAAACACAAACCACATCCATTCCCATTTAAAATTCGTGGCAACAAACTTTTTATACGAACTTGGAGGCGCCAACCAAAATGCCAGTAATAATAAAAAAATCGCTGCGTGATACAATTTTCACTTTATGGACTCCGTAGGGGTGAGCCTTGATCTCGAAGGACGGGCTTAAAAACGGCAAAGTTTCAATTTTGTTCCCCCAAGTCCCGGATAAACGGGAATGATAAATGGAAGAAGAAACGTCGTCATTCCCATCGTATTACGACAAATCAAATTTACGAAATCAGTTTAGTTACAAAAGGTGTTTGATAAGATGAAGAGGTTTATCAAAAGATGGCGGTTCCTTGATCGCATCATGGTTCATATACAACGGGATAATATCAATGGCGGACCGTAATATGTGGTTCTGAGAAAATGCTAGAACAGTTTTCAATCATTTACGTCGTAAATCGACGTGCTTAGAAGGTAATGAATATCATTATGGTTTTCTTAATAATATTTTTTTTTCTTACTTCCATTAATTGTTTGGCTAACGTAGAAAGCTCCTTTCTGACTTATCAACACGTTTACTCCTTATAGCTTTTACGATGACACACCTCATTTGTAGCAAAATATAACGATACAATATTAATACACAGTTCTATTAACAAGAACACAACGTCGATTATGATTGAATGACAATGGAAGAATATAATGTATCAAATAGCAAACTGTCATTGTTTGAGTACAATACATTCAATATTTTTCAATTTCGTATTAATTACAATATAATACCTATAATCATTATTCAATAAATTTGTTACTACTGATCATTAAGAAAATGAAACTAGGAGAAGGGACTAACATGAAAAACAACCTTACAATGCATAGAAAATCAATTCACAACACAATCTTATCAACGATAATAATCAATTTGACGTCACAAAAGATGATATCGACAAAGCAATCTTTACCTAATCGCCATCGTCGTTCTCCCACGAGATTTATCAATACTTTCGCCTCGGGAGACTAAAGTGAAAGCCTATTTAACTCGCGTTAAGGAACATTGGTGCACATAGGATAGTAGAAGTTATCTCATTTGAACGTCAGCGTCGCTACGGACGTACGGCGTACGGTAATGAAGATGAATTCTGCATCAACATAGTTACACGACGCCCACGACTTACAAAGTGCTTTAGTACCTAATGCTGTCGTGTCGCTTACTGCAAATCCCGCTTCGCATGCCTTAGTAAATACAACTGTTTTACCTTTAACATATTGTCTTTTTTTAAATATGTGCTAATGTTACCATGTAGGTTCATAACATAATAGTACGCCTACATATCTATCCTTCAGGAAAAATTATAATACATTATATATAAATTATAATACACACTAACTAAAATAAACTAACACGTGTTGTAGTAGATTATTTTTACTGTACTCATGAGGAGGAGGAGGGGTCAAAAAAGTTCGTCCACTAAAAATATAAACATTGAAGATTCGAAAACCAAATCAAAGCTTACAGAAACGCGATTATTCTAACACTTCAGCTTTTTACGACGTAAAAATATGTTCATAAACATTTTGTCTGAATATGATAAACACTGTTGTGTGCATAATGATAACCTCTTTAGCAGGATTGCGATAAAACCTCACTATGGTAATATGCGTTTATCCTTCTGAAATACTTTACGACCCCGTGGGCCATTTCCTTCTTCACGAACAAAAGAGATTTGGCACTCTCTTAACCGAACCTTCGTAAATAACTTTACCAATGTGTGTCATGTTTACTGAAAGAAAGAAAATAAACAAATAATATGAGGACTAAAAATTCTTCTAAAAGTTGCAAAAACGTGAAAGAAATGCGAACAGAAATTATTTTATTCCTAATTTATGTTGTAATTTCCTTATCATAGCCATAAAATGAAAGATGTATGACACCACACATTATGTAAATTGATGACATTTTATTCACTTGCAGTACCCTGTATCACCAAATAGCGAAAAAGGCAAACTCAGAATGAGGCCTATCCACTTGTACGGCAACTTAGTTATTTAAAGGAACTTGTTAAACTGGTGCATGTACCCTACGGTCAAACTTAAACATTTTGTAAAAGAAAACTTTAGTTGATACCTCGAAGCGGTACAAAGCTTTGCTTCAAATTCACTATCCGGCTGGCTGCATTTTAAATTCCTGCTTTGAACGTACCTTGTGGAAGCCGACAAGAAACATTTCATCACATACTAGGTGCATGAGCAACTACCTATTTAATAATGTAGCCGAGCGTGTGGTTGCTCTTATAAAGCGGGCCCAACGTGAAGGCATGCGACAGACGTCGGCGTCGGGACGAACCAATGGACAGATTTGTTTTCAAACATACTACTCATTACTGGTTCTGTAAACATGTTTAAATTACTCTTATTTGCCCACATTCCCGTCAAATATTTTCAGTGTGTTGTTATTTCAACGTGATAAAATGTTAACGTAATTTTTAGGATAAACGGTGTTTGCATATTTTTTGCTAACAATTAATTTAGATGCCATATTTTGAAACGTGTGTATTGTGTACGTCCAGCCGCGTCGTGTCAGCTTGTCAGCCAGAAATTGGAAATAAAAAATATCGAACATGGAACGCACTTGTAAAAATGACGTGCGAATATCTCGACCATGTATTTTTCGAGTTGGTAAAAAATAACATTTACAAAGGGCAAAAAGACGGTAAAAGGCTGGATTCTGTTGCTGAATAAGGCTGTGAGAGGCTCGTGACTCGCACGAGCGATCCCGGCGAACATTACGGCGGCGTGACCGCGCTCTCGGTTTAGTAATAACTCTACGGACAACTTAAGCGTAATTGCATAAAATCGTTTTTGTTGGAATTTCGCTTGCTCAATCCGCGGAGGGTGGTATTTCTGCTGTTTCCTCGAAAATTTTGCAATTTCTTTCACGAATAGTGAACGACTCACGGTGCAATCAGTCATGCATAATAGGAGATATCGATGCGATGTTGTTGAACGTCAATTCTCATGTCATACTTAACATTTCTAACACTGAATGAGACACGATTGACCTCTCATACGATCGACGTCGACGTAACCACAATACGGACAGAAGACTCCGAGTACCATATTAGTCAATGTTTAAGTACTTACTTGCTTCATTATTAATTTTCATTGCGGCAGAAACTCTCTGCAACTCATTAAAGTTCTATATGGCTTAACTATATAGGTACTTTAACTACGTACAAATTTTCTAAACGTTTACACCAAATTCGAGAATATTTTACGTCATTTGAAATTCTAATATAAAGTAAATATATTACGTAGAAAACGCCTAATTTAATATTCGAGTAAACCATTTTTCGCTGTAATCGCTATACAATAGGTAGAAGGCAATAAATTCTTATCTGGAGATAAGCCACTATTTCAAATACTGCCTACATAAGATTACGACACACGCACGTGTGCCAATGCTACTGGTTTTACAAAAACTTTGTAGTATATGAGTTAAACCAATATTTATTTTTAAAAATCAAACCTTGCTTTACTTAGTAGGTACCATGTAACGTCAACTTTTTATAATTAGATATTGTTAGTCGTACATACCTACAACCATTCTTTTCAGCTTATACTGCAAATAATTTCTATAAATAATAAAAAAAACGGTTATAAAACATAAATCTCAATAATTTGTAAGCGGCATGGAAATCGCTTCCGAAATCCCTTTCTTGCTTCGATTTGCCGTACTTTACCTTAAAAGTTTTCGGTAGTGAATCACAAATGACGTCTAGTAAATTACCCACAAAACTATTAAATTACTGAGATGTCAATACAAAACACAACATCCCGCCCATTTTTCCTAAAAACTAAACTACATTTTTACAGTTCTAGTAGGTACCATTACTTAAAAATGCCAACGTACAACTAAATAGCAGCATTTGCAAGCTAATGAACACAGTAAATAAACATTGAATAACTAATAACAGAAACTGTTTAGCTTACTCAGCTAATGATACCCTTTACAGTCCAGACATTGAACAAATGTACTGCCATTTGTCTAATAGATTTTACTGCAAAACACCAAAGTGTTTAGGAGACGTATCTTTGCAAATAAATTATAAACGAACTTGAAAGACGCTCCACTAATTAGCTGGAGCAATGTCTAGTTGTTTCAGACGTTTAAAGAGTCTAGGTAGTAGGAAAAATGCAAAGAACAACAATGGAGAATTTGTAGAATAGAATTATAAAGCACCTGTTTATAAAAATGTTCTACTATTTTATCGCCACAAATCTTTTGTTCATTGTAAAAGTAATCAGAATCTGTAGTAAATATAATTATCACCCATGTTTCGCCAGTTCTCAGGATCCCCAACATGTACCAAACTCCGTGTTATTAAAATCGAAATACTCAAAAACACTTAACCTTATCCGAAATCTAACTCAACTCATTGATGGTCACACGATAACTCGATCAACAAAAAATTCATTTTATTTGCACCTATATTAATATTTTTTACACATGACCAAACACATGCTAATGACGATTTGATGTTCTCAGATAAAAGGTGTTAGAAAGACGTATGAATCGCCAACATGCGATTTGAACTACGACCTTCTTTGTTGAAGTTCAAAGACACGACGAAACTAGGCAAGAAGCGTTGTTATTGGCGAATGTATCGACTGTATTGAACTTGGTTGTAAGTTCAAATTGACTACAATTCAACTTTGAAAACGAACAAATTACACACCGATTTATTGACAAAGAAGTTTGTGTGAAGCACTTTATAACTTATAACTTACAATTGAGCATTATATTGACGATTGCGAAGGCTTAAGACATTGTTTGCTGGTTGCTAAGAACCGTTTTATCAATACTAAGATCCCCCTACGGCAACAAGGGGTGGATTAAGGCACGAATATTATCGTATTGATACTTGTTTGTGTGTCAATTTGTTAAAATCTTAGTAATCCTATAGGACTTGCTGAACTCACCCAATGAAGTCGTTGTTAATTAGCCCTTTTCAGTCGTCTCGAAGGTGAACCGTAGCTTTTCAAGCCTCTACTCACTTCCACCTTGATTCAGCCAGACTTAGACAGACGGCTCTATTTTGTATTGTAACAGCGCTACCCACACTTCTAACAATGACAAAGGATCATTGTAGCTTTCAGTCATCCAAACATCACAATTTTGCTACGAACAACTACATCAAACCACAGTATAAATATTGAAAACCCACAATCAACGCAGATGTCAGATTATAATGAAGCGAACAGTCAATGTATAGTATGTTGCGCCACCAGCGAGGGGTAACGACAGACGTCACGGCACTGCGTGAGTCACGTACTGGCAGGCACGCGACCAAAATATCGATGGTATACTGATGTTGGCAGTCTGTGGTACAAGTACGACAAATACTCCCATGGTAGTCCATTGTTTGCGATGTGGTTATAATAGGGTAATTTGTGGATTCCATGTTTGATTGACTGTGGGTATAATGTATTGGTGGTGATTTGGATGTTGGTTTTGGAGACTTTGTCTTTTCAGGTTGAAAATTTTGGGTTAGCCTATTATTAAGGGTCATTGCCATCAATGTCATGTAGAAATTTCTTTATTAAGTTTTGCAACAGTATAAAGATTGTAACCACCAACTGACCACTACTCACATTTCCACTCTAGGGAAGATAGAAATACTCCGGTAAACATTTTAAAATAAATAAGTGTAAATACAAAATTCCTAGTAGCTTTTAACTTCAAAACGATGTGACAGGCGACTGCAGTTGCGGACAAGGTGGGACTTATAAGTGCAACACTACAGTTTGACAATTATGAGACACGCTTTTAGAGAAGGGATGTCACTGAGAGGATTTTTTAACATATTTCACAGTTCTATAGTGCAAAGCCCATAAACCTATGTACGTACATTCTACATACATCTTTTGTCTCCTGCGTTGTCCAAATTGTTTCATCGATGTTACTGTTCTTATTCAGATAAAGGTATTCCTATAGTTACTACTTAAAACTAGTCTTAACTAGTTTGATACTGATTAAAGCGACGAATACCATTCATGTCTACCACATTCCAATAATATGCGTACATGTGAAATGTATACAGATCATGTTTCATTTGCCAGAAGACGCACTCCGCATTCCGCTGACAACTTCTGACTATCTACGCAACAAATTGAACAATGCATATACAGATACATTTCAAAGAAAATGCATTTCGCTTGAAATATATTTTTTAATCCAATATCCAACATTGTTTCTTCGGAAGGCCAAATGAACATAAATAACAACACAATTATTCGTTGTTAAATGAAACCTTAACTTTGATTCGATATTTTTTTTAGTGAGTCACACTCACTATCAAAAACCTTTTTTCATAAATATCATTAAGGTATGTATACAAAATAAATACATTTAACAACTTAACAACACACCACTTGTACACGCAACAACCCTAAAACGAAAACCGTTGTCTATTGTTCCAAAGTAGGTACCTACGATTTGCCACGTGCAACCCTTCCACACTTCAACAGCTGTAGTTCATAAAAAATGCAGGTGTAAGTAACTGGCACGCGACATGACTAACTAAAGTCACAGTAGCACCTTTGACAAGTAAAGGTTACTTGCTCGACTGCCCCTTAAACGGAACCCCAGTTGACGAGGGAACTTAATTGATTGTTATTTTAAGCCTATTACACCTTTCAACTAAGTACCCGAATAAATTAAATGTGAAACTTATACTTTGCTTACAAATCGACTGATTACGTTAAGTTCGTTAGTTACTTAAAAATAAACGATGTGGGTTTCACTTAAAATGCATTGACCCTTAAGATAAAACATTGTAGGGTATTGTAAGGAAATATTTAAAACGTCAAAATGAAAAATGTAAGATAAAACTCAATTAATTCACAAGAAGTCTGAAAAACGCAACTTTGTTAAAATGTGAAAATTATTATATCAGCTAGGTGTACCTAAATACCTATATCCACGCCTAAAAATCAAATAAATATTAGTAACTAGCTACTTTCGCGCGGTTTCACACGCTCTGCTCAGCTCCTATTGGTCGTAGCGTGATGTTTCATAGCCTATAGCCATCCTCGATAAATGCACTATCCAACACAATAAGAATTATTCAAATCAGACTTGTAGTTACAGAGATTAGCCCGTTCAAACAAACAAACAAAAAAACAAACTGTTCCGCTTTATATAATAGTATAAGAAGTATAAGATATAGAAATTCCATTTTCTCTGCCTGATATCATTTAAATGTCTAAAATCTTTGACAACATTCGAAAATCTTTGAACATGGTAGATGGCATCTCTCAATGAATATGTAAAGAATGCGGTCGAGTTGTATCAGATGGCAGTACAGACTTACGACTTCTCCCATCAACGTATACAGACAATACACAATATATTATTATTCCAGTAGATTATAATACTTTTATACTAGCTGACGCGCCAAACTTCATACTTGCCGCCAAAATTTCTTTTCTCTCTTTTTAAACCATCTCTGGACCACTTCAAGACCAAAATTAGCCAAATCGGTTCAGCCGTTCTTGATTTTTAGCGAGGCTAACGAAACGAAAATTAATTTCTATTTGTATAGAGTATGTAGTCCATTTCTATCAAATGACGATATAGTACAGATATGTATAGAGAGTATGAAAAGAAAACAATTAATTTATCTATCAGTTAGATATTATGGAAATCATGATTAATATGGAAACAGTGTCAGACGCATATCCAAGGTCTATGGTATAATGTTTTTGTTCATGGTATAATGTATTTGTAATTAATAAGCTAGGTAGGTACCTACTAAGACCTAATGAGGTCATTACTTTCACAAAAGTGTCCAATACTCTTAATTAAACTACCTACGAGACAGGTATAAAAAATTAAGCACTACCCTAATACGTTAATTACTCTAAAAATCTTAGTTCATTCAAATCAACGTCAAATTTCAAAAGTTTCTTTTGAATCTGATATCAGGTTTATTTATCGCCATTCCCAAAAGAATGTCTGAAGTTGAAATAATAATAATTCTTGAAGTTACAGATCTAGACTTAGCTAATATCAGTTTCAAAGTTTATAACCTAGAAGATATTTAGACAAGATATTATCGACGACAATCTTACTTTCAAACTTTTAAGTATTCATTCAGGTCTGTATGAAAACGAACATTGAGACCATATTGATAACCTTAACTAAGATTTCGTTCAAAAATACGACTGTTTAAGGAAGATGGGCAGTGCATTCCTCAATAGATAACATTCCTCCAATGCGCTCGACAGTAAACTAGCATCCCATGGTAATCCCCTAACAGCCCATAATAGTGTGTTCTATAAAATTTATGACGGTGTCCATATGACCTTATTAATTTTATGGGACCACTTGGTCCATTTGAGAACAGGTTTCTTGAAGTCAGCCATGAGACGAGACTCGGTTCCATCTTAAGCCGCTTATGAAATATCGGTTAGTATTACTAAGTACTACTGAATTTTATTGAGTGCTTTATGGTGTATTAAGGACGCACCATTCGTGTGGATTAAAACCCATTATCCCTAGTTTATTAGGAGAAACTCCCAGTCTTGAAATTTCTTTGAGATTGTGTAACATAAACGACGTTCAAAAGCGACATTTTAGTTTCTATTTCTACTAGAATTCTTAAGGCTGGTAAGGCACCTTTCAAAAAGTTATAAAACACTTTTTTATCAAACCTTTCAATCGTTCATTGATATTTTTATCGTTGTCACGATCTCCGATATTTCATCAAACAATTGCCATTACACGAAATAACTTTCAGAATAATCGGTAAAGTTTGGCATCAAACGTTAATCAATGAAATAGTTTCTACTCCCACATTGGTCAATATAATTAGACAGTGCGATAAGATCTGGCGAACGGTAACCAATAGCTATTTAAATGTAAATATTTGTGAGATAAGTTGAACGGGTAACCATTTGCACCTTTGTTTACTCAACTAAGACCGGCCAACTATCAAGCTCAACTGCTCAAATAACCACTAAATGGTATTTAGTTCACACATAGCTAATGTTATCTGTTATTGCCTACTGTGTGTAAACTATTACATTAAATGGTTTCCTAGCTTTTCAATACAATCTCGCACGCTTTTTTCGGATCGCAATGCGAACGCTGATATAATAGAATACACTACAACTTTATTTGTTATGTAATACTTTGTTTTGTGGTGGAAAAGCATTTCTGCACACAGAAAAGATTTCTATTGAAAGACGAAGTCAGTCTCTAGAGATATACTTCTGTAATAAAGCTGTGCCAAAAGAGACGCGTAATGAAAACAAAAATTGACTTACAACTCAAACGCAAACTGAGTTGCGGGGAACTTTTAATGACCGCGAAATCAATATGACTATCATAAACTAGAAATTATAGTACAAGAAGAGTTACTTCCTATCAACATAAACCCAAATAATATAAAGGATCACCCAAAATAATGTTCCTAGTCGAAGGTATTACACTATTATCCTCCACCACTATCTGACAGCTATTTCACACAAAACAAATGTTGTACTTAATCTAAGGACTTAGTCTATGTCTGTACCATTGCCGTGAGATCCGAGATAGCAGTGACAATGAGTCCACAACAATTAAACGCCGCATTTAGATAGCTGGAACAATTCACAATGGCACGTGAGAGGAATCGCATGGGAGATTTTTTCTCCTTCCATTTTGTATAGGTCACATACAGTATTCAGTTGTTCACGGCTACGGATATGGTGCGTTTAACGCGGCATTTGTGCCAGAACTAATTATTGAACTGCAATTAAACCGACACGACCGACACGACCGACACACACCGGAACGGTTACGTATTCTTTGTTATTGTTATGTATTATGGTCGCTATTGTAATAAATTTCAACAATCGTGAGATTACGAGTATCAATTTATAATGTAGGCTGCTGACCGCCCAAACGAGCCCGTAAAGGCACGTCTCTCACGCGTGAATCGAAATACCCGTTGTGGCGACGCATTCCACCAAAAACTATTATAGTCATGACATTTTACTACTATTATGAATTTGCTATTTTAATATGCGCACTAACACGTTGACATTTAACACATTTACGTGCGCCATAACTGTCCCGCTCGTGCTTTAACTCGTAGAATGGCGATTTTATCACGACTGGCCATTTAAATCTCGTTTTCTGATTTGGTATAGTATATTTTTTATTAATGATCTATTTCCTCGGAGCTGTGGGCTAGGCCAGTTTCGCCGTAGATTCCTAACGCATCGTTGCCTACACTTGCCGATTCACAAAACTGGTTCCGTCGACCCATCCACTTGATCTTGAGCGAGTGTTGGCCAACTTTCACGAGATTCCTCTTGGGGCCCGCGCCGCCGCCCGCGGTCGCTGTATCGCCGCCGCCTCGTGAGAACATCTGACGGAGCGACGTCGCTCCGAGGGTTACGCGGTCGATGTGCCAACATCGCGACGCCCTTTTTCCTGTTTCCTCAATCTTTGCTTACTTTCCTTCGCCATAAGTGCCTTGGAAACTTCGGAAAAGCTTTCATTTCATTTGCATTTGATGTCAAGCATGTCCTTGTTAACTCCGGTCGACGTAAAAGCTACAACATAACCTATCTGATACTTTATGAGAGAAAAACAATCCTTGACAAACTTTAACAAATTTTTTACAGCAAGTTACACTTGAATGATAAAAAGGTCTCATTTTTAAATTCAAGCGTAATACTGACTTCGTATAATGTATAAATAGGTACTCAATTATAAACAGCAATGCTAATAAGATACGCTCAGTTTACAAACGTGTTATTTATTAAAAGAGATCGTTGACCAAAATGAATATCTATAATTATATTTTGTATCGAGCAATTTATGAAGGCAGTAATAGTTTTGCTATCTAATATCTAGCGACTAGTTTTTGAAATATCCTGTCGCATGTGGTTGGTGAATATTTGATATTATAATAATAATATTGAGTATTTTGGTCCAGACAACTTTGCGTGGGAAGCATTACCTAAGCACGTTCATTTTGAGAATAAAATATTCTTTGACATAAGTCCACAAAGATTTATTTACACTTTCCAACGTGATGTTTAATTCTTGATACTTGAGACTCTTTTGTATTCATGAATAAATAGAGAATGCAATACAATAGACAATTTAAATACACATTGCTATGAATATGAATAATTAATTGCTTCCTTCCGCTGTTGTGAGATCTCTTACATGGATTTATAGTCACGTGTTATTTATTTAGACAGTTGGATTAAAAGATTTTGCGTAGAACATGGAACTTGACATGTTGCTATTAGCATAGATAGATCATGTTTGTTTATTCATATTATTTCATAACTGTCTCTTAGTTCATTGTGGTTGCAAACTTTGCAAATAATTCCATATTGCCATTGACAAAAGACTACATTTTACTTAATTTATACGCTGCCCATCAAATAAAGGAAAACGTGTTTCATCTTTGTAACCTTTTCATATAAAACTGTTACATATTAATGATATTCACCTGTCAGGGCACAGTTGGCAAGCATCCTTATAAGTTAAGACGTTAATGTCTCCGTCGAACAGGCCGCGCCGCCCGACTTTACCTGCCTCTAATTAAAGGCATCTCAAGAATGTGCTGCGTTGACACTCGAGATCTTTTACGAATCCACAACCAAAAATATACCGTAACACTTTACAAACAAGGACCATCTTTCTTTAACTTTTATTAAGATTTATAATTGAAATCTGAACAATAGTAAATTGGTGAAGTTTGTCGAATATCTTTACGATGTTGACACAGTATCCCTTTGCTGAAGTTCACGTTTAATTGTTCGTTAGTTCAAATAGTGTTGATTTCAAAAGGATATCGGTAAATGTTTACGGAAGGAGCGTATAGCGGTATTATTTTGTAGGTGTTTACATAATGATATTAGAGGTCATTGAATTTCACATTCATTTGTTATTTATAAGTGTGTATTGTGTGGTGTTACCTAAACAGATTAATATATTTGTACAGGTCGTTGACCTCACGAATGTTTTATGTCATACTGTTTTATATCCGTTCAAGTATTCATTATTAATCTAATATAACATTACTGTATAATATGATGATTATTACGTACATTATATTTATTGCATATACATAATTTACCTCATAGTGAATAGCGTGCAAACGAAGCACAGGAATAAGAGCGCCAATTATTCTTCACACTAATAAACTTGTAACTGTCTTAACACTGGCAAGTTAATTAAAATAAGTCAGTTAATAAATAAACTATTATCTATAAAAAATACTGACATTTTTCCATACGATTGCAATGTTTTCTTGATAATCCTTATTAGCATTCATGACAAGCGTCCAGCTTCTATTCCACTCCTTTCGTATGCGGCGCGTTGATGTTCTTTTACAGCCGGTTTCAATAACCTATCTATCTGCAGATTTGCTTACTAGAGATAGAATTTTGACATGAGCTCCATACAAAAAGTGTCAAAAATCTATCTCTAGTAAGCAAATCTACAGATAGATAGGTTATTGAAACTGGACGTTAAAGGCAGATTCGCTCGCTACGAACTACGATCTATTGCATTTTTCTATACAATTACTTCTTTATATTGTTCATGCTAGTATAATAGAATAGTAAGTGTGAACGCAGCTTAGATTTTGAATATTCGAATTAATTAATTTAATTTTAGAATAGGAGGTATGTTTATGATTTTTATTAATATTTTATAGTTTTTATTAAATTGAAGCCGTTTTTATTGGCCAGTTTAAATATTAAATGCTTTTTGCTAAACGTTTATTGGTTGTAAATAGTGAGATAAAGGTATCAAGTTGTTGCTTTCTGCGAAACGTTCATGATTCACAATCACAGGTAGGAATTCCGTACACTAAAGTTTTTTGTTTGTAAACAACTAAATGTAGGTGTCTACTTAAGCAGGTACTCGAGTAATCTATTCAGGAAGTATCTTCCAAATTCCGTTTATATTGTCTTGTAGGTAGAATAAAGGATTGTAGAATAATAATGAGACATTCAACCTTAAATGGAATCTGTCTTATGTATTAAGGATTATATTGCGATAGACATATTTATTTATCACAATGTGCATATAATTATTCTTAATATTATCTTCTATATGCCTAAGTAATTTTTATTTTCCTTAGCGATTCATAGTCTTTGACAAACAAGACTGGACCGGCTACGATAGTAAATACCGGTGTCAAGGTTCGAATCCCGACCGCACGAGTGGTCGCGCCACTCTCAAAACCACTGACGTTATCGAAATATTTAATTATACCTACTTATGTAAAATTGATATTTATTTATTCGATAAAAATGTCGCGATGATTCATGATAATGAGTTGGAATAGTTTTGATAGTCGCTAGAGAAATGTAAATATAAATTAGATTTATAAAATATCTCCGTGTGATACGAACTTGTATCAAACACGTACCATATAAAGGTGTTTTCGACTACCGATACCGTTACTAGATAGATACAAATCGATATAGTAGAAAGTATTGGAACTAAAGTACACACGTACATACCCTGTGTTAGCCTGAAGTCAATCTCTCAATCCTTTATATGTGGCACTAATTCACTGAACACAGTCGCACAAAGTATTACCTACGTAACTTTTTATCTCCACCACAAATTCGAATTTTAACTTTGCACTGGCACTTTTAACGAACCTACATAGCACTGGGGTACAAGGCGTGATTTAAGCATTCACCGAACGAAGGCTGTATCACTACAGGCTTTATAACCAACACATTTAATGCACATTTGCCGTCACAAAAACAACACAAACGGTTCTCTAATTCAAATTGTGACGTGTTGAACACAACATTGCTGAAAACCGACCGTTAAATCGAATAAAACAAACGCTGCGTTACAACGTTAAGTTAAAACTAAGTTAGGTCCGCTACGCGAGAAAGACCGTTGATCCAGTCGGCGGTCGATACAGCAGCGCACTCTGCTTTACCGACAGTGAAAAGTTCAATGCTACGTCTCTTTCCGCGCGGTCCAACCAGACCAAGACAGCGATACTACTATGGCAGTATAGTGGGAGAACTTACAACCTGCGCCTGCGCAAAGCCTCTCAATACAACCATAGCAACAGGTGAATTGTGCGCATGTGTGCGTGTGTCGTGATGGCGACGTGTGCGTGCTTTCTTGATTGTGGTTTAATGATAACGTAGTATTTTGTTCGGTGCTATTTTATCAGTTCCCCGCCACGGTAATGATCCGACTAGTATGCAATTAGTGTTATTTATTAAGGTTAAACACTATTTAAATGCTTCTAGGTCGATAAACTAGACGCGACCGAAATTTAAAACTATCGATGCGATGCGTTAACAGCGTTCTAATGTTAATAATAGCTAAATACTAGAAATAAAACTAGTTTTTGACGTGATACAAAAATGTTGACTACATCTAGGAGTGGATGTGTTTTTTAGATAAGTATATAAATTGTTCCGAGTGTTCGAAGATATTTTTCCTATAACTTTGTTTATCAAGAAATTCAAATTCAACCGAGTAGGTAAAATAAATCATCAATGTCTGTGAAAATGTAAATAATAAAAACGCTATGAATTCGTTAATGTTGACGTTACTTCTACCTAAATCTTTCCAGTTGAACGGAATTAATTGAGCGCCCAGGAACATAAACATTTTATTTACATAATTATTTTTATACTTTGCTATGTTTATTTGAACGATGGCAATCATTTAGAAGGGTGATTGAAAAGGAAAAGGAATAAAAAAATCTAATAAATGGTGCTTATTCGTTTTGATAGAGGATAAGAGTTCTTTTAGGTAAATAATTAAAAAAAAACTCCTTCAAGCCTTCAAGGGATCACCCTTATTTGTTTTGTATCCGTCCTGTTGTATACGTAATTCTTATTGAAATGGTTAACAATAATACGTTATAAATAATTTATATGACATACTTTTTTTAAATATGTACTAAACTCATAAGCAGTTTTTGATAACATTTTGACATAAAGATAAGGTATAAACTAAATAAAAAAGTCAGACTTATTATTTTCGTAGCAGATATAATTTTAGAGCTAACCTTAACATTAAAATGTAATTAAAACAATATTAATTATTATTATTAGCCGAGAATTCTAGAAAAACTAAAAATGTATCAATACTTTCTGCGACCCAGGCATAGAACTCATAATAGACCGAGACGGAAGACCCAAGACAGTCATTTGTGATTAAAATACCACCACAACTTTTGAAAATTTGGGAAAAACTGAAAATTTACAATATGTTCTACAATCTAGGTCTACTAGAAACCGGGCACCCGAGACCATCACCAAGTTCATAAAAGTTAATAAAGTAAGTATAAACGAGCACCGAAAAATATGTATTAGAACATAATCACAATCAAATAAGATCAGAAACCAAAATAAAGGCCAAGGTCATGAAAAGGTGTCGCCGGCATTAGCAATTAAAATAAGGTACCACGGGCGTGCCTAATAAGACAAGGTCTTATGTTAGATATTATCGCAGAAATATTGTATAATCAAGTTTTATTCACATATGAGAACAGATGAAGAATTTGACCTTAAGTTATAAGAGAGACGCTGAATGCATGATTCTTTTTATATTCACAGATACTCTAGCAAAAACAGAATTTTGTCATTACTATCCAAATGATAGGAGTGTCTTTACATAAATTCTGCCCTCCAGCAATTTAATACTTTGCCGATCCGGAAATCGAACTGAAAACGTGCAGGAATAGCGCGTGCGACCATTAGCGAGACAGTCAGAGGCAATCAGACACTAACGGGGAGTCTGAATGCAATAAGACCAGCACAAATGTCCTGTTAAAATTCACGTTCTCTTCGGAACATAAATTTACTTAGTATTCATTGTTTCCTAATAAGACGGTCGTCTCATGAATAAATATCGTAATTAGGTTCGTACGACGTCCTCGTAACAGACGACACTGGACGGAAAACTAATAATCTCCTCTCCCCAAGTCCAATTTGGAAAAAGTATTTTCCCCATTAATCTTTATCCGGCCATCAGTCAGGGAGAAATCAAGCAAAAATAAGAAAGCAATTTCGAAAGCTCTTACAAGAAAATATCAGATGACGAAAGTGACAATAATCCTGAGCAGAGGTCTGATATCCGCGGTCCTATTAGTGGATGGATTACTTTTATATATAGTTCCCAATGTCAGTTACTTCCGAAGTTTTATAAATATCACAAGTATAAATAAAAGGACCTTTATTTTTGACGGGAAAGGACACATTTCCGATTAAGTTGAGAAGAGTGGTGTATTGGAAATGTATTTGCAAAGTTCTATTAAAGAGACAACTTCACTATTATGAAACAAACCTCAGTCTTGGTTAACTGTAATGTAAATTGCCTGTTTTACAATCGTAAGAATATCTTTATATAAAAACTGCGTATAAAAAACCGACTTCAAAAAACCAAATTCTAATAACAAACACAATGTCAAAATTAAATAGCAAAAAATAACTATTATTAGTACTGAAAGGTTACCCACCCACTGATAGGTTAGAAGTCGGCGCCATAAGTTCTTTACAAAATTATTCATCAAAATTTTAATAGACACCTAATTTACAATTTTGTGGCCATTAAGTTATTTCATTATGATATGAGATAAACATGTCTTCACTCGTTAATTTTAGTACACGAGCTATAGTGTACAATCAATAAATACACAGCACATCAATGGGAACAAGTTCTGTTTCTAGTTAAATGTTAGTTCCAAAGAACACATAAAAGTCCTTAACTTCTAAACTAAACTAAGTTGAAAACTAACAGTATTTCAGATAGAAGCAAAGGCGACAGTTACCGGGTCGGGAGGCACGAGCTAATGAAATGTTCACAGCACGAAACTGAGGACCTAGTGCGAGTTTTTTTTACGTTAACGCGGTCGACACGCTACCGCGTATAGCCCTCTGATTGGTTGGTTAACTTAGAGCAGCCAATCAGAGCGCTGAACGGCGTAAACATGTCGATCGCGTTAGCGTAAAGCAAACTTATACCAGGTCCTTTGATAATTCGATTGGCACTCCTCGGCTGGCAGTTTTATGGTGTCGTCTGTATGGTAAGTCAGTAATTACGATCACCATTCGCTATAAACATGCTCACGACCCGATGTCGCTTACACGTCGCTTAATTAAATACTTTGCAAATGTTTGTTGCTTAACTACGAGTTGATTACGAGCACTTGTATAGCTCGGACGCGTGTTCTTTGCTGTAATTTTCTTGTCGAACTGTGTTAGTTTGTTCGCTTTGGTTTTTATTAATGTCTTGCTTATTGACAATTTGGGAATTTTTCATGTTTGAATGTAATCTCAATAATAAGAAAGATTTCCTACAACGACTACTGTTTTAATAATAATAATGGCAATACTTTCTAGCCTATATTTTAGAATCTAATTCCTGAGGGCCACATTTCTAACATCTCCATTCAAGTTCTATAATCGTATTCCGGACAAAGGTATCTTTGTATCAAAACTGAAATTCATTAAATTAATACAATTGATTAGGCGTCACACCATAATAAAAAAATTGTGATTACTTACCATCGATGTACTTCAGTACAAACTGGACTTCGGGTCCTAAAGCTGAAGCCACCTCTAGTGGCAACTCGTTGTCTCGTAACACATGAACTGAAAACAAACAGAAATATTAATTCATAGAAAAATTGCAGTAAATGTATAAAGATGAAGTAGGATGATAAAGTAAAAGTATGAAGTTTTACAATTCGGTGTTTAAAAAGATACGGAAATATGGGCTCTGGTTACATGTTTCAGGTTTAACTAAATCATACAAATCTGTCTGTGCATATTCAACTTCGTAGGAGTGTAGTGTAGTGTGAATTTATAACTGTTTTTCAGTTTAGAAGAAGAATTAAGAATTCTTTTAGAGACTCAGCTAAAGGCTAAAGTAATCACAGTGGTGTCAAGATTAGGGCAGTATCCGCAATGAGTCTAAAATTGTGTTTTAACCTTCTTAAATAATAGGGCTTAAATACAAAGTGAATCTACTTCAAGCTTAATGGAACGTTCCATGTTTCATGTTTCCATTTAAATATAAATACGTCTCCATACGTTAAATAAAGTACACAGCTTTGAAAACATAAAAATCATGCGAAATCTCAGCGAATGTTCGACAATATCTCACAAAAACAACATCAACGATAAAATGCTCAGGTAATTTAAAAGAATATCAGTCAAACGAGTCTCTTTCATTACGGCAACGAGGATTGTCTGCATTTTAACAAAAATGTTGAAAGAAAAAATAAGTCAAGATTTTTTTTTCAGTTTGAATTGAAGTCGTTACGTCTCAAGAGGGACAACGTCGACACAAAACAGATTCACCGTCTGAGTCTGATTGTTTGATTAAAACCAACCTCAAGTGAACATTGTACCTGAATATTGTACTGAGAATGACATATTTGAGGTGCACTGAAAAATTTGTCTTTGAGTAAAAACGGTTTAAAAATACATAATATTGTCTATTTTTATGGTATTTTTTTAAGGGGAGAAAATCATCGAAATACCTCGCAATCGCTCCCACCTGGGTGAGGTGGGAGAGATTGTCAGACTCTTACTGACTAAACCACCCCGTTCCTTCTCAGGTTCATAGGTTCTCCGCGACTCCGAATCGGCATCAGCCTTATTGGGCACTTTGAGGCGCGCCAAACGCGACGCGCCGTACGCTCGGATCTGGGTGCTTACTCTTGAATCCAATTCCGATCGATCGACATTGACATTGTGAAATTTCGTACTCTTGAGTTGTAACATTAGCGCCTATTGCATTCGTATTGCGTGGATATTTCATGAACTAATTGGTATTGAATTAGGTTTTATATTTCGTACTCTGAATGCTACTTTAGCAGCTACGATAGAGGTTGTATAGCTTTGACATTGGATAATTATTGAGATTTTATTGGATTGAAATTGCATTGACATTGAGATTGGTTTCAAGAGTAAGCACCCTGGTTCTAGTTGGGCAGTGAGCTACCCATGCTCGCCGTCCACAGGCCCGCGCTTACGGTGACCGGAGATCGTACCGCGATTTTTGTGGTATAGGATAGGATAGGAGGCAAACGAGCAAACGGATAGCCTGATGATTAGGTGAGCTTAACGCCATCCATAGACGAGTTACAGGTACTTGGACTACGTTACCAGCATACTAAAAGGAAGTAAGCTCTTTCACCGAAAATTACTAACTAGAACTGTTCTAGACGTTTGACATTTTTTTTTAAGTCTAAGAATCGTATCTTTTTAAAGGAATGATAGCAACAGGTTACTGACGCGACGTAGCTGTAGTGTATTTTATTATGTAACTCTAATCAAATTGATGTATGTACTGAAATATGCGTTATGTTTCACTTCTAATAAAATTGAGAAGACTATTGGAATTATTATTAATATCAACACAAAAACAATTTAAAAGTATTTACGCGTTCCACTAACTTCGACAACTGACATAACTTCATTGAATTTTTCCAAGAATATTTTCCTCGCCACCAGGTGTTCACATCTTTCTCTTTAATTTACTTACTTGAAGTCGTTTCCAGAAGTTTCCGATATTCCACTCGGAGCCGGGCCCGTGTTTCCGATCCGTTTTCCGATTGTCTGATCCCATTGATTGCACGTTCAGTTCAATAAGGACTAAGGCTAATGGAGTTATCTAGGGAACAGGATTCACGTATACAACATTTCTTTTAGTGCAGTCTTTGGCAAACATTGTACAAAGGAATAGTTGTTTATATCTATTTATTTAATTGTAACGTCTACAAAGAGTTTGAACGAGGCTTAATATTTATTGGTAAAACTTTACTTAAACTTTAGAACTATGAATTTATTAAGTGGAGCTCCTTGGTTCCTGTGTTACGAGTACAACCTGGTTGAAATATTTGGACTAATAATGAGTAGTTAAAAACCCAACTATAGTACCTAAGTTACCTACCGTAGCACACAATCACAAAAGTAAATTCGTATTAGTCAAGATGGGAACAAAATAATCTTTAGCTCGTCAACCTCAATCATATTAGTAATTGGAATCTTACAAAGCAAACATTCCCTTCATATAAAGAACCAATTTTACTGATTTATATAACGAAGTTGTTCAAGATGTAACTACTCATTGTTCTCTCCATTAAACAAGGCGGTAGGCAATACTTGATTGTTTGTACGAGAGCGGAGACGGGCCGAGCCCAGACTCAACCAATTGCTTGAGCCCCCAAGTTATAAGATAATTTATGAACAACCATGAAATATTAGCGAGACCGCTGTGTTTAGGAGAGAGTACAAAATGGCTCGGTCGCCTCAACTTTACTATAATATAGATTCACTAGTCTAGTACCTACACTATTAAATTCAACCTAAAGTTACAAAGCCCCGTATTAATAAATCACTTTCATTTGAAAACTCTCTCCTAAGTGCCGTTATCCCCTGAGGTGTGGATTTGAAGAGAGGTGATAATATAATTTATGATATGAATTATGAAAACGCTAGCACTAAATTAGGATGTCAATATGATTTAGAATTAAGGCTCTGGAGGCCAGATATAAAACCAATGCAATATATTGTATCCTTATTGTGTGAGATAACTCAAAAACATCATCCTTATTTACATTTTAGTTTTTTACGATGATGTCACCAACTACGGAGCATGTCTGAATTCGCGACCGACTTAAGAAAATACGCGGTTTTCATCAATTTAATATTAAACACTATCATATCCACATCAAAGGCCGCAAGAAACTACAAATTTATAATACTGCATAAAAAGCAAATATTAACGTTTACATTTTCACAAGCGCCTGTACCATTTTATAAGCAATAATTACCGCAACACACAATGATTGCATGAGTTTGCACCACAGGAACTTTACAAGGTAGCAATTTAAATTACCGACGTAGTGGCCTTTTAACAATCAAACTGCAATTAAGACATAAAATGGGGTCAAATTTATAAACAAAAGAAAGCTAACGAGCAGGTATGAAGTCGTTCTCACACATTGTGTTGGGCCACCCCCTCATTGCGTCGCGTGCTAACCTTATCTTGACCATTCTTTGAATTTGAGTTCGTTATATTAAATTATGGTTGTTATGTTGCAATTTGCGAAGTATGTGTTCGCTGATGACTGCACATAATATGCACTTTGTTCTCATAACTAAGTCTTTCCTGACATGCTATAGAACCTAATGACTTCGAAATATTTTTCGACGCTAGTTTAAAGTTCAAAATTGAATGAGAACCTATTTAGGAATTCAAATTATTATATGCTCCTTTGATTCTAAAAAATAATTATAATACTCTTTGAGTAAGTTCTTTTTCTGTCGACTGCAGTTATTTTAGTAGGTGATAATTTTGTAGATATACTTAGTAACACAAGTTACCGTAATGTACTAGATAATAAAGAAACACAAAGCACTATGTTTTGAACACAGCTAAAACAGTCATTTAAAGTTATATTTGCATCGTTATCTCACTTCCATCGGCAAAACAAACGTGCCCAAACACTATAAACGTATTCAAAAAACCGAAGCCGTCCATCCGAATCATTTACGTAATCGTAACACCCGAATATGGGTGTTACAGCTTATCTATGTCAATAAAGTTCTAAAACATTCCGTTGTTTACTTTTCCGTATAAAACTAGACTTTAGGCCGTCAGCAGACGATCCTCGTTTCAACCTACTAAGGCGTATTGCACATTAAGGTCCCACTGACTATTTCAGCAGATCAAATGCGCCTCAAACTGTCCGTCGTCTGCGGAAGGCCTAAGTTACTATTTCCAGAGGTTAGGGAGGTGGCGACATGGGTACTTCCACTATACCATGCGTCGCATAATAAGGCGGCTCTTTGCACCATTACTCTGTACATGGGCACGACGAGTAAATATTTATGAGGCCCATTGTACACAGAGCCTGTTTCACGATAACATCTCAACGGATAATTACGTTAAAGTACACTTTCACTGTCCAAATTCACATACGAACTTGTAAGGTATCGCCCAATCTTTACTGTCAATTAAATAGGCAATTATATCGTTTGGAGTGGACAGTTCTTTGCATTTTGCATAATAGTTCTCAAATATTTGTTTGCCATTTTTGACAGTGGCTGCTATGGACTTAAAAATTCCACCGACGCACTTAACCTTGAACGATCTCATCCAATATAATCGAGGCACTATCAAACGATTACGAAACTTAAAAGATTACTACTACACGCAAGCCCTTATTGTAATCCATTTATGAAATTACTGCTTACTCTGAACTTAATTACTAGTCTCTTGATTAAACCTATACTTTTCCGTCAGCTGGTATTTAACTTGGATTCGAAAAGACGGTCTAAAAATAAATAAATGCTCATGTAAGTGTTTATTACTTATCCTAAGGTCAAAACGATTTCAACAGGCGTGCTTGCTGAGTGAATATGACATTTCGGGCATATCTTTCCCACGGACTGCCCGATCGGGATGCAATTACTGCCGTCTCGAGTTTTTGCATCGAAGTAAATCGAGAAACCTTTTCTTCCGAGATGTGCCATCATCGATTCTCCACGCGGTGACATAGTGGCTAACGGTGATATAATATGCAAATGTCGTAACGTAGGAATAATGCGATCGGATACAAAAACTAGAAATGTTTCGTGGTAATTGAGAGTGGCGTTAGATTTTCGAGATAATTTATTCGAGCGTGCCTTGTTATCGTATATGTCAATCATTAATTACTGTAAAATATGTGGATGAACAAGCAAACTAAGTTTTGTAGGTGTACACACGTAATTTAAAATTCAAATAGGAATAGTAATAAAATTTCGTAATAGGCTGTTTGAAATATAACTTGATTGATTTATTGGTAAGTTTTGTATGAACATAGTACAGATGGGTAGATAGATTACTATCTATAGGTACTTAATATGAAAAAATTGCGCGGTTTGCGTAGAAGTTGTTTTGTAGCTAAGTGGGCCAACTAGGCCGGTATCCCACGTCGTCATGGCATGGGTTAGAGGCCCATCAAGTACTGTTAAGGCGAATTAAAGTGACATCTCGAAGTAACGGACGGGACGTTTTTGTCGAGCCGCATCGCAGACGCAGGCCGTGGTTCGATTTCCAGATACCGCGAAGTTAACAGGATACTTCGCGTGTTTTTCTATGTCGGGTCACGGGATAGACGGTTTAGTACGGACTAGTGTTTATGGAAGAAACGCTTGTAGAACGTTTGCGAAACAGATAATTAAACACACTTAAGAATAAGTAATGAACAATAAATTTATAAACTCATATATGGATATGAGCAGATCTACTCTACAGTATTATTTTACATGTGAATATATTTATGTGTGTGCCCGGTATATGGCAATAGGCTCACCGCCTATTACATGGGACTCATAACATAAATAGTGAAAAGTGGGTGAATTACATTGTGCAGTGGCGCAATGTGTACCTGTGCCTACCCTTTCGGGGATAAAAGGCGTGATGTTATGAATTTATATTTATCTACTTATGAACTTCTTTATTATAATGGCCACAGCAGAACATAAACCTTCCCACTCCCCTACACCCCACTCTTTTTTTAAGAGAGGAAAATCATCGAATGATTTGATGAGAGTGTCAGACTCTTACTGACTAAAAACCACCCCGTTCTTACTCCTGCACTTCGAGCTGGAGCCCCTCTCTGGGACTCACTATGCCTTTAACTGTTATACCTACCTAATAATAACTATAATTATCTGTTAACAAACTGATGACAAACAAACATCATACCCTTTCATCTTTACATACACGTACTAATGATATACTTGGTATCTCCATTGCTTAACCGCATTGTAGATTGGAGTTCATAATTACACATATCATAATAACAGATGAGGTATGTATTACATAAATATATTATATATACAATATAGCTCATCTCAATTATCTCTCACGAACATAGGATTTAGTGCTCGTCGTTTGCAGATAATCTGGCTAACGAGCATCAAACAAATGAAGGCAAATGTCTGAATGTAAAGATTATATAGACCTTAGTAGCTCTATATGAAACAACTCACGATCAGAAATTGTTATTAATAACATTCTGTTCTTTATTTAAATGTTTAATTAATACGACGAATTAATTAAAACGACTGCCTCGTTGGCCGAGTGGTCGCAGTGGCGACTCCGGCTAAGGGGTTTCGGGTTATATAAAATTACTGGGTTTTATAAAATTCCCAGTAGTAGCACGGAGTCTGGAATTGTGCGTGATATAGCAATAGGCTCACCACCTATTACATGGGCCTCATAACATACATAGTGAACAGCGGGTGTGTTACATTGTACAGTGGCATAATGTGCACCTCTGCCTCCCCCTTGCCTCGAGTATAAAAGGCGTTATGTTATGTTATGTTTAATTAATAACCAAGATAATTGAATCATATGAAAAACTGCCCTATTGGAATAGCATTAGGTAACATAATCGATTTATGAATTTGTCTAGAACAGCAACTTCCGCAAAACAAACTCTCATATGATAAAAGATATTGTTATTTTCATCAGTAAAAAAGAACTTCTAATAGTTAAAAACCATTGAAGAACACATTTCAAAACAAAAACAAATGACAGAACAAGCAAGAATGAAACGATGTAAGTTAAACACAAATTCATTCTTTAAATCTGTACTAACTTCAAGACTATGTAAGTTACGAAAATACAGAACCTTCCATACAGTTTCAGACAATATTTTCCAAAGAATTGTAAGTATAAGGTGCAGCGGACGCGTAGAAATGATTTATAGTCTCGCGAAGGAAAACCCAAACAGACTTCGCGCTAAGGAAACATCGACGGTAACCAGACATAAGCTTGTGGATAACATTTTGCATTCTTAGCTATCTATTGTTATGTGAGTCTTGTCCTCATTATTATTGCATACTTTTCTATAGAAAAGAATGTCAATAAAATGGATATATTTCAAAATATTAAGACAAGAGATAACTTTTTATGTAAACTTAGGATTAAACGTAGCCTATGTAGGATTTTTCAGTTGGGAAAGAGCCTTGCCACGAATGAACTAGACCGAAGTATCATAGGCTCACAGGAAAGCCGCGTGAAACAAAGTTTTGCGTTGTATTTTGCCGTGTGAATTAAGCTACTGGAGGTCCAATTCCACCTGCACTCCCCTATAAAAGCCAGCAACGCACTTGTAATATCCTCTGCCGCTGATGGTGCCCAATGTGGTGCCGACTGTTTACTAGGTGATTCATCTGCTCATTAGCCACCTTATCTAATATAAAATTACATCTGAAGAATATAATCCTACCACCATGTTGAGGGTGGACGCTGAACAGCAAGCAGGGTTCGTCTCCTGGCTCCCGACAGCACTCCAGCACATCGCGGCAGCTTGTGTGCGGCGTCACCGGCACGTGAGTCGGTGCCCAACCGGCACCGCTCTCGCACCACACTCGCACTATCATCTGTAGACAGAAACAAAAAAACGATAGTAGTAGTAAATCAAAAAACCGGTATAGAACTACGCTTTCGATACTCTCAAAACATTTTTTTCTAGAAAAATATGCAGTGCATCGCATTTCTGTAGCGAACGAAATTTTTGGATTCTCAAAAATAACTTTAACGAATGCAGTGCGTACTTATAGATTTTCCAATAATTGGAACTGGGGCATGAATACAAAACACAGTACAAAAAAGTGTATCAAAATCTGTATTGTAAAAAGAAACATCTACAAGTCAATTAGTAATTAGACATTTACAAGCAATTTACTCCTATTCCAAAAATAAAATCTAAATTGAAATAGGCAAATCTTCATCACCCCCAGGGTTTCGTATTTAACTATCATACTCACAACCACTACAGTAGAACATTCGAACAATGAGCCATACATACAGGCTTCTAGCCGTAAAGTCCTAACAAGCAAACAATGTTAACATTTTACCTTACCTACAGCAGACTGATAAAGTAAGCGGTAACTCTGATATAAGAAAATACTGCTGGCAAGCAGAACTCAATCTCAGTTAAACAACACTATAAAAGCCTCGCGAAGGCTTCCTCGTGGAACTAACGTAGTAAAATGGCTGACAATTAGGATTTATACAGCGGCCATCCGACGCTTTAAAGCGCTTTTATGTTAAGAATACATTTTTAGTTGACATTTCTTAGAAATACTTGTGTTGTAAAAATAGTAATAAGACTTTTTTAATAAGTTTTTTCGGACAAGAAAAGTTACGGTCCAAAATTTAATTTTGTGCTTTGTTCTAGTTATTCTAATTATGGCTACGTTGCACGAACCTAAGCACTATAATATTTATCGTGACAGCCTTCTTACTAAAAATGTATGCCCCTGAAAAGAATTAGTCACCAACAAATGTTTGGTCTGCTGTAAATTTTATCTATGTCAAAACTTTAGTATAAAAACTACCAACAGTAACTTACTAAATACACCCGAAAACAATAACTACTAGAATAATATTTATACGTACTAATTCACATTCCCTAAGCCATAATGCTTTATCAGTCGTAAGATCACCTAATAGGGAACTTGCCTTATACCGAACCCAATTTGTCCAGCACCTATTCATTCGCTAATTTGAACGCATTCAACTCAAATGCAGTTGGAATTCTTAGGATTTCATACGCAATACTTGTATGGTTTAATGAACACTGAGCTTATTGAGACATAGTTGTGGCAAGCAAGCGATTTATTAAATGGGAAATATATTATTACAAGAAACCCAATGTTTTTTAATAAATTCTCAGTAGTAGCACGGAGTCTAGAATTGTGGCAATAGGCTCACTCGATATTACATGGGACTCATAACATAAATAGTGAAACGTGGGTGGTACATTGTACAGTGGCATTAAGTGCCGTAATTTGCACCTATGCCTCCTACCCCTTCGGGGATGAAAGCGTGATGTTGTGATGATATCCAATATTCCAAACAAGGATATTGACAGCTCAATTTTCACTATTTAAAAACGGGTTGACAGTATTATCGAAGCTGTACAAGTGTAGAACTGTCCTATTTATTAAACTAAATATCTTCAACACTTTTATTACAATTACATTCAGTTACAATTCATTTATTCAAATAAAAAACTTAAATAAAAAACTAACTATAACTTAAAAAAATTAAAACTAAATATTACTAAATTAAATACCTATATACAAGTAAAGATTAAAATTAATTATAAGAAAAAAAACAAAAACAACTATTTACATAAAGCGTCAAAAAATTACATTCAGTTGAATATTACAGTCAGTTGAACCTCAAGTAAATTAAGTTAAAACATCAATGACAAATACACTTACATATTATTATGCCTATCTACAAAATAAAAAAATGAACCATGATGGCAGTACAAAAGTGCTTACAATTTTCTACACGCTCTGGCGCTGCAGTAAACTGTTCAAGTTTCCTTAGAATTCGAATTTGCAATTCTGATATATCCCGCTGTCCCACTTCGCACTGAATTTTTATTCCAGTTAGTGGCCAACCCTGGAAATATTACAATAGCTTATGACTACGTAATATCTGTACGTTCGGAGACTTTGTAGTTACACATAAACTATTTAGGTGCATATGTTTTCTTTAGCTACGTTATTCGTTTTTTTACTCTTCAATTTTTTTGCTTCAGTCCTCGACTTTGAAAGGATTTATAGGTGACTATGCAGTATATGATATGCTGATAAGTTAGAAAATATAAACCCGCATTGAGCATGAGGGCATACTAATCATTCAAATTCATTCTTTCTCCGTGTGTAATCTCTGCTAAGAGGAAGGAAAATGTAATACTGTCTTTCTTATATTAAGTAAACAACAAAATTTAAAGAAAGTTACTTTCAATTTCCTTGAGATCAAACTAATTTATGTGAGGATAATCCAAGATAAGCTTCTAATATGCCTTTTATCTACTAAGCCAATTTGGAATAAACGCTGACATCCGCTTTAGGGACCACTTAGGATGTACTTATTACTACTTATCGCAAGTTGTGGGTCGTGGCCTAAGTACATAAACAGGCACCTATTAAATTCGATTATACAGGTTCAATAAAAAGGATCATAGCGTAAGTGTTAAAAGCACAGGATGCTCTTCCTTCTGGTAATATTTATTAGGGTAATCTGTTCGAAGTTACATTTCATCTAAATTGGACGAGCAGTTGAGTAGATGGAAAAATATTACATACGAAAAACTCTTGAAAAAATAATAAGATTTCATTCAACTTCTGAAGTTTTCTGCTTACCTATCAAGAAAAGGATCAGATAATGTATCAATGAGTAATCATTTTTTTAAATAGTAACGATAGAGTTTTTCTCCATTAGAAACTACACTTTGGAAAGAGTGCCTAGCTTTATAGACAGACAGACGGACGTCCGGACAATTAAATTTTTGACTTATCAAATTAATTAAGGATCATTTGAAATAAATTACATAATTTCCAACATGAAATAAAAAGGGAAGGAATGTACGATTAAAAACTGAGAGTAACATGGACTATTCATCAGATCCCAACTATCATTTGCAATTACAAACCCGTGATTACGCAACATATCCCATTGAACCAACAACGTTAGAAACTTAAATACCCCATAGAAGTACAAAGAATAGTTTTCTCTTTGTGCAAACGACATTATCCCAACTCCCAATGAATCCCAAGACCATGAGGAAGTTACTCATTTACATTCCAACGATAATTTGTGAGATTTTTTTTAATTAGCACCTAGAGTGCGTTCACTTTCGATGTTACGATGTGATCACACGCATCACGCATGAGAATTGTAGGAAATGAGTGATGAACATAGATTATAAAGCGACATCTTATTGTTGTGTTAAACAATTCTCTTAAAATATGAGATAAGTTGGATAGATTCTAAAATGGGCTTGATATTATAACCAAGTTCCGCATTAATGAAATAAAGATGTTAATTTAGTTTTTCGTCAAAAGAATACAAACAAAGAAAGAAACAAAGGGTTGCATGCAGTGTTGCCGTTGTGGATCGCTATATTAGCCTGGTAAGCTTAAACTATAATTTACATAAAAAAATGTTGTATAAAATGTAGCACACAGCAGATTAATTGATCATTTTGGAATAGACCCATAAAGTATCTTCTTCGTTTATCAAGCAATTTGCATAATTTTCAACTATTTAAATCCGTCACTTTTCCATAAATAAACTGTTCGTCTATGGAGTTATCAAAATCTCAATGTTTCAATCGAAATCATTTCTAAAAAGCATTCATTTTAGCAACCGAGAAACGAATGCTGAATGTATTTTTCGAACTCCGGTCTAGTTTAATCAAGCCTATTCGAGTAGCTCTCTGCTCTAGACCATTTCACGTACTATCGTAAGTAAATAAAAGCATACTGACAAAAATCCGTATTTTCTGTCGCAGTTTCAATGAAACGTAGTCTAAACATGACTAGGTTTTGGGTTAGTTTCTGTTTAGCAACTAAAATAGGGATGCCAAACTTCAAAATTGAATTGAATGCTCGGTGTTACTAATGCCGCAAATTGGGGAGTAAACCAACAGACGGGTCATTTGATAGTAAGCAATCAGCACCCAAGTTCTGCAATACTGCACGAGCTGTCGCGGGTTGGAATCCCGCACGGAACAACTCTTTGTGTGATCCACAGATTGTTGTTCTGGGTCTGGGTGTCATATTGTGTATCTGAACTTATATGTTTGTAAACGCATCCAAGACACAGAAGAAAATCGTAGGATGCGGCAATGATTGAAAAAAACTACCAATGGAGTTACAAGGTCGTAGCCGGCCTTTTCGAAGTCCAAGGAGAGATTGGAACTTATAGAGGTAGACAAAGAGGTTTCAATGGCGGTTTAATTATTGCTTCTTTATATGAACTGAGAAAGTAAACTACGAAGAAAATATCATCATCAAAATATACATTAAAGCTATTAAAATTCAATTCAAACTTCAGTAAGCAATATATATTCAATAACACGCAGAAGTTATGAGAAATTTTATACACCAGAAGTAAAACTGAAGGAAACTATAGAGGACAGGCAATTTACAAGGAGCGCGCGATATGGAGGCGCTAACGAGTTACGAACTACCACACTACCGCCACCTGGTGGCAAACTACGGAAAATCGCATTATTGGAACACCTAACCATACTCCCAAGTGCAACGTTATAAGTAATTTTAGTGAGTTGGAGTGTGATGGTAAAGTTGTTGTTTAGTAAATATTCTAAATACTACGTTCGCGCATGCTGCTTATGAGGAAGAACCCCTATGTGGTTCGAAACTAGTAGAGCTTTTCTCAGTATATTCATGTGAGTAACCCGCGATTTGAGTTAAAGTAGTATGTCTCACGATAGTTATTATAAAAACATTTTAAATACTATACGACAATGAAGTTTAAAGCTGCGATTCATCATAAAGTCACTAGGAAGTTTCCTTATGACTTTACGATGAAATTACGGTCGGTTAAAATAATTAATGTTTTTTTAATACATAACATACATAATATCAAACCTTTTATTCCCGAACATTAACATTTTAACCCCGAACATTTTGTACATTACGGCACTTAATACCACTGTACAATGTGACATTAATTTTTCACTATTATATTATAAGTCTCATGTAATAAGTGGTGAGCCTATTGCCATATACACCGTGATATTTTAATGGTTGTTTTCCCGCAGCAGAACGATTTCCCTTTAGTAGTACTATCGAACAATGCAAGTTACTTTTTGAAAAAAAATTTTTTTTTCTCCTCATCTACTCAAAAAAATAATCATCAACTCGAAAGCATGAGAAACGATAGTTTCTCTTCTAAAATGTGACGTCAAATCAATGTTCATAGTAAAATAATCTCTCGTACTTAGTAATACAGCATAAACTACAATGCACGCGCGCGCGAGCGGATCGCCTCACGAAGTCACGACAAACAACAAAGGCAACCACCGCGCTCTCTGTCACTCGCATCGGTTCGCACCGGCTCGCATGGCTTTCATTCGCACCAGTCGCACCGCGAACGCCGTCCGCGCAACCGCGTAAGCGCAGTACAATATTGTTGCCGCCAAAATGGATCGCCGTTACGTTTTTTCTAACGTGGAGTACGTAGCTATGGTGCAATTGTACCCGAGGGCAAGTTATGATTCGCATGCCGCCCGTCGACTTTACGAGGAGCCGCGGCACATGGAGTCACTTCGTCTTCGCGGCTTCATTTTGTGATAGGACACTTAACTGGTGAAACGTACCTACAAATGCTACATAGTGTTATCCCGGACTTACTAGATGACATTCCGTTAGCAGTGCCCATGGATGGCCTGTATTACCAGCACGATGGTTGCCCTGCGCATTATCAGCGCGCCGTGCGAGAGCACCTCGACTCGGTGTTTCCCCAGCGCTGGATCGGTCGTGGCGGGCCAGTGCCATGGCCACCACGAAGTCCGGATCTTACTCCAATAGACTTTTATTTGTGGTCTAATGTCAAACGCCTTGTGTATCGGCAAGAATACGAATCTCGCGACGCGTTAAAAAGTGCGATAGTGGACGCTTTTGATGTGATTAGACGTGACAGAGACACATTATTAAAATTGAAAGCCAATCAGTTAAAACGTGCACGATTGTGTGTGGAACGCGGTGGCTTACACTTTGAACAATTGCTCCGTTACCGGGAAGTGTAAGTACTTGTACATTTGTAAATAAAATAATAAGTTGTGTGATTAAAATCATTGTAAATACGTTGATTCCCATTTTTTAAATACGCCTTAAATACTTTGCCAAATTCAGTAATAAACAAGATAATATCTCTTGATTAAATTTTGTTTATTTTGTGTTTAGTAAGTGTAGTTAAAAAGTATTTACGACGGTCCCAAGCCCGTTAAAGTATGAAGGAAAAATGGAAATCACTTGTTAGTAAATACTGAGTTATCAGCCTTTTGATAAGCGCGAGCGACAATGACAGCGGCCGGTGGCCGGTCGCGGCGGTACTATTGGTTCGCGGTTTCTTTCAAGTTTCGTGTATCACTATCGTAAAACTGCTATTTTTTTATTAAAATTAAAAACAATTTTCTCAATCTATTGTACTACTAAGATAGAATCATTTTACTGTGGGAAAACAACCATTAAAATATCACGGTGTATAGGTTACTAGCAGCCCGTCCCGGCTTCGCACGGGGTAGACAATTATTTATTTTTGGAAATTTGGATTGTTGTAGTGACATAACTACAATTATAGTTGGACATATGTTACCGCGGAGTTTTTTGTAGACATTATGCTGTTCTTCAATATTGTTGTACATTATTTTGTTCTATCGCTAATAAGTAGTTTCGGCAGCGCATTCGACGAAAGACATTTTAAGACTCATTTTTCTACACCTTCGGTTACATTGTTCAAATTTTACCAAGGATCCCTAATTTAGCCTATGTCAAATTGGAAGAATGTAGCATTCTATTGGTGAATTTTTAAATCGGCCCAGTACTTTTTGAGCCTATTCATTACAACCATACAAAAATAGGTACAAATCTTTCCTCTTTATAATATTAGTATAGGTAAGTATCTTAACTAAGCAATATACTTTATAGAAACTTACATCACAAATGACAATATCAATTTGAGCCCATAGGCCACGTCAGTCTATCACGAAACCCGTTATAAAGTTGCAATAAACTATTACAATTTACTATTACTCTTTATTACTTGTAATAAACGTAATTACATAATCAACCCTTTTGTACTCAAATCTTTAATGACATTATCAACTGTCTCACGTCAAAAATTACTTTAATAGCACGCAACACGAAACGTAGACATGCGACATTTTATATAATTCTCTTTCTAATAAGAGAAATGCTTGAATTGAACTTAGATAGAATAGAAAATGGCTTTGTATTATTGCAATGAAGAGCAAGTCTATGGCTAAAGGCTTAGCATAATATTAGACATTGTACGTATTGTCACCAAAAAAGTCGATATCGGAAAATCTGTTTCTAAACAAATTTCATTAGCCTGCTCAACAGTCACCCAAAAAAAATACTGTCTTACCCGTAAGTAAATCAAAATATGTAAATACATTTTTCTATACGAAGTTCTTATAATAAATATAAATTAAACTTAACATTATTTCCACAATAATTACAACTTGTTTACAACGTTCAATCTAATTACAAAATACCTGACATTCTAACTAAGGCGCAAAAAGCACATATCAGCAACAAACATCTAGAAAAAAAAAACAATTTGTTTTTTCCACTCTATTAAAAAAAAAGCGCCACGCTAAAAGGTGCTGCGACAATTTATAAAAAAAAAACGTTTCTGCATTATGCCCTCGGGCTTCCGTTGGCCTTTAAAATAAGCTTAACCTTTGTATTTTTTTTTTTTAATAAATTCGCAAAAGATCCCCTCAAAAGCCCTGTGAGGGATTATGTGCGACGGTGACTCACAATTAAGAGGTCCTTTCTGTTATTAAAGCAGGAAATTAAAGATTAATATGGCTTACATACTTATAATTACATGTTTGGTAGGACTTGGAACTGCCTCGATCGTTTGTAGGGCGGTTACAAGGTTACAAGTGATACTTTACTTCTACCCACTCTAAGTATTGAGGTTACCTAGGGTTGGTGCTTAGGTTGGTTTTCCGATAAGGACATAGTATTATTGATAAAAACGTGATGGTAAGGAAGAAAGTCTGTCCGATGATATTGTAAGACCCTAAGAGAAGTCCTGCGCATCATTACATAGTATAAAACAAAGTCTATCCGCCGTCTGTCTGTCCCTATATATGCTTAGATCTTTAAAGCTACGCAACAGATTTTGATGCGGTTTTTTTAATAGATAGAGTGATTCTTAAGGAAGGTTTTTATGTATAATACGTGCATATTGCACCCGTGCGAAGCCGGGGCGGGTCGCTAGTAGTATATAATATGTGGAATGCACTAGGACTAGGCATTTTTGGCAGAGAACAAGTTGTAACATTTTTAACATAGGTACCTTTTTAAACTACAATGTCCAACTCTGTCAAGCGTAGATATTATGTTGCCATAACCATTGCACAAAAACTGCCATTATCATAGCCATGGAGTAGAAAAAGCTATCACAGCTTATAAGAATACATACATACATAACATCACGCCTTTTATTCCCGAAGGGGTAAGCAGAGGTGCACATTTCGGCACTTTACAATGTAACACCCACGTTTCACTATTTATGTTATGAGTCCCATGTAATAGGGGGTGACCCTAACGCCATATACCGGGCACGTTTCCAGACTCCGTGCTACTACTGAGATTTTTAAAAACCCAGTAATACTTTGCCCGACCCGGGAATCGAACCCGAGACCCCTTGTCCGGCAGTCGCGCTTGCAGCCACTCGGCCCACGAAGCAGCCATAAGAACATAATTGCAATTAAAACGTCTAATAACTTCAAAGAGCTTGAAACTCCCAAACAATGCATTTACTAGTTTCTCAATAGCACAGTCAAGAGATGTCAGGTGTCCAGAGATTTCTAAACTCCGACAATCCCATACTTTACGTCCTTTAGAGTATTTCAAATGCATGTATACTATTTGTCTCAGACACTAGCAGAGACGAAGACATGCTGTAGAAAGCCACACTCATGAAAATGTTGACTTCACTTTGTTACAATCTTACAATATCCTCGTCTACGTTGACAAAAGCAAAGTTTAATCTTTCTGTATTACCTGTGTAGGTAATAGGTACAAATCTTTCCTCTTTATAATATTAGTATTTTTTTTAAGGGGGGAAAATCATCGAATGACTGCTCCCGCCTGGGTGAGGCGGAAGGGAGTGTCAGACTCTTACTGACTAAAAACCACCCCGTTCCTTTTCTTGCACGTCGAGCCGGTGCCCCGGTTACCCGTTAGGTTCTCCACGACTGATTAAATACGTATAGGTACTAAATTAAATTAAGGAATTTACGAAAATAATGAACAGACTTGTCTTTTATCACTACCCGAATGTAAAATGATTACTTACTTAAGTTAGGTAGCAGGTGCGTTTAAATATCAGTACCTACGAACCGATACGACCTTCATACCTTCAAGAAAAGAGCGTATTCCTTTTTAAAAGGCCGGCACCGCACCTGTGACACCTCTGGTGTTGCGGGTGTCCATGGGCGGCGCTGATCGCTTACCATCAGGTGATCCGTCTGCTCGTTTGCCTCATATCCCATAAAAAAAAATACAAAGTTTTCTGTCATGTTACAAGTTGTTCCTGATAATCTTAGTTTAAAACTGCTGAATGATTTTTATGTAAGTTCTATTCATTTTTAAAGAAGATAGTAAAATTTGTGAAATCTTAAGTAGCGCAGCCAAAACTGTAGGAAGGCTAGTGGGTAATAAAAAGGATACAAAACTTTAAATTGTTAAATCGAAATTTTAACGACCCAAACTTAAAATTTCGACTGGAAAAGTAGTTTCTAGTTTTCATATGTTTCAATTTCCTTGACTATCGAATGAACGCAACTTCTATTCAATTTTGATTACCTACAAAGTAACTATGTAAACACCACCTACCCATACAACCTCATTTTATCTCTAGTTAACAAAACCCTGCTGACATAACATTCGATTATCACGCACTTATCTGTGTAGTTACAATCCATTTTATTAGTCTAAGAACATATCACAAAGATAGTAATGTGAATTAAACCTTATCCTGCAAACAATTGAAGATAATTTTGTATTTAATGTTTCCTTTAAAAGTACAGAAGTACAGGGAATGTTAAGAGAGTAGGTGTATGTGGGAGGTAGGTTCCAAAACACTAGAGGTTTGACTCCAATGCTTGCAAATATTTTATGTACTTAGTGCAATCGAATACGCAATGAAATGACTTAACATGGACATCAGTCATTGTCGTTGCGAAATATTTGAATGTGGGAAACGTTTAGTTTGTCAGTATTGTTTTTGGGCAAATGCTTCATAGGCTGATGAATGATGATGATCGTTGAATAACAAGTTTAAAACAAAGGTCGTTCAATGTGATTTTTTTGACATTTATTTATAATCAGTCTATATAACAGTCAATTACGTGCATTTTGGCAACAATCATGCTGTGTATTAGCCACCTTAAATTTATAACCGGTCTTTATATTTTAACCAACCACTATACTTATAAGATCATTGTACCCTGTGTTCACAAAAATAGATGACATTAGATTTTATTATTTTGAGTAACAATTAGTCAAAGAAGATCTATTGTACAGCTCCAATCTCTTTGCAGAAAAATAGGCACAATTTACTTATTACACAATTTAATTACCATTTTTGGTAAAATATACTACGCATTGATTTATCATTATTCCTCCAATGTTTTATGGACCGCACAAACATTACACGGTCTCAAGCCGTCACACTTGAATCGTCTGAGACCTCCGTTCATTGTTTCAAAACATCAATAAATAAAGACTACAAGACGATACTTTACGAAGGGAAGCTACTGTATTATGTAAAATTCAACCTAATCACTGTCATCTATGAACTGTCCATCCGTCCGTCCGTCAAAACTGAAGGAAACATATTGCCGCGTAAGAAAATATTGCTTTATTTTAATCTGTTGCAGCCAAATGATAATAATCCTTATTTTTATAGGGTTATGTTTGATTTTTAACATTTAAACAGAAAATATAAGATACATAAGAATTGCGTTTTATTTATATCGGTATTGTGATGTAAGAGTTTTGACTAACAACGCAATAGAATGGCGAACTATGCAAATACTTGTGTTCAGTTCTGCGTCTTACAAAATGTATTGATGTAAGGCTTTCAATATTGTTTGATGTAATAATAACGCGCTTTTAAACTATAGCGTGTTTGCCAGTATGATCATAAACATACCTCATAAATAAATCCATGTTACATCAATAACGTCGAAAATTAAAACTGAACTCTTCCCTTAGTTTATACTTACCAGGAGTCACCTATAGTGATAATAATAAAAATTATTGAATTTACTTTGAGAATCACGTCATATCAACCACAAGACGTCCCCTGCAAAATATTGGCTTCTCCAATAACTTCCATATCAGCTGCACCCTACTTACGTAATTATAGAGATGAGTGCGCCTTTTTTCTTTTTTTTTCTTTATATGGGGGGGGGGGGTGATCATCCAACTATTCTTCCGCCTTGGGTTAGGCGAAAGGGAGTGTCAGACTCTTACTGACCAAAAACCACCCCGTTCCTACTCCTGCTCTTCGAGCCGGAACCCAGGCAAACCGTTAGGCCTTCCGCGACAGATAAGTGCGCCTTGCATAACAATAATTATAAAACAGGCACAGCCTCGATTGACATTTAAACCCCTACAAACAAAAAATAACGAAGTAGAGAAATAAATGGGTACCCTATTTCACTACAACTAGTTGCCTGGTAAGTACATAAACTCAGTTGGTAAATAGATGTTTTAAATACATAGAAAAACCTCTACTACACTGTCGGTATTCAATAAAGTCTTACTTCCCTTATTACTATAGCAATAAGTCTGGCAGCTGCCGAGGGCAGATGCTGGCGTAATTATTTGTAAGGAGTGACTGGCGTTAAGCAAATTTCTTATTATATGTTAGAGCTTAGTACTCGCTTTGTATGTGACGTCGCGTCTAGGGCTCTTTGTTGTTTTACGTGAAATTGTTCAGTGTTCACCTTAATATTAAGTCGGTGTTTTGTTTTAAGTTTGTATTTATGAAATCTTTACCTTTAAAGATTAAAGCTGGTTTCTCATTTTATTTTAATTGGGCTGTCTTAAGTCTTAAAGAGGGAATTCCAGCTATGTATGTGTATACCCATCTACTTACTTAATGTAGGATAAAGTAGTGCACCAATTTTGGTCTACTATAACATAAAATCTGTTTCATTTTCCTAAATCAAAGACTCACATTTAATAGAAAGCGAACTCGTAGCTAGACCCTGGTCAGAATTTCAACCTATAAATGTTTTATCCGAAATGGCATCGAAATTTGGAATCCCTTACTGGATAGTCACACTTGCAATAACATGATTAACGAAGCAGAAAACCAAACAAGGGGTTTATGATGTTTGCAAATAATAATTACATAATAAAAACTTACCGGAATCATTGTAGGGGGACATGTGTGTTTCCCCCTTTATTGACCGCTACACCTGGAACAAACAACATAATATTATTGTGTGAATAACTCTAGAACATAATGCAAGGACGTGTGGTTCACCACAAACATTGAACCTAATACACATTGTGTTATTTGATAAATTGTTCTATTGAATAAAACAATATACGATTTCTTTAAAAATATCCATAATCCATATTAAGACATTCTATTTTCTATGACTCCTAGTGGACATAGGTAGGTGACCTAGTATTTGAGAAATTTTTGGCTAGCAAAAGTAGTTCGTCAACTTAATGTAGTAAAACATAAAAACCACTATAAAATCATGGACAAACTCTACACATTCCAGATCATACTCAAATAACAAGGGATAAAGACGTAAACGCAAATGCTTAAGCAAATTATTAGTTATGTGTGGCGCGGTGCTCAACCGGTTGTGTGGCCCGATCTTGATCTATAATCATAGGAAGCTGGCTACCGTTGAACTACTTTCTTTCGATGTACATAAGTGCTATACCTACTCCACTTTGAATGCTAACTGTTAGATATGCAGCACTTTAGATAAGACTACATATTATTCATAGGATTTTTAGATATCAGTGATGTTAGAGAGTGCACGCCCATTCTGGAGATTTCGTGGTCGAAATCGTTAATTAATCGAAAGCTTATTATTTAGGCCTTTTTATCTACTTATTTTTATATGTGGCAACAGACGAAAAGTGTGTGGACAATATTTATGTACCTATAGGTAATGATGGGCAGAAGTGTATAAGATAAGACGAAGGTGCTAGTATCGTTCCTTGAGGAACTCTCATAACACCTCAGCGCAAATACCTACATAATTTAGATGTTACCTCGAAATCTTTCAAAAAAGTAACACCAGAAACCGTTAACTCAGAAAGTCATTTTATATTACTCACCAATGTATTCAAAAGTTACAGTTACATTACTGAGAGAATTAATATAAAATAACTCTTCATCTATTGTTACATCTTTCGTGTTTGAATCATATTCGCTAAGTTGCACGTCGGGCGTGGGCTGACACGAATCATTGTTTGTCCCCGACCTAGCCCCTGAATAATAACCGTATTAAAATCTTAACAAGTTTATCGTGCATTCATCTATGTGCCTCGCCTTTTTCTCGCCTAATACCTTACCTTGGCTTAAAACACTACAATTTATTTGTTCAAGCATAACTTAATTTTGTTAGAATTGAGACTATTGTAAAGTGTTCACGAAATATCAAGTATAATTCTAATCTCCTCCCTATTTGCGGTCTATATTGTATTTGTTATTCATTTGTTTCTTGATATATACATATTACATATGTATAGTTCAAAGTTCATCTTCAAGAAATTTCAGTACACATAAGAATTCAAGGAACATATCTCGCGAACTAAATATTCATACATTTAAACCGCAAACGTGTCGTATGAACGTGTGGGTGTGACATAAAACGTGTTATTAAGATTTCAACTCTAAAGACAAGCCGGCATAACATAGAAGTATACAAGTAGTTGCCAGATGTAGGCGTGGTGAAAAGTACCAATAGTAATCATAATGGAAGTGAGGTAATAACAGCAGGAAGAGTGGGACATACCTACTACGATATGCAGCCTCATTTCGAATGCATAGGAGATGTTCTACAAAATGACATGTTTGGATATGCACTTTGGTGTCGCAGTTTTATCGCAACAGACCCTTCGCCATAGCTATAATCAAGTCACAAACGCCTGTGTCAGTCATCTTTCGAAGGCCTCTATGGACGAATTTTAAGTTTTAGGGTTCAACATAAAAAAGACGATATACAAAATTCTTGCTATTGGTTGTCAAGTATTTTAGGGCCACATCGGCACGTCTTGTCGTAATTACGTTTGGGCAAAATAACAACCGGCGCGACTACGCATACGCCACGCATATTTGTTTATTGTCAGAAGTTTGAATGGAAAGGTGTGAGGTGTTAAGTGGCTACAGTTGTGAGTTGTGTGGAAACGTGGCGCGAGTGCGGACTACAGTGTAGCGGGCGCTCCGGTTAGCGGCGCCGGCGACCGACGGCGACGTGACGGTGACGATACAAATTACATTCAACATCTGAATAACGTTAGGAATGCCTGACAGCCAATTTGTCTTTTGCCGTACCGGAGCGAAGCCGTGGTGCGAATGCAACACAATAACATTATAATACAAATATGCGGCCCTTTAAGTTCACAGTTATGCTCGAAAATCTTTACCTTATGCGTGCGATAATTGGAATGCTGTGGTAGGAAGAACTTTGCCGACTCCATTAAGACACGAAGCCTGAAATCCCAGTAGATAGTTTCGAAGGAACAATATTGCTAAATCAGAACCCATAGCTGTGGTCTGCGGTATAGATAAAATTAATTAGATATCTCCAATATTCAGTAGGACACCGAGATTGAATCCCTTATAGAGGAAATCTATTTCCACAGAACCGGTCGCAGTGGTCGGCAGCTCTTTATTAGCGCGATGCCTACGGGAATGACAAAATCACTGATACGGAAGGGACAAATTGGTGGTCGCGCGGTTTCTGGAATGCTTATGGGACCGTTCGATAGTTGTGGGGTCGCGTAATTTGGACGTCCCACGCGTCGTTCGCAGGCCCCGTCTCAGCGTGAAATATTTGGTAGCGAACGGGCGCGGTGGACCGATTTGCATACAATGAAATATACCGACACAATCGAGGGTGGGTCCCTCACTCGAAAGTTTAGCCTTCTTACTAACATTTCGGAAGTACCGTTCTAGTGGCATCCGATATTTTATTGCGGTTATTTGGGTCGTGATCCACTGAAATTATCAAAGGCTTACATCGGTCAATAGGATAGTGGAGCACCAAATTTGTCTACTAACCGTTCCATATTGCAGACACTTCAATAAAACTTTATCGGGTCCGAAACTTTAACACGAGCGGTTTCAATTGATGGAATACTTCAAAAACTTTAATAGAAGACCTATTTTAGTACAAATGTTCTCAATAAGCTAAAATCTGAATGGAATGTGTTTATAAAAAATATCATCACAGAATAAATTCTATTACCTAGCTAGTTTTTTCGCTGAACAACTTGATATTTCAATACCAAAATTATGAGAAAAATGACATTTTATAACACACTATTGATAAAAACCTATACTGGCTTATGGCAGCAACCCTCTACATTTTATGGCAACCTTGTATCTTATCAATATCTTCACTAAATCACGTCTATAGCCGCCAATCCTTTGTTCCGGCCGCCTCTTTTAATCCCGCCACTCATCAATAGACCACCCTGTAAACGAGACACCTTATCGTAACACGAACAAGGATTAACTTTACAGAATGGCTTCTTGTCGGTGATCCGAGTATCCTTTATACCGGCAAGTATCTTGAGTACTTTAAGAGCGACGAATTTAAATTGTGGCCCTGAACGACTCGCTTTTTATTGGAATCGGAACGGACGGTTCGCACTTACCACTCTTCGGTGCGTTTATGTCGTAAACAGACCTTGTGTCGGGCGTTTTTTGTTGTACACGCCTCTTATAAAAAAGGCCTGTTTACTTGTAGCTACTGAGATCGAGTACGTATAATAGATTTTAACTTAACGCGTGTATTAGTCAAGTGTTATGTTTCTTTGAATAAAGTTTTGGTTATGACTTGCCAACTTCCTACTAAGTACGGTTCTTAACGCGCTCCAAAAACAACAAAGTTAAGACGCGTGTATTTCGTTCCGTCAGCAACAAAATAAAAGAAGATAGTTTTGTTGAAGCGTGGAATTGACCTTATAGTTATTTTAGTAAAACTTACCTTCCATTACAGTTGAGGCAACATGCCGCATTACAGTAAGACATGACCTTTCACATCCATCTCACTATATCCGACCGTTGACAGACAGCCAACGAAACCCTTTACATCGTGCAGTAATGTTTTTCGAACTTTTTTCTTTAACCCTATAGTTCACGGTCATTGGCTGTCCGGGGTGAGTTCGTGAGTGAATGCCAAATGTAATTGGTGGAAACGGCATTTAGCATGTGCAGTAGAGGCGCGGGATCAGCGATACTTACGCCCAATCATTCTGTCAATCCGTCCGTCGGTGGGACGCCCGTGGGAATACCGGCAATCGATAAACAGGATAATAGTATTGGACTTCAGATATTTTTAAAGGGTTGCTTTCCAGTACAGCGATGTATACAAAAAATAAACATTTGGAACACGATGGCAGCATAATGAAAGGTGTAGATGCCTTTTATTAAGCTACAAACCGAAGCATCCAAAGAGATACGTAGATGAGTTTAAAATCCAAAGGTCGTGTGCCAATAGATTACTATTACTGCATGAAAGACAATCAGTCATCAAAGCCTGACTCTCAAACAAGTCGCTATAGCGAACACCAACATTTTAGCAACCGATAAGTTCAATGCATGTCGCCTAAACATAATTATGAACTGGACTGGTGCGACAATTAGTTTATATAACAATTTTAATTGAGTGACAAGTATTTGATTAAGTGCCTACATTACGTTATTTGGTTCTGTCTCGTATCGGCATAGTTTTGTAATTATTTTAAGTAACAAGACAGCTCATGAATATTTCGTTCCTACACGTGTACGACACGGTCTGGTGAAGAAATCAAAATGTTGCGTTGATGACAGCTTTTTTGCTGCACCAAACTGTTATTGAACTAGATATTACGTATTAAGTAACGTAATTAATTATTTGATTCAATTTACTACACTACACAACTTCTAAACTATCTAAGTACCTAAATCATTTCTATAGAATACTTATTTTGGTTGCTCTTTTATAGGCCCAGAGGGTATTGAAGCAGGGTAGCTAATGGATAGTAAGCAATGGCTTACCGATCCTTGGCGGGGCCCTGTATAACAAAATTTTGAAGGCCTTTATTAGGGTAAAGATTTCTCATAAGAGAAAAAAATATATGCATAAAATACTAATAATTTGAGTGAAAATCAGAAAACTTTCCAGGTAACCCCGTCGGTCCAAATTGTCGGGCTCTGATTACCTACTTTAGTTTTCCTTAAGTTTCTCCCAACCTTCGAACGCATGCTTTAGCGGGGAAAATATCTATTAATTGGACTATTGTGATAACTGAAATAAAATAAAAATTGGGAGGATTTTATTTTTTATTTCTTACGCAAGTTGGAGGCCCTCCTAGTCCAAGAGCTCCGTATAATTGATACGGCAGATACGGCGCTTATTATGCCCCTGTAGTCAGTTAACTGTTTCCACTCCGCTTGCTTTTTGATTTCGAAATTTTAATATAACTTTATCACATATTAATAGTCATGTGACATTTACAATACCACACCAACTATTATTAAACAAAACCCAGTACCAAGTTTCGTGCCGAAATTATCCTCAAACGTACAAAGAGTCATCTTGTAACATTTTCAATGCCACATACTGTGTTATTACGTCCAAGGCTACAAGATAAAATGAAGGCGATTCAGTTTTTTGTAATGAATGAATTCTTGAATAACATTATGTGTGTTATCGTGCGAACTTTGTGCTTATTAAACATTTAAAAACAATTGAATTAATTAATGCTATTATTAACCTTTCAGCGTGAGTCAACCGGCGGAATTTTTATATTATTATGCTTCTTAGATAATAATTTAAAGCCTTCATTATAATTATAATCTGTATTTATAAAATAAGACTGAATATTTTAATCTATGGTAGTACAGACAGGAGCTATATAAAGGTTATTAATTAGAAAAGAGGCTAATTTATTAGCGTGTATGTCTTCTAAAAGCAATACGTAAGTTTGCGTATTCAAAGAGCAGAATAAGTAACATAGGTAAGTACATCTTATCCCCTCCCTAATCTACCTAAACTCTGAACCCCCAACAATCCTCAAATTGATAATCCCCAAAAGGCCGGAAACGCACTTGTAACGCCTCTAGTGTTCCGAGTGTCCATGGGCGACGCCGATTGCTTACCATCAGGTGAACTGAATGCTCGTTTACCGGCTTAACCCATGAAAAAATAATTGGTATTTTTATAATTACGATTTTGCGCACCAAATAGATAACATAGTAATACACTACTATACTTATGGAATACTTACATAGACAGCATCATACTAACTAAATACCTTCAACAATAGAAACGAATACTCCACTAACCTTTCAAAGCATTTCATATAAAAAATATTCTGCATTTCATCTAAATGTAACATTTTGAAGTCAGTACTCCTTATTCACATGCTCCGAGTTGAATTTCATGTAGCCTTTACATCTCAACATTGCATTTTAAATGAGAACATTTTGAATTCCTTCCTTTTGTAATAAAGTCTTCAAAGGACCGTTAGGTTGTATATTTTCATGTCGTTAAGTGAACTTAGCTAACTTAAATTATTTCTGTTTCGTTATGTATCACGGGTCGGGAAGGGGTTTGGATGCAATTTGCAAATTAGCAATGATTTCAAAATTTGCGTGTTTACACAGCAGAGATAGGATTTGAGACTAACATTTTGCAACTTTACTTTCCTAAAAATAAACAAATAAGTTACATATGAAAAACAATGTATGAATGCAGATATAAAACCATGTTAATAGACCGCAATTATCCGTAACGAAACTGAGTTAAGACATATTTTTTCAAAATACATATCGATTTGCAAATTCTTAATATATTCAACAAATATTTAAAGAATAAATTGACCATAAATAACTACAGGGTAGCTTGAGTCGCTAATTGAGGAAATATCTAAAGTCTCGCCCAAGGCCATAACTGGCAAAAACTATGAGGTCAGGGCACTCTACATGACTAACAATATTTGAAAAGATAAAAACAACAAGAACAAAGAACAATATTTTTAAATCAGACTTCACATTAATCAGGGAAACAGCCCACAAACTGATGTGAAAAGATTTTATCTAAATTACTCAAAAGAACTTAAGTACGTCACAAAAGCAATTTCTCAAATCTTTTTCAACTGGCAACGTTGTCTGATTCGCTCTATAGCAAAAGTGACAAGCAATTCTCGGTACATATTGATCACTGTTGAGACCCACAAAGCGATGATTGTTCAGAATCCTTGAATGGAACACAAAAACTCACATTATTAATTTGATTGTATTCGAAACGAGATGTCGCCTTGAAGACAAGATCATTACATACACCATAACCATCGAATGTTGACCTCTCGTAACCAGCAATAAAACGTTACGATTACTAAATGCTTGACATAGAAGAAGTCAGGAAAGGTCGAACTAAATTGGTGGCGCTACCCGAACTTCACTCTCCCACAAACCTATTGTACAAACCGGTTACAAAGAATCCGCCTTGCGTCATTTAGACACGTGTAAACATTTTAATTGATGACATGCGGAAGACAAAAACCTATGATAGCGATCGGCATTCTGATACTGGTTTAAGTATGTAGATATATCTCTAGAGTTCGTATAAAAAGTACGGTTAGTAGCCCATTATATAGCGAAACAACGATCTATTTGGTCGGCCGCAGGGATGGAACTTCACAGAACATCTTTGAAACAATATCAAACAAACCCGAAGTGAAACCTCCGATGCGTAACAATTTGCACTCAATTACAGGGGACGTCAAAGAAATTGGAAGTATCGTAACAAGATCAAGAAAGAGGAAAATATCTTTTGGAAACGCAAACATAAGATATTCGTTTTACAGCGGACAAAGGGCAAATATAATTTTACTAACGTTGCTAACTGTTTCGGCAAAGATGTTAAGTCCCGCTATATAAGAGATTATTGTTATTGGGTTAAATTTAAGTCAACATCGTTACGATTAAGATCATTTTACGTATATTACAGAGTAATTTAACTTTATCAAGCGTCCCGCACTCATTATGTCGTCGTCTAGATTTCTTGCGGAGGAAAATAAAATTGTGCGCTAAATTGCCGTGAAATGCGCGGTAGCGGATTGATATTAACGGTATTTTACAACTGAATTAACTTCACCAGATATAAGCGAGTAATATGTAATGTCTATCTTTTGTGCCCATTATGAAATTAATGTAACGTCCATCAATTTATTGGAATCCAATCGAAAACCACTGACTCGGCAGTTATGCGGTTTTCTCCTCTGAATATTATAAGCATTGTTACATGAAAATACGTTTTATGGCTACATTACAGTTTTTATGGCTTTATTTTAGCAAAATTGCCTCATGTTTTGAGGGTAACATTAAAATTTAGGTATGGTTAAAGGTGCCTTTGTCTTCAACATTTTATTACCTTCTTTATTCTTTCATACAAAGGTTTGGAGATGTTAGATGGCGCTGGCTGAACATAAAGTTCGTTTCGACACAACCTTGTAAGGTTAAAGGCACAAAGACCACACAGAAGTGTGACATAAAGTCTTAAATACTGTGACATGATAGCAGCTAAAAGGGTAGGACATAATAAAAGTACCAGTAACTTAGATCACTATAATCGTATCATCGTACAAACATAGATATCAGTAGCGAAGTTTGTACTTAGCTGTTTATGTGTAAATCCCATGCGATTTCCATTATTCATGTGAAGCTGTGTCGAGCCCAGCCCATGGCATAATTAACGACCACTAACAGATGGCTGATGTTCATGGGATCCCTTAAATCCTTAATGTTGTGTAAATAAACATTCTTAGTTTCCTTATGTGCAGCTTTTTATTTGCAACATCTGCGTGTAAAAACTACCAGAATGATAAGAATATAAGACTAGTGGCAGATAACCAAAACTGCAAAAGCGAAAAGTGCTAAGTGCAGTCAAATAAAATGACACAACTGAATTTTCAACAAAACAGACCTAGTCAGGAAAAATTATGATAATTGCTACGAAACATGTTCTTTGTAATTATTTAGCTACTAGTTAAAACATAAACATCAGTAGCTTTATTGCCTATAGGCATGTTATTCCAATAAGCATAACTTGCCCGCAATAAACAAACAAATTGAATGTTTAGATTTCACTAAACGTTAATTACATAATGTTAATTATCAGACATGAACATAATTAACATGATTAAAATACATATGCAACCTTTTAGTTCCGCTTCATAGAAATGTCGAATATTTCAATCAATAGCACATAATTTACTATCATCGGACTCAACTATTGCTCTGTGTTATAAATCGTGGTACTACGCCCTTAGGTGATGCCATAAAAACAAAACCTGATTCGCGAAGAAGTAGGCAAGCGAAGATTTCGAAAGTAAATTTTATAGTCTACACTAGATAATATTTTCACATTACCGCATTTATCTGCTGCTGTGATCTCTACCATTCGCAGTGATTGCTTCAGTCAGGTACACCATAAATACAGAAACCTAATTTACACTGGAAAGGGCAGTGAGCCACGGTCCTTAGAGCCGCGTCAATCATGACGTCACGAGCCGACGGCACACAGGCGTGAATTGATTTAAAATTACAATCAATTGCATAGATAGTGATGATCGATGGGTATCAATCGGTAGGTATGCGACCGACACATAATTAAGCTGCGATCGATCGTTGTCTGTCGATAGGCACGCCTCGCGCCGTAATAAGTGTCGAGTACGATTGACGAGTTTAGAACGACATCGATTCGAGCTCCTATTGCCAGAAACTTGTATAATACAGAGGTTTATTTCAAGTAAATTGGTTTAAGGATAGTATTAACAGAAATTCTCGCGTATTTTAACTAAAATTAAATACGTATTTGTAATAAGCTCGTGTGCTTTGTACAGTGCGCAGGTAGTGCCTACCTTTATTAAAATGTAATACCATATTTAGTTACTGTGTTATCAAATTGGTAATTCGGTGACAATTTACGTTCCAATTCTTTTCAAGTAATGTCCTCTGAAAATAAAATGTATTCTGAAAAGAATATACTGTTACAGATGCATATTATCTATAGCTAGAATATCATCACTTGCCACAATATCTAAATATTTTGATTTAGAACGTTGATTATCTTATAATTTACAGCTGGTATCGAGACGATCGACGAGGGGCTCGCTCCGGTCACGCTTCTCGTAAAATGTGAAGCTCATCCAGTAACTCTATCGGTGTGACGGCGACCGCGCGACCGCATTCGATACGTTCGACTCCGACTTGAAAGATGGAGCTTGTAAATCTGTCAACAGCCAAATTACAGCCACGCGAGGACTCCATGAAGGGCCCTTTGTGAAGTCGTGTGTGCGTGCAACACCCATTCGTGACGGATATTTATAACCCCGCATATATTCTAAATTGCAATGATATTTAAGTACCCATTATTTCTAGTTGTAGTAAGATTCAGTATTCCGGGTCGATAAAAGTACCATTTCGAAACTTAGACAATTTGAACTGTATCTGGCATATGGCTACACTCTCGCGACATTCTGAATAAAAAATTACACGATATTATTTAATATTAATGTTACTAAATATAATATAGCTGTGACGCGGACGTGGCCTTTCGCCATGTAAATGAATTTCAGTGAACTTTGTATCGTGTAAGCGTGAGTTTGACACTAACGCGCTAGCTAGCCTGCAAAATTCATTAAAACAAAATTTGGTTAGTTTAAATATTCGGGAATTTTCAGCGAATTTCCATCTTCATTTATGTTTTCCGTGACACTCTATTATAGTTGGAAATAAACTTGAGCTGTTTCTTTATGAACATTCGTATCATTCGTTCTAACACGAAAAATACTGATTACATTATTTCTTGCACATTGGGTCAAGTAAAGTTTCAATTTTCTATTTCCTAGTTGACTGAGACTTTTCAGACTAGGAAGTCCAAATCAGAAAAGTTATCCGATAAATGGGTCATACACACTTTATTACGCAACTGTAATAACTAATAAAAATTATATCTTACTGAACTACAAAGAAAGGTTTGTAATTATTAACATAACATACACAATAAAAGCTCTAATAGAAAAGATCGTTTTGATTAAAAGCGTATTATGGTCCAATATATCTGCGTACAATAGGAAACATACTCTATTATGTGGTATCTACGAATAAGAGAACAATGGTCACCCTCTACTAGTCTCATTTCGCACATAAATGAGAAAAGGTGAAAGCCATAAGTTGCATAACAACGGTATATTAAAAATGTATAAAGATCTGTAACGAGTTTCACACAGTTAGGCACTGCTGATCCATTTTACAATGGATTCATTAAAATTAATTGAATATTCTTTCTCCCCGTCTTTCTTTATTAACGCCGAAACATGTTATTATGTAATTACCTAAGTTGTATCTGTTTAACTGAAAGGTTCAGTAGAGATGCATATTTTATAAGTGAATGCGACAAGTGCAACTATGAAGTTAATAGTGATCTCGAATTCGAACCTAAAGCACCTAGAGTGTAATTAAGCATCTACCTACTATAGAGGTATATCAATTTCAAAATTATCAACACGGAGTCTGGATAGTGTTATATTTTTATAACCAAAATCTTACCGTTATTACTGATAACATACTCAAATTTTCTTTATTTTTCTGTTTGCGAAATCCTCATGCACGAAGACTTTTTTTGTCTACCAAGGATATTGACAGAATTCACTGACTAAAATTCAAATTACTTTATTTGTAGATCATAGGTTACGAAAAATGTTACGCTTTATATTGACCTGCTATGTCTTGCCATCATTGGCGTACAAATGCAAGGGATGGCCCTTGCAACTTCACATGGTGTCGACAGATTCCGAACTCTTCTAAAGCAGCACACTAACCTACCCTAACAATAACAAACCAAGATCAAAACTCCATACCTCTAGCGCATCATTATTAGGCATTAATCAAGATATGTGCTCAGCAATGCATGTATGTGAATGACATTGTTTGAACGTCCATGTTAGGTAAGCTGGGGCTTAAGCTAGGTGCGCCGCAAAGGCCGAGTATGCGGGCACGTCATGTATGCACATTGCACTAGGTATGCGATACATCTGACATCTAGCCACGTCTGTTTACAATCCTGGTTAGCCCGATACCATACAAACAAACATGTGTACAGTATGTTCGAACCTGACATTCATACCAAAATGGAAATAGCTACAATTGATGCTCGGAAATGATTGTTATGTAACTGCGTAACTGATTGGTGAATAAATACTAGGATTTTGGTTGGTATTTTTTAGGTTTCGTATAGAATAGCTCGATATTTTCACACTAGCTATTTGAAAGTAATGAAGTGATGAGCTGATGACAATGATAATGATGCTGTTTGATGATATTGATGAGTATAACTGACTACCTCATTCTCCAAAGCTGAACTGCTAACTTTTGTGTTGCTAGGACATACAACCGAAGGTATTAACAACAAAGCTTCGCTTCAATGTGCGTGTGCGCTACTATGAATGAGTGACGTCACTGCCGGGCTCACATTACTCACTCTATCATTCTGTTTAGTTGACCAGTGGCCACATTCATAACGACCCTATGCTTTGGTGCCTTTTATACCTCGCGTAATAATAATGTTTTGATTTTGTCATACTACGAAGGTAAATTATACAAATGATTCACTGTTTCGTGATAGTAGTCAGTTTGTTTAAATATGAGTAACAGCACGTGAATAGAGGTATATTGAGTTCATTTCCAAACACCAGGTTCTTACTTAGAAAATTTTCATAGACTTTAGGTTTGGAGTTGACAGATATAACTCAACAAGTCACGTATGCAATCCGTATAAAGATAATCCAAAAAAAAAGGAACAAAACATCGCGACAATTATTCCACTCAATACTTAACCAACGAGGAGGTTAGACAGAATTGTATTGTAAACCCGATTGAAAAAGAGTAACTTATCTAGTTTCTTGCTCGTTCTTCTCCATAGGAATCTACACCTTGATATAACGGCGCGTCGCGTTCCGCGCGCGCCTCAAAGAGCCATCAGACCACCACAGATGGGGCCCAATAGGGCCGATGCCGATTCGGAGTCGCGGAGAACCTAACGGGTAACCGGGGCTCCGGCTCGACGTGCAGGAGAAGGAACGGGGTGGTTTTTAGTCAGTAAGAGTCTGACACTCCCCTCCGCCTCACCCAGGCGGGAGCAGTCATTCGATGATTTTCCCCCCTTAAAAAAAAAAAAAAAAAAAAAAAACCTTGATATAAGCAACTAGCTTCACTTCTAAATGTTTTCGTTGTTGACGTTCAAAAGTGCCTTTCTGGTCTAATTGAAATAAATGACTTTGACTTTGACTTTGACAAACCAGTCGACCATTGAAGCAGCTAAGTAGCTCAAAAGTGCTCCAAAATAAATACATTACATAATACAATTTCCATGTAACAGTTAATAAAGATCGGGTCGTAAGGTATATAGAAGTTTCCCAGTAAACGTGAGATATGTCCTGAAATGTATCACACATGTGTCTCCGATAGAACAATGGGCCGGATTCACAGTTTATCCGCGTCGCACGTTTTGTTTCCATTCATCTTGGACACCGTTATATAGGAATATATTATGTTAGGATACCATCGGTTAATGATGTAGGTACATGTATGTATGTGTTCATTAAACGTTGAACTCGTTTTAAGAGGTATATTATGGCTGTTAGAAATAGGGTAGTTTCCTAAATTTTATTTTAATGTCCGTCTGGTAGATTAATTTAGAACTTTAGACTTAGTATTTTTTCTTTTCTCCCTAAATTAAATGCTCTCGACGATATATTAATTTGAAATATCGTATGACGTCACAGGGTGCCACATTTTGTAGCACGTTATGACGTAACAACCTCCCACTCCTAAACTTAGCGCCATTTTATCTGAGTATTGCAACTTAATACGAGAACTGAAGGGCTAATTAGATATTTACTTTTGATATCCTGGACACTACCCTATTGAAGGAATAACAGAAGTAGGGGCAGGACTGTCCAAAAAATGGAAGAACGCGTTTTGAAATGGAAGAACTAAATACTTGTATAATATTTTATGGTTTTCAGAACCGTTCAATACATAGTCATCACAATAGCGAAAAATCTAGTCTGATAAAATTTCATAACAATCAAATCAATTATTTTATAAATGTGGTTTGTACGTCCGTTCATGTCAAATTTACGTTTCATCAATATTCTAATCTATTTAATGTAACGAATATGAAAGGAGTAAGGAAAAACATAATTACCTCTATATAACTACATAAATATTTACAACTTAAAATTAACTACAACTTAACTATTAAATAAAAATTATTCTAATTATTTTAAAACTTCACTTAAGTTCTTGTTAAAGATACCTAAACAGATTTCCTAAAACGAATCTAAATAAAATATGCAATAACGGAATTAGTAAATGAATTAAAATCATAAATCCGTCAATGTACAACCGGCATCGTTTCGCATTAACTGCTCCGTGGGCGTAAATTAAATCAGTAACGGTGTTAAATTACTTTCATTGCAAAATAATAGCTTGACTTTTTTACTTGATTTGTCAATGCGTACAAAAAGTTGTTGAAATGAAGTAAAACTTGAGAACAGGTAGGCATGGAGGCCAATGGATCGATGGCCGGTGTCTCTTACAACCGAACCCGCTGGCGATGGCGATCCGATTACTCCAGTACTAGCTACTACGTATCTCTGGTTGCGGTTTTGATCACTGCAAAATACTCCAAAATTACCATTACCTGCGCAGAATTCGTATTATAAATGTTAATGACAATTTAAGTGCGATCATCAAGACCACTTAGTCCTCCTTCGGACATAAAAATTACAATCGTGAGACTTTACCGAAAAATTTGCAACAATGAATACCTATAGGTACATAGTTTTTTACGCTCGCCTCAACTGTTTTTGCAAATACTTTTAAAGCACACAATGGCATAAAAATAAAAATTACGTTTTAATAGCCAATGAAAAAATGTATGCATCGATTTGAATTTTAAAGCGAATCGATCGTCAAAATGATTGATTTCATCGTATTTTTCTCACCTCTAGACAATATTATCGTTTTAAAATTGGTCACAGATCAAACAGGATCCTCTGTTTTCTTTAACAATTCCTCAGAGGTCGGCTAAGCCAATTAATATTGTACACACGATACAAATAAAATCGACGACCTAGCTATGTCGAGCTTCGGTTTGTTTGTGACAACCGTGAAGTCAAACTGAGATCGTTTGCAAACATCGTTTTGCTTGCCGAATATTCAAAACAGAACTGTACAACTTACATGATAAGATTGTCAATTGTATGAATATTAACTCTGAACTGAACGGTGGCACTTTAACTTGGTTTAGTTAGTAGGAAGCCCAGAACTTAGCGTAGTATGTGATCAAGCTATTGCATACCTATTCTGATATTAGGAAATGACACGTGCTGCCTAATATTTCTTTTTTCTTTTAAAAAAGCGTTGCCCCACACTAGGGTTATCTCCTGTGTCGTGGGTGCGTTTACAAACATACAAGTTCACATACACATGACCACCCAGACCCGAAACAACAATTTGTGGATCACACAAAGTGTTGTTCCGTGCGGGAATCGAACCCGCGACACGTTGCACGGCAGCCGGTTGCCCAGCCACCGCACCATCCGTGCAGTCAATTTACAGTGCCATTTTGTCAATATATAAAAACTATTGCTTAAACAGTTCAGAGAAAATAATGTTTCAATTGATTGATTCAAAACATTGATTTCTTTATGTAAACATTTTTGTTGACCTGAAATTGCTAACGAAATGTTATATTTCAATAGAAAATGTTTATTGACCATTTTACTATCTTTTTGATCAAATATTAAAATACGAAATCATTTAACTACTAGCCCATTTCAATCACAGTACCTACTTTATTTGACAAACTCATTGGCTTGTAATATTTCATCAACTCACTGGTTCGTTTTCACCAAACTACGCAGATCAAGGCTTTTCGTAAATTGTAACTGAAAACGACATTTTTCTTATTATTTTCTAAGCAATTTTCAAGTTTATAATTTCTACTCCAAGTGCCATTTCAAATGACTAGTTAATAAAGGTACTAAATTGATTCTCTGAAACTTAATACTTGGACATTTCTTTACGAAAAAGTCCATGAGTATTTTGGCCATGTAACTGCTCTTGATATAATTATTTTAAATATTTGATTGCAGTAATAATTGTGTCGATTCGCTTTTATAGTCATAAGCGGAAGAAACAAGCAGTAACTCTTGGTTTACGACTCGGTACCGAATATGAAACTAGGGTATTAATGAAATACGTTATTATTGTGATTAATAAACATTTTTTTTTATTTACTTTTTCTCGTCAAGTCGTTGATTGAAGTTGATCCGAGAGTGATCCTTGGGTCGATCAAAATATTGTAGCTACACTTTCGTACTATTTTCACAGTGATGATGACGATATGTCTGAAATAAGGCCTTGTTTTTCTTTACTTCGGCTGGCTCACCCCTATTACCAACGTCATAAGGACTAGAAACATATCCAGTGAAGAGCGAATTTATCTAATCATAAGAATAATAGGTGCTCGATTTGTAACTTTCACAAATTTTCCTGCTGTTTGTAACTACAATATGCTAAGTGTCGACAAGGTTGGTGCCGTTGGTGACCCGCGCAACGTGTCGCGGGTCCAATCCTCGCACGGAGCAACTCTTTGTGTGATCCATAAATATTGTTGTTCCGGCTCCAGACAGGAGAACATCGTAGTATGAAACAACGTTTTAAAAAAAGGACTAGGTGGTAATGGTATCAATGACCACACTAGCTTCCTCATAGATAGATTTAGCTCGAGTGACATAATAATCGTCACAGTCCAATAACTTCGACACCTTTCTGACCAATTGTGGTTATGCGAAGACATTTAACACTCTTGGATATTAAAATTGTGGCTAAAATAAGTCAACTATTTCATTTATTTCCTAATTCGATGTTTTATTAATTAATCTAATAATATGTAACAATTTATTATGCATTATTTAATCAATAATAGATGCATCATATTAATTTAAATTAAATGGTCATCCTACATGCTACAAAAATGCTATGACACTGCAAGTACCGATGTGGATACCTACTAATTTACAAACCTTTCTAAGGAAACGTGTCATTTAACAAAATTTTTGAAAAATACATCATCAAACATCTGCACAATAAATTCACTGAAGTTTATCAAAACATTTACATTTCCATCCATATTTTTTCCAATTTGAAATATTCATTCCTAACGTCCGAACCAAAAAGTTTGGAGTTTTCACATACGTAATCCCCAGATTAGCGATGTTCATACTTTTTTACATTTTTCATTTCCGGATGAAAAATCATTCGTAAAACGTCGTTCCAACAATTGAATTACATTCGGTTTTTTAAGTAGGAAATTACACTGAAATACTTAATAGTAAACTCGATTATCGATACTAATATCAGGTATATCGAATATTATTTAAATATTTCCAGAATATTCTGCTATGCTCCAACCACGTTCAAGATCTTAGATTGACAACTTTGGTGTATGTACGTGCATTCCTTATTAACATAGAAACATCTTCATATATAGGTATGCGGAGCACATAGGTGAACAGCTAGTATTAGCAAACTTCTAAAGTAAACGTATTGTTGTGATGTGAGGTTAATCTTGTTATTAAACTTTGTTTAAGACGTTTAGCCTTGTACCAAATTATTGCTTTAAACTATCCATACTAGCATACTATCGAAGTTCACATGAAAATTAAAAAAAACATTATTTTACGGAAAAATAAATGTCAGATTTTTTGTGCAACAATTGACGTAAATTACAAAGATTCATCCAAGGTCCATTTTGTTTACAGACGCTAAAAAAGTCCTGCACGAATGTGAACCACGCAAAAAATACATCAAGTTTGTCAAAAGAGTATCGATAACAACGCAGTCAGCGCAATCAGACGGAAACTGTTGTCCGAATCTTGACATTTGCGATACGACATCGACACCGCATCATCGCATCACGAGTCACTTCGAGACCGGCACTGCGAGACTCCGACACTGCGGTTTTGTCACACGAAACGTAACTCGACACACTGTAAAAAGAGTGCGTAGTGTTTAGCGTCGCGACGGAGATACGCCAGCCGGCCTTTGTCGCGCTACGTTTTGTCTATGTGCATATCCTGAACAGCCACGGCCGTTGACCTCTCGATGAAAAGCCGATTTCTAACAGCTCTTTTGTGCGAGATGTGAATGTCCGACAGAGTTATTTTACGTTCTGTACACAATTATGTTTAGGGCCCCGTAATTGCATTTATTTAATCGTCACTCGCCTCTTACATCCGCAGTGAGTACCTAGTGAGTGACGCTTAAGTTTTTTATAGCACAATATGACTATGGAAAATGGTCTGTCATTGAGGAGTACCGGAGATTAGCTGATGATTACATACTGGTAATTTGCTACTAATTTCTTTCTTTGGTAAAGACGAAACGGTACATAAATTCTGGGAGTATTTTATTTGAAAAATATTTTAATTAGTATTTGTTTCCATCTGAGTGCATTGTCCAAGTGGCATGTCTGTAAACCCACCCACGACATGAGACAAAATCTTAACAAAGCATCTTGAAGAGTCGTCTTAAAGTTAATTATAACTAGATAGATATAAACATACAATTTCTAGAAATATGATACCCAAGACTTCCAATCCCAGACCCATTTCTTTCGTACTAAAACAGCATTTTAATACATTTTATTTGATGTCAGCGGTAATCATAGTAATACTAACCTCTTTAACGACAGCACTGCTAGTAGAATGATCATTAAACGTAAATTTTACTGCATTTTGATAACTACAATAAGGTTGGAACGTTATGTAGGTAGCTATGATACCAAAGTGGCACTTACATTAAGTAAATGCGTCTTACATAGTCTTAATGGACGGGGGCCATATTTAATTTATTTTGTAGTAAGATTACGCGTATAATGTAATTTTATACGGTTTACGTATTGATGTTTTAATGCCAGTGTATGATATTTTATGTTATTATACTGTGTCATTATTTTGATGGTAATCTATATGGACTGGTATATGCTTGTTAATGGATATTTTAATTGAAATAAGATAAAATGTTTGTCAGTAACTTTGTTTATCCGTTTTCTATATTTGTAAGAGGATGACGCGTTGGTGCAGTAAACAAAAATACGATTACACGACTGCTGAACAATGTGGTGTCAAATATCGGATTTGCAAAATTCCCAGCAATTTCCACGTCGCTAGACTCTCCTACGAATTGTATGAAACTTAAACATGTTTAACAAAAAGTTCTTATACCTACCATATACATATGGACGTTTTCGAGGCACACAAGGAAAGTCATACAGGCATATTAGACTGCACGGGTGGCGTGGTGGCTGGGCAACCGGCTGCCGCGCAAACGTGTAGCGGGTTCGATTCCCGCACGGAGCAATTGTTTGTGTGATCCATAAATTGTTGTTTTGAATCTGGGTGTCGCTTATATGTAATATTGTATGTTTGTAAACGCACCTAAGATACAGGAGAAAATCCTTGTGTGGAGTAATACTAAAAAAGAAGAATATTATATATGTATTTGTATGAAATAGCCAATATGCCATAACTACTACACCTAATCAATACTACCATATTAAGAAGAACTCCTCATTCCCTATAAAACCACTCCATTGTACTGTCTGGTGACAGTGAACTTACCAGTATCACCAAAGATTTCCATTTCTTCTCAAAACAATATGGCTGGAAGTAACGCAATCGTAATAACAATTCGGTAACTTCAAAATTAAAATACTTACGATCAAACTTGCGCAATGAACTTGACTTTCGGTTTGGAGTAACTTGGTATCGGTGCAAATATCTTGGTTTGATATACGTTACATACAAACCTTCATATGTAATACTAGCTTCTGCCAGCGGCTTCGCCCGCAGTCCCAGGGGTAAAATGCCTATGTATCACTTCAGACCATAATCTACCTCTGTTCCGAATTGCATTCCGGTCCCTTCAGTCGTTTTAATATGACTGAGTAACAAACATACACATAAACTCACATATTTTCATTTATAATATCGAGTCAAGCTAATTTCAACCATTGGCCTTTCAGTTACAGCGTAAAGTCTATGAATGAGTATTGTAAACGTTAGAGTAGACAAATACAATCAGAAATCACCTAATTGCTAAGCTATCAAGAGTTTCACGTGTTATTGTGAGTCAACCATAAAAGATAGACATATGCTGTCGAGGAATATTTTTTATATAATTTTAAGGAGAATATTTCCGTTATACATGATTTATATGTAGCTTTAACCTATAAGCCAGCACACGCGACGGAAGCTTAAAAAATGGAGTAACTTCTCCCGTTTTCCCAATATTTCCCTTCACTGCTCTGCTCCTATTGATTGTAGCGTAATGAAAAGTATACTATAACCTGCCCAAGAGTATGAAGAATAATTGTGCCAAATTTCGTTAAAATCCATCGAGTAGTTTTTGTTTCCATAACGAACATACAGACAGACAGACAGACAGACAAAATTTTTACTGATTGCATTTTTGGCATCAGTAGCGATCCCTAACCACCCCTTGATAGTTATTTTTTTAAATATATTTTATGTACAGAATTGACTTCTCTACAGATTTATTATAAGTATAGATTACTTAAGATCTTACAGAGACTATAGAAGATGACAGAAAAAAATATCCTACTGCTGTTGTTGATGTACAGTCTTTTGTAAACCTAGTACATACATTGAAATAATTTTAAATGCTTCGCATCAAGCTTCCTTGTGCGTACTGCTAAGGAGTGGAGTTCTTTGCCAGAGTCTGTATTTCATGAAGGGGTGTCTTCAAGGTCCGAGTGAATAGGTTGCTTATGGGACGACGTGCTCCATCTTAGACCGCACCATCGCTTACCACCAGGAGAGATTACTATCTCTCCTGGTGGTCAAACGTCAGCCCATCAAATAAATAAGAAAAAAGCAGTTAAGTACTCAAAAAACCTTGATGAACCCTAATATGTATTTAAATAACTTTTAGGTATCTAAAGCCATACCTCTTAGCTTTAACACCCAATGCTGTACAAATCAGGTAAGAACGTGAATTGAAGTAGCAATGCTAAATCAAATTGTCTAGACACTGTATCCGACACTTGACAGTCCAGTGACAAATGTCTGGACGTATTCTATCGGAATACTAACTTGATTAGTCATCATCATTCTGCTCATGGTTGACCTTCCGAATATTTAAATAGACAACGGTTATGAAATACTCTTATTTTTCATTTAGAAGATTATCATCATCATCAGCTCAGGACAGTGCAAGGCTGAATATAGACCATTAGTATACATAAGAGGGTTTGCCATACTATCCACTTTTGGAAGGCGAAGTTTTAAAAGTTTATTTTATCCAAGAGCACTCTTACCCGAGCTCTACTAGATATAGACAAACTAAATTTTAACCAAAAAAGTTGTTAACTCACAGTGTTGTTGAAGACTGTAAGTCGTTCGTGTCAATGTGTATGTATTCTGTGTGTAAGTTTATAGTAGCCAGGTGGCACAGTCGTTGTTTTAAGAGACTATGTCCGCCGTTTTTTCTACGTATACACTCATAATAATAGCAGTTCCAATGCATTTTATAAGTACATAACATAACTGCAATAGAAACGAATGCTGGCTCTAATATGGAAATCTATCTCCTCGCAGGAAATATAAGACAGCGCGGAAACGCCTCCGCGCGCCCTCAATTTCACTTTGATCTATTCAGATGCGACATACTATACCACCTACCTATGTAGAATGTAAGTACATGTTCAATCGCAGTGTATCATCGCACATTTCTCTTTCCTCGTTCTTGTATCGCGGAAGCTCATATACATTGGATTTTATTTTAGATTTTCTTCGGAGTCCGTTGTTAAAGAAGTTGTTTGAATCAGGCTTACTGTGGAAGACTGGAGCTATGGTCTTATTATTCTTGTTTTCGACTTTTGGTAAGAATAGGCTAGATGCCTAATTTTTATTTTAATGTCTGTCTGGTAGATTATTTTAAATCATTTGACACGTATTTTTTATTTCCTTACAGAAACGAATACTTTCGACGATATATTGATTTGAAATGTCGCTTGACGTCACTTCTATGTACATTTTATAATTTTATACGTAGAACTGACGTTTTAGCCCCAATCCTAAGCATTGATTCGTTTTATCTAAGTATTGTCTTCTTATACGACAAAATAAAAAAATACTTGTCTAATATTTTTTTATTACGTAACTTACGGACTAATTAGACTTTTAATTTTCATACCCAACATCATCCCAATTGTACTTATCATCGTTGTGTCTAAGAATTAGCATATCAAGTTGAGTAAAATATATTTTTTCTAGAATCTATATCGTTCTTGCAGCTTTTCTCGTTTTCATAATGTTAACATTTTTCCTTTATATTTGGTTAAACTTAATTAAAGTTTTGAACAACGGCCCGTTTACACAATAATTTTGAACATCGAAATCGCTAATTCAAAATGCTGTTTCCATTAAACCACCGTTAATCAATAGCTACATTAGCAAGGTAAACCGAACCAACGCTAATCCAAACTTAACACATTTTCAACCGTTCACTGGAGGTAACAGTACAAACTATTAGGTACATTATAGTAGGCAGGTACAAAAATAAAGATTGATTGAATACAGACACAGTAATCATTACACTGCATTTGACAACTGCACTGACCAATCATCATGAACTGAACAAAGGCATCTCTCACGGAGGAAACGCCTGTAGATTACAAACGATATAGCTTCATTAATCTCTCGAGCGTCCTTATGAGCACCCGGTGGATCATAAGAAAAAATGCTCCATGCTGCTTTCTCTTTTATAAAATCTATTATTAATGTTTTGTTTTTATTTTGACTGTATTTTTTATTTCTATTGTAATGATCCTTGTTTTCGTGTACCAATGGCCAAATAAATGCATTTTGTTTCTTTATTTCTCTCTTTCTCCAAATGTCACGTGTGCACCCAAACCCTCGACGGGTTAAAACCATAAAATTTGCGACATAGCCACTGTATATCCACTGAGTCAATCTATTTTTGTTACCTGCATAACAAATACCAGTGCAGACTATACCTACAACCACGATGAAAACGTGGTTGTTCGCATTCGAGCATTTTATTATGAACGGTTGATTGGCGCGTGCCGCGAAATTGATTGTGCGTGTTCTCACGTACACAACAAATTGGTATCGCAATGCCTCTTTATTCCATGCTACGTGGACGATGGTTGGCCTACGTCGCCTTAGGATTTACTTAACTGTCATAATTTATGACCAGTCACTTGTAAACATGTATAAGTTGTTATTTGTAGACTTTAAAGGCATATCTAGTCGTTAAACATTATTGCGTTGTCCGTTTTAGTGTTTTCGTGTTTTCTAGAAATTATGAGGAAACTGGAGGAGACTGCCTCGTTGGCCGAGTTGTTGCAAGGGGTCTCGGGTTCGATTCCCGGGTCGGGCAAAGTATTACTAGATTTAAAAAAAAAATCTCATTTGGATGGGATGGGACCCATCACATAAATAGTGAAAAGTGGGTATTATATTGTACAGTGGCATAATGTGCACCTCTGCCTACCCCTTCGGGGATAAAAGGCGTGATGTTATGTTATGTATGAGGAAAGTGCAATTTCTTTAATTCAATACATATTGGTTAGTATTCTATTAATTCGATTTCCTAATAAACAGCTTTTTATTAACGAGGATAAAAATGATATTCAAAAACAGTTTTATGGACTAATCAACGAAGTACTTTAATAAAGAAATAATCCGACATATGATACACATTACATTACATAAGAAAAATTGAAGTTGTCAGATTTAAAATAAAATTACTTGTCGAATCGTATTTGTTAAAAATGGAATATGTAATTTTTATCATATTTTTATGTAAAGTATGAGTTTAAAAAGTCGTATAAACTCATTTTTATTGCTCACTTACTTTGTAATAATGTCTTTTAATGTAGTATAGAGTAAAGTGCTACTTTGATAATATTTTAGTGACAGACCTCTAAAAGAAATGTCAGTACAACTTATTCACTTTTAACGATTATAAATAAATATATCCATGAACCATAAAAGCGAATCGTTAAGTTAAAATTGTTATGGAAATTAAAAATAAATTGGATTTGATAAAAAACGAATATGTAGATCAAAAAATTCTGAAGTTCTCATATTTTTATTCATAAATGTAATATAAGGTCATTCATTGTGCACATGGCATAAGAATTCTTGTTAAAATAAATTTAAATATATCTGAATGTTATAAGAAATCATTGAATTGGTTTTGGGGTTCTTGATTTGTGTGTAGATAAAAATTATTCAAGTTAAGTGGATAAAGAGATTTTCTAGTAGTATTTACTTAGTAGTCTTTTCATTTTTGCTATTACTCTATACAGGGTACCAATTCGGAGCCGCGGAGAACTTAACGAGTTACCGGGGCTCCGGCTCAAAGTGCAGGAGTAGGAACGATGTGGTTTTTAGTCAGTAAGAGTCTGACACTCGCCCCGCCTCACCCAAGCGGCAGAAGTCATTCGATGATTTTGACTCCTTCAAAAAAATCTATACAGGGCGCACACGGAACGCGATGTTGCATGAATAACACGAAAACAAAATCGATTAAAATTGTAAAAACAAATTGGTTTCATTTTTTTTTTAAATTTCCGTAGTTTTCCGTTTACTCCCTGTGTAGTGATATCATTAAGCCTAACGTTTCTTGTCTCCAAGACATAACATAACATAACATCACGCCTTTTATCCCCGAAGGGATAGGCAGAAGTGCACACAGAAGTAACACCCACTTTTCACTATTTATGTTATGACTCCCATGTAAAAGGGGGTGAGCCTATAGCCATGTACCGGGCACATTTCCAGACTCCGTGCTACTACTGAGATTTTTTTTTAAACCCAATAATATTTTGCCCGACCCGTGAATCGAACCCGAGACCCCTTGCCCGGCAGTCGCACTTGCGACCACTCGGTCATCGAGGCAGGCATCTCCAAGACATAAACAGAAATAATCCAAATATAATAACAGTAAAGAAAATACATCAAATTCTATTGTGAATCATACCTAGTATCAGTGCGAAGCCATATTGAAGCCTTTGAAAGTACGTTCATATAATCTGCCTGTGTGCTAACCCTGCCGATGCCGGTCAGGCCCCTTGACATCTGAACGAAAACATAATAATGTCTGAACACATTTGTAGGGAAGGGTAAAAGAGGGTTAAACCACTCATGGCTTCTTTACATCGATCTAAGTTATTAAAACCTGAATTAATCATGATTTTTAATTTGAATGGACCGTAATTTAAATGTTTCCTTTAATTTTAGTCAGGTCAGCAAAATTTCATACAAGTAGATTAGTATAGGTAAATGTATTTCCTCCGTCACCTACATTTGTCAAAATTTACAGTAGTTTTTATAAAATAATGGTAAAAGTGCTGACAGGTGATCTATTGATGGATGATTATATCCGCCGATGGACGCTGGGCAATCACAACAGCAGATGTAGCCAAATTCCATTTAGCGCTTGTCTACTCTTTCTGTAGACAAGCGCTAAAGTGGCGTTTAGCTAAAGGCACAGGACTTCGAAATGCGTTGCCGGCCCTTATTTATTCTCAAAGTAAGAATTCTAAGTCACCTGATTACCGAAAAGTCATAATAACCTACATATAAACTTTCTTTTATTACTCATTCATTACACAAACACATCAACCACATTCATTACACTACGTAAACAAACATTAGTCATAACATCATACAAAGTTAGGACTAAATCAAGGACGATGAAAAAGGCGGACATAGTCTCTTGACCTAACGTCTGTAGCACCTGGTGGCTTACTCTTGAATCCAATTCCGATCGATCGACATTGGTATTGTGAAATTTCGTACTCTTGACTTGCAACACTAGCGCCCATTGCATCCGTATTGCGTGGATATTGAATGAACTAAATGGTATTGAGTTTGGCTTTATATTCCGTACTCTGAATGCTATTGTAACAGCTACAATTGTGGTTGTATAGTTTTGACATTGAATAATTATTGAGATTTTATTGGATTGAAATTGCATTGGCATTGAGATTTGTTTCAAGAGTAAGCACCCTGGTTACTATAGATTTACACGCAGTACATACACACATTGACACGAAGGACATCTGTCATTTTACCATACACCCATTATACACGCACACATAAATAACCCACAGACATTTTGGTGCTTCAATCATTTCTAAGTATTATTATGTTCGTTTTTTCAACGAGTAAATAAACCGTGTCTACGAAATATTTCCTCGTTAAAAAGAAAAAAAAGTAAAACGAAGTTAAATTAAGTTAAGAACTGTTGCTCTAGTGTTTGTTCAGACTTCATGTCACTAACAACTATTGAGTTTAACTTGAAGTTTTAAGCCAACACGGTGTTACTTAAAAAACAAGAAAACCAAGTCGTGTTCATAAAAAATATGAACGTAGTTTTGCTTAAATATTGTCTACGACCATTTTTATTTTCATCGAAGTTTGAAAATGGAATATTAAAATTATTTTGTTTACTCTTCAGTTAAGTTTACTATAATTTTTTAACCTACATATTGCATTAAAAATAATTATTATTTTATGCGGAGCTACTGCTATCTCTACGTATGTGCCTCTACATAACATTTACTTAGTGCTTACACAAACCACACGACAATCAAAAATCAATTCTAAATCAATAATGCAACCCACGAATTTCGAATGACACCAACTTGCAAAAAAAGGCTCATGTAAAACATATTACGAAATGTATGTACTCTCATAAGTAGTCATGAGTCATTGACTTGGTATAATGTAGATTCCATTGCTAATTCTATACGAATCATATTGTGTTAGATACACAAAGCCGTGGTAAATGTGAAATGTCTCAATTAGTCACATCGTACGTATGAAATTATTAAGCCTTCTCCTTTTGTACGTAAGCGAAACTGTTCAGTTAGAACTTCTATTATTTTAAGACAAATCTGAACACTACAGGCTTTTTTTAAGGGGGGAAATCATCAAATGTCTTCTCCCGCCTAGGTGACGCGGGAGGGAGTGTCAGACTGACTAAAAACCACCCCGTTCCTACTCCTGCACTTCGAGCCGGAGCCCCGGTAAGCGTTTACGTTCTCCGCAGCTCCATATCGGCACCAGCCCTAATGGGCCATCCGTGGTGGTCTGATGGCTCTTTGAGGCACGCTCCGAACGCGACGCACCGTATACTAGAGGCTTAGGTTTGAGTAGAATGAAGAGTTACTAGATAAATTGCGAAACTCCCATCCCATCACAAACACAATCATTGCAATATCACACACCTCTGCTGCTTGATTAAATCAAATTACATAGCATCACCTGATACCAACAACAAACAGGAGCACAAGTAGACTCGTTAACGAAATTATACACCAACCCCTATCGGGTACAACACTAATGTGCTAAGCAAACACGTGGTTAAATTCGATTGTAATACGGGATACTACCAAATGGATGTTTGACGATACGCGGCTAACAAACCTCTGACAAACACGGAGAGCAGTGTCGTGACACCGTGACACTCGAGCTATTATTCAAACGCACTTAAATCAACATCTGTCATTGATCGACTACATCAGGATTAATTTGCATCGTAAACGGATTCGCATAAATCCAAGTTACGTATCAATGAGACTAATTTCTCAAATGCTTGCAGAGACGTAAGTGAAAGCAATGTGTTTCCTGATTATCGGGTCTGACAAGATTTGGGATATTCCGGGCTACGAAAATTTTCAGGATTAGCACGAAATTAGGAATGATGCCTGGTGTTTTATACAAGACTCGTCACATTATTTAACTAGCGAAATGACGTATTGGCTCGTGGAATCGAAGGCGTAATGTTCTAAACCTATATGAAATCCGTGAACAGATTCATATGACACAAAGATCTGTTTGTCTAACAGTTACAAAAGAATTCTTGTCTTGTTATTGACGAGTCACCTACTTTTAGAAGAATGTCGGTGGTATGCTGTCCATTTTGGTTAAGCAAACACGGTGCTTAGAAATGGCTGGTTTATTTTATAGTTTAGTTTCTAATGTGTAGGTTTTTACAGCTTACAAGTACATAATATAATGTATGTTGGAATTTTCTATTCGATAATACAATATAGGTACATAAATATTTGTTGTCGCACGAATTTTCTCCACATGAAAGTTCTTTTGTTAAGCGTTCCAGTAGTAACTTTATTGCAACTTTTTCAAACAACTAAAGAAGATATATACATGATCGTCATGTAATAAATTTCACTTCGAAGATTTCACACGATATTGCTTATATCCAATACAATAAATTACTTTTAAGCATAGTCTACAATTGAATAAACTTTGTCTACAGTCCAATAATTATATGCGAAACGACTAAACATTCCTATTTTGGAAATACCAATTATATAGGCAACATTGAACGTCGATTTCACTGCTCGCCATGAGTTTTGTTTACGATGGAGGCTGATATATGGTTTCCTAGATGCCATAGCATCTGTTTCCACAGTAATGTTAACTGAGTCTCAGTAAAGTTTCATTGTCAAGTCAAATATTTATTGTAATTTATTCAACCTCTACAAAGTTTCTGTGTATGCATTATGTTCTTACAATACGTATGTACACACATAACTCGCGGTTTCTATTTCAGAATTAGCATAACACTAAATATAAGGTCCATTTAGCAGTACTGTCGCTGGACGTATGTATGAGGTACTTTCGTTGTGTTTTTGCGGCTTTAACTTATTGTACCTGGTTGCAATGAAGGTTCTTTGTCCCGATATAGACTGGACGAAGAATCATGAATGATAAATCTAAGAGGTTTATTAATAAATCTTGCAAAATTCCCATCTATGTCACGGATTTTTGATTTACTCGCAGCAACAACATTGGATTTTTAAAATGCCTTACGAAAAACGAGTGAATCGTTTCGTATGATAACTAACAAAGAGCATCATTATAATAGTTGAAAAGATCCATTGCAATATGTTCCGTATCCGTATAAAAATACGAATGTTTTTATCCATTTCAATGTGCGCTAGCAGCTGCTCCCGATGAATTGGAAGGAAGGAGTAACGTAACGGGAAAATTCTCAATTTTAAAACAACTTCGAGAGCCGTCCCGGGATAATAGAATGTCACATTTTTACTTGTTGATAACTACAAGTTCTATCTCCTCTACGATGAACTTTTCAAAAGACTAGATAACTTTGTTCTCGTTTGGGATAAGAAAACGATTGTATTTTCGATTCTTGGTTAAGTAATTGCGATGCATCGCATATCCAAGTACATTTTATCAATAAAGCGCCTGCAAGGTGGACTTTAAAAAATACGTCTTTTGAGTAATTAATTTCTAGAAATTTCAGTTTAAACCGAAGCTGTTATAGAAACGTCCCTAATTATTTACAGTCAATATTACAGAGCAAGTAAATCTGATATCTGTACATGAAAAATGTAAAGGCATTTTTAGACCATGACATGTCGCAATTTCTAATAATAATTCTAATATATATTCTAATATTACTAACATTACTTCAAAATCCTTGACAAAAATATTCAATATCACTAAGTTACTCGAAGGCATCGTTCAAGAGATATTAATTTCGCATAGCTCTCTCACCAGTCTAGCAGTGCATCTTGTATGCAGTTGGAAATATACGATATTGCGCTATGCGGCCAGAGCACGTAGGGTTTTCAATCTATGCTATATTAATCTCCGAGACCTTATATCTCTAATTCATTGAACTATGTAGACAGGGTCCTATATTAAAAAAACTATAACGTTTGGGATAAAATACTTCATGCTGAGTTATGAGCGTGTTGGCATCCGCTGATCTAATACCAATGTCAAATTAATATGCAGTTGAAATAAAATATGAATTATAATCTTCTTTTTAATATTTTAATTTTTGAAATTTCAATTAGGTAATATTATAAAAGGTCAGTCATAACTTCGAAATATAAAACATTTACAATTCGCTAACATTTTAAAGAACAACTTAATTTAAATAGACTTAACACAATTTGCATTCCGACCGATCTAGTTTTCTATATCCACGTTATGAATGAACGCGTTGTGGAACGATTCAAGTCCATCAACCGCCTACGATTTGCGAGTCACTACTTCCGTAGGAGGTTATTGTGCTAGCTTCAATATCAAGTCCACAGAAATGGAAACGTTAACGCGTGCGTTATGCAGAGTTCGATTAAGGTCAATAGAGTTTTCTTGACGTGAAAGTAATATTCCTGTCACAGGTTTTCGAAAAAGTCATCCTACATAATTGTAACTACATACTCTGCGAGGACCGCCCTGAGGACACGGTGGAACACACCGTAGCGGAATGCCCTGCGTGGGCTGAGCACCGCCGTGCCCTCAGGGAAGTGATCGGCGATGGCGACCTCTCGCGTCCGGGCCTAGTGCAGGCCATGATGCGGAGCGAGGGGGACTGGGATGCCGTCTCCTCCTTTTGCGAAGCAGTCATGCTAGCTAAGGAGGAGGCGGGACGCGTGAGGCAGCGAAGCGCTGCCTCCTCGCGACCCAGCCATCGCGAAGGACACACCGGGCGTCGGGGATCGCGGGACGATCTCCGGCCACCGTAAGCGCGGGCCTGCGGACGGCGAGCATGGGTGGCTCCCCGTCCGACCAGAAACAGACCCGAGCGTACGGCGCGTCGCGTTCCGCGCGCGCCTCAAAGAGCCATCAGACCACCACAGATGGGGCCCAATAGGGCCGATGCCGATTCGGAGTCGCGGAGAACCTAACGGGTAACCGGGGCTCCGGCTCGACGTGCAGGAGAAGGAACGGGGTGGTTTTTAGTCAGTAAGAGTCTGACACTCCCTTCCGCCTCACCCAGGCGGGAGCAGTCATTCGATGATTTTCCCCCCTTAAAAAAAAAGTATGACTAAGTACCTAATCTTTTGTATTTTGATAGTATTGCGTACTAAAAAGTGCGTAAAAATTAGTATTATCTTAACTACTAATATACATACTTAGTTTCTTGGGAGCACTGTAGTAAAAATATGTAACAAACAGAATCTATTTTTTTTATTGGTACTAAAAGTTTATATATATATAAAAACGTGTGCCAAAACAATGTCATAAAATTGTTTATCATAATTTGACAGTTAAAAATTGTAATGGAAATGTTTACTAAGAAATGACGTCACATCTAATGACACCATCTGTAAAAGTAAAACGTCTAAAAGTAGTAAAACTTGCAACAATCATAGACATGTACCTAGATATTAAATGTATACTTATGTTTAACTTAGCTATGAACTATTTCAAAACATTACCTATTGGAGAATGTGGTACAAGTTGAAACAGAAACAATTAATTCAGATAATGTCAAAGTACCGAGATAAAATCGTAAAGGGACTTGCAACAAGCTTTCGAAAAAGGTTTTATTTTTAAAGTCTGTTAATTACATTTTTAATTACGTTATATTTGTACATACAATATAATTAATTATATTGACTGCACGGTTGGTGCGGTGGCTGGGCAACCGGCTGCTGTGCAACGTGTCGCGGATTCAATTCCCGCACGGAACAACACTCTGTGTAATCCAAAAATTGTTGTTTCGGGTCTGGGTGTCATGTGTATGTGAACTTGTATGTTTGTAAACGCACCCACGGCACAGGATATAATCCTAGCGCGGAGCAACGTTTTAAAAAAAAAAATATTTGCCTATCAATTGGTTTATATATACCTTTTTCATTTACTACTGCTGCCTTCGCTGTCCCGTGGAAAAAAAAACCCTATGTGTTAACTAAAATCGCGGTTTACTCACGTGAATATACTGAGAAAAGATCTACTAGTTTCGAACCACAGAGGGGTTCTTGCTGAGTGCGCGACGTCGCCGCGACCGCGCACGCTGCTCATGAGGAAGAACTACTACTACTATAAGAACTACTACTATGTGTTATTCCAAACCATAATCTACCCCTGTTTTAAAGATTTTACCCCGATTGAGTAATAAACATGCACAGAAACTCACAAACTTTTACATTTATAGATACTATTAGTTTGATGTACATAGGATATCTAGAACGGCATGAAATTACCATTGAAGAGTAGCTTCACAAAAAATACCTACTCAGTACAAAACACTTCAATGATATTTATATCGATAGTGTTAACCATAGACATGGATAAGATAACTAATAAGTACCTACGCTTCATTAAGATTATGATTAACTGCAACCTTTGGTACCGGCATCGTGCGCGTGCGCATTATTTGATAATAACCTGTCACACTTCGAACCAATCGTAAACTTTAATACGTGCTCATCATTAGCTAATAAATATATGTTCGTCCGTCCAACTGTTCGTGTCTCATCAACTGAGCTTTGATTTTCTTGGACTTTGCACTGCTGGTGCTAAATATACATTTTTCTCTTGAGTAAGTAGTTCTGTTGGTAAGAAAGTTTTAGAATAATGTCTGCTTGTCAAAACTTTATTCCGGAATATTGCTATCATGTAACATATTATAATAAAACAGCCAAAATTACAATCCTTCAGATAAATTCTTACGTGTACCTTCATATTCAATCAGAACTCTTAATTTGATGAGTAAGCTATAGATTTATAGCATCACTATACTTTCCAACGTAGGTAGGTACCTATTTATATTTTTCTTCAGAAATGAACATTCATTTCTTAGAATGTCAAATGCATAACTTTTCCTTTTGACTGCGCCGCGGACGAGTAAAGAAATTCATTTCCTGACCACAGATATAAATACGACGTCTTCTGGAAGTGACATTGTCATTTTAAATGTGAATATTTATAGATATTTTAATATTAGACATAGCTTGAGTTGTTGTTTAAATAAAAAATCGGCTGCTCTTTTAATCACTTGCTCAATTCTCGCAAAGCACAATTATTTGTGTAATTCATAAGTAAATAGTTAGGTACTTACCGCACCTGGCAACGACACAGGAGAATATCCTAGTATGGTCACATTTTACCAATAAAAAGAAAGAAAGAAAAAGTATTTCTATTATAGGTGGAGCCAGTAGAGGTTAATACTTGTAGGCCTTTGCAACATACCAACTTTTAACCGATTATATGTGATTACATAGGACTTTTGTAAGAGTTGAGCTTTTGCCTAAATCACATATATACCTATAAATGACCAGACCTGTAAACTATTACTGATTATTTCGAAATAGATAAATCCAATAATAAATCCTTTGACCAAGTCCGGATTGTAATATGATTTTATACTAAATCTGAAAACGGTAGACATGATGAATAATTTAATATTGACAGCGGCTATGTTTTATTATAGTACAGTTTACCTATAATTTTAAGGTACAAGGTCCGTGTTGTACCTACATATAATATATGTACTGTACTTGCTATCAATTCAGCGAATGGAATCGGTTATCGCTAATGCATTCGGAATCGATCAAGCAGAAATCAATTGTGTGTGAAGATAAACATTTACACAATTACTTGTGATTGTTTTGCAGTAACCAATGAATACAATAACTTATGCTTGTATTCAACTAACATGTAGAAGTTTGAGAGATAATCAAGGTCACCAGCGAAGAGTTAAGTAAAGCTGTACATATTATGATATTGCCAAGTTTTTTTAAAAACTATTACCCCAACCCATAGGTTTTCTTCTTTATTTTGCCCCCACATAAATACGTAATAGTTGCATACAGGAATTGAATTAGAAATATTTTTTTGCAACAGCCAAACTCAACCGTTGATTGACGTTGATGACGCAAGCAGTCTCGAGAAACAAATACTTTTTATTTTTAATATTAACCCCACATTTGGCAAAAGCGCACCAAATTGAAAAACCTCTTCTAAAGTTTGCATCTAAAGTTTCATAGATTCAATCGAGATGGTTGAAGGTGCGGCACAAACTGCCAGGTTTCGACTGCCGCCAATAGTTTTGCCGGAGTCTCTTTAGATTTCCATTGCAACGAGTGCCACAAAGACCTTTTGTTGTCACTATGAAACCGTACTTTTCCCGTATTTCTCAAACTAGACACGCGCTTTTATAAACAACATAAGTAATTATAGTTGCTTATTAGGAAGCATGTAAGCACTAAGTATTTGACTATTTAGGTATTTATTTATATTATATTATTATGTTATTTTTTATAAGCAGTTTTACGCATTTATCGCCAGTTTTCAAAAAGGAAAATTTGAGAAATTCAGAGTATATTTTCGCAAACATTCGAAGAATAAAGACTTTATACCATATGCACTCTGCAAACCGAATAATGTGTTATGACATTTGCCAAGTTCGGTTTAAAAATTTGCACAAAATGAAATTTTAATTTTTCCTTTAAAATACAATGTCAGTTCGAGCGACACTCTGTATTCTGAACCGAATACATGACAAACCAAACCCTATTAAAACAAGAAACTAAAATATAAACATGGAAGTTCCACTCAGCTTTCGCTGGAAACGGCATCGACATCAACATTGAATCAATAAAGCCAATCTAACCTCAATTTGATAACCGCGTTCGTCATGCCATAATTCACGACATACGCATGCCCGTAGCATATGTAGTCGACAAAAACGGGCACCTCTATCTAGCTTATGCTAGGCCAACACGGTTCATTAGTCAAACCCACGCGCGCTGCGACAATACAATGAACACTATTGTTTACCAATGTCGTAATATGCACGTTTGATTTAGATCCAAACTATCAGGAGTGTAGAGAAAGCTTGATTGCATCTCAACTTCAGTATGCAGGAAGTATGCGAGAATGACGTCATTGAACATACTACCTTTGTTTTTTTAATGCATTGTGTGATGATTGAACCTAATTCCAATATGGAAAATTTACACGTAGGTAAAATGATATGGGGTCGTGTTAAACGATGATAATTATATCAAACTGCTGAAAAAGGTAAGGTACACCAGAACTGAAGTTTAAATTGAATTCATCAACTACGCAGCCAGGCTTTTAAGGATCTTTAGCGGCAGGAAATTATTTTGAACGTTAGAAACTTATCGACCCTTTTCTTCGGCTCCTTGGAGACAGGTATGTTGCCAGGTTACTTTTGAAAATATGTATTACCTAAGTCAAGTTTTCATAGTAAATTTAAATACGAAATAAATATCAGCCTGTATCTGCCGCACAAATAGGAAAAATCGTATCTCACACGAAAAAGCATTGAATATTGATTACCATACACATACATAAAAATTGATGAATTTAGTGGTTAATAAGATTGTTACGATTTAATGATAACTATCGTGAGACATACTAAATAAAGACAAACAGTGAGTAACCCGCGATTTTTAGTTAATTTATTAAGATTGCTGTAACAATAATTTTCAATCAGATTCTTGACTGATTTGGAAGCTGATAACTTCCAAAACATGGAAGTGACCTAAGTACCATTCATGCAGCCGTTTAAAATAACAAAACATTACACCACGCCACCACGCCGTGCATTCAATGTGCACATTATGCCACTGTACAATGTAACATCCACTTTTGACTATTTATGTTATGATTAATAGGGGGTGAGCCTATTGCCATATCGGGCACAGTTCCAGGCTACTACTGAGAATTTTAAAAAAACCCAGTAAATCTTTGCTCGACCTAAGAATCGAACCCGAGACCACTTGCACTTGCTTGCAGTCGTACTTGCGACCACTCGGCCAACGAGGCGGCCGTTTACAATACTAACCTCAGAAATTAAAAACCCCACAACAAAATGCATATACATTCCATTGCGTGCTCAACAAAAAGGCAGGGAGCTAAAATAGATTGCAATAGTAGTGCACTAGTTCCAAGTCCCCTCATCGATCTCTTACAACCTCCAGTGGGTGATCCATTTCCCACCGGTGACAATACAAACAACACTCCACAATTCATGTTCCCTTTTATTTGTGGGTCAACTCGGGAATAAATCTTTCGAGTAGCTTTACAAAGTTTCACATTTCACAACAACTTTTACTAAGAAATTATACGTTTTTATAACATGTTTCGTTGTTAGTGAAAGTGATTTGACTATAGTTTCGATTTATGTGTATTAGAACGTTTTCCGTGATTGTGTATAGGATAGAAATTGGAGATATTTTTAAAAAAAATTAAGAAATAATAAAAGTAATATAGCGGTTTATTTCTGGTAGATATTACAAAAAGCAACGCATACATTTACTTAATAAAACCAGTAAGAAAAAAAAATCGTATCTAATTGAAAGCATTTTTGAACATCATACTTAAACACTAAATATTAATCACGTTCTGGTTTTAATAACCACTTCAAGACAAAAAATAAATAAAAATACCCAATTCATTATGATGAACCTTCCATTAGCGAATAGACTTAAATAGACATTTCCATACCAATTAATAATAATATCTAAATAATAATTACTTGATAGCAGTACAGAAGTTATAAACAAGTCATCGTTTACTACAGCCAGTTGCAACCCGTTTCCCAGCTGGCATTACAAACAGCTGATACAATCTATATTCCCTTTCAATCCCCATCCAAGAAGACTTGGACATAAATCTTACATTGCACTCATTTTATTATACTTACTTTATTTGTATAACGCACTTCCATACTACATTGTTTACCATCCGTTTCCTAGGCTTTAGTAGCCTTTAATACCTTGAAAGAAACATTGCAATAATGTGTGTGAAATCCTAGTAATATTAAAATTTCGAACGTTTGTGAGGCTGTCTGTGTGTGTGTGTGTGTTTGTTTGTTACTCTTTCACATCAAAACGGATCAAGATTAATTACGGGAACGCGGGCAAAGACGCTGGCAAAAGCTAGTAATATTATACTCATATTATTGCTATTTTCTTCACGGCTATAAACTGATTTTCTCATAGGTACACACTACACTAGCAAGACATGAATATTATCTTACATAAATAACAATCCCTACGAAAATAGAAAATGACGAAAATTGTAGGTATACCTCTATATTTAATTATTTTATGTTTAATGGTAAGTTGTTTAAACTGTCAAACACCAAGCGGTCACCGGTGACCGCGACCTATTTATTCTTTAATTGTGTCTATAAAACCGGTACTCGACGAGTTAAGGGCAAGCTAAACCTGTAAATGGCTTAGCTACTTCATTTTAATATGTAGGTACTGAATTTTGTATCCTATAATGGGGCTGACGTTTTCCTCTTAGGAAAAAAGCCCTATTTATAAAAAAATTCTACAATTATAATGTACCTAATCATTTAAATATTATTATTGCTACGTATTTATGTAAATAATGTTTACAATACATTGTTATTCACGCACTGTTGCATTTAACGGCCAATTGGTTCAAAATTGAATACATCGAATGCATCGTCGAGTATATTGTTTAAACTACTAATTGCTTGAATAATAATATTGCTTTTTTCATATGCAAAGTTCTTCCGTTTGTTTGCATTTTATTTCTATTCCTTACTCTATTTTTGCTTCGTTTTAAACTGTCATTTTTTGATTATATCGATACGATTATAAGATTATGTAAATGAAGTATACTGTTTATATCTACTACTGCTCATATTAATCTCTCTACGCCATCGTAACTGCGTAGGTCAGTTTCTGACAAACATTAATTTGAAAAATCACTATGGGTGATATTGGGCCGTTTTCTAAAATTCTTCTAGGTAGGTACTTTTCCTTGTAGTGTCATGCTTACGATAAAACAAAGAAAAAATGGCGTTTTAACTGTTTCACAAAGAAGATTTTAGTAAATAATACTTTATTTAACGCAGTACTTGGAAGTAGAACAAATAACCAAAGCCACGTCAAAAATGGCAGTCTAAACACACAAAAAAACACAATCTAAATTATTTAAGCTTCAATAAATACACATAACACTTAAACATCGATAGTTCTAGTCAATTACGAATCATTATTTAATTCCATAAAAATAGACTTAAACCAATAACTCGAACATTTATTTAAATACGTGTTCAAACTATTAAAACAACACACTGACTTATTATACTAAACGTTAAAGATGATAGTAATAGACTCTTTGGCAAATCAATTGGCTACACATACATATAAATATAATGACTAGGTACACAAGCCGTGTCGTTGACCTCTAAACTACTCGAGTTACAGTTAATAATTAATAAAACAACGGTATACAGCTTGAAGAGCGAAGCACGCGATGTACGTAGGTACTATAACAAGAAAAAAATAGGTAACGAAAAAGAAATCAAGTGTCCCTTTTTGTTAGTTTAGAAAATATATTAGAGGCTGTGTGCTTTTGTGGGTTACCATGTGTACTGTGAACTTGAAATTATAAAACACCTTGGTAAATGTCCACCAACCCCGCCTGTCATCGACATCATCAAAGACCGATGACGAAAAGAAACGCATTTCATTCAAAGATTTCCTTTTTTCTTTCTTTCATAATATCAAAGAAGTTTTTCAAACTGAGTTTCAAGAGGAAAAAACCAATTGAACGTTAAATAAAACGAAAACCGATCATACAAATACATACAAAATGAATTCAATAAAAAAACTATTTTAATTGCATAAATGTGCCAGATTGACTGGAAAATAAACACCGGAAGCGTTTATTATAACATCTTGTCCAGGAAATAGTATAAAATACGAACTGTATATCCACACGATCTGCGCTGGAGCATGCATAAAGATTACACAGCATTCGTCATGTGAATGCATGCATTGTCGGTCAGCACCAACCTGAAAATAGAATTTTTATGATGGAAGTGTCAGACGTCCGTATACCCAAGTATTCGTGAACATGCGCAGTAGTTATGAATAAAGATGATGGATTTTATTAAGATACCTGGAGGTTTCGTCGGGGATATGAGACTGTCAAAGAGATAAAGCCCAAAAATTCACTGGAACACTTACATTCCAAGATAGGACGATTAAAAACTACCAAAAAAAGTAAGATTGAATATGTAAGTCTTTAATTAATTTAAACATAACGGCTAAGACCAAGACGAAAATAAGCGTTTGAAGAACCTTAAGGTAAGTCATCCAAGTCAAGAAATTACAAATCAAGAGACAATTTAAATAACGGTCACAGGCGGGCGTGAATAGGGAATTGGTTTAACAGCACTAGAAGTGTGACTGAATGCCACAATAGCATCAGTGTGGCTCAGGTCATAGGTTACGTAATTAAACCCTCAAAGTGTGGCAAAGTGCAACAATGGGTGTTTGTTGGCGAAGTGTCGCGATGCTCATTAGATGGAGCGTGAGGACGTTAATGAGGGGCGATGGTATCGCCACCGCCCGTAGCGGTCGCATACTTTCACTTCTTAAGGGCAATGCTGACTTCCAGCGATGTGTGTTCTCTTGACGCGATTGAGATCTTTGTCGGTAAAGCTTTTGCGACTAAACGGATTACTTTTATAAGTAGGTTATTGTTCGTAGGTCGTAAACTAATCCTATTATTCAGAATTATGTGTTTGTTACGCAGGTATCATGGTACCTAAGCATTGCTGACGCAGTACCTAAATACAGCAAAAAATATTCCATCCCACAAAATGTAACGCTATTATTAAAACAAAAACAATAATGTAATCATTGTTCTAGTTTACAACAAACAAGTTTAATATTGTATTAGTATACAAAACAAGCCCACACAATTCCGAATAATATTTCAGTGCCGCGTAGGCATTATGTCTACGAGGCATTGACTCGGAGTGACGCAGCGGCAGCGTGGAGGCTCTGCGTGTCATGCGTGTTAGCTCTTGATACACTAATTAGTTGTTATTATCGTCTTTACTCAAGCCCAACGTACGTACCGTGTTTACAAGGATACTCCTCTTTACTGCTAATGTTTCAATTATACTAAACTCCGGTAACTTTACACTATATCAAGGAAGTTTCCTTTCTAGTTTGAATATTTACAATTTTGACCTCATAAAGCTAACAACGAACCATGATAAACAAAACAATATTTCCCATAAAGGGCGTAGGGGAATCTGTTGTAATGGCACGATTTCATATCCATTGTGGCTTTAAGCCGCGTTCATGTTGAAAGACATGGATATCGGAAGTTCCGCTCTCCCGCCTGCGCTTGCGCACCACAATACGTGAAATGCAAGTAGGTAGGTAACTAGGTAAAAGGTGAGTGATCTCGGAACGCGTCGAGCACGCCGCCCGGGCTAGACTTATCAACGCTTTCCCGACTTTACTCACAAAAACTTAATACAAACACGTAATCGCTGATCTTGGACTAGTTTACACGTACGCGTTTCAGGGTAAAACACGCTATAGTCGTGATACAATGAATCGAGCAATTACATCACAGCAGTAGCAATGGTATATAATTGGCTGCGTTCATCGACTACTCATTAAGCGTAAAATTATTCCCAGCCGCTGACACGGCAGGTGCTCTGTCTAGTTCTGTACCCGCACCATCGATGGATAAATAGAGAAAAACAATCAACGGCCAACGTCGGTCATCCGCGGCAGTGCGAGACGTTCTTTATGCGCAAAAAATGGACAAGCGCGAATCAATCTCGTGGACAATATGCGCGTAGCTGCAGTTTTCTATTTTTATTTTGTTTACATCATGCTGTCGTTTTTGCTGCTTTTATTGCCAATGTTACATCCCTGATCTACATAGATAATTTAATTGACGCTGGCTAAACAAACGTGAATATGTTAATTTTTTAAGTTTGCTACGATTTCGCTACGAACGTTATTCGCTTCGAGCAGATGCCTTATTACGAGTTTGATTTACGTTTAAAGTATTCGAAACGAGTACACGTTTGGCAATCTGATTGACCGGCGCCAATGAATCAACCAATTAGAGCGCCGAACGCGTACGCGTTTTTTTAAGGGAGGAAATTCATCAAATAGCTGCTCCCGGTTACTTTAAGCATAAAACAAACTCGTAGGTACTAAGGCCTCAGTTACTTATTTCGTACACCATTGAAAGAAACTCATAAATACCGTAAGACTACAAAAGACGTAAATAATTAAGAAGAGAATTTTATAATTCCCCTTTTGATCCCGCTGAACCCTAAAGCACATCTAAATATTACAGCATAATTGCCAGGGGATGTCTCGAATAAATTACTGAGGATTACTTACCCGGCAGAAATGTTGCTTCTACCTCAAGAACATAGAAATAACGACTGAGTATTATAGTTGGATATGATTCTTATCATCTTGGCCCACGTCTTCTCATTAGATCTTCAAAGATAGGCGACTATTATATTATATTTCTTAATATGCATGCTAGCCTGTGTTTGCAAAAGACCGCCAATTCTAGTTATTTTGGTCCTTGAATACGTTTTGTAAAATTAAAATGGGTACTTATGTAAATGAGAAAACCTACGTATTTACATTACAATTAACATTACTTAATTTTCCTTAGAGAATAAACTAAAGAACATTTGCCCACACCTTAAATGAATAGGTAAAAAAGTAAATAGAAGTGTACTTAGGTACCAATAGGTAATATAAAAAATGCACGACTATTTCACATCTGTCATTAAACTAGTTCCATAAAATAGAGCTTATTGCCATGTACGAATGTCCTCATGCTAAACTATCCATAACTAAATAATAATAATAATATGTTAATCTTTTATAAAAATTACCTAGAATACTCTAATATTATGAATAAGTTCATAACGTTTGCTGAGTGTGAAATCGAGTTGAATTTGTAATAATTATTCCGAGTCAGCATCTCGTATTATTGTTAACGATTGCAAATTATTCTTGTCTGTACCTACACGAGTCTGAGTTAAGCATCGAGTCGAGCTAAACGTGATCATTTCATCCTTACATCACACCGTGATAAATTGCCATCATCAGACGATACTGAGAACTGACCAACTGTGATGAATGTCTAATAACTAGGTATAGGAGGTATGTATTTTCGACACTGGTGTTTAAACTTCATGGTACAACTATCGACAAATTATTCTTACATATTACAAATATTAATGTCGTATTGGCCCGCAGGTTTAAGACGCTTCGCTTCGCATACATCCGCGCAGCGCGGGTTTGAAACGGCATGTACCAATGTGACTTTTTCCGAGTTATATGTACTTTCGATTATTTAAACACCACTGATAAACGGTGAAGGAAAACATCGTAAGGAAACCTGGGCTTATAATTTCTAATTTTGTTTGGCAGAGTCCTACTTTCTTCTGATATGGTTTCGTTTACTTTGAGGTTGGGGCTTGAGTCTGGGATTGAGAACAGACTTCGCTCCATTTTAGCTTTACCTTGCGCCGTTCCTTCCACAACTGAAAAGTACAAAGCGTTCTACACACACACTCTTTACATATGACGAAACAAGAAAATATTATACAGAAATTAGAATGAAAACGGCGACATTAGTAGCAAGACCTACATATTGTTCAAACATTTCTCAATTGGCCGCCGGCGAAGGCGTAAACACCAGATATAGCGCTCTCGTGAACAGTAATCTACATGTACCTACTACCCACTGAGAATAGGTACATAAGTAAATATGTAGCATTGTGTAAACAAAGATGAGAGGAATCCATCATTATCATTAGATATCTATCTAAGAATAATATGATATATATGCTAAGACAAATAACTTGTAGTGGTAACGTATTTGCACGTGATATTCCATTATTTTACTATGAGCCCTAGCTTGGCTTGAAACTAGTCGTGCTACCTCGATGAACAGTTACGTGAATAATCCATACCCAAAACTTAATTTCACGTATCTCATGCATGAAAGTTATTATTTCATTACCGTTGTGTATGTACGCTTGCAACACTTGAGGCATTACATGTGCCTTACCGAACCTTAAGAAACCTATTCACTCCCCTCTTGAATAACCCCAAAAAATCACCAAAATGTTTCTAACTCCAGTAGATTACTACAGAATAATCCACTGGAGTTAGAAACATTTGTTCTATGTTCAAATGTCCAAATGTTTTGTAGATAATCATCTTTTACAATGATAGATATTAATAAATTATATCCAGTCTAAGTTTACCCACAAAACAATATTCCATTGCTCTCAGATTAGAAGCAACGCAAAGAAAGTTAAAGCAATTATTGAGCAAATTCGAAATTGGCAGGCAAAAGGTAAACAGCGGCTGAGAGCTCTAACAACTTTTATGGCACTTGCGCGCCAGTTTCAAAACTAACTTCGATATCGAAACTGAACTTTATATACCATATCGGCGGAGAGCTGCACGATATAGTGAAATACAGGCTTCCTGGAGATACAAATAACAGAAGTGCCATTGGTTTTTTTTAGTAAATTCTCGGTATTAACACGGAGTCTGTTTAGTCCTTATGACTGACGGGTGTCTGGAAAATTATTGTTGATTTTTTTTCGGTAATAGTACAATTTTTCGTTAACGCCTGGTGAATGACAATAAGCTCACCTCGTTTTACACGATACTCGTAACATTTAGTTTATATTGTGCACCTCTGCCAGTTCCCTTGGGGAATAAAAGACAAATAAAAGTCCGTTTTATGAATAAGGTTCCACGTGTAGTGGGTAGGTAGGCAAACATCTACCTACACAGTGTTATTTATAAATACTCATTGTTTCAAACTCCTGGGCGTCTTTTTCAAAACTGAAATACCTACGTGGGTAGTTTCTTATGTAAGCTTTTTTAACCACCTACATTTTAATATTGACTTAAATGTAGGTTAGTCTTAATAATAATTGCAGCTTACAGGAGTCGTGATTTATAATTTCTGTATGTGGGTAGTTACACGTAAAACTACCCACTTAGAATTTCAACATTTGTAGAACTAGAGATTCGTGTTCAGCGTGTTTGGTCAACGGTCGAAAAATTTTACCAAAAATATTTAATTGGCGTTTCTTACTTATATTTTTATTTAGAGAAGGTTATAGGTAGGTACTTACATAGAGTACACATTATACTTTCTATTAATGTCTCTCATCAAGGTACTCGTTTTACACGTCAGTACATAGTCATTCATTAACAGCCTATAATAATGCCCACTGCTGAGCAAAGCCTCTCTCACACGGAGAAGGTGTGAGCATTAATCACCACGCTTGCTCAATGCGGGTTGGCGAATACAAACTTATAATTAGAAATTATAAGCCCAAGTTTCCTCACGATGTTTTCCTTCACCGTTTGTCAGTGGTGTCTAGATCTTAGAAAGTACATATAACTCGGAAAAAGTCACATTGGTACTTGCCGTTGGTAGGTGTGGGCGTCTTAAACCTCCGGGCCACCACGACCCCCCAGTACATAGTAGTACCTATAAACAATTTAGGCGCTGTCTTTACAGGCATTTTAATGTCATGCCTATCACACGCGTACATTACTAATGTGTATAGACGTCAAGGGTTTTGAGTTGGTATATCATTAAGTCCACCTCGTGTCCAAACTATTTGTTCGTCCGTTACCTTGACCTGTCCACGGCCTTGTCACTAATCGTGGTACAAGAAATAATACTTCACAAACACATTAGTTCTACATAACTCATAATGAAAAATTCTGTCAAATGTTAGCGTAAGTATTTTAACTGAGAATAATAAATTACATAACACCTGTGTCCATTATACAAAAGGCAAACCGTATTAGGTGACTAATCCACCAAATATTCGCCAGTTAAATCAATAATGAAGTAGTTCCATTAAGAAACGAATATCATAGTTCGGAATTAAAAAGTTCCAAGATAGAAAATGTATTAGATAAAAGTTCTTGACTTGATAATATTGCATCCGTGACCTTGGTACCTCCCCTATTATAACCCAGGATCACATAAGTAGTCCAAGAATAATTAGTTACTACAAAAATACACAACTATAAAAATAATAAGTAGGTATCAACATAGATAAGGAAGTGCATTAACCTCTGCAGAAAAGACCTTGATCAAAAATCTACACAAGATTTATATACGTAACGTCCAATTAAAAAGATGCGGAAATACATCGGAGACGTGAGTATTGTGCACGATACAGATGTGTATCGAACGTGCACGTACAAATAACACAATATTTTCCTCGCGAACTACAGCAAATATTTTATTTTCACCAAACGATTCGTCATCTACGTGCTACCGACGAACAATGTCAATATTTGCTCTGTTGAGTACGTCGCGACTCGCAGCACCTAACAGTTTGCTAAAGAACCAACCTGAAAGGCGCCTCCGAGACACGAAGCTTCACCATTAAAACGCCCACCATACAACTTGTTTACTACATATCTGTCTCATATTTATCTACGAGAATCATTTAAGATCTCTACGACTACTACTATGTACTGCTACTCTGGTTAAATTATCATATTTTTACAATCATTTATGAGGGAAACTTACGCTGCACGCCGGTTGTGGTTTTAAATGGCTCTAATTATGCATAATAAATAATTTTTAGCTCAAATTAGACATTTAATAACGAGTGCCTTAGTAGTATTTAGATAAAATTTATATTATGGCCGGCAGAACACACGTATATCTTCCACGTCTAACCAGACCATAAACAATCGATTTAAGTGCCCTTGAAGGTACACGTTTTGTCCGTGAACCAAATGTTAAGTTTATTAGAAAATTCTCATGCGTTGCATTTGCAGTGGGGCTGATTTATGCGACATAGATGCCGATACCGAGTGATGTTGGTTCATCGCACCCGACACCGCAACGACGACAGAATATTGTGCACAAGTAGGTACCATCGAGTAAGTACACCTACAAAATAACTTCACAGTTCGTTGATCTTTCGCGTGTTTTCTAGATAAATACGTAACCGCCTCAAGTGGATATCTGTATTTATCCTGGAATAGGAAAAGATAGATGTTATGATATTTTTTCTACCCAACTCTACATTTGGGCACATATAGAATGTGCAAAAATATTGCCATAACATTGTTTACAAATCGTTACAACCACGAGTTTCCCAGTGTTTATACAAAGTAAGTATTTAATGAAACAGGAAAAACAATACAATAAGCTTTCTTTAGATGTTTGTCCTCAAAAATGGAAAATTCAAAACTATTCACGTGGGCAGAACAACAACAGAGGTTCTTAAATATGACCCGTAATTAATAAAGAGTAGATGCGTATCGTCAATAATCATACTCTATGGAAACTAGAACCTGTTGAACAAATGAGGGCGGATGCAAGATTCAATCCGTTCTTAATGGCACTCAAGCTTCCGCTTCTTATATGTACAAGTGCTTTAGAAAAAGCATAGAAAAAGTCACAACTGTCCGGAACGCGTCCAATCCTATTACAGAAGCGACTGACAGCCAAACTAGTTTTACAGTTACCGTGAGACGATTCGATTCTGCAACGATACGTAGTCGAAGGTCGCGGGAACTCGGGCGGGACCAATTCGGAATTCGTTCTGCAACTTCCGAGTCTGGAGCTGTAGAAAATGTCCCAACGCTAGCACTCGTGTACTTCGATTACTCGGGTCTTTCGTTGCAGTTGACCCTAGGGATATTCGGAACTCTAACCCGTGGATTAATTCACATCGAATGCAGCCTACCTTCTTAGCTTAGCTACAGGATGCAAAAACTTGTGATCGTCTCCTGAATCAAGCTGATCTGGAAATCCTAAATAGGAGAGATATCCAACAATGCTCTCAACCTGTACACATTTAAGTTTTAACAGTTAGCTAAATAAAAAAGCTAAAAGTAAAAGTAGAAGAGTATCTGGTAGAAAAGCCGGCTTGATGTTATGTTACGTTAGATATTCTTAATGACTACAATCTACAACGTTAGCCCATGAGAATCGTAACACCTAAGGAATCTTATTATTTCAGCTGCGTATTTGTATTCCGAACATTTTCTCAGGGCTTATCGGAGCACGAAGGCAGAACCTACACCTTCAGCATTCACTAAAAAGATAATTAGTGTCTACTCCCTAGCGTTCTTTGAAGAAAATTAATGAATTGCCTAACTAGACTAGGGAGACTAACTACGTATCACGTACTGCTGTTCCGAATCTTAAGAGACCAGTAACTATCTAATATTATAGTCAGATACTTAAATAAAAAAACTACATTATATTTATACAACTATGGTTATTTTTAAAATAGATTCAAATAAAGAATAAGCGACTCTAATGAGTCGCCTTATCTTAAGCAAACTATAACCAAGTTCATCTGCAACACAAGAGTCATTCATCACAAATGGGTTATTGTGAACCATTGGCCTAAATAAGGCTTCATTTTCGAAAATGTTATTAAAGAATTACCTTACTACCTCTTTTCAGTCACTAATTCTGGACTGAAAATCACAATGCTAATTGGCAAGACATCATTTCAGTAACAAGAATCACCTACTACCGTGAGTACGACGATAATGTTATTGGGTACCTATAAATAAAAATTTATAACAGCCACACGAACACTATTGAGCAAATGTTTTTTTTTTTAAATAACTATTTTTATTTGCATTTACATATGGCTATTTAAGTTCTCACATTTTATTGTTTTCAGATGAGGTTGAATCGGTTATTTATTTCCAATACAGTGGCCTACAGTAACTAAGCAACTTTGCTAGTTCAATTTTGCGTCCAACGTAACTTTCATTGCTCTTGAATATATTTGTGCGACATTTGCGTCTATAAAATATCGCGATGGAATTTAAAAAGTAAAAGATAACTCGTTCCACGGACGTATTATGTGACCAACTCGTTTCCGTTATAGTAAAAACAGAGATATTTATTATGTCCGATCAATAACATGATGTCCGACTTACCTCCGTCCGATAGAACACGTTCTAGCGTCCAAACACTTCCGTTTAATACACACAACAACACTTTTGACACAGATCCGTTAATTAGTGCTTTCGATTACACGCATCACTAAAGTCCATTAACTGACAGATTGGCGGCTAGTTAGCAACACAATACGAACCAGACAATAATGATTGATCAGACCATAATAATGGAACACACACTAAAATTGCTATTCACTGTGATATCCAAGCACTGGAAACACAATAAAGAAATCACATGCCGCAGATGTTAAAAATTAATTAAAAACGTAAACGAAGTGCAAGACGTGAAATACGATTCGAATTATTTAAACGCGCGAAAAGCGCGGCGGAGGCAAAGCGGCCTGCGCGCACGACGCGCGTGCTTTGTCCGCATGTGCCGACAGCTGACTGAATCGCAATTCAAAACAACGCTGCAATTACAAGGCTGAAGCATCCAATTTTTCGCTAACAACCTTTTTCACACACCATACTATGCGAGTTCGAGAAATGTTTGTAATGGACAATGATTTCAGTTGATTGTGTTCTAAAAAATATTCACTTTTAAACTGTACCAAAATAGAAAGTAGTATTTTTATCCTAAACAAACAAGTATCAAACTGTGACTAGATAAATAATCCTGAATTTATATCTCAAGATAAATTCGCAACATTTACCAAGTTAAGATCATTATTTGCATAAGCTAAAGGAAATGGGACTTCAGAATACTAAACATCAATAAATATTGGAAATTTCATAGTCACACTATTACGCTGGTATTTATAAATGTGTGGAAATATAACAAAATAAGGATATTGGCCACTGTATATTGTATCTGGCTGTCTCGTGTTTCGCAGCGGACGCTAATGACATTGAATTTGCGATCTAGAATCGCTTCCTGTGTTTTGAATGCGACGAACCGGCCCGTGTACACGGCTGGGATTGCGTACGGTAATGTATAATAAATTGTACAGATTCGCCTCTCTAGCTCCGCAACTAGATGTGATTTATGCACAGAACTGTGTCGAATTAACAATTACCGCCTTTATGGTAACGTTAACCGAACACGACCGTTATTGTACTCTTACGTGGGATTTTAAACTAAGAAATGGTGTTATTAAAGTTCAATATTTTACGTCAAATTGATTTAAAACAGCATTAGTATTGGCATCAGGTGTTTATATTACGTATTGCTATATTTGTTACAAATTACTACATGTTTATTGCGTCGGAAGATCTAGGTACTCAAGGCTTTGATATTCTTATATCGATACAAGATTTAACTTTTAGAACTTAATTAATTCCCAGTGTTGTCTCCACAATAAACTTTGTAACGTTCCTTTGTTCACTCAGAAACTAATACGGATTCCCGTTTAGTTGACTTTCACCTCCTAATTATACCCATTCGTCGTTGGTACCTAGGTATATCCCAGCTTCGACTTTCACTAAGTAATCAACTTCATAAACGATGAAGGAGAAAAGCTGGGTACGGGTTACGCCTTATATTAATGCGTATACAAGTATGTACCAATGACCCATTGGCTCTTTTAGCAAACAACTTAGATTACTGGTTCTTCAATGGGTACTAGTTAACGAGATAAATAACTTCATTACATTAAATGCTGTAATTATGTTCGAGGGGTAAGTTTTAATGCCCAATTCAAACATATAAATCTTTCATAAGTTAGATGTTATGTTTTCAATAAAGCTTTCGATTTAGATAACACAAAAAGTTGTTTATACACCTCCAGATTTAAAAATTGCCTTGGATAATCTAATAATTGGTTATTATGTAAATCACGTCTCCAAAAATTGGACTGTATAGTACATAATTATGTTTCGTAGTCCCTTGTGTACAAGTCTAGGGAGAGTTCCCCAAGGAAGCATACTGGGACCAACACAAAAAATACTTGGAAAACGTTACATTCAAATTTGTCTTGATATTTTTTACTGAATATACCTATTTTAGTAACTGCAATAATTTCAAAAAAGCAAATATAACGTTAGATAAGAATATCAAAGCTAAGAGACTTAACACTGTTTTGTTTCTTAACAATAATAAATGTGGTGTGCTATATTTTCTTAACTATGGACAGATTATAAAGGGAAAATATTAAGGTCTATAGGAACAATAAAATATTAAAACAAATAGAGTATTTCATATATGTACTTTCAAATGCTTTATTTTACTCACTTCCAAATTTCCTAATTTCCTAATTGTAATTATTACATCTCTGATTTAGGCTTTTAGCACTGGCCTTAATATTTTCCGTGCTACAAAAATAGGATGATATAACAATTACTATTTAAAACATAAATGTATAAATCAGTCTTCATCAAAATAATACATTTGATAAACTTGATTTATGGAATGATACACTAATCAATAACCATGTAATTTAAACAGCTTAATCACAAAATTGGACTCCTAGCATAACTAATTATTCATTACGATTCTTTTTTATTATTATTAGACAACAAATTTAAATTTTTAGACACATTTTTGTTCATAGGCCAAATATAACGAACCAATTACAATTTCAAAAAATAATACATAATAATTAAGACACATACAGACATAAAATTCAAGATTTACATATTCAGATATTACATTAACAATGCACATAAGTGAAATAAGACAGTTTAAAAAGTATTGCAAGATAAATAAAGTGCTGCGAAAATGCGTTAAATTGTTAAAAAATAAGTAACTAGATGTACATTTTATTCAAACATCGTTTAAAAGTAAACATTAGAAAACCAGGAACTATTTAATTCCAATCACATTAATGAATTTCTTAATCAAATAAGGCTACTGGTATTTTTATTCTCCATGGCATAAGGTACATGTCTGATTGAAATAAACAATAATTATGTATACTATGGCTGAAAAATAGATCTGAAGGGCCCACGGGCGATATTTGCAAAGTTCCAGAATCTTTATTAAGCAGCAAACAATATTATTGAAGCTTGAGAAAAAAATCGAATGTGCTATCTCAAACTACAAATGGGCATGTACCTCTCTAGAACATCTCATTATATGTATTTAAGAAAAATTACTAAAATTAGACACTTTACAAAGTTTCTGAATACATGGCCGTTTCACAATATCTGATTAAAGGCCGATTTTTGCAACGCCAGATAAATTTTAACTGAGGAATAACTTCGAATATTTAAACATTTCTTCTATACTAAAAACTGTCAAATATCAATTTTATTCTACAATCTACAGTTAAGGAATAACTGATGATTGAAAAATCAGCCTATAGTATATATTAGCCTGTTTTTATAATAGCTATCGTGAGACAACTACTAAATTAACTAAAAATTCCGGGTTACTCATGTGAATATACTAAGAAAAGCTCTACTAGTTTCGAACCACAGAGGGGTTCTGCCAGCGTGCGCGGTCGCGGTGATGTATGATTGATGATGAAGAATATGTTGCGCGATACAGACACGCGACCCTTCTGTGGTTCAAAACTAGTAGAGCCTTTTTCAGTATATCCATGTGAGTAACGCGCGAATTTTAGTTAAATTAGTCTAACTGACAGATAAACAGCCATATTTTCCACAACAAAAGTGTCACTACAGCTGACAGAAAGAACCAAATTAGACATTGTCAATCGAGCTCTTATTTAAATCCAGAAAATCTGATCAACAGAGAAACATTTTAACAAATACATTGTTCAATTCCGTTTACTATGCAACTGTGTGATATAATACTTAATTGTATTTAAACGACTATATCAGTCTTAAGCCCGTATTATTGGTACCAAAAAGCAAATCTATGATTGTGTTATACTTGTGATTTCCAATGTATTTCTAATGTAATAATTAATTTAATTGAAATTAACTGATTTTTCCACCGTGTCCCGTAAAAGTAAATCTAGCAGATCTACTTAAGTATAATAAGCTTTTGATAAGTAATAAATAAGGAACATTGCAACAGTATAACTGAGTTCAGTTGATATGAAGGATATTAAGATTGATTTCTGTTTCAATGTCACAAATAGGAATTTACTTTCTCCAACACATGTTAGAATTCATAATGTAGAACTAAATTTAATTTAGCTCTAACTAAATATGTGTTTCAACTATACCTGAAACTAAATATCCTTAGATATTTATCTAAAGAGCTAATACGTAAATGTTGAACTGACAATGAATTACCTAATTCACATTTGATACTAAATCTAGTACAACAAACCAAATTAATCTAGTTTAAAATTTTCCGAAGCTTTAAAATTAATATTAAGGGAATGCAAACAAAAATGCCAATAAGCAGTGGAATCCTACACATGAAACATTTAAAACATTAATTTCACTTAGTAAATATACACATTGAGGTTACATTCAAATATTTAGGCACTAAAAGTTGAATTTTATACATAGTATACTGTAGAGCTATATAAGTATAACATTAGAGATATTAGGATCACAAACTTTGAAGGACATATAGATAAAGGTAGTATAGATACCTAATATAAATAGTCAAAAACTGTTCTCCTATATACATCGGACATTCATGTTCCAATACTTTTAAAACATTCCAATTATCATTATTATTACTTTCGTGAAACATACTAAACTATTTTTTTTTCGGCTTGCTCACATAATTATTCCAGTAGCAGCGCGAGTCGCGAAATGCTGCTCATGAATATAAGCTTCTAGCATGGCTTGAGAGTAGTTAAGTTCCTCGTCGAATAATTACGTGAGTAAGCCGAAAAACATAGTAATTAATCACTTGATACACGCCAGTCAAATTACTCCAAACGATTTTCAACTCTATTCCAATTTAATCAAGCTGAAATTCCACCTAAGAAATGCGTAGCTTGATGTGCTGGCGGTTGACTTACCTACTAAACTTATGGAATATTGAATACTTAATAAACAACAGCAATTTATTGCCCATAGGAATCCTTTGTTACTTTTAACTAAAAAATTATTCGAGATTGTTGTTAACGACTTATTTTCGATAGTGCTGCCATCTATGTATAGCAGATTGAAACACCAAGTGTCGGCACACGGAACTACACAGTAATACGTGTATTTGTGTATAGATTCTGTCGAACAAATGTATCTGCGTGTCATCTGGTTGTGAAAGGCGTTAATTGAATTATACATTAGCGATAAGCCAATAATAGATTTAACAATCAATTGACGTGTTCAATAGTGATATAATATAACATAACATCTCATAGACGATTACCACGACATGACATCATATTTGCTTCATATTTATTAAATTTATTTCTCAAAATGTAGACTGTGAAATTATTGAGTTTCTCAAAAATGAACTGAAATTTTACACGGAACTGAGTATTGATGATTCATGACCAGAGATTCCCGAGTTGCACTCACTCAACCAATAAAAGTCTAATTCAATAATATGATGTCAAACGCTGAATAAATATTAATGGCTTGCAGTCACATTTATTCAACAGTATAATAACACAACTATACTATTACACAAGGTGTTTAAAACCTTTTGCAGGAAACTTGTAAGAAAATCTGTAATATGTTACAACACGTTATTCTTTACTACCATCATTGTCTATGTTCCATTCTCAAAAACTTCAAACTAAAGTTGCTCACTTCAGTAATACAATCACCCTAATATTGCCTTTAAAATTATTATCTAAGAAAATAAAAGAATCTGATTAAATACTCAATATAAGCGTGCATAAAATATAACATATACATCGTGTACAAAAATAAGTTTTTTGCATAACATTAAAACAAATTGTAACAATATTTTGGTTTGTGAGCGGACACGCTACTTTTTATTTGGCGATTTGGCAACTATAAAAATACTGTGTTGCTTTTTGACGACCGTACTACATAGCGAGGTATAGAACTCATAAATCACTTGGCTTGAACTCAAATAGCGAAGTTTCAAAATTAGTGTTATCGATTTATGATGTAGTCCATACTTAATTGCTATGATTCATGACTATAATTCCCGGTAAGAGTCGCCTTCATCTTAAAACGAAACATTTCCAACTTCGTCATAAGTAAGTAGCGTATCTGCCCATAATCACACTCACACATGACTCATAAAAGCAGTCATTTAAATCCAATAACAATATCGATAAATACATTAGTGTTCAACACATTGACCATATTATATCAATTAATATTCATACCGGTTACACCGAATTTTATAGGATCCATTCCAACATTAATTAAACCGTTTACCTTATGGCCTAAATATTCTTCTTCGTACACACCGTTGCAATCTCCATTTGAGTATACTTTATTCGCTTTTCTGCCTTCAGCCTCTTCTATAGAATCTAGTAGATGTTCAAAGAAATTTGGGAAATTATCGTAGCTTGGGTACACGTTGATATCAATGACTGCATGTCCACCAGTCACATTGTCAATAACTACATCAAACCCAGCCAAAAGCAACCCTATCCTCTTTCTTAATATTCTTATGATAGTTTTGATCTTGTCCTCGTTTAGCGTCATTGTAATATCGGCCTTATCGTGAGGGTCTAAAATTGATAATGTGGATTGACTATCTGCTTTACAAACCTCGCCTGTACTATAATAAATTGGTTCTAGATCATCTGATGCGTAGAAGTTCTTTAGACTAGGTCGCTCGCAAATGTGGTACCTGGAATTATAAATATTCATATTAACATTTATAATGAATATTATTGTCATAAAATTTAATTTTTAAACACAATGCATGGTTTGCGCAATTATAATAATAACCAGGTAAATAATAACTATTGAAAACAATATAATATAAATGAATGTGGCGTGAATGTGTTGTTTCGTATTTATGAAATCAGGTGTAATCATGTTTAATAATAAATATGACACACAAGATATGGCGAATGTGATGTGTTTGTGTACATTAACCTTGTAAGGTTAAATATAAATACTGAGAATATGGAAATTTTATGGTATAAATTAATATTTATTTATTTATCGCAGTTGCAAGGACAAATACTCGAATATGACCCCCAACTGAACTTTTTGGGATTTCCCATTTACGAAAATCTGCTGTGCAAAATATTAGGAAACTGTGGTTTTGTGGCTTTACCTTAAAACTAGAAACATGCATGTATCATATTACTCAACAATTTATTTAACAGAAAAAACAAGCATTATAATACTAAAAAGAATAATACCGACCTATCTCCTATTAGGAAAACTTTATGTAATACTGCATTATGGTTAACAAAGTTCTGTACAACACAGGGAGGTTTGCATACATGCAACCCTTTCTCATTAAATATCACAATCATATCGTGGGCCGACTTAGATCCGTGAGCTATGGTTGGCTTGCAGATGACCGGGAACTTGACACCTCTTTGTCTCATGATCTCCATGTTCATTTCTATATTAGCTGTCGTAAATTCTGCGAAGGATGGAGTAAATATTCCTTGTTTACGAAGCGATGGCTCGTCTTGTAGGATTGTGTAGTAACAATATCTGAAATGTTTTAAGGATTATTTTAGTTTTCTCTTGTGTGTATGGGTGTATGTCTGAATATTGAGGAAGCTAAGGGAATGTTTAGGATCGTAGCAGGCAGTAGCGCTGTTTTTATAATAACTATCGTGAGACATACTTGACTCGTGGGTTCTTCCTCATGAGGAAGAACCCCTGTGTGGTTCGAAACTAGAAGACCTTTTCTCAGTATATTCACGTGAGTCACCCGCGATAGTTATACAGATATTTAGTTAATTTTGTAGCGCTGTAGTTTCGTTCTTCCCCTATGAGACACAAAAGTATGACTTAAAAAATCATTCTTTATGTCTGTCATTTTGCATTCAGCAGCTTCCCACAGACTTTATTGATATCGTCCTTCTGTTTACCTATACTGTTGAGCTGGCAGCTCTGTTATGTTTTAAGGACTAGGAATAGTATTAACCTATTGTTTTCCATGATTCATACTCCCAACCAAGTGTACACTTGGAGTATAAAGGTAGGCCAGTAGGTATTATGATTATTGAAAAAATATCATTATAATTTGGCTTGGGATCCTGAAACCTGACCCATTACACACAACCTAACAGCTAACACACATTACATTTTACTAGGTAAATAAAGTAGAATATTAACAGCCTAACGATTCTAATGTACGTAATCTTTTATCATGATAAGATACATTGTAGTAGCGAGATAAAGACACTGTAAACATTTGTAAGAGCAATAAAATGCAATCTTCAACTGTCAATGACTTCTTACTTTGTTTTGTTAAGTAATTATCAAGGGATCTTAGGTCAAGACATCAATTAACACTAATCACTGCACTCATATAATTACTCTTGTAGTCTATACAAGTGCTGAGATAAAAAGTACTTTATGTGTACAGAGATAGGGATTAAAATGCAGGTCACAAAGAGGCCAAATGTCAAACTTCATTCAGTAACTTTTACATGGTAAGTCTATCCATTCATACTTTATTATTATTAAGTTTTGTATCTTTATTTTAGATTCATCCTGCATTGTGTCACTTTAGAAATTGAAATTGTTTTAGAAGCGTTCCTTGCAGGAATCGATGCCACACACAAATGCACAGAAAAATTAGAACTATATAATATAAAACAACCATTCTCTACATACCTGTTAAGTAATATCCTGACATTGTCCAAAGGATCGATAACTGTTATATTCGGATGATTTGACAGGTATTGTTCCACTCGACTAATGGTTATTGATGCCTGATAACAGATAACAGAACATTTACAAAGAAATTAATGATGAAAGTCCATTATTGTTATAACTGTACAGCATTTTGCTCTTAACTACTAATGGGAAATATTGATAGACAGGGTGTAAAGGGAATGCTCTCGAAAAACCACTGTTGGGTGATGGTACAAAGCAAGTTTTATTTTCATAAAATTAAGTAATTCAATGTTTATTTTATGTAATCAACTGCTCAAAGCTGACGTTGCATGAATAACACGAAGACAAAAACAAAAACCTTTTTGTTAGCGTTTCGGGACCAATTTTTGCCGACTTCAAAAAAAGAAGGAGGTCCTATGTTCGACTGATTGTTTTTTTTTACAAGCATGTTAATATAATATCAAGAGCAAGGATTAGGAGAGGATAGAATTGACTCTCCTAACAGAACTGGTATAGTGGATGCTACATTGTAATCTGTACATCACCCTTTGCCTACCATTTCTGAAAATAAATGGTGTGACGTTACGCATACAAATTGTAACATACATTTAAATCTATTCAACAATATGTAATAAATGACATCTTTGGCATTTTTCCAAATAGGTTGAGGACAGGCATAATCCTTCCCTATTATTTTATGAGAAGGCTATAAACCTTATACATGGCCATTAAACAGGCGTGTTTGACAATGTCTAAAAGTTACTGTTAGCACATGAAATTATTCATCAGTTACCATAACAGATACTTAATCAGACATTGTGATACAAGCCTTTGTTGAACTTATTCCTAAAATCAATCTTCTTAACAACTGGCCTTTCTAGTAATAATCGTAATTCATCTTCATCATGATTTATTTATAAAGACTTTGTAAAGACAACTCAATTAAAAAGTGATTGCCCATCCAATCAAACGTTAAATAAAAAACAAATCAGGAAAATTATCTCAATTACTTTTTTGTTCCTACAAAGCTGTTAATTTCGTTTTTATATTCCACTCACTTGAGTGTGACCAATTTATTGTCTTTTATTGACCCTGCAGAACGAGGACATTAATTCCTATTAAAAAAAAACAATAAAGGAAAATGACCATGAAACAAATTCAAGTTTTGAAGGTGATAAGAACTAGCTCATATATCACTGTTTAACATCCTGCTAATATAAGGCATAGCATTGATAATATAATTTCATGTAAATATACATAGTTAAGTGATTAAATAAAGGACAAAATCTATTGCTCTTTCATTACTCATAAGAGTCAATTAAAATGAGTCATCTTCAAGTCATTTTAGAGGTTTACTTTATAGGTAGCAAAATATTATGGAGATGATATCATCATGGTGTTTATCTTAGCTTTTATTATTTTTAGAAATAAGTAAAACTTATTGATTGTTATACCATAATTTCCTTACTTGAATAGATTTGACCTAGAAAACAATTAACACACCTCCCAACTCCTCTGACAATATTTGAAGACTAAATTTGTTTAATAAACAAATATGGTTAATTTACCTTTGGGTCCCCATAATCAGCAGCAGCAATGACATCAGTTAATTTGTGAAGGAACACATTAATTGGTCCCTGTTCCTCTAATGATTTATCCAAATCCAACTGTAAGTAATAATTGAATCATAATAAATTCTTAATCTTTAAGTAGAGTAAATAAAATCTTTGCACAGCTTATTTTATTAAAAATGAAGTTCCCATCTGTATAAAGAAATATATCAAAACTCAAGTTATATTCCACAGATGGTCTTAACACTGCTTATATTTTAATTATTGAAAATTATGCTGTTGCAATGACCAAGTCTTACAAATCACTTAATTTAATACAAGTATTACTCACTCTTACTAAATTGTATCCATGAGAAGCACACGCCTTTATAAATTCCTTCCAGTTAAGTTTCTGACTCTTTTTGTCAGACATCCATAAACCAATCGTTTTATTCTGCGGCTCGTAACTATCCATCGTAATAAAATTATTCAATTAGCCAAACTTTACAGTATTTTTCTAAATTAAAAATTAAACTAATTGCTGCTATATTATATTTTGTAAATAAAGATTTGAACTGCAACTCAATGGAAAAACACTGATTTTAAAAACAACTTGAAATTAAATACAAGGATAAGCATGTTACTTATTTAAATACTAAACTCTACACGGCAAAATTACAAAACAATAATAACACGGAGCTAAACGCGGCGCGATCGACCAAACGTCAAATTATTTGATGAGGAAGGAATTTAGGATGTAGTGTTGTACCGGTGATTTACATATTTGATTCACCCATAAAAGAAGGACATCACTTTAAAGTATCCCAATATGCAATCGACTAATTTAAGTAACTGTACACCTATGAGTTATTGCTAGGATATATCAAGTTCCTTAAAAATATTGTTTAATGTAAATATGTAATAGTCTTATCTCAATTAAATAATTGTTATTTTATGATAGTATAGTTCATGTTGCCCGAGCTGTCTGTCTTTAATCGTTTATCATGTAAACTTGTCCACATAAAGGTGATAACTTTACAAATAAAACTATGTGTATAACATTTCAGTCAATCCATTTCAATATATTTTTTACCCAAGGTCTTCTCTATAATTCGACTAATGGTAAATGACAAAATGTTGTAGATGTATTTAGTGTCTATTATTACGTCCCTATCTTTAGTTTTAGTTTTTAATTTGGTTGTGGTGGAAATATTATTAAACGTCAAATCAAATACAAGACATGACACTGACAGTGCTAAATTGCATGGTCCGCTTTCCGCATGGTTATTGTTTAATGTTTGCATTATTTTGTTACTTTGGTGTATGAAGTTTTGTAAAATTATACAACTGTGAAGCTCTAAATTTTTTTTGAAAAGGAAACTTAATATTATTGTATTACTGACTCCCCCAATAATATAATAAATAATCAACAAAAATGTCTGAGGAAAATGTAGTAAATGTAAAACATCGTATGTTACAATTACTTTCTGATGTGGACGAAGCTGATATGGAAACGATTGAACAATGGATATGTAATCGATCATACAGAAAGGGTAAGTAATTTGTCTAAAACAGGAATAGGAATATCTACTGGAGATCAATTTGATGGTTATGTCTAATACTTTTTTTTTGCAGATTTAGAACGTTTAAAAGCGTTGAAAAGTTCACAGAAAACACTCGTAAAAATTGGTAATTCAATTAAGAAAATTGTGCCATTTGAAGCAGAGATGCCATCAGAAATTATAAAACCACCAACAGTTGGAAATCAAGTAGATTGCAATGAAATCAATACATGCCATGTGGATGAATTCCTATATGATGATAATGAAGTAGAAAAACTTATTAAAAAAGGGAAACTAAAAAAATACTATTGTACAAACTGTAACCATCGGGATGTACAAGTGATTATATTTTTAATTATATTATATTCAAAATAATTCTATTGAACAAATTAATGGAAATTAGAATAATAACAAACTTGTTCTGTTTCAGGAATTGATATACATTTCACATTCAATGTCCTGTCAAGCTCTACAATACATATTCAAAGTTTTGCTTCCAAGTGATTTAGAAGAAAAGCAAATTTTGGATGTTGGTTCACGATTAGGTGCAGTTTTATATGGTGTAAGTAGCAACACTACATAAATGTTATTCTTGTTGGTCGGTTTTGATGGTAAAACTTTTTAAACTGCATGGTTGGTGCGGTGGCTGGGCCACTGGCTGCCACTCAATGTGTAGAAGGTTTGATTCCCGCACGGAACATCTCTTTGTGTGATCTACAAATTGTTCCGGGTGTTATGTGTGTGTGAACTTTTATGTTTGTAAATGCACCCACGACACAGAAGAAAATCCTAGTGTAGGGCAATATTTTTTTAAAGAAAGAAAAAACATTTTCTTTTACAGGCTTACTTTTTATCGAATGCTGGAACTATCATAGGTGTGGAAATGAATGAAGAATGTTGTGATGTTCAAAGGAGAATCATTGAACAGCATACAATGGACACTAACAGAATAAAAGTAGTTCACTCTGATATAATGGAAAGGAGTGATCTTGTGACAAACTCCAATATTATTGTAATAAATATCTTAGAATTCTTTGTTGACAATGAAAAACATAAGGAAATGTGGTATTTCTTCAAGAAATATATTAAGAAAGGAAGTTATCTTGTTTGTAACAGATCTATGACTGATACATTTGTAAATTTAGATATATTTGAAGAATTCATGAATTGGTTGAGTGTTTGTAAACCACATCAAATAGAAAATGAAATACTTTTTGATATTGAGGATTATGAAGATTTGTACTTGTATACTGTTAATTAAATAATATAAAAACAGATTCTGTTTCATTTAAAACAAAATGAGTGTAGGTATGTGTGTACTTTATATTATTTTACAGAATTAAAATGTATTACGTACTCATAAACATATTTAAATTTGAAAAAAAACTAAGGATATTGAAATTTCAATGTCCTTGTTAGTTTTACTACTTTATGACTTAGGACCGATTTTTACAACGCTAGTTAAATTTTATGAGAGAAATAAGTTTCAGTTAAGAATTATTCAAACTTATTCCTCTCATAAAATTTAAGTGGCGTTGGAAAAATCGACCCTTGAACATCTAAATTTTACGCACTTTTTAGGTAGCAAAATCTTCCCCATTCTGAAGAAATTATTTTAAAATAAATGATTATTATAAAGTCGCAAGTGCGACTGCTGGGCAAGGGGTGCCGGGTTCGATTCCCGGGTCAGATAAAGTATGTATTACTAACATAACATCACACCTTTTTATCCCCGAAGGGGTAGGCAGAGAGGTGCACATTACGACACTTAATGCCACTATACAATGTAACACCCACTTTTCACTATTTATGTTATGAGTCCCATGTAATAGGGGGCGAGTCTATTGCCATATACCGGGCACCTTTCCAGACTCCGTGCAATTACTCAGATTTTTGAAAAATCCAATAATACTTTGTCCGACCCGGAAATCGAACCCGAGACCCCTTACCGGCAGTCGCCCTTGCGCCCATTCGGGTTACTGGGTTTGTAAAACAAAATCAGTGGTATATCGCTATTGCCATATGCATATATATCATAACATGTGGGTGCTACATTGTACAGTGGCATAAAGTGCCGTAACGTGCACTCCTACCTACGTTTTTTTTTTTCCTACCTACGTATATAAAAAGTGTGATGTTATGTTATAACGAGGATTTTAAGAGATTGTTCTATTTAAATCTTGTTAAATACGTATACCCCTATGGCCTGCAAATGCAAATATTAATAATGTTTGCATCACGGACGGTGAAAAAAGGATACGTTGCATAAAAAACACAAAAAGTATTTTGCTAAGAGTATTAACTACTAATCATAGATTTTATCATATCAGTGCTACTAATCGACTAACTTGTCACATTCCTATTAATGTCGAGCACCTCACTAGGAAGATTGAAATTAAGATGGCGTGCATAAGATAAAAAAATACATCTGTCTGTCTAAGTTGATTTGATTTTTTGTTACGTTTTTGAGAAGTTTATCTAAACGTAATGTAAATTGAATAGCAATCTAACGTTATATTTAGTTTATGTGTTTATTTTAAACTACTACAATGTGGCACGAAGCAAGGAAACAAGAACGGATGATCCGTGGAATGATTGTTGACTATCGTCGAAGGGCGGAGCGCCGTAAGGACTTTTACGAAAAGATTGTGAGCCAATCGTTTGTTTACCTGTTTATCTTTGATTAATTTATATAATACTACTTTTTATAAGATGGATACTTAATCATTTTAAAAGAGCAAATCGAATTTCTTATCTCTTGCAGAAAGCGGAACCTACACAATTTTTGCAACTCCATGGGCGACCATGCAAAATACATTTAGATCCAGCTATTGCAGCGGCTGGCGAGGGCCCTGCTATAATGTTAGTATACACATAAAAAAACTTCCACACGACCACTCGAAACAAACAAATTCTATTCTATAATCTTAATTAATCTTTTTAGTCGTAACCGTGACCACTATTCGCAAGACCGTCAATTGGACCCTGTTAAGTAGAAAGGATCCAGCCCACATTTTATTACTTTTGAGTAAATTAAGTTAATAGTAATCCTGGGATACAATGATGGTGACATGATTTCTTTTTATTATCAGCCCAACATTAACCTTTATTTACTCAAAAGTTAATGTGGGCTGGATCTTTTCTGCTTAACAGGGTCCAATTAAGAAATAGAAATAACTTATCGCTTCCTACCTCCAACTTATCAATATTTCAATATTCATATTGCATGTCAATAAAAATTTACAACAAAATACCAAGTAATATAAAAAAAGAAACAAAATATACTACTTTCAAAAGAAAACTTAATGAATATCTCATCGATAAATGCTATTATAGTTTGCAAGAGTTTTTTGAGAAAAAACAACAAAACGAAAAAATAAAAAAATGAAATAATAACAATAGAAAGGAAAATGATGGTAATGATAATGAATAAATAAAATTGTGCAAATAAGGAGTTGGTAGATATGTATAATATGTAGAATATAAACGAAAATCAATTGAAGCAATTGTGGTAATACTTTAATAATATGTTATGTAAAATCTATGAATAATATAGTGTTTTTTATTAATTAATATAAATTGCAGCGCCCTTACAGGGTCATGTTGATTAACCAAAATAATATGTATTATGTATAACACCTTGGTACCTACACGTGAAGCAATAAAGACTTTGAAATTGAATTTGAATCCCAGTAAAACGACAAAATTCGACAAGAATACATACTGAGTGCTAATATTAAATTTGATGGCAATCTTGAGATAATAATCAAACATTTAGTTTGCTCTGATGTAATATTGAATTTACAGTACTAATTAATACATAATCTAACTAAAATACTTTTGTTTCATAGGATGCCTTGGCAAGGAGATACCAACAACATGATAGACCGTTTTGATGTGCGAGCCCACTTGGACTACATACCAGAAGTGAGGTACCCTGAAATACCTCCAGAAGACCTGAGTCCAGAAGAAAGGCAGTGCAACTATGAGAGATATAGGATTCTGGCACAAAATGTCTTTTTGGGAATAAGTAAGAGCCAATGTTTATTATTTACGTTTTTAAAACTAAATCAAGGAACTTTGCGAATTGTAGTAGAACAATAGTGTTCTGGTAAATTAACACTTAATTCTTACAGGTGAAGACAAGTTTCTCCAGCAGTTGGCAATTGAAGAGCAGTTTGGAGTAACAATAGAAGAGAAAGAGCATCAAAAAGAAAAACTTCACGAAAAGAAAGGAACTGGTGCTGCTATAGGATACAATTATAATGATCCAGGAGCACAACCGTCTGGTTCTAACGGTAGATTCAGCTTTACTGTTATACCTCAATGTGCTGTGATGCTTTGACGGCTACTTATGTCTGGTCACGGGGTAGTATATTCTACAGTCTTTTCTGGGTATTCTTATGGCATGCAGTGTTAATTACAGGACCAGACACTAAAAAAGTGGAACAGAAAGATTCGGATGATGATTCGGATCTGGAAATCATTGACGTCGACTTAAGCATTGATGTGAACAAGATGGAGGCTTCACAGGTGAGCACTTACTAAGTTAATAATACTCTTAGAACTACAATATTCCCCCACTCATCATCCATGATGACTTTAAATGTCACATGCTCTCATAACAGCTATTATGTATTCTCGAAGTAACTCCTAGGTCATTATTTATAATTATGTGCATACCATTAACTGTGTTACTAAAGGAATTATAGCTTGATAACCAACTGCTACTATTGTATAGTTGGAATGTTATCAAAGAAATATGGCATGGTTATTTATGCAGTGATTTATATAAATGTATATTTACAAAAGTCTATTGTATTACAGTTTTTTAGATATTAATGTTTTGTAGATTGTATATAACAATCTTTTGTTTTGTATGACCCACTTTTTTAGTTTTCTATTGAATGACCCATTTGGCACAGAAATGTATTTGACTGAATTTCTGCATGACCTATATTCGTGTTTTGTTAATTACTTTGTGCATGTACTTGTATTCAAAGAACTAACTACCTTTGGCCTTTGTTACATCTTAATAATTGCGTATTTTCAGTAAATGTTCGGTTTTAAGTAAACATACTTTTGTCATTTAAAACGATTTGTTATATCGCTTCTACTTACGTTAAAATGTAGTTGACTATTTTTGTACTCTTGCTCATGCTACATTTTGCGGAGTACAGGCACACGAGCTGAATGGCGTGGGACCGCAGTTCGGCATGGCGGGTTGCGATCTCTTCTCGTTCCTGACCGGTGACGCTGATGATGCAGAGCACCAGAAGCAGCTACTAAGGGAAGAAAAGGAAAAGGCCATGTTCTCTGGGAGAAAGAGTAGGAGAGAGCGAAGGGCGCATCGGTGAGACTCCTTTGTGGTTCATTTCTTATTAAAGTTTAGAATGATTTTTATATTAAACCTTTTAACTTACAATAGTTTCAAATCTAAGCAGTTAATGCTTATGATTGAATAAAGATGAAGGCCACAGGCAATAACATAAGCTATTTTTATTATTAATAACCATCAAGTATTGTGATGCGCCATTATAGTCTTAAGTCTTCTTTGTTTGATATTGAATATAATAAAAATAATAAATAACAATTCCAATTTCATGCTGCCGCAAGAAGTTATACTATTGAGGCACGCAAGTAAGATCGTCTCCTTATTATTAAGTTGCGAGTCGGCGTGTTATAAAGCAATAACACTTATTTTGCAGCGACAAGAAGCTCGCTACAAGGGTGGTTAGTCCTCCTAGTTACGCTGCTCCGTCGTCAATGCCGGCACGGTCGCCGAGCCGATCACCTAGTCGCAGCCCTTCTCCAGATACGGGCGAGAATATACAATTTATTACGTCTTTCGGTGGAGAGGAAGAAGAGAAACCACGTAAGTATAGAACACCACTACTTAAATTTCGTTACAAGGTCAAAAATAATTGTGAACCTACCTAAATTTTAACTGCTTGTTTCATCTTTACAGCACCCAAACCACTGTATGCAGACAAAGTAAAGCAGAATTTGAAGATGTTATATGCTGATGTAGCACGCAAACCACGTAGCAGGTAAAACTCAGTCACAAACAGTATATATTTCGAAGAATATACCATGCTACAGGAATTAATTTACTTGTGAACTTTTAGGCCTACACCACCAAGTAGCCGCCGTCGACCGATTGGACCCAGAGGACCCAACTCACGTTCAAGGTCGTTCTCGCGATCCCGGTCGCGCTCAAGGTCACGTTCGAGGTCGCGTTCTTGGAGGAAATCTCGGTCCAAGTCTCGCTCTTCCCGATCCCGCTCCGTGACCTCCAGGTCAAGGTCTCGCTCCTACAGTCCGTACAGACGAACTCGCTCGAGGTCAAGGTCACGTAATCGTAGAAACCGATATTCTCGAAGCCCGGCAAAGTTTGTATTCACACCTATTACTCTCTACACAATAGTTCACTTGTATTTAGGTTGAAACTAATTGTCTTTGTATTTTCCAGTCAAGCTAGTGGTTATGCCAAGCGTAATAAGTCCAGGTCGATGTCGTTTGAAAGGTAAGCTCGTTTTGAAATTATTATTATATTTGATTGGTGAGGTGAGTCAGACAAAGTGAAGGAGCCGTTATTATTCCAAGTGGTAATTTGACACTTTTACGTAAAATGATTTAGAAGTTTTGAGTTAATGTCGATATTGTGTTGCAGTAGCGATAAGAATGCGCAGAGCAAGCCGGCCGTGCCGCGGTACTACGGGCGACGCAAGGAGGACCAGTCGTCCAGTGAACTGTCCATAGACTCCGACTCGAGTGAATCCGACGAGGACGCGAAAAACAAGTAAGTATATTTTGCCAGGTGTACTAAGCTACGGTATTGTTAAGGTTGTGCAACCAAAAATGTTATTTCAATTTCGTGAATATTAACGCACAGCACGATATTTTGCACCAAAATTAACACAAGACTGCCTCGTTGGCCGAGTTGTCTCAAGTGCGACTGCCGGGCAAGGGGTCTCGGGTTCGATTCCCGGGTCGGGCAAAGTATTACTGGGTTTTTTTAAAACTCTCAGTAGTAGCACGGAGTCTGGAAATGTGCCCGGTATATGGCAATAGGCTCACCCCCTATTACATGGGACTCATAACATAAATAGTGAAAAGTGGGTGTTACTTCTATGTGCACCTCTGCCTACCCCTTCGGGGATAAAAGGCGTGATGTTATGTTATTAACACAAGCAATGTTCACATTTCAGAATGGCGGTGGGCAATAAATCCAATACAAACCAGAATCAGTTACGATTGTCTGGATCCAGCTCCAAAGTCAGTAAGAATCATTTGCTTTTATACATTTGTTCTGCTTTCATTTTAGCACCTTACGACGTTTCTGGCCAGTAGTTTAATCAACAGCAGATTTCGCTTTTTTACTACAATCTGACAGTTTGCGACGAAACCTGCTAAACTCCTGGTTGTACGTTTATGTGTCCCCTGGCATTCTTGCTCGAATTGTTTGAGATGACTTTTGCTTGAATATCATCCTATTGTGTTACCCGCAGTGTCTTAAGTGTTTTTTCTCGTAACTTATCGAAATCCCTTTTTGTTGCACAAAAGTTTATCCTGTGAATTTTGAATTACTTATTGGCAGTAATATTTTATTGGCCACAAAATTGGTTATCCATAGTAAACCCGTCGTAACTTAATTCATTATCTTATTGTTTCTGCACTGTCTTTTACATTAAGTACATAGACAGGATTGCCGAAAATGTAGCAAAATGTCGACGCCAAGGTTTCGGGGTAAAGTATTTCTCATCGTCCAAAGTTGCTCTACACTTCAATTTCAGGGTTTATCCAACAAAACTGATGAGGTGGTCCAGCAACATTTTTACGAGAATCTTTCTCAGTAAAGAGTTGATTCTCCCAATTTCGTATATATAGAATTAACATGACCATCTTTGCAGGGTCCGTCGCGTGAAACGCTATCACTGAAAGAAAAACTCAAGAGGAAAATGCAGGCACAGTTATCAAGGCAGCGTGAGTTTTATAAACTAAGACAGTACAAGATTTACTAATGGAATTTACACAACTTAAAAAGTCAACACTTACCACAATGTTTCAAAATCGAATGTAGCCATTTCCATGAATGTGACGTATTGGTTTATACAGTTCGCGCGGACAAGCGGGCTGAAGCCGAGCGTCAGGAACGTGAGAGCCGACGGCAAGCGCGGAGGGATGAAGAGATGAGAGAACTGGCCATCAAACTTAGACGCAAGTCTGTATTCAGTGACGAAACAAACTTACTAAGAAAAACAAACGATTTCTTATTCTTATTTTATATTATAAACATGACTGCGTGGTTGGTGGCACGTATTCGTAAAATGTAGAAATATTCTATCGTGACATTTGTTGCAGGCAACGTGAAATGCGGCACCAACAGAATAGAAGATCGAGTGAAGATGACTCTGATAGAAGTCGTAGTGGATCATCTTCTAGGTATGTATAATTGTAATCATAATATTAAAACATATATATATGTTGATAATAGATACAGACTAAATAAGGATTTGTAAAATTTTACTTAAACTGTCAAACACCAAGCGGTCACCGGTGACCGCGACCTATTGTTCTTTAATTGTGTCTATAAAACCGGTACTCGACGAGTTAATAATGATTAATTAATTTTTTGCAGAGAATCACTCTCTAACGGCAAAAAACGAGAGGACAAAAGCAAATCGCGCAGCGCGTCACCACCCGCACGCATTCCAGTGTGGGAAACTAACCGAGATTTCGCATCAACGTCACAAAGACCCCGATCTGATTACAGTATGAACAGGCCTAGAGAATATGGAGAGAACTCATACTATTCAGACAGGCGGCGGTATCACGATCAAGACAGCAAAGACGATAGGAGAAATGATGACGATAGGTCTCAATACTATTCGAATAGGTACGATAAGTACCAGAATCGCGAACAGGGGCAGGGGCGGTATGACAGCTACAATCGATATGATAACCAGAGTTACGAAGGCCGGTGGAAAGAGGATGGTTACAATACGGGGCGAAGGAGGCCTTATGGGCATAGAGGGGGTTATAGAGGGCACGGGTATAGGCACAATGATCATCATAGTAGTAGTCCCTCTCAAGACCATGATAGAGACACTAGCGAAGGGTACTCCAAAAACAAAGTGAAACTTGTAGATTATTAGATAGGAAAGTTAATGCCAAAATAGGTGAAATCTATGTAGTTATTGAAATGTTAGTTGTGTAGGATTGTTTGTGTAGAATTTTACTTTCAACATATCGTAGGACTTAAGTTTGTATGTATTATCGTACGTTTTATTTTTTTTTATATCGAAATTCACTAGTCTTTTTTGTAACATCTCTCTGCCCTGTAAAGTTTATTTATTACTTTTGAAAATTCCCAAGTGTTGGCCTCCACCGAATAATTTCATTTTTCATATTGTATACGTTTATATTTTATTACTTGTCTATTACGTATAGCTGTTCTTATTTGTAAATTAAATGAAATAAAATGATGTATTAAACTACTAATTCTATCATAATTTTATTTACCTGTTTTCTATTGGTATATTTAAATTATTTGTAGCCAGAGCCATAATGAGTATGAGTGACATATGGAAGGAAAGGACGTAGAAAAAACGCGGACACATTCTCTTGAAACGATTGTGGCACCTGGCTACCATATATAGATTTACAAGCAGAATACAAACACATTGACACGAAGGACATCTACCGCGTGTCATAACCCGTCATTACGCTTTATACATAAGGTGTTGCAAGTACACACATAAATAAACCACTGATATTTTGTTGCTTCAATCGCTTCCAAGTGATATTAAGTCCACCTTTTGTTCAACGACCTTGATGAAAGGTAAAAAAAGGATTTAGGATTCTGGATTAATGGCTAATAACTAAAACATGCTCTAATAATAAATACTCAAACAGTTTATTGGTTCTTTCTTATAAAAATATAGGATTCTCTGTACACTAAATGCAACTTATTTACATTTAATAAATAATTATTACTCAGGTCGTTTAAAATACATCAGTAAACTAACCTACATTTATTTTGTATGTATATAGATAATGCTGAAAAGAAATCAGCTGCACGTTACGAACACTATGTATGTACGTACACCACACAAATTGGGTATTTCATTGTAATTACTACTGTTCCCAAAATAAGTACCTTTTCATTCATAACTTGATCATTTTAAAGTTCTAACGATGCGTTGAATCGCAAAATAATAAGTAAAAAACTAGACGATATACCCCTTCGTATCAAAACCTGGGCATTCTAGACAACGTCTTCGAGAAGATGAAAAGCGTTTGACCACTGAAGCCGAATATTCCTCCGACCGCAATTTTTTTCTCATTGGCAATATCTCTTCACAAAGCCGATTCATAGCACATTTGCATGAAGAAAATACCTCAAAGTTTCAATTCACTTTAGTCCAAACAGTTTCAATTAATCACTGAGTGTGTCAACATCAATGTCTTCGTTGTCATCGTTGGTGGAGTCAGGGTCTCGTCCAGGTAGACCTGTTGTGCCTGCTATGCCACCGCGCCCTTCTTTAGTATGTCGCCATTTCATACGGCGGTTTTGGAACCAGACTTTTACCTGTGAACAAACAAGATTTTCGAAGCTTAATAACTAAAAAAAATTGCGACGGTGACTTCTATTTCTATTGGTGGTTATCCTTGATATTTAGCTACCGACATTTTTCTGCTTTTCTACCTCTTTACGTAAGTACACAAAATACTTCTAGTCTAATCTAGGAGCTAAACTATCTTATTATTTTTAGTAGGTACCTACGTGGTAGAGTTATTCTTCGGCAGGAATTTATCAGCCGGCTCGACCGGAGTGATACCACTGCCTTGAACAGTAGCGTGATACTGATACAACACGTGTGTTATTTTTCACACTGAATGAAGTTACCGGAAACAATCCTTCACCGTATACCGAATCCTCTAATCCCAAAAAGCCGACAACGAATTTTTTGCTCCTATAATGTCGCAGTGTTCCATTGGCGAAGCCGATTGTATACCATCAGGTGTACTGCCTGCAAACGGACAGGTAAACCGGCCTATTTCCTAAAAGTTTCATTAACAAATTGACTTAAACAGTTTATCAATATCAACTTTCTTAAACATTGATATTGACGAAATGGAAAATTTAAACAGCTCAGCATGCCTAATCATAATTATATGTATTAAATTATCTGGTCTTGCACCTGAGCATTCAACAGAAATCTACATAACATAAGTATTTAAACTGTCAAACACCAATCGGTCACCGGTGACCGCGACCTATTGTTCTTTAATTGTGTCTATAAAACCGGTACTCGACGAGTTAAAAAACAACGTAAGTAACATCTAATTGGTAACTATCAACAGATAAGTATGATTACCAACAGTGTTAATTAACTTTAGTGTATTTTCACACCAGGCCAGCAGCGACGTCGGCGCCATACCGCCTGCGGTGCTATCGTTGGGAACTAATATCTGATACAGATGTTTTCGTACGATATCGACAGCTTGACCAGGATGCTTACTCTTGAAATCAATCTCAATATCAATGCAATTGCAATTCAATGAAAACTCAATAATTATTCAATGTCAAAATTACACAATCCCTATTATTGTAGTTGTTAAAATAGCATTCAGAGTACGGAATATAAATACAAACTCTATACCATTTATTTCATTAAATATCCACGCAATACGGATGCAATGGGCGCTAGTGTTGGAACTCAAGAGTAGGAAACTTCACAATATCAATGTCGATCGATCGGAAATGGATTCAAGAGTAAGCCCACTGAACCATGGTTTAGCGTAGTGTAGTGTGGTGTTAATTATAGATCTTGTCCTATGTAAGATAGATTGACTATTACTAGTACCTATTAGTTAGATCATAAACACTATACGAAGGCTTTACCTTTAGGTATAGGAAATAAGGTTGATCTTCCTATTTAATTATGCACAGCCTCGTTAGTTGCGTGGTTACAAGTGCGACTGCCATGTTCTTGAGTTTTAAACCATAAAAATATCTTAGGTCCAATTCAGGCAAAGGGTTTACGTAAATTCTTAGATTAGATATAGCACGAATTCGCCCGATTTGGTTATTGGCTAACCTCCTCTTTAGGACTGTTTCATATAGGGTGAATACGGTGAAAATGTGCACCTTTGCCAACAGCTTCGGAGACAAAAACGATGTGGAGTTATATTATATGATCAGTTGAGTAAGTAGGATGTAACTATTAACCAAGAAAATAACTAACTTGAGCATCAGTGAGTCCTAAGGTAGCCGCCAGTTGTCGCCTGTCTGGCTTCGTAATATATTTTTGTATTTGGAACCGTCGCTCCAGTCCTTTTCGTTGAAGGTTACTGAACACTGCTCGGGACCAGGATCGCTTCCTCTTGCCACTTGACGTGACGTCACACCGAGGAGCTGATGATGACTGCGGTGGTGATGACGAGGGAAGAGGTAGCCTGTACACTGGAAACAATTTAAAATTCTTAAATGGTAAGGGCACCGCAAATAGAAACTTATTGTAGAGGTACAAGATAGAACTTCTACCTATTGGGATAAAATAATTTTCTCAATCGAATACATGATTCAAGTAAGATTGGCTCTTCCCTTTTTTATGTGATAGGCGTAAACAAGCCTCGAAAAACGGACATCTGATAGTAAGGCATTAGTGCAGTTCCACTTATAAGCATATGCAACATCACCCTTGGGTTAAGGCTCTAAACCTTTTCCAAACTATTCCTTAATCCGACACAACGGTCATCTTCGGAGTTCACTATGAGGCAGTCCGCCGGGTTCAAACCGTTCAAAACATTTGGATGCGTTTCCTACGTTTAGAATTTGAAAGGAATATTTGACTGAACCAAATTAGGTGTAAACCTATCTATAAATTTTTCTGTATTTTTCGAGATGCAAGGTACTTCTAATTTTTAATACAAAAGGTTAGTAGAGCTTGCAAGTCTACCAAAGCAATAGATTAAGCAAAAAAGTTGACAGATACATGGAACACTAACATAATAAATGTAAAAGTTTGCAAAAATATTATTAGTAATTTAGTACCTAGACACTTGATACAGATTTAATATTTATGAAAGCGCAACTCGCCATGTACCTTTGATTTTTTTTTATTTTAAAGCATCACGGTTGGTGTCTAGAACTGTAGTATAAACTACAGTTCTAGACATAAATTAATATAAATTAAGAGACATACTAAATTATGCTTTTCATTCAAGCCATGCTACAGGTTCATATGCTCATGAATATGAGCCTCTAACGTGGCTTAAAACTAGTCGAGTTCCTCGTCAAACAGTTGCGTGAGTAAGCCGAAAATATAAATATTAATTTAGAATTGTAGTTGCACCGAGCGACGGTAAATATAGCATGGATCATCAGTCAGATCAGTTTTACCTAGGAATCCTAGCATTACTGGTGAAAAGTGCTTGCTACATTAATTAAAAGAGTAATAGAGAACATAGAGAATCTTCTTCTTTTTGTGTAAGTAGTTGCATTTTGTTCTGTGTTCGATACTTTTACTTTATTTTCTTTTCCTTATTAACGCGAATCACTACTTTGTTTTGTAATAAGTAGGTATGTAGTGTTCTTTGTATTTGTTTTTTTCTTGTATTTCTCGTATCTCCAACATCAAGGAATTTGTCTTTCTGCAGATTTAAGATATCTATAATATTTAACTGGTCCGAGGTGGGAGCCTGGAGATCCGTCACACAGCGAAACCTAGTACGGACTCCAGTCTCTCACAAAGGAGTGTATTGTTTGCATCTTATTATTATACTTACCTATCTTATTTCTGTGAAATGATCCTCCTTTCCGTTTATATAATAAATAAATACATTTATTATTATTATTTAATTTATGCGCCTTATCTAACACTTTAAGGGAGTGAAAGAGGCAATATTATGTTATGTGTTTAAAGATTAGGTACTTAAACATTCCGTCCCTGTAAATTTATATAATTTCATATCATTAACAGAGTACGTAGATAATTTAATAGTGATCAAAATTCGAAATTATCTCTTTATATATCGCATCATCTCATAATTTATCTCATCCCGGACGATATTTATCTATATCTGTTTATTGCACAAACGAGAGTTCATTACAAAATATTTTTAGAAACACAAACAAATAATATTTCCTACTACAAAAAATATCATACACGTACTTACCTACGTATAATATTTTCCTACCTACCATTTACACGTCAGTTCTTTTGGCGAAGTAAAAGACATAAACGAGATGTAGATGGCGGACGTGGATTGTGAATTAGGTGAATTGTTCAATAGATTTCTAAATCGTAATGGACAACAATAACAAATAACAATGATAAAATATATTTAAAACTAACTTAGTTGACCCGGCGAACTTCGTGCCGCCTAAATATATTTTTCTCACCTTAAAAATCTGAACTTCCACGATAACATTATTGAATGGGTAGGCAAGTAAAATTAAAACTAGGGATTTTTTTTAAGGGGGGAAAATCATCGAATGTCTGCTCCCGCCTGGGTGAGGTGGGAGGGAGTGTCAGACTCTTACTGACTAAAAACCACCCCGTTCCTTCTCCTGCGCTTCGAGCCGGTGCCGGTAACCCGTTAGGTTCTCTAGGGATAGATTACTCTTTGCCTAATCTAACATTAAATTGCAGCCGTTAGGCTCTAAAAGTGGATGGTAGATAGTACCTACCTACATTTATTTATTTCAATTACATATTTATTTATTTATTTATGTATTTATTACATTTCATTATTAATTTACTTTAGTGTTTATTACAAGTGGTTATATATTATTTATTTATTGAAACTTAATGCAAATATATGTACTACGGAAGACTTACCTAATGCCTTATTCATTCGCTACCAGTCAACTTTTGAGTGATGCAGAAATGAGAATATTATATAGGTTACTAGCGACTCGCCCCGGCTTCGCACGGGTTCAATATTCATGTATTATAAATATATAAACCTTCCTTAAGAATTACTCTATCTATTAAAAAAACTGCATCAAAATCCGTTGCGTAGTTTTAAAGATCTAAGCATACATAGGGACAGACAGACGGCAGATAGCGACTTTGTTTTATACTACGTAGTGAGTGATGTATTTCAGTATTTAAACATTTTTTTAAACGTTGCTCCTCACTTGGATTTTTTCCTGTGTCGTGGGTTTACAAACATACAATTTCACAGACACAACGACACTTAGTATTTATATTTCTCATTACTAAGACTTTTTTATTTATGTAAATGAAAATTTATCGTGAATGGGTTCCTAAGCTCAAAACCAGGGTATGAATGAACCGATTTCGAAGGAAGATAAATTGTTATCAGAAAAGAGTTCTTCTGAAAAAACACCAAGAGAAGTTACCAGATCAGTAAAAAAAATGCACCAGGGCGAAGCCGGGACAAGTCGTGCCATATATATTTTTTGAAACATAAAAACTTTACAAATGAATGAATTTCAATACTCTTAAGCTCAACCCTTCACCCCTATTGCATGGAAGATGAATCATGGAAATCATAACATAACCGGTAAAACTTCGGCCTTCTCCATCGGGGATTAAAAGCCGTGGCATATTTTAATCAATTCATTCATCTAAAATATCTTATCAATAAAATAAAATTGTAACATTCTAATTTCACACATTTTTTTATTTTTTATTTAATACTTCTGCACGTATAACACAAGGCGGACTGAATGCCTAAGACATTCTCTGCCAGTCTACCTTAGGGTTGTACAGAAAAATGACAGGGTAGGTGCATAAGCTGTAATGCAAAATGATTATCAATTAAATTTTGATTAAATAAATGTTTACAACTCCAATCGGTTGGACCAATAATAACAAATATTCACTAATTAAATATTTCTTGTAAAATTTATCTAAATCAATGGAAGATCGATATTTAAAAACGGAATAAAATCATCAAAGAATGAAAAATTAGAACATACCTGTAGTAGGCCTTAATGCTGGATGTAAATGTGTGTATGGAAGAGGCAAGGGAAGCTGAAGAAGGGGAGGTTCATCCCTGCAGCAGCGGTACAGCGCAGCCACGCAACCGGCGCATGGTGGCTCCTGACTCCGAGACACCTCCGTAACCGGCGTACTCGAGTGATGAGAATCATTATTACCCAAAATACTGTCCACACTAAACTTCAATTTTGTCACAGAATTAACATCACTATTCAAAGACGTCATTGTCACTCAATCCCATCAACGAACCGACACGAAGAACCTTCTGTTATGAAAGCAACTGAAAAACTGACAAGCGTCGCGCCTCCGTTATCGGCGCAAGCGCAAGCTAGGGGCGTGGCGATTCTAATGAAGCGTTCCGATTGGCCGATTGTTATTGGGCGTTACGCCGCTGTTATGGAGTAAGGCAGCATTGACTGATCGTGGTGGTACCAACAACTGCACTTGTTTACAATAAACTGCTTCTTTAATGTGTTTTATATGGCTTTGCACTTTAGATTAAATTTTATTGCTAAGGAACTTGCGTCATTCGTCAGTTTATAGGATCTTCTCAAAATTCCATTAAGTATTTTCAACTATGAAGTTGGCATGAGTACCTACTTTAAAAACAAATTAAGCTTTAAATATTATTTACTGTTCTAAAATCAAGTGTTTACTTACCAGAACCCTGGCAAGCTACACAATTAAAATATATTGTAAATACTTTAATATAATACTTCTAATCACCAGCACTTACCTAAGAGACTACCAGAAAATAAAAATTTAAAGACTAGGGAGAATCTTCTTTAGATGATGATACCTATACTTCTTTATTACAGCGCCAACACCGCGAATAATACTATTATTGAAGTTACTAATAAGAACCAAGTTTTTTTTGCTGTTAATTATAATAATAAAATAAACCTAGTGTCTATTGAGACACTTATAAAAATACCTACAACTTGCTTAACGCTAACAAAAGTTTTGCAGTTAGGTATCTGTCGTCGTTATACTCTTCAGAGGGCAGTTGTTCAGCTTCACAATCCAACACCATTTTCTGTACATTGTTTTTTTTTGGACATTTCTGGAGCGGATAATGAACCACTGCACTCAATGGACTTTAGCAGATTATTAATTTATTTTCCAATCAGTTTCGCCAATTCTGAATTACCTTTACGAATTATTAAACTGATTTAATTCTACTACAAGGCGCTTAATAGAAGTCTGTTCCAAAAAAAGTAAGCATATGACTTTGGATGTGATGAAATAAAAAATAGTTTGTTTTATACCAATTTTAAGGAACATCACTGAGACGTTGTGTCAATACAAGAAATCTTCTTCAGTAGTTTTTCACTACTTTTCTCAGACTCGGTACCTTGGCGGCAGGATATCTAAAAGAATATGGGCAAAATCATCTATGGTTGCCTCATCGCAGTAAAATATAATTATTCGATATCTGAGTGGATACCTAATTTAATTTAATCCTGATGAGATCGAAATTTGCCAACTTTCCGCGAGTAAGTATAATGTAAGAGTTGACTACAGAACTACTCAGACACTTGCATTTGACAGAGACCAAGCAGCAATCAGAAGTCAGAACTTTTTAAATGCAGGTCGCTTGCAAAGCTCGGAAATTATAGGAGTTTCTATTGATGTAACTGTTTGCCCTATAAAGAGGAAACGGGGAGAGCTTAATAATAAACCGGTAGTTATTTCAAACTACTTTTCTTAAAAAATAGAAAAGATTTTAAAGAACAATAGTTATTCAGCCTACTCGTATATCAAATCACACATCCAAAAATGTCGGAAGCTGAATTTGCAAAATCAAGTAATTTCAAATTCGGACGCCATTTAAAATTAATTAAAAATGAAAAATTTTTTTTATTCCTTCTTTTTCACACCTAATCGACCACAACTGCCCTGTAGTTATCGATAAGGGGTTTCAGGTTTGACAACCGAATACAGTTAACTTTTATTGGACATACGGGGTACAGAGACTGGATGTTTTTTAGTGTAGGTATGAAAATAGGCTATACACAGCCCTATTACAGATGTGTAACTGATATTAGTTGTGCTAGTTATTCGATCATGTTGTGTTAGAATATGAATTGAGTTAACAACGTACTTATGAAAATTTAGCTAATTTTTCCCAATGCCGGAAAAGAAGAAGAAGAGAAAAAGTGCATCTTGTATCATCATCCAATGAAAAGCTAAGAAATCAGTAGGCGTAAACATTTTTCTATTATCAAGTCATGTAACTGTTTGTAGAGCTGCATACCTATCTATCTGGAATACCTACGTTGCTAATGAACCAGATATCCAGACCACCAACACCAGAGTAACTAGGCTAGGTGATTTGTTACAATCGATAAACAACTTTCCTTCCAAATTATCGACTGAAGTTTATAAAACTATCAACAAAGAACTCCAGTTTTCCAAATTTCTAAATGCAAAAATTTAAATTATCCTGAATGATTTTCACCTCAATAAATCCTTAGGCTTTCAACCGCACATACAAATAAGAATGTGGGTTCGAGTATACAAAACAGATCCAAGAATAAAACTGAATATTTCGACCACACTCGATTATACCCACTTACCTAAACATAATACAGAATCAATCGATATAAGAACAACTGTTAGCTCTAAAACGCTCAAATCGATTACGGTTGAGTTTATTTTGCTTGTCAGAGTACACCTGTGCTACATCCGCGGCCACAGATATAGATCCCATCATTACAGAGCATCGGCACGCTGCGCTCGCGCACATTGTTTACTCGATAAGTATCAATGATCTGTGGCCAACGAAATTATTATGCATATAAGTAGCTATACCTAGCTACTAATTATAGCGCACCCCGCCAGATGTGGACGATGTAATCGACAGTTTTATTTAAAATATTCCCATCGCCAGCGCTGTGTGCTTAGAACCATTGAGGATTTTTTTCGCTATCCGACTGTGTTTTGGTGTAAGAAAATACGACTGTTTATTTTAAACGTTTTCTCTTTATTTTACTTTTATCCATTAATTTTAATTTAGATAGGAGTTTATAACAGAAATCTTCATTAATCTTCTATATTTAATGATTACCTCCACATGTTGGAACTTAGGTGCACATCATTTAGCACGCAATAAAATTAACTGCTATAAAACGCTTTGCTTAAAGTCACAGTCACATTAGCAGTGCAAGGATTTCATGGTCGATATCGGCTGAGCATAAATCAGTAATATAGTTTAGAGTCAAACAAGATTGGTGTCAGTCGCCCGCGGTTGGCAAACGCAAAGCCAATAGGATCAAAAGATTGCCTCGAGAACGTATTGCTTGGCACACGTGTGAAATAGTGTGAATTATCTGACCGGCTGGGGGAGCTCTAAATCATAGCTATGGTTTATTTACCAATCATGATATATTTTATGATATCCGATAATTTGCGAATTCCTGATCATTTACTTTGTAAAATTATTTTTGTTCCAATACAACTAGACGCCATTTGTGTGCAGATATCTTACCTACGTAGTTTTCTTCCGTTATTTTAGCAATAAATTATAATCGCATCCATTATAACGCGGTCTGGAAAGAATAACTTAACAGTTTACACCAATCTTTCAGGATGTTGCAGTCGTAAACCATTTTTATATTATTTGCTAAATATTTACTTTTAACCGCTGACCCTCGCTAGAGCGAGACAATGAAAACTTTTAACGATTTAACTTCATTACCAACAAATGAGAAATATTTTAAACAATATTTTAAAAAATACGTAGGTTTTATTACTACTCCGGTAACTTCATAACCAAAATCATAAGACAGTAAAAACAAAGCCGTGTCCCAATTTGTTTTGAAATCTTCGCATAAGTAGCAATTGAAAAATAATAAACTATTAACCTAACATGTGGTAGCAGTTAATTACGCATTTTTATAACAAGCATTATATTTAACAATTTTATTACGTATCTACACACAGTTAAGACCTCCCGCAATTTAACCTTGAGCTACGTAATATGGAACGAGGTAATTCTCGTTCTTTAAAAGTCTAGACGTTTAGAAGTAGGTACTCGTTAAAAGAAAATTCTTTTTTTACCGGACGCCCAATTACCCCCTTCCCCAGTCTCCCCAATCCCCGAATCCCCATAATCGTCAAACTCCTAATTCCCAAAAGGCCGTTAACGCACTTGTAACGCCTAAGTTGTTTCGGGTGTTCATGGGCGACGCCGATTGCTTACCATCAGGTAATCCCGTTTACCGGCTTATCTCATAAAGAAAAGCGCAAAATTCTGACGTTTCGCAGTTCTTCCATTACAATCGCTATTAAAACATGGTGTAACGCAGTGGCGCCTCGAATGTTTATCAGAACTTGAATTAAAAACACGATAATCCGGGAATCAAACGGGAATAGCAGTAGCGACGGGTGTTCCAAACGACTTCCTTATACGATCGCCATTCTAATTCAAAACATTTTCCGGAAATCACATCTTGGGGAGATTTATTAAGTCTGCTGTTGTTTGTAAGATAGTAAAATCGTCATTAACGTCGATACTACCGAGTTACGTCGGATCGGATTCGAATCCCCGTACAATTAGGCCATCGGTATCGAAATAAGTGTATCAACAAACACAGCATCCTTCGGGAGCGTTGTCCGTTCATTGTATTTTGTATCCTTATTTATAGATGTGTGATTGTTATTCTTCAGTTTCTTTATTGTAGTTGTAATGACTTTTATGATCCTCTTGTGGATAAATATACAAAATCTGTGTCAGTTATAAATATTGAAGCTATTGAGTGACCACCTAAGATTCACCACCGAATGCTAGATATAAGTAAATAATGAACGGTTTTGTAAGTGTAAACTCAAACTAAATATTGTAATTGTATTTTTGAAAATGTTATTGCATTTATTATATTATTTGTAGGTATTTATTTAGAAAAAAAATATAGCATTTATTTGTATCCCAGGAATTTTAAGTCTTTTGATAAAAAATGCCTTAAACTGTAAGCAGGTTCGATTGATCATCATCATCAAGACGTCCAAGATGATGAATGACTTCATTCATGGTTCCAACGTCTTTCAAGTGGGAATCGAGAAAATAATCTGCAACCAGCGACCCCTGTGACACAACACGTAGAACAGACAATTTAAGGGATATAATAATCTAGAATCGAAGCTACATAGCAAAAACCAAATCAGTCTTGCCAAAACGTAACTTACTTATTTATTACTAGCTGTGCCCGCGACTTCGTTCGCGTGGAATAGTGATTTACTGCGCATACCCTGTAGATGATAGCGTGATAATATGTAGCCTATATGTTGACCCGACCTGGAAGTAATAATCATACAAAGTTTGAAATAAATCCATGCAGTACTTTTTGAGATCATCCCGGAAATTTGAAGACCATATTTTTGGCTTCAGTATCGACTTTACACCACGTAACAAGTATTCTTTAAAAATATTCAATGTACAGTACAGTAAATGTATATGTATAGATTACCTACATAAATTTATAACATAACATTACATATATATTTATAAATGTTTAACATTAATTACCGTGGTAATAATTACTAAGAACTTCGTGTTCTTATTTGCAAATTAAACACACGATGTCTGACAATATTTCTATTTTATGATTTTACAAGACACGGCTACCGTAACCTTTGTGTAAATAGTAAATAAATATAATATTTACACTAACTAATAAAGCTAGCTAATTAATACAGACAGTCATTTTATTTGTACAATGTAGATACAATGTAGGTCTTAGCTAAGTACTTATATACCTCTACATACATACGTGTGTTATTGTATTAATTTGCTCATAGGTAGGCGTGCTCCATAGTCGGCCACATCATCGCTTACCACCAGGCGAGATGGTGGCCAAACAGCGTAAAGTATAAAAAATGAGGATTTAATTAGTTTTTCCACTCGGTGAATTTCTAAGCACAAACTCAAGAACGGCTGAGTCGTTTCGGTCAATTTTTAGTCTTCTATTCCTTAAGAATATAAACATTGGGCCTACAACCACATAAGTTAGAAGTAAGGTTTGTTTTAATTCGTCTATTCCATCAACCCTTCAACAAAAAACCTCTTACCTAAACGGCTATAGTTTAAAATTCCAAAAGATTATCAAAAAATATTGATACGAGATAATTATTTATACAAATACGCTGTTTCATATTGGGTGTCTGTGTCGCAATAAATATTAAATATCGACGCCGTTAAAAATATCCCCTTACACTTTACGAGAGCGGCCGTCGACATGTTTACGTACGGGAGAAGGCTATCAATTCAGTTTTTTCATTCGACCTTACGATATAGGGCTCCTTGCACGCAAGCTTTCTCTTAGCACTGAATGCTATACTGTTATGATTGGCGCATTTAATTATGTATGAAAAACGATGCTTGGTACACGAAATTTAAATAACTAGAGGTCGCCTGGACGAGGTTCAATCGAAACTGTGATTTATTTGTGTTGATTTGAGTTACATTTTTTGTGTACCATATTTAAACTGTATAAACGCTCCCGAATAACGCCGACAGGTGATGCTCAAAAACAAGCTTTATTTTCATAGAAGTAAAGAATTAAATGATTATTTTAAGTAATATGTAATAGTTGTAATCAACTGCTCAGGGTTGATATTGCATGAATTACACAATAACGATCAAAATTGTAAAAACCATTTCTTTTTGTCACTGTTTCGATAGCGTTCCGTGTATTTATCGGTTTATTAATTAACATTATTGATTTCACGTAACTATGTGTTTGGAAGATTATGCATTGATTGGTTTAACAATAGGTACCTACTAAATTCAAAAGTTCAAAACACGGCTATAGAAGTTTCATGATTTTAACTAGAGACAGGTACCTACTAACTAGTTTTAGGCTGATGTAATGAGGATTATAATATTAATTAAATAATTATTTTAGTAAAATTCTTATTTCAAAATTATTATTTTGTTTAGAGAATGTGATGTCGAAAGCCTCATCATCACTTACCACCAGAGGAGATAGTGGCCAAACGTTTATTATGTATATTAAAAAAATGTTAAAAGGTTAGTGTTTTGTTTTCGTAGCATTTAAATAAACTAAAGAATTAACATATGCTTAATAAATAACTTATTACATTTGTATTTATGTAGGTATTATATTTGTATTATATTAGGTATTTTCGGAAGGCTTACTACATTTGCAACAAAAAAAGTAAAGCGCGCACGGATCCGTCCCACGACGAAAAATAGCTTAGAAAACGCTAAAAAGAAACTTAGTCTAGCTGACATAGAAAATTGCACAGGTATCTAGAAGCCAGTACACAGTTAGGTACCTACAGAAACTGAGTAAAATAATTCAATATTTATTATTAAATGCAAATGGGTTTGAAGTGATATCTAACCGTTGCGTTAGGTTCAACTAAAGTTTAGAACTTAGACCATAAATTTAAAGGACAGCCAGTATTGTTTGAAGCGATATAAATTGAACATTTCTGTCTCTATGTTTGATGTTACGTAGGCTGTATTATCTAGCATCCCACAGAATAATACGCGTCTCCAATTAGGAAATTCTATTCAAAATGTCACGTTAACTATGAACTATGGATGAACTTATAGGGTTACTATTGTGTTATATTTTATTAAGTTTAATTACAAAACCGCATGACAGTTCCTCTGTTGCTAGTGTCGTGGTTGCCTTTGATTCTGCGAGCATTTATTTCAGGCAGTAGTGCACATAATCGGATTTTTTATATTCGAAACTTGTATTTCTCCACGGATTTTGCCCGCGCCCTTTTTTTTAATAGGACAAGCCCGCCACACCCTCCCGAAACCGCTGCAACTCCTGTAAGCCAGGATCGACAGTAGATACAACCATGAAAACACCGGAACACTGAAGTCCGGCGCGTCCAAGGGACATGAATAACTGTCTTGGTTCCCGCAACGAAGTTAATCAGAAGATATTATAAGAGAAGAAAAAACAAACGTGCCCGTGCAATGTCATATTTAGCAACATTGTTGTTATAGTCCAACAATAATTGCTATAAAGATCATTTTTCAAGATCATACGGTAAATGTTAACACCCAATTTTGCCATTGACCTTTATAGACACATGTAACGAACGAGAGACACAGAAGAATGCCACACACCGATGCACCTGTTATAAAATTCCAGACTGCGTATTATTGATGAGGTTTTAATCTTGATCATGCCTATGACACTTTTCACTACTCGAGTATCAAAACCAAAAACACTTGCTTAAATGCAATGCAAGCATTCAAAAACGAATATTCTAAACTCTAACGTAGATTTAACAAAATCATTTTTTAATATGCAGACCCTTATAAGCTATCTAATCTACACTCTCCATGAATCTTCCCAAGTTAAGAAGCAGTTCATCAAAGCTCCTCCATAAATCCCGTCTCACCTATGACACATATTGTTACCAAGTAGAGGGGGGACATTAAACAGCTGATAAATCTCGTTGGATCGCCCACGACCTTTCGAACACATATTAATATTTAATTGTAGGCGCGATATCATCACGGAGCGCATAACTAACTGTTAATAAAGTGTATTGTTGACTTGAATTATCCTCATAAGTCTGCCGAACGAGGCTCGGATCACGGGGGTCTATTTTCATATACAGATTTACGGACCAAGATTATTCGTAAGTAAGCACTTTATTTGTGTTGATTAAAAAGCCATAATCTTTAGTGTTTACTTTTTTCTCTGTAACTTAATACATGTATTCTTGCTGATAAAGAATCTGCATCTACAATTAAATATCTCTTAACATATTTTAAAACGTTACTCAGGTGATCATAGACTTGTTTTCCAACGCCAACGTGATCAAATATTAGAATCGATAAAATTTTATGTTTCCAGATATTTTGTAATTAGAAATCAATAAAATGGGTAAGTATTTGGTTTCCTGCTGCGAATTACCAATGTCTCATATTTAATTTATTCTAGTTTTTATCGATATTACAGCCGCTTTTGCAATTTTATTCTCGTTGGTGTCATTTTAAGAAGATATAATAAGTGTTTGATTTCTTTGTATTAGTAGCTATTTGCCAATAAAAATTCATACTTTCTTTTATATAAGCATAAGAAAAAATGTGAGAGTTTAAATATCATTGAAATTTGAGAATACAGGCCCATAGAGACTGCGGTACTTGGATGTCGCCCGGGGAAATGCTTTATATCGAGGTATAAGCTCGCGCCCAATAAATGCAATAAATAATACCGCGTCGTGTGAGACTCGCCACGGATCCCATAACAACCGCCTTAAATATCTGTTCCTGTACATAATAAAACAACCTGACAAAACATTATACCAAGCTAATTGGTTCAGTATTCTTAGTTTTGTTTTATTGATATTAGTCTTTGTGTTTTTTGGTGAGTTTTATGACCACCTTTTGGATTTGATACGTGCTTTCGACCTGTAGCATTTTTTGCGACTAAGTAGTTGCCATTGGCCAAGTGCCTGCCTCGTTGGCCGAGTGGTCGCAAGTACGGCTGCCGAGCAAGAGATCTCGAGTTCGATTCCCGGGTCGGGCAAAGTATTACTGGTTTTTTTTTAAATCTCAATAGTTGCACGGAGTATGGAATTGTGTCCGGTATATGGCAATAGGTCACCCCCTATTACATGGGACTCATAACATAAATAGTGAAAAGTGGGTGTTACATTGTACAGTGGCATAATGTGCACCTCTGCCTTCCCCTTCGAGGATAAAAGGTTTGATGTTGTCTGTCTATAATTATTTGCATCTACATTCTGTAATTCTACATACTTCTGTTCTAATAACAGTTGTTCTAATGAACAAAACTTCAGAAAACTACTAGAGTAGGTCCATAGAAAAATAACTTTTATTCTGTAAAATGTAAAGACGCTTTTGCAATGCTAAAACAATTTGAAAAATTACCATAATATATTAATTTTATCAAATTAATTATTTAAATGATTTCGAAGATTTTGTGTAGAAGTTAATTAATATTCAGCTCATACAGATGGCTTTAATTTTATTGTGACTTGAGATAACAATGATTTAAGATATTAGTATAGGAAACGTGTGATATTTTAAATTAGTCTCAGGTGTATATACTTTAAATAGGGTAGATGCCTAATTTTTATTTTAATATCCGTCTGGTAGATCATTTTAAATCATTAGACACGTATTTTTTATTTTCTTACAGAAACGAATACTTTCGACGATATATTGATTTGAAATGTCGCGTGACGTCACTTCTATGTACATTTTATACGTAGAAATTACGTTTTAGCCCCCACTCCTAAACTTTGGTTCGTTTTATCTAAGTATTGTTTTATTATACGACAAAATAAAAAATACGTGTCTAATATTTTTTCATTACCTAACTTACGGACTAATTAGTTTTTTAATTTTCATACCCTGCCATCATCCCAATTCAACTGTATTGACAATCATCTAAAACAATTTTCAAGTTTTTAAAAAAGGAATGCGTGCGATTTGATCAACGTGGATTGTGGTCATTTTGTGGTTCTTTTTTCAAACATGTTAACGGTAGACCCCTAAAAATATATAAAAGCCGATAACCGTACATCACTTTTATTAGTTCCGATAAATAACATGAATAACTTTCCGATGTGATCGATTCTAATGTGTTGTTGTATTTATTGTAATTAGGAGCGCGGACGGGGCGCGGGGCAGGCTGCGCTGCTAGCTGCTCTCGTGTGGCGCGCCCATCAAATCTATAAACTGTTTATTAAGAACTAATAATATTTGCATAATCGCCTTTTAATACAATATTCTATATGAAATTCAATATTAATAGGTCGTTAATAATTGAAATTAGCTTGATACACATGTATTCAATGAATTTTTTATATTAATAAATGCACAAAATCATTAGATCCAATCAATAAAATATTATTAATAGATGTAGGATTTGATATCACATTAACTAAGTGGGAAAAGGAAATTGTTTTTTTATTGCTACGCCAAGAACCTACGTTCGCATAGGAATCGAGACTTATTTAGATATGTTTCTTTAATTTTATACACGGTATTAGTTTTATTGAGTCTCCGGTTCAAATCAACTAATTTTGATGTTCTCCACTGATTAGTTTTGTTAATTCCCAGCAACATTAATTTTACACTGGATTTTTTAATGTCACATTAGCTACGAGCACTGTAAATTGGTCATCATGTGTAAACATTTTTAAAGAGCGAAAACAAGCCGTTTGATGACTCGACCCAATAATTTGAAGAGTAACATCTAGAAGGAAGTTAAATAACCATATATTTTAGCAAAAGTACATCAAGTAGGTACATAGAACAAACCAAAAACCTAACCTTACAAAGTTTCTAACCAGCTCAAAGCGATCGCAATCCACGGAATCGGCATTTACCCGCGTAAATTCAGATCGTGCACGTTGCAAAAAAGGTGCACAACGAGTAACAAAGGTTGTTGGGGTGTAAATCACAATAAAAGTCCGTAGAGACGCCTGCGAGGCCGGCGGAGGCCCGGAGACGAATTATGATTGCCGCGGGACGCTCGTAAAGCACCCGGGTAACAGAGTGTACGGTGCACTCAATTTCGTACTGTGTATTTAATTAATTAATGAGAAAATGCTCCCATGTTGTATACAGACCAATGGAGTAGTTTCACGCGTTCATACTAAAATGAGGACGGTCTCTTTTCATTTAAAAATGGATAATATTGATGATGTCTATGGGATTCTTCTATTTTCGTTCGTTGACTTTTTATAAAAATAATAAATGTTTCTTTGCCAGAAATTGGGTTTTCTTTTATAAACTTTAAGTTCGTTTCCAAAGATCCTCTTTTCAGCATGGCATACTCTCTGATTCCCCAACAATCCTCAAATTCCTAATCCTAAAAGGCCAGTAAAGCACTTGTAACGCCTCTTGTGTTCCAGTTGTCCATGTCCATGGGCGACGCCGATTGCTTGCCATCAGGTGATCTGTCAGCTCGTTTACCGGCTTATCCCATAAAAAAAATGGAAACTAACCACAGTCTATTCCACCTTTTCAACATTTATCACACCGCAGTAGTCACACATAATACTATGCAAACTAAATTGTCAATTAAAGGTGGTGTGACAGTATCATAATTTGTACCATGTGTGCGTGTGAGGGTGAGCTGGCTCCGAGTTCCCGTATCTCGTATACTTGTGTCATTTCTTTGGAAGCAGGCAACATAAAAATAATTTAGTAACGGCTCAATGATCGATACTCTTGTAACGCCTGTTTTCGAATTTTAATTGCTTATTAGCTAGATGAATTACATTTTAAAAGGTATTTTATATATTACCTTTTTGTTTTTGATTTAACGAGTTGTTTATATCTTTTTGGGACATGTTCAGAACCAGGGTTGGGTTAGTGGAAGTTAATACAAATTATGTTACACCTACATGAAGACACAGGATAAATTGTGTTAAGCATAAAAACAACAGTGAGGTTTTATGTTCGTTTGTAAGTATGTTTGCTTGTAAGAATTTTTGTAGGGATGTAAAGATGGCACCTGAAAATGGTTACAGGCTAGTACATTTTATACAGTACATTTTATACCCAAAAGCAAGAAAAAGCTATATTAGGATTCACGTTCAAAGTGGAGAAATATTGTGACTACACAACTTCGTCATACTTTAATCATCCTAAAACTTATATTTCTGATAAAGTTTATAAAAAACCTTTGCACAAGAAACCCCTATTACAATCCACACAGCTTTCTAAGCTACAGCCTCCATAAATTCGAAACATTTTCATAGACATGGAATTTGGACAAACGATCGTAACAAGGGTCATAAAGCATTACCAAAAATGGTTTTACAAATGATCACCACTTCCTCAATATTGTGTTGTAGGCGTGTACGAATGTTGTGGATAAGATGGTGACCCTACACGGTAAAGAGGGGGACGTGAGGTGTCCGGCGCGGGCGCAGCGTGCGATAAAGCAAGGCGCCGCGGGGTCCCTGGACCTCCAGCATGGCGGAACTGGTGGCACGCTTAATGTGGACCTAGCCACGTAACTTGTTCTTAAGTTACTGGTGTTTTTTGTATTAAGTTTGTTTATGCAAAATGGCTTGACGAATTCTTTTGCTTGTTTGTCTGTTCGGTAGTTATTTTAGAATTTAAAAAACTCCTATATGTTCCTCAAAATAAATTTTTAACGGGATACGTTCCGCGTTTATTTGGTTTCAGATTTCGACATATCGGCATTGTTGCAACGAATGTTTACAGATGAACCCTTTCATCGGCAGGTTAAATCTGTGTTATTTCATTTCAGAATACGAATTGCACAAGGTTTCAATTAATCATTCCCAAAATTTATTATCCGCGTATAAACCTCAATTCTTCATGTCTAACATCCAGTTCAAGGTCCTTGCAGTTTATATGCATCAAAAACATATATTACGGTGATTATTGCAACAATTGATGAAGGAACATAATTCGACCATTTTATGAGGAGTTTACGGAGAACAATATGAAACAATATAACAGGAATAAACAAGGGAGTACGGTTTATATTCCAAAAATAAATCCGCGGCTTATCCACAACATTCCATCTTCAATTCTCGCGCCCACCGCACCGTGTAAATAATAATTAATTTTATTGTAAATGCTTATATTTTATTGCAGGATTTGTCAACAGAGTGCGCGATGTATTTTGTTGCTTGAGATATTTATTGTTAGTTTCTTAATGTAATGCCTAAGTGGGCATGTGGCCATACATGAGTGTTGCAACTAGTGACTATCTATGCCAGTACGTGTGCACTGTATGAACATCGTGCCATTTTGAATTGTAATTTGTTGGGCCCGCGTTCATAATAATAATTCATAGTCCGATTCGCGTATTATATGACGGTGTGCTGTGTCTATTTGCATAACTATAAAAAGATTGTATTACTTCAAATTCTAGCATAGCTTCCATCAACATCTAGGCTTTTGCGCGCGTTATCTTATTATTGACAAAACTGTAATTCTAATTTTTAATATATCTACAATGTTCTGTGATAAACGTTTATAGTTTTTATTTTAATAACAGCTAATTGTAATCCCAACTCAATCAAACCCGTCTTAATAATAAACCCTGGACTAAGGAACTACTATTATTACATGATAAAGTAAGTCCTATGTAGTTCAAAAAATTTGGAAGCTTACATCAGCTCGTAATAGGTTAACATACATAGTTTCAGTCCAGGAAAATACATATCGTGCTTTCAAACTTGGCTGTGATGTAGTGGTTTTTAGTCAGTAAGAATCTGACACTCGCTCCCGCCTCACCCAGGTGGGAGAAGCGATTCGATGATTTTCCCCTCTTAAAAAAAAAGAAAAAAACTTGGCTATGACATTGTTAACATGGTATGAAATTATTTAAACACCTATACTTAAAACGAACTCGGACTGAGTTAAGATATATCTGAGGGACATCAATATGTAAATAGTACCTATTAGAGTTATAAGTTATTAAAAATAACACAGCAGCAATTATAGCTGCACATAAACGCGGCAATGTTTTTTAATTCCCCATTACCGAAGAATGCCATCCAACTCCCATTTACATAGGAACTCTTTAGATATATCGTTTCTAGTTTTCATGTCGATTATACGACGTCTGAGCAATATCGTTATCGATTACTTACGACAACTAGACTCGATGTTGTGCCTCGTTCACACACGCACCGTTATTCAATATTATTTTTACATAACGATCCATTAATACCAAATATATTATTAATATCATTTAAGTAAGTTTTTGAATGTGGGAGAGCCATTTGTGCCAAAATGGGCCGGCTCAACCGGAGTGATACCACGGCCTCACAGAAAACCGACGTGAAGCAACGCTTGCGTTTGTTTCGTCGTGTGAGTGAGGTTACCAGAGGCCCAATTACCCTCCCTGTCCCCAATCTCCCCAAACCCTGAATCCCCAACGATCCTCAAACTCCTAATCCCCTAAATGCCGGTAACGCACTTGTAACACCTCTGGTGTTCCAGGTGTCCATAGGCGACGCCGATTGCTTACCATCAGGTGATCCGTCTGCTCGTTTAACGGCTTATGCCATAAAAATAAATAAAAGTAAATGCATTCACACTACTACTATGTATGAAATCAACTCTACAAAGCAAAAAAATGTCGCCAATATTTAGTTTTTCTTATGATGGTCTGATCGTTGTCTTTTTTTTTTTTTTTTTTTAAGGGGGGAAAATCATCGAATGACTGCTCCCGCCTGGGTGAGGCGGAAGGGAGTGTCAGACTCTTACTGACTAAAAACCACCCCGTTCCTTCTCCTGCACGTCGAGCCGGAGCCCCGGTTACCCGTTAGGTTCTCCGCGACTCCGAATCGGCATCGGCCCTATTGGGCCCCATCTGTGGTGGTCTGATGGCTGTTTGAGGCGCGCGCGGAACGCGACGCGCCGTCGGGTCTGTTTCTGGTCGGACGGGGAGCCACCCATGCTCGCCGTCCGCAGTCCCGCGCTTACGGTGGCCGGAGATCGTCCCGCGATCCCCGACGCCCGGTGTGTCCTTCGCGATGGCTGGGTCGCGAGGAGGCAGCGCTTCGCTGCCTCACGCGTCCCGCCTCCTCCTTAGCCAGCATGACTGCTTCGCAAAAGGAGGAGACGGCATCCCAGTCCCCCTCGCTCCGCATCATGGCCTGCACTAGGCCCGGACGGGAGAGGTCTCCATCGCCGATCACTTCCCTGAGGGCACGGCGGTGCTCAGCCCACGCAGGGCATTCCGCAACAGTGTGTTCCACCGTGTCCTCAGGGTGGTCCTCGCAGTGATGACACCCGGGCGTTTCCTCCCGCCCCATCAGACACAGGTACCTCCCGAAACTTCCATGTCCGGTGAGGACGTGCGTCAGGCGGTAGGTGAGGACGCCGTAGCGTCTCTCAAGCCACTCCTCAAACCAACTCTATTCTGAACTATAAATCAATTAACGTTATTAAATCACGATTCAGCAAAAATATCTGCGCATAATATGCTAGCGAAGTGTTAGTAGTTTAATTACATTATATTTTGCTCCATATGTTGCCGTGCCCTAGCCGGGTTTCATGTTGATACTGTACCTCATGTAACACCAATTGTACACATGATATGCAATAAAAGAATTTGAATTTGAAAATTTGAAAAAGTGTCTAAGGACTACATCCCTCCTACAGGAGCAGTCGTTTACAAATGCTTTCTGCTAAAGTTACCAACGGATGTGTGGCCCAATTTTGTCGAATACTTCCGCGGGCCCTGTTCCATTCTATTAACAGTCTCATTTTTAATGGTAATAAATCTTCAGATCGGTTGAGTACTTTCAGAGCCTATTCAAAATGCAACCAACATACAAACAATAAAACCCATTCTCTTTATCATATCAGTATCTAGTTATATGTATAGGGCGTTACAAACATAGGTTCTTTTAATACGAGTACTACCTTTTGCTTATGAAACTAGTTAGTTCAGGTAAGTGGCCACTAGATCTTACTTATCAGCGGGCGCGACTCCTATGTGTGGTAATGAATGATTTTAGAGTGCAAGAGTTATCTTAATGAGTGTTGTACCAAGTAATTGCTAATATGTATAATTTCTTATTATGATGTAGATGAGATATAAACATGTTATTACCTGTTTCTCTATTAGTTTATTGCGATGTTTGTGTCTTCGACATGTGTGATATGTTGCACGCTTACATGTGTTGTTGAAATTACTACCTAGTTATTCTAGATGACTGCCTCGTTGGCCGAGTGGTTGCAAGTGTGACTGCTGGGCAAGGGGTCTCGGGTTCGATTCCCGGGTCGGACAAACTGGGTTTTTAAAATCCTCAGAAGTAGCACGACGTCTGGAGTTATGCCCGGTATATGGCAATAGGCTCACCCCCTATTACATGGGAATCATGACATAAATAGTGAAAAGTGGGTGTTACATTGTACAGTGGCATTAAGTGCCGTAATGTACACCGCTGCCTACCCCTTAGGGGATAAAAGGCGTGAAGTTATGTTATGTTATTCCAGATTTCGCACAGCATTTATTTCTAGATTAACGAAATTGCTACCATGTGGTCGTGGCACAAGATTACATACTTTACATTTTGACAATTTTAAATTCTTTTGCAATAAGTGACGCATTAATAAAAGCTTTAATCTGAAATCGGATCTTTAAAAAAGGTTAATCGTATATTGCTAATAAAAATATAAAATACGAAACAACATAGGTGCGTTATAATTTAAAGTTTTAGGCCGGAAATCGGTTTGTGTAGATAATTTCTTCAAGTTTCTTCGAGTTTTGAGTCAAACCAGAACCGTTGGACACTTCACTCTTCGCGGAGTGTTTATCTTAAATCCAGAGAACTGTATACGCATTGGTTATTTTTAAAATATTCAACATTTGGTTTCAATAAAAACGTTTAAATTACGGTAACGTATTACTAAAAAATCTGATATTGCATCGACTAAGACTACTTAAGGTGTTTTTTAGAAAACGCAACATATAATTTTTTTAATAATAATTTTTTTAGGACTAAAATTGTACGAAATATTTTGTGATGGAGACAATAACGCACCAACCAAAAAAAAACAACAGATATTATTTTCATAGACAACCGAACGAACACACAATTTACACCTCCATCTTACAAACATCTGCGATCCAATCAGAAACTCATCTCGTTACGTGTTTATTATACAAAAGTTTAGTTTTATTCGACATTAGATCAGTTGACAATTAACAATAAACGCAAATCAAAGAGGCCGACAACTATCAAGTTAAGTATTATTGATTGGTGACGCATTCCTGATCCTGAGGTGGGCGGCCGATAACATAAACGTGGTCGTTAAGTCCGTTTTATGTAATAGCCAATAGATTGCGAAATGTCTCCCAAAGGCACGTCATTCCTGTAAGGAGATAAAGTACAACTGTACTACAATAAGTGCTTGCATGAAAAGATGGTCGTGATAACCGTGGTGTGGAAAGTTGGGTTCAAATTTGCTTTAATTTTTTTAAGCCCTTAAAAAGTTCCTGATCGGCCAATAGAACCTTAATGGATTACGAAAGCTGTAGTGAAATATTTTACATTAGATTTTTTAAAAGTTCCTAAAGAACCAATAGCTCACAGAATTAAAACTTAATGACTTGCGACATCATGAAAAAATCCTTACATTTGATTGTAACATTGTCAATATAAACTTATTGTTTTTCTATTGTTTCATATAAAGAGCATCATAGTTCATAGGTGGCACTAGTAAAGTATTTAAATTGTTGGCAACATTACGCGCAACATATCGCTAGGTGCAGTTGCCATCTTATATTTTATTTAACAGCTCTTTGCCGAATACCCCATAACATTCGAATCGATTGTAAAGTCTTACGATGAGTTCTTTTACGATGCGATTCCGAGTCGAATTCAATTTAGTTTAGAGGGTCCTCAATCGTAAACCTTTGACCTAAACACACTCGATTATTCAAGTCATATTAGCACGAATAAATCGAGTCATTTAAATAAAATGTTAAATTATTCAATTCACCATTGATTTAGTAAACACGATATCACTTATATTGTGTGTTTCTTTTGAGTGGGCATTTATATTATAATCGATGTTATAAATAAAATATATCGATTTTATAAGAGGTTGATATTGATGCCTATATTGAGTGATTAGTGTCGGTTATCGATTATGACTTGCTCAATATTTATTATATCCATATTATTGATTAAATGATTTATTGGTACACAAAACTAGTAGTACTTATTATTTATAGAATATCGTAAAAAATAAGCTTCTTGACTGACTTGATGCTCAGTGCTGCAGTCCTGCATGCTTCAGTTCAACGCCCAATTTCTGTCAAATGTGGGTATACCAGATACCTAGTCCTTAATCGGCTCTTATCACACCCACGGCAATACTCACATCATCACTTCTACCTTCCTCCCTCTGAATGCTGGCGAGAGTATTCGTCACCATCATCAACACAAGGCTTTATTACGGCTCGAACGAAGAGATACTCAGCAACAACTTTTGCAACCACTAGACCAACTAAGCAGCTTTATAATATAACATCACGCCTTTTATCCCCGAAAGGGTAGGCAGAGGTGCACATTACATTCATGCCACTGTACAATGTAACATCCTTTTTTCACTATCTTATGTTATGAATCCTATGTAACAGAGGACCCCATTGCCATATACCGGGCACAATTCCAAACTCCGTGCCACTGCTGAGAATTAAAAAAAAACCGGTAATACTTTTCCCGACCCGGAGATCCAACCCGAGTCCCGGCATTCACACTTGCGACCATTTGGCCAACGAGGCAGTCGACGCATCTTCATCTGGATCACTTAAAGCAAACTTAGTTATTTTTAAACGATTACTGTTTAACTAGTACACCTTCCTTTATTCAACCATGAGTCATGTCCGTTACACATATGACTGGCATTGGCTACATATACAAGTCGTTTAGAAGTATTGCCAATTTTATTTATTATTCTTATAAGATTAAATGCTAGAGTCGGTTGGAACGGGAGTTGTTCAATCAATGCTGAGCCAGAACATATTGATTAACGTCCCATATTTATTATCTGTGGAGAGACTTTTCTTAGTAATTTACGCGTGTAAATACTAGATAAATAGATGACCATGATGAATTTCCATGGAACACGGGTTTAAGGGATCCTTTCCATAATTAATTGTGTTTTAAATATTATTTCTGGTAGTATGAAAACTATAAATAAATTCGTCATTGATGAAACACTAAATTTTACGTTGTAATCAAAACAGGGTCGTAATGAATCAATTCAAACAATGTTATTTCTTATAATTTCTGTTCCCAAAAATCGAAATTTCAACCTCAACGCAATGAAAATAATATAAACATCGCATTAACAAAACTGAAATCGAAATGAGACAAAATGAGATCCTACTTCATGGCTACAAAACCAACAGATTTTAACAACAAGGTTACTCAGTATTTATTTTATTAGTATTTTTATTACACTGCAATAAAATTTATGTTAAGCACAAGTGCAGTAGCGACAACTTTAAGATAATTATCAGAGATACGCAAGTGAGTTTGTTTACACCATCTCTGTTGGTGGCGGGCATATGGTGTGTATGGGTCTTTATCTATAAGACCCATAGAGAAACGACACACTGACAGCTGCTACTGTTTTTGGTTAAACTCGTTTAACGGTACACGATAGTCATTATTAGTAAAAAAGAGGTTATAAAAACGTGTGTACCTAAATCAATTCATTCATGTGACTTCTTCACTGTTTATTCAAATAAATAACTTACTTATCTAATCCTATAACACAAATATAAAAGCGAAATAACAAAATACCTCATTAATTATACCAATTTGAAAAATCAGTATTATAAAAAGAAAATTTTAAACAATCTTAATGAGTATAAAACCCAAGTTTTTTTGTAAATTACAAACAGTTTTATGGCTGGTAGATAAATTAAAAATTTATTTTTATAAGACACGTTACACGGCTATTTCGCATCGCTAACAGTGTATGTGGGCACCGGCCTATAAACACTAGAACGAACGCGATGACAGACCGAACGCAGCCCCCTCATTACCAGCTCTTACAAACAAAACCCAACACTCGATACATTCCAAAATATCATAAAAATCACACAAACAACACTCGAATTTAGACTCTAAAGAAATGGGTCAAAGCAGTTTCTTAAATATCCCTTTCAGAAAGCCAATCTTCACTTAAGAGGAATGTACAATAGAATCTTTAAAGCGAAGATGCAGCTATTATTAGGTGTTAGCGTGATTATTTGACAGTTTGAAAACGTTTACAGATTGTAGGTATATTGCTGGGCAATCTGGCTTCCTGCTTATAATGTAAACAGCGTTTTGTAGCACTCGGTTTTTTAGTGAAAAATAATAATATCTTCATAGATTTTATGTGCTGATTCTTATTAAGATGAAATACATAAATAACTTTTAAAGCTTAAATGTACCTGGAAAACCGAAGAATATTGAAATATATCACCGTGTTACACACGCAGTGTACTTACATTTGTGTATACTTTTATCCAACACTTTCGTATTGTATGCACTTTGAAAAGTTTCCATGATATTTCTGACTAAAATATAATGATATAAAAATTGAACAAACCTTATTCACTTGACACACTTTATAAGGTCCTATACTCCTATACTATTTCTCCTTCGCTCCACTTTGCGTACCCTTCACACACTTGCAATAGCGCTGTAAACAATTGTTCAGGAGGCAGGTCCACCATCTTCAAACTTCTTCTAAATCTATTATCCCTTCTTCTCCTCCCGTATGATGCAAAGTGACTCTGCGGTTTCTTCTTTATGCCAGCACTTACGAAGAACGTTGTAGGCTGTGTCGTGGGTATAGAGGCGTTGTATGTTTGTTTAGCTTTAACCGCCTGCACTATCAAACACAATAAGTAACCTCCGAAAGCCAAAAAGGCAAGCGTTGTAACAGACATTGAAAATATGTTGCTGATCTTACTGTATCCTTCTTTCTTATACAATCCTTCTTCATAGTCTCCTCTCTTGACGGGTGGGGCTTGAATGGCCATTGCTTCAGCTCCAAACCTTTGTATGTTCGTTGGAGTTGTCGTCGTAACGTTATCGTATTGAGCAGTTACGAGATCTTGCAAGGACGCTTTTAGCCTCAGAAGCTTATCCAATGGCATCTCGTTTAGGAACTCCATGTCCGCTGATGTGACGTCAGCAGACGAGATTTTGAGGGCCGAATACATGATGATGAAGATCAACATGATGGAGATGTCACTCATGAGATGTTAGGTGTTGAAATAAAGTTGAGCATAACGTTTACGTGTGATCATTGTGGTCTGCTAAGCGTGACAATCGCGTAGCGGTCACAATAAATAGATCAGTGCGTTTTCATCTTAAAACTAGGTGAGTGAAGAACGCATTTAATTTGCAAGCACTGATTACAGTCAGTAAAAAAATGTCCCTCGCTATCGTTCAGGTAGACAAAATCGGTTCTGTCTCTTTACTTTCATAAGTGTGGTTTCAGACCTCCTCACTGAAATGCCTAATCATCTCGAAATAAGTAAACGTTCTCAAAGAACTTTAAAAGATTTTTTATAATAATCTTACTTTGAACAATACTTCATTAACAATGGTTGCTCTAATTTACTCGGTTTTACATGCATTGTAATAATTACCTATTTTATTGTTCCTATTTCTTATTTTGTAACAAATATGAAAGCGTTGAAGTCTACATTTCCGTTTCTATTGTCCCCTGTCTGTCAAAGCGTCGCAAACTAGATCTACAGCGTGTGCTTTATTTGATTTGTGTTGAGAAAATAATAACAAAAATGTATTTAAAATGATTATAAAAACGAAAAGGTTGTTAACTCAAACAATTTTGTTACTGAAGTGGTACATGGTACATTTATGCAGATGCATGGAAGGTGTTGAGTGTATTCACAGTTCATTGCATTCCACTGATTACCTAAATTATCATTTTTAAGCAGATACTCGTTTCGATTTCATTTTTTTTTATGGCATAAGCCGATAAACAAGCAGACGGATCACCTGATGGTAAGCAATCGGCGTCGCCCATGGACACCGGGAACACCAGAGGCGTTACAAGTGCGTTACCGACTTTTTGGGGATTAGGAGTTTAAGGATCGTTGGGGATTTGGTAACCTCACTCACACGATGAAACACAACGCAAGCGTTGCTTCACGTCGGTTTTCTGTAAGGCCGTGGTATCACTCCGGTCGAGCCGGCCCATTCGTGCCGAAGCATGGCTCTGCCATACTTTAATACTATAATTTTAGTTTAAGCTTTTATTTTATTACTTGCTTGAGATACTAGGTAAGTTGTATTAATTACCCCAATTCATAAGTAAAAACTCGTGACTGGAAATTAATGAGGGATTTAAGTGTTGTGCCGGTGTCAACAAAAAATAAATAAATTAAAACTAATTAGATATCGAGATGTATATGAATTATAAATAATCGGTGAATCCAGACAAACGTCCCAAATAATCTAACAAAGGTCATCATGAAACAAAATCACAAAACGTAGCACTAGTAACGCCATCTATGAAAAATTGAAATTTGATAATTTAACACCCATCTGCAAAAATGAATATTTGTCCAACAAGTAAGGTTTCTGTATGTCTTACAAACACCCTTTAGTATCAACCAATTATTCTTAAATGTTATGCTCTAGTACGACAATTGCGTTTGCGCACCCATTACAGTAAGAACCGAAGCATAGAACAAGCTCCCGCGCAGCACGTCCTCGTAGTTCAGTGCTGTGCTTCAAGATGGCGCCACGTGTGCTTTGCGTGTTACTCATTACTTTCCAAGTTGTGTGCGCTAACGAACAATACAGAAATGATGGATTAATGGACCGATTAAGCAGCGGAATGAAATTTGCGCAGAATTTACTTGGTATGTTAGATTATACTCGTAGCAATGTATTTACAGTTATTAAGTGTTTGTTAGTTGAGAAATAGACCGAGTACTGCACGATCTTTCATATTACCAGTACAAAGCAGACAAATGATTAACGATATTTGTTCTTATCATTAAAATATTTCTTGCCATGGGGTAACTTTACTTATGGCACCATAATATTAGGCAAAGCTTATGATAAACAGGCACTTAAATAAGTTCAGACAACGTTGAGTATCTCCGCATTCCGGCCCTTAGAAATTTCTCAGATAATGATAAATGTTTTTCTGTAATTGTCTCCAGGGTCCGAGTCTGTGGCATTGAAAGTAGCCGAATTTGTGGTTAGAGCTTTCCAAACGGCCAACAAACCGTCACCAACCAACAGAAGGTGGCCTCAAAATGATGTGCACAGTGAGGAAACTTCATACAGTGAAAGCGAATCATATACTCAGGACAAAGGCCCAGATTATGACGTCAATGAAACGCAAAGTCCCCTGACACCGCTGCGTCAAATAGTGCGCCTATTTGGACTGCAGCCGAACCAAATAAGTGCAGTAGCTGTCAACGCTTTAGTCTTTGTAGCACAAATGGTAAGTCCGGTTGAATTTTGTATGTGTAACTGTATCCAATTACATAATCCAAGTAAGTAACTCGATGACGCTTTTCTTGGAAGTTCTTTTTATGTTGAAAGACCTTAAGTTTACCAAAGCTAATAAAAATGATATTCACATTCCAGATTTCAACATTCCTGTCGGGACCAAGGCGGCCATCAAAACCTTACCGATCAGACGATCCAATGGCATGGATATTGAATAAAAACTCAAGAAACCTTCAGGATCTCATCGCAGCTGCTAAAAACGAATCTCTTTCAGATACTATTGACGATTTAATTCAAGAACAAGGTTCTGATGAAGAAACCAGTTGCATTCGACTCTTAGTATGCAAAGTAACTCCATTTATAAGTAGAATGCAGAAAACCGTGTTTGGTAATGAAGAAGAAGAGAAAGATGCGAGGATACCTAAAGAACTTCGCGGTTCAGCGACAATGTACCGCCATCTACCGACGGCAGAAGAAATTAACGCACGAAACGACATCTGTGAGCGCCAGCATAAAGATTGTAATCTCAATGAATGAAATCGCGCAGGCGCAGTGTTAATGTGTTTCTAGTTCGTTAATTGGTATTTGTTTTGGTTTAAGTACTTATGAACTAATTAAGATTTAAGAATCCTTCTCATAAAACTAATTTAAATAACGCTGTTTTCTTAAAGGTAAATCTTAATGAATTAAAAATAAAGGATAATAAAAATGGTTGCTTATAGGTCAGAGTAGTAGCAGCACATATTACTAGTTACTAGTATTATCTAATCAATGAAAAATACCTACTAAAGTATCTATTACTGTGATGTAGCACTTAGTAAATTTTCCCTAGCCTAGCCCAGCTTCACTGACAGACAGATGGACGGACAATTCAATTTTTGACGTTTCAAAAGTGCATAGTTAATTGAAATAAATAGGTCCTTTGACTTTGACTTCCCAATAAACAGTCGTGCTCGTACACCTTTCGATCAAGGTCTCATAAAACAGTCATCCTTAGACAGTGTCAAAAACTTTAATTTGAGTCCACCTTAATTTAATTTCGTACCAAAATCATCGTTGCTACCCAAGTGGGTATTATATGACTCCGCATAAAATTATTGGGGCTTTCATATATTTTATTTGCTATACTAAGTGACGTGACATGAATCTCTAGGCTGTGCCAGCACTTTCGAGCACACATTATGCAATAGAGGGTCATTGACTGTTAAGACTAATATATTCAGTTATATATGTGCTATTTTTTCACCAATTATGTAATCTGTCTGTGGTAACAGACTGCGTGGCGTAGGGGTCCATTTTGTACCAGTTTCTGAGTGATCAAGACACTGACACCGCATAATGATGCAATCTCACATACCCAAGTTATCATCGTCTACGCTCATCTAGAAACTGTAACAGGATTTGTAGTAGAAATTACATTCATAGATATATCGTGCATGCATGAGTGTGTGACGCATCGACTAGGCTTCTAGATCATTTAGTCATCGTTCAAAAATGCTGCTTTAAAGGGAGATGTTCGTAAACACAATTAGGAACTGAGTCCAAACTTGAACTAAAGGGCATTTTGCTCCAATAAGCTAGCCTAAGGTAAGTTATATTAAAATGTTGCAAAGAAAAATTAGGAACGGTTTACATTTTATTGTCACAAGAAAACATTTACACATGTTTATGTGTATAAATAAAAATGTTGATACAATAGTTGTTAAACCAACAAAATATTAATACACATTTTGTGCCACTGATTTCCTGTATCCGGCAAATAATAGGGGCATGAACAGACAACAAAGTCGGAGAAAGCACGTTCATATTATACGCTTGGTGCTAATAGTAGCTAGTTATTGCACGTGGACTGAAGGTCTTGGTAAGTTGGTACATAGGCTACCTATAGTGCAGGCTATTAGCGAAATGCTAAGTAGCCTAGGTGTCAACGAAAGTCTAGCTAGAGAAAGGTTGATTTTTTTCAGCCATTCATATGTAGGAAGAAACTCCTCATTAAGTTTTTCAACAAAACATTTACGTAATACGATGTAATTTTAAAGATAGTTCAAGATATTTTTTGGCCAATTATTGAAGCATATTATTTCAAAATTAATTAGTAGGTAATAGAATTACTTTCACAAAAATAGTCTACAAAATATAATAACATCGACTGCCTAAGCACTTACATAACGATATAATTGAACATCTAAGAGCTAAGTTATTACCTACTTAATTTGCACATAATAAACATTATTTTAATTAATTGTGAATTACAAGTCAAACGTTATTTAATGTGGCTTAAAATGTACAATTAAAATGTCAGTTTAATTTTAAAAAGACTTTACTATTTTCAGTGTAACCATGGACACTGAAAATAGTGCACTGCAACGAGCAAATTAGCCACAGTAGGGCAGTACATTTAATTTAATTTTTTACTTTCGTAAGCGGTTTATTATTCTAGTTGAAATAAATGATTTGACTTTGACTTGAGAACCTCAATTTCCAGATTTCCATTAATTCACAGGAATCACAGGTAAACCGATCCATTATACATTCCTACATACACATTAAACTTGTAATAACTATCTAATATCACCACAAATCCCAAGATTACCAAATAAAACCCTAATGAATGACACTTAAGCCTCAAATTCATAAATACAAGTACACATAATATGTCATCTACAAGGCGCCGGTCATCGGGAGAAAGTGAATGCAGGTCGTTAACCTCACTGCCCAATTCCTGCACTCACACAACACACATATACGTATATGTGTGCACATAATAGTTATAATTATATTTTAAATCCTTGTACACCTGCGTGACGTCACACTCACGTGAACAATCTTATGTTTTTATTTTATTGATGAGTTTGGTTGGGTTTTACGTAGTGTTGTGTATGTATTACATTATTAATCAGTAGTTATCAACACGTTAAACGCCATGGGGGTCACCGGTGACCGGCGTCAGCGGAGGATTTACCTTCAACAGTTTTTTATCGGCAAAGTCTTAAGACATAAACAAATACAATGTGTACTGGGAAATATATTTTCTTGTAATCTGCTACCTACAGGAGAGAGCTTTATAGTACTTTGCCCAACCTGGAAATCGCACTCTGAGGACCAGACAGACAACAGTCAGTCTACGAATTTCAAAAAACAACTTGCGTCGTCTTGCATCTTTGATCTCTATAAAGTATCTTACCGTTAAATTAACTAAAAAAAACTGTATACTATTTACGAGGCACAGAAGGGCTCTTCCTCATGACCAGCGTGTGTGGACGCGGTGACATCGCGCAGCCTATTAATTAATTTATTATGTCTCACGATATAATAATATGTCTCACTTTTATAAAGAACTGTATCACTATCATTGGTTATTTATTACTTCAGTAGTTTGTGCGTGATGCACTGATAACATCAGCGATATGGCTGCGTTTAATAAAGTGTAATAAACCTCGTAATTACAATTTATTATTGCTTGCTATCGTTCAGCAAGTCACTGAAAATTAGGTAGGTGTTTAAATATAACTTCGAATAAGAATATAATAAGAATATTAATTGGGTTTTTAATTTCGAAGCTCAATAATAATAATAAGGAAGTCTTTTTTTTGAGGGTGGAAAATCATCCAATGACTTCTCCCGCCCGGGTGACGCGAGAGGGAGTGTCGGACTCTTACTGACTAAAAACCACCCCGTTCCTACTACTGCACTTCAAGCCGGAGGCCCGGCAACCCGTTAAGTCTTCCGCGGCATCGTATCGGCATCAGCCCTGTTGAGCCCCATCTGTGGTGGTCTGATGGCTCCTCGAGGCGCGCGTGGAACGCGAGTCACCGTACGCTCGGGGATAATGTCGTCTTAGGCACATACTAGGTCAAATCCAACCGATAGATCTGGAAGTTATCAGGGAAAGCCACTGTTCAGCACGTCTTAAGGCTGATGCGATGAGGATAATGATAGCAGTTATTTGCCGTTACACCTCAAGGTGGAAAATCCTCATAGAGCTCCTCTTGGGGACGACGAAAGCAATTGTCAGACTCTAACTGACTAAAAACCACCCTGGTGTCCCGTCGATACGCGGCTACGGTGCGGGAAACACATTCTTCCGCAGCAGTAGTCATTTTCCGAAATTAGCCGAACGAAGAAAGTGTCATTGAACTCTTGTCATTAGGTACCTACGACATTTTATGACACAAATGTTCTAAATGCGTATGTTTCTCTATCATAAAATTAGCACAGCTACAACAATATAACCCGTGCGAAACCGCACACACCAATCACTAGTAATAACATCCGGTATCAAAAGATGGCAATATTGCGTGGATGCGTACGCGCAACTATTCGTACTAAACGCTTTTATGTATTATATGATGTTTCCTGCTTACTTAATACGTGTGTAAGTATCAATTTGATGTTTATTGATATATGGTTTAAATTTTATATTATTTGAAATTCAAATACGTGAGGCAAAATCTATCTTTCACTGCTAGGTAGGTACTTAGTAGTTACATAGATTGTGACGCATTTTTTGCAGTTCAAAAAATATTTCATATTCATATTCATTTAATCATTTGCAAACATGGGTACATAATATATAGGTGTTAACAAAGTTTATAGAAAATATATACAACATAAAATATAAAAAGTAGCATTTTTAATTATATCAGAAATTCTAGGATCCTCTTGTCATTTCATCCTTTTAGGAAAGGATACTAGAAAAGGAAGGAAGGAAGAAGAAGGAAACTAGTTTTCGTAGCAAAATCCTTCATACAAAAGACTTCAACGCGTCGTTTTTCTCTACTCGTAATTCGCAAAAATATTTTAATTGAATTTATGATTGTTTAATTTATTTAAATATCTTATTCGTGGTAAATACTTAATTAATGAATACTTCAATCAATTACATAGTAACTAACTTTCAAATGCTTTATTTTTGTTGCATATTTCGTAATGAAAGTTGGTTACATCGTGTTGCACTAGCTGGTATTGAATTAATCAATTTGTTTACTGTATAATGTTCATGTTCACTATACTAATGCGCACGAAATCATTATACTAGAGGAAGAACTATATACATAATCATATTAATAACATAACATACATAACATCACGCCTTTTATCCCCGAAGGGGTAGGCAGAGGTGCATATTATGCCACTATACAATGTAACACCCACTTTTCACTATTTATGTTATGAGTCTCATGTAATAGGGGGTGAGCCTATTGCCATATACCGGGTACAATTCCAGACTCCGTGCTACTACTGAGGTTTTTTTTAAAAAACCTAGTAATACTTTGCCCGACCCGGGAATCGAACCCGAGACCCCTTGCCCGGCAGTCGCACTTGCGACCACTCGGCCAACGAGGCAGTCATATTAATATTAAATAATATCACTATGATTCATTTACCACCAAGAAAAACCAAGACACGACTATTTAAAAAATCTCTAATAAAACAGCACTATGAAACATAAAAAGTACTACAAGAAAATTGTACATAAATAAATTAATAAACAAATAGCAATTACAATCTCAAAATTCACACGCCATCACAAACGTGTACCGTCCGAACATCGTGCGAACCAATCGGCGAATGTCAATATTTAAATTAGCTTTCATAATAATGATTGCGTCACAATTAGATAATAACTAAGGAGATCGATGACCGCGAGTGAACGGACTTAGGTAACACTATTTAAGTAGTTACTTACATGAAGAAAGTTTAAGAGAGACCTAGATCCATCATTGTATTGTATTCGCCACAAAAAATACAATACATAAAGACATTGTATTGTGGGTAAAACGTATTCTTTAGCTTAAGAAATACATTGTTGAGAACATCTTCAACATTGATTCATTAGAGTCTATAAATTTTACTTAGAAAACTTTTATATTTTGGTACTCAAACTTGTATTATAATCCCACCATTGATGTATCCCCTCCACTTGTATTTCAGTGTCTCCTATATTAATACAAAATTCACTGAACAGCGACCAGAAATAAATACTCAGACATTGAACGCATTCATTTCAGACGTAACTTGAAAAGCTATTTAATTAAATCCAAGTATCAAATGCATAAGATGTTTAAAGTTTCCAGTGCATTCAAATAGCTGTCATTTATATAGAAATGCAATAAAAGTATTCTCTTCGCGTATTTCCGTGTATTTTCCTGTTTTCCGAAGAATAGAAAGCGATGAAGGAAACGTGTGTCTTTTGTCATACTGCATGTTTAATTTATTGATTTTATTCATGTCGCTGTTAATACTTCTGTGCACTTGTCCATCAATTTTAAATGAAAACATTTTCTTTAAAGTACTCTGTGAAAAATAAAAACAGAATCTATTGTTATTGACCCAATTACTTTTGCTTTTCGTACGACTAATTTCTAATTTATTTTAGGAGAACAAAACACGTTTTTATTAAAACAAATACCTACTTCTGGGCTCCATAAGTGATTCAAAAGTATTAAAATATGTAAATAGAATTAGTATCCGATGCATTAAGGCTGCGGAACTCGTCTCGATGTGGTTATTGGGGTCAATCATTTCTCACTAGTTGTAACTTGTACAAATATATTTTATGGTTTGTCAAACCGAGTCGCCAGAGAAAGTGAGCTGAGGACCGGCGCGGGCGCAAGCGTTGATAAAAAGTGCCCAAATTATCTTGAAGACAAAAAGTAAGAGAGTAAAGACGTTCACCTGCGACGGGGAAACTAAACCAAGTGTAATTGTTTCAATTTAACTTAATGTTGACTGAAATTAGTGAAGTTGTTTGTGCGTTCGTAATTTGTTCGTTTAGGAAATGTTCTGTTTTATATATACGTGGATACTAGCCAACTGGATAGTTTCATCTGGACAAATATCCGATTATTTGACATGAATCCAAGTTGGATTAAAACCTCTTTTCCTTGTTTATCTTACTAGATGCAGCTTTCTCCTAAAGCTATAAAGTTATTGCAATTTAATTTGTTTGGATGAACGAGCAATTTCATATCGTACCTACCTACATATCTTTCGTGAACCATGGGACGCGGTACCCTTTCTTCTTTGATTGATGAAGAGAAACTAAGAGAAATAAACTTCATGGGAATTATAAAATACCTTTTTGTTTTCTTTAATTATTCAATGACAAATATTTAATAGGTATGTAGTAAAAGTTGTGTTTACTGTACAATTGATTAAGTGTGCGTAAGTACCTATCTATGTGTTTATAATGTAAGTACTTGTAAAAACCCAAACTTCGAATGTAAAAGTTAGCTAATGTTTCACTCATAAATTCTAAGAAGTTATATTAAGAACTTATATTTAGTGTTATATAACTAACTACTTAATGCAGTATATTTATAACCACAATATAATATGAGTATGATTAAGCTTGTGTTTGTGATTCGTTGACTTATGTAAACATAAGTTTGCTGTTGTTTTAGGCGTGGTTCAGCCTTAGTCACATCTGTCCGATGGCCTTTAAAAGTTAGACTGCAAATTGACTTGTCAAACCTTGTCCTAATTAGATAGTGAAGCCTAGCCCTTTGTCAATGACATTATATTTTTTCGCACAAGAACAATAGAATCATAACATGACAGTTACTTCCTATGGGCGTAAACAGAAATGTAACTAAAGTACCTACATTTACATTTTGCGTCCGATGTGAAATCTTACTGTCATACAATGGATTCAGATGGATCCAAATTCAGAAGTAAAAAATTTAATAACAATAATATTACTAAAAACCTGTAAATTGAACGCGAGTCCTTTAGCAACCGCACCTGCTGGCACTGCCAAGGAGCCAGTCAAAATTAACAACTACATATAAGCAATACTAGCAATGTTTTTGTAACTGTTCTTACGATTTTACTTCTTACACTTTCAATAAACGAATGATATAAATAAAACGAACAAATAAATACACGCACGTGTCTGAATACATTTCTTATTTACTGGCCCAGTAGCCTTCTAATCTACTGCGACTGATAAAAACTGCAATGTCATGTAGGATCAGGATTAGGAGGTCAACTTGAAAATATTACATAGAAACTAAACTTTCTTTTGATTATAGTGTCGTACTGTCTATATACTATGTAGTTTGGTTCGTCAAAAGTTGTTGCAAAATAAAATATTTTCGTGACAGTATATCAATAAGTAATTCGTACGATTGACAGAAGCCTAGCTCTGATAAAACTGGTCCTTGTAAGGGCTGATTTTTCAATGATCAGTTAATTCTGAACCGTACAATAAAATTCACATTTGACAGTTTTTAGTATGGAAGACCAGCGCCGTAAATAGGGCGGTGCCAGCGGTGCCCAGGCACAGGGCGCAGACCCTGGAGGGGCGCAGAAATGACCAGACTGTACTATCTAAATCTGTATTGCATTTTTAAACGATCTTTAATCAACAACACATTTCAAACGACTCACTACACATCAGACAAATGTATATCCACTTTAAGTCTTGCTCGCAATATTACATACACAAACAAAAGTACCTATACTATAACTTTGGGCGTCGGCGCCCCCGACCACGGCTGCGCCGGCGGCGTCTATGCTTGCGGCGCCTGCGCCCGCGGGGCGAAACAAAAAAAGGAGAGGCACTCCATCCCGGCAGGCTGGAGTTGCAACAGCGGCGGTGGAACCCGCCCCGCGAGCGGAGGACGGCGGTGGGTGGCAAATCGCTGGTGAGGCGAGGAGATTCGCCAAGGAGGGCCGTAAATGCAGGGAGAAACGGGCTGCTGCCTTGCTCCTCGCCCCTAGGACCGCGGCTGTAGTAATTACACTGCAGCTCGAGGCGGTCAATAGGGGCGTTACCTACGGCGACGTCTTCGCCAAGCTCAAGGGGGCGGTAACTCCTGCGGAGTTTGGGGCCCCAGACGGGTTTGCGGTCAAGATGACCGCTACCGGAGCCAGTCTTCTGGATGTCCCCGGCGCGGCCAGTGGCCTATCGGCCGACACCCTGGCTGAGAGGCTTAGGGCGTGTCTCGGTGCGGATGAGGCCCGCGTGTCCAGGCCCACCAAATGCCTGGATGTCAGGATTTTGGGCCTGGATGACTCCGTAACGGAGCAAGTGGTGGTGGCCGCTGTGGCCAGGACGTGAGAGTGCCCTGCTGACCAAATCAAGGCAGGCGCCATCCGTTCAGACAACTCGGGGCTGCGCACGGTTGTGGTCAGATGCCCCGTCACAGCGGCCAAAAAGCTAAAAGCGGACAAAAGGCTCTTGGCCTCGGCGCAGGTCAAGTTGCTCGAGACCCGGCCTCTGAGGTGCTACCGCTGCCAAATGCACCTCGGAGGTGGACCGCAGCGACTGTTATTTCCGCTGCGGTCGGTCCGATAACAAGACCGGCTCGTGCACCGCCCGCTGCACTGCAACGCATGTGCAGAGGCTGGCAAGCTGCCCAATCACCGGGTCGAGAGCAAGGGCTGCGTCCTGCCAAACCCAAGGAAGCAAAGGAAGGCCCTCTGCCGCCCCTGTCGTTTCCGCCGCCACCGCCACTGCAGCCGCAGTCACCGCTGCCGCCACTGAAGAGGTCGGGATGGACTGTTAATAATGGCTCCATTCCGCCTCTTCCAGGCGAACATCAACCACTGCGTCGCTGCTCAGGATCTCCTGCTCCAGAGCATGGCGCAGTGGTCCATAAACGTCGCCGTGGTCTCCGAGCCGTACTTTGTCCCGCCCAGAGATCACTGGGTGGCAGACCTGGACGGCTCGGTGACCATCATCTCGTCGGCCGCCGCCGGTACCCCGACTCTTGAGGCTGCTCAAAGAGGCCGGGGTTGTGTCGCAGCACGGTTCAGAAAGCTCACTGTGGTGGGCGTGTACTTCTCTCCGAACCGAACTCTCGCCGAGTTCCACAACTCCTTGAGGCAGTTAGTCACCGTCGTCATTGGGTTCCGTTCCCTCCCCGTGCTCGTCCTCGGGGACTTCAATGCGAAAAACTTGGCTTGGGGTTCCCGGTTCACCGACGTCCGGGGTAGGATGGTTGAAGACTGGGCCCTTGAGACAGGCCTAGTCATCCTGAACCGGGGTTCTGTCCCCACGTGCGCGCGGATGCAGGGCGAGTCGGTGGGTATTTCGTTCGCCAGCCCTGCTTTGTCACCGCGTATCGTTGACTGTCGCGTCATGGAGGAGGTGGAGACGTACTCCGCCCACCGGTATATCCGGTTCGACGTCTCCGCCGAGTCCGCAGACCCGCCGGTCAGACAGGCCCCATGTGGCCCGCATTGGGCGCTGAAACAGCTGGACCGGGAGCTGCTCCTGGAAGCCGCCATCGTGCAGGCCTGGGTGATACCACCGGTCCGGCTAGCCGACATTGACAATGAGGTCAGATAAGTGCTTGGGGGGGAAGAGCTCCGGCGCGATCTCATGGCGGAATGGCAGCAACGAATTGTCTTAAAACATCTTCTAAGTACCGGCCTATAACTTGGTAAACAATAAACAGTTATATTTTCATGCACATTTGTCCATTTTATTGTATGAGCCTGGTAAGGACATTTTTCAAGGGCGCAGTTTTGAAAGCTCGCACCGGGCGCCTAGAAGGCTAGTTACGGCACTGTGGAAGACATAACATAACATCACGCCTTTTATCCCCGAAGGGGTAGGCAGAGGTGCACATTATGCCACTGTACAATGTAACACCCACTTTTCACTATTTATGTTATGAGTCCATGTAATAGGGGGTGAGCCTATTGCCATATACCGGGCACAATTCCAGACTCCGTGCTACTACTTAGATTTTTTTTAAAAACCCAGTAATAGTTTGCCCGACACGGGAATCGAACCCGAGATCCCTTGCCCGGCAGTCGCACTTGCGACCACTCGACCAACGAGGCAATCAGTATGGAAGAACTATCAAACATTCAAAGTTATTCCCCAGTTAAAAATCTGGCGTTGGAAAAATCGGTCAAAAATCGGACCCAACAACCAGTCTACCAAATAGAGATATTGGCAAACTCTTACCTACCTAGACTACACAGGCTCATAGCCTAGCAGTGCACTATTTCAAGGTATTTCATAAAATAAAGCCTTTACAAATTACAAGTAAACAAAGACAATAGTGATGCTAATAAACGTTGGACTTACAAAGTCATTATCACTCTCTACAAACACCTTAATAAAACAAATGAAACACTGCGATATGTCTATTAAGAATGAATAGTGCGTGAGAAAAGTAATCGTCAAAAACGCATCATTACATTAGGCGCCGCGGTACAATCGTACAATTAGGGGCGGTCCATACTACAGTCGTAATCGTAACCCATTGTTCGGTACGAGCGATCCGTTCTGCTTCACATTGGGGCAGTCTTCACTTTCTATGACTGTGACATTGTCAACTTATTATTTGTATCAAAGCCAAGCCATTGTTGGCGATGTGAGTGAAAATATCATATATTGTAATGGAGACATTCGATACAGTCGAATGATAGGTGCTTAGGTAATAGCTTAGGTACAATTTGTTCCAAGAAATTTTGTTAATCTTGCCTACTTGGAATTTATTGGTAGAATAATAGAGCTACCTACATGTTTTCATTATTAAAATTGCTTTAACTTTAGCGTTTTGATTAGTTTGGTTTTTCGTTCCCTCCTTTCCTTTTTTCTCTGTATCTTCAAAATCGGAAAGTGGTTCGACATAGTTTTTACTATATTACAAACAATAAAACGTCGTCTTCTCTTCTAGTATAACCTAAACAAAATAACTATCAAGTAAGTCATCGCAACACGCACACTAGCGACACAGTCGGAATGCGGCGTGTCCTTCTAGGTCACGCAGCCTTGCCTTGATAATAGTCCGTCATTGGCAGTAACAACGAAAGCTACCATTTCGCTGGTGGCCCACTGGCCAAGTTTACACATCGAATTATTTATTTACCTTGAACACATCTTTATTTGGATATATTACCTACATAACAAACTCCCTTTCTATTTTTCTCTCTAAAATTCGTTCTGCTTTTATTCAAAACAATTTTAAGCCAATTTTGTTTGGCTCTTATCTATCTTACAATGAGAGGTAATAGTTTTGACTCTCTATTTTGTATGTACCCAATTAGTTTAAAATTATAAGGTGTCGGAACTAGGAAGTGAAATTGATTGGCACTAGTCCTAGATTGTAGTTGTTCAGAGACAAGTAAAACCACATTGCATTCTTTTTGCAAATAAAACTTGGACATTGTCGAATTATCATTGCACTTGTTTTTTAATTACAAGTCGTTGAATCACCAAAATAACATGATGCAGAAGTGTGGTCACGACTCTCAGCATTGACGAAATCGAATCAAAGAAGAGTATATTTCCGAGTAGTTTAACCAGATTTTTTTGGAATAACTAGAGTGAATAAATAAGTAAAATTTACAAAATATTTGGTTTATATCAGGGAAGTTCAAATATTTAAATCCAACACTGCAAATTACGACTTGATTGATTCAGCAGTCAGATTTGTTGTTCAATAATAATTATAGTCCGCGTTGGTATGCGATACTCAATTGTTTCTATTCACGACACGACCATTAACGCCTGGATAGTTCTATTACATACTGGTACAGCTGAGGACAGTACCTACTTACACTCATTTAATTCCTAGGATCTATCAAAGTACATTTAGATGTATTTTTTATTCTCTTGTTTTATCTGCAATACCTGCTAACACAAATTCTTTCAAAACTTGAACCATGTCCAACAACTTTATTATAATAAAAATAAAATGGCCGGACTGTTTTCACCACAGGCGCCATCTAGGTTGTGCAAATTTAATAGTACCATTATAATATTCAAATACTATTTCCCAGAACGGATATAACAATGTTACCAAAATAACAACTTTTACAAGCGCATTTGACCCCATACCTCAGCGATGAGTTGAATCTAGTACCGGGCCCGCCCTCTGCGGTTCATATCAAACCACTATGGGGACGAGATGATGTTGTCCCAGTTCTCAAGTTCCGTCTACGGTGAATAGGCACTAAATGTGATCATCCATAATAACTAATGTTTGAGGAATAACAAATTATTCTGCTTTCTCGTCAAACCAAATCCAACACATGTTTACAATAAGAAAATTCGCTCTTAAAATAGCGAAAATTGATCTTCATTTTGCTTAAGAACCTGATTTATGTATCAGTCTTATTTACATATAGAATGTCTATTGTGTTTTCCACTCGAGCTGTATATTGTTAATTGTTTGTTCAGATGCATGGATAAGACACCATTGTACAAACAAGCGGGTTATTAGAAGCGGCTAGTTTCTTGTAATTAGTGGCTCATAGAGCTAAGATTTACAGTGGCAGCAGATCAGACTCCACTTAGAATTATCGAGTTAAAATCAATTGCTGTCAGTGCAAGTTTAACAAGATATATACAAGTTCGATAATTATTGAAGCTGCTCTTCATATTTAGATCAGTGGAGGAGAGAAGTAGGCTGGCCAGTCGAGCTCACATTCCAACTTTACAGTTACCCTCGAATGGTCGCAGCTACATGCAAATTGACAAATATTACCGGACACGCAGCTATCTACTAATACTTCTGTACTGTGCCGTCCACGTTTGCGTAGGTACTTATTATATACTTCACTGTCCTATTTGTAACTGAACCTATAGTTGTTACAATATCGAGGCTAACTCAATTAGAACTTTGAACGGTTATACTACACAGAGTAAAGTGTGATGAACCGATCTGTGTAGTCCATCACAGTATTCAGTTTACATAAAAAAATGGCTTCCCATTTCTTCTTTTTATACAAACGAAGAATAGAAATGAATATTGACTGTCAATGAAGCAGCTGAAATATACATACTTCCACAACACTCGACTTCCACTGTTTTTATTTATCGAATCTCACAATAGACATACTGGAACCGATAATTGCTTAAAAATACAAAAACAAACTCTAAAAAGTGCTCTACGGATAGTTCTCATATTTATACAAATTGTACTGAGTTTACATTTCATATTTAACCCTCTACTTACTCCGAGGTCACTTTCTATGCATCGAGAAAGTCTCTCCACGATAAAGTCGTGAGATTAAATTATTATTTTAATTCTCAATTGAGGATTAAACTCGAATAAAGCATGGAGACTTGGTAAAGTCTGAAGTCAAGAAGGATTTACTAGAGTATAATGTTCGTGGGGCTAAGTGGGGTTTTCCGAATAAGAAAGTGAAATGCTATCAAATGAGTCAGCGGTGGGTCACTGATCTGACGCTTATGTCCTCCGTTCATTATATACGATTCAACGATCCCCTACATTAAGTAACTTCGAGGAACCTAATGAAAGTAATTCTTATTTTTTTTCCTCGTATTCCAACTTTCGTTATTAACATTTATTTCTGTTATAAACATCGTTTTAACCTTCGGAAACCACTATTTAATTTTATTATCTTCGAAACTTCTGTGCCCTCTATTTGCAAGGAAGCTAGCGAAACTGTTTTTTGTTTTTCCATGCGATGCAACTTTCTTTCTTCAGATTCGTTAATTAACAAAAGACCAACTTAATTAAGTATTCAAAATTTCGTTGTTACCTACTCCAGTTACATAGTACAGTAACAATAGTCAACACAACTAAGCAGTGCATAATATTTGTAGCTCAACGTAAACATGAGAGAGATTACACGACTTGCATTCATATTGATACTGCTTTTTTAGGTAACTATGTAGGTATTAATTGGCTTACAAACTCAATTCGTTTGTAACTTGGTAGATAGATAAGTGGGTCAGTCATCTTATTGCCCTTCACAGTGCCACACAGATAAACTTCATATAAGAATACTTCTTTAATTTATTCGTACATACTTACCTACTTTTATAATTAGTAGAGAACTTATTAACAACTCATCATAACGGCCCTACGGTCTACATTTATTTCGATTCGAATGAACAAAAAGAGAAATAGGAAGTTGTGAAGTAATTAAAACACGATATATTGAAGAATCATTTATTGCTGAGAGTAAAAATAAACAAGCAACACACAAGCAAGCTGTCCCACTACCCCACAAACGGACCGCCATAGATTCAGATCAAATGCGAACGGATGTTATGGGCAAAACTACGTGTTTAAACTTAAACATAATTAAACAAATATTTTTTGATAAGCGTTTACAAAGGCAGAAAAGATCGTGCTCGAATTCACCTTTGACAGAATATACGGATTGTCAAGCAAAGCAATAACTTACATTTTCAGGAAAATACATAAATCACGATCGAGTACCTGAAAAAATTATAATATTAATACATGATCATGACAGCCATCGGGAATAGGGTAGTTACGCTTATTTTAATGTCCGTCTTGTACATTAATAGACATGTATTTTTTCTTTTCTCACAAAATTAAATATTTTTGACGATATATTAATTTGAAATATCGTGTCGTCACACGATATTTCAAATTAAATATTGTAAAACGACAAAATAAATACGTGTCTAATATTTTTTTATTATCTAACTGACGGACTAATTCGATTTTTAATTTTGATACCCTGGAAACTACCCAATTATACAAAGCAACTTGGTACAGTTTTGACAAAACAATACTTAGATAAAACGGAGTTAAGTTTAGGAGTGGGAGGTTTTTACGTCATAACGTGCTACAAAATATTGCATTCAAAAGCCACACAAAACCCTATTACATAGTTAGTATCTAAAGACCGCTCTTTAAACAATTAGTTATGAAAACCAATCATGCAATAGAAAATGATAACAGGAGTGTCTTAGGACTATTTAACAGACAAGTAAGGACCCAAGCTCAAATCTGAGAATTATTAGAAAACATGGCGTATCAATTGAAGATGAAAAAAGTTCAAATACACACCATAAAAATGTGTCCACGAAACTGGTATTAGCCTGTCAATATATATATTTTCTTGCTGAACTAAAAACACACAGCACTCTTTGTTTTACACTATGTAGTTATTCTAGTTATAGAAGTCAAGTAAGACAAACCATGCATTGAAAGCAAATTAGATCGGATATAACAGACTAGAGGCCTGAGTAATTAAGTGATGGCAGTGTGATTAAGTACTTAAGACAAGCGTGAGAAGCAGAAGAATCTAGCCCATTGGATCGAGGCGTTACTCGCTTCAGTTTCCACGAGACACATCAAGTTTACTGGGAAAACTGAGTGATAATGATAAAGCCATTGGATAAGAAATATCTGACATTAGACCGCAACTTCCTTCGGCAGTTTTAAATCCATTTTGCGAGAGTTGCAGAAATTATGGAAATTCTTTTAATGGTTGTACGACATGTTAGGAACTAGATAGACAATAAAATTCGGTTAAACAGCATTTTATCAGTTCCTATTACCTTTAGTAGTTATGTACTGAAAGTAGATGAGTTGTCTTTATCTAAGTTATTGAGTAAAGCAATTTGTTACAAATGGGAACAAGAAAATTCAGAAACTATCGATCACTTTAGGAAAAACTAAGATCGTTCATGTTTTATAACATTAAAGAGAGCGTGATTAGGAATCAAATCGCAGACATAAATACTGAATATTAGGCACTAGATATTGATGACCTATACTTAGACCAAGTGTTTAGACTCTATTTTTATTTGTTATAGTTATAAATCATAATGTAGATGACAAGTGTGAGGTAGTATTGAGGAATTCAGAAACAGTTTTATTAAAAAAGTGCGTGTTCTATTTTTTTTCAGTATGTAATGAATTCGTACTAAATAATCTGGTGTTGATTCTTATTTCCAGTCTTAGTTTAGTTTCTGTTGAATATTGTGTCACGCACATTGGAAATGAATAAATTCACACGAATCTTACTTCTAGACTGTACTTACCCACTTAGCACACGTGTTTAACCTAGTTTAGAACAAGTTTAAGCAGGTTTAGGACAGTGGTTTTTGAGTGTCTTACCTTTATGTGATGACGTTTCATATGACCAAGTTTTATTTTCCCATGAACCAGGGAGTAATTCAAGATATACTACTTATGAAATGATAAGGAGTATCTAGGATTGTAAAGTATTTTCAGTAGATATCTAATAATAACTAACCAACATTTTAACAAATAATAGTCGAAATAAGTAAGAACTTATTTAAACGCATATCACATAAGTTAAACCCTGTGTTGTGTTGAATCACGTAGGTAAGGAGATTATAAATTTGGCTATTGGATACTATTTTTATTTAAGGGGGGAAAATCACCGAATGGCTTCTGGAGTCTGGGTGAGGCGGAAGGTAGTGTCAGACTCTTACTGACTAAAAACCACCCCGTTCCTTCTTCTGCAGTTCGAGCCGGAGCCCCGGTAACCCCGGTAACGTTAGGTTCTCCGCAAATCCGAATCGACATCAGCCCTATTGGGACCTGTAGTGGTCTGATGGCTTTTTAAGGCGCACGCGAAACGCGACGCGCCGTACGCTCGGGGCTATTGGTCACAACAGCATAATCTTTGGCCTTCAAGTAAATTTATTTGAAGTTAACTACAAGAACAATGAGTGTAACTGTCCCATTTAAATAAATCACCTATGGCTATTTACCTTGTTTCTCCTTGAAGTTATTGGATGTATGAATAACATGCAATGTCACTTACCCATATCTGATTTTTACCTGTCCAGAAGATGTTCCCTTTCCACGAAAGCAATTACCTGGAACAAAAGGAACCATTCGTTAATTACAGATTGTTAACTTCATTTAATTAAGTCATTGAGGAATAGAATACAACAGGAAAGTATATAATAAAATTCTTGTGCATTCTAATGAAGGCACAGATAAAACTTGGTTAAGGAATCTCAACAATCCGAACGCAGAAGTGTTTTCTTTAGTTCGGTAACCGAATGTCCTTGACAAGGTCCATTCGGGAACAGGCGTCCAACGGGATGGGAACAGGTTGGACACACGGACAGACGGACCGACTAGCACAGTTAGCCGCTGCCACCATAACTGGGTCATCATATATATATAGTGAAGTTCAAGGCGCAACACTCATTGCAAGTTAAACTCTCGCACAGCCAACACGCACTTTCACCGGTGACGATATAGCTACCTTGTGGAAGATAACGTGATTCAGTGTTAGTGATATATCCCCAAGTTCCAGATAAGGTAAGGTTTTTAAAGGTTCATCCCTTAGGACTCATAGTGGAAATTATTTGAGTGTTCGTGTTTGAAATAATTGTGTGAAAGTTGGACAGGACGCTGATGATTGCAAGTGACCACGTGATTTCATAGATAAGGTGTTTCACAAGTGATTTTAGTGATACAAATTGTTTGTTTATTATCTTTATGAAAATTAATATTATGTTGTTTTACTTTTTTGGTCCTTATACAGTGTTAAGTGAATAAACAAATTGTTATGTATCAAATTACTGTGAAATGATCAGCTTTACAATAAGCATTAATTAATTTTAAATTAATAAATGTTAATAAAGAAAATATTTAAACTTAGTAATGGAAATTTAAATAAACTAGCGTGAAGCATGACGTCATATAGAATAACTGACTATTAACGCAGTTTGTGTTTGAATGAGTGTAAAAATATTAAAATAATTGTTCAGGTTTTTTATGACCATCTCTGGAATGATTTTAAGTATTTTTTCTAATTTGTGTGTTTAGATGTTTAAGTTGATATATAGATATTATCAGAACAGGTGTATATATAAAGAATAAGAACATTAGAAGTGCCCCATTGTAAAATTTAATATCTTATGCAGCATATAACGAAGTTTTATAAACGTCCATAATTAACAATCAATAGTTAATGCTTTCTAATTATTATCACTACTATTCAGAATGGTATGTAACCGGTAAATCACCGGTATCTAACCGGACTAAAAAAACTTTGAAGTACAAATAGCTTCTATTTAAATAAAACACGAGAAGCATAAACAAAAACAAATTCAAAATACGAATCATTTGAACAAAAGACGGAACAACGAAACCAATCAGTCACGTACACTTCACACTTGTTATGAAGCTTCCACACGACATATTATTTTCTCTGTACGCTTTACTCATGTAAATATGAACCTTCGCTTTCTAAAATGTGAAAATGTTCACATAATGCGTTCTAACCCTGAATTCGTCGCGCAGCATCAAAAGAATACAAACAAAACACTCTTGAGCAGCTAATTTGACGTAACAATGGCGCGAGGTGCATTGAAAATATTATACAAAGAGGTTTTCCAATGCTTCTAACGGAACTTTTTTGCTCATAACACGAGGATTTACGATAGATATTCGCGTTACAAATGATAATGAATTGTGAAGTCTCATCCGGTAGCTCAGTTAATTGCTCTATTCTTCAAATAGAGCGAATCAATCAATTTATGACGCTTTAATATTCAAGTTCATTTAACATAAGCAAGGCGATTTCTTTTCATAGTTTTGTTTAGAAGCATCTACCTACTTGACTAAAACACTTCAATAATAATTTTCATCATTACCTAAAATGTTTGCTATTTTGGCGGGAAACTAGGCACGGAATATTCCTTACACTTCCATATAAGTTTGTAAACAAAAGATGAGATCTTGACGCCTGGCGAGTGTTATGATACTTGTGACAGGTTCTTAAGTAATTAAAAGTCTTGAAACGTGCGCCGGCGCGTGTTGAAAGTGGCGAGGAAAGCTGCTGCGATCGGAATGGCCAATAATCCGCTTGCGTGCCGACTGCCAGTCCCGTCGCCGCATTTCTCGCTCAAACATATAGATACTCGAATGTAATAACGTATTCCCAGAAATTAAGAAATGTTATATCATAACATGAATAACTTTTTCCAAATGTTATCAGTGGACAATATTGAAAAAACCAGTAAGTAGGTGTACACCGGTAACGACATTTTTATACAGGTAGGTTTTTATAGAATATTGGTAATAGGTACTGAAAAACTGAAAAAAGATTCAATACATCGCTTAATTGGGTCTATAAACATCGAGACGTTTCAATATTTCATAAGCAACAGGCACGCAGATAAATCATAGTCGTCATCTTACGGCGGAACTAACAAAATACTCGATCCACTCATGTCCAAAAAACTTTAAAGTGAAAGTTGTGTCGGCGGACGTGAGAGGCAATCTCGTCATTCACCGCCGTTGGGTAATCGGAATGTTTTTAAAACGAAAATTATATACCTACTGACACCTTGCCCGCGGGCGTCGTCGGACCCTTTCGGATGTACAGAGATTTTTTTTTCTTTAATTGACTTTGAATTCGTCTTGTAGTCAAGATACCTTGTAAGAAGGTAAGAAAAAATTGTGTCCGGAACGAAATTAGAAAATAAATAAGTTTGGTTTATTCCTTTTCCGTCGACGTTGAAACTTCAATAAGATCAAAATAAAAATGGTGTTGTCAAGCAGATTCGCGAAATGCATCCAAAAAAACAATACAATGCACAAGTCGGACAAAATTATGCATTCCCATTGTGTTTAGAAATCAGACACACTGTTGAACATAATAATTGAGATGTAAACCGGTGATTGACACGATTGAAGACTAAAGTAGGCGTCGACCCAAATTGAACATGTGCATCTTGAATCAGGTGTACCGTACGATTGATCCGCATCGAGAACACGGTAACGGTGTATGTCACGCGCTTACGGATCACTTTGCGGAACATCGCAGCACTAGCTACTTTATCATTACAGGCTACAGCTAGAACTAATCGATAGCAAGAACCGATGATGCGTCTCTATCATCGTAAGTGTTATGTTAGTCTTCGCAAAGCATCTGTTAAATCAGTTACCTAACTTCCATTTGTTCAGGGTTTTTTTTACAAAATTCGCCTATTGATTTCGATATTCGGAATGAAAACAAATATGTGTAACTTCGTACCAAGGTGCATCTCAAGGAGAAGACTTTGGCGACATACAGTGGTTTTGCCTTCACATACCTACACTCAACTAAAGGATACTTACCATAATTTTGGTAGTTAGTCCGATAATACTAGGTAAACCTATACGGGTACGTAATAATAGAAAATATTCGGGCCATTCATTCAAATAATTGCTTGTAATGTAACTCAATGTTATGTAGTTAGCAGTAGTTAATAAATTTAGCACGTAGTTTTCAACGAAGTATGTTTATTATGCGACTGAATAAGTTTCAGTTCACGCTCATATCCGCGTTCAAAACACGCACGGACTTACGGATGGTTTTAGAAAGCGGATTGCACGCTGGACCGGTCACCGAGCCGGCGAAAAAAGCCAAAAAAAGCGGATGATGAAAACAAGAATAAGAGGTTTTCTGATGGACGATAGATTATATTTTTCCGCCAAAGAAACTTTCTTTGCGAATCATTTTTTATGCGAAAAAAATGCTGCAGTCAAATTCACCAGCGGACATTAGTCCACACAGGCTTAAATAGCATAAAAGAAAATGTTGCCATATAAAATACACCATATATCATCGCGGGCGGCACGCACAAGAGGAAAATTGCCAAATGGGTGGTGAAATTTGCGATTCTCATTTTTCCACGGTGAATTTCCGATGAAAGTTGGGAGCGAGTTGGTCACAACGTAATAGCAGGTCTGACTCCTCGCTCCGAAATTAGAAAAACGTTAACCTTGCACGGCAGTGGCACACACGCGACCGGACCGCGTTGCTTTCACCCATCGCCATGTTTGCCGCGCCTTGCGCTAGTCGTTCTGCGTTACTAGACAATATAATTATACTTGATGCTTTGGGAATATACGGGTTAATTTGTTTAAAGTAATTTATGTTGTTTATAAAATGTTTTAAGAAACAAAGCAAAAAAGAATTTATTATAGATACCGAAGTACCCTCCGTAGAATCACGTTTAAGTTAGATTGTTTTTCCAAAACAACGTACCATTCAAACGAAAAATCCGTTGAAACTCTTGATATCTGAACTTTTCTGATAAGAATTGGTTATATTATTCGTACCAAATCGATATAGACGAACAATCAGTAGGTAGGTACATGCAAAAGTAGGTACCTCAGTCTAATTTTACGTAACGTTACCTAATTACTTAATATGTCAAATTTCACAAATTCTGTTCAAAATATAAATAAACAATTAACTGATTTGATTAGACAATAAACAAAGACGCTTTGCCGTATAAAAAGAATCAATGATTTCTTATAATTTATGCAAATGTAGGTCGGTTGAAACGTGAAGATCCGCGACGATCGAAAGTGAGGCTAAGTTTCTCGTGCGTTGCAACGCCAAGTTCAGTCACCTGCCCAGGGTTATTGGGTTAAGGGGTCAAGTCACCTTAAAACTCGCCACTAATTAGATTTAACGCTAATTGGAAACTTAAACAGGTCTCGTCTTCGATATTCATGGAAAACTAATATTAGAACAGAATAAATAGAAAAGAATAACTCGTTAGGTAGGTAGTTATTGTATGGTCCTACTAGACCCCACCATTACATAAATAGCATCATAAATGTAGTGGTTTACCAGTAAATGGCGGCAACAAAGCATACATAAAACATAAGTAATGACGACGCCAGTCTTGCGACAACAAATTTCTCCAGAGAGAATCTCGACGGACCCGCTGTCGCCGGCGACCGGTGCGCCCGCGCACCACTGTTTAAACCATCATATAGGTACAATATACACGTATGTATCGCGTTGTATCGACGGACGAACGTACCACTAAAGAAACAATTCCTCTTTAAACTGTCAAACACCAAGCGGTCACCGGTGACCGCGACCTATTGTTCTTTAATTGTGTCTATAAAACCGGTACTCGACGAGTTAATGAACCCATTCATCAAACCGTTCACGTTTATCGTTATGATATAATTTTAGTCAAGTGAACCGGAAGCCATAGCAAGGTGCTAAATGCTTACTTTATCGGTCGGAGAAAGTAGACCATTTGTCATATTTTACAGAAGTGTTCAAAATACACGTTAATTCGTATAACTAGCACCTTATTAAGTATGGTAAGAGGTGACATCCGAATAACAGTTACTAAAGACCGGGTCACCGCATTCAAGGGCTGTCGGATATGCAGGTTACACATTTGTAAGCTGGTTATCATAAACCTCACAGGTCTACACCTAAATTAGTACAAATGTACATTTTTATAAGTAGGTATGTGTTGTTGAGTTAGTATCGTAACTAGAAACTAGGGAATAATGTTGGGTATGGTTTCTTTAATGATTTTGTTGAATCCAACCTGTACAGAACGGAAAACGTTTAAAAAATACACTACCAACGTCCTCTAATTAGAGAGACGGGCATCCTCGTAAAAATACAGAGAAGGCGACGCTAGGGGCCACTTTCTAAGCAAGTCTAAAAGCAAGCAATCAACTCGCGCGAATCACTCATCAGAACACTTTCTAGTCGACGTCTATTACGCGAGAGCACAATTAATCTGTCAAACACCAAGCGGTCACCGGTGACCGCGACCTATTGTTCTTTAATTGTGTCTATAAAACCGGTACTCGACGAGTTAAATTAATTCTCTGTAGGATTTATTTTTAGAGTATAATAATTTTTAAAACTAATTATTTTAATACTTACGATCACTTTATTTGTCAACAGATGCATCAAACAGTGACGGGATGGGCGCTGCTGGCGCTAATAAGTTCATCAGCCATTCTTCACACGTTGGCGTATCCCCAACATGTCCCCCTTATAACTCAGGTATGTGTAGATAAATAAGTAATACTTACCTATATACATCCTTATTTAATACATCTAGTATAATATCTATTTATAATATTGTATTAATTTCCCAGGCCACTAGTAGCGTTCGGACACACAACCCACAATACTACAGCAACTCTTTACCAGCGCCTCAACCCGAACAAGCGCAGGAACGTAAATTCGCAGAGAAATCCAATGCCTTAAAAAAAGTTGCTCTAGATGATATCGATGAAATTCAGACGAACTCGATTTCAGATGGAGGTTTCTCATGGTCAAATATGCTTGGTAAGTTTAAAGTATATTATAAAGATTAATTAATTATCCAATTTTTGGTTAGTACGCGATAAAAATCTTTGAACAGTAGTTTCCTTTTTAATAATGATGAATATTTTAACTTTCCAGGTATGCTAATGCAAATGATTTTCAACCCCGGCACCACAGGACCAAACAAGAGCGACAGTATTGACACCGATTCAGTATCTCCATCTCCATGGGCCAACTTACTCTCAATGGGTCTGAAAATCCTAACTGCAATTCTTGGAGGAGGAGCCTCCAGCGATGGTATTGACAAAGTAGACAACGGCTCATCTCCCATGCAGGTACTTACAAACATTATTTTATCATTTCAAAGGAATTTATTAAAACATATCCTATCAAAATAATTATCTCGAAACGAGAAAATCAAATTACCCACTTCCACCGCAAAGCTTCAGCTCTGAAGTTACCATTCAATTGTACAAAAACAAATGCAATCATCATTATTTTATTTATCCCTACTGATCCACTAACATATTTATTATTATTGTAGATACTTATTGATATTTATTTAGACGTTTACAAACACTCCAATAATGTAAAAAAGCACCACATAAATTGACCCTCACCTGTAGAAGGCATCATTTATCAAGTAGTTTTTAGAAGCCTCAATTAATTCACTACAAAATAACTAGTACCTTCACGTCCGGGGATCACCTCAGAGAAATCACTTAGTATCTACTACTTCTATTACATTTTTATCAATAAAAGCAATTACAATTTTCCTTGAGGTTTTTCCTTTCTTCGGAATGTAAATAGTAAAATTTGGTTACGGAGACGGTGTTGCTTCTCGCTTGCTTCAGGGTATTTTGGCTGCGGTTCTGTCGACGGTGCTCGGTGCAAAAGATCCCGACCAGGTCGCCTCCATGGCAAAGCAGGCTGGAGAGGTACGCAACCCATCCTTCCTTCTCCCAATTATGCAATTATCTGTTTTTAGTGTCTACGATTGAAAAGGAATACCATTTCAATTATTTGATGATTGAATCAGTCGATTATTTTCAATTTCAGATCTTGAAGACTAATTAATATTACAGTCCAAATCAAATTGTATTTTTCTTTTCGCAGTTCATCAACATCGTCGTCAATCTTCTGGATGCCTTGAAGACTTCATTCTCTCACAGGTCGCTGGCCGCAAGGTCTATGGGCCGCAAAGATTCAGTTAGTGATGCAGCCCTTGCCGGTATTGCCATGTTCAAGACATATGTAAGATCGTTCGGCACAAATGACGACAAGTGTCTTCAAAAATATGTGTGCGATGCTAACGCTGAGTGCTCTGACGACATCGGTCCCAAGAGTGTGTTCTGTCAATTCGGAACGTAAGTATAAATTGTTTTTATTTTTTAGTCTGAAATACTACACAATGTGTAGTATGTGTGTGAGGGCTCTAAAATACTTCAAGGGACGCTAATGGGTTAGTTCCCTATCCCCGAGTCCCAAGTTTCTGGTCCAATAGAATAATTGCTAATGTCAATCCATAGGACATTAAATTTTTGTAAACTATGGTGGGATGTGGTTCATTCCCATCTTTCCCTAAATGTTTTCCCCCAGATGGGGAAAATGGCAATTTCGTGGCATTTTCCCTCGAATTTTTAATCGGAGAACCTCATTATATCAAGCAAATCAACAATATTTCTGGAGAGTGTATTTTTGACTGGAGTATTCAATCGTGCCCAAAAAAACTTGATAATAGTCCTTTCTTGACCTCATAACGTAGTGTTGTCATTATTAGTCGATTATACCTAACCGATAAAATCCACCAAATAATTTTTGGGTAAAAAATCAATAGATCCATCATCTTCATATTACAACTTTCCGAGTACAAGCTTTAGTTAAGGTATATGCTGTTCTAGATTCAAGACATGAAAGTGTAAATATTATCTTTGTTAATTTAATAAATATTTAAAACTTCCAATATAATACAGAAAACAAGAAAAAAACTTTAGTACATGACAACCACGGTCATAGTCCGTTTACGAGGGAATATCTATTTAAGGGTAAAAACTAGTGTCATCAACATTTTTCTTACACATGTTTTATTTAGGTACTTAGGTTTTTTACTCACAATTGTCATTTTTACAGCTACGCTGCCAGCTTCGTTTTGGAGCGACAATCTGGAGGAACTTTCGATGACTTCTATGAGGCTGGTCGCCGGGGTCGTTCAGGTGTAGACTGTCGCCAGATGTATCTTCAGTGCAATGAAGTCTAATGCCAGTAAAAAGCTCCGCCAAATTATGTTGTAGTGCGACTTCTAAATTAGTGATAACAAATCTATAAGATAACTTATTGTTTCCAAAGTATTACCTCTTGGTTCTGCCTAAAAAACCGTATTACAGCAACATGAAGAAGTGTTAGATACAAATACAGTCAAAATGCGATTTTGTTTTGATATCGGTGGGTGACATTCAAGTATTATAACTACAGACGACGCAACGAATTATGTTAGTTTTGTGCTCTAAACTTATCCCATCGCACTAATTGAAACAGCGTCAAGTTTAGTGTTAAAATAATTTATTAAATTATTTATTTATTTAATTTATTTTAGAAGATAATGAGTAAACGTTTAAATTGTTCCACATTTGTTATACGGTCCATTTCGTGAAAACTTTATAAATGAGTATTGTAAAATATTGTATAATTGGCACATTGTTTATTGTATAAACGATGAAATATTTCGCCAGTTTCTCGATAATTGACGACTGATGTAAAAAGTTATATGTGATATAAATAAATATTTATATCACTTAATAGTTAGTATTGTATATTTTGTGCGACTGAGTGATTGAGGACGTCCTTGTGTGTTTGTGATTGTAAAATAATAAAGAATAATATTTAATTATGTTTTTCTTTTACTGCTACCCGGTTAGGTAGTTAGCACGTTAGATAAGCACCGAGTTGCTTATCTCGCGACATAGAAACGTATGTTTCCTAGAAAATAACACTGTGAAAGTACCGTAATAATAATTTCACATTCTATAAGACAACGTTAGGCCAAGTAGAGCGCATCATGCACTCATGGGCACTTGCACATCCTACTGTCAGCTAAAACTTGACATTCGTTGACATTGTGTTCTCGTGAGATGACGTTGGAAAATCTTCTATCCCAAGTGGGAATCGGAACAAAGCAGCTGACAGATAGGTGAGTGCATTCAATCCAAAGATTCAAAATAGTGAACTATAGTTAATTATGATTAGTAACAGATTTAGTAGTAGTCAACAACAGACGGAATTTTATTATGCGCCAATTGGCGAATTAGGTGGGTTAATTCGATACGTATAAAACGCCTATAATACCCAATTTGTATATGAGGTATATTTTTGTTTGTGTGTGAGAATATTAAATTAAAATTGTGACGTTGCAACATTTTAATCAACTTAGAACGCGGTATCATGACCCCAATGCACGCAGAGCAGTTGTTATACCAGAATTACTTACCTCAACATAAACTTTTTTAACATAGATACTCGGAAGTTCCAGTTCACGATCACCATGTATATTATGCGTATGAACCCTCTGCACCGTCACACGGGCCTGTTGCGACATCCAAATAGTAAGTTACTTAATTTTTTTTCCAAGTTCTTAAATAGGCAGAAATCTAGACGACGAGGTCACCAATTTTTGTTTTAAATGTAGGCTGTTTTACCTTACATGATACAAACCTATAGTGTCTGGGCTACATCCAACCAAACAAGCATACAAAAACAAAATAGATATTCTTATATATAGACTAAATAGTGGCTATTTTTAAAACACGTGCTTTTGTTATAGTGGATGTAGCCCAGTTCTAAAGCACACAGGTAACCATGATATAGGGAGACCTTATTGCCGCACATGTCAGTGTGTTAGATTATAATTGTTTAGTATGGAGTACGTTGATTAAGAAGAAACGACATATTTGTTAACTGTAATTAATTGGGGAAATTAATAGCATTTTGATTTAGGTTTCGAAAGCAAAGTGTATGCGTTCCTTAGACCCGAATACAGAAGAGGTATTGTTTTTAACTGACTTTTTAGAAGTATGAAATGAGAACGTGATGGCGCAAAAAGCCATTTATGTACATAAATGTACATGATGAAATGATGCCAATTAGGTACCTTTGGTCATCGCACCACGCTGTCGTATTGACCGATTACGCTAATCCTTTTTTTTGTTTCGTTTGTTACGGCCAGGAACTTTTAACCGCTTAAATGCACCGATATGAGACACAATAGAAAATACATTATGTCCCGCGTAGATCCACGTTCAAACACACGACGGGTTAAATAAAGAAAAAGTAAGAATTAACACCCTGTCCAAAGCTGTGGCAGGCCAATAGCACGTTGTAAAACTGGTCTAAATTAAAATAATTTTAACAGTTCGTACCTAACAATCACTACTATACGTGTGAAGCCTGTCGCCGAAGCAATTACCATAAACAATGTGGTTATAGGTATTTAAGAAATATAATTTTAACATTGTTTTTGTTTCATTTATTTATCATTAAGATGACTTCAATGATCGAGTTCATTTAAAAATTGTTGAATTCCTCTTTCAGCAACTATGGAGGAGGTCATCATAAAAGCGGCGCGTCAATGTCTGCACTCACGCTGTTGGCGTTCTTGTTCTTTCTCCATATTTTACAGCAATGTATTAAAGATCACATGACAGAAATGAGTACCGCACCCGTTATGATTATGACAGCCGGCAGAGAAGGAGAAGATGCAATAACCAAATCGGCAACTTTTAATAAAATTGATAAAACCGGCGTGACCGATTTTGGTTCTAAAGACAGCTCAGTAAATGACCGAACGGATACAATTAATCAAAATAAAATAACCGAAAATTACGACGTGAAAAATCCATACAATAATGATGGTCCATCAAGCAAACATCAATTATTGAAGGTTAAAACAGAACAGTTGCCAAGGTCAGAAGAAACAAAGCAAAAGTATGTGTTCAAAAACTACGCCAACCGAAGCTCTATGTATGCTGGTTTTTATAGCGCCATGGATGAAGAATAAAGGAACGTTCTAAAGGGAAACGTTACCAGCATCGATGAAATAAAATACATAATCTAGTGTCACTTCAAATTTATTACGAAGTTATTACTTAAATGTACAATCTTACTCACGTTGGTTAAAAAATTATTAATTGACCTAAAATAATAAAATATTTCTTCGGTGTCAATTAATAACTAGAATTATATGTATAAATCCAAATGTAATTTAACTCCTAATTATAAGTTTCTCAGCAAAATAAAAAGCAAAATTATGCTTTTTGTCTATAACTGCTTAACTAAACTATTTTGAAAATGCACTCAGTGGTGATTTTATTCCATAAAATATAGGTACTTAATCACATTTCCATAAAATTAAAAAAACATTAATGAAATAACTAAACATTCTTAGACAATTACCTCACTTAGAATTTTCATCACAAAAATTATAACTTGTTTATGAACAGCTCGTTTGAAAACCGAATATATCAAATATTATGATGTTATATTGAGTAGGTACTATAAGGTTTCTGGAGCAGTGTTCTTCAGCGATACTCAAGAGTTAAAATATTTTTATGCTGCACCTGTATTTCGTTAAACTTTAAAGCCATATAAATCGGACTGAGCGAATATGAACATGCATTGTGTAGAATCAATTTTTACATAAAATATAATGTTACTTTTACCGGTGACGTTCAAACACTAGTGATTATTAATTATTTCGAATTCTAGAAGATTGTGAACGCAGAAGGGAAAACTAATAAAAAATAAACTACATATTGTTATCATTATTTCTTCGCTTAACATCTACTTAGTTTATTTTTTCTTGCTACATGAAACACCAATTTATTTTCCTATTGTATATTAAAATCTTGTTTAATTCTGACAACTGCAATATATTATGACTCTTCAACAATGACCTTTAAAACTGCAATGTAAAGTCTAATTGCGTCTCACACGTTCTATGTATTTTGTTTGTGTGAGCGCGCTGGAACCCATTGTTGGGTCCGTCATACGATTCCAGTCAGTTTGGCCTACAACAAATCCAATGGCACGCATCTTCTCTTGTTGTCGTCGCTCTTCAATGTCCGCCCATCGTACCTGTTTTAATTATTACATGATGAAAATTCTCTGTCACACGTTGGTTAAACACTTTAAAAGGAACTCACCTTCTCAATTTAAAAGAAAACACTCATTAATTTTCAGAAAAAATGTCTGCTAAGCAACAAACATTTAATTTGCGATAAGCTTTAAAAAAAGCAAGTTTTTTTCGAAGAAAATACGAACGAGGAAAACGGAGAATGTGAACGATATAAAAATTATGGCCATGTATGCCATAACCATATGAAAATAAGGCCAAAAATGCACCAAATTTTGAATATTAGAAAGAGATATGGTTGTAAAATTGTTAACAAAGTAGTCACCTCGGTAAAAATATACCGAACGGCGAAATTATAGGATGAATATCAATCAACGCAATCAAATAACACAAATATTTAAGGTTTAAATAATGTTAAACTATTTGCGTAATAAAACCCATATTTTAATTTAGGGCCGCATAAATATCTGCAGCTTTAAAACAATGTGATAGTAGATAGTTTAGCGATAAAATTCACGTTAACCGGAATCGGAGCCTAGGACGCCAAAATACATTTCCACAACCATATCGCTATAAATAGTGGAAATATTCAAAAGTTGTGGAAAGATGAAATTAAAAGTTAGATCTTCATCAATTGCATGAATGTTAAATTCCACTCCTAGCATAAACATTTTTGCTTATCTGGTGTGGTTAAGAAAAAGTCTCGAAAAAAATCGTAATACGTCTTTTGTCAATTTCAATATCAAAATAAATGTAAAAAGAAATGGTATGTGCATACTTACAGATTTCTTTCCTGGCTGTGCTTTATTTGGTGTCCAGTCGTCTAGTTGTAAGTAGTCTTCCATGGAAAGCTGCGACGGGCGGAGGGGCTTGCTGGTACCGTCGAGACGAGCTGGAACAATTTACAAACACATTTAATATCGCGATATTCATCTTCTTAACATGCCTATCTGCTGATTCCTTAAATAACAACAGTCAGTAACATATTGCCTAACCAATGATGATGTTATACTTAAAAAAAATAACAATATAATATATTCAACCAATAACCTACCTAGTTGCGCAGCGTCGTCCATTTTCTCCCACTTGGATGTAAAAACGCTTTCGACCTGTCATGGGGCAGCACCTTACATGTTTAGTTACAATGCTGAAATAAAACTTATTAATCCTACCCTAACATAAGACAGAATAATCCACTCTAATAAAAAAGAAATAAATACAAAATTTCAGAATAACACAGAACACACAATCAATATTGGTAGTGCCATCAGGAGGATTAAACACTGAAGTTGGCTGGAGCTCGTTAACGACGCCTCACCTCAGTTTCTTGTGAATCCTCCAATACAATTTGAACGTCGTCGTCAGCGTCTTCCATCTGGACTTCGGTTATGGCTGCACTCTGTAGTAATGTAGTAGGATCCAATTGTATATGGTGTAGCGGGGTAGGGAAAAATCGAGAACTAATCGCTTCTATCTCCTCTAGTGTCCTATTGTGAATATTTCTCTTATAACAGACTTGTGCATCAAGTTCCATCGTACAAATGTACACCTACAAATAATAAAAAAATAAATATTACATTTTAGTGTTCATTTAAATAACTATTTTGATTAAACTTGTTTACGTACTTGGAAACCATTCTGCCGTGCAAAGTTCCATATATCAGCATAACACCTTAATTGTTCATTCACTGCGTCATAGATTAAAAATGTGAAAAAACCATCTGTCAATGTTCTTTTGAAAGCCCTCTTCAAAGAAGTTAAATATGATTCTTCATAGCTTGCATCATACTCATATTTTAAGGTTGGTTTCTTAATCTGAAAAATAATTCATTTTGGATTTTCTATATGTAAAATAGATAAAAAAAATATGATAAAGGTAACTCAACAACTTACAATTTTTCCACTGGATGGATCCTTCTCTTCGACTTCTCCTTCTTGCATAAAGTAATCATCAATAGACATTATTCTGACTGTACCTCCATATTCTGCTTCTCTATCTCTTATTAATTTAGCCAGGTATGATTTGCCACTTCCAGGGGGACCTGCACAGAGGGACAATGATGTTGAATAATTTGTTTGATTAATGCCTAATGTGATTGATTAATTAATTTATAGTTATAACGATGCTGTAACTTACCTCTTAGAATAACAACAATTTTGTCAGGTCTCATAGACCTTCCAGGAGATTCTAATAAATCATCAATCATTACAATGTGTTTAGATGAAGATGCACCTGATAAAGACTCATCTTTATCTCTTGGTTTTTTAGAATAGTGCTTTCCACTGTCACTTTCTTTACTTAATCCTCTTTTGCGCGAATCTCTGTCACGACTTCGGCTGCGGTATCTACCTTCTTCTCTTCTGCTTTCTCTACCCAAATCACGATCTCTATATTCTCTATCCCTGTCTCTGAAGGAATCTTCGCGCCGAAGGTACTTATCACGATCATCTCTCCTTCTATCGTCTTCGCGGTCATCTCTCCTTCTATCGTCCTCGCGGTCATCTCTCCTTCTGTCGTCCTCGCGATCATCTCTTCTTCTGTCATCATATCTATCTCGTCTCCTATCATCATACTCAGTTCTAGGTGGACCCCTAGGCCGAATCTCATCTAGTAAATCAACGTCATACCTAGGTGCTCTTCGTTCGAAATCTCTGGAATAGTGGTCACGGCTATATCTTTCCCTGCCATAATCATTTTCGGCATCTGATCTCTTAGGTTTTTTTTGAAACAATTCATCCACTTCTTTTTCGAAATCTTTCTTCCTGACCTCTCCATCTTTAGATTTATGATTGTAATGAAATGTGTGGACAGGCTCTATAAAATCTCGAGCTAAAATGTGATAAAACGATTATTTATTATATTGTTTTTAACAATAATTTTAATACAAAATTTCATTTCATATAAAACATTAAGTTACTTTTTCTTACCTTTTAATCGAAGAGGCTTGTGCTCATATTCCACAATCAGAGACGGTGTAAACATTGGTTCATCTAACCACTGGGGTCTAACAGGTGGCTTGGGAACAGGATGTTCAAGTAAAGGCTTCCTCTCGGGTAGCCCTTGATTACCCATAGGGTGATCAGGCAAATTGGACATTAAGGGGCGTAATGGTGGTCTGGGCGCAGATATATTAGGCCGAATGGGTGCATGACCCCGAGGGGGCGCATTATTTTGATATGGAGGCCTAATTTCATTCCCACTATATTGTATATTTCTATCATTATCATAATCATATTGATCTTGGAGTATTTCCTCATGCTTTCTGTTAGGAGGCAGGAAATTAGAATGATCCTGATGGTGCCCTAAATAATTTTGCCCAGGTCGGTTGTATGACATATTTTGTCTATTATCATCAAATTGTTGATTATTGTAGTTCTGGTTACTAAGATTTCTATTGCCATGACCGTATGGTGCATTGTTTTGAACATTGGAGTTGTACTGGCCACTAGGAGGATTCACATTCGGAGGACCCGTGGTAGCAGGACTTTGAGCAGTTTGCCCACGAACCATTGAAAGAATATTCATAATTTTTTCGTCACCTAGGATATTATTAATTCCCTTGGAAATGGTGGTGTAATCAGGAGCTTTTGAATCTGATCCTGGGTTTGATTTATCATTTGAAATATCTATAACCTCATCATTGGTATTTCTAACATGTGGTTTATCAGTCTCTGGGACCAAATCCAAGCCAGGGATTCCTTTATTGTCTCCACTAGTAGGCAGAAAACTGCTACTACTAGTAGGTGTTGGTGTGGAAAAATTAGTATTTGCTTGGTAATCAGTCTCTCCCATAGTCTGATAGGATTCAAATCTGTCCTGTGGGTCAACATTTTTATTACTATTACCCATATTGTTAGTAGTGTTGGGTCCTTTATATTGGTCATCCTGGTAATGAGCATTTTTATCAGTGTAGTTTTGGGAAGAGTTATTATAATTCTGTAAATTATTACCATAATTCTGTGCATTTTTACCATACTTGTGTGAATTATTTCCATAGTTTTGAGGAGTGTTAGGATAATTCATTTGCTGACTACCATAGCTCTGTTGATGACTGCCATAATGCTGCTGATTATTGCCATAATTCTGTTGATTATTGTTATAATTCTGTTGATTATTGGGATAATTCTGAGAATTATTGCTATAATTATGTGAACTATTATTAGTACTATAACTCTGTATGTTGTTGTTAGCATAATTCTGTAAATTATTTCCATAGTTTTGTGTTTGTTTAGATGGAAATGCATTAATATTTGTAGTATTTAAACTAGCATTCACTGTTGGTGCAACAACTTTAGCAGCTGTAGTACTTGGAGTTGGAGGTTCTGGCTGAGTGGGAGGATTAGTTCCCATAAGTCGTGCCCTTTTTTGTTTCATCTGTAGACGTCGTTCCATGAGCTGTGCTCGACATGATTCAAACTTTTGTTCATATTCTTTGTATGCCTGTTTATCAGGGTGATTCACATTATCCTTCTTCCATTTCTCAATTTCCTCTTCCCATTTCTGAAACTGAATGTCAAAAAGTCTCTCTTCTTCAGCTAGTTTCTTCAAAGCATCAGCATTGACTGTAGTTTGTCCAGCTTGAGCTGACTCTGTACCTTGTGTCCAATTGGCATTACTGCCTGCCTGATTATGTACATTAATATTGACATTATTACCAGAATTATTATTTCTTTGTTGATTGGCTCCTGGTGCGGGGACAGGTGTAGGCTTGGAGGTGTTTCCAAAAAGTGGTTGGTTGTTCTCATGGGGAGGCGGGGGTGGCTGGTCAGGTGGCGGCGGTGCAGGCGGTGGAGCAACGTTTGTCGTCGGTAGAGGAGGCATTCCCCCCATAGCTTGGAGAGCTTGCATCTGCTCCACATACTACAATTAATTCAATCAACATTAGCTGGATATCCTTAGTACACAACAAGAACTATTACAAATAAAAATGCATAATGCTTAAGTAATAAAAACCACATGACATGCATTACTGAGCCATACTAGTAAAACAGTAGGTACCTTGTCACCATACTGGCCATGCCATTGGGCATATTGTTGTTGCCACTGCGTCCATTGCTGCCAATTTTGTTGCTGCATTACAGCCCATTGCTCTGCTGTATACGAACCCATGTTAGCCATATTTATTTCAGGGGTCATCGCTATACCCGAGCCCCATTGACCTGCAGTGGGCATCGGCCAAGCCATATTGTCAAATAAAATAGTTTGTCACATAAAATAAGGAATACTTATTCCAATAATTTGTACAACAATCTACAATGAATTCAAAGTCAAATAACTTTGTATTATTAATGGTCGCACAACGGCCATTTTGTTACCATCATTGATTTTTCATTCAACGTCGTCCTTTGACGTTGACATAAGCGTCGCATTTACTTGTAGTGATGTTCGAAGTCGATTCAGTCGATACTACGAAAAATTTGTAATAAATCTAACAATGACTGTAAATAAATGAGAAATACTGATCTATGTGTGCACTTCATTTATTATATTATCTTGTTCGTTTTAAAAGATTCCGATTACATTTTTCACTTTAATGGAGAGTAAAATATACAAAAGAGCGGCTTTAAAGGACTGAATCTTTGTTTTTCTTAGATATTAAAAAATATTTCAAATAAGTTTGCTAAGTAACCAAATTTTTTGTTTGCTTTCAATAAACAATCATAATTATATTATTTATATTTAAATAGGCTTCTAGACCTGACATCCTCATAAAAGGAAAATGTACAATAGAATAGATGACTAATTGTCATATAACGTCCGTTTGGTACTTACCTACGTTATTTTAAAACATTAAACATGTATTTTTTATTTTTTCACGGAAACAAATACTTTTAACGATTTATTGATTTGAAATATCGTGTGACATCACTTCTAGGTACGTTTTATATACGTAGACATGATAAGAGTGTCGTTAGAACTCCAAAATAAAAAATATTCGTTAGGTATATATTTTTTACTAAACAGATTTTTAATTTTCATACCCCGTCATCACCCTTATTCAAGATTAATGGGCACGTGGTTGGCAAGTTTATGATACAAATAATAAGAATAAAATAACTCATAGTACTTGTACTGATGAAAAGTAATAAAATTTGCAATATAAAGAAACACTAAAAGGTCATAATTAGCTAAACATGCTTAACTAACTAGATAATCACTAATCATCAAAATGAGGTGTAAGACACTGTTCGTAATTTGTTTAAACTAAATGTGAGCAAGCAACATTTTTAAATAAAAAGTTTATTTAAAGGTAACATCTGCCTCTAAATGTATTAATTATATTTCCTTTATGTAACGTACCTAACCATATATAATTATTATATTATTTGTACAGCGTGAGTCTTTATAATGTGCGCTTATTGAAATGACGAAATCTTTTATTGCAGAAACGGTTACATTGTATTTCGTCGTATGATTGAGATTAACGAAGGCCCGATCCTCCATCTCCCATAGCCCATCCCCCTTTCCCAATCCGTATATCCTCAATCCCTTAAAGTAATTTAATAGTAGGCATAGTTATTATAACTTTCGTAAGACATTAAATTATTTATTATATTTTTCTGCTTAGTTACATAATTATTTGACGACGACACTCGCCGTGTCGTGGGTCACGGAATGCTGCGCATGAATATGAGCCTCTAGTATGGCTTGAAACTAGTCGAGAGTCGAGTCCTCATCTGTAATCGTCATCAGTAAAATATGCAATAAATCTGGTTTACAACTTATTTGTTTATGTTTATTATGATTTTGTGGATACAGAGATGTAAAATTTTTGAGAACCATATTTTTTTATTTTGAAAAAACAAAAATTCTCAAAGAAACAATTTATTGTTCACTACAAATGTGTAACAAAAAATATTTATTATTATAAAACCTAATCCAAAATCCCTTGATCCAAAAATACGTTACAGAATAACATTAATAAATATTACGTTAATAAACAATTTTCTTTAAAACAAAATAAATAAATATTTTTCTATTTTTTAAAATTGTTCTTTTTTCTTTAGATGCTACTATGAAAATATTAAAATTACTTAATGTGCCTTAATTACATACTTAAATAGTTTAAAGTAATTATCTAATTTATATAATAGTAACATTATACATATAATCGAATAATAAGGCAATTATTTCACAACCATAACTATCACAACATCACAAGCACATCACTACAGCGACGCCATTTTTGCGTTGGATTTGATCGTGGTGTTTGTGTCGCCTGCTACGAGTTTTTGATTTTATAAACAAATGTAATTCGTTATTTTGATAAAACGTATTAAATCTTCGTGTGGTTATGAAATGCAATGTAAGAAAACAGTTTGTGTTATTACAAGTTCAGTAATTGTGATATTATTCTCTGCGCGGGAAATGTGACTACGTCCAATATCAATTTCGCTAGAGGACATTATTGGATAAATAAAGCTACAGTGCATAAGGTTATAACTCTACAACAATGATTCCAAATAAAGTACGTGAAAGCCGGAGAGTGAAATCCTTAAAACTCCCAAAAAGCCTGGAACGCTTGTATAAAGAAGGAAAATGTCGCGAGTGTTCAGTTGTTGTTACTCGCATGGATTTTGCCAAGATACTAGGCAAATTTACCAAGGTGAAAATACAGTACGAAAGCAGTACAACTCCTAAAACGAAACAAAATGTTGACTCGACTTTGCCAAATACGAACGCCAAATTAAGAAACACTGAGAATGGTATGGTCCTTGTCCATAGAAAAGCCTGTAGTCAACCAGATAAAGAGGTGTTGAATAGTAAAAAGACGAAAAATAACAAACTTGCGTCTCCAGTCGCAACAAATATATTAAAAGAAAACAACAGGTTAAAAAAACCTGTACTGAAAGACAAAAATTCCAATTATGAAGAGAAGAAACAAAAAAACGGCAGTAACTTGAAACAATACAACATTGTATTTGAAGATCCCTTGTGTAACAACAATAATAATGAAATTAATTTTAAAATTTCATTAATTGATTTATTACCAGATATTGATGATAATATACTTCCTTCCGAAGAATGGTGCATAGATTCCTTTCCCAAAAAAGATGAACCAAAAGATGATCAGGTGTATGATAGGATAGCCGCAGAACTAGAAGATCTCATGTACAATGAAAAACCGATAGCAAAATCTGAGGAAAAACAAGATGTCACGGAAAGCAAAGTGGATGACTTCCCATCAATAATGGACATCCTGAATGACAATAGTAGTGAGAGTAAATCAACTGACCAAAGTAATACCCTTGAATTTAAATCTAATTTAGAATCTAGTGATGTGGAAGCAATGCTCCTTGGTAAAACAAATGCTACATGTGAGACTGCTCCAACACCAATGGATGTTGACAACACTAGTATGGGTAATTTGATTGAAGATGTTAACCAACTCAGCACAATTCAAGAAACATTAACTACTAATAATGACACTTCTAATAACAGTGAGAGCACCTTACATAACTCGGTGATGCCAGAAGAGATTGACAACCCGCATAGTCCTTCCATTCTTGATGAAGCATTGCAAAAAGGTATTGAAGAACATTTACCAATTAAACAAGATGAGCCAGTACCAGAAAATGAAGAAACAGAAGATAAAACAGCTGTTGAAATAAGAGAAAATATAAATTCTATTTCAGCTACTGATATAGAAATGAAGGAAACTGAATCTAAGGTAACAGATGTCTGTACTGAGGACAAAAATCAGTGTAATGATAAAGTTAAAAGTAAGGAAACAAACTTTTTATCTATGAAGGAGGAAATCACACATATTGTGTTTAAAAAAACTAAAGAGGGTGCATGTTCAAAGTCTGTAACATGTCCAAAAAATTTAAAATACTGTATTGAAATTTCAGAAAAATCGGTTGAATTCTTAGGTGCACCAAAATATATCACAAGTTTAGAAGACTTAAAAGTGCTTTTGCAAATAGTAAATGAGAGTGAGTTAGATAGTCCCTATGTATTGCATTGAGTTATTCAACAGAATAGAAATACCTATATTATTATGTAAATATATTCTTATACTTACACAAATCTAAACATAGTTGAATCATTTCAACATTTAAAAATTAGTGCCTACCTAGATAGTTAGGAAATGACTAAAAAAACTGTTAAGTGTATTACATGATTCAATTTGCAATATTTATTATGACGTTACTGACAACACAACAATGAAATAAATATATCCTTAGGTCAATAACTTGTGGTAAAAGATGTTAAATCAGGTATAATATGACATCAAAGAATATAATAATTTTAAGTTGTCATTTATCAAGATGATATGTAATTGCTTAACAGTCTTCCTGGTTCAGAAAAATGAAGGTATATAATACTTTCGAGCTTTTAGTTAATGAAACAATCGAACTGGTACTGGTACCCTATGTAATTGGTCATCCAAAGCTTGGCAATACTTTGGCAATGGCTATAAATCAACAAGTTAACAAGATAGTGACTGGCATAATTTCATTAAAACGACTTTACCTGTCTTTTGTTAGTCTTGATATAAATATAATTGCAATTTATTGATTTCAATAATTATATTTTCATTACTTTAGTTTTTAGAAATTAAAATAACATTAATTTAGTTGATGAATTGTGTATGTTCATATAAGTTATTGAATTCAATATTACTGACTGTCGACAACACCATTAGCTGAAAGTAAGGATTAAGTTTTTGAACCCAAAAAACCTGATATAAAATATAATTGTTGCCCAAGACATAGTTAACACAATAAAAATAAAGAAAAATCAACTTAAATCAATATTACCACATTCTTTCTATTAATTTTTCGACTTTATTTTTTATTACATTCATAATTTTGAGTAGGTAGTTACAATAGCTTATAGATGTAATTTCAGTTATATTCAAATGGTTAGAATTTATATTTAAACAGGGCAACATTCTATACTTCATATAAGGTTCATAAAAATCTTTGAAGTTTAAATTGTATTGATAATTATTTTTTTCCCATATCTTATCTTAATATTTATTTCTTTTCCCAAAATACTAAGGAATTCAATTAAGGTAAATTGACCAGTAGAATTTTACTTATTTTATGCTGGCAACTATGCCATACCTGCTTCATCCTGAATATCTATGCTAAGTACCTATTTCGTAGGTAAAATTATTTTATCTACAAACACAGTACCTAATATTACGACGAATTAGGTTTCAACAAAGTACATAAATGTTATAAATATATTTAAAATTTGTATGTTGATTGCAATAAAATTCTCGAAATAAATCTTTATCATGAATATAAATGACATTTAATTATTCTGAACTTAAAACATCAAGAAGTTTCTTATCCGAGTGTCATGATTCAAGGTAATATTAAATTTCATACGAGGATAGTCCCAGGTACGCATAGGGTTGCCACAATGAAATTTGCATGACTATGTGCAGACGAGCGAATATTAGGAAGAAACCCACAATTAATTAACTGGTAGAGTCCATATGGGGGATTAATTTTTATATTTCCCAGTTACGTATACATACAAGTTTTATAGAAACACTCCGTACGCCACGCGATGTTTAAGTAGATGTTTACACAAATACCAAGTGGAAACTTTGATGAAAATTAGTTCCATGAAAAACGTATCTATTTTAAACTATATTCTTGTATCTAAAGATATTGATAGAAAGGCGAACATAATGTCATTTAGAAATGATTGAAGCACCAAAATGTTGGGTTATTTATGTGTGCGTGTGTATTGGTTTACCACGGTTACAGATGTCCTTCGTGTAGAATGTGTTTATGTTTTGCGTATAAGTGTATAGTAGTCAGGTGCCGCAATCATCGTTCCAAGAGACTGTGTACGCCTTTTTTATAATATTCTTGCTTGTGTCCTATAAAAAAAGAAAATTGTATGTATTTAGCTGACTTTTCAATTTAGGTACGCAACTACAAGTTGGTACAAGTCTAAATTAAATGAAGACACTTACTGAAAACCTCCTTCGAAGAAATCTAAGATTTACAGCAAGGACGTTGAAAAAATAGCGGACACAGTATCTTAAAATGACGACTGTGGCACTTAGCTACTATAGATTAAACACACATAAAAAACCACTGACATTTTGGTGCTTCAATCATTTGTAAGTAACTCATTGATTTACAGTGAGCAACTCAGCCAAAAAATTATGTATGGTGTTTTACTTATCTTCAGAAGCGACCTCATGAGGTAATCTTAGACTAAGATGTGTATTATATTAATTATAGGTGACCATTTTGTTAGTTTACTTAGTTGCGGTGTGTGTCAATCGGTTCTTACGCAATCGAAAACAAATTTAAATAGTTTGTGTTGTTTCAACGTCTCTAAAACTTAATTCTGCACATAAGGTTCTTATAAGATAAGGTGCGGGCCCAGTGCGGTTCCAACAGTGTGTCCATAACCTAAAACAAGAAACGACTGACGCGACACGTTGTTATTGTAAAGATATAAAAGAAAAATAATTTGTTTATTGGACCTGTTGTGAAAAGTTAATATAGGACGCACGTAATATACAGATTATGTTCCTCATAATTATTTAAATTTAAATCTTATCTAGTTACCTACGTAAAAATATCACACATGCCGAATAACGGCAATATTAATAGATAATTTAAATAACCCTTATTTAAATTATTATGTATTTTAATATAATTATTAAATATTTGTAAAATTTTGTCTACCAGCTGTGTTTGATAAAATAAAAACAGTTACGACAGCTGTACTTAATGCTGATTAAGTGCTGTCGTAACTGTCATTATTTGAGACTGTGGGTAGTAGGCGTAATAATTATGTTTGTAATTCAACGTTGAATATAGAGGCTCTTTCAATTTAGGCGGTTGGTGTCGGACGACAAACTTATGACAGCGTGTTATAACCAGCCACACGTTTACCGTCAACGTTCCTGCACACGAAGCCGTCACCGTAAAGCTTGTTCCCTCTGTTTGATTCATTTCGTGCGCATGTTCGTACGCGGCTAGTAATAGAATGAATCAAACAATGGGTACGCGCGCGGCGGCGGCGTAATGGCGGCCTTCGCGCGATTCGTACCTACAGCATAGTAAATTGTGTGGCGTCGGTGCGGTGGGTGACGGCATCGTGTGCATAACCCTTATATTTTTGATTTGACTTATCAAATCCTATACCTACTTATCTATGCACTAAACATTACTAATTAATTAAGAAACGAACGTAAAATTTGTTGATTTTATTGTAAGAAGGGGTACGTAAGGTACATCCGGAAATAAAATAGCTTGCCCCATAAGGCGCAGGAAGGCTCTCGCTTCCAAATTCTTAAGAAAATATTCGTCTTAGATATAGATAATTTTGATGCGTGAGGGAGAGAAGACACTACGTAGGTATTTAGTAGCATAGGTGAGATTTGACAGTTCTAGGTACTCTGTTTAGTAAGTATCGAAGATCGTCTAATATCAGTTAGTTTGTAATTTATTTGTATTAATTTAGGTTGTATTTTCCATGCTATCTTGAGATGATTTGAATTTTGAACCCTATTCAATACTCTTTTCACTCAAGGTAACAATATGTTTGGGCAGTCAGTGGGCAGATACTTTTTCAGGTTATTGTAGTACATAGTTACATAATAAGTATTGACATTTATTTAGGTATAGGTATTTAGTAGGTAGCTAGGAAGTAACAGGTTGTCCTACATTATTTTCGCTATCTTAAGCATTGAGTGGAGAATTTGCTGGGGTTGCCAGATTTCATGAATCTGATTGTTTGCAATAGGTACGAAACGTAATAAGACTCAATGTCAAAAATTGTAAACCATTTTGATGACTTCAGCCATTCACAATTTCACATTCAGATTTGATCAAGGGCTGTTTTTATCAAAGAATATATTTTTGTTTTTATCTGATTTTTTGCAACCATGTGTTCTTAAATTTTCTATGAGGTAGATACATAAGTAGGAATTAGAAAAGTTGTTAAAAAGTTAACAAATAAATACACATGTTTATTAGTGCATATTTAATTGTTATAAATACTAATGGTAAAAAATTGCTTACTTACATTGTAAATATTTTAAGAATTTAGCTTACGATTAATTTGTTTAATAAAATAGTATAAAACTTCCAGGAGTGTTTTATTTATCAATTTATAAATTACAATAGAGCATATTTATAGTCCTTTTTGAAGGCGTCGAATTTGCGCGGGTAACTCGTTTGGGTGCCCTCTTTGGTGACAGACATTGTAGCCACTTGACATGCAGCACCTATGATTTGATGCATAGGTTTATCCTTATATGTCACTAAATATGTTGCCAATGCTCCCACAAATGCGTCGCCAGCGCCCTACACATAAAACAAATTGTATATTATCAATATTATATAAACAATGATTGTATATTATCTGAATATATTTGTACATAAATAAAATATGATAAGTATAAGACAATGCAACATCAAAGCTGTAATATCATACTTATTTGAGTGTATATAATTATTTGGTAATGATGGGACAATAGAGTGGAGTGTTACTCTTTTAGGCACAAATTTAGGGCCCACCTTTATAGTATACACACTTTAACACAGAAAAATACATACTGTAGTATCAATGGCATTGACCCGCTCACTGAAGACATGTATTGGTTGCTGATCAATTTTGGACATGTAAACTGCTCCTTCAGGTCCCAAAGTAATGATCACAGATTCACATCCAGTATCAAGTAATTGTTTCAGGATATCAACTGCATTTCTGTAAAGGAAATTTATTATTTCTGCAACTAGAATAATAATGAGTTATTGTTGTTCTAAGATTTCATAGTTACTTACTTAATATCAAATTCAGTGTTAGTTAGTAAAGAAGCTTCAGGTTCATTGACACAAAGTATAGAACAATAAGGCAATATTTCTGTAATGTCTGATCTTGCTGGTGCTGCATTCAGAAGTTTTATCTAGAAAAGTAATGAAATGTAATGTTATAAAACATTAAAAAAGGTTAATTGACATAATTCATTGTTTCCACTTACTCCTTTGCCCAGTTTAAAAGCTTCTAATGTAGTTTCGAAAGGAGTCTCTAACTGGCCAATAAGTACTTCCGCATTAGTGATCAAATCAGCGGAATTTTTAACATCTTCCTTACTTAGACAGTTGTTTGCTCCTGGTACAATCACAATTTGGTTTTCTCCACTTTCTGCAACTGATATTTGAGCAATACCTGTTGTTACATTTGGAGTAATTTTGACATGAGTAGTATCTACTCCAACTTGTTCCAAATTATCCCTGTATTTGTCACCCCACTGATCATTTCCGAGCTAAAAGTAAAAATAATAATATGTTATAAATAGTATGTTCTACAAATATTAATAAAATAAATTTTACTTTCCCCACAAAACTGAAGGGTAAACGGTGAAACTTACCCTACATATCATGGAGGTTTTCCCTCCCAACTTAGCAGCTGCGACACATTGATTGGCACCTTTGCCTCCATAGCTTGTTGTAAATTTGTTACCAATGAGTGTCTCCCCTGGTTTGGGCAATCTTGGTGCATATCTACAACACAATAGGAAGTAGGTAAGTAGGTATATGAAGCAATCTTTTTCCTTACTTTCGTTTTTAAAATATTATCTTTTGATATTTTATCATTTAGGTTGAAATTCAAATCATATTTATTTATATGGACAATATAGAAATTAATTTTGCAGTCACATTTCTTAAAGTTTATGCTGCTATATCAGTTATATTATGTAACTTTTATCTGTATTCTCAACTGTTTTAAAAACAAAGTGATAGTCGAACTTGAAAACACAACATATAAATCGTACGTACGTAGTAAAATCAACACCGCAAGATCCAATTACTACAATTTTTGACATTGTGTCTATACTTTTTCCTTATATCGATAGTACGACTATGTTTTGCAATTCACAAATGCAATAAATGCGACAGTTTAGTTACTTGTGCCACCGATATGAACACAATCTTGAGAAAACTCATTTACTTACGTATCATAACTACTTCACACTTGTTATTCTGGTCTTGATAATAAATTCATAATGATAAGAACTTTACAACTCCAACCAGTCACTCAGTCAGTCCGTTATCATTTATCACTGTCATTTATATTTTATATGACATTGACAGTTATGACAGTAATCGATGCATAACAGGCAGGGAACTATTGTTGGGAACTTGGGCAACCAAGAATAACAAAATTGATTGATTACAGATGCGTTCATGGAAAGACAAACGTACCTAATTACCTATAAGTAGGGGCGTATTAAACCTAGAGAGCGCCCTAGACACACACCCCATAAGCACCACTGCGCCACCGGCGCCACTCTATTGGAACTTTGGCAGTTGGCTTTGGGTGCTCTCTGCAACCTGGCGCCCTGGGCTCTTGCGTATTTTGCCTTAGAACAATACAGCTCTGACTATAAAGGCACTAGTTTAGAACGTTGCTATAAGATTACAATGCAAAGTCAAAGAGATTGTTAAGATGACGATGCGTCTAATAAGATCTGCTAGGCTCTGCGGATCTGCCTAATCTTTTCTTTTGATGAATAGAAAGCGTGATGTCTAGTGAACCACTATTAGCAAATTAGCGATTGGCGAATGCGCTACTTATAGATAGCACGTGTCACGTGACTTGGGCAACATCGTGCCTTCTATTTCCCAAAGCGTTGGGCACAGTTTGGTAAATCTTCAAGTATTGAATACATAAATGTACCATCATCATGTCACAAGTAATAGTATATGTAGAGTAAATGTGGAGCCTCCACATTAGTATTATCTCCTGTGTCGTGGGTGCTTTTACATTACAAACATACAAGTTCACATACACATGACACCCAGACCAATCCAGACTCGAAACAAGAATTTGTGGATCTCACAAAGACTTGCTCCCTGCGGGATTCGAACCGGCTACACGTTACGCGACAGCCGGTTACCCAGCCAACCGTGCATTCGAAGTTATCGACATACTTAGTCCCGAGAAGTTAGGTGGAGTGATGATAAGGCGACCAACTTTCTGAAAGTCTAATGCGGGACTTTTTGTAGATAAAGTCTAGTCGGTACACCTGCAATTACATCGGATCGAAGTGCAGGAGTAGGAACGGGGTCGTTTTTAGTCAGTAAGAGTCTGACACTCCCTTCCGCCTCACCCAGGCGGGAGAATTCATTCGATGATTAGGAGGGGGGGGGGGGGGCTAAAAAAACACCTAGGTACAATTACATAAAAACTTATACACAAAAGTTATTTAACTATTAATAAAATCGTATTTATCTCTAGAGCGACACTTTTTAAGAAGTTCCGGATGTTATTGAGTAGGTATGTCATGAAAATCTTCTTAACTTCCCATATTAAATTTAAGGACAAGCAGAGCACGTAGTGTTTTCACTTTTAGTGACGATTTTTCCGATCTTCATTTATTCGCGCTGTTGTTAGTGCACGTATGGTGGTGTCGTGTAGTATGAAATGAAAAAAAAAAGAAATGGGCATGCGGGACTTGCGGGACGCATCTAACGTTTTATGGGACTATTTTATAAATTATTTCAAAGCGAGATTACATCTAGCATTACGGGACGGTCCCGCAAAATACGGGACGGTTGACCGCCTTAAGTGATGATATTCACAAGGCAGCTGGTGGCAGTCAGATGCGTAGAACTGCGGATCGAGCATAGTGGCGTGCCATTACAGAGGCCTATGTCAAATCAACGTGAAAACGGGCTGATGATTTTCCATAATAATAATAATCACACAGCTGTGCTGGTTAAGACTCAATGCTTACACAGGAGATATTTTATATTCTTGAAGAGATAATAAACATTTGTTAAACCCACAAATGAACGGAGCCACGGAGAACCTAACGGGTTACTGGGGCTCTATCTCGAAGTGCAGGAGGGAACGTGGTGGTTTTTTGTCAGTAAGAGTCTGACCCCACCTCACCCAAGCGGGAGAAGTCATTCGATGATTTTCCCCCATTAAAAAAACCCACAGATGAAAAAGTTTTATGCTTTAAAAGGAAAAAGGATTAGACAAAGGTAGGCTACACTAAGGTAGGTTTTTGGGATAGATAGGCTGTTTAGGTATGTACCTCTAGTACATAATGTAATATTTTTCTTTTAATTAATTAACTTAGCTTAGACCTATCAAATATGACATTAAAATACTTTTATTTTGTTATAACTTTATAATTCTACATTATTTACCTTAAAATAAACATAATATTATTATTGACAATTTAGCTGATGTTTGGTTTTTCATGGGCTTCATTTATTTTGCTGTCTGTGTTTTGTGTAGCAACTTCTTTACCAATATTTTTAGCCATCTGAGCAATCTTTGTTTGTCTGTATTCATTTTTTGCTGCATCAAGTAAAACATTTTGAATTAACAGCCTATTGTTGGACTTGTTATTCAATAGGTCTGGATATGGATTTCCTCTCAGTTCTAATACTACTTTATCTAATGAACGACCATATTGTGGCCTCGGTGCATTATACAACCTTGTATACGATAAGTTTGTGTTTTCATATCTTGGTACTAATACTTTAAATAGTTTATGTACAAGTTCCTTTTCAAGAAGCCAGAAGTCTGCTGTATCCATGGTTGGTTTGTGACAGTCACCATGGCGTATGGCTTCGGATATGAGCTGAAACACATTAAAAATTTTGTTAGTTTTCAAGAAAGTGATTTCTTTATCACAATACTATTAAACTATAATGTCTTAATTTTGTAGGTTTAACAGATACATACTCGTTCCGCATATTGGCGTGCTTCATCACCTCTATTATAGTTTAATTCAATCCTTTCAAATTTTATTAGTCCCGTTACTGTTTTACGCAATTTATCAATCCTTCCTTCAGGACCCTTAGGACCCGGAAGATTCCGATGTCTAGGTAAGACCTTCACACGAAGTTTGGAGACCAATTTTGATATATCTGCTTGATTCATGTCGTTTTATAAGCGAGACGTACCTATGGTGTAAAAACTTTATTAAACTAATTTTACCCTTGTTTATTTTTTTAGGTTAGATTCCACCATAGACAATATTATGAAGAAATCAAAGTCAACAATGACACTTATAAAAATTTTTACTAAATTAAATATCAGTCTTTTGCTACGATAGAATATTATCATCAAGTAGGTATCAAGAAAGTAATTACTACCTACGGCGAGGATTAAGAAACATGTTAGTTAAATATCTGTTTGAACTTGATAGTACGTATTTATTTTGTGTTAAACTTCTCCTTACAATTAAAATAATCAAAAGTTAAAATAATTTGAAAATAATGGATTCATCCATTATTTTCAAATTATTCATCATTATATTAATGGATTCATCCATTATTTTATAATAAGTATAGGGGTTCGGTAGTTGGGCAACTGGCCTCCGCGCAACGTGGTGGGGGTTGATTCCCGAAAGGAACAACTCTTTGTGTGATCCACAGATAGTTGTTCCGAGTCTGGGTGTAATGTGTATGTGAACTTGTATGTTTAGAAACTCACCCACGACCAGTGTTGCCAACCCCAAAAAACAAAAAAACAACAACTCACTTAAAAAAAACAGTAGAAAGCAGTAGGTAAAGAAAAAGCGCTCATTTCATGTTTTTGGTAATATAATTAAGTAATGAATACCTAATTGTTTAAGTGACTAGAACTCACATTCAAATGAATAGCAATCGGTTATTTCGGATTTTGTCCTTTAATAGTTGTAGTCGATGTTCTGATACGTAGGTAATTTGATTTTCGTAATATTTATAGCAGAAAATAACCTTTCTACGACGGCACTGCTATGTGGTCCTACTGTGGTAGGCACAAAAGCTTTTTTACTATGTAAATCACACAACGCAAGGAACGTTTGAGAGTCTCCTCCATTCTTTAATTCTTGTCCATGTTTCAAAAATCGATAGTATCGGGAATTTTGTTTTGGTAGAAAGAAAACAGTAGAAAATAAGAATGAAACAGAAAACATGGACATCTAAGCAAAAACAGCAAATCTACTGTTAAAACAGTAGGGTTGGTAACAGTGCCCACGACACAGGAGAAATTAGTAATGAGGCAGTGTTGTGTTTTTTTTTTAAAAAGACAAGTTATTATTTACGAACCCTGTAAAAGTTGTGGTAGTATTTTGACAATGACAATATAATGTCAAATTAACTGCATTGAATTGACATTGACAACAAGCACTTCACCTATTAAAAACAGCGCTTGATGAAAACGAATTCTTGAGAGTAGTTGTAACTGTGAAAACGTCATTGCTTGTTTTTCTTATCGGTAAAGTTATAAATATAACAATAAAATGGACTTCAGCAGTCACTTCATAAGATAAACATTCGGGATGGGATTGCATTTATTCGTTTCGTATTATAGAAAAATTGAAGATTTAATAATTTTATCTTGGCAGTGGTGAAAGACATACGTGTTTGTGTGTGTGTTTTTTTTTTCAAATTAAATATTTTTTTCAAATCTGAGTTGAAACCATCCTAGTGTTGTGATACACTAAAAAACTATTGGTAACGTGGGCAAAATATTCCCTAATACTCTTTTTCTTTAATTATATATTTTTTTCGGTGCATCTGCACTTTTTAATATGGATACTAAAAAACCTCCCGACCCTCCAGATAATATGTTTGAGTACACCCCTCTAATGACTATCACCGTCCCCAGCACCGATGATGCTGACAATAGTTTAAATAGGAAAAGACCTGCACATTCTCCACCAGTTACTATAAATAACCCACCCAAAGTGGCAAAAGTTAACGGTAGACAGTGCTATACACCCAGTGACGCTCCTCCGTATATTGTTCATGTTTCTTTGAGAGATTCTCAAACCTCAGGCACAACCCTACACCCTGTGAAATTTGGCATGTTCTTGATGAAGAACAACATAAAAAATGTACGGATGGATGGTGTCAAAAGATTAGGACGAAACAAAATTTCAGTGGAATTTAAGTCACACCAAGATGCTAACAGCTTTTTAATTAATGGAGTCGTAGCCCAACAAAATTACATAACATCCATTCCACTGTTTAACATCACACGTATGGGTATTGTGAGAGATGTCCCTGTGGACTGGACTGAGGAGGAAATTGTCGAAAATATCAGGGTCCCTTCTGGATGTGGCAATGTTATCAAGGCAAGGAGAATGAATCGGAAAGTGGTTTCTTCTGATGGTTCAGAGTGGAAACCTACACAAACGGTGGTTCTCACATTTGATGGGCAAATTTTGCCAAAACGAGTTTACTGTTTTTACACTGCTCTTACAGTAGAAAGGTACACATATCCCACAATACAATGTTTTAACTGCTGCCGCTTTGGGCACACACGTACCTTATGCCGCTCAAAGCCTCGTTGCTTCAGATGTGGCCAGGACCATCCTGGTGATGGATGCCTGGTTTCAGAGGAGATTGCAACCTGTGTAAACTGTCATGGTAATCACTTTGCCAGTAGCAATGTATGCCCTGAGCTAGGCCGTCAGAAGAGCATAAAGGCTCTCATGGCGGAAAAATCGATTTCGTATGCAGAAGCGAGTCAGGTCTTTCCCACCATCAAGAGGTCATATGCAGAGGTTTCAAAATCTTTTAATCAACCTAAACCCAAACTGCCTCAACAGAACTATAATACTTCCCAAACTCCCAAATCTTTACGTAAAACTGTCTTTTTAAAACCTAAATCTCATGCCCCGCTGTCTCCTAGTTACGATAAGCAAGCTCATCGAGCCCTTATCAACAATTATTCCTTTTCCCCATCACAAAATGGTTGCGCCTATCCTTTGGAGGGTGAAAACAACCATAATCCTAGAAATATTTTAAACATTATCACTAATATGCTTATGGCAGTATTAGAAAATCCTTCACATAACATACCTGACCACGTTGCCGACAAACTGACCAACATCCTACAATATCTTGGTAACATTCCATCCCCTAACATTCCTTCAATGGAACGCGAGGAGTATTCTTCCGAAGAAAACTGACCTAGTCCATTTAATAAATAGATACAAACCTCTGGTATGTGGCATTGCTGAGACGTGGCTTAGACCGGATTCTAATTTCCGGGTGCCGGGTTTTAACAGTGTCAGGTATGATAGACCAGATGGTTATGGAGGCTGTGCTTTGTTTATTAATAGCAAAGTACAGTACTCTATTATATCTTTACCCTTTGTTAGTGATGACATTAATGCTGTTGCTGTTAAGGCTAAGGATATAAACATTTTTGCTTTTTATATTGCACGCCCACACATTAGTCATTTACAGTCAATTAAACATTTTCTAAATACTGTTAGTGGCCCATTACTAGTAATGGGTGATTTTAATTGTCATCATTATAGATGGGGTTCAGACATGTGTGACAGTATAGGCACAGAATTATTAGAGATCATAGACGAGCTTAATCTATGTATCATTAATGATGGCAGTGCTACACGTAGGTCTGCATTCGGTCAAAGGAACAGCTGTGTCGACTTGACCTTTTGTTCTCCCAACATAGCTAGCATGACGGACTGGAGGCGCTTGGATATGTCCTATGGTAGTGACCACTATCCCATCATAGTCACAAACCACTCCAATCCCACGCTTGATAAATCCCTTCCTCCATTGTTAAAATATCGCTTAGAATCAGCAGACTGGGATCTTTATTCCAGACTACTGGATTTCCGTATCTCTTCCCTTCCACCTATTCATGCTGAGAACGCATCAGAGTGTTTCTCTAGCTTCTCGGAAATAATATCTACCACTGCTGCAGATTGCTTCCCGACTAAAATTCCACCGAAAGGTAAAATTGCCCTCCCGCCGTGGTGGGATAGTGATTGCACTGCCGTAATTAAGGCCAGGAATGAAGCTGAAAAGACGTATAACCGTGACATGAGCCTGGGCAATCTCATATCTTTCAAACAAGCATTGGCAAGGTCAAGGAAATTATTAAAAAAAAGAAAAAGCAAGGCTGGCGGAATTTTTGTAATGCTTTGAGTCCATCGACTCCAGTAACAACTGTCTGGCGAAAAGTCAAGAGTTTCAGAAACTGCACAAGACCACCTTCTGTTTCCATGCTATCAGAAGATCTGTACCATAGTTTTTTCTCAAACGTTGCTCCCTCATATGTCCCTGAAGAGGAAGAGTGCGAAATAGGGGACTTGTTATGTTCTTGTGATCCTCTTGACGTAACATTCTCTATGGAAGAACTTGAAACAGTTCTGAACCACGTCAAGGACTCTGCTCCCGGTATAGATGGTTTCCCGTACTCATTTATAACGAAAAGCGGGGCTAAAACACGGTGGTACTACCTTACCTTGGCCAATTTTTGTTTCACTTCCGGTTACATTCCCACAGCATGGAAGGTTCAGGTTATTATGCCTATATTAAAACCTGGCAAAGACTCTAGAGATCACTTGTCTTATAGACCGATTGCATTGTCGTCCATACTCCTCAAAATCTTTGAACATTTAATAAAGAACCGTCTAGAGTGGTTGGTAGAGAGCCGGGAGATGCTTCCGGCGACTCAGTTCGGTTTCAGAAAAGGTTTAGGCACTGTTGATAGTGTGGGTACCCTCACTTCAGCGATCCGGCTGGCTCTTTGCAGGGATGAGTCGTTGGTGGCAGTCTTCCTGGATATCTCTTCAGCATATGATTCTGTACTTCTACCCCTTCTCAGGCGGAAAATGCAAAAGCTGAAAATTCCGAGTGGGATTATACGAATTATTTGCTGCCTTCTTACCAATCGCACCCTTCAATTAAGAACTCCTGAGGAGAGCCCTGCACGGCGAATTGCCTGGAGGGGCTTACCTCAGGGATCAGTTCTCAGTCCTATCCTATACAACATATATACCTTTGATCTCCCTTCCTGCCTAAACTTTGATTGTAAATCTCTCCAGTATGCTGACGATATTGCACTGATGGTCACTAGTCATTCTATAGTCGATGCCACTTTCTCTGTGAATGTCTCTTTGGCTTCATTAAACCAATGGCTACTTGATCATGGACTATCTTTGAGTGCTCCAAAGAGCTCTGCTGTTGTGTTTACACGTAGACGTCGTACCCCAGATCTAAATATAAGTATTAACGGTCAGATTATTCCCATTAAGGCGAAGGCCAAATTTCTAGGAGTTACCCTCGATTCCAAGATGTCAGGTGTGGATCACATTGATTCGGTAACTAAAAAAATTGAACGCACCGTATGTATCCTCCAAGCTTTAGCCGGGGTATGGTGGGGTGCACACCCATACACTTTAAAGTTAGTCTATAACGCTTTGGTTAGGAGTGTGTTGGATTACTGCTGTTTCCTGATTATACCTTGTAACAAGGGAGCACTGCGAAAGCTAGATTATATCCAAGCCAAATGCCTTAGGACTATTATTGGAGCAATGAAATCATCACCCGTAAATGCCCTACAAGTGGAATGTGCTGAACCACCTCTTGATCTTCGTCGGCAGTACCTCGCAGATCGTTTCATATCAAAAGTCCTCTCCCGATCATCCCATCCTCTACTTCCCATTTTGGATCAAATTCTCCTCTCCTATGATTCCTCTCCATACTGGCTCCACAAACCTATACCCCCAGTGATTGTCAGATACAGAGAGCTTAAAAATCTTTCGGCCTCTGTCAGTCAATTCCCAATTCTCCCTGTATTCTCTTCTGCATACGAAGCCATCCATTTTAAACCGAAACTTGTTCTGGGGTTAGGTCTTTCAAAATCTTCGGCAAACATTGTTGGAAACTTTGAGCGGGCACTGGAAGTGTATTGGAAGGGCTGGAATGTGTTCTACACTGATGCGTCAAAGTTGACTCAAGAGGGTTGTACAGGGGTGGCAACATATTTTCAGAACTCCAGAATAACTATGCTTTTTAAGTGTCCGCCAGAGGCTTCAGTTTTCACGGGAGAATGCGTTGCAATCTTGGAAGCTGTGAAATTTATTAGAAGTCATAATATTAAAAATTCTGTAATTTTTTCAGATTCCCGTAGTAGTATTCAATCTTTAGGTCAAAATCAGTTACACACCAAAATCCATAGCCAGCTAGTTGTAGATATTAAACACCTCCTTTGGTGTTGTCATAATGAAGGGCTTAATATCGAAATAGTTTGGATCCCTGGCCACTCTGGCATACGCGGAAATGAATGTGCTGATGCGTTGGCTAAGTTTGCTACGTCAGGTGATGTGGAACGCCATCATTTTGTTATACCCGGCTATGATATCCGAGCCGACACAAAGCGAAAGCTCTATGACACGTGGTCTTCAATATGGAAAAGTACCTCACAGCGTAAAGGAGCTTACTACGCTTCCGTCCAACCTAGCATCCAGAGGAAACCTTGGTTTTTTAAATTTCGTAAAATCCCAAAACAAGCAGTCACGTCCTTGTGTAGACTTAGACTCGGCCACTGCAGTAGTCCAGTTTTTTTGTACAAGATTCACATTCGTGACAACTCTGTATGCGAATGTGGTCTTGATGAGGGTACCCTCGAACATATATTTTTTTCTTGCTCCATAAACTCCCAATATCTAGACCTCTATAGAGAACTCCCTAATATTAAAATTCCCCTCCCAATTAATTTTCGCTCACTATTAACCAATTTTTATCCTAAACTCATTAACCTTTTGGCAAAATTCATTATTAAAAATAATATTAAAATCTAATATATAATGAGAGTACCTAATATAATATAGTGAATGTGCTTTAAATTTAAATGTCAATGCCATTTTTTGTCCCTTTTCTATTTATATATATAATCTGTAATGCCCACACCTGCCGTAACACATGACGCTGGCAGAATAGTCAACTACTAAATAGTGGAGACTCAATTGCCATAGAAGAAAAAAAAAAAAAAAAAAAAAAAAAAACAGCGCTTGAGTGATTAATCCGCAAACTGTTTTCATGTTTAAAATAATATTTACATTCTCCTGTTACTAGTTAATTATATAATGTAGATTTTAGTTTAGATTATTAAAAAGTGCACTGTGCAGGGCTGAATATTCTGAACAAATGTCGAGTAAATTCGAAACCATGTCTACTATAAATCGCAAAACAACCGCAGAAGATTCAGGTGTTTACGATTTACTAACCGAATTATGCACCAAAACGGCTTCTAAATACTGCAGTCAGAATAGATTATCACAGAAGCGTCTAATGGCTAAGATGAGATCGAATGCATATGAGATAATACTGAAAAAATCTAATAAGGATTTCTCGTCTTCAAAAGGCGAGCCCGTAGTGGACTTGCTGTCCTATTACTTTATGTCTCAACAAAATGCACGAACCGTTGCTGAGTATAAAAGAACAGTGGAGCTGAAGCAAATAATTAGCACAGTCCGCCAAACAGACTTTGGAGATAACAAAGACATTATTTATAACATACTACGGTTCCTAATAGGACTTAGCAATACGGTCAAAGAGGATTTGTCAGCTGAAATGTTTCAGGTACAGAATTAGACATATTCTATGTTTTTCCTGTAAATATTGTGTTTTATTCATATAAACTTATAATATCATTATTATAAGTTTACTCACAAATAAGTAATTTCCATGGAAACAAAGAGAAATATTGATCTAACATGGTATAAATATTCAGTCAGATTTACACGTTTATTTCATCATCAATTAAAAATGGTCGTTCCAATATTGTTATAGTACTTATAAACACAACTATAAATAATTTAACATTAATTTACAGAAACCATTTACATTCGGCCTCCTTGATGAAATGCTGCCTAAACCAAAGAAGGAGGTGTTTGGTTCACCACAGCCCTACTCATATTTCCCTTCACATGTATTTGAGTTGCCATTTTCCTTGAAGAAACAGGCTGACAAGCGGGTGTTGGACAGTCGGAAGTCTCAATCTTATACTGAATATACTGTGGAGAGTTTTGATTCTAAATCTTGTAAGTTTTTAAACAATGTTATTGTACTGTGTGTTTGATTTAATATGTTAGAGATAATCTTTTAATGGATTATAGTGTAATAATTTCCAATATTTTGGTTGAAGTAACTATTACTGTAGCTGACACATTTACTTGCAATAAGGGGTGGAAATTGTAAATGTTGTATTAGATTATTTATTCATATTCATATTCATATTCATTTATTTGCGTACCATAAAGTTAATAAGATGTTACAATAGGCTTAAAGCTAAGTACATTTATGGACCCTGTAAGGGCACAGCAATATTTTTTAAGATTTACAATAGAAGAATTACAATGATGCCTAAATCAAATTTGAACAATCATAATTAAACTAAAATAATCAAAATCAAATTAAAATAATTAAAATCAAATCACAATAACGAAAATCAAATTAAAATAATCAATAGGTATGATAAGTCAAATTCAAAGGAAAGTCAATAAACATTAAAACAAAATTCATCCATAACAAACAATATCTCATCAATAATATAATATAATTCAAATAGTAGGTACTCTAAAAATTATTGCATTTTGTCATTCATGTATTCATTTATGTTATAATACCCTCTGTCTAATAGAAATAGCTTTAATTTGTTTGTAAACATGTTATATTTGTTAATATTCTTCAAGTGTTCCGGTAGTTTATTATATACCTTTATTGACATTACATGTGTACCTGACGAATGCATTTTAAGTCGTGAAATTGGCATGTTTATTCTGTTTCTATGTCTTAGAGTGAATCTGTTCTGTATTTCTTCTCGTTTTGTGTATAATTCAGGATATTGGCGTACAAATTTACAAATTTCAAATATATAAAGACAAGGCAAAGTCAACACCTCCAGTTGTTTAAAGTGAGGCCGGCAACTTTCAGTTTCATCTATGTTGACTAGTATTCTCACAAGCTTTTTTTGGATGGTGAATAATGAGGGTGCGTCGGTACTATTCCCCCATAAAATGACACCATATTTTAGCCATGCATAAGCGTACGCGTAATACGTGACCAGGGCTGTTTTAAGGTCTGTAGTTTTTTTAATTTCGCGAAGGGCATATGCAAACTTTGATAATTTCATCCTCAGTTTTTGGACATGGGATTTCCAATCAAAGTGTGAATCTATATCCAAGCCTAACAAAGTGAACCTACTGACTGTTTCAAGTTTGGAGTCCTTATAAATAAAACTTAAATTCAACGGTAATTTTTGGCGGGGATGGAAGGTCATTATTTTGGTTTTGCTGTAATTTACTTCTAGATTATGTTCCGTTAACCAATTTGTCGTATCGTTCAGTATGGAATTTAATTTATTATTAAGGTTAGTAGTATAGTCATATGCGGTCATTATGGATATGTCGTCCGCAAACAAAACACAAGGTTCATTTATATGGTTTGGAAGGTCATTTATATACACAAGGAAGAGAAAACAACCAATAACGCTTCCCTGCGGTATAGAAGCTTTGATTTGTAAGTATTTTGATCGGACTAATTCTATTTCGCTTGTTTTTTTATTATAATATTGCACTTCTACGAGTTGTTCTCTGTTTTGTAAGTAGGAACAAACCAATCAAAACATTTTCCGCGTATTCCTATGTTATGCAGTTTATTTAACAGTATTTGGAATTGTACTTTATCGTAGGCTTTGGTCATGTCTAACAGCAAGCCTATAGCGTATTTTTTATCGTTTATGATACTAAGTGCTTTTTGTACGTACTTGTATACTGCTAAGGTAGTGGATCGATTCTTTCGGAAACCGTTTTGACTATCATTAAATATTTTATACTTTTCACAAAACGCGTATACTCTGTTACACATGGCTTTTTCGAGTATTTTTGATGCTGTAGGTAAAAGTGCAATTGGTCGGTAATTACTTGGGTCGGTTTTTGAATTTTTTTTGTGTATTGGTTTGATAAGAGCTTTTTTTAAGAGGTCAGGGAACACTCCTTCTTCGAACGATTGATTGATTAGTTTGTAAAATGGCAAAGTAAGCTCATCTGCACACTTCTTCAATAAAGTTGGGGGAAGGTCGTCTATACCGTGGCTTAATTTGTTTTTTAAGTTTTTTATTAATGTGTTGACTTCAGATGGATCTACTGGGCTTATGAAGACACTATTCTCTGTAGAGGAGACAACAGGACGGATTCCTTTATTTTTAGTGTTTGTTTGGATCGTTCCAGTTTCTCCAATAGAAGCGAAAAAAATGTTAAATATATCAGCTATCTCTCCTGGTTCCGAAGTTTGACCATCGTTTGTTTGCAGAGTCATATTATTGTTTTCACGTTTCATTTTTTTATTTGTTCGTTCGTTTACAATTCGCCACATTGCCTTTATTTTATTATTTGAGTTTCGAATTTCATTTTTAAAATGTTGTTTTTTTGCTATCACTATAGCCTTTTTTAATATTTTCTCGTAATTTCTATAGTACTTTGTCAGAATTGGGTTTTTAGTTTTAGTTACTAGTATTTTTAGTAACCTTTTATTTTTACAAGATTTCTTTATTCCTTTAGAAAGCCAATATTTATTATAATTCGTTCTAAGTTTAATTTTTTGTAATGGTATACATTCATTCAGAATTTTTATTAGGGTGTTATTGAAAGCTTCATAATTTTTGTTAATGCTTTGTCCCGGTATTATAATTTCATTCCAAACTTCATTCTGTAATTGAGTTTTAAACAGTTGTATATTTTTATTGCTAAAGAATCTTTTTTTTGTATGCCAATTTGTTTGTTTGGTTTGCTGGGGTATATTTAAATGTAAAATCGTACCATTATGATCTGAGAATCCCAATTCTTCTACTGTTGTGTACATGCCATCAAATTTGAAGTTTGTGAATATCAAATCTATGCATGTTTTTGTTGTAGGTGTGGTGCGTGTTGGTATTTTAATGTGTTGTGTTAATTTATATTCCTGCATTAAATCTAATAACCGATTTGTTTTTAAGTCATCGGATAGAATATCGATATTGAAATCACCTCCTATAACAATATTTAATTTTGGGTATTTTATGTTTACATATATTAGTACTTCCTTTAATTGTTTGTAAAAAGCTTCTTCTTCCCTTCTGTTCCAGTACATAGTTATGAGTAGTAAATTTTCATTTGGTAATTCAGTTGCGCATATCTCCAACACATACTCTATTGACATATCTGTTATGTCTTTTCTTTGTATGGAGTTAATATGATCTCGGATTAATATACTAACTCCTCCGCCCGTTCGACTGTTGCGGCAGTAAGATGCTGCGAAATTGTATCCACTAAAATGTATTAGATCCAGCTTCTCTTGTGAAAGCCATGTCTCCGAGATACATATAGCTTTATATAATAAATTTTGAGTAATAAAAGATTCAAGTATTTCCTGTTTATTGTAAAGACTTTGCATGTTCTGAAATAGTACTTTAAATGTTGGGTCCCCGTTTACGAAATGTATTGTTTTTATTTTCCTCCATAGTGATTGAGTGACAGAGTTGACTAGAGTTGTCCACCGTAATATCGATATCCTGTGCTGTTGTTGAATTTAGCTGTTGGTTTTGTTTTAAGCTGTCGCCTTTTATATGAATTGGTTTTCCTTCTATGTACAGTTTATTACTTTTTATTATTGCATGTAATCCATTTTTTCTGGCCTTGTATAGCTCTTCTCGCATTTGTGCTCTCTCTTTCCGTGCGTTTGCGTCCAAGAATTCCGACAAGAATACTCCCGTTCCCTGGAAACACTGGCTGTTACTTATTATGTACTTGACCATTCTTTTGCTAAGTAGCTCAATAATTAATGGACGGCTCTTTTTGCCTTTTTTACCCACCCTGTACATATCTTCGATATAACCTGAAAGGTCAGTGTTCATAACATCACGAAACAGATCTATAAGTCTGTTATGGAGCTCATATTCAGGTTCTTTATAATATTCTTCAAGACCATACAATACAATTTTTTTACGATTTACGATTTAAGTAGACCATTGTAAAGTATTGTGAGTTTTTGTTAATAATTGAATAAATTTCGTGATTAAATAAGTGATTTAATAACAATTAATGAAATTACTAATACCTATATGGAAATACAAGTAAAGCACAAAGAATAAGTCATAATTCATGGTGTGGTTTAGTATTTAAATCTAAAGTAATTTCTAATTTTTTCAGTGTTACCTGAGCCAAACAATACACATAGTCCTGGTCAAGTAGAGTTGAAAACCTTTATGAGTCCGATGTCACTGGCGTCATTGACATCAACACATTCATCACCATACTCGGAAAGCACCATGTTTAACTACCCAAGGTTGACAGGACCTAGAGACCTCCAAATACCTGGTTCACAGTCTAATGATGTTAATGTAAAGGTAAGTTGTTAATTTTTCAAAGAAATATTATTTGTATCATAAGTTGTTGTTTTTTTATTCTCTTTAATAGTTATCATGATCATCATCAACGGCCTATGTTTAAGTAGCCACTGCTGACCAAAGGCCTCGCATGGAGAATGTTTGAACATTAATCACCACGCTTGCTCATTGTGGACTGGCTTGTTAATAGTACAAATTTTGAATGTTTTCTTACTATGTTGCGCCTGGTGACATTTAGCACTCCTTAGTGCACCTCTGCCTAAAAAATCCCGGTATTTTTAATATTGTTACTGTACTAGCCATGATTTTAAATTTTTTTGTGGACTTAATTTTGAATTTTCATTACGAATTTGAACCTTATAACCTATTAAAATCAATACTTTATTTCAATAATTTAATAAGAATATATCTGTTTCCAGATATCATTGGCAACAACTAGTATTAAATCTGATGTAAAGGAAGTGTTTAGAGCTAAAGCAGCCAATGATTCAATTGATATCTGGGAGTTAGCTACACAAGTTGACAAGGATGTCCCTGATGAAATTTGGGAGATAGTTGGTAAGTCCTTTTTATTTATCACAAGGAACAATAATTTAACGACTAATATATATTTTTAACTATGGTGTTTTATGTGGTCTTGTGAGATTAATTATATTGATATTTACGAACATTAATATTCTATGTATAGTCGGCAAAATTATTTAGTATGTAGGTTAAAGATTAATTCAGTGCAGAGACAGTAACTATTGTTATACTGGTGGGGGATTATAAGGATTTTTGAATTAAAAAACCTTCCAACAATTTGAGAGCTATATTTCGATAGCACAGACATGGAAGAATAATAAAAGTAAAAACATGGCGGTATTCGCAAAAAAGAGAAACACTAAAATTACTTATAGCTATCAGTTAACCTAGTGAAACACATTGCTATGCATTTATGCGTAGGCTCACGTAAACATGCCCCCAGGCGTTGAGAGGCACCTCTCAACCAGAATCCTCAGCATCAGGTAAGGGGCAGATTTTGTTGAATGCCCGGCGCACCATCCCACACGCAGTTTTGAGGTCAGCAACTCGGTTGATGCCATCATGTCCAGGATGTAACGCAGTAACTCTGCCAAGTCGCCATTTTAATGGTGGGAGGTTGTCATCCTTTATGAGAACGAGGGCATTATTCTTCAGTGAAGATCTACTGGATCTCCATTTTACTCGTTGCTGCAACTCTGACACATATTCTTTACTCCACCTTGACCAAAAATGTTGTCGGAGTTGTTCGATTCTCTGGTATCTGGTAAGGTGGTTCTTAGAGCAATCTTCATAACTCGGCGTAGGCAATGCAGTGAGTGGTCGCCCGATGAGGAAATGTCCGGGTGTGAGTGGCAGAACATCGCTGGGGTCCGACGAAAGCGAGGTAAGTGGACGTGAGTTCAGTAGGGCTTCTATTTGTATCAAGACAGTGTTCAGCTCTTCCATCGTTAGATTACAATTTCCCAATACTCTTTTTAAATGGTATTTTGTAGATTTGATGCCAGCTTCCCAGAGGCCACCGAAGTGAGGAGCATAAGGAGGTATAAAATGAAAATCAATTTCTTCTTCTGCTAAATCACTAGATAATGAATTGCAATTATCCCTAATAAACTTCCCAATCTCGTGATATGCTCCAACGAACGATGTCCGTTATCAGAGTAGAGGTGTTTAGGTTTTCCTCTACGAGACACAAATCGACGAAGAGCCGATAAAAAATTAAAGCTTGTTAAATCACCTACCAACTCGATATGAACAGCCTTTGTTGTAAAACATATAAACAAAACAATATAAACTTTTGTGAGTCGGCACCCACGCCCCTGTCTACTAGCTGACAAAACAGGTCCAGCATAGTCGACACCAACAGTTTCGAAGGGATAGCCTCCAGGAGTTACGCGCTGCTGTGGCAAATCACCCATGAGTGGTGATACAACCTGCCCTTTCATACGACAACATATTACACACTTACGATAAACCGCCTTTGCTAAATTACGCCCACCGATAGGCCAATAATTTTCTTTAACGGATGCCAGTAGCAGTTGCGGCCCAGCGTGCATAAGTTTCCGATGCATATGTTGAAATAACAATTTTGTAACGTAATGAGTGGACTGTAATAATAATGGAAACTTTTTATCATAACAAAATTGAGAATTTCCAAGACGACCACCTACACGCATTAAATTTTGGTCATCAAGGAATACGTTAAATTTAAGTAATGGACTCTTTTTTGGCAGTGGTTTTTTATTTATTAGAAGTTCATATTCCGGGAACGAATCCTTTTGTGTAAGTTTTACAATCAAATTTAATGACAATTTCAATTCGCTATCACTGAGATATTGTTTTTCAGGTAATTTCTTTCTACAAATATTTAGAAATCTTAAGACATAAGCCACTGTGCGTTTAAGTCTAGAAAAATTAGAAAATCTATTAAAATTAATAAATTCGATGTTATTTTCTGATCTAACAAGTAAGGAAACCTCAGAGCGCACCTCAGGTAGTTTATCAGCTGTGACTGTTGGAGTAACAGGCCATTGTGAGGGATCACAACTTAAAAATTTAGGACCTGACCACCACAAGTCTAAGGAATGTAAAAGACTTACATCAATTCCACGGGATATATGATCAGCGGGATTTAGTTTAGTCGGAACGTGCCTCCAAGAACATGACCCTGTCTTGTCCAAGATCTCTGCAACACGGTTTCTAACAAAGGGCTGCAACTTACAAGGTACCACGTTAAGCCAGCCTAGTACTACAATTGAGTCAGTCCAGAAGGTGGCGCTTCTGATTTGAACGCGGAGAGAATCAACCACCTTTTCATAAAGACGGACTCCAACCAAAACCGCACAAAGCTCTAGTCTCGGTATTGTCACCGGCTTTATAGGTGCTACACGGCTTTTGGCTGTAAGCAAACGCACCAATGTGTTAGTGTCTTGGGTTGAGCTACGTACATACACACAAGCACCATACGCGACTTGTGATGCATCACTGAATATGTGTAGATCTATGCTATCGTATAGATCACACAGTACTAAACGTGGAATTCGTAAATGATTTATAATTGGCAAGTTGCGTAAAATGTTTACCCACAATTTTAAAATATCTGGAGGTAGCGGATCATCCCATCCCAACTTTAGTACCCATAATTTTTGTATCATTGTCTTCATTACAATGATGCACGGAGCTAAAAGTCCTAATGGATCAAAATTCTGAGATACAGTAGAGAGAATACCACGTTTTGTTAACGGGTTAGAAATATTTTCACTTATTGAAAAACATAGGACATCCGTTTCAGTGTGCCAACTTAAACCTAAAGTTTTACACGGCTCAGCTGCACCAATATTTAAATTAACCCGGCGTCATTGTGGCGGAAAAAAGTTACACTAACGTTGAAGTGGGTCATTATGACCCTGTTGCAATTGTTACTATTTTACCTAATATAAAATGATTTGTAATTTTTTTTATTCAATATTTATAATATATAAGTGTATATATAATCAGTAGCAACAATAAAACACATTGGTAATAAATGAAGTAATTTTTATTTTTAACTTTCAATAAGACTATTAATTATACAATAAAAATTTAACTCTCTTCTAAGTTTTTTTTTATCAACAAAAAACAATATGGTTTCTTACAAAAATATACTTAAATCAAATTTATACTACCTAATCTCTCTATCTTTGGAATATTAATCACAAAAATATCAGGAACTTTCGAATAATCAGTCTTTTTTAATTAGACTTTCACTGCAGCTTTTACAATAAGAGATTACGTGTTGAGGGCATATAAACTTATGGCAAGTATTACATATGTGATTTGTCTTTCTATCTTTTTTGTAGGGACAATCTTGACACCTTCTTCGAACACCAGTGAGCTTTGCAGGAGGTTCTCCAAATGTTTCTCCAGTAAATTCTATCATTCTTTTGCGCATTTCCCTAGGAAGATTTATTGAATCTTTGCGTAAAGTACAGCAAATTATCCGGTATAAAAAGTTGCCAACATTCTAATTCCGATTTAGCCGTCTTTGCTTCTTGAGCTACTCCAGGCTGCTGTGTAATAATATTCTCACTTCGAGTGCGGACATTTTGCCGGAAAGGAGTTTTGTACCATTTAGTACCATCTTTCCCACTATAAAAAGAATTTCGTACCTGTTGGTCTGATGATTCTACTATGTCATCACTTGAATTGAATTGACGTAATTGTTGCAGTGGAATGTTTTCTTCACTGTCACTAATTTCTTGATCAGTATTACTTTCCTGACTACGAACACTAACATGATCTTTGTTTTCCGAATCAGATGCACAAGGTTCATTGTCACTATCTGAAGATTCTTCAAGTATCGCTACGATTCGACGACGCTCACGTTCTTCCGGGTCCATATTAGATAGTTATTTAAAAATAAAGTAGCGTAAATAAGCAAAACTAAATAAAATATTAAAAAAATATATGGCACTAAGCAGCAACGTCGCCGTTGAGCTGGGTCATAATTACCCGGTCGCAGGTTCACACACGTGTTGCTCCTTGCTCGAGCGATGGACGACTAAAGTGAGGTACACGAAGGGTGGGGGTGATACTTAGCTGCAGCTACTGAGACAGACGATTGTGTGCGGCAATTATTTCTAAGAAATTTTTCGTATGCAAAACGTGCAGGGTCATATTGACCCTGCCTCAATAACGCCGGGTTAAGCGATGAATGCTGTATATTATCAGTAACAACACTGGCACAGTTAGATTTCCATTTACGCAATGGCATTCCAGCTGATGCGAGTTCAACTGTAACTTTGCGACGTATTTCACGGACCTCTTCAACTGTATCCCCACCTGAGAGCAAATCGTCCACATAAAAGTCGTGTTTAATTATTGTAGCAATTTTATTATCAGTACAGTCAAGCCCTATTTGACGCAAACACCTAGTAGCAAGGAATGGCGCACTAGCAGTGCCGTATGTAACTGTGTTTAATTGATAAGCTACCATTGGCTCCAAAGGATTCTCACGCCACAATATTTGTTGGAGATGCCTATCATCCGGATGTACAACTACTTGCCGGTACATTTTTTCTACGTCCGCACAAACAACATATTTATATTGCCTGAACCGGAGCAGTATAGACATCAAATCATCTTGCACAGTAGGCCCTATCATTTGTAAATCATTGAATGATGTTCCTGAAGTAGTGGGACTACTGGCATTAAACACTACCCTGAGCTTTGTAGTTAAACTACTCTCTCGCACAACGCCATGGTGAGGTATAAAGAATGAGACCCTCTGAGAATCAGGAGAACACGGAGACATATGGTTTAGATTGATGTACTCCTTCATAAATTCACAATACCGTTTTTTAAATAAGGGTTGACTTTTAAACTTGCGTTCTAACGACAACAGACAGTGCTTAGCCCGGTGATGAGAGTCACCCAAACAATCTTGTGATTGTTTTAGTGGTATTCTAACACAAAAACGACCATCCTTAAGACGTGTCGTATTTTTAACGAAGTTCTCTTCACACATCTTTTCTTCTCGAGAATATACTGATGACTGATGGCCAACTTCCTCGAGTTGCCAAAAACGCATTAATAGGTTTTGAAGATCAACAGCATTCGAGTTAATCTGTGAAGAGTTATTAACATTAATTAAATTACATTTTGGAAAATAATTAGGTACCTGATCATTATTTAATATAGAACCTGAAACTATCCAACCAAGTCTAGTTTCAAATAGAACTGGCTTCCCAACACCAAGATTAATCCTCCGTGTTCCCAGAAGGTCCCAGAAAATATCTGCACCTATTATTAAATCTACACGGGAAGGGGTATCGAAATGAGGATCAGCTAAACACAGGTCACTTGGTATATTTAAATCTTTTATGTCTAATGAACTACAAGGAACGTCATCAGTAATAGAAGGTAATATGAAACAAGAAATCTTAGTAACATAGCCTTCATTTAATGATTTTATTGGAATGCAACACATCTTGCCTATTAGGGATTTAGAATTATTAATACCGGTTAATGACTCATTAACTTCAACAGTAGGTAAGTTTAAAATGTTACATAACCTTTCTGTGATAAGACAAGACGTGCTGCCGGTATCTAGAATGGCGCGAACCAGGTGTTCACAATTATTATTATCATATGCCTTTATTAATGAAGTGGCTAAGAGGCCTTGATTTTTATTGTGTACATGCGCATTGACTTGCGCTGACAATGTAACGTTACTGCTCGACGATTGTTCAGTAGGCTCGTTAATGATGTCGCGGTTATTATTATGGGATAAGGATGGTAACGTGGACTTCGCCTTAATGTCTGTGACATGAACTAGTGTATTATGCTTTCTTTTGCACGCCTTGCAACCAGGAGACTTGCAATGATTTGCATAATGACCACCGCGGAGACAATTAAAACAAACTTTTAATTGTGGTAATAATTCTAACCTTTCCTCATTACTGAGGCTTAAGAATTGTGAACAGTTACTTAAGTTATGTTCTCCTCGACATTTCGGACACGGTTTACTTGAGCCTGTACCACAATTAGGCTTAATACTTAATGTATTAGCGATGGACACCATGGTTTTAATTTTATTGTTGGGTTTTGCATGCACAGTCGACATAACATGGGACATTTCTAAGGTTTCCAATAAGTTTGCGCGATTACGCACAAATTTTAAAAATGTCTCTAATGTTATTGATTTGTTATGATCAAAATCACCCTTAAATTGTTCCCACTCGCGAAATGTCTTAGGATCAAGTTTACACGTAACTATATAAATTAATAATGTGTCCCAATGTTTCGTTGGTTCACCTAGTGTTTCTAATGCTCGTAAGTTTTTGTTGACAGTATCAATGACACGTTTCAAAGTAGTAGACGATTCTTTCCGCACAGCCTCGATGTTAAACAACGCTGCTACATGGTTTTGTATCAAAAGGCGTTTGTTGTCAAACCTGTCACACAATAATTTCCAGGCAACACGGTAGTTAATAGACGAAAATTCCATAGACTGAATAACCACAGCAGCCGAACCCTCGAGAGAAGCCCTAAGATAATGGAATTTATTGATATCATCTATGTCTTCATTCACATGTATCAAACTTGAAAATGTGTCGCGAAACTCGAGCCAGTTGTCAAATGAACCAGAAAACTTAGGCAGTTGTATTGTAGGCAATTTAACAAGCCGACGATTGCTAATTCGAGATGAACTTTTATCACTCATTGAACACTCATCATTATGTGACTTACCATTACGAGAAAGTAAATCTTGTGCCTTGGAAACGAGTTTATAAAACGTAGATTCAAATTCATTTCGTTCTGACAATTGACTATTAATATCATCAACTAAACACTCTAAACGTAACTGAACCTCGTCGTATTGAGTAAATAAATTTTCCATCTTACCTGTTCGCAACTGCAATTCATTAACTTGCGATGGATTTAACGAATCTTCCAAATCATTTAAGTAATTACTAAAAGCGGTCAACCGCCCTTTATAACCTGCCCGTCTTTTAATTAATTCCTTCTCCTCCTTCTCGGTCATTCTGGGAAGCCAGCAAGCAACTGAAATTCACCAAATTAATATTGCAAATTTTACTAATATTATAGACACGAAAGCTTGTAAGAAAGTATGGACGTACGTTTGTTCTTATTTTACACAAAACTACTGAATAGATTTCGATGAAATTCCACTGTAATATAACTTATACATAAGAACAACACAGGCGAAGCTAGTTAACAATAATGTAATTACGTTTAAAGTACCGTTATGCACTTATGATAATGATTAGTCCGTTTTCATACCGAAATATAACAAGTTAAAGTTCAAACTAACCTAACAGACTGTTTTACAAGTTTTAAGTATACTAAGCTATTAACTACAGTGATAGTTAATTAATATAATAATGCCTAGGTACACTTCTTTAAATTATATAAAACAATCAACTAAATGAAGTAGGTAGTACTGACCTTAACAGTTGCTGGAAATTACTTAAATATTACCTGAGTTTAAACCTTACTTAGAGTACTGGGTGTCACTATTGATATTAAACGCTGAACACTGTATAATAACCATCCAGAGTTGCAGATGATCCTAAGTTTCCACGTTCAAATGATCATCGGAACGATCCACTTCACGGTGACCTTTGTACCTCGTACGACCAATCCTCTATAAATTCTGATCCCAGTAGAAATCCGGAAATAATTTATTTCACTGATTCTTGCTTTTATTCTTCATCAAAAAATCCGGCTCGAAGGACCATGGTGGGGGATTATAAGGATTTTTGAATTAGAAAACCTTCCAACAATTTGAGAGCTATATTTCGATAGCACAGACATGGAAGAATAATAAAAGTAAAAACATGGCGGTATTCGCAAAAAAGAGAAACACTAAAATTACTTATAGCTATCAGTTAACCTAGTGAAACACATTGCTATGCATTTATGCGTAGGCTCACGTAAACAGAAGCTATACGTCAAATCTTTATTTTCTTACTTCCTCGTTGGCCGAGTGGTCGCAAGTGCGACTGCCGGGCAAGGGGTCTCGGGTTCGATTCTCGGGTCGGGCAAAGTCGGAGTCTGGAATTGTGCCCGGCATATGGCAATAGGCCCACCCCCTTTTACATGGGACTTATAAATAGTGAAAAGTGGTTATTACATTGTACAGTGGCATCAAGTGCCGTAATATGCACGTCTACCCCTTCGAGGGGGATAAAAGGCGTGACGTTATGTTATGTTAATTTCTGACCTGCATACGAATGTGTACAGTGCCACTAAAGTGTAGAACGTTGCTTTGTATTTCCTGTACACGACCCTAAACATCTTTTTCATTTTATTTATTTCTTCTACATTATAGTTATAATTTGTCTGGAGTTTAAAAGAGACGAGAAGGGTTTCGGCGTTTCTTCTCAGAGTAGTCAGTTAGGAAATGCTGGCCCTCATCTAGTAATTTAAAGATTGACATGTAAATGTGCTCTGTAACCTATTTGCAGAAATGAATATCATTCCACTTCATCGTTTCTTTTTATTTCGAAGATTTTTTATTTGTAAGTTCTTTATAAAATTATATGTCTTGTATTTCAGCCAAAATGCCGCCGATTCATGAAAGACAGCTGCTGGCATCTTCTTCAAGAGAACTTGGTTTATGGAGACAGACTTATGGCAATATATTATCCGATCTGCATGTTATATCAGAGAAACAGTTTATCAGACATATCATGTATTTAGTTAGTAAGTATCACGTTTTATTTGACTATTTTATTCTTTGACTGCCAACAGAAAACTGTTCTCCAATTACTGCTGTGTTTATTATTTTATTACCGCTGGACTGTCTCGTTATTCGAGTAGTCGCAAGCGTGATTACTTAAGGCTTAGGCTTCGAATCCTGGGTCGGGTAAAATTTTATTTAAACAAAATATATAAGTAATTTTTGGGTATTTTTGATTTTTCGAAAATTTTGTTTAGCAACTCAGGCTATTATTGATGATAACTTAACTGGCGAAAGTAAATTGATGGTTATATTAAGTTATATGTGTTACGGCTAATACCTGAAGTGCGGCTACACTTAGTTTTAGCCGGTTAGAACTGGGTGTAGCCACTTACTCTTGGTTAAACCTAGTACGAGCCGATTGTTTTCGGGTAAAACTAGGTCTAACCTTCATCATGCCGACTACAACTAGGTTCAGCCATTTTCTGTTGGATAAAACTAGAAGCAAACAAGTTGAAACGACGCGCCTGGCTCACGCGAGACGAATCGCGCTCGCGCGCCCCTGCCGCCCCGCCTCCCGTACACCCGCGTTTGCCCTTGCGCTTTGAGTTGCGTACGCGTTGTGCCGTTGTACAAAACAGACGTACTTTCTTGTTTTTGCGCACTCATACGTTCGAATTCAGAATGGCTATGAATGAAGACCTACAGACTATGAAGTCAAGTTTTTTGGAACAGTTTCAGTGTTTATTTGCTACAAAACATGGTGAAAATCAAAGCTATATGAATGATGTGCAGTATTCCAAGTTTATAGAAGACGTTAAAGCTGCCAAAATATCCACGAAATGTTCTACATTACAATATCGCAGTTTGAAGCGCTTCGATGTTTATTGTATTGGCGACATCGAAAAGTTAATTTCTCCTGTGTCGAGCACCAAAAATTTCGAAAATATCAAATATTTTGTCAAGAATGAAGACTTTTTTGATGTTCTTCATGAAATACATAATATGTGTGTTGGGCACGGCGGAAGAAACAGAATGGTTGCAGAAGCTAAAAAGAAGTATACAAATGTATATCACTAGTTGTTGCCTGCGACTTAGTCCGCGTAGAATAATGCCATCTGGCAGAATTCATCAGAATTGATTCAGTGCCTAAGTGAGATTTATTGTGAAATAAATTTATCGTGATTTAAAAAAAATGAATAATCCCGCAGGGATTTTACCAGCCCGTTCCCGTTAAGATGTTAGTGATAAAATTTGTTGTACCGAATCTCTCTAAAATAAATTCAGTGGTTAAGAGATAGAGAGTCCCGGGGCTTTAGACGAATAGTTCCCGTTCCCGTAGGACTTCTGTGATGATAAAAACAATCATACATACATTGTGTTCCAGGTCTCAAATTATCGTTTTACCGAATGTAAGTCAAAAAAATTCAATGATTTATACAAACTCTCATCACCTATTTTATCCCCTTAGGGGTGGAACTTATTATTCTTTCTTAGGAGATGTCTACGTCATATCTATCTGCGTGCCGAATTTAAAGCTGATCGGTGTAAAACTGACAAAGTTTCATACAAACATTCATCCCCTATTTTACCCCCTGGGGGTGGAAATGATCAAAATCCTTTCTTAAGGGATGCTTACGTCATAACATCTACCTGCATGCCAAATTTCAGCCCAATCCGTCCAGTGGTTTGGGCTGAAATTTTGCGGGCTCTGTGATCAGTATGAGGAGAAAAAATATATGTTGTGTGAAAAGAAACTAATAAAGTAATAATTGACACTAACAGGAAAGGCGCACAGGAAGGTTTGGTAAAACAAGCTATAAAAATGACGGCTTCATCAAATGAAAAGTTTCCCCCATGTAAAGTCGGTGATACAGTCCGAGTAAAAATTCCTGACGTGGACAGAGGTAGAGGTGACATTCCCAATGTGTTAATGGTTGTACTTGAATGTAACGACAAGGGGTTATACAAATTACGATTTACGAATTAATACCAAATACGGCACTATAACAGAACTATTTTCAAGAAATCAGTTCACTGTGTGTGATTCAAAGTGTGGCCAAATAGCCAATGTACATACAATCGACCTCTGGTGGGCAAGGGTATAAAAGATGCCACTGCAAAACCAAATGTGGCTACAAAAAGTGCCTCTGTAAAGCTCTGTAAAGCAGCAAAATTTTGTGCAACTCAAAATGTCACTCAAGTTTAAGTTGTTCTAATAAATAGTTTATGTTACTTTATAAAAGTGTGATTTATAATTATAATAACATTCTTTAAATTATAATATGCAACTACTTATTATCTGTTGTTAAAAAAATATTCCTGATTGTTCCTATTATGTTAAAAATTGTACTCCTAATAATTAATTATTACAATGTGATTTATAAGAATAAAAAAACTCTACGTTTCTTTTTATTGGATGTTTTTTAATATCTAAAAAAGGTCTGCCGATATCATGCCAGCTACAACCATTCACAGCCAAACCTTTTAGATAAAACTATGACACGCGCTGCTTCTGCAGACGCTGTGAGTCACACTCGCTAGTAGACCTGCAGTAGATCAGCAGCACCGACCTGCAGTAGATCAGCAGCACCTTGCGCTCACAACCTGCAGAGGCGCGTGCCTCGCTATGCCCTCCACCCCGCGCCGCTGCTGCAGATGCTGTGAGTCATGAGTGTGACGCGGGGCTTGGCGGGACACGCATATAAGTTTTATCCAATAGGGATTGTCTGGATCTACTCTCGAAAGTAATCGAGGACACTTGATAGCTTTCGAAGACGCTCGATAGTTTTCGAGGACGCTCAATAGTTTTCGAGAACGCTCGATAGTTTTCGAGGACTCTCGATTGTTTTCGAGCACGTTCGATAGTTTTCGAGGACGCTCGATAGATTTCGAGGACGCTCGATAGTTTTCGAGGACTCTCGATTGTTTTCGAGGACGCTCGATAGATTTCGAGGACTCTCGATTTTTTTCGAGCACGCTCGATAGTTTTCGAGGACGCTCGATAGATTTCGAGGATGCTCGATAGTTTTCGAGGACGCTCGATAGTTTTCGAGGACGCTCGATAGATTTCGAGGACGCTCGATAGATTTCGAGGATGCTCGATAGTTTTCGAGGACTCTCGATTGTTTTCGAGGGCTCTCGATTGTTTTCGAGCACGCTCGATAGTTTTCGAGGACGCTAGATAGATTTCGAGGACGCTCGATAGATTTCGAGGATGCTCGATAGTTTTCGAGGACTCTCGATTGTTTTCGAGGGCTCTCGATTGTTTTCGAGCACGCTCGATAGTTTTCGAGGACGCTCGATAGCTTTCGAGGACGCTCGATAGATTTCGAGGATGCTCGATAGTTTTCGAGGACTCTCGATAGCTTTCGAGTAACTCGAAAGTGATCGAGGACGCTCGATAGATTTCGAGTAACTCTCGAAAGTTTTCGAGGACTCTCGATTGTTTTCGAGGGCTCTCGATTGTTTTCGAGCACGGTCGATAGTTTTCGAGGACGCTCGATAGATTTCGAGGACGCTCGATAGATTTCGAGGATGCTCGATAGTTTTCGAGGACGCTCGATAGATTTCGAGGATACTCGATAGTTTTCGAGGACTCTCGATTGTTTTCGAGGGCTCTCGATTGTTTTCGAGCACGCTCGATAGTTTTCGAGGACGCTCGATAGATTTCGAGGACGCTCGATAGATTTCGAGGATGCTCGATAGTTTTCGAGGACTCTCGATTGTTTTCGAGGGCTCTCGATTGTTTTCGAGCACGCTCGATAGTTTTCGAGGACGCTCGATAGCTTTCGAGAACTCGATTGTTTTCGAGCACGTTCGATAGTTTTCGAGGACGCTCGATAGATTTCGAGGACGCTCGATAGATTTCGAGGATGCTCGATAGTTTTCGAGGACTCTCGATAGCTTTCGAGTAACTCGAAAGTGATCGAGGACGCTCGATAGATTTCGAGTAACTCTCGAAAGTAATCGAGGACACTCGATTGTTTTCGAGCACGCTCGATAGTTTTCGAGGACGCTCGATAGATTTCGAGGACGCTCGATAGATTTCGAGGACTCTCGATTGTTTTCGAGGGCTCTCGATTGTTTTCGAGCACGCTCGATAGTTTTCGAAGACGCTCGATAGATTTCGAGGACGCTCGATAGATTTCGAGGATGCTCGATAGTTTTCGAGGACGCTCGATAGATTTCGAGGACGCTCGATAGATTTCGAGGATGCTCGATAGTTTTCGAGGACTCTCGATTGTTTTCGAGGGCTCTCGATTGTTTTCGAGCACGCTCGATAGTTTTCGAGGACGCTCGATAGCTTTCGAGAACCCGATTGTTTTCGAGCACGTTCGATAGTTTTCGAGGACGCTCGATAGATTTCGAGGATGCTCGATAGTTTTCGAGGATGCTCGATAGATTTCGAGGACGCTCGATAGCTTTCGAGAACTCTCGATTGTTTTCGAGCACGTTCGATATTTTTCGAGGACGCTCGATAGATTTCGAGGACGCTCGATAGATTTCGAGGACGCTTGATAGATTTCGAGGACGCTCGATAGTTTTCGAGGACTCTCGATTGTTTTCGAGGGCTCTCGATTGTTTTCGAGCACGCTCGATAGTTTTCGAGGACACTCGATACCTTTCGAGAACTCTCGATTGTTTTCGAGCACGTTCGGTAGTTTTCGAGGACGCTCGATAGATTTCGAGCACGCTCGATAGTTTTCGAGGATGCTCGATAGATTTCGAGGACTCTCGATTGTTTTCGAGGACGTTCGATAGATTTCGAGGACGCTCGATAGATTTCGAGGACGCTCGATAGATTTCGAGGATGCTCTATAGTTTTCGAGGAATCTCGATTATTTTCGAGGACGCTCGATAGTTTTCGAGGACGCTTGATAGATTTCGAGGAATCTCGATAGTTTTCGAGGACTCTCGATACGCGCCTTGAGGCGAGGTGACGGGCATTAGCGACCCCGCGGGCTACCATCATCCCGAGTGCTCCAGGGAGAAGTCACCGTTCCTTACTCTCCGGCTTGCCTTGATTGGCTGGTTGGAACTTTTACCCGAAACGATTGTTTTCGGGTAAAAGTTCCAACTCGTACTAGGTTTAACAAAGAGTAAGTGGCTACACTTAGTTCTAACTGGCTAAAACTAGGTGTAGCCGCACTTCGGCCGTAACGCCCGTAACATATGAATAGCATTTTCCATTTTCGGAAATTATGGACTTGATATTATTTAATTCATAAATAATTGTTTGCTGCTCGTTGGCCGAGTGGTCGCAAGTGCGACTGGCATGGGGTCTCGGGTTCGATTCCCGGGTCGGGCAAAGTATTACTGGGTTTTTTGAAAAATCTCAGTAGTAGCACGGAGTCTGGAATTGTGCCCGTTATATGGCAATAAACTCACCCCCTATTACATGGGACTTATAACATAAATAGTGAAAAGTGGGTTTTACATTGTACAGTGGCATAATGTGCAGCTTTCGGGAATAAAAGGCGTGATGTTGTTATAATTGTTTGCAGTTGGTGTTGAAACAAGTTCCTTTCCATTCAGTCAAGAAACCAACAGTTTCTACATGCGAGAGGATCTGATACTAGAATGCATATCAAAAGAACATATCAGGGGTTATGTGGCCGAGCTGTTATTGGTCGGAACTTATTACAAACGGTTGTATAAGTTCGCATTCAACGAGAGTCTGGAGGATCAATTCCATAGTAATGGACTGGTTTATGAGGTAAGTTTGTCCTATTAATAGTTGATAATAATTAAATAGCTTGGCCAGTCTGGCTAGGAAACTGGTTGCGTCGTGACATGTCGTAGTTTAAGTTCATCCACAAATTGTTGTTTCTGGTCTGAGGGTGATGTGTATCTGAATTTGTAAATGTTCGTAAACCCCTTCACGTCTTAAGAGAAAATCCAATAGCGGGACATCAATTTAAAAAAATGCTTGTAATAATGGCCTAGTTCACCAGGGCTTTTTATAACACTGACGTGATACAACGGTGTGTTTTGCTGTATGGGAAAGTATGGTTACGGGATTCTTAAATACATCTAACTAGATTTAACTAGTAGATATTAAATAGCTTTGAATTAATCAGTCTTTATTGAACTTACAGGCGGCACGAGAAGTAATACGGCGTTATCTATTAGACTTTCGATTGAAGGCAACAGAGATCTATGAAGAATCAAGTAAGAACAGTGACGAGGATCTAAATGTTATGCCGACATTGTTACAAATACTACATCATATGGAGCCACTCAAATACGAGATAGAAACTATCGCTTCAATATATAAAGTTGTTAATACTGGTAAGGTCTTGATTCAATTCTAGTTTAACATAAAACACGCTCATAATGAAATGATTTTTGACCCCTCCCCCCTCTTATTTATTATTTATGTACACACATATAACACAAAGTACAACACATATATAAAAACGAAGTACATAGGTCCTACATATTCCAACTGGAATTTCTTCCCGTGGGCCTGTGGCAGGAAAAGAAATAACGATACCGAGACACAGCGTGTTACACAAATAGGATAACAAAATTTAAAAAAAATTAAAACCAAACAAATTAAAAGAAGTAACATTATTGATAAATAAAATAAATCTATATCTTACTTCCTAGTCACATTTGTGAACCCCTAGTCTGACGTCATACACTTTACAACTTGACATCTTGAAATAAGTACATAACATCACGCCTTTTATCCCCGAAGGGGTAGGCAGAGGTGCACATTACGGCTTTAATGCCACTCTACAATGTAACACCCACTATTTATGTTGCGAGTCCCATGTAATAGGGGGTGAGCCTATTGCCATATACCAGGCATAATTCCAGACTCTGTGCTACTACTGAGAATTTTTTTAATCCCAGTAATACTTTGCCCGCCCCGGGAATCGAACCCGAGATCCTTTGCCCGGCAGTTGCACTTGCGACCACTGGGCCAACGAAGTAGTCAGTAGAAATAATTATGTATTTAATTAAAATGACCACGAGCCAATCAGTTAACTGTTTTAAGTCTCATCTCAGATGGAACATATACTGTCTCTTGCATGTTATTACTATTCAAGATTGGTTAATGTAACCGAATTCGATTAGGAGACCATTTTCAAATCAAAAATATAACCTTTTGTGTACTTAATATAATTAATTAAAACCCTAACTAATGTTTTCAGATCCCAAAGCTACAATATCGCACGGAGCAGAACTAATGTCGTATCTATTCAACGAAATATCGCTAATCACACACAGACAGACAACGTTCACCATGTTCAACTCATTGTATTCTATCTGCAAAGTTTATTTCAAGTAAGTATTACATTGTATTATCATCATAATCACCACCTTATAAGTGATCGCTGATGAGCAAGGGCCTCTTCGCACACAGAGAAGGATTGCATGTGCATTAAACTGTCAAACACCAAGCGGTCACCGGTGACCGCAACCTATTGTTCTGTAATTGTGTCTATAATGACGGTACTCAACGAGTTAATCATCATGCTTGCTCAAGACAGATTGATGATTTCAAACTTATTGTTTGAAATAATGAGTCCATTCTTCTTCATAGGAATTTACACTTTGGAACGAGCAAATAGCTTCACTAGAGAACTGACCGACGGACTGACATTCTTTTTTAATTTTTCAATATTTGGTTTTGACTTTCAAAAGTCCCTTTCTGGTCTAATTGAAATAAATGATTTTGACTTTGACTTTGACTTTCACACTTTCTCACGACAGTTTCGTTTACCATATCGTTTATTATAAAACTAATGATAATTATTCATATTAAACTAAAAATAATACATTTTCTTCTTTAGGTTCATCGAAAGATTCATATTCGAAGGTGAATTAGACGATAGATTTAACGAATTTTTTATAAGAAAAGACAACCAGTACGTAAACAATCGTTCAAAGAGGTACTGGGACAAAGGGTTTCATATAACGCAGAGTGTGGCTGTACCGGAGTTCTTGAAGCCTTTGGCCAAGTTCATACTACTGTGTGGAAAGTCTCTGAGGTTGCTGAAATTGTGTAATCCTAGTGTAAGTATAAAATTTAGGTAACATATTTTTTTAGCATGCGTAGCCTACACTGGGATTTTCTCCTATGTCGTGGTTACGTTCACAAATATACAAGTTCACATACACATGACACCCAGACCAGGAACAACAATTTGTAGATCACACAAAAAGTTGCTCCGTGTGAAAATCGAACGCGGTACACGTTGCACGATAACCATCGCGTATAATTTCTTTATGCAATAAGTTTTCTTAATTGGTTTTCTCTTCTTTGCCACCCACGGAGTTTCGCGTCAGATAGACGGGACGGGTCAAATACTATTTTTTTTTTTAAGAAAACGTTTCACCACACTAGGATTATCTCCTGTGTCGTGGGTGCGTTTACAAACATACAAGTTCACATACACATGACAACCAGATCCGAAACAACAATTTGTGGATCACACGAAGTGTTGTTCCGTGCGGGAATCGAACCCGCGACACGTTGCACGGCAGCCGGTTGCCCAGCCACCGCACCAACCGTGCATTTGACTTTGCGATTTTAAAAAGTTCTCACAGTACCTACACACGGCTACACATCGAGCTTTACATAACCAGTATAAACTGAACGTTAAATGTGAGGAAAGATGATACGACGCGATACCAGGATAAACTGGTTTTGTATAGATTGATGTGTAGCCGTGTGTACCATGAAGTCCTGTGTGTATGTTTAGCGAGTCTGATTGTGTCATAAAATGGGTCTGACATTTGATAAATTAAATACCTCAAACGCATTTGTATTTGTATACTAGCTTTTACCCGCGGCTTCGCTCGCGTCACAAAAGAATAAAAAGTAGCATAAGTGACATATACCAATACACACAGCGCCATCTATATCAATAATTTGTTATATTTAAAAAATCCTCAGGAATATAATTTTTTCCGGGTTAAAAAGTACCCTATTATTTAATCCGGACTTCTAACTTTACGTCTGCAAAAATTCAAAGCAGTCGGTTGAGTAGTTACGGCGTGAAGGTGGAACAAACAAACAAACTCACTTTCAGATTTATAATATTATATAGTATATAGTAAGGATTCCATACTGGTGCTTACTATCAAGCGATTCGTCTATTCGTTTGCGCCAATAACTTAAAAACTAACTAATAAATATATTATTTTTTTCAAGGATCCTCTAGTTCTCTTAATATCATCAGATCATCCGTCAGTGAAGTGTTGTGCCAGTTTCAAAGAACTAGAGAGGCAACAACAAGTACTGGATGTATACAGGACACGATGTCTCTTCGTCAGCGGAGAGTTGGTCACGTTTGATCAAATACTCTTAAAGAGAGAGGCAGAACGAAAAGCCTTCACTGAAATGGCGTCCTTAAAACAAGCTGAAACTATGGAGAAGATAGTTGGTAAGTGAACAATGACATAAGTGAATCTCTGTGTTTATTTAAAAAATAAAACAACATAACAGTCACGCCTTTTATCCCCGAAGGGGTAGGCAGAGGTGTACATTATGCCACTGTACAATATAATACCCACTTTTCACTATTTATGTTATGAGTCCCATGTAATAGGGGGTGAGCCTATTGCCATATACCGGAAACAATTCCAGACTGCGTGCTGCAACTGAGATTTTTTTTAAAAACCCATTAATACTTTGCCCGACCCGGGAATCGAACACCAGACCAAGGGGTCTGCCGGGCAAGGGCCCGGCAGTCGCACTTGCGACCACAGGGCTAACGAGGCAGTCTTGTCTTAAAAAAATATTTGTGTTCATGATACTCAGTATAGTAAAGAGATATTTGAGTAATGACAATGAAACTTGTCAGTTATTATTATTTAAGTATCGTTAGATATATACATCATTAATTTGCGTTAGTTTTCTTTGGTAAAAATAAGTAATTTTGTCTAACAATATCTAGCGTTTCGTATGTTTTAAAACTCTGATTTTTTTTAGCCGAACGCAAGAGGCTAGCACAATTAATAATTGCCGAAAAACAGCATTCGTTAAGAGTCCTTGAAGCGGCAATGGCAGAAGCTAAAGCGGCTAAATGTAAAGCTAAGCAACGCGAGAGAATGCGATATGAACTGGAACATGCTGCCGAGAAGGCAAGCGAAGAAGTGGATTCCAGACTTAGAGATGATGAAAAGTAAGTTTTAGTAAATAAGGTCATTATGTGACCATCTAAGTCAGTAGTTAGTGCTAATGTCGAAACTCAACAGCTACAGTGGCGCCATTTTTGTAGTACTACAATAAACAAAAATATTTTTACTAGTTAAATGATACACTGTCTTAACTTAAATTTAATAAAATTTTAGGAACAAAATCATGGAGTACTACTCAAAACTAAATATGGAAGTCGAAAAGAGTAAAATACACACAGAATGGAAAATAAAGCGTTTACAGTTAGATCAGAGTAGAATTCAGTTGCTTTCGACTGAAGAGAGGAATTTAAAGAGAGAGAAATTGGAACTGGAACATCAGAAAAATGAAGAAGTGATGGCAATGTCGATACAGAGCGATATGTTGAGGTCAGACGATGAACTTGACAATAAAGAAGATAATGTAGAAGAAAATGTTGAAAGTATTCCTACTGAGAGTGAAATGACAGCATCAGTAATGTCGATTGCCACTGAAGCAGATAATACAGAGGAACCTGAACCTTTAGAGTATGACAATAACAAATCCAAGGCACAAACTTCCTCAGCAGTATTCAGCGCTATCTGTAATGCTGCCAAAACCTTTTTCGGGGTATCTAAGAGCATCAATGAAAACTGTGACAATAGCAAAGAATTAGACGCTCAAGGCAACATCGTTAAACCAGAAATTGATACAATAGTGAAAGCACATTCGCTACACACACAATCTTCCTGCGAAATAGGCAGCAAACTAGACGACGAATATGACAACCAACAATATCAGAAAAGTAGACAGGAAGCCTTGATGAATAAACAAAAGATTATGGCTCATGAATTTGGGCAAACCGATATTGAGAATAATCAAGTCAAAGATCCACCACTAATAAACATAGCATCGATAGATGAAGAAAATAATTTGCAAGAATGGACACCCTTTACAGAAGCTAAACGTAATAAGATGAAGGTGTTGGGTGCAGAATTCGATATAATCAAACCAATAGAAAAGACTGTTAGTTCAGAACCAAAGACGGATGCTCAGAAAGAAGCTTTAATCAACAAGCAAAAAGTTCTAGGAGTGGAGTATAATCTTCCGTTGGAAGCGGCTGCTAAGAAGGAACCAGTGAATGATGCTCAGACAGAGGCAGTTCGCAATAAGGAGAGGATTTTGAACTCTGATTATGACCTACTGGGTTCTAGTACTGGAAGTTTTAAAAGGGACAATGCGAAGCGGTCGGGGCTCACATTAAATTTGAAGCCATATGGCGAAGCTTCGTCCAATACTTTCAAGTTAGGTGTTACTCCTAATGCAGGGTCTGTTACTCCGGGTGATTATTTTCCAAGGGTAAGTTGATAGCAATTTTAAGTATTTTTTCATTAAGATGTGATTATATTGTTTTTAATTCGTTTCTTCTTCTAGCTCGACCTAGAGACACCTACAACGGCTGATGTTCCCCTCGAAAGTGCCATGACATCAGATGTATATACACCTAGAAGTGAGGCTAGTAAGGACCTAGATTTAAAATCCAAAAGCAAAGAGTTCCTAAGTACGGACGGATTCAATTTCCCAATGATAGTCGACGATGAAAATATTGAATCAGAAGTAACCAGCGAAGTGCAAACCGGTGACACGCCTGACTGTTCTCCAATAAAATCTTTAGACATGCCGATGAAGAATATGAAATCAAAATACTCTTTCTTCAACATATTAGACGGGTCTTACACTCTAGACGAATTTGACCCTTTCGGTATAAAGGAATTGAGTACATTTTCCAAAGATCATTTTACTAGTAAGATGAACCTGGAAATGACGGCTTCTTGTTACACTCATCCAGCTGTGATAATGGAGGAAGTAAAGAAGCGTCCTTATAATAATATATTTGCGTCTCATTTTGGGCCTGATGAGGAGGAAGAACAGAAAATAACTTGTGATAATATAGCAACACTGACAGCCTGCCTACAGAGATCTGTAATGTTGCCATTAACATACCAGTTAGAAGTTGTGAACAACTCTATTTTAACCTATTTCCTTGTTAACTTAGACATGTATGAACATATGAGGAGTTTGAAAGATTACTTCTTTTTAATGGACGGAGAATTTTCTAGAAGTATTTGTCATAATTTGTTTACGAAGTTGGTGAAGACGTTGAATCCCCAAGAGTTGTTGAATTTTGGGACGCTGCACAGTATATTGGATAAAGCTCTCGGGTCGTCCATATCACGTAAGTTCTTATTACTTAGATTTATTATTTTACGGTTATACGTGTGACAGTAGAGAGTTAAACCTACTAGATATTCTTATTAGTATTCATATTTAAATGTGATATTATGGACTATAGCATAAGTTTTTATTTTGTATTTTACATAACTATATATGTACTTTTATTTCCCCATGAGTAAGCATTTTTGCCAGTTATCATGACTCTTATGAATATATATCAAGGGAGTCTCCACCATAATTCAAGACCCCTAACTACTACTAAGATAGATGACACTATAGATAGACTTATAATTCAATCAGCACTTCATGTAAATAAAATATTTTTACTTCTTTTACAGATATACACAAATTCTCAGAAAACCTATCGTTCACGATCACGGAGTCCCCTTTAAGCTTCCAGCACAGTTCTCCAGATGTATTACAATGTCTCTCCCTGACTTACACAGTCAGTTGGCCTCTGAACATTATATTGTCACAGGAAGCGTTACTTAGATACGCTAAGGTGTTCCAGTTTCTGATCAAAATGAGACGCATATTTTGGGTCTTGGGTGAAGACTTTGAAGTAGGTATTTTATTGTTTGTGTAGTTAAAGTTTAGGTTTATTGTACGTGCTTCTGCTTCTAATTGAATACTAAAATATAATCGAATTATCAACTTAAGTTTCTGCGATGTATATTTTATAACATGTTTACTACAAACTGATCGAAACTTGTCAATTGGGTACTTTCCTTAATCAAAATAAATTATTTAGACTGTTCAATACAATAAAATATTAAAAAATAATCACACTATCATTAATTGATTTTGTGACCAACTTAATTTGAAGTATTTTTCCAGCAAATAAGAAATAAGTATGCTGTTTGACGCTAAAGAAACGTGACGTTACAATACACAATCTGGTACAAAATTCATAGAAAACTGTTGTATTGACAGTTCGAAAAAAGTATTTAGTTTGACTAGTTGACAAGTACAACTCAAATTTCTTTACAGTCTCTAAAATTATCAGCGAAGCTATCAAGACAACATTCGAGAAAACTCCTCAGATCGCCGCAGTACATATCAGTGCAAATATACCGACATATGATGGCTTCTATGATCCGAGCGCTAGACAACTACATAGTCACAACCTGCATTCTATCATCTTGGACAGAATTTGAAAACGATCTAAAGAAAGCTCGCACTTTGGACGACTTGTACGAATGTCACGTGGTTTATATCAAAAAGGTTTTATTCCGATGCCTTCTCAACAATAGATCGACGCCTGTGATGAAACTCCTAAACGATATATTCACTGTTATTTTGAAATTCAGTCGAGTTTTGAAAGCTGGGTGAGTGTTTTACGTGTCAATGTAAATGGACCCTAATACGAACTGATGCCTTAGTACGAGTTTCTCTTACGTTGAAAGTGATCGAAACGAGTACGCGTTCGGCGCTGTGATTGGCTGGCTCCAATGAACCAACCAATCAGAGGGCCAGACGCCGTCTCGTTTCGATTACTTTAAAAGAAAAAGAAACTCGTACTAAACCCTCTGTTTAGAGTTTATACTTTCTTAATCATCTTGTGATATTTTCACAACATCTTCTGATATTATCTGTTCTTCAGTGTATTTTCTGTTCATAACGTCATTCTTCTCTATTTCTATAGTGAATGGCAACAAAAAGAACCAGAAGGATCGTTCACACACTCAAGCTTCTCACAACTAGAAGAGCTCTTCCATTTGTTCGAAAAACTCGCCAAATACTTGCACAAAGTAGTCACAAAGCTGATGGAATGCGGATACCAAAGACACCTGGTAGAATTACTAACTATGGTCAATCTGAACGGGTACTATGATCCAGATAAGTCGAAAGAACAAAATACTACTTTGCAGTCGACAACGTGAGGAGTTGGTAAAAGTGGTCTTTAAACGAAATTCATTTTATGTACCAAGACAAATGTAGGAGATATTGCATGTATGTGCGCAAACTTAGGTGCATTCTTTGACCCCTGTTCCTTTATACTCATAATCCAAAGGGACGATGGACTATTTTCAAAGGATTAGGTAGGATCAACGGCTTAATAATTTGAGGTAGCAAATAGATGATAGTTGAGGTTGCTTTGACCCTGTAGTGTAGCTTAGGCCTGAACACCTAAACCAAACGTAACTACTGGGTTATGTACTCACAAGACAATACTCTAACCAAATAGGCTCTTATTAAGAAGGCACATACTAGTTTTTCATGGCTTTCCAGTAACTATGAACTAAAGCTATAACTTACGGTTACGGTCAAAGTAACCCCAACTTAAGAAGACATAGATGTATGCTAAAGGCTTGCACCGACTTTGCAATCCGAAGGTCATAATAATGTTATCAAAGAAACTGTAATAGAAGTGAAGTAGTTGTATTTTCTCGATTGCGGATCACGTGAGTTGATTACTGCGCAGTAGAGATCTATTGTGATTGATGTATTGACGCGGGCATTAGATTGAATGGCGCAACACAATTATAATTACATACTGAAACGGACATTACACAACATTGCGTAATCTTTACATATAGGTCTGAATGGTTGTAATTTGTAACGTAGTACAAAGGTTATAAGGCATATTTTTGGGCGGTTTTTTATGCAAGTCTTCCCATATTTGTCCTACGTGTTATTTTTGAGATGCAAGTCAAGCGTATTTTGTAGACATTTGTTAGTGAACGTTGATGGTTTTATTCTGAAAATTAAGTACGTAATACTCAAAAGCGTTAGAACATGGGTTGAAAGGATAGGATTGGATTATTTGCCAATTTCAATCTAGACCAGACTTATTCGTCGTGTTTATATTTTTTACATAAGATAAAGAATTTTGGAAAAGCTCAACGCAAAATGTATTAAAATTTTATCTCTAGTAGGTTTTTGAAGCTGGTCGTTTTGTTAAGCTGTTTGCGCTGTAGTAATAATAAACGATATTGTTCTACCTACAAGGAATCGAATGTTACTAAGAATCTCTTTTATATTGCTTTTTGCACTAGATAGTAACAATTTGTTTGCATTTTTAACGATTATTTAAGTATTGAAGCACAATTATTAGTTATGCTTTATTAAATAAAGACATTGCATTGTTTTGTTAATTCTTAACGGGTCTAAACCATGACATTATTATTGTAATATTAATTTTACTTTTGATCGCTGGTCGTGTTATTAGATGAAAGTTATACTCTATAGATGTCGATATCTAAATTCATTTATAGAGTGGATAGATACAAAATCTATTAAACTCTTCAATCATAGAGTATGTCTTGAATTATTATGTGTTAAACGGTGTGCACCTCACGCGACTGTGATTAGGACAAATAGTTTGTTTTTATGTATCGTTATTGTTTTGTCTGTATTTGTGCCTAATTAAAACTAGCGGCCAGTGTTTCTAAGTTAATAAATAACATATAGACTTCAAAAGTAGGTAATACACAATGTTTTTCAATCTGGGTGCACAGCAGTGCCCCCGTCAAGTCGAGAAAAAAGTATCACGGCGCGGCCGTATCATCATTTTCTCGATCCAGTTGACAGGATCCTGTAGCTGATAGGTTTAGTTGGTGCTTCTATAGTAGTATTTTTAATATTGAGACTTCTTAAGGTGCGTGCAGATGATGCCCGCAAGCGAAATGCAATTTGCAAATGGTTCCCGAGCCGCGCATTCGCCTAATGTGGACGCGCCGTATGAGAATCTGAGATTCATTTTAACATCAATTTTGAGTAGCGATCAAAAGTGTGTTAAAATAATCAAATGTTAATTCCTCCCACCTATTTAATCATGTGATATACTTAATTATTATTTTTTGTGTAATTTGTGTCGAATCGTGTTCATTGTTCAGTGTTGCTTAGTATAATATTGTTCATGTATGAATGTTGTGTACCTAACTGTCACTGTTAACGTGGATTATGTAAATAAATTAATGAATAATTATGAATACTAATGTCACTATTATGTTATATGTTATAATAAATATGTATAGTTATTTTTTATACTTTTTGTTTTTATTTCAAATATGTCCCTAAACTTCCTAGAGTTGCAATATTCCAAACGGTAATCAGCGAAATCATAACAAAACTTTTATTTCAATAAACTCTTCAACTTCAGGAGGACTCACATATTACAATCATTTAATAACCTAATTTAAAGAAACTAAAAGCATGTTTATGAATAAAATAAAAATATTGAACTTTGTCGACTGAAGAATTTCGAGAATAGATAAAACCAAGGTTTAGTTTAACGTTTTGTAAGAAAGATGGCGTTGTAAAATACTAAATAATATGAAGGAACGCCATCTGTTGTTGAATAGTCGACTTATTTATTAACGCCATCTCTTGGCGAGTAGCCAAACTCTAGGTTTGTTTACGAGTTTTGATAACATGTTTGTTGACTTGTAGTATTTTTATTTTCATCAAAAAGAACGGACAACTTTTAATCTATTATTAATTTAAAATTCCTAATATGTGCATCACGGATATCTCTTTATATTATCAGTTATCAAGTGATCAGTAGAACAGTTCGGTTTCATTTATTATCCGCTGCGACAGTGGCGCCAATATTTTCCTTATATCAGGGTGTGTTTTCACGAATACTTCATTCTACCGCAAATCGTCCTAAGGTTAACATCCTATCCTAATCAATTCAGTGAACGTGACATTGAAGTGAAAGCCGGCATTTCCTGCTATCTACTGTCGTTTTCCCTGGAAAATTTTGAAATTATTTTATGTTTTTATTGAAAAAGCATATTTTTTGTGAAATTTAAAAATTAAGTGAATATCAACAGTTGTTTATAGTTATCGATTGGAGAGCAATTTTCCACGATCGCACTCAGTTTTCGTCCTATCGAAGACGATATTTTACCAAAAACGTTAAAACCCAAGAATCACCGTCACCACCGCCGAGATGGCGTTCATGATGCCTGTTGTCAAGAACGACTGGGACATATACAACTCCCAGCGGAGTCGGCGGGTGTCCGAGTCAGCGGAGAAGGCGGGGCTCGGCCACGGCCGCGTCCGCAAGGTGTCGGAGTCGCGGTCCGAGGGCCCCGTGCTGTCGCCGCGCGCCCACACGCTGAGCCCGCACCGCAGCGCGCCCGCGATGCGCTCGCTGTCCTACTGCCGCGCGCCGCCGTCGCGCGCCTCGCTGCGCACCGCCAGCGACAGCCCCAGCAAGGGTTCGGCTAGCCCCAAGAGCGCCGTGCGCGAGGACAAGTTCCACAGCAGGTTGGTGGAGAAGTTGAAGCGGGCGCTCGGACGCTCGGAGTCGAAGCGCGAGGAGCGGAGCTCGTGAGTTAACGCGTGCTTGTGTGCAGGGCGCGCGCAGAGTCCCCGGAGCGGCACTCGCGCTGCGGAGCGTGCGTGCCCTACCTGTGACGGCCGGCCGCCGCAGCCGGCTCGTCCGCGGCGCCACACTATCTGTGATATGTTTCCGATAGTGCACACGCAAAGAGATGAGTAGACAATGATGAATGTGCTAACTAACCGCCTATGGTCTTTCGGACGCTGAGAACCTAACGTTTGAAGTTACACCGACACAATGCAATAGTTTTAGTTGTCATACTGTGAGTCGCTTTCCTTAACTGTTGCATGTTTGTTAGTTGTCATCGTACCGTATATCATATGAGCAGGTTGTCAGATTTAGGTTGTAAACATGAAAGTACGTTGTATGGATTTTAAGACTGCGTTTAGTTTAAGCACGCCCTGGGGTTCGATAAGTATTATTATTTGAAAAATCACCCCAGAGGTCACTAGAGGTTAGTTTGTGGCAGTTTGCGAAGGGTATCTGTGATTCGTTATTTGTAAGTAATGTGGTTTTATTTATTTAAGTTGAAGAGGAGATTGCATTCAGTTTTATTGTTTGTGAGAGTCCTTGTTGTTTGACATAATTCTAATAACTACCACTTAGTATTTGTTTAGTTGGAATTTGTTTGATCAGAAATTGAATATCTTTGAGTTAGTTTAAATTCTGCAGCTGCTCCATTAGGCAATTGGAAATGAATCGAAAACAGGTGAATTCAATACGGTAGAGAATGAGACATTTGTTATAATATTTGTACTGTAGTTGTAATAAGAGTACCTTTATATTAATGTACACGTACACGTAGTGCAAACTGTCGATATTGATAATTGTAAGCAGTGTTGTATTGTAGTCATCGATGTAATAATACAATGAAAATTTATTTATATATAGAACGGGGCTTGCCCTTGTTTTACAAACATTTTTGTTATGATTTCGCTTGATTTTATTATGATGTTATCTTGTGACTGCAATTGGACCAGCTTTGTTAATAGTATTATCTATCAGTGAAACTGAAGTCGATAATAGTGATATAAAGTAAGATGTATCATAAAATTCTAAAGTTAAGGCATATCTCGATGAGATTTTGATGAGGGCATCAAGGAGTGATGTATCGATGTGTTTATTTCGTTTGCTTGTCAAAGTTCCTTAAGTCTGTTGGCTGCCACTGGCAGTTACATGGGCCTATTTAAATTTTTAGATTTATGCTACTAGTTATTATACAATACCAAAATTTAAATCTTACATTATCATTGAATTGTTTGCAAACATTTTTAAATGCATGTATTGTCATTGTCAACGATGTCTGATCTGATGATTTTAAACACTTAAATATAAAGCTTATTCTGAGACATATGTTTTTATTTCTTAATTTCATACCCTTTCATCGTAACTCATTGCTATGTTTAACAGTTTTGTGTTATTATTTATGGCTACATTAGTAAACGAAGAGCGTCATAATAAGATATTGGCTCGCAATATTTGGCGCTCTCTGAAGAAAATAAAACAAGTCGTACAGTACACAATTGGACACGTGTTCTGTCGATGTGCGAGTATTAATGTAACTAGGAATGTCCGCAAGTTCGCATCGTCTGGCGATCGAATTCTGATAATTGGCACTCGGAGAATTATAGAACATCTTAAAACCAGACATTTGGTAACTGAATTCATTAAGAGATTGAAATAATTCTACATGTTTTGACTTCTCAATGAGGCCAAAATTATAGCACACACTCTTTATTCAGAAGAGGAATATTTTAAAAACTAGTTTTGCTTTTTGTACAACAAAATGTTCAAAGTTCGTCTACACATTGGCCTTGACCTCATTTCCTCCTCGCTTCCATTTACTCACAGAGAAAACCTTTTAAGTTCCACAAAAATACCACTTTAAGTTCCTAACAAGTCTCTAAGCTTGTAAAGAAAGTAAATCCTTTTATAAAGAGCAATTTCTTCACAAAAGGTACAATAAACGTATCTTTAACTATACATACAAAAATCTTTAAATAAACAACCTGATTTACAATGTAACACAAGTCTGCACAGTTAAAAAGATCTTAAGCATCAATTTCGCTCATTGAAGAACATGACACTCAATGTTCAGTCCTGTGTTTTATTATTCCATACAACTTTCGTATAATAGGCAGTAAGCACCGCTTGGAATATTACCAGGGGTCTGATCAATAACTCGACGGCTGACCATTCTCGAATGTTCGACGCAGAGATGCAGGGAGCTGGTGACTGGGTACTAAATGGTTGCGTTTGAACGCTATCGTCTGGTTAATCGAAATGTGCTTGGAATATTTTAACAGTATTGCGAAGATCGATATGATAGTTTTATTGTTAAAAGACATACACAGTACATATGTGATTGTATTTATTACATGATTGTTACACTCGATTGTAAAGCAGACAATATGTAAAAGGTACCTAACGTTGAAATTTGAGCGTAATACCGAAGTGTTCTTATTATAAACTGAAAAGCTTTTCAATACTTTATAAAATATTAACGAGACGATCATCTGGAAAAATCTTAATAAAATTCAAGTTTTGTGTTGTACGAATGTTGAACCTACAGTAACTTACAAAGACTTACTAAAATATTAGCTAAGCACACTGCATAGAGATCAATTTTGAATGAGACGCTTTAGTTCATATGCAAATGCAATTTATTAGTGGGGAAGGGCTCAAGGGTTCAATAAGACTCAGTGTCGCAAATAAATCTTCTCGAATGTTCCGAAGTGGACTTAAGTATTTAGTACTGAAGTGTAACTAACCTATTGGCTTTTAACGCTAGTTATAGAAATTAGCATACTTCGTTAGCACTCTCATTTCAAGAACGATTTAAAATGTAAATAAATATGTACTTTTACGGATAGTCATTTATGACTTAGCTTATGTACTTAGCTACTTTGTTTTTAGTTTTGACCATAACTGGTGTGAATATTCCATAATTTTTAACATTTGTTTTTTTACTGAATTAGGTATCTCGGACTAAACATTAAATTCCATGACATTTATATAAAAAATATAAAATTTAGAAATGATTGCCTCGATGGCCGAGTGGTCACAAGTGCAAGGCCGAGTGGGCAAGTGGTTCGATTCCCGGGTCGGGCATAGTAATAATGGGTTTTAATAAAATTCTCAGTAGTAGCACAGGGTCTGGAATTGTGCTTGATATATGACAATAGGCTCACTACCTATTCCATGGGACTCATAACATAAAAAGGGAAAAGTGGGTGTGGGTGTTACATTGTACAGTAGCATCAAATGCCGTAATCTGCACCTCTGCCAACTCTTTCGGGGATAAAAGGCGTGATATTATGTTATTTTGAAAAATGCATCGATACAATGTTTAATGTACGAGACAAAATATGGCTGAAACAAATACTGAACTTATGTTGTCATATAACTACGTTACTTATACTTAAATGGATAATTTAAATAGGTAATTTGTTTTATAAATTAGAAAGTATGAGTTGTGAAACAATGTAAAACTATGAAACAACCTTCCTTCATAAATAAAAATGAATGATTTGTTACATAATTAAAAAGCAAAACAGAAATAATTATAATTTATTCTATAAGCCCAACATGATTGTTTACTAAATTAGAAATAAGTGAATAAAATTAAAATTTTCAGTTGTTTCACAACTTCACATTACTGTCATTATTTAATAACTTCAATCGGATATTTTGATTTCTCCCCTATAGTGCTAGATAAGCCTTCATACGATTGTATGAAGAGAGTCGCGGAGAACCTAACGGGTAACCGGGGCTCCGGCTCGACGTGCAGGAGAAGGAACGGGGTGGTTTTTAGTCAGTAAGAGTCTGACACTCCCTCCCGCCTCACCCAGGCGGGAGCAGTCATTCGATGATTTTCCCCCATAAAAAAAGTGCTAGATAATATATAGATTTCCGAACATCTATAATTTCCCTATAAAGATCTCCCATAGGAAGAAAAGACACCTACTCTCTATTCAGGGCTACCACGTGTAGGAAAAAGCCGTCCAGTACCCAGGTATTATTTCATACACTTTCATTGATAAACCACGTAACTAATTGTGACACGAGTACTCGTCATATTATGATAATATAACATAACAGATTAGGAACGTGTAACTAATATTAGAGGTATATTAATCTATATGCCTGGTATCTTACTATCTACGTACGTATAACTGTTCTGTAACCTAAATGTTCTTGCGTACTCACTGATTACGTTACGGAAAATTTTCCTTCATGATACTGAAGAATCAAGTGACAACTTAAATGGGTATATGTTCTTTTGTGTACAATCGACAAAGTTGCCGTTTGAGTATCATTAGGATCGCCGATTCGCATGCACTCGCACTCGCACTGCACGGTTGGTGCGGTGCTGGGCAACCGGCTGCCGTGTAACGTGTCGCGGGTTTGATTCCCGCACGGAACAACACTTTGTGTTATCCATAAATTGTTGTTTCGGGTCTAAGTGTCATTGTGTATGTGAACTTGTATGTTTGTAAACGAATCCACGACATAGGAGAAATACCTAGTGTGGGGCAACGTTTTTTAAAAATATCAAATCGATTTTGATTTGATATTTTTACCCGTATACCCATACGGTGTACAATCGACAAATTTGTGTGCAATCGAGTTGGTGTTTGAGTATCATTCGGTGATATTCGCATGCACTCGGCGCGAGACCACTGGGAAAACGACCGGTGTATATTAGATAGTGTGTTTGCCACAGGATTTATTTAAAAAATTTTCGTACTATGCTGTAAACATTCCCGATATTGTGAAATTATAATTTTTAATACTATGTAGTATCCAGTTCAGTTGATCTTTTAAGTCTAGCCTGTGCGACATATGTGTGTACTTAATTAAAAGAATTCTAAACTATGTAACTAATATTTCATTTTGTTTGCTCCTTCTTATGTAACTAAAGAATAATTTAATATGAATTTTAGTACACTACAAATAATTAATACTTCGCAGTAAACATTGATTAATTGATTATGTGTAAGTGTAAGTACATACTTAATATTTTAACTACCACTTAAAAGTAGATATTTCAAAATATTGTGTAATAGCTACAGACATTTATTTGACACAAAATAAACTGAAAAACATCACTATCTTTGCCAGATGTCTGTATTGTTCAATAGATACCTCTTTCTCAAGGACGTTGAAAAATAGGTGGACGTAATTTTTTTTATAGCATAAGCCGGTAAACGAGTAGACGGATCACCTGATGGTAAGCAATCGGCGCCACCCGTGGACACCCGAAACACCAAGGCGTTACAAGTGCATTACCGGCCTTTTGGGAATTGGGAATTTGAGGATTGTGGAGGATTCGGGGATTCGGGAGACGACCTACGCAAGCGTTGTTTCACGTCGGTTTTCTGGAGGCCGTGGTATCACTCCGGTCGAGCCGGCCCATTCGTGCCGAAGCATGGCTTTATCACACGTAATGTCACTTAGAAATTATTGAGGCACCAAAATGACACTGTACGTGCAAAACCGTAATGTGTGAAGTGTAATGACGGGGCATGTCACGCGGCAGATGTCCTTCGAGTCAATGTGTGTGTATTCTGTGTGTAAGTCTGTAGTATCCAGGTGCTGCAGTCGTTGTTTCAAAAGACTAAATCCGCCTTTTTTCGAGGTTCTTACGTCTTTTCTATTTGTTAGATTTTGTCCATGAGATTTATCATAACCTCCACGCTTGGCAGGTTGCTTGGGAATCGTAGTTAGATCACCGAAAATGTAGAGGATGCTGCAACTGTCTTTGATAACTCATCACAATTCTAGGACATATTTGGAGATTAATGAAAAATGAAAGAATTTATTTTTCTGTAAAACAGCAACTCTAAAGAACTTCGGAGAGAAGTAGCTCAGATCAATAAAACATTTGGTCTAAGAACACTAGAATGATATTTCTTTGAGCCAACATAGACATAGAAACAACTGATTTTATAGACAGAGCAACCTGCTCTATTCAGTAAGCTCCTCTAGTGATTAATAATTCTATTTTGTTCCCAACCTTATTTATTTAACAATATTCCCAAGAGAATATAGCAATTTTCGTAAGCGAATGTAATTCGTGGAATTTTTCTTAAAGACCAGTAACGAATGGAATAATTAAGGAAATTGGAGCATATTTACCATTCCTGAAGCACCTTCGAGTATTCATTATGGAACTTTATGTAGATTGTTATTATGCTAAACTGGACCTTAAAATTATGAGACAGAGGGACCGGAAAATGAATCTTAAATAAGTTTATTAAACGAGACATTATTTTGTTTCTTTCTTATAATAAGGGTCGGGTCAATGTAGGGCGCCATTGTTTCTGATTATATAAATTAAATAATCAATATTTGGTACATACATATTACGAGTTTAATTTGTGACTGTTATTCTAGTGTTTTTTTACACAATATACTCAAAAGTTGAAAATACAATGAATCAGCACTTTTTCCATAATAACCATTAATAACATATTCTGTCCATTTCTTGCCACCTTTATATCGTTTAATAAATGTGAGCCTAACTCGGGCGTAAATGGGTGCTACTACCCTTATCAGCTCATAAGACGAGACTTTGTAAGGGTTTAGCCGTGGAAGCTCATCAAAAAGGGTTTCAGATAAAGATAGGCTTAGGCGCTTATAGCCTATTGTAAGGTTATGAGGAGCTCTCTTTATTCTGTAAAGGACTCTTATTCTGAGTTCACATTTGAGTTTATGTTGCTTTTATTTTTCTGACAGTCATGTAGGTCATTTCTGACAGTCATCTTTTGTTAGACTAATTACTTGTTATATATTTAGATGTATGTTATTATAACTACCCTTTAAAGTAAAAGCCTTATTAAACATAATTTTTCATGAATTAAGTTAATGCCGTCTAATTATTTTAGGCTTTTTAAATACTTAATTCATGAAATTTTTTGTATAATAACGGTTTTAATTTTAAGGTGTGATAACATGTGACTCTATGTTCCTGTTTTTATAGGTTACTTGTTTGTTTGCTATTTTTGAACATTTAGTTGAACAAAACTAGTTCTTTTAATACCTTATCATCTGAACATATAATTTGAGTCATGTACTTGAAAGCATTGTTAAGTTAATAAAATCTTAATCAATCGGAACAAAACAGTTACAAACGTGAACTACATTATGTTTTTACCCTAGGTATATCCTTACTAGGTACTTCTTATACAAAGAAAGAATGATGATCCATAACATTTACGTCAACCACTCAGGAAAAAACATTAACTGCCTCGTTGCCCGATTTGTCGCAAGTGCGACTGCCGGGCCCATTGTCTCGGGTTCGATTCCCAGGTCGGGCAAAAAAGCTTCAGTAGTATCATGGAGTCTGGAATTGTGCCCGGTATATGGTAATAGGCTCACCACCTATTGAATGGGACTTATTAAATAAATAGTAAAAGTGGGTGTTACATAATACATTGTATAGGGACATTAAGTGCCGTAATGTGCACCTCTGCCTCCCCCTTCGAGGATAAAAGGTGTGATGTTATGATGTTATGTATGAAAACGTTGTTGCACCTTGACTAATGCGTTCACGATTGACTTGTAAACAAAGTGTAGGACATTTCCTTTCTACCACACCTACGTAGGGTTTCCCAGGCTTTAATTAAATTGAACTAATCTAATAAGAGAGAGAAGTTGTATGAAAGAGATGGAGCGTGATAACTTCTAGCACAGTTTGTAATAGTCATAGGTTAAAGTGTAACAAAAGAATGGCCTTTTTATAATAACTATCCTGAGACATACTAAATTACCTAAAAATCGCGGGTTACTCATGTGACTATACTGAGAAAAGTTCTACTAGTTTCGAACCACATTGTAGGCTGCGCGACATCGCCGTGACCGCGCACGCTGCTCATGAGGAAGAACCCCTCTGTGGTTCGAAACTAGTAGAGAATGATCTTAATATACTGCTCTATTGACCAAGTGGGGGTTATTATTAGAGATTATTATCACACAAATATTATAAATATGAAAGTTTCTTTGTTTAGACGTTTGTCTGTCTATCACGCTGAAAGTACTGAACGGATTTTCATTAAATTTGGTATACAGGCTGGGTATGTACTGACTTAGGTGATAGGATATATATATATATAATAGGACTTTTTATCCCGATTATATGCTCCCATGGGATAAAACAGGAATCATATTCTATGCGGATGAAGTCGCGGGCAATAGATAGATTTATTTAATTTTTTTAAAAACAATTGTTACTTATTGTAATAATGTGATCTATGCCTAAGTGGGTGCTTGACTTATTCCTTGCCTCTTGTTGGATAAAAGGTGTATAAAAATATATCAATACGTTGGTATCTTAAATGAAGTTGCTGCCACAAATAGCAAGAGATTTTTGGAACATATATTGACATTCAACTGCTTCTGAACTGATTTACAAAATGTCAGAAGAAATTGTACCTATATAAAGCTAACATTTTTATACCCAGTACGCGACGCGATAAAATATTTTCTATTCTTAGCCTAATTATAATTAGGTATATATTACGACGACACGCTTTATCAATTTTTCCTCTCGATAACATTCATAGGTACCTACTACCTACTTGGTTATTAATAGGTACATTGTTATGAGAAATTATTATGTAGGTAATAATATAGAAATTTATGAGTCATAGTGGAAAAATTGCGCTGTAAATTACGTTTACGAAAGAAATCATAAGCATGTAGGTTGCGCGACGTCGGGGTCTCATGAGCAAGAGCCCCTCGGTGTAGTTTATTATACGGACCTTGTGGAATCAATTTTTTTTTCTTTGAAGTCAGCGGGAACCTTCAAAATGCACCTAAGAACTAATTTTCTATTACCTATTATTGGAAGCAAGTATAACAGCTCACACATAGGACCCACTTAGTTTTTAGTCAAATTTCCGTAGTGCCTGGCGACTGGGCTTCTCCCGAGTTCTCCCAGTTGTTCAGTCTCTTTTTGTGCCTTTAGGCTTAATTCATTCTGTCTCCTGCAGTAATTCACCGAGGGAAGTGGAAAATATCGTTTTTTTTCTTCTCTTCTGATTCATTTCGTTGTAGGAACCAAGACAGTTATTCATGTCACTGGGACTCGCCGGACTTCAGTGTTCCGGTGTTTTCATAGCTGTATCTACTGTATATCCTAGCTTACAGGAGTTGCAGCTGTTTTGAGAGGTTGTAGCGGGTTTGGCCCATTAAAAAAAGTTCCTCTATGTTCCTCTATGACTTTGAACTAGTAGAGCTTTTCTCAGTATATTTACTTGAGTAAATTCTTATTTTTAGTTAATTCAGTGTGTTTCACGGTAGTTAATATAAAAATAAAGAAAGCAGTATTAGATTTTCAACTGAAAGTTTTATAAAAACTGAGAGATATTCTACAGATGCTTCTAACAAATATTAAAGTGAGGAATGTTGTTGCGAATTTGTTTTTATTAAATTTTTCTAAGTAGGCGTATTTATTTATAAAGTTTGAGTTTAATATTAGAAGTTATATCAGTATATAACTGCATATATTTTTCTTTCAATTAAACAGATACGAGTATGTTTCTGTAAATTGTGTGCTTTATGAGTTATGCAGGTATATCAGTATCATTCCAAAATTTACCAATATTTAATGTGAGAAGAAACCAGTAGGTACTTTAATTAGCCTGAATATATAGAACTTGTATAAACTTAGTCCCTTTTTGAAATCGACAATTTAAATTACCTTCCATAATAAATTCCCTTTTTTTGTCGATATGCACGTATTACATGCAAATCTATAAAATAATACATTATTTATAAAGGAGGAATTAAACAATTACGGATATTACCTTAGAATAGCCTGAATGGCTAACCTTAGTAAGGTCGATCAATAGGTATAATACCATACATGGACCTAGTCCTTATTAGTCTAGATGCTGTTATACATATACCTAGGAAGTTATTTGTAATCGGTATGTAAAACACTTCCAGTAGGTAGTTATCATTGACTTTATATTATGTGTCGTTTTATTTATAGAACGCTGCTATAATTGTGATAAAGGCTACTGATTGTCAGGATGTTAGAAGTAATAAAGCCGTTTTCATTGAGGGGACTTGGGTGAGCGGCCCTTGCGTTACAAAATCCTAAATATGAAAATTCGTCAAAGAACTAGAGTTATCGACATAGCTCGCAAAATCTACAGACTGAAGTGGCAATGGGCAGGCTACGTCGCTCGATGGACTGACGGCAAATGGGTCAGGAAAGTCCATGAGTGGAGACCACGGACCAGAAGACGAAGCATGGGCAGGCCTTCCGCTAGGTGAACCGACGTCATCTCCAGAGTTGTTAGAAACCAGTGGATGCAGGTGGCGGGTTGTCGTTCGATGTGGGACTAAAGGCTTTTGTCCAGCAGTGGACGTCTTCCGACTGTTGATAATGATGATGATGATGGGTGAGGCGGGAGAGGCAGAGTCAGACTCTTACTGACTAAAAACCACCCCGTCCCAACTCATGCTTCGAACCGAAGTCCTGGTAATCTAGGTTGTCTACGGTAAATTATTTTTATTCTTATACAAAAACGTCAGAATAAAGACGGCACAAGATAATTCCCTTGTAATTTAGTACAAGGCAAAGTAAAAGTAGATTTGAGGTAAGTACAGTCGTTTATTAATAGAGAAAAACAAGCGCCATATTGTATAATTAAGGTATATCAAAGAGAAGAACTCATCCATCACATAAAGTTAATTAAAAGAACACGTGTAACACATTTTTTCCTCAAGCATTCATCTCAGTACAAACACACACATACTTGTCGAATAAATGTTGCCATCTATTAACACAACACTACTGTCTTGTTCAGGAGCAAACCAGGAAAAGTTCTAGAACTTCTCGACATTATACGGCCTAATCAAAGGTGGTAAGGATCAATTACCCGTACATAAATTATTACAGACATGTTAAGAAGTCATATTATATCATTAAGATCGGAGTTACCATGACAATATTGATACAAATAAGTCTTATTATACTTGAACTATACCTTCAAGATAACAGAATTAACAGAGTACCTACTTGTGTAGGTAGCTAAGTTATTAACAGTGGCAGTGGCTCTTAATGAAGTCCATAAAATCGATCCATAGTTTTCACCGGTTCAAACTGGATTGGAAAACTGAGGCAGATTGTACTGCGTGCGCATTCTATTGGCCGATGTAAACATACGTTGGAAATCATAATAGTTTTATTAGCTTTCTGCTGTTATATTGAACAATTGTACGATTGGTTGTTAAATGTTTTCATACCAGTCTGATCGAGAATTTATTATGATTTGCTTTATACAGATTGTGGCGAAAGGTAGTTGTTAACGGTATGAACAAGGAGTGTGTACGAAGTGTATATGTTCTTGAATGTTCTATTATGTTTTGTGTCGAAGGACATTTACATTTCCACACTTAGGGAAAATTTACATAACTTAACACAACATAATATCACGCCTTTTATCCCCGAAGGGGTAGGCAGAGGTGTATATTATGCCACTCTACAATGTAACATCCACTTTTCACTATTTATGTTATGAGTCCCATGTAATAGGACGTGAGCCTATTGTCATATACCGGGCACAATTCCAGACTCCGTGCTACTACTATGATTTTTTTGAAAAACTCAATAATACTTGGCCCAACTCGGGAATCGAACCCGAGACCCCTTGCCCGGCAGTCGCACTTGCGACCACTTGGCCTATGAGGCAGTTAGGGAAAATTTATTTAACGATATATTGTTAAATTTGTTTATTTATGGTTTTACAGATTTGTAAGCAATTTTTTGAACACGTCTACTGTGTTCGATAGGAGAATCTATTTTCACCCGAGCAAGATCATTAGGTAGTAATTTATTATGTTTGCTTCGGTGGCTTATCGGTCGTGATGTCATGCTTTGTACGGGTCTTATTGGCGATTAGACTAAGCTATGACCAAGCTAACCGAAATGGCTTTTGGTAGGGGACGCTATATTGATATAGAGTTAGCTTGGACAAAAGGCTCACCCCCTATTACATGGGACTCATAACATAAATAGTGAAAAGTGGGTGTTACATTGTACAGTGGCATAATTTGCACATCTGCCTACCCCTGCGGGCTTAAAGGCGTGATGTTAAGATAATGATGATGCTATATCATCGTCGTTCATAAGTAACTTTTCATACAGTATCTTGAAAACTTGCCCGATCTTGTTTTGTGAAATCTTAAGAATGTTTTCTATGTTTTAGGGTAAATAGGTCTTACCGATTCTTAATAGAAATGGCAGATGGAAGTGCTCATGTTCCTAAAGTAAAACAAAGGCACCAGCTGTAGGTTACAACGTCCTTTTAATAATGGACGACATTTACATCAACAATTATTTCTGCTTACATTTAGTTTATAGTTAATGTCTAGTTAAAACCACTTCGCTAGAATTTGTTTTATAAATAGCGGACAGCAGTCCATTTAGAACATTGCTTCTTGGCTGGATATTTCTTGTCTCTGGATATTTCCATGTCCTTGTTTTGATTACAATTTGTTATTGTATTTTTACCTATAATAGATAATTATTACACTTAGATTATTCTGGATGTATTCAGTATTGAATAACGATTGTAAGTGTGTTAGTTACTCATTCAACCATTTTTGCGTTCTTTGAATTCCTTTATTATGCTTTTTACCGCGAATGAGAGTCACGGTTGTTATTCTACTAATCCTTACTATTATAATATTATAAATCGGAAAGTGAGTTTGTTTGTTTGTTTGTTCCGACTTCACGCCGTAACTACTAAACCAATTGCATTGAATTTTTGCAGACGTAAAGTTAGTAGTCTGGATTAAATAATAGGGTACTTTTTATCCCGAAAAAATTGATATTTCCGAGGGAAAACCAAAGTATTGGTATAGATGGCGCTGTATGTATTGGTATATGTCACATCGGCTACTTTTTATCCTTTTATGACGCGAGCGAAGCCGCGGGTAAAAGCTAGTATGTATTATAAATGCGAGTTTGAATGTTTGTTTATTTCTCCTTCATGTCAAAGCGGCTGAAGGGACCGACTGAAGGGATAAGGTACTTTTTATCTCACAAAAAGGCAAGCGAAGCTGCTGGCAGTAACTAGTAATAGATAATAAGATCAACTGTGATGTTTAGATGTCTACATTTAAAAAATTTAAATGAGTCAAAAGCCTTTTTTATCTGCTTTAAGCTTATTCTATTTCCGCGGCTTCGTCCGTGTAGAATAATGACTTCTGGCAGAATTTAAGCTTTTGAATTAGTCTTTATCAAGGGATATTCTACGGTAACGAATGTCTTCAGAATTGATTCAGTACCTAGTATAGGGCTTATCCTCCGTAGATGATAGCGTTATAATATGTAGCCTATATGTTGACTCGACTTGTTAGTAATATTTATGCAAAGAAGCAAATCCATCCATCCCGGACACATAGACAAACAGACAAAAATTCTAAAATCGATTACTAGATCCCACCCCAAGTATTCTTTTATAGAAATAGTCAATGTATAGTTTTAACTTTTCTAAGATTTTATTTTAAGTATATAGATAGAATACCTATAGATGAAACGCGTCATTCATTTTTCATTAAACTGTTTGTTTCTCCGGTTTCAAACTAAGTAGGTTAGTTTTAGTAGTCTCAATCAGATTCCACTGTAGTCTTTTTTTTAAGCAACTGGTTATACTCTAACTTTTTCTTTTCTTTTCTTTCTTTTTTTAAAAAAAAAAAAACGTTGCCCCACACTAGGATTTTCTCCTGTGTCGTGGGTGCGTTTACAAACATACAAGTTCACATACACATGACACCCAGACCCGGATCAACAATTAGTGGATCACACGAAGTGTTGTTCCGTGCAGGAATCGAACCCGCGACACGTTGCAAGGCAGCTGGTTGCCCAGCCACCGCACCAACCGTGCAGTCTATCCATTATCTTTCATTTTTGACGAGATCTATTGCTATGTCCTAATTTATACACATAGGTAAGGGTCCATTGTGTATTTAGCTGCTTATATTCGTAGAAGTTTATAATTTCGTGCAGAATCATCACATATTCGTCTTATTTAAACTTCTTCTAGGCCACACACAATATTAGCGGAAAAAAATAAACATTTCAACAAAAATACTGTTTTTTAATGTTTCGCTCGACCTTTTGATTGTATGATAGAATACATACATCTGCCAAAATCACACATCTGTCTTACGTCAACTGATTTTTTTTTTAATTTCTTCTAAGTGCCAAGTCATACTGTTGTTCGTAATAGACGAATGAATGGGATGGATACGAGCATACATATTAAAGTAGACTTACTAATAACTACTAATTAAAATAATTTGTATTCGTTTGTGAAGCAAATCCCTTTGCTTTCTTAGGTTGCCTGTTAATCAATTGTAGAACTAATTGTGCTTGGAATAGCATAGTTTTTGCTGTGATCAGTGGTCGCTAGTGTCAAATATTTATATCTACGTTATTTGTAGAAGTTACATTATTGCCAATTTGGCACGAATGACCTAGATAAATAAGTACTAGAGATTTTGTTCTCTCTGTAGTTGGACGAAGACAAATATGAATAAAGTACCTAATCAGGAATAAGATTTGAATTAAAAGTCACTCGAAATCTTTTATGCATATATTCATACATAACTTCACGCCTGTCTCCATGGGGGTAGGCAGAGACTAGGGAACACCAATTACTACGATTCCTAGATACCGCTTTCGCTTCATCAACAGTCATCAATCTTTTCATGCATGCTCGTCGGTTAAGGGTACTTTTAATTTGGCCCTTCTTTAATATATCGCCAATCTGGTCACTATATATCCGTCTAGGGCGCCCTCTATCGACGGCCCCATTCATATCAGCTCTGTATATATCTTTCGGTACTCTACTTTCATCCTTTCTTTCTACATATTTAAATAAGTCCAAAAAAGTAAAAAAATAAGTGTAATTTAAAATTCTTTTCAAACGTTTCGTGGCTGATTAAACAGGTATTTATTAATAAAAAGTCTCTCTCCTGTAGTGAAAGAAGATAGATGAACAGATAAATACAACGTAAATACATTTTTAAAAATAATATCCATGGATCCAAAACAGTTCCATGAATTACTAACGAGTTTAGGCTAGTCTCGACCGATTGAAGCTGCGAAAGCTAAACGAACGAACTGACAAACATTTCAATTTATTTATATTGACGTAATGATCTAGTTCGTTTGTGTGTGACGCAAAATCTCCAGACAAACAGCGCAAATTGTGTATAAGTACCTTACAAAGTTTCTCGGCGTTCTATTTATAGTGCTCTAATTCTGTTCTAGTATTACTCATGTTACGTAAAGTATTATCGTGTGTTACATCTTTGTAATACATAACATAACATCACGCCTTTTATCCCCGAAGGGGTAGACAGAGGTGTACATTACGGCACTTAATGTCACTGTACAATGTTTTCACTATTTATGTTATGAGTCCCATGTAATAGGAGGTGAGCCTATTGTTATATACCGGGCACAATTTCAGACTCCGTGCTACTGCTGAGAATTTTTGAAAAAACCCAGTATTACTTTGCCCGACCCGGGAATCGAACCAGAGACCCCTTGCCCGGCAGTCGCACTTGCGACTACTCGGCCAACAAGGCAGGCATCTTTATAATATGTAACGTAATATTAACATTGGCTCCTTTTATTAAAAAGGGGTGGAAATTATAACGTATGTCTATTCGTATGTAGTTCATTACTGTTATTGTATTTGGTGGACTGCGCAACCTCTTTGTAAGACCGGGGGAAATCAAGACGTAGCTTTTAGGAAAAAAGACGAGGGTAAAGTATGGCCAAGCTGCTCACGAGGAAGAAGCCTTATTATGTGGTTCGAAACTAGTAGAGCTTTTCACAGTATATTCACGTGAGTAACCCGCGAGTTTTAGTTAATTTATGGCCAAACAGTTATATTTTATTATGCCTACATTTTTCAAGTCACCGAACCGACTAAAAATCTAATTGTAAGTAGCTACTCACTTAACTACTATTTAAAACATTCTACTCTTTTTTCTAAAGTAATTGAATGGATATCTTTATACCCGTCTGTTATACAATTATTATGGCGGTGAAGGAGACGACTTCCTTGGTAGATGGTAGTAAAGGCTTTTCCGGCGTTTCGGCCTTAAGTACGTTTCTTTGTTGTAAAAAAGATTTAAATCTACACGTTAAACGCCATGGGGTCACCGGTAACCGGCGTTAGCGGAGGATTTACTTGCAACAGTTTTTTATTGGCAGTCAAAGACTTAAGTTAAGACTCATTTGACAAAGATCGGGCAACAGCGTTCTCTTCAATCCTATCAAGCGTGGAGGTTATAGGAAAACCTTTATCTCTACTTATCAGGTTTGTGTTATGTTCATGTCACTACTGTGTACCTAACTCAACGTGATAAACTACTTAAATTACTGCAAAGCTATAAAAATACCTTCCCAGAGTAGTTTTAGTGTTAACCCCTCGAGCGTCCTTATGAGCACCCGGTGGATTTTGACTGTATTTTTTATTTCTATTGTAATGATCCTTGTTTTCGTGTATGCATTTCATGCATTCTCTTTCTTTCTCCAAATGTCACGTGTGCAATCGTTGGATCATAAGGAACGCGGACGCTCGACGGTTTAATACTAATCCAGTATGAATTTGGTGCTAATCGATAGAAACTTACTGTTTCAAATGAGCATGTATAAACCATATAATAAAGACTTTATTGAGGTTTTATGTGGATTATCAGTACAAAGGTCATGCGAAGCCAGGTCGGGTCACTAGTCTATTACATAAAAGGAGTTATATCAACAATTAAAGACCCACGTTGTATTTATCATTTAATTCAACTAGGTTGCTGTTGTGCCAATTTTAAATCATGTCATCGACCATTTAGCCTTAACTGGGTATTCCCTTGCTAGCAATATGATTAGCTTCTGTACATTATGAAGTCGTGACGTTAACCTACTTTCTGTACCTGAGTGATCATTAAAATACACTATATACCAAAATGTTGTACACTTTGGCCAAATCAATACAAAATATACAATCAAATGTATGAAGACAAAGGGCCGATATCTATGGCTCACTGAAAGACGACAGTGGCGCCATCCGCTACATAAAATAGGTGCGAAACGACTTTGTTTTATTACGGTGCAGGCCAGTTTAAAGAGTGCTGGGAGGTTTTGGTTTATTAGATTAATTGGTGGATTTTATATTAGATTAAAATGTTTTTGAAGGATCATCGTGGTGCTGAGGATTAAACTGCTTTACACCAGGTACTAAATACTTTATTCTTTTTGACAATATGGCCTCAAAAAATACTGTTACCGGTCTTATGACCGAGTTTCATTTGCATCCACAAAAGCTTTTCTCGTTCGATGTAAGTAAAATAGAACAAGAAAAAGTATTTAGTCCATAGTTTTGGGTTAATGATTATTTCTGTTAACTCACTAATAAATAACACTTGGTATTTTTAGCGTACACCTCCACAAACTTTAGAATGAGTTTATCGTTTTGGCTAAAATCCTTCTTTGAGTCAGTACCAAGGAATGAGGAATTCTGATCTGATTCAGACTTGGTACATTATTTCTAAGTGACGCATTATGTGCATCATAATTATGATGATGCATTACTAGTGCATGTTCCTAGAGCTTTGGTATTAGGTCTTTCTTATATAACACGACATTTATAGCCACTGAACGAGGTGGGTTTTATGCCAAAATTGATGTTTGTTTGCTTCTCACGGTTCGTTACAAATAATTTATTTTCTAAAGGAAAATATATATATGACTACTCTAGATGTATTTTGTCTTGAAATTATGAGCTCTCTTCTTTCTATAGTTTTACAGTAAGTCAGTATTTTATTTCTACCTTTACACGTTGATGATCTGATGAGAGCATGAGGGACTCATTTGATTTGTATTGTGTACTAGCTTATGCCCGCGACTTCGTACACGCAATCCCGTTTCCAAAAGATTTTCAGGATTTTTTTTCTATCATAAGAACCTACTCTTGACAATAACAAACACAACATAAAAAATTAAGCCAAATCGGTCCAGCCATTCTCAAGTTATGGCGTGACAACGGGAAACGGGTTTCATTGTTATTATATAGATTTTTTTTTAATTTCAGGAAGATGAAACTTTTGGCAGCAAAGTTCTAGTTCTCTTCCAAACTTCATAAGTACCTGTAGATTTTAATTTTAATACACGGTAGTCTTAGTATTTCATCCCAATCAAGACGCACATCTCTCATAGTACTTATATATCTGCAGTAACATTATACTCAGATTCTCGATTGTCCGGCATCGTGCGAATCGGTGTGCTGTGAATCCAGTGAGCAATACCGGCCAAACGATAACAATAACCGGTTACAACCGGATCAACGGATGCCGTTGTCAGCGATTCCGTTTGATTCGCCAACTCTATCACCGAAGCAAGTAACCATACTCAAACAATTTGTAGGACAATCTAATCTATTTTTGTTAGATTAAAAGTGTTCTTTATACACGTGTAGTAAAAACGATGATGAAATATGTTTTTGCGGTTTTTGAAGGTTATTGTTGTTTGTTGATTTCGTGGCCCATTCGTATTGGAGTTTTCGAGCGTTGCAGAAGAATAGTTAAGATAAGCATGTGCCATATTTAATTAAAATTTTTAGAACTAAGTCAGGAGCTGTACGGTAATTTCTGACAAACCACCATAATGACAATTTTTTTTTTGTAAATACTTGTTTAATATTGCCTTTTCTCTCTACACTCTTTTGGATTCCGGTTCTATTACACTTCTTCAATTTTTGTTTCTTACTTATTTTTTTTTAAATGCAGCTTATTTCTCGTATAGTACAGTTTTATACAAATCTTAACTTTATCTTAAACTTATATATAAAAGATTTTACAGTTAAGGAGTTATAATTATAATTATAATTTTATATATATACCTCTATATATTCCATTATAATTCATTAAATGTCGCTTAAATATGTTATAGGTCTGCCTTTTATTTTTGTTTTCTAGTTTACAAACTATGTGTTTAATTAATTAATCATACCGTCTGAAGAAGTATAAGAAGACGTGGTCATAGTACCCATTGTTATTGTTTGCGGCATGTACTGCGTTGAGTGACTGCAACCTGTCGTGTTAACGGCTATGCGGCTGTTCAAAGTGGCCGTAATCAAATTTAACAAGCGGTGACACAAAGGAAATGATTTGGCAATTCTCAACTAATCCTTATTTATTAGAATTTTATATTTTTTATTATAATGTTTTCTGTTGAAATTAATATTGAATGCAATTGACAATATGAGAGTGATTTAGATTAATGTCTTATCTATAATAAGAATAAAAATGTTGATATAATTTTGCGATATAAGTCTAGTTCGAATACTACTTACTCCACGAGATCTTCCGTACAATTTGTAGGTTTTCCGACTAATGAAAATAGTACTACATATAATAATATAACTGATGTCAGGTATTATTAATCTTTATTTACAAATAATATAAACTTAAGTAAAATAAATACTGAATATTACTTAAATTACATTAAAACTAATGGAAAAAATTAAATAAAAGAAAATAAAAATTATACAGAGAGCATCAAAAAATTTGTCTGCGTCGACGTTAAAAATGTATTTTGTATTATATCATAATAAGGTTTTCTTTATTTAGAACTTGAGATAACAGACGAAAACACTTCCACCTATCGACCTTTTCTAAGAATAATAATGGCGTGATATCATTTTCATATTATAGCAGAAAATAGAGTTCTAATAATGGCGTAAGTATGAAATTTTATTTTACAAGGGCCACACGAAAATAAAGGGGGAAAATATACACCGTAAAATCTATTTCGTTTTCGTACCGTTTCAAGAAAACTTACTTACCATAAGGAAGAAGAAGAACTCTTCTCTAAGAAGAAAACTTGCCATAAGGAGTACCTACTTTCTATGTATAAAGTAAAAACAAAAAAATAAAGATACCATTTTATTTAGTTTAAAAAAAAACATGGAAATACGCACACGACACACTAGACGTAATTATTTGCATTCGAAGTTTGTTTTTTGCAACGGTTCACTAGTTATTTTTTGTTTTTTTTAGTAAAACTATAGTATTATATAACCATTTCACTTTGGGACGAATTGTATTACCAAGACTTCGGGACGAAAACTAAATATATTTCACGGTGTATAAAGGACGAATCGTTATCGAATACGAAAATAGACGTCCTTGTATACTTATTTATAGGTAGGGTAGGGTTTGATATACATACATACTTAATTGAGTCATTTTAGAGCTGTATAGAAATATTCATTATCATATCTTCATACCTATTAAATTGTAAAGTTTCTGTAACATAATGCGAATTGCCAGAAATAGTTAAATATACAGTAACCCCTGTATGGTATGTAGGAATAGTAGCAATTGGCGTTCCATAGTCTCTGCCTACCCTCAAGGAGACCGGCCTGAAGTTATGTATGTATGATGTAACACTGTTTCATTACAATACAAGTCTGTAAATTTTTATTATCCCGAAGTCTTTTAATACGTTCTTTATGAATGGGTTATTTAATCCAAGTAACGAAAATGTTAGATAAGTTTTGTTAATAATGTTATGTTTTTATGTAAGTTCTATCTCAAACCAATGGATTTTTTTCTCCGATAACAAATTATTATGGCTTTGAAGTAGGCAAAGATATGTTGAAAACCCCTGTGTTTGAAACTAGCACACCTCGTGAAAAACAGAAAAACTAGCACAATCTATGGTAAGTTTATACCATTCTATCTTTTGTCTATCCCGAGCGTACGCGTCGCCTTCCGCGAGCGCATCAAAGAGCCATCAGACCACAGATGGGGCCCATTATGGCTGATACGGATACTGAGCCGCGGAGGACTTAACGCGTTGTCGGGGCTCCGGCTCGAAGTGCAGGAGTAGGAACGGTATGGTTTTTAGTCAGTAAGATTGACGTACAGGAGTAGGAACGGGATGGGTTTTAGTCAGTAAACACCTCACAAATACAAATTCCGATTTAGACATCCATTAACTTGACATTTACATTATATTCCGATATGTATTTGTATTTATTTTCGTACACTATGGATGTTGATATTCGAATAAAGAATTCCATTTTATGGACGTCTTTATCCATTACCGAAGAGAAACAAAAATGATTCTAAGACCAAGTCTGTTTTGGCCCTTATTTTGTCTGTCAATTCTATTAATGGACGATCTAACCACGAGGAGATGTGACATCTTGACCACGCCCTTAACCGCAGCCTTGGATCAGATGGCAAAGCAGAATATAAAGTATTTTTAGATCTGTGTTATTTGTATCAAGAAGCCACAAACCACGTGTAGACATCCTTTGTTTATCTCTTCTAGGAGCTCTCAGATTTCTGCGAAATGTCCAATTCATTGAGGTATGGCAAACCCATGAAATGAAAACATAAATATTTTATTACGCGATGATTTTGAATCGAGCTGGAAATATTGGTTGTTCTCTTAAATCTATTCTCGTTGGTATTGTTCCAGTTTCTTGTGTTATTCATAAACATGTCAATGGGGAATGGGGACTGTATAATCTTTGTATGATGCGATGATGTTGGGAAGAAAACAAAGATTTCGACAACACGGTTAGTGCGGTGGCTGGGCAACCGGCTGCCACGCACCGTGTCCCGCACGGAGCAACTCTTTGTGTGATCCACAAATTGTTGTTTCGTGTCTGGATGTCATGTGTACGTGAACTCGTATATTTGAAAACGCACCCACCATACAGGAGAAAATCCTAATATAAGTAACGTTTTTTTTTTAAAAGAAATATATTGTTAAAAAATCTTGTTCACGGCGCTTGTATAAAGAATTTAACCTATAAAAGCTTGGAATCACCATTATGCGTAAGTGATCCGTAAAGGCCTTTTAGACCTATTAACTTAGCTTTCAATCGACATTAAACGACATTAGCGCCTCTATCGATGTAAAATTCCGTATTAGTTTAACTTATTTACTAATTTGCCTTAGTGCCAATTTACTTAACACATGCACTGCACGTGCCATTGCGTCACTATCATCTATTCTATGCTTTTTAGTACCTGCATTCAGTGAACGCCCTTCACCAGGTCGTCGGTCCACCTTGGCAATGATCCATGGTTGTTGAACGTTGTTAACGATAACTGTACTCTTGGCCTTCATTGAGACTTTAATATTAACCTTTGTTAATATAAACATTTCAAACAAATTAATGAACGATGTTTACTGAGGTATGTGATAAAAATAAGCACGGAAGCTTTCAAAGATATGTTTTCTAGTACCGGTCGACCTTTAGGAGTGAGTCACGATTTCACATAACAAATTTGGATGAGACGCGTTATATAAGAGAAAGATATTGGAAATTATTCTTATTGGGCTTGAAGATAGAGTGGTTGTTACCATATTAATTACGTAGTACTGCGCATGAGGAAGAACCCCTCTGTGGTTTGAAACTAGTAGAGCTTTTCTCAGTATATTCACGTGAGTAACCCGCGATTTTTAGTTAATTTAGTACAGCTACCGAAATATTGGGCTTATTTGAGTTTTGAACTGCTCAGTGTATTAACACAGAATATGGAGTTATGAAGTTGTGAATTATTAATATGTGCATTTTTGCCTACTTTTTCAGGTAATGAAAAAGGCGTGTTTTTGTATTTACAACTTTTACAAGTACTTATAAAACTGCTATAAAACAAATGAGGAAATTATTTAAATTTGAATAATATCTTCAAAGGCTGATTAATTATCCGCACGTGATTTACGAATTAGCAGTTTTATAAACATTTACTATCAATTCTCACATAACATACTATGTGCGCACTATCGCATACTATCAGGTGATTGTCTTTTATTTTGCTGACGTACAAACAACGCTAACTACTTTTAAGTGTTAATTAACTAACAACGCGATTAAAGAATTCATACTCAAACGTCAATTGATGTTTAGATAGCCTCGTGATGGCAACCTGGCGAGCGTGACCAGTGACTACATGAGTCTCAGATTCGATTTCTTGATCTCATTAGATTATTTATTTACGCTTCATGAACTTAGTGTACTTAGGTGGACTTAATGTCGCAGGCATTTTGTCCCAGTCTCTCACTGAGTAACAGCACGGATTTAAAATGTGCCCGTTGCATGAAAATAAATTCCCTAGGTTAATACCTAGGGAGTTTATTTTTCCATGTAATCATGGGACTCGTAACACAACTGTTGTAATGTAGGTATCACATCTAGCTTTTGAACACCCCGCACAAAATTGAGTGTAGTTTAAGTGTGTGGCCGTTAAAAGTTGCAAGTCATTCGCTGTGTAGTGACGTCACGAGAGACGTCTGTACACCAACAATTAGTTGATTGAAAGATAATGCTTCAGTCTTCAGTATGTGGTGATGTTTACTAAGCTCTGGTTTCAAATAAATTAACACATTTTAATCTTCAGTTGAGATCGTCTTAAATAGACACTATAATTAATAAGTTAAGTTACATTTTAAGTAAAAAGACTTGGGAACTGAAATAAAAAAAAATAAAGTAAAATAAAAATTTGGATATGGTTTCATCACGTAATTATTCGACAAGATAATTCAACTATGTAGTTTCAACCACGCCAGGGGCCCATGCTGCTGGCTATCTTGGAACTTTACTTCTTATTTAACAGTGGGTAAGAACTACTTTCCTTTAGTTGCTTCTGATAAGTTAGGGAAGTTTTTGTAAATATTACAGTCTTATAGGCAAGTAAACAAGAAAAGTTTTATACTTTAACAGGTCCAAAGTTTGTTTTAAAACTCCCGTATACAGGGTAGAATTTTGTTATGCCACCTAAAGGGGAAATTCTTAATACTTTTTAATCATTGGGTCAAACATACATCCTTATTGACCCTATAACGATCGATGCAATAAAAGTACAGGGTGCAACTTTTTTTTTTTTTTAAGAAAGCGTTGCCCCTCATTAGGATTTTCTCCTGTGTCGTGGGTGCGTTTACAAACATACAAGTTCACATACACATGACACCCAGACCCGGAACAACGATACCGCGCCAACCGTACAGTCTTCTTTCTTTGTGCAGTGCAGATTTTAATTAGTTCGCATAACGAGTGCGGAAAGCAAATATTAAAAATCTTTAAATGCCGTTTTCTTTCTTTTTAGAAATAAAGGAATGTTTTCTTTGAGTAATATTTTCTATCTAACTAAATTATTAAGAGTATTTCCCCCCCCTTTTTTTTTTTTAAGGGGGGAAATCATCGAGTGACTGCTCCCGCCTGGGTGAGGCGGAAGGGAGTGTCAGACTCTTACTGACTAAAAACCACCCCGTTCCTTCTCAAGGTGGCAATACAAAGTACCACCCTGTATAGTTGTTTTAGCTCTCACAAAAGAATAAATTGACTCATAAAAGCCACACCTTATTAAACTACATAACACATTGTATAAAATTATCAAAATTTATCGTCACAAAGTCATAATACCGCATAAATGAAGCCATAAACAGTCAAACATAAGGAAGACTGTTTGCTTTGTATTAGAATGTTAAACGAAGGTGCATATTAGCGTAGATTACGAATAATCCGGGTGTATATGACTAGCTTTGTCATAGTAAACTTTATGTTGTTAGAATAAACTATGATTCACATAATTATAATCATCGTCATCGTCTTACCATTACGTCTTTTAATTAAATGGGGTCGGTAGGTGCGTATAATATTCACAAGAAAAGAACACCACTTTCTATACTCTATGTTGTTACTGAGAATTTAAAAATCTAGATATTACCATAAGTACTTTAAATTAAAAAAAACTAAGTTTATGGGGCCTAACGTTTTTTCCTCCAGGTGGCGCAAACGTAGGAATTACTCATTAGGGTATTTTAGTCCAATGACAGCAGCTGTCAACTATTGAACGTCCAATGGTGTGACGCTGGCTAATTCCCTATTGGTCGAGGAACGAGAGGTTTACACCAGTTCCATCTGGTGAAAAAAATATGGTAGGCCCCATTTGATACTTATTATTATAGATCATACTTTAATCAAAGAATTGCTTATGCTAAGAGAAATAACGAATAATATTTTATCGAAACATATTGAAGACTTCTTGTCAAGCAGTTGTATTTACATTCCACCAATAAGGTAGTCCATCTTCTTATAAATAAAAACGAATTACCGTTAGTTAGTCTCGGTAAATAAAATTCGAGAACGGCTGAACCGATTTGGTTGAATTTTGGTCTTGAAATGTTCGTGGAACTCCAGGGATTGCTTTAATTGCAGAAAAAAGAAATTTAGGCGGTCCGAAGTTTGCCGGATCAGCTAGTAAGAGTATGAAGTATTAAAGTCCAAGTAAGTTTAAATAAATAAATAAATAAGACCAAGAATCCGTATTAAAAAAAAGTATTAAAGGCATATAACTTATTGCCTTTATTAGTGTGACGTGGTACACAGTCATAGGTTTTATGAAGTATTAGATACGTAATCTGGTTTGCGTATTATGATTACAATGAAAATATTAGTATCATATTGATTAATAGCTTAGTAAGTAGATAATATATCGATCGATTCAGACAGTATTCTTTGTAATATTATTGTTCATACGGATGATACAATTTTTGGACAATATTGCTTTTATACCTAAAATAAAATATTTGTTTTTAAATGACATATATAGCTTTATCTCATTTTTAAAAGGTATTAAAAAGTAGATGTGTTAGAATGCGTAAATGTATGTCAAATGCGCGCTGGCTCGCGAGCCGTTTGTGAGTCATTCGCGCAGTACGCGCGTGTATTTAAAATTGTTATCCTTGTCAATTTAACATAACATAACATCACGCCTTTTATCCCCAAAGGGGTAGGCAGACATTATACAATGTAACACCCACTTTTCACTATTTGTGTTATGAGTCTCATGTAGTAGGGGGTGAGCCTATTGCCATATACCGGGCACAATTCCAGACTCCATGCTACTACTAAGAATTACGTAAAAACCCAGTAATACTTTGCCCGACCCGGGAATCGAACCCGAGACCTCTTGCCCGGCAGTCGCACTTGCGACCACTCAGCCAACGAAGCAGTTGTTGTTAATTTAAGTTAATATATAAGTTAATATTAATTAAAAAGTTGATTGTTAACCTTGTATCGTTGAGCACCAAACCATTGCTGCCATTGCAAACCGTGACTGCACGCGCGCAGCTCGCGAGCCGCTCACAAGCGACGCATTCGCCATATGTGGACGCACCCTTAGGTATCGGACTATAGGTAACTAATTGTCATGGAAAAATGTTGTGCCGTATTTAACATAAATTTTATAAAAACTCTTTCGTTTTTGCATTGCTGTTTTACTCAAAAATATTAAAAGTAGAAAAAAAAAACACTAAATAAGTATTTACATTGGTAATATTTTCTGCATAATATGTACCTACCTATTGAAAATATCAATTTATTCTTTAGAAAACATAAACAAATGCTTTTAAAAATGACTTGCTCGTTATGAATGTCAGCGTTCATAAGACGAGCGCTTTTCTTCACTTCGACGACGCGTTGACGTGACAAAAATAATTTTAGACAAGACGTTCGCGTTGTAATTAGTGCGACGGAAAAATTCCTGACACTAATTGGATGATGGACACCTTAGTTACGTCAGATATCATATTAGAAGTTTACTTGAGCATAGGTGGTTATAGTCCTAACTCCTAAAATTCATTTTTATTGGGGACTAGCTACTTCCGCGCGGTTTCACACGCTCTGCTCAGCTCCTATTGATCGTAACGTGATGTTTTATAGCCTATAACCATCTTTGATAAATGCGCTATCCAACACGAAAATAATTATTCAAATCAGACTTGTAGTTACGGAGATTAGCGCGTTCAAACAAACAAACAAAAAAAAACAAACTCTTCCGCTTTATGTAATAGTATAAGATAATCATCTAATGGCTTCTTCCGCCTCGTTAAGGCGTGAGGGAATACTAGACCCTTGACTGACTAAAAACCACATGACTCTTACTTTGAGCTGATAACTTGCAAAGCTGTCCGCAGTTGTTTCACTAAATCCGAAAGTTACATCGAATAGTTAAAGATGTGAAATCAGACTAATAGCAATGATGAAATAATCTGCCATAATTCGAGTGTTCCATAAGCCATTAGTACCTTTCCACCCTAGGGAACAATACACGTTATAACTAGATGAAAGTGTTATTGACATTTAGTCAATTCTTTGATGTAGTACTAGCCTAATAAAACTAGATAAGTACAACTTTTGACTATAGAGGCTTTGAAATAATTATGATCAAAGCTTACATGTCATGTTTGTTGAGCCTGTAAAATATATTTTGCCCAAAACATATTATATCGGCGAATTCATACCTACTATACAAATGGTGTAAATGGAACTCTCCCGAAAAACGCCGACAGGTTATGGTAAAAAACAAGAATTATTTTCATAAATAAGTAAGGAATTAAATGTTTCTTTTAATTAATAGTTGTAATAAATGAAAACCCAACAGTTGTTACTACACAGAATTTAATCATAGACAACACAGACTCAAAAACAATAATTATTTATATGGGTAATACACCAGATGGAATCTAAAACAACAAAAAATGATAAATTATTTTGATAATATTTCAACAGTAATCAACTGCTTAAGGCTGATGTTACATGAATAATGGAATGACACGAAAACTAAAACGATTAAAATTGTTAAAGCTATTTCAGTATTTCGGGAGAGTTCCGTTAACACCCTATATAACAACCTTGTATCGCCCTTGAACCTACTAATAATCACTGTTAAATAAATTATTTGACTGTAGGTAATGTGGTTGAGGCTAGTCAGTAAGAGTCTGACACTCCCTTCCGCCTCACCCAGGCGGGAGCAGTCATTCGATGATTTTCCCCCCTTAAAAATGTGGTTGGGGCAATAGGGTAGATGACTAATTTTTATGTTAATGTCCGTCTGGTAGATTATTTAAAACCATTAGACACGTATTTTTAATATTTTTTCGGAAATGAATAGTTTCGAACATATGTTGATTTGAAATGTCGCGTTACGTCACTTCTATGTAGGTAAATTTTATACGTAGAAATGACGTTTTAGCCCCACTCCTACACTTTGATTCGTTATATCTCAGTATAATTTTATTATACAACAAAATAAAAAAATACGTGTATAATATTTTTTCCTAACTGACGGACTAATTACATTTTTAATTTTCATACCCTGTCATCATCCCTATTGTCCAAAACAAAACGTGCCTTTAAATCTTATAAGGCCGCTTAATTACATTCCAAATCCACAATCTAATTTCCTTTGTAATGGAAAAATTCAGGTGAAAATGAACTAAAGATTTTAATCGTATCTACGACTTAATGTTCTGCGTAGGTATATTAGTTGGTACCTACTTATGTCTGTAAACGATTTTTCTGCTGTGGAATTTACTCTTGTCTCGATTTAAATTATGTTTTAGTACATTCATACTAATATCGGTTTTTAATGGCTTTGCACGACTATCGACATAAAATGGCGATTCCAACTTTTCTGTTTTTTGATTTCTTAAATCTCAATAATAGGCTTTTTAAGGGGGCAAAATCATCCAATTACTTCTCCCGCCCGGGTGAAGCCAGAGGGAGTGTCAACTATTACTGATTAAAAACCACCCCGTTCCTACTCCTAAACTTCGGACGGTAAACTGAGGCTTGCCCCTATTATAATAGAAATAATAACATAACTGGATTACATTTCGAAATAAAATATGTGTGTAAGCACACTTCAACCTACCCCTGGAGCTATGACACGAGACGTTATGTTATCTAATTTAAACCCTATGTGCAAATACAAACAGTCTATAAAAGAGGAACATAACGTAGGTAATACAATTCAAGTGAACACGAACGAAACAATAATGTTAGTTTACGAGCGATACAAGTCAGTTTCTTGCATACACTGGTAGGTATTGTAAACTGTAAAGTAATACTTTTTACTGTAGGAAATTTCCACACGAAACACCTAATCGAATCGTGTGAGCCTACAGTGGTGCGTGTGTAAGCTAGGTTTTATAACAGTTCTATTTGTGACGTCATAAAATAGTTATATAGTGCGTACTTTATGACATTTTGTGTTTGAGGGCGTATTAATTTTTGTTTGTCCGTCCAGTTGGCTTATTTTGGGATGTTATTGGTTGTGTTTATTAATATCGTTTGTTTAATAACTAAGATAGATGTAGGAGTAATTTTAGCGAAAACGATAATTATGTAGGTTCCAAAATATAAGGTTAAATACTTGATTATTTCTTAGACGAATTACTGAATATCAGTTTGTATTTCTATGGTTTTATTTAATTAACTTTATGATATATAAATTAGTAATCAAAATGAGCACCTTTAAAAATGGAATCAGAAAATTATTTGTAAATTTTAACGAAAATGGAAAATTTTAGCAGATAGGTGCAATAAATGACAAAGCAAATTAATAAAAAAGTTTCCACTGTATGATAATCTTTAAATTCTTATAAGATTACTTGTGTGAATTTCCAAATCGTAATATAATCAATTAATTCTTAGTACCTACACATTTCCTTATATTACAAATGTTATCAAATCTCAATATCAACTAGACTGGCGTTTATATTATTGGTCGTATTTTCTCATACGTTTTAATAACTTGCAACACTGCTGATCATATTGCAGGGAAAAACAGCTTTTGCAAAATGTTCGTTATTTGCTTATCGTTATTTTTCATTATTGTTTTTCTTGGTAATTATCATAGGATGATATATAATTATGACATAGTCTTAGAACTTTAAGTGGTAGTGTGTAGCACTTTAAACCTCTCGAGTGTTTTGTTATTGTGACTACTTTGTCTAGACGCAGGATACCACGTGTGTGTATTTAACTGGACTAAGTGATTCTTATATCTTATTAGCTAACCCGCATACCGCAATTTTTTTTTCACATTTTAAGACCAAAATAGCCAAAACGGTTCAGCCGTTTTCGAATTTTAGCGAGACGAACGAACGGAAATTAATTTTTATTTATTTAGATAAATAGATAAGTACTTGAGAACTCAGTAACCTATCAACTAAGGATTTCGGAGTTGAAAAAGAATCAAATTATAAAGGTACAAAGAATTTGGATACAGGAATGTCCGCGTAACAGTCGCCAATACTAACAAATCTTTTTAGTATGTAAGTAAAAAAATGAAATTACCATTTCAAAGCATGATTGCAAAAAGAGTGGAATTTTACTAAAAACTGCATGCATGCCTACACTTCGATAGCAAATTTTCGTTTAACTACTTTAATTCAATTAGCAACCTATAAAAACCGAAGCAGATCCTATAGATTCTCTAATGGATCGGTAACGGAAAATATCGGTAGAACATACACTAGCAAATCAAGCTAATCTTTCAGCCTGATTTCTTCAATACATTTTCATCTTTATCACAAACTTTTAAGCTTCATATTCGTCTAACAAGGGCTATAGTAGGATGATATGCTGTAGTCTACCAATTAGACGGTCGTGTGATTAGCAATGGCTGTCATACAATGTGATCTTAACTGTCATCCAAGTGTTAAGTACATACCTACGTCTGTTTCAGTCACTTAGCGATTCCTTACTAAGTTATTATGCGAGAGTTTGTAATTTAATAAATATTTTCAAACTTATCTACATATTTGTTTATTTTTCAGTAAGTTTAACACCGTTTATGATTTTTGGTTCTCTGCATATGTTTTTTCATAGGAGTTCGTACTATGTTCGACCTATCTCCAGTTGTTTCGAGTTGCTGATCGTTATAAAAAAGTGTGGGAACAGAAAATGCATTTGTTTGTGTAGTACAATTGTGAGCATATGCTTCTGCGCACTTGGCTAATGGCCTCTGTGATAAAAACGTTCAAAAGAACATTATATGTCGTTGGAGATTGTTGTAAAATAGTTACTAGCTACTTCCGCGCGGTTTCACACGTACTGCTCAGCTCCTATTGGTTGTAGCGTGATGTTTTAAAGCCTATAGCCATCCTCGATAAATGCGCTATCCAAAACAAAAAGAATTATTCAAATCAGACTTGCAGTTACGGAGATTAGCGCGTTCAAACAAAACAAACGAAAAAACAAACTCTTCCGCTTTATATCTATATATATATCTATATATATAAAATTCAAAGGTGATTGACTGACTGACTGACTGACATAGTGATCTATCAACGCACAGCCCAAACCGCTGGACAGATTGGGCTAAAATTTGGCATACAGATAGATGTTATGACGTAGGCGTCCGCTAAGAAAGGATTTTGATAATTTCCACCCCCAAGGGGGTAAAAAAGGGGATGAACGTTTGTATGAAACTTTGTCAGTTTTAAACCGATCGGGTTGAAAATTGGCATGCAGATAGATGTTATGACGTAAGCATCCGCTTTGAAAGGATTTTGATAATTTCCATCCCCAAGGGGGTAAAAAAGGGGATGAAAGTTTGTATGAAACTTTGTTAGTTTTAAACCGATCGGGTTTAAATTTGGCATGCAGATAGATGTTATGACGTAAGCATCCGCTGTGAAAGGATTTTGATAATTTACACCCCCAAGGGGGTAAAATAGGGGATGAAAGTTTGTATGAGACTTTGTCAGTTTTAAACCGATCGGGTTGATTTTTGGCATGCAGATGATGTTATACGTAAGCATCCTTGAAAGGATTTTGATAATTTTTCCACCCCCAAGGGGGTAAAAAAGGGGATGAAAGTTTGTATGAAACTTTGTTAGTTTTAAGCCGATCGGGTTTAAATTTGGCATGCAGATAGATGTTATGACGTAAGCATCCGCTGTGAAAGGATTTTGATAATTTCCACCCCCAAGGGGGTAAAATAGGGGATGAAAGTTTGTATGAGACTTTGTCAGTTTTAAACCGATTTGATTGAAATTTGGCATGCAGATAGATGTTATGACGTAGGCATCCGCTGTGAAAGGATTTTGATAATTTCCACCCCCAAGTGGGTAAAATAGGGGATGAAAGTTTATATGAGCCTTTGTCAGTTTTAAACCGATCAGGTTGAAATGTGGCATGCAGATAGATGTTATGACGTAAGCATGCGCTTTAATAGGATTTTGATAATTTCCAACCCCTAAGGGAGTAAAATAGGGGATGAAAGTTTGTATGAGACTATGTCAGTTTTAAATCGATCGGATTGAAATTTGACATGCAGATATATGTTATCACATAGGCATCCGCTGAGAAAGGAATTTGATAATTTCCACCCCTAAGGGGGTAAAATAGGGGATGAACGTTTGTATGAAGCTTTGTCAGTTTTACACCGATCGAGTTGAAATTCGGCATGCAGATGGATATTATGACGTAAACGTCCCTTTAGAAAGGTTTTTGAACATTCTCACCCCAAAGTGGGTAAAATAGGGGGTGAAAGTTTGTATGATACTTTGCCAGTTTTAAATTGATCGGGCTGAGACTTTGCATGCATAAAGTTACTATGACATAGGTATCTCCTTAGAAAGTATTTGGATAAATTCCACCCCAAAGGGGATAAAATAAGGAATGAGAGTTTGTATAAATCTTCTTAGCCATTGAATTTAGAATCATGAAATCTTTTTGAATTACATTCGGTAAAACGATGATTTGGGACCTGGGTAACGTTTGATAGTTTTTATCACAGATGTCCCACGGGAACGGGAACTATGCGTCAATGCCCCAGGACTCTCTAATTCTTAACCACTGAACTTATTTTAGAGAGATTCGGTACAACAATAGTCGATAGAATAGTTTTTATTACTCAAACCTTACGTGATCGGGCACTGTATTGGTAAGATCCCTGCGGGATTATTTATTTATTGAAACTACGATAAATCATTTCAAAATAGGTAAATTTTACTTGGGCACTGAATTGATTCTGGTTAATTCTGTCAGAAGTCATTAATCTACGCGGACGAAGTCGCGGGCAACAGCTAGTAATAGTATAAGATTATATTAACGAACATAATTTACTAGTATCGTTACACTTACCTACTAGTCTCACTGCAAGAATGTTACATTGTACTTACTGTTGAACATCTATTTTTATAAGTAATTCTTACTCATATGCTTCTATACATATAAAAATACATCGCAATAATATCAGAAAAGAGCATTTGGCCCAACAAACTGGTATGAACAAGTAAAAAAATTAAATATCAATTTATCCTCATACATTAATCGACATTATGAATCAATTAACACGCGCCACTATAGTATCAGTACCTAAACAAAAATATAAACAACTGATAATAGTCTGATAATGATAAGAAATTGTATGATTCAAGTCATTGATACTATATCTGACGGATTCTACATAATATATCGATTGTATTTACCAAATTTCCTACCAGCAAAGTTATGAGTAATGTATTAAACATCTAGAATGATTAGAATTTTTCATACTTACAATTTATTGCGACGCATTTTGATATACATTATTGTTGAATAGCTCTTTTGTTACGCATTAACTTTTAATATTATAATACGTTAATTAGTGTTTTTGATGAATTTATTTGTTTGTAACCATAAGTTGAATTTTTAACTTTACTTCAAGTATTTAGAGTCACATCTATCCCTGTATCAAATTTCATTTAAATCAACCTAGCGGTTTAATGGTCAAATACTCAAACGCCCTCAACAACAGTTCAGTGACTACAATTTCTTCGTAAAATGACAGAGATAGTACGTTAATTAAGTAGGTACCTACTACTTAAAATTAAGTGAAGATTGATTACTTTACTTGTCTGATAAATATGAAGAAAATAGTTTTTGTATTAATAATTTTAAGCCAGGATTACACACGGAGCTGCGGAAGGCCTAACACCAGGTGGCCGTGGCTCCGGCTCGAAGAGCAGGAGTAGGAACAGGGTGGTTTTTAGTCAGTAAGAGTCTGACACTCCCTCTCCCCATGATTACACACAATATACTATTATTGCAACAGGTATGATATCACATACTGCATAGTGACATCAGTCAGTAGATTATTATTTATCAAAGAAACCGTCCCAAAGATTTACATACCATAACATAACACCTTTGCCTACCATCACGCCTTTTATCCCCGAAGGGCATAAAAGGGGCATAATAGGGGCATAGAAGGGCATAAAAGCACATTGCCTACGGTACTTAATGCCACTTGTCCAATGTAACACCCACTTTTCACTATTTATGTAACCAAAAGATTTACTCGAACTAATTCTTCATTTTCAAGTGCTCGATTCCTCAATGAATCGCACCAGACTCTTCAAGAGATACTTGATTTGCTTGTAATCTTATCATGAGATGGCGGAATTAAAATCAAGGTTTTTGATTATATATTGTTCTATAATTCAAGTGGTTAGGTATACAATAAGTACCTATTTACATAATACGTGACAATTTGCACGTTTAGAGTACCTACGTAACATAGAAAAGTAAGTACATGACAAGGTAAAATGCATCTATGTATCGCAGGCATATTTTCTTTCAATTTGACGTATAGGGAAATACGTATACGTCACTTTTTAATTAAAACGCACATTGTAATTGATTAACGATAATATGACGTGTCTAGCTAGTCTAGCATCAATATTGTTTTCTATCTTATTACAATATTATTTAAACTATTAAACACCGAGCGGTCACCGGTGACCGCAACCTATTGTTCTTTAAACTGTCAAACACCAAGCGGTCACCGGTGACCGCAACCTATTGTTCTTTAATTGTGTCTATAAATACGGTACTCGACGAGTTAATTGTGTCTATAATGACGGTACTCAACGAGTTAAGGTACTCATGCCTTTCTTGTCATAGGCTCTGCTTACCCTCATGGGAGATAAGCGTGGGGCTATGTACATATTATTATTATGTATGTATGGGTTTTGTCATTTAGAAAAAAGCTTTGTTGTAATTTACTAAACAAACCTTTTTCAGTTTTTAAATTAATAGTATAATATGTTCTGATACTTTTCCACTCACAATCCCGAAGGCTATAAAAACAGAGCCCGTGTCTCGGGGTAGCTCAATTTCTTGCGAACGTGACCATTTTCACGTTTGCCAGGAGTTTCCATCAAGGTCACCGATTTTTCTACGCACTTTCATGAACTGAATGAAAATTTTGGCGGTGCGTTGAAAGATTTAATACGCAGTTGATTAATAATATACATATAGGTACTGTCACCTACTGTTTCGTATCTGTGCATATTTATGTTTTTAAATATATAGGTATTTATAACTATTTGCGTCCCAATTTGGGCGAAATTTTTCTCCATAAATCATAATTTTATTATACACACTAGATTTAGTTCGATTTTTTTAGTTTGATTTAGATTTTGTTTGACGATGTCCGTAAAAAATATCTATTCTAAATGCTAATGTCTTCCAGTACAGGGTAATAAATTATTTTCTAAGCCTACTGCAGTAGAACTGCAGTATGAATGACCTGCCCTGACCCTATTTTCTATTGCATAAGTAGGATAAGTAGGTATTCATAACATATTACAGTACTGAGCAATAGAAATTCAAATCGAACAATGACTATTGTGAATAAACAAAATATTTAAAAGTTCCGAATCCCGTAGTCCTCAAACCTGGCAAATGATTTGGGACCACTGTAAGGCCACCAAATTTTTGAAGATGTTGTGGTCGGTCCATCAGTCCCTGTGTTACTGTTTGGGTCATAGGCAGATCCATAGTCTTATTAAATACGGAAAAGTACACGTTCATTTTAGTGAAGAACGAAAAGAAAAAATTATTCCATCTGCTTAATCAAAATTTTATTGTCGTGCCCATGAACCGCATCACGTCTTCAAATAGTTCTTCCCGTTGCCGAGTCATTTTCCATAGTCCATACACGACGTGGAAAAATATGATCATAGTGTTGTGATCGTGTTAATTTTTCCCGTTTTGTCGTCACCTTATAAAGCGTCATAAAACCACCTCATGCAGCGTCATTAACAATGAGTTTTGCGTTAGGAAATTACGTGAGTTGTTATTAGGAGGTAGAACACGTGATGTGATCGAGATAATTAGACATTGTTCAGAGATGAACTCGCCTATCTCAAATGCGTGTCAGTGTAGTTATCGGGCGATGCCAAATGCCATAAAAATTCATCAACGAACACGTGTCTTCCTCATGACATGTCTATTAATATTATTAATGAGAAAGTTTGTGATGTATGGTTGTTAGTTATTCGAATTAAATTTTTCATGTTTCAAAATGGTACATGATGAACTGCAACAGGACATTATATAATATTGTGTTTATGAGCTACCTTTTCACCGTAACTGCATCACATGTTTTGCGTTATGTGACTATAAATAGTTTACATTTTGCGTTAAAATTTGATAGATTTATCAAGAGTTCCGTCCTATGTGCAATTACATCAAATTTTTAATGACATAGGATAACTGTGGTAGCTCTTTGTTAGTAAGAATCTGATAGTTCCTATCACTTTGCTATACGGGCAAAAGGGTTCTATGTAGATTTCCACAGTTCTATTCCAATATAATAAAAATATTGTCTTACAGCTTGAACGGTCAACGATCGTCGATACTGTCGTCTATTGTGTATTTTTTTTATTAAACTGTAACTGTAGCGAAATTGTTTTCTTAGAACGAGAGAGTATATAGGAAAATAAGTGCATTAGCCTCAGTGACGTATGCATGTAGATTGTAGTTCCAATTTAATTGTGTACTTTACTACTCTACGCACATATAAAATGTTATCTTAGATTCAGATTTTTTCGCAATAATCGCCATTGCACGACAGTTGGACTTATACCCAGTGCGTGGCCTCAGATTTGCCTACTCCTATTCACGTAACAAATACAATTCATGACGTAGTCATTAGAAACCAATGACGTTGATTTACATTGAATTGTTTAGTGACGAAGATAATTAAATTATTAATGCGTTTTCTAAGGAGAAAAATTTACAATTTCCTCATAATGGTTTTTCAATAAAAAAAGGTAAACAGGTAAAATTGATTATTAAAGTATCATAATGAATTATGCCTACGTAGGAGTACATTATAGTATAATTACGTAAATAATTATCGACAAATTACGGATGTCTCGCTTTCATTATTATCTAAATCCTCATTATTTCGTCGAAATGCTCAATAGGTATATTTAATTATCCTGCCATTAATTCAGGTTATTACTGGAATCTTTTGATATGATTTGCTGCTATCAAGATTTCTTAGAAATATTATGAGTTTGTACTTACTTTTTGTATCTGGTTTTTATGTGCAAGAATAATATTAACAATTTTTGAAAAATGAATGTTTTTTAGTACATGATCAGCTCTGTCTCAACCCTTCGATCAATAAAGATGACGTGAAATTAGTTTATAATGTAATGTAAATGTAAAACTGGGATTTCATATTTAAGTTGTGGTAAAATACTAGAGCCGTAGCTCGTTGTGCATAGTAAGTAATGCGTGGCAGCGTTTTCCCGGTTTTAATTCTATAATTGCATGAAACGCATTTCGACCAAGGTGTTGAGTTTGTATACTCTTATTGTTTCTATTCATCGACTCTCACTTTTTAATTGCACACTTATGACTTTCCCAGAGGCAAAATGCTGCTACGCGTCACAGACGATGTGCTACGAGCTACGCGTTACGAACTACGCGCTACGTACTACGCGTTACGAACTAAGCGCTACGAGCTTCATAGTATTTAAGGAAAATGCTGATTGTGAAATGATTTTTACATGTATACATTGTTACACTGTCATGATAAGGGTTGAGCATGGATGTTCTCAATGCCCAGATCGATCTGTTGATATTCGACCCATAGTAGCTGAATAACAAACAAATATTTTACCTATTTCTATACTAATAAAATAATATCATTATTACAATCGAATACGCCCAAACACCTTATTGTCTTTAGTTTATTGATACCAAGAGCGACGCAATCAATACCATCGGTTACTATGTTGTCTCACGGCCCTGACGGAAAATAAACTCACGCAATATGGTTTCGATGCAGCCTTAAAAATGCTTAAAATTTTCACATACATTGCCTAGAAAATCACGGTGGTAGGGAAAAACAAAATATTTTCCGTTACATTCCATTCCTGGAACGTATAAAAAGCTTGAATGAAGTAAATCCTTAGTAATATTATAAATTGGAAAGTGAGTTTATTTGTTTGTTTGTTTGTTCCACTTTCGTGCCGTAACTACTAAACCGATTGCTTTGATTTTTTGCAGACGTGAAGTTAGAAGTCTGGATTAAATAATAGGGTACTTTTTATCCCGGAAAAATATTTATATTCTCGAGGAAAAACGAAATTATTGGTATTTTTTTTTTTTTTTTTTAAGGGGGGAAAATCATCGAATGACTGCTCCCGCCTGGGTGAGGCGGAAGGGAGTGTCAGACTCTTACTGACTAAAAACTACCCCGTTCCTTCTCCTGCACGTCGAGCCGGAGCCCCGGTTACCCGTTAGGTTCTCCGCGACTCCGAATCGGCATCGGCCCTATTGGGCCCCATCTGTGGTGGTCTGATGGCTCTTTGAGGCGCGCGCGGAACGCGACGCGCCGTACGCTCGGGTCTGTTTCTGGTCGGACGGGGAGCCACCCATGCTCGCCGTCCGCAGGCCCGCGCTTACGGTGGCCGGAGATCGTCCCGCGATCCCCGACGCCCGGTGTGTCCTTCGCGATGGCTGGGTTGCGAGGAGGCAGCGCTTCGCTGCCTCACGCGTCCCGCCTCCTCCTTAGCTAGCATGACTGCTTCGCAAAAGGAGGAGACGGCATCCCAATCCCCCTCGCTCCGCATCATGGCCTGCACTAGGCCCGGACGCGAGAGGTCGCCATCGCCGAAATTATTGGTATAGATGGCGCTGTGTGTATTGGTATATGTCACATAGACTACTTTTTATCCTTTTGTGACGCAAGCGAAGCCGCGGGTAAAAGCTAGTGGTAAATAAACTCGGTTCTGTTGTAAATTAAAGTTTAATTTATACGTTATATTTTAAAACAGGTATTTTGTTTACATATTAATTTGTTTACAATGAAACACATGTGAAATCAGAAAGCTGTAAATATAGTACAGGATTTTCTTGACCATCAAGATATATTCGGCTTCCAATTGATAGATTCAAAATTGGAATCGAAAACTAAACAAAATTTCGATCTAGAAGTCTGGAGGTTGAACCTGAAAGCTTATATTTTACAGAATCGTTTCCGAAACGACCAGAGGGTCAAGCACAAATAACTATCGCATTCGTATCGTAACAGTATCGAGCGAGTTAAGCGTTCTGATTGGTTGGTTCACTTGAGCCGGCCAATCAGAGCGTCGAACGCGCTCTATACTATTACGTTACGAATGCGATAGTTATTCGTGCTTGGCACTCTGTTCCTTTAAATTCTTTGTTTATGTACGTATGTTTGCTTACAATGCTGTCAATTTCATGCAGTTCAGCATTTGGCCTTTTTGAAGGACATTATAAATGAGGTCAGGACATGTCCTTCAATCGTGGCCTTCTACTGACACTACCAACATTATTGATATCGTAAACCCTCTGTGTTATATATTTATTTCCATATTGTTACCATATTTCTATTATTATTCAATCTTGCACCTTTATTCTAATTTATCATCTTTTAGAAGTGGTGTAGCCTCTTTATCTGTTCCTAATTTTAGTTTTAGTATAAAATTATCCTAAAACAGTATCAGTACGAAAATATTTAAATCAAGATTTCACCATTTCAACTTTAATCCGGTGTCCGCTCAAATTACATTCAAAGTTAATGATTCTCTGAACAAATTAAGCCATTTTTAATATAAGGATTATTCATGAGGATATCAGTTTGTTTATTATCTGTTGTTTCTCGTGTGACATAAGCCCTATATAAATAAACTAGACTTATTATTTCCAACTACCATTTAGTACTTGTTAGCCAATTAAAAACAGGCGTCTCAAACCAATTAGTTCCATAGTTCTTTTGAAATAAATTACATAATGCAACACAAACTGCGTAGCAAAACTGCATTCAGCCTTGAAATCAGTCGTATGGATCTGTAGGACTCTGTAATATTATGTAAGGTTTCATTTCTGACATAATTGTAACAATTCAATTTATTTCAAGGTCGTGAATGTGAATCATCGCTTAGTGCTTAGACTATGAATTAATTGTATAAATGAATCGTTGTATTTACTCAATGAGTATGTTGACGTCACATAGTCGTGCCTTGTAACGTCTATGTTGCATTCAAAATATTGTGACGTAGTTTCTTGATGCGTTGATATGTTGATAGATGGTGAGAATGAAGTGATGCAGACAATCACAAAAGACGATGATATTGATATCATCACCAGTGCACATGAGTGTACTTGATCATCTTCTAACCTATCAAAGAAGACTTATATGCATATTATATTGTATTCAAAATTATGAGAACACATCATAAAAATATTATGATTACTTTAGAATTTCTTGAAATACTAGTTCTGAAAAAGTAATCGTCACAAAATGCAAAAAGAAATTATAACAAAGCTTTAAATCGACAAGACAAACAAAACCCAACCCAGAAACCTAATGCTGTTGAATTCAGCTCCACGAAAAAACATTTAAACCAGATGGCAAAAACTGGACTTGTTGTTACTTCTTGTCAAAAGCAACTGATACTAGGTTTTTGTTATTGAAAGCAAGGCTAAAGTGAAGCCTGTGTTGGGCAGATATAACTTGTGAAACGTAAATAAATTCTAATTCGGAACTAACACTAGTTCTGTTCGCTGGAAAAACTGGTTGAAGCTAGGTCAAATTTGGCTGTAGCAAAATTCTCTGCCAAGGAAATCCTAGGGAGAGAATGTTGCTGTAATTCACTGAATTAAAATGGCCATACTTTTACTTTACGACAGAAGATCCCTTCGAAAGATGCCTATCTTTTTGTCACTACGACTACCCAGTGGTCACTACGGGTCTGATCATAGGGAAACTTACATCTAATTTATTATTTTTGTTTGAGGATGAAAAGGATAACCTACGCCTAGCCTGTAAAATTTAGTTGAATAGATTTTAGACTTTATTAAAGAAAAATTAGGTCAAAGTGCATAATTTCGTCGTTTCAAAGATGGACGGCGAAGAATATTTCTGGTATATTTCTAGCCTAATGTATCACGTATCTTTAGTCAACTTTCTGCCTCGTTGACCGAGTGGTCGTAAGAGCGACTGCCGGGCAAGGGGTCTCGGGTTCGATTCCCTTTCGTTTCCTTCCGATGGCACGGAGTCTGGAATTGTGCCCGGTATATGGCAATAGGCTCACCCCCTATTACATGGGACTCATAACATAAATAGTGAAAAGTGGGTGTTACATTGTACAGTGGTATAATGTGCACCTCTGCCTACCCCTTTGGGGACAAAAGGCGTGATGTTATGTTATGTATCTTTAATCAAATAGCGCTTTAGCTAGTTACCGTTAGAAGTCTGTTATAGTCAACCAGCCAATAAAAAAATACTGGCGCCATTGTCATGGTTTTTTTCCTTAAGTACCAGTTACGGTCGGTTACAATTAGTAGTGTTTTTGTATAGAATAAAAGTGTGTAATAGTAAAGTAGATTTACAATACGTATGTTATGAAACGTAAAGTAAACATGAGAGTCAACCGTTGTATTGTCATTTTTTGCTGAGATTTTCCGAGTTATCAATAGTGCTACGAATTAAACTTGTCGATTTTAAAAACATAATATAATTAATAGATTATTAGTATTAATTGGTTATTAATTATTCAAAAGATAAGTTTTTAAAAAAGGGTTTATTGGTTTTTTAGCTCCAAATATTAGGTCTGGCTAATATACTGTCAGTATAGTTGAAGTAATTTTAATGCACTGACTATCCTGATTAATGAATGCAAATCTCTAGAAAACCTCCGTTGACTTAGCTACAGCTCACGTGTTAATAAATAACCTACATTAATGTTATCGTAAGGATACTCACTAAATCTTGGCACATTATCATGCGATTCATCATTTTATTATCTTGTAAACAATGTCAAATTTGGGTACGGCATGGATTAAGGACATTCCAAGAACACTACACTACTGTATACATACATTATACGAGTACCTACTTATATACAACCTTAGTTTTTGTTTCATCTATTCAATCTGTATAAATGATCATAGTCGATTTTGTATTCTCAATTGTCCTCACATAACTCCTGAATGACTGCATCAAATTAAATAACTCTATATTTAAAAGAAAAAAATAGCTTTGTGGGTCTATAGATTTCATTCAAGCGAATGCAGGACTATATCGATTAAAATAAGTTTATGGACATTGAAAATATGAATCAACGTAGGTTCATCTAAAACACAGTAAATTAAAACGCACGACCTGAATAAATACGAAACTAAATATCTTTTATTTGTTTACTGAAAACAAACTTATAGAAACAGAAACAGTGGAAACAGACAAAGTTAACAGACAGCATAACTGTGTTTGTTGTATAACATTTACATTGTATAACCGAATGTTTGCTGTATAAACACTATAACAACAACAGACCTTCTATCTTCATTATCTTTATTTACAAAAGGCGCCTTAAGCTCAATATGAGCTTAATATCCTAATAACGATCTATTCACGTGCTAGGACAAGGCGTGACGTCACATTACCGAGGTTGACGACCTCAGTAGACTTGCGCAATTTGACAGATCAAACGGAAAATCACCAGGCGGTCGGCTGGAGCTCGGAAAAATGTATGAAGCTTGTATTTTATGGCTGAAGTACTTGTGCGTGACTGAAATTCATATACAGCGAGGTTTCTTACAAGTAGTTTTTATGTTCGGCAGTTGGCTTAAGTATATGAATAGTTTTTTTTTATTAATTTTATTAGATGCATTTGTTATTCGGTAGATAAGTAAAAGTTGTTTTAGAGGGTTGTACTGTACTATAAATTTTCATCGTTTGATAGTACCTAAAGTTCTTACGGAATAGGGATGATGACAGGGAATGAAAATTAAAAATCTATTTAGTCCGTCAGCGAGGTAATGAAAAATGTTAGACACGTATTTTTTTTATTTTGTTGTCTAATAAAATGATACTTAGATATAACGAATCAAAGGTTAGAAGTGGGGGCTAAAACGTCCTTTCTACGTATAAAATGTACATAGAAGTAACGTCACCCGACATTTCAAATCAATATAAATTGTCGTCGAAAGTATTCGTTTCTGTACAAAAATAAAAAACACGTATGTAATGTTTTAAAATAATCTACCAGACGGGCATTAAAATAAAAATTGGTCATCTACCCTATTGTGAATACTTTGGTGCAAAATAAAATATAGCGATCGTTTCCTAGGGACTCTAAATCGAATCCTGGGATTGAAGTCAAATAAAGTATGACTTTTTTTATTTATGCATTTTTCAAAATTGGCAATTTTAGTACTAAATCTACAATATTACCCAGTGGCAATAGACTCACAAAATGACTTTTACATGTAGTAACTACACCTTCACCAAAGCCTTTGGGAAATAAAAACACAAAGATTTATACAAAGAACTACACTGGCAAAATATGATCTGATCACGAAGAAGCAAACGACAGTAGTTGGTATTCCACGCTTCCAGTACTTTAGCTTTAAAAGATAGGCTTGTCTCTTCTAGTTATTGATCGATCGGTCACCAGGCTTTTAGTTTAATGGGATCCAACACGTCAAAGTACCACAGCCATCTTTCAGCATAGCTACCTAAAAGTTTATCCATTAGAGCCTGCGTAGACGAGGGACTTTTTAAAGGACAATAATAACTTTAACGTGGAAAAAAGGAACTCTGAGAATTTGATTGAACTTGTTAGAGAAATGGAACGCAACTAGTTTTAGTTTACCCTGTTAATGTTTGGTGGCGCCACTGTACCCCCATTCCCTCTCACGTCATTGTTAAAATTAATATTGTTACTCGTTTATTCCTTTTTTAAATAAACCAATATTTTAACTTATTCTACATGCGTTTTAATTGCCACAACTACGTAACGTTCCTTCAGAACTACATCAAACTCTTTACTCAATATAATAGGTACTCAGTTTCTTTATAAATTACGCTACACAAGTAATGCGAAAGTTTTTGAGGACGGACTGAACTGAACGGATCTGGTTGAAATTTGTCACAGCGATAGTCTTAAATTACAAATATACATTTTTGTTCAAGTACCGAGAGTGATGTATTGGCAGAAGTCAAACACCGAAAAACTATATCGAACAAATCAAGAAGAACAGCATTTTGGTAGGCTGTTGAGCCAAGCGGACAAAAGTCTCAAGTTTGCGCAGGCCCTTAAAATAAATGGACCGCGAGGAAATTAATGGAAGTGGCTTCAGGATTGTCAACGCTCTTGACAGTGCCTTCTGATGGGGTTGTTCACCCCTGTTACTAGGTACAGGGAAATTAGGTGATGTTGGGGAAGACGTAGGGCATAGACCTTTGGTAATCATTTGACTCCCGGTAAATTTGTACGGATAGATAATTAAGGCTAACTGTAAAATATAGCTTTCTTATTCTTTTTTTAAATAAAATTCACCTTTTTTGGTTTAAATTCAATTAACTGTACCAGTACCTACTATAACAGGAAAATATATAGTGACAGTTGACCTTTAAATGTTGGAAGGGATCGGGTACTTTTATTTCCCCCTTTTTTTAGTTAAAGCAATTTTCCACAGTAAATGCAATGAGAGAAACTCTTGCCTGACCTTTTACGTACTAAAAATAGCAGGCAATTTCCACGTAGATACAAGTTTTAAATTAAAAACTTCAAATTGATCTGTCGTCCGTTTGAAAGCTTGTTAAATATACAACTGCAACTTTTAGGATTATGTCATGTTGAAATTAAATGTTGAATGTTTGATATGAGTAGGATGGTATAAGTACGATGAGTAAAAAAACGGTCATGTCGTTTTTTCTGGTATTTCCTATGAGCACGATAAGGATATAATAAGCTATGTTTACATTATTATCTTGATAAATTACCATAATGTATAACGGGGTTTTTACAGGAAAATATTTACCTTAGCTGTTTTGGTGGTGTCTATAAATAATTTGCGTACAAATGATCTATTCATAGATACATGTATCGATTATACACAGGTAACATTTTTTTAAGGGGGAACATCGTCGAATGGCTTCTCCAGCCTGAGTGAAGTGGGAGGGAGTGTCAGACTCTTACTGACTAAAACCACTCCGTTCCTACTCCTGTTCTTCGAGCCGGAGCCCCGGTAACCCGTTAAGTTCTCCGCAGCTCCGTATTGGCATCAGCCCTATTGGGCCCCATCTGCCTATTGGGCCCCATCTGACACAGGTACAATACATGATATATACTTCCAGTTTCATTATAAGAATCGCTACGAAAAGGCAATTCTTATCAGAATCTGGTTCCACAAAGGTACAACTTGGGTGTCTTCAAGTCCTGAGTGAACAGGGTGCTTATGAGCAGGCGTGCTCCAGGCTAGATAGTGGCCGAATGCCGACCTGGGGCTTACTTTTGAATCCAATTCCGATCGATCGACATTGGTATTGTGAAATTGCGTACTCTTGAGTTGCAATACTAGCGCCCATTGCATCCGTATCGCGTGGATATTGAATGAACTAAATGGTATTGAATTTGGCTTTATATTCCGTACCTACTCTGAATGCTATTGTAACAGCTACGATAGGGGTTGTATAGTTTTGACATTGAATAATTATTGAGATTTTATTTGATTGAAATTGCATTGACATTGAGATTGGTTTCAAGAGTAAGCACCCTGAAAATTATAGTTAGGTATGTATAAAAATATCAACTGATCATGCATTGAAACGTATGAAATACATAATATACAATGCAGTTTAACAACCTATGATATTGTGTGTGTTTAATATAACACAGGTTAATGATAATGATACTGTAATCGATAATGACTTGGCATCATAATTACAAATGTTAAATAATAGATACCTAATTACTTAATTACGTTGTGACTGCTAAAGTTCGGAAACTTCCGTTCTATGAGGAAAAATATTGTATTTTGCCAAGCGATTATGGTTTTTATTACAGTACCTATTGATGTATTGTGTATTGTGTTTTGTGCATTATGTGGTAGAACAGTAAGTTGTGGTATAGATAGCCGCGTATTATATTAAATACACTGTATGAATCAAACATTTATGTTTAATTAAATACCAATTTCGATTAATGCTTAAACCTTCTCCGTGTGAGAAGAGGCCTTTGGTCAGCAATGGCTACTTATAGGCTGTTAATGTTAATGTTGTTGAAATACTAATTTTCAAGTTAGTAACTGTCCATTATATGTGTTTCATTAACAAGTCTTATTCTGTGTAGCTTTTATAATATTAATTCTAATTGCGTTTTCATAGTTCCCATACTATTTTTTTCTAATACTTACTGTTGAAAACAGGCCTTTGCCCTTTTGACAAATGACAGACGTCAATAAGATTTGGCAAACGAATTTGTTGTTTGTTTAATTTCAAATTTCAAAGTTACCCAATACATTATTCTAATATTAATGCCTATATCATCATGGCGACTACACATTGTAGTACCTAAATATAAAAATAGGATTAGTAAACACCGTGTTTGTTGGCAAACACATTCCCACGGAGCTTTGAGATATGACGCGGAAGATATTTGCGCAAAAATAAACGCGCGAAAAATGACACCTGACACTTTACGTCACAATTCACAATACGTCAAATGAGTGTCAAAAATAATTTGATAAAAGAAAATAAAAGAAATACGAGAGTAAAAAGTACTTATTTTGTTTTATTTTAATGCTTTTTTTTAAATGTTCTTACTATTTACTAAAATTTTTGATCTTGTTACTTTATGAAACTGTCTGTCTGTCTTTATTACCGATATCCTTGTAAATTAGTGATAGAATTGAGATTTACGCCCAATCAATAAAAATGTTTGCCATTATTCTCCCTAACGGATGCATGTGTTTGTGTGGGTTCATATGGTGTCTACAAAAATAAATGAAATTTTCCACTACATTGAAGTTTATGATGTGGTTCCTGCGATAAGTTCATAATCTATTTTAAGCCGTACCTACTTAATAAATTTCAGAGTTACCCTTTCCTAGTATATTATTATATGGCAGCAATTTCAGTATTTTATGGATTCTTAATTAGGTACCAAAACCAACATAATTTCTACTGCTGTAGAAAAAACCTTAGCAACAGCGAATTTTTGCTGGGCATTTTATGCCTTTCCCAGTTTATGGATAGTGCAATAAGATTAAATTACACCTTTCGCACTGCGACTGGTCGTTGTTGATCAAATCTTTTAACTGTCAAAGCCTTAACCATTACTTGGAACCGCGCCAAAATCTAGTTGATAATGGAGTTCTTATTCTTGACACTGTCGCAATATTTTGATTTATTATTGAACATACTTCTAAAGTTTTATTATACGCAAATATCATGTACTAAAACCAAGTTATCATAATCATACTGGCGTACGTCCTCTATCGAACATGGCCTCTTGAAAGAGTGGTTGGTTATTAATCGTAGCCCAGAAATCACAGTTTGGTCAATGAAATTTTAAGGGATGCTATGACTTATATGTCATGACATAGTATGTACATTTTTACATCCATATCATATAAGCAGCGATATCCAATTTAGTAAAAACTACATTGCTTACATATTCTACTCGTGATTAATGCAATAGATCACCATTTATCTCAGCACAACATACCTACTAACAGGTGCTATCTAAAGGTACTTCTAGTAAGACAACTAACTAAGCACATATCATTACGTGGTACACTAATGAATTCTTTGTCTTACGTAGTCTGTAATCTCTGTGAATCATTCCTCCAGGTGAATCATTGTGTTAAATCTTCTCAAACAGTTTACTTATGCGTCTCCACGCCTACAAGCTCTTAATGGATCGTCGAATTCTAATAACAAGAGCAGAGATACTGAATTGGACATTCAGTACTTAATAATAGGCCCATTATTGCCTATAATTTGGAAATATCTGACTATTGTTGGTATTATATCACACGTGTGACACGTGTCGTTCCAAGCTGTAAGTAACCAGTTTGTGGTCCCGCTTTGTATAATCTGTCTACACGATCAAAGGTCAATTTATACTGGACTTGCATAAGTCGATGTTTGATTCTGATTCATGTAAACTTACATGTATTTGTAGACTGTAAGTTTTAGAAATATCGTGTTCGATTTGCTTAAAAACAATTTCTTTACACTTTACAACCGTTTTAATTCACTCAATGTAGATTGTTGACGAAATCAACACTGTAGCAATTTAGAAAACAGATTTCAGCATCCCTGGTTCGAATACTAACTAAAATATTCAAAGCGGACATGTTCCGGAATACATCAAGTGGTATTACGACAGACAATGAGTTTTCAATCCTTTGAGTGCTGTGGAATATTACAGCATAATATTTTGAATAATTCAAACGATTTATTACTATGTGCTTGACGTAATATTTTCCATTTGTTTGTGGACAAAGATTTTAGTAGTATTCATGGTACAGTTGCTAGAACAATAAGCTATTAAAGCAGGAAGTAAGATTTTCAACTTTATTTGAAAAGAATAAGGTTGATTATGTGCTGCATCTCTTTATTCATTATTAAAGGATAGTTAATGACTGTTCAGTAGAAACTTTACAGTTGCTATTTATTTTAGGTAGCTGGTAAAATGTCTCTATTATGGAAATCAAACGTAATAAGGGCTTGATGTGTAGAAAGTTCAAAGAAGGCTCATTGAAACTGTTTAACAGAATACACTTTTTTATTTATTACATATTTTTGTCTTTATAAATATTTGGTCGTATTTCAAAGACGAAAATGTATAAAAAATTGTGTCTTCTTTATATGTATGATTCGCATAATAGAAACTCGAAATAGCTCACGCAATTGATATTTGAATAATATGTCCCCTTGTCCTAAGCAACCTACAGACTGAAAGAAAGGTCTAATTTAAGGTCAAATTGGAACTGTAGTATTATTTTTCTACCTTTTTGGTTCACTGGCTTTAGTATATTGTATCAGACTCTGAATCTATTTTTAAACATGGATTTATTCTGAAACATTGCCCTTTATTTATCAGGGCACAGAATATATTATTTAGTTAATGCTGAGTAAACTTTCCTCTGAAGTTATTATTGTAAAAGCTAAGATCAACCAAGCTAAAGGTCAGAACAATAAGTAGGTTTCCTTGTGTTTGTCTAACCTTCGGATATTCAAATACTTGATTTCGTAGCAAAAGTAAGTACAAATATTTTCTTCAAAAAGAATAATCTTGCTCCCACCATTACCTCTTCTCTGCATCACCCAAAGGTCAAACTGGGAGAAAAGCTCGCGGCATTAAGTCCACCTTATGTACACTTTGTGCATGAAGCTTATATAAATAAATAAAATAATATTTCGATAAGTAACATTCATACATACCACCTCTAAACTATTTGCCTAATTCAACTAAATACTAGAATTTGACCTTCAAGAACTTACTAGTGGTAGTAATTATGTTATAAGTTTAACAAATGGCTTATTATTAAATAGTTATTGTATAATTTGAAATAGGTCATATTACACACAATTATGGCCTATTAACATAGTTCGTACATAGATGAATCACGTGTGTAGGATTCAAAAGATATTAATCAAATCAAATCAAATCATTTATTTCGGTTGCAAACATGGGTTATAAAATATACAAAAGGTGTTTAATATTTATAGTATGGTTCTCCACATTTTGCCATTATGGCATGCAAGTATTTCCTAATCAATTTATCTACAAGTTTAACTTATACAACCTCATACAATATGCATTACCAATAATTTAAGAATTGAAATAATTATAATTATTATTGTATTTGGAATGTAAGGGTTTCTCTGAGTTGTAAACAGCTGGATTCGGGTCATACAATGGACAAGGACCATCAGCCCTTATGCATTTCAAAAGCTTTAAAGTCCTATAACAAATCTAATCAGGAACGTATGTCAACGGATTGTATACCAAAGACCAAATACTATCGTCGTAATAAAAATCAGTAAAGATTAAAAGAACACACATCGCAACTCTAAAGGCATAAATGGTAAAAATAATACATTTTTGTTTTAAAAATTCACATTAGATATCCTCTTGACCGTATTAACTATACATTATTTGTATGTCTCAAACCAAATTCGTGTTCAAAACAAACAGGTCGATATCGGACACCCAAACAGTATTAATATGATAATATCGGGCGCCATGATAAGTTTTCGTATCACGTCGTATCAGACCCATTTTCATATGTTCTGAGATTTGGCAGCTATCCACAATCCCCTTATCGGGTTATGTACTGCGCTCTTTACTTTTAGTTCAGTAGGGCAAGCTCAAGGTCACCCGTATTTATATAGGTCAAACGGCCAAGGTCGGCTGTCCTGTAGAAAAATAGGGCACGAAGGCTTTTTATATGTCAACGGAATTTTCGGGGTTATTTGGGAACAGTAGGCGTGTGAAATGTGTCACTGGTAATTTTGTGAAGATAGAAAGTAAAGGACCGGTCAGTTGTTTGATCATGGCTAAGAACGAAGGACATTCTCAAGGTGAAAAGATTACCTAATAAAAGGTCGCGGGGAGCCGCTACATGCAGGTCACTATAACAGGTCGATGTGGAACTTTCTAGGATAGCCTATATTCAGCCGTGGACGTCATATGGCTGATAATGTTGATGATGGTGATGTAGATGATGAAGATGAAGAATAAAGTATGAAATTCGACTGTGATTAAATGGAAAATTATTACGTACGAACTACTAATGTAAACGTTAAGTAAGTACAGAGTATAGGGTTCAAATAAAACAACACATATTGCTTAACATAGAAAGTTTAAAACTTTGAAGTGAAAAATCTGAGTGTATAAATCACTGGCTTTTCAACGTCAATCTTGAGTGTAAATTCAGTGCAAGAGTTCATTTACAGACGTTTACGTCAAACGTCAGATAAAAATGCTTTAACGTCGATTGTGGTTATTATCGTTAAAATTTATTTTTAATGTTTAGCTTTCAGTCAGAAAGCTGTTTGTTACTGGCATTTAAGGTTAGAGGGAAATAATTTTCTTAGTATTGTTTGTTTTTATATTTGAATACTAGCTTCTGCCCGCGACTTCGTACGCGTAATTCCATTTCTTCCCGTCCCTGTTCGTGATTTTCGGAAAAAAGTAAAATAAAAAAATTGGTTAAAAAGTATCCTATGTCGGTCTCCTGGCTCTAAGCTACCTCCCTACCAATTTTCAGCCAAATCTATTCTGCCGTTCTTGAGTTATAAGTGGTAACTACTTTCTTTTATACCTCTATATATATATTTTGTTCCAGCCCACATTTGTATTGGAGAGCTTCTCAATTTCAAAGTGGGGCGAGAATTCCATATACATTTGATTTTTATCAGACTAACTTGGCTCCGTGTCTTCATATTTCTTGAGAGATGTATCCATCTGCTAGAATACGTTACTTTAGATTTATGTGTGTATTTAACTTGTTTTTTAGCAAATTCTCACGACCTTCACCAGCTCGGTCGTCCATCGTAAGACGTGCCAGATTGACAAACGCCATCATAAAGTCACGTTCCTGTCAATGTGTGGCCACTATTTTCTTTAGCCACGAAAATAAAATTCTAATGTGACGTACTTAGACCCAGTTTGTCTTGAGACGTGCCTCCTATTGTAAAAATCACTAAGTGAAGGATTAAATTATCGGTGATTAGAAGATGAAGGGGTCTTCTTATGTTGGTGATGTTGTGTAGTACATTTTTGGCACGGCTTCAGAAACGGTTACAACGTAAACAGTGGTGGTATTCGCGATGACGTAGGTACAGGCCCCCAACTGGTATGTGATTTAATATACGTACGTTCATAAATTAACTAATGTAAATGGACGGAAGTTATCTACATAGCTTTCTATGTCTTATTAAAATCTTCTGTACGATTTTTCCTGCATCATTGTTCGTTGGAAAAACTATTAACTTTTTCTATTTCAGTAATATTATCATATCATCAATATCATAAAGACAGGAATTTTGTTTAGTACTATGTTCAACAACATATTACAATATTTATTACATGGAACTAAGACTGGCGAACACTAGACGCCATAAAAATGTATCTTCACTCTGACTTAGCTGTTCGGGAAAGAAAAGGTGCATTGTTGTATTGAAAACAAATGTTACAAATCCCAGCCTTAATACTACTGACAATATTTAACATCATTATAGCCAATCAACCATCTACAATTTCACTATTCGCCTTCCGATTGGCTCTCCGAAGGACTAACGAACATTTCTATAAAATATTTAATATGAATCGAATGAGTATCGATCATATGCACTCGTATCCTTGTCCCATTACCCTAGTTTACATTACTCATGTAGGTAGTTTAAATATAAAAGAAGGTTGTACTTGCATCGATTTTCTTTTGAAGGAAATAACCTTCAATTAGTTAGGGGTTGTGTTTTTGATTTGAAAAGGAATTTAATACAGATACAGTATACAAAAATAATATAAGGACAAAGAGTTATAAGTTATTAACGAGATGGTAGTGTGATTAGGGCTAACATGTTTCTAAACGAATTGTCACCAAAAGAATAGTTAAATCCTTACTAATATTATAAATCGGAAAGTGAGTTTGTTTGTTCCACTTTCACGCCGTAACTACTAAACCGATTGCTTTGAATGTTTGCAGACGTAAAGTTAGAAGTCCGGATTAAATAGTAGGGTACTTTTTAACCCGGAAAAATTTGATATTCCCGAGGAAAAACAAAAGTATTGGTATAGATGGCGCTGTGTGTATTGGTATATGTCACATAGGCTACTTTTTAACCTTTTGTGACGCGAGCGAAGCCGCGGGTAAAAGCTAGTAAAATATAAATAAAAATACGATGATATAGGTAGACCATCTAGAAACCATTGGAGAAGTCTATGATCAGCAACAGATACTGTGGCTGATATGATGATCAAAGATAGTTTGTTCATGTCTCTGAGACGATTTCATTTGTTTGGTCTATTTGTTTTTTAAACTGGTGAACAGGAGTTGCGGTGATTTGTTTGCGGTATTACACCAGGTAAAAAACAGGTAATATAAATATTGTAACAGGTAAATAGACAAAAAAACATTGGTATTTACCGAGAGTTGATGTAGAATTCTAGCATTTATGCAAGTAATAATAACGAGTAAGTAAAACATTCTGTGTTGATTACCTTACTATTTCAAGACATAGGTATTTGATCTAAAAACAAATGGCCTTGGTCGCATGTTCCTTCTTCCTTAACAAAATTCTATCTGACTCATTTATAGTGAAACGTTTTTCAGTATAATGTCGTCTCTGTCACTCTGAGGTGTTTTTGTAGAGATAGAAATAGTTTTAATTGTCAACGACCGGCTATGCAATGGGTCACGGTTAGATATTTGATTTGGGAGCAAATGTTTTTAGAAATGTTCAAATTCAGAATGTAATGTTATATGAATAATTTAAAAATAAAATATTTACACCTTAAAAAAGTATATCATAAGGCATCAAAGAAAAAAATTCCTCGTCGCTACCGTGAGGTAGGGTGCCCAATAGTCTATTGGGCTAATAGACTGGCGGCATTGCCACGTTGGATGGCAATGCTTAACCTTAATATTAATAATCTCATACTATCTATAAATGTCTAAAAATGTTATGTGTATATGTACTTATGAAGAATTATTATGTTATTTTACATATAATAGATGAAAATAATACTACTACAAAATAAGTTAATTCTAACGTTAAAATAGTAGAACTCGTATTCACTTGAATAATATTTCATTGTTGGAACTGTAAAACGCATTTCGTTTGCTGAAACAATACACTGCCGTGAGTTTTTAATCAAATTGTGTTTATTACTTCGCGAACAGTGCAGTAATGTTCTGAGTGGCCATATTTGGGTCATACTGCGATTAAAGAATTTTATGTGCGTACCTATGTAGGTACATTTCAGTTCATTTGTTTCTGCAGTAGAAATTGAATGCGATGACCAGGTAGTTCAGTCATTAAAGACTTTAGTTCCATTTATGTCTTAGAAAATTAAAGTTGCCGACTGCCTCGTTGGCTGACTGGTCGCAAGGGCGACTGCCGGGCTAGGGGTCTCGGGTTCGATTCCCAGGTCGGGCAAAGTATTATTGGGTTTTTAAAAAATTCTCAGTAATAGCATGGAGTCTGGAAATCCGGTATATGGCAATAGGCTCACCCCCTATTACATGGGACTCATAACATAAATAGTGAAAAGTGGGTGTTACATTGTACAATGGCATAATGTGCACCTCTGCCTACCCCTTCGGGGATAAAAGGCGTGGTATTATGTTATGTGTTATGTTAAAATTAAAGTCTTTTTAGTTACATAGCCAAAAGTAAAAAAAAAAACTTCTTAGGATTCTATAAAAAATACTTGAACAAACTGTTCTAAACGGAGGACCGTTCTTGAAGAGGTTTCCCAACACTCTTTAGTAATGAGTCTTGAACATTCTCACAAAGAAAGAACATTTACCAGCAACTCTACAATATTCCTACAGAACTAGACGCGGAGAACCTAACGGGTAACCGGGGCTCCGGCTCGACGTGCAGGAGAAGGAACGGGGTGATTTTTAGTCAGTAAGAGTCTGACACTCCCTCCCGCCTCACCCAGGCGGGAGCAGACATTCGATGATATCCCCACTTAAAAAAAAATCCTACAAAACTGATTTAAATTTAACAGTACCTACATAACGGAAGATAGTTCCTCTAAAACTGTGAACAGCGAAACGAAATAAATAACAATAAAATGTGTCGCGGAAGACGTTCAGCTCTGCCAAATTTCCAGTGACCTACAATATTTTTCAGCTATCGCTTTGTGCGAGGAAGCCCGAAAGTACTTACATGTGTATGTGTGTAGTTATATATGTCTGTATATACCAATTTGACATTGAAACTAGTTCGTTCTCGTACAAACTGACCAACGGTAGTAAATTATGATACGTTTTTAGTACGGATGGCAGAAAATTTGTTTAATTTCTTTAGTAAATAAGTAGGTGTAGTTTTTGCTGCATTATATTTTAGTACCGCGCTTATTTTACTAAGGCCCGATATTTCAAATATCAGTTTATTCTTAACCGTTTAACAAAATTGATATATAACAGTTTTTGACTGCCTCGTTGGCCGAGTGGTCACAAGCGCGACTGCCAGGCAAGGGGTCTCGGGTTCGATTCCCGGGTCGGGCAAAGTATTACTGGGTAAAAAAAATTCCCAGTAGTAGTACGGAGTCTAGAATTGTGCCCGGTATATGGCAATAGGTTCACCCCCTATTACATAGGACGCATAACATAAATAGTGAAAAGTGCACCTCTGCCAACCCCTTCGGGGATAAAAGGCGTGATGTTATGACAGTTTTTAGTACGGAAGAATTGTCAAAGGTTATTCCTCGGTTAAAATTTATTTGGCGTTGGGGAAATCGTCCCTAAGTAGTATATTTTTAGTTAATGGCATCAATGGTCGCAACATTTGAGAACATCAGCGGATTTGGGTGCTTACTCTTGAAACCAATCTCAATGTCAATGCAATTTCAATCCAATAAAATCTCAATTGTTATTCAATGTCAACACTATACAACGCCAATCGTAGCTGTTAAAGTAGCATTCAGAGTACGGAATATAAAGCCAAACTCAATACCATATAGTTCATTAAATATCCACGCAATACAAATGTAATGGGCGCCAGTGTTGCAACTCAAGAGTACGAAATTTCACAATACCAATGTCAATCGATCGGAATTGGATTCAAGAGTAAGCCCCTTGATAAGAGCTAACAAAAGTACTGTACATTTGTTATAGACTGCATTCTCTTGAAAACGGAAATTTCGAATCGCCCAAAAAGTTCATCATTGTAGCATAAATTAACATTTAATATCACGGCTTTTATAGTTATGTAGAGGTGCATATTACGGCACTTAATGCCACTGTACAATGTAACACCTACTTTTCACTATTTATGTTATGAGTCCCATGTAATAGGGGGTGAGCCTATTGCCATATACCGGGAACATTCCCAGACTCCGTACTACTACTGAGTTAATTTTTTTTAAGACCTATTAGTCCTTTGCCCGGGTCGGGAATTGAACCCGAGACCCCTTGCCCGGCAGTCGCACTTGCGACTGTTCGGCCAACGTGGTAGTCTTTCAGCATACATTGAGCAGAAGCATTTTGTTTCAGTGTAAAAGAACGAAAACAGTTGAGATTCAAAACAAACACACATCACGTAAAATCGATTTCAAACGGTATTATAAAACAATTGAATTTAAATCCCACGCCCTCTTTCGATACTGTCCGTACAATATTAATTGGAGGTCCACACGTAGGTAGTTTCGTTAAATGAATCAGTTTATTGTTGTTATTGCTATGAGAGAAACGTCACGCACCAATTATAACACGCCTCTTTTTTCTTTAAGAAGTAGTATATTGAACGCAATAAGTACCATTTTTTCTCCATCCAGATATGGTAGAGGTCCTGTGTTACATGGGGTGGAATTATTGTCATACATCCGATATACCAGACTACTGTCAAAAAGGTTTAGGTATATTTTTTAATCTATAACCCACTTTTTATCGATTATGAGGTGGATCTCACCGATATGGATGTCAAGCATAATAATGGCGACTAATCCAAAACCTACACTATTGGTATTACGGAGCCGCGGAGAACCTAACGGGTTACCGGGGCTCCGGCTCGAAGTGCAGGAGTAGGAACGGGGTGGTTTTTAGTCAGTAAGAGTCTGACAATCCCTCCCGCCTCACCTAGGCGGGAGAAGTAATTCGATGTTTTGCACCCCTTAAAAAAACACTATAGGTATATTCCTGGGTATATATATACCTAGAAAGGAAATCTATCCCGAGATTTCTGATTCTTCAATTCTCTTTTTTTAGACTTAAACCATTTGACCATCGAAGCGAAGCTACCAGTCATTGTAAAGTATAGGTTAATATGTCAGCAACACATGACAGACTCTTGGACTAAGTGGCTATCATAAAACATGACGTAGGACAATATGGAATGGATTAAAGTAGATTACTACGTTGTGTAATAATGATAAGCTAGGAAAAATTGCTGTCGGTTTGTTTTGAAAATTACTGGTTTATCGAAAAGTATATACTTACTGTAAATTCCTGGTGTAATTTAGTGGTTCCCTTTAGTAATGAGTATTGTCAAAATGGCTGATGTCTATAGAGTCTCATTTCGACGTGCATTAAATGAATTCAAGATGATAAAAAAGTCAATACAACCATTAATATTTATTTGCTAAAAAACTACTTAAGTACACAAAAAGCACAAAAGATTTATTAATGTAATACATACATACATAATTCACAGACGTACGTATATTTTCGTATTTCAATCAAATCTATTTACCCCAATAAAGCATATTTCAATCACGTCTGTAAACACTAGGGATTTCACCTTCAATGCATGTTCGATGAAACCGAAATGTAATGGGAACATTACTGAAACAACTCGTTGAGTAATATGTAGGTACATTGAATTATTGAATAACATGCTTCATGCTATAATTCAGTTTTCATAGCCATTTTGCAATAGAATGTTTGGTTCTTAAGAAAATAGAAACGAAGACTTATCACTTATTCCAGCAAAAGTATTATTTTAGAATATTGTATGTTTATACTAATCAGTTTTTGTCTAAAACTTTAAAATTAACTGTAAGATAAAAGGTGATAACATGTTTTTATTTTTACCCACAGTACGGTACGGTACGGTACAGTTAAATAAGAAGGTCAATTTGAATTTACATTGAGCATAATTACGAAACCAAACAACAAAATGCAACCGAATGAAACAAATAGACCATCGTTGTGTTTAAGTAAGTAACAAAACATCGCCATTTTGATAATAAAACCCACCAGTCTGGAAGAGACGTTCGTGTCCAGCTTATTCTTAGCTTTTCCGAACATCGTAAAATAACTGCACGCTTCTAGACATAAAATGTTTAATGTTTATATCTTTGATTTTATGATTTTATTTTTCTTTCTTTATGATGGATCGTTGACTTCATATGTAGGTTTTACTACCTAAGTACTTCGAAATGGTCATCTGTATTCTGCTTCATATTACCATCGTGATCATCGGCCAGTTTGCTTAAAGAATACGCCATTGAGCATAATATTCAGCTCTCTTTGTATCACTGCCATCCATCGTTTTTCTGTTAGAGAGATGAAAATACAGTCATCTTCATCATCATATCAGTCAGAAGACGTCCACAGCTAAATACAGATCTTCCCTAATGACTACTCTATTACTACGGTTCTTCATAAAGAAGTGAGCAGTTTTTCGCTCTTCGGATGCAAATTATTATGAGTGTTGGTTAGTCCATAAGATTTTAAGTGTAGGAGAGCCTTGCTTCGAAACGAATGGGCCGGCTTGACCGGAGTGATGCCACACAGCTTTACAGAAACCCTGCGTGAAACAACGCTTGCGTTGTGTTTCGTCGTGTGAGTGAGGTTACCATAGGCCCAATTATCCCCCTCCCCAATCACCCCAATACCTTAATCCCCAACAATCCTCAAATTCCTAATCCCCAAATGGCCGGTATTGCACTTGTAATGCCTCTGGTGTTCCAGGTGTCCATGGGCGACACCGATTGCTTACCATCAGGCGATCCGTCTAATCGTATACTGGTTCATCTCATAAAAAAATACCCCAAGAAAATGAGAAACCACATGGTTTCTTAAGTAAGTTTTCTCTAGCATCTTCCCACTATATGCCAAGTTCTTCATGTTACTTACCAAATTTACGAATACAGCAGGCTAGAGATTTCGCGGAAAAGACCTACTTTAAAACTAAAACATTATATAACGAGTAACCTAAATCAGTGTTAGAAGATCCTTGAAGTGAAAACTTTTACGACTTGGCTCATAGTTTATGGACGATGTTTCTCTATAAAGTTCATAGTTGAGCTCACTGGAGCATGTAGTTGGAATAGGCTCTTCATCTTTCTAAATTAAATTTCGTTACCATTATTTTCTCTGTTTTTTGAAACTCACTTTTAGTACCACACTAATATTATAAATGTATAAATTTCTTTGTTTGTATATTTGGATGTGTGACCGTCAATCACGCTGAAACTACTTCCTAATTTAAATTTGGTATACAGGCAGGGTATGGGCTGACTTAGGTGATAGGATTCTTTTTATCCCGATTAAATGCTCCTATGGGATAAAACAGGAATCATATTCTACGCGGACGAAGTCACGGGCAACAGCTAGTGAAACATAAAATGATGTGAAGTTATTGACCAATGCCTTGATAAAATGTAACCATGGTAAGGATTTTGTATTTAATAGTATCAGTTTTTTTAAGGGGGGAAAATCATCGAATGTCTGCTCCCGCCTGGGTGAGGCGGGAGGGAGTATGTCAGACACTTACTGACTAAAAACCACCCCGTTCCTTCTCCTGCACGTCGAGCCAGAGCCCCGGTAACCCGTTAGGTTCTATGCGACTATTAATATTATCAGTAGAAGTGCAAAAACCAATTTAGACGTTCTATAAACAATAATTTTAAAAACCTAATCGTTGTGTGTAGGTATCCTCCAAATGTCATTGAAGAATATGTATTTATTTCTTACATAGGATGTTACTACATGTTTTAATGACTCTAATTTGGCTAGACTGGATAAACTGTAACACTGTTTTTCATCAAAAAGATAAATAATAAACATTCGTTTTATCGCGTAATACTTGACTTTGCATCTTTAATGAAACAGGACTTACGTAAATCACTTCCATTCGCATTTAATGCAAAAAATAGGTACACACAGATTATAAATAACATTGTTTTGTATGCAGAACATTCTCTCAGGTCGTTATTGGCAATGAATCAAGTTCGATGTATTGATGTTTCTCCGCTGAACCATTTTATGCTCTCACATTTCGATGGAATTGGATTTCGTTCACTACCTACATTTGCTTCATAGGGTACGTTCACATTTACTGGGGCTCCGACTTCGAAGCATGAGTTGCAACGGGCAGATTTTTAGTTAGTAAGAGTCTGACACTCACTCTTGTCTTACCCAGGGCTGGAGTATGCATTCGATGATTTACCCCATCGATATAAGGGTTATTTCTCATTAGCAAAGTCGATACGCAACGAAGTACTAATCGCTCATAACTTCTCTGTGGAAATAAGGGTGATTGTTATGTTGATATTCCAGATAATTTTGGTTTACGCTTCGATGCGCTAATGTGAATTGACCCTTACTGCTCCTAACTTTTAGTGTTACAGTCGAGTAAACATATTTATTACTTGCAAACCTATTCCGTATAATGCATCGAATTGGTTAGTAATGTATTTGCATCTACAGCTTTAATACTTTAAAAAACATCTCTATAGAGTTATTGGTTGATCTGTTTTCCACAAAATATTGATCTATTAACAAAGATTTCGTAGCGGTTTTTCGAATTTTTAACGTCTTGTCCTACATTTTATATTGAAAGAGATTCATGGTATTATATCATCATATCTACAGACAAGAAGAATACAAGGTATAAGGTATTCCTTGACTCATTGACAGGAAACCCCACCCTGATCCATTACTATTGCAGCAACAACGTTACCTACATAGTTAAAGTAGCAAATAAGAAACCGCTATGCTTAAGGAAGTTTTATAAAGGTATCATTCCACATACTTATCCGAACATAAAGAAATATCCATATTCGTAAAGCAGTAAATAAGTACCTATGTAGTTAGGTATATCGGATAAATAAAGATTCATTTGCATTTCGCTTTAGCATATCTATTCTCTAGATAATAGTCTGAAGATATCCTTACTAATATTATAAATGGGAAAGTGAGTTTGTTTGTTTGTTTGTTTGTTCCACTATCACGCCGTAACTACTAAACCGATTGCTTTGAATTTCTGCAGACGTAAAGTTAAAAGTCCGGATTAAATAATAGAGAACTTTTTAACCTTTTCAAATTTGATATTCCCGAGGGAAAACAAAAGTATTGATATAGATGGCGCTGTGTGTATTGGTATATGTCACATAGGCTACTTTTTATTCTTTTGTGATGCGAGCGAAGCCGCGGGTAAAAGCTAGTTTACATATAAATAAACACAAAGAGGATACAGAAATACTCAACTTTTCATTACAAAGACATTATTTTTGTTGGTGTTTGTTACAGTTTGCGCTTATTACACAATTTTTAGTATGACGTACATACGCCAGCATATCAAACTACACCTAAAACTTTGATAGTTTGCACTTTATGCTAGAATAAATAAAGTTGATATTCTAATATAGGAAATTAGGGTAGCATGTTGTGCTTTTGTCTTTTGATGTGTGTGGAAAATGTGGTTAGCAACAAAACCTATTATGTGAAGGGACGAAATAACGTAATGGCTAATTATTATAACTGAGTATGATGGATAAGTCTAATGGGGAATATATGAGACAGAAGTTAAAAGCAAAATCAAGTAGAAATGTAAGGAAAATTTGAAATGAAATGAACGATGACTAGTGGAATAGATATAGGGTATATATGTATATATAACCATGTTGATATGCTATTTAAAACAGATATAGAGGCGAAATGTTGAATGCAATTGGGGAAAGAGAAACGAGGTTCAAGTAATGAATACTTGTTTCTATATTATTTCAGCTATCATTTCTAAGTATACTCTTTTTGTATAAGTATACGGTTTCCTAAAAAAATCCCAGTAGTAGCATGGATTCTGGAATTGTGCCCTGTATATGGCAATAGGTTCACCCTCTATTATATGGGACTTATAACATAAATATTGAAAAGTGGGCGTTACATTGAAGAGTGGCAGTAGGTGGCGTAATGTGCACCTTTGCCCACCCCTTCGGGGATAAAAGGCGTGATGTTATGTTATGTGTAGTATAGAAGTAGGTAAAAAGTTTGTTAGTTATTAAGCTTCTTTACTGTGCACTGTGGGTCGAAAATCAACAGATTGATCTGGGCATTGGGAATGTCCATACAACACTTATCGACGCAGTGTCATGTAAAAATCATTCCATAATCAGCATTTTCATTAAATAAATACTACAGCCGTAGCTCGTAGCACGTAGTTCGTAACGCGTAGTTCGTAGTACGTAGTCCGTGACGCGTAGCAGTATTTATCTAAGTTCAGTTCGATTTTTTGTTCGATTCAATAACATATGTAATTATTATAATTTCTATGTTGCCATATAATGACGACTACATAGCAAGACTAAAAATACGTAGCACACAGCTACCTAGCAACATATCGATTAATCGAGTCCATACCTATTAGGTTAAGCATAATACAATAAGATATCACTTTACTGAATTAAATTAAATTCGGACTATACCTAAATATAGATGGGCATACATTTATAGTAAAATAAAAATACCTAGTACTTTAGGAGAATTTCCTTTCAAATATGTATGAATTTACGAGTATATTTACGAACAAATATAGGTAAAAAATATGTTCTGTCTGGATAACAAATATGCCACAATGTAGACGGTACACCCATCTTTGTTTAGCCACACATTCTATATTTAAAAACCAACGTTCATTTGTTTCCTTCCTTCCTCTAGAATATTTTACAGGTTAAAAAATATACAAAGGGAATTCGAAACTATTTGTATACAGAACCTGGATAATGTACCTAGTATTTATTTACTTCCAGATGTTTGATATTTTGAATGGTTATTTATTTATTTATTTATTTAAGGAAAACCAACAAAGCATACACCAAAATACATGATAGGTTTTTTTTACATAATATTTTAACACTCTATAGTGTAGCCTTAATTACAGGCTGCCACGACATGCATTATAAAAGAACAGGATATTACAACAAAAAAGAAACAAAGTTCGCTTATCAAAAAAAATAGACATCAATTTCAATCACAATTGTTAAATTTAAGTTTTTACTTCTTTTTAATTTTTAAACTGTACAATTTTGATTTTGATCTGAACATGTAGTGCATATAGTGCAGTTTAACTCTGTGAGAATGTCCTACGCAGGACAGTTTTCACTTTAGAAAGAGAATAGGACATGTCAATATCCACACTAAGTGAGCATGACAGGCGACTAAATTGTTCTTGCATTCTATTAATTGAGGAAAAATGACCCAGGCTTGTTTTAAAGCCTTTACCTGAAAGCAGCCGATATCTAGACATTCGAGCCAGTTTGAAGGGCACATTCACATTAATCTGGCTAAGTAACTGCGGACAGTCAATGTGATTGTTTATTAGTTTGTACAGGAAGAGCTGATCTAGGATTTTACGGCGATTATCTAGACTCATCAGTTTAAAATACTTCAAACGAGAGCTGTAGCTGGTTAATTTATTAGCCATGTGACATTGATACGTCAAATGCCAAAGGAATCTTTTCTGAATGGATTCTAAACGGCGTTTATGAATATCGTACAATGGCGTCCAGACTATGCTGCAGTATTCTAAACCTGACCTAACTATTGAGTTGAAGATGGCGATTTTAGTTTTGGCGTGTTTAAAATTTTTACTGTTGCGTAAAACGAAGCCCAACATCTTAAAACCCTTAGAATCGATCTTATCAATGTGACTATGAAAACGCAGCTTATTGTCTATGTAGACGCCCAGATCACGAACTAATGCTTTTTCGTTAACAGTTTTTTCGTTTATATTATATTTACGGAAATGGGGTCCTAATTTTCTAGAAAAATGCACATGACTGCATTTTTCAGCATTAAGTGACATCTTATTGTCCTGACACCACTTTGAGAAACGGGTATAATAATGAGTATCTATGATACTCATTATTTGCGTAGCGAAAGATCCTTGGGAAATAATCACTATTTGTATAGAATATTGGATTTTTTCACTGAATTTCTTTACGATTGCTTCTTTAATTTGAGCTACATATTAACACGTGCTATATGTGTATTGGGAATCATTGGAGGTAGAAGAAAATTTAGATCGGTATAAAAGGTATGTCGAGTGCATAACCGCCCTTTTTTGTTAGAGATTTGTCAGACAAGTATTACTGGGTTTTTAAAAAAAAAAAACTCAGTGGTTGCACGGAGTTTAGAAATGTGCAATACGTTTGTCCTGGCAACCAATATTTCTTTTTTAGGTTTGTTAATTTGAGGTTTCAATAATTGTACCTAATCTTAAAACATAAGTTTTCACCTGACTTCTAATAATACCATTTAATTGCATCGGTAGAAGAAATGTAAAGTGGTACCGCAGATACTAGAGTAGGTATTTAGAGTCAAAATAACCCGAAACTATCGAATACAATACAAACCAGATCAACCAAAACGACTTAAAAGCAATATCAAACATTAACCGACTATCTACAACAGACGCAGACAAAACGCAGACAATTTACATAACTAGAAAAGGTGCTACCGTAACAACAAACGAATTTCACTCATAAATCTATCTTACTTAGTAGCTATAAGACTTAAATTCGTGTGGTGGTAATTGAAGTGGGGCAAAGACTCGGGACATCCGACATTGTGGCAGCGACCTTGTGGGCCACGTGCTTGCTTCGTGTCAGCGCACCTGATTATAAAATCATGTGCTGTATATACTTAGTACGTACTTACTAATTATTCGCGAATGCTGACTCAGTAAATACGCGTGGAAAATATTTGCAAATTCTTGACAAGCCGTAACTGTGACTGACCGTCTGCAAATGGACTACGGACCTTCTCTTCATACGATTTTTTTTTAATGGGGGAAAATCATCGAATGACTGCTCCCGCCTGGGTGAGGCGGGAGGGAGTGTCAGACTCTTACTGACTAAAAACCACCCCGTTCTTTCTCTTGCACTTCGAGCCGGAGCCCCGGTTACCCGTTAGGTTCTCCGCGACTCTCTTCATACTCGGTTGGTTTGCCATATTCTCTCATTTGGCAGGCGAGTTGGAGTTTGAAGTTTAGAAGGTTCATTAGAGAGCGCTGTTGCCCAGTTTCTTTATAATATGCAGACCAGGGCGCTTACTCATGAAACAAATCTTGATGCAATTATAATTCAATAAAAACTATACAACGCCTATCGTAGGTGTTAAAATAGCATTCAGAGTACGAAATATATACCCAAACGCAATACCATTTAGTTCATTCAATATTCACGCTATACGGATGCAATGGGCGCTAGTTTTGCAACTCAAGAGTACAAAATTTCACAATGCCAATGTCGATCGCTTGGAATTGGATTCAAGAGTAAGGCCCCTGTTGCCACTCAGTTGGCGCCTACGGTACCTACAGGACGAAAAGGGGTGGTAAACATTTTATAATCTGTCGTCACCATATGGCATGCTGACTTAATAAGTTAAGTACGAGTGGAAAATATTGCAAATTCTCAAGTGTGGTCGTTTATACTATGTAGATTTGGTATGCGTGGGTTGTTCTAAAGTTACTGTCTGAACACAATATGTGTGGAAAAATTCTTGCTTGAATGTTGTTAAGGCATCGTAATCTTTTTGTGTTATGATCAGTTGATTGGATGCTATTGCCACTGTTCAGATTAAAGACATCGGCTGTATTACAGGAAGTTGGAAGTTTGGCATGAGCAAGGCAGACACACAATTATAATTATCATCTTAAATTTTTATTACTTATTTACATCACTTTACTACATAGTATAAAACAAAGTAGCTATCCGCCGTCTATCTGTCCCTATGCATGCTTAGATCTTTAAAACTATGCAACAGATTTTGATGAGGTTTTTTTTAATAGATAAGTGATTCTTAAGGAAGGTTTATATGTATAATACATGGATATTGCACCAGTGCGAAAGCCGGGGGCGGGCTAATGATATATAAAATAAGGAAATAAATAAATACGTACAACTTGTGATAAACTTTTTAGTTTATCACAAGCTAATAGAGACTTTAAAAAAAAAAGAAAACTAAAAGTGTCTATACATTACACAGAGCATCTTAAATTGTTGAAAACAAAATAATTAAACGGTCTGTGCTTACATATGTAGCTGTTTTAGTCAGTAGGTTGTTTAAACAGGTAAATGATTTGACTTTGTGAATACGATCAAGGAACATTGCCCTCGTTTGTTGATAAACTTAATAATTTAAGTTAAAGCTTAGCTTTCAAGTATCTATCTTCGATAGATAGAAGAAAATTATATAATTTGAATTGTTCTTATTGGGTTTTCGTTCCATAGTGATTTTATTGTACCTAATCTATTATTTATTATTGATAATTATAAAATGTTTTGAACTTCTTAATCTCTTCCTTTTGAATGACATTTGACTGTAGATAACTTTATGATAGTGGTAATATTACATAACATCTATACAACAACAAGTTTGTTTATGTACCGGACACAAATATAACTGACTACTATGATAACAGATAATGAAGCTGAAATTAGCTTATTAACTATAGAGGTAATAAACGTCTACTGCTCAAAACAGGTCACTTTTTTATTAAATTCTCCGATTAGCTGACGATTTCCAAATTAAAGTCACTGAAGCTAAACATGATGCTGTTACTCGCGTCTAGGTGGCTTGTCGTTGTTTTGGCTATATTTATTAACTCTTTTGAAGGCACTTAACTATGTATAGTTAAACCAATTAATAATTTGAGACAGTAGGCTGTGTGACATCGTCGCGACCGCGTACGCTGCTCATGAGGAAGACCCCCTCTGGGGCTCGAAATCAGTAGAGCCTTTCTCAGTGAGTAAACCGCGATTTTGAGTTAATTTAGAGACTCATCTTTTGTGCTGCCATCATGATAAAGTTCATAGTCCGTCGTTCTATCCTTGATCGACACGTGTAGGTGTTTTTGTTCTCACAAGTAATAAAAAAATCTTGTCACGTCCGCTAGGATTCGCAGGTGAATGGTTCAGTATTGGCGTGTTCATAAAACGTTTCCATTTTTTAATCCAACAGCACAGATATGAATGTTAAAGGAAAGAGTTCAGATTAATAAAAGAATGGAGAATGGACAGTAGAGCTTTAGTTATAGGGTCTCTTTTGATTCACTAGAAGGATCTAATGAACTGTCAAAGTTATAGGTACATAAAGGTACAAACGCTTTAGAAAAGGCGAACTTATTCGCATTCATATATTTTGAAAGTGGAATATTAATAAAACCTTTTGTTTTATTTTTGTTTCTATAATCTGAATCCGGAACAAAAACATCTGTCCTAATTACGAAAAGTCTTATTTTGAATAACAGTAAATATTCATTTGACCTTTATTGATAAGATTTACATCTCTTTTAAATCTTATCTGCGCATAAGGCAATAGGTTATCATGAAAATTATATTCACAAATAATGTCCAATACCGAAACTTACGTTTTTTTTTAGATCGTACGACATTGGCTTTACAGAATTTTCTAGATCCCATTTTTAGCTCCACAAAAGAGGTTTATGAATGGAACTTATTACTGACTGTGTGATCAAAGGGCAATCCCTTCTTTATCCCGTATGTATTTTTGTCCCTTTTTTTGTCAAGTATTTCGAGATTATCTTGAAAAGATAGTTAGGATAAATTGAAAAAAAAAACATTAATGTATGTAGGTGCATATGTGCCACAAACGTACGAAATTATATGTATAAAATTAAAACTGAAAAATAGGTTAGACGTCTTGACGTATTAATGTTTTGTTTACCATTTCTATTTAGATTAACAGAGCAAAAGTTACATAAACGTGTCAGATTCGCAAAAGAGAACCGCGAGAGGTGATCAATGCACCTCGACTTGGCTGTATACGAAATAGAAAGCAACACTACTGGGTCAATGAACTCTGTGACCGTTCGGTACCCGCCATCTGCCTAGAATTTGCTGCTCTATGCTCTGAAGAATGCGTACTGGCCGTTTAGTTGGGCTACAAGATGTAATAATAAATCTGGCCATCTACACCGGAGAGACTAATAAAAAAAAACAAAAAAAAATGTTTGTTCTTTTTTTAAATAAATTTAGGTATGATTATTTTTGTTTCCATTTTGTTTTTAACCTTTGTACCTATTATTTAAAAATATTTTGTTTTAATTGTAAGAACATTTTAGTTTCGAATGTAAAACTTAAAGTTGTTATTCTTATTTACTCTTAGTACAAGTCAAAAACAAACAGTAAAATCTAAGTTATGACATCAGTGGTAATGATTTACGAGTTCTCCTTGAAAATTCGCGAAATATTACCGCGATGTTTGTGTATCAAACAAAATAGAAAGTCGCAAGGCCGAACGGATTCAACTCAGCCGCGATCTTGACTTGCGAAGATCGCTACTCGGAGTTAAGAAATAAAACGGAGACTGCATTTTAAAATGTAAGTATTTATTATCTATTGTTTACATTGTTTATTTTTTATAACCTACTTCAAATAAAGCAGGTTGTCATTTGGACCTCAATGTATGTATGTATGTGTATTTGTGCCCGATAATCTCGCGATTGGCTGAACCGATTTTGATGCGGTTTATAGAAAAACGTTTGTTAGGAGACGTAACTTAGGAGAAGATTTAAGTTAACCGTTTAATTAACCGACTTTGAAAAAGAGGGCGTTGACGTAGATTTTTTTAAACGTACGTACCTAGTTTATAAATAATTATTTAGATGTAAATTCAACTAAATACATAAATAAATAAATTGTAGTTCTAGTAGTGACTTTTTTACAACAGAAAATAAAACAAACTGATTAAAAGAATACTCACACGGGCACAGTTAAGTATAAGACTGTACAGTCCGAACAATTTTGCACTTCAAGGCTTTGGAGGGAACTGATTTTGGTTGGAATATTTATTATCTACATTTTGGAGAAACAATAATTGAAATCAAAGCAACAATACAAATATTTAACAAAAGCAAAGTTACGTGCTCACATTAAAAGAAAATAAAAAATAAATATAAATGAATTTTAACAACGATGTATAATGACTTGACAAATAAATTATTCAAATATAAGTCAATGACTTACGTATAGTATTTATTTAATTTTACGTTAATCAAAATTCGATGTGCTTTATTTTAATATTCAATCTTCTTTTTTTATATAAAAAATGAATTGCCATTCGTTAGTATCTATCGCTAAGACTCGAGAACGGCTGAATCGATTTTGCTAATTTTGGTCTTGAAATGTTCGTGGAAGTCCAGCAAAGGTGAAAAAAAAAACATTTTTACACGGTGGTACGAAGTTTGCCGTGTTAACTAGTAATATATAAAAATAGGTAATTGTAGCATTATGTTGCATCAGACTTGCATTGGGTAGGTATGCTTCTAGGTCGTTAGAAGGCCATATTTCGTCCTAATATTACTACATAGCACATAAAATTGCGTCATTCTGCACATGGTAGACAAAAATAGTAACATTTGAGGTAAACTCATGTTATGTCTAATTCAAGTTTGCCTACAAATTATAAAAATAGATTGTTTCCTTATTTTCATTTCATTGGCCTAGTGTTCAACTGAGGAACGGCTATTAAGTTCAATTCCTGTGGGGAAAAATATTCGATTCAAAATTTACAGTCATTTAGATTTTAGAAGTAGTTTGTTTATAAAAATAAGTAGTGTGTCTGCCTACTTCTCTACAATAAAAGAAGAGAAGAAAGAGATGTAATATTCTTTTATTTTAAATCAATAGGTACCTAAAAATGTAGGGAAACAACTCAACAGTGTCATAGTATAAAGATCTTTATACTATGACAGTGTAGTGTATCGATAGTCGAAACATAAGTAGGTATTTAACGAGACAATAAGCCATTTATATCGATGTAAACTCGACTCGATGAGTTGTAAATATTGAACATGATAACTAGGCACAAGGCAGTGCTATTTTTAGTGCTAATAATTATTCATTGTGATGACGGAAACGCCCTGACCTATCTTTATCTGACACGTCATTATGTAAATAGCTATCGTATTATCTTATGCATAAAGTTGTATTTATATTGGTTAAAGGTAAGATTATCCGTGTTTTAATTTTCTTTTGTTAAAATAACAAAATTATTTTTTAGCATTTAAAAACTAAAATGTTTATCTAAATATCAAAACTCTGAAATAAAAATTAAAGCATGTTTCCTATTTCCTCCTATTAACGTAACATTGGCAAAATTCCAAGTTTGAAATAAAATTATTGTGTAGGCTAACAATTCTCAGTGGACGTGTTGTATGACCGTTAAATAATTATGCAAGCAAGCCTGTGAGTTGCAAGTCGCCGGCGAATACGAATAGACGACCAAGCACCCGCGAACGAGGGCTCCGCCGCTAGTGGTGGGCAGTTCGAGGTCATTCGTAAATCGATATCGATAGTTTCTAAACTTATTTGCAACTTTATTATTTAGAAAAAATATAAAACTGTATTGGTTTTTAAAAATACTTTTGAAAAATATAATTTTTATTTTTAATGTCCACAGTTGATAACTTTTTATATTATTATTAATTATCTTTATATGGAGCTATCTGAAATTGAATAGTAATATTGTCAAAATAGAATAAGTATTTAACAAAATTAAGTTTCTGTGTCAATGAACGTCCTGCAAACTATACAATAGTACAATTAGATCGCGCTTTCAAAAATCATTAAATCATACCTTATTAGGTAAAAGTGTTATTACATTTTTTAAGCGTTGTTGTAAATCAAAAAGACTGGTGTATTCAAGAATGTGGTATCGTTCTGAGTGGGATAACCCACTCTCCATAATGCCAATTTCGTTCTATATTTGTTAGATAGTAGCTAACTAGACTTAGAGTATGTAAAACCGGTCATAAAAGTCATTGTTGATCCTAAAACCAGTTGGGAAAAGGCCAGGAGAGAGTTCACTTTATCACAAACCCTTCCTGGCTATCACCCAGAAGCATGAAGTATTAATCTGAAAATGCCATTGTAATTTATTTTTACAACGTGATAAGTTTTGTTTGTGTTGTGATTAATTCACGTCAATAAAACAATGGTATCAATATACTAGAGCTTTCAAGATTAGATACTTACTTCGCTGTTGGTCGCGAGCCAGTAATCGCTGGATTGTTTATAATATATCGCCGTCAACCGTACGACGCCGACGCTCATGCCAATTCAACTTAAGCTACGTATTTTAAATACTTTAGTGATTTGTCAAATGTTACTTTAAATATAACACTTGTTTTATTTTCGTTTCAAACAAGATTATTTTTGACGACGGACTTATTCTTTTTTTTTTGATGTTGGTATTACAATTTTGCGACGACTTGCGTTACTGTAAGTCAATGGATAAATCTGTCAACGGTAAGATGAAAATAACATCTGAATAAGAAGTCATTGGATTCTTTTTTATTTTTAAAATGTAACCCTAAAAATAAGACATTTGAAAATAATTTTGTAAGAATTTTTATTCCGTTTATTAAGTAAAAAATATCGATGTTATTAAATAAGCCAATCACTAAACCTCCCATACGTTCAAGTTTCAATTGTCTGCAGTGGAAATTTCCACGATAAAACATGTAACCTTCGAATGTACTGTTCTTACACGCTTCACTTCGTATATTTGCATCTCTATCGCACGGAATCGACGCAGGCGCTCTGACCTGACCGGTTTGGACTGCTCTAACTTATAGGTGCATATATAAAGCTATCTCTTTCACTTCGGACAACTTATCGTTCTATTTTACGAATAGCTCTGTGCTATGTATACTTCTCAGTCGTCGGCCAAATGATTTTTGTTACCTGTCTTTCTCTAGAGCTTGAATGAAGCAAATTTTGTTTCTTGATGCAGAGCTACAGCTTCAAATCCAACAAAATACTATAGTTACTACGTCCACGTGCTCGGGAGGTTAACGACTGATACAACAGATAACATTGAAAATAAATAAACAATTATTGAGTCATTTATGTGTTAATGGGAGCAAGAAAAAGCGGTTTTCTGCGCTATTATGCACTTTTTTCTTTACTTTCCTAAAATTTGTTCACGATTAGTATGAGTAGGGTTGTATGATATTATCTGAAGTACATAGTTTGTAAATGGGTTGCCAGATTTTGTTGAAGTGTCCTCAATAATTATGGCCCTTGCTAGTACTTAAAATATTAATTAATTGAATTATATTTAATTACACCAAATTACACAACTTACAAACAACGTAAACAATTATTTTCTGTACACAGTATCTACATTAATCTTAGTAATCGACAGGTAATTAAATTAATTGCAAAATAAGGTGCAATAATGAATTACCATTTTTTTGTTATTTAAGTGGTGGATATTTTAGGGGCCCTATTATATGATGTTAATATTAATGGAACTATAGCTGGCTGCCACGAGCCCAGAATGTTCCAAGCAACAGGAAGACGAACAAATATTACTGTTGAAGGCTGAAAATTAAGAACTGCTTATGATTTGACGTTCGTGAAATATTTGTATAAATATTTTCACTGATGTTTATAAACGGAACGTCCTTAATGATAACTCATTTGGCCTCATATTAATAACCAGGGTACAAGCAAATAAATTAATTGGTATGAAATTATAGTAGGCACATTGTAAATAGTGTGCATAGGTACATACATTAGATAGATATGTAATATTTTAATTTATTAAACAGTACCTAGATTGAAACACGAAATAAAAAGTAAAAGTAATCACTTACGCCACACTGCTCATGCAAATCGGCGCGCTGTGGAATTTTCCATGCCTCGGACGATTGAAAAAATTATTTCTTTATATGTTCAACAACTATAAAAGTACCTACCTAAAAATTAGCCATTTTCTAATCAAAAGTATCAGAAGTCCATTGTTGACAACATATTGCCAAAATGCTCGTGACATTGGCAACGTCACAGGCGTCGTCGAGACGAGCCGTTTTAAAATTACTTTGCTCCGGAATCCGACATCGATGTTCCCGTATCCGTAATAAATTGCGAGCAAAATGTAGCTAATATTTATATACAAACATTGAAAGTATCGAAGGTAAATTTAACGGAATACCGAATTGAATTATGGATTAGTTCTTGGTATAAGTAAAATTATGGGTTTATTAAAAATGATCGGTGAGTTGAAAATTATGAAGTACCTATCCAGTTAAATTTTTAATATAGGTACGTATTGTAATTAAAAATATTTGAGCTCGTAAATAAACCGGGAGTGACGAAAGTGCTCGTACATGCGGTAACTTCATAATTTGGCACAGAATCTGTTTATCCCGAATCCCGCCCGTGAATGTATTCGTGTAGGTTGCTAGAGTTCATTGCAAGACATCCGGCTACGAAGTAATACTATAATAGGTAACATAAGACATATTGTGAAAATTGTAAGAAATTTTTTTATGTCTCTACCTACCTCGTTATTTTACTGATAACGCTTGTTTTATGAAACTTTCGATCAGGTAATATATAAACTATTTTACTGATCGAATATTATTTAAGTAATAATTATATAAGTACACTTTAATTGATTTACCCACATAGTTATAGAAGCTGTTAAATATTTGGGAATGCAATATTGAAAATTGAAAATTCTCAAAGACAATTAGTTTCTTTGAATGAAACTTGACGTGGATAAATACAAGATCTATATGTAATGTAAGTACCGTTACATTAGATGAACATTTACTATCTCAAGTAGTTACACGGCGGTAATCACCCAGTGCTATGTAGGTACCTACCGCACTTAAGGTCTTTTGTGGAGCTATCAGAAAATCTAGTTATAGGATAAAACTATAAATATTATAAATTATATTAAAAATGAAATATTTTTATTTCATAGTTATTAATAATTAGGTAGCATTCAAACCATTTTATATTGTAGCAGAGCCATCTAGCGATGACTAGCCGAATGAAACATTTAAATGCTATGCTACTCGACAATAGATGTCTCTGTAATCGGTCAGTCAAAACTTTTCCTTAGTAATAGTTCAGTACGCATTAGATAGATGGCGTTGTTTGGCGAGTTTCCTAAAAAATATATTAAGCGAATAATTGAATTATGAATCACCTCATTAAAAGTATATTTTATGCCAAATCTAAGTAATTATGATAATGATAAATAGTCAATGTGTTTCTTATCAATGTCTTCATATCAATGTGTAGCTTTAGATTGAGAAACATGATCACATAATGTTTCCAATCACATAATGTTTCCAATTTCACATCACATAATGTTTCCAATTTTCTTACCACGCTATTTAATTACATAGGTATAGCAGAGGTATACATATCGTATAATGTAGACAACTAGTTTTACTATTTTTACCATTTATCATTTAGGTATGCAGTGTCAGTGTCTTTAAATTTGATTTTATATTAATTTGATTTTGATTATTTTGATTTGATTATGATTATTTGATTGACTTTGCTCATTTTAATTATTTGACTTAACAATAATTTTATTAACATATTTATTTTTTACCTCAATTATTTTATTTCTGATTGTAACTATTCCAACAAATAACATGTATTGTGTTGATTGTTACTATTTCATTTTGACTATTATTCATTGATTTAAATTGGATTATATGTTACATTTTGATATTAGATATTTGATGACAAAATCTCAACTTTATTTTTAAAAATGTTAACTTTATTACTTAAATGTTGCTGTGCTCTTACAGGGTCTATAAATGTAACTTAGCTGCATATTGTAACACCTTATTCACTTTATGGTATGCAAATAAATGAATATCAATATGAATATGTCTGTTAGCTTAACATTTTTATAAGAACACACATAGCCAGGAACAGGATAGAAATAGGGTCTGTAGTCTTGAAAATATTTAAGAACTTATCACTATTAAGTTTCTTTTCGAATATACCTTTACAAGAATATTTTGTCAATATCAAAGTGTGGGAATTTCCCACATCTTAAACTAGCTTCTACGAGGTCACCCCCGCGATCGGTATCAATTACATTCCCATTATAATTACATTCTGTCTCCGTCCGTTGATTTCCCTTGACAACGATTAGACCATCAATCTAATGAACACGTGACTTGTCACCACCTAGTTACGTATTTTTCGATTACACGGTTAGTGCAGTAGCCATCTGGATAATGTCTTGCGGTTTTGATTCACTCATGATTTATTTTTGTGTTGTCCACAAATTATTATTTTAAAATTGGGTGTTGTGTACAAACACCTTTAAAGACAAATTCTCCCGATCCTCTAGCACTAATTACCAGTTACTAGTGACTTGCGTGATGTTTAACACGACAATGTTGTGACTAGAAAGATCATTAAATTCACGCAAAAAGTCAACGAGAATTGAATAACCGTATGAATTTGGTTTTGGTTTACAATTTTAGTCTTGCGTTTTCAAAGAAATTAGATAAGTCTATGACATTTAGTCATGTTCATAACATGTACAGACACACATTTACACAAACGTAGGTACATAATATTATTAACTAAACCTTACTTAGAAATCTGAATTACATTTCTATAGTCATAGAAACATGTAGCTTTACCCCCAATAGTCTGTTCCCGCATATTATTGGCTTATTACGAATGCATGGTAACGTCGGGACCGTGGAAGCAGCTGCGGCGTAAATCGAGGGACGCTGGAATTCCCCTGAGACTAGGGAAAGCTTTAGGTAAACCGTCTGCACCTGTATCTGTACCTACTCGTTTAGTTTTATTGCCGTCTTTAAGATAATGATTAGATATGTGCTTATTTTTAACCACCATATATAACGGCAGCAAACGCTTTGCCCTTGCCGATCATGTCCAATCAGCACAGTGATTAACTAAACCGATAAGAAAACAAAGATTGCCCAAATACAGAGACAGTAGCTATTATTATACAAACCACATCTTCTGTAACCATTGATTGGTCGGTTCTGTGGCCAACTAATAGTTAAGTACTGTCTCTATATTGTATCAGTCTTTATTTTCCTACATACATAATAAATAGATGTGCTGACTGTACACAATACTTACCTGAGCAGGTAGGAAATTGCGCAAATGTGCCACTATTTTCGGATGCCCTTCGTTTCTCGTTTAGTTCAATTAGTGCGATAAAACGGGATGGATAATATAAACAAATATAACTTGGGTGTCTTCAAGTACCGAGTGAACAGGTTGCTCATAGGGAGGCGTGCTCTATCGTCGGCCACATCATCGCTTACTACCAGGCGAGATGGTGGCCAAATGTCGACCTATCAAGTATAAAAAAAACGTAAAAACAATTCGTCGCTATTCCACGATAATATTCCATCATTCTGTGAAAGAGCTTTAGAATGGCTTTCGCTGTCTACCTTTTTTTTGTTTTCAGGGGGAAAATCATCCAATGACTTCTCCCGCCTTGGGTTAGGCGAGAGGGAGTGTCAGACTCTTACTGACTAAAACCACCCCGTTCCTACTCCTGCTCTTCGAGCCGGAGCCCCGGCAACCCGTTAGGTTTTCCGCGGCTTCGTATCGGACATCGGCCCTACTGGGTCCCATCTCTGTTGGTTTGATGGCACTTTGAGGCGTGCGCGGCACGCGACGCGCCATACGCACGGGTCTGGTTCTGGTTGGGCAGCGAGCTACCCTTGCTCACCGTACGCAGACCCGCACCGCACCGCACCGTATGCTCCACCGTGTCCTCCGGGTGGTCCTTGCAGTGATGACACTCGGGCGCTGCCTCCTACCCAATGGTTCGCTGTCTAGCTTTAGATTGGTTTAGATAATTTATTTATTTATCTGAATGAAAATAGTCCTTTTATAGTATAAATAGTTTTATTAACGTATAAACTGAGTAAATTGATTGATATATTCGATTCGACATTGGCAATGGCCTGCCTAAACGATGTTTCGTGATAGTAATTATGGCACCTACTTTTGCGATGACACATAATGACCTAGGCACAAAAGATGGTTAATTAATCAATGAAATTTAATATCAAACCCAACACCTGCGTTACTTAGAGATAAGTATACGTAAGTGATTACTCAATGAGTATACATCTGATGAGGTATTTGTGACAGGTATATAAATAAACGCGGTTCATTCATGCCGCCATACTGACTTGACCAAGAACGTCTAACAGTTATAGAATCAATGTTTCTTTAAATTAGTGTGTACAAACCAAGTAAATAACTCAAAATGCAGTTGTCTATAGCAGTTTTGTGTTTTTTGACTCTCTGGTGTAGTGTTAATGCAAGATGTGTGATGCGTGGCGAATGTGATGGTTTAGATGGAAAAATAAAGCCATGCTATGCAGATACAGAAGCATTACAAATAATTTCAGATGTAGAAGATGAAGATGTTGAAAGTGTAATATCAACATTGGAAAGAATTTGCCCCACGTTTGTTATCGATGATGAAGGAAACAGATTATCAGCCGATGAGATTTATACATGCTGCTCATCACAGCAAGTGTTCAGTATGGCAGAAAGTTTAACACTCGCTGAGAGTATTCTCGGTCGGTGTCCAACTTGCTTTAGAAATTTTGCAAGGCAAATTTGCGAAATGAACTGTGCAGCCGATCAGTCTCGTTTCGTGGAAGTTAAAACTGAGGTGGGTGCAGATAATAAGGTATACGTCAACGAAATAAACTACAGACTTCATGAAGACTTTATGTTGGGAGCCCATTCTTCTTGCTCTGGTGTCGTCGTGCCGCAGACAGGTTTGCCTGCAATAAATATGATGTGTGGTAGTGCAGTAAATTGCACAGCAGAAGCTTGGTTTTCATTCACTGGAGATACACAAGCAAATCCTATAACACCGGTACAAATAATTTTTTTGATGACGTCTGATAAAGACACTTCAATGCACAAAGAAGCCTTACCTTGCACTGAAACTTACGAGGGTGATTTTCCGTGTAGTTGTGTGGACTGTATAAGTACATGTCCAGATAGTAAACCTTACGTTCCGGATATATGCAATGTGTTAACGCTTACTTGTGTTGGATTTTCTATCGGGATATGTTTCTTTGCTATCACTGTAATAATATTTATTATATTAACATGTGTACAACGTAAAAAACAGAACAAAGAACCTACAGCTAAAGAAGGTATGTCTGCGCCGAATAAGATGACCAAAATGTTTCAAGTACTATTCGCGAAGATTGGAGGAATGTCCGCGAGCAATCCTGTTTTAATAATAATGATTACATCATGGGTGGGCTTTGCAATGGTATTTGGTGCAATAAATCTAAACTTAACTACAAATCCAATAGAACTTTGGTCAGCACCTGATTCTCGAAGCCGCCAGGAATTGAATTTTTTCAATGAAAGATTTGGTCCATTTTATCGTCCCGCGCAAGTGTTCTTAACTTTTCATTCAAATCCCTTCAACATTACTAATGAGGATGGTGAGCAGTGGTACGGCCCTGCATTTCACTTAGAATCAATACAGGAATTAGTTAAACTTGAAAATAAAATTAAAAACATAAACAGTGAGGGAGGCGGAGTTACTTTAGCTGACGTATGCTATGCTCCCCTTCGAGCACAAGATTCTCCTAAAGATGTTAATCTCTGTCAATGTCTGCTACCTCTTATATAAGCAACACAAATACAATTAATAATGCTACTTATCTTAGCGAGATTCAGAGTTGTATAAACAATCACTACGGATTTGGTTGTTTAGCTCCATGGGGTGGCGGAGCTGAACCTGATTTAGCTTTTGGGGGTTTTGTACCTGGTGATATCTTAAGTGCCAATACTCTTCTTATTAATTTTCCCATATCGAACTTTCTTTTGAACGAAGACCTAGAACCAGTATTAGAATGGGAACAAAAGTTTTTAGACCTTTTACATGAATATAAAAGTAATGTTGATCCGGAGTTTGTTTCTGTGGCTTATTCAGCAGAGAGATCAGTAGAAGATGAGATTCAACGTGTTTCCGTTGCGGAAGCTGTGCCAATTGCCATAAGTTACATTCTCATGTTTATTTATGTAACAATATCGTTAGGAAATGTGAGATCTTGTAAAACTCGGTGTATCGACAGCAAGGTAATGGTGGCCCTGGGTAGTATTCTTACCGTAGTCGTAGCAATTGTGTGTGCGATGGGTGTAATGGGTTATGCCCAGATAACATTAACACTACTAGCGATTAATGTAATTCCATTCTTCATTTTATCTATAGGAATTGATAATGTTTTTCTTATGGTAAACACGCTTCATGACATCCAAAGTAACTTAAAATCATTTGACGATTACAAAGAAGACTGGAGTTTCGAAAAAAGGAAAAGATATGTCTTTGAAAAAATGTTGGAAAGCGTCGGTCCTTCAATGTTTGTGTCATCGGTTACACAAATAACTTGTTTTGCTATTGGCTGTCTTGCTAACTTCCCTGCTGTAGTAACTTTTGCTATATTTGCAACATTTTCCTTAGGATTTCTGTTCGTTTTTCAAATAACTACTATCGTGGCATTACTTTCTCTAGACTATAAAAGAACTAGTCAAAATAGGTTAGACTTATTCTGTTGTGTTCAGAAAAAAATATTGGATGATGAAAATCCCCTGCATTCTGAAACTCCTTATAAAGGCGTTACTCAAAGGCTGATGGTGCCATATTCAAAATTTATACTTGACTGGCGCGTTAAAGTTGTAGTAGCAATTTTATTTATGGCTTTGGTTTCTGTCAACGTGATGTTTGTTCCGGATCTTGAAGTAGGTTTAGATCAAGAAATGGCGCTTCCTTCAGACTCATACGTGTACCACTACTTGCAAGCACTCGCTACTTATATCCGCATGGGACCACCGGTGTTCTTTGTTGTTAAAGGCGGTTTGAATTACACTAATCCTGATCATCAAAACGTTATTTGTGGAGGGCAGCTGTGTCACAAAGATTCTCTGTACACACAAATATTTTTAGCCACTTTACATAGTGATATTACATATATTTCAAAACCTTCTAATTCCTGGTTAGACGATTTTATCGATTGGTCCGGTTTATATGGAGTTTGTTGCCAATATAATACCACAACTCAAGGGTTCTGTGCCAGCGGTAAAAACTCAGAGGACTGTAGACACTGCAGTATTCCACGGTCTGATTACGGTAATGGTAGATTGAGGCCTGAACCGGAAGCATTCGAAAAGTATATTCCTTTTTTCTTGCAAGACCCACCCACTGAACTTTGCAATAAAGCTGGTTTAGGTAGTTACTCAGCAGCAGTCAACTATGTTCTTGACTCAGATGGTCGAGCAAATATCCAAGATACGAATTTTATGGCATACCTTTCCCCGCTTAGTACTTCCAAAGACTACATAACTTCCATTGAAACCAGTTACAGAGTCAGTGCTGAGATAATGGACGCTATTAAAAAGCATACAGGTCTCGATATAGAGGTGTTCCCCTATTCTATTTTCTTTGTATTTTTTGAACAATATTTAACCATGTGGGCTGATACTTTTCTGGCCATCGGGCTATGTCTTCTTGGTGCTTTGGCTTTTAATCTTATAGCTTCTGGTTTCAACATTTTAACAACGTTCGCTGTTATTTTTAACGTGATTTTGGTTATTGTAAATATGATGGGAATCATGTACATTTGGAATATTCCTCTGAACGCTGTATCTTGTGTTAATTTGATTGTATCTATCGGCATTGCCGTGGAATTTTGTAGTCACATTTCTTACGCTTATTCTACCAGTCAACGTCAGGGTGATGAAAAAATAGCAGAAGCCATTCAGAAAGTAGGAGCCACAATAATTACTGGAATTACATTTACTAACATTCCCATAATAGTATTGGCCTTTTCGTATACTGAAATTATCGAAGTATTTTTCTTTAGGATGTTCTTGAGCTTAGTTATCCTTGGTTTCTTACACGGAATGGTATTCTTCCCAGTCTTATTGAGTTATTTGGACGGTTTAAGAAGGTAAACTCATGATATGTTAAAAAATAAACTAGATCTTGTAATTTCAATGTAATTTAATAGTAAGAGTACCATACAATATAATACCTCAGGTGTATATACCAACTGATAGAATGTGTATCGCAGCTATCAAAGACATTAATGATAGTAATTTAAACTTATAACTAGAAAATTAAGTTGTAAATAAATACATATTATTAACATTTTTTATTCAAGGTTTTTTATTTTACTGGCTGATATTTACACAAACACACTATATACTAGACAATTATGACTAGAATTTGTTCAACGATATAGCATACTGTGTGTGTGAGTCATAGATGCATACTATGTAAAGTAATAAGAAGAAAGATTGAGAAATACGTTTTATTGCGATATTACATATATTTAGAGAGCCTTAGTTGGTACACATATACTAAAATAGAGCAAGGCTTATAGTAAGTGGGAATTTCGGATGTCCAATCCACTATTTGACTGCGCCATCATTAATGGGGAAACCTCTTCTTTGGAAACAATGGAGCAATCAAACAGTGTTCTACATGGTCCGTTACCAATAGTATTATAAAAACATGTCATGGTAAGGTAAAAGGTCTTTTGTCTTAATGTAAAGTAAAACAATGATCGGAAACTTCTCCATAGGAATCTACATCTTGGAATGAGCAACTAGCTTCACTTCAAATTTTTTTGTTGTTGACGCTCAAAACTGCCTTCCTGGTCTAATTGAAATAAATGATTTTGACTTTGACTTTGAATTATAAATTCATTATACTTTTATTGGTGCAGTTTCTTGCAAAATAAATAAGAACATCATTACATACATGTACATATTCGCTTTGTGTTATTTTATGTTCTCACGATAGTTTGACTGCACAGTTGGTGCGATGGCTGGGCAACCGGCTGCCGTGCAACGTGTCGCGGGTTCGTTTCCCGCACGGAACAACACTTTGTGTGATCCACAAATTGTTGTTTCGGGTCTGGGTGTTATTGTGTATGTGAACTTGTATGTTTGTAAACGCACCCACGACACAGGAAAAAATCCTAGTGTGGGGCAACGTTTTTTACAAAAAAAAAAAAGTTTCGATTCTGTGCTGTGCATCTTGTCACTGGATTCCCTGGATATAATGGTCTGGAACTCTGGATATGTTTGGTGGTGTTTAATTCTTTTTACTTACCTAACGCTCTAATACTAAGAACGAGGCTACTTAATTTTAATTTTTACTTAAATATCGTGCTGTCCCTGGAATTTTATAAATAAACTAGGTATCTTATGAATATAAATAGCATTAAAATCAAATACATCATAATATAAAAACCAATGGGACTTAGGTCTTATCCTAAAACCTATGGGACCTAGGTATATACCTGAAATTGTTAAATGGGACTTAGAATTAGTATATTAGGATTAGTATATAGGTAATACAACTTTTAGTTACTCCACTATTAACCATATTTATGTTAAAACTACAACAGGTATTGTACGATTAAAGATTTCAATAGAAGACTTAAAGAAGTGAAAAGCTGCGTTTTTAGCAATGAGATTGATGGACTCTGGAGTTTCTAAAGAGTGGCAAAACATGAGCTTCATCTGCACCTGTGTACCTACTTATTAATTTTTATTACCTTCTTTAAGATAATATGTAGAACAACGTCTACATAGTTGCTATCAATGACACTATAATCTCAACACCTGCGTTAATTTCTGATAAGTTATCGATTACTTAGCATAGATTAGAACAGCTAGATTAATTCACCCGGCCGATTTTTTTTCATTTATATCGCCATACTTGGCGATGACAGTCCTTTTGTTATAGTAGCAATGTTGCTTTAAATTAGTGTGTACAAACCAAGTAAATAACTCAAAATGCAGTTGTCCATAGCAGTTTTGTGTTTTTTGACTCTCTGGTGTAGTGTTAATGCAAAATGTGTGATGCGTGGCGAATGTGATGGTTTAGATGGAAAAATAAAGCCATGCTATGCAGAAACAGAAGCATTAAAAATAATTTCAGATGTAGAAGATAAAGATGTTGAAAGTGTAATATCAACATTTGAAAGAATTTGTCCCACGTTTGTTATCGATGATGAAGGAAACAGATTACCAGCCGATGAGATTTATACATGCTGCTCTTCACAGCAAGTGTTCAGTATGGCAGAAAGTTTAACACTCGCTGAGAGTATTCTTGGTCGGTGTCCAACTTGCTTTAGAAATTTTGCAAGGCAAATTTGCGAAATGAACTGTGCAGCCGATCAGTCTCGTTTCGTGGAAGTTAAAACCGAGGTGGGTGCAGACAATAAGGTATACGTCAACGAAATAAACTACAGACTTCATGAAGACTTTATGTTGGGAACTCATTCTTCCTGCTCTGATGTCATCGTGCCACAGACAGGTACATATGCTCTAACCATGATGTGTGGTAGTGCAGTAAATTGTACAGCAGAAGCTTGGTTTTCATTCACTGGAGATACACAAGCAAATCCTATAACACCGGTACAAGTAAATTTTATTATGACATCTGACAAAGACACTTCAATGCACAAAGAAGTGTTACCTTGTTATGAAACTTACGAGGGTGATCTTCCGTGTAGTTGTATGGACTGCATAAGTACATGTCCAGATAGTGAACCTTACGTTCCGGATATATGCAATGTGTTAACACTTACTTGTGTTGGATTTTCTATCGGGATGGGTTTCTTTGCTATCAGTGTAATAATATTTATTATATTGACATGTGTACAACGTAAAAAACAGAACAAAGAACCAATAGCTAAAAAAGGTATGTCTGGGCCAAATAAGATGACCAAGATGTTTCAAGTACTATTCGCGAAGATTGGAGGATTGTCTGCGAGCAACCCTGTTTTAATAATAATGATTACATCTTGGGTTCTGTATGCAATGGTATGGGGTGTAATGAATCTGAATTTAACTTCAAATCCAATAGAACTTTGGTCAGCACCAGATTCTCGAAGCCGTCAGGAATTGAATTTTTTCAATGAAAGATTTGGTCCATTTTATCGCACCGCGCAAGTGTTCTTAACTTTTCATTCAAATCCCTTCAACGTTACTAATGAGGATGGTGAGCAGTGGTACGGCCCTGCATTTCACTTAGAATCAATACAGGAATTAGTTAAACTTGAAAATAAAATTAAAAACATAAACAGTGAGGGAGGCGGAGTTACTTTAGCTGACGTATGCTATGCTCCCCTTAGAGCACAAAATTCTCCTAAAGATGTTAATCTCTGTGTGTCTATGTCTGCTACCTCTTATTTAAGCAACACAAATACAATTAATAATGCTACTTATCTTAGCGAGATTCAGAGTTGTATAAATAATCACTACGGATTTGGTTGTTTAGCTCCATGGGGTGGCGGAGCTGAACCTGATTTAGCTTTTGGGGGTTTTGAACCTGGTGATATCTTAAGTGCCAATACTCTTCTTATTAATTTTCCCATATCGAACTTTCTTTTGAACGAAGACCTAGAACCAGTATTAGAATGGGAACAAAAGTTTTTAGACCTTTTACATGAATATAAAAATAATGTTGATCCGGAGTTTGTTTCTGTGGCTTATTCAGCAGAGAGATCAATAGAAGATGAGATTCAACGTGTTTCCGTTGCGGAAGCAGTGCCAATTACCATAAGTTACATTCTCATGTTTATTTATGTAACAATATCTTTAGGAAATGTGAGATCTTGTAAAACTCGGTGTATCGACAGCAAGGTAATGGTGGCCCTGGGTAGTATTCTTACCGTAGTCGTAGCAATTGTGTGTGCGATGGGTGTAATGGGTTATGCCCAGATAACATTAACACTACTAGCGATTAATGTAATTCCATTCTTCATTTTATCTATAGGAATTGATAATGTTTTTCTTATGGTAAACACGCTTCATGACATCCAAAGTAACTTAAAATCATTTGACGATTACAAAGAAGACTGGAGTTTCGAAAAAAGGAAAAGATATGTCTTTGAAAAAATGTTGGAAAGCGTCGGTCCTTCAATGTTTGTGTCATCGGTTACACAAATAACTTGTTTTGCTATTGGCTGTCTTGCTAACTTCCCTGCTGTAGTAACATTTGCTGTATTTGCAACATTTTCCTTAGCATTTCTGTTCGTTTTTCAAATAACTACTATCGTGGCATTACTTGCCCTAGACTATAAAAGAACTAGTCAAAATAGGTTAGACTTATTCTGTTGTGTTCAGAAAAAAATATTGGATGATGAAAATCCCCTGCATTCTGAAACTCCTTATAAAGGCGTTACTCAAAGGCTGATGGTGCCATATTCAAAATTTATACTTGATTGGCGCGTTAAAGTAGTAGTAGCTATTTTATTTATGGCTTTGGTTTCTGTCAACGTGATGTTTGTTCCGGATCTTGAAGTAGGTTTAGATCAAGAAATGGCGCTTCCTTCAGACTCATACGTGTACCATTACTTGCAAGCTCTTGCTAGCTATATCCGCATGGGACCACCAGTATACTTTGTTGTTAAAGGCGGTTTGAATTACACTAATCCTAATCATCAAAACGTTATTTGTGGAGGGCAGCTGTGTCACAAAGATTCTCTGAACATGCAAATATTTTTAGCCACTTTACATAGTGATATTACATATATTTCAAAACCTTCTAATTCCTGGTTAGACGATTTTATCGATTGGTCCGGTTTATATGGAGTTTGCTGCCAATATAATACTTCAAGTTATGGATTCTGTGCCAGCGGGGATAATTCAGAGGACTGTAGACACTGTAATATTTCACGGTCTGATTACGCTAATGGTAGATTGAGGCCTGAACCGGAAGCATTTGAAAAGTATATTCCTTTTTTCTTGCAAGACCCACCTACTGAGATCTGCAATAAAGCTGGTTTAGCTAGTTATTCAGCAGCAGTCAACTATGTACTGGATTCGGAAGGTCGAGCAACTGTCCAAGATACGAATTTTATGGCTTATCACTCACCCTTAAGTACTTCGAAAGATTATATTACTGCGGTTGATAACGGCTATAGGGTCAGTGGTGAAATAATGGACGCTATTAAAAAGCATACAGGTCTCGATATAGAGGTGTTCCCCTATTCTATTTTCTATGTATTTTATGAACAATATTTAACCATGTGGGCTGATACTTTTCTGGCCATCGGGTTATGTCTTCTTGGTGCTTTGTTTTTTAATCTTATAGCTTCTGGTTTCAACATTTTAACAACGTTCGCTGTTACTTTTAACGTGATTTTGGTTATTGTAAATATGATGGGAATCATGTACATTTGGAATATCCCTCTGAACGCTGTATCTTGTGTTAATTTGATTGTATCTATCGGCATTGCCGTGGAATTTTGTAGTCACATTTCTTACGCTTATTCTACCAGTCAACGTCAGGGTGATGAAAAAATAGCAGAAGCCATTCAGAAAGTAGGAGCCACAATAATTACTGGAATTACATTTACTAACATTCCTATAATAGTGTTAGCCTTTTCGTATACTGAAATTATCGAAGTATTTTTCTTTAGGATGTTCTTGAGCTTAGTTATCCTTGGTTTCTTACACGGAATGGTATTCTTCCCGGTACTATTGAGTTATTTGGACGGTCTAAGAAGGTAAACACATAATATGTTAAAAAAATAAACTAGATCTTGTAATATCAATGTAATTAAATAGTAAGAGTACCATACAAGATAATGCCTCAAGTGTATATAATAACTGATAGAATGTGTATCGCAGTTATCAAAGACATGAATGATTGTAATTTAAACTTATGACTAGAAAGTTAAGTTGTAAATAAATAGTATTAACATTTTTTAATCAAGTTTTTTATTTTCTGGCTGAAATTTACACAAACACACTATATAACAGACAATTATGACTAGAATTTGTTTAACGATATAACATACGGTGAGTCATAGATGCATACTATGTAAAATAATAAGAAGATAGATTGAGAAATACGTTTTATTGCGATATTATATTGAGCCTTAGTTTGTAGACATATACTAAAATAAAGCAAGGCTTATATATAACCAACAAAATCATCATCGCACTTCTTAGAAGGAGGTTCGCACATTTAAATCTTACAACCACTCTTCACCAGTAATGTTACTAGTCCAGACCTAGCCTTTTGTCCGGCACAATTGCAGCCGGGACTAATAAATTAATGATATCTAACACATTAACTGATTAGGTTTCCCTATCAGTTTTATGACTTACGCATCCAACACGTGATTGAGATAAGCGATATAACATATAGCGAGTCTGAGAATTTCGATTTTTGACAGTTTTTTGTCTGGTGGTAAGGTAGGCAGTAATCTTCTTAGGGCGCCAAATGCTGCATTAAAAGCTTCGACGCGGATTCTTTCTCTTGTGGCGTGGGCAGTTCTATACTTTAAGGTAGCTCGGCGTCGTCTGCGACGTTCTTCTCTCGAGAGACCAGCACAAGGGGAGCCAGCACTGCTTGATAGGTAAGCTTCCTCCGAAAGTGCACACGGCTCCAATGTTCTATCCCTAAGAAGAAGCACGCATGGTCAGTTGGCATAGATTTAGTATAGCAAAACCCTGTTGTGCACACCGCTCATTATTAATAACGAGTTTTAAGTTATCTAGTAATTTTGTGATAGTTATTTCAAGGAATTTGTATGAAATGAATACAAATATTTTAGTTTAGAACGGTAGGAAACATTATTGAAATTCATTCGAAACAATAACAAATATCAATTAACTCAAATAGATTTCAAGAATAACAGTACCTACATAGGGAGGTACTGGAAAAATGTGTACCTATAAACGTGTCATCATCAGTAAACGTTATCAATGATTCTGAAAGTCTCAGCGATTCTATTCATATATTTGTAAGTACCTACTGAATCACTGAATGAATTTTATTGAATGAACATTATTGTTTTTATTCAGGCGCTGGCTCATGGTTGGTAATATATTATTATGTTACTATAAAGGTTGATTTTTTATGGGATGAGCTGGTAAACGAGCATACGGATCACCTGACAGTAAGCAAACGCCGTCGCCCATGAACACCTGGAACACCGGAGGCGTTTCAAGGGCGTTACCGGCATTTTGGGGATAAGGAATTGATACCTTTATAGTAATATAATTATAATTACCGTGAGACGTATTAATGCAAGTATTCGACAAGGTTACTCGACTAATTTCAAGCCACACCCGGAACTCGTAATAAAGAACAGTTTGCTCGAAACTGGCTGCATTGGTTGTAAGTGGTATAATTAAATTAGCACTATTTCGTTGCCTAAAATGACAAACGTTGAAGTTACTAGTAGATTTCGATTTGTCGTATTCTATCGTATAATAAAATTATTAAATTTTATTTAATCGTGATTCCAGTTTGAATATTAGTCACCTAGAATATATTTTTTTTTTTTTTTAAGGGGGGAAAATCATCGAATGACTGCTCCCGCCTGGGTGAGGCGGAAGGGAGTGTCAGACTCTTACTGACTAAAAACCACCCCGTTCCTTCTCCTGCACGTCGAGCCGGAGCCCCGGTTACCCGTTAGGTTCTCCGCGACTCCGAATCGGCATCGGCCCTATTGGGCCCCATCTGTGGTGGTCTGATGGCTCTTTGAGGCGCGCGCGGAACGCGACGCGCCGCACGCTCGGGTCTGTTTCTGGTCGGACGGGGAGCCACCCATGCTCGCCGTCCGCAGGCCCGCGCTTACGGTGGCCGGAGATCGTCCCGCGATCCCCGACGCCCGGTGTGTCCTTCGCGATGGCTGGGTTGCGAGGAGGCAACGCTTCGCTGCCTCACGCGTCCCGCCTCCTCCTTAGCCAGCATGACTGCTTCGCAAAAGGAGGAGACGGCATCCCAGTCCCCCTCGCTCCGCATCATGGCCTGCACTAGGCCCGGACGCGAGAGGTCTCCATCGCCGATCACTTCCCTGAGGGCACGGCGGTGCTCAGCCCACGCAGGGCATTCCGCAACAGTGTGTTCCACCGTGTCCTCAGGGTGGTCCTCGCAGTGATGACACCCGGGCGTTTCCTCCCGCCCCATCAGACACAGGTACCTCCCGAAACTTCCATGTCCGGTGAGGACCTGCGTCAGGCGGTAGGTGAGGACGCCGTAGCGTCTCTCAAGCCACTCCTCAAAGAGGGGACTTACCGCTGCAATGGCAGCGAGCCCAGCCCTCGGTTGCGACAGTCGTTGCTGCCATTCTGCCATGAGATCGCGCCGGAGCTCATCCCGCCACGCACTTATCTGGCGCGGCAGCAGAGTTTCGCCCCGGTGACGTGCCTCCGCGCGCATGCGATACACGCGCGCGAGCACCTTCGCCTCCAGATCCCACGGTGGTAATCCGGCAAGGAGGTTCGCCGACTCCCCAGAGATCGTGCGGTATCCGCGGATCATTCGGATCGCCATGACCCTCTGTGCCATAAGCAGCGCCCGAGCGGGCCGCTGCAGCAGGTTCGGCGCCCAAACAGGGGCGCCGTAGAGGGCCATGGACCGCACGACCCCGGCGTATAACCTCCGGCAGGAGGCGTTTGGCCCCCCGAGGTTGGGGAGGATGCGCTTAAACGCAGCCCCCACCCTCGCCAACTTTGGAGCCAAACGTCGGAAGTGCTCCACGAAGTTCCATCGACTGTCGAGGACGAGTCCCAGGTACTTCATCGCCGTCTCGACACCGATGGTAACCCCTCCCGCCATTATTTGAGACCCACCAGGAGGTGGCGCATTCCCGCGGCCATGAAAACACATGGCCTCGGACTTGTGGAGCGCCACCTCGAGTCCCAACTGCCGGATTCTCTCAACGACTGTCGCAACCGCTGTCGCCATTAAATCGGCCGCCGCCTGGTGCGACCTCCCGTGCGCTAGCACCAGCGTGTCGTCGGCGTAGCATATCATGCTAACGCCGTTCCACCTAGAATATTAGCTTTTATTATTGAGATATCATATCTAATATATGAATGTATCTAACTATCTATACGGGTAGGTACTTACTACTTAAAGTATTATTATTAGGAAAAATTAAACTTGGTTGATTGGTTTATACCAACAATGTCTTCTAGGTCTAGTTACCAATTAAAACGCAGATACGAAGTCTAGAAGTTAATTACAATAGGTATAATCCATAAAAAGGGAATCCTGTTTTTTTATTTTCCAAAGAGTACTTATAGTTTTAGACACATCTTAATTGCCTTCATGTAATAAATAAACCTAGTTTGTTACGTATTGCGTTTGTTACCTTTTTCTCGGAGCCAAGTTCTCTCTTCCCGTGATTGGGAGCAATGCTTCCCGTGGTTCTGAGAGCAAACAGGACATGGACCCGTCGTCCATGCCACTGGCTTCCAACCAACTCTTCATAGTGACACTGTAAAAGAATACATACATAAAGTACCTTCACATGTTACGGGCAGCGCTGTGTGGTGGCTGGGCAACTGGCTGTTGCGCAACGAGTCACGGGTTCGATTCCCGCACGGACTACTTTTTTGTGTGATCCACAGATTGTTGTTTCAGACTTGGCTGTCATGTATTTGTGAACTTGTATGTTTTTAAACGCACCCACGATACAGGAGAAAATTATATATATTTTCAGGAGATCATAATTATGATAAGCTATGATTCGAGATATTAAAAAACGACAAGTAGGTACAACAAAGTACTAAATTAAATTAACCCGCGGGCTAATATTATGCTTATATATAATGGAAGTTAAAGTAGTAAGCAAGGGTCATACATACATAGGTAGTACATGCGACAAAGACGTGAGAGTAAATTCTTTGTATAAATAAGAGAATATTACTACTTCCATTAAACCAATTGCAAAAAAAAGGAAACTTTACCCATAGATAACGCAACCAATCATTATTATCAGTCAAGTGTTATAGAACTGTAATACAAGAATCGGAATAGTAACAAATAGAGGCGTCCGCACCCGTCAAACGAATCGATTCGATACGGTTAGAGGACATGATTCGATTACCAAAGGGTTGGGGCGATATAAAGAGAATAAATACGGATTTATTATTCCCTAAAGAGCTCGCTTAGCTGTAGGTGTGAACGCGTGTTGTAATATTTATCTCGAGCACTCTACCCTTGCGGCCAGTCAATTCGATTTGATAGGAAATCAAAACATACGTGTTATTTCTCTTATAGGGTTGCTTGTAAATATTTGCAATAAAATAAGATGATGGTACTACAATGCTTTTGTACAGGAGAAGGAGTAACTTTTCTAAATTAACCAGTTACCTTTAAAATGTCAAAGGTATGAACTTAAAGATTTGTAAATTCTGACTCTAGACTGATTTAACTTGTGATTTTTTTTCTAGATAATCGGATTTTCAGCCGAATCTACTATTAAAAGAGGAACTGAAACCAACAAAAACTTGACACGTCCAATAACTAGTTTCAAAGATAATTACGGCGTACTTTTACCAAGTATCGAAGTGTTGATAGCCGTTGGAGCAAAGCGGTTCAACTCATACTTTATTTATTTTGCTTTATTGATTGGGTTATTCGTTTGTAATCTCAAATCTCAATGGTTCAACTAGATTCGGCTGAAAATCCGTACTTTCTGAATTAGCCGCCATTTCTTCATTTCCTCGTTGTTCACTAGAATACGACATATCTCTCTTGCGTTACTGATTTTTTCTTTCTTTACCCTGCAAACTTTTCAAACTGCTAAACTAAGGTGATGATAATGGTTTACAGTGGGTTTTTTTGGATTAAGGAGCAAACCATCTGCTACCGCCGACGGATCGTCTGATGGTAAGCGATCAGCGGCGGCCATCGGTAGATGACCACCGAGAGTAGAGATATACACTAGAGGAATCGCAAGTGTGTTTCAGGATATGGGGGAATCTTGATATGTTTAGAATGATTTAATCAGTTATCTAAAATGTTTTAATAATCCTAGCAGAAGTTGCATGACTTGCGACTACCAAGGTCAGGATTTCGCAGTTTTCATGCATGCGATATAAGCTCTTGGTCTAGTAATAGGTATGATGAAAAGTGTACAACATTGCCTACTATGTATATTGTATGTTAGTATTTATTTTTTTATGAAATATCCGACTTGATAATTACGTCACTGCCTCCATGAATTTATTATGGACATTTATTTCTTCGTTTAGGAAACATTAAGTTTTCGTTATAAACAGTTGGATTTGAAATATGCGGTCATTAAGGAGGTAGGTATGTCGCTTAACATTATCTGGTTGTATCGAAACCATTTATTGTACACCTGCTTGACTATCTTCGTTAATCACTGGTGATGGAAATGAGGTACCTAGTTGTCAATATGACGTCCCTGGGAGTAGGTAAAAGTCATATACCTATCTTCTATCTTTTCAGGTGGTCTGGATTATAAATTCTTTTAGTTATTTGACATGTAGGGGTAATAAGTCTGCTATCAATTATTATGTATAATTACGGTGCGTTTATTTATATTCTTACCTATACGTGGTTTTTAGATATTCTTTGGTAGCTCTTCTCATAAAGCCTTTTGCTATGGAAGTGAAGGTCTCCTATACATGCATATATCTTGCCTAGAAGAAGTCCCCAATTGGGTACTTTTTTAGTCAAAATTAAACTATTTCGACTGTTCAATACAATAAAATATTAAAAAATAATCATACTTTCATTTATTGATTCTATTACCAACTTAATTTTAGTATTTTTTCCAGCAAATTTATAAGAAATAAGTATGCTGTTTGGCGCTAAAAAATGTGACGTTACAATAGATAATATCGTACAAAATTCATAGAAAACTGTGGTTTTTGTTTAGAAAAAAAGTAGGTACCTATTGAATCTGACTAGTTGGCAAGTCCTACCCGATTATACGATCATCCAATGCTTTACAAATTGCAATAATATAAAAAAATCTTTCATTTCATTTTAATACTTAAGATAATATCGTTATTGACATTGAAATCGATTAATGTAAAATGTATGCTGGACTAATTTCTGCTAGCGACTTCGCCCGCGTTTTCGTACGATAAAAAACACCTACGTAGGTAATATTCCAGAGCATAATCTACCCCTGTTTTATGTCTAATACAGTTAAATCTGATAACTAATTCAAAAGAGTAACAACACACACACACAAACACACATACGTTCTCACAAACTTTCGCATTTATTAGTAGGATAATGGCAGCAAATCTTAGCAAAAAAGACGGAGCAATTATCTTTCTTATTCTTTTACCATCCTGCTTGTCAACATTGTTGCAAAAAGGAATAAAATTGTTTAACTGTTTTACCAGTTATTTGCTGTACCATCTTGCAGAACAATCAGTAGAGCTAAATCTCCGTTACCACGCACGATGAAACTTTTTAACTGATTCTTGGATTCAGTGCCAGAGTGTGACGTGTTTCGAGTGAAAGAAGATTATTTTTGTCGGAATGCTTGAAGTTTTGCGAAAAAGATGAATCTATAGTAAGTATCTAATAAATATATTTTTTTCTTCAATGTAATGATCTTACAATTGAATATGTAGGTATTGAGTAGTGTAAATGGTTTTTTGTACCGTTCTATTCGTATAAATAAATTAATTAATTAAGTACTCACATTTTCTTTACTGGAGATAATAATCCTTTAGCACATACCTAGTTAAAGTACTTTGAACAACAACCTTAACCATCAAACGGGATTTTGCATCTCAAAAACACTGAACATAGATTTAAAAAAATCAAAAAATTAACTAATAAACTATAGATAATTTAGTCAGGATCACTACACGGTATCTCTCTCAAATTCACACTAGTCGGGAGGACAGCATCCCTCTCCTTTTATCCTCTCAAAGAGGGGCTGGACCAACCCTCTTGTTGAGGGCGGCAACCAATGTCATATTTAGACTGGAATACAAATCATATTTTTTGGATTAAGTAGTAATAATATTTAACGATGTTATTTTTTGTTCTATTTCAATTTGCATGCCTCGTTAGTCAGATGGTCGCAAGTACAACTACTGATTAGGCATTGCGGTCGATTCCTGGGTTGGCCAAAGCGTTATAGGAGATTTTGAAAAATTTTTAGTCTTAAATTGTAGGTACTTACTCTATCTAAAACTATTTTGAGAATTTTTAAAATCACACTTTATTAGGACATAATTATGTTAGGAAGTATTTGTGTACTCTTAGGCAGTTTTTCCATTCAAATACGTAACGTAGATACGTAAGAAGTATTTTCATCGATACATTCACGAATAGGTCGGCTCGACCGGAGTGATACCACGGCCTCACAGCAAACTGACGTGAAGCAACGCTTGCGTTGTGTTTCGTCGTGTGAGTGAGGTTACCAGAGGCCCAATTAACCGCCCCCCCCCCCTCCCCTCCTATCCTTTCCCAATCCCAGAATCCCCAACAATCCTCAAATTCCTAATCCCAAAAGGCCGGTAACGCACTTGCAACGCCTCTGGTGTTCCAGGTGTCCATGGGCGACGTGTCAGGTGTCTAATAGGCCCCCAACACACGTGCACCACCTTTGGTGTTGCAGGTGTCTATAGGCAGTGCTGATTACATATCATCAGGTGATTGATACGTCTTTTCGTAACTCTACTTGTAGGTAAATTTGTATGGAAAGTCTGGACCAGAAATTGATGAAAATCATCCCCTAAATTTGTTCAAATAAAAGTAGTCTCTAAAGATTGGAAATAAGGTCTATAATGTAGTTAGTGGAGAGCGGTCACCAGTGACCGCTTGAGGATATTATACGTATATATACCTCTGTGGCGACGCATGTCACATGTCAACGGATGACGTCATAAGAATCCTACATCGCACATGCAAAGTTTACAAGCGAATAAACACGGATAGAAAATCCCAACGAACAACTGTTGGGCAGAAAGCCCGCCAGGCACGATCACCTCGCCTGGTCGGAGGATCCTCCTTTTCCGATCTTAGGGAACTATACTCTCTGTTCCCTAAAGTGGTGACCCCGACGTGATCGGAAACAACCTTCACTTCACGGAGCAGATTAGCACCGTCATCCGTATCGCCATCCCTCTCATTCATCACTTCTCCGCTGAGCGGTAACCAAGTCGCAGCCAACCAGCATCCTCGGCCTCATCAGGGACCACCATTACCTGCAACGAAGTTGTGCAGACTGGTTCTTCCCTACGGCCTCACCAGCGTCTAGGCACAGCACTTCTGCACACGGTTCTGAAGGACATCTCCTCCCGTCAACGCAGATGCCGGCCACTACGCACCTACCCTCGCAGCATCTCTTCCCCGACTCACCGTGGGACACTGCGAACGCATCTCTCCGACTCACTGGAGTTTCACCCTGTCTGTTCCCTAAACCTCTATTTAAATAAAATTGGAGTGTCTGTCTAATACAAAATAACCACATTTTACTTCATGCATATGAATGTAAATACATAGGTACATCCACCAAAGTAACATTGTTTTAAATTTTTGTTTGTCAGTTTGTCTGTCTGTTTGTTCTGGCTAATCTTTGAAATGGCTGGACTGATTTTGACGAGACTTTTAATGGCAGTTAGCTGATGTAGGTACTAATGAGTAACTTAGGCTACATTTTCCACGCGGACGAAGTTGTTACTACAGCTAGTATAAATATAGGAATAACATGTTTTATGCTACCTATAATAAGAAATGCGATCAAAATTAAAGCTCTGACCTAGACAATACAAATGCCCAAACCAGGATCCACAAACGGAACTGCATGCTTAGGTATAAATTTGCTTACTGAAGTAGTAAAATAATGAATTGAAATCGAAGTGTGTCATTAATATTCCATTCAAACAATGTATGTTTCCATTTTTTATCGAAATCACACTGACCGATTAGGTGATTAAAATTATATCCAAGGTGAAATTGTATTAATTACTAAATGATTGCGACATTGTATTTAAGAAGGCATGTAGGCTTAGTATTTTGATTATAAAACCTTTTTTTTTATTTTCCCCGAATTATTTCAGAAGGACGTACTGTTTTCAAGTGAATGTCTACCTCATGTAAATTATGTAAATAGAATTGATATTCCCTACTATTCTATCGAGAACTGATCACCTTGATAGCATAGAAACCACAAAAAATTTAAAACGAGTTTCATCGACCTATTTAAGACATCCATCATACTGTTGAAGTATATTCTTTTTGGTTTAACTAAATTCTGATTTTGTTCTAAATATAAAAAATCTAACTAAATCAGATAGATCCATGTTAATGCTTTCGTTGTAGCATCATCTGCGGCTCCGCCCAGTGTAGGGATGCGCCAATCCCGGTCGACTCCGCCTATCGATCCCGGCCATCCCGGGACACAGGTGTTCCCGGGTAATTGACGACGTAAAATATATTGTACCCAAAAACATTTCGATGTTCGAAATACTGTAGTAGATGTACTTATGTTTGAAGAAACTTGAAGAAAGGAGATGTAAGTTTTTCTTCGTTCTAGGAACTGGAGGAAAATAGAGATTTATTGGTTCTATTTAGTTATGTTCACTGACGGAACACTTTCATACTTCATTGTGTACTTACCCTGACTTAGAATCAGAACAGAAGTAGTGTTGTGAACAACAGTATATCCTGATAGGTTTAGTCCCCTATAGTAGAGGAGTTGCAGCTATTTAATCAAATTGAGGGGACTTGTAAGAAGTGTTACAATACTTTATGACTACAAATCCTCTGCGTCAGTCTATAAAATATTCAATTGAGTAAGAAACCTGTAAGTAACCGTTACCTACACGGTAAGTAAAGACCTAGATTGCTATCTATCTTGATTAAATACGTTTGTTTTAAGGGGGGAAAATCATCGAATGACTGCTCTCGCCTGGGTGAGGCGGGAGGGAGTGACAGACTCTTACTGACTAAAAACCACCCCGTTCCTTCTCCTGCACGTCGAGCCGGAGCCCCGGTTACCCGTTAGGTTCTCCGCGACTGATTAAATACGTATAGGTACTAAATTAAATTAAGGAATTTACGAAAATAATGAACAGACTTGTCTTTTATCACTATCCGAATGTAAAATGATTACTTACTTAAGTTAGGTAGCAGGTGCGTTTAAATATCAGTACCTACGTAGATAAAATACACTTAGAAATTAAAAAGAATAATAAATAACTTATTAAATAGGGTGTTATCGTCATCAACAAATTGTGACAGTCTGCTGCTGGAATGAAGGAGTTCTACTGAAAATCTCGTCAACATATTTTAATTTTTTTTAAGTATTTTTTTTAGCCTATCCTATGTTCAATACCACAGACATTTTCCCTAGTCAACCTTCAAATGATGCAGTGTGAACATGGTCAGTGCATAAAGTACCGAAGAGAAAAGAATAATTTAAACAATAAACAGGGTGTGGTAATTTAAAATCCTAATTAGGAATCTAGAACTAAGTACCTAATAGATTATTATAGTATTGCTTATTTTCGATAAACTTTATATTTAGAAAACAAATTAAAAAAAAACATAGAAACCAAACTTGGGAATTGCTATACGAAATGACTTTCGTAGTTTGTCACCAACTGTTCGTTGTTACCAAGTTTTAATGCTTTTTGTGTAACCGTCGTGAAATATCCATTAGCATAGTAATTTCACTTTTAATCCAAACAAACAATCTAACTCTACCTAAGTAGGTATATAGACATACGATGGATGGTTAATTATTTTTTTTATGGACCTATTCCAGGCTAAATAGCAGACGAATCACGTGATGGTAAGCGATCAGTGCCGCCCATAGATACCTACCCGCAATCCCAGAGAAGTCACAGGTGCGTTGCCGGCCTTTTAATCTATTTCAAGCATAAATGAAGTACCTATTAAAAAAATATTTAATTTCTTCAAGATTTTTTGGCACATTATAGTACTAGGTAAGATAAGTAACCATAGAAATACCATTAATAAAGAGATGATTTCACATCTGATTTTACATGATTCATAAAAAGTTTTCGTCAACAAACGTATTTTACTTAATGAACAGTTTATCTGCCTGTTGACATTTAAATCGAAACCTGCAATCTTATCGACACAGCACGTAATTTGCAACAAGTGCTAATCAAGTTATTAATTTTCATGCACTGTATCAATGATAACTTATTATGGAAGTAGGTATAATTGATCATTATAAAACCTTCGCGAAATTGCGCAGATTTTACCGGAAGATTTTGTCGTCGACTGTTTTACTGCCAGTTTCAGTAGGTAACCTATCTCTATACATGAATACACAGATAGACTTTCTTACCAGAGATAGAATTATATATAATAAGTTAATTTAACTCTTTCAGTCTTGATGGTCACTGTAGCTAACCACCTTTTCTTAGAAATTCAATTTTTTAAGTATGCTTCAAATTACTTTGCATTGGTTTTTAAGCATTTCAGTATATTTGAATAAAATATATTCGTAACCAGTTAAAAGTGTGACTGAAAGAGTTAAAAATTCTGTCTACGAAAAAATAAACTTTTTACATTGTACGGTGGCATTAAAAGACGTAATTTACACCTTTGCCATGCAATGATAAAAGGAGTGATGTTATGATGATGAAAAAAGAAACTCGCACGTCCTGAGCGAACAGTGAATGGGCTACTCACAGGCAGGCGTGCATCGCCGCGTCGTTCCATTTCTACATTATGGCATACTACCAATGGCCGAGTAAATATTTTACTTATTTATTTTATTACATTTTCAGCCATGATCGTCGCACTACAGGGCCAAGGCCTGCAACTTCATAATTTATTTAAAAAGTAAATGTAGTTTATCATAACATAATGTATAACTAAGTACCTACTTTTCAGTTGACTTATGATTTTAAGAACATTCAAAAGTGAGTGCCAATACTAAATAGGTGTTTAAATTGGCCTAGCTATCAAATAATGTATTTTTATCTACGAATCAGTTTATCTAATTAAAGTAATTCAATCTCGGTACGCATTAAATATCTAATGACTGAAATAGAAGATTGTTTTCCTCAAAACCGATTAGGCTGAATGAAAACAATACTGTAATATTGCCGAGTCAGATTATTTGGTTTAGAAATACACGTAGGTACTTAGGTATTTAGTCGATCAAGTAATTTGGTACAGACAGTAACCGTATAGTAAGTCGTTGGCTTCCGAACCAACCAACGGGTACAAAATATTGTTCGTTGAAAATCATAAACCTATAAAAATAGACAGTCTCTGTACCCACTGAATCTGTCTCTGTCGTCTTACCTTTTCTTTGATGACGAGGGACACCTTCAAAATGCGTCTAGCTCATCACCTATAGGGGGAACCGAGTCTTCCAATAGACCTGCAGGTCTACTCCGGTTCTCGAATACGAAGTTTCGTTTGATTTGCGGCCTGAATCATGAACTACAATGAACGAATGAAGTGGATATAAATAAATAGGCAATAAATAAATAATAAATAGGTTTAGATTCGAAAATAAACATAAAATTTTATTTTAACTAATTATATAACTAAAATCACAATGCCGTGGCTTAGCACACATAATCATCAAGAAAATTATGAATAAGCTTTTAATATTAATGTTTAAGATGGAAAATCTTAAACAGGATCAGAACCTCCTTTCCTTTCTTCCTATAACCTTCTCCAGAGCTGTTAAATAAATCTGTATACGAAATAACTTTGGTAATTGTTACTTGCACGGGCAATTCAGTCAGAATTTGATGCCTAATTACCTCTTATCGCTTTCGGACCTCCGATTTTCGGATTAATTAGAATTATTTCGATATAAAACAAGTGTTCATTCTAATATTAAAGATACGAGTATCAGGAACAGATATATTTTATTGTTTCATTGTAAAACACGTGTGCAATTTGAAGTTTTCTTTATTAAGATTAAGGACTAATAAAACTAGTTATGAGTAATAATATTTTCGTTTTCTTTTTTCTTTGCTATGAATCGTGGAGCATTGAGGGTTTTCATTTCGTAATGTAATTTTTACGTAAATGTATGATAAACCTTTTTATTTGACTTAATTGGCTTTTCTGTTCGTAATGTGATCTTCATTTTCACTTAATTTTGTATTAAGTGAATATCCTTATTTGTTTTGAGTATCTATTCAATTAAAGTACAACAAGGAATTATAAGACCCTTCGGTGCCGTCGGTATTCAAGACTCTACTATCAACAATCCATCTCCAAGACCTCACTTAACATTTTTACAACCGAGATCGATACTAGAGTATTTGACTGCCAATAAATTCAAAATTCAACTCTGTTATCTGGATTTAAATGGCTACTCATTTCCATTTAACCGTTCACAGATTGATTTACTCGATCACAAACTAAGATAATTTATGCAAAGAAACATGTACCGCTCGGCGATGTCCTCGGTCTAATGCCAGTTCGCAATTCTGTATTAATACTATAATAAACAGTTATACATAACAAATACAATACTATGACAACATATCTCACGAAGGTCACGGGAAACGCTAATTTTCTTTATTGCGACGTCGCAACAGAGCACGCGATGTAAATAAAGCTATTTTTTTTTCTTTATAACCATTATTATTTATTTGTAATTATAAGTTTTATTGCCATGTTGTTAGGGTGTATAATGAGCTGTTAGTGGTTTTTGATTGGATGTTCTACGTCTTCTAGTAGCGATGGTGCTTTGGTTTGTGTAATGACCTGAAACATTAGTTTAGTAATTATGTGAATAAGGACGGATTTCTATGTTTCTTGGTAATTAGCTATGTAATCTCGGTATTAGTATATCTTCTTCTTCTTGTTCTGTGTCCATTTTTTTGGGATAAGCCTGTAAACGAGCAGAAGGATCACCTGATGGTAAGCAATCGGCGTCGCCCACGGACATCTGGAACCAGAGGCGTTACGAGTGCGTTTGGGGATTAGGAATTTAAGGATTGTAGGATATTCAGGGATTATTACATTATACATATACATACGTATTGTTATTTTGGAAAAAATATAATTTGCTTAAGGTTTTATAAAGTTGATTCCAGTCTTTAGACCTACCGCAATTTTTAACTTCAGTTGAACATAGGTCCTACGCAATTTGATTATCATTGCACACCCTAAACACAAGAACAATTTTACAGGTTTAAAGAATAACTTAATTAATAGTAGTTGTAACATGTGTTGCACAGATTGCATAATGTTAAAATTTAAAAGTCTATTATTGAAATAGGAGCCTATTCGTAACTTCGTAACTCTATAGAAATTAACCATTCATCCAGTCATCATTTAGCATGATTACGTAATTATGATAATGCACGATAGATAGTAATCTGTCATAGAAAGTTCAAGGTATTTCGAAGAAAATAGAATATTCTGAATTACAAAGTAAAAGCTTTTTTTCCAAATAGACACCAATCATTGAATGGTACAGAATAATAACGTAAACATTACGTTTATGCTTAGTTTACTGCTTTTAATTTGTTCAGAGCGCATGCAATGAAGTTCTGTTCAGGGGAGGCAATGAACCTTTGAAAGCGACCAACGCCTTGGACGCACACACGTGGAAAACGTTCCGTCACCATAACGACCACGCAGTTAGGCCAATAAACTTTCCCATTTTCCGGCAAACAACTGAAGACTTTCCTTCTATTTTGACAAATAAATTTCATTTTTGACGTCTATAAAGTGCTCAAGCCGTCTGTGATATTGAGAAACATATTTTTATGTCTTTTAAATCTTTGTAATACCTTTGAGTTAAGTAAAAGTGGTTTGTATGTACGAGAATGGCCTTCAACTTCGATAGTGGTCAGGTAAGTCTGAAATTATTGATTTTTCACAAAGAATAACATTTAAAAACATCATTCACAATCTTTTGGTTCTTCACGAGAGCTTAGAGAATTTCGGGCGAAAAATAAATAATTAATTATTTCATAAATATCTAGATTGTAGCTGTGTATTTGTGTAATTCAAGAATTAAACTCATACATGACATAATGGAATTCTTCTCTATCTAGATGAGGAACATGATATTTTTGTCTAAAGAAATAATATTATTAAAGCCAGTGCCGTAAGTAAATATGCTTCAATTGACCATGAACTCATTATGAAGTCACTGTAACTAAGGCCAGTTACAATACCTACTTCTTTTATCTTTAAAATAAGGGTGTTGATTGTAATATTCTATCATGTGTACCATGCATGAAAATTTGTTGATGATTAGAAGGTATTAAAGTGATAATTAATTTGGTTACCACGTGTTCTGATAGTGTATCGGTCAATGTGTCCGAATAGCGACCAATACTATACCTACCATTCATATATCACTAAGTAGCTATCCCAGTGGGTCTTTATCAATGTCACTATATCCTATAATTGCTATGAGTAGCCCTAGGTTAATAAATTGATATGAAGAAGATTGAAGGCATCAATAGCACAGTTTTTATTCAGTACCTAGGTACCTGAAAATTCGTTGTTACCTACTTACTTGTTTTTGAAAACTGAATCACTTCAGAATTAGTTTAAAGTAATATATCAGTGGGGCTAGGACTTATGAAGAACAGTCGTTCGCCAGGGTTCATTTTTATTTCTCCATCAATTTTTGGGATCCAAACCAGTAAGTTTATCTATATTTTTGGACCGCATCGAGCTTCATGTTTTCGGTGCTTTTTGGTTGTTCGCTACTGTATCGGGTTTACAATAGTTACAGTGCTTAGAGGCTTTTTCTATCAGCAATAATAATATTCGAAATCCCATAGTTAATTCAAAAACTTATGTTGTAGGCGGTTTGTAAAAATATAATGGGCTTATTGTCTTTTGGACTTAATAACAATATATTTTGTATTGCAGTTTGGATTTGTTATCACAATTAATAAAGTATTCAGGTAATTTCGTTTTAGTCAGCATGACCAAAACCTTTGCCCCAACATACCTAATATCTTATATCTTTTTATCTATAAGTGCGCCATGTTACAGTTCGTATACATCGATGATTCATATTATTATTACCTGCTATAGATAGACAATGTGAATCATTATGTTGCTTTCACAATTCACTATATACTTGAATGAAAAGTAGACATATGCTAAGCACGTAAGTGTTCATTGATGAAACATTCTCCAAAGCGTCCAATGCATAAATACCTACTTAAGTAATTTTTTCAGTAAAAAACTGAATGTCGACCCTACAAACTATCAAGTCCAGATGATCCAATCCTGTTAATCCCATAAATTCTAACACCAGTGCACCTGCAGCTCCCCCAGGACTGTGCTACGATCGTTTTTTACTTACTTACAAATTGTAATTCCTTTAATCCCTGTTAGATACATCCAATTACATCGTAAACATCCTTAACTATCTATCCACCATAGTACTATCGATTTAATAGTGTTACACAATAGGGTTCAAAGTCCTTTGTATGTGTGTCACTGTAATGGGTCATGCGTAGAGGGGTGATTTTTTATTTGCAACTGAATGACAATTTTTACGCCATTGTTGTGTGCAATGTTAATCCGTGTTTGATCACATCGAACTGGTAGTCTTTAGTTAATAGCTCTTGTGCGCTTGCGATGAATTGTTTTCTGTATTTTTGTTTTTATATAAAATCTATTAGTAAATCTAGAGATTACTGGGTTATAAATGGCTGTTCTTTTATTTGTTACACTTGCTATTGTGTGTCAGAGTCAATTGCAATAAGCTCACTTATGTGGGTGCAATAATATTGTTATTACTTTTAAAAACCATAGTACTGTCTCCAAATATCATTTACCCTTACGTATAAATGAAAATTAATCTGCTTTAAAGTGATAATACTAAGAGATTGAAATCACAACCCAATATAAACTGGCAAGAATGCATCATCCTTTATAAGTCCTAATAAAGCTTGTCACTCAGGCGTCACTCACCAATCATGCCATCATCAGCCGCTAATTCGAATTCCCCATTAGACTTCTACACATCTACTTAGCAATACAAGTATAGACCTCGTTTTACTTTGAGGTAGCTTCGTTAACCTGACTAGGTTTAAGTAGTGCGTGATTCCCGCTGAAAGGCCTGTAAAGGGAGTATCATGCCAACATTCCGTGACTCCAAGTCAAACCGAAGATGTTTAACAGGCGACCTTAAGTTTTACAACTTAAAATAGTCAGCTATTTCTGTATCTTTACTTACAAGACATTTGTCAAAGTCGTAGTTTTTTGCCCGAACGGAAGCTTTGACGGACGGCTATGAAAATGTAATATTCGAACTTCTAAATAGGTATTGTTGTGCCATAAATTGTCCATTTACATATTGGGAAATATCTGTGTATCTAGTTCTAAAGGTTTCGTTGGTTTATTGTGATTCTTTTTAGACAAGACTTGCCTACTTATTTAATTTATGCATTTTTTAATTAGCTTGGAATCGTGTTTTGTACGGCGTGATTACTCATTGCTATCTCTGTCCTCCACATTCTCAAGATGATAAAAGATACTTGAACAGATTCTGTAATTTACTGCAACATTTACAGCTTGCCAGTACAATTATTTAAAAATATATAACAGTTTCATACAATATATTACCTACAGGTCCTACAAAACGAATGCTTTTGACTCATTCTTCCATTCATTATTTGTACAATCCGGTAAACGAACCCCAGGCAATCACAACCCATATATTTGTAAGAAATGAAAAAAGTCTATCAAAGAAAGCACAGCGGTAGTTCTATTGATAACTCTATCGATTCAGTACCAAGCTATTCTATACAAAGAAATCCTAATTTCGTTTACCTTTTTATATTCTATTGCTGTTTTATATGGAAATATTATGGAAATTATACTGGAAAAAACGCAATGGAATGCTAAAAAGTTTAGACGTTTGTTTTCCATGCCTACCTTAACTATTGGGGTAGTTCAAATATAACTATGTAGGTTCTTAGTAGCGAGGTAGGTACCTATGTGAAATAGAACACATTTGATGTATGTTCATCGACTTGCCATTATTCGTGAACGCAGCTATATTTGTCTAACAAAAATAGTATCATATCATTATATTAAGTACCTACATTTGATTTTGTTGAAAGGGTTGATCGCAGTCCTGTTTAATTATAAACTTATTTATTCTATACATGTGATGTATGGATGTTTGTAGTAGTGGGACTTATTCGTCGTCTTCTCATGAACCTGTGTGATGGCTAGATCAACGTAACATCATAGAGAAGAAAAATGCACATATTAAGGTTAGATAAACCTTTACTTCCGTTTTAGTATTACATTTTTAGGCAGGGATGTACTTACGGGCCTGCGGACGGCGAGCACGGGTGACTCGCCGCCCGACCAGAACCAGGCCCGAGCGTACAGCGTATCGCATTCCGCGCGCGTTAACGCGTTGCCGGGGCTCCGGCTCGAAGTGTAGAAGTAGGAACGGGGTGGTTTTTAGTCAATAAGAGTCTGACACTACCTCTCGCCTCACCCAGGCGGGAGAAGTCATTAGATTCCCCCCTCAAAAAAAAGGCAGGGGTGTACTTACTACGCACTTATTGCTAGTTATCTTATTGCCATTATAATAAGGAACGAGCCAATAACCAAACAGCGAGTTAATATTTTAGTCCAACGAGTTCTATATTTGGTATAGGGACAGTGACGATGCAAAAAATCGTTTAACCCTTCTTACGTAAGCTGTGGTTTGAACGGCAGAGGCGCACGGCTATTTAAATGTGGATGAAGACCGTGACAAATGATCAAGTTCAGGGACGGAACGCAAATTGATGACATTTACGCTACACGCTATAAGCGAATCAATCAGAAATTGGTTGCGAATTTTATGTGATATGTGTGTACTTATGTAGGTAGGATTTAATGGGAATGTTTTAATAGTATTTCAATTATGTAAAAAGGAATGCGTTGTAATTTTGGGTCTTAAATAAGTGTCACAATAAAATTATGTGCGCCAATGAAAACGTCTGTGCGAATTTTTGTTTTGCTTTGGATGTCACTGTTTTAGTAGCAAACTACTAAATTCAGCCGTATTGACATGGTTGTAAGTGCATTTTCTAATAGCAATTCACGATAAAATATAGGAGAACCGCACGACAAAATTTCGTGTTGCAAAATATTAGACATGCAACACTTCCTTTCTATTATTTTCAAGTGGTTTTTCACTTTCAACTATGTACAAGGTAAATCCCCACGTGTCTTAGTTTTATTTTTGTTACCACGCGATGCGACTCTATGCAAGTAGGTAAGAATATTCAGATTGCTTCCCAACACGATGGTATAGTCCAAATATAGACTACACAGGTACTTGTGTAGACTTCGTACGCGTTGACGGGGTAAAAAGTAGGTATACCATCACGTATGTATATTTCGTGTTAACCCAGGTCGTGATGTGTTGGCCTGCCTCATTTGAATCTCAACCAGTGAAGTTTTTGTATGATAAAGTTGAAGTTCCCAGCTTTTGACTTCGTTTCGAACATGAATGAGAAAGCGGTATAGATACCTTCGATAACTTATCTACCTACATTGGTGTTTATGATTTTATCTAGGTATTAGGTATATTGATCCAATCGATAAGGATAGTATTCGAAATGTTTATTCGTTTCTTGTTTAATCGGTTAAAATGTGACTATTCCTCAATTTGGTTTAGCTCAGTAACATAAGAAAGTTCTATCATATAGACTATTTGATGGGCTGTATACTAAGAATTAGTGATAGTAGATGTAGCACAGAATACCTAATGATGACAGAAAAATCTAAATGATCTTTTCGTTAGCAATAGATAACTTTGTGAAAGATAAATATTTTGGTCATATGGCTTATATTGAAGTCTGTAAGTAATTTGGACATTGATTAACGTGAAAGCGTTTTGTTGATCGAAAATTGCGAATTTTATTTTGCATTTTACGAGTTGTTGAGGTAGATAATGTTTATGACGAAGCAATTGTTTTCGGAAAGTTAGTCATGTTAAGCATGCGTGTTCGATATGAGCAAAGGCAAGAGTCGTAAAACGAGGCCTTACCCTGATTTCTTCAAGTTGTACTGAACAATTTTATGTCGATACGAATGCGTTTTTATCGCAACAGTACGTACGTACGGACCTATCTATCTACTTTAGATGATGTTGGAAATCTTTAAAAATCACAAAGTGATCAATTCTAGACATTTCTTAAGAATATACTTATACAAAACATAGAGGAAATTACTTTTGCAGAAATCTATTTCAAATTCAAACCTAAGTATACAAGAACTAATTAATGCATGTGGAGCAAAAAATGTTTGTCGTCAACAAATATTTGACAGTGTAATTCTAAATTATTGCGGACATTTATAATGTAGGCAAATGGGCGCGTGATGTATGGGGTAAATAACAATTTGCAACCCTTTGTTATGGGGATGATTATTATAACGCCCCGCGCCACGGGGGGTGAGTTGACACCTGATCAATGGGTGGCGGGTGCAAAAAGCCATTGTTACATTTTTATTTGAAGATCTCTCCACGTATTCATACTGGATTAAGTAGTTTTTTTGTTGAATATGTCAAGTTTTTTGTTGAAATTCGTTTTTTTATAATGGCTTGAAAAATATGATGCAGAAATTCGTTGTGATTTGATACAATTGAGTGACGTACTGTTTTATTCTGATTCAAAAGTATAGTTTCAAAATTGCTAGAACTATAAATAGACATGGGTTTTTATCGACCTCTGATATTTTATTTTTGATGACGATGCGATAAATATTATGATGTCGTTCATGTCGTCTAGGGAGGTGTCGACTTTAATTTTTAATTTTAAAACACGCGCGGCACGTGTTCTTCCACCGCAGGCGCGTGCTTGATGTCGTCAAATAATCACCATTGTATTGTTTTGAAAAATGGCTGTTCTTCTTGAAAATACATTAATAATATTTTGTTTTGAGTCATTTTGTGTATCCTTTTTTAAACCAACAGTTCAACAGTGAATCAACACCGAAGCGATTGGGCAACTGGCAGGTCCCACGATGGGCGCCAACAAGAGCAAGACCTTTAGAAATGCGACCTGATCCCAAACCTATCTGTGATATCAACGGCCACTTCTTACCAGGAGCTCCGAGAGGAACATCGCGTTGTTTTGGCCATTACACCGGCACCTGGGAGCTCCCAAGGAAAATAACCAGAAAAGTTGGTACGTTAAAGTGTCAGTACTAATAAAACTTGGAATTCTTTGATGAACTGTGTCATTATCGTTCGACCTTGGTAAAAGTCATAAAGCTCAGTCATTTATTTGTCAACATACACGCAAAACACTTCCTATTCCCAAAAAGTATCGTGTTACGCAGTAGTTAAGTGACTGTTTTTGAATATTTCGATACTTACCGATTTGCTCAATGGCTGCATAAATATGGATTTTTTAAATCGATGACCTATTAATGCGATTGCACGCGAGTCCTTTAGTAGGTATATGGCAAAATTATAATCAGGACATGTATCTGTTACGAGCATTGGCAAATTTAGGAGCTTCAATGTCAAGTCGTGCAATGTTATCGTGTGCGCCTGTCTCGTTTCAGCGGAGGAGCTAGCGAAGGAGCCACCCAATGGAAGATTTCCAGATTGGTTGAATCTTCGTGTTCAGAGGCCGAAAGTGATTGCTAAGACGCGCCTGCGCGGTGGGAAACGCGGCAAACCTCAGAAGGAACCCACTGCGACTGAATTGAAAGATGCCGAGCAGACGTTCGAAGTGAGTGAATAAGGTTACACGCGAATTTCGATTGACAGAGGGTTGCGCGCGAAACGTGCTCTTGTTTGTTTGTGGTAGCGTGTAGTAACGAGTGTCGGACTGCCGACGTAACCACTACACAGGTCTCCTTGAAAGTTTTGCATTCCGAAGTAGGTCAGTGTTGGTGACACACGGAGTTGCTTGTAGTATACAATTTTATTTTTGTTCTGAGACTTAGCAGCTTTTAGCACAAGTACTAGTTGCCTACTTAACCAATAGATGCGTACCGTGCCTGGGTTCAAAATTATGTCGACTTTATGATCTAGTCAGAATATTTTGATAAACTCTCAAAATAGTTTTGAAGTGCATCTAAGTAGATACCTATTATAAGTAGCCAATTACGGCAACTCATCAATGAATTTCAATACCAAGTCTTTTTAGAAAGCATGATATGGGGAAGCAACGTTTGGTTTGACTAGGTATGTTTGCGAAATCTACTATTAGATAACGATTTAAATGAAACTTTGTTAATAATCTTGATGATAACATGGCATGACCAATATAATATCTATAGTCGAGTATTCTTTTATGTACTTATATTTGTCAATTGGATAAAATTAATTTATCAACTAATGCCATTCATATTAAAAAAAATCTAAGTGAATGTAAACTATTTTCAACCGACTTTAAAATCAAAAAAGGAGGTCCTGGGCTTCAAGTCTGCTATTTTTATAATTGTTGTCATTACAACACGATCGCATTGTCGTTTTGCTAAAAGTTCCTAATCTGCTAAATTCATAATAGTCGGTCATTGATCGGTCAATAGTCTCGTAATGGAATTGTAGTAGAATGACATAGCCGTATTGCCATTATTATAAAACTTTGTAGTAGAAATAGTTTTCGAAAAACAACTACTAAAGAACATTTATTCATGCCAGATGTTATTTATATTTTACATAACATAACAACACGCCTTTTATCCCCGAAGGGGTAGGCAGAGGTGCACATTATGCCACTGTACAATGTATCACCCACTTTTCACTATTTATGTTACGAGTCCCATGTAATAGGGGGTGAGCCTATTGCCATATATCGGGCACAATTCCAGACTCTGTGCTACTACTGACAATTTTTTAAAACCCAGTAATGCTTTGCCCGACCCGGGAATCTAACCCGACACCCCTTGCCCGGCAGTCGCACTTGCGACCAAGTGGCCAACGTGGCAGTCAATTTTTTTAAATTTTACATTTTATTTTACAAAATTTCTATCAGCGTTATATGCAGTCTGAAGTATCTGTCATTACATTACGCACAAGATTACCATTTTATGTCATTACTTTCAATGTGTCAGTAGTTGACCAAATTGGAAAGTCAAAATGACGCCAATACATTAGTAGATTACCAAACTTGTCAAAATCAACAATTTTGAAATCAATGATGGATCATTCTGACACTATTGTAATAGCAGACTTGAGGCTGTGAGTGTATGTATGTTTGTGCGCGAAAACCTCGCAGTTGGGTGAACCGATTTTGTTGCGGTTTTAAGAAAGTATTTGTTACACTAATGCCGGAATACTGAAACGTTACTCAATTTTAAGTCGTGCTTAATTATCGTGCCATCTCTGTCATTTTACAAAGAATTTGTGGAGACAGAACTATACTTAAGCACGACTTAAAATTGAGTAGCGTTTGAGTATTCCGACATTAGAAGGTTAAAGTATATTTATTAACTGACTTTAAAAAAGACCCGTCTGGGTTTGAAGTCGGTTATTTTAAAACTAGTTTATAAATTATAAAATAATTATCATTAGGAAACTTTTCTTAATCTCCTAACTCGCAACTGCTTGTCTATGCTTTATTTTAATTTTTTTCTTTGTTTTATTTTATTTCAGCCACGCCAATGTCCAATTCACAAGACCAAAAAGAATAGAATCGAAAGAGTACTTAGCTAACGCACTGTAATATTGAAGATCTATTAATATTTTTTAATTATTTCTTTAATAATTATTGTATCCATTTTAAATGTATGAATTGGTCTTCTAAATTTTTACATGTCTGTGCATAGAAGGATAAAGCGGAACAGCAAACGGAAACCTATGGACATGATAATAATATAGTCCAGAAAAATAATGAAGAGAAAGTCGATGATCCATTAGAGTTGAATATTAAAAAGGAGCCAATAGATACAGAGGGTCGCGGGCCGTACGTCCCTGGTGCTCTGACTGACCCAGACAAAAGGCACGACAGTCACGATATTTTAGTAAAGGACGCTGTGGAACAATTACACGGCCCCCAAGAGGACGACGTTGACAAATTTTGGAAAAAAGTAGCCGAGAACGCAAAGAAAAATGATCAGCTTGATGAACAGAATAATATGAGAGACAACAAAACAAGTGGAACTCCTAAATTGCCTCAAGTTAACGTCGCACAAAACTTTCAATTTGCTCGTAAGATGCACGTCGGAAATCTGGAGCATCAGCCGCTGCCTGATACTTTAGGATACCGAAATTTGACAAAAATCGCAGAACATCGTGATTCTGATATCATTGTCAAACCTTACGCCATCGGTTGGAAAGGATACGGTGCATCTGGTCCTACCTGTTGTACTAAAATGCGTGTACATAGGCCTAAGACATGTGACCCTAAGAAAATGGATGGTGATAAAGCAGAAAGTCAGAGACCATCAACATCTGCCCCAGATTTAGGAGGACAATACACAAAACCTATGTCTCTCATGGACTTGGCCATTTGCTGGGATTTCAGACCAGATGATCCCAAAAGAGAACCGCGACCGCCAAAGCATATTGATGGTTCAAATGGTTCGAAAGCACCAGCTGTATTTACAATGGTTCATACACCAAAAGAAGAGCACGAAGGTATCAATATTGGTCATACGAATCCAATTTTTAATCAAAATCGTGTAGTTGGCGATGTTGGTCATCATCCGGTGCCTTATTTCGAGAAGGACATGGCAAAAGAAAGACGAAGGGATTCTTGTGACGTTCAGCATTGTCCTCAACATGCTAGTGCCAATGAAAAGGTTTCGAGATCAGCATCATCCAGCAGAAAGAGTTCAGGCTCTGTAAAGAAGCCAGAATGTGACGGAATTCACGGATGTGGTACTCCCAGTGAGATAAGTCATAAGTCAAGTCGCGGTGATTCAAGGCCAGAGAAATTGCAATCCATTAAAGATGCTTGGAACACCAAAATCAAAAATAATAACAGTGCCTATGACGTAAATCGTAATCGCCATAGTTTAGAGTCATATGAGAAGACACCGCTCGCACAAGGCAAGCTTCATCACAGCTCACCAAATGAATCGCAACAATTTTCGCGTCGTTCAACAAAAGACAGTGATTTATTGAATCCTAAACACAAGAATTGCGTGTCTTGTAATGGGACAAAATTAGTCCAAGACACGAAACAGAAGGAGGATTATAAGTTTGCGTTTAAAGCTGGCAATCCTAATTCAGTGCAGAGCGTGACTGGTTCCACTGACTCTAAAGGAGTTAAAATGCCCAAGATGCGTCACCCATATAGTAAGAAGTCGTATACAATCCCGACATTAGCTCCTCCTTTTAGCATCTGGCGGGATGCGAACGCGACTGGGTACCCCGAGCACTGGCGACTAGCGAGCGTTTACCAACACGCATACAAGCCACCCGAGCAACGCCGCAAGCCGCTTATAGACAGTGTATATCAATGACAATGAAAACACATTTTTGATTACATCCGTTTATTGGGTCCTTTTGAGTCTATTAACCAATAACAAAGTGTACATTAAATTATTTTACTCAGCTGTTCAGTATTAAAATATTTCTAAAATGATCAATCGGTTTTTTAATTCCTTATCGCAACAGCTGCGCCACACCTGCGCGATATCGGGTCAGGTGGTATCAAAATACATGTTTATGTACGACAATTAGTATTCACGGTAAGAACCTTTCATACTCCATGAAGAAAGTGCACTTCCGAATCGTCTCCCAAGCTTTGCTGCAGTAGTGGAACCATCCCTTCTCTGAGAGATTGGGTACATTAGTGATCTGATGCCTGTTGACACCCAGGATCATCCAGCGAAGACGATTCGCCAGTTTTTCGAATGGAGGATGTCCACGGTATATTTCTGGGTTATCTAAAAACAAAACAAAATGAAATCGTATTATTTTCTCGTGAGGCATTAATTTGTTTTTTACAGCTAATGCCGGAATACTGAAACGTTCTCAATTTTAAGTCGTGCTCAAATATCGTATCATCTCTGTCATTTTACAAAGAATTTGTAGAGATAGAACTATACTTAAGCACGAGATTGAGTAGCGTTTCAGTATTCCGACATAAGTGACGTAACTGTTTGACAACGGACGGCGACGACGTAACTTGACTAAATTCAAGCCACGCTAGGAGCTCATAGTCTTGAGCAGTATTGCGCGACACAAGAGCCTCTACCATAATTTGAACCTAATTGAGTTTTCTCGCCATACAGTTACGTCAGCAAGCCGTTAAGCATTTAACCAAAAGATGTTATCATTTGCATAGAAATGACTACTCGTCGTATAAACGTTGTCACTACGTAGAAATTATATCGGTAGTTATAGTACGTGATGCAATTCACAGTACCTACTTTATTTTTACGGACGATAACAACGATCGTTCCTAATCTGTACAGGAATATAAAGATAATTACGAAAATATTTGTTAGTCATCGCAACTGATCATTTAGATAAGATGTCAATCTAATCCCCTGTATAACATTTTGTTATTATCCATTACTCAAGTTTCGTTTATACTTGGAAGCCAATCGTGAAGTATTTGATGATACTGTGTGGGACTAATACAGATAATACCCGTATATCCCCAAGCGGTCACCGGTGTCCGATCTCCACTAACGACATTATAGACCTTATTTCCAATGTTTAGAGACTAGTTTTGTATGAACAAATTTAGGGGATGATTTTCAACAATTTTCAATTGGTTAATAATTCGCATAAAGTCACAAATTTTAAAACATAAGTGATGTCTTACGAAGGTCATAATACTAAGGGCCAATTTTTCCAACGACAGATCACTTCATTCGCAAAATAATTTTGAATTTTTGACAGTTTTTCCACACATTCCATACAAAATCTGGCCCCGTGGCCCGAAAACATATATTAAATAGTGAGCTATTTGAAACTACCTTATTGGGCGAGTGGTCGCAAGTGAGACTGCCGGGCAAGGGGTCTCGGGTTCGATTCCCGGGTCGGGCAAAGTATTACTGGGTTTTTCAAAAAATCACAGTAGTAGCACGGAGTCTGGAATTGTGCCCGGTATATGGCAATAGGCTCACCCCCTATTATATGGGGCTCATAACATAAATAGTGAAAAGTGGGTGTTACATTGTACAGTGGCATAATGTACAACTCTGCCTACCCCTTTGGGGATAAAAGGCGTGATGTTATGTATATGAAATACATTTTAAGGATTTAACATTTTATTGCAATTGGTATTGCAAGCCAAATGCCAGCTCAAAACGATGTTCTAGATTATTTGTTTCCTGTTTTAGATATGTGTTATCAGTGTATTGCTAATCATAATATATGAGGATGTCACAACCCACATTTGTTATTGGAACATTCTGTAAATCAATGTAATGAAATTCAAATAACAATTTTCTAATGAAACAGCTCTGAAACGATTGGCACTCATTGATCAAAGCAATTAGGAGACATAATGCTACACTTGCGACATACACTCTCTTCAAATAGTAGCTATGATAAAAATAAATAAAAATTAGCCTTGGTAAAGGTGTAGGTAGAATATTATGAATTAAAAAGATAACATAACATCACGCCTTTTATCCCCGAAGTGATGCCACTGTACAATGTAACACCCACTTTTCACTATTTATGTTATGAATCCCATGTATTAGGGGGTGAGCCTATTGCCATATACCAGGCACAACTCCAGACTCCGTGCTACTAGAGATTTTTTTTTGAAAACTTTTCCCGACCCTGAAATCGAATCCGAGATCCCTTGCCTGGAAGTTGCGACCACTCGGCCAACGAGGCAGTCTTTTAAAAACTTACAATTATAAAGATAATTGTTATGAATAAAAAAGCTTTTCTATAAACTATACATGAGTGTGTATATTTGAGTCATCGCGATTCAGTCATTCGGTATGACAGGGCGCCACACACGATTACAATTTAGGTATGAGTATTTCCATGCTAAATTATGCCGTCTTAATAAGTTGTTTGTGGATCTCGATACTGAATGAAAAAGTAGGTACATACCTACGTTCATTCAGATATAATGAGTAATAAGTACTTACAAGAGTCTTTCAAAGCACATGATATTACCGAATTGAAAGTTATTAGTAAGAGCCCCAGTACAAACCTTTATCCAGTTCTATCTGGATAAAAGTTCGTAATTGTTTTTGCGTTGAGCTTGTTTTAAAAAGTTTATCAACGACGCCATCAATTGTAGATAATAAATATACATTAATGCAAATGACATTGTCACAATAAAATTCTAATTTAAATAAATTTATAACTGACTTTGTAATAGAACAAATTAATAGAAACCACGCAACAATACCAAAAGTTAGTTACCATACCAATATAATGCCATTAACCTTCAACCATAGATCACAAAGACATTAACCGAACAAATTGTAATATCTCCAGGTTAACTTGCAACTTGATTTATTGTTAAACTTGTTAACGACAAACTATGTAACCTTTACAAAGACAAATGAATGAACGAAGTGACCTTGTATGAGCGTCCTCGAACTTACCAAAGTCAGCGTATATTTCCGGAAGTAGGAACAGATTAATGGGCGTCCCGCACGTCTTTATGCTGTAACCTTTGCACACGCTGTCGACGTTCATGCTGTTCTTATTTGTATCGCTGTACATGTACATTCCGGAGTTCAACTGTAGATTTGACTTGAGGAATGCTTTTCTGGAAATTAAAATGGTGATCCAGTTGTGAAATTAAAATGGTGATCCAGTTGTAATACTCAGAGTAATTTACAGCCGAAATTTATCGAAAATTACTCATTAAGTTGATCTCAGTTTTTGATAGACTCCATAAAAGTATCAAATGTCAGTGTCAAAAGCAATAAACCTAAATACATTGAATCTGGGACCAGAGTGGCCATATGATAAAGGGGTTAGTTTAGATTGTTGATAATAATAATCTAGACTCTAAACTTTAGAGTCTAGATTATTATTATCAACAATCTAAAATGAGCGACACAAACGGGACTTGCGTCGTTTCCCACTGACTTTTGCTCCTTCGACTTTACGATAGGCAACTAAACGCTGAAAAGTAAACTTAGGATGTTCGTAACAATAATCAAAGTCAAAGCATTTATTTCAATTAATCTTTACTTAGGTACTTTTGAAACGTCAAAATTGAATTGCGGGCTAATATTTTTAGGATATCTTTACTTACCTATAGAGATCTTGCATGATGCGCATAGATTCAGGAGTATAATCTTCAAGCTGACAACGGTTATGTAAGAGCAGTAAGTGGGGGTGACTCTCTCCACCTCCCGTCGACTCTGAACCTTCCTGGTTACTAGAAGCTGTGTTCGAAGCAGATAGCGATGGTTTCAGCATTTCAGCTGCTTGGATATACCTTAAAATTTAGATTGTATTGCCTTATAGTTAAGTTTGATTTTGAATGATTGGTAGTTAAGTCGAATTGTTTTAAAAATGTTAAAGCAAAATACGCTATTTTTTTTTTATTTACTGTCACATTTATAGTGCTATCTAATTAGCAATTCTAGGAATGCATGAAGAGATTACGGCTACTTTGGTGGTTATGTGTCTTGAGCACTGGTTCTGGGGTTCGATTCTTGGGCTGATCAATGCATAAGTAAGATTTTCTTATTTCCGAAATTTTTAGTACCTAAACAAATTGCGATATATGTCAAATGACTTAGCCCTATTGGGACCCAAAAAGTCAGTGTAGCATTTGGTATTTACATCTATGCAACATCTTTGTATCACAGAAATTACCTTAAGAAGTTATAATCCGTGAACCAATCCTGCACAGCAATAAGTACATGACAAATTGCCATCAGATAGGATGCTATTTGGAGACAGTCCACTGTCACTACGTTAGCACTTCTAGCTGTGACCGCTGTGTTAGATTCTTCAATGAGCGACGGTGACCACAATGCTTGGCAGTCGAGGAGTATCATTCGGTCCTTCGTTATGTACATGTCAATTCCTGTAATGATACAGTAAGTCAGGTAATGAGCAAAAAAAGACAATCTAACAATGTGCAGGACAGATAGGAAAAATATGAGTAGTTTTGTGATTTAACACTATAAAGTAACAAAACATAGAGTTAGATTGTAGTAGACAGTAAGATTGTCAGAATATAAATTGCTAGCTATCAAAATTTCATCTGTATTGAACAGGTTTAGTCTGAGACAGTCATCATTTGCGATAGAAAAATATAATAACAGTTTTATACTTGGCTTACATTCCATACCATTTCTTATAACTCATCATCATCATCAACAGCCTATAAATGCCCACTGCTGAGCAAAGCCTCTTCTCACACGGAGAAAGTTTGAGCATTAATCACCACGCTTGCTCAATGCGGGTTGGTGATTACAAACTTATAATTAGAAATGATAAGCCCAGGTTTCGTCACTATGTTTTCCTTCACCATTTGTCAGTGGTGTCTAGATAATCTTAGAAAGTACATATAACTCGAAAAAAGTCACATTGGTACTTGCCGTTGGTAGGTTTCGAACCTGTCTCCTCATGCATGAGAGCCACCACGACACATTTCTTATAAGTATTAATCATTATTATATTTATTCTTATTACCTTTTGTGCAGTGAACACCTCTCTCAATTTGTTCAATGTCTTGCATCTTAAACTTAAAGATACTGTCAGGTTTGTCCGCCCCTTTTACTTCAGGCGTTTCACGAAAGTCTAAGCTTTCCATTTGATTCTCTAAGGGACCCATCTCACTACTGTCAAAAGTGTTTTCTTGAGGCATTTCATGAGAGTTCAGTATTTGAGAGCACACACTCTGGTCATGGGCGTTAGCACCAATCAGATTGAGGATCATTGACTTGCCGACACCTTGGGTACCTGGAAAGAGAAAAACAAAAAAATAGCTGTGGGTAAAAAATAGCTTGGCAAAAAAGAGTTTGGAATAATATTGAGGTTGCTAGTATCGTACCTGAGGCAACCTGGTACAAACAACTCAACCGGTTTTGATTTTTCTTATTATAATCGAATTTAAAAAGAGGTGGTACTGTGGCGGATAATTGTTTATTCATGTGAATGATCCAAAGTGGGTCATTCAGTCCAAGTCAATATAAGTTCCAGTTGTCATCACATCAAACTCGTTTTTACTAGGCTGTGCCTTGATATTATATTATTTACAGTTCGTAATGTAAGACAATGGTTACTATTTTTTTTTAATGTTTCTGTGATTGTTGCTTGGGCTAATTTGATATTAGACCATATACAGTAACTTGAAACAAAGTTGACGTAATTTTTGTTCAGAATGTCAATTAGTGGGTAATAACAAAATTACAATTTACATTCTTTTTGCACTACTAATAGGTAGTAACAGTGAATCTTTGCTACATTTTTATTGTTTTCACCCAACACAAACACAAATGACAAGTGCAATCAGGAAAGCAAGGAAAATTATCGAAACAGATTATAGTTAGTATAGAGTATCTAAATGTAAGTTGGAGGAAAAGAGAATGGATTTGTCTGAATACCCTACAGTAACAACATTTAACTAATTTAAGAATCACTTGATATATCATATCGAAGATCCCCAAAATTTGTTCATATAAAAGTGGTCTCTAAATATCGGAAATATGGTCTATAATGTAGCTAATGGAGAGTCACATAGGTTAGGTAGGTTTATTATTTGAAGAGATAAAATAACAAATGTATTACCTACTTACATTTCATAGGGACTTTCCTATGAGATATTTTTAAACTGGTTAATTATCTTACCTATGATTCCAACTACTAAGTAATTAGTGCTGGAGTCATGTAGGAACTCTAAAGCACTAGGATTCAGTTCTAGGTTCTCATCTAGCAGCTTCACGGGTTCCGTCATAAACTTCAAAGGAGGACTAGGCTTTTGTTCTGAAATTACGCACACATGATTATGTTATTGCAGATTAAAAACATATACTTTACTTACATGTACTTGAATATTTATTTATATGTTTAGATTAGATTTTAGTAACAAAAACAGAATTAAATTATAAAGTGTAAATTATTGTTTTTTTTACCATTTTCACACTTACTCTTTACTGCTGAAATAGTAAAGATGATCTATGTTCAAAAGTAGTAAAATATGGTAATGTTGGTGGTGGTTCTGTATTACCTACAGTTGAGGAAAACATATCTTATGGAGTAGGTACTAAAATATTACCAGGAGCTTTCTTCTCTTTGTTTTCATTTTGAGCAATTTTACATGGATGAGGGCCATCTCCTTCAGAGGTTGAAGTTCTAACAGTTTTAGGACTAAGAGGTCGTTCCTCCTTAGGAGTACTCTGCTCTCTGGTTTTCAATATTATGGTAGGCTGCTTTTCTTTTTCCTGTTTTTCTTTAGCCGGGTCTTTTGCAGTCTCACGATCTGATTTCAATATCATAGGTCGTCTCGGTGTAGTTGTCTCCTGTAATTTTCATTGTAAAATAATTAAATACTGCAAGTTTCTAAAGAGTTTCTAATAAGTTTTTTCTGAACTTACCTTCGGGGTAAATATTTTTTTCTTCTTATCTGCCATGTTGAACAAAGATTTTTGAGTTTTCAGTGAATATTTTAAAATTGTATCACATTTGATATGAAATTATTTTACAAACACCACACATTAAAAATATCAATAAACTTATTAAAAATTTACTGTCAATGTCAACTATTTCAAGTGTCAATTGTCAAATTACTTTGACATTACCAAATAACAACAGTGTTGCCCAAAAAAAAAAATTAAAGGTTGTGTTGGACAATGGCTTCGTATTGGAATCACCTACAACTAGAATGAGCCATGCTTCAGCACAAATGGGCCAGTTCGACCGAAGTGATAATACGGCCTCAGAAAACCGACGTACGCTTGCGTTGTGTTTGTGCCGCTGCCGTTTATGCCGCTAACGCACTTGTAACGCCTCCGGCGTTCTAGGTGATCATGGCCGACGCCGATTGCTTACCATCAGGTGATTTGTCTGCTCGTTTACCGGCTTATCCCATAAAAATGTTTATTTACTATTTCGTATACTACATTATGCAATTAAATAATTGGAAAAGTGTGTGCCATTTAAGCTCTAGCTATTCGAGCGCCCGTGTGCAAATACCGATTATGCCACCACCTTTTTGTTAAGTGGGTAAAAAGTCCTCAAATGATTCTTGAGCAATTGACTCTTAAAACTCTTATTAACTAAAAAAAACCACCCCATTCCTTCCAACACTTGCTCAAAGCCAGGGCCTCAGTACCCATATGACAACCTACCCTCTAGCAAGGCAACATGCAAATTCTGGCGGGCCCCGTCTATGGTGTCAAAGTCAAAGCATTTATTTAAATGAAACCATAATTTGGTACTTTTCAAACGGCAACAAATACAAAATAAATAATAGTTTGTCAGTCAGTTTTTTTCCGGCGATGATATTATTTCTTATGCTTTCTGCTTACTCTGGACAATGATTTTGAATAGTAGTACTCGCTCGATTTACCCCTCTCATGATCGTGCGTCCGTGTGCTGTGCACGCTTTGTACGCAAGTTTATGGCGAGCCTGGTGCCATTTAGATGGTTTAACCCATTAAAGGTCAAATAAAAAGTACCAATATATTTTTTTAAATTTTGTTTATTTTCGTAATCAACTGAGAGTATAAGAACAGTAAATGCGAGAAAAAAAATGGAAAATAGTATTTTTCATGATAATTCAGGGGTGTACTCAATTGAGTACACTGACCACCTTCAAAACACGATATTTCTACATAAAGTGTTTTAGCACTTTTTACATTGTCAACGTAGGTACTCTTGAATGACAAAGGATACATCGTAATAGCTTTTAAATTTTTAGTGTATACACTAAAAATTTAACTCTAACTCCATTTTGCAGGATTGCACATTTCCGCCACGTAGGGTTTGATTTTGAAGTAGATTGGCGGGCAATGTAAATAATGTGAAAAAAATATCGCACTACGAGGGTAGTCCGATATTTTTTTCTAACTATATTGATAAATTATATGAGGATATAATTTATCAATATAGTTAGACAATTTTATAAGGAATTAAGATAATAGGGTTACCCTACAAAAATATTAGAGATATTAAGTTTATGCGTAAAATTTTAGGTGTACTCATATGAGTACAGTGACTTCTAATGGGTTAAATGCAATTTAACTCCATTCGAAGATTATAACTAACAAAGCATAACACTACTTTATTAGATGTAGGAAATATTTTAATTTCATTGACATTCAAATATTTCGTATCTTTTTCGAGATAGGTATTTAGAAATAAACATAGCACCAAAAATAAAATGTCGGGAAAAATTACTTTTAAACTAGCAACCCTCCATCTGTCTTCTTCATATTTTGTTGATTTGTGATTGGGTAAAAATACGTCTTCTCTTCTGTCTGTCGTAAGTCGTACACAAAGAGTGAAGTGGATTATAATACTCAGGAAATTGTACTACGTTTTTATTTGTTAATCCATTGGCAAGATGGGGTTCTTTAAAGTTTTTGGTTTTATCGTGATCTATTTGACCTGCACGTTATCTTTCAATAATGCTGAACCGTGTGAGATGCGAGCACCGTGTGTGTGTGTTTTTTCAAATGGCACCGGAATCGACCTTACTCCTGCGATTTCAACTGAATTTTACACAGCGAGTACGTATGAGGTCAAGATGAATGGGTCGCAATATGAAATGAGTACCTATTACTATCATCCGTGCTACGACGTTAATTTGAACGTGAGCCAGTCACTTCCCAAAAACACTTGTACTTTACCTTTGTCGGTAAGTTGTATTGCACCTAATATAGATAATTATAGTTGTTACATTGTAATCGTAGAGCGTCTAGGTCATCCTACCCGGTATGGGTTTCACAATCATAAGTCAGTATATTTTAGGGCCTCATTTGTTACATTTTGTTACCGCCTACCGACAAAACGTGTTTACAGTGAGGCATTGATGAAACCAGTTTTACCATAAAAAATCCGTAATCAATACATAATTCTATTTTAATGTAGTCAAATGTTTTAAACTTTCCAAACGTTATGGAATGTATTATGGTTTTGGGTTTACCTAAAATTAAATAAAACTTGACTGAAACATTGATTAGCAATCTAGCAATCTATTTTTTTATGTTAAGTACATGATTTATGAATATATACTACAAACAGTATATAATATATAATAATGGACAATATAATATGTTTTCTGTGAAACATAACATTCTATGTAGGTATTTGTAACAAAATAATAGTGTTATTATGTATATTGTTGGAAATACCTATTTTATCAAAGTCAAAGTCAAAGTCAAAGTATTTATTTGTGTGCTTTTTGGTGATACAAAAGGTCTTAAAATTATTATTATAGTAGCGCAAAAAGCTGCCCATTAGGCATACACTATTTAATAAGTATAAAAATAATCATCACATTCAAAATTTTAACATAAATAATCAATAAAATGTCAAAAATTAGTCACAATATAAATTATAACAGGCAATTAGGCATTAAATAAACAATCTATAGCAAAAATGTCAAAAATTTTGCAACAAAATAAATTAATACAAGCATTAAATAAACAATAAGTTACCCAAGTTTTCATAATTAATTATACACACAGTTGTCAGTTTATTACATTTTGTCATGAAAGAAATCGTCAATGGCATAATAGCATTTATCAATTAGAAAATTGTTAAGTTTCCGTTTAAATTGTGTTAAATTCAGATTCTTGATAGTATTTGGGATTTTATTATATATTTTGGGTGCCATGCAAAGGATACTTTTATGCTTAAGGGCTGTTTTTGAGGCTCTCAGACATAATTCGTGTCGACGTTCTGATCTTGTCGATCTATGACGGTCCTCAGAGGCTTTTTTAAACGAAGTACTATTTTTTCTGACGAACAGTGCAGTTTCGTATATGTAAAGGCAGGGTAAAGTTAGTATTCTAAGAGATTTAAAATGAGGTTCACAACTGTCCGTTACTTTCAAGCTACACATCAACCTAATGCACCTTTTCTGTGCTTTAAAAATAGTACATTTCTCGGAGGAATTTCCCCAAAAAATTACACCATATCTTAATGTGGATTCAACATAACCATAGTATGCAGCAACAACTGCTGCCTGGTTAACTATTTTCTTGAATTTGTATAGAGCAAAGGCAAAGCGACTTAATTTTTTTATAAGAATTGATGCATGTTCTTTCCAGGTCAGTTTACAGTCAATAGTTAGTCCCAGAAATCTTGTATGCTCTACTTCTTCAATTCTTTTATCGTCAAAAAATATATTTATGTCAGGAGTAGTTGTTCTTTGTCTAAATTGGATAATTTTAGTCTTATTTACATTTAATTGTAAATTATTTTGATCAAGCCAATTAATTGATTGTTGCAAAGAATCTTTAATGTCACGTTCATAATTTCTATTTTTATTCTGTTCAACAAGTATTGTGCTGTCATCAGCAAAAAGAACCATAGGAAAAGTGACGTGTTTTGGAAAGTCATTTATGTAAACCAAAAATAACAGCGGGCCCAGTACGCTACCGTGTGGCACGCCATAAGTGACTTTACGTGTTTTAGACATATATTTAAGTTCCTTTTTACCTTTTTTTGAGACTCGTTTAATTTCCGTACACTGCGTTCTATTGTCAAGATATGATTGTATAAGTGAAAGTGCTTTGCCCCTTATTCCATAAGCATTTAGTTTCTGTAGTAAAATATTATGATCAACTAAGTCAAAAGCTTTCGTCATGTCCATAAATATAGCACTAATTGGGATTCTGTTGTCAATATTTGTGATTAAGATGTTAAGGAAATCGTAGATAGCCATGTTTATTGATGTATTCTTTCTAAAACCCTTTTGTTCTTGTACTAATAAATTATGTTTTGTAAAAAAAGAATCTATACGGTGATGAATCGCTTTCTCAAATATTTTTGATATCATTGGTATTAGGGCAATAGGTCTATAATTATTTATATCATTTTTATCATTTTTCTTAAATAGAGGTTTAATTATAGTTGGTTTGAGTTTATCAGGATAGATTCCAGATGAGATACTAACATTAATTATGTGGCAAATGGGCCCAGATATTATATCGGAAACAAATTTTAATCCCTTTGTCGAGATGTCATCATATCCTACACTAACTTTATTTTTTAGATTGTCTATTAGCCTACGTATTTCATCAGGTGTAGTCGGAGCCAAGAACATTGATTTGCAACATGTATGCGGGATTTCATAGTTTGCAGATTTTGAGACCTTCGAAAGTAATTCTGCTTGTTCCACAAAGTGATTGTTAAATGCGTTAGCGATATCACTAGGGTCGGTTATTATATCCCCGTTTCTTCGTATTTCCGCTATGTGTTCATAGGGAGAGCAGTATTTATTTTCATTAATGATCCTCCATGTGTCTTTGGATTTATTGGTTGAGGTCATTATCTTATGGTTATTTCTTGCCTTTTGTGTTAGTTTTATTATTTTCTTTAATCTTTGCGTGTAACTTTTAAGTTTCTTATTAGAAGTCGTTTATTTATCGTCTGAGAGTTCTAATATGGCTAACATGTACAATGTATAATGACATTAAGTAATGTAACAAATTAAAACTACAAAACGATACCAGCTAATGATTATTCATTAACATTATTCCATACAATAAAACCTTTGTGGCAACTTTCATACAAATCTATCCATATTTTTGACATTGAATAATGAGTATCTATCCGAACATTCACTTGGTATCTTATCAATAAATCTCAAGTGCATGTAAGATGTTGTAATATGCAGCAGGAGTTTATAACTGTTTATTTAAAATCAACAGAACAAACAATTTACTTTTCTATAGATAATGTATATTTGATATGACAAAAAGTACCTAACAGCACTTTTGTCCTGTGTATTATTGGATGACCTTTAAGTTTAGGACTGTCAGTCAAGGAATATTTCATTAACTCATTGAGTACCGTCATTATAGACACAATTAAAGAACAATAGGTTGCGGTCACCGGTGACCCCGAGCGGTCACCGGTGAAATGTCTAGATTTGAAAGATTTTACTAAATTAATTATTATGTTTTCGGCTTGCTAACATATCCGTTTGATGAGGAATGAGAAACAGGACTAAGCCAAAAACGTAATTAATTTAGTATGTCTCATGGAAGTTTTAAACTGTCAAACACCAAGCGGTCACCGGTGACCGGTGATCTTTAATTGTGTCTATAAATACGGTACTCGACGAGTTAATATACATATTTTATTGAACTACTATTGCGATCTGAAAATGGGATAGGTGTAGACGAATAGTAGTCCTATCCTATTTAGTGTACCTCCATGACAAGGTGCATGAATGTGATAGCATAGAAGCAAAATAAGTATGTAGAGATCGACAATTACTAGGTTTTTTTAATGGCATAAGCCGGTAAACAAGCTTACGGATCACCTGATGGTAAGCAATCGGCGTCGCCCATGGACACCTGGACACCAGAGGCGTTACAAGTGCTTTACCGGCCTTTTGGGGATTAGAAGGATTCAGGGATTGGGGAGATTGGGAAAGGGGAGTGTAATTGGGCCTCCGGTAACCTCACTCACACGCCGAAACACAACGCAAGCTTTGCTTCACGTCTGTTTTCTGTGAAGCCGTGGTATCACTCCGGTCGAACTGGCCCATTCGTGCCGAAGCATGGCTCTCCCACACTAGGTGACAATGACAATATCTAGTTTTTTTACTGTCGCTATGGGACAAAGATTAAAGTTTATCTATGTAAGTGATACTGTAACTATGTACTATGTACTATGTAAAACATTAAAAGATAATTTTTAATTGAGCCTAATGACTACCTTATATTTTGATTTCAGATTTGTCGTCATGTAAGCACCATGAATCTGGCAAATGGAACGAGTAACACGTTTACATTTGATCAAGGCTCCTATGATTTCATGGGTAGAACAAGTATATCAAACTTCTCTGACCAGGGCAACTCTATCAAATATCCCAACGGGCCATCGTAAGTAACTAATATCTTAATTGTCTATGAGACTTGTTATTATTTTATATGTGCAAGGCATTAATTATGGTTGCAGATATATAATCTGCAAAAGAGACTCATTTGCCACTTAGACATTCAGACTAACAATATAACAACAATATAACAACATATAATAACACTCACTAATAAAAGGGATGGAGGTGGTGTCCTTGTGGCCGTGGCGAAGGAATTAAAACCGACCTACCTCTCATTTTTGCCCCCGTTAGCATTGCCGGAACATGTTATAGTGAAAATACCCTCTAGTGATAATAGATATCATTTAATTTGTGCGACCTACATACCTCCGGGCTCTGATGAGAGAATGTATTTGACTTTTCTTGATTCTCTGTCTGTTTTATGTGACAACCCTCATATTGATAATATTATTTTAACAGGTGACTTCAACTTGCCTTTGATTAATTGGGAAAAAAAGTCAACTTATATGAGGTATGCTTTTAACAATAAAAACACAGATATAAATTGCAATCTGATGAACTTCTGCTCTCAACAATGTCTAAATCAGTATAACCATGTATTTAACTCGGTGGGACGCATCCTGGATTTATTTTTTTGTAACACTTACACCGTTTTGTTTGCCCCGGATACTCCCCTCTTACCTGTAGACACTTTTCACCCTCCTTTCTATGTACACGTTTCTATCTCCTGCCCCTCACACAACTCCAAGCGCAATGCTAATGGGAGACTCAATTATCACAAAGCTAACTACAAAAATATAAATGCGGAGTTAAGTAATGTTGATTGGAACTATTTACTCGATAATTTGGCACCTAATGATTGTGTATCTGCATTCTATGAAAAACTTTATGAAGTAATAAAAACGCACACGCCAGTAGTTAGACCTAAAAATGTGAATTACCCGATATGGTTCTCTGGGTCTCTTATAGCTATATTTAAATGTAAAACTCGTGCTTGGTGTAGATGGAAGAGGTACGGGAATCTGCGCGATTATGAGATGTTTTCCATCAACAGAACTAAATTTAAAAAAGTAGCTCATCAATGCTATATTAACTATATAAACTCTGTTGAGGACAATGTTGCTACTAATGTTAAAGCTTTTTGGACTTATGTTGCTAGCCGTAAAAATATTAATAAAATCCCAACATCGGTTCATTACAATCATGCATCATCTAATGATCCTATCACTACCTGTAACTTGTTTGCTAAATTCTTTCACTCGGTGTATGAGCCCTCTTCCTTTGACTGCGACTCATGGATGCCGCCCAATGATGAGGCCGAAAATGATATCAACCTGTGTAAACTGCAACTTCCCGTAGATGCTATACGTAAAGAATTGAAATCCCTTGACCCATCTAAAGGTCCGGGCCCAGATGGAATCCCATCAGTCTTTTTAAAAAACACAAGTGATACAATTTGCTATCCCTTATTTATCATATTTAATAAATGTTTATCGTATGGCGTCTTTCCTGATACTTGGAAACATGCAAATATTGTTCCAGTTCATAAGAGTGGATCCAAACATGACGTTACGACTTATCGGCCCATATCTATACTGTCTGCATTCTCTAAACTCTTTGAGAGACTAGTACATAACGTGGTTTATCCGACCATACATAATGTCCTCATTGGTGAGCAGCATGGATTCGTTAGGGGTAGATCTTGTATTAGCAATCTCCTAATTTTCACGTCTTATCTATTTAAAGGTATTGATTCTAGACAACAAATTGATGCAGTCTACACAGATTTCCAAAAGGCGTTTGACAAAATTGATCACAAATTGCTACTTAATAAAATCGCTTACAATGGGATTAGGGGGGATCTTTTGCGATGGTTTGTGTCTTATATAACTAATAGAACGCAAAAAGTTGTGATAAGTGGCTTCGAGTCCAGCTGTATTTCGGTCACGTCGGGTGTCCCTCAAGGTTCCATTCTGGGTCCTTTACTCTTCATTTTATTCATTAATGATATAAAAATCTGTTTTCAACATTCTAAGTTTCTACTTTATGCAGATGATTTAAAGGTATATAAAGTCATAAATAACAGGCAGGACTGTATTAATTTCCAGCATGACCTAAATCGTTTTTCAAATTATTGCTTCACCAATAAGCTTTTTCTCAGTCTTCCTAAGTGTCACGTTATAACATTTACCAAAAAGAAAAATAAAACTGAATTTAATTACTCCCTTGCTAATACTTTCCTGGTTAAAGTTAATTGTCTTCGTGATCTTGGGGTCCGGTTGGATTCGAAGCTACATTTAAATGTTCATATAGATGGAATAGTTAGTAAAGCATACCAAATGTATGGTTTCGTTATGAGGGCCTCTAGGGAGTTTCGTAGACCTTCCACCTTTTTGTATTTATACAAATCTATAATTAGACCTCAATTGGAGTTCGCAGTACCTATATGGAACCCGCTGTACAAGAAATATAATGATACTTTGGAGATGGTACAACGCAAATACATTCGTGCAGTTGGTTATAGATGTGATCGCAGAAGATCCTCATACTATCCATTACTTAAAAAGTATGATCTTCTAACATTACAGTCGCGACGAACGTTCCTGGACATTATGACTCTGTTTAGTGTGTGTCGCAATGGGTTCGATTGTCCTGACTTGATTAATTAGTATATACTACCTGGTTCCTCGCACAGCTTATATACGGGAGGTGCGCGATCGGCGTTTGTTTGCCAATAACTATTGCAGAACCAATGCTGGCTCACGTTCGCCTCTTCATCGCATGGTTGAGGCTTACAGCGGTGAGTTTGACGGAATTGACATCCTATTTTTGAGTAAAAACGTTTTTAAGAGGCAAATTCGGACATCTCTTATGGATCGACAGTCTGTCTGTGACGCTGTGTGTGTGCGAAATTGCAAGAATTGTAAAAATTGTTAAAATTTGTTGGTGACCATTTTAATTATTCGTGTAAGTGGTGCATCGTAAATCTATGAAGGCTATTGTCTTTGTTTCACATTAGTTTATTCTATTTGAAAATGTAACTATATTTGTGTCACTCTAGATCTAATATAAAAAGTAATCTGTGGAGAACGTAGTGGGTAACATATTTGCCAAGTATAATGTGTAAGCTGAATTATGTATATTTTGTAATATGTTACTGTTTGTTTTTCCTTAAATAAATAAATAAAAATAAAAATAAAATAAAATGGTGTTCTTGAATGACAGTTTTGTTAGACGGGCATACAACCTATAGGTATAAACTCACTTGGCTTGGTTACAAGTCCGACTGCCGAGCAAGGGGTCTTGGGTTCGATTTCCGGGTCGGGCAAAGTATTAGTGAGATTTAAAAAAAAAACTCCGTAGTAGCACAGAGTCTGGAATTGTGACTGGTATACATAATGGTAATAGGCTCACCCCCTATTACATGGGACTCATAACATAAATAGTGAAAAGTAGGTGTTACAATGTACAGTGGTATTAAGCGCCACAATTTGCACCTCTGCCTATCCCTTCGGAGATAAAAAGGAGTGTGTTATGTGTAAATGTTATGTTTTACCTATATAAAATTCACGAATAAATAAAGCGTTAGGGTTTTAGTCTTATGTTCTTGATAAATATCGGTCTATAAATTCACTGGTCCAATATCAACAATAGTCTTATACAGCATTATTTTTTAAATTTCAGCGAAACAACAGTGCTCTTGGAGTGTGCTGAGACAGAGAACAAACTTCAAGTGTATTCATTATCAGAACCTGATAAAATTGTAAGTCATTCTTGTTTGATTATAATATACCTAGCAAACTTAATTATAATATTTTAGTTAGTCCATTATGAAACATATGGTTGTAACAAGGTCACTTGACAACAGATGCTTTGTGTGGACTTGACACTTTCTGATTATATAGGAATTCTGTGTTGAATTTTAAATGGGCATCTATGTGAGAATTACACATGATATACCTAACTTTGGAAGAATTGAAGTATGTGCACTCTTTACGCAGTTTTGTATCCATGTCAAAGTCAAAGTCAAAATTATTCAATTGGCACTTTTGAATGTTAACAAAAAATTAAAATTGAAGCTATTTGCTCATTCCATGTTGTAGATTCCTATGGAGAAGAAAGAACAAGAAACCCCATGTCCTAACAACATCTGTCTATAGAATCTAATTTAAAAAAAAGTTATGAGATTTTCAGGGCACTATAAATATAATGCTTAGACAAAACTACAATATTACAGGTGTAGTACAAACAACTGCACATGTAGTTAATGGAATAACTTCCTTTTACTAATTACAGTGAAGGAAAACGCAGTTTAAATAATTTTCCTATTGTAACTAACTTGTAAAGGTATTGTTTAGGTTCTAGAATCCATTATTTTCAAATTAAATATTTATACAACGAATTGGGCAACTTCTTTTATGTTGTGCCAAGGGCCGTGGCGCTAATCGCTTGTCTTCAGGTGAAGCGTCTGCTCGTTCACTTCCACCCAAGATTGATCTCATATAAAGCATTTTGTTGTTCAACTAAATATGAGAAAATTCAACCGTATAGTTTACAGTCTTGTTTCATTATCATCATTATGGTGATCATCAGCCTAATCATGTCCACTGCTGGACATAGATTTCTCCAATAGCATGCTAATGACCATAGGGATGAATTTAACCACTGCTAGTCATTTGGTGGATTTCGCTCATCTTTAACAAGAGGAGCGCCCTACACTATGTTTGGCTAGTCATCTCCATTAAGTCTTACGAACGTTACGACACGAAAGACCAGACACTATACTAACTGTTAAGTTAACCATATTAAAATTTCTTTGTTATCAAAATATTTCTTCTTTTTAATATTTTATTTAGAAAATCATAGTGCACAATAGCAATTTAAATTTGTAAATGACAATTAACTAAGTCGATTTGTAATTAAAAATGCATTTGATGCAATCAAGCGTTTAGTATTTTTCTACTGGTGTTATCTATATCTGTAATGACGTTAAAACTTGTAGAACCACAATGTGATACACTCAAACCAGTTTCTTCTTCGTCCTACATTCCAACTAAAACTGTATGGTTTTTTGTTACGTTATATGTAATTATCTACATCGCCTCATTGGTCGAGTGGTCAAAGTGTGATATGTGAAAAAGGGCTCAAGTTCGATTCCCGGTAGAAAATCATAGTGCACAATAGCAATTTAAATTTGTAAATGACAATTAACTAAGTCGATTTGTAATTAAAAATGCATTTGATGCAATCAAGCGTTTAGTATTTTTCTACTGGTGTTATCTATATCTGTAATGACGTTAAAACTTGTAGAACCACAATGTGATACACTCAAACCAGTTTCTTCTTCGTCCTACATTCCAACTAAAACTGTATGGTTTTTTGTTACGTTATATGTAATTATCTACATCGCCTCATTGGTCGAGTGGTCAAAGTGTGATATGTGAAAAAGGGCTCAAGTTCGATTCCCGGTATGGGCAAAACATCGATTTTTCCTAAAATCGTTTGTTAATACTTTCACGCTCTATTTAATGGCAATAATGGGTTTTTATTTATTATTTATGGAAAATCATGGGTTAGGTTAGGAGGTTAGAGGAAGTGTCAGACTCTTACTGACTAAAAACCACCCCGTTCCTACTCCTGCTCTTCGAGCTGGAGGCCCGGCAACCCGTTAGGCCCTCCGCGGCTCGGGAATGATGGGTGCGAACTGTATTTAGTTTGGAACGCAATAGGTATACTATAAACAAATGATATGCAGGCGATCATTACCTACATACCTACCTGTTATAATTTTACACTTTATAATTTGCTAATAAGTACCTATCAACCTGTAATTAAGGAATATGACAGGTAACAAATATATACCAAATACACTACATAATTACACACGTAATCAAGAGTACCCCTATTGGCGTAGGCCGTAATCAGACCTAATGGTGTGCGAATTGATAATACCCTAGAAGATGCCTAATTTTTATTTCAATGTCCGTCTGGTATAATTTTTAAAAAAATTGGATAAGTATTTTTTATTTTCTTACAAAAACTAAAATATTCGACAATATATTGGTTTGAAATGTCGCGTGACGTCATGACGTTTTAGTCCCCACTCCTAAACTTTGATTCGTTTTATCTAAGTATTATTTTATTGTACAAGAAAATAAAAAAATACGTGTCTTATATTTTTTCATTACCTAGTGTACGGACCAATTAGATTTTTAATTTTCATACCCTGTCATCATCCCAATTATGATTTAGAATAAATTAATAAACTGTTTTTCTCTAATTTTTTCAGGTGTTAGCGTTTTATTCCAAAGATGCATGCTTGAAACAAATAGAGGTGAACGGAAGATCCTTCGGCTCCACCCTGCTGATTATATTCTTCTCTTTTGTGGTATTCTACCTCGTACTCGGGATCTGCACGAAGAAATTCTTGATGGGAGCGACTGGTGTCGAAGTTATACCTAACCTTGCATTCTGGTCGGATCTGCCCAACCTTGTGAAAGTAAGTAGTTTGACAATACATGGTTGTCTGTTTATTTTTAAATAGGTTATTATTTTATTTGCTGTGCAAATAATTCTAGTACTGAACCCGATTTACTATTAGAAGGGACAAGCTCTGAACGCCTACAGAAACTAATGAAGGCAAATTTTGCTCCTGACTGACGACGTAGTGAACTTTATAAATATAAAGTTTATACAGTCTCAACTTTAGTAATCTAAAGTTGTCGAACACGACAATCCATCGGTGGGTTTTGCTAAAACAAATCTAGAAAAGTAAATAATATAAGCAGGTGCATAATATTACGCAGAAATACTATTAAAAGTTCTTATAAATGCAAGTCATTTTATGCGCAAAATATTTTGGCAACCGAGAAGTTGACGACCGACACCTGGTGGTGGTTAAACTGAATAACGCATAAAATCTTGATTTATTTCAAGCTATCCATAGGAATAAACTGTATTTAATAACAATGGCGGGTATCGACATGTCGATAGACTAAAAATAGTTTGTCGTTCCACGTGTCAAGTTCTATTGAGTTCGTCTCGATGAGGACTGATCTGTGCTTTGTGGGGATGACATACATACATGGGTACTTTATCTCTTAATTAGAATGGTCGTCTCTTAATAAGATACTTCTTAGTCCAAATTGAACACAATTTTAGTGGTTTTTTCATTTCAAGTTTGAAATGATGAGTCTATAAAATACTCCACAAGAATTAATGTGTCTTAGTATTCTTATATATATAGTAAGTAAACAAGAAACCTAATCATTTGATCTAATGGCAAAATGTGCTCGTTACGTCCAATTGTGTCACCGATAGCCAATAAGGGAGCTGCGTGTTGTTTTTTGTCCTTATCGTAACTTTCACAGCTTTCCACAGTCTTTGTATCCTTTACGACTTACAGCTTTTAAAACTTGGTGTTATGACTGATCCATGCTGCTGGAATTTATATTGCAATGTAATTTATGACTATGAAGACATTCAGATACAATGTTAATTGTTTAATGAATAAATGAAATGAAATAGGAATTGTAAATGTATAGTGACACCTACACATGTGTGTGAACTTGCACTTTCGAGAAAGTATTCAAAATGGGCTTGTAGCAAAAACTACAGAATATGTACACATTTCCAGACTGTGTTACTACTTACTGAGTTTTAAAATATTATTATTATGTTTTTAGGATGGCTGGAGGTTTATGTGCAATGGTTTCAAGTTGCCCCCTCGAGGCGCCGGTCCCGCAGTGTCCCCCGACCCCAACAGCTATGACAGCATATAACATCAGGGTGACGAAGACCTCTCTGAAGGTCATCTTGTCCTTGTGGAATAGACAATCTGACTGTGTTCTTAATTTCTCAATGTTTTTTCTTTTAATTCGTGCTGTCGTTACATTTGCGTGTGTGTAGAATAAGATTTTGAATTTTATATTTTTATTTACAAAGAAACGCACGATTATTTACTTTATATGATGATATTAGACCTTTGTTGTTGAATGATGTCTTTAATATTTTTTTAATGCATTCTAGATGTGTCGTTATTATATTGAACGCAAATGTAATCATAGCTTCTTTGATGGTGATTGAAATTTAAATTTCAAGTCATAAATATGTTCAACAGACATCTAAGAATAATAAGAATATTATCTGTGAAGCGGTAAGTTAAAAACTTGAAACATAATAATAATTCTCGAATATTTTGTATAATAAACCTCGAATATAATATGATCTACTTATCCAATTACAATAGTAGACAAAAATATTTTAATTCATTATTCTCATTCTTTTTTCAACTTATCGTGAATAATCTCAAAATTTACATGTGCACAGATTCATTATTTATAAATCAGGTAGCCATTTTATGGTGCAATCGGCATTAGGAACGCTGGCCTATTTATTGTGATGAATACGTGTAATTATAAAAATAATATACCTTTATTGATATACATGCAAGGTGTTGTTTTAAAGCCGCGTCCTTTTCTAAGAGGTAACTCGGCTATCGATTCTGAGACCGAATCAATAAAAATATTGTAGGTAAATATTTTTCATTTTTTTGTAAATTCGTAAGTGCGAAGTACACGCCGCCGTCTTGTAACTAGCTTTATAACGCGGCTTAACACACACAAACTCAAACACGTAATTGATATTATTCCTAATTCCATAAACCTTCAATAAAAAATATTGTTGTCACTTATTTTGAAATACTGTCGAACGAATTATTATAGCCGTCTATTTAATTATTGGCCCGAAATCATTTCTTACCTTTATGACTTCTGTGACATTCCCCCGAGAAATGCCACGGTTTCAAAACTACACCTTGTATATATAATTGTACATTTACATTATAGAGATATTATAACTTGCCATTATTTTTGTACAGGGTGTAAACGGAACGCTACCGAAACACTGACAAAAATAAATATATTTTTTGTGTTATTCATGCAACGCCAGCCTTAAGCAGTTGATTACAACTATCATTACACAAAATAAACATTTAATTCCTTGTTTTATGTAAATGAAACTTTTTTACAATCACCTGTCTTCGTTTTTCGGCAGCGTTCAGTATACACTCGACAATGTAAATTGACTTATTTTTCGGCACGCTACTAATAAGTTGTTGTTAATTTATTTGATTTAATTTTTATTTTATTTATTTATTATTGCCTCAAGGTAATCTAAATTGTGCAATTTTCAATATTATTCGTATTCTGTTGATGGTCGAATATTGCAATAACTGTGCCAATTTACTTTGACTCTTTGAAAAATTATGCATAAGTACATAAATATTATAAAATAATGAATATTCTATAAAAATATGTAATGAAGTAGCTTATATATAACTGCCAATATGTATTAGATATAATTGGCTGCATGGCGTATTATGGGATACTGAACTGCGTATTGAACAGCATAATAAGAAAACTTTATCAATATGTAACGAATGTTTTTTAAGATTAGCTACTTAAAAGAAGTTATCTGTGTAAATCTTGAATATGTCCATGCAGTATATTTTCCTATATATTTAATGCAAAAGCATATCTAAGTAATGTAAACATTTCGATACTGATTTATTGAATCTCCAAATCTTTGGACCAAAAGTGATATTTTCTTACTTCGCTTACTTTTACTTGACTATTTTATATTTAAATATAGTTAAGTATAAATACATATATATATCCCGTGTGTATTGCCAAAACATATATGAAGGCAATTCATACATAATATCTTAATATATAATACTATACAGAATCCAAATATAACTTACTGTGAGCTTAGATGTTTGTCTTATAACGATATATCACAATTTTAAACAGTTTGCACAAATATATCACTATACCATACGGATGTAATCGATAATATTGTCCATACTGTAGGTAATCATTCGAATAAATTGTATGGGAGTGTGTGTAAGTGCATAATAATAATAATACCTAATATAATAAACATATAATATTAATATCGTAAGCACTAGTCATTTTTAGGTTCACTATAACGCACTATATATCACGTGGCTTATTAAGTTTTACACTGTCACCAAAATAAATGCATGCTGTATAACACTTATATACAGGGTGTGACGGAAACCTAGGTTTTTACAATGTCACCAAAATAAATGCATGCTGTATAACACTTATATGTATACAGGGTGTGTCGGAAATCTTAAACTATTATTAAAAGATAACAGCTAGTACAAAACCGTACCGCATAGTTTCAGCTCAGTATATAAAAGTACCTACTTTAAAATATCTATACCAGAATTACGGTTTCTTAACAAAGGTGAATAGTTCGCCCACACCAATCAGCGACTTAAGTACTAGTGATGTGCTTATTCTAACTTAAAAAATTCGGTTTTTGGTACCGATGTTTTATAATATTGTCGACGAGATAAGACAGTTTAATAAAAAAGAAACCATCCTTTATTTTCATATAGTTTCCGTTACACCTTGTATAAAATGTAAAAGGAGTTTATTATACTATACAAAGTTAGTGTGATACCGTAATACATTTAGTTGCTAATTTAAATGATTGTTTGTAAAACATTATGAAGGACGGGAATCGAATCAAATCGACGAATTGGCTCTACTCAGTCTGCGTGTAAACGAAATTGTGTCTTAGCGAAAATTTGTATGTATATTTTGAATCTAAATTATATATTAGCTTAGACGTGCAATGATTGTAAACGAAAAACAATAAATTAAATGAAATAAAATGCATGTCTCGAATATATTTTTTGATATTACTAAATTGTGAGAATAATGTCTAATTGGAAAATGATCTTTTATTCATGAAAAATAAACTTATTGTTCTTCCAGGTTTTATTTACGAAAATAAATGCGGAAAATGTATTTTTAGGTTATCTTTTGTGAATAAAACTGTAGGTTAATCGTAAAGGCTTGAGAATGTCGAAATAATGAAGATTGATATTGTAATAAAACATAGTTTGAAATATTGTAACATTGAAAAATGAATTTTATCGCTTTGTAATAAAGGTGCAGTAAAAACTGTTACCATAGACGTGGCTATGCGTGTTTCATTTAAGGTGTATTAGATGTCATGTACCTTTTAATGTTTGTGTTATGATTTAATTCCATGGTTTTTACAGAGTAGCAAGGATAAATATTTCAGAATAAAACCACAAATATAATGATAATTATGTTAATAGATCCGAGTGTATGTTAAAAGCGCTGGTTAGACAGAGATAGAATAATGGGAAGATTAGTCAAAGAAAGAATATATAAATCAAAATAAAATGTAAGTATACCTATTGACAATTGATAAATAAGGTCTGATATCAGCCCTCCAGACAAATTATTTTTATGACGATATCCTTACTCTGTTTCTCGTCTGACACGCTACACCATTTAGCAGACACTATTTTATCATAGACTATGGAAATAAAGTTACATTATGAAGGGTATTGCCAATATTGAAACCAAAAAGTTTTAATGTCCTTTAATTTGTCTTTGTTCGTGTTTGTCTGCTTAGCACATAGGTATACATATATACTGGTATCGTAATCAAAATATGGGTCATTTATCCTTATTCGTTTCAATAAGTGTTTTTGATTTTCCACCACCAGTTAGCGCTAGTGAGAAGAAAGATCCTATTGGTCCTTTGCTTCGTGCTTAATTATTGTATGACTTAAAACTACTCTAGCGCCTCCTGGTGGTGAAAAAACTATTATTCTAGTAGAGCATCAATGAATATATCATTATTATACACGTCATAATAACCTAAGAACTGCATTATACGTATACATAATAATATAGTAGATATTTTGTATTCAATATTTTAGGGTCCCCTGTTGTTTGAAGTGTTTTCTAAAGTTAATAAATAAATAAAATTATTATTATTGCTCATCAATGTAATTTTATTTGTAAGTATAAATAATTTATGTTTATGTGGAGCATGGCATTATTGTTGTCGCTTATGGTAATTTTATTCCCAGCTGAAACAAAAATTACAGTTTGTTAAAAAATATTTGGAGACAAACAACATTGGCACCGAAATGCCAGTAGGTTGGTCTTGGTTTGGTTTTCCATGATGGCTATACGACAAAAGCCGTGTTTCTATTCTATAGATCTATATCTATTCTATCTATTCATAACTTTTAAAAAGTGAGTCTTACATAGTACCTAATTATATTTCTTATATTTTACCTGAGGCGCAGTTTCAACAAAACATTTATGTAAAAGGACTGATCGTTCACATCCCTTTTCACCGTCGGATACAGTTTCGTCGTTCACTGTAAAAATAATAAATCACCATTGTATGGTTATATTGTATCTTTTTACTATTTAGGTAGGATTTGGTTATATGAAAAATTAGAGTAAAACAGTTTTTGTCACTGGTTTTGGACTCCATATCCCGTCGTGTGCCGGTACGTAGATCTACGCGAGACACAATGCATTTTCTATTGTGTCCTATATACCGGCAGTCAAGAGGATATAGATCAAGTCAAGATTAATCAAGACGAAATGTTTATCAAAGAAAGATTTAGAGGAATGTCGAGAAATGTTTTAAAAAATATCCAGTAGGTACTTATCTACAGTAGTAACTATAGATAGTGGCTTTTGTTAAGCGGACATTCGTTATTTTTTTTCTATCTTACCTTTCTTGCAGGTTTCCAGAAGTTTCTTGGAACTTTCTAGTCTGTTCGGGTCATTAGCGAAATCTTTTTGTGTCATTGCTATTGAATTTTCTGCATCAAACATGCCTTTGCTGTCTAGCTGTAAATTGGGTTACGGTAAGTTATGATTACAAATACGTAAGGCTGAAAATACAGGCAAGTGAGTTGAGGCATTTTGCTTTATATAGTTTGACTGCCTCGTTGGCCGAGTGGTCGCAAGTGCGACTGCCGGGCAAGGGGTCTCGGGTTCGATTCCCGGGTCGGGCAAAGTATTACTGGGTTTTTAAAAAAATCTCAGTAGTAGCACGGAGTCTGGAATTGTGCCCGGTATATGGTAATAGGCTCACCCCCTATTACATGGGACTCATAACATAAAAAGTGAAACGTGGGTGTTACGTTGTAGGTACAGTGGCATAATGTGCACCTCTGCCTACCCCTTCGGGGATAAAAGGCGTGATGTTATGTTATGTTGAGTAGGGGCATTTCTTAGTACTGATGACCCACCGGAGAAGGCGGCTATGTCTTCTAAATCGGTCTTTTTACTGTGACTTATAGTCGCATGAAAATATTTGCAAGTCCCTCCACGAAGGAAGGAAGGAAGGTTCTAAGAGGCTTTTGTTCAACAGTGGACGTATTCCGGATAATGATGGTGTGGTATTTAAAATTTGCAACAAATTACTTTTTACCGACTTCAAAAAAAGGAGGAGGTGAGGATGTTCGGCTGATTTTTATTTTTTTTTGTTTGTTCGCGCATTATATGTTTGCGCTTAAAGAATTGCTTGCATCTGCTTTATCTACTTACCATACCGGTTTTCTTGAAAACGCAGGCAACGAAACATTTAGCGTTGTTTGTATCAGGTATTTTATTTTCCTTTAGCTCCAGCATCTCTTTTGGTGATATAGGGTGTTCAATGTTACAGTCCATGCCTTCGCGGAAAAACCATGCTTTGATCTCTTGATCAGTTCTAGCCTGTACCTAATTAAATAACAATCCATTAGGAACTTTTTTTCATTATGAAATCTTACGAAATAATATATCTCTTTTTATAATAACTATCGTGAGACATACTAAATTAACTAAAAATAGTAGTAACCTACTGTGTACTAGGCTGCGCGACTTCGCCACGAGCGCGCACGCTGCTCACGAGGAAGAAATCCTCTATGGTTCGAAACTAGTAGAGCTTTTCTTAGCATACTCACGTGAGTAACCCGTGATTTTTAGCTAATATCTCTTTTAATTAACGTCCATCAAAAAATAAAAAATACTTACATGAACGCCGTAAAATTCTACGATATACAAACATAATAAAAATCGAACGATCATTTTCACTTAACCTCAAAAAATGAACTGTTTGTCAATTGCTAATTTTGCTTTATATAGTTTTTCAAATGAACCCAATGTTTAGGATTAAATATAATGGTAGAAGAATATTTAAATAGTAATTTTGATACAGTTGGATATGATCTTAATTAGTTAGATATATAATTTTGAAAGCAGGTACGTTACTCTCATTAGTGTCGGATGACAATGACGACCTACTGATCGTAATCTGCTCAATGGTTATATTCGAGCTATTATTTGATTTGTGGCACGTGGATAATAATAATTCTCACACGCAAGAGTCTGTCGGGAAATATCTAACTTACCTCTCATCTAAAGACTCTTACTTACTAAAAACTACCCCGTTCACACTCCTGTTTCGCGCCGGAGGAAGCTCCGGTTACCCACTATACTTCATTACCTTACATATTTACTTATGACGAGAGCTGGGCACGACCTAAGGGCTCGTACACAAAACTGCGATGTGACGTCGCATCGCCAAAATGGAGCTCCCTCTACGCATCGCAAGAACTTGCGAATTGATTCGCATCGCGCATCAAAATCTTAACTTCCCAAAATCTTCTTTGTTTCTTTTTCCTGTATCTCCTAAGCAATAACAAGTGCACACTTCTTTTTACGATTCATGTCACGACCTAGTTTTTAATTAAAAAAACGTTTAGTACGGTTGCCGGTCGTCAAAGGAATGGTCACCCTGGGAGACGCGTTGTCGCAAGAAATCGCATCGCATCAATTCACATCGTAATTTTTTGCGTTGAGAATTCGCATCGCATTGCAGTTTTGTGTACGAATCCTAATTGAGTTAATGTTTTTGGCGGTTACTGTAAAATGAAGGCAGACTCGTGTGTTGTTCTGCTCAATAAGAACTTAGACTACCTATTGCAATTAGGCTAAAGGACTTGACTGCATGGATGGCCAGTGGCTTAGTTAATTGCTGTTAACATATACATAGGTATTTCCTTTATTTTTTATACTCGTAGGTACATAGGTAGGTGTCTCCTATCTGTTTCCACAATACTAGTCACGATCATGATAACGTTAGGTAGATATTTAATTATATATGACTATCTATATACAATTATTTACTACATAGATGTGTACCGTAAAATGGGGTGAATAGGGATCCAGGGGTGAATAGGGAAAAAACCAGGCATCATTTTTAACACTAAATGCTAGTTTGCAAATCGTTCCAACTTTTACCATTTTTTGAGGGATAATAGTAGATTATTGGAACTTTTCTATGGTAACATTGAACAAGTGTAAAATCAGCTTCAAACTGTTAAAAATGTCAATTGAAAATAGTATAAACAAGATACCGGTTATTACAGTGTATAAAACTTTGCTGTGTAAAGGTTATTTTGTATTAAGCGAATACAAGTGGTGATTTTATACCTTATTTAGGGTTTGGGCCGTCATATGCACGAAAGGTAAGCATCAGTTATTAATTAATATGACTATAATTTAGATTTTTAGAATGGCATGCGAAATTTGTATTTTTTGGGGTGAATGGGGACGTCTCAGGTATGAATCACAACGAAAGCGGGGTTAATCGGGATGAGGATGGGATGAATAGGAACGACTTATGTATGAATAGGTACAGCTTTATAGGGCTGTCACTAAGCAGACTTAACATTTTTAAATTGTGTAATCTAGATAATAATATTTTTTGTTATTTCATAAATTAGCGAGGTATTACACTGCGTCGTTAATCTAGTGATTGCAAGTGCAACTGCTGACCATGAAGTCTCGGGATCGGTTCCCGAGTCGACCCAAGTTTTGTTGGAGTTTTGATATATTTTACGGAGTCCGAATTTGTGTCCGGTGTATCTTAGTAGGCTTTTCCCGTATTTCTTGGGCTGACAACGTTACTGACGAACACTGGCTGTCACATTTAATACGTACAGTTTTTTTTTGGGTGGTTAATTAAACGTCTCCTCCTGCTCTGGGCGGAGCCGAAAGTTTATATTAGTGTTGATATATTGAATAGAATTTTTTATACACAATAATGCAAATTTATTTTTTCAGATATGCCTCGCGTGTATACCTTAAAAAGTACAAAACCTTATAAGAGGTATGATCCCCTTATATTAAAAACTGCTGTAGAAACGTATGAAACTGGAAGTAAATCTCTAGTTGAAGTAGCTAAATAATTTAATTTTGCTAAATCCGTTTTGCATGTGATCTACATGTGATGAGAACAATGAAGAGTCAAGGTGGACAAAGAGCACTAAGTGATGAAGCAGAAAAATACATAAATATTTGTTCTGAGTGAATAATAATTGTTAAATGTTAATGAATAATTTCCAAAAGGTTTGTTGATTAAATAAATAATGGAAGTAAAAGTGGATTTTATTTCAGTGACTAAATAGCTATTAAATAATCAGAAACTAGTATTATGTAAAAATTACATACTGGCAATAAGTAATAATGTAGAAAAAATTAAAATACAAAAAAAAATGGTAGTTAGCTATAAATTATAATTTATTAGGTAGGTACCTACACAAGTGGCAGCCCTAGAGAATTTCCCTATTGGCCTTATTTTCGTCCCGATTGACCCCAATTTCTGGGTGAATAGGGATAGGCCATATTTTAGCTTTTTTATGCATAAACTGAAATGCTAATTGCATAATTTATGTTTGATCACAAAGATACCATCACGACTCAATTATTACAATCGCCTTACAGCAAATTTTCTATAAAAAAAAACGCCTTAACTTTCTTTATGAAGTTCAGATTTGTCCCTATTCACCCCATTTTACGGTATCATCGTTGGTATTCGTAGTTGTATGAGTTTGTGGTTATTTAGATTCATTCAATTTTCATCATTAATAAATTCTTTCCTTTGGACTATTTGTTCTCTCTGTACATATCTATTTTTATTTTTCGTTTTCAGGGTGAAAAATCCTCTTGGAGCTCTCCTGGAGATGATGAAGGGGAGAAACTTTTACTGACTAGAATATAAAACCCGATCCGTCACGGACGAGTACATAGAACCACTAACATCTGGATTTTTCAGGGCACTTGTGGACTTACTTTGTTGGAACCTTTCCCAATATTGCTCTCTTTAAACCTAGGATTTGATACTATCTTCCAATTTCCTAAATATTGTCATCAGTAGTAGTAGATAGCTATTACATTAGGGTTTCGATTTTCGTAGTGTGATAAAATTGAAACAGTAAGTAATGATAACGGAAAATGTCACAAAAACGTCAGTAAGATTCTCATAAGGCTGACAGGCTCTGTAGAAATGAATTAAATAGAAATAATAATTCTATACTTAGTTCTGTACGTGAATAAAACGAAATGAAAATAAAGATGAAACATTATACCTCTATAGCAACTTGAGTTATTACTTAATACTTTATTAACGGTTATCCAAGTTAATTTAGACGTAGCATATCTCATCCTATGGGCAGTTTCAAGAAACATAAATAAGTGTTAGAAAAATTGCAAGTTAACAGGCGATTATCTGGAAATTGATGGTGTACGATCATGTTAGACGGAAGTTGATAAATATCAGTCATAATGTTGTTTTTTTTTCTTTGTTGTACAAGCTGTAATCAGATAAAGCAATAAAACAATTATAGGGCGACATCGACAGGTTGGCACGAACCAACTACATTGTTGTACCTAGTGCCTTTGTTACGAGTTTTGAGTACCCTTAATACAAATCCAAATGTCCGCACTAGTCGCACTGTCACCATTGATTGATTACACCTTTTTATCCCCGAAGAGGTAGGCAGAGGTGCACATTTCGGCACTTAATGCCACTGTACAATGTAACACCCACTTTTCACTATTTATGTATGTTTGAGTCCCATGTAATAGGGGGTGAGCCTATTTACCGGGCACATTTCCAGCCTCCGTGCTAATACTGAGGTTTTTAAAAACCCAGTAATACGGGAATCGAACTCGAGATCCCGCGGTAGTCGCACTTGCGACCACTCGGCCAACGAGGCAGTCGCCGGCCGCCTTTGATTAAGTAGGTATTTAACTAAGTTCTAATTATGGGTTAACATATTATAACATATTACATTATTTTTCAAAATGGTAATAAATAACATCTGCGTATAGTACCTACTTACCTATCCACATCTTTCACACTGTTTTCGGGGCAAAATATAAACGCAATTTAGTCTTACGTAAAAGTTTTATTTCATTAAGAGATCTAAGGTACAAAGTAAATAAATTTAAATATCAAGGAAAGTAAAATATACTAGGATTGTGATTGTAGATGCACTTAGTGACGTGAAATGACGCATCGCAAATATCTTTATGGGCATCCGCTGAAAAAAACAATGGGCAATGAATTAATATGTACACAATGTTAGGGAAGTAGGCAAGTATCATACCTACTGGCTACTTGAAATAATTGGCCAACCCTAATGACTTCTGGTAGGTAATTTGTTCGCAAGATAAATAATGAATGTGATTTAGATTTTTATGGCCTTCTATTGTGATTTTATATTCATTAGCCGTTTTAATTTTGATGAAAATATCTATTCTTTTTTACGATTTTGCGGGTTTTTCATACAGAATTATAACAGTTCCTAAATGTTTTTTCTTTTATTTAGTTGCTAAATATTCCATGAATTTTTTGGTTGATGTTGGTCGAGTGACTGCGACACTTTAATAATAGGTAGGTCATAATAATAGAGTATGGGCTTAAGTAGGTACTTCTTATGGGTTTTTCGATTCGGAAAATTCTCAGTTAAATAATGGAACAGAATAGCGCCTTCAGTATCAATTATAGTACTATTAGTAAAGCAGCTTTGACCATAACACTTTTTGAAATAGTCTCTAAAGAGTATTCTTGTACAACAGATACTATAAGATCGGGACTCTTACCAACTTTTTTGCAAGCAGTAATGGCTTCCTTAGCAGGTTCCTTTATATCATCAGGAAACAATAAATCGGCCTGTTTCATAGCTGCATCATAATTTAATTTGCCATTTTTTATCTGCAATATTACATTACAAAATTATTCTAATCTCAATTTCACTATTTTAGATTTTGATAGAATTAATTTTAAGAAACTTCATTCATAGAAATCCAAGTAGTTGATCAAGATCTGAAATCTAATATTACATACTACATATTTGTGCCTACCGTGTTGGCCATTTTCATAATGCAAGCCATGTAGCACTTTACTTCTTTCTCGTCAATGAAGACACCGTCGGAAAGCGGGTCGATTTTCTCTAGAAACACATTAAAATCAAAATTACCGCTAATTTGAAATTGGGAACCAACACAGACAGCAAAAAGTCCTTAAATCAAATTGCAATGAAATGATGAAATTACCATCTTCGACATTATTCTTAGGTTGGCACGTTTTTCTCATCATCTTACCGGTATTCTTGATCTGTTTCATCGTCATCTAAAATGTTAACAAAAACAAAATGCACAAAATTATGCTATTAGGTAGAATGTCTGAGAGCGTTTCTACACTACTTTTTTCTGGTAATGCCATTATCAAAACTACTAACTAGGATCCATCTTGGCTTAAAGTCCAATTTAAGTGTCCGTAAAACAAAAATAGAGGTAATTAGCTACTTACAGCTTCACATGTTGCAACTAATATAAAAAACTTCACAATTTTTGTCAGAAGCATATTTGTTATCTTCTGCGTGTAAGTAGTATCATGGCCTCCAATTTAATGAAAACCTTGATCTTCAATAACCGCTTTATATGAAGTTCAACGTGTGATTGGTTAATTGTACTCTTACGGGTTCACACCTGAATTATGACAGTGTCCGTATGGTGTCCAAATTTCAAGTTGTTTGTCGATTTTAAATAACTGTGCGTCCTTATTTCTACTTCTAGATTAATTATTTTATTCTGATCATCATTTCGTGGTGGTTAATCAAACCTCAGTGCCGGAGGCCTTTGGTCATCAGTGGCCACTTATGGGCTGTTGATGATGGTATTATGATCATCTTTGGTAGGTAATTTGGTTTACAGAAATGGGTAGTTTTGTTTTTCCTTCAAGACGGCGATTCATTTTGGTATTTTCACACAACATAATTGTGTCTCAGTGTAAGTTTAAATGTAGTAATTACCAGTATAAAATATTGAGGGAAAATAGACTGGCGTTATTAGTTGTAAGTTTTTGAATTGGGTACTTGCCTTATTAAAGAATGAACTATTTCCACCGTTCAATACAATAAAATATTGAAAAATAATCACACTTTCATTAATTTATTTTATGACTAACTTAATTTTAGCATGTTTCCAGTAAATTTTTAAGAAATAAGTATGCTATTTGACGCTTATAAAACGCGACGTCACTATACACAACGCGACGTCTCGTACAATATTCATAGAAAACTGTCGTTTTTGACAGCTCGGAAAAAAAGTATTGAATTTGTCTAGTTGGCAAGTACCCAATGACAGGTCTTTGTTATTGTATAATCCAACAATGAGAGCAAGCCAATAGTATACAATACGAAACTGGGTTTTGTCCCATGTGGTTTGTTTCTAATGGTCGCCCTATTCACACTATTTCACGATTATAAATTGATACTTTGGTAAATTGTTAATAGCTAGTTATGTTCCCTACAATTCCAATTAAATGCTGCTAAATTGTACGTGATGCATTCATTGTGAGATTAAGTTTACAATGTATCTGATTCGCAACCTGATGGATACTGATGGCTTCACTACTGATCATGAACATTTTACGAACTTGGATTATACTCAGACGAAAACGATTAAACGTAACGTAAAAGTAAAGCGTAAAGGTATTTTTTGGTTTATTTAATTTAAGACATAACTAACTGTCTTATTGGCCGAGTAATCACAAGTGCGACAGCCGGGCTAGGGATAGGGATACTCATAACATAAATAGTGAAAAATGGGTGTTACATTGTACATTGGCAATAAGTGCCGTAATGTACACCTCTGCCTACTCCTTCGGGGATAAAAGGCATGATGTTATGTTATGTTACATAACTAAGTGTGTGTTAATTAGTATCTAATGTTCTTATCGTATCAGTGACACGTCTGTCTGGTACGGTAAACAAAGATTTGTTTATTGAATTACAGAAATATTTTTAACATTGGCCCTATGATTATGCCTTGAGGGACACCTGCCAGGTATTTAAAAAAATATTAAGAACTGTCCATGGAGAAACGTATGAAAGAGTGGTGTTTTTTGATGCCTTAAGCCTAAGGTACCTAATATTTTTTTTTAAGGTGTATTTTAGTTTTTAGTTCACTGCCTATACCTTACCTATAAATGATAAAAAAAAATACAAAGTGGCTGCCATAAGAACATCATTATGTATGTCTACCTAAGTTTACGGTTCGACAACACATTATTTTATTGTCAAAATGCATTTTCCTATGTAATCAATCATTTATGTCTGCTAAGTAGGTAAACGCCTCCTTATAAATAGATCTAAACGTTTTTTCGCAATACTTTGCTGAAGTAAGCCTAATTATGAAAACCTTTCGATTACTCTGTTGCATTTTAAGCATTTTTTTATTCTTTGACCAAAGTTATGGGGTAAGATGTTACAATTATTTACAAACCATTTTGTTTTTACTAGATTATGTGGTTGTACCAAAGTATTTAAGGAAAACATTTCATTTTATTTCGTAGATGACAAGACAGCAGTTAAAAAATTCTGGCAAACTTATGAAAAAATCTTGCATGCCGAAGAACGATGTGACTGAAGGTAAGTATTATAATTTCAATGAAAATAATCCTTACTATTATAAATGGGAAAGTGAGTTTGTTTGTTTGTTCCGCTTTCACGCCGTAACTTCTAAACTGATTACTTTGAATTTTTGCAGACGTAAAGTCAGAAGAATAGGGTACCCTATATATCTATTTCTATCTATTTTTATCCCGGAAAATTTTGATATTCCCGAGGGAAAACAAAAGAATTGGTATAGATGGCGCTGTGTGTATTGGTGTATGTCACATAGGCTACTTTTATCCTTTTGTGACGCGAGCGAAGCCTCGGGTAAAAGTTAGATAAGAATAAAAAATACCCCATTTACTCTATGTTTTCATTGCCTCTGATTACGATATTATTCTGGCTTTAGATGAAGTAGGTGACATCGAAAAGGGAAAGTTTATAGAAACGCGTAACGTTATGTGTTACATCGCCTGTGTCTACACCATGAGCCAAGTGGTAAGTATAACTTTTTAGTTGGTTCTATCATTACATAAAATAACATGACATCACGCTTTTATCCCCGAAGGGGTAGGCAGAGGTGTACATTACGGCGCTTAATGACACTGTTCAATGTAACACCCACTTTTCACTATTTATGTTATGAGTCCCGTGTAATAGGGGGTGAGCCTATTGCCATATACCGGGCACAATTCCAGACTCCGTGCTAGTACTGAGATTTTTTTTTAAATTCGGCGACTACTCTCGAATGGAATAAGGTCGATATTTATTTTTGTGAACTTATAAATATTATCTAATAAGTAGTTCTTTATTTCAATTTTACTTGTACTTTAGGTGAAGAATAACAAACTAAGTTATGAAGCGGTGGTCAAGCAGGTAGACGTCATGTTTCCAGCTGAAATGAGGGATGCTGTCAAAGCAGCTGCTACTCACTGTAAAGAAACAAGTAAGTTACTCATTCTACTATTTAAGCTTTTTAAAATAGTTACCAAAGAACAACATTTCAATAGAATATTGGATATACCTTTTCTTAAATAAGCAGGTACCTACATATCTACTTGTGATGAGATTTAAAGATCAAAGTTTTGTTTTTACCTCTAAAATCAACGAGTGATGAAATGGCAATATGTCTAACAACTTATAACAACCAGCAGGGCCGGTGATTTTATGACCATTAACCATCAACGGGAATGTTTCAATTTTGTTTCGCTTAAAATATAAAAGCGTTAAGTTTTTGCGATCTTTTTGTACGTATGTACACGTGTCAATTTTTTTTGCATTCTGTGCTTAATTACACGTCTAGTTCAAAATGGAGATTATTACATTTAAGATTAATAACAAAAAATGGAAGATTTTTAAGATCAGCAGTCCAAATAGTTCATGTTTCTGATATTATAGTTACACTTGCTCGGTTATAAAACATTTGACTGTTATAATATGACAGAATCACTGCTAAAATAGTTTAGGAAGGTCGTAGATAAATGCAGCTATTTACATAAATAGCTGTCGTTATGTACTTGTGTGGTAACGACCAAATTATGGTTTATCCATCTAGTACCTTGTGTCATGGGCATTTTTTGTACACACGGCCACACATTAATCTATACAAAACCAGTTTATCCTGGTGTTGCGTCCCATCATCTTTCTGGACATTTAACGTTCAGTTTATACTGGTTATGTAAAGCTCGATATGTAGCCGTGTGTAGATACCACAAACTAATATTTTGTGTTTTCTATCCGCATCTTGGCTCTAGGCTTCTACCTTTAGAGAATAGATTTTATAGTAAAAGCTTATTAGTAACTAATGAGTTTCTTTGACTCCACGATTGGTGCTGTGGCTGGACATCTGGCTGCCGCGCAACGTGTCGCGATTTCGATTGTAGTTTCGGGTCCGGGTGTGATATGTATGTGAACTTGTATGTTTGTAAACGCACCCAAGCCACAGGAGAAAATCCTAATGTGTGGCAACGTTTAAAAAAAATGCTCAATAACCTTTGGAAGTAGAATTTTTACTTTGAATAATTTTGTTGATATTGTAAATTGTTTTATTTGTTTCAGCCAAGAAATACAAGGACTTGTGTGAATCATCATACTGGACCGCTAAATGTATGTACGACTACGATGCGCAAAATTTTGTATTTCCTTGAACGCTTAAAGTTTAAATTAAAGTGCTTTATTACGTAAACTATTTAGTTTCTTTTTACACATAATTCATTAAATTACTGCAATTAATTAGATTGCATACTAATCGAACGTAGATTGTACAAACTATTGTGTGATTGAAATATGTAAGTAAATCTTTTTGAAGAACAGTCTAAAAAGATGTGATGGTCGGTAGCAGCATCTTCTATCCACACTTTCAGTGTCTTAAGTCTGCAAACCGTCGGCCATGTTCCTGGATTATGACAATCCACTAACACGTAAAGAGAGACCCTTGTTCAGCAAAAAAAGTATTTCAGTTAATAAAAGCGATGTTCAAGTTAAAAATGGCCTTTCTCTATAACTTTACTATGCAAGAATGTGGTAGAAACTTTATATTGCGGCTTAAATATTTCTGTCCTCACCAACCTCAATATAGGTACCATATCAAAGTACTTAGCGTCCTCTAAAAAATGTACTTATACAAATGATTGTTGACTCTCTGTTCACTAAAAAAGACCCTGGGATTTAACGACTTGATAATTTATTACCAAACGTTTAGCTAATATATGGTTATCATGTAAAAATGAATACGAGACGTATTATTCTATTAACTTAAACACATGTTACATTTAAAGTTTTTGGACATAAATTGGAAGATTTTTAAATTATTGGTTTCAGTTTTCATTCGATTTGTTGGGGACGACTTGTGTCCAGAAGTAGATTTGGAAACACAAATGAATCGTTTATTGTTAGTGTATTTGGTTGTGTTGTATGCTGGGTGCAGTTATGGGGTAAGTAATCTTATACTATTAAGAAACTTTCTTTGTTTGAACGCGCTAGTCGCAAGAACTGCTGCTCAGATTTGAATAAATCTTTTTGTGATGGATAGCCCATTTCAACGATCGATAGGCGCCGAGCGGAGCGGAGCAGGTGAAACGGATAGTAGCTAGCGACTATATATATTAAGTTTTCTTTATAATGATTGGATTATTTTGCCTGTGTCGATGAGATGAGCACGATCGATGTAACTTCGAAATCTAGTATTGTTATTGGTTTCCGTTAACTAAAGTGCGTTTAAAAAAACCGACTTCAAAAACAAATGACAAACAAAAAGTAAAAACTAAAAAGGAAAAAAAAACTATTAGTGGTAATACGTACTTATAGCTTACACACCCACTGATAGGTTAGAAGTCGGTGCCACAAACCCACAATAAAATATAAAGTAGACAAAAGTCACAGCTGGTATAATCCATAATAAAATTGTAAACAGCTCAATAATGTTAGGTATCTATTAAGGTTTTAATGAATATATAATAATTAGGTTTAAAACTTGTGGCACCGACTTCTAACCTATCAGTGGGTGTGTAAGCTATAAGTACGTATGACCACTAATAGTTTTTTTTTCCTTTTTAGTTTTTACTTTTTGTTTGTCATTTGTTTTTGAAGTCGGTTTTTTTAAACGCAGTTTTTTTACATGTTTGCATGTAACCGGCAATGAGCTTTTCTACCACATCATATCAGATTATGTTACGTTATCAATCAATCACACTAATATTGTTCAATCACCCTGTGAATGTTTCTTTGTTTGGATTTTGTCCGTCAATCACGTTGAAACTACGAATTTTGATGAAATTTGGTATACAGGCAGGGTATGGGCTGACTTAGGTGATGATAGGATTCTTTTTATCCCGCTTAAATCCCGTTTTATCTCTAATGAGATAAAACAGGAATCAAATTCTACGCGGACGAATTCGCGGGCAACACCTAGTCATTTATAAATAGAAAACGAAACTGAATCAGCATGTTGGTTAAATTTGCAACATTTTTCCGTTACAGATGACTCGAGCACAAGTTAAAAAGACTATGGGTATCATAAAAAATCAATGTATGCCGAAAAACTCAGTAACAGAAGGTAAAAAGAACTCGTCATTGGCTCATTTAATAAATTTACCCATAATCGCCGACATTATGAGAAAATTAATTTATGATATCTTTCTATCCTTTAGAACAAGTTGGGAGGATAGAACAAGGAGTGTTCATTGAAGACCGTAATGTCATGTGTTATGTCGCTTGCATATACAAAAGTCTTCAAGTGGTGAGTCTTTTAAACTTATTATAGACCGTAATCATCATCATCATAACATCACGCCTTTTCATCCCGAAGGGGTAGGCAGAGGTGCACATTACGGCACTTAATGCCATTGTACAATGTAACACCCACTTTTCACTATTTATGCTATGAGTCCCATGTAATAGGGGGTGAGCCTATCTATTGCCATATACCGGGCACAATTCCAGACTCCGTGCCACTAAGAATCTTTAAAAACCCAGTAATACTTTGCCCGACCCGGGAATCGAACCCGAGACCCCTTGCTCGGCAGTCGCACTTATCGCCAGTAAATATTTATCACTATCACAAAAAACCCTAAAACAGTCCTTAATCGAAAATCTTAGAAAACTTAAAATATATACGTTACATGCGTTGTATGCCACACGACGTAGGTTTCCAAAGTATTAATGATTTTATAAAGAAATGTGACAATAATTTCCACTTTCATTCGCAGGTGAAAAATGACAAACTCGATATGGCGCTCATAACAAAGCAAATTGACATTCTTTATCCTCCAGAACTCAAAGAGCCAGTCAAAAAGTCTGTTGCAGCATGTTTCCATAGCCGTAAGTAGATACATTTAAAGATTTAAATGTTAGGTAATATTATTATTAGAGATGAGATGACGACTGATAAAGAAAATAGAATAAGAGAAAATGTTCTCTAACTGCCAATTTCTATAATATATCACAATCCAAAATATGTGGATTAAGATCGGTTAGTTGACAGAAACTTCACTACAACTACTGTCAATAACCGACCTATATTGACAGATTTTGGATTAAGATAGTTTCTTGAAATTGGCAGTAAGTAGTTAGATATAAGGACAGCAACAAGGAGTAAAGAGTATAAAGGGTAATTAATATATGAAGCAAAAATAAATGAAAGAGGCATGCCAAAATCGTGAATAAACGTGATTATCTTGCTTACAGGAGTGATCCTCAGCAAGGAAACTTATTAAGACCCTTTTAAATTTCTTTTCAGAGGACAACTACAGTGACTTTTGTGAAGGAGTATTTTACGCATCGAAATGTTTGTATGAAAAGGACCCAGCCAGTTTCATCTTTCCTTAATGTATTATTCTACGGAACATTAAGTACATTAATGTTTTTTGAATTAATAAATGGATAAATAATTTCATTCTGTAATTTTCATAGTTTATTGATCGAGTATAAATACAAGTATACTCAAGTACTTAGAATATTTTCAATTCATTCTGTTAGTTTTAAATAGAGCTATTTGTTTAACTGGTTGTTTTCTTTTTAAAACTCTATCTTGTCATTTTTAAGTGCAGTGTTCTTATGTGACAAGTAACACTTAGCTTAGTAATTAAAGATTTTGTTGTCTTTATAAAAAAACTTCATTACCATTCGCTATTATTTTTCCATCGTCAGATTCCTAAAGAACTTCTAGTTATAATGTATTCCATTAACTATTTTATTTTTTCGGTTATCTTGTTTGTGATGTTCAACAATTGTTTTGTGTATTCGGTGAGTATCAATTTTAGCTTAACTTATTATTTGTTTATCTTTATTTAGTTTGCCTTCTACGATATTTTTTAAAATGACAAATTCTCGAGAAATGCTATCATATTCTTCCACGCGCTACCAATAACTGAAAATTTGTCTAATTTTTGATTACAGATGACGAGAGAACAAATAAAAAATTCTGGGAAGTTAATTAAAAAGACGTGTTCTGCAAAAAACGATCTTACTGAAGGTAATTATTTTGCAACTATGTATGTATTTTTTATCTTGATACAGAGTCCAAAGTCTTTTGGCATTATGTTAGTTCCAAGTTTCTAAAATGTATAAATTATGTTTTACGAATTTTTGTTGTTCTGAATACTTGTAGTAACGTGGGTTTGGGTATGTGGATAAATTCTATGGCTATGACAAAGTCTCCTTCCATATTAAACATTTTGTGTCGCGTGTTGCCAGAGATTGAATGCGCAATTTTTTTTAAATCATTTCGTAATCTGTAGAGATTAAAGTTTATTTTACCTCCTTATTCATCTTTCCTTCATTATTATTACAGACGAAGTAAAAGATGTAGACAAAGGCAAATTTATTGAAAAGAAAGACTTTATGTGTTACATAGCTTGTGTCTACAAAATGGGACAGACCGTAAGTTTCAATGTACGAATAAAATTCTACTAAAGTTATATTCGTTCTATAATTACAACTAAGTTCATATATTTATAACTGTTAGGTTAAAGGTAGCACCATAAACCATGATATGATGCTGAGACAAGTGGATATGATGTTTCCCAATGATATGAAGGCACCAGTTAAGGCCGCTATAGAACATTGCAGACCAGTTGGTGAGTTTTTAAAATCTATTAATATTTTTACTGACGTAACCTGACTTCCTCTTATCTACAGGTATATTAGACACAATAGGAAACTGATTGTGTTTCTTGTAGATCTGGGTTCCGGCATACTATAGGTTATTAAACATCCAGCCAACAAAAATGTAGTAGAAAAAAGCTAGAAATTGCATCTTGTATTATTATATTCCGCTATCCCTCGGAACTTAAAAAAATATAGTATCAAATATTTAACAGTCGTATTAAACTCAAAACTCAACCTTTGGATTTACTTTATGGCCTTAAAATGATCAAACGTTTTCTACAACCTTGATTAGCTTTAAATCATCATAGACGCTCAATGTTGCAGTGTGTGTAACTATGCGGTCATATTATATAATCTCTTCAGAATGTTTTGTTACATTATCATACCATGTTTTACGAATATATATTTTTATCATCTTTTTTGAGATTTTTACATAGTATATTTAAGTTTGTAACATTCAGTCTCTATAGGATATTAAATAGTACAACCTGTACTCATTTATTTCTTTTCCTTTTTGTATTTGATAGGCCGACGTTTGGCCACTATCTCATCTGGAATTATTTCAATTTTACAAAGGATTACACAATAATTTACATTTATGTAATTATTTTTTATATTTTCTGTCTTATCTTCTTACCTATTAGTATTATATTACGCGGAGAGTTAATCATTAATGACAGTAACTAGCTTAATCTAAACTATGCATTCAGTATAGAAGAATTTGCACTAACCATTTTGTTTTTTTACAGCGAAAAACTACAAAGATCTCTGCGAAGCATCTTATTGGACAGCGAAATGCATTTATGATTTCGACCCAGCTAATTTCATGTTCCCTTAAACATCGTAAATCGGGTTTGAATGAAGAAAAATTAAATGAAACTGATAATTATGTAGTTTTATTTATTGCAATTCAATATAAAATACCGTAAAGCCCAAAGTTAAAGTACAAAATGAAATCTTTTACACAAAACATGTATTGTTTCTATAATTCTAATATTATAGTAATAAAATAACAAAATAAAAATATTGAGTAACATGTGGTTCATTTTGAAATAAGGAGCCATGTAAATGACGATAAAAATGAGCCTTCAATCAGTTTTTGTTAAAAAACGTACTTTAACAGAAAAAAAGGTCATTATATTTACATTTAGAATAAGTATAGTTTAGATTACAGTCCAGGGTATTTAAAAAAACAACGAAGGTATAAAACTACAATAAAGCTTGTTGGAATCAGCATTTTAAGTCATGTTAGGTTATGGAAAGACGTTAACTCGTTAATTGGACTAGGATAATTTATGTATTTGCTTGGCTAATGATACGCTGATGAGTATACAATCAGAGTATAGGGACGTCGTATATATGGTAACAAGTAGGTTTTAAGTAAACAGTGCATTTGAGTAAGGGACTAGTGAGTGTCGTGATGGATCAAAAAAGAATATGTTTATTTGTGATAGCTATGTTTTTGGCTTCTGGAAGTGATGCCGTAAGTACAAACAAAAGTGAAATTAATGATATTATAAATGTAATAGATGAAAATGAAAATATACGAAATACTGAGTTTGAAGTTAGTGTTCTATGTGATAGGAGACCCCCTTAATATCTTACAGATGTCTAGACAACAGTTGAAGAATTCTGGGAAAATGCTGAAGAAAAATTGTATGAATAAGATCGGTGTTACAGAAGGTACATAAATATACTTATATATATTCTATAAAGCTATGCTATAAACGGTTATAAATATAATGTTAGCAGAGTTTTTATTGATTGATATTTTACAGACCAAGTTGGCAGTATAGATAAGGGAAAATTCATAGAAGATAGAAAAGTTATGTGCTATATAGCGTGCATCTATGAATTGACGAATGTGGTAAGTGATCGCAAAAGGTGCTTATTGAAAATTGTACCAAAGTAGACATACTATATATAAACTTAATACTAGAAAATATTGTAAGAAACCTGGAAGTGCCTTTTCACCATTCAGTAGTTCATTAAGAAAAGTATACAAATGTATTTAAACATTATTGATATCTTTCAGATAAAGAATAATAAATTAAATTATGAAGCTTCAATCAAACAGATTGACCTCATGTATCCACCTGATGTGAAGGAATCGGCAAAGGCTGCTGTGGAAAAATGCAAAGACGTCCGTAAGTAATATGAATTGCTTTTAGTTAGACCGAAACAATATTTGTTAATAGAAAACATACGTGTATGTAGCAGATGTATCAATCAGGGCTGGTACACAAAACTGTGATGCGATGCGATGCGAATTCGCAACGCAAAAAATTATGATGCGAATTGCTGCGATGCGATTTTGTGCGAAAAGGCGTCTCCCAGGGAGACCATACCTTTGACGACCGTCAACCGTACTAAACGTATTTTAATTTGCAAACCTAGATCGTGACATAGATCGTAAAAAGAAGTGTGCACTCCTGTTATTGCTTAGGAGATACAGGAACAAGAAACATAGAAGACACGGGAAGATAAGATTTTGATGCGCGATTGCGCGATGCGAATTAATTCGTAGAGAGAGCTCGCAAATTATTGCGATGCGACGTCGCATCGCAGTTTTGTGTACTAGTCCTAAAGATTTTTACAATTCTTATAAATTATTTAACTTTATAACTATTATGCCGAATGTACTAATTATAAAAGAATTACAAATTCATTTCGAAGATTATATCTAAGCATATTATTCAAAATTTCAGAAAAGAAATACAAGGACATCTGCGAAGCTTCGTTTTACGCAGCGAAGTGCATGTACGAGTATAAGCCAGAAGATTTTATTTTCGCATAATATTAGATTAAATAGATTAATGTGTTTGAATGTGATTTATTTTATTACTTGCTAAGCCATTGACTTCTCTCACAGATGATTTTCCATAGTCACCTTTGACATCCTTCCTGGTTTGGATAAACTTAAAATTAACTTATTCTATCTAGCCGTCCTAATGAGCAGTAGCTTAGTATTGATTTTATTTCATAAAGATTAAAACATAAATTGATCTAACTCACTGTGAAAAAAATGTATTCAGTAATCATAAAATTATGATACTTATAGTGAATAATAACAACAATACAGTAACAGTGATATAAATAGCTCTACTATAATTAAATCAATCAATTCTAATTCCAAGAAGAATTATTTGCCTGGCGCTGAGATTGCACCCAAGGCCGTCACAATACGTGTAGTCATCATGATGAGGTCGAACGAAATTGTTTTGTTATTATTACTTTTTAATATATCTGTCTATTTTATATGCATAATCTTGATAAGATTTGTTACTATAACAACTTTTTTCACTTGTTGGATAAGCGTATTACATCTGCTAAGCAACGGGTGATCGTGCTTTGTCGTCGAGCAAAATACAATAATAAGTTTTTGATTTCTATTAGTATAGTCTCTGTTTACCCCCATTAGAGTAAGGTGTGAAGTTATTTATGTATGTATGTATGTTTTTGATTTCTGAATTTCCATTAGAGACATCGAATCCAGAAATGAAGTTTGTTGGCATTAATTTGCTTCCAATTTCAATGAAACTTGTAAAATAGATGACTGAAGTTAAACTTGTAAGTAGATACGGTACCTCTATCTTGCTCTTCTAGGAAAGACGTATACTATGCACATAATTGCTAATAAAGCTGTACTTGTACAGTATTAATAATTGCATATGATTAACTCGCAGGTGGTATTTAGTGGATCTTATAGTGATTTAGCATTTTTGTTTATCTATTAATCTTTGCGAGTTAATTATGCTGAGGTAACGCTGTTTTATTTTGCATGTTGATTTTTTTTTAAATAAACGTTACCCCACATTAGGATTTTCTCCTGTGTCGTGGGTGCGTTTACAAACATACAAGTTCACATACACAATGACACCCAGAATCGAAACAACAATTTGTGGATCACACAAAGTGTTGTTCCGTGCGGGAATCGAACCGGCGACACGTTGCACAGCAGCCGGTTGCCCAGCCACCGCACCAACCGTGCAGTCATTTGTTAAGATTAGATAAGGAAGTCACCATCGGGACGGTGATTGTCAGTCTCCTATACCTCTCGAAAAATCTAAAACTACATTAGTATTTACCTTCTCCACAAAATGGGAAAATTCATGTTCGTTATCACTAAATTTTTTACAGACATTTTGGAAAGCTATAATTCTTTTGTTTCTTATTCATCAATAACTAGTGTCAAGTCCTCTACTTAAGACTTAGAGATCGAAGTTTGAAAAAGTTCTGATTTATTCTCTGACAAACAAGGCAGGCCGTATAGAAGTGTAGAATGTAGAATACATTTGCGCCGACTTGAGAACATAATTGGTCAAACTGGCAAACTACATTGCCGTAATTACATAACATCACGCCTTTTTATCCCCGAAGGGGTAGGCAGAGGTGTATACAGAAGTAACACCCACTTTTCACTATTTATGTTATGAGTCCCATGTAATAGGGGGTGAGCCTATTGCCATATACTGGGCACATTTCCAGACTCCGTACTACTTCTGAGATTTTTTTTAAATACCTACTTTGCCCGACCCGGGAATCGAACCCGAGACCCCTTGCCCGGCAGTCGCACTTGCGACCATTCGGCCATTGCCGTAATTAATGCTTTAATTTTGCAAACCAAAATCCTCGAGGCCCTAAAATTCCTGATCCCCAAAAGGCCGGTAACGCACTTGTAGCACCTTTGGTGTTTCGAGTGTCCATGGGCGACGCCGATTGCTTACCATCAGGTGAACCTTCTGCTCGTTTATCGGTTTATTCCATAAAAAAAATAACGACCGTATAGTTACGCTGTGCGAAAGAGACTGAAAAGTATTAAATAGTAATAATGACATTATTTGAAGTTGTTCTTCGTCCCAATAAAAAAGTTTTGACCACCACGCGTGCATTCTGTAGAACGTTTACGTGCTTAATAGCGAAGTCGTGTTTTGCGGATGTTTATATATTCGCATGTTACATTTCCATTCCACTGATACTACCTCTATAATTGTTTAGGTATTACGTAACGACGATTAATTGTAAATGTACTGGCTTAATGTATTCATTACTTTTTGTAGACTCAAGTTCAAATTAATTGTTCGAAATGGAGTTTCATTGAAAAATAGTTTTGGTTTCGAATTTAAGAAATAATGCGGGAAGTAGTAACTACACCATTTTATAATCCTTATTAAATGTGCCAACTTTGGTGAAATTTGCCACTTCTTGCACAGTAAAATTTTTTTTCAGTAGTTACAGTCACTTTATGGTGAAAAATGTTACATGGTTCGTCAAAAAACTTACATTTTTTTCCAAACTAGAGCAGTTAGCTCAGAATTTATGATTCCGTAATACTGAAGCACTATTCAGGATAACGTATGCAAAAAAACATACATACAAAAATAAAACAAAGAATTGCTGTAACAAGAATCAAAAGACTGATACAGGGTGTACTTTTTCGTGGATTACACATCATTGTAATTTGAAAGCTATACGACTTAGAATTATTTTTATATTTTTCTGATAACTATTGGAATCTTGCCGATCACTTGGTGCCATTTGATCGTCGACTTTTAGGATACTCTGTATATTTAGACCAGTATCAATTGAACAAGTACATACAATGTATACACAAGTACATACAACAGTGACGTCACTCCTTTTAATATTCGGAGGTAGTAAGTAAAGAAAGGGTAGGAAGAAATGCGCTGCAGTGTAACGTCCACTATTCTCCAATTTTATTATGAGTCTTATGTTATAGTGAGTGAGCCTATTGCCATGGCCATATGGCAAGTGTATTAGATACCCTGCTATTTATTGAGATATTTTTAATAAACTTCATCCAACCGTAGAATTGAACCCAAGATTAGCATGGCACTTGCAACTAATTGATCATCGACACAGTACTTACCCCACGTTTACAGTACTTACAATTTATTTAATTGGCAACATCTCCTAAGCTCCCGTACGAAGCTGGGACCTTATTCAATATAGATGATGACAGGGTATGTAAATTAAAAATCTCAGCAGTCCATCAGTTAGATAATGAAAAATTTCTTTAGGAGTGGGTGCTACAACGTGATTTCTCCGTATAAAACGTACATAGAAGTGACTTCACGCAAAATTTCAAATCAATATATCGTCGAAAGTTTCTGTACGATAATAAAAAATACGTGTCTAATGTTTTTAAATAATGTACCAGACGGACATTAAAAAAAATTAGTCATCTATCCTGTTGGCGCCGTCCTTTAAAAGTAATGTGCGTATTGGCGACCTTCAAACCTTTAAGAAAAGAGCGTATTCCTTTTAAAAGGCCGGCAACGCACCTGTGACTCGTCTGGTGTTGCGGGTGTCCATTGGCGGCGCTGATCGCTTACCATCAGGTGATCCATCTGCTCGTTTGCTTACTATTCCATAGAAAAAAATCATTTTTACTATACATTCTGAGTTTTATATAGTAAAAAATACAAACAATGTAAGATGCACCTAACAATTAGCACCAGTTCACAATCAAGATTGAGGACATTTTATTGTTCTGTGAAAAATGTTATAAATTGTCATGATCGTGAGATAGCGGGAACAACATACATAGTAATTGCAATATCTCGTGTCCTTAGTGAGTTTAATTATACGCTGTTTTCTGTTATTATTAAATATTTTTTATTACGTACCAAGTTATAGTTTGTATGTCTGTATGGAGATCGGCCATTCAATGGCCATTTTGGCATAACTACATCTTTCGCTTTATCTGCATTCATCAATGTTTCATGCATGCTTGTCTAAACACTATTTAATAACTTTATAAGTTCTAGTCTTTTCAACTCCCTATTTTTCTCCATAATCATGGTCTTTTTCCACTCTACTTCTTAGTTTTTCTTCTCTATGTTTTAATTTCTTAATGTTTTCATTTGTATTTTTTATGTGATAAGCCGGTAAACGAGCAGACAGATAATCTGATGGTAAGCAATCGGTGCCATCCATGGACACCTGAAATATCAGAGGCGTTACAAGTGCGTTACCGGCCTTTTGGAAATTGGGAATTTGAGGATTGTGATTCGGGGATTGAGGAGACTACGGAAGGGGGGTGGGTCTCCGGTAACCTCACACACAGGACAAAACATCACGTAAGCGTTGTTTCACGTTGGTTTTTAGTGAGGCCTTGGTATCACTCCGGTCGAGCCGGCCCATTCGTGCCGAAGCATGGCTCTCCTACACTTAAAGTTGTTTTACGTAACAGATTAAATAATAAAATGGTGCATTTTTACACATACATCTAATTTACGGATGAAAATGACCTTTGCAGTTTTATCAAAAAGTATTTATTTGTCATATGATTTGGTAAGGATATTCGTGCATTTTGTAATAATAGTTTAAAAAATTTAAACGTTGACCAACTTTCGGGTATATCAAAGTCGAAATGATTTTCAGCAACAATTTGCAATTTTTTGTGATACCTCTGTGGTGGTAGATGATAATGTACTTTTAAATACACACAATTTATTGGACGTTTGACGTCGCATTTTGCATCAGGTGTGAAACTGATTTTAATGATAAAATTGTCGTAATTACCGTGGCAAGTGTTTACCTGCATTTTATATAAATGTTGCAGTTGTCACATTCATCCTCATATATAAACCTAGAAGACTGGTAAAGTTGTTCTTGTAATTTGAAAAATAAAAAACATATTGCATAATGTCGGTTGTGCGGTGTTCCTCGTTTTTGGTGGCGCTTTTTTGTTTTGTTAGCGTTAATGTAAGTACTCTATTAAAGTTTTCAGTGTAGAAGACCCTAAATAAGCCTTTTTTGTTCTTTGTTCTATTTGTCTGAGAGCTGGCTATTTTGTCATAATCGAATAAAGCAAAATTTCAACTAGAGATATCTCACACTCTAGTTCACAAAATTTATCAACTACTACCATTATGTCCATGAAGTTTAGTGAAAAATAACTGTGACATCTGATCAGGCCAAAATCAGTCAATCAATCACAAAAAACGCATAAAACATAAGATGAAATCACTTTAAACTAACATTCCAGGCTATGTCTGGCGATGAAGAGGCAGGTATAAAAGAGGCTTTGCGCCCTTTTGTGCAAGAATGTGCAGATGAATTCGGAATCACTGAGGAGCAATTTGAAGAAGCAAAGAAAAAGGCTAGCGCAGCTGATATCGACCCTTGTTTCATGAGCTGTTTCTTGAAGAAAGCTGAATTTGTAAGTATTTGATTGGTTGATAGCCATGTAATGGCGTTGAATATATTTTTTACCGCCCCTAGTCTCACCACGCCTTAAAGTCGCTACTAAAGGACTTCGTGATTAACATAGTTTCGTTAGCAGTACTTTCTGATAAACCTACAGTACAATTTCTAATCCACCTCCCCAGAATTGTAATTATGCCAAATTCTCTTATGGGTAGTAGGTCCATAAAGCAACAGAAGACCGCCAAGGACTGTTGATATAAGGCCTTGTCAGTAATAACTTGGTATACTAATATATCTATGTAGGTATGCAGTGGGTAGATTTAGTTCTGGTCACTGCTTTTCGAAGTAATCTTTTTTCTGTTTCTATAGTACCCAATATGTGTGATCTATATAGTATTTTAATCGGTAGGAAAACACTTAAAACTTTTGTACTAATCTGTTTTAAATTACTTAATTTCAGTTTGACAGCCAGGGTAAATTTGACGTAGACAGCACCATGGCGTTCGCCAAGGAACATCTGACCAGTGAGCCGGCTATGAAGTTCGTTGAAGCTGTTGGAGACGAATGTGTCAAAAGTGAGTTTTATTGTGCTTTAGATAATTATTCCAATTTATAAGATTACGCAGTTAGAACAGACTTTCATTAAAGCCGTATCGATTTCGAGATTGGAATCGTAACATTATTTTCTTCTCGGAAGGATTAACAGTCACACATTCATGTGTTTTTTGGTAGCTATGTCTTGCATGGAGAGTTTTACCGTACAATGGATCAACCAGGCAAAAAACCATAACTACTGAGTTAAAATTAATTGCTTAGTTGGTTTCTCGCCTCTTACTTAAATCAAATCAACCAGATAGCAATATGATCGACCAGGGAACCTGATTCGAGATTCTTTGCTTGCCATATCGTCATCAGCTCTTGAAACATTATTATTCAAAATATTCTAGATTTTTTTATACATACATACATACATTACCTCACGCCTGTCTCCCGTGGGAGTAGGCCAATTGCTACAATTCTTAAATCCTCTTTCACTTTATCAACAGTCATCAGTCTTTCCATCATAATTTAATGTCATGTTTCAAATAAAATATTGTATAATTTCAGTAAATGACGAAGATGTTAGCGATGGAGATAAAGGATGCGATAGAGCTAAACTTCTGTTTGAGTGTATAGCTGAGACTAAGAAGAAGGTAAGTTCATGGATTATAATAATTAGATGGAAAAATATTAACATAACACCAAGCATTAGAATTCCAGAAGCAATGTTGCTCATGTCATATGTAACACATTTTGATCAATTGAGGATCTAGCTCCATATACCTTTACTTTGGCTTCAACTTATAAATGTCCTTAACATAGATCTAAAAACTCTAAAAATATTTATAACAGTGCAGCCTTAATAACAGGCAAAGCAATGCCTAATATTAAATCATACTTGAGCTCCTCACTGAACAGTCGCATCCGCAGCCACTTGTCCAGTTGAGGAATTCAGCTAGTTGATGCTATACAACGCATTTTTTCCCTATAAGTAATTTATACGTAATTTTCTGACGATGTATTAGTAGTTGGTAAAATCTTTTTTAGTATCGACAAACATGTTGAAAACATAGATAAGTTATGTGAGAAATGATAGAATAACTTAAGTTAAAGCCAGAAAGATGGCCTATTAAAAGGTGAAAACCCATCTCTCTCAGATTGATGACATTAATAACACACTGATTTAATATTTCATTTTCAGATGGAGTGATATATAAACAAAAGAGCTATATACTGATAGAGCTATATACACAAATGGAATTTTCTATATTTTTGTTATTTAAGAAATAAATGCTTGATGATACCACATACAAATTTCGTTTTATTTTAAGAAATAGAAATGATGATGACGACCACACAACCACACAACACATTATTATCTCTCTATGGTCGATCTAGGTTTTTCCACGCAAGTAATGTCAGAAATCAAACTGAATTAATACTTAACCCGACCTAGGAAATGGACGTAATCCTAATCCTCATTATTAAAAATATTTGGAATTGACCTCAATTCGATTGACTTAAGATTGGATTTGTCACAGTCGGTTTCAATTTAGGCCGCCAATAGATAGAGATGTAAGCTTGTTACCACTGCTCTTATAGGGAAAATAACATTTTGTTTCATTACCAATAAGGTATGATTCAGTTTGTCGAAGGCATGTTTCATACAATACAGTATTCTATTTGCACGTGATAGATAATTACCGTCACGTTTTCTCCTGGATGCACAAGCACTGCATGTATCTTGTAATTAAAGTAACTACAGTCAAAGAACGTATAATTTGTCCTACGTTTGTGATGCACAATATGTCTCACTGTGAATATAAAGAATGTGCTTCGTATATCGATGTTTGGTTTCTTCAGTATTGTATTATGTTTTAGGCTAGTAGTAACAAAAGGACCTAAGACTGTGCTTCGTTTTACCTTTAATGTCTTAGTACTTTATTTTACAGTGACTTTTACTAGTGTTATTGATACCATAAGTTTATTTAAATATCCTTAGGGCTGTTGGCCAGGTATCCGAACGGCATATCCGAACACGCTTTCTTCAATTGATAAATCCAAGACAAATGCTTGCATTTTGCGTAGTAACAAAACACTGTCCACGTTGCGGTAACGTTTCGTCAACCACACGCCATGCGTAACTAATAATAAATATGCATTTGTCTGCGTCAATTGAATAATGCATAATGAGGCAACGTAGACAATAGCCGTTAGAAATCTTATTTTCCTCCATCCTATGTTATGACACCTTTCTCATCTTTAGTCATTACGTTATCTTTAATGCCGCAACCTTTTCTTTTTACATCAATCCTCTTCTAAACCATTTTCTACCTCATTTATACTACTTCTGCAGCTTAGCATGTGTGAACTTCCATTATATTAGTCCAACTAATAAAATATAATACGACTCTCATTGAATGTGTGAAACATGGTCATTATGTTTGTTCAGAATTAGCCTGATGGATTTCTATTGTGTAGTAAATAATAGATTCAGGAAGTAGCAAATGTATTGTATTGGTACTATTTCCTATGAGGGTTACGTTGTTAGCAAATTAGGGTTGCATAGAAAGTAAGAATATTTGTGGTTTTCATTTTAATAGATGTAGTTAAATAAAGAAAGACAGAAGTAAGAAATTTATTTAGCATGATACACAAACATGAATTATAATATAAAGATAAAAAAACAAAAAGGAAATACATAAAAAGAACAAGAAGGTGGCAACATGCCCATGACAAAAAAGGGCTTGCCAACTTAATATGAGCTGGGCACAATAAGCACTCAACACTGGTTTTCAGTTGGCACCCTTGCAGTGACGCGCGGACGGAAGCAAATTATTGTTTTCGACATGGTAGCAAAAATAGAAATAGAAATCGTACACTTGTAATAAGGCAAGAAAACCTTCCTTTTCGGTTTTAGTTAAATATGTAATTAAAAAAAGGTGCAAAGGGGCGCACAAATTGGCTGACATGTGACGCTAACTAATTGGCTGCTGCGCAACGTTTTGCATATACGGTTATCGCAGGTTAACAATCTTTATATGATCCGCCAACCATTCGTTGTTCTGGAACTAGGTGGGTATGTGAACTTACGTATTTTGAAATGCATCTATCAGCTTTACAAGGAGTAAATTCATATGTTGGGTGACGATTAAAAAAAACAACACCTGGATTTAGGAATAAATAAAAAATTAAAGCAATGAACCTCAAACATTTTACTATTATTACACATTTACTTTGCCATATGCAAAGTTAAGAACCCGGACATAACTATGTATATCGACCAGATTGGCAATATTTTAAAAAAGGCGAAATTAAAAGTACCATTAACCGACGAGCATGCAAGAAAAGAATGATGACTGTTGATGAAGTGGAAGATGTATGTAAGAATCGTAAAAATCCGCGTTCTATAGTTTCTGCCTACCGAGACAGGCGTGAGGTTATGTATGTATGTGTATTTATGCATGTTAAGAACCCTTACATTTATATTAAAAAAAGAGTTAACAAAGTTCCAAATATTTGTGAAACACCACAGATTAAATGTAATTATCACTCAACATTTATTTATTAAGCTGGTCATGAATAAAGAGAGATGTTGAAATTACATGATTTTGACGACGATTAGCGAAATCATCGCATTATAAAATGGGATGTGAGTAGTTTTACTGAACCTTTTGTCATTCCAAAATGTGCAAGTTCAGGGTGCTGTTGCTATGCTTTGCAGTTGTGGCGGTACATTTTAGAAATGTGCTTGTAAGTTTTTCTTTTTTTATTATAATTCAGTGTTCTAAAATCGATTCTTGTAAATTACATATTACGATTGCATTGTGGTGAACTACAAATTAATCTAGATATTACAATATTTTTATAAAAAGCAAATTCTGGTGCAAATATTGTTAGCGGAGGGTGTGGTGTGGTAGTGTAAGGCGCCCTCCACCTAGGTGGAGTGACGACATCTGCAAGGTGGCCGGCAGTGGTTGCATAAGAAGAGCTGAAGACCGAGCTCAGTGGCGTGCCTATGTCCAGCAGTGGACGAACACGGGCTAATGATGATGATACAATTTTGGGGCTCACTATTATATTTGTAGACGCAACCAAGACGTAAGAGAAAAAGTGTGTGGGACCAATTTATTTAAATGTATGTTAAAAATAAGGTTACTTTACAGTGCTTATCGGATGAAGACAAGAAAGTTCTACTGGATGGTCTGGAATCTATCGCTCATGACTGTTTACACGGATGTGGTATTGATGAAAAGGAAATAGAGAGTTTTGGTTCCGACGACAGTCTTGATCAGTGTTTCAAGAAATGCGTTATGACAGATGCTGGATTTGTAAGTACAGATACTAAACTTAAAATGTGGTAGAACACTAAAAGAGAAAAAAAGTGTAGGTGAAATGGAGTACCATCAGTATTATATGTATTTTTTTTTGTGAGATAAGCTGGTGACCGAGCAGACGGTTCTTCTGATGCTATGCTTAGATACCATATACTGATTGCTATCGGTGCCGCCCATGGACACCTGACACCACACTTTGAGGATTGTGGGGGATTTGGGGATTAAGGAGATTGATGAACCTCACTTACACGACGAAACACAAGCGTAAGCGTTGTTTCGCGTCGGTTTTCTGTGCGGCCGTGGTATCAATCCGGTCGAGCCGGCCCATTCGTGCCTGCAGAAGCATGGCTTTCCCACACTTTGTTTAAAAAGTGACCAATAAATATGAATTTTTATTTACGTTTATTGATAATTTTGCTACAGAATTCTGAAGTTCGTACTTATTTATTTATTTACATTAAAATGAAAGTTTACAGCAAGAGCCAAAATACTTACATTCTAGGATACAAAAAAGAAACTTAAACCTATTACAATATTAATCACTTAGATAGTTCCTATTCCTATATTATTGAGATTTATATTTAAAAACTTATACATTAATTTCCGTATGACATACGATTTATCGTGGAACACATCTAATTCTGGGTGCTGAGCTATCATCGAGTTCATGAGACCCATCGCTCTTGCCGTTGGTGCTGCAGCACCTCGCTTTGTGCGTACGCCTGGTGGCATAGCAAATAATTTCCTCCGCCTACGCGGTCCCTCTGTGCCATCACCAGCCTCGAGATATCGTTTAGGAACTCCCATTAACCCCACTCGTGCTAGTGTAGTGGGATTATCTACCTTGTTACTGAGGAGTCGATAGTAGTGTACCAGTAATAATAATTTACGTCTTAGTTGTAGGGTATCCAGTCCTACCATCCCTGAGACAAACATTGAAGGATAAAGGTAGGGATAATATCCGTACCTCTTCCTATACACAAATCGAGCGAATTTTCTTTGGATACGCTCAATTAGGATGGAGTATTTTGTTTCGTAGGGGTCCCACACCACTGCACTATACTCTAGCCGACTACGCACATAAGCCTTGTATAAAGTTAGTACTGCTCCAATTCCCTTAAAGTCAAACGAAATCCTCATTACAAATCCCAACATTTTATTAGCACTCTCACAAACATTTATCATATGCTGTCTGAAGTTAAGTTGTGAATCTAAAGTTAGTCCCAAGTCTCTTATTATCTCAACTCTATCTAATTGTCTATCCGATAACTCATAATTGGCAATTATTGGCCTGCGAGCGCGTGTGTAGGTTATAATTTTACATTTTGACCCATTAAAATACAGTCGATTATTGTCACTCCATTTCGCTATTGCGTCTATGTCCTTTTGCAGATCACTGCAATCTGAGATATTTTTAACTACGTGATATAGTTTCAAATCATCTGCAAATAATAAACACTTAGCAGCACTAACGGCCCCTGGCAGATCATTAATCATAATGATAAACTGGGTTGGTCCAAGTGTGCTCCCCTGACTCACGCCCGATCTTGTGTAGTAGCTGTCCGATTCAAATTGTGCCAGCCTGACATATTGAGTCCGGTTTCGCAGGTAGGATGCAAAAAATGTTAGCAACCCAGGGCTAAAGCCAATAGCTGCCATTTTTGCCAGTAAAATATCATTGTCAACTACGTCAAAGGCTTTCCGGAAATCAAAGTAGGCTGCATCCACCTGCCTTCCGGAATCCATCTCACCAGTAACAAAATCTACGAAGTTAATTAAGCTTGTTGTAGTTGATCGAGATCCCCTAAATCCATGCTGTTCGTCAGCAGTCAGTAACTGAATCTGCTGTCTTATTCGTTTGTCTAAAATAGACTCAAATATCTTTCCGAAAACCGAAAGTACCGCTATGGGCCTATACCCAGTCACGTCCTTACTAGCACCACGTTTAGGTACCGGAGTAACTCGGGATGTTTTCCACCTTAGAGGGTAATTGGAGGTTATTATGGAAAGGTTACTTCCGTACATATTATCTGATTGAAGTAAAAATTTTGCAAAAAAGTAATGAAACATCAGCTAATAAATAATAAACTACTTGTTTAAACAGTAAAAGTAAAAATTTTAATTAATTTATTAGAAATTCATTTTCAGTTAGATTTAGATGGCACATATAACAAGGAAATATTAAGTGAATCTTTGACAAAGGTAACTGGTAAACAAGACAACGCTGAAAGGATCTTAAATGAACTAGATCGCTGCTTCACTGGTAATATTATTTAACTTCTATAATTATTAATCGATTTTGAACACTTAAAATATATTATAACATTCAATTTCACTGTTCTCTTAATTTTTTCCACATATCGTCAACCACAGAAAATGGAGATAATTCAGAAATGAATGAAGAAGCTCATATGAAGCGCGTTGATATTCTGTTCGCTTGTCTAAGAGAAATTAGAGAGGTAAGATTTTAAAACGTGACTGTTTTTGTTTTGTTTGCATTTAGCAAATTAAACTAGTAAGAATATATAAAACTAGCTGTTGTCCATGCCTTTGTCCGCGTAGAGCCTTCGTCCTCGTAGAATATGATTCCTGTTTTATCCCACGGGAGCATTTAATTGGGATAAAAATACCCGGCCTGTATTTTTATCATCGAAATTTGTCCAGAAGTTTCAGCGCGATTGACAGAGAATTATCAACAAAGAAATTTTCACATTTATAATATTAGTCTTATAAAAACATATAACTAAAATCTACATTATAATATGGCTAATATTAACGTATGGACTTTATCACGGTACACTTTAGCAAAAATTGTCAGTATTACACCAGTTTCTTCCAGTAGTAAGCTATTGAAAGAAACTGGTGAACAAATATAATGGTGACTCATTTAATTTTTTTTCCAGTAACTTTAACGTTAGCGACAAAGGTTGAGACCTCCACCAACGGATAGAAACGATATAAGCTGTATTTAAGATGCAAATAAACAATGAAATGCCGAATATTTCTGTTATTTTATTTATTAAGATTTCCTTCGCTAGCGACAGTCTGTATCACATGTATGCTCTTAAGCAATGGTGCGAATCCGCAGTAAAAATTTTACAGTAATTATACCTTTAAAGAATTTAAAATGTGTTAAAACAATGCTCACTTACATATACTTATAGCCTACTTATAGCCGTATATGGCCTAGTCCTCATTTATATTTAATGGGCAGACGTTTGACCACTATCTCGCCTGGTTGTAAGCGATGATGCGGTCTACGATGGATCATGTCGTCCCATAATCAATCCCGGCCTTAAAGACACCCAAGTTATATCCTTCAGGAAATACAGACTCTGGTAAAGAATTTTACTCCTTAGTACGCACAAGGGAAAATTGGAGTCCTTGGGAAAATTTAAGTCATGTTTCATGTTGTCTAGTTACCCAATTCGTTTTACCATGAATCGAATTGTATCTAGCTTAGTCGTCAGTTCAATTGTTCAAACCTTAGGGCAGAGTTCCGCTAGTAAAATCGAAGGTCGAGGTTTTCCAAATCAACCATTCATCTAGTTTAGCTGTTTCATCGTGTATTATCAGTCTATTTTATATAAATAGGATAAGAGGATTTTTTTCATCATACTGATATTGTGGATTGATACGACAACACATTTAGTTTTCAATTACCGAATTACATATTACTACTTTCACTGCAGTATATATTTTATTGTCCTGTGCTTCACTAGTTATTGTTATTTATTGAATTTTTTGAATTAATTTAAAATTGAATTGTACCTAAACAGACCTCATTCTATTCAATATTACTTATAATTACTACTTTTCATCATCATGAGTACCTGTACTGACTTGATTCGTATTGGATACGTTATGCTGTTTTGGTTCTTAATAAAAAATGTTGCGGTAAGTTTATGTTTAGATATATTCAGCATTATGCTCTTGAATTTTATCTGTGGCATTTGTATTTTTCAAATTAATCTTTCTTTTATAAATTCAATATTATCATATTATATTCTAGAATTTTAACATAACATAACATAAAATGTGTTGAAACATAGAATTTTAACGTGGTGTATTTCGTTCTTTCTTCCAGGCATTATCAGATAGAGAAAAGTCAGCTATTCAAAAGGAGTTAACAACAGTTGGTCTTCAATGTATACAGCAACATCCTCTATCACTGTCTGACATCAGGTCCTTTAGGAACAAAATGATCCCTGATGGGAAGAAACCAAAGTGTTTCGTAGCTTGTCTGTTCAAGAAAATCGGAGTGGTAAGTAAAGTTTCGTACAAATATAATATACAAGTAATATTTCGTTTTCTGTCTCCGTAGTTAGATGGTCGTGCACTTTTAAAGAAATTTAAATATATATATTGCCATATGATGACTCTTCTAATATGGCTTGTTTAAAAAGTAATATGAGTAAGTAGTAAGTTAAGTTTGGCTGGAATAAACTCGTATGGAGTAGGCCACCTATTTGCTTTTTAATAAAAAGTATTTTCAGTAACTAAGTAAATTAGTTTTACTGAATGACTGTAGTCATTCTATATTTAAAGAAAATAGAATAATAAGGATAGGTTTGAATTAAAAAAAATAGATGTAATTTTATGTCTGTGGTTGCAGATGGATGACATGGGAATGATATCACCAATGAAAGCGCAGGAGAATGCCAAAAAGGTCTTCAAAGACAACGAGGAACACATTAAAAATGTCAATGAGATTATGGAGAAATGTTCTTCAGGTAACTTTTGAAGATATGTAAAATTTAAAATACATTATTTTAATAATACAAAATAATTATGAAAGCACAGTTTTTAAGTCAAAGATAAAATTGTTCTTACAGTGAATCAACAGAACACGAGTGATGGAAACAAAGGATGTGATAGAGCTAAGTTAGCTTTCAATTGTTTCACAGAAAATGCTGACAAAGTGAGTTTTTGTAATGATACAAGTAGGGAATCCCTCTGATGGTAAATCGTTAGTGCATAACTAAGGAGTTTACTTAGCATTGTTGGTCATACATTGGTCGCAAGTGCAACAAGTCTCGGTTTGGTAGTCAAAAATATTATTGGGTTTTTAGGAAGTTCTTAGTAATGGGTTTGTAAAGGAGATTTTAATGTCCTACTTGGTGTAAAATAGCAACAAGTTTGGGCTAATTTATTTTTCAAAAAAGGTAGCATTACGTAACGGCGTCGTTGGGCGAGTAGTCAATAGTGCGACTGCCCGGTCAAAGATCTCGGGTTCGATTCCCGGGTCGTACAAAGTGTTGATGGGTTTTTTTTTAAAAAACTCAGTAGTAGCACCGAGTCTGGAAATGTGGCATATTGCATATGCCCGCTGAGCCTATTGCCATATGGCAATAGGCACACCCCATATTCCATGGGACAAGTAATGAAAAGTGGGTGTTACATTGTAGAGGTACAGTGGCATTAAATGCCGTAATGTGCACCTCTGCCTACCCCTTCGGGGATAAGAAGCGTGATGATATTTATTAATTATATTTACATAACATAACTAGTAAACGCTGGGTGCAACATTTAATATGCTTGTCTCTGGTAATCTGATTTTAATAGAAATAAAATTATTATGTAGTCGCAGTAAAACGTTATTTTTTCACGGCAATAGATTAGTTAATTGATGTTGCTAGATATATGAAGTGTTCTAGTTTTTAGTTAATAAGTGTTATGTGTAAGCAATAAGTACCGATATCTTCCGTATCAGTTTTTTGCTCTAATCCCAAATGCAGATGAATGCTCACGATTTTAATATTTTTGTTGTCATTTTTTTCAGTATGGATTCGACTTTGATTTCTGATGAGTCATCGTTATCAGCATTTTCAATGGAAACATTTGAAATTATTATTTTTATAGTATTTATTTAAGTTGTGTTTTTTTAATGTTTTAATGTTTTAAATAAACTACTAATTTATTAAGTACGTGCCAGTTTTTTTACTACAACCTTTTATATTTGCATCGTTAAAGGTTAGAGTTAGTAGTTTTTGCAATATCGTTATAATTTTAATTAGTTTTCAGTTAGATTGCTTCATTGACTTATGGGTAGACGAGCTCCATCGTAGGTCAAAGGACGTAGCAGGTTACCGGGGCTCCAGCTTGAAGTGCAGGAGTAGGAACGGGGTGGTTTTTAGTCAGAGAGAGTCAGACACTCCCTCTCACCTCACCCGGGCGGGAGAAGTGATTCGATGATTTTCCCTCATTAAAAATGTTTACTGTAATTTTATTTTATAGATCTCGAACCTTAAATACCCAGACAGGTTTAAGTTTAAGGAAGGTTTACCACCACCGCCACGCTTGGCAGGCGCCAAAAGATAATGGCAAACCCTTTTATATTGAGGAGGCATCACGTCCAGTAGGCGACTGTCATACAATGTTATAGGAAACTTAACTCAACTTGGACCCATTTTTGTGGCCTCAATGAATATAATGTAGAGAGATGGTAATTATTATCATGTTATCAGACAAAGGACGTCTCCGGAGCTGCGGACAACCTAAAGAATTACCGGGGCTCCGGTTTAAAGCAGAAGTAGGAACGGGATGGTTTTTAGTCAGTGACAGTCTGATACTCACTCTCGCCATACCCAAGGTGGAAGAATTTATTGGATAATTTAACCTATTTAGCCATAAGACGTTTAATGATGAATATAGGCGTCATATTTGAGTTTCAGATCGGTCAGTTGGTGATCAGAATTTAAGAACTTTCTTTAAGTTTAATTATTGGTTACTAAAATGAGTAAAAAGATTTGTTATAACAATTAACAAAATTGCCGTGCCTACGGACTGTGTGCTCTGAATTAATGATTAATAAATGATTTATATTATTATTTCATTTTTTATTTAAGTTTATAAAACACTGACGTAAATAGAGAGTTATCATTTTGACTGGTTATACCACCCACAGAAATATTAAAAGCGGTATTATATCTATGATGCCACTATAGCTACTAAATGAATGGACCATTTAGAGTGCAGTTTTTAATCAGAAGTCTATTCTTTACTGCGGTGGCTCTTAAAATTACGAAGGGATCATGAATCATCATCAAGGTGGTTTATCCAGACGGGATGGCAATATTTTTTAAAGTTTTAAACCAAATGAACTATAAATTTGATCAAAGTTAAATCAATAAATTCTTTCGTTAAGTAGGTAGATTTTGAGATATTATCTGATATTGATATTATTATTATATTTTATTAGCAAACCCGGCGAACTCCGTTTCGCCACCAGATGGGTTCGTTTTATGTAACATTTCGTTTGGTGATTAAAAGATAAAGATTTTTTTTGTTTTATGTTTTATAAACCTTACGGAGCCCGAGATCTTTCCAACGAATGCAAAACCGTAGAAATCGGTTCGTGCGTTATAGAGTTAGACAAGCGCTAAAGTGGCGTTTGGCTAAAGGCACGATAAAACTCGCAGTCGGGGATGATCGATTATGATTTAAAGAAAAATGTTGAAAGTCTTAATTCGTCGATGAAACAATGGCGACAGTTTACAGCCGTCAGTTCGCCGACGAGCTAAACTTTGTTAGTGAATACAGTTTGAAACAGCGCTGAAGGCTCGGTCGATCTCTAGGCTGCCTCGTCTGAGGACACGGTGGAACACACCGTAGCGGAATGCCCTGCGTGGGCTGAGCACCGCCGTGCCCTCGGGGAAGTGATCGGCGATGGCGACCTCTCGCGTCCGGGCCTAGTGCAGGCCATGATGCGGAGCGAGGGGGACTGGGATGCCGTCTCCTCCTTTTGCGAAGCAGTCATGCTAGCTAAGGAGGAGGCGGGACGCGTTAGGCAGCGAAGCGCTGCCTCCTCGCAACCCAGCCATCGCGAAGGACACACCGGGCGTCGGGGATCGCGGGACGATCTCCGGCCACCGTAAGCGCGGGCCTGCGGACGGCGAGCATGGGTGGCTCCCCGTCCGACCAGAAACAGACCCGAGCGTACGACGCATCGCGTTCCGCGTGCGCCTCAAAGAGCCATCAGACCACCACAGATGGGGCCCAATAGGGCCGATGCCGATTCGGAGTCGCGGAGAACCTAACGGGTAACCGGGGCTCCGGCTCGACGTGCAGGAGAAGGAACGGGGTGGTTTTTAGTCAGTAAGAGTCTGACACTCCCTTCCGCCTCACCCAGGCGGGAGCAGTCATTCGATGAATTTCCCCCCTTAAAAAAAAAAAAAAAGGCTGCCTCGTCGACGAATTCGACGCAGCTTACAGCCTAGAAACTGTTTCTTAGAGAATAGTATTGCAGGAAGGAAACCTGACTTATTTTTATATAGTAGATTGTGGTACGTGATTCTTATCATTTTTAATTTTCTTACTTGTTTTAATTTTTATCTTTTTTTATTATAGTAGGTATTACATGCTAGTGGAAATAATTCAATAGTAGTTCAATCGTGAATAGCTGATAAAATCGTGTGCATCACATTTATACTAGAAAAAGTAATTTGTTTAATTGTAAAGGTCACTGCTGTTGATGTCTGTATCATGATGAGTTTGCAGATTTATCAGTTCTATCCAGTTGTAACTGGTTTCTAAGTGTAATTCGTTTGGCTTTCAATATTTTATTGATAGACTAGCTTTTTTATCTGTTCTGACAGTTCAATGAAAGTAATATTTTCAGCTCGTATTTATGCTAAAGAGTTTCTACTGTCCTTATTTTTTGTGGCAGATAAATAAATATATATTATCACCTTTTTTGTAACGTCCTTTTTATGGTGTAATGAAAAATGCAGGTTTTTAAAGATGAAAGTAATTGTTGTAGGTAAATCAAACAAACGACTATAGATGAATTAATTATAATATGATTAAAAGTAAATCTTATAGTAGGTCCGCAATCCGTGCTGTAATGCTAATGTTAGCTCTCTAACACATAACATTAATAAATTAAACCTTATTGCATATAAACATAAGGGTGCAAATATTTGTAGTGCATCCACGTGTAATTGGAAGCAGTTCAGGAATCGTCTTCGCGATTCCTTTAAAACTCAAGGTCGAATCCGAGCTGTGAAAAAAGAAATTTGCCAGTATTAATTATCTAGCATTAGGGAATTCAAAGTTCTGTATCGTTAATCACTATGTCAGATAAATAAAATCAAAATGGCGTTATCGAGATTAAGAAATGTAGTAGGTTTTACATAGCAGTTTAGTTTTTATATGATATGTGGATAAAATTAGTTCTACGCTAAATGAAACCCGTTTCCCGTTGTCATGGCATAACTTCAGAACGGCTAGACCAATTTAGTTGATATGTTTTGTTGTCTTATTGCCAGGAGAAGGTTCTTGTGACAGTAAAAAAATCCTGAAAATCCTACGGGAACGGGAGATAACGGGATTGCGCGTACGAAATCACGGGCAGAAGTTAATTACTAATAAATCACGATAAAATAAGACTAATAATTGTGACACATACTTGTTCATAGTTTTGGATGAAGCAGTTGTATGCCAATTTTGCTCTCTCGCAGCCTTTCTCTCCATCAGATACTTCTTCGTCGTTTACTGAAACGTAAGAACAAAGATAAATTGTAGCAGATCTTAGTTGACGCACGTGTCTTCAATGAGATATTGACGTATTGTTAACAGAATCGATACCTATATCTATTATCTGTAGCGTAACTATACTATTCGAGGTCTTTGGTAAATTCATCAGATGGCAACAACCTAAAACCAAAAGATCAGGTGCGACTCTGGACGGAGGCCCCTTTCGGCTGGGGGCCCGTCGCATTTTGCCGACTTGCCACCCCGTAGTTACGCCACTGTTTATTATTCAAATTGCCCATGGTACTTGTAAATTGTACCTTTGATCTCTATCATTTCAAAAAAAATATCGGATGAATTTAATATAAAATAAACCTTGTTAATCAATATTTTCATAATTATGTTTAGGCAATAAGTGACAAACGTTAAACCCCTGATGACCACCACCAGCTTCTGTTGGGAGAGTACTACGGCACATCCCTTGAGAGGCCTACATTTAGAAGAATCGAGTATGCAATCTAAACGTATGTATTTATTACCTTTAGCACAAGTGGTGAGGAATTTCTCAATACTTTCCAACTCTCCTTGATCTTCAAATACTTTCTTGGCGTTTTCTAGCGCTGTCAGGTGGGACAAAGTACCTTTATCGTCAAACTGGAATGCAAATAATAAATTCGATTATTTTCAGTGTTTGTTTACTATTTTAGTTCATTTTGTCATTTAAGTTTTTTTTATAACATGTATCATCACAGTCAAGGAAACAGGGCCATCCTAAAGTAATTTGGAGTAACAAGGACAATCTGTAATCAGCACTGGTGTTCCCGTAGGTGCAGTGATGACACGGTGACCATACAGCGAAGATTAAGTTATCTTTTCAGTATGTCTTTCTCTTTTTGCTCGGTTAATACTTTCAAACTTTATTAATATTGAATAGACCTTTATAATGATTGTGATTGCAATTGCTAGTAGGTTTTCTTTAAAAAAGTGTGTGGACAATATTTACCAATCCAAGTTTGTTGAAGATACAAGCTGAGAAGCATCCAGCATTTTCGCCATCAGGGAAAACTCTGTTCTTAAAGGCAGACAGATCCTCAATTGTTAGGGGATGTTCTTTAATACATTCTGCACCAACTGTCAAGAACTTTGCTTCTATGTGAGCTTTCAGCTCATCAGTTATTGCCTGGAAATAAAAAAAACATATTAAGTGTGTTTTGTTAAGAGTGACACAGATACAGTAATTAGTGACTTAGTGGTTCTTCCCTTTGGTTTGTTATTTAAGTTGGGTTGGTAATAAATAACATTAAATTTTTGACCACTAGTACAATACTATTTAAAAACATTTTTATTCGATGATAACTTGACTATTTTTTATGAGATAAGCCAGTAAACGAGCTGACGGATCACCTGATGGTAAGCAATCACCGAAACAGGAACCCCAGGGGCGTTACAAGTACGTTACCGGCATTTTGGGGATTGAGAATTTTAGGATTGTTAGGGATGCAGAGATTAGGGAGATTAGAGAAGGGTCCGGTGTAATAGGGCATCCGAATGAACTAATGACTAATGAAAATACGAAGGATAAAGGTAAACAATGTTAGATGCTGTCATTGCCAGAGTTAACCTAACCGATGACAACACTAACTGTCGCTCGAGTCCACTTAAAGAATTCTATGTAGAAAATAGCAAATACTTGTAAAAGTTTCGACTAGTAGAGTCGAAACTTAGGCAATACTTACCGAAGCATTCTTTAAGAACACCGCAACAATAATACAAAACACAACACCAGAGTTGAACATTGTTAAGTAATTCTAATTTGTAAATCACAATGAAATTCGAGAAACAACTGATACTACATTGTAGTATTTGGTGGGTTTTATACTAAAACAAAAGGAACTTAAAGAAAACCAATATCCTGTGTAGACAAGGCTTCGATACGGAGACAAATCGATTACGTCTCCATTAAGAGATAACAATAGAAGTATAAACAATGCTGATGTTTCCCTTACAACATGATTGGATTTATTTTAGGTACAGAAATGCACGATTTGGCACCGTAAACCACATTAAAAGATAATTCTTAATGAAGATACCTTCTTGAGATCACCTTAGTGGTCACTGTCAGTACCTGTAATACAGCACAGGGTTTCCTAAATAGACCAAGTCTAAAGGTCTAATACATCCTTGGGTCTATCTCAGTTCTTACGTTAACACGTGGAAATGTGGAAATCAAGTCAAACTCACTTAGGTTGTTAAACCAACCTGTACGCAGTTTAGAATACAATAAGGTAGTACCTATGTATGAAGTAAATTAATCTTTAATTTACAAAAAGATCAGTTTAATTTGAAAACATTATCTATAATGACATAACGTATTATGCGTGTGTACGTAATGATAATTATTATTTGATCTGTTATGGCAAAGTCATTGATAAACAAAAGGGATATTTTGATACATTTCCTGTCGTTACGGGTATTATGACATGAAATACTGACTATATCATTACATAAATCGCTTTATAATATTTAGTGATTAAATATAAATAGCGTTGCAGTATTGATTCTAGAGCATATCCAGCAAAATTTTCGAAGGTGTCAGGAGTGCAGAACCAGTTAAACCATGTATAAAATAATTTCTTTGGTTTTCTGCATAGCCGTGTGTTTGAACAGGGTTCACGTAAGTTCGTCGTTGTGCTGAATATTTTTATAATTTTAATTTTTAATTCACAAATTGATTATTTTCGTATCTCTTTTTAGGGAAATGCAGAGGACAAAATAGCTATTATGACTGCTGTGAAACCATTTGTAGAAGAGTGTGCTAAGAAACATGGCGTCACCTTTGAAGCACTCCTAACTGCTAAAGCATCAGGCAAAATCGATGGCGTTGAACCTTGTTTCTACAGTTGTGTTTATAAGAAAACAGAATTTGTAAGTACTGGTTCTTATGAAATCAATAAGGCAGTACCAAAAAAGTTTGGTTGAGTATTACATACTCCTGATTTAATGATCCTGTTTAAAAAAGTTTTACCTAGTGGTTGGTGGAAAGGTGGAGTCCCGTCACTGAGAAAAACACAAATCATATCGAAAGCCAATGAAAGCCAATGGACCTCCTCTAAAAAGAGAGGTTTGCATAAATCAGATGTATCAAAGTGAGGAGGTGCTGCCCGTCTGTTTAATACGTCGTCCCATAGCCGACTCTTTAGACTTCCATAAAATTGGATACCTGATTAGTGGAACCAGAATAAGAGATGGACTACAAAACTACTATTTACTTTCTTTGTTCTAAAAATGTATTTAATGTTTTTTGTAGTTGAATAGTAAGGGCGAATACGATGTGGATACTGCTTTAGCCAAGCTCAAGAAGTACATTAGCAATGATGATGATTACGCCAAACTCTCACAAGTTGGAAAAGATTGTGCATCAGGTATGATATTCAGATGACCGTGGTATTCTAGTCATTTTTAGATAATAGCTAATTTTTTCAGTCATCATTTTTTATTCAGTTAATTTTTTGATAGCTTTATCAAAAAATTAACTGACTGCCTCATTGACCGAGTGGTCGCAAATGCGACTGACGCAAGGGGTTTCGGGTTCGATTACCGGGTCACGCAAAGTTTTACTGGAGTTTTTAAAAATGTCAGTAGTAGCACTGAGTTTGGAATTGTGCCCGGTATATGGCAATAGTCTCACTCCCTATTACATGGCACTCATAACATAAATAGTGAAAAGTGGGTGTTACATTATGCAGTGGCATTAAGTGCCGTACTGTGCACCTCTGCATTCGGGGTAAAAAGGCGTGATTTTATATTATATGTGTTAAAAATAAATTAAAAAAATCACGTTTAACTTAAATTAATTAAAAAAAACGGCAAAAAACTGAGAACAGATCCAATCGTTTCATTTCAAGTCACAACGGGACTCTCATTCATGAGTGGCCGGCACGGTCACTGCGAAAGCGGTATTATTTAGCATGTCTCACGATAGTTATAAATTACTATTGAAGTTGGTTCCATCTCAAAAGGATTTCCGAGTTACTAGATTTTAGTTTTAAGTATTTGGAAGTGCAATCAAAGTAATAATTATTTATAAAGTTTATGGACATCTCGCTAGGATTAGGAAATCATTTTTTATCTCATAAATGCAGGAGCATTTTTATATTAAAAATATTTTGAAATTCGAATTGATCTTACTATTATTAAAATATACTTAATCACATTTAACCATAAATATAGAAATATGTCTTTAAAAAATCGATGACTGCATTAATCGTGTGTTGTTTCAGTTAACTCCAAGCCAGTCGGAGATGGAGAGGCTGGATGCGAGAGAGGTGTACTACTGACCCAATGCTTTTTGGATCATAAAGGCTCGGTAAATATTATTTGTCTCACTAAAATTTTATCATGTCGTGTTCTCTCAAATATTAGATAGGGTTTTTTTTAATTTTGATGTTGACCGAAAAAAAAGGTTGTAACTTTAAAAAAAATTTGTGGTTTTAATATGATTTTTATTTTTTTCAGGTACCCATGTAAATCTCTGAAGACAGTTACCTAAAATGCTAGAATAAGTACAATAATACCCACTGATTTTATTTCTTTGCAGTACAGTACTTATTAAATATACGTTATCACTTGCAATGCCTACATATTTACTATATATGATTAAGTGTGATATATTGCACAAATGCTAAAAAATATGCGAAATAATAAACGTTTGCAATATTTTTTTGAATTTCATTAATTCCATTGACCTTCGTAATCCTTTAACTTTAATCTACTTTTGAAACAAGTACAGCAAATAAAATGTACAATACACATATCAATTGAAAAAACATATAATGTAATTTTGTAAGTAAGTACCTATATTTCATGGACTAGTAAACTACCAATGTTATCTAGTATTTTTTTTTAAATTTATAGTTACAACAGTGTACAGATATTGAATTTGAAACTTTTCCCATAAAACCCTACACTAATAAATTTTATTAAGTACTAATAACAGTATTAACTACTCAATTATTTTATAGAAATAGTATAAAAGTATTATTTTATAATTATGATATCAAGCTATTGACTGCACGGTTGGTGCGGTGGCTGGGCAACGTGTCGCGGGTTCGATTCCCGCACGGAACAACACTTTGTGTGATCCACAAATTGTTGTTTAGGGTCTGGGTGTCATGTGTATGTGAACTTGTATGTTTGTAAACGCATCCACGACACAGGAGAAAATCATAGTGTGGGGCAACGTTTTAAAAAAAAAATATATCTGGAAAAAAAATTCAGACAGTGCAGTTATTTTATTAGTATTTTTGGTGTAGCAGATGTTACTCTGCTGCACACCTTCCAAAAAATGGGTACACAAACGTGCACAAAACAGCTTATTGCTGAAATGTGTAGTACTATTTACATGTTTAACGCACCTAAGCTACTACTGAAAATTGGTCCCTTAATTATGAACACATTATGTTGAGCAAAATTTACCTCAACGTCGAATAAATCATGCCGGCCGCTATAAGTACTCCGTAGTGAACGAAACCATAGCGCGATCTATTTCGATACGAACGCCATCTAGTTGCGTTCGGGGAAATGAATTTCGGCTTGAAAGAAATAAGTGTGCTTTTATTTTATTTTCGTTTATTGTTAATGGTTTCTAGTTTAATATAATAATTGGAAATAATTATTTTGCAATAGAATACAAAAATAAAAATTTCGCAGTTTAGGATAGTTTAACTTGTACTTTGTAATACAATTTATTCGAAAAGTTCGTCCTGTTGTATTTCAGGGAAGATGATTTGTGATGCAGCAATTTAAAATGTGTCCTGTAATCACTTACATGATCCGTATTGCACTTGTTTATGCCTCTGGCGTTGAGTGTGTCCGTGACACGGCGACAGCTTACCATTAAGCGCGGCGTAAGCTTTTTTGCGTCAAATATCAAATAGAAGGTACCTAAAGAAGAAGGTAAATAAAAACATAGCATAAAAAACTACATGTACATTTTGTACACCCATGATTGGTCTATCTATTAGCCGCTTGGTTACAATTCATTTCGTTTAGCCCAATTCCGAACTTAAGCAAAAGAAATATGGAAAAACCCGATATAACTTTGAACCACAACTATTATCGTTACAAAGTCCACTCAGCTAATTATAGGATGTTCTTTTTACATTACGTTAGGGAAGTACAATGTTAAATTATATTATTTATAGTATTCTTAGAACTTAACAAATGGACTTTGTATTTATTGCTTTGAACTTTGTATCACTGTAACAGCAGATACCCAAATGAAATTTTCCCAGTTTTTTTTTTGGTGTGACGTGGGTTTTTGATTGTTATATAGGTGATGTTGCAATGCCAAACTAGCTTTTGGGTTTATATTTTTTTTAAGGAGCACAGCAACAACATAACATTACGCCTTTTATCCCCAAAGGGGTACGCAGGCGCTGAAATGCCACTGTACAATGTGACACCTACTTTTCATTATTTATGTTATGAATCCCTTGTAATAGGGTGAACCTAGTGAGCTCAATTATTTTTTTTATGTAATAGGCAGTAAACGAGTATACAGATCGCCTGGTGCTAAGCGACCAGCTCTGCCTATGAATACCCACAATACCAGATAAGTCACAAATATGACGTCGACATTTTTAAATGCGGGCGTTCTTTTCTTTTCTTGAGTTTTACAAGAACGGTTTAGAAGATAATTCGATTAGATAAAAGAGTACGAAAATACAGATGCAGGTATTTTCCGTCGCAATATTGTTTGGCGATCGCTTAGGAGAAACACGTCAAATATTTAGGTATTATTCTCGACCACAAACTGAGCTATTCTTTCAGCATATATGAAATACGTAGCTGTAATAAACGCACGATGACTCCTGGAACGACTGACTCCACGTTGCCTTTAAAATGCCTTATTGTCAGGCAGTTTATGAAACGCGTCACAAAGTATTATTTTTAATATATCAAAAATACTACTTCTTTGGCCGAGTGGTCGCAAGTGCGAGAAGGGGTCTCGGGTTCGATTCCCGGGTCGGGCAAAGTTTTACTGGGTTTTACTCAGTAGTAGCACGGCGTCTGGAATTGTGCCCGGTATATTGTGCCCGGTACGGCAATAGGCTCACCCCCTATTACCTCTACATGGGACTCATAACATAAATAGTGAAAATTGGGTGTTACATTGTATAGTGGCATAATTTGCACCTCAGCCTACTCCTTCGGGAATAAAAGGCAAGATGTTACGTTATATCAAAAAGATTCCAACTGTCTCAAAGTTCCTATTTTCCGTACAAAATTCCAAATCTTCGTTTGATTATAAAGTTACATTAGCGAAATAAATGCACAGAGGTGTTGAAAATATAACTAAAATAATAAAAAGGAAGATCAGACAGGAATTTCATCCATAGTCATACTTAGGTATACCTAAGTACAGAATTTAGGCTTAATTATAACCTATTGACCTACAGAACCTAGGCCTAAATTCTGCTTTACATTTTGTCATACAGTCAGAAAACAAACACATAAACGTTTCAAAAGAAGGTCATCCCTAATAGATTCTTGTGGACCTTAGAATAGTAGAAACAATGCACATGCTATGAAAAAGACACTGATGAAGTAAACGAACAAAGATATATTTTTTGCTGCGTTTCCTATTAACATTGATCTAAGCCGCTCTGAGATAATATAATGATAATTACTTCGCGTAAAATTACCCAACAACAGGAGTTTTATATAAAAGACGTCTGTTTACGATCCATGGCACACACAGTTGACGCTTCGAAGGATCAGGAGTCCAAAGTTGAATTGTACCTACAATATGTCCAAGTTCACTTGTTTGGTTTTGTGTGTTGTGGCTGTTAGCCTAAGTGGGGTTCATGTGAGTGTCTATTATGATTTTGAAACTTATATATTCTCCTTAAAAAGTTCATAATTGTATATCAGTTATCTTTTTAGTCAGTAAGTCAAGGTTGCCTAGAATCTTAAGTCCCAAGTTCAGTTGACATAGCCTTTACCTACAAAATAACACTGGGACATAGATATTGTGAAATTTATTTTCCTTTTATCATCAAAACATTAAAAGCTAATGACTAAAATTTTTGAAGAAGTTAATTTTGGGATATTTAGATTACGACTGACATTGGGAGGGAGTCTGACAGCAAAATGATTTGTAATGCCATTTGAAAAAAAAATATGAGCATTTTTTAAGTAGATTTCAAAATATGATGATATAAAAGCTTATATTATACTCGTAGCCTAGTAAATAGTAGATGTAGAATTGTACAATCCAAAATGTCGTGACCTGATCAGAATATTAAAAAAAAATGAAACAAATAAAATAGATGTAACAATTCGTTACAATAATTTAAATTTATTCCTTTTTAGGCAACTGCGGAAGAGAAAGCTGCTTTTATAGAAGCTGTGAAGCCCTACGTACAGGAGTGCTCAAAAGAACATGGAGTTACTCCTGAAGATATTAAGTCCGCCAAGGCGGCAGGCAACGCTGATGGCATCAACTCCTGTTTCTTAAGCTGCGTTTATAAGAAAGCTGAAGTGGTACGTATGGAATCTAAAATCACACAAAAATCATAGTAATTGCCAATAGATAATGTAGACAAAAATAGGTCATTGGTCAAGTAGTTACTAGCGCCATTATCAAGGGACAGTTATGTTCCAATCCAGGGAACGTTAATGTACTTTTGGCAGCTAAGCGTAACCCGTTACTTATCTTGCTTCAGAATCTTGAGCTCGAATCAGTATTTTTTTAGAGCGACCCCGATCGGGTATACCCTCACGTCACGTAATTTTACTGAAAAATTATTGTTAAGGTCAGTAAATTAATTAATGACTAGTAAGTCATAAGACATAAATACCGATCCAGCAGCTGTAGCCAAATGCCATTTAGCGCACACACAGCAAGTCACAGCTCCTCCAGAAAGATACTTATTCCAGTGTATATTTTTGACAAATCGTTAGAAAAGAAATCACACTGTACATTCAAACAGCTGTTTTTATTACTTGTCAATTACAGATCAACGAAAAGGGAGAATACGATGTCGATAAAGCCTTGGAGAAACTCAAGAAGTTCGTGAGCAACGAAGATGATTATGCTAAATTCGCAAACATCGGAAAGAAATGCGCTTCAGGTAGTAATATAACATCACGCCTTTTTATCCCCGAAGGGGTAGACAGAGGTGCACACCGAAGTAACACCCACTTTTCACTATTTATGTTATGAGTCCCACGTAGTAGGGGGTGAGCCTATTGCCATATACCGGTCACATATCCAGACTCCGTGCTACTTTTTTAAAACCCCTATAATACTTTGCCCGACCCGGTAATCGAACTTCAAACTTTCGAAGGCTTCAGGTAGTATTGTATTTAGTTCCTACAACCATATGAATGTATTTTTCAAAACAATTAAAGCAAATAATAGTAATTTGTGCAGTATGGTAATTAAAGATCTAAAGATGTTAAAAATCACATCTGCAAAAAGTGTAATAAAAACAGCAATTATTTCTTGTAACAAAAACGTATGCACGTTATCTACACGCATAGAAACGAATTAATTATTTACGTTCTGGAAAGGAAATGGAAGAATTAATAAAGATGGATTATATGGATGGAGATCTGATGAATGATGAACAGTATAAAAAAACAGTTAAGAGCACGATGAGATAGTGTCAGATGGTGGGGGTTAAAAAAAATACATCGACCCTGGTAAAGACAAAATTTTGGTAAGGCCACCCCAAGATGAAGTTTTGATTTGTTAACTAAATTTATTTTTCAATGATTTCAGTCAACGAAAAGTCTGTAAGCGATGGAGAAGCTGGCTGTGAGAGAGCTGCGCTGTTGACCTCATGCTTTTTGGAACACAAGAGCGAGGTAAATTCTTTCCTGGCTTAAAATACTAATTAATTTTTTTTAATAGTATTATTTAATTTACTGTCCCTGTAGTATCTGATGGCTCCTTCACAATATTATTTATAATGTGTTTTATATTGCGTAAGACATAAAGGATGGTCAAATTAGACAATAAGACTGAATTATTTCGCGTTGGACCAATGATTGTTCCCTGTGGAACTCTGATAATAATAATTATTCGTTATATAATCATTTCAAATTTATTGCAATAAGGATTTGCATTCCTCATATCGTACAATCAAACACTAAGTACTAGATATATTGTTACGGTTAGTGGCCGGCCATTGTAGGTACCACAGAACATATAAAGAAAGTTGGTACCACAGTACCATTATAGATTGTAAAAAACTAGATAATTATATTCGCCGCAAAGTTACAGACTTGCATTTAAATTAAACAATGAATAAGTGAATATCTTTTGTATAGAAATCAGGGCAGCCATCCATGAATCCGGTGGAGGAACAGAGATCAGGTCCACGAGTATTAGCGCGACTTCTAGGAGCCGCACATGGTCTAGAGCAAGCCCGAGCTTCTGTGCAAAGACTCTCGTTGCTCCGTGATCTGTCACCTTTTTCTAACCGTGATCGCCCTTAGAACAATGCAATTATTTCTGCTGTACTATATCAGGTTTGCACAAGTCCTTAAAGCATGAATACTTTTGACTAACTGCATGAATCCCTCTGATTAGGTCTGTCTCAAGTACCCAATTGATTATTTAAATTGTTTTCTGTTTCAGATCTCCGCTTAATTTACTGAAGTGGCGATTGCAGTCTGGCAAGATAAAGTCTTGTTGATTTTCTTTAATACTTGTGAATAAAGCAGTTTTATTTTATTACACTTATGTTGGTTTTTATTTAAATTTGTTTAAGAATTAACGTAGATACCTCCAGGTTAATCCTGTATAATATTGAAGAATTGATGTATAGGTTTAATGAAGTTAGTAAATAATAAAATATGATTCTCTACATCATAGTCCACAAGAGATATTTTTGGTAGCATATAAAGTTTATAAAAATGCAATTTATTTTATAAATCATAATAATTATAGTTATGTATTTAGTACTCTCTGAAAGTGAATTTACACATAAACATAACATCACGCCTTTTGTCCCCGAAGGGAAAGCAGAGGTGTACACTATACCATTGTACAATGTAACACCAACTTTTCACTGAATATGTTATGAGTCCCATCTAATAGGTGGTGAGGCTATTGCCATATACTGGGCACAATTCCAGACTCCGTGCTACTACTGAGAATTTATAAATAAAATACCCAGTAGTACCTACTTTGCCCGATTCGGGAAGAGCTCTTGCGACCACTGGGCCAACGACGCAGTCAAAAAGAATTTACAAATACGTGCATTTCCGCTTGGCATCTAAATATAAATAATGCACGATTAACAAAATCATTTTTTACTTAGTTTTTGTTGCATTGAACCGAGCTTTGCAATATTGATAAAAACTTGACATTTGAATTGACCAAGGAAATAAGTTTAATATAAATAGCTGTTAACTTTTGGATTAAGACATAAACAGTCTGAGCTTCTAGATAACAGGAGTGATTACTGAATAATAAAATGGCCAAGTTATCTTGTCTTGTTTTGTGTGTGGTGGCTGCGAGCTTGGGTAGCATTCATGTGAGTACCATCAAATTTAATTTTCTCACACCCTACTATAGAATCACCTTCTTGCGTATTAAATTGTATATCAGCAATATTACCTTCTCATAACTATTTGTATCACAATTAGTAAGGGTAGTTTTAGTGTCGCCCTGACTGCAAGCTGACCGTCGCCGCTGACAGCCGAAACTTCTGAACTGAACTGAACTTCTAGGTAGCGTTGTTGAATTACGCGTAGCTATCAGCGCGTACGGTTCCCAGAAGTTCACCTGGCTCAGTTATCAGCGCCGACGGTCAGCGTGCAGTCAGCGCTGACGCTGAAACCAGCCTAAAAAGTTACTTAGTACAACCATAACCTTCAATAGCAATAGCTTTCACAATTTTCAAACTTATATCGTGATAACTTTGAAGGTCGCTAAAGGCGAGTCTCTACGGGAGTCTCTGAGACCCGTGATAGTGGCGTGCTCCAAAGAGCATGGAGTCACTGACGCTGAGATTCAGGCTGCTAAGGAGGCGGGCAGCCCCGCCAGCATCAAACCTTGCTTCATCGCCTGTGTATTCAAGAAAGCTGGATTCGTGAGTCTTATCATTATCATCATTTGTTAAGTAAAGGTTCTATTCACGTGTGTATATAGCATCTTTCCAAAAGTAGGCCACTGAAAATGATTTCAACTTTCGGAATCTGATTTCTGTCAGTATTTTAGCGGATATTGTCAGTTTACTTAACTGGACTTTATCCTGTGCTGAGTTCGAGCAGGCGCTGTTTGCTTGTCGTCTACAATGGTCGTCAGACTCATCAGTATTCAGTATCAGCGATACTTTGATTAGCCTAGTCACTACAGTTTACTAATGCTCTGCGCTTAGTATATAACTTGATTTACTACGAATTACTTTTGAATACGTAAGTGCCTACTGCTAATATCATAGCAGTTGTACAGAGTGGTGTTCGTACTGATAATACTGATGTTTTGTACTTTTAGTAACAAAGAAGAAATAGGAGTAATACTTAATTACTAGGTTATCACTAGGTTTGAATTTGCAGATCAATGAGCAAGGCCAATTAGACCTGGAAACTGGACTGAAGAACCTCAGACAGTTTGTGAAGGATGATGAACAATACAAACAGCTGGAAGGGGTTGCGAATAAATGTTCACCAGGTAATATTTTGCTTGGACTTTTATATTACTTATTATATACATACATAACACCACGCCTTTTTTTCTTTTCCTGAAGGGGTAGGCAGAAGCACACATTACGGCACATGATGCCACATTATAATGTAACACTCACTATTCACTATTTTATGAGTCCCATGTGATAGAAGGTGACCCTATTGCCATATACCGGGCACAATTCCAGACACCGTGCTGCCACTGAGATTTTTTTCTAAAAACTTAGTAGTAGTTTGCCCGACTTGGGAATCGAACCCGAGACCCCTTGCCCGACAGTCGCACTTGCGACCACTTGGCCAACGAGGCAGTCAACTTACTTATTATTTAACTTTTTTTTATTTAATTCATTCACCATTCACTGTTAATTAATAATTTAATTTCTCACTTGAGATATCGTACCGAAAATCCTAAAAATGTATTTATACAAAAGACCGCTTGGGTCTTGACCAGTTAAAGTTCATTATGATGACATCGATGTGTAGTTTTAGTAAGCAGGAGAAAGTAGTACATAATGATCCCTTTAAAAAAGCTGTAACAGCACAAATATCACACATATCATAAAAGTCTAACATTTATTACCTAACTAGTTTAATGCCCTACATATAATTAAACATAACAGTTTTTTTTTTCGTTTTCGTAAGGGTTTTTTCGCAAAGGAACATTTTGTACACTCTAGTTCTAAATAGTTTGACAATTCTATTGATACTTCTTTGTTACTTCCAGTGAAAGATAAGGCAGTGAGTGATGGAGCAGCTGGATGCGACAGAGGTGTTCACCTGGCTGGTTGCTTCTTGGACCATAAGACTAGTGTAAGTTGTTCACTATTTCATTTATTTTATTTATTTTATTTTCAGCCATGATCGTCCCACTGCAGGGCAAAGGCCTCCCTACCCTCCTTCCACTCCTCTCTATGTAAAGCTTTTTGCGGCCAATCCTTGTCATAGTTGTTAAATTCGGCCCGCCATCTCCTTTTGGGCCTACCGCAACAACTGTTTCATTTACTACAACTTATAGTTTATTGTTAGAAACAAGTTCCTATCTATTTATTATAGCAATTTATGACGCTGCGATTACCGTAGTATGTTTTATCAATATAAGCCGATAAAAGAGCAGACAGATCACCTGATGATGAACAATCGGCGCTGCCCATGGTCACCCGAAAGACTAGTGACGTAACAAGTGCGTTATCGGCTTTTTGGGAATAGGAAGTTGAGGAATGTTGGGGATTCAGGGATTGGGGAAGGGGGGTAGGGTAGTTGGGCTTCCAGTAACCTCACTCACACGACGAACACGACGCAAGCTTTGTTTTATGTCGGTTTTCTGTGAGGCCATGGTATCACTCCGGTCGAGCCGGCCCATTCGTACCGAAGTATGGCTCTCCAACACTAAAAATTGTTAAGTTATCTAACCGAGAATATAATACATGTAGTGGCGTAAGATATGGCAAACAATATGGTATATAAAAAGAAAATAAATTTAAGACTTTAATTGCATTTTTGGTTACAGATCATCATCTAAACGGATTTCAGACCCGGACCTACTACGATTGGGGCTCGGATTATTCTGCAAAAACCTCTTCAACCATTTTGAAGCACTATATGTAACTTGTATTATAACACAGTTCTAAATATCAGATAAATAAATGCTATATAGAACGCGCTTTGACTAAGTAAAATTCTTGTCACTATCGAACTTATTAATTTCTTTATGTGCAAGACAGAGATGGAGAAATTTCTTAGTCAAAAAACGAGTTAACTTGCTTTTATTTTTCTAGAAATTATTTTATGGTTTCTGCTCCTAATCTGCAGTGAAAATCATCAGCCCCATTGCTTTGTTTAATTTCAATAAATTCAATATTTTCAACGGAAGTCTTTTATTTTTTGTGTCTATAAGGTGTGTTATTGTTAAAACTCAATTTTGGTAGAATAATTTCCTTTTCAATTTATGCGGATGTGGTTTTATTTAGATGCAATGCAAATACACCAATGACTAACAATTATGAGCAAAATGTTAGCAAATTGTAACGTAGTTTAGAGTGTTATTATGATAATGACATCATTCACTATAATTTTGTAGAATATTCATATAAACTAGTGTCAAGTTGGTTTGCAGAGTATATTCGTTTGACGAATAGACGACAGTGAAATGTTTCGGTGCAATATGGTTAAAGTTACTTACATAATCTTGTTTGTAGTAGCTGTGAGCCTTAGTAGTGTTCAAGTAAGTGTTGGTAGTAACTTATTGGTATTTCTATTGTGAAAAATTGTCTTAGTACAGAGACAGTAAGAAGCTACTGTTGTAGAAATTTGTATACTTTGTGATTGTATGCATTCCAATCAAATCTCTTGTAATTATTAGTGGTCGGTTCAACAGTAATTAAACCTCATTTTCTTACCAGTGTATCAGTAGTTTGGCTGTCTAGGCATAGTCTAGACATACTGTACGCTATTATCATAGCAAAATTCTCTATAGGTATATCTAAAGGATGTAGTTGAGTAGTCTGTTCTTTAGAATCTGCTGTAATATGTAAAGTAAAGCCGTGTGAGAAGAGGCTTTGCTCAGCAGTGGGTATTTATAGGCTGTTGATGTGAATGTATGCACTTATTGCTTTTTACATCGAGAGAAAATATCTCAAGTTACTTATGGTCGGCACAATATGTCTTTTGTCCCAGTCCTATTGTCCTCTACTTTCTCATATTGGACGTTATACTATCACCTACTCTCGACAGCAAAGTCAATTTCTTTCATTCATTTCTTTTATTTTATTTTACTGCCTCGTTGGTAGTAGTCGCAAGTGCGACTGCCGGGCATGGGGTCTCGGGTTCGATTCCCGGATAGGGCAAAGTACTACTGGGTTTTTAAAAAATTCTGAGTAGTTGCACGGAGTCTGAAATTGTGCCCGGTATATGGCAATAGGCTCACCCACTATTACATGGGACTCATAACATAAATAGTGAAAAGTGGGTGTTACATTGTACAGTGGCATAATGTGCACCTCTGTCTACCTCTTCGGGAATAAAAGGCGTGATGTCATATTATGTTGTGATGTTTAATCATTTATTGTTTTTTTTTGTATTCAAAAGGCAGATGATAAGAATTCCAAGCCTGAGTTTAACCTGGATACGATCGCATTTGAATGCGCTCAGAAGTTCGATATCTCTAAAGAACAATTTTCTAAAGCTATAATGACATTCGATGCGAGTGTACTTGCCCCATGCTTTTGGAAATGCTGCTTCATGAAAGTTAGAGTTGTAAGTGTCAATTCTTTGATATCTTTGATAATTTACTCGCTTATATATATATACTAGCGGACCCAACAGCCGTTGTCCTGCATATCCACTTGAATGTATGAACAAAAATTCATTCAAATTAGTTCAGCCGTTTAAGATAACCAACCTAGACACCAACTGCAGCGCCATCTGGCGGGCTGATTTGTGAATCTAAACCATTCTCAGATCCCCTTGAACACACACAAAAAATTCATCAAAATCGGTCCAGTCGTTTGAGAGAAGTTCAGTGACATACACACTCACAGAAGAATTATATATATAAAGATATGTATACTCGACTGCCTCATTGGCCGAGTGGTCGCAAGTGCGACTGCCAGGCAAAGGGTTTCGGGTTCGATTCCCGGGTCGGGCAAAGTATCATTGGGTTTAAAAAAAATCTCAGTAGTAGCACGGAGTTTGGAATTGTGCCCGGTATATATATAGCAATAGGCTCACCCCCTATTACATGGGACTCATAACATAAATGGTGAAAAGTGGGTGTTACATTGCACGGTGGCAATGTGCACCTCTGCCTACCCCTTGGGGGATAAAAAGGCGTGACGTTAGGTTATGTTATGTTATGTAAAAATTCTTCTGTGATTGTGTTTTCTTCTCAATTCTTACTAAGATGCATATATAAAAGTATATAAATCACTAACTCGTTTAAGGATTTTTTTTTGTAAATATTTTAGTATGCAGTACTTTTTCTTTCATTTCTTAGTCCATCGATTCTAGTTACTTATTAACTATCTTTGTTGTTTACAGCTTAATAGTGAGGGTCAATACGATTTTGATACTACACTAAATTTAGCTAAGGACATATTCAAGAATAAAGATAAACAGTACGAAATGGTTGAAGAAATTTTAAAAAAATGTGTATCAGGTAACTATGAAAGATTTGACGATGGAAACAGTTTTTTTTTAATTTTTGGAAAGGAATTGCATAGATTTTTTTTTATATTCAGATTTAGAATACTACTTTACAGTAAGTACATAAAATACACACAGTTTATTGTTGATTGTCTTGTTGGCCCAGTGTTTGTAAGTGCGACTGCCGGGCAAGGGGTCTCGGGTTCGATTCCTGGGTCGGACAAAGTATTACTGGATTAGTCGGACAAAGTAGCACGGCGTCTGGAATTGTTCCCGGTATATGGCAATAGGCTCACCCCTTATTACATGGGACTCATAACATAAATAGTGAAAAGTGGGTGTTACATTTTCATATTAAGTGCCGTAATATACACCTCTGCTTACCTCTTCGGAAATTAAAGCCGTGATGTTATGTTATGTCACAGTTTATTATCATTAAAACTTTATAATAAACAGAAAGAAAAGTCACTTTCAACCATTAGCTAATATACTTACCAATGATTAGGTATCGTTTAAAAAACTTTTTTTCTTTCAGTAAACGATGAGTCCGTTAGCGATGGAAATGCTGGATGTGAAAGAAGCTCTTTACTAGCAAGTTGCATGTTAGAAAATGCCAAGAAAACATTCACAATTCCGTCCCGACCGACCGTGATTTGAATAACACTTTTTTTAAATCCTTTCACGAAACGATAAAATACAGAGTGTCATCAGATAATAAATACCTAAATAAAATGTTTATTTCTCTTCTACAAATAATACAAACTTACCAACTATCTTATACAAGGTTACAGGGTAAGTCCACCTTAATCCTTTAAGAAAAGAGCGCACTTCTTTTTAAAAGGCCAACAATGCACCTGTGACTCATCTGGTGTTGTGGGTCTCCATGGGCGGCGCTGATCACTTACCATCAGGTTATCCGTCTGCTCGTTTGCCTCCTATACCATATAAAAAAGACGTGGAACCATTATTCCTCACCGATTTGACTAAGGAACTCTATATCCCAAACTTAACCGTTCTTAAGATATAGGCCTTTGAATGACTTTAATAAAAATTTCAGATTTTGGTCGGTTGCACCCTTTTTTGTATTTGTATCGCAATTTTGTACTGTTTTTTGATAATTTTTTTATGGCATAAAATATATCAAATATCGGGTCAGCTGATGGTAAGCAATCGGCGTCGCCCATGGACACCTGGAACACCAAAGGCGTTACAAGTGCGTTACCGGCCTTTTGGGGATTAGGAGATTGAGGATCGTTGGGGATTCAGGAATTGGGGAGATTACGGAAGGGGAGGGCAATTGGGCCTCCGGTAACCTCACTCACACGACGAAGCACAACGCAAGCGTTGCTTCACGTCGGTTTTCTGTGAGGCCGTGGTATCACTCCGGTCGAGCCGGCCCATTCGTGCGAAAGCATGGCTCTCCCACACTTAATTTTGTGTAAAAGATTAGTTGCTTTATTATTTGAAAGCATAAAACTGCAAGTAACTATACGAACAGAGGCGTAGTTGACGAAGGATTATTAAAACAGAAATAAATATGTGATATGTTTTTGTTTTCTTAAAATTGAGACACAAAACACAAATAAAGGGTACAATCGACTAAAATCTGAAATTTTTATAAAATTAATTCGTAGGCCGATATCTTGAGAACGGTTGAGTTTGGGATATGGGGTTCCTTAATCAAATCGGTCAAGAATAATGGATACTACCACATCTTAAAGGATTTATGTCGACTTAACCCACAGAAATATTAATCTATTATATCTATGACTAAGGTCCTTTTCACCAAGCTCTGTAAAAACTCAGTTACACGTAACCTAAGTTTAAAGTAACCTAAGTTCTGTGTTCTGTGTTTTCTGTACTGAGTTCCGTGTAAACTAGTTTCTGTTTGTAGCGGTGAAATGTAAAATGAAGCTGTAACTTCGTTTAAACGCTTTAAATTCGATTAGACGCTTTAAATCAGTTTTGTTAGGTGTAATCGTGATCAGTTTCGTTGGTGAAAAGGGACCTTAACCTGTAGCTAAGCTGAAGCTGAAAGCTAAAGAGTTTGTTTTTTGTATGCACAGATCTCTGTACCTACTGGTTCAATATATAAAAAAAGTTTTGTGTTGAATAGTCTGTTTATCGAGAAAGGCTAGGCTATCGAACATCATGCTACGATCAATAGCAGCCGAGCAGGACTAAGACATAATAGTCAATATAAATATATGTCGGAGAACTGTTAGAGTGACCATGCCTACGACGACTATTGCCCAGCGCCTTAATCATAAGTCATAACGACAGATTGATTTGTTTGTTTTAAGTTCTCCCTCAATTGGGATGATGACAGGGTACAAAAATTAAAAATCTAATTAGTCCGTCTGTTAGGTAATGAAAAAATATTAGACACGTATTTTTTTATTTTGTCGTATAATAAAACAATACTTAGATAAAACGAATCAAAGTTTAGGAGTGGGGGCTAAAACGTCATTTCTACGTATAGAATGTGCATAGAAGTGACGTCATGCGACATATCAAATCAATATATCGTCGAAAGTATTCGTTTCTGTAAGAAAATAAAAAATACGTGTCTAATGATTTAAAATTATCTACCAGACCCTATTGTACAGGTGACGTGATCGTCGGTATGCTTACCAAATAGTTCTTAGTTTTATTATAGAGACCGTTGTTTGTTACTTATTAGTAGACACTAGAGGTAATTGGTACGTTTGGAATGTGACACGTGTTAGCATTGGTAAGACAAAAACAGTAAGGGACGCGATGCTTGCAAAGAGAAAGCGGCTTTTTAGGGACGCTATAGGACCCCGCCTATAGATACAGAGAAGGGGTAGGCAGATATTCCTGTGTGGGACGTCGTTACGCGATCAAGCTCATCTCTTAAGATACATAATATATGTCAAAAAAGTCTAATATTACCATATTTTGTAATAAGCTTACATTACTTTGTCGCGGAGAACCTAACGGGTAACCGGGGCTCCGGCTCGAAGCGCAGGAGAAGGAACGGGGTGGTTTTTAGCCAATAAGAGTCTGACACTTCCTCCCGCCGCACCCAGGCAGGAGCAGTCATTCGACGATTACATTACATTACTAACTGTTATCCATATTATAATATTATTGTAAATTATTGTAAATATAATATTGTAATATGGATAAACTGGATAGTTCTAATTACTACCGATTCCCGCGACGTCTCCGACATATATTTTTCAAAAAGTTTTATTTCTATTAATAGTCAATTGCTGCATAATCCATGTAGGTACTTCCGTACCACCTACACAACTATCTGGTGTATTGAGTGTTACTTGTCCCTCTATTAAAGTACTGACTTGATTGAAATTTAATAAAACATACAAATAGGAAATGAAAAAGAGGACAAGTCAAATAATTTAAATTCTGTCTGATGTTATTCAGTCTGATGTTATTCTGTCTGATTTAATCCGTGGACGGAGTCGCGAGCAAAAGCTAGTTCAAAATAAAACGATTTAAATGACTTGAACCTATTTGACTGAAAGCCCCAAGAAAAGGCTTAGATAGGTTTTTTCCCACAAATCCTACATTAACGGGAATTAGGCGTTAAAATCCTGGGATACCATTTCTTCCAAACTACTGAATCTAATTGACTGGATTTAAATAAAATTTGACTGCCTCGTTGGCCGAGTGGTCGCAAGTGCGACTGCTGGGCAAGGGGTCTCGGGTTCGATTCCCGGGTCGGGCAAAGTATTACTGGGTTTTTTCAAAAATTTCAGTAGTAGCACGGAGTCTGGATTGTGCCCGGTATATGGCAATAGGCTCACCCCCTATTACATGGGACTCATAACATAAATAGTGAAAAGTGGGTGTTACATTGTACAGTGGCATTAAGTGCCGTATTGTACACCTCTGCTTACCCCTTCGGGGATAAAAAGGCGTGATGTAATGTTAAATAAAAACCATTACAAAAATGGCGTTCTGTTTTAGTCATTATATATTAATTAATATATTCAATTAATATTCTAACACTTTACATGGCGAGGAGTTTAAGAAGGGTAGGCTTTTGCCATGCAGTAGGATCATCATGAGTTAAATAAAATAAATCAAATAATACCTGTTTTAGGGTACTAAATATATATATTATATGCTTATATGTATGTATATGGCAATAGGATCACCCCCTATTACATGGGACTCATAAAATAAATAGTGATAAGTGGGTATTACATTGTACAGTGGCATAATGTACACCTCTACCTACCCCTTCGGGGATAAAAGGCGTGGTATTATATTTTGTTATTATATGATTATAACACATTTATAATAGAAGTGGAGAAATTCATGTCACTAATAGTATCATTTTCCTGTGCCTATTTTCCCGGAGAAAACATATGGAAGATAATGTATAATTTGCCTTTTTGTTTGCAAAGAACAATGCATCAGTATATAACCGATGGAAATGCTGGATATGAAAGGAGCCTTTTAAGTAGCAGCTTGCTTATTCGATATTTGCAGAAACACTTTCATAAATATTTTTTACGATGCTTAATATTTGAATAATGCTTTTACTGAAATACCTCCTTACATCGAATGCTATATCTGTAACATTAACAAGTCTATTTAAATATATTTGATTGTATTTTTTAACAGTTGATCTCAAATACTTCTTCTAAGTTTCCATAAGTCTATACTATGGGAAGGGGTAGGCAGAGGTGCACATTATGCCACTGTACAATGTAACACTCACTTTTCACTATTTATGTTATGAGTCCCATGTAATAGGGGGTGAGCGTATTGCCATATACCGGGCACAATTCCAGACTCCGTGCTACTACTTAGAATTTTTTTAAAAACCCATTGATACTTTGTCTAACCCGGGAATCGAACCCGAGATACCTTGCCCGGCAGTCCCAGTTACGACCACTCGGCCAACTAGGCAGTACTGTGTGTGAAGTATTGTCTAAATGCAATTTTAGTAAAATAACAAACCCTGCTATAATCATGCGGATGTTGTTTTATTTACATTCAATACAAATCGTCAAATAGTGTTGATTTGTGCAATTATTAGCAAATTACTTGCAAATTGTATCGTCGTTTGAAGCATAATTATAATAATTCCATCATAATATTATTGTCCCATAGTTTTGTACAATATTTATTTAAACTAGTGCTGAAGTTGGTATATAGTCTGTAAAGCATTGACGTTTGACGGCCTGAAGTCTCAAGAGTAGAATTTGTTGGTGCAAAATGGCTAAAGTTACGTGCATAGTCCTCTTTCTAGTAGGCGTGGGTCTGAGTAGTATTCAAGTAAGTTATAAGTTATTTAACTTATATTTAATGTATATAAATGACACGCCAGCATTAACGACATTATCCGTCGAGCTCTTGTTATCGCCGGTGTGCCAGCTGTTTTGGAACCAAAGGGCTTGGCGTGCGACGATGGTAAGAGACCTGATGGTATGTCCATTATGCCCTGGAAGTCTTTGATGTGGAACGCAACCTGCGTCGACACCCTTGCACCTTCTCATCTTCCAGTAACATCGGGTTGTGCTAGTTCGGCTGCTGCCTCTGCAGAAAACCTCAAGCGGCGCCTTGCTGGTAGTTATATCTTTGAGCCGTTTGGGGTTGAGATATTAGGTGCGTGGGGTCCGAGTGCCAATAAATTGTTCAAAAATATTTGTAAACGCCTGGTCGACGCATCCCATGACCAGAGGGCTAGTCTTTTCTCAGCCAGAGGTTAAGCATTGCCGTACAACGTGCTGCCAGCCTTCAGGGTACTTTCCCTACTGACTTCAATGCGGACGAATCTTTCGATGTTTTGTGTAAATAGTTATTTTTAGTTTTCTTTTATTTAATTTTTATCTTTTTGTATCTTAAGTTGTATGTATTTAGTAATAGTTAGTATTTATTTTAGTTAAATTTATATTATATAAAGTATACAGCTAACCATGTTATTCAGTACACAGATAAGAAAATAAGGATTAAGTCAGTACAGAGTCAGTTTGACAGTGGTTTTTATAACAAAATTTATGTTCTCTATGGCAGAAGTAAACCGGTCTGCATTTTAGAATCTCCTAACGCTAAACACATGCTCTCAGCTCTGGAGTGCCACATTAGAAGCTGATTACAGGTAGTGGATTATCTTCTTAAATCTTCGCCTTAAATCCGCCCTTATCCTACATGTGGTCATCAAATGGGTTCTTTTTCCATTGTCTTCTTTGGATTTGGTTGGAATTCATCCTATCACATTTTAATTTCTACATCATTATAAAATACAACAATAATTTAACTTATCTTTGGAAATTCTTTACCTTTCCATCTTGTGTTTGATTTCTGTTAATTGTCACTTTTCTGTTTTCAATTAGACAAAGATAATTTATCGGTGCTGATTTAAATGAAAATGTCCGATTTAAATATCCTCTTAATTAACTTAAATAAAAGCAAACTAATAATCTAATTGTTTGTGTTCTTTTAAAGGCAGATGATGGCAAAAATAGATCTGAGGTTGAGAATGACCTGAATCATATCATAGAAGACTGCATCAAGGAGCATCATATACCACGTATACTATTTTCTGCAGCTGCGGGGACAGGCAGCACTCATGCACTTCCCCCATGTTTTTGGAGTTGCTGCTTCAAGGGAGTTGGTGTTGTAAGGTTTTAACCACTTCTTTAATAGGCGAAACATGAAATATATATTCCATGTTTTGATAAATATTATAAAAAATACTCCACTTGGCTGGGGGCAATACCGTGCCCATTAATATTGTCTCGTCAAATATTTTCTCACAAATTGCCAAAAAATTGAGAGAATAGAAATATTTTTTTCTTTTCTTACGAATTTTATCCATTACACTTATTACCCATCTTGTTATTTGCAGCTGAATAGTGATGATCAATACGACATTGATACTACATTGGACTTTTCCAAGAAACTTTTTGGAGATGAGGACTACGAAAAAGTTGAAGAAATCGTAAAAAAATGTGAATCAGGTAAAACAATAATATCTTTACTTATAATAAATCTGTAGAGAGGTCGGACATGTATAGCATGAAATATATTTCCAAAATAACTATCAGGGGGTGATTAGTGATACTATTGCCAAAAATGTAAACAGTATATTGTCTATTTGTCTGTCTGTATGTTCCTTATAGAAACAAAAACCACTTGACGGATTTTAACGAAACTTAGTAAAATTATTCTTCATACTCCTGGAAAGATTATACTAAACTTTCCATCACGCTAGAATCAATAGGAGGAGATCAGTGAAAGGAAATGTCGGGAAAACGGGAGAAATTACTCCATTATTTAAGCTTCCGACGCGTGTGCAGCCTTAAAGGTTAAACCTATATAAAATTATCTAAAATACATCCCACAGCAGCATATGTCTATCTTTTATGGTTGACTCACAATAACACGTGTAACTCCCGATAGCTTAGCAGTTCGGAGCTTTCTGCTTATATGTCTTTACTCTTGCGTTTATAAAACTGTCACTCATCCTTATTTAACACTTACCTAAACATGGAACAAGCTAACAAACTTAATTGTGTGGCTCAATCCCTAGGCATAATTACTGTACCAAACGCAATTAGATTCCTCCAGGTACTTTACGCTGTAACTGTAGGGCCGATGGTTGAAATTAGCTTGAACCGATATTATAAATGTGAAAATATGTGAGTTTATGTGTTTGTGTGTATGTTTGTTACTTAGTCATATTAAAATGACTGAAGGGACCGAAATAAAATTCGGAACAAAGGTAGATGTGGTCTGAAGTAATACATAGGCATTTTACCCCTGGATTCGCGGGCGAAACCGCTGGCAGAAGCTGGTCTATAATACGAAAGAAGTAATAATGAAATCGTAAATAGAAGCATCTTTGTACTGGGTTAATTCCCCGGTAAAACGTGTTGGCTGTATGTATAAAATATATGGAAAATAATATTTACTTTTTCTTTATAATGTTTATTTTTAAAGGATTACCTCGTAGGCCGAGTGGTTGCAAATTGTACTGCCGGAATAGGAGTCTCGGGTTCGATTCCCGGGTCGGGCAAAGTATTACTGGGTTCTTAAAAAAATCTCAATGGTAGCACGGAGTCTGGAATTGTGGACAAGGGGTCTCGGGTTCGATTCCCGGGTCGGGCAAAGTATTACTGGGTTCTTAAAAAAATCTCAGTGGTAGCACGGAGTCTGGAATTGTGCTAGGTATATGGCAATAGGCTCACCCTCTATTACAAGGGACTCATAACATAAATAGTGAAAAGTGGGTGTTACATTGTACAGTGACATTAAGTGCCGCAATGTGCACGTATTTGCCTACTCCTTTAGGGATAAAAGGCGTGATGTTATGTTATGTTTATTTTTTGCTTACAGTGAACGGTGCATCAGTAAGCAATGGAAATATTGAATGTGAAAAGAGTGTTTTACTAGCAGATTGCTTATTCGATAATGCAAAGAAACATTTCCCAAATACATTTAGTGATATTTAATATTTTAATAACGCTTTTTCCGAAATACACCAATGATAATATATGAATAAACGTTAAAATATACTGAATGTTGTGTTATTAATTTTTATGTACTTATCCTATCCTATGTTTTATTGTAATTCACATATCAACATATTTTTTCTACAGTTTTGTCTGTCTGTCTGTTTGTACTGGCTAATCTCTGGAATGGTTGGATCGATTTTGCAAGAATTTCCAGCAAGCTGATGTATGTACTTAGGAGTGATATAGGATATCAACCTACTTCATTTTCAATAATTGAAACAAAAAAAATATGTTCTAATATTCATTTTCTACGCAGACGAAGTCTTACAGCTAGAATTGACAATTATATATATAAAAATGTTTAAAGTAAAGCCAAATACAAGATTTCGCATATATTTACTAGGTAGTTAAATATTGTGATTTGCCGACAGTGGTTAGCAAATCAGAACTTTTAACCACTCACATACTTATCCTCTGTTCAATGTATCAAATATGTAAGCAATACGAAAAAAAAGCAGTAACAATTACATCCATAATAAAATGAAAAAAAAAACAAACGACAGAAGCATACACAAAGATTTTTTTATTAACTAAAGAAGCACAGGCGACTCAGAACCGATCCAACTGACTAGTTACGATGTGTGTAAAAGTGGTTACACTTCATTCTCTTTAATTTCGTCACACTGATGTTAAAGAGATCAATATACACCTCCCTACAAACTGCATTAAACGTGTGACAAGCCCTGACCAAGAATGAATTCTGCTTAAAGTGGCAAGATTATGGAGAAGGTTATGCCCTCTCAACAATGCAGAAGGTACGCGCAAGCAAGCCAACTTTGCTCACCAGCTCGGATACATCCGCCAATCCACTCAACACTTTACGTAGAAAGGAAATGTTCGCTATTTTCCTTCGCTCCTGCAGTGGAAGCAAATGAAACCTTCCTATACCAGTGTGATGTTGAATATACCTCAGGAACTTCTTCTGTACGTTTTGTATACGATTTATGTAGGTATCGTAGTTGGGGTTCCATACTTGTGAAGCGTATTCAAGGAGACTGCGAACGTAAGAACAATATAATATTTTTATTGTTTTGATGTTTTAATAAAATCTTTAGACACCCTTAAAACAAAACCTAATGCTTTATTTGCCATATCAATTGCGTTAAAAATGTGTACATCGAATAACAGAACAGACGTAGCATTTGGATACGTTCAGATCCTTGTTTCTAGTGCAGTACGCCTAAAGTAGTAGATGCCAGAGCCCAGATGTTTAAGACGCCCAGCTCTCATGAATGAGGGTGCGGGTCCGAAACTTACCAACGGCAAGTACCAATGTGACTTTTTCCGAGTTATATGTACTTTCTAAGATTATCTAGAGACGTCTGACAAACGATGAAGGAAAACATCGTAAATATATTGAACAGTAATGGCCCTAACAAGGATCCTTGTGGGACCCCGAAGGAATATCTGTCGCCTTCGTTGACGAGTAACCATTGAAAACAACAATCTGACTCCTATTTTCAATGTATAATGAGAACCATCTAAACAGGTCACAACGTATACCCTTGCCTATGCCTATATGGCACGAATAATCTTAAAATGCATATAAAGTTGTTGGTTCTGCGCCTAAATTATGTTTGGTCGTGTAATGACTTTATCGGAATGCCATCCTATGATGGTAATAAATGATGAACATGTCGAATTGTCATCATAGGATTGCTCGATATTAGTATCTAGCCATGAGTAGAGTAGTCTCCGTAGGCGCACAAATGAAATCCAAATTATATCAGATGTTCCTCGTTTGTCTACCTTAAATAAACCTAGTTGGAACTACCAACTAGATCAACTAATGTGTACATACAAAATAAACATTATTTAGCACCTGAGTCACTTGATGATCACATCACAAATGGCCTACAGTTTACGTACTAATTGCATATTTTCGGAAACTTTTGACGAATTCACAATGAAGATAATGGATTGTCAGAATACCGGCAGATTTTGAACTCATTTAGTTGAAAATTATCATAATCACTTCCATGAGTTTAAATGTAGTTGTTATATAAAAAGGCCTATGCGTTACTATTTAGCTAACACATGAATTTTGAAGGTTTAAGAAGGTCAACTGTAGAAATAACACATGTCTAAGTTTATTTATTTAGTACTTTCTTTAGTGGTAGTAAGCATAAGTTGTTATAAGTATGTTTATGTAAGTAAATATTTGAATATTACGAATTATTTCAAGTAGTACGTTTTAAATCACACTATGATAAGAATGAACGGTTTGTAGATTTATCCATTTTTGTTCAAAGGCATACCAAGATGTGGAATCGACCAACAGTAGACGTCATTCGATTATGGCGAAATGCGCTCATAAGTTTGGAGTCACAGATAATGACCTTAGAACAGCTTTGAGATCAGGTGATGTGGATGTCATCGATCCATGTTTCTGGAGCTGCTGCTTCAAGGGTACTGGAGTTGTGAGTATTGTTGTAAACTCTTTTAAAAGGATAGGGAAAAAAACGAGCAGACGGATCACCTGATGGTAAGCAATCGGTGCCGCCCATGAACACCTGCCATACCACAGGAGTTCCAAGTGTGTTGATGGTCTTTTGCAGAGGTGAGGATTAACGCTTGTCAGTTTTAGAATTTGTAGTAGTTTAATTTACACATACTTGAAACAATACAAGCCATAAGGTCAGTATGAAATAATTTTGTAGTGATTAAAGTTAGTACTATATCTATACCCACTCAATTCAGGGTAAAATTGTGTGTCCATAAAAAAATTAATATAATCGTCTGTTGTTGTAGTTGAACAAAGAAGGCCTTTATGATTTAGAGGCTACTCTACCTTTGATCAAACTTACATTCCGTGATGATGACTATAAGGAAGTGCAAGAAATAGCGAAATTGTGCGAAACAGGTAAAGGAAACGAAATAGTTCATAAGAATTTTTTTATTAGGTGAAATATTGGTTGATTTCAGAGGATGCTTAAGTACTGATATGTTTTTGAGAATCTTTAGAAATTGGTAAAATATTACAATGAGCAGAGGATTATACCTAATTTATTTTCTTACACATTTCAGTAAACAATGAAATCGTAAATAACGGCGATGCTGGATGTGAAAGAGCAGCCATGCTGGTGTCCTGCTTCTTAGACGGTGGTAGTAATCGACACTTTTACTGAATGTTGGAGCTAAATTAAACATAATAAGGCCGGCAACGCACCTGTGACTCCTCTGGTGCGGTGCTGATAGCTTACCATCAGCTGATCAGTCTGCTCGTTTGCCTACTTTTCCACGAAACTAATGTAATGTTGTTATTGAACAAAAACCTCCTTAAATAAATAAAATTAGCAAACAAAAGTTACAATAAAGCTGTGGTGGTACGGTGTGACGTTTCTTTTTTTAATTATTTTACACATTGACATGATGAATAAAAACAAAAGTGCTACTGTGTGTTTTCATTTGTTTCCTTTAAATTATGTTTCTCATTGACGTAATCACAATACAGGTGAAACTGCTAGTGATTTGTAATGTACCCTGTGTTACATAAAAAAACATTATTGAAAGAAAGTAATTTGAAAAAACTGGAGAAACTTTTGTATTATAATTCTTTTCGAAATCTTTTTAATCAATTGTTTTATATGACTTACACACGAATCACGTAACTCTTTGACGAGGTAACTAAACTTGTTTCAAGTCGTGCTAGGGGCTCATAGTAAATAATTAATCATTATTGAATAGAAGAATCTGGTACAAATTGAATGAAATAAAACTTACAATTTCTATTTCAACAGCTACCTATTCATTTCAAGTTATCCGCAAAATAGCGACTGAGTAAATGTTTTTAAAGAGCTGGTCTACAGAACGTCAGCGCGTGTGTCACAGTCACTCTATAGATGGTACTCATGTTGCTAGAATAGTAATTCTGATTTAAATGATACTATTTTGCGCTTAAACTCTAACCTACCATTAACTAAAATAAGCCTAAATATGTGTAATAAAATGTTCAAATAGGTATGATTGGTATACAAAATTACAATATTTAAATAAATAAATTGTCACTATGAGTAGGTATATTAGATGCTTCAAAGTCAATGTTTACGACAAAAACAGTCGACGATTTGTAGGAAAAGGAAAATAATCTGCCAGCGACATGTCGTTCTCAAGTCCATTTATGTTTGCAGTGATTTGCATTAGCGCTGTGTGTGTAAGTATGAAACAATTGAATATTTTTAACCTTCATAATTTCCCTAAACGAGCTATTTTGTGTGTATATAACTCGGATTTGAATGATTCTTTTTTGTTGGAAATACTCTCGAGGTGTTTCCATTTCCACCAGGTCAGAATTTGATATTCCCAGGAAAATCGTGGGAATATTTTAAAATCTGTAGGGAGAGTAGTGCGTTTCTTAATTTTTTAAAGTACCTCTGATATACAAATATTAGCTAACTTTAAATCAAAATTCAATATAATTATAAATTCCTCTCTGTATACTTCTCTTGTACCTTTCGAAAGAAATTTGAATTGTGTTACTCAATAATCGGGGTGACGTTTTCTATTAAGAAAACACCCTGTAAATAAATAAAGATAAAAACAAAACTGAAAATTGGCAAACGAATTTTCCCGTTCGGCTTTTACAATGGATTTCTTTTACACACACATGTTTATCTTTATACAAAGATAGAAATACCTAATATTTGCATTTTTTTTAATACAGGCAGATAAGCTTTACGATAAAGAAGCCGTCTTTGAATGTATTGAAAAGTTTGACATTCCAATAAAAGAAAAAGGTTCGTTTGAAAATAACGACGTGTCTTCAGTTGATCCCTGTTTCTGGGCTTGCAGTTTCAAGACAATAGGTTTTGTAAGTATATTGATTTTTTGACACCGACCTTCTTGATGAAATTTTTGGTCTAAATATAAAAATAATGATCCACAAAAAGAACTTCGCTGTGTTCTTTGTCAAGTTATATGCTTTACACGTTTAGGTTCGACTTAGGAGGCTGTTTAATATACATGTTTATACGTAGCTAATATATAATTATTTTATTTCAGCTCAATAGCGAAGGTCAATATGATAAGGAGGTAACACATACTCGTTATAAAAAGGAAGATTTAGCTTTTCTGGGTGAAGCAAAATTTAACAAATTTGAAGAAATCGTAGTAAAGTGTGATGCAGGTATAAATTTTCGCATGAAAGAAATTACATCGAGCAAAATACTTTAAAAATCAAAAAACCCAAATTTTTTTCAATTCCGTAACTGAAAGTGACATCTCATCCTTCGAGTCTCAAAAATATGAAGAACTGTATTCTCAAATATATTATTTGTTTTCATAATTTTTAAACTGGCTTAATAACTTTATTTCAGCTTTGGAGAAAATAACAGGGACCGACCCGAAAGCAGAATGCGACAGAGGGCTCCAGCTTGCAAAATGCTATATAGAAGATATGAGAAAGTTAATTCTAGATGATTCTAGAAAATAAATTCAATTCTCTGACTTTAGAAAATGATCGTCAATATTGAAATATTACAAAACACCCGTACCGAATTGTTAATTATTATTAAAGTGTTATATGCATACAGTTGTATATTTTATCTTATTATTAGTTTAGACTACGGTTTACGCTTTTAGGAGCGTGGCCATGTTTCAGCTAAGATGTATTGGTCTGCCTTTGTAGTCAGATCGTGACATTTTGTTATCAAACTTCCACAACTTTATAAATTCAACAATGCCGTTGCAGTGCATTGATAGTTTTGAGCTTGTGTGTCAAACACCTTCAAATATCGTGCTATCTATAATTTTACAAAGAATTTGTAATGACAGATCTATACTTAAGTGCGACTTAAAATTGAGTAGCCTTTAAGTATTTGGGCATATGTCTTGCCTATACCATCAAACAGTTTGGCTAGGCATTAGTCTAGCAGTAACTAGCTTATAATATACCAGATGTTAACTAACTTTTCTTAAATAAGATCGAGTAAAACCATGCAACTTCACTAAAATGACTGCTGACAAGAGATCAGTGGAGAGAAAAGCCGGTTAGCAGATTTTTGAGACTTAAGCTTTTAGGTGCTTTTTAGTGTGCCATTCAGGCCATTTATTTATACTTCATAGGTTGATGTTTGACCTCCATCTCACCTGGTGGTAAGCGATGATGTAGCTGACCATAGATCACGCTTGCATAGATGGGCAACCTGTTTACCCGGGACTTGAAGCCACCCAATTTATATCAGTTTACCTATAGTTGAAGGGAGAAGGAATTTACAAATTTTTATTACAATTGAGTTACTATTAGAATGGTTGGTTAGTTTTGGTGAGAACTCAATCCCTAAAGAAATCCAATTATCCTACTAATGTTTTAAATGCGAAAGTTTGTGAGGATGTACATATGTTTGTGTGTGTTTGTTACTCTTTCATGTCAGAACGACTGAAGGGATAGGCATGAAATTTGGAACAGGGGTAGAGGACACATTATGCTACTTTTATCCCACGGTAACGCAGATGAACCCGTTGGCAGAAGTTAGTTAGAAATAAATAAACCGGGATTGATAAACGATGCCATATATTAAACTGGCTAGGCTAATTGAACAGCCACATAAGCAAGACTAAATGAAGGGCTTACACTCAACAGATCCTTTCATAAGGACATAGGTAGAAGATTATATGAGAGTTATGGCACAACATTGGAACTCTAACTTATATATGCAGTACTGATTTTAGCACTAGCAGCCCCATGGGCGAGATTCTTCAGTTTTCCAGCCTTTCTTTTGGTGTACTCTTTTATTACATATTCAAAGTGCAGGAGTAGGAACGGGGTGGTTTTTACTCAGTAAGAGTCTGACACTCCTCCCGCCTCACTCAGACGGGAGAATTTCCACCCTTAAAAAAAGTCCATGTTTCCTGCTTTTTCATTTTTGATTGACTAAGTTACTAGGTTTGAATCTAGATTACAGGTTGGAGATGCGTTTTAGCTTAATAGTTAGCGTTTATTTGAAAATCACTGATTGAAAATTAATTGCGTCATAAATTGAAAATTTTAATTGACTTGATTAAATTAGACTTTATCTTTTAATCATTATTCTAGTGCCATGTTGACTTGATCATGCCACCAGTAGATGGATCATCTGATGATAAACCAAAGGATACCGTTCATGGATACCCGTAACACTAGAGGAGCTACTACGCTTCGAGAATTGCCTTCCTATTGGGGGGTTGGGGATGAGAGAGGAGATTGGGACATTAGTAGTCTTATACATATTATGAAATACAACGCATACATTGTTTCCTGCCGAATTTCTGTGAGGTTGTGATATCACTCTGATCAAGCCAAGCCAAGCCCAACATGGCTCTTGCACGTGTTAAAATATAGAATTTCAATTATACTATACCTACAATCAGTGATTTTCTAATTAAATGCCTAAATAAGTCAGTAGCAATTTATACGTACGTAGGTACGTAAGTACCTAGTTACTTATATGTAACCTAGTTACTTATATGTAACTAGGTAGATGATAAATTGGTAAATATAGATAAAATAAATTGCCTCTATAAAATTATTTGTTTGCGAACACATGAATTTAGGGGGATTCCCATATATGAAAGGAAATAGAACATTTATAGATAATTGACAATCGCTGGTGGAAATATTTGACTCATCGGTCTATTAGTAGGCACTAGTCTGTAAATCTAATATTCCCAACCTAAAATGGCAGATAGAGGTTAATAGAACTTAACTCAACCCTTTACCTCATTTGAAAGCCAAGGATAGAATAGAGAACAAATGTCCCAATACATGTATCGGTGACATATCGAGCGAAGCCGGCCGATGACGTCTGACATATACTGTAACAACACGTGTCTTATGTCCACAGCGATGTTGATGTTGCCAGACATGTCGACCAAAGTCCGGCACGCACTACGCACTACGCACCTCACCCAACGTCCCTGACGACACCTGTCGCAGGACATTTATTTGTCCCCTGGTGTATCTTTGGCTAAAATGTCGTGTAATTTTTATTTATTTACTAGCTACTTCCGCACGGTTTCATACGCTCTCTGCTCACCTCCTATTCATCGTAGCGTGATGTTTTAGCCTATAGCCATCCTCGATAAATGCGCTATCCAACACAAAAAGAATTATTCAAATCAGACTTGTAGTTACGGAGATTAGCGCGTTCAAACAAACAAACAAAAAAACAAACTCTTCCGCTTTATATTATAGTATAAGAGTGTAAGATTTAAGTTTCATACAATTGCACCAGGGAGACTTAATGCTAACAATATTCTCTGCCAGTCATCATTTGGGTAGTGAAGAAATTAAATGTAATGTGACCAAGATTTAAAAAAATCAACAGAATTAACAGAGACTCAGTTTGAAGCTGGACGACGGAGTTCTCAAATTGAACGCGAATTCAGTGCAAAATAAACATTAAAATTTGAAGGCTAAAATGTAACTTAAAGCAAATTGCAAATAATGTTTACATTGTCATGTGCAAATGCATTAAATCGTTAACCAAATTATTCTAAAATTTGACATAACATGAAAATAAGCCAATTTCAAAAATGAGGCGTAACAAGAAGATAAAAGAGATAAGGTGTTTTTGTTACGTTTTAAATAAATATGACATTGTGACAACTATTATGAACAATTACTTTAAAATTTCATATAAATAAGCGTAAAGCAGATGTTCAGGGCATAACATATTTGATAATTCAAAGGAGAGTTTGAGAGCACAGAGTAAAAATATATCAATATGTCTAAACTTTCTTGTATTGTCTTTTGTGCGGTAGCAATGAGGTTATGTGTTTTCGTTGTAAGTATTTTGAGCTTTTTTATCACCATATTTGTGATTTCAAAATCTTAAACATTGAATAATATGTTATTGTCAATAAAACGAACATTTTTTTGTTAATTTTAAGTTCAAAATTCATGTTTTTTTTTATTTAATAGGCGAGCGAGGACGCTAATTCTATTTTCCATGCACCTATTAAACCCATAGTAATAGATTGTGCAAAAGAATATGGACTTAGCGAAGACGATATTAAGAAAAACAGGGGTCTGGATGGATTGAAAAATTTACCTCCATGCTTTATACGCTGTGTTCTCAACAAACTGGATATTGTGAGTTAATATAATATGTGTAGGTAACAACGCCTCTTTTATGTCCCGTCCACACACTTGATGCTAGTCGCGGAGAAACTAACAGGTTACCGGGGTTCCGGCTCGATGTGTAGGAGAAGGAACGGGGTGGTTTTTAGTCCGTAAGAGTCTGACACTCCCTTCCGCCTCACCCAGGCGGGAGCAGACATTCGATGATTTTACTCCTTAAAAAAATCATAATTCTGGTGTCATGTCATGACTTGATCATGCCACCAGTAGATGGGTCATATAACACGAAGGGGGGACTCTTAAAAATCCACACACTTGATGCTTGTCACAAATACCAAACACAACAAATAAAGTCCTAAACATCGATGTGTAGTAAGCGTGTGGATACATCGAAAACTATTTGTTAAACAGCCTTTGATTTGAACAAGAAACCGGGACAGACACACATACAAACTCTCATCCACATGTTCGTGTTTGCTGTTTGCTATTGTTTGCCAAGCGCGTGGACTCGACATTCAACTTTTTTAGGTACAACCGATACAGAACTGAAAATAGAATACAATTTAGACAGGTAGAATTGCAGTCAGTTTGTTTGAATAAATTTTTACTAATGTCATGTTCCAGATAAACGACAAAGGTCAATATGACGCAGATTCTGGTATAGCCACAATCAAAGGATTAATGTCAAATAATGAATACTTGGAAAAAATATCAGGAGTTTTGAAAGAATGCGAGTCAGGTAAGAAGATTTCTTATATTTTAAATCATTACTTGACTGCCTGTAAACGCGATATTAAAATACGAAAAAATATAATATCAAAGCAAAATTCACAATTAAATTTATTATAATTCGTATTTCAGTAAACGAAAAATCTGTCAGTGACGGAGATGCTGGGTGCGAAAGGGCTTTACTGGGAGCCATGTGCTATTTGGACCATAAAACTATTGTAAGTAAAATTTTGTTTCTAAAATGTTGAGAAAGTGATTTACAACTACCAAAGACAACGTCTGATTGCTTAACATCAGATGACTCTTCTGTTTGTTCGGTGAGCCATAAAAAACAGTCATTTATTTTTCTACTTGAATTATTGTCTCCTCCATAGATTTCACGTTATAAAACGAAACTAAATTTGTCACGTCAACAAATCATGTCTTTGGTTGTTTTTACCATTTTTCTGGATCAAATGCATCTTCCTAACAATTTACATTTATTATTTAGTATCCATTAAAGTTTTTGTGTCATTGCATGATTCAAGTTCATGGTTCTGGGTTGCACCAGGACTTCATTATCTCGGTATTTTTGTGGTTAGCCTCCACTGTAGATCCTTTAATATGGTACACAAAGGTAACTGTTGAAATACACACATACCTACAATCATCATCATCAACAGCTTATAAATGCCCACTGCTGAGCAAAGCCTCTTCTCACATGGAGAAGGTTAGAGCAATAATCACCACGCTTGCTCAATGCGGGTTGGCGATTTCAAACTTATAATTAGAAATTATAAGCCCAGGTTTCCTCACGATGTTTTCCTTCACCGTTGGTCAGTGGTGTCTAAATAATCTTAGAAAGTACATTTAACTCGGAAAAAGTCACATTGATACTTGCCGTTGGTAAGTTTCGAACCTGCACCCTCGTGCATGAGAAGCAGGTGTCTTCAACCTCCGGGCCACCACGACACTAATACAATAATGTTTTTTAATTTTCAGGTCCTAGCTTAACTAGCTGCTAGAGAGACTCATCAACACCATGATACAGATAGATAAATCAAAACGAAAATGTATTTTGTGATTGAAATAAAATATTTTTTTTAATTAGCTGTGTGTTGTTTTAATTTTCAACAACGTTCTTAAAAACTATATAATTAATTAGTAAGTAATTAAATCTAGGTATGAGTGGAATTAGTGCTACATGCGTCATACACTGAGAAGTCCTTGAGCTTCGAGTTTGAATTAAAGTTAATGTTCTTGATATCTAGGTACATCTTAATATCAATTAAAATGTCAACTTTTTTCTGCCTAAGTTATTTACGAAAAAATCCTAATTTTTATAAACTTACCTTTGATAAGTATCACACCTATAGTTTGCCAATAAAGGAAAAAGTGTGAAAAAATGTCACAGAGTGTCGGTACGGCTTTGGCACGAATGGTCAGGCTCAACTGTAGTGATACCACGGCCTCACTGAAAACCGGCGTGAAACAGTGCTTGCGTTATATTTCACTGCTTAAGTGACGTTAAAACCCAATTCCTCCCCTCCGCAATATCTCGAATACACGAATCCCCAAAAGGCCTATCCAAAAAAAAATAAGATACATTTTCCTGAAATAAATAAACATAATTCGGTGTAACATTAAAAAGTATACTAGGACTCGTATCTCCTATCGTCCTCTGATAACTGTATCAGAACCATATATTATATTATATATTATTAGAGCCGTAATAGATACCACTGTATAACTTTGTAAATACACTGCACATGGTGGCATTCTTCTTCTGCCTGAGACCTACAAATAATAACTACTTCTGGCTTTATTAGTACAAGCCTGAAATAGAGAAAAAAAATTATAATTTCAATTAGGAATTCGAAGTATTGCCACGCAGCGGCAGCTGAGTAAAATACATAGTTAGCACCCTTATTTTTCCCGTGGGTTTCGTAAAAGTTTAATATAAGACAAAACATTTAACAAATACCCAGTTGTACCTACACGTCTTTTTTATTGGATAAGCTGGTAAATGAGTAGACGGATCATTTGATGGTAAGCAATCGGCGTCGCCCATGAATACCTGGAACACAAGAGGCGTTACAAGTGCATTACCGGCCTGTTGGGGATTAGGAATATGAGGAATGTTGGGAATTTATTTATTTTTTATTTAACACTTTATGTACTACTGTATACAATGGCGGACTTAATGCCGAATGGAATTCTCTACCAGCCAACCATAATATTTAGAGATTGGAGAAAAGGGAGGGGTGGTAGTTGGGCCTCCAGTAACCTTACTCACACGAAATACAAAGCAAGCGTTGTTTCACGTCGGTTTTCTGTGAGGCTGTGGTACCACTCCGGTCGAACCAGCCCATTTGTGTCGAACTCCCACACTTAAAACTGATCTTCTAATAAACCTGAACTTTCTAACGATTTTAATCCCAGCTGTTAAGCGCGAAGATTATGAAACATCTCTCTTATGTATAGGAGGTCCATAGTCCAACAGCACATGGACTGTTACGAGTTCTTGAAGATGAATTTGATTACCTGACACAAAACTACAGAAATATTCACATTTACTGAATTTCAATATTGTGTTTTCCTAACCACAAATGCTATGCACTTACTTATAAAAAACTAGCTACGTTTCTTCAGACGTCTACTTAGCTCGACACCCATGTCTTGACTGTCAGCTATTTGATCTAACAACAATGCTCAAGATTTATCCACGAAACCATTAGCAATTTTCGACGATTTTCGAGGACAAAATGACACTAATTTGATGTAAAGTGACAAGTGCAATTTAGGAGACTGAAATGTTGAGTAGTCAGTTTGTGATGTTGCAATAGATATTAGGGAGTAGCTATGATATTATTATTGCAATTTGCAAATTGGTGGACCTTTTAGATGCATGGAGGAGTTTGATCCAGTTTTGAATGAAAGGATTATGATAGCAATTATATATAATGACTCTTCCCATAGATCCCCAAGCGGTCACCGGTGACCGCTGTCCACTCCCTATATTATAGACCTTATTTCCAATGCTTAGAGACTACTTTTGTATGGACAAATTTAGGGGATGAATTTCAACGGGTTAAGATATAGACGATCCAGAACTCCAATAAATTTCTATTTGTTCTTGACTTAAGATTCTAAATTCTTTGATACCTGATATTTCTTTTAGTATTTTTTTTCTCTTCTATTACACACTGTGTCTTACTATATGTTTTAATTACATTTCCTGTCTCAGGTCTACTGGAAGAAATTCCATCAGGAATAAGTAGCACCTATGTACTCTTATTTTATATATGTGTACTCTGTGCTGTTTGTGCGCACATAAATTATAAAATAAAGAAATAAAAAAATACACGATTTTCATGTCTCTTTCTGTATTTGCACGTGCACGTATAAATGAATATTACACATGCTAAGAGAATATTTTTGAAGTTCATTTATTAGGGTCAAAACCACAATACTTTTATATAAAATAATTATGCTATGTAAATTTTATGATATCGCGGCAACGTCTTCATTAATTATTTATTAAAACTAGAATGTTTCATTTTAATGTAAACTTAGGATATATGAACACTTAGTTTTTCTCTAGCATAATCATCAAGTGCTAAAACCGAGTCTAAAAAAAGGGTAAAAAACAATTAAGCCTTAGTCATTGTTTATCTAAAGAAGTTCCAGTGCGAATTCGTGGCTACTAATAATATTGTTGAAACAATAGAAAATTCCTCTACTTAAGGAAGTAGGTACGTAGATAATGTCCAAAAAGTCAGCTTTTTTGTTGTATTTTGTAACATTGAGTAAACCTTGGTGAGATATTATAATAATTGCCTCGCATCACGACGACTTTATGTACAAGACAGATTTTGATATAAAAAGGTAACTAGCCAAGATTACAGCATAACATTTTGGACAGTCACAGCATCTAGTGCAACGCCAAAGAAATCTAAAAAGATGTCGAAGTTTACCTGCATTATCCTCTGTGTTGTGGCTGCAAGCTTGACCAAGGTTTCTGTAAGTATCACCTCCAAGCAGTTCTTCAAAATCCCTATTGATGTTCAGAAATTTTCATGATCCTAGAATCTACTAGGTTAATTAATACAAAGTTATCCTATCTGCCTGGTGTCAGTTTCAATAATAGTGGCTGGTATCTAATTCTTATCATGTTATCTCAGCATGCAGCAGTTACTGAAGAAGAGAAGGAAGCCTTCCGTGAGGCGATGGCACCTATCATAGCAGAGTGTTCCGAAGAACATGGAGTGAGTGAAGCTGACATTAAGGCCGCGAAGGAGTCAGCCAGTGCTGATAACATCAAACCCTGCTTCTTAGGCTGTGTGATGAAGAAAATTGAAGTGGTACGTATAGAATGTGTGAAAGATTTGTGATAATTCGATCATCTTGCGACTTTTTCTAATAGATTTTTAAACAAAAATGTTAACAAATTTGAACATTTTCACTACGAATTTTTATTTAAACTATGAATATATGTAGAACAAACATAAATCAGTAAAAAGTTAACAAAGGCCCAGTGAATTATAATTATATGGATGAATAATTAGTAATTATTGTTGTCAATGAAAGTAAAATTGTGGACTTTTATTTACAGTTGGATGCCAAAGGCTTGTACGACGCTGAAACTGGACTTGGTAAACTAAGAAAGTTCGTCAAGGACGATGATGAATTCGCCAAATTCGAAGATATAGCCAAGAAATGCCTTAAAGGTTCGTATCTGGTCCTACTACAGAACCGTCTCGACGACTCTATCCTTCATTTTTAAGAACGACAGTTTGCTTAACTAAATGGAAACAACATGTATTCGAGATGGTTCTACTAATAAATTCTTATTGTTTAGTAATAGCTAAGGTGTGTTATGTAAAGATATGGAGTTCCTTTTTTTAGTATTATCACTTTCTTATATATTGATTGTTAGTCATCAGATATTCTTAACTTTATTATTCAAATAATAGTATTAGTTATAATACCACAAAGACTATAATTACAGTGTGTTGGCGTTATATGTAGTTTACATAAGTGCCTAATATTTATTTACAGTTAATGATGAATCTGTAAGCGACGGTGAAGCGGGTTGTGATAGAGCTAAGCTTGTTCTGGGTTGCTTCATAGAGCACAAAGTTGAAGTGAGTATATTTTGAATTATACTTAGCACGAAATAAAGCTTATTATTCCCTAAAACAAGTCAGTTATGATAAGATTACAGGACAAAATTATTTATTCATATTCATCCTAGTATCTATTCTAAACTTTAAAAGCCCAATTATGTTTTTTATTAAACATAGTCAATTAGTTATGATATAATGGAGTTTTCATATCATTAATACTAATTTGCACTCCTTTTTCTAGATGCCGTTCTAAAGCGTTTGGAGATGCGGACAAGATTTAAAGGAATACCGAAAGAGGCACGAATTGTTTCTGTTTTGTAATTTATTATGTTTATTTAATTTGTAGTTAATATATAAATAAAGCAATGTTCATTTGATGTTTTGGTTTCATTCAAAAGTTTCAATACAAGATCATTCTCCTTTAATACATCTTCTCTTAGAATTCCCAGCTTTTTGTGTTTCGACAGATTTGATAAATACTATCGTCAAATAGAAAGCAAATGAAGTATTTAAACAACAATTTAATCCAATCCAAATGTAACTTAAATTAACATAACATAACATAGTATTAGGGGTTCAATCTTAATTCTTCAAATCATTTCATATGTTCGTAGAGTGCGTCAGTTATCTAAAATGGTGCTCAGTTAGATGTCGAAGCCAAACTGAAAAAAGAAGAAAATGTTAAGTTGATTATTACTCAAATCGAGTTCTTAAGATCTTCTAACATATTTTTAGATATGTACTTAGTAAGCAATAAGAAATTTGAGTGACTTTCTGTTTCATAATATTAGATATTATCAAAATCAGGCTTAAAAGTGACGAATACTAAAAATAACAAACTTTATTATTTAAAAGTTCTTTATTCTTCGGTAATGTCTGAACAAAATTTTTTTGACAGCAGGTTACCAGAGTAAAAAATTAACAAATAAGTTAATTTTCTTCTAGATTTGGTTACTTTTTTGAGCACCCTTTTGAAAAACTGCCATTTAAAACATGCTGAGATTGTTTGAGGCACCTGAGAGGTACATTATACAACTTCAAAGAATAAGTTATTTAAACCATTGCTATTGCTGTTTGGTTTTGTTTGAATGTTAATGAAGACTGCACGGTTGGTGCAGTGGCTGGACAACCGTTTGCCGCGCAACGTTTAGCGGGTTCGATTCCCGCACGGAACATATCTTTGTGTAATCCACAAATTGTTGTTTCGGGTCTGGGTGTCATGTGTATGTGAACTTATATATTTGCAAACGGAACCACGACACAGGAGAAAATAATAGTATAAGGCAAAGTTTAAAAAAAAGAAAAGAAAGAAAGAAAATAATGTCGATCTTTTCCAACGACCCCCCACTACCTAAATCCTATTAATAGTATGTATTATTAGAAAATAATAATGTTACCAAAATACGTACCTTAGAAGCGTTCTCTGTCATGCATTTATACGCCAGCATAGCGCGCTCACATCCAGCAGCACCATCACTGACCGATTCAGTGTTAACTGAAATTGTAATGAGGGGAGCATTGAATAAAAACAAATATACAGGTCAATTGAATTACAAATAAGACTATTGTATTTATGATTGATAAGTACTGTTCTTCATTTATATTTATGTAGGGTAATCCTATGAAGATTTCCTTGCTAAGAAAAGGAAAGTTCATCTAGCAGATCAACTCGAACTATTGCGATTCTGAATAAAAATTACCCTACGTATCAATTTGTTCTATCATTTATCATTGTTGGCGGTTTCAGTATGATGATCAATAAATAAATTTACGTGCATCATCACAATCTTACTCTTATAATATTAGTTAGATAAGACAGAGTTAATTTACTGTGTGAGCAGGAATGCAGATAATCTTCGATTGCCTTGATTTCTTCTGGATCATCGAATACCGCTTTAGCCATTTCGAGGGCGGTTTCTTTCTGCACCATGCCATTGTCATCCATCTGGAAATTATCAAGTTTTGGAATTATTTAACGTTCTTTTATTTTCTGATGTATGGCATCAGAAAGTACTCGAGTCGTATAAGTTTCAAACGTTAGAGCAATTCTGGAATGCTTTGTTAAACAAGCTTTGTTATTAAATACATATACTCGGTTTTATTAGTCTCTTAAAAAAATTGTTGGATAATAACGTCAGAGTGGCTAATTTAACTCTAAGAATGTAATCAATTATTCCATCATGGATCTTTACTTCAAATCTCGGAGCCATCTCAGTCAAATTGAAATAAGTTTTATAGTCAGTTTTGCCTTTTTCAGTTTATACTAAGTGGAATTGAAGATATAGTTAATTATACTTACAACACCAATTTGCTTCATCATGCACGCCAAGAAGCAAGGAGCGTTGGGACCAGTCGGGATCTTCTTAGCTCGGAGATTGGCGATATCCTCAGCTGTTATCATGGTGCTGTCTTTGTTACAAGACTTACCAATCGTCTCAAAGTGCTCATGAATTAGAGCTTTCTGTTCAGCTGTCATGGCCTAATTCAAAAAAGATTTGTATAACTTCCATAGTCTAATGTTCAAATTAAAAAAGATTTTCTTCTTTACATAATTAGTACTCGATAATTATAGCTTATTATTTTAACCAATAAGTGGCAATGAACAGTAAAATATAATGAAAAGTTCGGTTTAATAAAATCGAAAATGGCATTTTTATAAATGTATATAAAATACTAGTTACTTTATGAGGCATAGTATAATACTTACAGAAACTAAATATGGAGTTAAAGCACAGAAGTACAAACAATACATAAATACCGATGAATTGAACATTTTGAGTTTAGATATTTGGGACAATCCAAGTGTTCACAAAATGAAATCCAGAAACTTATGGATATTTTTTGGAGATTTCCGAATTTATATACTAACGAAGTAGTAATGATAGATCCCTTACTATGTCATTACTTTTCATAACATCAAATTAAGCATGTCACATTAGTACTAATAAGTAGATTTCAATGTCACGATGACTCAGTGATATGGGCTTAGTGAATTGTTGCCAAAATTGTCAGGATCATTATCCGATCAGATTCCAAAGTACAAGAACGTCTAATGATTGGCTTCTAAAATCTGGTAGAAGATGGTACCAATAAGAAAGAACCTTGTAGACTGTAAGTATTAAAATGGAAGTCGATTTTCTGAATCCTATTTCTATTTAATTTCTTCTGTGTGTGTCAATGTGCTGTCACATAGAAGAATCATGAGTGATCAAGATAACATTATTATTGTCTTTAGCAAATTCTGTGTTTTGAACGATTCCGAGTCTAAACCAGTGCAAGATTTAAACTGTTTTTTATTTCTTTTTGTGATAACACAAATTTTCTGCTATACAAAATACCGTATAACGTTTTGTCACGGGATGATTCAAATTATTTATTTGTCAATAATTTTAATGTTGTAATAACAAAAAACTATTATGAAACAAATAATAGCAAACAGGTAGATACTCATAATATTCGGGATATGCTAACATGGGCTTAAAAACTTCAGTGTAAAGTTGAAATTGCCATAGACGATGCTCATTTAATATTTATAAAATGATTGCAATAGTGTGAATGTTTTGTTGTTACCCACTGGTTATTCACAATTGCTGTTAACTCTATATATAGGATAATTTGTATCATTTGACACACTTGCTTTACAAATGCGTAGGATTTCGTTGGTAGACATGTTGAATTCGATATTTTTTCTGTTCACCTTTGGTGTTTTCTCTTTATATGCTGAGGTTTGTTTTACCCTCACTAATCACCTGACATTTATTAAAGAAATTCAAAGCCTCTATTTACGTAAATATTAATGAGATTTTCTTTTCCAGGCTTTATCGATGGACGATCTTAAGCAGAAGTATGTGGACAACATATTGGAATGTAGTAAGCAGTACCCTATAGATCGAGCAGATGCAGAACAGCTCCAAAACAGAATTATGCCTGATAAGGAGCCAATCAAATGTTTGTTTGCCTGTGTTTACAAACTGGCGGGAATGGTGAGAATTTATTTAACACTTTTTGTACATTCACTTATACAATGGCATCCTCTACCAGTCAACCGCAGGGTGATGTAGAGAAGTGTTACAGTCGGTTTAAAAAAAAACTTTGTATCTACTGAGAAACTATATACAATATACTCTATTCCCTTGATACATTGTTTAATGATTTGACTGCGCTGTCAAGAGGCTGGGTAATTGGATGCTGCACAATGTGTCGTGGGTTTGATCCCCAACGAATGTAGAAGTGATTTGTAAGTTTATAAGGAAATTTAATATTGCCTCTGTTTAAAATCTTTTTCGTTTTCGAAAAATGTCGTGGATGCTTCGAGGTCTAAGACGCCTGCTTCTCATGCATGAGCGTGCGGGTTCGAAAGCTACCAACAGCAAGTACGAATGTGACTTTTTCCGAGTTATATGTACTTTGTAAGATTATTTAGATACTACTGACAAATGGTAAAGGAAAACATCGTGAGGAAATCTTATAATTTCTTATTATAAGTTTGAAATCGTTAACCCGCATTGAGCAAGCGTGGTGAATAATGCTCAAACCTTCTCCGTGTGATTAGAGGCCTTTAGTTAGCAGTGGCCACTTAAGGCTGTCGATGAAAAAATCTTTTTGAAAGTAATTTTCAACCACTTTTTTGATACATTTTTGATACATCATAATTATATTACAATCCGTTCAGTCAATTCCATGAATTTGTACTTGATAGTTTGTATGAAAACCTATGCAATACCTATGCCTCTTAACTCAATCAATGCGCACACATAATTGCAAATAATAATACCTAGTTTACTTTTTGCTTCCGAATATCAAAGTCCACAAGCCACTGGACCTATGTAATTACAATAAATAAGGAACTTACGAGAATAACTAATTTAAGTGCAAGATATCACAAACATCATATCCATGCTTGGCAGGCGGGTAGCAGACTGTAGTTACTATCACAAACATCCATCATTAATATAATCCATTTGATCTGTCAGTAACATAACTTTAAAAATATTTCTTCCCTTCGTTGTCGTTTAACCCGTGGTCAGGTTTTTACATCAACTGATATCTCATAAAAACCACTTCAAATTACACCATTTTTATCATCATATTGTTATCACTAGCAGTAGATACAACAACCTAACTATAATAGGTATAAAATAGCCATAAAATAAATAGCTTTGAGCCTAATTATTGCGATTTCGGATCTGTAGTTTCAGTTTAGTTCCCAGCTTATGTATCTAAAATTTACACAAGGTCGTGTGATAAGTACACCAATTACACGGTTCGTAGGCAGTGTACAAAGCCTTCGTGGCCGCTATTACAGCGTGTGTAATGCTCTTTGCCCACCGGAAATGTATTTTCCTATGGAACTGATGATGGTCACCTTTGTGGTGACGTGTATTGAATATATTGTATGAAATCCATTTTTCTCTGGAGTGTTATTTATGGATGAAAAATTGTGATATATTTTAGGTTCAATAGAGAATGATCCAAACAAAATAAAATTAGGTAATCTACACCAAAATGAAATGAAATGATATTTATTTCTGCAAATAGTTTGCAAATGTTTGCTCAACAGTGGGCACTTATAGGCTGATGATGATGATGATGATAAATTTACACTATTCTTCTTGATTACAATATAAACTTCGTAAGTTATATATTTATAAATCGTGGCCTCACACTGAGACTTACGGAGCCACAGAGAACTTAATGGGTTACCGGGGCTCCGGCTCCGGCTCGAAGTGCAGGAGCTGAAATGGGGTGGTTTTTAGTTAGTAAGAGTCTGATACTCCCTCCCGCCTCACCTAGGCGGAAGAAGTCATTCGATGATATTACCCCTTAAAAACACACTAAGACTTTGCAGTTTCGTGGGTGTGTTTGTAGAAATATATTTTTAGATTACCTACTCAAAGAATTGTTCTGGAAACTTAACTTCTGACGCGCTAGGCAGCAGTCAATTTTATTGCAGCATTACACACAGCGACCACTGTGCCAACTGGTACCAACCATGCAGTAATTTGCATTATTTTTTTTTCAGATGAACGACCAGGGAGAGTTATCAGTTGAAGGTGTCAATGCGATATCACGAAAGTATTTGGCTGAGGATCCAGAGAAGTTACAGAAGAGTGAAGAGTTTACCGAAGCTTGCCGAAGTGGTAAATATTTATAATTGTCTAATTAAGTACATCAGTCGTGTAGTCATAGCAGACTACAGTACTATTGTCACCGCCCCTTCTTACGCCTTATAATGATACAAGAGCCCACTAAGAGACTGCAGATTTAAGAGGTACTGCACTCTCAAATAAACTTGACATCTCTAGTCTACAGGTAGTCTATAGTCTAAGTATGGAGACTATGGTAAACTCTCCTTTTGGATACCCATAGTCCAGGAGTTAGCTGTCAGAAGCTCTTGATATGTGTGATGTAAATTAAAATAATATGTATTTTAGTAAAACTTAGAAAACAGAATAAACAAATACCATCAAACAGTAGTACGACTAATAAACTTACAGTTAAGAATTTAATCATTTCTTCGATTTCTGCAGTGAATGACGCTCCAGTCAGTGATGGAACAAGAGGCTGTGATCGAGCGGCATTAATTTTCAAGTGTACCATTGAAAAATCTCCTGAAGTGAGTATAGTTTATTTAACTAAGTAATATGAGTATTTTTGCTACTTTGAGACAAACTTGTGTTGTAAACTTAATTGAAAGGAAAAAAATACTCCTATATTAAATATAGGACTATTTTTTAAGCAACATTATTAAGAAATTTTCGTAATAATGTTGCTTGCCGAAAGTAATTTAGCAGTAGCTCTTTTCTTTTATAGCTTGTTTCTTGAGAATCTAAATACATTTCTTTTTTTAATTAGAATATTAGTTTAAACTGTCAAACACCAAGCGGTCACCGGTGACCGCGACCTATTGTTCTTTAATTGTGTCTATAAAACCGGTACTCGACGAGTTAATTATGTTTATAATATTATATTATATTTCATAATTATTATCTTTTCAGTTCAACTTTGTATAAAATCTGAGCGACACGAACGACTGAACCGTGAATCCTGATTTCAAGAAAACCGAGTTTGTCTACGTTTATCATGTTCGTAGGAATTGTATCCTTTACTTTATCATTGTATAATATACACGTTTATTATTTTTTTTGAATAAAATCTTTTGAATTATTTCAAATTCGTATCTTATTTATTTGTTACTAAAGTTCAAAGTACGTTGCCGTTGGCCGGCTGGTCGCAAGTGCGACTGCCAGGCAAGGAGTCACGGATTCGATTTCCGGGTCGGGCAAAGAATTACTGGGTTTTTTAAAAAAAAATCTCAGTTGTAGCACGGAGTCTGGAAATGTGCCCGGTATCTGGCAATAGGCTCACCCCCTATTACATGGGACTCATAACATTAATAGTGAAAAGTGGGTGTTACATCTGTGTGCACCTCTGCCTACCCCTTCGGGGATAAACGACGGGATATTATGTTATGTTGTTATCTTGTATCTAACTTTGAGATTCAAAGGTCGAATAGGTTGGTAGAAATGCAGATTCGATCAACACAATATATCTACAAAAATGGAAAAGATTCTTATCTATCAACTGGACAGTAAAATCTCCAAATTATAATTAAAGCTATAATCTACGTAATAACAACTAAACTTTAATGTTATCGTAAATATATAATTTCCTTTAATACGAGTATTTGCAAATTCAGTATTTATACGCGGTTTTATTTCAGTTTTGATTAGTTCTGGATTTGATAGGACATCGCTATGTGGAATTTATTGGTTGTGTTTTTGGCAATATGCAGCTGTGTGTATGTGAGTACCAACACTATTTTATCTTATTCTATATTTGAAAATGTTATCCTAATTATTATTTGCTCATATCTCTTTAGGCTCGAAGAAGATCTAGTGGTGCTGAGATAAACGTATGTTAATAAGTGGCTTTAAAATAACTAATCGGTAGAAATAATATTTGCTTGTGTTGCATATTATTTTTCTAATAATGTTTTTAGGTTCAGTAAGTATCTTAGTATTTTTTTATTATTTTGTCGCATGACGAGTTGTTCAGCATTATGTTCTAAAATCGGGTCTAACCGACATTTGTAAGTACAAAGTCATATATAAGTAAGAAATCTTGTTTACTTCTCATAGTTCTTTTGGTGACAACCGAGAATTTTGTTGTCACTGCTGTAAATAGACAACCGTTTTGATGTAAATATATAGAGGTATATTATGTATAAGTCTTTTTAGTAGCGCCAGTAATTCATGAAGCAGTAAATATTGAACACAATGTTCCTGATTCTAGTACTTAAGAGCAAAAATCCATATTTTCATAACTTTATTGACTTGACTATTCGCTATAGGGTCTAACAGAAGAGGAGCTTAAGATGGAGTTCACAAAGTTGATAATGAAGTGTAACAAGGATGGAGAGGTGGACATGACGGAACTTGTTCAGCTGCAGAACTACGTGGTCCCGACGAAGCAGTCGACAAAATGTGTTCTAGCATGTGCTTATAAGGCTGCAGAAGTCGTTAGTATTTTTTTGTTAATGTATTGTGATTAGATTACCTAAACAAAAAGGTTTGCTCAGCGATATTACTGATGTTAGAAATTTTCAGTAATAGCATACAGTTTGGAAATGTGCCAGGTTCTTACCCTCTGCTAAGTGTACGAAAAATAATAGTAATTCTAATTGCCAAGAATGGGTGTTCTAGGTAATTTTAAATTAAAATCTCTGACTGCTTCATCGTGAAAGGTAAATTTAGGTTTCATACGTTAAAGTTGTGTAATATGCTTCATTTATGTTAGATCACTTATAAATACATAACATAACATCACGCCTTTTATCTCTGAAGAGGTAAGCACATTACGGCACTTAATGCCACTACAATGTAACACCCACTTTTCACTATTTATATTATGAGTCCCATGTAATAGGGAGTGAATTATTAATTGCCTTATACCGGGCACAATTCCAGACTACGCGCTGCCAGTGAGTTTTTTTTTAAAAACCTAGTCGCACTTTACCCGAATGAAACCCGGGACCCCTTGCCCGTTAGTCGCACTTGCGACCACTTGGCCAGCGAGGTCGTCAAAATCACTATTAAAAAAGGATAAAAATGTATTTAATCACATGTAATTTCAGATGAATGCTAAAGGCGAATACGACATCGACCATGCATACAAAGTAGCAGAAATGATGAAGAACGGAGATGAAAAACGGCTGGTTAATGCAAAGAAAATGGCAGATCTTTGTGTAAAAGGTAACAAACACTCCCTTTATGCATAGAATACCAAACAAGTGAAATAAGTCGCTTATTATTTACCTCTATACATTAAAAAAATGAAAATTATCAAACTGCTAAATTAGATCTTGCTTATTATCAGGACATCATGGTCTTTTATTTAAAAGGTTGTCAATAAATATACGTAAAAAAATCCACAACAGACATTAATTGAAATGTATTATTTGTTGTTTTTAGTAAACGAACTCAGCGTATCTGATGGTGAAAAAGGTTGTGACCGAGCAGCTATGATATTCAAATGCACAGTTGAAAATGCACCCAAGGTACGTAAAAAATATTTTATTATTAAAATTATTTGTATTTGTTTGTTGTTCTACGAATAGATCTCATATGTCAGTCATGTCAGCCATATGCACCTTTTTTACATTCCATTTCATATGCAATCTATTTATCTATCCATTTTATCCCTTATTTATGTCATCGTCCAGTTTGCATGCATAAAAAAATTAAAATCGGTTTTCTAATAAGTATGTTTTTTGTTTTCAGTTTGGATTCAAGTTATAAATAACAATATGTCGTGATGCTCCACAGTATTTATTTATGAAATAAAGTTTTAATTACATAATTATCGTCTTTAATTTTAATTATTTATTTTTCCTTTAAAGTTTGGTGCAATATATATATCACTGATTTACTACCTCCTCGTTCTAGACATCTTATTACCGGACACGTTTCTTGGTTGAAAATATTCTAAGCACTATGTCGGATTTGGCTGGCGTGTGGTGGCAGGTTTCTACAGTATACGTTATGGACTACTAATAGAAAAATCACTGATAAACAATGGACAATAGTGAAACTTAGTTTGGGTTACGATGGGGCCTATTGGTTAAAAGCCCCTAAAATAAAATAGATTAAAAAACAATATTCAAACTTGACGACATGATTTATGAACAGCCGTAGTAGTTTTTTTATTTTAACGCCACGCCATCTATTGTAAACATAGTAAAGTTACATCTCTGTTCACTAAGTTACTAGTCAGTCGCCATGCTTGAATATGGTTTACCGTTGGTAGTTCAGTACTTATCCAATAGAGGGCGGTTTTTTAAAAATGGCATTTAAGTAACGAGTCATAACAAAATTATGGTCATAATAATGAACATTTTATCTTAATGATATTACTGGTGAATTGTAGTAAGTCTAAAATAATTTATGTATGTAGTAAATATGAGCAAATATAATTGGAGCAAAGTAGGTAAGTAGGAGTTTCAATGTTTTAAAAGCATTATTTCTAGCGAAGCTAATTCCTAAAATCACAATATTTAAAGAATTCTTTGATAACCCAAACTTTATCTTTACAATTTAATATCCATAACCAATAAGAACGGCATACAATAGCAACGTGTCTCACCATGACTCACACATGGGCATTTTAAAGCAAGTTTTTCAACACCCCTTGCGCTTGAGCACGTTCAGTCTGCTACGCGTGTGCGCACACATAGAAAGGTCAACAGGCAAGCAACTTCATTCAAAACTGTCTCGTGGTTCGAACTTCACTCGTTTCGTAAGTCAAACACCGTATGATCGGGCATTTGATGACGTTTGACCAAACAATTGTCGGTTTATAGTTTGTTTTGTCAATATTTCTGTGTGTATTGTTTGTGAGTGGAGTCATATACACTGTACAAGTGATATATATGGTCCAGTGAGGTTTTGAGTATCTCATCGTGTAATTTCATCATTAATTCTGCTTTATTACCAACCAATGAGCTGTTTCGAGCCTGTTTTTCTACTGTTTTTGCTGTTTGTGTTCTGTGTTTTAAGTTGTAAGTGCAGTGTTCTTAGAAAAGGACTGTAGGTTGAAAAATTTGACCATTATTTTGGTGAGTACTATGTCAATTATTTCATATTAGCTAAATTCCAATAGGATTTTATTTTTACAATAAATAATGTTAAACTACAGTATGGTATATTAAAAAAAAAAATCAACTGTATTTATAAGCTACTTAATTAATTATATTTTAATCAGTTCCATTAGATGTTTTAAATTTTATTGGAATAGGGATAAATCTGTTATCATTATCGTCATAAATTGGAGTTTCTGGTTCTTGATTGGTGTTTCTCTTGACTTGGTAATGCACTTTTTTAAAACTTGTATTAGTTTTCATGTCCTTGGGATTATTGAATTTTAATTGCCTCCTTTTAGCGGTCTCAGTAAAAGATGCAATTTTTAAAACTCTGTTTTCTTTCGTTTTTTCCCTTAAATTCTCCTTGATTTGAAAATTTTTCCCGTCATTGCTTAGTTCTTTTATTTTTTCTTCATACTTTGTGAACATGTCAGACGCATAATCAGGTCCAGTTATTTCGTCTGTGTCTCGTCTTCTACGTTTACCAGATATGACTCCAAGCTGTAGGAGAACTGGATTACTAACTAGTGCTGCCGCTGCTCCCAGGAGTGCTATTCCAGCAATAGGCCACAGCACTGCCTTTGTTGCTAGCGCCTGTGAAATGAGGAATTGAAAATTATATCAGATAAAAATTTTAAATATTTATTTAATTCATTATATATATATAACAACAATGACATCCAGAATACCAATGGCAATGATAGTTTTGTGATACAAACACGTTCTGGATCTCTAAAGTAGCTAATCAACTTTCATTGGTACCAAGATACACTAAAAATCTTATAGGATTTTGTAATTAAGAAAGGTTTTCAGCAATACCCATCAATACAGTAAGAACTGAATGAATTTTGAATAGAGTATAAATTATAGCATGCGAAATTCACATAATGTATCTGGCACATTAACATTGTTTTAAAAATATGAACGAACGATAGTATACACATAAGTACCCAGTAGGACAATGTTAATGAAGCTCCATACAATATTAAGTTACACTTATTAAATGAATAGGTGTAATAAGCAGTATCTTATCGTGGAGGTACAAATGCGTAGGTTATTTGATCTAAGAACAACAGCAACCTATTTCCCGAGGAGTAATCAATTTTGCAATATTGCAATGATAATTTTAGATTCTTTACCATTTTTATTTTACAGACGTACGTAATTGTACCACTATCATGTATACAATAGGCTGTGTTGCTGTGTTAAAAATCTTTCTAGACTCTGAATCAATCCCATCTTCAATCTTCATCCTCAGGAATGATATCGGGCCAAAAACAATTCCAAAAATCTGTTGAACTTAAGACAGTCTTCAAAGAATGCGATATTACGATCAGAACGTGCTGAGTTACGCCTTTAGACAAATCCAGCATTTTGTATAAAAGGATATGCCCTCAAGCTATCAGATAAAAATATTTTTAAACATCTTACAATGTTACTAATAACCAAGTACCCATTGAACCTTCAACTTCAGTTCAGAAAGTGGTTTGCAACTATTGTTCGTCGACATCACAAATGACAATTGTTCTATTGATCCAATGAACAATAGATGTAGATCAGACACCTGTGACGGATGATAGAAATTATACCAAGAAAATTCAGTGCTAAGTAAAACAAGAAGTTTGTTTAACAATACTGGACGATTTAACCAAATCTGACCTCAGAGTGCCCCTGGCATCATCTTCTTTAAGTTCAGGAGTATAAAAATATACAAAATCAAATCCAACTGTACTCGCTTCAAATCACAGTACTTCATAACAATTTGCTTTATGAACCTGATGATTAGCTCTTGTTTAAACGGTTATATTAATAACATAAGTGGTATTGGCTACTGGAACTTTTACAAAAGAGCAGAAACTATCTTCAATATTATGATCCATACTTACATGTTTATAATGTTTATCATAGTGCCCATGATGATGACCGTGACCATGGGAATCGTGATAGTCATGGTGATCATGCGAATCGTGATGGCCATGATGATCATTGTGGTGATATCCGTGATAGTCATGATCAAAAGAAGGAGGACCATGACCATCTGAATGGGGGTCATAAAGATGGTAATCGTGACCATGTGTGTAATGAGGACCCTCTTCATATTCATTTACTGTGTAACCTGAAAGAAGAATATGACAACCACACTTAATTTTTTCAAATAATCTGAGAAAATTGACACATTTATGTTAGTATCAAAAGAGGAGGATTGCTGTCTAGTCCTGAACATTAATTATGTTCGTTATTTAAACAGTAACGTGACCAGAGACAGAGAAAGGCAGAGGATAATTTTGGAATCATACAGTAATCTAATGAAGGTGTTCTATCATAATATTTTGAATATTGACAGTATAAAGGGATGTGAAGAAAGCAGTTACGCAGCAGTTAAGAGATAAGGTCTATTGTATTAGATACTGTTATAGTTATGATGGTACATGATGCAGTTAGTCAGACAATAGTGCTCACACTAATTATTACCGGTGCAATTTAGTTAAGAAATAGGTATAGTGACATAACACCAGAAGCACACACTAATATGTTACAAACAGGAACTGAAGTGGCCGATGGAGAAATAAAAGGAAATCTTGAAGATAAAATTACTGCCATTAGAGTTATATCGGTCTTAGAACAAAATGTGGATGAATAAGATGTTACTTTTACCTGAATGATCATGATAAAGCAAGCCTCGGCCATTACTTGAGCTGGACAATGCACTGTCGGGTATTTCCTGCAAATTGGCAAAAATGATTCATGCGTTTTTATCAGAAATGGTCGATTTTGCTCTTGTCTTATTAGTACCAATAAGGAAAAGTGGGTATGATGAGATACATTTTCAATTGAAAATCTTTGAATTCGTCGCTAATACTACAGTTACATGTTATCATCGACGTTTACAATGAATATTCTCAGAGTTTTATTTTCGTCATTGTTAAAATGTGCATTCATGTTCAATCATTTAATTTCATTAGAACCTATCATCTTCTTCCTATTGAAATAAAAAGTAATATTCGATTTACAAGACGTTTCTTTCTGATAAATTAATTAAATACAATTAACCCTTGGCTGCGGTCCGATGATTTGATACGATCGTCTGAACACCGCCCCTTTTCACATGGCCCTCAATGTTTCTACTTCAATTGATGGCGTTACATAGCATTGCTTTCATTTTAAAATGTCCACAAAGTTATTACCATTTACGGGAAATATTGTATTGACTATTTATTTTTACTTCTTTGTACGTTGAAGTTTTTCTTGTGCAGAATTTAAAAGTGTCATACGTGCACTAAATGGTATTCAAAATATTATGATTTAGTCTGGCAGTATTATACCTACTTATTTCCATTCTTCAAGAAAGTAGGCATACGTCCCAAGTCTTATTTAAATATTTGAATACAATCCTCGTCTAACTAGTCATGAATACAATTCGAAAGGGTGTGAGTCATGTATTTTTTTCCCATCTCATATTGAGGTTTCGTTTCGAAGCGTTATTCATTACTACGGGGAACCGATCTGATATCTTACTAACTGTTGCTCTGAGGTCGAGGCCGTCACGGGAAAAGATTCTCAGCTATGCATCTTAAAATCCCTCTTTCAATGGCAAATTGTTCTCATAAATTATTATCTCTACACGTACATTATATGTTAAAGAGTTTAATGAACTTTTCATTTTAATATTTCATTATCATTTGATATGTTTTCGTTTTTAGAGGACTATATACTATAAGAAGGCTATATATAGACTATATATATATACTATAAGAAGAAATTTTGAACTACCTACTGCAGGTTTTACTGTAAAATGTGTATGCCACTTTATTTAATGCTGTTATGAAGTTTTATAAATGAAAATAAAAACAAATGACACTGATGCTTAAGAAATTATGGTTGTAGGTCAAAGCATTACACAGTATTCCTTGTAGTATGTAGGTGACAAATTAAGGACATATTGGTATATAAAACTGGGACACTGCGATAAGCAGCTGATAGCTTGAGTTATGTAGTCGCTGATCACATGCATTTAAATTATACATAAATAGTGTAACTTTAAAACTACCGATGTAATTTTATATTGTATCGACTGCCGGTTGAGTCACATTTCCGTTCCAGCAAGTTTATCAAGAATGTGGGCCATGTCAGTGATATTCCCACAAGCAGCCTCGGCCTGTCGTATTTCTGCATTTGAAATGTGCTAAATGCTGTCAGTTATGCGGCGAAGTAATTGCGCCCGGTTTAAGTACTCTCGTTATAAATACAAGTTAGCCCTTCGACTACAACGCGGCCCTATTACTGAATATTTATCAGCAACATAATTACGGTCGAGTCCAATGGTGTTATAATTTTGAATGATAAGAAAATTATGAATTGTTGGTATTCCCACCTTGAATTTAATTGGGTTGCTGGCTGGTGTAAACGTTGCATATTTTACTAAATCTTCCTTTTGCAAAGTTTTCACATTTGTTATGTTCTGGAATTAAAACGTATTGTTTAACAACTTTGTTTATTCTCTTAAATTTATTTTAGAAGTTGCTTCTTTCACTTACATTTACATCTGTTGCTGCATAATCTCTAATGTTTGAATTGAAATTCTTATTAGAAATAGGATCACATTTTGCTATACCATAAGTAGCAGTCAAAACAAAGCTGAGTAAGATTCGAAATTTGTTAGACATGAACCACATAGTCCTCACACTAATCACAAACACAGAAACACAGAAAACCAACAGGAGACTTATGAGTACAGAAGTAACTATGACGCTGGAGCGGCTAATACGGTATTCTTTATAAAAAATGGCAACGAAGAAGAGGGGGCTGGTTTGGATGACAATTTGATAGTAGACCAAACAATGGTGCAGTCCAAGATATGGTCACAGCCTGTTGACTCGATTGCGAAGTCGTTTCTCTGGCTTTGTTCATAATAAATTATAATGATGGTCATGTTTGTTGAATTGTTTCATGGTGGATGCGCATTGCCTCGGATGCTTTTCAAATTCCAGAGTATGTGCGTTTTGTTGAAGATGTAATGTGACGTGATGGCGATGAGAAACAAGATAAACTTTGTTAACGCAATGATGATTAATTGGTGGGAAATTTTAATGTTGATGAAAGATCTAACAATGATGTTAGAATGTTCAATAGTTTTTATTCTAATTGTCGGTACTTCGAACATGCTTTAAACAGTCAATGGTTTTTTCTATGAGAAGATCCTTTTAGAAAGTACTGCAAAATGCGATAAGTAAATGCATTAAAATTAAATTTAGACGTACATTTCTAACAGAAATGCGGAGAACCTAACGGGTTACCGGGGCTCCGGCTCGAAGTGCAGGAGTAGGAACGGGGTGGTTTTTAGTCAGTAAGAGTCTGATACTCTGTCCCGCCTCACCCAGGCGGGAGAAGTCATACGATGATTTTCCCTCTTTAAAAAAAACGTACACAAAGCACCGCTAATTAGTTGCAGCGCTACACATCGACACAACTATCATTTACACAATATACATGTGTGGGTAATTTCATATCAATAGATATGTATAGAAACATTCGTCTATCACACACATCTTGGTATTTAAAAATCATTTTTGTGTCGGTATACGCAATAATTTAGTAAATAAGTTTAAATAAAAACGAGGGTAAAGATAAAATTACTCATAACAAACTTTGAATAAATCGAAATCAAAAATAATGAACGATCGAGCTATACAATACCCATATAAATATAGTGCTTTCTCATTGTAATTTTATGTTACTGAATGATATACAATATTTCGATGATCTCATCTACAGCGCGCTTGGCGCAATGGTTATCGCCTCCAATTGTCAAGTAAAGTGCCGCCGGATCGATTCCAGCATTCACATGTTGTTTAAGAATTAATTTATCAAATATTTGATTTGATTTGAAATTTGAAATTGAAATTAGAAACAATTAAATCTTTTCTTTTTTTTCCTTTCCTATTGTTCTAAATCTTATGTTAATTTGAATAGTAAATACTTTAGATTTATTTATACATATAATATTTTTTATTTATATTTTAGTTCTAGTTATTTATTTTTTAGAATAATCTCATTTGCTTCATGCATTTCAACCAACTTAAATAAGATAAAAAACAGTAAAAAAGTAATTAACTGTGATTTCTTAATGGTTCGATACCTGAGTATACCTCTATTTGCAATGTTTGTGGCGACCATAGAAATCTCGAGTCATTTTATTTTACCCGCTTATGAAGTAACTACCGACTATTTAAAACATGTTTTTCAAATCACCCGAATTACAAAATAATTGCGTTCTTAGTTGTCAATTTATGAGGATTTCATAGTTTATTGCTACACTACTTATATTCGTGTGCAAAGTTATTTTTATTTTTACAAGATATTCCAACACCTATCAACATTTAAAAAGGCTGAAATCATTGTTTTGCATGAGCAAAACATAACTAACAATAACTGAAATAGCAAGGCGTTTAATGATATCGGTGAGTAAATAAGATACTACGTTGTTATTCTAAATAATATTTATTTCATTTTGTAACTCGACACACCTATCAATTTTTGCACTAGAATAAAATAATTATTGCAACTTATTATGAAGTTCAATATTATAAAGATATATTAATAATTTATTATTAATTGTATTGTAACTTGACTTGTTTTTGTTAGGAGTGTTTCTTTAAAACATATCTGGTTAGGGATTTTTATTCCTTACGCCACTACTTGATTATAAATTATTATTCTAACATTGTGTTTACTTATATTTATTATTATTTTTAAGTAACTTTAATTCCTGTAAAGTATTTCCTGGTATTTTAAATACTTATTTGTTTGGTATCAACAGAGGAGGTCCATGCAGTTATGGGTGCACAGATATGCCGAGACCGGTGACGTTGAACATCGTCGACGTGGGCCTAAACCAAAGGCAAATTCATCGGCTCGGCACTACGACATCGTAGCCAGGAACATGGCTGATCCGTTCCTGCCAACACGCACTACAGCACTGAATGTTTTAATACAAACTGTACGGAGACACCTGCATTCTGGTTTAAGGTGCAGGAAGCCAGAGAAGAAAATATTGTTATCTGTGGTTCACCAGCAAAAGCGCTAAGAATTTGCTAGGGACTTTATTAATTTTAATTGGGCGAACAGTGTAATCATATTGAGCGACGAAAAGACTTTCAAGTCGGATAAGGATGGGCGTAAAATATTGTGGAGAAAAGATGGAGAAAGGTATACGAATTGCAACCTTCTGCCTTGTAGGATCAGTGATTGTATTGATTTCGGAATCAATTATTGAGCCTGTCAAACTCTGCCTTTATTAAAATTAACATAAAATAATGTTTAATTTTTTTAAGAATATTAAAATGCTGTCTAGAACATACGGTGAAGTGATGTTATTGTTTTGTGGTTAGAAATTGTCATAATTTCTTTCTATTCAACATGTTTATTCACTTCACTTTAATTTTTCATAAAAAAATTTATTTAACTGCTTTCGAACTTGATTTATATTATATTTACGCCCATCTTTAATTAATTTAAAGTTTCCCTGATTCTAAAGGTCATGAAAGTTAAAAGCATAGCATTCGTCACATTTTTTTTACTATCATACAGCCCACTGAATATTGAACCTTATAACAACCGTCGTAAAATAGATAATTAATGGAAGTTCAAACGACAACAAGTCGCCCATTTCAAGAAATATTATGTTGACAGTGTAATTTTTTACATGTTTTACTTGTTTATTACTGTAAAACTGTAATTTATTAATACATTATATTATTAAATTACAAAACAAGAATGTTGTTATTACTTAGGTAATAAAAAATGTTGCTGCCATCGTATTACCGCTGTACCGCATGATATTTCCCGATTCGACTATGAATTCGGTTTATTGTCATATCTATTAATTATGATTTAAAGAACTTTAAACTTAACATGTGGTATATAATTATTAGATATAAATATTGAATAAAAACAACATATTTGTATAATAAATAAATTAATTATAATAAAAAATAGTATTGTTTATTTACCAACTCATTTGCTTCTTTTATAGCCTGATATTTATATTTTATGACAAAAAACAAAAAAAAAATAAGAAAAATAACAAGGTAAAACAAAATAAACTTTTAGCTGGAATAGAACCCACATCATTGATCCTTGAAAGACGATAAAAGCGTGCCCATTAACCAATCGACCACGAGCACTACGATAACTACAGTGAAAATGTCGGGTCATATCAATGATTGTAAATAGTTTTAACCTTACCTATGCATTAAATTATAAAAATACGTATACCGACACAAGAATGAAAATACCAATGTGAACGTGGTGGAGGAATATTTTTATACACAGTTATATGAAATTACCCACACATGTACACTGTGTAAATGACAGTAGTGTCGATGTGTAGCGCTGCAACTAATTAGCGGTGCTTTGTGTACATTTCTTAACTTTGTTTTATAACTACGATTCAAAGCTTCTGGTTCCTTTAGAAACATCAGTCTACAACATGTGTGCCACCTCTGTCGTAAATAGAGCATATTGTGCTTAACACATCTCATTCTATTACATTATTCGTTAGAAATCCCACTCAGCGACCAGTAAGCGGCAAAGGAACAAAAACACATGTTTATACAACACGAACGTTTAGAAAGCAATGCATTTCCGTAGTGCATAATGCATTTTCTGTATACATTATTTCTAATTACCACTTTAATATTACATAATTAATCTTCTGATAATATAATAAGGTTTAATTTAGCTTGAAGATCTGATTTTGCAGTTGTTAGCGTTTGCTGTGTCTCATTGTGAACAATAGTATCGCACTTGCGTAAGATGTGAACCTACTAATGTACTAAGGTATAACAAATAGTGTTTAGAATACAATACTATGAAGAAACCTGTTATTTTGTCATTTTAATGAAATAGCACTTAGTATTGTTACTAGAACAGCTGTTATTTTCTTCCTGATTGTTTTTTTATTAATGAAATGCTTGGAAATCCTTTAAAATGAGATGTTTTACTGGTTTTAACTTACTACCTCTTTTAACACATTTGATGACAAATGGTTAATCACGCTCCAAGTGAAGGGTGAGATTTTACAAAACAATTATACTTATATCATTACTAGGAGAACAATTTTAGAAGATTGCTTTTATCTTGATGCCATCTTGTTCACAATTTATATTTCATGTAATCAACTCAGCTTGTACATTTTCTCCGAGATTTCCGAATACGCTCCGTGTTTCGAATATAACTAAGACACCCAAAACATTACGGGTGAAGCCCGTTTTTATTAGTTTTAAATTATTTATTTCGCGGCAACAGATTTACGATTGGCACCGCGATATATCAGGCGCCCGCCAATAAAATTCACTCGAACCACAGAATACACTTCACTAGAAGTGACTGACGTTCTAACATAGAAATCATACAATATACATTTATTTCAGTTGTTATTTCTAAGAAGGACAAAAATGTTACACGAAACATTATCATTAATAAATATTAACTTAACTGGTATTACAGTTATGTAAATCTTGTCTAACGTAAATATAAATAAGATCTTTTCAATTATGGAAAATGCAAACCCACGCGATTACTAAATTAGATATCTTTATGAAAATAACCAATAGAAATAAGGTATTCTGTGAAATAATTACGATTCAACGTGATTTTTAACTGTATAACTTAATGAAGTATTTGACCTTAAAGACCTTATATTGTTTAAAGCTGATAATTGGATACCTATATCTAGAAATATCTTTTATAATATCTAGGAACAAACCAAATAGATAACATTTAAAATACATTATTTAACATGATACAATTTTATCAAAATATACAAACGTGTGTTACTTCTAGCGTCAACAAGTCTTTGTTTTCTCTTACATTTTCCAGATATCACGGGCCAGGTAGCTCAAACCCCCTTTTATTTTACGATGTTAAATTCTTCACGAGGTACGTAGGTGAAAGAAGAGGATCCAATGCTATTTCGATGGTAGCGTTGAAAAAAGATAAAATTTCGAAACAGGGTGGCTTGCCGGCCAAATGGCCTGGCCACGATTAATGGCTCATGTAATTATTTTCAGTGCATCCTTCGAAATTGCACAAAGGGAGTGGTTAAAAAAGGCAAAAAGGCAATTCAACGAATAAAAGATAGCAACAGTATTTTAAAACAGTGTTATAAATAAGTAAATTCTCTCCTTTTCGATTTAAATTCGATTTAAATTCGCTCTCCTTAAGGTGACTGGCGATATTAGAACTGGTCTCGAGAGCGCTAAAGCCACAGTTTTGGTTTTAGTTGACTTCTCGAATGCCTTCAATATGGTCAGTCACGACATCCTTTTAGCCATCCTTTCCCATCTAACGATCTCTGACAACTCATTGAACTGGTTTTCATCTTATCTTCGGGACCGCCAGCAGTCGGTCAGGCTGGATGATATTTCATCGGGTTGGCGCGAATTAACGGCTGGTGTTCCTCAAGGCGGCATACTATCACCTCTTCTATTCTCTATCTTCATTAATCTCATTACTTCTGAACTTCAGTGTGCGTACCATCTATACGCTGACGATTTGCAACTGTACTGTCAGGCCAATGTTGACAGGCTCTCTGATGCGATCTCGGAGATGAACGGTGACCTGGTATCCATTAAGAACTGGTCCGAGAGATTCGGTATATCAGTTAATCCCGGCAAATGCCAGGCTATTATATTGGGTAGCTCCCGTACGCTAGGTGGGATTGACCGAGCATCATTACCAGCCGTGCTCTTTGATGGTGCAGTAATTCCGTTTGGTACTGACGTCAAAAATCTGGGTTTGCATATTGACTGCAATTTAAAGTGGCATGCTCAAATCACTAATGTATGCAGAGGGGTTACTGGATCATTGCGTGCTCTGTATCGCGTAAAAAATTTGCTTCCTCCCGCTACGAAGGCCATGTTGGTGCAAGCCTTGGTTTTCCCTATCATCGATTATGCTGATGTCTGCTACTACGACCTGAATGCAGATCTCCTCAATAAGCTCGACCGACTTCTAAATAACTGCATTCGATTCGTTTTCAACCTGCGTAAATACGATCATGTTTCTGCACATCGGCTGCAACTAATAGGAATCTAATAGGAATGCTGAAAGAAAAATATAAACTTAGAAACCGATACAAAAAATACAAAAATCCTATGGATGAGATAGAGCTCAAACTGGTAAGTAGGCGTTGTGGGAAGGTGGCAGATATATGCTATCGAAATTATATAGTTGATTTGGAGAGAAAGATTAAAAATAATCCTAAGTTCTTTTGGTCTTATGTCAAAGCTAGGCGGGGTAGTTCATGCTCGTATCCTGTAGCAATGACTGATGGGACGATAACGACTTCGAACGGGTCGAATATATGCGAATTGTTTGCGCGTTGTTTTGCGTCGGTATATACACATACCAAAAGTGCTGGGGGTGTGGTGTCGCATGACAACAATAATAATCTCTTTTTAAATAATATGCATAGTTACGGTTTAAATATGACATTCCCTGCTATAGAGTATGATTCACTTCTCACTAGGTTAAAGAACTTGGACTGTAATAAGGGTGCAGGACCTGATGGAATACCCCCGGTGTTCATATCGACCTGTGCTAAATATTTGGTAAGCCCACTTCTGTTAATTTTTAATGAGTCCCTTAGGACTGGAGTCTTCCCAGCTGAATGGAAAGTTGCTATGGTTGTACCTATTCATAAATGTAATAGTAAGACAGTTGTAAGTAATTACAGGCCAATCTCGATTCTCTCGACCTTTGCAAAAATATTTGAAGCTCTGGTGTGCCCCTACATTCAAAGTCACTTTAGTAGGTATATTAGTAGTAGCCAACATGGATTTGTTAAAAAAAGATCAACCTGTACCAATCTAGTCACGTTCACTGAGATGGCGACTGAAGCTATAGACTCTAACAAACAATACGATGTGGTTTACACGGACTTTAGTAAGGCTTTCGACCGCGTCCCACATCGGTTGCTGGTGCAGAAACTTTGCACATACGGGTTAGCGGGTGCCTCGCTGGAATGGGTGCAATCATATCTTGCTGAGCGTTCTTCTTTTGTCGTTGTTAATGGCTTTCGATCTAGCAATTGGAGGGTTACATCTGGGGTGCCGCAGGGTTCCCATCTGGGTCCAATACTTTTTAACGTGTTTATAAATGATTTGCCGACATGTTTCCAATTCTCTGAGAGCTTTATGTATGCTGACGACTTAAAGTTGGGGAGGATAATAGAATCAGAAAAAGATGCCATGCTCCTTCAGAGCGATCTCTGTAGATTGACTGAATGGTGCTATTGTAATGGTATGGATTTGAACGGAAAAAAATGTTTTCATGTTAAGTTTTCTAGAAAAAGCAAAATAATAGGCTTTGATTATTTCATAGGAGGTGACAGAATTCAGGCTGTAGACCAAATTAGGGACCTCGGAGTTTGTTTTGATAAAAGGTTGACTTTCCTCCCTCACCTGGAAAACATTGTGGGGAGATCTTCCCGAATGTTGGGTTTCGTGATAAGAAACTGTAAAGTCTTTCGCGATGTTGGGCTGAAAATCATGCTGTATAATAGTCTTGTGCGAAGTATCTTAGATTATTGCAGTGTAGTGTGGAGACCACATTATGCGGTACATTCCCTTCGATTAGAACGCATTCAGAAGAGGTTCTTATGGCATTTGTTACGCAGGGAAACAAGATAGACAAAAAATCTTCTTACTTGAACAAACTGTCACATTTCGGGATGGTCTCTTTATCTGATCGCAGAGAACTCTCCGATTGTATCTTTATGTATAAGATTTTAAACAATGGTGTAGACTGTCCACAGCTCTTGAGCAAGGTAAATTATAGAGTTCCTTTTTGTTACCCTCGTAAACAGATAACCCCTTTATACCCACCGCGTCGTAGAACAGTGCTTGGTGCAAACTCACCCATACCACGTCTGAGTCGCGCCCTGAATAAATACTCTGATTCCACGGATGTTCACTTGGACTCGCTTGGTCGGTTCCGTTCCAGCGTGCATAAATGCATATTATCCAATCTACACAGATAGTGGATTATGTACCTATATGGTTTAGTATTTTGTGTTAGAACTAGACTTAAGGATAGTAATTAAGAACTGTTTTTTTTTTATATACACATATTTGTACCAGTAAATGTTGTGGTTACCTGTAATTGTTTGTTACACATAGGCTCATTCCTCTTTGCTTGCTTGTATTATGCTTACTGTAGTTGTGTAATCAAATGTTGGTAACTCTTAATAAATAAATAAATAAATAAATAACTAAAGTGGCTGCCCATACGCCAGCGCAGGGAGCAAAGGGCGCTTACCACTCTATTCTCCTTTCTTTGTTCATCTTCTTTACCCAGTTATCTATCCCCTTACTTTCAATACTTGTGCGCAAACCACAGTAAAAACCTTCGTTCTTCCCATAACCGTCTTCTCCAATGTCCCACTCATCACACTGACTTCTTTCATTCTTCCTTTTTCGTGCAGGCAATTTTGCTGTGGAATGCGCTCCCCCTGGATGTCAGGATGGTGTCGACACGTTTAACATTTAAGCAGAAAGTACGTGAGCTTCTCTTGAAGAGGTTGGCTGAATCATCACAATAATTATTTACAGAGTATTAGTAATTATGTTCATATTTATATTATATGCTATGAGTCTATGTATGTATGTATGTATGTATATTGCAGTGTACTCGTGTGTAGGTATATATATTATTATTATATTTATTTATGTTCATATTTGAAATATGTTAGTATAATCTTCTATTTTCTCAATTAAATCGTTGCTTGCTTCTTGCTCCTACCATTCACTCTTCTCTGCATCACCCAAAGGTCAGACTGGGAGAAAATGCCTGCGGCATTAAGTCCACCTTGTGTACACTTTGTGCATGAAGCGTTAATAAATAAATAAATAAATAAATTGGTTCCCACACAATCGTGTACCACAATAGACTATTCCTTCCCATGATTGAATACTAAACGCCTACGGTAATCGTTACGTGGAACAAAATATTCCTACCTGCGTACAAGTACCAGTTTTCCAAGAGATTTTCAAGCATTTTTATCGACGTTATCGTATTGAAGAATCGTGTTCGTTCCAATCTAATTTCTGAGCTTAGAAAAGCATCGATCAATGTCTCCCTGCTTCAAAGAGCATATCGGAGGCAAAGCAGAAGGTGTCACTGTAAATGGATCGACGCTTAAACGAGTATCAATAGAGCTAAGATTCATGCGATTTGTAATCCCATTTTCTAGTTGCCTTTTTTGATTTTCAAACACCTTCTTTGAAGGCATTTCGTCTAAAGTTCGTTTATTGGATGAATCTTATCAAACATTTCATTCAGCTTCAAGGTAATATTTCAATTCTGAAGTGTCAAAGGACATTTTAATCCAGATTTTTCGTAGAAACGTGCAGAAGCATTTGCGAGCGCATTCGCCGATGAGACAGTCCCATTTGGCAATATGAAAGTGACGTCTTATGAAAAATGCGGCAATACCAGTTGAGGCACCGACATTAAACCATCTGAATATGCGAGGGGTTGTAAATGTCACGTGTGATGGGAGCTTAAAATAGAAGAGGGTGACTTTAGATGATATTACAAAAATATTTCTGGTAGAACTAGTTAGTTATAAGAAGGGAAGGAAGACATTAACGATATCGATTCATATAGCACAATATGACATTCGATTCAAGACTTTCTGCGAGATTTGCGAAGCAATTTTTCATAAGTATTTGGTCTGTACACAATGGAAGGAGCAAACATCATTGAGGACTTGTAAACTATCGGAAATCTTGTTTGTAAAATGTTTTTTGTTGTGAGACTTACGTTTGTCTCATGGGAACTTTATCATTCAAGTTGAATGCACTACGTAGGTATAAAGAAGTGGACTTAAACATTTATAAATAGGTAGACTTTACCTCCATCTGATAACGATCCATTGTCCAATTTGCATGTGATTCGATTGGTAATCATTTGATGACTAATTTGTGGGTTGTTTGTTTAGATCCACAGAGGAATGTGGTATGAATGAAATTATGTTTGCGGTAGACAATTTGGGAAAATGTTGATGGAATTTGTTTAGTATTGCTATTTTACTTTTTCTTAATACAAAGATTGGTTTTGTTGACGCACTGGATTCCACATTGGCTATAAAGATAGCTGTAGTATGGTAGAGAAAAAAACAAGTTAATGATTTTTCTTATTGCATATTAGGGACATTTACATTATTTATTTAGGATTACTGCGCATTGCCAATACTGAAACAGTAAATAACAAACACCACACGGGTTGATACAAAACAAACTTGAATAATAGATCAATGGCCCCACCAGAAGTAACTCGTAAAAAAACACTTTTCCGCCGAAGAATGGAGGGCCGAGAAAAATTGCACTCGTTACGGTACAAGGAATTGGCGTTAATAAAAAACGCACCGTAATTCGGAAATAAGGGTGTTGACAAACGACGAGACTAGAGCCGGACTAATGAGCCACAGCTGAAGCACCTGACAACGGTAAAATGCCTATCCGAGGGACTTTACAACCTATTTGTTTTTACCTTTTTGCTAGGGACTTTGTAATTTTTACGCATAAATATTTTGTGGCTGTTTTTTGTTGTTGAATAAACGGTTGTTCGATAATGTAGGCTGCTTTATAGTGGAGTTAAAATTGTTTATTTTATGAGCAGTTTAGAATGAGTAGGTCATGTCGACACCTGTTGTAGTGTTGCCACCTGCGTCTAGCTGCACCTTACCTTTGTGAATATTTATATTTAACTTAAGAATGAATAACTAAAGTGAGTGAAGTCGTAGTGACTTCATAAAGATGGTGCAATACCATCTATCGTTATAATGATAAATCATCTATTATTAGAGGGAGGTACTAAATTTATTTTAATGCATCATGTATTTGGTATCTCTGATTAATAAAATATGTGTGTGTGAATAGAGGATTCACAATCGATTTCAATAGCTCCGTAATATAATCGTCCCAAAGGGACTACCACTTGTCTGTCACACAATATTCATTTATTTATGTTTACGTAATAATTTACTAACATAAATTCGATATACAAATACGAATATCAAAATTGAACAAATCCCGAAATTGGGGAGGTAGACCAAATAAATCGGAAACCAAAATGATGCCCTAACAATCCCATAATCCCGTACCTCGGACTATACACGGATTTGAATCCGCGCGACACTAAAATGTTGCATTCATACTTTATAGTTTTGTTAATAGGCATTACGAGTTCAATGGATAAAGTCTCGACCACATATGTATTGTTATATTATTTGAATTTGATCATTCCAGGAAATAACATACATAACATAACATCACGCCTTTTATCCCCAAAGGGGTAGGCAGAAGTGCACATTATGCCACTGTACAATGTAACAGCTACTTTTCACTATTTATGTTATGAGTTCCATGTAATAGGGGGTGAACCTATTGCCATATACCGGGCACAATTCCAGACTCCGTGCTTGCTACTACTGAGATTTTTTTAAACCCAGTAATACTTTGCCCGACCCGGGAAACCAACCCGATACCCCTTGCCCGGCAGTCGAACTTGCGACCACTCGGCCAACGAGGCAGTCCAGGAAATACTTTCCTTAATAATGATTTGCCCTGTTACGAGTAAGTTTGGTCATCAGTAGGGGTAGATTTATAGAATAACACCCGCGATAAAAGAAAAAAATTGTAGTGCCAGGAAAAGCTATTTTAAACGAGATCAACCGCGAAATAATTAACTCTGATGATAATACTTCATGTAACAATTTAGCTACCTCAAAATACAGGTTGTTTAAATTTTAAAGCGTCCGGATCAGGGATCAAAGCGTCTATTATATCCATTTCAGCACGAACCGTGTTGTAGTGAGCTGTGTGCGGACACCGCACTCGTCATTTTGGGAAGGTCCCACCAGAGTCGCACCCTGTTAATCCCAGCTCGTATTTTGTTTCACATTACTAAAGGATTGTGGACGAATAACAGCTTGCGTTGTACTCTTGTATTTATCATGTTTTGTCTCTAATTCTAGACTACTACTAACAGCATCGGTATTTTTTTGATCCTGTTTGTGCATTAAGAATTATTTCCTATATTCATTTCGTAGTACTCCCTTAAGTTCAATTTACAAACTTTTATACAAAATTAGTGTTCTTTCAACCTCCTTCAATGAATTATTCGATAAAACAAACCTCCGTTATTTTCTGTGACACAAGATTTAACAACAACTCTTATTTAGACGTCACGCTTTTTCACGCAACCAATTTCCTTCCAAATTTTGTGACGGATAACGTCTACATCCCAGCCTATTACAGTAAGACCAATACAAATTTCGGAGATACATCCACACATGTACCACCTATCATAAACACTCATCTCGCGAAAGCTTTCATCCCCTTATGCAAATTGGCCACATTTATGGTGTGACTACGTAACTCACGCACGACCGCCAACGGGTGGGTATAACAGGCCCTGCGTACCCTTTTTGTGAGATGACACTCGTTTTTGGTACCCAGGAAATTGCGACTAACTAGAAAGCCTTGGATGTAATTTGTTTGCGGTTTTAGATAAATGAAGGTGTCATAAATTGTCTGTTTTACATGTGTTTGGGTTTTTATGTAAAGGGTATTGTTGGTGTGATAAGATGTTAGAATTTTTTATTGTTAACATTGGTTCTAACGGTAGCCTTAGAATATAAGTTTCTGGATGATGCAGTAGATACGCGCTTTTGCGGTAAGCACCACAAAAATCACCAATATCAGTACCAATTTAACGACGAAATCCAACAATTTTAGGGTCACACATAAACACTTTTGTCACAACGATATTATTTATTATATAAATATATTATTTATTATATAAACACATCAACAACACAGGAGAAAAGTAAATGGCCGCCATTTACTTTTCTGCATGGGGTAACGTTTAGAAAATAGGTACATTCACATATTCTACATATTTTTCTAACTGATAGTAGAGCCAAACATTAAATGCAAAAATACGTGGAAAAACGTTTTCGCATAGTTTCGTATTAATGTATCCATGATATGCAGTGTTTAGAAGCTTGTAATAACAATACTTTGTATATGGAAGTAAATCACTGTAAAGATCTTATTTGGTCAGCGGATTAGTATTACCATCCAAATTGCATCTCTGTCACATATACCATTGAAAGAAAACCAAAGGCTACTGTGGTTTGTTTTTTGAAAACTTCAACTTTATTGTCGTCAACTGAATAAATATTATTGTACTGTCCAAATTAATAACTGTTTTTTAGAATCTCTAAAACAATCAATCTATTTGGTCCATTATTGTCAAAACTATAACACAATGAATGAAAATATTGTGTAACATGCCATAAGTTATGAAATCAAACCTTATGTCCAAAACACCGTACCTAATAACGTTATATCAATACAAACAAGCCTATAGTCAGCGTCATTTCGTAAACATGATTTGGCGTAAACGCAAACGCAAACGGCTATGGTTGCCTAGCAACGGATCACGTTGGACACTCGAGCAGTTTGCACGCAAATTGCTGCGTCCGAGTTTATGAGGTGTGCTCACACTGGATCATTATGTGTGGTTACGTAGACTGAAATAGGGACAGCTAGATTAGAAGCTTATACGTAACAGTATAGTTATTTAAAGATAGTTGGTATTTACTATTTATATAGCTATTTACTATTATATTTTTCCGTGTTGAGTGCGCGATCATTGTTTCATAAAATGTTTTGTAGGTAACTGCTTAATGTTTATTCTTATTAGTGGGAAATAAGGAAAAATAAATTAGATTACTTTAATATTATTATTTGCTACATATTTAAAGAATTTGAGGAAAAGCAAATGGCAAACTTTAAAATATATGACTGCAAATTACCAGTAAACTTAATATTTTTAGTACTTACCGTACAGTATTTTACTTTAACAGTTGGTCAGAAAACTAGTCTGCTCTCTGCTTCGAATGAGTTTGAGTGAGCGGTGGACCTTTTTACATTAGGGGACACTTTGGTGAGGGTGCAAACAAATAAAACGAAATGTTTGACGGGGTTCGAACATTCGAACAACTCGAGAATGCTCCCTTGATCTTCGAATTACTTCATTCTTAGGAACATACTTCAATTATCGACTTCTGGAATTTAGGTTATTTTTGCCAATTAAAAAGTTTCCCGGATTAAAAGTTTGATGGAATCTTTCGTTGATGGCGTCTGGAATCTTACCAATGTTTCTTTGCAGTTTTGTTAGATTTGATTGGTGATACTTTTATTTTCCATATTAAAAATAAAAATGTAATTATTGGAAATTGGATAAAAATAGCACCTGAATTAACCATCGTTGAAGCACCCAAATGCTGTAAGCATTTAGCACCAGAGGAATAAATGGATTGGATAGCATCCTATGTATAATTGTATTTTTTACGTGATAAAACAGGACTATTAAAAACTGGTTAAGCTATTGTATGTATGTAGGTAACATACTCATATTTCTCCCGTATTACGTATCAATTTGACAATCTGTATACAAATTCTAAAGAATATGCATAATCTTATCCCGAGACGTGTCCTCACGTGCGTTGAAAGGATCTTCATATTCATTACCGGTCTGGATAGTACTTAATATTTATTCAGATGTCATACTAGATACGTGATAGGTTTTGATGTGATGACTACTAGTCATTTCATACCAGAGCTACACATAGAATTATAACAAACCAGTTTATTATTATCTCGCTTTGTATGATCTTTACACATATTCGTATGTCAGTTTATACTGGTTTTCATACATATCTTATGTGTAGACGTATGTACTGCATCACCTATATTTGAATGTCAAATACTTCTTAATTTAACCGATTTTATATCGTATTCTCTTTGATAATAAGTGTATTATATCATGTTTATAGGTGTCCTATATGAATTTTGTAGTCTGTATTTATTTAATGGCTTACAGTAATATGAACTCCTAATACCGGTTGCAATACAAGTTTTGATATTAATTTCTTCATCTCAAATGTGACATGAAATCTACACCCGAGTCATATGATCAGGTCTCATATAAAAGTAGGTAATATAGCTGCTTATTCGAAACCTGATGATAAATGATATTCAAAGCTCAATTTTTTAGATAACTGACATTAAAATTGTGGTAATATAATTTTAAGTAGATATATTATAGGTAGGTATGAAACTAAAAGCTAGTGTTGGAGTGATTTCTGGCTACTTCGATCGGTTTACTAGGTATTCAATATTCACCGAGAAGCTCACTTCTACTAAATATTACATACATACATAATTACATACTATATATATTAAATTAAATCGCCGCGAGCCTCTAGTATGACTTGAATAGTTTCAAGTCATACTAGAGGCGAGTTCGAGTCGAGTTCCTCGTAAACGAATTACGCGAGTAAGCCGAAAAACATAATAATTAATTAAGATATATGTTATGACTGCCTCATTGGCCCAGTGCTCACAAGTGCGACTGCCGGGCAAGGGGTCTCGGGTTCGATTCCCGGGTCGGGCAAAGTATTACTGGGTTTTTAAAAGTACATGGCAATAGGCTCACCCCCTATTACATGGGACTCATAACATAAATAGTAAAAAGTGGGTGTTACATTGTACAGTGGCATTAAGTGCCGCAATGTGCACCTCTGCCTACCCCTTCGGGGATAAAAAGGCGTATTATGTATGTATATATATATGTAATGAGATGGTCTAATTTGATGTAAAGTAAAACATTTGAAAATTACCTAGGTTAATTGTTAGTTAATAGTATAATTGTTGAAAAGAAACTTAAACATTTGTTGTATAAAACCCTTAAGATTAAACCAGTTCTTAACAAAAGTTTCGGTTGAAACTAGGAGTTTGAACTTTAAAAACGAAATAGAGGAGCGGGTTTTACAAATATAGCAATTGTTTACATGAACTACGTACAAATCCGATTCTATACATTGTGCACGTCTTCGATTACACATTCCGGATGTTCGTATACGATTTAAATTTCGTCGGCCATCGTGATGATTGGCTGTAAACTCTAACGAAATCTGTGCACATGTTGGTAACAGTAACAAGTAATACTGAGTTGAGTTATCCTGTATATTAAATGTTGTTAAGAATATTAATGATAGTTAATCTCACTATTGGCGTAGTGGCAACGTGTTCTTTTGTTATTCACTAATTATTGTTCTAGGTTTAGATGATATATGCATGCCAAATTATATGTTTGAATTTACACTTACGATAAAAGAACATCCTAGTGTCGGACAACGCCGTCGAGAACCTAACGATTTTCCTCCCTTAAAAAAAGTGTGTTAAAAAGGTAGTCTAGTAATAAACTTGGTTTATCAATTTCTTTTCATTAAATAACACTACTAGGTACAGAAAATAATTGGTTTTAAAAGCACCTAGTAGATAAAAAATATTTGTTTATTAAAGTTTATTTTTAAAGTACTTTAAACTATTAATAATACAGGAGTTAGTATAAAAGCCCTTCTTACTATAGTTTGTTTACTCTACTTAGAGATAATGTAGTACAGATGTGTCCAAAGTTGTTTATCAACTACTACCGAGGATTAACACTGGTATGTTGTATTTATAGATACGTGGTTAAAGCTAAGGATTTGATTATAGAACTAAATATTTTTGTAAATTGTATTGTTGTTTCTACTAATAAGTTTCTCAGGGCTCATTTTAATAATTAAAATTAGTGTTGATGTTTCAAAGTACCAAAATATGGTTTACTTGAAATAAATGCTATGACTTTTACTTTGACTTCAGCTTATCATGTAAATTATAAATCTTGCATATTGACAAAATGAAATTGAGACCTAGGGAAAAAAAACAAACACCACATTCCTAATACTCCATTTTACAATAAAAACAATAGAAATCAGTGACAGTATTGAAACAAGGTTTCAATGAATGAGTCATTAGACACGCGGTTTGCCAAACCCACCTGGTAATAGTTAGGAAACTATGTAGACACTTACTGAGGCTTATGATATCGACCTAGATGTAGAAGTGAATGAGATTGGCGTCACATTAATGACTCAATGGATAAATTTAATTATAATTCGTAACTTAATGTTTGCAGTGATACTAAGATATACAAGGTGTAGTTTTGAAACCGTGTCATTTTTCGGGGGCATGTCACAGAAGTCATAAAGATTCAATGTAAGAGAATATTTCGGGCCAATAGTTAAAAATACGGCTATAATAAATCGTTTAAGTTCGACAGTATTTCAGAATAAGCAACAGCAATGTTTCTTATTGTAGTTTTATGGAATTAGAAATAATATTAATTACATATTTGAGTTTGTGTGTGTCAAGCCGCGTTATAAAGCTGGTTACAAGACGGCGGCGTGTACTTCGGACTATGGATTTCCGTAATTTCAGAAAAATGAAAAATATTTACCATTTATTTATTTTTTTTATTGATTCGGACTCAGAATTGATATCCGAGTTACCTCCTAGAAAATGACGCGGTTTTAAAACAACACCTTGTATTTATTGGTGAGATTGCAGTGTTTAGGTCTTATCTATACGGAGGATATGGGAAACGAACATTCTGGTTTCTTCGCAAAAACCGACTAAACCACGTGTTGTTCGCGCGTTCCCTTTGGCCTTTAATTAAGGCATTTCCAGTCCCTGAAAGTGTTGTTTAATGCTATGGGAAGGCCTTAAGATATTTAATTTACTTTAAATCATATTTAAAACAATTATCAATTTAAAACCATTTTTTTTAATGTTGCCCCACACTAGGTTTATCCCATGTGTCGTGGGTGCGTTTACAAACATACAGCAGTCAGTACTGTAATAAATGTACTACATATAATACAGGTTTTATTTTCTCCTTTAACTACGATAACTTATTGATCACCTCGGAAAGTTATACCCACTATTTAAACAACGAATGGGCAAGCAATGTTTCTTTCGCACAATTGTTTCAAAATGAGAACTAATGTTAACACGACCATAGAACTCAAAACCCTAACGAAACCAGCCAACCAACCTCTTAGACAGATCTTTACACTCTGGTTGTTGCTAAAATTATTCTTTCAAAAGAAAAAAAGTAGCTAAAGAGTGGTTTGTACAAGACTTTACCTGTGTGGATGTTATATTGGTCCATTTAGAAACCTTAGGGAAATTTTAGGATATGAATCTACAATTCATCAAGGTAGACTTGAGTCGAGAGAAAGATTCCTGAATATTAAATACTGTTTGTCTTAGATAACTTCGACGTTAAAATCAGTGGCGATTATCATCTCTGTCAGCATTTTTAAGAAATTCTTCAGTTCTCACACACCGCTTAGATCTATTAATATTTATTTGTTTCTAGAATATTTAATCTGAACTGAAATAGATACAACTTTTGTAGGTGGCAAAATTACAGCTCATGTATCTAATTTCTTAATGCTATACGAAGCTTTCCATTTCACTTCACCCTTCTCCATTTTATTATCTCCCTTGAGATCCTACTGCTCCTTATTCGAAGGTCTTATGAAGGTCTTCTAGTTTATGGACATCCATTGAGCCAGAGTCGATACCTCCATGAATTTCTCATTTTATGTTTTTGTGTCTTTTTCTAGATAACTTTTTGGGAAAAATGTGATTGTGACCAAATCTTTTTTTAATCTTAAACTAGATTTTTTCACAAAACTTATAAACACTTTAGATTCAGTAAAATATATTTATATTTAAATGAAATATGCTATTGCCAATTGAATTTCCAGTAAAGTGCCTATCCTCTACTTGACAAAGTTTTAAAGAGACCAGAAGAAAAAAATCATGGCACAGAATAGTAAAACAAAAAAAAAACAATTATTTAATTCTTTCAAGGTCATGTGAGCTAGGTATGTGACCAACAAAATTAACTGTCGAGAGCCAATAGGTTAAGAAACATCCCGTAGCTAGAAAATTGTATCCGCCCCAAGATCACGATTGAAATGACATTGGTAACGATCCCATTGTCTCTAACAAGGCTGTTGTACTTTTCAGAGTGGAAAATGTCGAACATTTGCCAACGGTACATCAGGCGGCATTATGAAGAGAAGGCTGGAGGATCCTACATGAAGGTATGTACGATTAATATTGAAAAAAAAATAGACAATGCAAATAATGGTAATCAATGCTATATGAAAATTGAATGCTTAGGAAAACAATCAAATACATTATGTAAAATTTGATTAGGTAAGTTAAATGTTGAAGTTATAAACAGAAAACCCTAGCAATACTTAGCTCAATCCGAAAATAGCGGACCCCCAATAGCCACATAGCAACATTTTAATATATGTACCTATATGATACACTAACTCTAAAGGTTCTCTATGAACCAGATACAACTGGATCCGTCGTATATTTCGTCTATCCGATATCCCTTGCGTGCTCCTAGGCTATAACGCGATCCCACTCAAGTTGTAGATGATTAAGTGCCCAGTTAGGGGCAAAGGCTTTCTTTTTATTTAATCTTCGAGACGTTGATGTATAGGACTAGGTGTTATGAAATGTGTTACTTAATAACTTGTTAGATGGTATGTTTATCGGCAAAGTTTTAGAAGATGAAAATAATTGATATTTGAGTCTGCGTTAGGTAGTTCAAATATGTCTCAAAGGCCACGGTGATTGCCTTTAGGGACACTTCTTTAAGTTAAATTAGTAGCCTCTCATAAATCTTTAGGAACACTTCTTTAAAGTTAGTGAGTATGTAGCCTCTCACGAATTTTATATTTTTGTAAGAAAATAGCTCGAATATAAAATTATAATTATAAAGATCTCGGGCATAATTTAACTAAGTAAAACTTTATAATCGCAAAAATGAGAGTAGGTATATCCACAATTTATGACCAATTACTCTTTCAGGATAAAACATTTGTGAAATTCAAAAATGGAACATCCTATTGCGATATAAATTTTAAATTTTCCCTAAACACAACAAAGTACTTATCACATAAGTAACAATTAAGGTTCAATTTCCTATACACGACTCCGTCGCATCATTTCAATACGCTCGACATGCAGTGACCACAAGCAGAATCAATTCACTGAATGCCATTTAATTTTTGCCCTCAGGCTTGCGATGTGAGTGCATTTGACATTTTCCATTTCCCGATTTAAAGTCCAGAATGACCACAGTCCTTTGATGGGTGAAATAGACACGCCTATCATTTTATTGTCTGGTTTGGGTTGAAATTTAATTGTTTGAAAATTAAATTTGAAATTGTTTAAGTTTTAAAATAGGAATGATTATTTGTTTTAAATCTATAACTTGTCTACTATATTTGTTTACATTATATTACACGAAATTAAAAAATATGAATATATTTTATGCGATTACATTGTGTTGATTGTAATTTTTAAGTAACAGTTTATGGGTAATAGGTTAAAATGCCTCAACAAGTAGGTAAATAGTAGGAATAAGTACCTACGCCTTTGTTGTGGTTAATGTAAATTAATTATAATTAAAACATACAATAAAATTAGTCGCCACCATTCGAAAATCAAAAAGAATATATTTTACCTCAACTTATTTTTTATGAGCATCGAGCAATATTGGTTATGGAATTTTTTTAAAGTGCCTGTAGCGTTAGTCATAGCAACAACTTGTAGTAGTGTGTTCAGCCATTATTATTGAATTTTATTCGCTTGACTTGAAGGTTACTTATTTAGTATATTTCCATAAAATATCTCCACTAATACTTTGAAAGTTCAAAAATATGGAATTAAGCTTAAAGAAGTAAGTAGTCCAACTAAAACTAATTAAATTTATTGTAAGTAGATACACATTAGCAAATCATGTATTTATAGAAAAACAGTCAATGAACATTTAAAGTAAGCGCGCAAAACATGTGTCTACAAACAAAAGGTGTTCGATTAACGTTGTCGGGTAGTGCAATGGCATTCAATTTCCGATATCAGCATAAAGCGGCGCCGCTCGTCCGCTGTTTCCTTTTGCGGGCTGTTATCTAGTAGGCTATGGTTACATCGTAGGCACAGCCTATTTTGTATGGCGGAGGATGACAGCAAGTTGTATACAGAGTGTAGTATTGGAGTACGTGTGTTATGGTGATCGCGGGATTTTGAAATGTCGTGACGTTTCACATACGGTGTGACTATTTGTAGGCTTTTTGAGAAGTAGATGTTTATTTATAGTGTCTGTTTTGTGTCAAGTTAAGTAAGTGACAAAATGCACCCAGGTTGCAAGTTATATGAAAAACTCAAAATGACGTAAAAATAGAGTCAAGTTTTAATTTTTGTTTTTTGTATAAATTATATCGTCAATGAAGTCAATATTATACTACACACATCAGTCATCACACAGGGAAGCCCGGTAGGTACATCTTTTATTAAAAAATCGATACTCAATAAACTTTAAAGAAAATAAATAAACAAAACATGGCGACGGCGTACTAGAACAAAAACAGCTTAATTACAAGTTTCGCTGTACAGCAAGCAAAACAAAAGGGTCTCAAGAACAATCGGTGCTTTAGGGGAAACATAACAAATGAGAGAACAAACCAGGCGCTAGTAGGTATACTTTTGCTTAATAAGAAAAAACAGCAGTACAGTTATCCAGACTGTAAATTCCCCAACGACCCGACGCGATGAATCGCACAACTTTCTTCATTTGTCCGGAGGAAAAATAATATCTAACGTCTATCGATGCGAAATCATAGGGAATAAAATCTACAGCACGAAAATATTTGACGGATTTAAGGAAATATGTGATCAGATTATTTTTCTGTAGTAGTAATTAGACATGTAGGTATTATGCAAATATTTGAAAGTTCATAGCATAGGCACGTTCTCATACTTTAGATATAAATAATACCTACATGAAAATATATCAAAGATTTTTTTTATGGCATATGAATGTGGAACTTTACAATTTTTTATCAATTAAAAATATCACGTATTGCAACTGGTTTTGAATAATATTTCGATTACGAAATGTTGGAGTCCGTTCTTCTTCTCTATTTACATCTCGTCCTAATACTTTTTTCTCGTTTCCTTCTTATTTTTGTTTCGTGTCAACGCTAGATAATTGACTTTTGACAACTTTTTAATAAGTTCTTTGATGTAGATAGCTGGTCCCTTGGGCATTTTTATTCCATATTTGTAATTTGAAAGTTTCTCTTTTGGTTTAAATAAATGTGAATGTTTGACCCTACGAGTTTTGTAATTAACACTTTCAAACATTGATAGATTACTTATGTTTTTTTATTTCTTCATGGGTTTTTATTAGAGGGTAAAGGAAAAAGCCATGCCATTAAGCTATTTTGGTATATAGTCCAGTCAAATTATGGATTAGTAATCTTGTAATTATACTGAATGAACATTTTCGTTTATATCGCAAGATTTTAACTATACAATTGTATCCCAAGTTCATCTTATTTTACGATGTCAAAATTTTAGCATCCCTCCCAACTTGAACCAGCCCAAAGTACATAAAGTAACTCGTTAAGAAATTACAAGTGTGTTTGTATAAAAAGTGTCATTTAACAGCAGCAGTAAAGATGTGTCATTATTCATATACCAGGCAGCAGGGGTGTTGAACTGACACCCCGGGGACGCGCGTTTTAATGTCCGCATTTGCATTTCCCCGTATAAGTTAGGTTTATAGATAAAAGTACTTGGCGGAAAATTTTGTTCATTTTTATTTTGATTCGTAAGTTAAAGGTAGCACTGTTGTTCTGATCAGTAGACCATAAGAAAATGGTGTTATTTCTCGATTTTGAAAACTTTTCTCTTACTTATTTAACTTCCTAACAGTTTTATGTTTCAAGATAACAGACACACACAAACAGACAGGACACAAGACAGACAAACAGACAGGTTTCACATATTTATTTCAAAATTACAGTCTCAAAGAAGTCAACTGGAAAGTTTCAGTTGATGATATTAATCAGCTATAGCCATATCAGTGCCGTCTTATAGCAGAGTTTAGGTGGAGAGATCAATGTGGAGAGATTATATTTTCCACCTGTACAGAAAACTCTTCTGATAATTTCCTATATACTACAATATGAAATATCATCAGAGCCATAACATTAAACGCTGGAAAGAAATAAAGAAGTTATAATAAGTCTAGCGGCCCCTCGCATAGCGGGACACTTCCAAACAATTAGAGAGCCTCGTTAGCTTTACGAGATATTTAGCGGGACCTTCCTACTTCACTGCATTTTATTAGTGTGCAGTACGTAATACAGTTTATTTTACGCTGACAATGAGTTTGGGGTGAGGTTAAGTGACAATAGTATCCAAAACTGGAGATATAGGTATGGAAAGCATCTTCCAGGTGAATATTACAGGTTTAAACTATTTTATTTTAAACTGTCAAACACCAAACGGTCACCGGTGACCGCGACCTATTGTTCTTTAATTGTGTCTATAAATACGGTACTCGACGAGTTAAGAGATTCCAACGTGGATATGATAGATTTTAAGTACGTAGTTTTTTTTATCTTGAACGTAATTTTTTTTAATTAAAGTATATTTTTTTAATATTTTTTCTTAGACATCCCTTTAAGATCTCACCATAAAGAATCTGTCTTTCTTCTTTCTTTATTCTGTCTTTAAGGTCGCACCCAATTACCTAAAGATTGCCCTTTATCCAATTTACAATGCTGATAAATTGTCACTCAATGTAGAAGGATTAAAATACCGTGTACTTACCTTATTAATATTTAAAAATATTTGATTCCTGTTCTATGTATTATATTAAATTTTCGTAGTTAACGGGTAGACTAGCATAACTCACGAATGTGTTACAAAATTAGTAGTGATAGTGTTTTATAGGTACAGGTATAATTAAAAATAAGCCATTACAGGGTTAGGTTAGGTTAGTCAGCTGGTTTATTAACCTAGATTTTATTCAATAGCTAGAAAATCGTATTTAGGTAAATTGTTTGACCTGGTTTTGCTTTCAGGCGAAATAGATAGATCCATGGTACGCTTTATGCAAATGAACCGTTAATATAGCAAGTCATATAATTGATTAAGAACTATTATTAATTAGGTATATATTTATGTCCATTGGAACTAAAGTTGGTTTTAGTACCCCAAATGAATGGTTTTCATCGTGCTGAAAATGAGGAGAGGAAAGTACTAACGGTTTTAATAATAGATAGATGACTAATTTTTATTTTAATGTCCGTCTGGTAGATTATTTTAAAACATTAGATACGTATTGTTTATTTTCTTACACAAACAAATACTTTCGACAATATATTGATTTGTAATATCGCGTGACGTCACAGCGTGCAAAAAAATGTAGCACGTTGTGACGTAACGACCTCCCACTCCTAAACTTAACTCCATTTTATCTAAGTATTAACTTTAACTTTATACGAGAAATTAAAAAAAAAAATACGTGTGTAATATTTTTTCATTATCTAACTGACGGACTAATAAGATTTTTAATTTTCTTACCCTGGAAACTACCCAATCTCAGATTTTGTGCTATTACTGAGAATAGGGATGGGAACTATATGTGATGAAACGACTTCAATAGTTCTATCTTACAACCATGAAGCTAACGAAATAGTTAAAGTTCACAGGGGAGTGCCATGAAGTAAATGAATTTGAACACTAAGTAAGGAATTCCTTTGGGAACGTCAATCCGTGCAAATGAAGACGCTTGTTCTCTTAATTATAAACTTAAACTAAGTACATAGTTGAAGAGATTTTGACATCATGGTTGGTATTTCTCGTCAGGGTTTATAGCGGAGTATGAATATATAACATAACATCACGCCTTTTATCCCCGAAGGGGTAGGCAGAGGTGCAATTTTTCCACCCACTTTTCACTATTTATGTTATTCCTATGTAATAGGGCATGTAATAGACTGCCTTGTTGGTCGAGTGGTAGCAAGTGCGGCTTGGGTTCGATTCCCTGGTCGGGCAAAGTATTACGGGTTTAAAAAAAATCAGTAGTAGCACGGACCCGGTATATGGCAATATGCACATTATGTGTATTGCATATGTATGGTGGTCACAGTTTCATTCTCTTTTCTAGTCACATTAACACACCTTTGTTTTAGGTGACCGATTCTGTAATGTTTAATTATAATTCAATTTTTTTTAATAAATAAGTCTCTATAACAACAACTTAATGTTAGTCGTTATTACGTTATATCCATATAACCTCGTTTGATAAACGAGGTAATCAATTCAGTCGATTTATTGTATTTATCGACAACTTACTGAAAATATTCTGAACTCCTGAAGGAGCACCTAATTATGCTCATAAAATACCTAATCAATAATACATTACCGATCTAACGATCCATGTAATGCACCTCTTGACCCGGTTACTTTTGAAAACTAAATGATAAGAAACCGTATTTGCAATTCCGACCTTACCCCATCGAGATAAGGTTGCATAGACTTTAGTGATGTTTGTGTTTCTTTTTATTGCTTAGCAACGGCCTTTACTTCAATAAAGCAGTGGGTCGATGACCTTTGTGGTACTTGATAGACAGGAAAATTATTGGAAACTCAAGTTTTCCTGCAACAACGTTGTAATTGTAGCACTTTTGCATGCGATTTTGAGTTTTATTTTAATGAGCACTATACCTAGTATTTTATATTGAACTTAATGACAAGTTTCCTTGGAAAAGTAACCGTAATAATGTTACTTAGGGTCTGTTTCACAATATCTGGTTATCCGCTATCTCTATCGCACATAAAATTGAATTAAGAACGTAATTTGTGTGAACTATCTGTCACATAAGTTTATCAGGTACTTATAAGGAGGTGGTGAAACCGGCGCTTTGTCGCTGTGAACCTAACGGGTTACCGGGGCTCCCGCTCGAAGTGCAGGAGTAGGAACGGGGTGGTTTTTAGTCAGTAAGAGTCTGACACTCCCTCCCGCCTCACCCAGGTGAGAGCAGTAATTCGTTGATTTTCCCCGATTAAAAAAAAGTGTGATAACTTTTCTCTTACGTATACTTACAGGTATTTTATCATATATAAGGTACTCATTATTGTTTGCAAAAACATGTACCTATTGTCTAAATTCCCAGATGTTCTTTGTACCGATACATTGTATCTTTAGTCACAAAATTAAATGTGTCATTTAATCAACGTAAAACAGGATAAGGGCAGATAAAACCAGTGAAGTACATTTAAAAGGGTTTTTAATGCTGAATTAATGGAATGACTGTCTCATTGCTGTGTCGTAATTTCGTCTGTATTGATGTAAGTGGCGACTGAAAATATTTAGGCAAGGCAATAACTTTGATTTAGGTATTACTTATTTAGATTTTTTTATTTCCAAATTATAAAAGAATAGAGAATAGTGTCCGTTTTTTAACAATAATAATTATGTTTCTCGATCATAACAGCACGCCTTTTATCCCCGAAGGGGTGCAGTAATTGTATATGTTACATTGGTAACACCCACTTTTCATGAGTTCATGAGTCCCATGGAACAGGGGGTGATCCTATTGCCATATACTGGCCACAATTGTAGACTTCGCTACTACTGAGATTTTTTTAAAACCCAGTAATAATTTGCCCGACCCGGGAATCGAACCCGAGACCCTTACCCGGCAGTCGCACTTACGACCACTCGGCCAACGAGGCAGTCTTAACGAGTGTTTCTCGATCAGTAGGTGATACAACTTGACATATCTAATAATACATTGTTTTTTTTCCCTAATTAGCTAAATGTTTTGTTTTGTCTTATGCTACTAATGCGATTGAAATCTAATATAGGACAAGCGTATGTTATTTATTAATATACATTCTATGTATACATATGTATATGAAATCAGTCACAAGTTAACTAAAAATAATAATATTCATTTCCGCAAAATTAAAACCAAAAGCCCTCAAATGTTCGTGCGTATTATTGCGTAATAATTAACATAACATTATTATCATATTCATATGCAAATATTAATAATACGCCACGCAGCGTATCCCTCGGGATATCGTAACGTTGCCAGTCGAGATAATTACGCCAATTAACGCTTATTACGCCGCCGATTTCATTACCGGAGGGAATTTTAAAGAACTATTATAATTGGAATTCAATATTCTTTCATATCTTTTGGATTTGGTTTACCTCTCTCATTATAATATTGGTTTCAAAGTGACTTTAATGAGTATTTAATTAGTTTTCCGTATTTTATTCAATGATATTTTTTCATAACATGCAACATGCGATCTCTTTTTAATAGGGAATTGGTATTATGGTATATTGGTTGTTTGGTAGTAATAAGCAGTATATTGAGATTATTATTTCGGTAAAGATAAATCACACTTCATAGTCTAAATTTGAAATTATTAATCACAACCACAATAAACGTATCTTCATAATATAACATAACATCACGCCTTTTATCCCCAAAAGGCAGATGGGCACATTATTCCACTGTACAATGTAACACCCACTCTTCACTATTTATGTTATGAGTCCCATGTAATAGGGGGTGAGCCTATTGCCATATACCGGGCACAATTCCAGACTCCGTGCTACTACTGAGAATTTTTAAAAACCCCAGTAGTACTTTGCCCCACCCGGGAATCGAACCCGAGACCCCTTGCCCGGCAGTCGCACTTGCGACCACTCGGCCGACGAGGCAGTATCTTCATAGTTAAGTAAAAATTTATAACTAAGTTCAATGACCAAACCACATTTTGTTTGTAGCACTAGTCACGATACCAACAAGAAAATCCTTGGCAATTTTATTTAATTTTGCGCTAGCCAATTTTATGCTCTAGCGAAGTCAGTGCGTGAACTAAAAGCGGCTTACCTTTATGTCCAAGTACCCTCAGCGTCAAAGTACACGCACTCGGGGGCATGCGCCATGACAGCCGGATGCGACGGTGTTTATACTGAAGACACATAAACACAATGTTTTGGAACTTGTAGAATGGAGTAGGACTTTAATATATTGTATTCGATAGTAAAACGTTCTTTGGTAGCGTTTCTTTGTTGCATTAAAAAGTTGAAGATGGTCTTTCTTGAACTAAACTCATCTCATTGTACAACGAAATATAGTTTTTGATATATCCTGTGTAAAATTAGTAGCTATTAGGTAAACACGGGTAACCGGGGCTCCGGCTCGACGTGCAGGAGAAGGAAAGGGGTGGTTTTTAGTCAGTAAGAGTCTGACACTCCCTCCCGCCTCACCCAGGCGGGAGCAGCCATTCGAAGATTTTTCCCCCCTTAAAAAAAATTAGGTAAACACAAGGTCGTTGAAAAAAAGGCGGGGACAGTCTCTTGAAACAACGACAGTGGCACCTGTTTATAGACTTACACGCAGAATACAGACACGTTGACACAAAGGACATCAGTCGCGTGACATAGGCCGTCACTACGCTTAATTCATTACGGTGTTGCAAGTACACACACAATAAATACACCACTGAAATTTTGGTGCTTCAATATTTTCTAACTGATATTGTGTTCGCCTTTTTTCAACGCCCTTGGGTAAACACAGTATAAATTGAAAAAAAAAATGAAATATTGGAATAAATTTTATAGATAACTAAAATTTAGAAAAGCGAAGCGAACAACTAAAAACTACCACAAAGTTAATTTCGACGGTTCATTAAACTGCCGTCACCACTCGACACTGGCAGTTTAGTCGACAAGATCGTTTTGGAGACTCGTTTGCCAAAGAAGCGAAAATAAAAACAATAAAAAATCTTTATGGGGGAAAATTATCCAATGACTTCTTATTATAATTATAATCAAACCACATAATAAATCGGTAAGAAAGAAAGAAAGAAAAATAATATATTCGGTACAACACCAGGCAGAAACACAATCCAATAAATACAATGCAAACAAAAATAGGAGTGAAATAAAAAAAACGGCACAAAATAGATGTGGGTATATACAAAAATTTAAAAGTTAAACATACCAACAACATTAGTAATTATAATGTAGTTAATGACACCTAATAAATTGTGCTCAAATTTTATTTTTACTAGGAGACTACAGGACACTCATCGACACGTTTATTAATGGAAAACGAAGCTAAGTATTAAGTAGAGTAAAATAAAACAGAGTCAGCATAACATGGGGTGTCACGCGTGAATGCTCGCACCGCCAAGAGATTTTTATTTGACAAACTTTTTTCACAGCCACCCCGTCTGCCAACTAAGCATGTAGGTACCAACTGGTGACACACTGTATTCTGGACGGAAAGTGTATTTTTAATTGAAATTTCATTGAGTTTATTTTATTTATTTATTAAGGAAAAGCAAACAGCAACATATTACAAAATAATCATAATTCAGCTTGCACATTATTACTTGGCAATTATGTTACCCACTACGTTTTCCACAGATTACTTTTAATATTAGATCTAAAGTGACACAAACACAGGTAATTTTTTCAAGATGCACCACTTACGCGTATAATTATAATGGTCACAAACTATTATTTAATCATTTTTACAATTCCGTACACACATTGAAAGACAGAAAGAAAGAAAAATATTTTATTTGGTACAACACCAGGCACAAACACAATACAATAAATACAATGCAAACAAAAAATTAGGAGTGAAATAAAAAAAATTAAAAAAAAAGAAAAACAAAAATAGATGTAGGTATATATAAAAAATTAAAAGTTAAATATACCAACAATAATAATCATGTGCCCGACAGCTGCACCAAAAAGGTCCAGTTCAGCATAAATGCCAGACATCTAGTGCCTGACGCTGGTTTTCAACTGAACCTGTGGCAGTGACGCAACGGACGTAAAGCAGTAAATGCAGAGTAGCGTGTGAAGTGTATTATAAAATTATTGCATTGCATCACAGACAGACTGTCGATCCCTATGAGATATTCGAATTAGCAATTAAAAAACGTTTTTACTCAAAATAAGCATGTCAATCCCGTTGTTGTTTATTCTTGGGAGTATTCTGATAGAAGTGTGATATTATGCCTATAGTGAAAATAGTCCGTTCTTTAAAAGTACTATTCTGCCTTCTTCTTTGAAGTACCTATACCTGGCAGCAAAGAAATGGAGTCACGGGCGCTTTTTTATTTTATCGAGCCATAAATAAATATAAAAAAATATTCCTTTTAAACAAAATGCTTTCATTTTAAAAGTAACTATCTACTTTGGCGTTTATAGGTACGACATACGTTACCAATTCATAAAATACTTGTACAAGAAAATATTTATCGAATGAAAAATAATAAATGCATACTGGCTTCGTTTCTTAGCTCTCTAGTTTATATTTGTGTTCATAATAAAATTAACGACTGAATGTGTGTTTAAAAAGCTTAAGGTAACCTTAACAAGGTTGTATCTCAAGTGGAACAAACACGCAAGTTACAGCGTGAGAACCATCATTTGTACAAAAAGAAAGGAATTGTAACTTTGTTGAGTTTTCATTGAAAGCATGAACTAAGTACACACGGCTACCCATCGCGCTTTACATAATTAACCAGAATAAACTGAACGTTAAATGTGCGGAAAGATGATGCGACGCGACACCAGGATAAACTGGTTTTGTATAGATTGATGTGTGGCCGTGTATACATACTCATTAGTAATGCTTTATTGGCAATGGCAATTTGCTGGTAGAATTTTACTTTGGTATCATTGTGGTATAATAATTTGACATTTAAAAATAAGGCTGCGAAATTAACACAGAAATAAAATTGCAAAGAGAATCTAGGTTTATTCTGCGTACTACTCTATGCGTCTGTGTGTCGCATATTAGAGCAGATATCTAAACCTAGAGGCCGTGGCGAACGAGGTTTAACTCATTTCCCGTACGTTTCCAATATGTGGGGCCGCATAGAAAATCGAACAAATCGGTCTTACTGAATAATGGGGATTATGTGGTATTACTTCGGAAATTTCAATTTCAGACCAGAATTAGGTATATGGTATCATAAAACTATTTTTACGGCTAGGTTTATTTTTCTGAGAATTTTACTTAGAAATTTTCTTTTTTCTCGAATGTGGGATATATTTGGGTCTTTATTATTAAACGGATTTGTTTAGCCTGCCCCGCTTGTTTGCTTTGGCTTAGTAATTGGAATTTTAGCTCCTTCCTGACGAAAAATCAATCTGATATTTGGTACACAGTACACACTCTGACCATACAATATAAAAAAGATTTTTTTTTTCATGACTGCCTCGTTGGCCGAGTTGTCGCAAGTGCGGCAAGGGGTTTCGGGTTCGATTCCCGGGTCGGGCGAAGTATTATTGGTTTTTTAAAAAACTCTCAGTAGTACACGGAGTCTGGAATTGTGCTCGGTATATGGCAATAGGCTCAACCCCTTTTACATGGGACTCAAAACATAAATAGTTAAAAAAGTGGGTGTTACATTGTACATTGTGCACCTCTGCATACCCCTTCGAGGATAAAAGGCGTGATGTAATGTAATGTTATTTTTTTCATAACTTTGTCAATTATAGATATCAAACGAATAGGTTTGAATGGTAGAATACAGTTCATTAAACCGTTTAACGTAAAAATTAATCGGACCTCAGTTAACCTCACTCACACAACGAAACAAAACGCAAGCGTTGTTTCACGTCGGTTTTCTGTGAGGCCGTGGTACCAGTCCAGTCGACCCGGCCCATTCGTGCCGAAGCTTAGCTTTTCCACACTTACTTTATATTCATACTTATATTATGTATTTCGCTATATGTATGCTATGTTTTTCCTTTTTCCAGCTGCTGAACACGTTGTCATCGGATTTGGAGGATATGCTAACTGAACTGTATGAGGAAAATATATCCAGGTGAGTGAAAATCACCTTGTATGTCAGTGAAAAAGATAATAAACAATATGTTGTTTTTAAACAACAGTTTTGTAAACCATACTACTGGTATTTTTTAGTAAAGAATAAGAAGGTCCAAAGCTAAACAGCTTATATGGTTAACTAACTTAATTAACTAAAATCGCGGGTTACTCACGTAAGTATACTGAAAAAAGCTCTACTAGTTTCGAACCACAGAGGGGTTCTTCCTCATGAGCAGCGTGCGCGGTCGCAGCGACGTCGCGCAGCTCACTGTTACAGTTTATATTGTTCTATACCAAAAAATATGTTCTTATTATCTGCTTTATTAGCGATTACATTAGTCAATTTTTCATCGTGAAAATTGCATCACATAATATATAGTATAGTATAGTGCACATAGTATTGTACACATAGTATAGTGACCACACATAATAAATAATGATTGCATTTACCACTGCAACTGAAGGAACAATAAATAACAATCATGTCTCAATAAAACTAAGATAATTAATTGGCGTATTGCTTTACGAAGTACCTACCTAAGTAATTGCATACTTTGGTTGCCATGTATCATCGCAAAATAAATGATGACATTTATCATTTTCACTGCTTCTTTACTGAGCAATCAAGTAATTTTTCACCAATTATCCGCTTGTAATTGTAATCACACTTCAAAATCCAATTAATCAAAATCTATCAGACAAAATACAAACGAAAAATAACTCTTAAACATAAAAACTCTTTGTCAAACGACTTTCAACCTTACGTAAAGAAAATAAGATTATAAAACGTTTTCCAGATCGTAATAAGTGTAGTGAAATCGTATTATGGGAACAGTGGCGCGCTTCGGCGGCGAATAAATCGAATTACATGCGGTCCTGACTTCGACTCTTGACTTGAGCGGTTCCTTTGATACTGAAACCCTTTTCAAATATTTATGAATACGTTTACATATACGTATTTTAGGGACGAAATTTTGCCTTTCACACCCTTTTCATTTAGCTTCAATGAATGAAACTTAACTACACATTTAATTGTACATCGATTAACGAAAGTGATATTGTATTTCCAACTAGAAAAATCTAGCTTCAGTTTCATAAACCAATTAAAAAAATACCAACTTTATTTCTATAAAGTTTATTTTTAAGGACAAAGTAATAGGTGCAACCCTAGCTTAATAAAACATTCACATTTATTTTTTTTTTAATAATCATACAAAACGGCCAGTCCCCCAGACAGGATCAAACAGAGACCGCAGTGTTCCAAAATTAAATTAACAGTATGCTTTCAATTCCACGCACAGTTCAATCTAAAGCCCGGCTACCACTTTTTACTTTTGTTTCAAACCAGCCAATCCGTTGCGGTCTATTGTTTGCATACACTGGTTAGCCGTGTGACGTTACAAAAAAATTTAGAATGTAACTAAAGAATATTTTGAATATTAAAATGCCCGTTATCGAACCTCTCCTAAATTTTAAGTTTTAAGGAACTTCTAAGGTAAAAATAGGTAATATTTAATGACGTTTTCATCAACCTGTAAGTAACACATATCAGTTTAAAAAAGGGGTTATTTTAGGTGCAACGTCACTTTAGATATTTTTTATCTAAAAGATAGTTCAGGGGAGGTTGGTGCAAATTGCCATAACTCGAATCTAATTTATTGTAGAGAAAAACAAATTGAAAATTCTAATTTTCATTTCCACTATTTTTCATAGCAATAATTTTAACAATCAACACACCCGATCTCCCCTATCCAATGTCATCAGTATTGTTTAAAAGCGCGCCTGAAATATATTACTGGTATCAATTTTAAAGCCAATAGCGTGTCCATGACAAATAAATCAAAGAGAAACAAGATGAGGCCGGTATCGAAAGACCTACAAATCATCCAACTGGTGCTGACGTTAACTGAGAGCAGAGCGAAAAATAATATGAAATAACAACGGTTTTTCGTATGGCCAAAATATTGTTGAACATAAATAAACTAGGTACAGACGTGTTGTATAAGATAATGGTGTTATATTGCGAGGTGGAGGAATAATTTTTGTAGGTTAGACGGAACTTGTAAGAATGAAACAATAACATATCATGTGATTGGTATGTTAGCGATATAAAGATGATTCTCATTTTCAGGTAAGTAATGTAATAAGTTTATTAATGTTCAAATACTCAAACGCCATCCCAATAGTTTTGTCACTACAAGTTCTTTGTAAAATGACACAGATGGCACTATACTTAAGTGCAACTTAAATTTGAGCAGTCTTTCAGTATTTGGGCGTAACCATATTCTGGTTTTGTCATTTCTTTTTGTTAAAAAGCTTATGCATATTATGATGCTTACTTTCTGGAATGCAAACGGATCTGAATTACCTTTAGATGCGTTGGTGTCGTACTTCAGACGGTGGTGATAGCTTACCTGATGTACAGAACTCCTTATTTGGTGTACATGAGAAATGTAAACAATTCATAAGTTTTATTCAATAACATTCTCTTTCATGACAAGTATTTTATTATGCTACGCTTCTTACTGCCGAAGATTTAAGTGCGAAACCACATATTTCACGCAAAACATACCGTTCGCACCTCAAGGGATACACATAAAATCCGCCCACTACGCAGATTTACCATATAAAAATCCACGATAGTCGTCCCAGCATCATCACATTATGCAACCGGTGTAAGATTATCATAAACGTATAATACACGCGGTGTTGTGCAGGAAAAGTAAGTCGCTTAGTGTTCCCTTGTATTTTATTCCACAAAGTATTTTACTTCATCCAAAAAATGAAATTGCGTGGCTATAAAACCATCCCCTTATTCCGAGATTAAAATAAACCCTTAAGTGGGAAAATAATTCATTATAACATTGTAACATTTGTTTAGGATGGTACAAATACAGTGGGTTTTATATTTGGTTTTGTAAATGAAGCCTTGGAAAGCTACCGAACTCATTTGAACACTCAAAAGTGTCTTGTATGTAGATTCGGATAGATGAAAATATGAAACGTCAAAAACAACAAAACGTGCCCAAACCAGAAGCCCAAAGTTACGGACAAAGCATTATGAATAATGAAACACCCTCTGTACAAAGGTTCGAAGTAGGCACTACCTATGGATATAACCACAAAACTGGGAATTTTGCGGTGGGGTGTCGCACGGAGAAAAAAACTGGAGCGCAAAGTGTTTTTTACGGCTTTAATACGAGTTTATTAAAATATTTAAAGCGAAACTTTAGCGAGAATTTCCCCGAAGACATCTCAAAAAGGTCCCCCGTCGTACCGATATGAAACTTTCAGGCTAGGTGTTGGAATGATAAATTAAAACGAGGAGAAAGAGCGTCGACATGTGTTAGTGTAATGAGATTTTTTCGCTCCGCCTCATAAATTATAGAAAAGTGATTTCTTCTTCTCTTTGATGGTGTGGAAAAATGTTCATTTATCATCAAGCTACTTTTTACTACTTTAATTGAATTACGTAATCAAGATAATATCCAGTCAATTTGCACGGAATAGGAAAAGCATTTAAATTCATAAATATAAGACAGCAGCATTCACAAAGCGAAATTCTCCGTTCCGGCTATTCACATTCAGTTTTATTGACGTCGAATTAAATTTCAGAAATACTTTTCCAAAAATTGGTACGTATTCAAAGCGTCGCTTTTGGAAGAACAATGGAACTCGATTGGCGTTCGCGCGAAATTGTCTAGGGCCCCTAAATGGACTATTAGGCACAGACCTCGTCTGATTTTGGTGCGCTTGCAGAGAGGAACTGTGATTTAAGGAAGGGGACTGAACGGAGGGATCTTACATAGCTAGGGTAGACAGAATACGTGCTCCTGTGGTACTTGTGTAGTTTTTTAAAAGTAAATAACAATTATATCAAAGTTTATAAGTCTCATGCAATCGTAAAACGGCACTTCTCATTTTATTTCACTGGTAAGGTGCCCACGTGGGACTAAAGCTTTTCATAAAAAATTGCATACATCCCCTAATGTTCATAACAAAAATAATAATTCTAGCTTGCATTTAGGTAATAAGTGAAAATAATATCTGAAACGTCTGGAAACTTCAGATAATAAGCAATATTGTTGTCGGTAATATCTTATTGTACGTTGAAGAGTCTGAGTTTCTCATATTTTCTCTTTGTACTGGCTAGACATTGTAGCGAAGGCCTTTTGTGGTTTTGAATTCGCCTACACAGCACAGTACTGCGCTTTTAGTTCTTAAAACCACCCCCCGTATACCTTTATATAGGTTTCACTTAGTGTTGTAGGAGTGTCGATGAAGATATTTCATGCAAATTTTTTTTTCGTTTGTATATACAATATATCGTTTGGATATTAGTGTCTATCATTTCTTCTTATGCATGAATATGACAAGCCCATTTTACATTATCACTGAGACTCGATAATATACAAAAGTATTTTGGTAAGTGGTTCAGCTGTAGGTATATCAGACAACTTTCAACACTGTTAAGTTAAATACAATGTACTCTTCTGGACTCAGTCTATATCGATATCGACAATTTGTCACTTGAAAGTACAGCTCTCATCAAAATGGCAGTACTTTTGAGTGATTGCGAACGAACTCCACAAACAATGCACACCGAGTCAATCTCGCAGTGAATGCACTATAGTTATATGGCTCAAGGATGGCGGACTACCTATCGTAATATTCAGAGATAGTTGATGACAAAAATAAACTTTTAGCTGTAACAATGCGAAGGGAAATTACAGAAACATTTTACTGCTGAGAATATTATTGTTTCGAGGCATCCATTGTGGTATTTTTTATAGTATCTGTGGTAGGGAAATATTTTTTATGAACCTTTTGCGTATGTCATTATTTCAAAGTACATTATTTACAGAATTCTCGGTTGTCCTATCTATCAATCAATACTGTAGTGAGATCACATTTTTTATTTTAGTGTCCTATTTAGATATCAATTTTTGCACAAGGCTTGCATATAGTTAGCACTAAATTAAGGATTTCTTGTACATTTTCGTGTTTTTGGCAAGAAGCTAATATTGAAATATCGTCCGCGAACAAGAGACATGGCTCTTCTATCATTTTGGGTGAGTCATTTATGTAGGTAAATCAAAAACAAGAGACAAGACAACTTATGACGTTTCCTTGGGGGATTGAGGCATTAATTATTTTACTATGAGATTGGATTTTTTCGATATCGTTATTTTTGTAGTTGAAGTATTCTATTTCAACTAAATGTTCCCTGTCCCTTGGATAAGATTTTAAGTTTCGTAAGCCTTTCCGCGTATACCTATTCCGTATAACTTGTTCAAAGTATCTTCAATTAAGTATTATGAAAGCTATCTAAAGAGTTTCTAGTTCATGATTGTCTGTGCCAACCCTATTGTTACAATCATGTATGTAGTGTAGGTACCTATAGTTGGAACCGCTATCAGTTTGTACGGAAGTCTGTGAATCAATAGTTACTGTTTCTGTTTACAGCACGCACGTAACTGTTGTCATTGGGAAACCGTTTTATTTGATGTTTTGTTTTATATGCAGTTAGTTGTAATAATTACTCTATTTTATTTGCAAAACCAGTTAAAGCTTAATTTCGCTTAAACTAGTACGCTTCAAGTTGCTTCTGTTTGTTAACAAAAATCAAATATTTTGTTTTGTCAAATCCAGGAAACATTACCTACTTTTTATTTGTACTACTATAATAATGTTTAGGAACGTATTTTTTTTTGTTGCACATAAGCTAATATTAAGTAATTATAATCCTAACATCGCGGTTAGGGGAGAATACAGAAATTATTTTCAGATAAACGGTAGCCAACCGCCGGCTGTGCTAAATTAAATCGAACGACAACCCTCGGATGGACAACCATCGGGCCGTTTACCCTACGTAATGGCGTCATCAAAATCTACGGCAAAAATGTGTTGCAAATGGCAGTCGCAATGAGGTCATCAGCCGTTACTTATGTATTTTATTACATATTTATAGAATACAACTTTATGACTGCCTCGTTGTGCGAGATATTGGATTCGATCCATTTCATGCAAACTTCGATTTCATGAATTCTAAGTAATTGCTCTAAGATAAAAATATTAGACATCTTAACTCGTCGAGTACCGGTTATATAGACACAATTAAAGAACAATAGGTCGCGGTCACCGGTGACCGCTTGGTATTTGACAGATTAATATGTTACGTGGCATGAGAGTAGATGAGTTACTGATTACACGTACACCGTACAATTATTAAATTATGAACTTAACGTCACTATATTAAACTGCAATATATCCTCTCATTGTTACACGAACAAATTTTAAAACTCTGAGTGTATGTTACACTCAGAGTTTTAAAATTTACATTAAAGAGTAAGGTATCTTTATTAAAAAGTGCTTCCTTTATAGCACGTGTATCAGACAGGTGGACAGCAGAACACCAGGCTATTAGTATTCATGTGTTTAACAATATCCGCAGGATGGGCAGATGTCAATAAAAAAAACGACATCAGCTGATGATGATACGATCGAACTCAATTGAACGAGTTATTATAGGATAAAGAGTTTTTAGAAGTAACTTATTTAGTTGTTATCTTGGAAGGAACACTGCTTTACCATCAATGTTTCTTAATTAGGATTTAATTATTTTACATCTGCTTTAAACGAGCCGTTGCCAAAATATGCAATAAAAATATGCCGTAGCAGATGATTTTTTGAATTTAAATCACTTCTTTTCTTGAATAACTTTTTGTTAAAAAGCTAAACCCTTTATAAAGTACAGCATAATCCGTTTAATAGGGCAGATGAGTAATTTTTATTTTAATATCCGTCTGATTTTAAAATATTAGACACGTTTTTTTACATTCTTACAGAAGCAAATCTTTCGACGATATATTTATTTGAAATGTCGCGTGACGTTACTTCTGGGTACGTTTTATGCGTAAAACTGCCGTTTTTACTCCCACTCCTAATCTTTGGTTCGATTTATCTAAGGTCCCTTTTCACCAAGCTCTGTAAAAACTCAGTTACACGTAACCTAAGTTTAAAGTAACCTAAGTTCTGTGTTCTGTGTTTTCTGTACTGAGTTCCGTGTAAACTAGTTTCTGTTTGTAGCGGTGAAATGTAAAATGAAGCTGTAACTTCGTTTAAACGCTTTAAATTCGATTAGACGCTTTAAATCAGTTTTGTTAGGTGTAATCGTGATCAGTTTCGTTGGTGAAAAGGGACCTTAGTGTTCTTTTATTGTACGACGAAATAAAAAAATTACATGTCTAATCTTTTTCTTCATTATTTAACTGACGGACTAATTAGAATTTAAGTTATCAAACCCTGTCATCATCCCTATTAACCATGTAAACAGAGACTTCTTGATGAAAACTATATCCTAAGAAAATAAACACAATATCTGCTGTGACAATTCATTCCATTTCACAAATTCATTGCATCTCACTCCGGCCTTGACGCCACAAATATCGCAAGAAATAAAAGCAAGCGTTTACCCTGTATAAATATTACCCCAGTCGTAGCCAACTAAGTGTTACCAACTATTACTAGCGCCGAAGAAACAATAACTATAACAGTAATATTCGTCTAGCGTCACCCTGTTTGTTGAGTGAAGCCAATTCATGGAAACCAACATTATTTTGCTGGTTCTATACTAATATTTGCACGATTTTAAACCTTGTTTTGTTGAAATAGGGGTTTGTGGTCAAGAAATGTGGTGTAAAATAATTTTGTAACAGTTTATTAGTCGGATACAGACTGAGGTTTTGAAACGCTTCTGTCGATAGACATGCTTTTGTTTGACGCGTTTATGATGGTAGAAAATTATTTAGATTTTTTTTTTATAAAACGTTTCGTCCTACACTGGGAATTACTTACACAATGTTGTATACACATCTCACCTATACTCGGAATAGTAATTAGATCACTAATCATGTAGAATTGTTCTGTACGTGAATTGAATTGCAGGAAATGCGCAGCAAATAAGTAATATACTGAGAAAAGCCCTACTAGTTTCGAATCACAGAGGGGTTCTTCCTCATGAGTAGCGTGCGCGGTCGCAGCGATGTCGCGCAGCCTATTCACGCTGCTCATGAGGAACGAACGAAGAACACCTCTGTGGTTCGAAACTAGTAGAGCTTTTCTCAATATATTCTCGTAAGTAACCCGCGATTTTTAGTTAATTTAGTATGTCTCACGATAGTTATTATAAAAAAATAAAGGCAATTTTTGGAGGCGTTTACTCTCTTACATATGCAAAAAATTGCCAAAACCCAGAAAAGGAATAATAAGAAATATAAATAAACAACATAAATAATATAAAAAACACTTGACATATTAAAATGAAGCGACAATGTTTACGCGAATGAGTGAGTTCGCTATTTATTCCTCCCACATGCCATAAATAAGGAGATGTTTCCCATAATAATCTCCACTTTATCAGTGGAAACAATGCACCAAAAATATACTCGGAGATATTTTTACGAGTCACACCAAATCCCTGTGGAATCCGTTGCTTCATCGTGCGTGAAGTATGGCAGATAGCGCCAACGTAAAGGTGAAGGCACACAGCATTAAAGGTGTTCAAAACATTATTTGAGTTTGTACAAGATGTCCAGAATTCAGCAAGAGCACTACTGAGTTGATGACTGGAAACAATAATATAACCGATTAAATAAACAGTTCATTATTGTCAGTTATATTTGATTATGATAATAATATTAAATGTATAATTTGTTTCAACGAGGTTTTTTTGTTCTCCGTCATTGTGTGTGCACCTTAAGCTTGTTCACACAGTCGGTATGGGCAAAAACATTACCCTCTATTGTGAACTAGCAGATGTGTTTGAATAATTACTTTTGCATTAAGCTTTTTCGTCTTCGTTCTTATAAAGGGAACTTTGAGAAATTCTTTTATTCCATCTGCGTATTAGAAAAATGGAGATGAATTTTAATATGTATGTTTGTATTATTGTAATTCTACCTCTAAGTTCTATAATAAAGTCTTATCAAACTCGTGGAACTCATGGAAAGCATTAAAGGTTCAGCAGTCGACATCGCCAACCGCCAGAATAGGGTAGTTTCCCAAATTTTATTTTAATGTCCGTCTGGAAGATAATTTATAACTTTGGACACGTATTTTTTCTTTTCTCACAAAATTAAATGCTTTCGACGATATATTAAAACATAATTTCAAAGCCAAAGTTAAATTATTTATTTCAATTAGGCCATAATCAAGCGCTTTTAAAACGTCAAAAATTGAATGGTCTGTCCATCTGTCAATCATGCAGAAGAACGAAACATCATCGTTAGGTATTCTTTTAAAAAACTAGTAGTTTTTACAATTTATATAAATTCAGAATCAGATAATGTATCAATGAGATTGTAATTTTTTTGTGAGAATTTAAAAAGGAAATTCGCAAAAGATCGCACCTTCTTAAAAAACCCTATACAGCTGAGATAAAACATCAGCAAACCGATACTAATGAGTCGATCCATCCAATGATCCACGCATCCTCGAATCAGGGTTTAATGATTAATTTAATATGATCTAACAGAGATTAATTTCAGTTGCTCAACGCCTCGGGTCTGCGGTCATAGACACGACACATGCATCACGCTCTAAACACAATTAACGAGCCGGCTAGGGTTACCATTCATCTACGTTACACTGAAATTTGTCTTCATAACGATCATGAGGAAGTTTCTGCGATAGTACCATATATCTTATTTTGTTAACACTTGATGTGGAAGGTCTCGAACATATTAAGTGAGAATCATTGTTTTTTGTGGAATTATATAAGAAAGTATTTACAGTAAACAATGTGTGCTATAAAGATATAAAATAGACACATGTCTCTTCATGTAATACCTCTGTATTATAAAGATATGGTTGTATCATATTTTCGACTATGATCATCGTCATAACCTGGTTTTGTATTGACTAGACTAATATGTGTGTGAAAGTCAATTAGGTTGGTACCAGTGTAATAAAAACCGAGACGTTTTAGAGGTATAAAAAAAGGAAAAAAATATAAAGTTAAGCTATAAACATAATCTTGTTTCCATTGATTACTTAATTTCATTTCAGAATCCAATCCAAAACCAAATTAAGTTTTTAATAAAATTCGATATATTTAGTTTCTTCTTCGAAATGTGTTTTCAATACCATCTAAAAGCTTTTATTGAGGCGTTGTTTTCGTTTTTCTAAATTAAAAATGTACGAATTTAAGAATATTTTTCTGCCAGTACTTTTCCTTTTTTATTTCATGGTATTCCTATGCGAAGTGGCCGTACCTTTCGACCAGGCTAGCTAATGTAAAAACCTCGTTTTGCCTCGAAGGCAGAAAAGGATTGCCCGCCATATAGGATTATAACTTTATTTGGTTACTTTGTGTTTAATGGACTATGGAAAATTCGTATGTAACATTTCCGAGGGCTTTTAAATTAAAGGCAAAAGGATGTACTTAAACCATACTCGCTATAGTAGCGTCAATGTTAACAATAAAAAAACTCCTGTTTTATACATTGCTATGAGTAGTTTACTCGTTTTATCTATTGGTTTATGTATTTACTCATCCATGACCTCGTTGACAATAATTAAATTATTATTACAATTTTCATTTTAAATGGCCACTGCAATTTTATTTATACATGCTTGAACCGATATGTGATTGAAATTGTGTGTAAACAAATTACATTACATACATTAGTATTTATAAACTATGTTACCGATCAGAATTATTTATTTCTCGTGGGATATTTACAAAAACATTTTGTTATCAGATTCAGAATGACATAAATACTAATGTATGTCTTGCGATAAAATACTCAAAAACCACTGAACAGTATAATTCTGTTACTACAAATTCTTTGTTACATGACGGAGATGGCACAAAATTAGACTTTCAGTATTCGGACGTTAACCGTACACTTTAACATTCATAATTGACTGGACACATTTTCTTTCTTGCTTACCAACAGCTATCACGTAAAACGAACCATGCACGCACAAAATATACAAAGCAATCAATATTTCACGACGCACGTGCATTTTACACGGATCCCAAACACGATACAAAAACCGTAAATATAGAGAAAGTAGGAACATTGCTTGTTTTTATAACACAACAAAATTTACGTCGACCATTAAAGCTTGTATTTACTCGAAGCTAAAAACAGTTTCGTCGAAAAAGTCCATTAAACGTATGTTTTAGTGGATAAGTACAAAATTCTGTACGTGATGTTACGGTAAGCACCTTGGATCCCAGGAGTGAGGTATTATTATTTCATAGCGGCTGTACAAGGCATTAGCATAAAATATCTAAGTAGCACTCTGGAAATTGGAGCGGGAAATTTGTTCGCATCGAGCTATGATGCTTCTGAGTTATTTAGTACGAGCTTGGCTGTATAGAGGCTATTTTATCAGAGGATGGCTGTGAAAGGGTTAGCTTTAGGCTTTTAACAAAGGATCAAATTTAATTATTGTGTGGTTGTAGGTGTTGTCTTATCTGAAACTAGGTACCTTTTTTGTTTGAATACGGCGGGATCTTTAAAACGATCATCAATTTTAGGGTAGAACTGTCAAACTTCATATAGTAGAAAAAAATATTTCTTTGCTACTTCTGATAGAGAAATATATTTTTTCCTTCCGCGAGGTTCCGGTTTTACATAATACAGCAGCATACTCTATACTTTTGTAAATAAAAGAGTATACGGATACATACAAGCCTACTAGAACGAATAGTCGCCTAAATATTAAAGCCCAACAGGTTACCAATACATAAATCGTGCCTATCATGTTCCTAGTAAATATATGTTCGTTCTAGGCTTTGCATGAAACATGTTCCCGTTGGCTACCCGCTGGGCATGTGTGTAATCTCTCCTATACGTTATGTGAGCTAGATATTGCTTGGAGATCGGAGAGCGATCTAACATTTCGATTATATCGTCGGCAAATATTGCAATTCGTTTCATAGTTTCTTCGTTCAGATTGGAGGAGGATAATAATTAAAATTAATTTATTAAATAAATTATACGATTTAAAGTTCTAATATTTATAACTATTTACTCAAAACTCAACACTCAAAAGTAATGCAAGCAGAAATATTATTTAATGAAATACTCCATTGCAACCATACAAACAATAAAGTAACTATCACCGATCAGAAACTAGTCCCCATAGACTTAGTTTCATCCAACCAATCTAAACTAAGGAACACTAGTTAAACTGCCTATATCTAAATATCAGTTAACCACAGTGAACAATTCTGTTCTATATTAGATTCCTTCTCAGATGGAAGTTTCGGCATTAGATTACTTGTAGTTGAGCGGAGTCCCTCCGGGCCGAAGTGCATATCCTTGTTTGACATGAGACTCCGTAACTTATTTCGACTTGTACAAAGTTTTGGCTACATGCTACACCCCTTTTAGCTATGGGATCGTAACAGAAGCACGGTTTGATGAATGCTTCCTCATTGGTTCGTTTCATTAGGCCGTTTGGTGTTTGGGATTAAAGCGATGCGTGGGTTCAAAGCTTATGGAATTTTGTTCTGTAGTTAACGATTTAAAATTTAAAGTTAATACCTACTTCAAATATATATTTAATCCTAGTCTAATCCAGCATAAATATTAGTTGAAAACAGTGGTAAGTAGTGTGCAATTTTTACCTTAAAGAATGAAACTTCTATAATATAATTCTTACCATAAAATTGTTCTTAGCTAAAATAGATCGTCGTATTAGAACTAATAACAAAATAATACATCTTTAAAACACCCATAATTAATAACCTTCGTCAGGCTCTCTCAATAAATTGTATGGAGAGCAAAATAAGCAAAGTTTACGAAGAAACTTGAAACTGTGGAGACGGTGTATATTACACTTATTAGAACTTACATAAATCTAGGCCATTTGATTTATAGTTTTAATGAAAAAGAAACTGGAATACTGTCCTAGTTAAAATGTTTCATACGTTCAATGGAGATATGTAAAGTGACGTTCACATGTAAGGTGAAAATCGAATAGACATTATAATATTGATTTAATGATAAGTTCAGTTATGCTTTTATTATTAAGGTGTGTTTACAGAGAGAATGGATCATGAAGTCAATTGTTAGTCATTGAACACCTAAATTTGGCTTTAATTTTGACTTTGATAAGTTTTAAATACATTAAAAAGAGCATTTTCTAAAATAAAAACGCCAATAATAACATTTCTGTGAGTTTTAGTGAAGCTACATAATGTATTTCCCGTGGCGTAGAAAGAGCAAAAAACACAAAATGTTCTAGAATATTGCAAAACTAATAAGAATAACACACATCTTTAATGTTGCGTTTTGCTGCCCCTCGTTGGCATAATGCACTGCTGAACATTGGTCGTAATGCACTGCTGGGCAGGTCAACGATCAGGCTGCAATAGAAAAAGCTGTCTGAGACTTTTCAAAAAACTATTCTTTATTTAAAACCTATTTTTAATTGTTTCAGGTATGTAACTTCAAATTGCGTAGGTACTTCGTTATGGTGGTAAGTTATTTTTTTATTTAACGTAATGATGTATGACATAAACTAAGATTCTCGAAATTTATTTTCTACTGTCATTTTCCATAGTAGCGCTTGACTGCACGGTTGGCACGGTGGCTGGGCAACTGGCTGCCGCGCAACGTGTCGCGGGTTCGATTCCCTCACGGAACAACTCTTTTTGTGATCCACAGATTGTTGTTCCGGGTCTTGGGTATCATGTAAATGTGACATTGTGTGTTTGTAAACGCACCCACGATGCAGGAGAAAATCCTAGTGTGGGGCAACTTTAAACAAAAAATAAAGATTACAATTTGGTACAAGAAAATACACCTTATAAAATCCAAGAAGTCGAAAAATGCATACTTTAATTTTAATGAAAGAAAACTTTGCAGATTTATCTATAAAAATGCCCCAAATATAAGCTGCAAGATATATTAATTAATAAGGGTGCACTAACATTTTTCCGCACTATAGCTGTGCCTTACCCGGCACGCGCCTCAGGCACTCTGTAATTATTCAGCAGCCGTTCAAAAGCATCTGCGCGCTCCCAGAGCCGACGGATTTTTTTATTGTCTTAAAAAATATTTTCTTCCGTAAGGTTTTGGCCATACTTAATACAGCTCTAGATTTTCCGTAATGTCGTGATGATTTTAGATACGTGGGTGTTCTTGAATTTTAATAATGTTTAAATCTTTTAATTAATCTCAGTAAAATAACTTTTAAGTACTGTGCTTGTAATTAATTCATATATTTTATTGCCTTACTGATCTGATGATTTGAAAATTTAATAATAATTTCATCTTTTCATTTCATCAAGTTTATGTTTTTTTTTTTTTTTTTTTTTAAGGGGGGAAAATCATCGAATGACTGCTCCCGCCTGGGTGAGGCGGAAGGGAGTGTCAGACTCTTACTGACTAAAAACCACCCCGTTCCTTCTCCTGCACGTCGAGCCGGAGCCCCGGTTACCCGTTAGGTTCTCCGCGACTCCGAATCGGCATCGGCCCTATTGGGCCCCATCTGTGGTGGTCTGATGGCTCTTTGAGGCGCGCGCGGAACGCGACGCGCCGTACGCTCGGGTCTGTTTCTGGTCGGACGGGGAGCCACCCATGCTCGCCGTCCGCAGGCCCGCGCTTACGGTGGCCAGAGATCGTCTCGCGATCCCCGACGCCCGGTGTGTCCTTCGCGATGGCTGGGTTGCGAGGAGGCAGCGCTTCGCTGCCTCACGCGTCCCGCCTCCTCCTTAGCTAGCATGACTGCTTCGCAAAAGGAGGAGACGGCATCCCAATCCCCCTCGCTCCGCATCATGGCCTGCACTAGGCCCGGACGCGAGAGGTCGCCATCGCCGATCACTTCCCTGAGGGCACGGCGGTGCTCAGCCCACGCAGGGCATTCTCCCACTGTGTGTTCCACCGTGTCCTCAGGGCGTTCCTCGCAGTGATGACACCCGGGCGTTTCCTCCCGCCCCATCAGACACAGGTACCTCCCGAAACTTCCATGTCCGGTGAGGACCTGCGTCAGGCGGTAGGTGAGGACGCCGTAGCGTCTCTCAAGCCACTCCTCAAAGAGGGGACTTACCGCTGCAATGGCAGCGAGCCCATGCAATGGCAGCGAGCCCAAAGTTTATGTTTAGTACATGTCATTAGCATAGAACGACCGCCTACCACAATCATATTCTTGCTCAAAAGGTTGTTCCTAAAATTCTGTTTTTATGTACATACATAATAGATGATGAAATACATATTTTTTTTTCATCTGAAATCGACATCTAACTTACTTCTATTTAAACTTGCGACACCCAAATAATAGACACTTGATAAACGCAAAAATAAATCGGCTAGAAAATCGACTTCAGTATGAGCAAGACCTTATAATATTTTTCTGTATAAAAATGGTCGACAGCGTATAACCGGAGGGGATTTAATTAGACAGCGTAACCGCGACTTAATGTACTGTGAACAGATATAAGGGAGATTTGTAATGACGCATGGCTATTGAGTGCAGAACTCCTTTTGCACATAATTAATATTCTTTTTTTGCTCTATACACATTTGTATTAGAAATATCAAGAGACTCTTGCAATTGTATTTTATTTAGATACTTTTCTTTCAAGGGTGTCGATTCGATATGTAATTGATAGTGTAGGGCATCTCATGGTCTAATCTTATATTATTGAAGTAATTCCCAAACGTTTTGTCTCTGATTTTCATTGTCCTAGCCATATCTGGCTGGGCTCGCTGCCATTGCAGCGGTAAGTCCCCTCTTTGAGGAGTGGCTTGAGAGACGCTACGGCGTCCTCACCTACCGCCTGACGCAGGTCGTCACCGGACATGGAAGTTTCGGGAGGTACCTGTGTCTGATGGGGCAGGAGGAAACGTGCAGAAGGAACGGGGTGGTTTTTAGTCAGTAAGAGTCTGACACTCCCTTCCGCCTCACCCAGGCGGGAGCAGTCATTCGATGATTTTCCCCCCTTAAAAAAAGCCATATCTGGCATCACACTCGAACCGTAATTTTTCCATATGTAACTAAAACTATTTTAAATTTTCATGTTATTATTATTTTCCTAAGTGTTGTGTAAAACGTTGGTTATTATCACGCTTAAAACTTCTCTCACGACTAGACTATTTTGTTCGTTTATGAATGCTCAACTTTACCTTCTAACTTCATCCCTCCAGTACCACTTAATCTTACCTAGTTTGTCCATACAGCTATATTACAAAGAAGCACAACAGGATAGCACATAAATGCATAGAACATTAGATAACAGTATTCCATAACACATCTGTAAAAAACGTGTTGGCAGATCGCAATCCAGTTATGTTATTGCCAACGCGGTACGGCGGATGACACTTTTAATAAAACGGTTTACGACACAAACGACTGTTGTCGTCGACTTTTTGTCGCAACGCTACGCCAGTGTTTTGTTTTACTTTTTTCTCTTTTTGTATGAATAAAACAGAATATGCTAATATTATAAAGTAAAACACTAATATCGTGAAGGTGGAGAATGTCGCATGTTTGCGTCGCGTATGCGTTTTGTGGCAAGTCTGGTTTAGCTTTATTTGGTAGTACAGAAATGTGATAATGCTACTTACACTATATCATTTTGACCTGAATTGTTTTGCTGATTCTTATAACGATGTGTTGTGTGTAATTTACTAAATATCCTTTCTATATTAAAAAAAAATAGTTTTGGAAACTAATTGATGTCATGTGTGAGTAAGGGACTCGTGCCAAGCGACGAAGCTGTCATTTTTCAATTTAAATTAACTTGTACCCTGTGGCGTAATCGTGATTCCTACAGCATGTAACATGATATCACCGCATTATTAATAGCTCCCAAATAGTTATAACCTAAATGTCAGTCAATTCAGTTCACAGTTCTATCAACACAATTTCCTTCATTAAGCTATTTGGGTCATTCGATATAGTTGCATCGAATCGTTTAAATCGAATCGTTAACATCATGTTCAATCATCGAGTGATTGTGCATTGATTGCTTCATGCGATGAATGTTTTCGCATTAGCGAGTAAACACGAGTTAATCGTCGATCAGTTAAACGACGATTAAGGGTAGTGTGACATCAGCTGCTTGGAGAGTGCTATATTTTTGGATAAAAAATTCAATCTTGATTATAATGAAATACAGACTTAATCGTCAACTGGCGAGCGCGAATCTCGCGAGCGCGCGCGAGTTGGCACTTTTCGATTTTGCCTACTTTTTTTGTCGTCAACTCGCGCGTCTATATAATTTGATGTTTTAATGTATAGTCAGCTACAAAAGCGTTATAACAAATTTAATTTAGTTAGGTACTTACCTACTATAAATGTATAAGAAACTTTATGAAATTTGATTTTTAAAATAAAACAAAATATACATCGTTTTGAAATCAGTTTATTATAAATCAACAGGACAAAATATCAATTATTAGTAGTATTTCCCTTACTAATTATCAACAATATCACACTACTATACTAACACTATCAATAAGTAGTGATAGTGTTAGTATAGTAGTTAGTACTTATTGATAGTGTTTAGCGTTTTTTGTAAAAATCATTTACAACCATATCTGATCTGTGATTTTATAGTTTCTAAGACTCTTTCTATGGTTCCTAAGATTGATTTTATTAGTGAGCAATAATAAGTCAGTTTGTTGTCAATTACTATGTTTAGCTTTACTATTTTATATATACCAATATTCAGTACGGTTTAAATTATTTATATTATGAGATTTATCGAAAATCTCCTCACATATAATTTTGTATACGAGTATGTGAGGGGAGTGTTTTCGTTGTTTCTATTTTATTTACATAGTTTTTTACAATTTACATACTAGATAATAAGATAATAAGCCAAATTCTCAAATCAATGTGATATTGTTGATAATTAGTAAGGGAAATACTACTAATAATTGATATTTTGTCCTGTTGATTTATAATAAACTGATTTCAAAACGATGTATATTTTGTTTTATTTTAAAAATCAAATTTCATAAAGTTTCTTATACATTTATAGTAGGTAAGTACCTAACTAAATTAAATTTGTTATAACGCTTTTGTAGCTGACTATACATTAAAACATCAAATTATATAGACGCGCGAGTTGACGACAAAAAAAGTAGGCAAAATCGAAAAGTGCCAACTCGCGCGCGCTCGCGAGATTCGCGCTCGCCAGTTGACGATTAAGTCGAAATACATGGCACTAGTTTTTGATAAACAATAAGCATTGACATCGACAACGAGTCATTCTTTGCATATTAGCGATCACATTCAGCACATTAAAGTCTTTTTTTAGTTATTTAATCCAGACCAGTACCACAAAGCTTCATCATTATTTACAGACACAGACTTAGCACAATTTTTATTGTATACCTTCAGGCCTAGTACCGATGTCTCATTTTCAAGCCTCCTTTCCAATAATGAGTAATACAGCCATACAGGTCCCCTCCATAAGTAGGTAGGAAGGTAGTTAACAATGGCCCGTGATTGCGTGGTACGCTCTGTTCCATGCGGTTCCACCCTCCTCACCGCAGACAGGCTGCGGCCTTATGCATGAATATTTAATACACCATGTGATTAAATCTGTATTAATTAAAGATTCTTCTGCAACTGTTCAAAGTTTGAAGTATGGTGAATGTTTCAAACATGCTGTATTTTCTATGAAGGGTTGAGTATTCCTGTTTGAAAATGGTCAAACACTGATTATGTCAAAACAAGGAGTGTTGTTTTTTTTCTTCAGAATCTATTATATAGTCTTTCCTCTGGATAGGGGAATATTTTTCTGCTATCCTTATTCTTTTCGAAGCATGTATTTTCAATAAGCAATAAGTAGTCGGTTATTATTAATACCTCCCCAAGGTGAAAACAGGATTGCAATGGCGAGGCATCAAAGAAATTCGCCAAGCTTGCTATTTTATTATTTATTTATATTCTTCGGAGAAAATAAGACTTGTTTTCTAATAGATCAATCGAATTCCAGTGAGGATACCACAAAAGAAAAGCGCTTTGATTACTCCTGGAACACGAATGTGACGTCCAAGAAACGACTCAAAGGCTATTTTTACAGACGCAGAGATTGCGGAACTCGTAATTCAATTTATTGCGTCTACCCTCCGCCAGGGGGCGGTGGCGATAATGCAATTTGATCGAGTCACTTATTGGCCCTTTACCTTTTCATTATCGCGACTAAATTTCAATTGAAAAGAAATTTCTCTTTTTTATTCTAAAAGGGTTGATCTCCACTCTGGAGAGCGTGTCGGTACAAAAGTTGTCAAGTGTGAAAATATTTCAACAATAAGCGTTTCAACAATAAGAACTTTTTACTTTGCCTCTTGACACCTGGAAGGCGGGAGATGAATTGTGGAACACAACGTAATGTTACAAAAGTTATACAGTTTATGTTTTTGAAGCGACGCCGCCGCCGTCACCCGCTTTGAATGCACAGCCCTTTTTATTTTTCAAGGCGATTAAAAAACTTCTATCCCTTTTACAAAAATGCTTTAATGTTTCCCCTTCATAGAAAACAATTTTCACGACGTTTATTTATATTTGGATGAAAAATATTTCCCTTTTATTTACTTACATAGTCCTCTTCATGTAGTGTTTATTGACAATCAAAATTTTTTCAAATACAATGGGGGAGCTCGGAGGATGTGTGAAGATAATATTGAATTTAAATGTAGTTTCACCCTCGCCAGGGATTAGGAAGAAAAGAAAAATCCTATTTCGAAGCACCTGTACTTATGAGTACTGTGTTTGCTTTGCATAACAAGGCTATAGTAGGCAGGCATCTTGGATATAATTATAGTTTGATTAGGTTTATTAATTAACCTCTGAAGACAAAAGCTTATGGTGTGTGGACGCAATAGCTGCATCTTTCTAATAAAATGAGGACTGTAAATACTTACTGAAATTCTTATTCATTAGGGCTGATTTTTCAATACTCAGTTAATTCTTAACTGAGGAATAAATTTGAATATGTAGCAATTTTTCCGTACTACAAACTGTCAAATATCAGTTTTATTCTACAGTTAAGAATTGACTGATGATTGATAAAATGACCCTTAGTCATCTTAACCTGTCTAGGCTTCAAGTTGCCACGATAATTTAGACCTCGTGAAGGACTGTAAAAAACGTAAAGGAATATCTATCCGCACCTCACAACGCCATTTCATCTCAGACCGTCGTCCGTCGAGTTAACTAACATTAATTATTCTCTAACGAAGCCAACTGTTTAAAAGTAACACGATACGTTAATAAAGTTCAACAACAGTCCAGTTTATCTAAATGAAACAACAATGTTGTAATTATGTAACGAACTTGGACAGGGGTGGCTGCTGATAAAATATTTATTATACAGTCAATAGAAAATGATTCACTTTGGACAGGATCTTTGTTGCTGTTGATATAAGGTAGGTTTTTGCGAATCAAAATGTCAAATTGATGAAGTTATTCTGTTACAACCCTGTTCGGAAGGGTTTCTAAGGTCGTAGAAGTTTTCAAGTAAACAAATGGATGGAGGTCGTCTTATTTTCGTAGTAGTAGATTCCTTGAAATTTGTATGACGTGGTTTTGTGGTAAATATTTTATGGTGGTTCTATATGAATGAAAATAGACATGGTTTCGTTTTGATTGATTAGTTAAGATGCCTTTAATGTGACACGGGTTTCTCTATTAAAATAATGCGTCTTTGGTTAATTTATTCATTAGTGTTCTCATCCACAAACTTGATACATCACAAAACAAAATAGGACCAGTAAATTTTTACTAAATAAATTCAATACTAACATAGGTATACAGAAATAGTCTCTCTTCACTGTAAACTGGAGCTTAGTACTTGAAGATTTGAATATAAACTCCTGTCTCTTGGTTTTAAGGTAGAGGACTACGCTCAGGATTTATTATCGTACGGAGAGAGTTTCCCGCGTAATACTGAGATCAGTTTTATTAAAACGAAAAGATTATGTCTAGGGCGTGGTTTGTTCGAGAAATGGATGGGCAATTGAAAATTGGTTTAGCTGGAAGCAAGGAGCTTTTTGCAATGCTATTACTGTTTAGGAAGCACCATATCTTAGTAACAGGATTTTTTCTTTGGGTTGTTCTCGAAAATTAATTGCGTTTAAGTAAAAAGCGTTTGGTAAAATCTACAATCGGAAATAATTAAAAATTTTAACAATTGCTAGTTATTTTTACATCAACATTTCAGTTAATTCAGGTCGCGGCGATGTCGCGCAGCCTACCGCGCACGCTGCTTATGAGGAAGAACCCCTCTGTGGTTCGAAACTAGTAGAGCTTTTCTCAGTATATTCACGTGAGTAACCCGCGATTTTTAGTTAATTTAGTATGTCTCACGATAGTTATTATAAAATTTCAGTTATTGTAGATGGAGAATGACCACATGGTTACAACAAATAATTTCAACTGTTTACCTAGCAGTGTTTCTGTTTCTATTTGGTATTTTCCTTTCCTTATACTTATCGTTTTAATACGTTTTTAATTACACAATTGAAACACCTCTCAACCTCTTTAGACACAACAAATCCTTCTCAAGAATCCCTTTTAATAATAAACCGAAACCCTTCAGAAGCAGACTTAGGACGCCATAATTCTGTGGTTTCCTTAAAATAAGCGAAAACTGAAGGTGGAATATGAGCAGACACAGCGGGGTGCAGTATAATTGACTACATAAATCAAAAACCATCGAAAATGAGATGTGATCCTTCATAACTTTACCGTAAAACAGTCTTGGTTGAAAGACCATGGGGGAATGTAGAATAAAGAATGTCTTAACCATATCTTTGTCTGATAAAAAAGTGTTAGATGTGCATAGGCGAGACAAAGCGATTTTGTTTGTTGGGAATTGTTTGGTACCGGTTGCCATGGTGATGGTTTATGGGTAGTCAGGGTTCGCGTTTGTGTTCCGGCAAGGTGTGTTTAAATTGTTATATTATGTTTAGGTATGGAAGTGTGTGTGTGTTCATTTGAACGATAAATAAGAAATGTTATTGTCTAGTAGTTTTTGGATTTTCAGATCAATTAATTTGTTCTTAAACTCTATTATAAGTACCTATTTTAGGTGAAAATTTGAAGAAATTTATGTATATCTGAATATTACTAACAAAATTACACTCTACATTGCATATTATATAATAAACAGTACTCTCGAACTCGTTTCCTTCAACCTCTTTGCTCATCAGGACTCAACTATGATACAAGAGCCTCCTGAAATGTACTACACTGTCAGCTAGTGCGCTCACTGAGAACCTGAGTACCTTTTAATTATAAACGACATTTGTTACGGTACCTAACTTTATCTAGAGTGAACATCTTCATGTGAATGCTGTGAAGTGGCCTATGTTATTTGTGGTCTTTAAAAGTTAACTTCAAATCTGTACATTTACAATCTGTAGTTCTAACTATGTATGCTGTACACGAGGTCTCGTAATTTTTTCACAAAGTCAGAAAAAGAAAGAAAACAGTTTATTAGGACCGCTACAGAAATAAAACAAAAAAAATTGTTTAAAAAACAGAACAAAAAATAAAAATAAAATTGATATCCCCTACCTACTTTTTTTTTAACTGGCACTGTGTACAAATTAGAGCTGCGACTTATTATACATTTTAGTGGTAGTGATCTGCAGTTTAATCGACACGTGGCGTAGCCCTGCTTGTTGCTTCTGGTTGTACTGATACAACCAGAAGCATTTTATTATCTAAAAACTTCTTTAACGAACACGTATTCACGATTGTAATAAGTTTTATCGCCTATTCCATAAGGTCTAAGATCGTAAATATAAAAACAGCTTAACAAAAGTGTGTGGCTGGATTTATGTCTCAATATCATACGACCCCTTGGCTCTTGGCACCTACCAGCCTCTTATATTACCCACACTATTGATTCATTCTGACTAATAGCTTTAAATCACGCAAGGATATTAGGAGATAATAATAGTCCTTGATATTGGTTGACCCAACTTCAACAGAAATTATGTTTTGTTTGATGGCATGTAAATGGCTTATGTAACATATCATAACATCACGCCTTTTATCCCCGAAGGGGTAGGCAAAGGTGCACATTATGCCACTGTACAATGTAACACCCACTTTTCACTATTTATGTGATGGGTCCCATGTAATAGGGAGTGAGCCTACTGCCATATACCGGGCACAATTCCAGACTCCGTGCTACTTCTGAGATTTTTTTAAACCTAGTAATACTTTGCCCGACCCGGGAATCCAACCCAACACCCCTCCTTCAAGATGATTATGGACACGGTTTGCAAATTCTTTGTGAAATGACAGAGATGGCACGATATTTAAGCACGACTTAAAATTGAGTAACGTTTCAGTATTCCAGCACTACATTAGTCTAGATCCCAATAAAATTATATTAGCCTGACAATTTAAGTAGGCGCCTATATCAGTGTAAATCATACCATGTTTTATAAACATTTAAACATTATTCACTAAATTGAGAGCGCAATTTATAATATAAACAAGAGACCACCTCAAAACAAAACAATAGAACGGTGGTAGCAATTGATATGCAGTACGGTGTCCACGAAGTTGGCGGTCGGCGGTCGCGAGGACATTTACTTAATTCTAGGCTGTATCGAGAGTTGGCAATGCCCGTCTTGTTTGTTTATGAAGACGTGCTGTGTTTAGTACTGATTTATTTTAGTTTTATTTTATGTCAGTTGTTTTTACTTATAACGTACAGATCGATCAAATAGCTATATATAGATCCAATATATAGCTATTTTTTTTTTTTTTTTTTTTTTTTTTTTTTTTTTTTTTTTTTTTTTTTTAACGTTGCCCCACTCTAGGATTTTCTCCTGTGTCGTGGGTGCGTTTACAAACATACAAGTTCACATACACAAAGACACCCAGACCCGAAACAACAATTTGTGGATCACACAAAGTGTTGTCCCGTGCGGGAATCGAACCCGCGACACGTTGCACGGCAGCCGGTTGCCCAGCCACCACACCAACCGTGCAGTCAATTTGATATTAATAAGAATATGTCTGCCGATATAGTATAGACTGCCTCATTGGCTGTGTGATCGCAAGTGCGACTGCCGGGCAAGGGGTCTCGGGTTCGATTCCCGGGTCGGGCAAAGTATTACTGGGTTTGTAAAAAACCTCAGTAGTAGCACGGAGTCTGGAAATGTGCCCGGTATATGGCAATAGGCTCACCCCCTAACATAAATAGTGAAAAGTGGGTGTTACATTGTAGTGGCATAATGTGCACCTCTGCATACCTCTTCAGGGATAAAAGGCGTGATGTTATGTTATGGTATGTTATGTTAAGAATATGTCTCTTTCATTTTTACCAAAGGAAATAAACTTGTCTATATTTTAAACTTACGAAACTACCGTAATATTATGTTACTGCAATTAAACTTGAATCTATTGTCAAATAAATACTTCGATCAAACCCGAACATACTACCTACCACTAAGAATTTAAAATGTAACTCAAGCATAAAAAAGAAAATTACACCAATCAAATTACGTTTTGACTGCACGATTGGTGCGGTGGCTGGGCAACCGGCTGCCGTGCAAGGTGTCGCGGGTTCGATTCCCGCACGGAACAACACTTTGTGTGATCCACAAATTGTTGTTTCGGGTCTAGGTGTCATGTGTATTTGAACTTGTATGTTTGTAAACACACCCACTACACAGGAGTTAATCCCAGTGTGGGGAAACGTATTTTTTTAAATATGTCCAAAACACCACATTTATCGATCTTTAAACCTAAGAATAAGTAATGACTCATATTCTTCCTTATGATCCCCTCAGCTGACATTGATGTTCTCACTGTTTACCTACTATTTATATTATTTCCATGTGTATAAGTTAAGAGAACAATGCCTCAAACAGATTCTACATATTATTTTCGAAAACAAACCTCTTTTGTTATGTCAACAAAGTTGTCACATGATAGGTTTACATTGTACACTTGCAAAATTCATTTAAACTTTTCCCGTTAACTTCGAATAAAACGAAATCGTCTAAAACCACGGAACAAGAGTTGAATATGTCGTTACAATATATAATGTTGTTGATTTAATTAAAACAACAAAGTTTCAAGTACATTTCCCTTTGACACAGCTACGTAATTAGGTACTGCGGTAACTTTGTAAATGACGTTAAGTTGTTATGTAGTTGCACCAATTTGTCTTATTAGATGATGACCCGGGACGTTGGAGAAGTAATGAATATTATGAGCTGACATTGTAAGAGAACTCATGAGATAGTTATTGCTATTAAATAAAGCAGCCAATACATTAGTAAAGCACTTTATAACAGTGCATAACAACGTGAAATTGTATTCCATCAACAGCCGATATGCCCACTGCTGAGCAAAACCTCTTCTCACACGGAGAAGGTTTGAGCATTAATCACCACGCTTGCTCAATGCGGGTTGGCGATTACAAACTTACAATTAGAAATTATAAGTCCAGGTTTCCTCACGATGTTTTCCTGAAATTGTATTGCTCCCTCAAAATTTGCAAATTTATTTAACAGCAACAAGAACCGTGGCAGTTTATCAGTTCAGCTACCATTAATCCTGAGCCAACCTAATGACTAAGAACAAAGACTCCAACTTGAAAAACCACAAGAGTTTCACCACCAAAACAGTGTTACAAAATAAACACACGTAAGTCGTTTAAAACTGTCCCATTTCGTAGTTTTGGCCACGGACCGAGGACGTGGATACCAAGATTTATATGCGGACAGTCTTCTCGAGTCATTGCTCCAAACTTTCTAGGGACACCGATTAAGATTTACAATGGGACTGGTCCTAAATAACTTAAATTGTTGGAGAACCTACTGATCCCTCAGTAGTTTGGTGCAAAATACAATTTATGGAGTTTATACAGTTGAAACTATTCAGTGACCAAGTTTGAGAGTTGTTGGGCATTCGTTAGACAGACTGAAATGTTGGTGCGACCATTAATTTGTCTGCTTAGTTGTTCAAGCTAGTGATTGATGCTGGTTATGGAATTACAAAGACCTGGATATGATTAATGAAGGAAACTTTTGAACCTTAAGCACTAACTCGAATTTAGTATGATCCTAATTCTTGGAAAGTTAGACAATTTAGTCTAATGTGGAATAGTTTCATGTCTACAGAACTTACATTGACATTGATCCACATATTGTCGTTTCGGGTCTGTGTAGATATGTAAACTTGTATGTTTATAAACGCACCCTCAACACAGGAGAAAATCCTAAATTGGGGCAACGTTTAAAAAAATCATATGCAATATGCATATGTGAAAGGTTTCCTTCGCTCTTTCTCTTCTTCAAGTGACTTCCGTCTTTCTTCTACATTCTTAATTAAAAGATGTAGTGAATATTATAACTTTCATGGGACGTATTAAATTAAATAATATGTTTTTCGGCTTACTCTAGGTTTGAAACTATACTTGATTAAGCTGATAACATAATTATCAATGTTATCAAGTGAATTAGTACTACCACCAATATTCTCGGTGCCCATAATCGTTACCTAAAGAGTAACGTGTTATACTGATAACACCCTAAAGTGAACACATTTGCATAAAACATACATGTACGCAGCTACATAATGGTATTAGGTACAAATTGAATGTTAACTATTGCAAATAAATAATTAATTAGTTCCGTTACGTATAATAGGGGCGTTATCAGTATCGTATTGTGAACGAACTGAACTGTTGATGTCTAAGTTTAAGGTTGAAATTGCTTTAAAATCTGTTTATTGAGAAATAGATAAGAGGAAATAGATAAATAAATAAATAGATTTTATTGTTTGAATAAATAAATAAATATTTTATGCTACTATTATTGTATGCCAAATTTTTGTCAGTAATAGGAATTTGGTCGCCAACATGATTAGTAGTCCCAAAAGTTAGATGCGACCATCTTGGAAATAATCCAGATCCCCTGTCTATCAACTGATAATTCGCAAAAAGAAACCATCTAAAAAGTCTAACTCACTCTATACACAATTCAAAACATTATAGGTACTGATTTCAAATCCAGTGATAACAAAACCAATAAAGAATAAAGAAAAACTCCATGAAATCGTTCCCCTTAGTTAATCCAACTCCTCAAGCGCGACTGCCTACAAAAACCAGTAATGTTGCCATACCTTGCAGCAAAACGCGGCAATACTAAATGCTAATGACGAAGTTTTCTTTTACCGCCGATCTAACATGGAAACCATACACGTGACGTCACAAAGGTAGAAAATGTACGCAGAAATATTCGCACATTAATAGGCATGTCGTAAGTCGCGTGCTGAGTCTCTTTTGCAAACAACAATGAAATGGATTAACTTCCCTCGTTCCTCCAGGCCGAGGGTATTAGACCGGGAATTTCAGAAGGTTAAATGGGAACACGTAAGATTTTTTTTTAGGATTTTTGGGAAGATAATAGGTAATTATTTATGAGCTAGTTATGATCTGAGAGCTAGTTAGGATCAACTTTTCAATCATCAGTTAACTCTTAACTATACAGTCGTCAAAGAAAGCAGATCATTATAACATCATTTTATGACATGGGGTCATTTTAACATTGTTTTAGAAGTATGAATTTTACATGAAACCAAACACTGTACCAATCAACCAAACAACAATATACTGAATGTACTAAATATATTTTATTTTTTATTTTTATTTTATTAACGCTTCATGCACAAGGTGTACACAAGGTGGACTTAATGCCGCAGGCATTTTCTCCCAGTCTGACCTTTGGGTGATGCAGAGAAGAGTGAGTGGTAGGAGCAAGAAGCAAGCAACGATTTAATTGAGAAAATAGAAGATTACACTAACATATTACAAATATGAACATAAATAAATATAGTAATAATATATATACATATACCTACACACGAGTACACTACAATATACATACATACATACATACATAGACTCATAGCATATAATATAAATATGAACATAATGACTAATACTCTGTAAATAATTATTGTGACGATTCAGCCAACCTCTTCAAAAGAAGCTCACGCACTTTCTGTTTAAATGTTAGACGTGTCGACACCATCCTGACATCCAGGGGGAGCGCATTCCACAGCAAAATTGCCTGCACGAAAAAGGAAGAATGAAGGAAGTCAGTGTGATGAGTGGGACATTGGAGAAGACGGTTATGGGAAGAACGAAGGTTTTTACTGTGGTTTGCGCACAAGTATTGAAAGTAAGGGGATAGATAACTGGGTAAAGAAGGTGAACAAAGAAAAGAGAATAGAGTGGTTAGCGCCCTTTGCTCCTGCGCTGGCGTATGGGCAGCCACTTCAGTTGCAGCCGATGTGCAGAAACATGATCGTATTTACGCAGGTTGAAAACGAATCGAATGCAGTTATTTTGAAGTCGGTCAAGTTTGTTGAGGAGATCTGCATTCAGGTCGTAGTAGCACACATCAGCATAATCGATAATAGGGAAAACCAAAGCCTGCACCAACATAGCCTTCGTAGCGGGAGGAAGTAAGTTTTTCGCACGATACAAAGCTCGCATGGATCCAGTAACTTTTTTGCACACACTGGTGACCTGAGCATGCCACTTCAAATTATTATCCATATGCAGTCCCAGGTTTTTCACCTCATCACTATACGGGATTACTGCTCCATCGAAAACCACTGCCGGCAAGGAAGCCATGTCAACTCTATTCATCGTGCGGGAGCCACCTATAAGAATGGCTTGACATTTCCCAGGATTCGTAGAATATACATTGGGTTATTAAATTTTTAATCGTTAACTATTTATACTTACAGATTTTTAGATCATTATAATGTCTACCATTTTTTTCTCTTAAGAAAAATCCTAATTGAAAAACATAAGAGATGCGTTACTCGCCCCTACAATTTTCGAAAGTTCCCCTCGGTTTCCCTAGGATTCCAACATCCTGGATCCTGGATCCTGATCCAGGATCCTGACCTCAAGGAACTGGGATGGTTTTGGACTGGGATGAGATGGTTCTCAGGAGTATACCCTGTCAAATAAAACAAGAATTTTGGAAATCGGTTCACAAATGGCGGAGTAACAACCGGTGAACAAACAAAAATAAACAATCAGCCGAATATAGTACCTCCTCCTTGTTTTGAAGTAAAAGTCGATAAAAATGAAATGCACCAAAAAAGTATCCTTAAATTTTTAGTTATACAAATATCTCTTGATATAAACCTTCTGAACATTTCTTGCTTCATGTTGTTATTGTACAATGAGTAGGTTTTCAATTACATACGAGCCAGTACGAGAAAAGGGCGGGACGTATTGAATACGTCTGAGAAACATGGAGGAATATAAGTGAGTATGTATGTATGAATCGGATTAGATTCTGTTGCCATGGTCACCAAGGTGTATCATAATAATTACTTTCTACGTTGTTTGCATTTATTAAAGCAAGGATTTTTGATTTTAGATAATTATGTTTTAATATTTTATGATCATAATAAAATATAGTACCTTGAACTAAATCGGTAAGTTACAGTTTTCACAATGGCACGTATTGGTAGTATTCTGTGATATTGGCCACTATTTAACTACTCGAGCGTCCTTATGAGCACCCGGTGGATCATAAGAAAAAAATGCTCTAAATGTCACGTGTGCACCCGTTGGATCATAAGGAACGCGGACGCTCGACGGGTTAATTTTGAGTAAGAAGGTTCTCACCTGCTAATCGACAATTTTCTATGAAATGATGTTTTCGATTTTGAAATGTTTGATTCGAAATTCGATCTTTTATGTTTACGGAAGGTCACATGTGATATGCTTTAACAATCAAATTGTACCAATACCTCAGATAAAGAAATAACATTTAGGTACTTTATGTCGATTTTCTATGGACATGTGTACGGTACCGAATATACGTAACTATGTACTATAACAAATCAAATCAATTGCGTTAATTAACCATCACGAATTAATTAATTATCGTTAATTACCGATGATTTGCGTCAGTAATTCATGTTGCGATAGTCAATAGACAGCTGACAGGTAGAGCACAATGTATGGCAGGTGTGCCAACATTACAAATATTGTTTATTACCAACCTTAACCGAAATAAATTCGTATTACTTTACACAGTTGAAAAAATTGTTTATTTTTATAGCATTTATTTTTCTATTTTCGATGTTTTATGAAAAAGTCATTTAATTACAAGTCTTGTATGTATCTATGGGTATTTTTCGTTTTATTACACAGACGCTTATGTTAGAAATCCCGGGTCGGGCAAAGTATTACTGGGTTTAAAAAAATCTCAATAGTAGTATGGAGTCTGGAAATGTGATCGCTATATGGCAATAGGCTCACCCCTATTACATAGGACTTATAACATAAATAGTGAAAAGTGGGTGTTACATTGTATATGTACAGTGTACATCCTCTGCCTACCCTTTCAGGGAAAAAAGGTGTGATTTTATGTTTATGTTATTATTAGAAAAGTGCTGTGTCGATCAAGTGAAAATGATCTTACAAAGTGCTGGAAACCAGGTGATAGTCGAAATCCCAAGCCACTGCATTTTTTTTTTCTTTCTTTCTATATTTTAAATCTTACTTTCATGTCGACGATAATGTCCGTAAAATAGGTATCTACTAAATACATAATATATTTAGTGACTGCACGGTTGGCGCGGTGGCTAAGCAAACGGCTGCCAAATAACGAGTAGCGGGTTCAATTTCCGCACGAAGCAATTCTTTGCATTATCTACAAATTGTTGGTTCGGGTTTGGGTGTCATGTGTATGTGAACGTGTATGTTTGGAAACGCACCCACGACACACGAGAAAATCCTAGTGTGGGGCAAAGAACTGTAAAAAAAACACCAAAGACAAGCCCTTATTTCAGATACCAGTTCTATAATCACTACACAGGTACCACTTACAACATACATAGTTTCCCCGCTGAATCCCAAGCCGCCATACTGTAACTCGCTAGCGTAGACCAGCCTTTATGCCTTATTCATAGTCCTGACTCCACACAGGGTTGCCACTTGTCAAATTTACGATGGTTTTGTAAGTTTTAATATTATAAGGTGAATTATGTTATATGTTTTTAATGTTCGTTTTTACTTTCTTTTTTAATATAATTGAACGACGTAGCATGCATAAGGCCATGTTTTTTAAACTCTGACGGAGTTGGTAGAAATGTACAATGTAACACTAACGTTTGACACTACGACTACTTATGATTCCCATGTAAAACCCTAGTGTGTTTATTGTTATTCACCGGGAATAATTTCATACATCGTTATTATACTAATAAAACTATTACTTAAAATTAAAATTCGTTTTGACCAACCTGAGAATCAAATCCGAGATAGGGTCTCGGAAGTAGCACTCGCAGCCAATCGACCAAGAAATCAGTCTACAAGCCTACTACAATGTTTACTTTATTTCTAAAATAGAGTAAATGACTATGCTATTTTAATGTCCGTCTTGAAGATTATTTAAAAACAGAGTATTTTTTTATTTTCTTACGGAAACGAATAGTTTCGAAAATATATTGATTTGAACGACACTTTTGAATACGATTTATACTCTAAAATGCTAAGCTACCTCCCACTTCTAAACTTTGATTAATTTTACCTAAGATTTTTTTTCATACACGACAAAAAAAATACGTGTCTAACATATTTTCATTACCTAACTGACGGACTAATTAGATTTTTAATTTTCATACCTTAGCATCGTCCCTATTGTAATCTGCTTTTGTGATAACTGCTCTTTGAGCATTTTCAATGGGTGCCAGCCCTATGCTTGTACCAAAGCGGTGTCCATCAAGTGTCTGCGTTGATTGTGGAGGAAATTAATCACAACACAGAAGTAACAGGGGCATTGTGTACCTGCTAATGTTTTGTTTTTATATTTATTTTTTTCATGTTAGCTGATAGTTACAGAGACACATACTCTAAAGTATGTGACTGTGAATTTTTCAAACCAAAATGACACATACTCTAAAGTATGTGACATTTTGGTTTGAAAAATTGGAATATCATCCTATATCATATATTATTATATGATTTGATATATATATAACTACATAGTTACTCATTATCACATTTCTCAACAGTGTGTCTTGAGATATGCCTAATACATTTTAACTTTACACCAGATCTTCTATGAATGTTTAGTAATTGTTCAAGAACAAGGTATAAGGGATACAAGGGGTACAAACCTATCGTCATATCGTCATCGTTGCTGTACATAAATCACCTCAGCATTTCGAAAACTACTTCAGCAAATTCGCAATTCCGCTTCACACGTATATCAGTCGTGTACCACTGAGCTGCCATCAATCACTTATTAATTACAGCAACTACAATAAAAACGATCATAACCGCGTACAATATCGAACTAACGCAAGACAAACAACATGTACGCAATTAATTATTACTTATACGAACTAATATCGTGCAACATTATCGTTAACAGAACAAATAACGAAAGTTTTCTGGATAACGATACGATGCGCGATGGCTGAGTTAACGATAGGAATAAGTTTTGGACAGATAATGCGGGCTTGCGGACTGAATATGCTATTGTGATGTGCCTAACTAGCTAACTAAGTTATGGAGAATATAAATAGTACATTGTATAGGCTAAGATTGAGTGTCTTGACCTTATTAGATACAAAATGTCTTTTTACGCGCGTGATGTTGCGCAGCCTACTGTAGTAGAGTAGGCTATGCGACATCGCCGCGACCGCGCACGCTGCTCATGAGAAATAAACCCTGTGTGGTTCGAAACTAGCAGAGCTTTTTTCAGTATATTCACGTGAATAACCCGCGATTTTTAGTCAAGGCTGAGGCTTTTGACTGGCAATAGAAAACTGTTGAACGCAAATCCTTCACTAACATCGGTCACCGGTGATCCTCATGGCGTTCAATGTTTAGTTAATACAAAATGACGTTGTAGGTAACTGTAGTCGAATGAGTAGTTAATATACATACCTACATTGACTAAATATGTTTCCTGTAGAATATTCATTATTTTATAATACACGAACGGTGTATTTAATTTAAATATCTTCAAAGAGTTATAAATATACACTGGCTGAGTTCAGGATTGACATAAGTTTTAACATAGTTTGCACAATATTTTCTTGTATCTTCAGTTTCCACGATATGGACCACGATAGCTAAAGGATTTCAAATAGCGATTCCATTGAAGATATTATTAATAATAATTACATTAATGAAGTGACTTAAGCTATAAATACATCTTTAGAGGTATGTGTAAGTATAGGACCTAGGTCTGGTTGTTGTTCATTCTGATTATAAAACAGATAACAATGATTTACATAACTGGTACATATGTATAACATTCTTTACGCTTTACTGATGGAGGTGGTCCGGACATGGATAACATTTTAATGTGTATTGGCGCCTAGAGTCAACGAGACAACGATTAGATATTTAATTTGTCATTAATCCTTACTATTATAAATCGGAAAGTGAGTTTGTTTGTTTGTTCCGCTTTGACGCCGTAACTACTAAACCGATTGCTTTGAATTTTTGCAGACGTAAAGTTAGAAGTCTGGTTTAAATAATAGGGTACTTTTTATCCCGGAAAAATTTGATATTCCCGCATTGGTATAGATGGCGCTGTGTGTATTGACATATGTCACATAAGCTACCTTTTATCCTTTTGTGACGCGAGCGAAGCCGCGGGTGAAAGCTAGTTATTAATATGTGGTACTTGGGTTGTACGCTGTGTTGTTTATTCAAATTGTTTTATAAGAAGATAGAATAAACTAACTAAACTAACAATGATTTATTGTATTAGGTAATACTACTCGTAGTTGATTACGAGTTTAGTTCAGCAATTTTCCCCTAAGTGTATGTTTTATTTTTTTTTGGTTTATAGCTCGACTATTGAAGATGAAGTCGTGGTAATCCTTACTCATATTCTCCGGTATTTAATATTATTAAGTTTCAGTTATATCGAGTTTACAATCGGGATGGTCCTATGACCCCTTGCCCCTACATCACATAGAATCTTCTTACATCAACGGTCAAAACTAACAAAACTTCTTATATGTATAAATAAAACCTATTCTATTTTTAAGCTTTTATCAAAAAGATTTAATGTGTTTCTGGTAATTAAGAACAGATATGTTATAATATATATTTCGGCAACACAATAAAAAATCGAAATTCTGCCTGAATTCATTATTATATGCGAACAAAGTCGCGGGGAACAGCTAGTAGGAACAGCAAATAAAACTACAATGTTTACTAATCTAACTGCCGCATTGAATAACAAAAGGCGCGTTGTATTATGATACTATGAGTTGAATTTAATAATAATTTCATCTTTTCATTTCATCAAGTTTATGTTTTTTTTTTTTTTTTTTTTAGGGGGAAATCATCGAATGACTGCTCCCGCCTGAGGCGGAAGGAGTGTCAGACTCTTACTGACTAAAAACCACCCCGTTCCTTCTCCTGCACGTCGAGCCGGAGCCCCGGTTACCCGTTAGGTTCTCCGCGACTCCGAATCGGCATCGGCCCTATTGGGCCCCATCTGTGGTGGTCTGATGGCTCTTTGAGGCGCGCGCGGAACGCGACGCGCCGTACGCTCGGGTCTGTTTCTGGTCGGACGGGGAGCCACCCATGCTCGCCGTCCGCAGGCCCGCGCTTACGGTGGCCAGAGATCTCTCGCGATCCCCGACGCCCGGTGTGTCCTTCGCGATGGCTGGGTTGCGAGGAGGCAGCGCTTCGCTGCCTCACGCGTCCGCCTCCTCCTTAGCTAGCATGACTGCTTCGCAAAAGGAGGAGACGGCATCCCAATCCCCCTCGCTCCGCATCATGGCCTGCACTAGGCCCGGACGCGAGAGGTCGCCATCGCCGATCACTTCCCTGAGGGCACGGCGGTGCTCAGCCCACGCAGGGCATTCTCCCACTGTGGTTCCACCGTGTCCTCAGGGCGTTCCTCGCAGTGATGACACCCGGGCGTTTCCTCCCGCCCCATCAGACACAGGTACCTCCCGAAACTTCCATGTCCGGTGAGGACCTGCGTCAGGCGGTAGGTGAGGACGCCGTAGCGTCTCTCAAGCCACTCCTCAAAGAGGGACTTACCGCTGCAATGGCAGCGAGCCCATGCAATGGCAGCGAGCCCAAAGTTTATGTTTAGTACATGTCATTAGCATAGAACGACCGCCTACCACAATCATATTCTTGCTCAAAGGTTGTTCCTAAAATTCTGTTTTTATGTACATACATAATAGATGATGAAATACATATTTTTTTTTCATCTGAAATCGACATCTAACTTACTTCTATTTAAACTTGCGACACCCAAATAATAGACACTTGATAAACGCAAAAATAAATCGCTAGAAAATCGACTTCAGTATGAGCAAGACCTTATAATATTTTTCTGTATAAAAATGGTCGACAGCGTATAACCGGAGGGATTTAATTAGACAGCGTAACCGCGACTTAATGTACTGTGAACAGATATAAGGGAGATTTGTAATGACGCATGGCTATTGAGTGCAGAACTCCTTTTGCACATAATTAATATTCTTTTTTTGCTCTATACACATTTGTTTTAGAAATATCAAGAGAATCTTGCAATTTTATTTTATTTTTATTTAGAAACTTTTCTTTCAGGGTTTTGATTAGATATGTAACTGATAGTATAGGGCGTCTCATGTTCTAATATTATATTGTTGAAGTAATTCCCAAACGTTTTGTCTCTCATTTTCATTGTTCTAGCCATACCTGGCTGGGCTCGCTGCCATTGCAGCGGTAAGTCCCTTCTTTGAGGAGTGGCTTGAAAGACGCTACGGCGTCCTCACCTACCGCCTGACGCAGGTCCTCACCGGACATGGAAGTTTCGGGAGGTACCTGTGTCTGATGGGCGGGAGGAAACGTGCAGGAGAAGAAACGGGGTGGTTTTTAGTCAGTAAGAGTCTGACACTCCCTTCCGCTTCACCCAGGCGGGAGCAGTCATTCGATGATTTTCCCCCCTTAAAAAAAAAGCCATATCTGGCATCACACTCGAACCGTAATTTTTCCGTATGTAACTAAAACTATTTTAAATTTTCATGTTATTATTATTTTCCTAAGTGTTGTGTAAAACGTTGGTTATTATCACGCTTAAAACTTCTCTCACGACTAGACTATTTTGTTCGTTTATGAATGCTCAACTTTACCTTCTAAGTTCATCCCTCCAGTACCACTTAATCTTTCCTAGTTTGTCCATACAGCTATATTACAAAGAAGCAGAACAGGATAGCACATAAATGCATAGAACATTAGATAACAGTATTCCATAACACATCTGTAAAAAACGTGTTGGCAGATCGCAATCCAGTTATGTTATTGCCAACGCAGTACGGCGGATGACACTTTTAAAAACGGTTTACGACACAAACGACTGTTGTCGTCGACTTTTTGTCGCAACGCTACGCCAGTGTTTTGTTTTACTTTTTTCTCTTTTTGTATGAATAAAACAAACATGCTAATATTATAAAGTAAAACACTAATATCGTGAAGGTAGAGAATGTCGCATGTTTGCGTGGCGTATGCGTTTTGTGGTAAGTCTGGTTTAGCTTTATTTGGTAGTACAGAAATGTGATAATGCTACTTACACTATCACATTTCGAGCTGAATTGTTTTGATGATTTCTTATAACGATGTGTTGTGTATAATTTCTTAAATATCCTAGTTAGTTTTATAGTTTTGGAAACTAATTTATGTCATGTGTGAGTAAGGGACTCGTGCCAATCGACGGTGCTGTCATTTTTCAATTTAAATTATCTTGTACCCTGTGGCGTAATCGTGATTCCTACAGCATGTAACATGATATCACCGCATTATTAATAGCTCCCAAATAGTTATAACCTTAATGTCAGTTAATTCAGCTCACAGTTCTATCAACACAATTTCCTTCATTAAGCTATTTGGGTCATTCGATATAGTTGCATCGAATCGTTTAAATCGAATCGTTAACATCATGTTCAATCATCGAGTGATTGTGCATTGATTGCTTCATGCGATGAATGTTTTCGCATTAGCGAGTAAACACGAGTTAATCGCCGATCAGCTAAACGACGATTAAGGGTAGTGTGACATCAGCTGTTTGGAGAGTGCAATATTTTTGTATTAAAAAATTCAATGTTGATTATAATGAAATACAGACTTAATCGTCAACTGGCGAGCGCGAATCTCGCGAGCGCGCGCGAGTTGGCACTTTTCGATTTTGCCTACTTTTTTTGTCGTCAACTCGCGCGTCTATATAATTTGATGTTTTAATGTATAGTCAGCTACAAAAGCGTTATAACAAATTTAATTTAGTTAGGTACTTACCTACTATAAATGTATAAAAACTTTATGAAATTTGATTTTTAAAATAAAACAAAATATACATCGTTTTGAAATCAGTTTATTATAAATCAACAGGACAAAATATCAATTATTAGTAGTATTTCCCTTACTAATTATCAACAATATCACACTACTATACTAACACTATCAATAAGTAGTGATAGTGTTAGTATAGTAGTTAGTACTTATTGATAGTGTTTAGCGTTTTTTGTAAAAATCATTTACAACCATATCTGATCTGTGATTTTATAGTTTCTAAGACTCTTTCTATGGTTCCTAAGATTGATTTTATTAGTGAGCAATAATAAGTCAGTTTGTTGTCAATTACTATGTTTAGCTTTACTATTTTATATATACCAATATTCAGTACGGTTTAAATTATTTATATTATGAGATTTATCGAAAATCTCCTCACATATAATTTTGTATACGAGTATGTGAGGGGAGTGTTTTCGTTGTTTCTATTTTATTTACATAGTTTTTTACAATTTACATACTAGATAATAAGATAATAAGCCAAATTCTCAAATCAATGTGATATTGTTGATAATTAGTAAGGGAAATACTACTAATAATTGATATTTTGTCCTGTTGATTTATAATAAACTGATTTCAAAACGATGTATATTTTGTTTTATTTTAAAAATCAAATTTCATAAAGTTTCTTATACATTTATAGTAGGTAAGTACCTAACTAAATTAAATTTGTTATAACGCTTTTGTAGCTGACTATACATTAAAACATCAAATTATATAGACGCGCGAGTTGACGACAAAAAAAGTAGGCAAAATCGAAAAGTGCCAACTCGCGCGCGCTCGCGAGATTCGCGCTCGCCAGTTGACGATTAAGTCGAAATACATGGCACTAGTTTTTGATAAACAATAAGCATTGACATCGACAACGAGTCATTCTTTGCATATTAGCGATCACATTCAGCACATTAAAGTCTTTTTTTAGTTATTTAATCCAGACCAGTACCACAAAGCTTCATCATTATTTACAGACACAGACTTAGCACAATTTTTATTGTATACCTTCAGGCCTAGTACCGATGTCTCATTTTCAAGCCTCCTTTCCAATAATGAGTAATACAGCCATACAGGTCCCCTCCATAAGTAGGTAGGAAGGTAGTTAACAATGGCCCGTGATTGCGTGGTACGCTCTGTTCCATGCGGTTCCACCCTCCTCACCGCAGACAGGCTGCGGCCTTATGCATGAATATTTAATACACCATGTGATTAAATCTGTATTAATTAAAGATTCTTCTGCAACTGTTCAAAGTTTGAAGTATGGTGAATGTTTCAAACATGCTGTATTTTCTATGAAGGTTGAGTATTCCTGTTTGAAAATGGTCAAACACTGATTATGTCAAAACAAGGAGTGTTGTTTTTTCTTCAAATCTATTATATAGTCTTTCCTCTGGATAGGGGAATATTTTCTGCTATCCTTATTCTTTTCGAAGCATGTATTTTCAATAAGCAATAAGTAGTCGGTTATTATTAATACCTCCCCAAGGTGAAAACAGGATTGCAATGGCGAGGCATCAAAGAAATTCGCCAAGCTTGCTATTTTATTATTTATTTATATTCTTCGGAGAAAATAAGACTTGTTTTCTAATAGATCAATCGAATTCCAGTGAGGATACCACAAAAGAAAAGCGCTTTGATTACTCCTGGAACACGAATGTGACGTCCAAGAAACGACTCAAAGGCTATTTTTACAGACGCAGAGATTGCGGAACTCGTAATTCAATTTATTGCGTCTACCCTCCGCCAGGGGGCGGTGGCGATAATGCAATTTGATCGAGTCACTTATTGGCCCTTTACCTTTTCATTATCGCGACTAAATTTCAATTGAAAAGAAATTCTCTTTTTTATTCTAAAAGGGTTGATCTCCACTCTGGAGAGCGTGTCGGTACAAAAGTTGTCAAGTGTGAAAATATTTCAACAATAAGCGTTTCAACAATAAGAACTTTTTACTTTGCCTCTTGACACCTGGAAGGCAGATGAATTGTGGAACACAACGTAATGTTACAAAAGTTATACAGTTTATGTTTTTGAAGCGACGCCGCCGCCGTCACCCCCTTGAATGCACAGCCCTTTTTATTTTTCAAGGCGATTAAAAAACTTCTATCCCTTTTACAAAAATGCTTTAATGTTTCCCCTTCATAGAAAACAATTTTCACGACGTTTATTTATATTTGGATGAAAAATATTTCCCTTTTATTTACTTACATAGTCCTCTTCATGTAGTGTTTATTGTCAATCAAAATATTTTCAAATACAATGGGGGAGCTCGAAGGATGTGTGAAGATAATATTGAATTTAAATGTAGTTTCACCCTCGCCGGGGATTAGGAAGAAAAGAAAAATCCTATTTCGAAGCACCTGTACTTATGAGTACTGTGTTTGCTTTGCATAGACAAGGCTATAGTAGGCAGGCACCTTGGATATAATTAGAGTTTGATTAATTAACCTCTGAAGACAAAAGCTTATGGTGCTGTGTGGACGCCTCAATAGCTGCATCTTCTAATAAAATAGAGGACTGTAAATACTTACTAATATTCTTATTCATTAGGGCTGATTTTTCAATACTCAGTTAATTCTTAACTGAGGAATAAATTTGAATATGTGACAATTTTTCCGTACTACAAACTGTCAAATATCAATTATATTCTACAGTTAAGAATTGACTGATGATTGATATATTTACCCTTAGTCATCTTAACATGTCTAGGCTTCAAGTTACCACGATAATTTAGAGCTCGTGAAGGACTATAAAAAACGTAAAGGAATATCTATCCGCACCTCACAACGCCATTTCATCTCAGACCCTCGTCCGTCGAGTTAACTAACATTAATTATTCTCTAACGAAGCTAACTGTTTAAAAGTAACACGATACGTTAATAAAGTTCAACAACAGTCCAGTTTATCTAAATGAAACAACAATGTTGTAATTATGTAACGAACTTGGACAGGGGTGGCTGACTGATAAAATATTTATTATACAGTCAATGGAAAATGATTCACTTTGCACAGGATCTTTGTTGCTGTTGATATAAGGTAGGTTTTTGCGAATCAAAATGACAAATTGATGAAGTTATTCTGTTACAACCCTGTTCGGAAGGGTTTCTAAGGTCGTAGAAGTTTTCAAGTAAACAAATGGATGGAGGTCGTCTTATTTTCGTAGTTGTAGAGGTATATTCCTTGAAATTTGTATGACGTGGTTTTGTGTTAAATATTTTATGTTGGTGGTTCTATATGAATGAAAATAAACATGGTTTCGTTTTGATTGATTAGTTAAGATGCCTTTAATGTGACACGGGTTTCTCTATTAAAATAATGCGTCTTTGGTTAATTTATTCATTAGTGTTCTCATCCACAAACTTGATACATCACAAAACAAAATAGGACCAGTAAATTTTTACTAAATAAATTCAATACTAACATAGGTATACAGAAATAGTCTCTCTTCACTGTAAACTGGAGCTTAGTACTTGAAGATTTGAATATAAACTCCTGTCTCTTGGTTTTAAGGTAGAGGACTACGCTCAGGATTTATTATCGTACGGAGAGAGTTTCCCGCGTAATACTGAGATCAGTTTTATTAAAACGAAAAGATTATGTCTAGGGCGTGGTTTGTTCGAGAAATGGATGGGCAATTGAAAATTGGTTTAGCTGGAAGCAAGGAGCTTTTTGCAATGCTATTACTGTTTAGGAAGCACCATATCTTAGTAACAGGATTTTTTCTTTGGGTTGTTCTCGAAAATTAATTGCGTTTAAGTAAAAAGCGTTTGGTAAAATCTACAATCGGAAATAATTAAAAATTTTAACAATTGCTAGTTATTTTTACATCAACATTTCAGTTAATTCAGGTCGCGGCGATGTCGCGCAGCCTACCGCGCACGCTGCTTATGAGGAAGAACCCCTCTGTGGTTCGAAACTAGTAGAGCTTTTCTCAGTATATTCACGTGAGTAACCCGCGATTTTTAGTTAATTTAGTATGTCTCACGATAGTTATTATAAAATTTCAGTTATTGTAGATGGAGAATGACCACATGGTTACAACAAATAATTTCAACTGTTTACCTAGCAGTGTTTCTGTTTCTATTTGGTATTTTCCTTTCCTTATACTTATCGTTTTAATACGTTTTTAATTACACAATTGAAACACCTCTCAACCTCTTTAGACACAACAAATCCTTCTCAAGAATCCCTTTTAATAATAAACCGAAACCCTTCAGAAGCAGACTTAGGACGCCATAATTCTGTGGTTTTCCTTAAAATAAGCGAAAACTGAAGGTGGAATATGAGCAGACACAGCGGGGTGCAGTATAATTGACTACATAAATCAAAAACCATCGAAAATGAGATGTGATCCTTCATAACTTTACCGTAAAACAGTCTTGGTTGAAAGACCATGGGGGAATGTAGAATAAAGAATGTCTTAACCATATCTTTGTCTGATAAAAAAGTGTTAGATGTGCATAGGCGAGACAAAGCGATTTTGTTTGTTGGGAATTGTTTGGTACCGGTTGCCATGGTGATGGTTTATGGGTAGTCAGGGTTCGCGTTTGTGTTCCGGCAAGGTGTGTTTAAATTGTTATATTATGTTTAGGTATGGAAGTGTGTGTGTGTTCATTTGAACGATAAATAAGAAATGTTATTGTCTAGTAGTTTTTGGATTTTCAGATCAATTAATTTGTTCTTAAACTCTATATAAGTACCTATTTTAGGTGAAAATTTGAAGAAATTTATGTATATCTGAATATTACTAACAAAATTACACTCTACATTGCATATTATATAATAAACAGTACTCTCGAACTCGTTTCCTTCAACCTCTTTGCTCATCAGGACTCAACTATGATACAAGAGCCTCCTGAAATGTACTACACTGTCAGCTAGTGCGCTCACTGAGAACCTGAGTACCTTTTAATTATAAACGACATTTGTTACGGTACCTAACTTTATCTAGAGTGAACATCTTCATGTGAATGCTGTGAAGTGGCCTATGTTATTTGTGGTCTTTAAAAGTTAACTTCAAATCTGTACATTTACAATCTGTAGTTCTAACTATGTATGCTGTACACGAGGTCTCGTAATTTTTTCACAAAGTCAGAAAAAGAAAGAAAACAGTTTATTAGGACCGCTACAGAAATAAAACAAAAAAAATTGTTTAAAAAACAGAACAAAAAATAAAAATAAAATTGATATCCCCTACCTACTTTTTTTTTAACTGGCACTGTGTACAAATTAGAGCTGCGACTTATTATACATTTTAGTGGTAGTGATCTGCAGTTTAATCGACACGTGGCGTAGCCCTGCTTGTTGCTTCTGGTTGTACTGATACAACCAGAAGCATTTTATTATCTAAAAACTTCTTTAACGAACACGTATTCACGATTGTAATAAGTTTTATCGCCTATTCCATAAGGTCTAAGATCGTAAATATAAAAACAGCTTAACAAAAGTGTGTGGCTGGATTTATGTCTCAATATCATACGACCCCTTGGCTCTTGGCACCTACCAGCCTCTTATATTACCCACACTATTGATTCATTCTGACTAATAGCTTTAAATCACGCAAGGATATTAGGAGATAATAATAGTCCTTGATATTGGTTGACCCAACTTCAACAAATTATGTTTTGTTTGATGGCATGTAAATGGCTTATGTAACATATCATAACATCACGCCTTTTATCCCCGAAGGGGTAGGCAAAGGTGCACATTATGCCACTGTACAATGTAACACCCACTTTTCACTATTTATGTGATGGGTCCCATGTAATAGGGAGTGAGCCTACTGCCATATACCGGGCACAATTCCAGACTCCGTGCTACTTCTGAGATTTTTTTAAACCTAGTAATACTTTGCCCGACCCGGGAATCCAACCCAACACCCCTCCTTCAAGATGATTATGGACACGGTTTGCAAATTCTTTGTGAAATGACAGAGATGGCACGATATTTAAGCACGACTTAAAATTGAGTAACGTTTCAGTATTCCAGCACTACATTAGTCTAGATCCCAATAAAATTATATTAGCCTGACAATTTAAGTAGGCGCCTATATCAGTGTAAATCATACCATGTTTTATAAACATTTAAACATTATTCACTAAATTGAGAGCGCAATTTATAATATAAACAAGAGACCACCTCAAAACAAAACAATAGAACGGTGGTAGCAATTGATATGCAGTACGGTGTCCACGAAGTTGGCGGTCGGCGGTCGCGAGGACATTTACTTAATTCTAGGCTGTATCGAGAGTTGGCAATGCCCGTCTTGTTTGTTTATGAAGACGTGCTGTGTTTAGTACTGATTTATTTTAGTTTTATTTTATGTCAGTTGTTTTTACTTATAACGTACAGATCGATCAAATAGCTATATATAGATCCAATATATAGCTATTTTTTTTTTTTTTTTTTTTTTTTTTTTTTTTTTTTTTTTTTTTTTTTTAACGTTGCCCCACTCTAGGATTTTCTCCTGTGTCGTGGGTGCGTTTACAAACATACAAGTTCACATACACAAAGACACCCAGACCCGAAACAACAATTTGTGGATCACACAAAGTGTTGTCCCGTGCGGGAATCGAACCCGCGACACGTTGCACGGCAGCCGGTTGCCCAGCCACCACACCAACCGTGCAGTCAATTTGATATTAATAAGAATATGTCTGCCGATATAGTATAGACTGCCTCATTGGCTGTGTGATCGCAAGTGCGACTGCCGGGCAAGGGGTCTCGGGTTCGATTCCCGGGTCGGGCAAAGTATTACTGGGTTTGTAAAAAACCTCAGTAGTAGCACGGAGTCTGGAAATGTGCCCGGTATATGGCAATAGGCTCACCCCCTAACATAAATAGTGAAAAGTGGGTGTTACATTGTAGTGGCATAATGTGCACCTCTGCATACCTCTTCAGGGATAAAAGGCGTGATGTTATGTTATGGTATGTTATGTTAAGAATATGTCTCTTTCATTTTTACCAAAGGAAATAAACTTGTCTATATTTTAAACTTACGAAACTACCGTAATATTATGTTACTGCAATTAAACTTGAATCTATTGTCAAATAAATACTTCGATCAAACCCGAACATACTACCTACCACTAAGAATTTAAAATGTAACTCAAGCATAAAAAAAAATTACACCAATCAAATTACGTTTTGACTGCACGATTGGTGCGGTGGCTGGGCAACCGGCTGCCGTGCAAGGTGTCGCGGGTTCGATTCCCGCACGGAACAACACTTTGTGTGATCCACAAATTGTTGTTTCGGGTCTAGGTGTCATGTGTATTTGAACTTGTATGTTTGTAAACACACCCACTACACAGGAGTTAATCCCAGTGTGGGGAAACGTATTTTTTTAAATATGTCCAAAACACCACATTTATCGATCTTTAAACCTAAGAATAAGTAATGACTCATATTCTTCCTTATGATCCCCTCAGCTGACATTGATGTTCTCACTGTTTACCTACTATTTATATTATTTCCATGTGTATAAGTTAAGAGAACAATGCCTCAAACAGATTCTACATATTATTTTCGAAAACAAACCTCTTTTGTTATGTCAACAAAGTTGTCACATGATAGGTTTACATTGTACACTTGCAAAATTCATTTAAACTTTTCCCGTTAACTTCGAATAAAACGAAATCGTCTAAAACCACGGAACAAGAGTTGAATATGTCGTTACAATATATAATGTTGTTGATTTAATTAAAACAACAAAGTTTCAAGTACATTTCCCTTTGACACAGCTACGTAATTAGGTACTGCGGTAACTTTGTAAATGACGTTAAGTTGTTATGTAGTTGCACCAATTTGTCTTATTAGATGATGACCCGGGACGTTGGAGTAATGAATATTATGAGCTGACATTGTAAGAGAACTCATGAGATAGTTATTGCTATTAAATAAAGCAGCCAATACATTAGTAAAGCACTTTATAACAGTGCATAACAACGTGAAATTGTATTCCATCAACAGCCGATATGCCCACTGCTGAGCAAAACCTCTTCTCACACGGAGAAGGTTTGAGCATTAATCACCACGCTTGCTCAATGCGGGTTGGCGATTACAAACTTACAATTAGAAATTATAAGTCCAGGTTTCCTCACGATGTTTTCCTGAAATTGTATTGCTCCCTCAAAATTTGCAAATTTATTTAACAGCAACAAGAACCGTGGCAGTTTATCAGTTCAGCTACCATTAATCCTGAGCCAACCTAATGACTAAGAACAAAGACTCCAACTTGAAAAACCACAAGAGTTTCACCACCAAAACAGTGTTACAAAATAAACACACGTAAGTCGTTTAAAACTGTCCCATTTCGTAGTTTTGGCCACGGACCGAGGACGTGGATACCAAGATTTATATGCGGACAGTCTTCTCGAGTCATTGCTCCAAACTTTCTAGGGACACCGATTAAGATTTACAATGGGACTGGTCCTAAATAACTTAAATTGTTGGAGAACCTACTGATCCCTCAGTAGTTTGGTGCAAAATACAATTTATGGAGTTTATAAGTTGAAACTATTCAGTGACCAAGTTTGAGAGTTGTTGGGCATTCGTTAGACAGACTGAAATGTTGTGCGACCATTAATTTGTCTGCTTAGTTGTTCAAGCTAGTGATTGATGCTGGTTATGGAATTACAAAGACCTGGATATGATTAATGAAGGAAACTTTTGAACCTTAAGCACTAACTCGAATTTAGTATGATCCTAATTCTTGGAAAGTTAGACAATTTAGTCTAATGTGGAATAGTTTCATGTCTACAGAACTTACATTGACATTGATCCACATATTGTCGTTTCGGGTCTGTGTAGATATGTAAACTTGTATGTTTATAAACGCACCCTCAACACAGGAGAAAATCCTAAATTGGGGCAACGTTTAAAAAAATCATATGCAATATGCATATGTGAAAGGTTTCCTTCGCTCTTTCTCTTCTTCAAGTGACTTCCGTCTTTCTTCTACATTCTTAATTAAAAGATGTAGTGAATATTATAACTTTCATGGGACGTATTAAATTAAATAATATGTTTTTCGGCTTACTCTAGGTTTGAAACTATACTTGATTAAGCTGATAACATAATTATCAATGTTATCAAGTGAATTAGTACTACCACCAATATTCTCGGTGCCCATAATCGTTACCTAAAGAGTAACGTGTTATACTGATAACACCCTAAAGTGAACACATTTGCATAAAACATACATGTACGCAGCTACATAATGGTATTAGGTACAAATTGAATGTTAACTATTGCAAATAAATAATTAATTAGTTCCGTTACGTATAATAGGGGCGTTATCAGTATCGTATTGTGAACGAACTGAACTGTTGATGTCTAAGTTTAAGGTTGAAATTGCTTTAAAATCTGTTTATTGAGAAATAGATAAGAGAAATAGATATAAATAAATAAATAGATTTTATTGTTTGAATAAATAAATAAATATTTTATGCTACTATTATTGTATGCCAAATTTTTGTCAGTAATAGGAATTTGGTCGCCAACATGATTAGTAGTCCCAAAAGTTAGATGCGACCATCTTGGAAATAATCCAGATCCCCTGTCTATCAACTGATAATTCGCAAAAAGAAACCATCTAAAAAGTCTAACTCACTCTATACACAATTCAAAACATTATAGGTACTGATTTCAAATCCAGTGATAACAAAACCAATAAAGAATAAAGAAAAACTCCATGAAATCGTTCCCCTTAGTTAATCCAACTCCTCAAGCGCGACTGCCTACAAAAACCAGTAATGTTGCCATACCTTGCAGCAAAACGCGGCAATACTAAATGCTAATGACGAAGTTTTCTTTTACCGCCGATCTAACATGGAAACCATACACGTGACGTCACAAAGGTAGAAAATGTACGCAGAAATATTCGCACATTAATAGGCATGTCGTAAGTCGCGTGCTGAGTCTCTTTTGCAAACAACAATGAAATGGATTAACTTCCCTCGTTCCTCCAGGCCGAGGGTATTAGACCGGGAATTTCAGAAGGTTAAATGGGAACACGTAAGATTTTTTTTTAGGATTTTTGGGAAGATAATAGGTAATTATTTATGAGCTAGTTATGATCTGAGAGCTAGTTAGGATCAACTTTTCAATCATCAGTTAACTCTTAACTATACAGTCGTCAAAGAAAGCAGATCATTATAACATCATTTTATGACATGGGGTCATTTTAACATTGTTTTAGAAGTATGAATTTTACATGAAACCAAACACTGTACCAATCAACCAAACAACAATATACTGAATGTACTAAATATATTTTATTTTTTTATTTTTATTTTATTAACGCTTCATGCACAAGGTGTACACAAGGTGGACTTAATGCCGCAGGCATTTTCTCCCAGTCTGACCTTTGGGTGATGCAGAGAAGAGTGAGTGGTAGGAGCAAGAAGCAAGCAACGATTTAATTGAGAAAATAGAAGATTACACTAACATATTACAAATATGAACATAAATAAATATATAGTAATATATATATACATATACCTACACACGAGTACACTACAATATACATACATACATACATACATAGACTCATAGCATATAATATAAATATGAACATAATGACTAATACTCTGTAAATAATTATTGTGACGATTCAGCCAACCTCTTCAAAAGAAGCTCACGCACTTTCTGTTTAAATGTTAGACGTGTCGACACCATCCTGACATCCAGGGGGAGCGCATTCCACAGCAAAATTGCCTGCACGAAAAAGGAAGAATGAAGGAAGTCAGTGTGATGAGTGGGACATTGGAGAAGACGGTTATGGGAAGAACGAAGGTTTTTACTGTGGTTTGCGCACAAGTATTGAAAGTAAGGGGATAGATAACTGGGTAAAGAAGGTGAACAAAGAAAAGAGAATAGAGTGGTTAGCGCCCTTTGCTCCCTGCGCTGGCGTATGGGCAGCCACTTCAGTTGCAGCCGATGTGCAGAAACATGATCGTATTTACGCAGGTTGAAAACGAATCGAATGCAGTTATTTTGAAGTCGGTCAAGTTTGTTGAGGAGATCTGCATTCAGGTCGTAGTAGCACACATCAGCATAATCGATAATAGGGAAAACCAAAGCCTGCACCAACATAGCCTTCGTAGCGGGAGGAAGTAAGTTTTTCGCACGATACAAAGCTCGCATGGATCCAGTAACTTTTTTGCACACACTGGTGACCTGAGCATGCCACTTCAAATTATTATCCATATGCAGTCCCAGGTTTTTCACCTCATCACTATACGGGATTACTGCTCCATCGAAAACCACTGCCGGCAAGGAAGCCATGTCAACTCTATTCATCGTGCGGGAGCCACCTATAAGAATGGCTTGACATTTCCCAGGATTCGTAGAATATACATTGGGTTATTAAATTTTTAATCGTTAACTATTTATACTTACAGATTTTTAGATCATTATAATGTCTACCATTTTTTTCTCTTAAGAAAAATCCTAATTGAAAAACATAAGAGATGCGTTACTCGCCCCTACAATTTTCGAAAGTTCCCCTCGGTTTCCCTAGGATTCCAACATCCTGGATCCTGGATCCTGATCCAGGATCCTGACCTCAAGGAACTGGGATGGTTTTGGACTGGGATGAGATGGTTCTCAGGAGTATACCCTGTCAAATAAAACAAGAATTTTGGAAATCGGTTCACAAATGGCGGAGTAACAACCGGTGAACAAACAAAAATAAACAATCAGCCGAATATAGTACCTCCTCCTTGTTTTGAAGTAAAAGTCGATAAAAATGAAATGCACCAAAAAAGTATCCTTAAATTTTTAGTTATACAAATATCTCTTGATATAAACCTTCTGAACATTTCTTGCTTCATGTTGTTATTGTACAATGAGTAGGTTTTCAATTACATACGAGCCAGTACGAGAAAAGGGCGGGACGTATTGAATACGTCTGAGAAACATGGAGGAATATAAGTGAGTATGTATGTATGAATCGGATTAGATTCTGTTGCCATGGTCACCAAGGTGTATCATAATAATTACTTTCTACGTTGTTTGCATTTATTAAAGCAAGGATTTTTGATTTTAGATAATTATGTTTTAATATTTTATGATCATAATAAAATATAGTACCTTGAACTAAATCGGTAAGTTACAGTTTTCACAATGGCACGTATTGGTAGTATTCTGTGATATTGGCCACTATTTAACTACTCGAGCGTCCTTATGAGCACCCGGTGGATCATAAGAAAAAAATGCTCTAAATGTCACGTGTGCACCCGTTGGATCATAAGGAACGCGGACGCTCGACGGGTTAATTTTGAGTAAGAAGGTTCTCACCTGCTAATCGACAATTTTCTATGAAATGATGTTTTCGATTTTGAAATGTTTGATTCGAAATTCGATCTTTTATGTTTACGGAAGGTCACATGTGATATGCTTTAACAATCAAATTGTACCAATACCTCAGATAAAGAAATAACATTTAGGTACTTTATGTCGATTTTCTATGGACATGTGTACGGTACCGAATATACGTAACTATGTACTATAACAAATCAAATCAATTGCGTTAATTAACCATCACGAATTAATTAATTATCGTTAATTACCGATGATTTGCGTCAGTAATTCATGTTGCGATAGTCAATAGACAGCTGACAGGTAGAGCACAATGTATGGCAGGTGTGCCAACATTACAAATATTGTTTATTACCAACCTTAACCGAAATAAATTCGTATTACTTTACACAGTTGAAAAAATTGTTTATTTTTATAGCATTTATTTTTCTATTTTCGATGTTTTATGAAAAAGTCATTTAATTACAAGTCTTGTATGTATCTATGGGTATTTTTCGTTTTATTACACAGACGCTTATGTTAGAAATCCCGGGTCGGGCAAAGTATTACTGGGTTTAAAAAAATCTCAATAGTAGTATGGAGTCTGGAAATGTGATCGCTATATGGCAATAGGCTCACCCCTATTACATAGGACTTATAACATAAATAGTGAAAAGTGGGTGTTATATCGTACAGTGAAATTAAATGCCGTAAATATGCACCTCTGCCTACCCCTTCAGGGAAAAAAGGTGTGATTTTATGTTTATGTTATTATTAGAAAAGTGCTGTGTCGATCAAGTGAAAATGATCTTACAAAGTGCTGGAAACCAGGTGATAGTCGAAATCCCAAGCCCACTGCATTTTTTTTTCTTTCTTTCTTATTTTAAATCTTACTTTCATGTCCACGGTAATGTCCGTAAAATAGGCATCTACTAAATACATAATATATTTACTGACTGCACGGTTGGCGCAGTGGCTAAGCAAACGGCTGCCAAGCAACGAGTAGCGGGTTCAATTCTCGCACGAAGCAATTCTTTGCATGATTTACAAATGGTTGGTTCTGGTTTGGGTATCATGTGTTTATGAACTTGTATGTTTAGAAAAGCACCCACGACACACGAGAAAATCCTAGTGTGGGGCAAAGAACTGTAAAAAAAACACCAAAGACAAGCCCTTATTTCAGATACCAGTTCTATAATCACTACACAGGTACCACTTACAACATACATAGTTTCCCCGCTGAATCCCAAGCCGCCATACTGTAACTCGCAAGCGTAGACCAGCCTTTATGCCTTATTCATAGTCCTGACTCCACACAGGGTTGCCACTTGTCAAATTTACGATGGTTTTGTAAGTTTTAATATTATAAGGTGAATTATGTTATATGTTTTTAATGTTCGTTTTTACTTTCTTTTTTAATATAATTCAACGACGTAGCATGCATAAGGTCACGTTTTTTAAATCTGACGGAGTAGGTAGAAATGTTAAATATAATACTAACTTTTGACTAGTTATGATTCCCATGTAAAACCCTAGTGTGTTTATTGTTATTCACCGGGAATAATTTCATACATCGTTATTATACTAATAAAACTATTACTTAAAATTAAAAATTCGTTTTGACCAACCTGAGAATCAAATCCGAGATAGGGTCTCGGAAGTAGCACTCGCAGCCAATCGACCAAGAAATCAGTCTACAAGCCTACTACAATATTAACTTTAATTTTAAAATAGAGTAAATGACTAATGCTATTTTAATGTCCGTCTTGAAGATTATTTAAAAACAGAGTATTTTTTTTATTTTCTTACGGAAACGAATAGTTTCGAAAATATATTGATTTGAACGACACTTTTGAATACGATTTATACTCTAAAATGCTAAGCTACCTCCCACTTCTAAACTTTGATTAATTTTACCTAAGATTTTTTTTCATACACGACAAAAAAAATACGTGTCTAACATATTTTCATTACCTAACTGACGGACTAATTAGATTTTTAATTTTCATACCTTAGCATCGTCCCTATTGTAATCTGCTTTTGTGATAACTGCTCTTTGAGCATTTTCAATGGGTGCCAGCCCTATGCTTGTACCAAAGCGGTGTCCATCAAGTGTCTGCGTTGATTGTGGAGGAAATTAATCACAACACAGAAGTAACAGGGGCATTGTGTACCTGCTAATGTTTTGTTTTTATATTTATTTTTTTCATGTTAGCTGATAGTTACAGAGACACATACTCTAAAGTATGTGACTGTGAATTTTTCAAACCAAAATGACACATACTCTAAAGTATGTGACATTTTGGTTTGAAAAATTGGAATATCATCCTATATCATATATTATTATATGATTTGATATATATATAACTACATAGTTACTCATTATCACATTTCTCAACAGTGTGTCTTGAGATATGCCTAATACATTTTAACTTTACACCAGATCTTCTATGAATGTTTAGTAATTGTTCAAGAACAAGGTATAAGGGATACAAGGGGTACAAACCTATCGTCATATCGTCATCGTTGCTGTACATAAATCACCTCAGCATTTCGAAAACTACTTCAGCAAATTCGCAATTCCGCTTCACACGTATATCAGTCGTGTACCACTGAGCTGCCATCAATCACTTATTAATTACAGCAACTACAATAAAAACGATCATAACCGCGTACAATATCGAACTAACGCAAGACAAACAACATGTACGCAATTAATTATTACTTATACGAACTAATATCGTGCAACATTATCGTTAACAGAACAAATAACGAAAGTTTTCTGGATAACGATACGATGCGCGATGGCTGAGTTAACGATAGGAATAAGTTTTGGACAGATAATGCGGGCTTGCGGACTGAATATGCTATTGTGATGTGCCTAACTAGCTAACTAAGTTATGGAGAATATAAATAGTACATTGTATAGGCTAAGATTGAGTGTCTTGACCTTATTAGATACAAAATGTCTTTTTACGCGCGTGATGTTGCGCAGCCTACTGTAGTAGAGTAGGCTATGCGACATCGCCGCGACCGCGCACGCTGCTCATGAGAAATAAACCCTGTGTGGTTCGAAACTAGCAGAGCTTTTTTCAGTATATTCACGTGAATAACCCGCGATTTTTAGTCAAGGCTGAGGCTTTTGACTGGCAATAGAAAACTGTTGAACGCAAATCCTTCACTAACATCGGTCACCGGTGATCCTCATGGCGTTCAATGTTTAGTTAATACAAAATGACGTTGTAGGTAACTGTAGTCGAATGAGTAGTTAATATACATACCTACATTGACTAAATATGTTTCCTGTAGAATATTCATTATTTTATAATACACGAACGGTGTATTTAATTTAAATATCTTCAAAGAGTTATAAATATACACTGGCTGAGTTCAGGATTGACATAAGTTTTAACATAGTTTGCACAATATTTTCTTGTATCTTCAGTTTCCACGATATGGACCACGATAGCTAAAGGATTTCAAATAGCGATTCCATTGAAGATATTATTAATAATAATTACATTAATGAAGTGACTTAAGCTATAAATACATCTTTAGAGGTATGTGTAAGTATAGGACCTAGGTCTGGTTGTTGTTCATTCTGATTATAAAACAGATAACAATGATTTACATAACTGGTACATATGTATAACATTCTTTACGCTTTACTGATGGAGGTGGTCCGGACATGGATAACATTTTAATGTGTATTGGCGCCTAGAGTCAACGAGACAACGATTAGATATTTAATTTGTCATTAATCCTTACTAATATTATAAATCGGAAAGTGAGTTTGTTTGTTTGTTCCGCTTTGACGCCGTAACTACTAAACCGATTGCTTTGAATTTTTGCAGACGTAAAGTTAGAAGTCTGGTTTAAATAATAGGGTACTTTTTATCCCGGAAAAATTTGATATTCCGCATTGGTATAGATGGCGCTGTGTGTATTGACATATGTCACATAAGCTACCTTTTATCCTTTTGTGACGCGAGCGAAGCCGCGGGTGAAAGCTAGTTATTAATATGTGGTACTTGGGTTGTACGCTGTGTTGTTTATTCAAATTGTTTTATAAGAAGATAGAATAAACTAACTAAACTAACAATGATTTATTGTATTAGGTAATACTACTCGTAGTTGATTACGAGTTTAGTTCAGCAATTTTCCCCTAAGTGTATGTTTTATTTTTTTTTGGTTTATAGCTCGACTATTGAAGATGAAGTCGTGGTAATCCTTACTCATATTCTCCGGTATTTAATATTATTAAGTTTCAGTTATATCGAGTTTACAATCGGGATGGTCCTATGACCCCTTGCCCCTACATCACATAGAATCTTCTTACATCAACGGTCAAAACTAACAAAACTTCTTATATGTATAAATAAAACCTATTCTATTTTTAAGCTTTTATCAAAAAGATTTAATGTGTTTCTGGTAATTAAGAACAGATATGTTATAATATATATTTCGGCAACACAATAAAAAATCGAAATTCTGCCTGAATTCATTATTATATGCGAACAAAGTCGCGGGGAACAGCTAGTAGGAACAGCAAATAAAACTACAATGTTTACTAATCTAACTGCCGCATTGAATAACAAAAGGCGCGTTGTATTATGATACTATGAGTTGACTATAAACTCTTTTAACTATACTTATACCTAACTCACCTACTTTTTTTTTTTTTTTTAGGGGGGAAAATCATCGAATGACTGCTCCCGCCTGGGTGAGGCGGAAGGGAGTGTCAGACTCTTACTGACTAAAAACCACCCGTTCCTTCTCCTGCACGTCGAGCCGGAGCCCCGGTTACCCGTTAGGTTCTCCGCGACTCCGAATCGGCATCGGCCCTATTGGGCCCCATCTGTGGTGGTCTGATGGCTCTTTGAGGCGCGCGCGGAACGCGACGCGCCGTACGCTCGGGTCTGTTTCTGGTCGGACGGGGAGCCACCCATGCTCGCCGTCCGCAGGCCCGCGCTTACGGTGGCCAGAGATCGTCTCGCGATCCCCGACGCCCGGTGTGTCCTTCGCGATGGCTGGGTTGCGAGGAGGCAGCGCTTCGCTGCCTCACGCGTCCCGCCTCCTCCTTAGCTAGCATGACTGCTTCGCAAAAGGAGGAGACGGCATCCCAATCCCCCTCGCTCCGCATCATGGCCTGCACTAGGCCCGGACGCGAGAGGTCGCCATCGCCGATCACTTCCCTGAGGGCACGGCGGTGCTCAGCCCACGCAGGGCATTTCCCACTGTGTGTTCCACCGTGTCCTCAGGGCGTTCCTCGCAGTGATGACACCCGGGCGTTTCCTCCCGCCCCATCAGACACAGGTACCTCCCGAAACTTCCATGTCCGGTGAGGACCTGCGTCAGGCGGTAGGTGAGGACGCCGTAGCGTCTCTCAAGCCACTCCTCAAAGAGGGGACTTACCGCTGCAATGGCAGCGAGCCCATGCAATGGCAGCGAGCCCAAAGTTTATGTTTAGTACATGTCATTAGCATAGAACGACCGCCTACCACAAGCATATTATTACTCAAAAGGTTGTTCCTAAAATTTTGTTTTTATGTACATACATAATAGATGATGAAATACATATTTTTTTTCATCTGAAATCGACATCTAACTTACTTCTATTTAAACTTGCGACACCCAAATAATAGACACTTGATAAACGCAAAAATAAATCGGCTAGAAAATCGACTTCAGTATGAGCAAGACCTTATAATATTTTTCTGTATAAAAATGGTCGACAGCGTATAACCGGAGGGGATTTAATTAGACAGCGTAACCGCGACTTAATGTACTGTGAACAGATATAAGGGAGATTTGTAATGACGCATGGCTATTGAGTGCAGAACTCCTTTTGCACATAATTAATATTCTTTTTTTGCTCTATACACATTTGTTTTAGAAATATCAAGAGAATCTTGCAATTTTATTTTATTTTTATTTAGAAACTTTTCTTTCAGGGTTTTGATTAGATATGTAACTGATAGTATAGGGCGTCTCATGTTCTAATATTATATTGTTGAAGTAATTCCCAAACGTTTTGTCTCTCATTTTCATTGTTCTAGCCATACCTGGCTGGGCTCGCTGCCATTGCAGCGGTAAGTCCCTTCTTTGAGGAGTGGCTTGAAAGACGCTACGGCGTCCTCACCTACCGCCTGACGCAGGTCCTCACCGGACATGGAAGTTTCGGGAGGTACCTGTGTCTGATGGGGCGGGAGGAAACGTGCAGGAGAAGAAACGGGGTGGTTTTTAGTCAGTAAGAGTCTGACACTCCCTTCCGCTTCACCCAGGCGGGAGCAGTCATTCGATGATTTTCCCCCCTTAAAAAAAAAGCCATATCTGGCATCACACTCGAACCGTAATTTTTCCGTATGTAACTAAAACTATATTTTAAATTTTCATGTTATTATTATTTTCCTAAGTGTTGTGTAAAACGTTGGTTATTATCACGCTTAAAACTTCTCTCACGACTAGACTATTTTGTTCGTTTATGAATGCTCAACTTTACCTTCTAAGTTCATCCCTCCAGTACCACTTAATCTTTCCTAGTTTGTCCATACAGCTATATTACAAAGAAGCAGAACAGGATAGCACATAAATGCATAGAACATTAGATAACAGTATTCCATAACACATCTGTAAAAAACGTGTTGGCAGATCGCAATCCAGTTATGTTATTGCCAACGCGGTACGGCGGATGACACTTTTAATAAAACGGTTTACGACACAAACGACTGTTGTCGTCGACTTTTTGTCGCAACGCTACGCCAGTGTTTTGTTTTACTTTTTTCTCTTTTTGTATGAATAAAACAGAACATGCTAATATTATAAAGTAAAACACTAATATCGTGAAGGTGGAGAATGTCGCATGTTTGCGTCGCGTATGCGTTTTGTGGCAAGTCTGGTTTAGCTTTATTTGGTAGTACAGAAATGTGATAATGTTACTTACACTATATCATTTTGACCTGAATTGTTTTGCTGATTTCTTATAACGATGTGTTGTGTGTAATTTACTAAATATCCTTTCTATATTAAAAAAAATAGTTTTGGAAACTAATTGATGTCATGTGTGAGTAAGGGACTCGTGCCAAGCGACGAAGCTGTCATTTTTCAATTTAAATTAACTTGTACCCTGTGGCGTAATCGTGATTCCTACAGCATGTAACATGATATCACCGCATTATTAATAGCTCCCAAATAGTTATAACCTAAATGTCAGTCAATTCAGTTCACAGTTCTATCAACACAATTTCCTTCATTAAGCTATTTGGGTCATTCGATATAGTTGCATCGAATCGTTTAAATCGAATCGTTAACATCATGTTCAATCATCGAGTGATTGTGCATTGATTGCTTCATGCGATGAATGTTTTCGCATTAGCGAGTAAACACGAGTTAATCGTCGATCAGTTAAACGACGATTAAGGGTAGTGTGACATCAGCTGCTTGGAGAGTGCTATATTTTTGGATAAAAAATTCAATCTTGATTATAATGAAATACAGACTTAATCGTCAACTGGCGAGCGCGAATCTCGCGAGCGCGCGCGAGTTGGCACTTTTCGATTTTGCCTACTTTTTTTGTCGTCAACTCGCGCGTCTATATAATTTGATGTTTTAATGTATAGTCAGCTACAAAAGCGTTATAACAAATTTAATTTAGTTAGGTACTTACCTACTATAAATGTATAAGAAACTTTATGAAATTTGATTTTTAAAATAAAACAAAATATACATCGTTTTGAAATCAGTTTATTATAAATCAACAGGACAAAATATCAATTATTAGTAGTATTTCCCTTACTAATTATCAACAATATCACACTACTATACTAACACTATCAATAAGTAGTGATAGTGTTAGTATAGTAGTTAGTACTTATTGATAGTGTTTAGCGTTTTTTGTAAAAATCATTTACAACCATATCTGATCTGTGATTTTATAGTTTCTAAGACTCTTTCTATGGTTCCTAAGATTGATTTTATTAGTGAGCAATAATAAGTCAGTTTGTTGTCAATTACTATGTTTAGCTTTACTATTTTATATATACCAATATTCAGTACGGTTTAAATTATTTATATTATGAGATTTATCGAAAATCTCCTCACATATAATTTTGTATACGAGTATGTGAGGGGAGTGTTTTCGTTGTTTCTATTTTATTTACATAGTTTTTTACAATTTACATACTAGATAATAAGATAATAAGCCAAATTCTCAAATCAATGTGATATTGTTGATAATTAGTAAGGGAAATACTACTAATAATTGATATTTTGTCCTGTTGATTTATAATAAACTGATTTCAAAACGATGTATATTTTGTTTTATTTTAAAAATCAAATTTCATAAAGTTTCTTATACATTTATAGTAGGTAAGTACCTAACTAAATTAAATTTGTTATAACGCTTTTGTAGCTGACTATACATTAAAACATCAAATTATATAGACGCGCGAGTTGACGACAAAAAAAGTAGGCAAAATCGAAAAGTGCCAACTCGCGCGCGCTCGCGAGATTCGCGCTCGCCAGTTGACGATTAAGTCGAAATACATGGCACTAGTTTTTGATAAACAATAAGCATTGACATCGACAACGAGTCATTCTTTGCATATTAGCGATCACATTCAGCACATTAAAGTCTTTTTTTAGTTATTTAATCCAGACCAGTACCACAAAGCTTCATCATTATTTACAGACACAGACTTAGCACAATTTTTATTGTATACCTTCAGGCCTAGTACCGATGTCTCATTTTCAAGCCTCCTTTCCAATAATGAGTAATACAGCCATACAGGTCCCCTCCATAAGTAGGTAGGAAGGTAGTTAACAATGGCCCGTGATTGCGTGGTACGCTCTGTTCCATGCGGTTCCACCCTCCTCACCGCAGACAGGCTGCGGCCTTATGCATGAATATTTAATACACCATGTGATTAAATCTGTATTAATTAAAGATTCTTCTGCAACTGTTCAAAGTTTGAAGTATGGTGAATGTTTCAAACATGCTGTATTTTCTATGAAGGGTTGAGTATTCCTGTTTGAAAATGGTCAAACACTGATTATGTCAAAACAAGGAGTGTTGTTTTTTTTCTTCAGAATCTATTATATAGTCTTTCCTCTGGATAGGGGAATATTTTTCTGCTATCCTTATTCTTTTCGAAGCATGTATTTTCAATAAGCAATAAGTAGTCGGTTATTATTAATACCTCCCCAAGGTGAAAACAGGATTGCAATGGCGAGGCATCAAAGAAATTCGCCAAGCTTGCTATTTTATTATTTATTTATATTCTTCGGAGAAAATAAGACTTGTTTTCTAATAGATCAATCGAATTCCAGTGAGGATACCACAAAAGAAAAGCGCTTTGATTACTCCTGGAACACGAATGTGACGTCCAAGAAACGACTCAAAGGCTATTTTTACAGACGCAGAGATTGCGGAACTCGTAATTCAATTTATTGCGTCTACCCTCCGCCAGGGGGCGGTGGCGATAATGCAATTTGATCGAGTCACTTATTGGCCCTTTACCTTTTCATTATCGCGACTAAATTTCAATTGAAAAGAAATTTCTCTTTTTTATTCTAAAAGGGTTGATCTCCACTCTGGAGAGCGTGTCGGTACAAAAGTTGTCAAGTGTGAAAATATTTCAACAATAAGCGTTTCAACAATAAGAACTTTTTACTTTGCCTCTTGACACCTGGAAGGCGGGAGATGAATTGTGGAACACAACGTAATGTTACAAAAGTTATACAGTTTATGTTTTTGAAGCGACGCCGCCGCCGTCACCCCGCTTTGAATGCACAGCCCTTTTTATTTTTCAAGGCGATTAAAAAACTTCTATCCCTTTTACAAAAATGCTTTAATGTTTCCCCTTCATAGAAAACAATTTTCACGACGTTTATTTATATTTGGATGAAAAATATTTCCCTTTTATTTACTTACATAGTCCTCTTCATGTAGTGTTTATTGACAATCAAAATATTTTCAAATACAATGGGGGAGCTCGGAGGATGTGTGAAGATAATATTGAATTTAAATGTAGTTTCACCCTCGCCAGGGATTAGGAAGAAAAGAAAAATCCTATTTCGAAGCACCTGTACTTATGAGTACTGTGTTTGCTTTGCATAGACAAGGCTATAGTAGGCAGGCATCTTGGATATAATTATAGTTTGATTAGGTTTATTAATTAACCTCTGAAGACAAAAGCTTATGGTGCTGTGTGGACGCCTCAATAGCTGCATCTTCTAATAAAATAGAGGACTGTAAATACTTACTGAAATTCTTATTCATTAGGGCTGATTTTTCAATACTCAGTTAATTCTTAACTGAGGAATAAATTTGAATATGTAGCAATTTTTCCGTACTACAAACTGTCAAATATCAGTTTTATTCTACAGTTAAGAATTGACTGATGATTGATAAAATGACCCTTAGTCATCTTAACCTGTCTAGGCTTCAAGTTGCCACGATAATTTAGACCTCGTGAAGGACTGTAAAAAACGTAAAGGAATATCTATCCGCACCTCACAACGCCATTTCATCTCAGACCGTCGTCCGTCGAGTTAACTAACATTAATTATTCTCTAACGAAGCCAACTGTTTAAAAGTAACACGATACGTTAATAAAGTTCAACAACAGTCCAGTTTATCTAAATGAAACAACAATGTTGTAATTATGTAACGAACTTGGACAGGGGTGGCTGGCTGATAAAATATTTATTATACAGTCAATAGAAAATGATTCACTTTGGACAGGATCTTTGTTGCTGTTGATATAAGGTAGGTTTTTGCGAATCAAAATGTCAAATTGATGAAGTTATTCTGTTACAACCCTGTTCGGAAGGGTTTCTAAGGTCGTAGAAGTTTTCAAGTAAACAAATGGATGGAGGTCGTCTTATTTTCGTAGTAGTAGATTCCTTGAAATTTGTATGACGTGGTTTTGTGGTAAATATTTTATGGTGGTTCTATATGAATGAAAATAGACATGGTTTCGTTTTGATTGATTAGTTAAGATGCCTTTAATGTGACACGGGTTTCTCTATTAAAATAATGCGTCTTTGGTTAATTTATTCATTAGTGTTCTCATCCACAAACTTGATACATCACAAAACAAAATAGGACCAGTAAATTTTTACTAAATAAATTCAATACTAACATAGGTATACAGAAATAGTCTCTCTTCACTGTAAACTGGAGCTTAGTACTTGAAGATTTGAATATAAACTCCTGTCTCTTGGTTTTAAGGTAGAGGACTACGCTCAGGATTTATTATCGTACGGAGAGAGTTTCCCGCGTAATACTGAGATCAGTTTTATTAAAACGAAAAGATTATGTCTAGGGCGTGGTTTGTTCGAGAAATGGATGGGCAATTGAAAATTGGTTTAGCTGGAAGCAAGGAGCTTTTTGCAATGCTATTACTGTTTAGGAAGCACCATATCTTAGTAACAGGATTTTTTCTTTGGGTTGTTCTCGAAAATTAATTGCGTTTAAGTAAAAAGCGTTTGGTAAAATCTACAATCGGAAATAATTAAAAATTTTAACAATTGCTAGTTATTTTTACATCAACATTTCAGTTAATTCAGGTCGCGGCGATGTCGCGCAGCCTACCGCGCACGCTGCTTATGAGGAAGAACCCCTCTGTGGTTCGAAACTAGTAGAGCTTTTCTCAGTATATTCACGTGAGTAACCCGCGATTTTTAGTTAATTTAGTATGTCTCACGATAGTTATTATAAAATTTCAGTTATTGTAGATGGAGAATGACCACATGGTTACAACAAATAATTTCAACTGTTTACCTAGCAGTGTTTCTGTTTCTATTTGGTATTTTCCTTTCCTTATACTTATCGTTTTAATACGTTTTTAATTACACAATTGAAACACCTCTCAACCTCTTTAGACACAACAAATCCTTCTCAAGAATCCCTTTTAATAATAAACCGAAACCCTTCAGAAGCAGACTTAGGACGCCATAATTCTGTGGTTTTCCTTAAAATAAGCGAAAACTGAAGGTGGAATATGAGCAGACACAGCGGGGTGCAGTATAATTGACTACATAAATCAAAAACCATCGAAAATGAGATGTGATCCTTCATAACTTTACCGTAAAACAGTCTTGGTTGAAAGACCATGGGGGAATGTAGAATAAAGAATGTCTTAACCATATCTTTGTCTGATAAAAAAGTGTTAGATGTGCATAGGCGAGACAAAGCGATTTTGTTTGTTGGGAATTGTTTGGTACCGGTTGCCATGGTGATGGTTTATGGGTAGTCAGGGTTCGCGTTTGTGTTCCGGCAAGGTGTGTTTAAATTGTTATATTATGTTTAGGTATGGAAGTGTGTGTGTGTTCATTTGAACGATAAATAAGAAATGTTATTGTCTAGTAGTTTTTGGATTTTCAGATCAATTAATTTGTTCTTAAACTCTATTATAAGTACCTATTTTAGGTGAAAATTTGAAGAAATTTATGTATATCTGAATATTACTAACAAAATTACACTCTACATTGCATATTATATAATAAACAGTACTCTCGAACTCGTTTCCTTCAACCTCTTTGCTCATCAGGACTCAACTATGATACAAGAGCCTCCTGAAATGTACTACACTGTCAGCTAGTGCGCTCACTGAGAACCTGAGTACCTTTTAATTATAAACGACATTTGTTACGGTACCTAACTTTATCTAGAGTGAACATCTTCATGTGAATGCTGTGAAGTGGCCTATGTTATTTGTGGTCTTTAAAAGTTAACTTCAAATCTGTACATTTACAATCTGTAGTTCTAACTATGTATGCTGTACACGAGGTCTCGTAATTTTTTCACAAAGTCAGAAAAAGAAAGAAAACAGTTTATTAGGACCGCTACAGAAATAAAACAAAAAAAATTGTTTAAAAAACAGAACAAAAAATAAAAATAAAATTGATATCCCCTACCTACTTTTTTTTTAACTGGCACTGTGTACAAATTAGAGCTGCGACTTATTATACATTTTAGTGGTAGTGATCTGCAGTTTAATCGACACGTGGCGTAGCCCTGCTTGTTGCTTCTGGTTGTACTGATACAACCAGAAGCATTTTATTATCTAAAAACTTCTTTAACGAACACGTATTCACGATTGTAATAAGTTTTATCGCCTATTCCATAAGGTCTAAGATCGTAAATATAAAAACAGCTTAACAAAAGTGTGTGGCTGGATTTATGTCTCAATATCATACGACCCCTTGGCTCTTGGCACCTACCAGCCTCTTATATTACCCACACTATTGATTCATTCTGACTAATAGCTTTAAATCACGCAAGGATATTAGGAGATAATAATAGTCCTTGATATTGGTTGACCCAACTTCAACAGAAATTATGTTTTGTTTGATGGCATGTAAATGGCTTATGTAACATATCATAACATCACGCCTTTTATCCCCGAAGGGGTAGGCAAAGGTGCACATTATGCCACTGTACAATGTAACACCCACTTTTCACTATTTATGTGATGGGTCCCATGTAATAGGGAGTGAGCCTACTGCCATATACCGGGCACAATTCCAGACTCCGTGCTACTTCTGAGATTTTTTTAAACCTAGTAATACTTTGCCCGACCCGGGAATCCAACCCAACACCCCTCCTTCAAGATGATTATGGACACGGTTTGCAAATTCTTTGTGAAATGACAGAGATGGCACGATATTTAAGCACGACTTAAAATTGAGTAACGTTCAGTATTCCAGCACGACATTAGTCTAGATCCCAATAAAATTATATCTGACAATTTAATTAGGCGCCTATATCAGTGTAAATCATATCATGTTTTATAAACATTTAAACATTATTCACTAAATTGAGAGCGCAATTTATAATATAAACAAGAGACCACCTCAAAACAAAACAATAGAACGGTGGTAGCAATTGATATGCAGTACGGTGTCCACGAAGTTGGCGGTCGGCGGTCGCGAGGACATTTACTTAATTCTAGGCTGTATCGAGAGTTGGCAATGCCCGTCTTGTTTGTTTATGAAGACGTGCTGTGTTTAGTACTGATTTATTTTAGTTTTATTTTATGTCAGTTGTTTTTACTTATAACGTACAGATCGATCAAATAGCTATATATAGATCCAATATATAGCTATTTTTTTTTTTTTTTTTTTTTTTTTTTTTTTTTTTTTTTTTTTTTTTTTAACGTTGCCCCACATACACAAAGACACCCAGACCCGAAACAACAATTTGTGGATCACACAAAGTGTTGTCCCGTGCGGGAATCGAACCCGCGACACGTTGCACGGCAGCCGGTTGCCCAGCCACCACACCAACCGTGCAGTCAATTTGATATTAATAAGAATATGTCTGCCGATATAGTATAGACTGCCTCATTGGCTGTGTGATCGCAAGTGCGACTGCCGGGCAAGGGGTCTCGGGTTCGATTCCCGGGTCGGGCAAAGTATTACTGGGTTTGTAAAAAACCTCAGTAGTAGCACGGAGTCTGGAAATGTGCCCGGTATATGGCAATAGGCTCACCCCCTAACATAAATAGTGAAAAGTGGGTGTTACATTGTAGTGGCATAATGTGCACCTCTGCATACCTCTTCAGGGATAAAAGGCGTGATGTTATGTTATGGTATGTTATGTTAAGAATATGTCTCTTTCGTTTTTACCAAAGGAAATATACTTATCTATATTTTAAACTTACAAAGCTATCGTAATATTATGTTACTATAATTAAACTTGAATCTATTGTCAAATGAATACTTCGATCAAACCCGAACATACTACCACTAAGAATTTAAAATGTAACTCAAGCATAAAAAAGAAAATTACACCAATCAAATTACGTTTTGACTGCACGATTGGTGCGGTGGCTGGGCAACCGGCTGCCGTGCAAGGTGTCGCGGGTTCGATTCCCGCACGGAACAACACTTTGTGTGATCCACAAATTGTTGTTTCGGGTCTAGGTGTCATGTGTATTTGAACTTGTATGTTTGTAAACACACCCACTACACAGGAGTTAATCCCAGTGTGGGGAAACGTTTTTTTTAAATATGTCCAAAACACCACATTTATCGATCTTTAAACCTAAGAATAAGTAATGACTCATATTCTTCCTTATGATCCCCTCAGCTGACATTGATGTTCTCACTGTTTACCTACTATTTATATTATTTCCATGTGTATAAGTTAAGAGAACAATGCCTCGAACAGATGCTACATATTATTTTCGAAAACAAACCTCTTTTGTTATGTCAACAAAGTTGTCACATGATAGGTTTACATTGTACACTTGCAAAATTCATTTAAACTTTTCCCGTTAACTTTGAATAAAACGAAATCGTCTAAAACCACGGAACAAGAGTTGAATATGTCGTTACAATATATAATGTTGTTGATTTAATTAAAACAACAAAGTTTCAAGTACATTTCCCTTTGACGCGGCTACGTAATTAGGTACTGCGGTAACTTTGTAAATGACGTTAAGTTGTTATGTAGTTGCACCAATTTGTCTTATTAGATGATGACCCGAAACGTTGAAGAAGTAATGAATAAAGTAGCTAACATTGTAAGAGAACTCATGAGAAAGTTATTGCTATTAAATAAAGCAGCCAATACATTAGTAAAGCACTTTATAAGAGTGAATAACAACGTGAAATTGTATTCCATCAACAGCCGATATGCCCACTGCTGAGCAAAACCTCTTCTCACACGGAGAAGGTTTGAGCATTAATCACCACGCTTGCTCAATGCGGGTTGGCGATTACAAACTTACAATTAGAAATTATAAGTCCAGGTTTCCTCACGATGTTTTCCTGAAATTGTATTGCTCCCTCAAAATTTGCCAATTTATTTAACAGCAACAAGAACCGTGACAGTTTATCAGTTCAGCTACCATTAATCCTGAGCCAACCTAATGACAAAGACTTACAACAAAGACTCCAACTTAAATCTGCAAGAGTTTCACCACCAAAACAGTGTCACAAAATAAACACACGTAAGTCGTTTAAAACTGTCCCATTTCGTAGTTTTGGCCACGGACCGAGGACGTGGATACCAAGATTTATATGCGGACAGTCTTCTCGAGTCATTGCTCCAAACTTTCTAGGGACACCGATTAAGATTTACAATAGGACTGGTCCTAAATAACTTAAATTGTTGGAGAACCTACTGATCCCTCAGTAGTTTGGTGCAAAATACAATTTATGGAGTTTATACAGTTGAAACTATTCAGTGACCAAGTTTGAGAGTTGTTGGGCATTCGTTAGACAGACTGAAATACTAACAATGTTGGTGCGACCATTAATTTGTCTGCTTAGTTGTTCAAGCCAGTGATTGATGCTGGTTTTGAAATTACAAAGACCTGGATATGATTAATGAAGTAAACTTTTGAGCCTTAAGCACTAACTCGAATTTAATATGATCCTAATTCTTGGAAAGTTAGACAATTTAGTCTAATGTGGAATAGTTTCATGTCTACAAAACTTATATTGACATTGATCCACATAATATTGTGGTTTCGGGTCTGCTGAGTGTCATGTGTATGTAAACTTGTATGTTTATAAACCCACCCTCAACACAGGAGAAAATCCTAAATTGGGGCAACGTTTAAAAAAATCATATGCAATATGCATATGTGAAAGGTTTCCTTCGCTCTTTCTCTTCTTCAAGTGACTTCCGTCTTTCTTCTACATTCTTAATTAAAAGATGTAGTGAATATTATAACTTTCATGGGACGTATTAAATTAAATAATATGTTTTTCGGCTTACTCTAGGTTTGAAACTATACTTGATTAAGCTGATAACATAATTATCAATGTTATCAAGTGAATTAGTACTACCACCAATATTCTCGGTGCCCATAATCGTTACCTAAAGAGTAACGTGTTATACTGATAACACCCTAAAGTGAACACATTTGCATAAAACATACATGTACGCAGCTACATAATGGTATTAGGTACAAATTGAATGTTAACTATTGCAAATAAATAATTAATTAGTTCCGTTACGTATAATAGGGGCGTTATCAGTATCGTATTGTGAACGAACTGAACTGTTGATGTCTAAGTTTAAGGTTGAAATTGCTTTAAAATCTGTTTATTGAGAAATAGATAAGAGGAAATAGATATAAATAAATAAATAGATTTTATTGTTTGAATAAATAAATAAATATTTTATGCTACTATTATTGTATGCCAAATTTTTGTCAGTAATAGGAATTTGGTCGCCAACATGATTAGTAGTCCCAAAAGTTAGATGCGACCATCTTGGAAATAATCCAGATCCCCTGTCTATCAACTGATAATTCGCAAAAAGAAACCATCTAAAAAGTCTAACTCACTCTATACACAATTCAAAACATTATAGGTACTGATTTCAAATCCAGTGATAACAAAACCAATAAAGAATAAAGAAAAACTCCATGAAATCGTTCCCCTTAGTTAATCCAACTCCTCAAGCGCGACTGCCTACAAAAACCAGTAATGTTGCCATACCTTGCAGCAAAACGCGGCAATACTAAATGCTAATGACGAAGTTTTCTTTTACCGCCGATCTAACATGGAAACCATACACGTGACGTCACAAAGGTAGAAAATGTACGCAGAAATATTCGCACATTAATAGGCATGTCGTAAGTCGCGTGCTGAGTCTCTTTTGCAAACAACAATGAAATGGATTAACTTCCCTCGTTCCTCCAGGCCGAGGGTATTAGACCGGGAATTTCAGAAGGTTAAATGGGAACACGTAAGATTTTTTTTTAGGATTTTTGGGAAGATAATAGGTAATTATTTATGAGCTAGTTATGATCTGAGAGCTAGTTAGGATCAACTTTTCAATCATCAGTTAACTCTTAACTATACAGTCGTCAAAGAAAGCAGATCATTATAACATCATTTTATGACATGGGGTCATTTTAACATTGTTTTAGAAGTATGAATTTTACATGAAACCAAACACTGTACCAATCAACCAAACAACAATATACTGAATGTACTAAATATATTTTATTTTTTTATTTTTATTTTATTAACGCTTCATGCACAAGGTGTACACAAGGTGGACTTAATGCCGCAGGCATTTTCTCCCAGTCTGACCTTTGGGTGATGCAGAGAAGAGTGAGTGGTAGGAGCAAGAAGCAAGCAACGATTTAATTGAGAAAATAGAAGATTACACTAACATATTACAAATATGAACATAAATAAATATAGTAATAATATATATACATATACCTACACACGAGTACACTACAATATACATACATACATACATACATAGACTCATAGCATATAATATAAATATGAACATAATGACTAATACTCTGTAAATAATTATTGTGACGATTCAGCCAACCTCTTCAAAAGAAGCTCACGCACTTTCTGTTTAAATGTTAGACGTGTCGACACCATCCTGACATCCAGGGGGAGCGCATTCCACAGCAAAATTGCCTGCACGAAAAAGGAAGAATGAAGGAAGTCAGTGTGATGAGTGGGACATTGGAGAAGACGGTTATGGGAAGAACGAAGGTTTTTACTGTGGTTTGCGCACAAGTATTGAAAGTAAGGGGATAGATAACTGGGTAAAGAAGGTGAACAAAGAAAAGAGAATAGAGTGGTTAGCGCCCTTTGCTCCCTGCGCTGGCGTATGGGCAGCCACTTCAGTTGCAGCCGATGTGCAGAAACATGATCGTATTTACGCAGGTTGAAAACGAATCGAATGCAGTTATTTTGAAGTCGGTCAAGTTTGTTGAGGAGATCTGCATTCAGGTCGTAGTAGCACACATCAGCATAATCGATAATAGGGAAAACCAAAGCCTGCACCAACATAGCCTTCGTAGCGGGAGGAAGTAAGTTTTTCGCACGATACAAAGCTCGCATGGATCCAGTAACTTTTTTGCACACACTGGTGACCTGAGCATGCCACTTCAAATTATTATCCATATGCAGTCCCAGGTTTTTCACCTCATCACTATACGGGATTACTGCTCCATCGAAAACCACTGCCGGCAAGGAAGCCATGTCAACTCTATTCATCGTGCGGGAGCCACCTATAAGAATGGCTTGACATTTCCCAGGATTCGTAGAATATACATTGGGTTATTAAATTTTTAATCGTTAACTATTTATACTTACAGATTTTTAGATCATTATAATGTCTACCATTTTTTTCTCTTAAGAAAAATCCTAATTGAAAAACATAAGAGATGCGTTACTCGCCCCTACAATTTTCGAAAGTTCCCCTCGGTTTCCCTAGGATTCCAACATCCTGGATCCTGGATCCTGATCCAGGATCCTGACCTCAAGGAACTGGGATGGTTTTGGACTGGGATGAGATGGTTCTCAGGAGTATACCCTGTCAAATAAAACAAGAATTTTGGAAATCGGTTCACAAATGGCGGAGTAACAACCGGTGAACAAACAAAAATAAACAATCAGCCGAATATAGTACCTCCTCCTTGTTTTGAAGTAAAAGTCGATAAAAATGAAATGCACCAAAAAAGTATCCTTAAATTTTTAGTTATACAAATATCTCTTGATATAAACCTTCTGAACATTTCTTGCTTCATGTTGTTATTGTACAATGAGTAGGTTTTCAATTACATACGAGCCAGTACGAGAAAAGGGCGGGACGTATTGAATACGTCTGAGAAACATGGAGGAATATAAGTGAGTATGTATGTATGAATCGGATTAGATTCTGTTGCCATGGTCACCAAGGTGTATCATAATAATTACTTTCTACGTTGTTTGCATTTATTAAAGCAAGGATTTTTGATTTTAGATAATTATGTTTTAATATTTTATGATCATAATAAAATATAGTACCTTGAACTAAATCGGTAAGTTACAGTTTTCACAATGGCACGTATTGGTAGTATTCTGTGATATTGGCCACTATTTAACTACTCGAGCGTCCTTATGAGCACCCGGTGGATCATAAGAAAAAAATGCTCTAAATGTCACGTGTGCACCCGTTGGATCATAAGGAACGCGGACGCTCGACGGGTTAATTTTGAGTAAGAAGGTTCTCACCTGCTAATCGACAATTTTCTATGAAATGATGTTTTCGATTTTGAAATGTTTGATTCGAAATTCGATCTTTTATGTTTACGGAAGGTCACATGTGATATGCTTTAACAATCAAATTGTACCAATACCTCAGATAAAGAAATAACATTTAGGTACTTTATGTCGATTTTCTATGGACATGTGTACGGTACCGAATATACGTAACTATGTACTATAACAAATCAAATCAATTGCGTTAATTAACCATCACGAATTAATTAATTATCGTTAATTACCGATGATTTGCGTCAGTAATTCATGTTGCGATAGTCAATAGACAGCTGACAGGTAGAGCACAATGTATGGCAGGTGTGCCAACATTACAAATATTGTTTATTACCAACCTTAACCGAAATAAATTCGTATTACTTTACACAGTTGAAAAAATTGTTTATTTTTATAGCATTTAATTTTTTTCTTATTTTCGATGTTTTATGAAAAAGTCATTTAATTACAAGTCTTGTATGAATCTATGGGTATTTTTCGTTTTATTACACAGACGCTTATGTTAGAAATCCTGGGTCGGGCAAAGTATTACTGGGTTTAAAAAAAATCTCAATAGTAGTATGGAGTCTGGAAATGTGATCGCTATATGGCAATAGGCTCACCCCTATTACATAGGACTTATAACATAAATAGTGAAAAGTGGGTGTTACATTGTATATGTACAGTGTACATCCTCTGCCTACCCTTTCGGGAATAAAAGGTGTGATTTTATGTTTATGTTATTATTAGAAAAGTGCTGTGTCGATCAAGTGAAAATGATCTTACAAAGTGCTGGAAACCGGGTGATAGTCAAAATCCCAAGCCCACTGCATTTTTTTTTTCTTTCTTTCTATATTTTAAATCTTACTTTCATGTCGACGATAATGTCCGTAAAATAGGTATCTACATATTTAGTGACTGCACGGTTGGCGCGGTGGCTAAGCAAACGGCTGCCAAATAACGAGTAGCGGGTTCAATTTCCGCACGAAGCAATTCTTTGCATTATCTACAAATTGTTGGTTCGGGTTTGGGTGTCATGTGTATGTGAACGTGTATGTTTGGAAACGCACCCACGACACACGAGAAAATCCTAGTGTGGGCAAAGAACTGTAAAAAAAAAACACCAAAGACAAGCCCTTATTTCAGATACCAGTTCTATAATCACTACACAGGTACCACTTACAACATACATAGTTTCCCCGCTGAATCCCAAGCCGCCATACTGTAACTCGCTAGCGTAGACCAGCCTTTATGCCTTATTCATAGTCCTGACTCCACACAGGGTTACCACTTGTAAAATTAACGATGATTTTGTAAGTTTTAATATTATAAGGTGAATTATGTTATATGTTTTTAATGTTCGTTTTTACTTTCTTTTTTAATATAATTGAACGACGTAGCATGCATAAGGCCATGTTTTTTAAACTCTGACGGAGTTGGTAGAAATGTACAATGTAACACTAACGTTTGACACTACGACTACTTATGATTCCCATGTAAAACCCTAGTGTGTTTATTGTTATTCACCGGGAATAATTTCATACATCGTTATTATACTAATAAAACTATTACTTAAAATTAAAAATTCGTTTTGACCAACCTGAGAATCAAATCCGAGATAGGGTCTCGGAAGTAGCACTCGCAGCCAATCGACCAAGAAATCAGTCTACAAGCCTACTACAATGTTTACTTTATTTCTAAAATAGAGTAAATGACTATGCTATTTTAATGTCCGTCTTGAAGATTATTTAAAAACAGAGTATTTTTTTTATTTTCTTACGGAAACGAATAGTTTCGAAAATATATTGATTTGAACGACACTTTTGAATACGATTTATACTCTAAAATGCTAAGCTACCTCCCACTTCTAAACTTTGATTAATTTTACCTAAGATTTTTTTTCATACACGACAAAAAAATACGTGTCTAACATATTTTCATTACCTAACTGACGGACTAATTAGATTTTTAATTTTCATACCTTAGCATCGTCCCTATTGTAATCTGCTTTTGTGATAACTGCTCTTTGAGCATTTTCAATGGGTGCCAGCCCTATGCTTGTACCAAAGCGGTGTCCATCAAGTGTCTGCGTTGATTGTGGAGGAAATTAATCACAACACAGAAGTAACAGGGGCATTGTGTACCTGCTAATGTTTTGTTTTTATATTTATTTTTTTCATGTTAGCTGATAGTTACAGAGACACATACTCTAAAGTATGTGACTGTGAATTTTTCAAACCAAAATGACACATACTCTAAAGTATGTGACATTTTGGTTTGAAAAATTGGAATATCATCCTATATCATATATTATTATATGATTTGATATATATATAACTACATAGTTACTCATTATCACATTTCTCAACAGTGTGTCTTGAGATATGCCTAATACATTTTAACTTTACACCAGATCTTCTATGAATGTTTAGTAATTGTTCAAGAACAAGGTATAAGGGATACAAGGGGTACAAACCTATCGTCATATCGTCATCGTTGCTGTACATAAATCACCTCAGCATTTCGAAAACTACTTCAGCAAATTCGCAATTCCGCTTCACACGTATATCAGTCGTGTACCACTGAGCTGCCATCAATCACTTATTAATTACAGCAACTACAATAAAAACGATCATAACCGCGTACAATATCGAACTAACGCAAGACAAACAACATGTACGCAATTAATTATTACTTATACGAACTAATATCGTGCAACATTATCGTTAACAGAACAAATAACGAAAGTTTTCTGGATAACGATACGATGCGCGATGGCTGAGTTAACGATAGGAATAAGTTTTGGACAGATAATGCGGGCTTGCGGACTGAATATGCTATTGTGATGTGCCTAACTAGCTAACTAAGTTATGGAGAATATAAATAGTACATTGTATAGGCTAAGATTGAGTGTCTTGACCTTATTAGATACAAAATGTCTTTTTACGCGCGTGATGTTGCGCAGCCTACTGTAGTAGAGTAGGCTATGCGACATCGCCGCGACCGCGCACGCTGCTCATGAGAAATAAACCCTGTGTGGTTCGAAACTAGCAGAGCTTTTTTCAGTATATTCACGTGAATAACCCGCGATTTTTAGTCAAGGCTGAGGCTTTTGACTGGCAATAGAAAACTGTTGAACGCAAATCCTTCACTAACATCGGTCACCGGTGATCCTCATGGCGTTCAATGTTTAGTTAATACAAAATGACGTTGTAGGTAACTGTAGTCGAATGAGTAGTTAATATACATACCTACATTGACTAAATATGTTTCCTGTAGAATATTCATTATTTTATAATACACGAACGGTGTATTTAATTTAAATATCTTCAAAGAGTTATAAATATACACTGGCTGAGTTCAGGATTGACATAAGTTTTAACATAGTTTGCACAATATTTTCTTGTATCTTCAGTTTCCACGATATGGACCACGATAGCTAAAGGATTTCAAATAGCGATTCCATTGAAGATATTATTAATAATAATTACATTAATGAAGTGACTTAAGCTATAAATACATCTTTAGAGGTATGTGTAAGTATAGGACCTAGGTCTGGTTGTTGTTCATTCTGATTATAAAACAGATAACAATGATTTACATAACTGGTACATATGTATAACATTCTTTACGCTTTACTGATGGAGGTGGTCCGGACATGGATAACATTTTAATGTGTATTGGCGCCTAGAGTCAACGAGACAACGATTAGATATTTAATTTGTCATTAATCCTTACTAATATTATAAATCGGAAAGTGAGTTTGTTTGTTTGTTCCGCTTTGACGCCGTAACTACTAAACCGATTGCTTTGAATTTTTGCAGACGTAAAGTTAGAAGTCTGGTTTAAATAATAGGGTACTTTTTATCCCGGAAAAATTTGATATTCCCGCATTGGTATAGATGGCGCTGTGTGTATTGACATATGTCACATAAGCTACCTTTTATCCTTTTGTGACGCGAGCGAAGCCGCGGGTGAAAGCTAGTTATTAATATGTGGTACTTGGGTTGTACGCTGTGTTGTTTATTCAAATTGTTTTATAAGAAGATAGAATAAACTAACTAAACTAACAATGATTTATTGTATTAGGTAATACTACTCGTAGTTGATTACGAGTTTAGTTCAGCAATTTTCCCCTAAGTGTATGTTTTATTTTTTTTTGGTTTATAGCTCGACTATTGAAGATGAAGTCGTGGTAATCCTTACTCATATTCTCCGGTATTTAATATTATTAAGTTTCAGTTATATCGAGTTTACAATCGGGATGGTCCTATGACCCCTTGCCCCTACATCACATAGAATCTTCTTACATCAACGGTCAAAACTAACAAAACTTCTTATATGTATAAATAAAACCTATTCTATTTTTAAGCTTTTATCAAAAAGATTTAATGTGTTTCTGGTAATTAAGAACAGATATGTTATAATATATATTTCGGCAACACAATAAAAAATCGAAATTCTGCCTGAATTCATTATTATATGCGAACAAAGTCGCGGGGAACAGCTAGTAGGAACAGCAAATAAAACTACAATGTTTACTAATCTAACTGCCGCATTGAATAACAAAAGGCGCGTTGTATTATGATACTATGAGTTGACTATAAACTCTTTTAACTATACTTATACCTAACTCACCTACTAGTGTTGATGTAGCCTGTAGGAAACGGGTGCAGGATTATACATAGTCAAATTATACAATGTTAGGTACATTATAATAATCTGCTAAGGCGTCAATCACTCGTGGCTCTCTCCATTGTGTGCTGTACTGAATGTACCATTGTTATTACATTCTACTCAAAATATACCGATATAATTAGTTATAGGATTACTGAAGCTAACAATAGAATTAGTCACATTTGTGGTATTTGAGTCCGGAGTATTCTTCCTTGAGTGCATCCTTATCATATAATATACATACTTAACATGACCATTTATTTTATTTTTTATTATATTTAATGGGGCGACGTTTGACCACTATCTCACCTGATGGTAAGCGATGATGTGGTCTACGATGGAGCACGTCGTCCCATAAGCAACCTATTCACTCGGGCCTTGAAGACTCCCAGGTTATACCCTTTTATGATATGGATAAATATATTAAAATAAATGGTCATGTTAAATATGCACACTTAACATGACCATTAATTTTATGACTCAAAAAGAGACAATCGTTTATTTCGATTCAGTCAGGCGGCTAGCTATAGATACTATTATATAACCTGTAAAAAATTGTCTAAAACTAACGAGTTATGTATGACGCTGTATCGCTCTCGTACACCACTCGAGCCGTCCAAACGGTCGTCGCATAGTTTCGACTATTCAAATTTTCGCGTGTTTCCCGAGAACGGGGCAATTTTGCGTTCAGAGTTCATTTGAATGACGTAGGTACTCCATCGTAGACTGCATCATCGCTTACCACCAGCTGAGAGAGTGGTCAAACGTCGGCTCATCAAATAACATAACAAATCGGAGACAACGAGGCTCGGGGTTCTTCACATGGACAGTCCTGTTCAAAACGTTCTGGTCACGTTATACATATCTCGTGGCAGTCCACTCCTGGGTCACGGATCTCCTTTACGTACTTAAGAGAGGTATACGACAATATTCACAGTTGGTGGGCGGTATTCTATATAGTATTGCTTTTTCTTTAATTTCTGGTATATAAAGGTTTACTTTCAGCGGGTATAATGTAGATATTGTAGATTATAGTTCGCAGTTGTACGTATCTGGTTTATTAGGTACCCTTGTTGTAGACAGCACAGTATTATACCCACAGCTAGGTACATTTTACGCGTGAACGATAAGCTTTGAGTTTACATAATTATTATTATGTACATACGTACATAATTTAGGTAGAATTATCTAATATTAAGCTTGTGTATGTCTATAATCATTATTTGAACTGTTAATGTCGTACTGGCAATATTTGTTGTGTACAAATTTAATACTTTTTTGCTGTTTTATAGGATTGAAACTTAATTGACCTTATCATCATCATCAACAGCCTATAAGTGGCTACTGCTGACGAAAGGCCTCTCCTCGCACGGAGGTTTCAGCATTAATCACCACGCTTGCTCAATGTGGGTTGGCGATTCCAAACTTGTGATTAGAAATTTGAATGAATGTGTGTATCTAGTTGGCCCGGAGTCTTAAGACTTTGAAGGCTTCTCATGCATGAGGTTGCGTGTTCGAAACCTACTAACGCCAAGTACCAATGTGACCTTTTCCAAGTTATATTATGTACTTTTTAAGATTCAAAAGAATCGGACGCAGAAGACTGAAAAAAAAATTTTTCTTCCATATGACTATGATTGGCAATATTTATCTAACTACTAGTAGGACATCTGTTCAACCAAATTTAGTTTTAGGAAATACTATATTTCTTATAACAAGGCTGGTTCATACATATTTAGTAGTAACGTGGGCGATTGTTTATATTCATTACTCATCGTTGTAGTATTCAGAATTATTTGTTTTTTAGGCTATTTGGCCTGTCTTGTTAGGCAGGTTATCGTTTATGTGAATATTTGATGGTTTAACAAATATTTAGTAGTCATTAATTTCAAGCCTTTATTTTTATACCACTACACACACACACTCATAAAAGTATAATCCCTATGCATGACCTATTATATTTTTGTTAAAGTACAAAAGAGAAACAAAAGTATTTTTTGCACAACCAAATTTACCACACTGAGTTCATCATAGCGCGTGCTGTTCGTGATTCTATGAACTTCTATAATAGCTTGACACTAATCGATCACACTCCTCAAATTACCTTCGACAGTAAACTATAATCCATTTTTATTTACGTAAATCATATCTGTTTTCAATTCAATAAAAAGATTCCTAAGGATGCGTCCACATCTGGTGAATGCGCAGCTCGCGAGCTGCTCGCGTGCGTATAAAATTATTATTTATACGAACGAACTTTGTATGAGTTGAATGAATGCATGCGCGTTACTCGCGGGCAGCCCTCAAACGGCTTGCAGCATGTGGACGCACCCTTAAATTCTTTAGATGACAGTGAAAATGGGTGACGATTATTTATAACACCACAATACAATAAATACACCACACCTACACAATTTGAATACTACTAGAGTTATAAATATTATCTCACAGTGTCCATAAAAGTATAGAGCAGACGTATAGTTGAATCATTGTTTTTCCAAGGCCACTACGATTTTTATAAGTGAGTGGATGATATTCATGTATATTTATGCCGATGATGCTTAAACTTCCTTTGTATTCATTGCTCATGAATAATATTTTTTTTAAATATGGTTTTATTCGTATGTCCTATAAATAATAAGTAATACCTGGATATTGTTATACCTACGTAATAGCATTAAATCTAAAATGTTTCGACTAGAATCGGCCTTCAAATTTCTGACGTATCACGATTCACGATAAGACGTGACAACTTAAAATAGGACCGATCTAGAAAAGATAGCACATAGGCACTGATTGATGAAAGCTGGAGATGGTAACAGTAAGTGTGTATCAAGTACAGTTCTGCCCTATCATGAACGCGAATAAATAGGTATGGTACATTATGTCATCAATATAGTAAATAGTCAGCACACACAAGTACGTACAAGTCGTGCATCCGTGAACTATCACTTGAATGACCTCCAATGACTCACTCTCACACATCCTTGAGATATCTCAGCGGTCAATTTCTCAACGTATAATCTAATGAAATACCTCTATCCGATGTCTAGTTAATTATGACATGTTATATGTAGGTATATCATTTGCCTTATAAAACGATTGGCTTGCAAGTTTTCGAATCTGACTATAATATTTTGACGGACGCACTTTCAAACTCTTCTAAGTAAAATGTTTCCTGATATATGAAGTTTACTTTGTATTGTCATCCTAAAACCATGATTTTGGAAAAAAAGTGTTATTGAAGAAACTCAACATTGGGTTTAAATCTACCGTTTAACTGTTTGAGTACCGTCATTATAGACACAATTAAAGAACAATAGGTTGCGGTCACCGGTGTCCTCGCGGTGTTTGACAATTTAAATACCTAGTAGTTTTTAAAACTTGTTAAATACCAACTATAATTTTTATTTGTGTTATGCAATTAACTACAAAAATTTAGACTTTTAACTGAAGTAAAACAAAGCTGCGTAAACCAATGTTACCTACTTACTGAAAATAAAACTGGAATAAGAATAATATTTTCACAACGAAGAAAATGATGAAGGACCAGCTATTTCTCAAGCATTTACTATCTTGTCGTCTTACCCCGTCTGTCTTATTGTTGTCTAGCAGGTACAAACTACTGAATCTAATTTTCCTCGAGATGTTTTGATAAGTTCCTACCTTTGTGACTTTGAAGGACTAATTTACCTGTTTCATCCGATTGCGAAGGTTTTATCTTATTCCTTTCTTTTGTTCCAAGTTTTCAAGCTCGGTGATTTCTTATCTTGAATATAAACTTTTATTTGCAATGTCTCTCTAATTTTTGTACACAATAAATTACGTTTTATTTTCGTCTTTCTTCTCTCTTCTAAATGAAATGGATTACCATAATCTCCACGCATTAAGTTTAAAATGTTCAGGTTTGTCAAAAAACTATATGATATTTGTCCAATCTGTGTTCTTGTTGAAATATTAGTTTCGGTTTTGCTTTTGTTTTTTCGCCTTCCATGATCGTTGGCAATATGTCGTCCATATCTATTCCCTCCAACACGAGAAAGTTTTTTACTGCGAATGAGCAATCATCATAGTTCTCACGTCCTTTTAATTTTGGTATCCAGCGGTAGACATTACGGAAAATTAATAAATTTTACACTACGAATTACTTTAAAAAGAAGTCTGGGCCCATAACCTAATGAAATCACGTCAGGTGTTATAAATTGACTGGATTTAATTATAGACAACACACAGTTCTTGGTCAGTTTTACGCGACAATAACCACAGAAACAGTATGGATCATAATAAATGTATTCTGCTTTACCGAATGTTTAATAATACATTTTGTCAGTAATACTGATTATATTCATATTTCTATGTCCATTGGACCCACATCTATGTCATGTATGTTTATACTGATGCTGATTATTGACGTTCGTATAAACTGATGTTATCGAACGTGCGTTTTGTATGAATTATTTGCCAGTTGTATAAATATTATTTTGTAGTAAATGAGGCTGTGTCATTGAACTGCTACTATGGAATTGAGGTTTCTAGATTCATTCGACTTTATTATTATAATTATTCACCTACATTATGGTTTTAACAAAACTTTAAACTGCAATATACATATTTATAAAATCCAGCAGAAGTGGTCGTAAAAAAATATGCGGACGAAAACTGATAGGTGAGAATTTGCACCTATCAGTTTTTCGTCCGCATATTTTAATTGTATATGTAGATACACAATAGTACGTAAGTGCGTGTACGTAGTTTAGGCTAGAAATAAGAATTTTCTGAGCTATTTGAAAATATCTTTCTGCAATCGGTTTCTGATTTCCTATCACATATCTATTAGTACTTAATTGTATTGACTCTTGACCTCGTCAAATTTCATATTCCTAAAGGTACACGAACGTTTCAGTATTCGACGCCCCTTTAAAATCGTTTCGGCCCATCTCAGTCAATTACGTCGCTCTAACAATTTCACGGCTCCTTCGATGCTAAATTAATTAAGAACGGTGTTGAATTGGCGAGTCTACAAGATCGTAACTTGGAAGTCTTTGAAAACTTTGAGGTGCAAAACTTTTTATTAAAGATTGCAAGTCAGAATCAAGACGTACATTTATACTATCTTTCAGTTTGGTTAGGTATTGGGTAACAAATAAGACCAAAAGTGTTTTAGTAATTAAATATTTCTTATTTAATTTTTTTATACTTGATAGGTTGATATTTGGTTGACATCTCTAACTATTTTACTGTGAATTCTTCTGTTTAAAATATTTGATACTGTATTGGATAAAAAACAATAATACAATCGATAAATTTGTCAGTAACACAAATATCGACATCAAGAATATTAAATCAACAAAGCTACAAGATCTTCTCAGCTGAACTGCACTTGAAGATGAAATTATTTAATCATTCTTATAAATGAGCACCTTAAGGGGTTGGTTTGTAATTAATTATACACAAGATCCTAGCATTTCTACCGTTTAATGCACCAATATGTATTCATAGCTCAGCTTCATTAGCCAGTACGTCTCTAAGGTACGGTTTTCAACGTACAACTGATATAAATTTTATAAAACTGCTGTCCAGAGATATGGACGAAACAAATTGTTTTGCCTTTTAATTTTTCCCTTTATTAACGTTACACGTTATAAAAGAAAAAAGAACCTAGTTTTTGAACCGACAATTTTGAAAATTTTATACGGCAATTCACATTCAGAAGTTACATCAGCTTAAGTCAACGAGAAGTTCTAGAGTTGCCAATACTTTGGAGTTATTTGGGACAAACTATTTGGCTTCATTCCACAAACGTAACATAAAATATCCTTTCGAAACTAAAAATTTGTCATAACCGTTTTATTTGTCATCAAAGTGGCAAAATATCATCAAAAATCAAGTTAAATGTTATACCCAGATTTGGCATAGAAATAAACATTGTGTATGGCTGTAAATAAATTTTACTTTCATATGGACGTTAGCGAACCATTCTATGTAATGACCAACTCGTTTCAACTGACCTTTTTGCTATACGACTCACGATTACGTCCCATAAAAGGCTATGTCCAGATAACTTTATTCCACATAATGCGTCCCCATCCCTTTGAAAAGGAAAGTTGTATAACATTTTTTGAGATCGCTTCCCTTTAAGGCTCACCCAGTACTTTTTATTGCAGAAATGGATGCGAATAGGAATGTTCGTCGAGAATATCAAAGGGTTCGCCGACTTTGTGGTAGCATATTTTTTATTTAAAAAGGCAGGAGACGTCGCGATAAATTGTTTAAATGTCTTCTGTTTAATAGAATGATATATGTTTATACCACTGAATGGGTATTAACATTGTAAAAAGAATAGTCTATTGATTGGAAGAAAAGAACAGTAGCTAAAGTAGTTGTTTTGGTTAGAGGCCAAGCACCTTTCTTGTGGTATTCCAAGTGATTAACGGGCGTCGCCTCGATGACCGAAGCCCAATAAAAACACGTCCGAAATTGCATCCCGCATGTAGAGTTCCAAGTTCAAATTAAACCCGTCGGCCAGCCGGTAGTCCTGCAGGGCGCGCGCGCTCGCCGCCGCTCCTCGAAGCAGGCAGTGCGCCGGCGCCGATGTTTCCGATCGGACGATTGGATAGCGACGCAGACGCGTGCGCACTGCGAAAATACCGCAAATATATTTACCGTCGCGATTGTGAAAAGTGTACATATACTCTCTTTGCACGAGTGCCGTTTCAATCGATTTGAGAATCCGATTGTTTTAAACTTTGTGTGTGTTTTGTGTCTATCGCACAATTTTCGTGATTGTGTGCTGTTTCTGTGACTAGTTTAGAACTCAGTTGCTTTATGTGTCTAGGTATACAGGCGCTATCTTGCTTAATTAAAGTTCACCGACCTTTTGAAAACAAGTAACAACTGTGCCACCATCATATTTCGTCAGACCGTCATAGGTACAAATACTTGGATCACTCAAACATGGTTAAAACAGAGCTATGTTGTCAAATTGAATGACCTAATCGACACCTACTGACTGATTATTATTAACACAAATCTTAATCACTCGTTTGGAAGGCATAAATTTGTCATAGAATTATTGCCTCCTACTATTGGAGTGTTAGGTATAAATGCTGCGGATTTCTGCTTACAACCATATCTCCGAGAATTACGAGATGCAACGGACGTATGCTTCCAGGAAGTCATTACCTTGATGTGACAATAACTTCATTTCATTAGAGAGCTCTTGTGCTTGTTGGAACTGACCCTCATAATAAACTATTAATGCTTCTTTATTGCCTGTCCCAGTTCTCCCTTCGAATTTAATGTCGAACATTTTATATTTGTCTGATATGAAATATGGCCTACAAGCTGGTGTGTAGCCGTTGCGTTGTTCTAGGTAGTGTATTGTTTAGACTCGGTGGCTTACAGAGAACTGATTACAGTCACTATCGTCAGCATTTGAATCATATGATATCAGCCTTTGTAGTTGCTTATTACTTATGATACAGCAGTGATAGTACGTGTATTAGATCATGAAAGAAATAAAACGTTTACAAAGAAAATAACTTAAATAATATTATTGTCATGATGTACTTTTTGACCTTTCAAAAGCGGTTAGCGGCAATAAACATAATCGTAAGTTTTCTTGTAAACTTCATTTTCCAATTAAAGTTTGCTATAAATTCTACCATCAATGGAGTTAATTTACTGTGTAAACTGATTGTTACAAGGATTTGTAACAATTGGATTCCGATCCTATATTATGTCAGCTAAATGTGACGCAATTATAAACTTTAAAAGCGTCTTCTAGATAATCTTTCTTTTTGCAACTGCCATTCATTGTTGCTGGTTTATATTACATCATAGTGGCTTTATAGTGTGTTTTTGCTGATTATTGTGTTGTAACTATCACTTTGCAATTATTTATGGCTGTTAAATTTTATAGTATTACGATTTTTGCAGCATACAGAACAATAGCACATTTCTCACCATGTCTTTTCTTTATCGTCAATGATATAAGATAAAAACTGGTATTCTTTTATCACAAAGTTGAAATTAGTTCACAAGAGGTCAAAATTATAAACGTTTACTGCAGTTAGCTGAACTTAAATACAAAATTACACAGTTTATATTAGTCATAACCACCAATTTGTCAACGGATCACGGATATTCGTACAATCTTCGAACTGTTTCCGCACTCCAAAATAGAATGCAAGTGCAGAATTCCTGTGAGTCTGCGAACATGAATGTCAGTATCAAATGCGACACTCGACATTACGAAGTTATTGCTATCCAGTTGCTGGGGCCATATATGGTCTAGTCGGCATCAAGTAGTACCCTCGAACTTGAGGCCTACTCATACGCACTCCAATTACGGTCCGAGAATTCGATAGTTAAGGAATTCAGACAGTATAATCGTATTTCCTGACATCAAGTGTATCTCAATTTGTGTGTAGGCGGTGAAATATAGGATGCGGTGATTTCATTAAAAGCGAATGTATCATTATTCAAACAATAAAGTACATTGATTTCTTAACCTAAATATTGGAATGGATGCTTTCTTTTTTTAGATTACCTGGTGTTTATTGATTAATGAGTATATGTTCTTGCCCTTCCCAAACAATAACCTATTTCCTACATTAATAAAAATGATCAAGATCAAACTTAATCTTGAACATAAATTCCAGTCAATAATTTAAGAAACTTTATCTACATTTAGCCCTTAATTGACCTTTAGATGTCTACCGAACATCCTTATACGTTCAAGAACAAAACGTCAACAGAAAAGGTCCAAAGAGATAACAGTTCGAATAGCTGATAAGTTTCTTTATACGCCATATTATAACCAGCCAGCCATTGCAATTATCTTTGCCAGATCTTATAGATAAGACGGGGCCCACAGCGGACCGTGGTACTAACGCACCATGAAAGATATTTATGACAGTCATTACCTATTTGAAATGCAGTTTCTAAGATAGAAGTTAGACGTAAACTTAATTAGCCGTATCGTAGAGGTCATAGTCAAGTTGTTGATGATAATGTACTTAAGTAATGTTATCGTTGTTTTTATTATTATCGTTTAGTACGCTGATATCGTTGGTGCAAAGTTTAGGGAGAATATTGCGAATAGGGAGATAGTTGGTATTTCTATGACAGGCTGGTGGTATCTTTCTTTTTCCTTATGGGTATGCTAGCATCGTGAATTTAACATAATGCCTTCGTTTCGATTGGTTCATTAAATAACACAAATCGATGTGAGGATATTGACGCTGAGACGACTATTCTTGGCATTTTGACCTTGACCTGATTATAAAATCGCATTCTGGATCAACAGTTGCATCTACTCTAGTTTTTTTTTCTGGAATCATCAATACACGGATAAATACCAATTTCTCACAACTCAAGCACAAGTAAACCAACCAAATTGCAGTGTAATAAATCGTAACTCAACAAGCAAACATTCAGCAAAACCGTCTGTACAATCTAAACTATACTTACTTCTATCAACAATCTCTGTTCTAATCAACTGAATAAATGTTTTGTATAAACACATTCGTTGATAACTAATCCTTGATCCAAATACGTTCTAACATGTAGTAAACATTATTCCTCTATATATACATGTGATGGGACGTTTATTTGTGGAGTTTGAAATACTGGTTCAACGACATTAGCCATTTCGTTTTCTGTAATTGCCGCATCCCTTTATACAATTGTCGGCAGTCTTAGTACTGTTGTGTTGGTCATGCCTTGCCTTACGTTGCATCCTGCAAACTTAGTGATTGTTATTAGGTGTTATTGTACTGTGGTGTGGTTTGTCTTGTTGGACGGCTTGATAATTGTTTGTGCATTAAATAGTAAAACAATATTTATTAATAAGATAATAGTGGTCATTATAGTATGACTGCAATTTTCAGAGCGTAAAAGGATCTACATTTATTTTAATTATATTCAACTTATCTGCAAAAAGAAACAATAGTAGATTATATAAATATTCGCTCTTAAAAGAAACAACACAACACAGTTAACAACTCAGCCACTGGATTAACCTTACCTTGTTTCCGTCTTAATTGTCAGCTTATTATGTCAAAGATTTGTTACGCCATTCAATCTGAGCTTACCGCTTTCTTGGATATTCTATATCTAAATAGATCAGACGACAAACAAATTAAAATAACATATTAAAGATTTCTTCTTGTTGGCAAGTATTTATCAAAAAGAAGTATTAAAACAAAATCAGCCTTTTTATTTTCATTGTTGATAAAGACAACATACACACGAATGGCTATGAATATTCATAACACTTTTATGGTTTCCTCATTTGCCCAATTATCAGTTGCCGTTGAGTACTCATTTCAATGCATATTTATGCAAAATGGACTCGTTTAATTTTGCCGATATTGATCTTATGTAGGCTTGAGTAAACAATTTAGGTAGGCCCTGTACGGGTAGAAGTTTTATAAAAAAGAATTAAATTTTCGCCGCAGACCATGTTATCTCATTTATAAAATTTATTATTCCAACGAATTTAAGTCAAAATCAACTGCATCTTATCAGATAGTTGGTAATTTTGCCACTATTCGTGGAGTAGTCTATTAAAAATTATACACTAAGCTAATAAACACAAGTAATAATGCAATTACTTTAATACTCCCAGCAATTCTAACTTATGACGGAGATGTAAACTGAGGTAATAACCTACTGCAGGTAGACTGTAGAGATGACTAATACCTGTGGGTATTTAAGTTCCTTACATAATATCCAAGGAATCTTTTACGAGTTACAATATTGAAAAATGAATAGTATCATTAAAGCCATGATTCCTATCTAGATGTTATAGATGATGTAGAATTATTTAGCTATGAATGTATAAGTAATTGCTAATGTCTTGTAGTCAGTTAGTCCTTCGCAATTCAACGGCTTCATTTCAATATTTATTCAGTTTCCTTTGAAACTCGTTCTTATTACTGACTTTTACGCGTGGGTGTCACGCATAATTCACAATATCCCGTTGTTTGGTCGGAGGGATAATAACGTGTGATGGTTGGTGGTCACTACACCGTGACGGTGCGGATGTCGGCGCAGTCAGTTCACTTGTTGCTTTCCGATGTTACACAAATTATAGAGAAATTACTTTGAAATTGCGGAATTTCAAAGCACGCTTCCATTAAGGAACGTAGCGAGATGTAGGTAACCTGAGAACATAAAGTTAATTGGTGAATGAAATTTCTAGCATGCTGGAATGAAATCTGTTTAATGTGTCGAAACGAATAAGCACAGTGTCTCAGTGATAAGTGAATATCGAGCGAAAGTGGCACGCGATGTTAATTACGAAGTACACAGCAATCCTGCTGGAAAGCGCAAGGAGCACGGAGGCAAGGAACATGGCGGTGTCGCGGTCTGACGCTTGGTCTTCATCACTCGACAGCTCGACCGGCGGACGCAGACCTGTGAGGCGACGGCATTTTGTATACAGGTTTGTACTTAAACTGCTATTCAGACGATGAGAGAATAAAACAGTTTTATCGTTGGAAGTGTTAAATTTTACGCACAGTGCTAAACGGAACCGGTTTGAATGGTGACAAAAACCTAAATGCAGTCTGCAGATGCTTTGATCTAAATATTTCCATATATAATAATACTGCATTTTGTTGAGACTCTTGATGTTATTGTGCTAAATTGCTATCGCAAAACAAACTGTAAAGAACTCCGAAAAACAAATGACAAAGTTCAAGGTCATACAACAATAACACCTTTGTTTTAGAAGCCGACGTGTGGTACACGTCATATACTTTTATTGTGGCCAGTACAAGCCAGACAGAATCAAGTTTGCACAAAACGACGACCAATCACAAAGGACATTAGGTATTCATCGTATGCATCGGTGCAGCGGCATTAAAGGTAGTAAATAGAGACAGGACACATTACGAGAATTGAATTTTTATTAGGCTCAATTGCACTCTCTGTTGTTGCTAGCGAGACGATGCGACGCTTACGATAAACTATTTAACGCTACCACAGAGGCATAATGATGCAGTCGGCGTGTTTTTGCATCATTATATCAGGTTTATTTTGGTTTTAAAGGAAAAGGATTTCGAAGATTTGGTTTACCTTTGTTCATAATCTTTTATTTTTATTAAACATTTTGTTGGATTGCAATTTTTCTACCAGCGAATAGCGAGAGAGTTCGTAAACATTTAGAAGTATCTTATCTGGCCTTATACATACAATACCCTATGTATTGTTATTGTTTGCTTTTTCAATTTGTTTAGTATTGTTGGTCAGGATTAGTAACACTATTTTCATATTCAGATCTGTCCTAATCTTCAAAATATTTGTCCGACGATTGCCAAAAATTACCATCCAATTTTGTGAAATAGCTTCGAGTACTTTTTTGGAATATTTTATTTTGGCTACTATTGGATTTTATCAATTTCTTTAGATAGAAAGTCATGCCCACTATTTCCCAGTCACATTCTATGACCAAGAATTACAGGCAAACAGTTCTTGAAGTGTATTAAGAATAAGGAAAAGAATAAAGGGCTAGCCGTGTTCTACAAATGATAAATTGGTAACATCCGCGATCGTTCACTATAGCCCATTAGTTTAAATTTACTTGGACATCATTGACAGCTTGGGTTATTGGCAATTATTTCTTCGGTATGAGAGCCTATCGACCATCTCGTTATTGGAAACAATGTTATAGGGCCGTATTTGCTTCTTCTGAAATTATTGAATTGTTATCTTATACTTTTTGTGCTGGTCTTGCAGGTCTAAGTGCAGTTGACAAGGATACAGGTCCAAGTGAGACGTAATTTTTATTACACATAGGTGTGTGGTCGTGGTTGAACTTTGAAGTTATGACTTTTCTCGTATTTAGAGGTATCAGTACTAATCTCCGTACCATATAATTGAGTCTGAGCATTAATAGAACTATGAACATGACTGACCAAATATTACACAAACTTTTTACAGCTATTAAGATAAGTAGTTCTACTAGCCCCTTCGGCGAAATAGCCATTATGTTGACTCCGTAGCAATTTCTAAATCTGCAAGAGCGCATGTTTGTGTGGCTTCACAACAAGATTGACCTTAATAAGACTATTGATAAAATGTTTGAAGCAGCGCGAGCGCTTTATTGGGCAAGCCCTCATAAAATAAGACTTGTAGAACCTCGTGCGTTTTGATTGATTCAGTGCTTACATTGTAACATAACATCACTGGCTTTTTTATAAAAGGGCAAAGGACATTTCGATATTGATTACAATTTTTAACCAATAGCATTAGTATCCATATTATAGGCCACTCTCTAACACAAACTTCATCTTCATCAAATACAACAATATCATCATCTGTTATTACCGTTTACTGTTAGAGGTTTTTTACTACAGCTTTTCGTATTCAACCTTACCTTTCTATTCATCAAGTACTACCCTGCTCCATGTTTCCTTTGACGTGGTCTCCTCTAGAGGAACTCTGTGCTGAAGTTTTTAGTAATAAACCGAAAACTTCGAAATTAAAAAGAAAACAAAAATATACTTCTGCTTTTGCAGTTGTACTTATAACATCGCGCATATCTACATGGGTACTTATTAGTCGTATTATTCAATACTAGCTGTTACCCGCGACTTCGTCCGCGTGAAATAACGACTTCTGTATAAATTGGGTTTTTTAAATTAGTCTTTGTCAAGGTATATTCTATGGCTGTACAACTGGAACAAATATCATCACAATCGATTCAGTACCTAGATTATATTTATTGAGAAATGAATTTATTTTCGTGGTTTCTAAAATAAACAATCCCATAGAGGTTTTACCCGTATAGTGCCCGTCTCATGAAGTTTCACTATTCTATGTTTGCAAATCAATGTTGTATCGCATTTCAATCAAATAGATATAGTGATTTTAACAGCACAGTTCCCGGTTTCGTGGGTTTTTCGGGTTAAAAACTTTTAGATGTCCTTTCCCGGGTCTCAAACTATCGCTGCGCCGAATTTCACCAAATAGGTTCAATGGTTTAAAAGGTAAGAGCCCCTCTTTATTTCAACGTCCTTGGTCCTGGTTTTTTAGCGCATAGTTTCCGTCATTTCGGGATTTCCTCTCTCCTATAATGTGACCTGATATGTACCGGTGCGACGTGCGTTACTATCGCAAACATTTAAATGAAAAAATAGGTATTCTGATATTAGGTTAGTTACATATGATACATGTACTTTAATGTTGATATTAATGTCCTCTATAAGACTTAATACATCCCTTGGCTCTATTGTCCATAATTTCCACAGCGTAATCAATACCAGTAATATAAGGAGTTTTTTTGGTAGTTTTTCACACATCGGGTTGTCATTACCTAAAGGAGATTTTTTTTGAGGTCGGAAAATCATCCAATCACTTCTCCCGCCTTGGGTTAGGTGAGAGGGCTCCATCTATGATGGTGTCATGGCTCTGTAAGGCGCGCGCCGTATGCACGGGACTGGTTCTGGTCGGGTGGCGAGCTACCCTTGCTCTGCGTCTACAGACCCGCACTTACGGTGGCCGGTGAGAGTGTCTCCCGCGACGGCTGGGGCGTGAGGAAGTTCATTCCCTCACACGCTCCGCTTTCTCCTTGGCAAGCATAACTGCTTCGCAGAAGGATGCGACTGCATCCCAATCCCCCTCGCTCCATGGCCTGAACCAGAGCCGAACGCGAGAGGTCACCGTTTCCTACATCCCTGAGAACACGGCGGTGCTCAGCCCATGCAAGGTACACCGCCACGGTTACTCCACCGTTGACTCCGGGCGGTCCTTGCATGATGGCCTCTCTAAAGCCACTTTTAAAGAGGGGACTTTCCGCTGCAATGACAGCGAGCCCAGCCCTCGGTTACCTAAAGGAGTGTTTCGCTGTGTAAGTGAGGTTACCAGGCCCAATTACCCCCCCTAGCCCCCCCAATCCCTAACAATCCTCAAATTACCAATTCCCAAAAGACCGGTAACGCACTTCTAGCACTTCTGGTGTTACAGATGTCCATGGGCGGCGCAGTGATCCGTCTGCTCGTTTACCGGCTTATGCCATAAACAAACAGCAAACTATCATAGTGAATTTGGCCTTGACGGTCTAAAATGAAAAGGACTAATATTATTTTTTAGCTATGTGCATTTAGCTAGTTTTTTTGATATACATATAAAAAATACGAATTCAAGTAAACTGAAAATATTTTATTCGTGGTTTTATCTCCTTAGACTGCTGTCAACCTCTTTGCATACCTTAATATTAATACCATAGTATAAAAAAAATCTATGACACATTGACTTTGTAAACTCACTTCACACAAATGTCAGATGACTTAAGAAATGTATACTAATATAAATTTGTATGTGCTTGTTTGTCCGTATTTCACAACAGAACGGAGTCAGGAAGGTTTTTGATTTGAGATAGTTGAAAAGATGGAGAGTATCATAGGCTACTTTTTGTCTTTTTTTAACCCCCTTCCACTTCCGTGAAACAGAGGTGAAAGTTTGTATGGGGTATTTTGCAATTTTCAATATGGAAAGCTAACAATTAGTATGCGGGTTATTTGTGACCAGCATAGAATCGTGCATCATTTCATTTTTTTATTGTAAATCCTTCCCTCACCCCATTAAAAGAACGCGAGAGAAGCCGCAGACAGAGGCTAGTCTATGAATAAATTGTATTCAGTCAATTGAATTCGTATTTTGTCTTTAAAATCCCTGATCCCTGATGCAGCTGAATACTAATATTATTCCTTGAAAACCCACAGAACTTCATTTTTATATGTTGATGCCAAAATATATTATGAAAGTAGGACGTCATAACAATTACAAATCATCAGGTTGGTTACCATAGTAATGTTACCTGTCAGATATCCGTTTTCAGGTTTTCAGATAAATCGTAATAATTATTCTTACAACAACCCCTTTTTCGCGATAAAAAGTAGCCTATGTTTTATCTCGGGGTCTAGAATATCTGTATACCAAATTTCATTCAAATCCGTTCAGTAGTTTTGGCGTGAAAGAGTAGCAGACAGACAGACAGACAGAGTTACTTTCGCATTTATAATATTAGTTAGGATTTCTCTAAACAAGTATCGTGATTGCGTGATTGATTCGTATCTCGATACGGTCGGTTGGCTCAGTATGTTTTTGTTGCTCAAGTGATTGAGAGTAAAATATATCTTTCATACACATGTCTCTCGTCATGTAGTGCATAACTGCATAACTTGAGATCCGGTTGCCTTGAAAGGTGTAATTTGAATACTGCTTTTAGTTGTAAAAAATAATTGTGATGAAATGTTTTAAACTGTTATCATAATGGTTCATAATAATGCTGCACTAGTTTGAATTAAACCTTGTTTTGATTGAAGATCAATCGAGATGCGAATCTTTAAGTTACCTAGAGCAACTCGTTCATGAAAATAATCCGATTAAGAAGGCCAACTTCTGATATTCTTATACAAAATATAATCACAAAAGAATATTATCATCATTATTAAAGTTAAAGTGAATTGCCAATATGCAATAAATAACCAACACACAATAATAATCTTTATAAAAAATTCTAGAAGCAAAAAATTCAAATATGAATTACGTTCCATGGTTCCATAGACTGAGTAGCACGTCCTGCAATTAAAGGATGCAACATGCAATAAGAGGGACCCTCTATTATTTACTGGCCAGCAATCACGACACCCCTAGCAAAGTAACAAGACCTGTACTTATCGAGAATTATGTACTAGAACTATGAAAGAAAAAATGAAATGTAATAGATGATTTAATGAAGTTTTTGTCGGGGAATAACGTGGAGTATGTAATAATGTATGAAGTGGAGTACTAGTGCGCGCTCTGGCTTTGCATGGGTATTATTTTAAAAATTAACTCTTAACAAATTGTGTTTGTAAAAATATTCATGTCGTAACAAAGTACATAAAATGATATATTTACCTTGTGTAATTTTAAAACTGGTACCTCAGAATAACGTTTCAATAAATTCATTGAACTTGCCCATAATTGTGATTAATATCTTCAAGGGAACATTGTTTCGTAATCTTATCTATAATCGCGAAACACAATGTAATATAAGGCCATGAGATAATGCAACGGACAATGCACTCTTGCATAATGTGGTCCGCCTACATTTGGCAAATTGTTTGAATATTTTCTTCCGCAAAGAATTTCTTGAAGTTGTTGCTACTGTATTGTTTTAGGTCGTTGAACTTTGCGAGGCAATTAGTGTGAGCTTTGCGCGTATGATGTGAGCCTGGTACAATTTATTAATTCTGCGTTGGTTTTGAAAAAAAAATGCATTCCGGCTTTTAGGTAGGTTAGTGTTCTAGATACGTCTTGTAAAATATATTTTCAGGTAGGTGCTCAGCGAAAATCGAAATGTTCAATAATACATAGGCATTCGGCTCGGCCTGGCAGTCAAAATAAATCGGTATTACAAACCACGTACAAAGCACTGTTAAATTCCTCAATGTGTCATCATACTTACAAAACTGTAATGTTTCTGTAAAACTATTTTACTAGGAAATCTATAGTTAGTACTTTTACACTAAATAAACCCACATATTTATTTATGAATCATGTCCTATTACAGTAACAAAATGATACCGTTTTATGTATAAATATTGCAACCACTGAATCATAAGTAGATAATTGAATGAATGGAACCTATGAATACAAAGGTTATTTTGTAGGCAAGTTTTGTTCTGTATTTGGAATTATTTGAAAACTTTGAAATGTTTTAAGAGACGAATGTATGGAACATTTTTTTATTTATGTTATAACTTTCGTGAGACATAATAAATTAATTACTATGTTTTCGACTTACTCACTCACTCACTCGACTAGTTTCAAGCCATGCCATATCAAATAGTTACGAGAGTAAGCCGAAAACATAATAATTACTTTTTTTTATTTGTTCCACACATTATCGTTGAGTGCGTTGAATACGTGTTAAGTATGAGTGCCCCAATACAAACTCACTTTCCGATTTATAATATTAGTAAGGAACTAATATTATAAATCGGAAAGTGAGTTTGTTTGTTTGTTCCACTTTTACGCCGTAACTACTAAACCGATTGCTTTGAATTTTTGCAGACGTAAAGTTAGAAGTCTGGATTAAATAATAGTGTACTTTTTATCCCGGAAAATTTTGATATTCTCGAGGGAAAACAAAATTATTGGTATAGATGGCGCTGTGTGTATTGTGACGTTATCATTTTGTGACGCGAGCGAAGCCGCGGGTAAAAGCTAGTAAAAAAATGTAACTGACCAATACTTACCCGATTTTCAGGCCATTCCATAAAAGATAAATCCTGATGATGACATAGAGATGTTTTCAATAAGTATAGGTATATTCCTGGGTAATTCTGATTTGAGTGCATTGACATTGATCGTTATTTTTAGTAAATCTGCGGTGCATTCGTCGCATATGGAACGCATAGCGAGTTCCTTACGAGTGATGTAATAATTTTGCATACAACTGCATCTGTAAGTCCATTATGTAAATTTTCACCTACTTACTCGTATATTTAGAGTTTATTATTAACTGTATGGAGTTATGAGGTTTGTGGTGAATATGTATTGTGAACTTTTGACCTGTGTTCAGATTTGAATAAAACTAATTTAGGAGTGATTTATTACTTTTGTAAATATATACTTTTCAGTGATAATTGATTCGTGGTATGGCCCAGAATGTTTTAATGATTGCTTAATATTCTAAGTTTGTAAGAAAAAAAACTGCATTTATTATGCGCGAAAAGTTAATTAAAGGACAGCAGACGAGCTCTATCTTATTATTTTATCAATTCATAACATAACATAACATAACATAACATCACGCCTTTTATCCCCGAAGGGGTAGGCAGAGGTGCACACAGAGGTAACACCCACTTTTCACTATTTATGTTATGAGTCCCATGTAATAGGGGGTGAGCCTATTGCCATATACCGGGCACATTTCCAGACTCCGTGCTACTACTAAGATTTTTTTTTAAAAACCCAGTAATACTTTGCCCGACCCGGGAATCGAACCCGAGACCCCTCGCCCGGCAGTCGAACTTGCGACCACTCGGCCAACGAGGCAGTCAGAGAGGTTATCAATTCAATAATCTTTTTTTCAATTTATACACCATTTACTTTACTACTTATTCTTATTCCATATCTATTCATAGATACCTGGCGAAGCTCTCCTATGTGACATGCGAACTTCAGCCATTTTAAATTATGCAAATATTATTCATTGACGGCAAAATGATTCGAGTCTCCATCAGAAAATCTATCAACCAAGCAGTTTTACTGCAATCTAAGGAAAAACGTTTGAAGGGGTGCTCACCTGTCTTGGATAGCTATTTCACAAATTGTGAAATAAGTAGATAGATAGGTACTTTGAAATTTTCCATCAAAACTTTCATAAAGATTTATATACAAGCAAAAAGTAGTTAAGTTCTTTTCATAGTTTACTAAATATTATCATTGATTGACACAGTATTGAGGGAATTTCGTGTTTAATTTCTACATAACCAGATCTACAGTTATCTCCACTGTACAATGTAACACCCACCATACACTATATATGTTTTGAGTCCCATATAATAGGGGGTGAGCCTATTGCCATATACCTGACACAATTCCAGACTCTGACGGAGTCTGCGTCACTTAAAAAAACCAGCAATTCTTTGCCCGACCCGACCCGACCCTGGAATCGAACCGGAGACCCCTTGCCGAGTCGCAATTGCGACCACTCGTCAGGCAATCAGTCACCAACGAGGCATCTTTTGATAACTTTGGATAAAAGTAAGACAGACATTGACAAGGTGAGTCAATAAAAACTGTAGACAGAAGAATTGAGAACCTCCGCTACTGTTTTAAGTCGTACTGTTTTAAGTTACACAAAAATAATGTATTCTTGGGGGTCATCATACCACCGACATAACTACACCACCGCTTCCTCATAAAATCTTCGTCGTATTCACAACTACCAAGTCTACCAACTGAATAGAACCCCATTTTAAACCAGTATTATATGTAGCTTCTTTGATTACTTGGAACAGTTATCTATAAAGAAATAACGAGAGCCCTCAAAGATAAAGGGAAATATAAGATGCAAGCGAACAAAACTTATATGGAAGTGAGGTACTTAAAACTAGAAAGTTGTAAGTACGCGCCCATACAAAATGGTTTATGATTTTCATCAGATAATATATTATGTTGCAGTTAAAGGTTTTTGAAATGAAGAGTATATTCTTTGACATGAATCAGTCTTCAATCCTATAGAAGCTGTGTAGGGGCCGTCTTAGACTTTTTTTAAGGGGGAAAATCATCGAATGACTTCTCTCGCCTAGGTGAGGCGGGAGGGAGTGTCAGACTCTTACTGACTAAAAACCATCCTGTTTCTACTCCTGCACTTTGAGCCGGAGCCCCGGTAACCCGTTAAGTTCTTCGCGGCTCCATATCGGCATCAGCTCTATTGGGCCCCATCCGTGGTGGTCATATATGTATAAAATATATATATATATAAAACTGCTTGTCTATTGAAATAATTTTTACTCAGAATCAATTCGTTTTTGAGAATTTAATTACATTCTAGTTGCTGCTTATAAATGATCATCTGCGCTTTTACTCAGTGATTTCTGGTTTTTGCAGCATGCATTTGTATTGTTACCGAGATGTTTAGAGGGTAAAGAAAGGGTTGAATAACGACACATACAAACTGTTCAATCAATCCATCATCAAGATTTAGCTGTAATCTCATTACTTCTATCCACATTTCCCATCAAAACTATCAATTTAAAAGAAAATAGTTTTCGGGTTAAAGGCTGATTGGTTGTCAAGTTCCAGTTGAAATGATTTACCATTAAACACGAGATGAGGTCCATTGAAATAGACTGGCGTAAGTAAATTGCCCAGCACTCCATTAAAAGTTTCCCGAGTACCTCGAGCGACGGTCTTGCAGGACTTCGTTTCGTCGCAACATTAAATATGTGCTGAGAGGGCCGCCCGACTCAAGTAAATTATATCTGAGTCTCAGATCGTATTTCTTTTCTTTTATTTTTGCGGTAAGATACGCTTTTTAGTTTTGAGTTTTTATTTTTTTTGAATTTATTTTCGTTAATGGAAACGGTGTTTCCTTTTATCTTTCGTAGCAGTAGGTAAGGGTTCGGTATAATGTTCGTCAACTTCTTAATGTTTGGTATAAGTTTGTAGGTATATTTTTGTATCATCCAGCTATGACACTGTTCAATAAGTATTTCAGACCCACTTATTTAGCTCAAAACTTACTGACTCATAACTGTAATACAATAATTAAATTCAGTTAATAGCACGAATTACATGAACCAAACCGAACCGAATAGCACCAAAAAAAGTAAGAATATTAATCAACGAAACAAACCCACACATCTCAACTCATATTTACTTACATACAAGCTAAGACGCTATGATTTGTAAGACGCGGGATCCCGGAAACCGGAATAAGGCGAAACTTCGACTGCACGTCCCGTAATAATCCCGCGGAATCGCCAAACTTGTGGTAAGCGCATGAGTCACGCCATTGCAGTTATGAGCTAACTTTCTTTAATAACTCGCATAAAAATTAAGACTTGGATCTGACGTTGGGTTTATGATGTGGAATTGGCCAGTGAGATTAAAAATGGATGGGTGGTAAAAGCAAATTGTGGGCTTAACTAATACTACAGTATTCGTTTTTTTTTATTAAGGGGGAAAATCATCGAATGACTTCTCCCGCATGGGTGACGTGGGAGGGAGTGTCAGACTTACTGATTAAAAACCACCCCGTTCCTACTCTGGCATTTCGAGCCGGAGCCCCGGTGACCCGTTAAGTTCTTCTCGGCTCCGTATCGGCATCAGCCCTATTGGGCCCCATCCGTGGTGGTCTGATGGTTCGTCAGATCAAAGAATGATCTGATGAACCATCAGACCACCACCTTACGCTCGAGTCGGGTTCTGGTCGGGCGGCGAGCTACCCATGCTCGCCGTCCACAGACCCGTGCTTACGGTGGCCGGAGCAGATGAAATGATCTTAATACTTTATTCTTCCGTGTGCTATACAATTCATAAATAATTTGCCAAGTACTGTTACAGCTTCTGTACCTAAACAGCTACTGTTTACAATTAAAATCAATTTTTGTGCTATATTAGTATTTACTCATAACACGCCTTATCGAACTATAATTATGAGCCTACAGATTATTGCGCTAATATATGAGAAGACGGGAAGCAATTTTCTATTACGAGGATGCTTTTAAAATATTGATTATAGGATTCAGCAAGCATTTATCTATATAATTAAATAGAATTCTACCTTATGCATCCATTTGCTGATTTATCTATGAGATAATCGCATTATAATTTCCGTTCTCATTTATTTTACGCCTACTCTATGCAAGATTAATAATCTTATGCAAAAGGCTAACCAATGTTCCTAAGCGGTGTTAACGTATCTTATTATAATACATTACCCTGAAAAAGTTCACATAGACTATTTAATATAGCCATATTCTTAATTTGTAATAGGGTCGATGCCTAATTTTTATTTTAATGTCCGTCTGGTGGATTATTTTAATTCATTAGACACATTATTTTTTATTTGTTACAGAAACGAATACTTTCGACGATATATTGATTTGAAATATGGCGTGACGTCACTTCTATGTACATTTTATACGTAGAAATGACGTTTTAGCGCCCACTCTTAAACTTTGATTCGTTTTATCTGAGTATTGTTTAATTATACGACAAAATAAAAAATACGTGTCTAATATTTTTTCATTACCTAACTTACGGACTTACTAACTGCCTAACTTTCATACCCTGTCATCATCCCAATTGTACCTTTGTAGTAACAATAGCATTATTTTCCAGACATGATGTCCTAATACTAAAGCGATAACCAATTTCAACTCGCGCTTAAGTATAGTTCTATCTATATAAATTCTATGTAAAATTACATAGATGGCACGATATTTAAGTACAACTTAAAATTCAGTAACCATATTCATCCTAATCCTAACTAATATTATAAATGCGAAAGTAACTCTGTCTGTCTGTCTGTCTGCTACTCTTTCACGCCAAAACTACTGAACGGATTTGAATGAAATTTGGTATACAGATATTCTAGACCCCGAGATAAAACATAGGCTACTTTTTATCGCGAAAAAGGGGTTGTTGTAAGAATAATTATTACGATTTATCTGAAAACCTGAAAACGGATATCTGACAGGTAACATTACTATGGTAACCAACCTGATGATTTGTAATTGTTATGACGTCCTACTTTCATAATATATTTTGGCATCAACATATAAAAATGAAGTTCTGTGGGTTTTCAAGGAATAATATTAGTATTCAGCTGCATCAGGGATCAGGGATTTTAAAGACAAAATACGAATTCAATTGACTGAATACAATTTATTCATAGACTAGCCTCTGTCTGCGGCTTCTCTCGCGTTCTTTTAATGGGGTGAGGGAAGGATTTACAATAAAAAAATGAAATGATGCACGATTCTATGCTGGTCACAAATAACCCGCATACCAATTGTTAGCTTTCCACATTGAAAATTGCAAAATACCCCATACAAACTTTCACCTCTGTTTCACGGAAGTGGAAGGGGGTTAAAAAAGACAAAAAGTAGCCTATGATACTCTCCATCTTTTCAACTATCTCAAATCAAAAACCTTCCTGACTCCGTTCTGTCGTGAAATACGGACAAACAAACAAGCACATACAAATTTATATTATTAGTATACATTTCTTAAGTCATCTGACATTTGTGTGACAAGTGAGTTTACAAAGTCAATGTGTCATAGATTTTTTTTATACTATGGTATTAATATTAAGGTATGCAAAGAGGTTGACAGCAGTCTAAGGAGATAAAACCACGAATAAAATATTTTCAGTTTACTTGAATTCGTATTTTTTATATGTATATCAAAAAAAACTAGCTAAATGCACATAGCTAAAAAATAATAATTAATCCTTTTCATTTTAGACCGTCAAGGCCAAATTCACTATGATAGTTTGCTGTTTGTTTATGGCATAAGCCGGTAAACGAGCAGACGGATCACTAAGCTGCGCCGCCCATGGACACCTGTAACACCAAAAGTGCTAGAAGTTACCGGCCGGTCGGGCGTTACCGGTCTTTTGGGAATTGGTAATTTGAGGATTGTCAGGGATTGGGGGGGCTAGGGGAGGGGTAATTGGGCCTCCGGTAACCTCACTTACACAGCGAAACACTCCTTTAGGTAACCGAGGGCTGGGCTCGCTGTCATTGCAGCGGAAAGTCCCCTCTTTAAAAGTGGCTTTAGAGAGGCCATCAATGCAAGGACCGCCCGGAGAACACGGTGGAGCATACCGTGGCGGTGTACCTTGCATGGGCTGAGCACCGCCGTGTTCTCAGGGATGTAGGAAACGGTGACCTCTCGCGTTCGGCTCTGGTTCAGGCCATGGAGCGAGGGGGATTGGGATGCAGTCGCATCCTTCTGCGAAGCAGTTATGCTTGCCAAGGAGAAAGCGGAGCGTGTGAGGGAATGAACTTCCTCACGCCCCAGCCGTCGCGGGAGACACTCTCACCGGCCACCGTAAGTGCGGGTCTGTAGACGCAGAGCAAGGGTAGCTCGCCACCCGACCAGAACCAGTCCCGTGCATACGGCGCGCGCCTTACAGAGCCATGACACCATCATAGATGGAGCCCTCTCACCTAACCCAAGGCGGGAGAAGTGATTGGATGATTTTCCGACCTCAAAAAAAATCTCCTTTAGGTAATGACAACCCGATGTGTGAAAAACTACCAAAAAAACTCCTTATATACTGGTATTGATTACGCTGTGGAAATTATGGACAATAGAGCCAAGGGATGTATTAAGTCTTATAGAGGACATTAATATCAACATTAAAGTACATGTATCATATGTAACTAACCTAATATCAGAATACCTATTTTTTCATTTAAATGTTTGCGATAGTAACGCACGTCGCACCGGTACATATCAGGTCACATTATAGGAGAGAGGAAATCCCGAAATGACGGAAACTATGCGCTAAAAAACCAGGACCAAGGACGTTGAAATAAAGAGGGGCTCTTACCTTTTAAACCATTGAACCTATTTGGTGAAATTCGGCGCAGCGATAGTTTGAGACCCGGGAAAGGACATCTAAAAGTTTTTAACCCGAAAAACCCACGAAACCGGGAACTGTGCTGTTAAAATCACTATATCTATTTGATTGAAATGCGATACAACATTGATTTGCAAACATAGAATAGTGAAACTTCATGAGACGGGCACTATACGGGTAAAACCTCTATGGGATTGTTTATTTTAGAAACCACGAAAATAAATTCATTTCTCAATAAATATAATCTAGGTACTGAATCGATTGTGATGATATTTGTTCCAGTTGTACAGCCATAGAATATACCTTGACAAAGACTAATTTAAAAAACCCAATTTATACAGAAGTCGTTATTTCACGCGGACGAAGTCGCGGGTAACAGCTAGTATTCATATATTTGCGTATCATAAAGTGAAACATGTGTTACAATAGGCTTAAAGATAAGTAAATTTATGGACTCTGTAAGGGCACTGTAATATATAAAAATTTATTACAATAAACCTTTTAAAGAAATCTGACATTAAATAATAGCCTTACAGTATCCGGGCGTAAATCTACCAATGTGTATTTTCTCCTTCAAATGGTAAAGAAACCTCTACAGAATGCTTTGTTACCTACCAATAAGCTACAATTTCCTTCAAATCGTACAACGACATTTATTGCAATTGATGCTATCGTCTAGCCGAAGCCCGAACCATCGGCCATCGACTTACGATCTTTAAATCTAATATGTCATTGCTCAGGGATGGTGAACCTTTACAAACAAAAGTATAATTTTATAAAAAAATATTTAATTGAGATCATGAATGTGCCTTAATATAATTTTGACTCCTTGTACTACTTACCATCATTAGCAACTATGTTTTCAGGCCTCTGATGGTAATTTGCACTATAGCCTTAGTAGGTACCTACACCTGCAACACTAAGGGCGTCACATAACCGCATTGCCAGCTGCAAAATTTTGTGATTAAAATATTATGTTTCGTGCCAATTGTTCGCCTTCCCTGTCATAGACAGAGACCTTTCAAGCCCTTCTCTAAGTATCGACTGGCAAAGTTTTATAGGAAAATGTTAATATACAGCTTTTGTTAGGCTTTTGTCTAGTAATTACGATCCGAGACTGTTGAAGGTACCTATGACAATTGTTGCTAAATTAACCAGTTGTACTATGTTGCTTTTTGTATGTGGTTGTAAAATTCTTAGTTATAATTTGTGTAGCGTGCTTGTTTTTATCTTCCATTTCTGTTGCATAAAGAATTTATGTCTGAATACTATTAAGAAAACGTAGTGTAGGGCGCCCTCCAGCTAGGTGGAGTGACGATATACGTAAAGTGGCTGGTAGTGGTTGGATGCTTAGAACTGAAGACCGAGCTCAGTTTCGTGTCATTCTTATGTCCAGTAGAGGACGAAAATAGGCTGTTGGCTGGCTGGCTGGCTGACTTGGTAGGCTGATGACTAAAAGGCTACCCAATTAAAAGTTTCACTCATCTATGTCATTTTACAACGATTTTATAGTGATAAAACTTAAGTGTCACTTAAAACACACTCACTGAGTGGCGTTTGAGTATTTGGAGAGAGAGACATACTAAATTAACTAATAATCACGGGTTACTCACGTGAGTATACTGAGAAAAGCTCATGAGCAAGAACCTCTCTGTGGTTCGAAACTATGTAGTAGAGCTTTTCTCAGTATATTCACGAGAGCGATTTTTAGTTATATTAGTTAGTTTGTTCACTGAAAAATAAAACCGTATAGTTGTAGGTACTAACTACAAACTAAGTTACATAATAAACGTACAGATAAGACCTTCAACTACGCGATCCTTCATAGTTATTTTTTATTATCCGTCTAGTCTAGCAATATTCTACATTAAAATTCCAGAAAACAATTTTCTTACTAAATATTTTCTCATAAAATAATATCAGAATATCACAGATGCATTAGTTGGAAGCCATACTAACTATTCACAGGGTGCATACAAGTTGAATTAAAAGCGATATTATCAAGCTCGATCAGTTAATAATTTGTATCGTAAAAGACAAAAGTGTCGATAACCTAAAGAATATGAAGTTTAAGAAAAATTACACTAATATTCAGAACAATCTCGTGGTGGCCCGGAGGCATATAACGCCAGCTTCTCATGCATGAGGGTGGGGGTAACCACCAAACCTACCAACGGCAAGTACCAATGTGACTTTTTCTGAGTTACATGTACTTTCTAAGATTATCTAGACACCGCACTGACAAACGGTGAAGGAAACCATCCAGAGGAAACGTGTAATTTATAATTATAAGTTTGAAATCGTCAACCCGCATTGAGCAAGCGTGTTGATTAAAGCTCAAACCTTCTCCGTGTGAGAAGAGGCTTTGTTCAGCAGTGGGCATTTATAGGCTGTTGATGATGATTCAAAACAAATATCCATTGAATATTTACAGCAAAATCACTCTTCAATACATCATATTAACTTCACACCCTGCAGGTACAGTTACGCAAGAACGTGAACAATTTCTATACATAACCTATATATAGCACATAGTTTTCCCTAGCAATTCCGTGGTGACTATCTACCTAAGTACCTATATGATGTAAGTATGTATGTATATGAGGTCGTGTGTGTCTAAGGCTGGTATGCAGTTACCGAGCTGGAATTTATATTGAGAGGGTAGCAAATAGGCTTCTGTTGTAATTTATGTTATCTACACTATGTTCTGAAACTGGGAGGTATAGGTAAGTATGGATAGTGCCTATGTGTCTATAGATAATACATGATTAAGAAATAAAAATGACCTTTTTGTGTATAATAATATCATAGGTATTGCGTGGTGACAGCCAGTAGTCTGTCAATGCCTGTTGATGATGAGTTTAAATACGTAGAAATTGCTCGTCAGCTATTCACACTTTGGAAACTAGCTTGCTTAGTATAAAGTTCCGATTAAGATGTCTTATTGAAACTGAATAGACTGACAATTTATTTGCAGCAAGTAAACTAAATAAGAACTAATAAATACGAAGGCCGTTAACATTACTGTGTCAAAATAATAAATTACATCTCAATTAATTTCTAAGATTTACTTCATTGACACTATAATTAAAATTCACAATTCATTTCAATACTAATGAACACATAGATGGTGGCGATATTGCAATCACAATCATAATATTATAGTACTTAGGTACTTATTGAATATTTAAGCGACGACTGCTGCAGGACGTGGCGTAAGCTTCGCCCACGATTGTTGAGCGAGATTGTTGAGAGGTACTTAAGTATCGACGTTGTAAAGTACATAAATGTAGGATTTGCACAAAATACGACAGAAACTAAAGTATTTACTAATATCATAATAAGTTTACTTTGTGATTTCAGCAAGGGACCGACTAGGAGATATTTGTATTTACCTCGGTGCATTGATTTTGACAAGTGTGTTATTGATTTACTTGTAATATTACATGATTTAAGTTTGTCTCTAATCAGAGGTGGTCCTCTTCACCTACGGTTCACGAAATTCCTGCGTTTTGGGTGACAATACAAATTAATTTTGCCTCTGATGATGATGACAGATATCCAACAAATTCGTGCATTTTGGAAAACTTACTTTATCCGATGATGTTTTCAGATCACATCTCGAACTTACCTTTAATTTATTAACCTACAATACTGAAAACAACATTAACTTTGCCTGTTTCCATTTCTTATTCAACAAGGAAACGAATTAATTCCTTTTTAAACGGAACGTAAGTAAATTCTCTTTAGCAACTTATTAACTAAGTACACCGCAACAACCAAGTAAATTAAGACTTGCAAAGCAAACTCTCTTTGAAAAACGGATTTTAATTATGTCCAGAGAAAACTGTAAGTGTATTTTAGTTTCTCTTGAATTCAAGTAACTTTAGATTGGCTTGTTGATAGAGTGATTGTGATTGTGACCGACGGGTCTAGCAAATTATATATTATTGTGGTCTCCAAGGGCGATAAAAAATGAAACCATGCTCGGTGTATGGCAACACATTTTTATGGAATAGGAGGCAAACGAGCAGACTGCACCTGATGGTAAGCGATCAGTGTCGCCTATGGACACCCGTAACTTCACCCCTTATTGCATGCGACTCATAAGATCACTGGTGAAATGTGATTGTTACAGGTCGGATTGTTAATAAACTGAGATGTTCGAAATATAGAGGTACTTACAATATGTTACGAGCACCTCATCTCACTCCTTCTGGGATTACAAGACGTGACGTTCCATAATATAATTTAAAAGACCTTGATAAAGAACTGTTTATCTTAACTTGCAACGACTATGAATAAACAACCGATTAATTCAAATGCCTCAAAAAGTACAACATAACTCAAAGGCATTATTTTGCCCATCTCAGAAAATTTGAATAATTTAATCAAATATGTAGGGCCCTTGAGTAGCTATCCCAAATTTAGTTTGTAACATGTTCAGAGAATAGCTTTAGCCTAACAAACGAGAGGGTTGAAGTAAATAGTTTAATGGAGAGGTCTTGGTCCTCAGTCCAGACATGTTTAGGGTCTTGTCTGACAATTTGCACACCTGTCTCAAGTTAGTCACGGTGTTAATTGTCTAAATAATGGCGGCGTTGGACCGGTGGAGCTGGCACCATGTGTAAGACACTTGAATCAAATTTTGTGTTGAAGGTTGTAGGATATTTTGTTGGTGTTATTTGTTACTGTTTGTTGAGGTGAATCTAGGTTTTAGAGTAAGTAAAACTGTGTTCTCAAGACTTCATTTTTTGTCTTTGCTCTGTCTGATTGCGTTTTTGATAAAAAGAACTACGTTACTAACGTTTATTTTTATGAAATGAGTGATATGATTGGTTAAGTTAAATTTTAAGTATAAGCGCTGATCTCAGAAACTACTGGACCGATTTGAAAAATTATTTTTGTGTTGGATAGTCTATCGTAGAAGGCTATAGGCTAAAACATCATACTACAATAATAGGAGTTGAGCAGAGCGGGTAAAAAAGTGCAGAAATAGCTTATAAGGAAATAAATATACGCTATCATACTAAATTAACAGAAAGTAGTAGGATACTAGTAGGCTGCGCGATATCGCCGTGACCGCACACGCTGCTCATCAGGAAGAACCCCTCTGTGGTTCGAAACTAATAGAGCTTTTCTCAGTATATTCACGTGAGTAACCCGCGATTTTTAGTTAATTTAGTATGTCTATCATACTGTTTCTACTCTACAGTATACGGTACACGGTAGAGTAGTAGTGCAGAGTAGAGGGTATACCCTAAAAGGACCGAAACGAAATAGTCAATAGCAATAAAAAGGTCTCAAAAGGCCCAGAAATAAATAATAGACACTAAACTTTTACTATACCTATTCTCTATAATTAAACTGAGAAACTTAACGCAATAAAGTTTAAGTTACGAAATAGCAATACGAAAGATAATAAAAGCCTTATTACTTGGGGCGTGTTTCGACTACCAGCCAGACTACAGAATGGTACTATTCTGAAAATGGTAAATTCATATTGAAAGTTTAAAGAACTGTTAGTAAAGTTCCTTAAGAAAAGGAGGATGTCCCGGCCTGGTGAGGTGATCGTACCTGACGGCTTTCTGCTCAAGTGTTGTTCGTCGTGTGTCGTCTGTTGTTTATAGGCGTCATCTGACTTCTGTCATTTGTTATGTGTCGTTGAAACTTCAATCTGTATAGTCACAAAAGTCTTATTAGATATCATGCCTTTTATCCCCGAAGGGGTAAGTGTAGTAAGTAAGTACAATATAACACCTGCTTTCCACTATTTATGTTATGAGTCCCATGTAATAGGGGGTGAGCCTATTGCCATATACCGGGCACATTTCCAGACTCCGGGCTACTACTGAGAATTTTTTAAAACACAGTAATACTTTATCCGACCCAGGAATCGAACCCGAGACCCCTTGCCCGGCAGTCGCACTTGCGACCACTCGGCCTATGAGGCAGTCACACTCAAATATATTATAAATCTGTCACTACAAATTATTTGTAAAATGACAGCGATGGCACGATATTTAAGTACAACTTAAAATTAAGTGGGTAACCTTTCAATTTTCGGAATCCTAAAATGTCAATATAGGTTCCTGGCATAGCGTAATTTTTCTGATTTCGATCATAACCCAGTGGTGATAGGGTCGAAATTTCATTTTCAAATTACGATATTTCAATCTCACTGTGGATTCAGAGTGCCTTGCACGAATAACTATCGCATTAGTAACGTAATAGTATCGAGCGCGTTCGGCGCTCTGATTGGCCGGCTCAAGTAGACCAACCAATTAGAACGCTTAACTCGCTCGATACTGTTACGATACGAATGCGATAGTTATTCGTGCTTGGCCCTCAGAAGTGACTGTACAAAATGAACTTTCAGAATAGCACGGCTGGTTACCGGTGCTAAGTTTAAGTAAGTTACTGCAACTGTTGGTTGTAGTTGCAGTTGCATAAGCGTATAAGTGTTTATCAGGCTTACGATTGCAGTTGATGCAATTTTATTTAAATACTTAATTGTTGAATGTAGCTGTTTGACGTAAGGTTGATCGGTTAATCAGAGTAAAAGTTTTTATTTTACATAACATCGCGCCTTTTATCCCCGAAGGGGTAGGCAGAGGTGAACATTATACTGTACAATGTAACACCCACTTTTCACTATTTATGTTATGAGTCCCATGTAATAGGGGTGAGCCTATTGCCATATACCCGACACATTTCCAGACGCCGTGCTACTACTGTTTTTACTATCAGTATTTAATATATTTCATAAGACGTCGCAGCGTAAACGACTGGCCTAGCTGTTTGGTTGAATAGCTGACCATCGAAATCCGGCCGTCATCAACAGAACAGTGAAGAAATCGTCGTTAGAACTGACTAGAGAACCTCTATTAAGTTCTTTTCAATTAAAAGCAACCCAAATCTTCATCCAACGTTCTTGTACTTATTTTACATACTTGACCTTACAAATAGGCGGACTGCCTCGTTGGCCGAGTGGTCGCAACTGCGACTGCCGGGCAAGGGGTCTCGGGTTCGATTCCCGGGTCGGGCAAAGTATCACAAGGTTTTTAAAAAATTCTCAGTAGTAGCACGGAGTCTGGAATTGTGCCCGGTATATGGCAATAGGCTCACCCCCTATTACATGGGACTCATAACATAAATAATGAAAAGTGAGTGTCACATTGTACAGTGGTATAATGTGCAACTCTGCCTACCCCTTCGGGGATAAAAGGCGTGATGTTATGATGTTATGTTATGACCTTACAAATAGGAACGGTACCAAACCGAATGATGAAACGGATCAGCAGATATAGGTACCAAAATATTCACAAGATCAATAACTATAGCGTAGGTATGAAATTCGATACCTGTCAGAATAGCTGACGCTATTGTTATACAACGCTATTCCAATGTAACAATTGACGTTAACTTGAAATGTGTCTATTACATTATGAATTTTATATCGAGTTCATTCGCAGTTTATATTCAAAGCTCCTAGTTGTTACACACGGCTATCTGCGTTTCATCTATCAATCTTTACACTAACAATTGTCATCAAAATTAGTTTATTAATTCCGGTGCCTTGCGCATCAATCGGTTTTGTTTGTATTTTTATAATACCTACAATTATGTTGATTTATTTGTAGATCACCTACCCGGGTCCAATCCGTTTGTAGAAATAGGTACTAGTTACTAAATAAAAAAAATTAAATGCCAAAAAGGAATACTAACAACCAAGTCCACTTACTAGTGTTATACGTAACCCCTTTCTAACCATATCTAATTGATCTAATTACTCCTGTAGTAGTCCAACTACCATGATATTAACTAATTATACATAACATAACATCACGCCTTTTTATCCTCGAAGGGGTAGGCAGAGGTGCACATTACGGCACTTAATGCCACTGTACAATGTAACACCCACTTTTCACTATTTATGTTATGAGTCCCATGTAATAGGGGGTGAGCCTATTGCCATATACCGGGCACAATTCCAGACTCCGTGCTACTACTGAGATTTTTAAAAACCCAGTAATACTTTGCCCGACCCGGGAATCGAACCCGAGGCCCCTTGCCCGGCAGTCGCACTTGCGACTACTCGGCCAACGAGGCAGTCTTAGTATTAACTAATTATGAGCATCGCTAAAAAAGTTATGACAACTCTAACAACTTGATTTCAACTAAAACCATAACTTTAGACAATCTTGCAATTCGTGTTAAAGTACTTTATACACAATCAGTAATAAATTTTATAACCAAACAAAGCCTAGTACAAAGGAACACAGCAAATAGAATTATACTCATATCTATTATATCATACTAATATATGAAACTAAAGAGTTTATTTATTAGGATGCGTTATTATACGGAACGACCGGAACTACTTTTATTTACTTTACTGTACTTTTTATCCCATGGAAACGCGGGCGAACTCGGGGGTAGAAGCTAGTAAAGTAATATAAGAAGCAAACACCTCTCACCGAGTTATAGATGGCAGGAGTTTTGTCAAGGCTCCGCAATAACGCGGGACAAGACACGAATTATTCAGCCTCATATCTACCACTCTATCTTAATAGATATGTGTTGCAATACAAATGAAATCTCCGCACGAATTGGTGTACATCAATTGAGTTTATTGATGTTCTGAGGTAATACGTATCGTTATTTATTAGTTGATTAATGCTTTTGCGCTTGTAATGGAATCTAGGTTGTTAAAGGTGAATTTATTACTTCTTATTTTAATTTTATGTTGATGTGTTCTTAGCCTTATTTTATTGGGTCTTGAGCCTTATTATATCTTATTGACATAATATTTAAGAGTAGGAAAACGTTTATAATAATAGCGTATGGTAAACATACAATGTAGTAAATAAAAATAAAACCCAGTACATTATAGTCAAAAGTAGCAAAATCTGGATTGACTGGCGTATGGCACCCAAAGAAACCATGAACCACTTTAGCTATCTATTCTATAAATAAAAATGGATTTCCGTTCCTTAGTCTTGCTGAAACTCGAGAACGGCTGAATCGATTTGGCTAATTTTGGTCATGGAATATTCGTGGAAGTCCAGCGAAGGTTTTAAGAAAAACATTTTAGGCGGTACGAAGTTTGCCGGGTCACCTAGTCATATAATAAAATCAGTTTGATAGCTAAAACTACAACAAAGACATGAACAGGGAAAAAGATAATGCCAAAGGTGTATTAAACTTATTTTTCGTCAAATAACAGTGGAGCATTTATTCTCGTCTTCTGTCGGAACTGCAAGTCTTTCCACGTGTCATTTAGTTAGGCACCATACATTGCATCTGTCTCCGCGTCTAAAAGTACTCTTGCTACCATTAGCAGCCACTTACGACTTGAACTTTCTTAATGAACAACGTGTCAAATAATTGAGTACACTTGAACATAATTTGGAAAAGTCTTTGAACTTTGCCTAGAAATGTTCCTGCTTTTCATATAGTTTACTGTTTAGATTTGGTGTTTATTGTCTACAAACTCTTTCCTATCATGAAAAAATGCTAGAAAAACACACTGCATTAAATCTGCGATCTTTAACCCTCTTGACCCAGCTTGGAAAATTTGGTAAACCCTGTTACTGTCTGTTGATAAGGTGATTTACGAATGCAGGTCTGTCTAATCATAGCTTCGTTCATAAAACTGCTGTTTTAATAAAGGTAGGATTCAATGCCAAATCAATCGGCTGAATCCAATTGTAGTCATTGTTACGGTAATTTTCAATACAATCAACTTAGTCTCCACTGCACAACCATTTTGAGTAATTTCTTTATGACAAAATTCTTAAGGGCCAAAGGCCGGCAACGTACTCGTTATTTTTCTAGTACCTTCTTTTTATTTATATATACAGGGTGTCGACGATCAAATAGCAACAGGAGATCGGCAAGGTTCCAACAGTAATCAGGAAAATATAAAAAATGTTAAGTCATAATAGTTTTTAATTTTATCGCATGCAGAAGATAGTTTATTATAAAAAATCTTCATACACACTCATCTCAGGATTTTTCCAATTCGACAGTATATATTTTGGAAGTCTATAGGCAACACTGATACCGTTAGGCGATCTATCTACTCTCTTATAGAATTAAAGTAGTAGAAGTCTGTTTGACTTAATCTAGTAGTAGTTATAATATAACGTCACATATATTGAACTCACAATTAAATGGATTATGAAACTATTTAAAAAAGTGTATACATAAATCTCTTTTAAAAAAGGAACATCGAACAATACAATCATTCTGTTTTATGACTAATAGCTTAGTAACATTATTTTGTAGATTTTAGTACCTACTAGTCTGTAGTTTAATTTATAGAATAGTAATTTCAATACCTCAATACCATTTCCAATATTCATTAATTAGTTCAGTATTTCATACTAGTAACAATCTAGTCTCACGAATTAGGTATATCCTTGGCATTTCTCATAGAGTACTAACGAAGAATTTATGCTTTGCAAAGTGACACCTTAAATTTGTATTGCGTAAGGTTGAATTTATCGGAACTAGTTGAAATGTTAACTAGGCAGTTGTCTATTTGCTTGAAGTTTATACCTTTATATTTCGATTTGTTGATGAAGATAATAATTATTTAGACATTTACGTTATAATTTTGTTACATTTCGTCCAAATATGACTTATAATAATGAAATATTTAAATCACTCCTCGGAATAGATAATTTCTTATTTCGTTTTGTTAGGAGGTTTTTTGAAGCCCAAATTATTAGGAACTTATTTAGTGTGACCAAACATTCGATTATCGTCTTTTAGTTCTTTATTAGGCTTTATTCTTTATTTGGTTCTCTATTTTTAAAAGGCAATCAATGAAAAACTAGCAACTCCTGTGGTTCCATAAATATTCGCCATTTTCTGGAAATAAAGTAAGTGAATATGAAATATTAGAAGACACCCTTAGTTTAAAAGGTTCTTATAAATAAATAATGACCGACGACTCCTAATCTTAACCAATTTGTGTTAAAAATTGGGTCGCGTAACGTTCACTGAACATCACAAAGCAGATTCACTGAAATTGATTGGAAATGAAAGCGCTTTTAGATTCAATATGGACGTTACCGATGGATAGGGATGTGGGGACCGTGACGGTGTGTATCGATAATTTCTAATTGTTGACATTTTCCTAAAATTGTGCCGAATCTGATTGCATTCAGACTGATTAGTAAGAAGGTAGCACATGAAAAGTGAAGGTTTATATCCAGCAATGTCTGCTGATCACGGACTCGTTACCTACCGTACTTTACATGTATATTAGAACGATTTCATAAAAGATTGGTGATCCGCCTTTTCAGAAGAATATAAGGTACCTATAGTGAAAATTCTATGTCATTTCAAATACTACACTTATCTACATTTGTCAATGCTATGTTCAAAATTATCGATATCACACTAGCGCACGTTACCACAGTACAAGGTTACAACCCTAATGTTCCCTTCGAATATTCCTCCTCAAATATTTGTTTCAATTAGACGTCTCAGAGGTCCCTCTTACGGCTCCACGTCAAACAAATGATGATCGGTATATCAAGAGTGACGCACACGAATTGATATTACCAAGACTTTTTCTTATAAGAATGGTTTTTAGCTAATGGTTTTTATGGGGAATTTACTGGAAATGTAATGTAAGCGTAAATAAAATGTTAGTCTTGTCGTTTTTTTTTTCACAGTTCATTGTTTTTATTAATCAGTAAAGGTAGGTGTGAACTTTACTTTCGGTTCCAGCTAAAAGGAAATAACAAGTGATTTGTTTTGTTTATTTTAACCTATTACATTTACAAATATTTTCACAAAAATAAACATTGAAACTTAGATGAAATATCCAAATCCTTTTCGTAAATAAAAGGGCACAATCTCCCAAACTTAGAATGACTTTTGCTAATAGGAAAAAGTAATTAACAACATCAAAATGTCTTTCGGAAAAGTAAACACGGAGTGTGCAAACACTGGCTGAAATTAAACAACATGGCGTGACAAAAAATATTCGCAAGTTTTCTACTAAAGTCATTATTATTTTTCTGATGTCTGAGTGTTCCCCCTTAAGTTAGAAGTCGGCGACGACTTTAATTAAACGCGACTTAAGACTTTAATTACTTTGAAGATAATTTTTTTGAGCTACGCCTACCTTTTTAGCAGACTAACCGGATTAAAGATTGTCTGCAAAGTTTTTTATGTGATAAGAATATTTTTGTTACGCACATTTGAGAATTAAGAGTTCTGTCAAGCGTTTGTGGGAGATAAATAGATATTAAGAAGGTATCTCTCAAAGTTCTTTTTTCAAATATTTGCTTTTTATGTGCACAGATCAAAGATGGTACTCCGAAATCATTTCTTTTTTTATTATAATGGATGACAATAACAAAAGAAAAAACTTAATAGTTATTATTTTTACAAAAAGTACAACGATAACGAGTTTTATATATTGATTTAAAAAATATTTAAGCAAAAACATACAATCATAGTTAAATTTCTTTACTTGGATATAATTTATTCTATCGTATCGTGCGCGCCTATGATGTGAGCGGAGTGCGTCGCTGCAACATAATAGTGTGCTATAACTAAACGGACAGGCGTTACAATATATCTTGCTGATAGAAGCCACTCTCACTTCAGTTTTAAGTGTACACTGCCGTATTTTATTTCTGTTTATTTTATATGTGTTTATTTCGTATATGTTCTTAGTACTTATTTTAATGTGTTTGTTACAGGTAATAATCAACTTTAAATAAAAGTTTTGTCATCATTCACTCATCAACAGTATTACGTGAGTATTTATTACGTTTTTATTTGTATTAGGTATGTGCTGGTGAAATGCTGGTGAATGATATTATTTGTCTATATTTTGGTTAATTTGTATTCTAAACAATTATAAACAATAGGTACACGAACACAGTATTAAGTTATTTAACCTGAAGTATCTAAGCCTGTCATCAAAATATGCTATAACGAAGCTAATCGTTATACTAATAGATGTAAGCCATCAAAGTGATACGTGGTATTAGAATATACCCTTATAATTACACAATATATACTAAATACAGACACAATATACACTGAATTATCCAAAATCTTCAAACAACTTTTAACTTTATATCGGTATAGAATATGGTTGAAAATGTATACCACGAATTAGACGGAATAGGATAGCTTGATATGCTGTGCCAATGTATTCACTCCCCTAGAGGTAACAAAAGACCCGTTTGGTGACTTCGGTAAGTGAATATTGCGCACCCACTATAATTTACATAGAGATAAAGGTAATGGCTATTGTTAGAAGTGGCTTTGCAATGTGGTTTTATATTTAGAAAGGTGTAAGTTACTCTTTTTTAACCGACTTCAAAAAAAGGAGGTTATTTTATGAGTGATTTTTATAATTTGATTAGTTTGACCTTAATTTTGATGGAGTGTTAAGTTAAAGAAAAAAAATCTTATAGTTACTTATGGCTCCGAATAGTCACAAATTGAAATGAGATTTCCTTTTAGTAACTGTTAATATTCTACATTCAAAACTTAAATTAGTTTTAAAAAAATATTACTTGCAGTTTTAGTCATACAAAAAAAGAAAATCACACGTATGTACTAAAGTTGAGGTGCAATATAAATGCCATAGGTACCTACACGAATCTAGACTAAAAAGATCAAAGACATACGCCACCTAAACATACGAAGCACGTCTGTCAACAGTCTTCTCAGATTCATAGAAAGACATTTCTAGTTAGTAATTTGCATCTACTGTTAATACAATTTAAACAGGCGTCTAGTTGGCACAATCAGGACTCTTCGTATTGCTAATTGCACCTCTTCTTTGTCCAACTTGGCCGGCTAACAAGGTTAATCCAACTAAAATTAGTGCTAAAGACAGACCAAGGGAAAAAATACAATTACATGTTAAATGAGAGAATTTGTCTTAAGTTTTTCTGTATAATTTTAATTCGTTACTATACCTAAATAGTGTATTCAGTAGCAATTGCAATTTATATTAGTCATCTAAATACTATTTAGGTATGGTGATTAAAATTTGGTTTACAAACTACTTACAAAATTGCAACTTCGCTGAGACAAATATTTTTTGTTTTACCAGCAACGCACCTGTGACACCTCTGGTGTTGCGGGTGTCCATGGGCGGCGCTGATCGCTTACCATCAAGTGATCCGTCTGCTCCATTTCCATAAAAAAATATATATTTTAACATAACATAACATCACGTCTTTCATCCCCGAAGGGATAGGCAAAGGTGCCCATTATGCCACTGTACAATGTAACACCAACTTTTCACTATTTATGTTATTCAGTCCCATGTAGGGGGTGAGCCTATTGCCATATACCGGGCACAATTCCAGACTCCGTGCTACTACTGAGAATATTTTTTTATTTGTATACTATACCTAGTATTATCCGATTTAACAACCTTTGTAAAAAAATTAACTATTTTTAGATAAACAAGGTGTAATGGATAGTATTACTCTGGAGCCAGGTCGAGTATGAAATAATAACATTTATTGATCAAAACGATAGTCCAAGTTATGCTACTTAATATCTACAATTACTCATATTTCCTTTGAATTCCAAGACGTTCGTTCAAATGTAATTGTAAACAATTTAATAATACATCCTAAAAAAAAACAAAAACAACTATTTACATAAAGCGTCGAAAAATTCGTCCGCATCGACGTCAGTAATACATCCTTATTTCATTCATATGGAGTCAAGTGTATCATCAAAGTTTCTCATATCTTTTCATTGAATTAATACACCAATTACTTCAGTCGTTTTACAATAAAATGCAATATAAATTAATTACCGTCTACGAAGTACGTTCCCGTTATGAAGGGAACGATCCCGGTAGTGATTAAAATCAATGAATTAAGCCCAAGGGCTGTGTTGCCACTTAAAAAATAATTCATAGTCTCCCCTTCATTACCCTCCAGAGGAAAATACTTGACGAATTGTTTTAATTATTCCGAAATTTTTCTTTGAAGATTCTCCGATCATCGATTTGAGGAATTCGATGATTTGTTTTTGAGTGATTTTTAAGTAATTTTGAGTAACAAGTTAGTCAAAGTTTCTGTTGTTATAAGTAAGTATTCTTTACGTGATCCATAACATAATGTATTGCACCGTTGAGGTAAAAGCATTATGAAACGAAAATATTCGTGAATTAAGTTTATGCATCTAATTATTTTAGGCTTTTTAAATAGTCAATTCATGGAAATACTCAATTCATGAAAATTTTCGTTTAATAACAGTTTTATTTTAAAGGTGCGGTATGTTCCTTCAGAACAAACTGAAGAATAAAATTGGTTTTTTGTAGAATAAAATGTAACATTTTACAGGTTTTAGTGTGGAATAATTGTTAGGTTATTCGAAGTTATTCCTCAGTTAAAATTGATCTGGCGTTGGATAAATCGGCCCTTTTTTTAAGGGGGGAAAATCATCGAATGTCTGCTCCCGCCTGGGTGAGGCGGGAGGGAGTGTCAGACTCTTACTGACTAAAAACCACCTCGTTCCTTCTCCTGCACGTCGAGCCGGAGCCCCGGTTACTCGTTAGGTTCTCCGCGACGAAAAATCGGCCCTCTTTAATTGAATAAACTTTTTTAAACGTTTTAAACTTACATACTAACCTCTTGTATGTTGAAAGTTGCGGGTACAATGTGTTTTATACCGGTAGCTGGAGTTTCAACAGATAAAAGGCTAATAGCATCAAATAACTATTTAAATTGACACAAGTTTACGTTGTGATATTTTTACTAAAAATACTTTCTTACATCCTGTCGTCGAATGTAATTTCAGATCTGACTTCGAGAAAAACAAAAAATAGGGGGTACCGAGGGCAATATTATGTATAGAAGCAAAACATCAGAGAAAGTAAGGATAGGTAGGGATGCTTACTACTGCGGTTACAATTTTCTCTCTATTTACACTACGCCCAACTCAAATGAGTTGGTTTTAGAAAGTAAATCTATGAGGTACTTGATTCTGTATTATGAAAATGATACAACTTATGTTAAGACACAATATTTTCCTACTACTAAAATTCAGTAATAGGCTATTATTACAAGGGACTCATAACATAAAAATTGAAAAGTTGGTGTTACATTGTACAGTGGCATTAAGTGCCGTAATGTGTACCTCTGCCTACTCCTTCGGGGACAAAAGACGTGTTGTTATGTTATGTATAAAATTCAATACTATTTTCTTGATTTTTTCAGAGACTGTTGATGATTATGATGATAAATAACAGAACTGGCACTGGTAGGTGTTGTATCGCATTATGAAATTGCTGCAAAAGTTAGTTAGGACTAGCTTTATCAGATTGGAAATTAATGAATTCAACACCATGACATTTCCAAGAGCTCATTGTAGATGTAATTAATAATTACTATCAATTATGAAGCAGCCCGTCACAAGCGCATATTCGCATACATAGATAATCGCGTACGTCCCAGTTAATTACAATATGTGTTAGTCGACGATTAATTATATCGTATTAATTAATCCTTCGTATCTCGCGGGTTTAGTAAATGCGAACACTATATCCGATGGTAATTTATTCCCTGTATGAATTCTGGTTATGAATAGTTAATTATTTTCGTGTTGGTATTGTTTGTTCAGAGAAAATACTAATGTCGTCTTTATTAAAATATGTGGCGACTGGTATCATATGGAAATAAAATATTAATATTGACTGCACGGTTGGTGCGTTGGCTGGGCAACTGGCTGTCGAGCAACGTGTCGCGGGTCCGATTCCCGCACGGAGCAACTCTTTGTGTGATGCACAGATTGTTCCGGGTCTGGGTGTCGTGTGTATGTGAACTTGTATATTTGTAAACGTACCGACGATACAGGAGAAAATCCTAGTGTCGTGCAACGTTAAAAGAAGACCTGGAACAGTAAATCACGAATAGGATTAGAAATAAAACCATAATTTTAATTTAAACTGCATCAAGTCATAAATTATTTGTTACAATATAAACACATCTGACCACACTAAAACACAACATCTTTAGCAAAAACTAGAAAACAAAAAGAAGTATAAAAACTCGTACTCATTCAGCGCAAGGGCCAGAAGAAAAGTTAATACCTAGGTACTGAACATTGAATGCGGGTCTTACTTTACAGACATTTTATCTAAAGCACTAACTTCATTAAGACTATTTAGTATTTAAAGGACTACTCTACTCCGTTCTAATTTTACCTTTCACGTTTAATTCTGCGAACTCATGTTTATTGTTAAAGACGGCGCCACTTTCGCATAAAGCTCACTGGAATAGTAAAGTCTGTATTGTATTTTCACGTTACTTGACAAACGTACTTCACAGATGAAATATGAATAGGAAAAGGGAGAAGGGGGTGAAATTTTATGAGATTCCAGCAAAATATATCACCACACTTGTAATATACTTTTGGTATAAACAAATAAAATATGTGAGAGATGATCTTTCCGTGATAATAATATCGCTTTGTGAACACTTGTGTATTCTCTTTTTGTGTCAATTTTCTGGAAAAACACCTTTATTTTACATTGGAAGAAAATTGTACATAAAAGTATATAATTCTCTATTGTTATTTTATTAATGCACCTTTTTATAAAAACGTTATAGCGGTATGTTTTACTGTTATAGTTTCTTTAGTTTTTTTTAGAATTACTAATTAAATGTAATAATCTACAATTTTTTGTCGTTTTAAATCATTTCATCATTAAGGTATGATTTTTTACCTTAAAATATTGTGCTTCGAAAATACAGAACGACATTTTGATTAATCTTTTCTATTCTACTGGGAAAAGAAAATTGACCTACTTTTTCCAGAGAACAGTAAGTAAAATATACTTAATTCTCTGGAAGTTCTTTAGACTTTGAGAACAATGATTTCAATGTGGTCAAGTTAATTAAATTCTATAGCAATACTTGTACGCTCGTGAACCTTGCAAGATTTTATTATGAAAAATGTGTACTTGATCCTTAGTGTTAGGTTAAGTAGTATTTTGTGTATAAGATTGGTTAAATTCCATGTCATGTACTTATTAAAACAGTTTAATATTCTAAAATACTTTTAAGGCTAATTAATTAATCGGTATGTACTTGTCGCATAATATGAATTTATAATTTATTTGTAATTTAATTCATCTTAAAAAGTATTTAGGTTGACCTATGTATTATTATTGGTTGTTCATTTGACTAATGCTACCCCCACTGTATGTTAGAAAGTTACCTATACCCTAGCGACCATGGCAGGGATTCATTCTGGATATAGCATTCGGTGGAGTAAGAAGTAGAATTGTTACTGTAATACTGTATTGTGTGGGAATAATAAAGTGAAGTGTGCGATACGTTACCTGTTTTATTTCCTGACTAATATTAGGTATTCTTATAGCTTTTATAAGTCTCATAAAACGCTATAGGCCTACAACATAAATCGTTATAATATAAAAAAAATGCCCATTCTTCAGGATACCGTCGCCAACAGTAGTGCAAAGTGCAAAGTGGGTCAATTCAACACAATTTATGATATGGCTCGCTGCCTCCGTTTATGGTTTTACAGCATATTTATCGTTTTACGACATAATGGGGGCGGTTTATGATAATTCCTGAGTTCTCCCTGATATACGAGATGGATGTCCTCTTGTTTAATATTGTTCGTCTCGCCATTATCGGTTGTCCTTTGAAACAAGCGCTGTAAAAGTGTAGAGCAATGTCCCGATGGCTTGGACGTTAAGGAAATCTCTTCTAAAACATGGGAGTTTTACTATAGAAATCTGTCAATTATCAATGGGACCTTTTTAAGTTATACATTTATATATTTGTTTAAATATTACTGTAATACAATGAAAGAAACCATTATGGAATGGTGAAATAAACCGCGATGGTTAAGTAAGAGTGATAATCAATGATTAATTATTCCTACATGTAAGAGCCGTTATTTACTTAACAGCGGGACAGGTCGTTAAGTCTAGAGGACCTCACTAAGATACAATGCTGAACCTAACCTAAGTCTTTTTTAAGGGGGGAAAATCACGCCTGGGTGAGGCGGGAGGGAGTGTCAGACTCTTACTGACTAAAAACCACCCCGTTCCTTCTCCTGCACGTCGAGCCGGAGCCCCGGTTACCCGTTAGGTTCTCCGCGACTACCTAACCTAAGTCTAAGCTCTTAAGGACAATTTAGTAGCCATATTCATTCTACTACAACCACTAATTGCAACCGATTTATTAAAGCCATTGTACAACATAGTTCCTATTTATTCGAAATAAACACAAGTGTTTATGCACGGCTTAACTTAATACCCAAATCATTAGAATTTAACTAAACTGGGGGATCGTTTTAAGTATGCCCCGTTAACACGACATTTCGTAGAAACATATACAGCTGATTCAAACTCTACTAATTACAATTGTTCCCTATACATTGATGCTTGACGAGCATTGATAAAAGTATCATGTCTATCGAAAACAGCAATGGATATCGGAATACATATTAACTGGTGTAGTAACAATTTTGGTTTTGGTATATTGGTACAGTTGCAGACTTGTAATAACGTTTCCGCTCTTTACCCCTATGTTTGCCGAGCCAATGCAAACACGAGAGATTGTATAGGAACCTTTATGTTTATGTAATTTTCGGGTTTCGTGTATATTTTTGATGTCGGCTTTATGCCCGTGGATGATGGATTAAAGTTTCATATCGTTGGTATAGGTGGTATAGCTTGAATAAAATACTCTCGTTATGTTTGCTACTGATGTTTGTTAAGTGCTCTGATTTTGGATTGTAATGGGTTCTGTGGTGAAGAGTACTTTATGAAGCAAAGTTTTTGTGATAATAATAGGTAGGTACTTTGCTGCAAAAACCTTTACATAGAGAGTAGTGTTAGGAGGGTTAAAGTAATAAATGAATTTTATTTTAGTTTCCCAATGATATCAAGTGTACAGTTAAATATTATGTTTTAGGCTTTTGTTTGACGAGTAGCATTGCGACAGTCGTCGTCGCGCGCAGTGGAATGCTGCTTATGAATATGAGCCTCTAGCATGACTTGAAACTAGTCGAGTTCGTCGTCAAACAGTTACGTGAGTAAGCCGAAAACATAATAATTAATTTAGTATGTCTCACGAAATTTTAATATAAACAAATGTATAGTAAGGTACGATTTATCCAGTTGTTAATTTTAACCCAGTACTGACTTGAAATAAATATCAAAACTATGATTAAAATGTCATTTATATAAAGTTATATCGATACATTGGTTGCAGTTATGACTTCACTTCAAGTATCTATACTGTTTTGAATGTTTATTCAGTTTATACTAGAGTATATGACCGTAATTTAAAAACCAATTACTACCTATATTTAAAATGCTAATTTATCTAATAGAGCTAGATTTATTTCTTCATTTCCTTCTAATAAAATTTTAATGCCTATAGCAGTACCTAAGTGTAGTTCTCGTAGGTGTCTGTTAAATATATTATTTAGGAGCCGACTATCTAGACTCCTGTGCTTGAATAAAACATTTTATGGTTATTTCAGTACTACCTACTTGCTGTGCTGTTGCTTATTTTGTTTGTGAATTTCTGTACATTCATTAGATATGTACATTGTATCTACTTAGATAAAGCGTAGCACTAAACTGTAAAATATCTTCAGGAATTCACTGATGGAATTCTGCCCGGTATATGGCAATAGGCTCACCCCCTATTACATGGGACTCATAACATAAATAGTGGAAAGTGGGTGTTACATTGTACAGTGGCATAATATCCACCTCTGCCTTTTATTCGGGGATAAAATGCGTGATGTTATGTTATCTTATGAATTCGCTCCGGGTGGGTCCCAAATAACGGCGGGAGGGGTTACCATCGGCGTCGAGACGGCGATGAAGTACCTAGGACTCGTCCTCGACAGTCGGTGGAACTTCATAGAGCATTTCCGACGTTTGGCTCCAAAGTTAGAGAGGACGGGGGCTGCGTTCAAACGCATCCTCCCCAACCTGGGGGGCCAAACGCCTCTGCCGGAGGTTATACGCCGGGTCGTGCGGTCCATGGCCCTCTACGGCGCCCCTGTTTGGGCGCCGAACTTGTTGCGGCGTCCTGCTCGGACGCTGCTCATGTCACAGAGGGTCATGGCGATCCGAATGATCCGCGGATACCGCACGACCTCTGGGGAGTCGGCGAACCTCCTTGCCGGATTACCGCCGTGGGATCTGGAGGCGAAGGTGCTCGCGCGCGTGTATAACATGCGCGCGGAGGCACGTCGCCGGGGCGAAACTCCGCTGCCGCGCCAGATAAGTGCGTGGCGGGATGAGCTCCGGCGCGATCTCATGGCGGAATGGCAGCAACCGAGGGCTGGGCTCGCTGCCATTGCAGCGGTAAGTCCCCTCTTTGAGGAGTGGCTTGAGAGACGCTACGGCGTCCTCACCTACCGCCTGACGCAGGTCCTCACCGGACATAGAAGTTTCGGGAGGTACCTGTGTCTGATGGGGCGGGAGGAAACGCCCGGGTGTCATCACTGCGAGGACCGCCCTGAGGACACGGTGGAACACACAGTGGGAGAATGCCCTGCGGGGCTGAGCACCGCCGTGCCCTCAGGGAAGTGATCGGCGATGGCGACCTCTCGCGTCCGGGCCTAGTGCAGGCCATGATGATGCGAGCGAGGGGGACTGGGATGCCGTCTCCTCCTTTTGCGAAGCAGTCATGCTAGCTAAGGAGGAGGCGGGACGCGTGAGGCAGCGAAGCGCTGCCTCCTCGCAACCCAGCCATCGCGAAGGACACACCGGGCGTCGGGGATCGCGGGACGATCTCCGGCCACCGTAAGCGCGGGCCTGCGGACGGCGAGCATGGGTGGCTCCCCGTCCGACCAGAAACAGACCCGAGCGTACGGCGCGTCGCGTTCCGCGCGCGCCTCAAAGAGCCATCAGACCACCACAGATGGGGCCCAATAGGGCCGATGCCGATTCGGAGTCGCGGAGAACCTAACGGGTAACCGGGGCTCCGGCTCGACGTGCAGGAGAAGGAACGGGGTGGTTTTTAGTCAGTAAGAGTCTGACACTCCCTTCCGCCTCACCCAGGCGGGAGCAGTCATTCGATGATTTTCCCCCCTTAAAAAAAAAAAATCTTATGAATTCACTGACAATTACATAAAATACACCGAGTAATCTATTTCGTTTTCGTCCTGTGGCAAACCAACTTGCCTTAATGAGTACTTCCGATGTATAAAGTAAGAATAAAAAATATCTACATACAAATTTTGTTTTGAAAAAAAAATAGTAATACGCACCTGAAACACTAAACGTAAATTTGTAGGCACTAATCACATCACTCGTGGCACCCAACGAACAATATTTCTTCCAGAATTACATGGCGTGATGTTTTGAGAATGTACTCATATGCTCTTTCGAAGTTTGCTTTTTGCAATAGTTAACCAGCTGTTTTTTGTTTTAAACATTTTGTTTCTTTGTAAAGCTATGGTATTACCAAGACAGAACCATTCTACTTCTGAACGAAAACGAAATATATTTCACGATGTATACCAGGTGTTTTCACCGTACCACGTTCTCTATCACTGGTCCAGACGTGGCAGTAGGAAGATTGGAGATTTTAAAGTACTCAAGCTGATCAGAAAAAATTAAGTAATATAGTCATAAAGCAGACATCTCAAATAGTGATGCCCACTTATAGAACGCAGATATTAAACTGTCAAACACCAAGCGGTCACCGGTGACCGCGACCTATTGTTCTTTAATTGTGTCTATAAAACCGGTACTCGACGAGTTAATGAGACTGCATCTTAAACGTAGTCTCATTACTTAACGTAGACGTTTATTTACGTACTACGTATCTACACGTAAATAAACAAATGAAATTGATATTTCCTCAACATTCCATACTTACATAAATCTTCAAGTTGATGCCTTCGGGCCCAGAGCAACCTGTTTGATATATTTGCAGAACATGACAATGTTTGTTTGTTGCTCCCGTGCAAACCGAAATAAATGAGTTTGTCTTGTAACACTATACGTTGTTTGAACCAAAACGTCTTTATTTGATGGCCGGTCAAATGTACCGGATTAATGTTTGTCTGCTAGCAGCTGGATTCCAATCAGGAATTTGATGATGTGGATTTAAGGCAGCCTGGTTCAGACTAAAAAGAAAGTGGTACTGTTTGCTAAAACCATATGTTTGCTGTTGATAATGAAATCCAAGGTGTCTATTTCTTATTTTTGTGTCTACATCTGGACTACTAAAAGGATCTCTGACAATTGAATATTTATTCATTAAGTGCCGTAATGGTGTGATTATTTATTTTGACATTTAACATATTTTTTTAAAGAGTAACGAATGGAGTTTCATACTCTTTCTTCTCCATTCTAATCTATATTTTGGAATAAGCATCTAACTTCACCAATGAACAGACTGACATATTGTTATTTATTTTGTATTTGCTGACGTTTCAAAAGTACCAAAAAATGGTTTTATTAAAGTGATGCTTTGATTTTGATTTTGAAAAATATCGTGTTATTATGGTTTAATAAGTAACGACTTTTTGATTGATACAAAAAATAACCGAAGAATAAACCTTCCTCAAAGACCTGATAAGTTATTTTCATCCACATCTTTAGTACTATACGTGTGTGATAAAATATGTACTAAAAAGGTCTTCATTGACTCCCAAGTTATGACACATTCATAATAAATTTATCCCATTCTTTATCGTAGGGAAGGTAATGAGGTCACAGTGCCTATCAATGCTTGTACCTGACATTTGACCTTATGCCTGCGTCTAGACGAGACTGGATGTCTCGCGTGCAATACTAAAATGAAAAGGCACGACATAGGCGAGAAATGTAATTTCACACCGTCACGATGGGTGAAATTTCATGGGAAATTGTTTCATTTTAAAACATCATTGTTACTCTGTGACATACATTTCACTTGGACTGCATTTATGTTGTGTATCACTATTGTACTAGGATTGTTATCTGCGATGTTACCAAGAGATATCTGGAGGATTAATATGAGCTCTTGTGTGTTGTGCTTTTGTTTTGTATTAGAAAATGAAATGATCTCTTTGATCTATGTCGCGTTGTGTGGCTTGTTTTAGGAACTGTCCTTTGAGTATCGTTTCAGGTAAATGTACTCATTTACATTCTCATTCACTCATTCTCTTCTACCACTCTAGAAGACAATCTACGTATGATTCTGACCTTTTAGTTTTAAGAATAGTAGGTAGTAGTTGACTACCAGAATGGTGTATTCCATCAACGATGATGACGAAATGATAAAAGGAATAAATGCAACTCAACACCATGTTTATAGGGAAGCATACAGTTTAATTTTGAATACCCCGATTCTTTATTTTATTACAATGGAAAAGAAACGAATAACTTGTTTTAAAAGAATGTGAAACAGTTGTGTGTTCAGCAAATAATATATAGCACTCCATTTTCTTAGTTTAAAAGAAAATAAAAATCCCGTAAGGTGACGATAAAATCTAAAGCCGTGAAGTTGAATGAGCGGTTTCTATAACCGTAAACTTGAACAACAATGTTAAAGTTAAGTAAGTGTTAGGTAAGATAGGTATTAACATAAAGACGAATGTACAGCAGTTCAATGTCAGTCTGGACCACGTGCATACACTTTCAAAGTAGCGTTACTTGTTCGCATGTCCATTCAATGACCAAGTAACGTCCAATTGAATAAACATTTTGACTTCGTTTTACGTGTTTGTAGAAAAATGGGTGGAAATGTGAAATAAAGTGATTTAATATCGAACAAGACAACGAAATCTTATTATTTATTTAATAATTCATGTACACACAATCAGCACAGAGGACACAGATATGATATAAAATTCGAGTACATAGTTAATATCTTTTATCTTGCTAATTCATTCAGATCAGATCACGTACAATTGCAATTAGTCTGTTAGAGACATTTTCGTAAATAAATAAAAGGATCAGTACCTACCAAATACACTGCATGCATCAAGAATCGCTCCCGAGTTATTCCCTCAAGGTCTCCCATTTACGACCAATCTACTATTAATGCAACCATACTCCATCATCATCATTGAAACAAAGAATTTCCTTTTCTTGTATAGAAGCACTATTTTTATGGATTGTCAGTATGCATATGTAAGCACCATGCTAGACTATAAGATTTTTTATTTTTTTATTTTAGTAACGTTTGTAATTAGTACCTGTAATGCGTCAAGCGTGTCTTTGCATTGTACTCACATATACATACAGTATGGGAATATGTATCAGAGACATTGTAGAACATACTTTTTTAAAAAGAGTAACGAATGGAGTTTATTGCTCGTTCTTATCCATTTGAATCTACATTTTGGAATGAGCCCCTAGCTTCACCTATTTTCACTGACAGACTGACTGACAGACTATTATTTATTTTGTATTTGTTGACGTTTCAAAAGTACCAAATTATGGTGTTATTGAAATAAATGCTTTGACTTTGACTTTGACATCATCAGACCACCACAGTTGGGGCCCAATAGGGCTGACTCCGGTATGGAGCTGCGGAGGACTTAACAGGTTGCCGGGGCTGTGGCTCGAAGGGCAGGTGTAGGAACGGGGTGGTGTTTAGTCAGTAAGAGTCTGACACTTCCTCCCGACCCACCCAGGCGGAAGAAGGCATTCGATGATTTTCCCCACATAAAAAAAATAACCATCATCGGTATCATTACAATGTAATACCACTTACCTATTTCTAGGTAAAATACCTGTAAAGTAAGCGAAAACATTTTTATCCAACGTTGACACATATTGCAACAATTGCTATGTACATAATTACCTTTAATAAAGGTAGAAGATAAGTTTATTACGTACCGAGGTTATCAAATAACTTATCAGACGTGACCTCTTTACTTTTATTTTTATATTGCTGTTTCATTGTAATTTACATTGCATAAACACACATCTCGAGACAGAACAAATACGCACTCAAGGTCTTGATGAAAGCCATTTAAAATTAATCGATTATGATGAGTAATCGAGTAAGCGCCATGAGTTGCATTTGGCAAGTAAAATTGATGATCGATTATCACACATTGTTTTGTTCTTTTGTGTACATTTCATGATACTATTCACGTGTCGGATGTAAATTGATGATTTCGTAATTAGCTTGTTTTGTTTTTGTGAGAAAATATAAATTAGACGTGACTTTCGTTTTTCTCTCGTCAGAAGAAGTGTTTCATTAAAATAGACCATCCAAAAATACCTACCTACAATAATTAGTAAAATATATTAATATTGTGAAAACTCTAATGATTCATTCATTCTCTTATCAAAAACATCGTTTAGTTGATAGACTTATTGTCACTGATAACGAAGTTGGAGATTTTGCGCCGTAATCAGAAAATCATTAAAATAATGTTAATACTACAAAAAAACCTATTTTACGAAAGTAGTGCAAGAGGAAAATATTTATTTTATATAAAGTATTAGATTTTCGAAAATCTGAAATCAGATGACAGTAACATATACGTTCCAGATTAAAATAAATGTAAATTGGATGGGATAACCTTTTCGTACAGATTTTTAAAGCAATAATACTGAAAACAGATTCAGATAAAAATTGGAATATTGTAAGTAAAAACCTTATAAATAACACTTTTGTTAATCAACTAACATAAACACGACCAACAAGACAGTTTACTTACAGTCACAGTATAAAATACAAAATGTGTCTACACTCTACAATCCGCAATAAATCTTGCTGGCACATTATTTTTTGTAGAAAAATAAAACGGTCTTACAGAATATAGTTCTGCATGTGCATTATATCAACTGTCGTCGTAACAAGCTGTTGCGACGATTGCAAGAACGTGACCTCCATTCGAGGACTCCTTTACTTATAAACACAGCCAATTATATCTATGTATTTATATTTCTTAATGCTTTGGAATCTCTGTTTCTTCTATGTTTCAATAATGTGTAGTTCAACCAAGATAATTGTTAGGAAATGCTTCTGTTTGTCTAGTTTTTTGGTGGATTGCCCAATTTTTCGGTGGTTGTTCTAGTATTTTTAGTTTATCTTCACCTCTTTGATTCTTTCCTGTTTTAGTTTTGGACTAATGTTTTCATTATCAGATTTATCGAAACCATTAAAATCGTCTATAGCAACAATTTTAAGTGATGTGTGTGCTGTGATTGCAGGATAGTATTATCCACAATTCATCCGTAATAAGAACTCCATGTTTTCAATTACTTGAAAAAAGGATTTTAGAAATACTTGACGCTTGAAAGCATAGGTCATTAACTTGCTTTTTCTCTGTATCTGCCTTCTTTTTCTGAATCACAAGTTTTCGCAACACGAATTACATTTTTTCCATAACATTTCGACGTAAACAGACATGATGTCAAAACTGCCAACGAAATAGTTCTGAGAGACGTTGGGCTATTGTGTTGTGACAATGTTCACTTTCATTCAACCCATATGTGTCATTGTAGTGAAAGTGAGGAATATTGAGATATGAAAGTATTATCCAGCCATGGTTTTATTATTATACTGTACCGTTTCTGTTCCGTGGTGTTATTCTTTAAAAGGTCTTGTAATAAGATTTTTTAAAGTGATGTAGTATTTTAGGCAATGATTAATTTTTCATGGTATATGATCTGAATTATCAGTTGAGTAAAACTAATGTGTCTTGATAATTAATAAAAATATAAGAAATACAACCTAATGAACAACATTCTCCTACTGAAAAAAATAAAATGAGTAAAATTTACTGGGTCAAATATCAACCCGTAAAAATTCATAGAAATGTATGTCATAAAAATATCGTACACCAAACTTTAATAAGCACTCAAAATAATTGCACAACACCGAAATAAACGTCAATCTCTTTGGTAGATCATAAAGATGAACCGTAAAGTAATCCCCCTTCCGGATTGGCAACACTGGCCCTGACAGAGTACCATCAGTCCGCGTATTTTAAATTAAAAAAAATCAAAAACAAGACATAAAAGTGAATAAATACTCGTGTACAGAGTGCAATAGTTATAATAAACAAGTGACAATGTTCGTGACAATTTACCATCAGTGCAAAAGTATATCTAGAAGTATACGAAAGTGAACTATTGAATGTGCAGTGCTAACACTTAAAACGATTATTGGGCAATTATTCTGTGTCCTAATATCTAATACAACCGCGTCTTCAATAAACATTGACTAATAGTGCCGTTTGCTGGACGTATAGTAAAAAATAAAATCGCTAAAAACAGTTACGGAAAAAATTTTGAATAATGGACTTTGGACTGTAGTGTTATCATACAACTAGCGCTGGTAATTCCTCAAGTGGGTAATTGAAGAACTAACTGATTGAACAACTACTGCCATTGTTTCCTTAAGTGGCGGTTGGTGGTACTAAAGTGACAATATTGACAAGTCAAAACTAGCATACTACTAGCGCCACTAATCTACAGTGGCGTTTGATGGTACTAAAGTGACAACATAAAAGAAAAAAAATACATAAATTATCTATGGTCAAAATTTTGTCTACAACTGGCGCCATTATTCTGCAAGTATATGGAGGTAGTGTTAGAGTGACATTGTGGATCAGTAAAATTGTACTACTACCGCCATTATCAAGTGTCCGGTAAAAGTGATATAAATGATACCATATTAAAAAAATACCCTAAAATTTGGTAATAATAATTGATTCTGTCGTATTAATATTGAATCATAACAGGGTGATACTGACGTCAATTCTAACATCATTGTAGTGACGATTTATTAGTGATCTAGCGACATCTTTTACAATGAACAAGTCGGAAATTGACAACATTACTGTTCGTAAAACCGCAAGGTCGAATTCAATGGACAGTTTACTCAATGCAAAGTTTAACTCAGATTCAACCGTATTAGACACTACAATGATGGGTTTGCCGGATAATTCACTGAATGACACTGACACTATCTATAAATATAGGGATACAATAAAAAGATTAACCTCAGAATTAGAAAGCGCTCATCTAGAAATCGAGAACTTAAATAGTGAAAACTTTCGCTTGAAAATGGATATAGGCCAATACCAGAAGGTCATAGATACATACAAAAAGCTGGAAACAAGGTCCTTTACACCTAGGTCTACACGCAAAAGTAGGATAAGAATGGACTGTTTTTCAACCCCGACAAAGTTGTGTATCTCTCCTATGGCAGCGATTCAGCATGACACCGCCGTGGCCAATGGGTCTGATGTTTCGTTTGGTACCGCTGGCTCGAACTGCAGTGTGGGTCAGATACAACACATTGACACGCCGTTGCAAGCGGGACACTGTAATTCTGGTGAGTGTAACATAAATCCAAGTACACACGACGCGCCGAGTAAGACCGAGTCCGCTTCTGTAGTGGAGACGGAGGGACATCTGGCTGAGACGACTGGCGTACAACTTACGGTTACAAAACCAACCACATATGCTGACAACCCAAGAAACCAATCGCAGTCAATCAGTGGAACTGGCAATACACAGAGGGTTATGATTTTCGGTGATCAAGCCGGTTATGGTATTAGAAATATTATTCAAGACTATCTAGGGAAACAGTTTACGGTGACGTCATTTATAAAACCCTATGCAACAACTAAAGAAGTTCTAAAACCAAGTGAAAGTTTATGCAAAGACTTTGGCAAATCTGACTTTGTTATCATTCTAGCGGGTGCTAATGACAGAAACCCTATGGATATTCAAACGTATTTACATTACACACTTCGTCAGTTACAATTTACCAATGTGTTAGTGGTGCCACTTCGTAAACAATTTTATTTAAACGAAAATAATGTAAACAATTTGTTGAAATTAGTATGCCACAATTGTAAAACTTCGTGCTTCGTGCCATTTCAAAATGATTCTATAGTATCTAAAAAATCTGTAAGCAAACTGCATATATGTAGATTGATTCATAGGCAAATCTTGCATTTAAACTACAAAGTGAAATATCAAAATTATGTGGAAAAATTACATACTACGAAACGGCAAGTAAGCACAAAGGACGCGGGTATACAGACTTGTGACTTAAATGATGTGAGTGTACAGAATGTGAGGGACGATAAAATATTACAAAATAATTTCGATTTTTTTCGGAAGTAATAAAACCTCTTATCTTACAATTATTCACCAGAATATAGCGGGAGCTCTGAGCAAGCGAGATGCGCTTTCATTTGCAATACTAGAATTACGCAATAACAAAATTAACGCGGACATATTATGTTTGACTGAAACATTCATGCTTAAAGGAACGGAAAAAAATCTGCGCCTTAAGGGTTTTACTACAGCATCATTCTATTCGAGAAAGACATCCAAACGAGGGGGAGTTGCAATACTAATTAAAAACGATATTGAATTTAAAGTTATTAAGGAAACACAAAGTATTAGTGAAACATGCGTATTTGAATGCTGTGGTCTAGAACTAATTAAGTATGGAATTATAATAATCTGTATTTATAGGACACCTTCATCGAATGTCATGATTTTTTTAGATAAACTAAATAGTCTATTAAGTACGCTATGTAGTAATGCGAAAAAAAAATTTATTGTGTGTGGCGATATAAATATAGATATTCTAAAGCAATCTAAGGATAGTAGGGATTATAACCATTTACTAATCAATTACAACTTAAAACAAATGATTTCAACGCCCACTCGTGTAACGGAGACAACTAAGACTTGTATTGACCACATTTCAACCACCATCGAAAACGGCTTTGCAAGTGTCCTTGAGCTTGGTTTATCAGATCACACGGCCCAATCTTATTCTGGAGAATTAACGAACGAAAAAAACCAGTGTTGAAATGGTGGTATGAACTCAAACGAGATTACTGTACTGAAAATAAGTTAAAGTTTTTAAAAGCAATCTCTAGCTTATCATTTCATGACGTATTTGAAGCAAAATCCACAAACGAATCATTTTACAAATTTTATGACACCTATTTATTATTTTATAAATTATGTTTTCCTATAATCCGCGTAAAAAAGATTAACAAAACACTAAACAAATCAAATTGGCTTACAAAAGGTATAAAAATAAGTTGTAGACGTAAAAGTAGATTACATTATAAATTAAAACACAACAGTACTGAAACACACAAAAATAGTTATAAAAAATATTGTAACGTATTGAAAAATTGCATTTTGACGTCACGCAAGAGTAACAACACAAACTATATAAATAGAGCTCCAAATAAGTGTAAAGCGGCCTGGAATATTATAAAAAAACACACTGACGCAGATTTAAAGAATACGTGTATTTCGAAAATTACAATTGACAGTACAGATTATGTGAGTCCTGCATCTATTGCAAATCATTTTAATCACTTTTTTATCGACGTAATTACGAAAATTAGATCAGGTGGAGAACAATCTACAACTTCCAATATTAATAATATAGAATCAATTGATAATTCACTTTTTTTGTATCCTATTGACGAAACCGATTTAAAAAGCATAATAAGGACTCTTAACGATTCAAAAGCTACGGGCTATGATGATATTCGTACTGATATTGTAAAATTATCTGCTAACGTGATCTCGAAACCGCTCTCATACGTTATTAATCTCTCATTGGGGGAGGGGAGTTTCCCGATGTACTGAAAAGGTCAATAGTCAAGCCATTGTATAAAAAGGGGGAAAAAACTAAAATGGATAATTACAGACCCGTCACACTGATACCTATATTCGCAAAGGTTTTTGAAAAGGTTTTCCTGAAAAAACTAATTAACTTTATAGATAATCATAAAATTGTAAGGGATGAACAAAATGGTTTTCGTCGAAACAGAAGCACATCTTTGGCAGCATTTCGGTTAGTGAGATCAATAATGGACTCAGTGGACAACAAAATACCGGTTTCAGTGCTTTTTATGGATATGAGCAAGGCATTTGATCATGTAAGTCATGAACTCTTACTAGCTAAGGTTGATAGATACGGTATTAGAGGGAAAGCGTACGACTGGCTAAAATCATACTTATCTGATCGGACACAGGCGGTGGAGATCTCAAGTTATAATGAGATATCCAAAACACGTGAACTATATCGTTCTTCCTTTTTGACAAATGAATACGGTGTGCCTCAAGGTAGCATTTTGGGCCCTACATTGTTTTTGCTATACATTAACGACTTTCCAAATGTCATAAACCACGAATGTGTATTATTTGCGGATGATACTACTATTGTCGTAAAATGTAAGAATAAAAGTACTTATGAGAGAGAAATAAACACCGTGCTCCAGACAACTATACAGTGGCTAGAAGGGAACAACCTAAAAGTTAATATAGATAAAACTAAATTCATTCAGTTTCATACCTACAGGAATAAACCCGCCGAATTAAATGTGATGTATAAAGGGATAGCTCTGTCAGAAGTTGAGTCAGTGAAATTTCTTGGGATTACACTGGACAAGTTCTGCTCTTGGATGAATCAAGTGCAAGATGTTTGTGGTAAAATTAATAGTTTTGTTTATCCCTTGAGACGTATCAGCCGTGAAATATCGAGAGAGGCTGCAATGACTGCGTATCACGGATACATATCCTCCATATTGCGATATGGGGTTATTCTTTGGGGTCGATGTGTTGAGATAGAACAAGCATTTATAATGCAAAAAAAGTGTATTAGAGCGATATTCGGGTTGAAGCAAATAGATTCCTGTCGCCCGTTCTTTAGAAAATACAAAATTTTAACCTTGCCTTGCCTCTACATATTAGAGTCATGTATATTTGTTTTTAAGCATAAGCGACTATTTGAGAATCCGGCAAGTTATTACGCTCCACGGTCTCACAATGCCAACAAATTATATCGACCTAAAACAAATCTCACACTCACATCAAATAACAGTTACATTATGTGCATTAAATTATATAACAAAGTTCCAAATTCCATTAAGGCACTACCTTTTCATAAATTTAAACGAGGTTTAATAAACCTGCTAATTGACAAATGTTTTTACAGTGTGCTTGAGTATTTAGATTATAAATTGTAATATGTATTTAATGGTTTGTGAATTGTAATGTAATCTATTTATAATATGTGTGACATTCCTATAAAATTGACATTTATAGAATATTGTGTGTGACATTTATGACATTTTGTATTAATTTTGTGACATCTTCTATTTTATAAAATTCACTTCTAATCGTAATTTTCTTTGAGATAGCAGTATAATAAAATTTTGACAAGTCTGTAAAGTACCTACATTATTTTTGCACGCCGATGTTGAAGGCAAAATAAGAGGACGTACCTATGTTATTAGAAAATGACAACTATCTGTACCTTATTTACGCAAATAAATAATTTTTGATTTGATTTGATTTGATTTGAGATTAAAAATCAGACAGTATTTATGGGCTCAGAGCAATTTTAAATCTCCTTATCTCCACCGGCCAGGTGTAAAACCCGAACTGTTAGCTTTTGCTATAGGCGATGTTGCAACACAATCACGATCGACCTTGTCTCTACATTTATTGCCGTCCTTTTCTTACAAAACAGTTGTTTACCTGGAAACTTGAACTACACCTCCACTATTATGACTTGAATTGTTATTGTTTAGTGGAATATAAGTAGTAAATACAGTGAGGATTTTTAAAAGGGTATGTATGCAGGAATTATGAAGGGATGTAGATCCGGACATGCGTACTGGAGTGGGACGGCGACAGCCGGGCATCGGCAGTCTACGTTAGTTGTTGGCCGGTCGCCGCACCGTGCGTTGTGTTGCTCGCGTCCATCCAACCGTTTCGATACAGTACACATATCAAATTTCACGCGAAAATTTGATATCGTCGTCGTTTTGTGAAGTGTTTTGAAAAAGTTTGCGAGTTTACCGGTAAATGTTTAAAGTTAATCCAACTTTAGAAGTTTATTAGAGTTTGTGCTTGGAATTATATTTTTTGCGCCCCTGTGTTTTGTTGCTCAGTGATATGTTTGCAACTGTTTTGTTTTTGTAGTACGTATCTTTTATTTTTATTAATTATAGTTAAATAGATGTTAACATTTTTCCTTTTATTCTTTAATTTCTTTCCTATATTGTTTCTAAATGATATCACCGACAGAGTTGCTTTATCGCTACTGATAAGTCTTATCTACAACTAAGTACGTTGTTCTATGCATTAACAAGAATTGCACATTTAGGACACACCAGTTATCCACTTATAGCCGTTACCTATAATAATTTACATTAACATTTCCATTCGTGTTTAATTAAATATTTTATTGTGGAAATTAGAAAGTGGAAACCTTTCAATGAAAAGTTCATCGAACCGATATTTAATGTTGTAAACTGATCCATTACGACAATGCAATCAAGCGGTATTATTATATTGTTTGTCTACGCATCATTTCATTCACATTATAAGGCAATCAGAGTGATATATTTCTCTTTCCAGTAGCATTTCAAATGGTTTGTTTTGTTTTGAATGTTAATAAATTGAATGTTATCGACCGTTGGAACAAGTAGACACGCGTTGAGATGACTGTCTTTATTGTGAATCACCGACTGTATGAAATGCGAAAGACAAAGAAGGGATTTGAATATAAGGCGAGGGGGCCCTTGAAATTGATCGTCTGGTACACCCCAGCCTCTGGTTAACCGAACCCTTGGATGTAGCGTAGGCACACTTAATGCGGTACAAATTTGATTTTATACCTCGGTTTCTGTAACGGCTAGAACAGAATCGGCGAACTTGTTGAATTAAATTTCAAATGTGAGTAACTTGATATAAGACCTACGTTTGTAACATGTAATATTCTTAGGTAACTAGTGAATGATAAATTAAGAAATTATTAACACAAATTTTTAAACAGCCTCGTCAGACGCTAGACTAAACGATTGAACATGGGTATTAATTAAAATTGAGAAGCGTGTCCTCTCAGTTCTCTTGTTTATTAAGCTACTTAGTATGGAAAAAATGTTTTGTTCAAGGATTAACTATTGAATTCTCACCTAATACACTTTTAAACGAGTTTGGCAGGATTGTGAGTCGGTAGGCGCGTGCCATATTATTATTCCCGTATCAGCAGCATTCGGTTGCCCATTGAAGCGGTAATTGCGCCCCGTAATGGTACAAGACCCTTTTTCTGATCTGTCTCATTGTTGTCCATAGGGTGTAAGGTCGTTGACATTGGCCTTCCCCTTTATATTTCGGATTTGCAACAATATTTTTCATCGCATGTCAGATTAACAATATATCATTTCTAATCGCTGTTTCGAATATTACTTCACAGTTTATTATCGTTGTGAATGGTCATCATAATCTCCTGTATTTGACAGTATTCACGTTTCGTGATGGCCATTAATTTATTCTTATTGTTTTTAATTATTAAAATAAAATACCACGTTTAATTCTTTTTATCGGATTAATGATACCTAGTTGCAATATGAAAAACAAGAACAATACCGGGATTTGTGTTGTTTCACGAAAAAAAATTAAAAGCGTTTTTTATTTCGATTTTAGTTTTTGTAAGCTAACGGTCTCGTGGATTCTGGTCCCGCTGTTTCATTAAAAAAAGATCCACCAATTAGCAATTGCTGAGTTTGTTTCACGTTCTTGTCGTTAGCTTTGTTAATTATTGTTCTGTTGAGAAAATAAAACAACTACTTGATAAGTAAATTGTTGGAACTATTGTCACTGCGATAGACTATTTTCTGCATGTGCAAACAATGTTTTACGTTAACGTTTACCTTGAGATAGAATCGTGAGAATTGCTGCACAATCACAGACGGTGAATATAGGTGCAACGCATTAACATAATATGCAAAATACGCAACAGTTGTTATAGTAGATACTTAATACTTACGCAAAATTGGCCACTCATGCGGTCACCGAACTATATAAAGACGTTAAAGAGTAGCGAGTGATGACGTGAGCGTCACGCCTGGGGCGTAAAACTAAACTCTAATGAGAGCCACATTCTTTTCGCTACAATGATAGCAATTGACCAAAACAATGCGAACAGAGCGGTCCAGAACACCGTTAGAGAGCCGCGCAAGAGTTCAGATATTCGTTGCATTAGTGAGGGCAACAATCTTTGATAACTCGCCGTGGATTGCGCAAGCGGCCTCCTTTTCGCACGTGTCCCCTACAGTTCTGCAACATTTTCCGGTTTTTAGGGGCAATACGTCTCTATGTACGATAACCATAAAATTACAATAGGTTCACAATATGCTTGATAATTTATTCTAACTTGGGCAAAGGTTACCGTAAACTACCCAGAGGCTATACCTTCAAGTCCGGTTGATGATTTGTGGCAAAACTAGTATTTATGTTGTAAGTAAGTACAAAATAGTATTTTGAAATGTCTAATAATGTATCTACTAGTTATCAGCTACAATTATGTTGTTTGTGTAAAGACATTGAAGCTAAGACAAATCGTTAAAACTACCTTGATTAACACCTTCACCTATTTACTTGTTCCCACACTTTACTTTTCCATCTATTTGATCTGCCGCCCACTTGGTATGACTGTGCTCCTAAGAAATATCAGTGTAGGTAGTAGCAGCAGGTATGTTTATCTACACTTCTACAGTATACGTGCTAGTATCATCAGTAACCGTCGCAGGTCTATCCCGTAGGGGCGTTGCACCGGCGCCGCGATGGAATGTGCCCGATCGTGGTTACGAAATGCCGTGACTCCGCAATCGTGCCTCTCCACTAGAATACGCAATTATATTATATTTATCGAAATATTTGTCTACACGAAATACTTTTTTATGATACCTTTCATCTATTACGTTACGTTTAAATGGAAATCTAGAATTCTAACCGATTAATGGTTACACTAATTGGGTTTCTTGCTCCGCTACTGTTCTTCAATAGCTTTTTAATTACCCTTTTGTATGGGCAGAACATTCGCTAATGTGTACGCTTAAGGTCGTTCCGGAAAACACAACGAAGCCCATTGTTAGGTACAGCTCCTTATATTGCAAGTAGCGGTCTGACTTCATAGGCCCCGGTCTCCATGTGCCGTGAGCTAAAATTCTTAGAATGTCTGCTGAATACATTTACTAAGCCTTCTATTTAATATTAATTAGGTCCATTTCTTTTTAGAGCGTTATAGATTCTCCTTATAAGTTTTATTGCTTACGATAAAATTCTTCGCACTTTTCCTCGTTTAAAAAACTTGAAAATGCATTTATCAAAAATGTGAGTGGCTGAGTATAAAGTCTTATCTCGTCTCCCCCACTTGCAGCTTCGTAAAAGAGTGATGGAAGCGATTCGTCATGTTCCCTGCTTAGTGACCCACTTACAAGAAGGTTTTCGACTTGAAGATTTTTACGAAATATGTGTGGGTACTATTAGCGTCATGGAGGGCCACCCCTATGGAGGAATCAATCGGTTTCACGCTGTGTCACACATTTATATTGTTTTATCCTCCATTGATCCATTCGACATGACCGTCTTATTTGTCCGTCCAAATATTATCTGAACGGATAAAATATTTTAAAAGTACTTAAACAAAAAGCGCTTAACTTAAGCAAATAAGCAAAAAATCTTCAGTGTAACAAGGACAATGAATATTGATAGGAAGGGCGTGCTCGTGCCTTTTACGGATAATAAAAGATTTTTTGCACCATCCTTCTTTTTTAAACTCCTTCCGCGTCAACTTTTTTGTACATTGATTAATGACCGTCCTATTTAGAGATTGTTCAAGTGAAGATGAACAAAAGCTTTGCACTTCATTGATTGAATTTTTAACGGTCCTTAGATTTTATACTGTCATCGTAAAATCTCGGTGTTCATTGATATTGATTACATTAAGTTTTATAATCGGTAGTTTTATAACACCTTTCAATTTGTTTGCATGATGCTAATTTGTCTTGGCGATTACAGTATCTTATTAGCTGTAGTGTAAACACAAGTTATGAGTGAAACTTGTTATTACATAGATCCGCTAGTGAATTGATTTGTTTTCAATTATATAGACTAAGATACTCGTATTGTTTATTGATTCATTTAAATTAGACTTTCAAAGAGATAGAAGTTGGATATTTTAATTTGCAATAAAGCTTGTATTTCCTCATTTCAGTAGGTAGAGAGTTTCTATGATTACTTACTGGGTTGTTATAATTAAATGGGTTGAAAATTGCAGGTTTACAATCATTGTAATTGAATTGAATTCGAAATTAGTTTTCAGTAGATGGTCAAATTAAATTACTCTGATTAATATTATGTAATAAAACTCACTGATGTAATAGGTAACTTGTAATCTTACACTAGTTTCATATTGTAAGCGGATCACGATTGTTCAATTTTATGTTATGAATCGAACCTCTCATCAAGAAGTTCCGTGAAGTTCATTAACCGAACATTTGTACTTACATTTCAATTCTTTATATCCTGTTGCGAATAGCTAAATTGACGGAGACCGCTAATAGCCGTACATGTACTTACGTTTCCTCTTCGTTTGTTGATTAACGATTTCCTCAAAATATCTTATGCAAATCTCCAAGTTCCACACGTGTTACGAGATTTGCTGTTACATCAGTATTCCTGTCATCTTCATCAAGGTACCTGAGACATGCCCGCATCGTTTGCTTGTGTCAACTCGCTGTGTTTGTTTGACCGACCTGATGTGCATCGCAACGACCTTACACAGTTAGGGCGACCTGTACGTATCCTGTTCTAGAAGCTCTGCCAATATTAATTTGAGCTATTAATATGACAGAAGCACCGTGAATATAACTGCGTTTTATGACGTATTTAATTAATATATCATTATCGTCATTTAAGTTGCCGTTACTTTATCATTAGGTATGATTATTTCCACTGATATCATCATAGCAAACGCTACACAGTAAACTACTGCCACTAGTTTTGAATACGATTCCCTGATTAGATAACCATATGTTTATACCGCAACCACAACACACAGTGAGTAAGATGATACCATATTCGTACAACTCCGTTCCACAAACATGAGCAAAAAATTAGATCTTTGATAGCGATAAGCAACAAAAAACCGACCTCGAAGTTTTTGTCCGAAAATCGTTCTTGCGATCAAGCTTCAAGTGCGTAATTCGTATTTCCAAGTAGAAGTGTTCTATTTAAATTGGTACTACGTATACGATATAGTCAACAAACTACGGAGCACTACACTTGAAAGATTAATCACAACTTGAGGAAAAAAGTGCGACAAATTGATCATGTAACTTTACTCATTTGGTATCGACTGGATAAGTGATAGGTTTTGCTTGGTGTACAGAATATAAATGGGAGGAAATTCTTAAGATCTCAAATGCAACTTTCTTTTGATTCCAATATACAACGTTAGGGCTGATCTAGTATCAATAATAGAAATATTGAACAAGAGTCGGAAGTCTCAAGACACATTGTGGCTTTTGCCTTCCTGTGCATTACGTGGTCTGAATACAGATCGCGCTGTTATGATCCCCGTACATTCAGAAACCCTTCACTTAGATAAAGTGTTGTTTTTGTTCAACACTTGGGATAGTTGTCACGTGTAGACCCTTCTCTGCGGAGCCTTTCGCTAAATGTTGTTCTGTTTTTTTTATCTCTATTTTCTATAAATTATGTAACGTGGCCTATTACAGGTTTTTTAAAAGAATCTAATTGCTAATACACTGGTATTTTTTGCGGATTACAAATGGCTTCTATTATAGGCTAATCTTAATTTATTTCTTGTTCATTCTTTGAATTGAAAAGTTATGGCCGCTGGCCTAATGTTTATTAAGATTGTTTTTGTATAGCAGCACGTGACTTCAAGTTAAGTAATACGAGTCATCGATATGTAGTGTAGCGAGCTGTGTCACGTACACTCGTAAAAGGTCTATGACTATCTCTAGCATGTCTAGGCCAAGGTTACATCTAGTTATATGACAGGTTGTTGGGCTGTAACCTAATTCGATTCAATCACTGTTACAGACGAGTTGCGCACATCCTATTGAATAATAACCTTAGTTTGCAAATCGCCTACATGGATAGCACCAACTTCCTACGCCTAAACTGCAAGGTCTCTGTAGATAGGTACAGTGTAATTAGTAAACTTATAGGTTATTGAGCAGGTAATTCAAGTACCAAGTTTGCATTTTCGATTAAATTAATCTTATATGGTATGATTAATAATCACTACAGCACCATACTCGGGTTTGTCTACCACCTTCGCATTGTCTTTAAAGTCTTGATTACCTTGCAGAGAAAATATTGTGAATGCATTTGGAGCAGGTGCGTCTACATTTAGCAATTTGGTGTCTTCAATGTTTATTACTCTTTTGCCTATCTTAGGTCCAATTTGTTCCAATGTATCTTTAACAAAAACTGCAGTAGATTACGAAATGATTTAACAAGATGTATGTGCTGCCATATTTCCAAATTATTACCGAGCCAGTGTAACAGCTTCAGTTAATGTGCCAATCAATTACCAAATTATTAATGTGTACGATATATCAAATAAAAGCGTTGAAACCGAGCCAAGTACTCGTTATCAATTTATTGAGCTACCGCCTATAGATACTGCCGCACGTGCGTTTGTTTATGATCCATATTCCGCTGCCGCATTCCGCGAGACGGGTGAATCATGTCTGTTGACAAGCAATAAGTATGTATGACATTATTGTTGGTTTCACCTTTACTTATCGATTTGAGTGTTAAATGAATTTGAATTATTGTTTGTAAAATTGGTGTCGGTTTTTTAGGAATGTATGATTGGTTCAAATTAGGCCTTTGATGTTTTACGATGTGGGTGGTCGTTTTTTGCTGCCTTCTTTCTTATTTTAATAACGGTTACATTTTAGAAAGGAATTTCGTTGTATAAATGTAACGTTTAACAGTAACTAGGCGTTTTTACATTGTCTTTTATCCAGTGTAATAAGTGTTTCAATATGATTAGCCTTAACAATGCTAGCAAGTAAAAGTTCATTAATGAACATCTGCTTTGCACCTTTCTGACATTTGATCGGTTTTAACGCAACGTTCAACGGAACCTATAATATGACACCTTTGTCTATACTTCCATGAGGGTGCTTATAGTCACATTAATATTCATCATCGTCATCATCATCATCATCATAGCTTATAAGGTTAAGTGTAAATTACTTCTAGAGAAAGGTTTTTATAAAGAACAGTTCGTAACGAAAAAATGAAATGGGGGCAAAAATATTATGTTACGTTTTGCACCTCTATTTTACTGTATTTTTAAAGAATAAAGATACTTAAATATTATTAAGTCTACCAACGACATATTAACATTTTTGTCAGTATTGACTGAAAAAAATGCATAAAGAAATTTACAAAACTCCTTTTCACGAGTAAAGTGGTTTGCTTATTTCAGTTCCATCCAAATGAAGCAAATTTAAAAGGAAAGTGATACATATGCATTAATTACTTATTGACAGAGTGATATATTGCGATTGTAAATTCATTAAACGTCTGTGTTTACTTTCATTAAGTATTCAGAGTATCGAAAATACTCCAAAAAAGTCCCTCTTACCACAAATATTCAGAAGTTAAAAATAATTACGTAAGTGTTAAGGAAAACAGAACCTCATTCGTTTAGACGTTGGTTAATACATGCTATGGTAACTAAATACTAAAAAGTATACATTACTCATCTCAACTGCATGAAAAAATGTTACAAGAACAATTTTAAATGACTAATGCTCTGAGAATGAACTGAATTGATGATGTTTCGTAATTAAGAACATAGTTATTTATGTTCCTATTATAATAATTATGTTCTCTTTGCTGCTCTATATTCTGCAATTTCAAATTGTAGGACAAAAATTCTAAGTATTCGAACTCTTTGGTAATTTGAAATTAAACTTAAATAATCGGGAATCATTCAAGTGGCATTCAAAATTCATGTCATAATATGTTATAGTAGTAGAATTGACAAGAATCATTGTCTTGCCACGGATGAACATGATTGTGTTTACTTAATTTTATTAAGAATTGAAGGCTTATCGTAATCGGTGAAAGAGATTGACAGAAATATGATAATTTAATTATCTGTGGAAGGGACATTCTGCCAAAATGTGATCATTTATCTAACTATACTTTTTTATGGTTCTTTGATTGTGCCAATTTAGGGAACTATAGGTCCGATTAAAAATAATTGTATTGGATAGAATAGTTCACCATCTTACTACGATCAATAAGCGCCGATGAGCGAGTTAAACCGCGTGGAAATAGCTAATAATTAAATTATAATACATGAAAGAAAGAAAAAGCATTTATTCGACAGTAGGCACGCACACAAATACAAAAATTAGAAAGAAAAGAAAACATATATACAGATACTAAAACATACATATAAATAGGACATACATACCTACATAACTAAAATTCAATTTTTATTAGTGTATGACTCTCGTTATTTACAATAGCTAACTACACAATGGCATTGTCTAATAGTAGATTGTTTTGTTTATAATAATCGTTGGAAAAATAACAAACTGTTTTGGTTTGTTTGTCTTTTATTTTGTAAACTTTACTAGTACGGAAAAATAGTTACACAATATTTACAAATGAGTAGACGATTAGATATTTACTGTCACTGACACAAACAAACCTTTTGTTTTCTTTCGGGCTTGTTTAAATATTTGACAGTAGAATAAAATTGAATTGACATTTGCCAGTTTTTAGTATGGAAGTTCAAAGTTATTCTTTTTAAAAATTTGAATATCGTTGGAAAATCGGCTCTAAAACATAAAATAGGTGGATGTGTTAAATTAGTACCGGGTAAAAAAGGTACCAGCTACAAGAGATAACACAATTCTTAGTGATGTAACCATTCAATCTAACTTCATGTTAACTCACGATAAACATACCGTAATAACTGTTACAGAACTCACAGAGTAACAACCTCATAATAATAATAGTTGAATAACGTTTGCATGCTTACAAAGAAAAACAAAAAAAAAACTGGCAAGTATTAGAAAACTTCTCGTTCTATTCAATCATTCATGACCGACACAATATGAAGAACAGGTGCACATCAACCTACTCGAAAATTGTAAAACTTTCAACTTTATCGTAATTCAACAAAGTCGAAAATTGCATGAATAATTTTGACAGTTTGAGGTAGCTTGATGTGCTGGTGTCTATACAAGAAATTGATACTGCCATGTTTACACTGCACAAGATGGAAGCGATGGACGATAAAATCGGTATTGCTTACTATTTTTAATTGCTTTTTTGTTTACACTACGCACTCTTATGAAAGCTTTCCCAGTTCCAAGTCTTGCGTAAAGTGACCTGGCCCTTTTCTAAAAACAAGATTGGAACAACATCTGATATCAAATTCTTAAAAAGTTCCGGCATTTTAAATTAATAACGACTTATCAGAACGTCTTAAAAGTCAAGCATCGTAAATAGAGTTCTCGATTTCCATTACATAAATTAAACAGGCAGCTATATATTTAAAAGGAGTCGCATGAAAGTAGATCTGAATTGCAGGCTATCACTGTAATTTAGTGCTCAGACTTTATAGATGGTCATGCGATAACGCTACTCTCTGATCAATTAGGTTGAAGCGGAGGCGAATCCGAGGTGGCTAGTCGAGTAGTCGAGTCACCGGACTTATGCAATGGTTATATAACCCGTACGGAGATGGCGATGGACGACCGTCGCAAATTACCAGTGTCCGCACCTTACTGGGTCAAATGTACCCGACGATTGACGTGACATTTATTTCCAACGTAAACTCATGTCCTTTTATGAATGTAAGCCTTTTTACAGTAAACTCTTGATACGCACCAGGTGTCAGATAAATTACAGATGTCGTGTAAATGTTGGTGTTGATTTTTTACGTTTTGATAATATTAATTTAAAGTGCTTAAGTTGGCACTCTCTTGATTAAAGAAATTCGATTTCAAAAATAGATTATGAAGTTTGTGTAAACCTAAAATAAAATATATAATTTCAATATAGCATGACGTTGAAGAGTATAATAAAACAGTTAAACACCACACCTAAACGTCTACTGCAAAACTATACACCAGTGTATTGCATTTATCATAGAATGGCAGTGTTAAAAGTACCATAATATGAGCGTTCAAGTGGGTCAAGGTGGTAAAACTAATGGAGAGTTTCCACTTTTAATGTGAATAAATGAAGTACATTGAGTACAATGGACAACGGGACGCGCCTAGCCACTGCATATAATGACGTACAAGGCCAATTGTTACTATGCAGACAAGCGTACATAATAAAAGAATTGTCTCTATAGAAAAATAGAAGTAAAGATATAAAAAGTACAAAGCATAAATGTGGTGATATTTTTAATGATATCGAAATATTAATTCAGTTCTATTCAGTAGCTGTCAGTGATTCATCGAATGCTAAACTAGGTGTGGGTTAGCAAAATTGTACACAGTTTGGGGAAACGGAGGCCAAAAAACAATTCAGCAGCGTTTTTGTCGTTAGTATGCAACAATGCGTAATAGCTATGTCCGGCAGTTATTACCAAATAATGTCCTTCATTCGAATTTCTACTTTATTGTTACGATGATGGATTTTAAAATGTCGTTTTAACTACAACTAAATAATTATTTTCTTTAAAGCGAAACGTTTGCTCATTTATATTTCATAACAAATTGTGCTCTAGTGTATCTACTTCAGCATATCAGTTTAGTGAAGAACATTGCGGAACTCAAATGCCCATTAACCTAAATTGAACTCTATTGTTCGATGCCCTCTTCATTATATCTTAGCTGGCATGTCACTTAGCAACCAGCTTGTTGACAAAGCCTCAATGGTTCGATTATTGATTGCCATGCAATGGTTGCCCTAAATTCAGTACGCATACACGCAACTCTGTCGGTGGTGTCTCAACTAACGCTTTATTGTACACCCCTAATGTAGACAATTCTTTCCTTTGCAGAAAAAAATGTAGATAGATGAAACGTAGGTTGCATCTACATTTATTAAAGTACGATGTCCATTGACCAGGCGTCACCACTGGTGCCGATCAAACCTCAAGTCGTGCTGCAGAACGGTGCTTTTATAAAAAACAGTCATAACCGCAGTAGTTTCTGTGGGGTGGCACCAGCGTCGAACGGTAATGGAACGTTCAAAACTTTCGCCGTCAATCGCAAGAGTTGGAGTGGAAACGTGACTCTTCCGCTCCAGCAGTTCACGCCCGACGTGGAACAAGCTCCGCAGTTGGCAACTTTTCGCTCAGGAACTGGAACATTCCCGAGAAACAGAGAGCGGAACAATAATACAACGAATGGAATATTAACACCTAACGGGAACTCTGTGCAGACGTTTAAAGGAAATGAAGTGAGGAGGTGCGGAAGCTCGAACGGCCGACGTTACGCTGAGATCGGAAACTGGAATAAAAGGTGAGTTGTTTTGTTGGGACGTGCGTTACGTCAAACATGACGGTGGTAAAGATTTGTCTTTTATTCTTCTATACAATGTCTTACAATAGCTGATTAGTGAAATTTAAAGTTAATTCCAAGATTCATTTTTTTATAAACTCAAAATGACCATCAGAATCTATTATCCTAATTGATTAAATAAAATACATGCTCATCCTGCATGTAGCATGCACAAAAACAATCTGAAAATACAGGTAAACTTTCGGTCGAATATTAACAAACATAAAAAGTACGTTCGCAGCATGATTACTAGCAGATCAAACGCGATCCCCCAGGTAAATAAAAACATTCAACCGTATCGTTTCACTAACTTTTACTAGAGCTTTATTTTCTCCTTTTTCATCTCGAGTAATTCTGTAACAAGTTTTCCAATTTCATTCTCTCGTCGCTTTCATTTCCTCCCGTACGTAGCTTCTCGTTCCCTTAATATTACTTTTATTAGCTCAAAACGTTTAACAAACATTGGTTTGAGAATCTAATAAAGATTAGGTTACGTTTGCACAAAGGGATGATCGAAACTTGATTCATATTTCTTACTTTGTTTAAACATTTTTGTTTGAGTTTGGTTTTGTGTGTATTTTAATATTTTTAATATTTTGGAAGTCTATGTCTTCAATTTGATTAATGTCATGGTGTTCATATACCAAATCTCTTTTAAAAATCGTGTGATAACTACGTATAACAAAACTAACGCTAAAATTAACATCGTGCATTCCGATATATCTTCAACATAAACGTTTATACGTATTATACGGATTTATCCAACTGTTTACCGTATTTATCTAATCGGGATCTTCATTATCTTTTATTTCTTGCTAGTAGAAAGTTCATCCATAATTCTCGCTCACTCAATTTGGGGCGGCCTAAGTCACTTGATAAGGCGTCCAATGATCTGGTCAGGACTTCCTCCTTTTATTGGGGGTTAAGTTTATCGTGCCATGATTCCTCGTCACCGCCGATACTATCAACTGCGCTATTTAGCGATTCTCCCTTCAACGAGTATTTATGACCAGTATTTACTGTGGCCCTGTCAATTAATCCAAGCATTTGCTTGGAAAAATATCGGCTGCCCTTTCTATTTAGTGTTCGTTGCATGTTTTCAGAATAAGCACTTTTATTTTCTGTTTTATCTGTGTTTTTACTTAGTATAGTGTTGCTGGTAAGTCTAATATACTTCGATTAAATTATTCAAGAAATTCCTTAGCTTTCTTCTGCGTGGAATTAAGTTGTGATACATGTACAAACATACCTATTACGAGAATATTTATAACGTAACATAAAGATAAAATTTTTCCTTTCCTCTAAAGTATTATGTTGTATTTCGTTTATAGCTTGTAGGAATCTTTTGTAATTTATTCTTTGGTCGTAATTTGCATGAACATTCAAGGTTGCGTGGTACGTTTCTCATTATTCACTTGATTTCTATGCTAAACGTGGAACAAAATAATTTCAAGTGACATGGATGTTTGAGCCGTGCTCGTACATTAATTCTTATTCCATTTGCGTATTATATTATTTAAATCATAATAATTACACATATGTAGCTAAGAGAGTAAGCAGTTTCTTCTTTAGAAGCAGTTTTAAAGAATTAATATGATACAACTGTGAAATACAAAAGGTCCTTTCGAGCTTCTTAGTGTGCTAATGTACGATTGGCAGACAGAAAACTGTTCTAGCAACCGTCGTAATAATAACGTCTTTTGTCTGAGTGCTTGGTAATCCGCTTATTATTTTATTACATAAGAGGAAAACAATATTACTCTGTACGGTAGCGGGAGGTTTAAGTACTTTCCCTTTCTATATTACCTTACATCTCCATCATCAACCTACTGCATGCTTCGTTAGATTTTCAATAACATGGTTTACTTACAACCTTCATCGAAACAGTAGCTCTTTCTTCACTCATACCCTCTCAAAACCATAGAGCTATAATTTCATCGTTACTTTTTATTTGTGTTTATACTCAACTAATGTTGTTACTCACGCCTCAAGCTTTAAGGAAATCAAAACGACTCCGTAGAGCATTTAAGTAGCTCGTTTCGATAAAAAACAGTCTGTTGGGCCTGCAATCACTCGAAGGGTCCCTTGAAGACGGTAATTTAGGCCAATTACGTCTACCACGACTTTCACTAGTGGTTCGGTGTTTGTTGCCTGTACTAAATCTCCCTTAACAAATTGAAAAAAAACTAAGTCGGGCTGTTGGATACCGTTTCTCTGCCTTCCTCGACCACATGTACTGTCACGGTTAATGACTGCGTTTGTGAACTTTTCCAATTACGGTGCGGTGTTCTAGATCCAGTTTTGTATTATAATGACGGGTAATTGCGACATTACAGGTTAATTTTTATCGTTCCTAACGTTTGTAAGTTTGTACCTGTACCTATGCTGGAAATGTTGTTGGCATTTTGTATCGTGAGTTTTATAGAATTTTAGGGAACGCAATAATTTATTTTTGCATTCTTTTCATAATTCTTAGTCTAAAATATAATTCAATTATCAACTAAATTGTTGCTATCTTTGGTCAAACATAAAATCAACAATGACTAAACTTCCAGCTACTCCTTTATTATAACAGATGTGCAATCAAGCAACTGCTACCTGCCCTTAAAAACCCACCACGAAAAAACACAACCATGATTCATAATACCAATCTCAACTCACCAGCTTCTTCAAACATTATCACAAAAACTAGCCAATTTAGTAACATTGATGGAAGAACAATTTACCACGATTGGCGCATATTGATTACCACTTCAAATAGATGGTTGCACGCGTCATTTCGCAACTGATGCCATGTGACTGATGGTCGTCTGAGTTGCGCTTCACAACTGACAGCTGTAATGATGGAGCGACGATCATCAGTGAAAGCGATGGTCGCCGTGCATAGTTATGTCATTGATATATATAGTATTCAGTATGCTAATAATATCCTTTGACCTTTTGTGGTACGGTGTTGCCTTTCCTGGTTCATTTATAAGTCGGAATGTAATAGATGGTTTGAACTAGTGAATTTGGTCGTAGAGTTAATTAATTAATGTGAAATTCGAAACCGGACCCTTAATTACCAACCGAAACAACCGATTTCTATTAATTAGTCGCATTGCAGACTTAATCCATGAGCTCGTTTCTGATTGATAGCAAAAAGTCTTTAATTTTTAAATCACGAAAAACTCTCGTTTTTTACGCAGTGGTCATCCATCCGATGCAAGTCCACGGTCAAATTTGATTAGGAGCATTGTAACTAAGGTGATTGGGCTTCAATGAACAGTGAAAGCGAAATAATTAGATATTGTGCTGGAATTACTGATGTCACTGAGGTTTTAGCTAATCATTTAGTATGGTGATTATGCCCATGTCATCTTGTTAAAGGGGCACGATTTAGAATAATATAAGTCTGACTGCCGACAGAAAAATGTTGATCTTCAACTATCGACGCGCAGTGCATTTGATACTGTATTGGTTTAAGTAAACATTAAATGGAAAATAAGTAATTGTAATGCCATAAATACTACCCAATGACATCAATAAACATCTTACCGAAAAATAATATTAGGACCTTATTTTAATCAAAGGTTTAGGTTTTAAATTGTACATAGCAATTTAATAAGAGTGGAAACTTACATTGTATACGCGTGATGCGCAATGCCTTTTAACCTCAGGATACCAGTAAAATAATAATAAAACCACCAACCATGTTTCCTTCTACGCTATAAAATAATGATGCAACTGAAAATACTCCACAACCTGTATATAATGTGTATCTAAAGTTATTGCCTGTGTTGATGCCATAAAATTCAGTCGCTCGTGCGCGACGGTTCACATCATCAACTCGGTTACATCACTGTTACAGTCGAAATATATCTATGTGCCGTGGCGCTGCCGCAGGCCGTGGCTGGCAGAAGCCGATTGGTCAGAGTGGTCTTCGGCCCAATCGTCTGCAAGCATTTGTCTGCACATGCGATACGACCCGACTACGAGTGTATTGTGACGATATGTAAATGTGTTTCGGTCTTTACAGAGGAACGCTCATTCACTTTATTGATTCCATAAAACAATGATTACGTAAAGACATTTTGTATTAAAACTTTTTGCAACTTGACTTTCAATAATTAATTTCGTTGACAACGAAGTTAATTGGGTTTTTGGGTCGTAATCGATAAAGATCTTGAGATTAATTATTATTATTGTAGAAGAAAATACTATTGACATATTGGATTTACAAAATACAGTTACACCACCCAGTGAGTTGAATAAGCATGTACAATGAATTGGCAATTTAAAATTAATAAATTGAATCTGATACTGGTTACTTTATAGGTACGCATACATTGATGTTCTTTGATATCTCATGAAAAGTTTTATTAATGCAAAGATTAAAAATAAAGCAACGTCATCTGGGAATCAATACGTAACTTCCGCAGTTAATAGTGAAACGTGTAACTACAAAAATATTAATGTAATCAACTCTAAATGAAAGTGAAAATCGTCACGTATCCAATAAAATATTTTTGCGCAGCGAAAGCAGACCCAAAATACATGAGATGTCGAACATTTTCCTCAATAACAAAAGACTTAAATACTTTACAGAAAGCCTACAATGGGAGCGAATATTATTTTCCTAGACGACGTATTCTTGAGGACAAAAGAAGGGAAAAATAATTTTCTTCCGTGAGACAGGTCATCTCACACTATTGTGAAAGGATTTGAAAAGCCCTTTTCATAGCTCCCAGCACTATTAGGCGTTTTGTAGGAGCAAGATGGCGCGTTATTGGTTTTTAAAAAGCTTTTATTTGAGACATTCTGGGTTGAGTAATTGGCTCCAAGGCTTACTCTCAAATATTGGACTTAACTGCTTATGATGACTTAATAATTAATTATAAGGCAATTTATTTTTTTAAAGGTGTAAAGATTTTGTATTTTATTTATTTTTAAATATCAATATAAATTTCACTATCGTTTAATTTATTTTTAGTTGTAGTATTTACAATATTACAGAATAAAAATTTCAAAATTCAATTGAAAATAAAATACAGTGTATAAGAAAAAGATAAAAGAGTCTCCTCAAATAAGAACGAGAGCGTAAAAGAAACAAATATTAGCCAACCCCGAATTTCTTTATTTGCCTCAATTTACTAACATATTCGCGAGCCCAAACTCTTTAAAGACAAAGAAACAAAACATCTAAAATCAACACCTGTCAGCATGTTTGGTAGAAAATGATGTTGCAAATATTCCAATTCGGGCCTACGGTCCCTTATATTGAATATTCGAGTATCTAAGACTCATTGGGTATTCAGGACGCGTGGTGAGGCATAAATATCCCGTGTCGTTCTCATTACAATAACTTGGTGCGTCCCCTGGTTGCAACGGATGCCGCATCTCTTGGGATGTCACTCACATAATGGAATTCTAGACCGATTTCCCTGGTAATTATTTAATGCGATGGCCTCGGTCGGTCCTGTGGTGTGACAGGAAAGATAATTATTTTGTTATTATTTAATGTAACGCGATGATATTGTTCGTGAGATTTGATTTATGTTTATGTTATTGTAGTGTTTCATCCTGTTTGTGTTTATTATGATGTTTTATAAACACTGAAGATGACAAAGTTTCTGCTGACTAGCATAAAAATGTATACAATTGTACTTCGTATCTCTTATTACATATTTCGCACCAAGCGGTTTCTCAAATGTAAACTCAACATTATGTCAATTCCATACATGTAATGTTGGAGTTCAAATTCGATGTATGTGTTGGAAAGTCGATGCAGCTGAAAGCCACGGTCTGGCGAACACGACTGTACAGACCATCCCGTTTGGACGTGTGGCCGATACCAAGCAACCCTACCGCACTGCACCGTAGGTACCGGCGCGCTACGGCCCAGTGAAACTACCCGTGCGTACATCGCCCGTTTGTTATGCTAATTGAAGCTGCTGATTTGCACAATAAAACAACTCACACGGACCACTCCACGGCTTTAACGAGCCTCAACGCCTCTATGATACATATTCCCGTCACATTGCGTTCATTTCTCGTTTTGTTTTAAATTTTTTTCCATTTTGATTAAAAAACGCAATCTGCATTGGTTATTCAACAGTTTGTTCTCGTTACAAATGTGATAATGAGCTGTAATAATGGTTCAGTAGTATTGGACGTTAATTGGGCCGACGCGATAGACAGTACTTCATAAAAACGAATGTAGATTTGTTTGTACGACTACTCACGTGATTCAGCAAAATTGTTTGCGTCAATTATGTGTTCGTGATACTTTCTACTTACGAGCATTGTTAGAACATTTTGAATCGTTATTGAGAATCTATCGTGAATATTGGAGTACTAGGAATGGTAATAGCAGGTGAATTGTTGGTAATTTTACATTCCCAAGATAGAGATTGTGTTCATCAATACTTCAAATTAAAAAATGCCTTCATCCAATTGATGCTTGTGTTATACGTAATGCATCTAGTTAAAATTCACTGTCACTCGAATTCCAGCCTTGGCCTATTAAAAGGCAGTGTACCAATTGAGTTAAGGACAGTTGTATGACATTAGCGAAATCATGCGGTGATGTGTGCATTGGTCGATTGGCGCCGGCATTAATTGTTCCAAAGTGGCCATTTAACACTACTTATGAATGAATGAATTTAATGTTACATGCCGTTCTATTTTATAAGCCCCATTAACATTCTCAGCTTCGTTACTTCTTGTGTAGTTTCATAGTTATTAGTTTTGTTCGACTGTTTAAAGTTCGCAGAATATTTCAAAGTATTGTAGTTCGTTGGAAAGCTCTAAATAATAAAATATATGTATAGTGCATAGTTTTGCATTTATTCGTGTTTAGTTTTTAATGTATCATCACGTTTCATTATCAGCCAGAAAGCTTAGACTGCAAAACAATGACCCTCCACCGATGTTGAGAAATTATTTACCTTAGAACTTGATCATTTATTACAATTAAATGAAATATTCTATACTACTTATATTTTCTTTATTCGATCAAGATCAAGAATAGAAATTCCATTCAGATTCATGAGTCATATCCACTTGTATGCATTCATACGGATTCCTTGACTCAGTCTGAATGGATGTGACGCATCATAACAAATGTTTTTTTCATAGTTGACCGACTTTACGCTGTATTTATCTTGTGAGAGGAATATACTCATTACAATCTGTAAGTATCTTATACTCACTGTATATGTCATGTTTTTTATCTTTTGCCTAAAAATGTATATTAAGCAGATCATAATTATGATAAATTAAAACTCTTTGCAAAATAAGAGGATCAGAAAGATTTACTAAAATATTTGAACGAATAATTGAGATGGTTATAGTTTAGAAATGCATTTATGTGCCAGGAGAAGCTGTGTCATTAGTCATTACTGGATAGCCGCCATGTTTGACTCAATGTATTGCGTAGACCAAATCTTTCTCAATCGTGGCTTCAAGTATAAACATGAAGCTGTTCTAGACGTATCAATACATGTAAATGAAAACAAACTCAGAATCATTCAGTTTTCGATCTAAAAGTAGGATGAGTGAAACAGGTTATTTTGGTATTCGCACAAGTTGTACAACAGGAAATACTAGACATCTCTATTAATGTATGTATATGTCATTTATTACAACGTTCATTTATGTAATCTTGAGATGGGTCAATGAACTGAGGTAGCAGGCAGGACAGCTGAGTAATTTTTAAATCTAGTTGTACTTCATGAAATGATTAGAATCTTTTAATACGTAGATTTAATCTAGTCACGACGAACATACAATTCCCTAGTATTGTCCACCAAGTTTGGGTATATGTAAACTGGAATTAGCTTAATTTAATTAGTAAACTAAGGATGAAACTATACCCTTGTTTAGACCCTCCAGTTCGACTTTTGGGCTTTAGACAAATAAGGACTTGAATAGGGTACAAGAACTTAATACCTAAGGGTAATAGGATAGTCAAGTTTAGTAATAAATCACTCTAAAACATAGTATGAGAACATGAACAACAGAGATACTTTGGAAACACTAATTACTATATTGGACATAATAATGAAACATATATTACAACAAGCTACTTGGCAGATTCACTAAGTTACAATAAACACAATGGAAATGCTACAGAAAAATATGTTGGACATAACAATTAAAATCCTAATCATAAACACGAAGTTGAGACAAGCTTTGATCTTGTCTACAATATCCATTATCGCAGGATTTAGCAGACATGCAGATAGATAGCTCTATTATATCATAACCAACAGGGCAGGTCAATCAAAAGATAAAGGCCTGTGGCGTGAACCGCTGCGGGCATTAATTAAGACCAGATATAAGCGGATTGACGTTGAGCAGATTATGCAACGTTGTCCCGTGAACCTGTAGTTAGGTTATATGTGATGTATGCAGATTTTATTGAATATCTGATTTTGGTCCGCCATGTTTTACGGTTTGGTCGTATTATGGAAATTGATTTCATTGTAAGTGCTGAATGAATGGGGTTTGGATGTTGAGTTTGTAGTTAGGGTCGTTTATAATTTTTGTTACTACCGCCATCATGAAGTATATAATTTCTTACATTCTTGTGATGCGCTTGTATACTTTTAATGCCTCCACTGCACTCATAAAATGCTGCACATTTTAAAGTAGTTACTTGTTGACACAATTCCTCGGAGAAAATGCTCTGGGGCTTTAAGCTTTTAAAGTCACATTTTTCTGTAAGTAAAATGTAGCGCACATTATTCGTTCAGTCTTCATAACATCGCGCCTTTTATCCCCAAAGGGATAGACAGAGGTACAGATTATGGCATTTAATGCCGCTGTACAATGTAACACCTACTTTTCACTATTTATGTTATGACTCCTATGTAATAGGGGTGAGCCCTTTGCCATATACCGGACACAATTCCAGACTCCGTGCTACTGCTGAGATTTTTTTAAACCCAGTAATACTTTGCCCGACCCGGGAATTAAACCCAAGTCCCCTTGCCCAGCAGTCGCACTTGCGACCAACGAGGCAGTCGTTCAGTCTTATAAGCAAACAAATACAGTTACCTTCACCTAATGCAAGTTAGACTATAAATATTCCTATGTCCATCAACCTTATATCAGTTTGTTAAGATTTCAGTTGCATAACACGGAAACTGCTCAGGATTAACTTATATCGTTAACATTTATCAAATCGCCCATTTCCTGGATTAATGTTACCGTCATTTTGCAAGCATTAGTCATTTTTATCTTAAATCTAGTTGGTATACCTTTACCTTTAGTTCCTTTAGGATAAGGTGACCTCTTTTGCGTTACTATCAATCGCTTCTATTGAGGTTTTAATTGTTTCGTAAGATAAGTGTTCAGTGTTCTTTATTTAATTCCAAAGTAACATCAGCTGATTTCCTTGAAACTTCATCCATTATCAAGCAATATCTGAATTCCGTATCCTTATTCGTAATAGGATATTAAGAGACAGCTGCAGCATTCAATAAAAAATTGACTATCATTCTAGTTACTCTTACTTTCACTACAAACTGCACTGCAACACAAACTCCTAACAATCGATAAAGCATCTCGCTCATCCTGTCAAGCCAGTACATCAAATTCCGCAGTTATTGAATCACTCCTTGTTTGCATGCACTTCAATTTATCGTCAATTTAGTCAGTGGATTGGCAACGTCGCATACCCTTGTTTATTGGGCTCGCTGCCATTGCAGCGGTAGGAGGTCTTTGAGGAGTGGCTTGAGAGACGCTACGGCGTCCTCACCTACCGCCTGACGCAGGTCCTCACCGGACATGGAAGTTTCGGGAGGTACCTGTGTCTGATGGGGCGGGAGGAAACGCCCGGGTGTCATCACTGCGAGGACCGCCCTGAGGACACGGTGGAACACACCGTAGCGGAATGCCCTGCGTGGGCTGAGCACCGCCGTGCCCTCAGGGAAGTGATCGGCGATGGCGACCTCTCGCGTCCGGGCCTAGTGCAGGCCATGATGCGGAGCGAGGGGGACTGGGATGCCGTCTCCTCCTTTTGCGAAGCAGTCATGCTAGCTAAGGAGGAGGCGGGACGCGTGAGGCAGCGAAGCGCTGCCTCCTCGCAACCCAGCCATCGCGAAGGACACACCGGGCGTCGGGGATCGCGGGACGATCTCCGGCCACCGTAAGCGCGGGCCTGCGGACGGCGAGCATGGGTGGCTCCCCGTCCGACCAGAAACAGACCCGAGCGTACGGCGCGTCGCGTTCCGCGCGCGCCTCAAAGAGCCATCAGACCACCACAGATGGGGCCCAATAGGGCCGATGCCGATTCGGAGTCGCGGAGAACCTAACGGGTAACCGGGGCTCCGGCTCGACGTGCAGGAGAAGGAACGGGGTGGTTTTTAGTCAGTAAGAGTCTGACACTCCCTTCCGCCTCACCCAGGCGGGAGCAGTCATTCGATGATTTTCCCCCCTTAAAAAAAAAAAAAAAAAATACCCTTGTTTATAGTGAAACCATCCCGTTCCCGTCTAGAAATTTTGCATGCCAAAGGATGTCTTTATTTACTGCTCAACTTCATTACCGCCGACAATGGCTTCGTTCATTAAACCTCAGCTGATATAAAATCGATAATACCGGTAATGAGTTTTATAATATTCCGGTTGAGAACTACCCCGTTTAATACAAAAGAGGATTAAACGTTGTTTTATTGGTGTGTAATAATAACGAAAGCAATTATGACATTATAATTAAATGAGTAAAGTTTAGTCATTTGAGTTGACGGAGTTAAAATTATTGCTAAAGAATTCAATTACAAACCACAAAACGCACATATTGAAATACACTAACGGACATGCTAACGGACGTAGACGATTACATAGATAGAAGCAACGTCTTAAGATAATTAAGAAATATAAATGAACCCTAATCAAGTATTTCTAGCAACACTTCCCTACTTAATTGGATCTAACATGACTAACACAAGCAATAATTTCATGAATGAACTGCGAGCGATAAATAGTCTTCAGAATGGCTAGCCATACAACAAATTAATTGTGAATGGAATATAGACTACCATTTATAGACGATCTAATGTCTATATTGAAAGTAGCAGTGTTGCAATTATCTGTGCTTTCCAGTCTACTGAGCTGAACTTTAGTGGGGACCCATCTACATGCGTCTACACACTTAGCTAGACATTAATTATGAGGGAATATTTAGCACCCGAGTAACTTTTCACTTTTAGGAAGAGTTTACGGTAATTAAATTTTCCATCCAACTTCATTTTTACTGACATGTTAATCATCGGCTTACTCACATGTATTTTGGTTCCAACTTAATGAATAGTCGAAATTTTTTTAAGGATTTTGCTTCAAGTTTTTAAATTATTTTTATAGGATAACACCCTTATTATTAATCTTTAGCCTTTTCCTGTAATATCATTAAAAACAAATCAAAACTCTAAAAGCCTTTTGCCTTGATAATTAATTAATGGAACAATTGATTTTGTACTTTAATAATAACTGGTTTTTGTTAGCCGCCGGGAAGTTTTCTTTATCCAATCTTCTGGCTTGCTCGAAGGGCTAATTTTGTAAGACGATCGAATTACCGACGAGTCTTTCAACTTCAATTTACTCAGTAATTTGTTTAAAAATCTACTTATCTTTTTTATGCTACGTAACAAAATTAGTCTGCTACTGTGTTTTTGTTACAGAAAAATGATTGTAAGTTCGATGTTCATATGCTCCGTATTAATCTGATGATTAGTTTTATAATATCAAAGTCGTCCTTAAGTTCATTTTGTAGATATGAAAAACAACAACAAAAATACAAAAAATCGATGAGACGAAAAGCAGAATGGCGAATAACAGATACCGGAGCATTCGCAATAAAAGCATTGCATTGCCGGTGCTCGGGGGCAAAGCCGATCAGCCCCAACTCTATAGTCCATTCAGTCTAAACACCCACAACTTAAAGTCTAGTTTATTGCAGAATAGCTCTCCCTAGTTTCACAATCTGTATTAGGTTACCGAACGCCCTCGGCACTGCTACTGTAAAGCTTTATATTTCGTATGTTTTTTTTTTGTTGTCTGAAATTTAATCGGAAACCCATTTCGTAGTTCTATTTGAATATATGCTTTCTAGTGTTTGGCTTCTTTTTGTGTTCATCGGTTTTGAGAATATCAAAGATATAGAATTCAACTTTATTTAGTTGTTTAAAGTTCAGTTTAATTATCTTATGAGCGCATACATGCGTGATAGACGTCTGCAATTAATCAAAGTCTACGTTGCATTAACGTTCGATTAATTAATACTCCCAAAACAACATTGTGACATGGTCGGCATTCAGTTCATTTGACCGGTGGCGGTGTCGTCCGTCGGGACGAGAATGTCACGCCGCACGCGTAACTTTCCCGCGCTCCATTCGCCCGCATAGATTGACAGATAAAACCCGTTCTAAATTTAAGCGTCTTTTGATTCTGGAACAGAGAATGACATCAGTCGACCTTAATTCGAAAGTTAATGAAAATCATTCGATATCTTGTTAGCTAATCTAATTGAGATATATGTTAGTTAGCATTTGTTACAAAACTTCCGTCCGCTAACCCACATTGAATATAATCTAATAGGAATCTCGTGTTTGAAATTTTGCTGTCTGAATCAATAGAGGGGCTTTGCTAAGGTGATTAACAGTAACTACCTATAAAGGCTGCCTCCCCACGTCCGGTCACTAGTATCACATAACCGCACTCGAGTACTGTACTGATTGACAGCTATATTCCCTCGACAACCCTAATTGTCTGGCCACCCTCGTATTACGGGGAATTTAATAAACACAGCCCTGCAATGCACACACTTTAACAACGCCGTTTGGATTATGCGCTTCGAGTATCGAATAGTGATTGAAATTGCGATACGGTTTGTGCAGACCTACCTGCGATACGCAAAATACTAATAGGTATACTGGGTTTATACGAAACACCCACTCAAGTACATAAACGGAGATACAAATGGTCAGGATGCGGCTGCCTGAACCAAATACAAAGTTACCGATTTGCATATGCGGGTAGACAAGACATCGAGACAGGTGGCAAAAAACGCCAGGTGTTCCAATTTTGGCAAGCTTGAATTTATACCTCTACTGTTGCCGCCTGGTACAAGATCGGACGGCGAATGATTAAGAACCACCTTTCATATTGTTTCAAAACGTGAACCAAAGCCGGAGGCTAAACGTTGGGTACCAAAAAAGGAACATTAACATGCATAGTCAATTTGCGTCGTGTTTGTAGAAGCACTTAGATTCTTTTTATTTTGGATACGCCATATGCATTTTAATGTTGATAAGGCTCGCTGGTTTATTTATAAGGTTTTGCAAAACATTTCTCAAATTAAGCTTAATTTCTGAGAACGCATTAATATTTTACTGGCTTTAGAACCAAACTCGGTCACTTCACAATGCACAATAATAAGTAAACATACTCAACTGTTTCAATAATAAACAAACTGTACCCAGCTTAAAATACCACGCTACAAAAGCACCAGCCTTCAATTATGATTTCGCGTAATTAGTTCGATAACAAAGAGAATCTATTATAACCACGTCGGTGGCGTCAAAATAATCCTCGGAATATGAGCGTTGATATGACAATGGGCTATACCGAAAAGTTGATTCGGTTTGTCGCGCCCCACGAGTATTCAGAAATACGCTTCGTTGAGATCCAATATTCTGTTTCCCAATAATGAAATTGCACTTCGAATGCTGCAGTGATTTCATTATTAAATCAGAGTTCATATGAAAATTGATATTGGTTTTAATCCCCTTTATTTGATGCCACTTTGTTTGTTACCAGGTTTCTTTCGAGTGTTTTGTTTTTGCTTTCTGCCTTTTTTATTACATTCTTGTGATATTGATTTATTATTATTACCTCTGTCTAAGTGATTCAATTATACATTACCATTAACTTCATAAGCTATTAGACGTTCTTTTTTATTTCCAACATCCAAATTGAAGTCATAAAACAGTTTACAAATCGTAATTGTCGTCTTTAAGTTTACGTGAATAAAAGTCACTTTACTTGGAAGTTTCGAGAACAAATCGAACATCGTCTTGTTGTATGAACTCGTGTATAAGACCCGGAACATACATTTGGTGGGCGGATGCCGTTGTTCATTTTACACGTACACCCACCTAAGCCATAATTAGGGGGCCGTTGAGTCGAGGTCATTTTTAAACTTTTATATCATTTTCAAACCAGCTGCCTTCACTTAACAGCTGTTCATGGTATTATTTTGTTTAAAGGTCCACTTTGATATGTTTATCGTCTGTTTTATTGAGTTTTCTCATTAATTACGTAAAACGACTTTCTTATTTTATGATCTTGTTTTATATAAATTTGTGTTTATTTAAATTGTTAAGTATATCGACAAAACATGCCTATGGATTTTAAGATCTTTATTTTAACAAAGCATGTATTTGATATCCTTAATCAATTATTAATCAATTTTATGTCTTATAGTTATGCTTCTTACGTTCATAATTCAATGTCTGGAGTACAATTTACTAAAAAAATCAAGTCAAATGTTCTAATAGGATGTTATTTAAGGCTCTTAACCTCCACAGGTATGACACATTCGCCCTCATTTGGTTCAGACATACTTTCTTTTACAACTCATACATAAATGGCTAGGTTCGTAGTATATCTGCTCATAATAGATGTTGTAGTGCGCATATTAATAAAGCAGGACAAGTTTTATGGCCGCAAGTGTCTGTACCAATCACTGGGCTAAGTAATTGATAGGATGGTGATAGTGGTGTGAAAGAGGTTGGCACAGAAGGTTAAGTTAAAGAACAAAATGAGACGACGGAGGAGATAAAAGAAGGTGACAAAACAGTTTTATGTCTATTTCTAACAAAACCGCCTGGAAACGAAAATTAATCCTTTTTGTTAACAATATTAGTTTCATAGTACGAACTGCGATTTTTTTTACCATAGATTCTAATCATGTTAACTTTAATATCCATTGTTTAGAAATAGGTTAACTTACTGAGATATAAATACGATGAACAAATACTTTTACTGAAGTAGGTTGAATAAATTAATTATTCAGCAGCAGACATTTGTAGTGCATATGACGGTAGCTTTTGTACTCTTTCGCTTTATCATCTGTTTTATATTGGATTTTCTGCCTACGACTGTGTGTTGGAGGTGAGTTAAGATCCTTGTTACATGACATTACCGTCGCATCAGTGATGTATGCTTACAAGCGAAGTGCTTGATGTATGTTCTACAATCGAGATGGAAGTGACGAGATTCATGCCTTCCTAATTGTTGCCAAGTGGGGCTACTTCAAGTGATGCGTTTGGGTGCATTTGAATTTAATTTATGACTTTATTAAGATTTGATATAATTGTAGTGATATTGGTTATTGTTTTTTAAGGTTCAGTTAAGAGGAATTCATTGTTACTACTACAAATATTAACTGCTCTTATTAGAATTTTCTCATATTTTATAGTAATGTTGGGAATCTTTGGAGGTGGAAGAAAATTTATATTAGTATAAAAGTATGTCGAGTGCATAACCGCTTGTTGTTCGAGATTCGTTAGACCGTCAATACGTCGTTCATTTATTTAAAAAAGTTGGCCGTTGTAATTTTTTTCTTAAAACGTAAGTTTTCATCTGGTTTCTAATAGTATTTAAACTTGTGTTTCTTTACCTACCTTTTCTGTTATCGAAACACGTAAATTTATGTTATCGTACTAATCCATAACTTTCTGAATCATGTCCTATTTTTCATAAGAATTCACTCCTTAAAGGCAAGCTACTCAATTAACTATAGACACTTTACTAAGTTCGCTACAATATCCGATACAACAGAACCATCCTTATTAATTTCCTATCTGCAACACCACCTTATTTATAGCCCCGTTTCCAAACGTTTCAACTCTCTCTATAATGAGATCGAACAGGCAATGATGACAAAATTTATCGATATTATATTCAGAGTGGCAATGAGATGCCTTCCGGCACTGTTAATATCCTTAATTCGTACCCCAGTGCAGGAAGTCACCATTCTAAATCAAACATGGCTGAAACTCCGCGAATCCGAATGGGGGATGCGCATATTTTAATATCCATAATGGTGATTTGGAATCGAAGGGATTTACGTACAGCGAAGGAATGGCGTCGGAATTGGCTCTAACGACCGCTTTATTAAGCTAACTTTATGTGGTTTTGCAATTGTCTATCATGGTTTGGTTTATTGTCTTTTAAGTGTTGGAATTTGATCAGTTTGACCCTTTGTTTTGATATTTAAAAATTAATAAAAAAGTCTAAATAAAAATATTTTGTTAAGAGTTAAAAATACTATAAAAACATTAAAAACATGATACTACATCACTCGTAGTAAAATATAAAATGTACGGAAGTGATGCCTAATGCATAAAGCATCTTTGATCCCTTGTTATCTTGTCGCCTAGGAGCTCCATAGTAACCTTTCTAATGAACCCCTACAGGCCCACACTACGGGTTTGCAAGTAACTTGATCGGAAAACAGATACCGTATTTTATGTATTTCGTTCCTTATTATTCCCACATCTTAGTCAAACATTTTCCGCGAGAACGAAGTTTGGAAGAGAAAAAGAGCGATCCTATTTCTTAGACTTTTATCCCGGTTTATGATCTTAATACCATAAAAGGGATCGAAGCGGAATAACTTACGATAATCAGATTTTGCGTAAGAAATTCCTTCTTCGTTCTTTGATATTCTGCGTTGAATTCATCAGCCAGTATTTTGACGCCAATCTTTACGATTGTATCAACACTTAGGTCTGGTCTGGCGTATTGTTTACGATATCTGCCTGTCCAATTAATTAAAGCCCGTGACAATCGCAACTGATTCGTGCTGTCAGATAATTAAATTACTATTATAGATAATTTGCAGTGAATAGTAGATTTTCCTTCAATGATTGTAATCATAGTAATAAAATAGTGAAACTAGTATTATTAATGAATGGAATAGATGTCGTTGAACAAAATTACAGATTGAGTCTGGAGTATCTATTTGAAGCTGCTATTATCAGTAAATGTAGTGTCTGGATTTCTCTACAAGTGGAGCTCCGGGGATATTAAATTAATCATCGTGAGATAATAGTCTTTTACTGGACACTCTCACAAATTCTTATATCTAAATTACTAACTTGACTTAAGCCTTACTTTAGGGGAATATACTGCAAATCGTACTTACTAGTACAGTAAGTACCATTGTCCTTGAGAATATCAACATTAAATCTTTTCTTAATTGTGCGCATGGCTACAGAGGTATAGGTATATACCTAATGGAAGCTACATTTCCGTTTCTTATTACACTTTACGTAGTAGTAGGTTATTGATCCTAAACTAATATTTCGGCAGTAGACTTGTTAATTGATTCGCTCAATAGTACCTATATTTGTATGGACACTTATTTCTAAGCTCATCCAATTCCGGTCTACTTTAAAAACCTCTATCGATAATTAAAGTTTCCTGTTGCATTTTTTCTTATCTCGTCAGGTTTTAAGTATAGATAACATGTCGATAACGTCTCTACATTGTTTACAATGTTATCATTAAAGTATGCTTTGTTTATAAGTGGTGGGATTTATTTATAAACCTGTAAGTTATAAGTAATTTAATTAGTTCTTGATAATAGCAGAACTGTTTCTAAAATCCAGCGTTACCTATCTAATAAAATATACGAAGCTTAAGTATTGATTTACCTGACATGAAATCGTACCTGATTGTTCAGCAAAAGGATAGAACTATCCAAATTAATTATTACAAAACGTTGGTGGCCATCGAAACAATTGAGTAAGCGATTTATTTTAGTCGCCCGTTTTACCAACTTTGTCGCACAATGGTTAGGCGTCAAATGAATAAATCATTGCTTACGGCAGACAGCAGTGGATAGATGTGAATATTGAGCGCGATATGCGTGTGCGTTCAATATTAAACAAATAGTGTCCGTGTTTTTATGATTGCCTGGTACCGTAAATTAATGTGTTCATAACTTTTGCGATGGATTTGCCTTTTAGCATGTGGACAACATTAAATTATATAGTTACGTCTTCAAACTACGATATTTTATTCCCAAATCATAAAGTAGAGTTACTTATCTAATTCAAAGAAAAATGTAACTACTTTTGTTGCTTTACAACTAACAATTGTACGTACCACCCGTAATATCTTTTACAATTTAAGTATAATTGTTATTGCTGCTATTCTAAACAATTCACTAAAAAGAGAAGGAACAAATTGCTGCAATAAAATATAAATCCACGTAGGCGAAGTACAACGAGCATTAAGTATTATTGGAATACATTTGCATTTCGAAAGCACTAGACATGCAACCCAGCCAAAATAAATTGAACATCAGGTGTATTCAAATTGCAGTAGGCAGGCGTAAATATTTAAATCGGACGCGTAATACCACGTTAGGGTGGCTGCCTACTCGTACTATCATCTGATGCACGCTCAGTCCATTTCCATAAAAGCCTCTTCAATCTCGCAAAACGTTTCGGGAATTTCAATTCACGCTTAGCGTTTTTTCCTTCCCCCTTTACGCAGATTTTTGCGTAGTAAATATTAAGCTGCTTAATTGTATCGTGCGCACCGTTTACATAGGTACCTAGAAAATGTTTTGTATCTAACTTCTCCTTGATACTTGAAAGTCTTACTCACTTAAAATACATTACATACATAACATCACGCCTTTTATCCGCGAAGGGGTAGGCAGAGGTGCACATTATGCCACTGTACAATGTAACACCCACTTTTCACTATTTATGTTATGAGTCCCATGTAATAGGGGGTGAGCCTATTGCCATATATCGGGCACAATTCCGGACTCCGTTCTACTACTGAGATTTTTTAAAAACCCCAGTAATACTTTGCCCGACCCGGGGATCGAACCCGAGACCCCTTGCCCGGCAGTCGCGCTTGCGACCACTCGGCCAACGAGGCAGTCACTTGAAATAATGTTTTTATTTTTGTTTCCTTCCACATAAATAGTGCCATTGACAAATCCATTACCTTATAAAAGAAATGATCCACAAATCCACTTGAGTCCTCCATTAAGTATCTCAAGATGTTTATTAAGAAAATATAAAATCTTAAGACGACACCTAACGAATGGATACTCATCGATTCTAAACTGGTTCCATTCCAAACATAGGCAATTCCATACCAAGTATTACATAAACACTCAGTAAAAATGTTACAGTCGTAAAGTGGTGTTCACACTTTGGAAGTGAGTTTGTATCGATTGAACCAATCCATCGATTGTTATCGATTTATTTAAAAAGAGTGTTGCATCACGCTATGTTAATTCTGTTTTTAAATTTCATGGAATGAAACGGCACGTATTGCTTGTTTCGACTTTTTATCTTATTTGTAAAATAGATATGTATGTATTTACTTTTGAGCATTCAAATTAAATTTTAAGTATGTTTTTTTGATTGGATATCTAGTTGGTTTCATTTTTATTGAATTATTGTTCGAGGAAACATAAATTGATGATTTAAAGAATAAATCACAGTCATTATGAATAAATAGACAAAGGAGAATAGACAGTCATGTTTTATGCAAATTTTAGACCACTAGTCATTCTAAAACAATAACATTGATAGACTTATTATGCTTCGATATTAGTCCTTTCCTTTATGAGACTTCAATAGACACCATTCATTCAATCGCGAATATAAAACAGGCTGGTTATTTATTTCTATCTTTTATGTCATAGTGAGCAGAATTAAACTAGATATTATTGTCTATCACAGTGGAAAAGAATTATTTATTAATGTTTTATTTATTTCAACTTAATACAACAAGTGTGTACAGGTGGACTTAATACCTTTGGCATTGTCTCTCAGTCAACCTTTAAGTAATACAGAGATGAAAGTAGCAGGTGATTAATTAATATTACGTTCCGTACTTCTTGAAATCACCACTGATATATTATTTATGCCACTTCACACAGTACCCTGACATTTAAGTAAATCTGGCTGGGGTTGGTGCAAATGCATATTAACTAGAAAAAGACAAAAAGGAATAACACCTTCGTACACACCCATCTTATATCTTCATGTATCTTAATTATCATTTGTAATGGAACTAGACTATAGACTACTGCTGAACCTCCAATATTCTTTCAACATTGTAGATTTTCCCAAAATCCTCTCTATCTTTGCATAAATCTTAGTTTTGATTGCAGTTGATCTGATAATATCAAATAGACACGTGTTTATCTTTCTACGCACACATGCCTTACCTTTGCACTGCGCTTCACCGAGCGTATCGAATCGACATCGATGTTTAAGATCGAGTGTTAGTGTGCACGCGGTATGCGAGAGGTCACCGACCCCGACCGATGCGGGCTCCAAATTCGGTAGTGAATACCGTCGGGGACATTAATCGGCCACTGCTTGGACTTGGGAATGAAGATGAAGAAAACTGAATGTTTTGGCTGTTTTTAATTCAAACTCAACGGACGTTTTCCTTATTGGTTTCAAAGTTTCATCTGGTTATAGAAATCTTGAAGCTATTAGGTATCTACTATAACATAATTAGTTATTATTTTTTACCGCTTTGAAATTGCATTAGCATTTGAACTAAGTAAACAACATAAATCATACTACACCAGAAACATGACTAAGATAACGATCAGTCATTATTTTCTTAGAATTATCAAACTGCATATCAACAACAGAATCAAAGGAATAAACAACAAATTCATGTGTCAAATTAGGAACGGCTGTAGTGACTAACAATTCGTCATGTCTTATCATTTAACTGTAATCGATTACACGATCGAGTACAACTAATATCGAGTCGCCCTTCAACAAATCTTGTTCTAAGAGTAAATTTTAGAATGGTTATTTTACGCTTGGGCGCAGCTCTCTGTTACGCCTTATTGCCTTTTATTTCAAAATTCGTGTACCGGATAAAATCTCCAGCGAATTCCTCGCTATTACTTTCAATTTGGCAATCAATGTTGGATATCTTAGTCTCTTCAAAGAAATTGTTAAAACAAGTCGTTGTTTAATAAATTCCCTTCATCTTGTCTTTCAAAAATGACTCAAACATCTCCTCTATTGATGTAAATAGAACGGCTTTTATCTACACGTTTTAAAAGTTGCGTAACAAAAATAAATCGACTCCAAATTAATGTTACGAGTCCATCATTAGCATAAACAACATGAATTTTAAATTTCAACATCCAACGTCAGAAAGTATGTGAATTTCTTAAGACAGGGAAACTGAGAAATTGGATTACAGCTTCCCTCAGCGAATGAGATATTAATGTAGAAGTCGGCATTGCTGACAAAATTGCTTTGACCGCATTAATTCTACGGCTATAAAGTTACCTGTTGAGAGTCTCTAGGGACCCTTCAAAGGGATCTAGGGCGGGGACGAAATTGTCTTACTTAAGTAGCTACATCAAAGAACAGGGAAGACGAAAGGATTTTGTTCGTCTGTTCATATAGTCGGTAGCATCTAATTCTTGATTACATGCTTTAGTTTGTTTACGAACTCATTCGAAATTTTACGAGTCTTTAACAGTTGACGATGATTTCTCGCCATCATTACCGTGAAATGGGTTATAAAATGAATAGAGACAAATTGTTGAAAAGATATTTTACGTTTTCAAATAAAAAACTAAGCTCAAATAACTCTATGTAATCTTGTATTTTTAAAACTCCTTAGCTATAATCTCTTTGACTGCATTTCGTCATGAATTTCCTTCGCTCTAGCTACAAACGTGTAGTTATTTAGCATAGCTAATGTTTGAAATGTCACGTTGATTAATAGAGTTCCTCCTCTTGCAACGATGAATGAGTTTTCTTGCAAAAATAACTCGTACTAATATTTGTTGTTTCTGGCATACACTCAAAACAAACTCGATCATCGCGGAAGATAAAGGCTAAAAAGTTTTGAATGCCTTGTATGTTTTTTGACTAAACAGTAATTTAAGTGTGGGAGAGCCATGCTTCGACATGAATGGGCCGGCTCGACCGGAGTGATACCACGGCCTCACAGAAGACCAACGTGAAACAACGTTGTGTTGTGTTTCGTCGTGGGAGTGAGGTTACCGGAGGCCCAATTACCCCTTTTCTCCAATCCCTGAATCCCCAAGCGTCCTCAAATTCCTAATTCCAAAAGGCCGGTAATGCACGTGTAACGCCTCTGGATTTCTAGTGTCCATGGGCGACGCCGATTGTTTACCATCAGGTGATCCGTCGGCTCGTTTACCGGCTTATCTCATAAAAAAATAGTACACTAATCCTGTCAGTTATGCTGTTCTTAGGCGTATAACTAATAGGGCTCATAGGTATAGTCCATTTCATATCTAATGTACCTACCCAGCAAAATAACTTTCCTTGGTTCTTAAGTGTCAAATCCAAGGCCAAAACTTTGTAGTAACTCGCCAACTTCTGAATCAATAAGTTGGAATTGAAAGGAAAATGCATTAAGGTTAATATTATTGACAATACAATGTTTATCAGCGAATGAAACATTTCACTATCGTTCAGCTATTATGATAAGGAAGTGGAGCGTTCAGTACTTACACCTGATGATGATGACACAGTTTTGTTTATATAACTATGTTTTTCTTTTACAGGTAAATATGGGCATGCATTCTGTTTAATGAAGTGCTGAGCGACATTGACAAGTAGCAGTAAGTGATAGAGATAAGATAAATAATCAAATTTGAAGATATTTTTGAAAATTGAAATATAGCTGTAGCTAAATTACCAAAGATTTTGGGCTCATAGAGATGATGCATTCACATTTTTTTTTAACTTCAATAGGGTAGACGACTAATTTTTATTTTAATGTCCGTCTGGTAGATTATTTTAAAACATTAGACACGTATTTTTTCTTTTTTCACAGAAACGAATAGTTTCGAAGATATATTGATTTGAAATGTCGCGTGACGTCACTTCTCAGTACATTTTATACTAAGAAATGACGTTTTAGCCCCCACTCCTAAACTTTGTTTCGTTTTATCTAAGTATTGTTTTATTATACGACAAAATAAAAAAATACGTGTCTAATATTTTTTAATTACCTAACTTACGGACTAATTATATTTTTAATTTTCATACCCTGTCATCATCCCCATTGTACTTGTGATGCAGTGAGTGATAATGCAGCAATACTACTTACGAATCCAAAATATTCCGTGCCATTCCAAATAAGTTCTATTCGTAAATTCGGTTAATATCATCGTATTTTTAAAATGAATCTTATTCACAACTCAGACTCCTATTTGCATCTGTTTCACCTTACTCCGCTTTTAAACTAATAACAATAAAGTTATCAAACGCAGCCTTGTTTGCGAAAATGTCGCTGCTAATATTTCCTTGACATCCAGACCTAATGCATTTTTATCTTCAAAACAAATTAGACCTTAAGTTCGAGCAAAAAGTGCATAATTTTCATTAAACTCCAACGAATTAAGGCAATTTAAACCCTTATTGGAGATAAATAGAGTTGAAATTTAATTAGTCGGCCTGCAAGTCACGCTGTCTGAGTCGAAAGTGTCGCAAGCCGCCCCTATCGAATGTCACAGACATGGCTCTGTTCACATAAAGTAGCTAAAATAAGTCCTCTGATGTTGCTCTTCTTTGTAGGAAGTGAATCTGTTTTATAGGGTCGTAATATTCAGGACGGACAATCTACTTATCACTTTATTATATCGCTCATCTCATCAGTTTCGTCTGGTATAAATATTTACGGATTACCATTTTCAACACCTATAGAATGATCTAATTTGTGATTAGATTTTCCTCTTGTGCTATTTCTAAAGTAGGCTATAACATTTTGAAGATGTTTCCTTTACATTCGTTTCAAAACAGAATGGTATTTAATGGAAATGTCATCGTTCAAAAATTCTATATTTTCATCCGTGTACCATAGCCCACTTATATCCATATGTACACATTCTAATTAATATACCTAACCGCTACCCTTAAGGAAAGTCAAGATATTGAGGAAAACCACTCGTCTTTAGTTTGTATACTGACTGTTTAATTCAACCTTAGAAGCGGTTAAGTTTATAACTTAGCCACGAGGTTCTGAGAATCATCCAGAATGTTGTTGGCAGAAAAACTAGTCCAATTATTCTTTGATTCTCGCAACAAGTCTGGAGCTTGTCCCACTTGGGAACTTCTTTTTACTCAAGCTGTTTGTTCTTGTTTTATTAAGCTTCGTTACAGACGCAATCTATTTCACTGGAGTTCGTTTTCCATGAGATATATGGCCTGTTAGTACCAATTTAAATTATACAATTTAAAGAAACTACTTTTCTTCTCTGTATTCTTTCCAGACGTCTTTGTTATTATAGCTATTTCTGAATTAGTTGGCACAAAACGAACACAAACTCAAATACATTTTACGAATTCAGACAGGCAGACTATAAAGTTCACTATGCCTGAGGCAAGATACGACAAGTAAGGACCTAAGAACGTATATAATTGCAGGCCACACCTCTTCAGTTACCAGTAAATCAAGAAAGTGAATCGTTCCATTTCCCTGGCCGACAATAAAAGAATGTGCCAAGCGTAGTTAGGAAATTGTGGTGGTTACACAAATAAATCGAATGATCTATTGAGTTGTACATCTTGTACTGTAAGACTATGAAAGCTGCCAATTTATTAATTATGACCCAAACAATAGAGTAGAAAATGAAATAAAGCAAATATAAAATCTTCTTTAAAAGACGATAATGGGGATGATGACAGGGTATGAAAATTAAAAATCTAATTAGCCCGTAAGTTAGGTAATTAAAAAATATAGGACACGTATTTTTTTATTTTGTCGTATAATAAAACAATACTTAGATAAAACGAATCAAAGTTTAGGAGTGGGGGCTAAAACGTCATTTCTCAGTATAAAATGTACTGAGAAGTGACGTCACGCGACATTTCAAATCAATATATCTTCGAAACTATTCGTTTCCGTAAGAAAATAAAAAATACGTGTCTAATGTTTTTAAATAATCTACCAGACGGACATTAAAATAAAAATTAGTCGTCTACCCTATTGTGACTTTAGTATTTTCGACTACTCAAAATACGGACTTAATAAATATTTTTAGAGACGCAGTTAACCAGGAGTTAGAGCTGATAATCTGGTTTGGTCTCATTTAAGTAATTCATCAGCTAATTTAATTGAAGCAATTAAACCAGCAGGAGTCACTATAAATACTGATTAAGCTAAGCTTATTCCTGATCCTTTTGCATTACTTGAATGAGAAAGTGGGGGTTAGATTCTACATCACTGCTACTGCGTAGATCAAGAACTCTCAAGGTTGAGACACACTTCAGGACGGCGGTTTAGAATGGATGATCTTAAATACAGACAAGAGTTTATATGTGCTTTTAAAGACTTAGAGCTTAGTGGAACAAGTAAAGAGGCAGATGCAACAAAACATCTCTGATGTTTGTTGTAGTCAAAGACTAGCAAATTGACAAACATATGGCAGCAAATACATATGTTTTATTTTCTAAGTGACTCGGGATGCGATGCCTTTTTCTTCCATTCCCCGTAAAATCCTTGTTTAAATTCAGAGCCGACCTCAATCTTTTTGGGGTCAAAAGAAAGAAAGAAATATTGCCAAAAATATTCATTCTCATATACTAGAAGGTCAATAAACTTTTCTAGTTGGCAAAACGTCTGTTATGAAATAGCTTTAATAAAAAGAGGTCACTGAGAGCCTCTCATTATTATGTAAAATCTCATTGTGTCCAAAATCCCGAAGGATGTCGTACTGGCCGAGTTTGAAGGGAAGTTTTATTTTCCCATCCCGACCCGGCCAGCCGGACAGTTGACATATTGAGCGACAAACTCCAACCTTCATCCAATATTTACTCGGCAGGATAACATTCTTTTCCGTAAAAAGAATGTTTGTATGTATTACAGTTCTGGTGAGTATTATTCATTGTTACATCTGACAGTCGTAACATATTTCAGTCACAACACGCAAATATGAACGAAATTGTAAATTGAATTTTTCGATATGAATAATTTCGCTTTTGTTTTCTGTTTTTTGTTTGTGTACTATTAATATTACTATCGACATGCGATTGTTTTGCTCTTTTGTAATGATAAACAAATTATGACAATGTTTTAAAATCAATTTTCGAGAGAGAATCGGCTTCAACTTTACTAAACATCTTTAACTTTACACCAAATCAAGTTCCCACAAAACTATCCCTAACAACATCATTAAAACCAAACTACTGCCCAACAACCCCTTCAACTATTTTATATTTATCAAGAAAACTTAAATCAGATATTCTCACAGCATCAAAAGGTCCTGCATTAGTTTCGGGCTGTCGATCCTGTCAAATTTCTTTGTACCGACCCCTATTGCCCGAAGGTTTTCTAACCCCTTGTATCCATTTGACGAGAAGCTCCCGTACACATAGTGCCTTTACAATCTATTTGTAGGAAGATGAGTATATAATTCTCCCTTCAATAAGAAGCAACGCGGCATTTTTTATTCCCTCCAGGGCAACCCTAGATGGATGTTCTGTTGAAATGAGATCTGTTTGTTTATGTCGCTTAATTAATCATTATAGGGGTGCAACTTTGCCTTATTCACCTTTAGATACAACATTCTGTCCACCCTTTCAATGTTGAAATTTGAACTTAGTCAATTATTGTCAGAACACAATTTGCTTCAACAAATAACCAGCTGGTCCTAAGTAATCGCTAGATAGTCATTAAGAAAAACACAGCCCTTTATCATAACAGTTAATCCAACAGTAAAAGCATAGCTCCTCATAAAATGAATTAAAAACACCGTTACTAATTTAATAACCAAATTACTTAAACTAACTAGAACACCATTTACAATGCAAATATCAACATCTATAAGCAAATTAATGGCTCTATTAATGAATATTTCTTCATTATTATGATAGTCGGCGTCGCCTACAGCATGATTTGCATCCAGCCGTGCATCATTATCACCTACGCAAGTCTTTGTGTATACTGAACTAACAGACGGACATTTGTGAGAGCTTCAAACGATTTGTTTACTATTCTCATCACCAGTAGCCTTTTGTATGTTTTCCTGTGTACTTAAAGCAATTAACATAACAGGAAGCCAGGATTTGTGTTTTAAAATAAACTTCTGCTTGCAGTTTTGCTTTGGCTTAACGTAATTTGATTTTGATTATAAATACTTACATTACTTTACGCCTGTCTCCCATGGGGATAGGCAGAGACAATTGAACGCCAATTACTACGATTCTTACATACCTATTTGCACAAAATTATAACGAATATGTATGTTTAAGAATTTTATCTATTTTTGTATGGACACTCATCTAAACTATTACAGCTTTCACAATTTAATGATATTATTTGACTATCGATTTTATGTATACTTACTACAGTTAAGATAGGACTACATTTGGTGTGGATAAATACTCTTATAGCTCATTCTTAGCTAAGTGTTCGATTTCAGTAATGCGATACTATAATGAAGTGTTGCAATATTCATTGGCTTATTTAGAATCTGGAGCAACATTATATCGATATTCTAACTAAATGTCTTCTCCAACTACTTACTATGTTAGAAATTATACGCCTTGTGAAATACTAAGGCGTATAATTTTCTATAAGCCCTCTTATCGGCGTTTATAATCCTACGTAACGTAGTTGCCACAAAACAAACGCTTTAGTGCCATTGAAAAATTGTACTTAAGTTAAACAAAACGAACTTTATTAATCCTTTGTTTTTTTACATTTTCAACCCAAATATGTATGAAAACTGTGCCATTAAAACAATAAACATACGGTCACACAAAACTCACATATTTCACGAACACAGTACTATTGTTGTACTTCAGTAAAATGCATACAATGTAGGTCAGTTATTTTCGCAAATGACTAAGGAGAAAAAAATCTACGAAAAATTAAGAGTAGGCCACAACACACCATCAGTTAGCGAAAAGAGGGAAACGTCTTTTCGCTTCTTTTCATTGTATTTCAGTGTCTACTGCTACGTGATTTAGTTTATAAGTACTTAGGTACAATATTGCAGGTGACGATAAGGATGGTGTGTCGCTCGCTATCATTCTTCACTTACCCCAAATTCAAGCCATGGATTTGAAGAAGTGCATCAATGAGTTAACCCAAACGCTCGTTCACAAGTTAGGCGTATGTTCGTGTAACCTACGCCTTATTTTGCCGATCGCAAACGAGACAACTACGAGAAACAATGTTTATACTTACGGTCGTTCACCATTGTACTGTTAATGTGGGTCGATTGGTCAGAGGTGCGAAATTCAATCTTGTTACCACGGAATAAGGATGGTGATAAATGTCCATTTGTGACCATGGTGTGAATGACTGTCGCTGCTGCGTTTGTTAGTAATATCGCACGTTTGTACTTTGTACTGCGAACTGTTTGTGATCGGAATGTTTTGTGTTTAAGGTTACAACGATTTGTATTACTCGTAAATAAATTGAACTTATGGAGATATTAAACTTAATCAAAATGCGTATCGAGTAAAACAGTGTTAAAACAAAAAATATATACAAACGTAGTGCCTCGTTGGCCGAGTGGTCGCAAGTGTGATTGCCGGGTAAAAGGTCTCGAATTTGATTCCCGGGTTGGGCACAGTACCTATTACCAGTTTTTTTAAAATTGTCAGTAATAGCCCGGAGGCTGGAATTGAGCCCGACATATGGCAATAGGTCCCTTATTACACGGGATTCAACATAAGTAGTGAAAAGCGAGTGTTACATTGTACACTAGCATTAAGTGCCATAATGTGCAACTCGGCCTAACCCTTTGGAGATAAGAATAGGTGCTGTTATGTTATGTTAAATACTCATTTTCTTCGTTTTGTTTTTTCTATAAACGGAAAACAATAACCTAAATACCAGCCTACTTAAACAATAACAAGAAATATGTTCAAAGCTTAACAGAACATAGGAAAATACGAAAATATTGTCTCAATCTCTTAAGTCGCGCTTCACACAATCGCTGTTTATTTATTCGAACACCCTTCTTAGCAATAAAACTGTCATACACTCAGACTTACGACTGTTTTTATAAAACTCTTCCGTATTATAGAAATTAAAAAATACACTTTATTTTTATATACGTAGAGTAGACAATACATAAATCTTTTGCTTGGCTTTCAAAGTTTATTACCAACAAATTATAATATTTGTGTTATTTAATACTGAGTTAAATGAGGAACGGATGTAAAATAAACACGCTGTATACTCTCGAAGTTTAATACATAGACGCCAGTGTATCATCTGTGGAAATTGTTTCATTGATATTCAACGCTATTACTAAAGGTAAATAAGGTTGAAAATCTGATCAAGAAGTTGGTGTAGCTTGATGTGCTGGTGTCCGTTCATTGATTTGTTCGCTTTATTACACCGATAATGTTGTTGCACAATTAACGATTTCGCGTTCGTGTATTAAATCTCCGTTTATGTGTATCGCTGGGTGTGGCCGAAAAATACATGATGATAAATTTATTATCGTCTTAAATATATGATTTTATCGATGGAGTAATTGTTCTGTTTTGATGTCAGGTCATTAAACTTTTATATCTGAAACAAAAAGGCATGTCTGTTACCATATATTGAGGATATTGTAAGACAAAATACGTAGAATTTTAACCATAGGAACTCTGTTATACTTTCTTATTGTACTGCAAGAATTATAGCAAACCTGATGTTATATAATTTTATTACGAACCTTTGACCTGAAATTCGCGTACGCTTAACCTGTACCCTCTGCGTGGCCCATCACACTAGTACCTACTTAAGATCTTTTATTTTTACAGACTTCAAAAAAAGGAGGAGGTACTATGTTCGGCTGATTTTTTTTGGGGCATTCCACTTTGCGCACCTAAATGAAGCGCACCCAGACGAAGCGCACCTAAAGTATTCCACTTAGCGCACCTGTAGGTGCGCTTAAAATAAAAATTTTAAATAAATAGTTTTTCTATTCCACGAAGCGCACCTACGAATATCACTCGCATAGTGCGGAGACTAAGAAATAAAAATATCGATATAAGAACATATTTATTATTTAAAAGACTAGCTTAAATACCTAACATCTGTCAGTTTCATTATAATAATGTGACACAATATTGATATTTGTCCATGTTTTTATTGTAATTATGAAACAATCTGTGATTTTTTATGTTAAAGTAGAGTATTTTTATTGTTCACTAAACATGTAGCTATAAGAAAACTTCAACAGATCTTTATGTAAAACCATATTTACAATGTTTTTTCATATTTGTCCATGTTTTTATTGTAATTATGAAACAATCTGTGATTTTAAATAGTAAGATTACAAAATCAAAATGACAAATATTGTGTCACATTATTATAATGAAACTGACAGATGTTAGATGTTTAAGTTAGTCTTTTAAATAATAAATATGTTCTTATATCGATATTTTTATTTCTTAGTCTCCGCACTATGCGAGTGATATTCGTAGGTGCGCTTCGTGGAATAGAAAAACTATTTATTTAAAATTTTTATTTTAAGCGCACCTACAGGTGCGCAAAGTGGAATACTTTAGGTGCGCTTCGTCTGGGTGCGCTTCATTTAGGTGCGCAAAGTGGAATGCCCCTTTTTTTTTGTTTGTTCGCGCAGTACCTACTCCGCAATTTGTGAACCGATTTCCAAAATTCTTGTTTTGTTTGAAAGGGTATACTCCCGAGATGGTCCCATTTCCATGAGGTCAGGATCTGATGATGGAACCCCATATATCATCATTATGATATGAGCTTAGGGCACCGACTTCTTACCTAAAGTGGGTGGGTAACCTATCAGTACTAATAATAGTTATTTTTTGCTTTTTAGTTTTAACTTTTTGTTTGTTATTATAGCTCAAGTATTACACAAGTAGGTGCTAAACTTATACTTGTACTCGTTTGTCATTGTAAAATGAACTCTATAAAAATACATATTTACTTAACCTGACCTACTAAGTAGTATATTTATTAAATGTAACATATTTCGTTGAAATTACATTGACAGTTTAACTTTAAACTTTAAAAACCAATTGGAAAGATAAAATACTCGTTAGCCTTGGATTATGTTGTCATATGCAGTTTTTGTGCAACTACATTTTACAGGAGTACAATTATTTATTTAATTTATTAATGTATGATACATTAGAACGACAAATTTGTTTATAAATAAAAAATATTTTATATAAAATAATGTATAAATAACTTTTAACCATTTATCCCCAAGCGGTCACCGGTGACCGCTCTCCACTAACTACATTATAGGCCTTATTCCCGATGTTTAGAGACTACTTTTGTATGAACAAATTTAGGGGAGTGTGGGAGAGCCATGCATCGACGTGAAACAACGCTTGCGTTATGTTTCGTCGTGTGAGTGAGGTTACCGCCCCCCCTACAATTTCAATCCCAACATCAGGTAATCCGTTTGCTTGTTTACGGGCTTATCCCATAAAAAATCTAATTGTTTTTTTATTATTATTTACATAATATTTGTAAATATATACATAGGTACGTAAGTGATTGTTTTAGTGTAGGATATGAAACAAAAGCAGGAACTAAAATTATTGTGTTTATAAAACAAATTGCTATAGAATCGATTACAACGTAAAACTATGTATAAATATATATAATATAGATAGTTATATACCTATATCAACAACCTATACAATGTAACTATATGAACTGTGTGTACTAAAGGAGGTTGTATAATATGAATCTATCATAGAGACATTGACTATACTTTTTTAGTATATTGGTAAAGTATTACTAGGTTTTAAAAAAATCTCAGTAGTAGCACGGAGTCTGGAAATGTGCCCGGTATATGGCAATAGGCTCACCCCCTATTACATGGGACTCTAACATAAATAGTGAAAAGTGGCTATTACTTCTGTGTGCACCTCTGCCTACCCGGCATAAAAGGCGTGATGTTATCTACTATATAAAAATAAGTCGGGTTTTCCTTCCTGACGCTATAACTCCAGAACGCACGAACCGATTTCCACGGTTTTGCATTCGTTGGAAAGGTCTCGGGCTCCGTGAGGTTTATAGCAAAGAAAATTCACTAATCACCAAACGAAATGTTACATAAAACGAAACTATCTGGTGGCAAAACGGAGTTCGCCAGGTTTGCTAGTGTTTTATAAGTTACATTCGCAATTCTGCATGCAATAATTTTTGACACAGAGTTGTTCAGAAAATTTGCATTTTATGTCAAAGTTGTGCCTTTATATTGCATGTGGGATTCAAAGTTAGTTATTCAACGGTTATTGCATTGGATAACTACTTTCCAGACAGTGTTGGTTTTAGGTTTTGCAGAGCTTTGCAGGGTTAGTAATTGTTATTTGTACCGTCGAGGGATGTAATGGTCGTTTAGATATTAGGTTTAGTATATTGTGACGTTTTTCTAAGCGTTCTGTGCATTAAAACTATTCCTATTTAGAGTTTTTATATTCCTTTAGTACCTCGACTTATAAAAACAGATACTAACAGCTTCATATACTAAACTAAAAGCAATTTCCATCAAGCCAAACTAAATCCACATCCAACATTGCACACAGAGATCTCATGCCTAAGTACCTACAAGATATATTAATTTCAGATACCAGCAACGGAACTGCCCAAAGCCCGGTTACCTAGGCAGGGTAGCGTAAATCGTCAATATAATCCTCTATCCTGTACCTACATATATACATACATGCCTACTATACATATAATACCTGCAACTAGCTATGCAGACGTCCTTTGTGGCCACAGCTGTCGCCCCTAGCTTGAAATTCTGCTGACAGGCTAGCCACCCTTATATTATTTAGGTAGGTACTATCTACCTCGCTTTGACGATACAATTCTCAACTTAATCCTAGTATTTGTCTGCCGTTGTATCTATCAGTTTATGTGTCAAAATGATCCTTTTGTAACGTTGTAATGTGCCTATGATTCTTATTAATAGTGTACTTTCTTTCACGGCGTGTCAACGAAACAATTATATGCCGTGATTTTCAAATTCAAATTAAAATCACTTTAATGCATCTATAGTGTGTACAGGGTGGTTTACAATTTTTAACAAAATATGTTCCAACTATTGGTATATTTTGGTATCAGGACATAGTTAGAAAGCTCGTCATCCTCTCCAGTAGCCAGCAATACAGGTTTTATTCAAGGATTTATAATAATTGCGTTTCTCGAAATGAAAGGTTTTAAGTAGTATTAAATTAATTTTCAAAGCTTTTTCTTCTTCTCCTTTTATAATATCTTCTGATTCACTTCGTTGCGGGAACCAAGACTCATGTCCCTGGGACGCGCCGGACTTCAGTGTTCCGGTGTTTTCATGATTGTATCTCCTGTAGATCTTGGCTTACAGGAGTTGCAGCGGTTTTAGGAGGTTGTGGCGGGCTTGTCCCATAAAAAAAGTGTTTAATTATATCTGATTGTAAGCTGTTAACAATCAGTTAATAAATCGACAGGAATAGTACCAATAAATATACAATCTTAAGTAACTTTGTTAAATGTCAATGTTATTGCAATTTGGTAACAGAAAGTATTTTAATTGTATTGCAATACTTTCCTCGGATTCAGTTCAAGTTGATCCAGGCTATTATAAGTAATATATAGACTAGTGTAAGTGATTTTAAAAGGTCAATGTTAAAAATTTGGTACCTACATGTAAACAAATATTACTACTTTCATGGAAGTGAAAGTTGTAGGTATTTTATTTTGTTAGCATCTTTTTTTCATTAATTTATCTATTGGGTACTTTAATTTCTTTTTTCTCTAAGTAATATCTATGCTCTTAATAGTAACCATATTAAGAATATCTCATACCACACCCAAAATATCATTTTTATAGTTCTATTACACCCAGCTTAACAAGAATGAAATATTGTACGAGAAATTTATTTGTTAGTTCAGTAGCATCGATAAAAATATGGGGTTAAGAATTTTACTACCCGTAATTACCTATTAACACAAGGAGTATCAAATAATAAAGTTAATATTAAATTGAGTACAATAATAATCTTACTATTATGGTACTCTAAGTTTAAACCTATAAACACGACCTACCTACATATAAAAGAGCGGTAAATGAAATCCCAAGCCGCCATTCTTCGAACTAGATAGAGAATTTAAAGTACCATACAAATTCTATTGCCCCGTTTAAAATCACCGCTTGACTGGAAATAGTTTTTTAATAAAATACATAAAAGCATGAAGGTAATGTTTCCACGTTAGACTTGGAATGTGGAAGCCATTTTTATCACATTACGTAACATAACATAACATCACGCCTTTTATCCCCGAAAGGGTAGGCAGAGGTGCACATTACGGCACTTAATGCCACTGATCAGTCTACAACCCACGTTTCACTATTTATGTACCAGAGTCCCATGTAATAGGGGATGAGCCTATTGCCATATATTGGGCCCATTTCCAGACTCCGTGCCGACCTAGTAATACTTTGCCCGACCAGGGAATCGAACCCGAGACCCGTTGCTCGACAATCGCACTTGAGACGTTACGGAATATTAGTTTGGTAATTTGTCTGAGATGGTAGTTTTACTACCTAAAAGATTACCTAAATTTCAAGGAGATAGATTAGGGATTGTGAGATCCTTACTTCATTCACCGTAGCCACTATCAACATTTACGAAGAGGCACTTAGTCTTCTGAACAAACCGGATTCGAAACTCCCTCTATGTGTACCTATGTGATATTTTTCACACCTAGTGTGTCACTGTCCTAAGAAAATTTAATCACAAAACTGTTACCAAATTCTAATCAAATTACCCAATCACGTCTATATATTTAATCAATAGACAGATTTTGATTAAATCAACATGACGTCGAATTTTGTAATCACTATATTGGAAATAATAAAATATCAAATAACAAATTGGTAGATCATTAGCAGCATTAATTGACGTTTTTATCTTTAATTGGTAGTCGCATAATGTCTTGTAGGAATGTTAATAGAAATGACATTGGTAGAGTGGTTCTTGGGACTCTATTGGCAAACACGATGTAACATGTTAATATTTTCAGAAGTTAAAATATGTCTTATGTATGACTAGCTACTTCCGCGCGGTTTCACTCGCTCTACTCAGCGCTTATTAATCGTAACGTGATATTTTATAGCTTATAGCCTTCCTCGATAAATGGGCTATCCAACACAGAAAGAATTTTTCGAATCGGACCAGTAGTTTCGGAGATTAGCGTTTTCTAACAAACAAACAAAAAAACAAACTCAGCTTTATAATATTAGTATAGATTATCATCCTGATCAGGAACAGTGTAGTGTAGTGACTTTGGACATAAGAACTGTGACTTTATGAAATTTAAATAGATGAGAAACAAAGTTAATTATAAATATACCGCTGCTTACGGAGAATTGAGTTCAGCAATGGACCTCTTTCAACCGGTGATGATGACACCTATCCTACCTCTTTGTTATGGTAAATTAACAATTCTAACATATATTATGAAACACAAAGCATGAAGGGCCCCGTAACCGAGATCACAGTTTTAAATCAATTGGACACGCAAGTCGCAACTCTTCATTGTAGATAAAGGTCAGTTTAATAGACAACACACTCCAACATCAAGTATCAACTACATAAATAACTTATTCATTTAAAATAACATAAAAAATGACACACAAACCACTTAATCACTATCTCACTAAGTAATCGGTAAACCAATTTGTTCGAACACGACAATCAATATCAAATATCAAGCTTCTTGAATTCAGTATCGAGTAACTTTTAATCGAGATTTAGAATCGAGTTGGTTATTGGTATCATGTGTCTGTGGCCTCGGTCGCGGTTGCCAAACGTGATGTTTTGCGGTCGCATCGCTCTACTAATTTCAAGGTGATTGGCTATGAAACTAGTGCATTCGTTGCATCGATAATTACGTTCATTCATAATGATAACAGTATGTAATCGTTCATTATGCTTACAATTACAACTGATCTAGAGTAGATAATATTGTTTATTTTCCTATTTTGCGTTGTTTGAGTAAAATAATTGCACTAATATTATAAATGTGAAAGTTTCTTTGTTTGGGTGTTTGCCGACGGACAAACGGGCGTGATTGACGAATTACGGTGAAACTACTGGACGGATTTTGATGAAATTTGGTATACAGGTCCATACCTGTATACCAAAGCCCATGCTGACTTATGTGATAAGATATTTTTATCTGGATTAAATGCTCCCATGGGATGACATAGGAATGATATTCTACCAAAGTCACGGGCAACAGCTAGTTGAAATTGTAACGCCTTTTATTTTAACGGTATCAACCACAGGTATCGAGAATGTTGTTTAAAAACGTCAGTAAGTGTTTTACTTTCGACGTTATCTGCTCTAAAATATATAAGTAGAAATGTGATGTAAAGAATTCTATTCAGGAAAGGGTAGATAAACAGTAAATACCTAATTAAGATGATACATATGTCAAGAATGTGCAATGGTTTCCTAAGATTTTATTTAAACGAATGATATCAGTGTTAGTGCTATTTGCTAAGTACCTACCATCTCGTATAAAAACGTACTCAGAGATAAGATTTAGATACAAATATTTTTTCTAACTATAGTGATTCATATTCTGTTTGAAATTCATTCTCAATTATCATGCTTAGTTCATCTACAACTGCATGAATGCGTGAATACGTACGTTTCTCGTTTGAAATTCAAGTACTTATAAATTACACATAAACGAATGCAGAAAGGAATTGATTATTTGGTATAGGTAGATATAGATATGTGCAAAAATGAGGAAAAGGGTTTGTAAATTTTTGTGAAGTCAAATAATAGTTTTTAGACTACATACTGGATTGCAGACATTAGAAGTTAAGTAATCTAAAATACTTCGACTGAATTTCATCTAAAGGATTAAGTCAAGTCCAGAGGGCTTAGTACTAGTTTGTTTTACATTTACAGGCCCGAGTGAATAGGTTGCTTATAGGACGACGTGCTCCATCGTAGACCGCATCATCGCTTGCCACCAGGCGAGATAGTGGTCAAACGTCGGCCCATGAAATATAAAAAAGTAAATGAAAAGAGACAGCATTCGGCGCTGTTTCGTTGGTTCATTGGAGCTAGCCAATTAGCAATCAGAGCGCCGAAATACAAATTAAAACAGATTTAAACAAATTTCTCTGTACAAAACTCAACCTTACTAAAGAATTTATCGTTAGGCTTTCCACAAAACACAATACAAAGATAAAACAAAACTTCCAAGAAATTGCAATGATGATCACAGAAGACATAAACCTAGATTTTGATACTAACAAAAATGTTAACACTTAGATGACCTAAAAATGTTATAGCACTGCCAGTGGACCTGCTATTAATCTAGATTCAGACTAGCACGACCTGCTTACTGTTTTGACACATTTGTATGAATATTTTTACGGAATTCCGAGAAAATGAACTGTACCATACTGGTAGTGAGTTAAAAAAAATATACTGCTATCTTGTAGAAAAAATCGGAAAGGTACTTCCGAACCGATAAGACCTTCAAGAAAAGAGCGTATTCCTGTTTAAAAGGCAGGCAATGTGTCCTCTGGTGTTGCGAGTGTCCAAGGTCTGTGCTGATCGCTTACCATCAGGTGATACATTTGCTCATTTGCCTCCTATTCCATAAAAAAATTAAAGCAAATCTCGGAAGTGTTTTATTTTCTCTTTACCTTCGTATGAAGTCTGTCGTAAAACGTTTAGCTGACAGATTATAAGACACTTTGTAATAAATAAGGTATTTCCAGTCAGTTCGTCAACTCTATAGTCACTGTTCTTGTGAATATCCATGTAGGATGTTTATAAAATTGAGCAATGTAACTAACTTTTATATTCGTGATTCTATTGTCGATTTAATGTACTTTGTACTAGCTTTAATGTATTGTTTTTTAAGGAAGTTAGATACTTCGTTTGTAATATACGTGTATGTATGTAATTTATATTGATTGATGGGTACATTAATCATTTTATTGTAACCAATATAAGTCATTATAAAAAGCAAAGATTACCCAAACGTGACGAGAATAAAGCCAGTAAGTAAGCTAATGTTTCAATGTGAATGAAACCTAATACCTACATGTATAAAGTATTTTTTCAAATGTTTCGGTACAGTTAAAGGTTTTAGTTCAATGACCTCTATGACATATTTCCTTTTGAAACATTCTTATTGTTTCTAAAATTCTAAATAAAGTATAATCTGTTATTTAGCTCTTGTTAATATTTTCTTAATTGGATTTCCGTTGAAAACTTTTGATCATTTCTAAACAGGATATTTCAACAATCACAGAGCTACCTAATTGATACTATTATTAGGTGTTTTGTATTCAAAATATTCGATATTGTTATTTTAATGTGAAAAACCCGTAGGACAACAGTTTTTGTAAACATTAAAATAAGACGTTTAAACATAGGTATAACAAAATACAATTGGCTGATTTGACAATTGCTACTTACGTAAAATAAGATATAGACATAGTATGCTATACATAATTTAAGATATCGTAAAGATAAAGACATATATTTGGGTAAAACATGGTATACAAAGATGTTAAAGTTACAACAGATCATCATGTTTTGCTTAATAACTAAAGCATGCAAATTTATAACTTATTTTAACTTACTTATATTGTAGTTCTATATTATTTATGTTCAAGAAATGCCTTAATGGTATAAAAGTTATTTTCATTCAACCATACATATAATTATATTTGAAACAGTTTGAAGTTGAGTATTTTTAATGTACTCGACAACGACAATTTATTAAATATTCGGACACACATTTAGTTACACAGTTAGGCAGCTTTTATTATATTTTGTTAGGTTAGGAAACTCACATAACGTACTTATTAATGTACATACGTAAGTGAGGGTTTACCGCGAAATCAGATAGTTCAATTATAAGATATGTCTACATGTGTAGGTTTTCATCATGAAATCGATCCCTACTAAATTATTCAAAGGAACTGAGAGAGGCTTAACTGAGATATGTTATTAGAACTGAATTGTACTAAATAATTATATTGGCGTTGTCACTATTAGAATTTCAATATGTAGTAAAATTAAGATTTAAAAAACATACTAAGTACAATACAGAAAAAAATTACAAATCAGGGTATATGTAAGAGGTTTAGTTTTTCAGTCTCAAGTTACGTTAATCCACAAAAAATCTAGTAAGTCTGGTATAAACGTAATACTAATACTTATAATCTAATAACAACTTTAATGATATCTTCTTCTATTCAAATATGCGCCATAAACTACACCACAACGCTGATGCCGGTAATAATCCAGTGGAAATGGAATCCCTTTGAATCTATTCGCAGCCGTTCAGTTATTTATCTACCGAAGGAAATATCTGTCGGGTAATTCCTTCATCGAAATTATTGGGAATCTAATTTATTTCGTGTACAATTTCTGACCTTTTATCTTTCTACTTTAAGTTGGTTTTGCTATGTCTAGTTAGTTTTTAGAGAGTTTGATCGTTAATGTTATTTCTAATGGTTAAGATCTTGCTTCTCAAAGCTTTTTACTCATTAGACGAACTGTCGTATAATTGTAGGTTGGATGGTTTTGAAAACACAACACAATAAAAATCACTTGTTTCACTTGTTTTCTACAAAAACGTTGGCAAAAGAGAATGTAGTATCACGTTGTCTATTGCACAAGTATCACTAATACTTTATTAACAGGGAAATTTAAACCAACTTTGCGGCCAATAATTCAGTTTTTCATAGGAAGAAAAAAGATCTTCTTTGACTATTAGAGAGCACTGGTATCTTCAGCTCCACGGAGAGTTTATCAAAAATTTTACCGTTAAAAAATCCTGCTATTATTACATGACTCGCCACTGGTAACCGCAAGTAACGTGATCTAACATACGTTTCCTAATATTTGAAAGCCATAGCGGTGGCGACACGGTCGGTTGCTTCGTACAATACGCAAAGGGTGCCACCTGGCTTCAACGGTGCGTGCCCACGACTTGTGGTGCATTACCATAGGCACGGGAAGTTGGTGATCGATCGCCATTTTAATCGGAAACGTGTTGTAACAGCCTGTCTTTCTTTCCATAACCCATAATGTTCCTGTAATTGTTTCCCTTTATAAATAATACGGTAGATGACTAATTTATATTTTAATGTCCGTCTGGTAGATTATTTAAAAACATTAGACACGTTTACTTTTATTTTTCATTTTCTTACGAAAACGAATAGTTTCGAGGATATTATATTTTCGAGTACGATTAATACTCTAAAATGACGTAGCTACCTCCTACTCCTAAACTTTGATTCGGTTTATCTAAGTATTGTTTTCTTATACGACAAAAAAATATGTGTCTAATATTGTTTCATTACCTAACTGACGGACTAATTAGAGTTTTTTATTTGCATACCTTCTGATTATTCCTATTCTGTTTATCGATTATGCTGAGACTTTCTTCCATTGCAAATTGTCCTGCATATAATATGTTATTACTGATTGATTAATCAATATCTGCAAGTTCTGTTTTATCATTTGCATCATTTTTATTAATGTCTATATTGGCTTCGAATAATACTTAAGTTATGATAACTATACTTATATGCTGCCTTTTTACAATACAATTAGGTAGATTTTACTTCGCTGCCTCCTCGCAACCCAGCCATCGCGAAGGACACACCGGGCGTCGGGGATCGCGGGACGATCTCCGGCCACCGTAAGCGCGGGCCTGCGGACGGCGAGCATGGGTGGCTCCCCGTCCGACCAGAAACAGACCCGAGCGTACGGCGCGTCGCGTTCCGCGCGCGCCTCAAAGAGCCATCAGACCACCACAGATGGGGCCCAATAGGGCCGATGCCGATTCGGAGTCGCGGAGAACCTAACGGGTAACCGGGGCTCCGGCTCGACGTGCAGGAGAAGGAACGGGGTGGTTTTTAGTCAGTAAGAGTCTGACACTCCCTTCCGCCTCACCCAGGCGGGAGCAGTCATTCGATGATTTTCCCCCCTTAAAAAAAAAAAAAAAAAAAGGTAGATTTTACTTAGACAGGCAATTTGTATGTGTATGTCTTTCAATTTAATAATTTATTAATTCATTAAACCCACTATCATTAGTTCCTGTCGCTTTAAGTGCCATAAAATAATGTAATCGTCTATCAAGTCAACTTGATACGATTCAATGACACATAACATTATTATTGTGAACAGTACGCAGTTTAATGAAATCATTAATTGTTATCCATGTGCGCTGTAAAGAAGTAGCTACATGTGTGGAGTGACACACATCAAGTGATATAATTATTCCAACTGTGTTCCAGTTGACCTAGATATGATATTATTAATAGTAAAGGTATATCTATCGATCATTGCCACCCGGGCATTGGCATTAAGCCGTAACATTTTCAAATTCATCAGCAACCACATCAGTAGACATTGCGTGAGTGCGTCTCAGTAGTCGCACGCTCTTATTTCTATGTAAAATTATTTCTCATTCGTGGAAAAGCAACTTTGTGTCAAAGTAATAAAGTCTATTGTGATGGTAGAGTTATGTTGGTTGGTAGTCTCGCCTAATTACTCGACGGTGACGAATGGAAGCGACGTAGCGTGCGAAATTCCTATGAAATCTTCAATGTTCACTGTTTCTGTCCATAGTCTAGTATAACGCTTTCAACTTGTTGTACCTGTCTTGCCGTGATAATCACTTGTGCTAATTTCGTTGTTTATTTTCTTCAGTTTATTGTTTCGTAATTGGATTTTGAATCGTGACGCTTCATTTGTATCAGGTTTGTTGACTTCATGTTTCTTTTGTGTATCAGCTAAACGTCATGTATCTTTTTCAATTTTGATTTTATCAATTGTATTGGTTTATAAAATTAATTTTTTATCACTAATATTTAAGAAAACTGTTTTAATAACTATCGTTTCTGTAACGGAACAAATATTATAAGTACCTACAATACTATTTTACATTCCTATAATTCCTTTACACGTGCTGTCTGTGGTATTGCCCATGTGAATAAAGGATCTGATATCCAACACAATTCCTTGTATTACTTGGTTATTATTTATAAAAACACGTGTTTCTACATGTATGATAAACAGATCATTGTTGGACTTGACTTCGTCTGTATTAGTCTTTGCACTTTAAAAAAGATAGGAAATAAAAATTTCGACGTTTATGTCTTATTTATCAATGAGATAACTATCCGATTACAATAATTACGATATGGTCAATTAGACTTTGCCTGTGTTTAAGATAATTTGTATTATGAATGCATAATTTAATTAAACGGCCAGAGATCTCTTTCGTTGTTTACAATAACAATGTCAAGTCATTGAGCGACGTTTTGCATTCACTAATCACATCAATGGATTGTGATATTAGGTATTAAAAATCACAAAACGTATAAAAATAATATTTCTTTCTCTTGGCCCTTCTCCAAACAATTTTTTTGGTGCGCACTGAGTTTTGTCTTAACCGTATTTTTCAGAATGTTACTATTATAATTACCATGAAATTCTAAAATCTACAACACCCAAGACGGAATTTAAAATCAATTACTTAGGTACTTAGGTAACATCAACATCACTCATCGCACATACTTTATCGAACAATTTATCAGACATGTATTTACTAAACCATTGCACCTTCTGCAGGCCATTAGTGGCGGTCCTTTATCGGGTTATTGCGAGTGTCATTATGGGTACTCGTTAGTCATATGCCAGTGACATCGAACGCCTGACGGCTGGCTTTGAGCCTCTAATACATTGCCTTCTGCAGCCGTCATGATCATGTCTTTTGATGGGCTGTCGGTGACATGACAATGTATAGGGTTACCCTGTGGTTGTGTTCTATGGCTATTGAAATGTTAATAAACGTTTTTTATATTTTTTTTATCGTATTGACACTTATTTACTGAGATAAATAGGTACGTATTATTGGCTAGTTTCCTAGGCTTAAAATAATTTGTCTCAACTTTTCAATGCATACTTTTGGATTTTTTCTCGCTAATTTAAAGACGAATATGATGACGTCATAAGTTGCGATCCAATAAAAAATCCATAAAAAAGTATCGTCAACTACAGTATTCTAGATAACATAATAAAAACGTCAGTACGTTTACTTCTATAGATAATTTACCGATACCCGTTTGTACAAAACACGAAAGTAAAGTAGTGTTTCCAATTCTACTAATTAGATAATACTCACGTCACTTAACACGGTAACAGTGTCAATGTAACTATAGAAAATAAATTGTTGTGCAGGTGCTAATCACATAAGTCAGAAGACATATTTACAATTTCCTTCAATGCCAAATAATTATATCGACGTCAATAAAGAAAGATAATTACAATTTGAAATTAATATTCAATTTTGCTAATCTTATTATTGACATATGATAAGATAATTTCAATATCGTTTAATGCAGCTCAAGGCTATGTTGTATTTTGGGAGTTTTCCAGCCAGCTGTTGAAATGATATGGAAAGATAGACTTATATTTTATATTTCATCATAAATATCTAACATATTAAGATGGTTAGGTTTTCTGCAAAAATATTATGTCAGTTGTAAAAGCTCGCCTATACTCTGAACATTAACTGAAAATGCACCGCGGCCGCGTACTCATGAAGAAGAGTTTCTCTGTGAATCGAAACTAGTAGAGCTTTTCTCGGTATATTAACGTGAATTACTCATAATTTTTATATAATTCATCATGTCTCAGGAAAGTTATTAAAAAAACACCAAATAATTTAGTTCCTCGCCAAATAATTACGTGAGTAAGCCAAAGACATAATAATTTATTTAGTATGTCTCACGAAAGTTACAATACAAATGTAGAAAATTATTAAATTAGAAAAAAATATTCAGAGTAAATCAAATTTTATTATTCTTTTGCATTCCCTCTTATTATATTCTAAAAATGTATATATATATTACATATTATTGTGCAACATACATACATATATTTTTTTATATACATTTAACCAATTTTTTTTATTTTTTCAGGTAAACATCATCTTAATATGAATCATCAACGGACTTTGCAACGTTTGTGTAAGTTATAATAGATGCAAAACGATCGGAACTAACGCTGAATGATTTGAATACTGATTGCCGATGCATAATATTATGTAGATTGAAACTAATTTCATTGGCGCCGGAATCTATTATCTTTTACTAACAGTTAAGAACATCGGACATTACAATCAATAATAATATTTAACGCAATTGTACATTAAGTTAGTCATTGTTTTTTAATAAATCTAGAGTGATTATAAATAATTAACATTTATATCAGGCTGTAACTTGCTGTCCTTCTGCTGTGTAAAAATATTCTTACATACGTACATACATATATATCTCACGCCTTTTATCCCCGAAGGGTAGGCTGCGGTGCACATTACGCTATTTAATGCTACAATGTAACACCTACTTTTCATTATTTATGTTGAGTATGTAATAGGGGGTGAGCCAATTGCTATATATCCAGACTTCGTGCTACTACTGATTTTTTAAAGCCCTCTTTACCCGACCTTAGCCTCGAACCCGAGACCCCTTGCCCAGCAGTCGCACTTGCGACCACTCGGCCAACAAGGCAGTCAAAAGTCTTTGACCTTCTGATTAATTAGATAACATTACTATTGATAACAAACAGGAAAAGGTTTAAAAAACACATTTTACCAAATAAATCCACCACTAAGAAACTTACTAGAACTGTAATTTATAGACTTTTCAGTCTTCAAAGAAAATTGCTGTCTAAGTTTCCTTTATAAAGTTTTAACAAACATTATGTTTGCTTGGCTAATCATATCAGCCTTACAGAAGCACTGATGTGTTATTCTGAGAGATATTAAAACTAAGTTTGTTAAATACTTTTATCTTCTGGCTTTTAGACAAAGAGAAAATACACGACCATGTAGTTTTCAAAAATCTTCCTAATTTTGAATAAGATTACGTCTGAAGTGAGGCAGTTTTATTCGATTGTTTACTGAATTCAGGCCATTATACAATTGACACAGAACATAAATACAACATCGCTAATGTAAAACAAACGCAGAGTTAAATTAACATAATAAATTATTCGATTTCGAGTATTACGGGCATTGCGCAAGACGTTTTCCTACAATATATCATACTTTGCAATATCCTAGAAAGGCATCCGCCTCCAGACTCGTTTAACATAAATATTTGCAATTAAAATTAAGCTTCACCACCCTATCTGTGCTATTATTCAAATTGCACGCCACAGGAGACCTCAGAAAGTTTCAAATTAATTAAGAGGGCCATAAGACGGCCCGTTAAGGAAATAACAATGAAGGTAGCCCCTTGACTTAGGCATTATTTATAGCAGGCCTGAGGACTATTACGCTTGGCCCCTGTCATCATCTTGCGGCTTTTAAGTCTGCCCCATTCCTACCCCTTCTAGTCCCGCATACTTCCACAAACTGCAATATCCTGGTGCATATTCATTTGTCAGGTTATAAATGGTTGTCTCTGTGATGGTGATAATTTCCCGAGGGGAGATTGTGGAAAGTTGAGGACGATGTTTCATGTAATTATTATTATCATCGTTCCCTTTTATGGTTACGTTGAATTTGTTAAGAGTTTTACTTGCAAATGTTTTAGTTCTAACTTTGTTTACCTTACAATGCAGTTACTAATATAGCCACTCTAGAGACAGAAATGCAAATTTCTTTTTCTTGATATTCTAAAAAGATAAAAATCTTTTGAAACGAAACTAAGTAGACGACAAACAACTTCCCAGTAGATACTTATATTGTATACTTTCTTTACGATGTTAGGAACTTACGTACAGAAAATTCCAATCAATAACTTTCAAGTGTGAGATATTTTCAATAGTGTAGCTCGTAACAAATCAGTGCTCACAATAGAAATTCTCAGTGAATCTATTGTGCACAATGCACATTTTCACACCGCGGTACCGGCTCACGGGGACTTATTCCGATTCACAAGGCAAGGTTACACTCTAAGGTCGTAAAGAAAATCGTGATTTCGTAGTTGCCTTTGTCAGTTTTTATTGCCTTCTTCAATGGAATGTTGCAGTCAATTGATCTGATCCGGTGAAATATTGTTTGTTTTGTTCAAATTGATTATGTATGCACTCTGCCTGAGAATTTAGCGCTGCTCTCCGTTCATAAATTAGCGTACAACTTTTGTTTTCAACTGTCAAAAACGTGGGCTTGTTCCTCGTAGATTGTGCTGTTTCTCGCAGTAGAGTATAAATATTTAAGTGTCATCTCATTACACCCATTACGTATTCACTTCGCAGCTCGTAGAGAGAAGAAATATGCATAATTCCGCATAGGGATGCTGACGTATCGCTTGCACTTTTTCTTTGTCGACGCGAAGCCTGCGGCGAACGAGTGCACGCTACAAAATGCATTCTTCCTACGATTTCTGCCGTCTGGCAACTTTCATACATATAATTTCAGAGAAAATTGCCTTTGAAGCCTTTACTTAAAGCGCTCATTGTCTGCAACTTTCAACTTCCCCCAACTTCCTTTTATTGAAGTTAAAGTGTGGCATTATCGTATTTCGAAAACAATAACCACATTTCTGTTTTGTTTTGCTGTTTTTAGAACACTGATGCGACACAAATTACTGTCTTCTGAAATCATGTTTCGTACGTTCGTAATGTCATTTTTGGAACCGAAGAAACGAAATTCGGCAGGAAAATCGAGACGCCGTAATATATCCGTATTTTTTCTTATATTTACAAATAAACTTCATTATGACATCCGAGAGAATAGATGTTTATTTGTTTTGTTTATTTTTGATTTTATAAACAAACATTTTTTGTTTAATAATCCCTTCTCTATTTTTTTTTCGATAGTATATAAGAATATTTGAATAGAACACTCCGAATATTCTACCCGGTACCACGTATTGACCAGTGATCTATTGTGAAAATCAAGCGATCTTCTGAAGTAGTCGTGTAAATTATTAGAAGTAAGATTGTGATTAATCATCGAGTTTTAATAGGAAATCGGGTAAGTGTTTTCATTTAAAATTCGTAATCCTGATAAGTACCGCCTTACATACAAAAACACTGTTAAATCATTCGATAAATATCACAAATAATATTTCTAATACAAATTACTTTTCAAATGTATTAAGAAAGAAATTTTGATTTCCTTTTTAGCCTTAAACTGCATTTCTACAAAAAAAGATCAAAGCACCAAACGACAAAATCCCTTCAAAAATTAGTTTCGTATCGATACATACATATACACAACTTAAATAGAGATTATTTCTATTTGTATTAGAAAAAAGTAAATACTGTCGTAACTTTTTCAAAGCTATCACTTAACAAACTTGTAAGTCGACGACCCTTGTGATACGGACAAGTTAAATGATACATAGGTCAGATGTAGGGTTGTCTCTTTTTTTTATTTGATCATTTTTAACTCAGAATTAGATTTTTGCGCAAAAAAAAAATACTTAACCATCTCTTATTTTATAAAATTATCAGGATTTTGGGAAATAAACCTTACGATGCACAAATTAATTAACACCGTATTATTAATTTCACACAAAAAAGTATTTGCTTAAAAATGATTGTAGAAATAAACATGTAAGTACATCATTTCAAGTTCAATAAAGAGTGCAATCTATTCTTTATTCATGACATACAAAATATACCCTAAAAAAACTCAATAAAACAAATGAAGAAAGACAGCCCTATCTGTGCTGCCCACTTGTATATCCTTTGAAAGTGATTGCGCAAACTTGTCTAGCAAAACGTTTGAAGTCGGATCAGCGACATATTACTTCACACTCTACTGCACATAACAATAAATACAAAAATTGCATGTATGTATAGTACAAAAACAGCAGGTAATTTTATGTAAGTACATAATTTGTTATACCTTATTTCCTCAAGTTAATTTAAACTGTCAACCACCAAGCGGTCACCGGTGACCGCGACCTATTGTTCTTTAATTGTGTCTATAAAACCGGTACTCGACGAGTTAATAAACAAAGCTTTTTTATGATAAAGACAAAATTATACTAAGATAGACAGGAATTAGCGCGTAAAATAACAAAATTCAAAATAAAGGGAACCCATTTGAAAATCCTATACAATTTTTAAATATATTAAAACTATAACATTATATAGGAACCTACTGCCTCGTTGGCCGAGTGGTCGCAAGTGCGATTGCTGGGCAAGGTCTCGGGTTCGATTGCCGGTCGGGGAATGGTTTTTAAAAAAAATTCAGTAGTAGCTCGGAGTTTTGAATTACGCCCGGTATCATATTATAAATAAATATAACTCATATTATAAAAATAAATATAACTCGTATTATAAATAGTGAAGAGTGGGTACGTGTTACATTGTACAGTGGCATTAAGTGCCATATATGAACCTCTGCCTACCCCTTCGGAGACCAAAGCGTGATGTTATGTTATCATTATGAATCTAATCAAAAATGAACAATGTTCGGATGCACATAAAACTATGTCCCAAACAGTGAAAATTAATACATTGTAGTATCAGATATTCAACTTAACTTACGTAACAATAAAGTTGAGAGTCGCACTACTAAATAAATTTTACAGATTCAAGTACAGCAGCTAGTCTTTATCAATCAATCACTGCGATCCATTTATCAGCCAGTCACGTGAGCTGTAAACGCATAAAAACTAGGTCGAAATATTGCAACTGAAATCTTCTTCTAAAAAATCTAGGTTACATTGTTTTTTATTGTTTATCTCATCTTCAAACATTTTCTAAATGCTGATTTGTTATTGTTCAGCTTGATGTTAGTCGATCGATAGGTATTGGTTTTTGTACTATTTTTTTACTGACCTCAAAAATCTTTCCGAAAAAAAATGTGCTTCTCATTGAGAAGTAGAACTTTCTTTACATTTCAGCTATGCAGATTTGAGATGAACCTTGTTTTTTTTCTCTGTTTTTCAGAACACGAATTCTTATTCTCGAAAATAAATTATTTTTTTTCTAATATTGGTTTTTGGCGCCATTATGTTTGGTTACGTCAAAACTCTTTTCAAAAAAATGTGATTTAGATTATTTAAAAGTTATTCAGCAGTTTATAATACTTATTTTCGACCGTTATAAACTATTACAAAAACACAATTTAAACTACTACATGGGAACTATCTCACATTAATGAATAACGTCTCTGTTTCTAAGAATAAAAATATTTACATCTTGACATCGTCTAATAAAAACATGTTATAAATATACTACAAGGTCGGTCCGCGGTCCCTGTGTCATTCTATACGGCGGCGGCGGTTACAACACTGATGTCGGCATACTCAAACGCTACTCAATTTTAAGTCGCGCTTAACTATAGTTCTGTCTCTACAAATTTTTTGTAAAATGACAGAGATGGCACGATATTTAAGCACGACTTAAAATTGAGTAGCGTTTGAGTATTCCGACATTAAACATGTGACTGACGTATTGGTTTGTTTTAATTACTACCGTGACTGATTGTTGACAGAGCCTCTTCTCAGTAACTAGGGCCTTTAGCACCAAAGTAGGCGCCTGTTCTTTAAAAATGAAGGCAGTGAACGTTACGAAATGTATGGGGCCTGCCAATAGGTGGATGCATGTTGACGAGAATTTATTCTATTATTTGATTGTGAGACTAGCGAGCCCTATAGAACCTATGTAGAATGAAACACGTTCAATGTAACGCACTAACGAAACTAGCTTTTCGAACCAATGTGTAAACTTGACGTGTGACACACCACTGTTATTATTTACGAGTACCAATTAGTTGCCTTTTGAAAGCTCGGCAGCGCTACACTGTCGTTGAAATTGAAGTTTTGATTTCGCTGTTGGAGTGATAATTTAGAGACATTTTGAAGGTATAGTTCAGGCTCTAGATAGCAACAACAAAATTCAAAACATCGAGCTAAACTTGGTTTTGTCTAAAAGTTTTAGTCAGTTCCCGCTTCTTTCACACTTTTGGCAACTCTGTGACAGCCTAACTTTATAATTTTAGTACATAAACCACTACAAATGTATTAAATGACGATTGAAAACAATGTAAAACTCTTATTGTAACTATACAAGCTCACACATTTACAAAGGCATAACATATATTTTCAAAACAAAAAATATCAAAAGAAACCATAAAAGAAAATTCAATTTTCCGCAACGACACCGTAGTAACGCGGGTTCATTCACTCGCAAAGTCGCGTGCGTTCCAAGGCATAATCCGTGGATCTAAGAGATTGCAGAATGGCTTCCCTCGCTGAATTACTGCAAATAGTTTTACGTATAAGTACGTATGAGTGGTAACGTAGCACACTAGTATGTGTTATGTGATGTAACATAAATAATAAACATCATAATAACATGGTAATGTTTTTAAAAACAGGTGACGAGTAAGTATTGTTAAATCTTTTAGTGAATAAGATTACCTCATGGTATGACTAGGAGCATAATAGGTCTCAAGATACATTTCCATATCGATTTGCTAAATAATCAATTAGAAATGTTCTCAGAAATATAATTATACTATTTCGACTTTTCCGTCAATTACTATTAAATCTTTTTCAAAGCTTAGATTTTTTCCTTATAAAATTATTATTTCGATCAACTTCTATTTTCCAACAACTTCATAGCATAGTCTTACTTACAAAAATAAATTAAAAGAAGTATCTAAGTTTAGAAACTAGAGCGACGCCACTAAAGTATTACAGAACACTATGTAATCTAACTTCAAATGACTTAATGACAGAGTAATTTGCGGCCGTACTATCAAAGTCATTGTTCTTGGAATCTATTAGAGCCGTATCACACGCAATGTTTACCAGGTTCCCCGATAAACTAGACAACTGTAGTGAGAAGAAGCATTAGTAGCTTTTGTGATCAATTCGTTCTTAGTATTTGATACACAATATAATTATATAGAACAGTGATTATGTAAATTAGGTTAAAATTCAACAATTTTAAAATTATCGATCGACTAACAAAATGGACTGCAATAAATGCGTTAATTATGGCAATTTGTGTCTTTCAACCGATATATTTTATGAACATTTATACCACCAGAAATTCCATCTAAATTAAAGGATTGAAATATGCAAATAAAATACACGCAGAAAGCAGGCCCAATAATACAAATCAACACTTAATCAAAGGTAATAAACAACGTAATTATATCTGTCAGTGCGTCTTCAAGCGAAGTTCCCCAAACAGCCAACAAGTGAGTCACTGGGCGCCATACGCATACCTTCCCGATCCAGACTAAGCCATTATATTTTATCTTTATCTAGTTTGCCGAAAGTGATCCCACTGGCTTTGGGCCAACATCACGACAGACAAATATTTTGGGGGCAATTCATTCGAGCCCAGTGCGCCGGCCGCGTGCCACCACGGGCATAAATTCCACCACTATTTATATAGAACTAAATATAAACATTTAACTTTATTGGGACGACCAAATTGTACATGCGTTTACGCGGAAATGGACACTTTTGATAAGCCCGGCTTTTGTGGGATGATGTTTGAATTTGTAAATATGAAATTGTGGTTCGTTCTATCGCATAGTGGTTTTGTTTATACAGGTAAATGATGTTAACGTGTAGTGTATTACATATTTAATGAAAGACTTTAGATGTAAAATTCTCGTCTCTTAAAACAAAACTTCCGATTGGATAATAAAAAATGGCTAGTACACCAACAGTCGTACTGTGTGGTACATTGTTTCCTTATTACTACTAGTAAAATATCTACGGCTTTGTTACTGAGTTCAAAGCACTCCTAGTGCTCCAGAGAAAAGTCATGCAAACTTTACTGCCATCAAATGAAGCTAGCAAAATTTATGACCAGCGCAGACGGAGAAAAGTAAATATCCCGTATCTGCTGGACTATCAAATTTATTTCTAGGAACATAAGCAAATATCACAGGTCAGCATCCCGCAGTAACAAAACTGGGTGCTCACAGAGACAATTCAAAAACTTTCGCTGCATACGAAAGGGTAAAAATACGGTTTGTGTATTCACGTATGCATTACGTATTCGGTCTCACGTCCTGTGAAAAGCGACGCTGCGAAAAGAGTAATGTATGGCGCTGTGCATTTTTCCTCGTGCATTTTTCACAGAGTGTAGAGAAGCTTGTCAAAGCGAACATTGGCCACGTTGCGGCAAAGTCACGCAAAAATAAACCGTCGTATAAAACTGACGAATTGGCGAGCACATTCTGTTTGAAGTGGTTTTTGGTGGTGTGAAGTTATTGATGCTTCGAATTTGTAACCTATTGAAAGGTGTAGTGTTAAAAATGTTGATAAAAATCTTAGGCGAAATATTGATGTAAGTCTCATCATTCATTGTAGTGTGAAGTAGGGGTATATATTTCAAAATATCGTAAGAAGAGCCTCTGTCGTTGCACTTTCTGTGGCAGAACGAAGATGTTACGTAACCATATGCAATATTAAAGGGATGAATATTTTAGTGCGTATACTAAGACAGCGAGTGTCCAGTGGGAATGAAGAATAGATGTCTTTTCTTCCAACTACATAGTACTAGAGACTTTTAATTTTACTATCCACAGAATTAGCTATGTGGGACTGAATTGGACATATTCACAGCCTTGTTTATAATTTTGAAAAAAGAAGGTATCTCTCAAGTTGTGTTTTTGCCAACCCCATTTAGTTCCCTATTAGCATAGACCTGCTTCGTTAATCTAAAGGCCAACTAAAAACTACGAGTTTATTGAGTATGATAACTAGATTTATACCGCAAGTGTACTAAAAACTGTCATTAGGAGCACGGAATAAGGAATCGTGACTGGTTTATACCAAGAGGTTAAGGTTACCAGTTAAAACTTAATACCTTCTATTTAAATACATTTATCTTATCAGGAAATTAAAGTTGTATAAAGTTATGCAATGGATAAAGATCTAAAAAGTACCAGGCTCTCATAAAACGAAACAATCAGTTCAATAATTCCCTTTCAAAACAAACACATAATCGAAACACAAACAAATGTTCGTATTAAAACGTTCGCCGTTTATTATGTTTACTTCTCAGGATTATGCAAGGTTTAACGACCTCTTATAGTTTATGAGAAGCAACATTTTGCTGTAGTAGGAAGAACCGGCTAAATATATCCGCACTACATTCGCTGGACATCGATATAATAAAGCTCTATATTAAAATTGTTGTAGGGCTAACAAAAATCGATGAAGTTAAAAGTAATGTTGTTGAATAGATTTTTTATCAAGAATAACGATGACTTTTAAGTGTTATTTATATGATGCTGTAGCATAGAAAATTTGGAAATATGTATTTTTAAAATAGTTCACCCATATTTAGAAGTATATCTATATGTTTAGTGAAAAATGTAAACAATCAGAACATCGTTTAACTCTGTGTAGTTAGAGGATTATTTCAAATCAATCTTTAAAAACTAGGTAGTTACTTATATTTTACGATAAAGTCCATAAATTACCAATACAAAACCGGCCAGATTCTGATTAAGAAAATTTACATAAAATCTAACTAGAGAAAGGAATTAAAATTTCAACCTTCCATTGCGGTTGACGGGGACTAAATTCCTAAAATCCTTTCGCGGTTAACTTTAGAACAGCCAGCTTTATTCTGCTTGGAACACTAAGCCACAAAATCTGGAGATCTAACGTTGAGATTCGTTGCACCTATAACTTTGTGATTGTTAACTAAAATACTGCTGGAAAATTTAATTTGAAGTTCATCTTTTGGTTTTTCAGTGATTGGTTATAGGCCACTCAAGTTATTTGGTTAAATAAGCAGAAAAAAAGATAGATTGACTCAGTATAAAGACATTATGATCATAAGAAAAATGTATTTGGAAAAATGGCCAACCCTAACCACATCGATATAAAATGAACCTCAATTTTATAGTTATCCATTTTATGACGTCATAAAAATCATTTTAGCTTTTTCCGAACAAATCGCATTATTATGGAGGCGACGAATTCACCTTGATTTTATTAGTTTATTTGGTTTCCCCTTGCCCTAGTTATTGAATGATTGTGATAAAACATTAATTGTTGGTTTTATTATTTAATAAAAAAGTGTAATAGATCTGGCTATACCTTACATAAAACCAATAAGATGTCTATGGTGTAACATGAAGGTTTTACGTCATCTATCAAAAATATTGCGACAGTATGAAAAATCATATTATATCGTTTTATAATTATTACTAGAAAACTCGCAATCTTAAAGAAACTTCTTCCCATATCAACGTACCATCTAATCACCTCCCATGGGTGTCGTAAAAGGCGACTAAGTGATCCAATCGCCAGCATTCCCTTGTGTATAAATAACAGCGTATTACGATAACCAATATGGCCGTCAACCGCGATAATTAGGATCAGATCCCTAAAGACCGTCGGTCATATTCGTGAATAATTTTTAAAAATATAGAAACTAAATTAATTAGTCTAACAAATATTAACACTAGGGGCAGACAAGTCAATATACTTTACAAATTGGATAAACTTCTTTTGGGACTTGAATACACAATCTCCAATTAAAACTCAAACTCTAAAGCATTTATTAGAATAGAATTAAACCATAATTTGATACTTTTGAAACGTCAACAAATAAAATCTAATAATATTCTGTCAGTCTGTCCGTCAGTGAAACCAGACACTCGTTCCAAAATATAGATTCTAGTGGAGATAAACGAGAAAGAAACTCCATTCGTTACTCTTTTAAAAAAGTTTGTTTTACAATGTATACTGTTACAAAATACATGCAAATAATGCAAAAGCTTCGAAAACCAGTTCGCAATACAATACGTTACTAAAATACATATACTCCACAATTAAATAAAAATCATACTAATTCAATCTCATAAAGAAAAAATACCAACCCAAAATGTTCCCTAAAATTCCGAGACCCTTTACCATACAATTTCGGTTCGTTGCACATTAGCGAAGAAAAGGTAAAACGTACATTTCATTAAGTCAACGTACCCTCAAAACCACTTGGAACCACAATCCAGCCTGTCTATTCAACCCAAAGCCTATTAGAGTATACCTTTAAAACATCCGCACATGTGCTCTTACCCTAAGTCCTGCAAAAACACGAGCTACGAAGCTTTTAGATACGCCTTATTGGGAATGAAAACACTTCTAATTCGAAGGAGGGACGTAGTTGATTTTGTTAATTGATTTAATGGGAAGTAAATAAGGATAGGGTTCTACTAATATGTATGATACACATCAAAAGATGCCAAAGAATTTTACAGATAACGCAAACCTTTAGAATATGTATCGAGCCAATTTTATATCTCATAAATATTACTTTAAATAATCCTAAAATGCATGAGGAACTTTAAAAGCCCGTAATATTACAAAGAAGCGTGAAAATAGAACACAGATTTGCAATAAAATATAGCTATTTTACTATTCAGTGAGCACATTTTGTACAAAAAAGTATAATGAGAGCATTTCCTCCACACGATTGTTTCGTACATCATGTCCCCTAAGAAAGCGGGGGATTTGTCGGGGGTTGATAATGAATCCCCTCACAGTACATCTCGCAAAAGGAAATGACTGCAAAGTGTTTTTCTATTCTCCTAGTAACGGTGGGGAGTGTTTCTAGTTGAACGACGATTTGTAAATACGCGGCAAATGGGATATGGATGATGAGGACAACAACATCCCTACGCGTAAAATAGTACATAAGTATTGTATAGTTAGTATTAGTTAGGAGGTATACGAGAGAAAGATTTTGTTCGCTTTCGTCAGTACTGGCGTAAATATGTATAGTAAGTAAAATAGGAATATTAGTACTACAAGAAATACAATTTTATACGAAATACAGCTGCAACACAGTGTCCATAAATGCAACCATGCGATTTAAATTCATGCTACACAAAAGCGATTGAAAAATGAAATTCTAAATTAAGATTCAACATTCCACGCCAAGCTAATCAGTAAGCCGAGCACGCCAAAAGAGATACGACCGAATAAATTCAAATTCTATCCCAAGTCCTTTGTCACATCAAAATCTCTTCATCCAAGAAAGGTAAGGATTGAGGAAGCGAAGACATTACGGGTGTGCAATGACGCCTAACGCTTTATGTAGTGTGAAGCATTGACGCTGAGCCGAAGGGGACACCCTTCGGTCTTCAGACATCTGCCTCAAAAACGTATTAATCTTCGTTGGAAAGGGACTTCTCGACCTTAAAGTTCTGTTGGTCAAAAGTTACAGGTCATGTTTTTTCTTCGTTGTCAATTGCTTTGATTTAGAGTGGACGTGTGTTTGGACTATAAAAGAATTGGTTAGATTGAAAGTTACGAAAACAAAACACGGAAGGATAGAACAGGAATCTTGTTTTATTTAATTTTGTATACCCAAATTAAGTCCATCTTACTAGGAATCCGACGAAAACAAATCGATCATTCAAAATTCAAAACTATTTAAATCCTTGATGTTATCGCAATGAAGCCAAAATTGTTGATTATACAACATCTGGCCTTTAAGAGCTCGACGAAAATATTTAGAAATTAAGGCTAATAGACATTGTATGACACAACTGCGTTTAATCAATCAAATTGGGCCACCACCACGCTAATCTCTATGTTATCTCGTATTCGACCCAGTTGTAACAATTGTCGATTGTTATTTCTTTATCGTATACTATCGAAACGATTCTTGCAAACGTCAAGATGTTTTCATTCGGATTATCATAATCGTTTCAAAGGTCATCTATGACAAGTCGCAAAACATTATTTACTTTCCTGAATCGGATGTTTACCAATCTGTTATCAAATGCCGACGTTGAGAATTCCACAAAATATTGTATTTCATGAGAAATATTTGAATATGAATATTTTGACCTTTGAAGTCTCCTAGATTTCGAAAATGTTATTTTAATTTTGCATACTTCCACTTAACTGAGTGTTTATCTGTAAGGTTAATTTATAGACTTTCTCAATATGGACGCTGACAACTATACAAGATTACAAATATAATAACTCATCAGGATGAATTATTTTTGTTAGATTTCGGGTTGATTTATCTGTATTAGGTGATTTATTAACATGGTCTGCTGTAGTAATCAACGCTTCATGATTTACGCCGTTTGCTAGCAAGCTTAGACTTTGATCTTGGCATCATGACTGACAATTTAAAAGGATGGTGTTAGTAACGCTGTCAAATCAATAGAAACTTCAGGAGTTGAATTTACGATATCTCTGAACTTCTCATCTTGTTCTAGTTGTCCTAAATCTTTAGCATCAAAGAGTTATTATGGCATCTAGTTTGTCATTTACAACTGTTTTATATACTTTAATTTTTTTTATCACTTATACAAAGCAAATTTAATAAATTAACCCAACTTTTAAAACCACTTGTGTTTTGTGTTACGTAATAAACTTCCTTTAAAAGGGAATGCCCACTAAATATAACCTGACTAAATGTCCGTTTGTAGACTTGTGCCACACAAAATAAATCAGAAGCAACACCATTAAAGCGAACTATTTAACGTTAACAAAAGGGTGTTCACAGTAAATTTACGTTTAAGCGTTTCTCTAAAACTCCTGTAAACGGTATCTACGTTTCGCTACATAAAACACTTAACCGGCTATTAAGGGTACTTGTATAAGTATCTGTCTCGCCTTTGACCATGTCTGCGGTAAATTCAGGTACGATATGATTTATATGACGTCACTAAATTATACCGGAGGCAATTCCCTATGGCACTCGGGAAATATTCTCTTTATAATGGAGCTTGGTCCGCAAAGGCATGCCGTACGTTTGGTACGGTCCAATACAGTTTAATTTAGATAAAGTAGCCATCATATTTTTGGGATTTAAAAGATTTATTGGTTGGAGTTTCATAATATTTTGTTCGAAATTTATTATTCTTCTTTGTTGTTTATACGATCGAAAATTTATTTTTTCTTGTAAATAACTTTCTCAATATATTACGAAGTAATTACTTAACCGATATTCCAGTTCCAGATAGGTAGGTATACCTTAGAAACATTTCAATTCTAATCTCTACCGTGCTCACGAACTTCTTGAAGAACCAAGTAAACATCCTGACGAGGCTAAATTATTTCTAAAATTGAAACCATGAGTAGGAAATAAGCACGTCTAAAACATTGTTAGTACATGGAAACTGGTGAAATCAGGAACATGTGTTCTCCGAATGTGGCAAACTGTTTTAGCTTCCTAATAATCCTATGACACAGTAGGACACAGATGTTAGCTATCTAGATTTCTACGTTCCCAGGATGCGTCAAAATTGGAATGTTTGTTTTCTCTACGCACATTTTTCGTAACCTGTTTTTTTTAGACGTGTTTTATAATATAGGAATAGGAAACATTCCCACCCTATTTAGGCACTAATTAAAATGGTTCAATAAACAGATGTAGGTTTTATAAGTGGTTTAAAGTAACATCATCAGTCATTACATTACGGATACGTTGGTTTTGACTGATATTCTATCAACAAATTCCAAATTAGCTGTATATAGCCAAATCTATCCACTATCTACCTACCCATCCAACCGCTGGAAGCATTAAACGCGGATACCATAGCCAAAACCACGCTGTTTTTAATTAAACGATGCCGGCATCACGTGCTGCCTAATGCATAAACCTTATAAATAGGGAGCTATAAAGCGCAATGCGCGCTGAATTTCAACGACCGTTATAATAAATAATTTGAAATTAGAATTTAAGAAAGAATATAATAGTCTAATTTTGAAATCTTCTTGCCTCCAAATTACTCCGTGTTTGCTGTTTATTGTTTTCTTGTTCCATTTTTTTATTTGGATAATTTACTGTTATTATTATTTGGTCCTATGGTACGAATTCCTATTGAATTATTAAAAGTTCTTACAACATTATTGTAAGTACTTATAAATACGGTATAGGTATTTGTAAACAAAAATCTATTACAAAAAGTTGTATCACTACGACACTACATAAACAAGCTCTTCAGTTATAAGAGCATCAACATAATAAAACCAAGAATAAAATTTCCTAGAAAGAGTATAATGCGAAGGCGGCGCCGACGTACAGCATATGCAAAGTGTAGTGGACCGTTCTAAAGCTCTGCACTGTGGTTTGGGAAGAAAATTTTAATAAAGTGAATGGGTTCCACCGCTTTCTGAATTTACTTCTCAAATTTTCAAACATTTCTCCGCATCCTTGTATTCTGTGAATTTTCTTTCAGAACTTTTATGATAAATGTGATTTGGATAAGCATTTGTACAGAAAGAGACTTTAAATAGGAAGTAATGATGAAGTGTCTCTTTGAGACCAATTTATTTACTCGTTTGTTGATACGTATCGCACTTAAAAGATTTTTTTTTTAATTTTGAATTTCATGTTCTCTCCAATGGAGTTTCTTGCTAACGAATGGAGTTTCTTGCTCGTCCATTCGAATCTACATTTTGGAATGAGCCCCTAGCTTCATCTAGCTTTACTGACGGACTGACTGATAGACTAATGTTTAATTTTATTTTGTATTTGTTAATGTTTCGAAAGTAATTGAAATAAATGCTTTGACTTTGGTGAAGTAAATTGATACTACCATAATACCATTACATTTATTCTAAATTCAATAAACCTTTGTTATCTAGTCCTCATTTAAAACAGTTTAGAATGCTCCCATGAATATAAAGTAAATAAAATCCTTAAATCACTATTCCAATATCACTTAGCGAACAGCGCAGACCGAAAAGATGTAGTACCAAGTCGTCAAGTACTTATTGCATCAATAAAATGCACCGTAAATGCTTCAAGCGTATCCCAGACCAATTCTAAAGCATTGGAACATTGCAAAAATACCACTGCGGGTCGCGAAAATCCTATTCAAATAGTAATAAGAACTATTATAGTGTGATTGGCTGTATATCATTTTGTCGAGGAAGTAGTCGGTATAGGTACGGAAGGGAAGTTTTAAAGGAAGGATTTTGTCGTCAGTAAAATATAATTTCTTTTGTATAATGTATTGAATATTGCGAAGGAAGAGCGCGGCTGGTGTCTTTGATGAAGTTCTTATTTATTGGAAAGAAACAAGAAGTTATCAAAAAGGGTGTTTTTTATACAATACAACTCTATAAACAGAGACGCAGACTTTTGTAAGAGTTTCAAAAACAACAACAAATTTGATGTTTAGCAAAGTTTTATCGAGTTCTTTACATTTTTCAATTACATGGCAGTTGTCTAGACCGAACATTATACAAATTACCGCAAACAATTATACGAGGGCAAACCACTTAAGATCAGTCCTGAAAAGCCAAGGAATCTCATTATTAATAACAACGTCTCAATAAAAATAGATGTGGCAATAAAACACAAGAGAATATTACAAGACAGACACAATAATGAAATAGAAAGCAAACAGGACCATTGAGGCTTGTCTCAGTAGTTCTGAGAACACCCAATTATTTCCGTTATTCCTCGACATAGTTAAGCTTTATGTAAGAGAGTATTATATCATATGGTAGGGCTGGCAAACATCTTGTACGTAGATATGGAGGAAGTGTTTTGTCCGTTTTATGTCTCTTTATATTTTTGTCAACATAATATGAGCGGTTATGTTTGACCTTTAGCAAGTTCGTAGAACGATCAATGATAAAAAGGATTTGTTAAAATATTATTGTTATTTAAAACATAGTACTTGATTCATGATATCTACATATATGTCTTGTGTATCGTGCAGAAGATTTTGTGCCATCCCTGTTGCATTGTGAAATTTTTCATCATTTGTTTATTAACATGTGCGTTGCCAAGTTCCTATCATAGACCTAATCAGTCACTTTTATTTCTCCTAATTGGCTTGTTCGAGATTACTTTAACATGTTTTTGTTTAGCTATGTCTCTTATTTACATAGGTTCAGTTAATCTAATCTGAGAATTAATCTGTCAAACACCAAGCGGTCACCGGTGACCGCGACCTATTGTTCTTTAATTGTGTCTATAAAACCGGTACTCGACGAGTTAATTGAATTAGTTTAATTTCAACACGGCCAAAGCTCTCTTCAAAACAAAATTTTATCCCTCGAAGTTTAAATTAAAAAAAAAACAATCTTCTATGATATATGGAGCAAGCAACATGAGGCTGTGAGCTCAACGTAGCGGTCCTAAAGGCGTGGCAAACAAATAGCTGTAATCAAGTCGTCGAGAGCCATGTTCAGCCACCACATACGCCGTCGTAACGGTCGCACAAAAGACTGTATGAAAACTGTTACACTTCCTTCATAGATTATTGTAACACCCGTTAGTACCGTTGGCCTGGTGTTTTATTATAAACTGTTATATATTTTAAAGTAACTGTGCTCAAAGTTCTGAAGTTGCGGAAAGTAACGAATTTCTTATTCTTTGTCACTTTCTCTTGTCTTTTAGATTTCTGTGGAAATCATGACTACAATCTACATCGTTGATTTACTTCAGAATAAGCCACTATAGACAGATATACCCTTCGTAAAGCGTCACTAGCGCCAAAAGCATTTTATATCATCAAGATGGTTAGACTGTGTGAACACTAAATTGTCATAATCTTTTGAGTATTTTTTCCTATTGTCATCATCGCCATCATTATATTCACTCCATTCACTGTTAAGTCATCTTCCTTCCTTTGACTCATTTTAGCCTCAAAGAGATTCATTCTAGTGTAACAACTTTATTGTATTCTAACGTCTTCCTGCTTCCCTAAACTGATGATTATTATGTTGTTTGCTGATTACTCTTCTTCAAAAGACATTGACTTAAGAATTGCGTCAGATTCAATTGACGAAAACACTTTTCTTAAGCTGGCCGATCATTAATTAAATGATTAATTTGTGTAATTATTTACACAATACACGATTAATAACTGCAATTTAAGCGTAATTCATCTTTAGTTTCACCTTAACACCACATCTACTCATCAAAATAACTTTCAACTAATTTCTTGCTCGTAAATTCTCTGGCACGCCGACTCCTCAACATACATAAATTTACAGTACGTTCGAAGATTAGTACCAAATAACATGCAGTTGTACTAAACGTGAGATGCGTTGACACTTCTGGCATTGGCAATGGCAGACGAAGGTGTGAGACGTGCCAACTTGAAACCCAACCGATGCCAAATACCCATAATAATTGTACACTTGACATTGTTGATGTGTTCGTAGGGTGTTAATGTTATTGCACATTGTGTGACTGGCTTCATTGCACTGGTTTTGTGATCATTTGTGTTATGGAGCACGAACTTTAAGGATCAATAACCCAGTTCAAAGTAGTAGTATGAAATTTTCAGAAGTATTTATTTATTTATTTATTTTAACTTCATGCAACAAAAGTACATAGGCGGGCTTAATGCCATGGGCATTCTTACTAGCCAACCTTTAGGTGATGCAGTGAGAGCGTGGTCGGTGCAATAAGTTGACAACTAGTAATATTATAATTTTAAAATGACAGTTGTATTAGCCAGGGCTTCGCAGGAAAAGACTCAAAAAATACTCAGCAAGTAGGAATGTAATGAGGTGTTAACTCAACGGGTACAGCACAGCAAGTGAAGAGATTAGCGTCGGTACATACAAAATAAATTAATACAACTACTTAATTGCTAACATTATACTAAGCACACTTCGTTGCTATGGTATATCCAGCAGGCGCTCGTACATTCCCCCGGGTTTTGAAAGCGTTGGTTTCAACAAAATTCATCCGAAGACACGGGCAGTGGGTAGATTCTGTTGAACGCCCTTCGAATGACTCCCGTAGACGTCTGGATGTCAGCTACCCGAACAATGCCGTCTGTTCCTGGGTGAACAGCCATAATTCGTCCTAGTCTCCACTTCAAAGGAGGAAGATTGTCTTCCTTAATCACCACCAAGGTGTTCAGCCTTAAAGTATCATTGGAGGAGTGCCACTTGGTCCGCACCTGCAGTTCGGATACATACTCCTTGCTCCATCTTCTCCAGAAGTGCTGGCGTAGTTGCTCTATTCTATGAAATCGAGACAGATGGTTCATAGAATGATTCCGGTAGTCAGGCTGCGGTAAAGAAGTCAAGGGTCTCCCAACAAGAAAATGACCCGGCGTCAGTGGAGTATAATCTACAGGATCTGATGATAATGGCATTAATGGACGAGAGTTCAAAACCGCTTCAATTTTAGTGAGTGCAGTGTAAAGCTCTTCAAATGTCAAATTACAATAGCCCAACACTCTTTGCAAATGATATTTTGTTGACTTCACTCCTGCCTCCCAGAGTCCGCCGAAATGTGGGGTGTATGCGGGTATAAAATGGAATTTTATTCCATCATTCGCTGCATTCTCACCCAAGGACGAGCTTAATAGCTAATGTCTTTAAAAACTTAGATAAGTCGTTGTACGCACCAACAAATGAGGTACCATTGTCAGAAAATATTACTTGGTTTACCTCTTCTAGAAATAAATCGATGCAAAGCTAGTAAGTAACTATTGCTAGATAAATCACCAACAAGCTCCAATTGAATCGCCTTGGTTGTAAAACAAATAAAAACTGCGATATACACCTTTACTAGCCTGCATCCACGGCCTTGACGACTGGCACACATGATAGGCCCGGCGTAATCAACACCAGTGCTCTCAAAGGGATAGCCTGGACGAAGGCGTTCTGAAGGTAAGTTACCCATAATGGGAGTGACGACTTTACCCTTCAATCGTCGACACAGAACGCAATTATGATAGCATAATCTTGCCAAGTTGCGACCTCCTATTGGCCAGTAAGATTCCCTAATGGAAGCCAGTAATAACTGTGGACCAGCATGCAATAGCCTCCTATGCTCAAAATAAAATAATAATTTAGTAAAAGGATGAGTGGACTGTATTACAATGGGGTGCTTTTTATTAAAATTAAAACTAGAATTATCGAGACGTCCTCCTACTCGAATGATATTTTTGTCATCTAAATATACGTTTAACTTGAGAAGGGCGCTCTTCTTAGGTATGTTCTGATTATTTAAAAGTAGTTTATATTCAGGAAATGATTCACACTGACTTTGTGTGATCACAATATTGAGTGCATTTTGCAACTCATCCTGAGACAAGTAACTTGTCGCTGCATATTGTTTCCTACATAACTTAATGAATCTGACATAAGCTACAGAACGTAAAACTCGTGAATAATTAGAAAATCGACTAAAATCTATAAAACATGAAGTCACGATACATATTACCAAAACCAGGCTTAACTTTTAATCTACGTTCCAATGACTGTAAACAGTGTGTAGCTTTATTTAAGGAATCACCTAGAACCGACGGGTTGTTCTAAAGGGGTATACGAACACAAACCGACCATCAGACAATCGTGTCGTATTTTTAACAAAATGTTCCTCGCACGACTTCTCTTCCGGCATGAAAGAACTTAAAGATTTCGGGTTTACTTCCTCTAGTTGCCAAAATTTTATTAAATCGGTTCTAAGTTTCTCCCAGTCATGATTAATAGGAACAGTACTACTTAAATTACATTTTAAATTAGTTGAAACTGAAGAACTACAGTTTTGAGTAATTGGACCGGAGACTATCCATCCTAGGCGAGTCTCGAATAACATCGGTTTTCCGGTACCTAAGCTTAATCTTTGCGATCCTAGTAAATCCCAGAAGAGATCAGCACCATTAAAAGATCTACATCAGCGGGCTTATAAAAAGTAGGATCAGCTAAAGTAATATTGGTGGAATATTAAAGTTACTATATTTATCTCACGACACGGAACATTACTAGTAATGTATGGCAACACAAACAGTGAAGTTCGAATTTAAAGTCATCATTTAACGATTCTATTTTAAATCGACATGTTTGCCTACGTTGGACGTGAGATTATTAATACCAAGTATACACCTATTTACCTGGCTAGTTTGTAAGTTTAATTGTCTACATAACCGGTTCGTTATGATGACGATGTGCTGCCGCTATCGAGTACTGCGCGAACGAGATGCACACAATTATTGCGGTCGCGCACCTTGACCAGAGCGGTTGGCAACAACACGTCTCGCTGCATATGACCACTAGAGGATGCAATATGTGCTGATAACGCGATGTTATTTGTTCAGTGGAAGCAGACGGTAACGAAGACGAGGTAGACAAGTTATTAGCAGTGTTATTATCATTAAGTGTACCCGAAATAGTGCCTTTAAAATCTGTGTGAATCAGTGTGTTATGCCTACGTTTGCATAATTTACAACCTGGCTTCTTGCATTTGTTAGCGTAGTGACCCGAGCGAAACAATTGTAACAAATTTTATAATTGGGTAGTAATTTAAGTCGAGCATCATTTGTTAAAGCGAGAAACTGTGGACAAGTATTTAGCGTGTGATCAGTGTTGTTACATTTAGGACATACTTTAGAAGTTAATTCAGTGATAGAACTAGTAGGAGACTGTGTAGCTACCATAGACTTAATTTTAGGACCTGTTTTAACTACCGTTTGGGAATTATTTGTGCGAGATATTTCTAATGTCTCGATTAGATCGGCTCGACTACGTAAGAATTGCATAAAGACATCAAATGTAATCGGGCTGGCTTTGTCTAACCTACTTTTACACTCTTCCCACTCACGATACGTCTTTTGGTCAAGCTACGAGTGACAATGTAAATGAGCAGCGTGTCCCACTGCTTTACTGGCTCCCCTAAAGATTCTAAAGCTCGTAAATCTTATTCAGCTGATCGATTAAACTCTTTAATGCAACAGAAGATTCCTTTGAGAGCGACTCAATATTAAACAGGGCAGATACATGATTTTGTACCAGTAATCTTTTGTTGTCAAATCGATCGCGTAACAACTTCCATGCCACAGAGTAGTTGCTCGACGAAAACTCAACAGATTTAATTACTATCGCAGCAGTACCTTCGAGAGATGCTCTCAGGTAGTGAAATTTGTTGATGTCGTCGATGTCATCATTAGTATGAATGAGACTAGCAAAGGTGTCACGAAATTCTAACCAATTAGAATATAACCGCTAAACTTAGGCAATTGGATCGTAGGCAATTTGACTGGTTTGTGCATGCTACCAGGTGTACTGTTACAGCTTTCCATCGATTTATTATCTTTATTAAAGTCTATCAAATATTTTGGGCTCTAGACAGGGATTTATAATAAAGAGACTCGAAATCAGAACGCTCAGAAATTTGTAATTTTATATCGTCGGCCATGCATTCCAGACGCAACTGTACCTCATCATATTGTTCATACAACGACTCGATCTTGCCCATGCGCAATTGCAGTTCAGAAGCATCACAACTAGTTAACGGTTTGTCCTTAAGTGAGTCCAGGAAGTTGACGAAAGCAGTCAAACGGCCTTTGAAGCTTCCTCGCTTTTTGATTAAATCCCTTTCCTCGGACATACTGGAAGACGAGAGTGTAGTCAACCTGAAACTGATACAGATCTACTTGTAATAATGAACAATACAATTTACATATACACCTAACTGTTTTATACACTAATTAACAACCTTTGCAATTAATACAATTAATAATATTGCAAGAAAACCAGTATATAAACCAGAAATCCAATTGTTAACAAAGACAATGTAATTTTATTTTTAATTGTACAAGTACCTACAATTCTAAGGTTGTAAAATAAAACTGATTTGCTATAGAAAAGCCAAATTTTAAGCATTAATTATTATTTAATACATGTACAACTGATAATAATCCTTTTGAATACTAATAACTTTATTAATTTTAACAATGACTTGCAATAATATCAACACTCAAATGAAATGTATTGCGGGTAAGCTACCTACTCGTGACAATTAACAAGTCCTCTAAAAATGTGATTTAGCTACAGCTTTATGGAAATTAAGCAAAATAATGTAGCAAAGCTAACTATACTATATTAAGTATGAATTTCAACTTAATTAAAACTGTGAAAAATGCTAATCACAAGTAACAAGTACCTAATGACTAATGACTGCAAATTGCACGAACACAATACTATGGTAGATAAAATTATAAAAAATGATACTGGCCTTTTATTCAAGACGACGACCTTATCTTATACTACCTGAGTGTTGGGTGACGATATTATTTAAATTAAATGCTTTACACCGCTAAATCACTGCTTGAGTTTAGTCCAATCCAAAATTGCGATGTCACGCTGGATCCTTATTGCTCGATATCCAATATCCTCGATTTATATGCGCTGATCTTCTGTATATAATGTATCCGGATCGTAATGGACCATGTATTGCCCAGGGCTTCGCAGGAAAAGACTCAAAGAATACTCAGCAAGTAGAAATTTAATGAGGTGTTAACTCAGCGAGTACAGCACAGCAAGTGAAGAGATTAGCGTCGGTACATACAAAATAAATTAATACAACTACTTAATTGCTAACATTATACTAAGCACACTTCGTTGCTATGGTATATCCAGCAGGCGCTCGTACAACAGTATACATACAATATTGTAAATATAAATATTTTATTAATATAAATTAATATATATATATATATCTATATAAATAAATAAGTATATATGTATATATATATATGTGCAATCAAATATTCAAACATAAAAGAGATAGGTTATGAAGACTCTACCAACTTTCCACCCGAAATCCACTTACGAACTCCAACCTTGAACGCCTGCTTACTGGCGGACTTCCTGACTTCCAAGGGTAGCCTATTCCACAGAAGAATAGATTGGATGTGAAATGATGAGTGGACAGTATCGGAACTGTGAGAAGGACAGTGAAGAAGAAGATTGTGAGAAGAACGAAGATTTTTAGAGTGTCCCAAGTAACGGTATTGAAAATAAGGAGTCAGATACGAAGGGGGAGTGGGAGAATGAAGGATTGAGAAAAGGGTTGTCAAAACACGGAGAGCCCTTCTCTGCCGGATGGGCATCCATTTCAACTCAGACCTATGCCCAGAAACATGATCGTATTTGCGCAAGTTAAAGACAAATCTAATGCAGTTGTTGATAAGACGATCAAGCTTGTTGAGCAGGTCCGAGCCGAGATCGTAATAGCACACGTCACCATAGTCGATTATAGGAAAGATGAGGGACCGCACAAGCATTGCCTTGGTCGTGGGTGGTAGAAACCTTCTATACCGGTTCAGATTACGCAAGGCACCAGTAACGCGTTGGCTGACACTGGAGACCTGAGTCCGCCAGCTCAACGTAGCATCAAGATACAGACCGAGATTCTTGACACTTGAACCAATAGGAATCACCGTACCATCGAGAGTTATGGAAGGAAGATGTGCGATCACCACCCTGTTCATCATACGGGGGCTACCAATAATAATACCCTGGCATTTCGTGGGGTTTACTGCCACACCAAACCGGCCAGACCATCCACTTATAGCCTCCAAGTCCTTATTAAGCCTGTCAATGGCCATTGACAAGTCTTCCGGCTGAGCCCGAGCGTAAATCTGAAGGTCATCAGCATAAAGATGATACGCACACTGAAGGTTGTGAGTGATGAAGTTAATAAATATAGTGAATAATAATGGGGAAAGAATACCGCCTTGTGGAACACCAGCGGCAAGCTCACACCAATTCGACAGCGTCTCCTCATTGCGCACAGCCTGCTGGCGCCCACGAAGATAAGACTGAAACCAATCCAGTGCCCCAGGCGACACCATAAGATAGGACAGGATGGATTCAAGGATGTCGTGACTGACAGCATTAAAGGCATTTGAGAAGTCTATTAAGACCATAGCAGTGACTTTAGACTCACTGATCCCCTCTCTAATGTCACCAGTCACTTTGAGAAGTGCTGTGGCGGTGCTGTGCCCAGGTCTAAACCCAGATTGCAGTGGACTTATAAAGTTGTGACGGGCTATAAAACTTGATAACTGCTTATGGGCACAAGCTTCCAGCACTTTGGAAAGGAATGGAAGGATCGAGATTGGACGGAAGTGTGTAGGGAGAGTAGGATTTGTGATTTTAGGGGAGACGGACGTAAGCTTTACGCCACAGGGAAGGGAACTGTCCTGAAAACAAGGAAAAGTTAATAATATGGGTAATCGATGGGAGGATATAATCAAGGATCGGGATGACCATACTACGACCTATATCGTCATAGCCAACGGCCCTGGATTTGATTGATAGGATAATCTTTTTGATATCATCCAGGGCTACCGGAGAAAAGTTAAAAGAGTCTGTACTCTGCCGCGGAAGGCCAGTGATGAACTCCACCGTCTGACGAATGGCTGAACGATCCAAACTAGAGGTAGTGGTGAAATGGCGATTGATATCGTCCAAACCAATCGTATTGGGTAGGTCCACATGACCCTGTTTGCCGATACCCAGCGTTCCAAGGAACTTCCAGATGTCAGCCGCGGAGGTGGAAGTGATATTTTCTAGAATGTGTCGGCGTTTAGCATTACGTATCATCTGATTACACCGATTCCTAGCTGACTTGTAGAGTACCCAATTCTCATCCGACCGATCCCGTCTATATTTCCTGAAGGCTCGATTTCTTCGCCTCATGGCCATACGTACACCTTTCGACATCCATGGAGCTGGTGGACGCTTAACAGTAATTGATTTAATCGGCGCGTGAATGTCGTATAGACTTTTTATCAAACGGTTGAAAACGGTTACCTTATCATCGACAGAGGAGGCATTGGATACCTGTGATTCCCACTCGAGCCCGGCGGCATTGTTACGTAATTTGTCGACATCCAATTTCGCAAAACAACGCATGCGCAGCACCCTAGGGATAGGTTTAGGGGGCTTAAGGCGGTAGGATAAATGGATAAGGTCGTGATGGGAAAAACAAGAGGCAGGACATTGACCATGGGAGGAGACATGAAAAGGGCATGAGGTAAGGGCCAAGTCAAGCCACGTATCCTCACCTCCAGAGCTGCAGTGAGTTGCTTGGAGTGGCAAAATATGGAGACTGACAGACTCGATGAGCTCACGAAGTTTACGGGAACGGCAGGTAGAATGCAAAAGGTTTGTGTTAAAATCCCCCATGATGACGTTATGCTCATACATTGATCCAATGGATTCCAAAGCCAACTCAAGGTCAGAAAAATAGTCTACTGCAGGAGGACAGTAGACCACACCGATGAGAGCCCTAACACCATTTATACATACCTCAAGGAAAATATATTCAGCTGATGAAGAGTAATCCGGAGGCGATGCAGCGAGAATTTTGTAGGGAAAAACACTTCGAAGATAAATGGCTACACCGCCGCCCCCCTTTCCCAGCCTATCATTTCTAATCAGTATGAAACCCGGAAGGGAGTAGCTGGTGGAAGGAAGATGAGGTTTGAGCCAACTCTCGGAAATCAGGAGCGCATGAATATTGCCATCAGAGAAAGCCTCATACAAATCACTATAGTGGCTGGGCACACTCTGGGCATTAATATGACAAATGTTTAACAAATTTTTATTTGAATGGCCGAAAGTCCGACGCAAGTGCTCACCAAGTGTACAAGAGGAGAAACTCGCGTTCGAAAGGTCTATGGAATTGTTGGCAGAAAGAAAAGAATTCTCATCTGATTGCATTAAAAATATATGATATAATAAGTATATAAGAATAAATATAATTAATATAAATGAATTATTATTAATAATAAAATGGTGCAGTACCAAACTGTCAGCACATCCCTGCACCACCCGCCAGCAGCACCAGTTAATTAACAATATTTAACTATATTTAAAACTAAAACAAATTTCAGAATCAACTCACATCCATAAACATAAAAGTAAATTAAAATTGATGGCGAGCAGAGGAAACATTATTCAATCTACAAGTCTTTATTCGAAGTGCATTTTATGTTAAGTAAGAGAAAAAAAAAAGAAAAAAAGGAAATTAGGAAAAAGGGAACAGCAGAAAAAAATTAATAAATTGCGTGCAACGAAACGTAACAGGATCATCACAGAAAAATAATGTAGATTGCAGAAAATGACAGAAATAACTTCACAATTACGTGCAACTAAACGCAATGGGATGACAATCAACATCAGGTGTGTAATGACATATGACAATTGATAGACAGTGACAAAACAAATAATTGTTGACCAACCCTCACTTCACAAAAGATGTTTATTCTATTTAGTTAGGATTACCTGTTTAACTGTTTAGTTTAGTTAAGAGTTTATGTGCCGGTGGTTTTATAAAAAATGATATGATGAAAATACACTCAATTAAATTAATGAGGGTTAGTCAAACGAAGCAAGAGCTGACCGTCAACGCTATCAACGAAGTGAGATGAAATCATCAAATACATACCATGGATGATCCATAAAAGTACTAACTGTATAAATTGTGACAAAATTAGCTCCGTAGTTAGTAAAATTATGCACACAATACAACTTTACTGCTTGTTCAAGGGTTTACGAGACACAACTGTTGATTCAGTGGGCCCTTTTGGGTATTTTACCATCAGTGGACCAAGCTCTTCTTGAGTTGTAATCTTGTGCCGTCTGCCGTCCGAAGATTTGATGACGATAGTTCCGTCCTGCGTCCAGCATGACCGCATTCCGAAATGCAACCGAGCCTTGCCAAACACTGTCTGCCTGGTCTTGGTCAAGAACTCTTTAATGGCAATAGAAGAGCCCTTGAGTCCCGATTTAGCCTTCCACACAGCAGATTTAAGTTCTGTTTTCACAAATCTCACCAAGATAGGCCGAGCACGGCCCTCACCAGCTTCACCGAGTATGTGTTGTGATATTTTCTGTTTTTAACAGCTTCGGTTCTCTTGAAATGTTTGCATTTTCGATGACTATTTTGTCAAAACTATGTACATAGATAACATAACAAACAAACATTTCGATTTACTTATTTTTAGATTCACAAATTCAAAATGTTTAGTTACAAAAATATATTTTACGTTCCAAACATTTAACTAGCTTGTTTGGCATCACTTTCACGTTTGGCATAATGCAAAATGGCGACGTGGACACATGTTGGAATTTAATTTTATAGCTCCTCTAACGTAGCATCCATTACAAGGAGAATTTTTATACCGCGTTGCACAATGCTTTTGTTGTGATATCTTCGGAGTAGAAACCTCGATAATAATCTAGTTGTTATTATTAACGTTATTATTCCTGTATAAACTAGTATTAGGTTTCTTGGATAGCTTAATATTGACCTTAAATTTTAAAACCCTTTCTTTCACTCTCCCCACAGCACCAGACCGTATTTTCATGAAAATCATTTTAAAATTAAATCACCTTTTTCATTAAACAATCTTCGTACAGCAGACTAAGGGATTCTAAAACAAACAGCAAAACTTCTAAAGCCGGATTCCAAAGAACATTTTATATTCACTAAATTAATGTAAACACGGAGATTTAAACGAGATTCTCATTATATATTAACCAAAGCAGGGATGTTCCATTTTGCTTCCCTTTGATCATTCCTCCTTACTCTAAGCCTCAGGATTAAGAAACACTGACAAAGTCTCACTTTAGCATAATTATTCGCTTTATCAACTAGAAAAAATCAATTTGCAAGATAAAGGAGGTCGTGTTACTCAAATTAGAGATGGCAGCCCTAACAATAGTATGGAATTTGAGAAAATCCTGACTGATGCTCTTTTGTTCGAGGAATCTGAGTAGTGAAGGAGCTACGCTGAAAATATTTATAGTCAGCTTTAATTTAGAAGACTTTGTAAACTGTAACAGATTTATTTTGAATACTTTGTAAATGTTGAAATATACTGTTGTGCGTGTTTAAAGTGTTCGTTTACTTTGAATATGAAATATCTTTATCCCATCTGATTTTATCTTTATTATGCTAAATATAGCAAAGCTAAAAAAATCGCAGTAGTAACAAGAAGTCTGGAATTATGCCTTGTATATGGCAATAGGCTCACCCCCAATTACATGGGACTCACATAAATAGTAAAAAGCGGGTGTTACATTATACAGTGACATTAACTGTACTAATATGCACCTCTGTCTACTCCTACGGGGATGAAACACGTAACAAAAAGTAGACCAAACTTGCATCCCTGCAATATTAATAACTACGTCTTATTTTACATACAACCGTTATTACCAACTTCGTTGCTGCTGATATGCAACACACGATGTTTGCATATTAAAGTTACGTAAACACCATGATTGATGACCAGAGGACCTAGGACATTAGCTGCATATTCTTGTGTCATATTTGTTCTATAATTACTCTTTACTTTCGCTTTAAGTATGTAGGTGCCACTGTAGGTAATTCTCCAGTTAATGCTTAAGATATTCTATTGTGGTTTTTAGATAACAAGAGGCCAATTTATATTAACAAGAATGAAGGTGTTGATGTTCCTACTGGTAAAATCAAAGCGAAAAGTAATGCATTTTAATAATTTTAAAGTTTTAAATAACACTATCATTGCATCTATTGAGCTAAAATGATTTCATAAACACCATACAAAGATTTTCGACACCAATTTGACTATATCAAAATTGTCACCTTGATAAATTAAAATTCCCACGTAGGTACTTATAGAAAACAGGTCCAGCTATAAAATTACATCGTTAGTATTCTAGGATGTCTAATAAAATCAGTACCTAGGTACCTATAAACGTTTTAAAGCTTCCTGAAGAAAGTGGAAGTATTTGCGTCGATGAGTATAGAAACTTCCCGGACAGCCTTTCATTTGTATTAATAGTTGCTGGTAACCGGATAATAACTGAGTATTACCTATGATAATATACAGCTATTGGACCGTTTCACCGGCATGTCACCGTTATAGTAATTTTTATGTCTAGATGGAAGGAAAGCTTTTAAAGCAAAGTTTTATTACGTTCTAGTACCAAGATAATCTAATCTAGGCCTTGTTATTGGCTGGATACCTACTGGCGATTTCCATTGCATATCATAAGTCATGATGAGGTACTTAAAGCAATGCTGCGCGCCCATGTCATGAAGTTTGAAGGTTTTAACTTTAACATTACCAATACTGTAAATATTTTAGTGAAAAGCCTTCTTTCTTTCTTATCATCTGCGTCATTAAATTTCTATAAAGATTTCACCGCAGTTCCTGTAGTCATTGTCCCAAAATTTATTAACCCGTTCGCCGAAAATAAACCTCACCACATACCCGTATTATCTCTTTATTTAGTCCGTCTCAACCCTCTCATATCATCATTTGGCGGTCCTAAAGGTGAACATTATCTGGATCCGTGTTATCACACAGGCTTGGGTCATTCCGGCCCAGTACCCGACGTTAACAGGGTTAACACCGCCTTTTGTTTCGACAGGCAGCTGAGCGAACGTACATCAATTTTAGAGTGGTCGTGAATTCTGGGATATTTTGGCAGTAACTGTTTAAACAGGGCGGTGTACAATAATTTGCTATTCATTTCGTTGGAACATTATTTTGCTGAATTAATTTTACTTAGAAAACAGAAAGAAATAAATCGTTTAGATTTGGAAAAGTGGTTGTTTGCGATTTTTAACGTTCAAATTCTGTCTACCTAATCATAGACTAAAAGTCTAGTTTAGTATATACGGAATTACAATTTTCAGTAATTATGGCGACGATGCTTATATAATTATGAAATTACAATGAAAAAACGTACTTCGAAAGGGGTTTTATAATAAACAACACAACCATTAAATGATTCAGAATATACAGTAGAGTTAACACAATAAATACTTTCATCATCATCATCATCATCATCATCATCATCATCATCATCATCAACAGCCTATCCCATACCCCACTGCTGAACAAAGCCTCTTTTCACACGGAGAAGGTTTGAGCATTAATCAACACGCTTGCTCAATGCAGGTTGGCGATTACAAACTTATAATTAGAAATTATAAGCCCAGGTTTCCTCACGATGTTTTCCTTTACCGTTTGTCAGTGCAGTCATATAACTCGTAAAAAGTCACATTAATAGTTGGCGTTGGTAGGTTTCGAACCCACGTCGACGAAACGGGCGTCTTAAACCTTCGGGCCACCACGACATAACAAATACTTTAAACTAGTCAAAAACATTCGACACAGAAAAGAAAAAGAACATCTATTTCTAAATCTAAAACATCAACAATTTTAGAGCACTTAAATTCCGCTGAGTTAAAATATCACTCATATACAGGGTGTAGACTAAAAGCCACCAGCGCGGCGTAACATTATGGCTGTGAGAGCTTTAGTTCGGTACAGTTATAATCGTATTAGTGGAGCGACGCTCGTGACGTCACAACGAAGCCTGACTAAACATGCTGCGTACACCTGCGAAATTTTATTATGTTTAATATTTCGTGTAAGCTGAAGCCATCCTGAGTTTTAGTTAAGATTTTGCGATGATAAAATATCTGACCGCCATTTTTTAAAGTTGTGGTTATGCTGTCTTGTTTATTTTGTAGATATGGAATTTAGACTGATTTGAATTCAATTTATATTTTTTTTAAATTTTAATGACATTAAAAAGCCTTGTGGACAAATACTCTACCTAGTTTTTTTATGTATATACTGTCTTAACAAACATAAACATATTATATTTACAATATGATAAATATTTAAATAATGCAAACCAAACGTCTGACAATACAAACAAAACTTCACATAGATACACCTGCACAATGACTTACAAAAACCTTTCCATTAAACTAAGGATAAATTGTATTCCCTAAAGAATTTCCTTCTATATTTTTACGTTTCCTTTGTAAAGCAAAAAACGGTAAAAAACACTCCAACCATTTTACAAAACGATGCTTACATAGCATTTTAGCTGAGAGCAGAAAAATGGGGAACTGAACACGTTTAACGTTTGTGTAATGTGAACTGTTTCACATCACATAAATACATCGCCCTGTATATTCAGGACCTGGGGTAATTAAAAATGTATGAAATCCTGTGTAAAGCGTACCGAACGTCATTTATTTTAAAGGGTTTGATGTTTTAAAGTGTGCCAATGAATATTTCATTTTAACATTCATAACTCTGTGTTAGAATATGTAGGCATGCCTATGTTCAGGTACTATTGCTAAACTCCTAAAGCCGATACATCCGCAAATATAGCAATACTTCTATAAACTAAGAGACGTTAGGCTCAATAGACACTTACAAACACGAACCAATAAGGCAGATATTAGCCACACCAACAAAAGCCAACCCAATATCATCCCACGATATAAGCCCAAATCAAAAACAGATACCGCAATATTCTTCAAACATTTATCAGCCACGCGAAATTAATTACGCTATCGTACACAGATTAATAGTCAAGTGTCAAGTGTAGAGGCATCCGGCACAGAGTAGACCGAACGACCAGAGAGTGTTCGTTATCGGTTCAAATACAAGCACCCTCTTCAACGTCACTCGAGAAGTGTAACTTTACTTAGTGATACATTTACTGAAGGTTCTCGATGACGGGTCGTGTGACTTAAAAGCGGTTTGTTTGTTTGATGGAAAAGACCAAATTAAAAGAGATTTCTGAGGTTTCAAGTATGACCCTTGGATCGGATACAAAATATAATATAACTGATGATAATAAAAGGATGAGGGATAAAAAGAAAACGTAGACAAAATCGACAAACTTTCTAGACGTTCAATAAAAAACAAGCAAGCGAAACTGAAACACAAAATAATGAATGGCATTTACAAAACGAACGAAACAATATGTCCTAGTCACCACATTACGCAAAACTCGTGGACAAATGTCCCCAAATTAACCGACAATTACAACGACAAAGGTAAAACGGCTCCATTTTCGCATAAATTTGAATACATTTGAATCGCGTTCCACAGAGTTCCACTAGTAGCGTGTATTCAAACCAGCGTTCATTGAATAGAGGACGGTGGACGCGACGAAACCCTTTGTGACAGATGCGGTGCAACCCGCCTCAATAGACGTAGAAATGCGACACGATAAAACGCGTCGCTTACTTTGATCGACGAACATTTTACGTGAAGTTTATATGGTTATAGTACTGTGAGGAATGTTTTAGTAATGGCTGAGTGCAGTTTGTGAGACGTGTCTTCTAAAGTCGTGGGTTTGTTGCTCTTTTTCTTTGAATAACAAATTTTTTTGATCGGGGAAAATGTGGAAGTGTGGTTGTCGTATTTATACTCCATTAGCTTAAAAAGAAAAATTATGATAATTACGCTCACCTTTGCAACAACTATAATTATGATCTGTTCAATGCATCTTCAAAGATTTCAATTTTTACCAACCATATGATGATCCATAAAGACTGTTATAATCCATTTAGGCACAACACACAATAATCAACATCAAACCATAGAACCATATAATTTTGAAACAAAAATGACCAACCTCCAAAGATTCCTTTTCACCAACACCAGACCAAAGATTGTACGAAATAAAACCATATAAAACCACTCCCACTAAACTAGATAGATTACGTTGGAGAGTGTTCTGTTACTAATAAACTCTCGTTAGCCCTGTCTTAGGTTTAATGCAGCATTAGTCTCGACTTTTATCTACCCACTACAGATTAAGTTACTGGTTTCCAGACTGTATAGGAAAAGTTGCCTGAACGGTCTTTAAGTGGAACTAGAAATTACGTTACGTTCAATTTTGTTAGCAAAGTCAATAGAGGAGAAAATTAAGGTATTGGCGTAGCTTAATTGCTTGTGATGGTGAAATCAGTAATTAACTGACATTGTAATTAAACGAGATATTAAGTGAAAATATACATAGGAGATAAAGATTCAACAACAGCCTAAGTGTCCAATGCTGAGCAAAGCCTCTTCTCACGCTAGCTCATTGCGGGTTGGCGATTTCAAACTTATAATTAGAAATTATAAACCCAAGTTTCCTCACGATGTTTTCGTTCACCGTTTTTCAGTGGTGTATAAATATATCTGTGGTGTCTAAGATATCCTAGCAGTCAGTGAAGAATACTTTTACAATTTGCCTAAACCACGGATCGAACTTGAGATCTTGTCTTTGACAGTAAGGGATTGTAACCACACGATTACCGAGTCTGCAAATCCCATCCGTGCCGATAAAAGTTAAGTGAATGGTTCATAGATATAAGCCGTAACTAATATTTCAACCACTGCAAACACCATGTTCGTTCAAAATCCAATAATATAAACAAACATGAAACATTCCCCATTTAATCGATGAATAACAAACTAAATTCAAACAAATCGCTTTATTACATTAAATTAAGTGGAGTGTTCCTGCAAACGTTGGGTTCTTTTGTATCTAAATAACGGTACCCTAGAGGCGGTCACTAAATGAAGAAAAACAAAAGCCGACCATTAGGGTTGTGCCCGGCTATGACAAACAATGCGGTGTGAACGAATAGGGCTACCAAGCAAGGAAATTGTAGAGATTGTTGTTCGTCACTATGTCATTTTGTTTTATATTTGTGATTGCTGCCAGTGTAATATTTTGGGAAAAATAAAATTATGACAAGTCAACGAGGTTTACTTATTTTTTAGTTATAGGAAGGTATGAAAAACTACTGGTTATTACTGCTACATCTGAGCTTTTAGTTGTGTAAAATTGTTTTGTAATAAATTCTTAAAATAAAAAACGACATAAAAAAAAATTGCAAGTGTTATATCCATTTCATTGCGATAAAATCTTTATAAAAAAGTGGGTCACGCTCTTAATTAAATTTCGCTGTATCCGTCCAGCATCCAGGTGACAGCCCTGAACGAAAATAATATATTTTTCCCGTAGTGCGTGTGCGGAATTCACATTAATCTCGTGGTTCCACCACTTCCGACCTGTGTCCAAAAAATCTATACTTTTTGCTGTTGTAGGCACAATAATTGAGCTAAATTTTTGCCACGTCCGAAAAATTATCGAGGTAAAGGTTCATACAAAAATGAGAAAACCTTTTATTTCCGTCCTTTTTACCTAGAAGGCGAAAACTGAGAGAATAAAACGTCGAGCTAAAAAGATTAATAATTTTAAATGTTAAAATCTTTAAAAGGAGATGTGTCTTATTTTATACCTGAATGAAAAAGGTGATTGTGATCCAATGACCGAAAGCCAGTTCGGAACTTGAATCTCACTTTGGATATGAAAGAACAAATAGATGAAAACTATGATTAAAATAATGAAGATGACTGCAATAACCTTTTTTCAACTTTGTACAACTACAATAACGTTTAAAATGACAAAATATTACTTAATCTACCACTTCAAACATCGTCAAATATTTGTTACCAACATTTCAATGACATTTCATCCAAAATGTTTCATGTTTTCATCCATATCAACCTAGAAGTTTGGTGTTGGATGTTGTGTACACTAGCCAAACCACAAAGGCCACCATAAACTCTGTTAATGACATTTAATATTAATAACTCTTCGCATATATGACATGGGCATTAAAATTAATTAAAGTTTTCATCGGTACACCTGTGACGGAGGCGTCAGTATGACGTTTTAATTAATTGCTGGCGTCACTCGTCCGTAATGACCATGGGGGTGACATGTGACGCGATGCTGATTTGTTACTGTGATGGGGAGCAGGGTGTTGTGGTAAAGTTGGTGTGTGATGTGCAGTGGCAAAAATAAATAAGGAAAAATGCGCAAGCTTTCATTTTGGTTTGGTATGATTACGTTTCAATACTGTTACAATTTTCTTGATAAGAAAGCAACTCACACCATAATGGTCTGAGTAACCTAGCCATGATATCATTTCCAAATACTTCTCGAACTACGGTACTCTAGACCCATTAAATTTAATGTAATATCTCCACCACAATGTGGTATGTGCTCTGAATCGTGATTCACTTCTCAGCAATTTAATTGACTAATTCAATAGGAAACTCTAAACTAAGCAGCCACGTGGAGTTTCCGACGATCCAACTGATTAAACCTATACGCATGACTGCCATCTCTCAAATTGGATTCCAGAAATAGGAGTACACCTTTGTTGATCATTTACTTGGATTAGAAATAATAGATATGTGTAAGGTTCGATTAGGTCTATCTCTATTGAATCCATTTCAGTCACTGCTAAGTATAGGCCCCCTTTTTCTACCATACTTCTAGTTTTTCTGCATCTTTTATTCATTAACTTCCTGTGATTCTCTACGTATTTTTGATCGATAATTAAATTTGTTTTTCATTTATTTGTTTAAAAGATATGTAATAATATTATCACATAGGAACACATCTATAAATAAACTTACATGACAACAATTAATAAAATAGACCCATAGCTGATGTTTCTACCATTTTCATAGTTAATGTTATAATAAAGAATACTAATATACATGATAACCTTTTTATTACACGCTATACATACACAAGTATGTATATGTACAACGAAATTACCCAGACAGTGCTTTATCATTTCTCCTTTCGTCTCGTCATGTGTTGGCACTAAAATTAAATGGTTCCTCGCAAATGGACGACTGCAAAGATCCAGTTGCCATAAAGCTTTTCGTGTCTCCTCAATGTTAATTACATTTATGTTTATGATTCCCAAAATCTGAGAAATTAGAACTGTGATTTGTTACCTATGCTTACTTATACGATAAGTATGCTGCAGAAATTGTCAAACATTTCTCTTACTTCTTACAGCCTATCAAGCTTAAGGAATCCATCATGCGATATTAATTGTACTTTAACTCATTTCTTTATATCCATTTATAGGAAATAATTACATCAGTTAGAAAAAGAAATTTACATAGGATACCACACGCAATACATAGATTCGCCACTTGTAACGTCCATGCCGGAATACGCTGGTCATAGTGACGTGTCGTCATTTGCTTTAACAAATTGAGTGTCACTTCACATCAGCCCGACACCGACAGGGTTATTACGACCGTTTTTAACAACAACTCGCCGAGACGGGTTAAATTGCGGAACTGAATCGAGTTGTGTTCATGAATTCTTTAGTAGATGTACTGTACCAACCCCTGGACAAACGAGAATGAAATCCTACCAGTATTTTATTTTCCGAGGATTGCACAGGATTTTTGTCACTTGTTAGTTTGATTTAGGAGGTACACCTATTGCCATAATAAACGGTACTGGCATATAAAACCTTCAATTTCCATAGAAGTCCAGTGGAAGAATGATATTGGTTGCTAACTATGTTTTATGGTTCAGGAAAAAATAGTAAGAAAATGTGTCCATTGATTATTTTAATCAAAAGCCAGTTGCGAAACCAATTCACATAATCAACGTTAATTGTATTAATTACGGTACCCGAATAGCTTGCAAAATCTTTCTTTTCTTAACGAAATCCTGCTGAGTAAGTAATTCGAAAGAATGCCTGACGCACTCGCTGCGTTGTACCACGGCGTGCACAGCTTTTTAATTAATACCTACGCGTCGGGTACCATGCTCGGGAATAAATCTTAGTTAATGTCCCTTTAGTCTGGTCAGCTCGGCCCCATGTGTTGGTAAGCTGAGACTAGATGAGCCGAAATCGATTTCGCGTCGACTAGATGGCTAATAGCACATTTATTTCGTTGAGTTAATGCTCTGAATTGTGGAGTATCGGTTGAATTGTAGCTAACCTCAATTTATTTGCGGAGAGTCTCATATACGTTACTTTCTGATTGGTCTTAATGTCATATACTTTTCGATTAGTAGGCTTCTTAAAATATAGTTTGTTATGTTCTTTAAAAATAGTTTTACTTATCCTAACTTTTTCTTGGTTTCAGAAATGCGACGTTCCTCGAGCCACATCTCCAGGGCGTAAGAAGACGCGACAGTAGAAGTTCAGACTCAGATCACGATGAACGCTCCACAGAAGACGACGAGAGGTCCTTGCTTCGAAGTTCACCACGAACAAGGCTGCCCCCTCCTCCACCGCCGCCGCCTGACGACGACCCACCACCATTAAAGCCTCGAGAATTCTTTGAAAGACTTCAAACTCAAGCGATGAGGGAAGCTCAAGAAAGAAAACATAGATCAAGAGACCTACCAATCAAAGACTCTAACCAACTCTTCAGACCGGTTGACGCTGACGGTAGTCTAGGAGACAGCCTCAGTCAGGTAACAAACCCCTTTATTTCTCTTTTCTCCAGACTTCGGAAACTTTAAATCACGAACAGAGCAAGTTCATTCGGATGTAGCCTAATGAACCGTACCGCAGTCCTATTTAGTTTTTAGTTTCGTAGACTTTTTCTCAAACTGTAGCTACGAGTTTTATACAGTTAGTCTTTATTTGCATATCCGATAGCATTATGTAAAGTGGGAACGAGAAGTATTTCTGCACTGAAATATTATGTGGAAATAAAATTATATTTAGCCATTTATTTGTGTAGTATTTGAGATGTATGTTGTCGGATTTGGAATGCGTCTCCTCTCTCCATTTTGCTGCCATTACCATGTGAATGCGGCGAGAGTGATGTTACACGAAAGCAATATTTTTCAATAGTCGATACAGAATTAAATTTGCGGCTGTGCAGAAGGGAATTTAGAGGGAGGGGTAGCTTTTCGTTTGATGTTCCTTTATTCATCTTATTATTTACGGTATATAAAACACGGACAGCCTTAAGCGCAGTTCTTAAAATGCTACCTTGTTTGTTACGGTGTTTGGGCAAAAATATTTATGTTTTTTTCAAACATGGCAACAGAAATCTCCCTCGAATTACATGGGGAAAATTGTACTCAAATGAAAATAGGAAAGGCGGTTAAAATGGCAATAAATAAACGCTACGCATTTCATGGCTTTAAATAAAGCTTGATTAGTATGCCACGTCAGTGCTCCGAAGTGTAATTAAAGAAACATTAAAGGCGCGTACGGTGCATTATTCTTAGCACTTGCTGCATGTTTTCTCTCTAAAATGACAATTAGCCGTTGTTGCAGCACCACAATGTTTATAAACCCTGCCGCTGCACTCAGCCGCACTAGAGCTGTGACAGGGGCCCACTTGAGGTGTAAAACTTCTCAGTCAATTGCGGGCGTTGCTTTGTGAATGCTTGAAGCCCCACCAAACCCTTGCATTGTCGCCGGCTCTCGTTTAAAATATAGGGAGTAATAGCAAAGTTATAGTGCACTTAGCTTTGCATTTATATCGAAAAAGTAAACGTTTAAAAGTTAAGGAGACGTTTTGTTGACAATTAACATAACATAACATCACGCCTTTTATCCCCGAAGGGGTAGGCAGAGGTGCACATTATGCCACTGTACAATGTTACACCCAATTTTCACTATTTATGTTATGAGTCCCATGTAATAGGGGGTGAGCCTATTGCCATATACCGGGCACAATTCCAGACTCCGTGCTACTACCGAGATTTTTTTTAAAAACCCAGTAATACTTTGCCCGACCTGGGAATCGAACCCGAGACCCCCTGCCCGTCAGTCGCACTTGCGACCACTCGGCCAGCGAGGCAGTTGACAATTAACTGGTTAGAATTTTGACAATAATTTGACTTAAAGATTATTTTAAACGCCTATTAGATAAATTTACAGACGCAAACGCCACCCGAAAAGTAAAGGGATCGCCTGAAAGCATAATATTCATTACACTACACTTACTGGTCCATCGGACTGCCGATTAACCCTCAAATTAGAGCGGGGGCCCGAAGTTAACTGCCTTTGCGGCACATAAATGACATGTGCGACTTAGAAATTTGGCCGGAATTCGTACCATACCATTTATGGTCTGTAATGGTGTTTTTAATTATTTCGCGGGTAATTATTGGACACGTTACGGTTTTCGAGGGTTAAATGTACTTTTGTTGTAACCTCAAAATTTACTTACTAAAAGTCGGTTTTAATGATATTTTATGAACTCACGGTACATTAAACAAGTTCACAAATCATTTGTGTTGTTGTCTAAGCACTTCTGTATGAAGCCATATCTAGATTAATAATACGACTTTTACTTTAGGTTTTAAGGTATGTTGTTTGGTGGTTTTTTGCCACATCCCGCATACAACAAGAATATGATAAGTATATAAACTAAGCAGAGTAAGCATTTTAAAAATTGCTAGGTTTAAAAATTCTGAATAATGTATTATCTATTGAAAAACTAGAAAACCTGAAATGACGATAATACTAGTGACTACTAAATAAACTAACAAGACAATTAGTTTCAAAGGATTCATATTTTTCATCTGAATATAACTCATGGTTCTGAAAGGCTCGTTTGCCGTACAAATGAATAGATAACGTAATGGAACTCCGGTCGCCCCCATTTATCAAACATTTCAACGACAGACGACAAAATGGTGAGACTTTCCTATAACTAAATTCAATTTTAAAATTAATACTCATATATTAATTTATTTGCTTAAAAAATCTTGTTAATATTCATTTAACTAAATAACTTCGGACAATAAACAATGTGTTTAAGTAATTTTGTCCATCATTAGTGTAATGGGTAATAAAACTGTCTACAAAATTGTTTAAGCGTCAGTATTTACTTTGATTGCTTCTAATAGACCATGTTATCCCTATTTGTTTAATGGCGCGTAAACTCGCTCTACAATTAATATCATATAGACGGCAATCACTTTAAAAGCTTTCAAACTACTTCTTGGACTTATCAAAAGCGTTTGATATACTGGACATGTTTAAATAAACTAACAAAATTGACTCTGTTATTGTTCGGTAAAATTTCGTAAGTTAGGCGTTTTATACGCGATAATTGCTACCATTGTCAACACGGAACGATTATCGGGTCGCTCGGAACTTCGTCTGCGCCCTTCCTACGTCCGGAGCAGACTTTAATTGTTGGTTGAAAAAAAATGAAGCCATCCCTAGTTTAATTTGCATGCGGTGCAGTGGATGCCATCGATTTAGTACAACAATAGGGAGGATAGATGCGTCTCTTGTTTCCTCTTTATTGCATTGTTCGGAGCGACGCGAATTTTTCGGCGATTTATTTGTTCTCATTTTACCACGTGCGTTTTATTGAATCGGCATGCGTTTACGTTTTATTATATTTGTTGGACTATCCTAGTTATTCAGCCGTCTAAAATCAACCGAAAACCTGATTCAAATATTTGCTTACCAAATTATAACTATGCGAACATTCAAAGGTTCTATTTTTACCAAACCACAAATTCCTCAAGTCAAAAATCAACCAATTCACCGCCTAATTGAGCATCGCGAGCAATTTAAAAAATATGCAATCAGGCCACCAATAAAGGAAACGACGAGGCGTAAGTCAGGCGTCAAGTCAATGGCTTCAAACCCCATGAGCTCCGACTCCCCTGTCCAGTTTCCGGGACGCTTATTATGGTAATGACACCTTCGGGCTATGTGGACTTTTACTGCTCTATACATAATTTAACTTCTCATCTACCTATGTTGATGTAGCCTTAAATATATGCAGGAGTTTCAGGCGAAAGTTTGCAGGTTCGAGTCATTTTGTTAATGAGATAGATCCGAGCATGTGAGGCAGGACGGATTAATGGCTCCGTTATAAAACACTGAGCTAAAAAGATATATTTTTAGAGTAAAAGAGGACTGTTTTCGAAAAGAAAAAAAGCATTATTTAGTCTAATTGTAAAGCAAAGTTTATAATTTGTCAATATAATATTTTTATCATTTCAAAACTCCAGTTAAAGGCTATTACAGTTTGACAGAAATGCTATTCATCCTATGTAGCTCCCAGCAATACCTATGTTATTACTTTAAATTATTTCTGAAAAGTATGCCAAACAGAATAAGCCGACATAATTTCACACAAACATAATTACTTAACTACATCTATTTCCCGCGAACTCGTTAATGAAAATACCCGACAAAATTACGGGTAATGAGATAAAAAGTGAATTAACGCACTTCGCAGAAAAATGGTTATTACGCCAATCTGATCGGTACACACGAGCGACCCGACTTATTGATTTTAACCACCCCGGGGTGAGTCATCTGCCGTTGCATGCACCTCACCCCTCCCCATAGCCCCGCACTGGACCACAAACACTGTTTGCTCTCTTTGATTGAACTTGAAGAAACTAAAGGGCGGCTGTAAGTTTGTTTGTGAAGTAATAACTGTTTTTTCTTCCCAACGTTCCTTGTTTGCGTGATTTTTTCACAGTCTGCATTCGATTGGTGCTCGTTAAAAGTTTGTCACGACGCCGACGGTTTCTGTCGCAGAAATAAATATTTTTAAGTTTTGATTTTGTTCCTCGTTTTTAATAAAAATATCTACGGAAAAAGATTTTAATGACATGCAGAGGTCGCCACGTCGCTGTGGGAACTGTAACAGTATTCTGATTTCGATTTGCATATTATAATTGCAACATGAAAAGCTGTTTTCTCGTTCAGATAAACATCGAACAAGAAGCTCTTTACAAATACAAGATCAAAATTTGAAAATCATTTACCTCTTAAACGCTACTTAACCGGCCATAAAATCGTTAGTCTACTCCCGATACCCTATTACGTATTCTGGAAAACTTTTTACCTAATTAAAACTTCCCTTCCCTTGGTCGCAGGTGCGCGGCGTTTGCTCCTAAAACGTTCGAACCATTTACAACGCCACAGCACGTGCGACCGCTTCGCACTTGAACCAAACTCGTGTAAAAGTGAACTGTTATGCGACACTAAGAGTAGAGTGCTTTGCGATATTTCCATGAGACACAGATGCCTTTAAGAGATTGCTATTGCAAAGTGTTCATGTAATAGGCGCTGTAGTAGTTGTGAAGTGAAGCGCGAACGTAAAATATTTTATGGTTGTAGTCGGGTACCCAGTGGGTACTTGAAGTTTGAAGTGCTTCTTCATTCGCTCTGAATTTCATTTACGATGAAAGTTGAAGATGTATCAATATATTTTTGAACAAAAATGATATATCCCTGTTGACCAATAGGCAATTGGGGTACACTTACAAAAAAAACTTTTAAAAAGTGGATGGATTAGGTTAACATGTTTATGGTTGTTTTACTTATCCCTTTGACAAATTAAATGTGATGTTGAATTTCACCAGAACAGTCTTAAAATTAATGTCCACTGTTTATATCACATAATGGCACGTAGTAGGCTATAAAATTTTCTTTAACTGACAGCATTTCATCTTAATTCAGATTTTACGACTAGGTCTAAAATTATACATCGCAGTCTTGCCTGATGGCATTTTACATAGGTACTAACCTATGTAGAATGAGAATCGAGATATCAATAAAATGATCTAATTTCTAGTTTTTCTTCTTTGCAATCAGTAATTAAACGGTTCGGAATGTGGGATATTAAAATAACTTGCGAATAAACAATCGGTTAGCCAAGTTAGAAACCATTTTTGCTAATGACTATGTTCGTACGTACTCACAGGTTTTACAGGAGTATACAACTGCGTTTATTCGAATGGCAATAACTTATTGCCAATAAGTGGTTTCCATACACGACCAAACAGCCGCATCACAACCGAAGTAAATCTAATTGCAAACCAACTTGGGACATAAATCGTCCACCGCATCCCGAGGTGGTGTGATATTTGTTACCAAAGCCGGCATTGTACCGCAAAATTTAACACCTTAACCGCCGCCTGGTCTATTGTCAACCATGATTCATTGCAGTTATTATTGTTACCGATCGTCGAATTAATTTCCCGTGTAGTCGACATTTTCGGCCTGTAATATGCCCGTTTAAATGCCCCGAATTGCTGCGAAAATTAATTTTATCACGATATTTGTTTTACGCTGTAATTAATGTTGTGGTAACGTACGATGCGCGTTCTTCCTTATTATTATCGGAAATATTTTACCGAATGAAAGTCTGTTTGGTATTTCATTTTGTGTTTTGATCAAGGAAGTTTTGGAGTGCTATTTTATAACGTTCGTTTCGTACATTTACATGATAATGTAATGGTTTTACAATATTGTCCGTTTAGAATTTCTAAAGACTATTATGAACGGCTAACAGATCTCCAGAAAAGCAGTAATAGGTATTTTATAGATACTAGACCTAAGTAAAGTTAACATGTTTAAATTATGTAACAGTTTTAAATTGGTTCTAAATAAACGGCTATGTTATTTATATTGTGTCATGACGCCTAAATCTCCATTGATGGAATATACTTAAAAAAATAATGTAATAATTGTTAAAACCGAATATCTTTGACAAATCAATTAAAGTTTATTTTCTTCTAAAACAGATTTTCTTTCAAACCACAAAGGAACGCATTTTTTTATAAAACAAGCCAGTGTTAGTGAACAAAAAATGAAACCTGGCTTATTATTTATTCACTTCGAAGCTTAAGAACTAAAATCTTCTCAACTACTTAATGCGGTTTTGTGCTTAATTTAAACTTTAATGTTTAAGTTTTAGAGTTAGTTTTTGTTTGTTTTACTTGGACGGTGGTAAAGTATTATCATAAAGCTGCATTAATTAGTCAGATACTGTTGCTGCAGTTTGTAGATAATACTCAAGTTCTTATATTTTCTTTGACGGAAAGTAACATTTTATTCCGCCCACTTCTCATGCATGAGGGTGCGGGTTCGAAACCTACCAACGGCAAGTACCAATGTGACTTTTTCCGAGTTATATGTACTTTCTAAGATTATTTAGACACCACTGACAAACGGTGAAGGAAAAACATCGTGAGGAAACCTGGACTTATAAGTTCTAATTATAAGTTTGAAATCGCCAACCCGCATTGAGCATAAGCGTGGTGATTAATGCTCTAACCTTCTCCGTGTGAGAAGAGGCTTTGCTCAGCAGTGGGCATTTATAGGCTGTTGATGATGAACATTTTATTTATTCCTTGGAATTATGTCTCTCGTCTTTTATTTTTCCTATAAAACAAGCAATGTATCTAGTAATAATTATAAACCTACTGTTTAAGTTAAATTTGCGGTTTATTGTACGGATTATAGTAATAGTTAAAGTTTTTTCACGGCGTCTGTGATATCTCGGAGACTGTTTGTTCCGTCAACAAATTTTTAGGCATTAGATATATATTATAATGTCATTTATATTATTATATTATAATAGTATTCTTTTCAAAAGCCTTTGTTTTACAAACCATCAAGAGACGGTTTTTTTTAATTGTTGTAGAGTACTGGCAGCCTATACTAACATCATACCTACATGTATATATGTAACTATTACATATTCCTTCTGTCATTTGTGTTTTGTCTCTGATTGTGAATAAAACACAGACATTTTGCACTAAAAGTACGCAATTTTAAAATGCACTGAAGAGAAATCCAATGAAACAAATGTGACGGATGCCCGACTTTCTAGTAATTACTCCTAGTCGTAATGAGATGTTTTTCCTTGCAAATTGCCAGTTTAAAACAGTTACTTACTGTATAAATTACTAAGAAAACCTCTAGATTTTTTCTTGAGGACTTTAGAAAAAAAACTTTAACTAAAGATATTTGGCCAAGTCAATAAGTTAATGGTTGATGAATATGTGAATTACTATTAGGCATAGGTAATTTTATCAAAGAAGACTTTTTCTCATTAAACCTTGATTTCTAGGTAAATCTTAAAATACAATACATCAGTTATTACTGTTTATGTTTCTCTTGAAATAACTGCAATCTATTTATTTAGAATACCACATGGTAATTAATTTACAGTAACACATTAAATAAAATAACACTGCAGTATATTCCATTAGTGTACAACAAACCGAAATTGCGCATTAATTAAGTCCAAAAGTAAAATATTCACATTCGCACCAACAATTTGAATTAAATACTATCAATTTTAATTCAAAACTACATGGGCGGACTGTACGCAACGACTGCAAAGGGATTCTGTACAAATTAATGAACAAACTCGTTGCCTCATATTATGAGTATTTTATGAACTAAAACTAATATGAACCTTAATGTACTTTTATTTAGTTTCAAATTAAGTTTTCATTTTATTGTCTGCTTTATACAAATGCAAATAGTATTCATTAAATAGTTTGTTATTGTGACTATGATTACTTCGTTTGATAGTTATGGATATGCAAGTTTATAGATGCATGATTTGGTCTATTAGGTCATTATGAGAGCCTACAAGATGAATCTAAGTTACAGAGGTGTATAGAAACATAATAAATTTTGACCAGTGACCAATCAAACCAAACTATACCGAAAATTTTATTATAAGAACACACCAAAAGCAATAAAAAATATAGACAGATAGTTTCAGCAACAATCTGTCGAAAGAATGAAGAAATATTTAATTTATTCTACAAAAAACCAAACCATGACCGCTGGCTACTTGAAATTCACGAAAAAAGATCAGAGGGAAAATTGCGATCTGCTAAGAATATATTCGGCAAAGATATCATGATAAAATCTTATCTGGGGGCAACAGCCGGACGAAAAGGGTAATACAAATTTAACATATAAACAAGTAAAATGAAACGTATCGCTGGGCGAGTCTGGCCAAGTTCTCCTTTGTGGGATCCTACGATCCTTTGCAGAGAAAATCGGGTAATAATATTTCCAAGTTAGTGAACAAAGAGCCTCCTTTTCGTTTGAACCGAGATTGTCGTGTATATTTTCCCTTAAATATTGTACTCTTTTTACCAAAGTGACATTTATATGAAGCGTCCCATATTGTTTTGGCCTCGCTTTCATCCCCAGTTCTCGCTTATCATAATATATTTTGTGTAAATTCTTTTTCTGTTTAATAAAGGTCTTCTTATTAAGATTTTTTGTCTCATATATTTTCTGTATAAGATTCGTTATGAGTGTAACGAAGTCTTAAAAGAAAGTTATGGTTTTGAACTTATAATGAAAGCGTAGACGGGTATCATAACATTATTTCCGACACCGTAACAGCCATTTAAATTAATACGTTTATTATATTTCACTGTACCTTCAAAATTGAATATCCTCATTAAATTACCATAAAGGAATATCATTTGAGACGAGCTTACTAACGACATTGGAGCGCATCACAGACGTATAATATACAGTGTGAATTTAATAGGCTTGTGTACACATAGAGAAGCCATAAAGCCGGTTGCACACTCGCGAGCTCCCTAAGCCCCCACACACAAACTCATAAAGGGACTCACTAATATTTGCCTATTACGATTATTTTCACGTACCACACAACCTTAATTAGCGGAGCATTTTCTCCGAATGTGTTTAGTACTAATGTACGCGATGAATGGAAATGAATGGCCTACAAAAGCTATACGAGTATTCGTTAATGCCATCATTAAAATTTTGGCTAATGAATGTAAACATGACTCTGTTAATATAAAGTTTTAATGTGTTTTTATTTCTAATTACTTGGTTTTGTCATTTTATTAGTAGATACCTAAGCAAACAGATATTATTTTGTTGAATTATGTTGTGGCAGCTAATTACTATTACCTGGCTAATGGTATTTTACAAATGAACACTAAAAAACAGTGTAATGTATGGACAAAAAAAATTAAAATAAAAAATACGAAAATTCTTTTATTCATTTACATTGTGTTTTTAACAATTATTTCTCTTGTACCCATATATTGTCTAAACTTAATTAATGCACTATAGACATGTACTATATTCTCTTTATTTCTCTTAATTACAGAGTCGAGAAAGTCTATCATCAGACGGAGAAGGTGCTCGAGGTGACTGTTCCTCCGTCGATTCTTCAGGATCAGGGTCTGAAGAACAGCCACCATGCGACATCGGACTGCTGGAGAGGCTGATACGGACACACCCTGTGTGGTTCCTACCAGGCATTCAGAGGGCAGGCGCCTTCCATTTACTTCAAGGAAAAGAAGAAGGAGTAAGTAGAAGATTTATAGCCTACACTAATGAAAAGATACCATCTTTATGCCTTTTATAAAATTTCTAGTCTTTGAGGTCATGAACAAAGTGCTTTAGTTTTAAGTCCTATTATCTCTTTGGACAACTTTTATCATTTAATTAATTTATTACCAAGATTAATTTAAACAAAACTTTCTTTGCAAAACCTATTAAGAGATTTATAGGGTCTGTTCAAACACCTACAATTTCAATAGTGAAATATCTTTTAAGACTTTATTCAACAAACCATTTATTCAAGGAGTTAACGTATTGTTATTCATGTTAATTTCCAGAACTTCGTAGTACGACAGTCAAGTCAGCCAGATACAATGGCCATCAGTGTCCGCTTGCCGGCAGACAAAGGGCCCTACATCGAGCACTACTTAATTCAGGCTTCAGGAGGCCGCATCGGACTGGAGACATCACATAACCGCTTCGATAACATACCTGAACTGATTGCACATTACTCTCAATGCTGGTAAGTAGCTATGTGCTAAAGGAAAATGACTGTTAGGTAACATCTTTATAACGATTTTCTATAAATCAATAAGTTCCTTTTTATGTAGCGCAAAATAATTATTTTTAGTTTTTGCCATTGAAAACCGAAGCTTTAAAATTTTACTATCCAGGGCCACGCAAAACTGTACCTTACACCTTTGTTAATTAGTAAGTATTTCCTTCCAGTGACGAGTTACCAGTGCAGCTACAATTACCTCGCCCTTCGAGAGGCAAAAAGCCGTCATCAACTAAGTTCCTTAGCTCTTCTAGGACAAGAGTTCTGGGGTTACCCGATGGCAAACCCGAAGAACAATCCGAACAATCCTCTCTCTCCATGTCAGCTGGCCAATGGTGTTGTTCCCATGGCTGTCACGCCGTCTGATACGGGATCTAGTCTTAGCAGCTTTAATGCCAGTAAGTATAATTGTTCTACAATTTAAAAAAATATATTTTCGTCATGAGGATATTCAAATTAAAATGTATTGTAGGTACCCGAACAAACTCCCGTGAACACATTCTCAGCCCTGACAAGGATCAAAACGTAGTGCTTAAGATGTCTCCAATCGATACGTCAGGTTCCCCACCGAGTCAAAATTCGAACCTCAGCACATTCAAAGGGAAAACAGCTCCATCACCACCGGCTAAACCCAACAGCGCATTCATCAGAGCGCCTAGACCGACCCCACCAAACACATTGAACCTAATGTCTAGTACTGTAAGTATGAGTTTTAATTACGTTATGCTATAACGGTGTTGTAATTTAGAATGTTATTAATAGAAGCTTCACCTGTTTTCAGGCGCATATAACACAGCCTCATACTTTTCCAACCACCAACACGCAACAATCTCCCACCCAATTACATAATATTAAAACTACACCACCGCCACCACCGCCTCGTTGGGCAAAGCCCCCATTTACCAAAACATCCTTATCTCCTAAATCTGAAGCTTTCAGTCCTATTAACAAAGTGTCACAGAATGGAAACATAACAGTCACTACCACGGTAACATTCTGTGTCAATAACACTCAAATTCACAATCATCAAATCAATGAGAGTATACAAAGCGACAGATTACAACTAACGCTTGCGTCTAATGCAGTCAATAATAACGGTAGCGCAGACTCTGTATTCAATATCATGGATGCAACAAAAAATATTGCTGATTCTAATGGAGAATCACAGGTGAGGATTATTACATTACAGCATGATTGTGCACCCGTGTATGCTTTGCACGTACTTTGTTTCTTGCTTTTGCCAAATTATGTTTGTTTCTAACCCATAAAACTTTGTATTTTTCTTATCTTGTATTTTGATATTTGATTCGACCAATGGACTGACTATAACTTCCTGTTCCTGTATAGAATATGATGCACCGTATGTCGCCAGAAGGAGAGTGCATCAATGCAATGACAGCTAGTTTGCACGGAAGCTTCAAACGTCAAATGACTGAGCAGAATAATGTTGAGCCTGGATCGCCAGTAGAACAACAATCTCAGACAAATACATCTGATTCGGTGGACCCGATCGTAAACAGTTTAACTAAATCAGGCAGCACATTTGCTCCTAATCAACTCGTGTCACCTAATGGCACAAACTCAGTAACTAGTGGAATATTTTCGCCAACAAGTCAAATCAATTCTCCTGTTTCTAACGACACAATCTCTTCTAAAAGCGGAGTCTTTTCTCCTATGAGTCAAACAAACAAAAGTGAAATATTCTCACCGATATCTAGAAGTTCTCCGATATCAGCGAAAAATGTATTTTCCCAACATCCAATCAGTCAATTATATCTCCCGTTATGGGTAAAGATCGTGATAAAGTTATGTCTCCAAATACGAATACAGCAAGTACCACACCATCTGGTAGATCAAGAAGGAGTAAGCACTCCCACCGAAAGGAGTCCAGACATTACCAGGTAGAGTACTTGTTTTCTGAATGTGGAACGTTATACCAGCATTTTTGATTGATTTGACTAATAGCACGAAATTGTTGATAACAAACAGCACATTGTTTTCAACCTATTTAACCTTGTACAGTCTGTTATTCAATTGATTCCAAAAGTTATATTCATGAAGTATTATTTTAGTGCTCTTCGTAACAATATTATATGAATTAATACACATGTTATTTTACAGGAATCAGATATCTTAGAATCTCCAGGTGTGTACTGCCGAAGTTCTTTGATGGACAAAGTATCAGACTATGAAGATATTTGGGGACCGGAAAGTAACAGCTGTTCTACTTTCAAACCATTGAAACCCGAAAACGAAAACAACATTCATAATGGTCTGATGAAAAGTAAAAGGCCTGATCTTTTGCCAGACACTTTACGTAAGTAAAAACAAAAGTTTAGAATCATTAATCATATGCTGGTGTTATAAAACAAATACGTTTTTTGTGGTTATTAAAGACGATATTTCAACATAACTTTGATTTTTACAGCCAAGCTTAATGCGGCCAAAAGTACGCAATCCATTTTAGAGAAAGAAAACATACATTTAATCAATTCGACGGAAAGTCTGAATGAAAGAAAACTCTCTCAGATGGCTCTTTGAAGAAAAGTTTTAAGGGTTCCAGTGAAATCATAGCAACTACAAACAGCAAGGGAGAAATTATACCAAAGAGGCCGGACAGACTTAACATAGCTATGAATATGAACAAAAAATTGACTGAAGAGATTGAAGCTGTAGTTAAAAATAGAGAGAATTACAGCATTGAAAGTATGGAGACAATTAAAATAGAAGATGAGAATGTTCTTAATTCTATGGGCGAGGAATCTGAAAAGGATAATGCTGGCAGCCCCTTCTACGCTGATCCTGTAGATGCTTTAAAGGAAGTAAGTATATCATTCATTTACTTACTTACATAAGATACTGTTGAATGTATTCTTGTAATATTGACAATGTATTTCTATTCACAGGCTGCCTTGCCTCAAGTGCAACGACGAAAGCTTTTAAGAGTAGGAATGAATTTGTCACAACGCTACTCGGAACCACCTACACAAAACCATCCGTACTATCCGCTGCGCGATATGCATAGTATTGAGGAACTTTCTCGTAAGTGTATTTTGACAGAGACTTACATGTAGATACTTACTTAGAGATTAGCTATAAGCATATAGTATAACACGATAATTATGTTGTACCAAAAAGTGTACCTAGAAAAACTGAACTCATCACCTTTATTAAACTTGTCATAAATTCTTATTGCAGCATCATCACCAACCACATCATCTTCGGTGGACAACCTGATGTCTCTGCGCAGCAAACCCAAAATGAAACCAGTGCAGCCTCCACGTATCGCGAACAAGCCACCCTCAGGCAAGAACGACCAGACTTGGACCGTTGATTCCAGTTGGGAGTTTATAAGTCAGTGTTACAGAGATACTGTAGAACAGTAGATGCTGCTTGTAAATTTTGCTCTTGCACTCCCAACTTCTCTTTTATCAGAATTCAATATGCACATACATTGGCTATACAAATGATCCCACTTCAAATCGTGGTTACCATTTAATCAAATATGTTTTGGTACTTAGGCTTTTTGTGGGTTTATTTTTTGATTGGGTAAATTGGTGGCACATAAAATTTAAATACCTAATAATGTAGGTAAAGTCAACAGTTACAGTAATTTAACAGAATTTTCCACATAATCTTGCAGATAAAAACGATGAAGGTGCAAATAGTGAGAGTGGTACCTTCCCTTCGCTGGCTGAGCAAGAGTGTCGGCTGAGTGCAGTCGATGACGGAACTCAACACTTGACTGTTCATCAAGTTGTTGCACAAAGGTATGATTAACTTCAATTTAGTAACGAATAAGAAGTAAAAGTACAAGTAGAAATAGAAATAGTTGATTATGATCTAGTTGAACTTTCAGAAAAACGTAATCTGTAATCTGTATTGAAGAACGCTTTGATCACTTACATATTGATGATGAGTCGTTTCAAATCTTGAGCGATGGTTATTACATAACCTCGTGTAAATCACATGACAACAATAATGCCTCACCTGATTATCATGATGAGGTTCTCAAAATTCTTATGTAAGAGCATGATAAAACTATACATGATAAGTTGCATCACTTAAGAATTCGACGACATTGGAAAATTCTAAACACAAGTATCAATTCAACTAAATTCCATTCTGACTAAATGTGTTGTTTATTGTTTCAAATAGATTGCCTGATTTGAGACTGAATGCAGAACCGACGATGTTGCCTGAAGAAGTGAGATCACCACCAAGAGCTTCGTGCTATGATAACGTTCATGATCTGAGACCTTTGTCGGAACAGGTAATAGACCACCCATAACGAAAGATTGGCTTTCCATTATCGAACCATAAACTTATTTGCCACCCTATATATGAAAAAAATTACATTGTTGCCAGTATTCAAAAACAAGATTCATTCTTAACATTGAAAAGTCTAAATATAATATTTTGATGTTATTGGTAGTAAAATAAAAAAAGATTTATGGTCATAAAATTGGTATACCAAGTACATTACGCAAGTTTGTTAGATAATTCAATTACAACCTATCTCCAATGTCAAGTATCCCACTTTAGCTATTGTTCAATTTTAAGACGCTTACTTCATTTACGTACAAATTGCTATAAGCTATCATTTCATGTGCCATAATATAATGAAGATCATTGATCTAGAATTACATACCATCGTTGATAATAATCCTTTCTCTCCATTGTATCATACGTTATCTATTTCGCAGGCAAGCGACGATGGAACAGTGTTCTCCGAACCTTGGGACAGTTCGCAGTGGGACGGATTGATACCTCCATCTAATGGACATCAACTTTATGATACGGTAAGCACATCGTTATATGTATACTAAGATTTTATTTTATTATAAAGTCCGTTTTACTTTCTATTAATACACACTTCACATGTTTGCCACAGCAACAAAAAACAAGAATGTTTTTCTTTTATTTTCATTTTAAACAGATTAAATGCTTATCTTGCAAAAATATTTGATCATGTTTTATCTGTTTAACTTTAACAATTTTATGACTGGCTGTCTCGCAAAGGTGACCCTACTAAATACTTGATTTCAAAGTAAATATGTTCAGACTAGAGATCATTGAATAAATGTTACATTTTTGAATCCACCTTCTACTACACCTTACGTAATTTTTGCATGTTTTACTAGACATCCCATAGCTTCCTGATAAAATACAACCTGTGAGAGAGTAATCCCAAGTTAAGGCCGCCTATTGTATAATATATATTACTAGTCTGTATAGTACTAATTTAGATTATGGCATACAATAGAGTATTGTATTATATATTGAAGTAAAATAACTAGAAGCACAGATTATTACTAACTATAAATTATTGGTATAAATTGTACTTTCCGTTAAGTACATACAAAGCAAAATTGAACTTAATTTTCTACTAAAATTATGCAATTTTGTGCATGATCGTGTTGTTTCATTGTTCGATGAATTTTAACAGGAGGAGCCTTGTGAATGGGAGTCACCTATTCCGAGGAGGGGGCCGACTGTTGCCACGAGGGCAAAGAGTTTCAGAGACCGACTGGATCCTCTCTTAGGTGAGTTTACAATATTAATAACAGAATTATCATCAAATCCAAATATAGTTATACAGTGTGTATGTGAAAAAGTTACCAAATGCACATATAGATATTTGAATATAGTAGTTGTATCTGCAAATGTGTAAACGCGATAAATTATCGATGAAAGTAACATTTCCACATTAATAATAATTGATTAATAATTCTGCTCTGAATGGGAAGATAGGACCAATAAAATACGTCAGTGCACGTGTCATCCAGTTCAATTATTTACTCACGTTACACAACGTACTTATAACACTATGTAAATACAATTTAATATGGAACACGCTGTGATAATGCTCCACTCATATAGATACTAAAACGGAAGATTCGCTAAGTCATATCCAAATAGAAATATACAAATTATTGTTCTATTAAAAGACATTTTTAGGTCATTACTATCAAAAGTCACGTTGTTCCCCTTTTACTTGGATGTATATGTTAATTATCTCAACAATATAGCGTATGCTTCTATCACTCATCGCAAATCACAGATGTTCTCTGCACAATGCAGACCGATATGTAATTAATCAATTATTACACATCATTATCAAATTAATTAACTCAGTGGAGCACACACAATAGGACCGCGGCGCACAACTGTTATCGTTAGTAGGTACATTAGCTCTGTAAATAAATTAATTATGGCTAAAGAGCAAAGGTCTGCGCGTGCCGTGAATTTCTCAGACATTCTCAGTGACCGGTGCAGTGTAGTGACAGTCGCTGTCCAGCACGCGTTGGATGAACATCTCTTTCACCGCGCAGTGTGAATGAGAAACTATCGATTTAAATCCTTCGTTCACGCGGGCCAGAACCGCTTAGTAATCAGTCATGAATTGGTTCAGAAGGTGGTTCCTCGGAAGGTTCGGGAAGTCGAGAAGTGAAAAGATTGAGCCAGGCTCCAGCAAGCACTGGTTCAAATCAATCGGTTCGTGGGAACACTTCACGTCTTTCAAAGAAGATGTTGAAATGGCAGAGGATGCCTTGGAAGTGTTGGAAGTGTTTGTGCCAGTGAAACGTAGTGAAGTGTTTGCGTTAACCACCATCAAGAACTTTAGAACGGACAGTTTAAAAGAATTTGTGTCAGAAAGTGACTGGGTTTTCTTATCTCGGGATCAGCTTATGGAGCCCAAACTCCAGAGACGACTGCAGAAAACTAATTCCTTAACCAGTTTGTGCAAATCTTTAGCCGAAAGATCTGTCAATAAGAAAAGGGCAGAAGTGGTTGCCAAGCCACCACTTTGCCACTGCAATGAACTATTAGGCTCATGCGAAAGTGACAAACCATTACGGTTAAATGTGTTTCGAAGGATAACCAACAGTTTCCAGAAGTTCTTCAGCCCCCTGTATCGTAATGTAAAACGTACATTGTTTAAGCATGAGGAAGTTGTCGAAAGTCTAATTATCGTCGAGGATCATTCGTTCGAAACTTTTGCTTCGTCCAGTGTATACTTATGTAGGTAATTATTGTTTCATTATAAACAAATATCCAATGTGCCGTGTTCTAACATTATGACCGTTTATAATTATCACCAAAATGAGGTTGAAACAATAAATATGTCACTTTAATATATCTAAGTACACAAATTACATGTTAATTCGTCGTTATTATAGTAATTACGTTTTAATTTATTATTTTAGGGGTTCTATTTATCTGTTTATTTATCAATAATGCGACGCTTATATTGTTTTTAAATTATCAGACCTTTAAACTAATTAAGATTTTTGATTATGTTTACAATGTTATCTTACTGACCCATGTGTGTAGATTTGAAATAATTTTCTAATGAGTATGAGGATAACTAAGTCTTTAACAAACAAAACATTTCTTAGGGCTGATAAGACAAGGGACAGGAATGCCGGCGACTGACGTTTAAAAAGCTCATTGCCATTTGCTACTATTGTTACCGCAACACCAACCTTATCATCGCTGACTCACAGAGTGATATAGGGTGTGTACCGCGAGCCGATGTGGGTCAAAAAATCCCTCGGTCTAATGTTCGCACAGAATAATATTATTTTATCGCTTTATCTAGATTATGAGGTCATAATTTCCGACGTGCATCCATCGTGTATGTTGCATGCAATTTAAATGCTGATTCTAAGACTGTAAGTCTGTAATCACCTTTTTGACCCCAAATTCAAAGTTTTTTACTCAAACTACTCACCAAAAATAGTTTAAGATTTGGAAATTCAGTCATTAGATCATGTACCTGCGCAATTATTTTTATATCATTACGAATTTAATTTGCCACCATTTTTACACAATTTACAAATAATAATAACATTTTTTCATCAAACAGCGGCTGGTAGAGTGCGTGCCTTACGCGGCGGTCGTCAAACTCGCGGCGCAGGCGCTGCGCTGCGTGCGTACGCGCTTCATCTTGCGCAAGACAAGAGCACAACTTTTGCGCAGAACATCGACAACTTTATCGCTTGCACTCTTGATTCTAAGGATACAAGCCCACAGGTAAGAATATAGAAAAATTATAATAATAATTTTAAGTTAATATTTTGAAAATAACGATAGATAAGTAGGTACCATGCAGTGGCAGCTGCCATTAAACCACAAATCAATAGTAATTTGCACCTAATTTGTAAACAAGCGTCATTTGTTTGAGTTGCTCTTAAAGTAAACCTATTGGCGATTATATTCTATGCTAGAGGTATTATCTTAATGAATGCCTCACTGGCCGAGCGGTTGCAAGTGCGACTGCCAGGCAGGAGGTCTCGGGTTCGATTCCCGGATCGGGCAAAAATTAATGGGTTTTTAAAAAAAACTCAGTGGTAGCACGGAGTCTGGAATTGTGCCTGGTATATGGTAATAGGCTCACCCCCTATTACATGGGACTCATAAACAGTGAAAAGTGGGTGTTATATTGCACAGTGGCACTAAGTGCCGCAATGTGCACCTCTGTCTACACTACACCTTCGGGGATAAAAAGGCGTGATGTTATGTTATGTTGTATCTTAATGAATGACAACACATTATAATTTTTGTCAATAGTTGGCAAATTTAAATTCTTCTATTAAACCTTTCACTTCTCATTTTTCCTCAGGTGATGATGAGAAATATGAGGCAGTTCATGTCAGGAATGAAGAACTACCTGGTCAAACATGGTGAGAGAGAGTTTGAGAAAGAGGTAGAAAAGGAACGACTGAAGGTGAGTTCTTAAAGTTTTTACTTACTCAACAATCTACCGCTTAACAACCTTCTCCAATCGTTCATTTGTTTCAGTCGATTTTTAACTTTATATCTAAATGATAGAGTTGGAAATAAAAAAAGGCAGAGGAGAAATTTGACCTGTTACTATGTATAAAGTTGACTGCCTCGTTGGCCGAGTGGTCGCAAGCGCGACTGCCAGGCTAGAGGTCTCGGGTTGGATACCCGGGTCGGGCAAAGTACTAATTAAAAAAAGTGTCAGTGGTATCTCGGAATCTGGTCTGGAATTGTGCCCGGTATATGGCAATAGCTCCACCGCCTATTACATGGGACTCATAATATAAATAGTGAAAAGTGGGTACTATATTGTAGAGTGGCATAATGTGCACCTCTGTCCTACCCCTTCGGGGATAAAAGGTGTGATGTTATGTTATGTGTTACGTATAATGTCGTAACTCGCAGAGCTAATATCAGAAACTTCTGATGACTTTATCTCTTAAACATATGATAACAAGACGACAAATGATTCTAACTATATCAATAACACATTTTTCAGCTGAAACCAACGGAGTTCCTGAACTTAGATGCTATATTAGAGGGTGTGATGCATCGGTTGGTGGTACGTCCATTGCGCGCGCGGCTCTACACTCTCCTGGCAGCGTGGCACTCTGCTGATGTGCGTCGTCTACACGCCGCCATTGAACGAGCACAGCATGCTACACCTTTGCAGCTAGGAATTAAGGTATATTTTACTGTAGTCGTCTCTATCTGTCAATAGAATTGTCTTAGAATTATGCTCTTCCATTCTTATTAAGAGTTTGTTTTTCACATTATTATAGTCGTTGAAAGATGTTGAAGCTCTTTCGGTATTTATTCCTCTAAAGATGTCTAAAGCGTCTTCCACCAAATAGTCAAAAACCAAAACCTTATTCTAGAAGAATTGATCAGGGTCAGGCAACAAAATACTTCATTCTGGTGATATTTAATTGACGATGTTTTTCCAGGAATCTACTAAAGTACCATCATCAGCAGTATTAGCAGTGATCTCGAAGCATTTCCTCAAGATGCAGGAGGCTGACTCTCCCCTGGATAAGCTAGAGAATCTCCTGGCAGCTATATCAGTTATGTTCAATGCTGTAAGTACCTTAATTTTTCTGTTTGTCCCTTTGCAACTTAATCAGAAAGCTGCTGAAGCTGAAGAGGTCATTATGTAATTAAACTCTTAATTACCTTTTCTTTAAACCTTTATAATCACCGTTTATGGTAACAACCTATTTTTTTTTTCAATTTAGATTTGACAAATATGACCCTTGTCGCTATTCATTTTGGGGAGATATGATACTTAAGGACTTCTTTCTTTTTAGATTCGAGGTGAACGCAGTGTAGGAGCAGATGATCTGCTGCCAGTTTTGGCGTGGACTATTGCCAGGAGCCGACTGGTCTGTGCTGAGCTAGAGGCAGAGCTGATGGCTGGACTGTTACCAGCTGCATTGTTAGCTGGAGAAGGAGGTTATTACTTAACGGCTATGTTTTCCGCCGTGGCTGTCTTGAAGAGACTTGCTCCTGAACCGCAGCCTGATAGCACTACGCCTGTAAGTTTTATTTTATTAATTCAATTAGTATGATATTAATTGTAAAATGTTCTACCTGTAACAGATTTAACTTGATTTTACTGAGAGAACGGTACAAGTACAAAATATAAAACTCTGATTGTTACAAAAATACATAATATGTCTCTTGCCATATCTATTAGAAACCAAATAATAAAAAATTGAGTCTAATAACGATAAATGTCATTTGTGTCTAAACTAGAATATTTTACACCAGCAGTGGCGTCGAGGCTCAGTAGACAACAATAGAGAGCAGCATTCAGTAGCAGTGGTACGAGTAGTCTTACCGGATGAGTGCCGTGGGTCTATACGGCGTGTCCCAGTGCCGTGCCGACCCGGCGCACGCGCAAGGGACCTATGTCGAGCGCTTGCGCATGCCGCCGCCATTACCAACCCACAGGATTACGCTTTATTTGCGTTACATGATGGACATGGTATGTAATGTTATTATTTTTTATTTGGTGAGGGTTAGATCCTTACTAATATTATAAATCGGAAAGTGAGTTTGTTTGTTTGTTCCGACTTCACGCCGTAACTACTAAACCGATTGCATTGAATTTTTGCAGACGTAAAGTTAGTAGTCTGGATTAAATAATAGGGTACTTTTTATCCCGAAAAAGTTTGATATTCCCGATATGATATTTTGTATATATATATATACCAAAGTATTGGTATAGATGGCACTGTATGTATTGGTATATATCACATAGGCTACTTTTTATCCTTTTGTGACGCTAGCGAAGCCGCGGGTAAAAGCTAGTATGTGAATAATTAACAAATCAATTTCTTAGTTTATAACTTATAGGGTGGTTAGAAGATACCGTGTCACGTATGTGCCAATACTATGTTCTATCATTTTTAGTTCTTAATATAAAATCATTTTAAAATTGTTATACTTGTTGTTACAGAGACTATGCTGAACGAGAATGACTGCCCACAAGAAGTAATGTCGGAGAAGACTGGGCAGAACTTCACACTGGCCTACAGAAGAATAGACGCTAAGATCGCCTGGCCGCAGCAGGCACTACTCTCTTACCCCTAGACTGCTTCCTACAATAATAACTAGAAATACGAAGCGACAGAAATATCTTAGCAATAATAAATAAACTTATAACAAATCACGCTCAGAACCAACACAGTATGGGATCGAATGAAAATCTATATTTTTGTCACCTAAACAAATAATTATAAAAGTGATATTTTCTTCAACTGTTTTTTATAAATGCTAACATTTTCTAAGCTTACCTTACTTATAAGTACATCGCTTATAGGCAGTATTTTTAAAGCATCGCTACTCAACGAGCATACTAATGTCATATAACTGTAGCTTTTTTACTCAATAATGTATAAGTACCTAATTTTATATTATTATTGTAATCTGACTGAACTATTGGGAGGTGGCTCCCATTTTGTACATTTTGTATCGCGCGGGGAGCTCTCATTCGAAGTGAATGTGATGTATGGATAAAATGTTCACCATTTTTCTTTTATTCTATTCGTATAGTACCTACAGTCGAGTCGAAGTTCGCAGTTTGAACCTTCTGCCTTATAAAGGCAGTGTTTATTTCTTCAAGTGTGCGTTTATGTATGTTCCTAAATTTCGTCGCGTAGGTACACTAAATAAAACTCACCAAATTGTTGTTTTTAGTTTTATAAATTTTAAGTATTTCTTTTAAACACTTTTCTAGTGCTAAAATTTACTTTTGAAGTATCTATACATACATATTTTAACTCTTACTAACTTGTTTATGAACTGTGATGTTAATCGTATTAATTAGTAATACTGTAAGGTTTTGTATTAATTTTTGTATATTCGTAGAGCTGTTTCTTAATATAATTTATTTATATGTAACATTAAGGTAATTAACCCTCAAATAGTATGATGAAGGGTAAATTTTAGTGTACTGTGAGATCCATAGAATTGTATTAAGTATTACATATGGATTGCTTTTTAACTTAACATATTCTAATATCGAAAAAAATAAATGTCCACATCACTAAAATTTACCCTTTATTCAACACTTATTCAGATGAAACATTGCCTTACATTTTCGGTAACTGACAATATTTTTGTAGTATTTCGTATTTTATTCCATAACAGTTGAAAAAACGGAATATTTTAAACGTCTTGGAGAATTTATGAGATTATAGTAATAAGCATTTGTGAAAAATCAAAACCAGTACTTTTTGACACTGCCAGTCTCGAAAAGGGGACTTTCAGATGATATTAATTTCATATCTTTACATAATCGGACAAGTGAAGTCGTCTTTATTTAAACTAAACACTGCCAACTTATTTTCCGATTTTATTAAAACATCAGATGTGCATTTCATTAATATAAATACTCTTATAGTTTTACAAAAATACTTACATTCATTTGTACACTTTAACTCATGCTCATAAATAATCACCAAATTCTTTGACGTGAAGACAAAATATAACAACAATATTTATATATAGACATTTCGTCAAGAAAAAAAAACCGATACTTTTTGTGGGCAACAATTGATTCTGAATATGTGACCGTCGTACGCGCAGTGTAAAGTGCGCCATTTTGTATTTATTACGTCACTCTTATTAACGTTAGTTGTAAACACGTATATTGTGTTTTGATAAAGTTTTCAGTCATATTGTGAAGGAGTAAATGAATTTTTACCAAATTTGAAACATGCTGTTTTATTTTTCTCTGTAACTTTTATAGGAATACCCTTTCTGGTGTAGAAACAATCTTGAACATAATTAAATTTAGTACAACAGTAATAAAATACTTTAGATAACAGAATTGAGTTCGTTTTACTATTTAATTTAATTTAAGCTACTGAAATGTATCTGTGGGTAATTAATTTAACCACATTCAAAACTACAGTTATGTTAGAAACAAACACTCTAACATAAATACGGCCTGTACTTACATAATTGTTTATAAACGACGTTTAAAAAAACTGATATCAGCCGCCTCTGTTTTGAAATCAGTTAATTAATCTACTGAAACCTTCTCCTAAGTGTTACAAACACTTCTCTGAAAACATCGGTTCAGCCAGTCGCGAGATAATCGCCCACAAATATACATACAAGTCAAACTGACATCCACCTTTTTTTCCTTTTGAACTCCGTATTTTAACCGACCGTTGTCGGTTGTGTGCATCGCAGTTTTGTGTACAAGCCCTAAAAACAGACAGTCACGCGCCCGGATACTGAAAAAAATTCAGATTTAAGTTGTACTTAAATATCGTGCCATCTCTGTCATTTTTCTCCGGCCACCGTAAGTGCGAGCCACCGTAAGTGCGGGCCTGCGGACGGCGAGCATGGGTGGCTCGCCGCCCGACCAGAACCAGACCCGAGCGTACGGCGCGTCGCGTTCCGCGCGCGCCTCAAGGAGCCATCAGACCACCACGGATGGGGCCCAATAGGGCTGATGCCGATACAAAGTGCAGGAGTACGAACGGTGTGGTTTTTAGTCAATAAGAATCTGACAATCCCTTCCGTCTCACCCAGGCAGGAGAAGACAAAAGATTAATTTGCCCCCTAAAAAAATATCTCTGTCATTTTAAAAAGAATTTGGAAGGACACAACTATACTTTAGCGCAAATTAAAATTCAGTGGCGTTTGAGTATTTCAGCGTAAGAGAATCAAAGTCCTAACAACCATATGCTAGATAAACCATTTCAGCAAAATAAAATAGACCAAACTAATTCAGGAACCATAGCAACTAGCATTTCCATCAGTAAAGTTGCACATATCGATCACACAATACATTCCAACACTGAACACAGTCCTTGCCATTAGCCCACACGTACAAACACGTAGACAGTTAAAAAAATACAGATACTAGAATCATTAACAATGTACCCATTAGATGAGAAACGTACAATGCAAGCAAATTACCCCAAAAAGTTACCTAAACCACATTGGGATAGAGTGCATTTGGAATATCCAGTGAGAAAACATCCAGGAACTGGAGTGTCGAGTGAAACTATTGGACGAAAATGGGCAGGCCAACCAGAAGTGATAATGGGAAAGGTAAATGATTCGGTAAAAAGGTAATAAAATTGAAGCTGCTTTACTACCATTTAGATAGTATTTAAATGTCTTATTACCTAGGTTACGCTCTGTCTGGACTGGCAATAAAATATTGTCACACTTCTAGTAAAGAATTATTTCACAAACTATGTCAATGACCATACTGTTTATTATTACTATTATTCAGTACTCTTACTTCGATTTATTTTCGAGGGGTAACGGGCTATTTGGTTTAAGCGACATTTTTGCAACTTTACAGGAGAGCCTTTTAAAGTTTGAAATTTCGAAAAAAAATTCGTAACAAAAACGCTTCTGCAGTTATTTGAACGGGGTAAATTGCATTGAAATTTAAATTAAATTATCTAGTTGCTGATGCTAATTCTAAATAAAGCGGACCTTTAATTACAAAGATAAATGTCGCTTAATACAATCTGCCCTTTTTTAGAGTCAGGAAAAATGATTTAAGTGACTTCATAACTACAATTGGCTACAAGGGAAAAAAATTAAGCGACAATGCACTCTATTTACAGAGTAAGCTAAAAAATATGAAGTGACGACACCCAAAATTAATAGAAGCAAGCTATTTATCTTAACTACCAATTCAGACTAAAATGAGTGACAGGCTAATTTACTTATGTGACATATAACATTGAAATTATAACGTTTAATGTTTATGTTTATTTACATCTAAGGCGATTAATGGCTGATAAAACAACCTGGATATATCGCAATCACCGAAAATCTCAGATGCTTACATTGAATAAATAAACACAACACAATATCAAAGTATTTATTTAGAGTAATAATTACAGTTTCAATAGGAATATCGATTATATTTCAGCAAATTCAATTAAATTAATGGGTCATTTACTGAAATTGCCGTTTTGTATGAAACAATTTAAACGATTTTTCATGTATTTTTTATTTGTATAATCAACGTAACCACCTATGCAATCAATGCATCGTTGCCAACGCAGTGGCAGTTTATTGATGCCCTTCTTAAATCAGCTGGACGGGTAGCAACAAATTTTTCAAATGCATTTTGTACTGCCTCTCGGTTATTAAATTTTTTCCCGCCAAGAAGTTATCCAAATTCTGGAAAAAGTAGTCTGGTGACTGGTGAGTAGGGTGGATGTCGGAGAGCTTCCAACCCCAGTTCTTGTAACGTGGAGGCCGTCTCTTGTGCAGCTTTAGGTCGCGCGTTGTAATGCAGGAGCAATGGAGATTAGCGATTGACCAGTGCTGGTTGGAGATGTGTCAGCTTCTCCATCATTGTGTTCAGTTCTTCACACTACACATCCGTAGTAATGTGTAAGAATTGGTAAGAATTTGTGATGAATCAGAATAACGCGAGCGCTAGACCATCAGTGACCATCACTTTTCTAGGGGTAAGTTTTCGTTTAGGGCATTGTTTAGGTGCTGAACTAGGATTCAACCAACATGCTAAACGTGCGTGGTTATCACACAGATTTCATTTTTCATCGGAGGTGACAATGCAAATCAAAATTCTTTCATTTGTGTGTATATTGAGCAGTGCAGTGCAAGGCACTACTCGATGCATTTTTTTTAAGGGTGGAAAATCATCGAATGACTGCTCCCGCCTGGGTGAGGCGGGAAAGAGTGTCAGACTCTTACTGACTAAAAATCACCCCGTTTCTTCTCCTGCACGTCGAGCCGGAGCCCCGGTTACCCGTTAGGTTCTCCGCGACTCCGAATCGGCATCGACCCTGTTGGGCCCCATCTGTGGTGGTCTGATGGCTCTTTGAGGCGCGCGCGGAACGCGACGCGCCGTACGCTCGGGTCTGTTTCTGGTCGGACGGGGAGCCACCCATGCTCACCGTCCGCAGGCCCGCGCTTACGGTAACTGGAGATCGTCCCGCGATCCCCGACGCCAGGTGTGTCCTTCGCGATGGCTGGGTTGCGAGGAGCCAGCGCTTCGCTGCCTCACGCGTCCCGCCTCCTCCTTAGCTAGCATAACTGCTTCGCAAAAGGAGGAACGGCATCCCAGTCCCCCTCGCACTGCTCGATGCATACTTAGCTCTGTTGATCATTTAGTTTGTGGGACACCCACTTATCAAGCTTTTTTACCTTGCCAATTTGACGCAAATGTACCAATATTGTTTTGACGCTAACGTCGAAAGCTGTTGCTAAATCAGCCGTAGATTGTATGTCATCAACCTCCACAATAGCCCTTAAATTGTCATTGTTGCCAAAGTCTTCGAACGACCGCGAGGTTCATCTTGAAATTAAAGTACTTAGGATTCAATTTCGATGAGCGTTTTACGTAAACACTGGCGGTGTGCGCGCGTCCCGTCTGTCTTCGGCGCACTCTGGAGTGACTGAAGCGCCAGCGCACGATAGTCCAGTTGGATGATAACGATTTTTAACACCAGGGCGATGAAATAAATATGGTATCATATGACATGATTGAAATGTACCATATTAAAACTTAGTGATTGAAAGACCGACTCGTATTTCTATGAATACTGGAAAAATGTTTCAATATTCATTATCAATGTTATCGTCTGTATAAAACGACATGCATTTAAAAAAAAATGAGGGTTAAATGGTTTATGACTAAACAAAATATCTGAACGAAAACAATATTTGGTTTAAGTAGCACCCTGCGTGGAAAATAGAGGCAGCTAGAAATGTTTAAGAGACGTACCATGTCGCATTTGGATGACGGACAAATGTTTTAAGCGACATCACACCGTGTGATTAGTGGGAAGTCAAAATGATTCAAGTTACTTGTTAGTAAAAATTAGAAACAAGAAAAACGCTTTAACTCATGTTGACTTAATAATTAGAGATAGGGTGACTGGTTTATGTCTCGGTTATTAATATGATGGTATGGTTCAAGTACATAATTTAATAAAAAATGCGAAATCCATGTCGTTTAATACACTGCCACTTTGGAAACAACATGAAAATAGAATTGTTTGAAACGCCAAAAAAGTGCTCCGATTTTAATGAAACCGGCATCATTCGACGGAGAAAAATTCGCTGATTCCGAATATATATATAACTCAATATCGCCCAAAATGTCGCTTAAACCAAATAGCCCGTTACCCCTTTAATGAATTTTGCATCGTAAAAGCAAATATGCACTTTAGAAGGAAATTTTTCGTGAGACAGAAATTGTGAAACTATGATAACAATAAAAGAAATGAAAAAAGAAAAGATGTTAGTAATAAATAAGATTGTGATAAATTAACTTGTGTCCTATTTAGAAAACACCAATCGAAGAGATCAAGGACTACTTTCGAGACTACAACATTACCAAACAGTTGACAAGGTCACAGTCAGCTAACCACTATGGCTTCAAACTGCCTGAAACGAAGAGGTTCAACAAACATACGTCTTGTTTGGAGAACGAGTATGTTTACCCGCAGCCTAGAAGGGTAACGTAATTTTCATTTTTTCTCCAAAATAATCTGTGAAGAAAAATCTCTATATTATTTTGTCTCTCTTAATGACAAAAATATTGTGTGTTGGAAGGGACTTGCTATCTTTATTGGATCGCCTATTCTATAAAGCAGCTAGACTGACAACATTTTCATAATTACAAACATCCCGTATATCAAACAACTCCAACTTCATCATCAACAGCCTATAAATGCCAACTGCTGAGCAAAGCCTCTTCTCACACGGAGAAGGTTTGAGCATTAATCACCACGCTTGCTCAATACGGGTTGGAGATTACAAACTTATAATTAGAAATTATAAGTCCAGGTTTCCTCACGATGTTTTCCTTTACCGTTTGTCAGTGGAGTCTAGATAATCTTAGAAAGTACATATAACTCTGAAAAAAGTCACATTGGTACTTGCCGTTGGTAGGTTTCGAACCCGCAACCTCATGCATGAGAAGCGGGCGTCTTAAACCTCCGAGCCACCACGACCACTCCAACTTCCATTTCATAGATTTCCCACCATAGATATACATAATAATATTTCTGTGTTTCCCAATAATTTTTTGTTACACAAATATTCGTTTAACAAATAATTTGTATATTTCAGTCTTCGTTGCTAATTTAACATAGTAATGTTCGTATTAAATAGCATTTATTATTCATTATTTTCAAGAACTATCGGGGAGTAATGAATAAATTATTTCGTATCTTTCATTTTCGCTTTTCAGAATGTATTTTAATTCAACATCGAGTTTTGTTGCTACATAATAGCTGAATCGTTGTATTTCAGATCGAAGACAGAGTACCACAATGTTCAGCGCATGGCACCACAGAAATGAAGAGTCATTACACTCCACCAGTTATACCTCCTCGGTTGATCACAGATAAGGATCGGTACAAACTCCCCACTAGACTGCCACAAGATCCAGTAAGTGTAATGTTGGTATATCTCACATGAATTTACTTCTTCCTAACTGTTATCAATTTCTATTAGCCATAATATACGTGGACATAACATAACATCACGCCTTTTATCCCCGAAGGGTAGGCAGAGGTGTACATTATGCTACTGTACAATATAACACCCACTTTTCACTATTTATGTTATGAGTCCCATGTAATAGCCATGGCAAATGTGCCTGGTATACCAGGCACAATTCCAGACTCCGTGCTACTACTAAGATTTTTTTAAAACCCAGTAATACTTTGCCCGACCCAGGAATCGAACCCGAAACCCCTTGCCAGGCAGTCGCACTTGCGACCACTCGGCCAACGAGGCAGCAACAAAGCAGATATTTATTCAGCAATATAAATATCTGTCTTCTTAGACGGTTTAGCGTAATTAATGTCTAAGATAACAGTTTTAATGACAATAAGTACTTGACTTATGCCCGAATACTGAAACATTACTCAATTTTAAGTCGCGCTTAAGTATAGTTCTGTCTCTACAAATTCTTAGTAAAATGACAGAGATGGCACGATATTTCTGAGCACTGAGTAACGTTTCAGTATTCCGGCATTAAATCATTAAAGTGAAACTGACATAAATACACCGCAATCATACCAAAATTAATCACTCTAATTACAAGTTCTGATATACTTAATAATTACTATTTACACGTGATACCAATTATCTTCCAAATACCGATTCACATCACTGAATAAAAGTATCAGCTAATTACGAAATTCTATTTAAATCATGAACCACCACCTTTTTTAGTATTCTCAAGTGACCAATAAATGGAGCCTAAAAAAATTAAATTAAACTTCAACTGCACAACAATAACCATCTTGTTTAAAAACTAGCTGTTGCCCGCGACTTCGTCCGCGTAGAATAATAATGACTTGTGGCAGAATTTATGCTTTTGAATTAGTCTTTATCAAGGAATATTCTACGGTAATGAATGTCGTCAGAATTGATTAAGTACCTAGTATAGGGCCGTAGATTATACGTAGCCTATATGTTGACCCGAGTTGTTAATAATATTCATGCAAAATTTGAAGTAAATCCATGCACTACTTTTTGAGATCATTCCGGATCCATATTTTTGGTTTCGGTATCGATAGTAGACCACACTCCAAGTATTCTTTTAAAAAAATGTAGTACAGTTTTGACTTTTTTCCGATTTTATTATATGTGTAGATTAAAGTATTTATTTTCTTTTGTCTTTTTTAGCTTCCTCTAGAACCCAGCTGGCAAACAGAACTAGAACCTATTGATACAACACATGAAGGGTTTGAGAAGTACTTAGACCCATACTTGACGACCAGCCGACTGCATCATCGACCCTACACAGCTGATCAATTGCAGAGACAGTCATGCTCTAAGGATATTGTTACTTATTACACTTTCAAGGACATGCCTTGGGTAAGTCTAGAAATTTGAAAGGAACTAGGGCAAAAAACTAGATGCATAAAGTTAGAGGCAAATGCAGTTGACAGTTCATAAAAGTTATTTATTTATTTGAGCGTCATGCAGAAAGTGTTTTTTTTAAGGAGGGAAAGTCATCGAATGACTGCTCCCGCCTGGGTGAGGCGGGAGGGAGTGTCAGACTCTTACTGACTAAAAACCACCCCGTTCCTTCTCCTGCACGTCGAGCCGAAGCCCCGGTAACCCGTTAGGTTCTCCGCGAAACACATTAGATGGACTTAATGCCGCAGGCAATTTTTCTTTATCTGTTCCATTACATCTATCGCATCCTGTCTCTGTACCATCCAAAGTTGGTTCGGCAGATCAGGCCTTCTAAATAATTTAAATCAATTAAAAACAATATTTCGAAGAGATTCAATAGGGATGAAATTCAATTGTCGAAAAAATATCGGTTTTGTAATAAATATAAACGAAGATTTGTCATTATTTTTCAGACAAGAACTCCAAAACCTCAAACAGAATGTCGACTTCCAGTGAGCAAAGCAAAGTCTGTGTATGACAGAGAAAAGTTTAAGGAAGGTTTTAGAGAAATAAGGACCCATAATAAACTACCATGGGTACCAGGGTATGTAGATAAATTATTCATTATCATACGCTGTTGGAAAATTGATTTTATCTTCAATTTCCTTGCATCTTTAATGTTATTCTGGATTGTCACTGTAGGAGAAAACTGATCAAAATAAAATTTGAAAATTATAATTTTTTTTTTTGAAAATTCATTACTTTTTTATTTATTAGTTCTGTTACAAATAATGAGCAAATAGGGCTCAGCATAACCAGCCGTTCTAGAGGACTACGACATACGTTGTTTAAAAATAATAGAAAAGAATATTTATTGTACACCATTAATGATATAGTACATATGGAAAGAAAAAAAAACCAAAGATACTTTATCTTCTTGCAATATTTATTTTCTAGAACGTTCCGGACTGAAGCAAGAGACTACTACATACCTCCTACATTACAACCAGTCTCTCAAATACACAATTACGAAGAAGAAGCCAGAAGTTTCTATGAGAAGTCCATTGCACATTTATCGACTAACATTTCAGAAGAATACGACGCTTTCCAAAAGCAATATTCTACAGAAAATTCTGTTGTGGGTTCTAGAAGACCTATTTGTTCTGTCCTCGACCAGTATATTGAGAAAAATAAGAGATTAGAGAGAAAAAGTGTGCAAATAGGATAATTAAGACATAAGATTTCATTACTTTAGTGCAAAAGCACCTAAAATAAATGTAGAATTACGTACATAAGCATTTTCTTTTAATTTTTCATTTTCATCTTTTTTATTTTTTATTTCGATCTTTTCCGAAACCGGATATCAAATATTACTTCATCTGTGTTATCGTCATTATATTTATTACCACCACTCCCCTAAACACTCCCTACATAAACCACATATTGATTATTCATCATACCAAAAAAAACTACTAACGGAGCAAAATAACAATCGATATAGGTTTAAAAACATGTATGTGATAACAATAGGACCACAAACTTAACATACATAAAAAAAAGTCATTCCTATGATGTCCTTTCAACGAATATGCGAAAGTATAATTACTCTTTTACCAATTTGATACAAATAGAAAGGTAATTTTAAGTATGATCTATGTTTTCGTTCTCGAGTAGAGGCCACAGATTGGAAAACGTAGCGTGGGCAGGCCTTCCGCTAGGTAGACCGATGATATTGTCAGAGTCGCGGAAGCTGTATGATGCAAGTGGTGAGCTGTCATTTAACGTGGAGGACTAACGAGGAGGTCTTTGTCCTGCAGTGGATATGTCATCTTCTGGCTAGTGACGATTCTTTTTTTTAATGGAGTAGGAGGCAAACGAGCAGACGTATCACCTGATGGTAAGTGATCAGCACCGCCCATGGACAACCGCAACACCAGAGGAGTCACAGGTACGTTGTTGGCCTTTTAAAAAGGATTACGTTCTTTTCTTGAAGGTTTGAAGTTGAACGTTTGTTTCTTTCGTCACAATGATAAATCAAAACATATTTTACCGCTATCTTAAATCGATCGATCGACAACGAATCGTGATTAAAAGTTACTCTTGATAACAATGAGGTAAACTACAACAAAAACCTTTTTCAATTTCACAGACTACAATGCATCTATGACAACATAAATTTTGACAGTTCATTAACAATCATGACGTAAGATTGGGTACTATTATTTTTTAAATAAATTATATAATAATTAGAGAAATGGTTTAGCCAAAGCCGGTGAGAATGCATAACAAGATGATGATGAATATTAAATGGAAATAGTATACTTCTTTATTGTAATAGTATTGATTTCGTACGCCATATATTTGATTCAACCTTACTGGATCATGATACTGTCGGGTGCTATTATCTATTCGTTGTATACACAGCTGGAAAATTGGTAAGTGTTAGAAGGCGTTAATAGATTTCATGAACGTGTGTCTGAAATAAAAAACAATAAACTCGAAAATAATACTGGTAAGTACAGAAAATACGTTTCATGAACCACTTTGAAAGTTCCTTCCTCTATTCTCACACTCTTATAGAATCGGTTTAAAAGCTATTTACCTCCATGGCTTCACCTGACAGGTACCAATAGTGAAATAATTGTAGACTAGAACCAACCAAAATCATGCGATGTAGGCACCTACAGTACCACCAGAAACCAGGTATGCCCCAGGGAGGGTAATATATCCCCGGGATTTTCCACCAGCATATGCCGCCATACTTCTTCACACTATTTTACACTACCCACTACTTCTGATAAAGCGACAGCCGGCTGTTAGCGTCTGACCAGTAATACCTCGTGCGCCTTCTGGAGCACTAGAATGGTTCTTCAATACATTCTCCTCACTCAAGGACTCTTAGTTTCACACGCTGTCTAATATAATGGTTGCCTTAATAAAATTTAATATGTACCATATTTTTTTCTTTTTGATAAATACCTTACCCGTACCGTATATTATGTATATTATTAACAATCATTAATTGGTGTGCAGATATTTTAAATCACTGTGGTAAAGTAATATAAAGAGGAATCATAGTGTTTTATCTCAATATTGTATACTACTTACACAGTACAGTGTCTCTGATTCAAACTTGCTACCTATGACGTAACTACAAGGCGGTAAGTTGCAAAAGTGCCACGGATCCCCAGCTAGAATGGGACACCGTTCACAGGTTTTCATCTGAACTTCTCTGCTTTTTATTAGCAACGGGGACCCATCCGATAAATTTTACACGGGCCCCGAACGGTATAATTACGCCACAGCTTGCTACCATGTCCACCGTAAATTGGCAATTACTTTGTATCGAATTGTTCCTAAGCCAATTATTACAAATATTATTTATGTCATTAGCTGTTAACATTAGAATTACTTGAAAGTGGAAATTAAGAAAGGAAAAGTTAACGGAAAAAAATAATGAAACGGTAATCATCCATGTTAAAACGAAATTAAACGTAACTGTAAAATAACTGTAATGACTGAAAATATTTAACTGGAAAGCTAAATTAGCAACAGGTTCTACGTGTAGAATATAAACCAAATGCAGACCTGTTCTTAGTCTTACGCGATTTCAGTGCTGTCTGCATCTAGTTTATTATTTCATTTTAAAAATTGCTCTTTAATCGATTATACAGTCCGCGTACATAAGATTAAAATATTAATCTATGTCCTATAATTCGTAGACACTACCGTACCTGTCTATCGTTATCGGTCCGTACGTAAAAGCACATCGTAATTGATCACATGTGAGTCAAGTCAGGTGCGACCGGCCGCGAATTACCAGCAATTGTAACATTTACTCGTAAATATTTACCACAAATGTTCCCCGCACAGTGATCAAACATAGACCGGTTCTATTTGAAAGAAATTATCACCATTTCAAAGTACAAAATGTTACGGATTAGTCAACTTGTGATCGTGTTTATTATCGCGCTGAAGCAGGTCGAGAGCGATCCTTCACGAAAGGTAAAAAACATTTAAATAAATAATGCACTACGTTCGATTACATTTAGCTGTATCTAAATAATGCCAATGCTGATTACTATTATTTAATTCGTGAACTGTAAATGTTCAATTCAGTTTGCATTATTTGAACTAATATTGGTGCCATATGTAATTAAATGTGTTTCAGCAAACGTTTTTATTGTTGAACCATATTTATTACTTCTGATTTTTCTTAGCGTTACTGGTTAAATTGCATTTTAAATAAATGGAAACAGCGTGTCAGTCGCAGCTAATATAATATGCAAGTTACTAACAGCTGTCGAAACATGGAAACATTATATTAAAACATGAACATACCTACTATAATTTTCATATTTCTGTATTCCTTTTACATGTGGCACTGTTTTTCTACTTTTAAACTCGTCATATTAACATTTAAAGGTTGTGTTTCAAAATTAGACAGTGTGTGAATCCCTGTCATGTTTAGCACATATTTATTAAGACTGTGGTAACGCGTCACAGCCAGACAGAAGCCTTAAATCTATAACAACAATGTGTTTATTATTCTATTTAATGGATTATGGAGGGCATGTCGCTCTGAGGAAATGCTATTTAGCCAAATCTAAAGATATGATAGAGAAGGAAGGTAGACAAGAAACAAAAGAACCACAACAAATTCAAAGGTTGTAATATGTCGGATTGCTACCCCGTCAGACCCGTAATTAGTTTCAGAAAGCTAATTTGTACCTGTGACAATGAGAATGAGAAACTCAAAGAGATATGTTATAAGACTTAGAAAATATTGCCAACTGAAGTAACTAAGTACAATGTAGAAACTGTAATAAAAAGTTGATTCGTGATTTCTAAACAGCAGTGTGAAATTGATTACAATCATCATTGTTTTGCAATAATTTTCCCCATTTATTGTTTGTAATTACACACAATTACTTTTTCTTTAACTGTAAATACTGTTGGTATTGACTATTTGTCTTTATGTGCTCGAGCCAATTCACATCACATTAATATAATTTTATTACAGTCTTCTTTATGTTTAAATAGTCCACTTTACCGTTCAATTCCCATTTGAATAATTGAATTTATTTAAGTTACTTTACAGTTAAATTAGAAAAAATATCTTCATTTTCGACGTGGTAAGTTTTAACACGCAACAGTGTCTCTAATGGTTTTATCAAATATTTGCTTGACACATGTAATTCTTCTTAAATTGTTTGTAATAGTACGTATTTAAAAATATAATTTGAATACTACATAGGTATAATATGTACTTACAATGTAATGTATGTATATAGATAGGTACAACAATAATTTGCTCCAAATCATGTTTGTTGTACATTATTACAAAAAACCACACAACGTAAATTACGATAGATATAATTGCTGTATTTTTCTCTAAAAAAATGATTTTGTTATTTTTTTCTAGCATTCACACAGGCATTCGAAAAAGGTCAGAAAATATTTGATTAGTTTTAAAGACATTCATAAAATATCTAGTATTATCCAAAGATGTAAAAGTACTTATACTACTGTATCTTTTTTAATTGTTCAAGTTTAAAATGAGTAGGACCCAAAATACTACCTTGTGGTACTCCAACATTCAAGTTGTGTCAGGATAGGTAATGGCTGATATCATTGGTCAAATACTCAAGCTATTTAGTAAAGGTATTAAGGCGTGTGTTTGCCGTCAGTAACGTACGTGCCTACCACATACCAGTAATGGGAGGTCAACATCTCATGAACTCGCAATCTGGAGCAGTGAAAGTTGTCCTGCACAAAGTTTTAAGTCCTAATGTTTATTTATGTCACGTGTGTTATTGAAGGTGTGCTAAAATTGTGTCATGTTATTTGTTTAAATTCATATTTAATTGTGACATATGAATTGTTTGCTTCTTTGTTTATAACTTTAGTACTCGTTCCACGTGGTTTAGGTCAAATAAGTTTTTGAATAGACGTCCTTAACTTGATCTTGTTACGCAGCTGAAATTAAGGGGAATCATTTTACCAAATTATGTTTTTTTTTTCAGATTTCTGTTACAATATACTACGAGAGTCAGTGTCCGGACAGCAAGAATTTCATTTTAAACCAACTGGAACCATCTATACGCTACCTGCAGAAATATATAACACTGCATTTTGTGCCTTTTGGAAAAGCTACAGTAAGCAATTTTTCCTTAGCGAAGTAGGAAATAACATAACATCTTATGGCCAGTAGAAGAATTGTATTCCGTAGTAGCCATACAGCTGGGTTCAAAAACAAACGAGAATCTTGGTAAATTAGACATTAGTATTCTTGCGCTGATTCTCAAAACACAATTTATTAGTCTTCTTCATGTATAAGTTATTTCTAATTTAATTAAGGGTTCCGGATCTTAATCTTTTTCTTCAGACCTGATATGTTGCATATACTACATTAGCCAGTAAGTATATCTTAACCAATTCCTTTCTGCTTTTTTTTATTAGGTTTTCAACTTTATTTATCTGGTATGAACTTGAAAATCCGATAAAAAAATACTTATGTACTTTATCAATTTCTAAGTCTTAATTTAAAATTTACAGAGTGTTAACCAAGGGTACGATGGTTTCCTATGTCAGCACGGTCCCACCGAGTGTACCGGCAATATGGTGCAGAGCTGCGCGCTGGATCTCATGCAGGAACGAAACGACGTGGAAAAGGTTCTATATGTCGTCTGCGAAATGATGACTGAGGCAGGAACTAGAAAGGATATGAAGGTACTTTTGTATATTATATCACTATCTTAATATCTACTACTTGTCGCGGAGAACTTAACGGGTTACCGGGGCTCCGGCTCGAAGCGTAGGAGAAGGAACGGGGCTTTAGCCTCACCCAGGCAGAAGTAGTCATTCGATGATTTTCCACCCTTAAAAAAATATATATCCTACTACTTATCTTGAGAGAAATTAATTGACACCAGTTGGCTATACGAAGTCAACCCACCGTGCACGTTGGTTATGATTAAGTCCTACTTAGTATAAAAATTAGCGTTTTTTTTTCAATTGTTCATGTGAGCCGTTTAAGTACCTATTACAATTAATTTTACTTGAAGTTACTTTATAGTTGAACCATATTCTTTTTTCATCATAGTCATTATCATTCCGTCTCTGTTGACTTTTAAGCGTAATCGTCTCCAATAGCATACCATAGACCTCGACCTCCAATAGCTTATATCCTTTTATTTTATTTTTATTGTTCGTCTAACCACTTGATTTGTCTAGTTCAGATTTTTCTAAGTTTTTTATTAAATACCTCCTTAAATATATCATTTATTAATATGTTAAACCATGAAATTATTACTTTTATTATAAATTTTTTTAAGGTCAGGATAATTTTTATCTTCCTTTTGTTTCAGTGCGTTAAGAGGATGGGTCTCCGAGCTCGTGATGTAAGAGAATGCATGAACTCAAATTTAGGGACAGTGTTGCAGCTGGAGGCTGAAAAAGCCACTAATTACATTAGACCGAGGTTCATACCCACCATCACCATAGACGGGGTAAGATATTGTTTCATTTTTATGTATATTGGTCACCTCATTGGTCGATTGGCGATCCCTGTGTTTCTGGTTCGTTTCTCATGTCGCTCAAAGTATTATTGGTTTTTACGATTACTCAAAAATTCTTAGTAATAGTTCAAAATCTGCTCCTACGACGCGTTCTTAACAATACATTAGTAATAGTTGGAATACTGCCAGGATAATGACATATAATGATTTTGTTTCAGAGGTTCGACCAACATATACAAAATTCTGCGTTTGCAGACTTCCCCGGGACGATTTGTTCGATACTTGGAGACGTACCACCTTGCGTTGACAACTTCAATAAAGTAGTCCTTCGATACGGTTTAATATGAACAGACAATAAATAATATTTCGTACATAATTTTAACGTTTTCAGTGATGTTTTTCTTTCTTTCCTTTTTTAAGATTTCTATAAAAAATACAAAAAACGAGAGTATTAAAAGATGTGATCGAAGAAATATAGTTATACCAATAAGTTCTTATTAAGTAGAACCTCCAGCTTGTTGCTGTTTTATTTGAAAAATACATTTTATAACAACATATTTTTAATCAAATGACACAGAAAGATTTCATGGACCATATGAAAGGATTTTTGTAACATTTTTACTTATTTCAAAAAATATTCACTACCTACTCTATTAAATTTTAATATGGACTATAAAAATCTATTTACAGTATTTGATCTATTGCCTTATTTCAAGAAACATGGTTATTACAATTCTATGCAACTTTGGTGACTTTCCGGAAAATTTCCAAGAAATGTCTTTCTTTTTGTATTAGATATTTTAGTAAAAATCTCCTAAATATTTCACCGATACAACACCGCATTTTCGTGACTAGGCGACTGTTACTTTCTGGCTATTTGTGATTTCGGAAAGTAAGGTTATGATGGTGAGTTGTCCACGATCCATCGGTAATAGTGAGCAATGTTCGTGTACACACTGGGAACGCCTTCACTTCCACAGTTCTCTGAACCGAAGGACACGATGCCAACCTGAAATAAATAAAGAAGTTGTTCAAGTACTTGAACTAAGTAACAGCCAATTTCCTAATAACATTCCAATATTGGGTTGATTGAATCCATTGGATTGAATTCCAATAGATTATTTTAATGTGCGCACATATCACACGCGCATTATTTTAATGTGCTCAGTTCTTTGCAACACTAACTATATTTTTGGAAGAAGTATTACCAGTAAGTCAACTAAACTTTGAGTATCTTCTTCAACTGTCTATATATGGGGTAGTATCCAGTTGTAAATTTTTTGATCATATCCTTATCAAAAACAAAATGTACGCTCACCTGCACATGACGCCCTTGTCTGAACAGAAGTAGAGGAGCTCCACCAAAACCTGAACAAGCATCTTTTCCCGCCTCACCTCCAGCACAGAGCTGACCTTCGTTAACTGGAACTGATTCTCCAAATATACGCTCACAGTTTTCTAAAGGTACCAGAGGAACTTCAAGCTGCTGTTGTCTGCTCACCTACAGAATACAGAATTCATTAAGTAAGGGAAATTTTCGTGATACCTATTTTAAGAATTTAAGGAACACCTGGTCACACGCTACTACACAAAGACAGACATTTCTGAATACGTTTCGTATGGCCTTTCAATTCATTGTTTATGAAGTTTTTTAACCTTAAACGACTGTTGATTTTTGAACTCGCACATTGTGTAAGTATTGTCATAAGACCATCTCCAATATTCTCGAAAGAAAAATCAGTCAAAGGGGGATTAATGCAAACATTGTGACTATTAACTTATCAGTCAGACATTTCCAAATGCAAAATAATGATTGACAAACACGTGAAAGAGATTAAAAAAATTACTTCACGTTCATCAAAACTCAGTACAAAATCACGGACAAGGGCAAAACAATTAGTCTGACATAACTTCCTATCATTAGCCTGATGACTGATAGCCATGGCTGACGACTGATGGCTATCATACACTCACCACGTTATTCTGTCCTGACAGTTTTCCCCATCCGACAAGCGAAGCTCGTTCATTAATTACTATTTCCGGCTTATCATTCAAACAGATCGGCGCGGCTGTCACTGGAAAGAGCAAAAATTGACAGTGATATGGGAGACTGAGTGACAGCAGGAAGTGTGAGGCATCAGTCTGTCAGTCAATAAACTGCTGCCAAGGACAAAATGAAGGTCAATGTTACTGAGAACTTAAATAAATGAAGCTGTAAATTAATAACACTTTTTTTTTAAAAAAAAACGTTGTCCCTCACTAGGATTATCTCCTGTGTCGTGGGTGCGTTTACAAACATACAAGTTCACATACACATCACACCCAGACCAGAAACAACAATTTGTGGATCACACAAAGTGTTGTTCCGTGCGGGAATCGAACCCGCGACACGTTGCACAGCAGCCGGTTGCCCAGCCACCGCACCAACCGTGCAGTCAAACTTATAACATCAATGTTTGAAAAAGTAAACACTAACGCCAACATCAAATTATAATAACTACTCTGGTAGTAGAGAAAAGTGTTGAGCATGAATTGACAAAAAGGAGATATAGTGTACGTACCTGAATATTTAATTTCTTCTTTAAGCATGATCAATGCAATATCATGTCTGAATATCTTCTGTTCGTACCCTGGGTGGACGATCACATTCTCCACTTTGATGGCTTGAGTAGGAGGAGCGCAGAAATAATCGTTACAATCAGGACTTCGACCGATATCCCATTCACCAACCACTACAGTTGATCTGCAACAAATAAATTAGATTAATATTAAATGTCATCACATAAACCAACATTTTTAGTTAGTTTTTTTAGGGGACGAATACTTCATCCGCCTTGGGTGAGGCGTGAGGTAGTGTCAGACTCTTACTGACCCAAAATCATCCCGTACCTTCTGTTCTTATTCCATTGCATTGTCTGCAGCCCCAGATCTTTAGTTGGAACTGTATTGTAAATAATTATAAGAAGAACACCAACTGGCATTTTGGGGTCACATTCAGGTTATATGAACTGGTTGTTCTCATCCTCAACTGCTGGGACTAATAGAATAATTAACAAATAGTAGATAAGAACTAATCTATGAATAACTATTAACCAGGAAACGACAGATATGATATCATATTCTAAACTTTATAACAATTAACTTACAGTTTATACCCCTCTGGCTTGGCCAAAGCGCAATGGGCAGCAGTCAATATAACCCGTTTGCCAATAATGGAACCGCTGCACGCGAATCTCACATTACCAGTCTCCTTGTCTAAATTTAATAAAAACAAATAATTATTAGAATTATACACCTAATATTAAATTACTAACAATATATTTCCTTTTTTGTAACACTTCTAGGTAACTTGTAAAGGTTAATTGTTCAAAAAACTTAAATGATTAAGTGATTCGGTTATGGGATTATGATTTGTTAGGTTTTATTTTTTGTAGGCTTCTTTGTGTTGATTAAAGCGGTTAGTCGGTAAGATTTCAATGAAAAGATACAAAAAGTTATTTAAGTATTCCTAAAATTTAACAAGGAATAATCATCATACGAAAAAAGATATTATTATATTAATATCTTATTCTCATAGTTTGGTAATGATTCCCTTCCCAGAACTCGTGAGATTGGGCAAAGTTTGATTCACTTTAATCTGCTAAATAAAGTTCTTATTACGGAAATTAAATATCAACAATTTCCTTCCACTGGCAAGTAATTGCAATAAAATAATAGATTATGAATATGAAAAACACATAAACTGGTGAAAAATAAATATTAAGTCGACTACCGATAGATAAATCTTTCACTAGGGATGAACGTAATAAAAAATGTGCATAAGACAAATTGCCTCTCTGCTTAAATATTACCGCTCTGGTAACATTTTCTAATCACTTACGAGTAAATCCAATTCTAGCAGTCCACGGTTGACTTCCCAATCCATTATAGTCGACTCCTCGCACCATACTCTGTCCACATTTCTCCATGCCTTCCTGGTAGACCTTGCCGCAGTCACAAGAAGGACAGCATACGTAGTCTTCGTCATCCGCATTGCCACATATTAATTGGTTGAGCCGGTGGAAATATCTGAAAAATTGCGAAATGATATGACCTATTCCTTAAGAAGTCTATCGCGATATATTCAGGTTTCTTGGTTACTTTTTAATTTTACTCTAAAATTATTCGGTATTCAACGTAACTTTTTTATATATAAGATGGAGAGAAAAAATATCGAAATCAGCTTAACATACCTACATACATACATAACTTCACGCCTGTCTCCCATGAGGGTAGGCAGAGACTAACGAACGCCAATCACTACGATTTCTACATACCTCTTTCGCTTCATCAACAGTCATCAATTTTTACATTCAATTCATAAATAGGACTTTTCAAAATAATGATCTGTATGTGCAGTATTAAAGTTAATCCAGTCTCAGTTACTTATATTATTAAAATTATACTCCAAAACAAAAAGTTCTTACCTGTCTGAAGAGAAACACGAAAAGTCCATTAGGTCCTCCAACATAGGACAAGCACTGACAGGCATACATGTTGTGTTTTGTGGGCATGGACTCTGTAGTTACACAAAGAGGAAATATGTTCTATAGGAAATGTCGTAGACTAATATATAAGTAAGTATTATCAAGGCTTTACTTACTCTTATACTTAAAGTTTCTTCGCCGCTTTTAACTCCTCCCATACCAACACTTAGACCTAAACCTGGAATGAAAACAAGACAGTCGTTTGTGTATCTGTTTTTCTTTTTATATGTGTTTTGTTTTATGTATATATGTTTTGTGTCTGGTCTGGAAGTAGTGAAGACACATTAAGAAATATTCGATGTATCTAGTATTAGTACACTAGGACTAGTCGTACAAATTTGATATAAAGAAACCCTAAACAGAGTCAAATTGAGGTACTACAGGAATTTCATTCTTTTAATTCAAATTCGTCAAATTACATAGGTTGATAGGTTTTAGCAAGGTTTTTTTTTAAGAGTGGAAAATCATGCGAATGACTGCTCCCGCCTGGGTGAGGCGGAATGGAGTGTCAGACTCTTACTGACTAAAAACCACCCCGTTCCTTCTCCTGCACGTCGAGCCGGAGCCCCGGTTACCCGAGGATACGAATAGTCAAAAAAGTCAAAGCATTTATTTAAATTAAACCATCAAAATAAATAATCGTCTGTCAGTCAGTCCGTCAGTGAAGTTAGGTGAAGCTAGGTATCAAAAAGTCAAAATCTGCACGTGAATCCTTGCGTCAACCTGTACTGCGCATAAATGCTCTCAATTATACATTTTTTTTACCTAATTGACGTAATAATGAGTGCTTCATAATGCACTACTGGTAAATAGTAATACATGGGTAATACCATCAACACGGCCTTGATGTAAAATGATGTTATCATTCTGTTTTATACCCTGATCGAGGCTGTCTATTGTCATCAGTCCTGCAATTATCGAATGCATCATTCGAAAATTATACGACAGTGGTAGTGACGGGAAAACTAAAATGTTAAGTGTAATTTTTAGTAGGTTGGATTAGGTAGGTCTAATTTTTATGAGTTTCTTTGGTCCTTCATTTAAAGTTGGTTTTTTCCAGTGTGCATGATCGTGAATATATTAAATTAAATGCACTTCTAGGGCAGAATCATTCATGAGGGTAAACGCTTACCAAAGCTACGTTACTACTTCCAACTTAATACGGACTAACTTCAGCCCTAGCGATGTGCTGTAACAGGCGCTGCACCGTGGGGCCTTACAGATGCTGAGGGTGGCCACCAGGGTGGTTTTATTGAGGTACTACTCACCCACTCCCTAGTCTTTCTCCTCAAAAAGCTAGGCACATTTTGAAGGTACCCCCATTATAAAAAAGGGACTAACTTCTTCGTCAACTTATTCGATTCAGAAGTCGAAAGTTCTTGCTCAACAATCATATACCAGCTACAATTCATATTGTGTATGGATATTTGTAATAACTAGAATAATGAGGAAAAGCATTGCAAACCTATGTTATGTATTGTGTGAAAATCATAGTTAGACTGCCCTCTATTATTTAGGCACTTTTGTTAGGTGAAATATGAAATCTGTGTTACTGTTGGTAACATTGGTACTGATACAAACCATGAATGTTACTAGATTCAACAATATCAAAAATTTGGTCTTTTTAGAGTGTTTATTGCAGTAAAACTATTATAAATGAAAAATGTATTAATTCATTAGTAGAAGCTCACGCAACTAACTAACAACAAATATCGTATTATGTTCCTTTTTTATGGGATAAGTCAGAAAACAGACCGATTCCCAAAAGTAAGTTAAGCAATCGGCGCCGCCCACGGACACCCGAAACACCAGGCGTTACAAGTACGTTATCGGCCTTTTGGGGACTATGAATTTGAGGATTGTTGGGGATTCAGAGATGGGAAAGGGGAGTAATTAGTGGGGCCGTGGTATCACTCAGGTTGAGCCGGCATTCGTGCCGAAACATGGCATGGCTCTCCCACACTTACTATTATTAACACAGTACACGGTACGATTCTGAACTAAGAATTATATAAATAAAAAATCTTGGAATTATCAAGATGTTTGATATTGTTCCTAATCAATAGTCTGTAACACTCCTCATTACATAGGACTAGTAAACTGCTATTAGGTTCTGCTTGCTACTAATTCAAATTCAATGCAATTACCATAATTTAGAGGTTTTATCGAAATACTTACAAAAAGTATATTTGAAACAATGGTTAGGTATCTAACTCTTTGTTACAAATGCGCGTTAGTGCAATTAAAATTAGCATATGGATAAAGGGTTCAAAGGATAATAAACTTGACAAGTTAAAATATATTGCACTTATAAAAATATATAAGATAAAATCATAAAAAAAAATTAAATATGGACAAGGTTCAAAAATTACTAAAATATTAGTTTTTGTTAATTATTTAAGTTAAAAAATATGTATGCAAACTGTAAATATATATATTATGTCTTCGCACTTGAAAAATCAGGTATGATTTTGATTTAGACAATCCTTTGTACTTTTAGTCTAGGTACTAAAATTAAATAAAAACTTACTTCCAAACTGTGCATTACACCATTGAAGAACAAACAAAATCATAAACACACACACAGGAACCGCCATTGTCATTATACAAATTAAAACTTAAAAAATAAAAGTCAATTTAAAAAAAAACAATAAATATTATCACAATATCACGCCATAAATTTTTAAAATTATTGTTCGAAATATGAATTATTATGATGGTCAGATGTCGTCAGCATCGTCGGATGGACCACAACAAAATTGACACGGTACAGAGAATCTATTTCGACCGGCACGAAACAGAGGTTGTGAATCTTTGGCAGTTAGCCATTGTTCGAAATGATATGTTTAATTTCACAGACTTTTTTCGATACACATATCATTATTTACTTACCGAATTGTTTATACTTACTTATGTTGTAAGTCCTGCTTTCCCACGTAATAATATGTTGTTTATATTGGTCAGTAATTTGGATACTGGGTGAGAATGAGAGTTACTTAAGAATGTGTGTTAGTTGTGAACAGGGTATAGTAGTGTTATCAACTGATGGGAAAGCATTTTTGTAGAAATCATCTAGGATAACAAGAATTCTGTGCTTTTTTTCGTAGTTAAGTTCTATTTATTTTTTTATTTCACACACAAAATCACAATTATTATATAGTTTCCTAACCTAATGCAATAGTTTGATTAATGACAAACATTAAATTCAATGTTTGTTAGTCGGTAATGTTCTTGTATATCATGGAGTCTGGAAATCATACACCAGAAACAACTTGATGTATGACAATGCGCTCATGGTATTCTGGGGTCTCTGGGATAATTTGAAAGAAAGAAAGAAAAGAAAGAAAGAAACGTAATTTGTTCGCCACCAGACATGGACCACCGAATAACACACAAAATAATAACAAAATAACATTAACAAGAACAAAACAATAATAACATAAAAAACAGCAGTAAAAAATAATTTGAATAAATTATTGAAAAGTTAAGTAGGAAAAAACACTCAATTTATTTATTTAATACTCTCTACCTAGTTTTTTTTAATCACTCAAAGGACGTAATGTTGTTTTATGTATTAGTTGATAAGATCGTATCTATCTAACTTAATTTAGAAAATTAAATAATAGTTGACGATCCATGGACGTGCCATGATTCACCGCTACAAATGTTTGCTTCAGATTGATGCAGGCATTTTTACACCATTCACGGATTTTAAAACAAGTACTATAAAAAAATATCATTGTATATTTTCATAAATAGATTTGCTACGGTTTTTACGATTAACTATTTTTAGACCTTTTCATTTCTGACATTATTGAATTAATAAAGTTGAGTTTTCTAGTACCTATATTATCTATTAGTTTGTAATTAATAGTTGTCCGGTAAATAAATGTACGGGTTTATTTATATTATTACAGTATTATTTTATTTATGGAGTCGGGTGCTGAATGAATAACACTAATATAACACTAGCTTAGTGACATTATTATGTTCCGAACTAAATATATGAACTATGTAGAATCTGTAGAGCATAGGGATATTTCTTACATTAGGTATATACTAACAGGGACAAGACTACCTCGTTGGCTGAGTGGTCGCAAGTGTGACTGCCGGGCATGGGGTTCTCGGTATATGGCAATAGGTTCACCCCCTATTACATGGGACTTATAACATATATGGTGAAAAGTGGGTGTTACATTGGACAGTGGCTTTCATTGCCGTAATGTGCAGTTGTGCATGTCTACCTAACGCCTTTTATCCCTTCATCACGCCTTTTATCCCTTCGGGGATAAAAGGCGTGATGATATGATAATGAATAATAGCTACCTATTAGGTAATATGTATATACATACGAGTTCTTAATTAAAATAACAGTTATTCCCATACGATCTATTAAAATTAAACCATGATACGATCTACAAAGGTAGAGGCGTACTCAGTTCGCAAGTTGCGGCGCGAACGAAGCGTGTCAGCTTAATCTTTGCAAAATCAGTTTTTTATACTTTTATTGTAATACGTTTTTGTGTAGCCCGGTGTCGTTCACATCATTGGTTTACGGACATTGGACTCATAACAATGTCTTCTTTCCCAGAAATAGACGATCAGATTATAACTGGATCTGTTTCTCTGTTGTACTTTTTATGAGACGGCTTCTAGATTAAAGTATTTCATTTGTGTTATTTTCTATGTATTGTGAATTCAATTTCGAATGTTACATTCCGAGATGTAAAAATGGTATTATTGAACTTAATCTATCTGCTACCCAGCTACGTAAACTCGACTGCAATTTTAGATATCATGTCTTCTATTAAAAACGTAAAGTAAACTAAAGATCATAATATTATAGAGACTGCAATCACGAAGACAGACATATTTGCCTCATTGACACAACCAGTATAATAAGTAGGTATATCTAGTATTTACAATAATACATAACATCCATAACATCACGCCTTTTATCCTCGAATGGGCAAGCAGAGGTGCACATTATCTACGGCACTTAAAGCCACTGTACAATGTAACACCCACTTTTCACTATTTATGTTATTTGTCCATGTGGGTTGAACCTATTGCCATATACCGGGCACAATTCCAGACCCCGTACTATTATTGGAAATTAAAAAAAAGTAATTCTTTGCTGACCCGGGAATCGATTCATAGACCCTTTGCCCGGCAGTCAGTCGGCAGCGACCACTCGGCCAACGAGGTGGTCAATTTAGAATAAGTACAAGAAAAAGTTTTCAAATCCTCGTAAAGAAATTCCACAAAGAGGCTACCGCATACAATACATTTATTAATATAATAAATAGTACTTCACTACCCGTCCACTTCTATCCACCGACAACAACGCAGGTCGTAACCCGTTGGTTCACACCGTGACACCGACATTGTTTGAAGCACGTAAAAAATTACTTCCTAATCAGATAATGGAACGATTTATACAATTAACCAGCACGAATTTTGGAAATGGCACCACCATTGTGAACTGACCTTTAATGAATGACACTATACTGTTGACCGTATAATTGCTGTTTTTGTGACTGGTAGTGTTTTAATAGCTGCATATCCCGGTTAGAATAATAGTATTTTATACAATACACCCAAAAATGGAACCTGAGAAACATGAAACCTTAATATACGAAGGTAATTGTATGGGATGAAGGGACAAACGAGCACCCGGATCATCTGATGGTAAGTGGAGAGCGCCACCCAAGGTCATCCCATCCACTTAATTACATGTGGGTTAAAAATGCTGTTACTATCAATATTGCCTATACCTACAATTCTAAGGGTTGCATGAAGATTGTTAACCAAATAAAAATAAATTCAGTGAACCTAAACACGGATGAACCCAACTTTGATGAAAAGAAAAAAGAAAATCAAGACATGACCTTACTTTGCAAACTTTATAGACATATTCCACTTTTAACAGAACTTTCAAAAGAAAAAAATTAATAGAACAGATGTCAATTTTGAATTAATGTCATTGTTAACAGAAAAAATGGCATAATAAATAGCAATTCTCGGATAAATTTTTCATGGACTAGGACTAAGCATAATGTTTGTATAGTTAAATTCTTATTATATGAAGTCTGCAGAAGTATCAAATTAGTGGAACATTTTTCAGATGACTACAACATCAGCATAGAAATCGCAGATAAAAGCTCAAAGCTAAAATGACAGACACACGAGATTATCATCATCACCCGTCCAGTGTATTTTCAACAGACACTATGAAATTGACCAGTAGCGCCTCTGAACAGAATGTGTACTTTACATACGTGTGTCTTGTCAACGACATCAAGCCAAGTGGAAACCTAACATCTAACTTTAAAACATGTGACAAGTTATCTGCTGCTGATGTTTCTTCTACGTTAAATGCAGAGGTATGTTTTCTATACAAGTATCATAATGTAATCTTTGACGTTATGGACAATTTAAAAATATAAAAATACTTTTTTATGTTCAGGTAAATCAAGAAGAGCAAACAATTCAAGTAGAAAGATCAAAAGCACTTCATGAACTTTTGAATATTGAATCCTACAAGAAAGCCGATTTAGGTGAAGAAATCGGAGAACGTAACGACGCTGAATCATCCAAAGTATATGTTCACAAGTTTCTATATTATTTCTTAGTGATTTCTGTATTATGTTTTTACATTTCTACAATAAGAGTGACTTTGTACTAGCAACCAACCACATCAGGAGAAGATAGCGAGCTATCTGAGAACGATGAAAATAATTTCCTTCCCTGCGACAACCCCAATGTCTTAAAACTAACGAAAATGAAGTGGCTCTCTGAAGATCAGGAAGATGGCCACAATTCTAGGTTTGTATCTCTAGAAAATATTACAAGTCACAACCGCTTTCATCAATATACACCAGCATCATGTCGTTCCAGAAATGTGAACGCTCTAACAGGTGCAAAATTGCATACAAAACCGAAAAGAAGAAATTAATAATATTCGAGGAGGATGAACAGTAGGTACCGTTAATGGCTAAATGTAATACTGAATTGAGGTATCGGTAATTATAATTATTCATGTACTCATTACTTGTTGCAAAATTTTATTTTATTTACTTGAAGGCCATCTATATCGAGAGTGGCCTTTATGATTCCTCAACATATTATCATTTCTTACACCAGCGCGATAGTCATTGGCAGTAACAATACCGAATATTAACAAAAATCAACATTGACAATGCTTTTCAGTTCACCATCGGTATCACCAGTTTCATCAAGTTCTAACTGCAGTAAAATTTCTGAGGAAGACCTCAAAGAAAGGAACGAGATGGAAGATAAATATTTGTCGACTATACTGCGATTAGACAAAGAACACAATATGTTTGGATTGTCCAACATAGCCATCGTTGGAGCCAAACAATCGAAGATTAAACGTAAAGACGACGAAAAGGCTGTGTTCCATCAAACAGCTATAGTTCAAGTATGCTGTGGTAAAAGTTGCTGCAAGCATAAGGTTTGTCAAAATTCTTAAGATGATATTTATCTCCACTATAACTTACTGTGTAACGTAATAAAACATGGTAATTGGTTTCTTTGTTGCAGAGTAACACCGATTTGCCCGCATCTTTGAAGGTAAACCCTTAAATTAAAAATTGTATTTATTTATTTGGACATCCAGACACCCAGGCTCCGAGAAGCCATTCGATGATGTTCTCCCCTTAAAAAAAAGGTGCTGCTACATATTTAACATTAACTTTAAAATCTTATTACAACCATCATAGTTGAGTTGAGTCGAGAACAATGGTATTAATTAAATTTACTTGTATTGGCTATTTTACTTTTATTCTTACATAACATCATTTTTAAATTAATTATTTTAGTGTGGCGGTGGTTGTCGAGGCTGCTGTACTGACCCATTCTGTGCAATATGCGCGTCTCCTTGTAGCAAAGTTTGTTTGGTAAGGAATACATTTCTCAATAGTAGTTATACATATATCTTACGTACGTTTTCACTACCCTCCCCTAAATTTCAAGGAACCCCTAAGCGAAGTTGGGTAATATTTAACGCTACGTGCGTGGCCAGCTCCAATAAATCAACAAATTAGAGCATCAAACGCGGTCTGTTTTTTTCGGACGGCGTTTCGATTACTACGTAAAACAAACTCATTCTATAGTACATTGGCGTAAAAATAAGTCATCATTATTTGTCGGCCTAGCCCCGCCCCCTAAACTAATTTTAGAACTTTGAAGTATATTTTTAAAAATTCATTATACTTAATCTTTTAAAATATACTTTGTTTGAATTTCACACCACTGTGAATACACTTTTATCTTACAGTTGCGCTGATGAATCACTGTATTCTTACGCGAACAAACTAAAAGGCCTCAGGTGCTAGGTGTTTTTTTTATAAACGAGCAGACGGATCACCTGATGGTAGGCAATCGGCGTCGCCCATGGACACCTGGAACACCAGAGGCGTTAAAAGTGCGTTACACGCTTTTGGGGATTAGGAGCTTGAGGATCGTTGGGGATTCTGGAATTGGGGAGATTGGGGAAGGGGAGGGTAATTGGGCCTCCGGTAACCTCACTCACACGACGAAATACAACGCAAGCGTTGCTTCACGTCGGTATTCTGTGAGGCCGTGGTATTACTCCGGTCGTCCCACACAAACATGGCTCTCCCACACAAAGTAACTTTTAATTAAGAGATAGTATAGAAGTGGTTGGTGAATAGGCCATTAGTCTTTATATTCAATACAAACGACGCTTCCTTTCTTATTACAGGATGAACCGTCATGTATAACATTGCCATCGGTAAGTTATTTTAATTTAAACTAGCTGTTCTCCGCGACTTCATCCGCTTTTTTTGTTTCAATTTTCCAAAATGAGAGTAGCCAATGTTACTCCTTAATACATCAGCTACCTGCTAATAAAAGTCTTGCACAATTGGTCCAGCCCTTCCAGAGATTAGCCAGTACAAACAGACAGACATTTACAAAAATTATTAATAATATTATTTTGTTATGTGTATCGTATCATCATAATTATGCATGTAGTAAAAAGCGGTTATTTTACAGCAGACACTTAAATTTTATTTATCTGTATAGCTATAGAACTCCTCAAGCCTGGTCTTATTTATTTATTTCATTAAAAAATTGAAATTAGAATTAAAATTCTTTATTACCAGTTCAAAGCATACAGTCATGTTATTCGGAGTCGCGGAAAACTTAACGGGTAACCGGGGCTCCGGCTCGACGTGCAGGAGAAGGAACGGGGTGGTTTTTAGTCAGTAAGAGTCTGACACTCCCTCCCGCCTCACTCAGGCGGGAGCTGTCACTCGATGATTTTTTTTTTCCCTCCTTAAAAAAAATCCAGTATACAATTACAACCGCACTAGGTACAGCCTGTGTCGCGGCTGTCAAAATATAGCGATTTCCTTAGGACTATTCTAACAGTTAATAACATCATAAGAAAAGAAAAGTGAGTAGTTAGTGTGTATGAATGTGTGCATAAAAATGTGTGTGTATGTAGTGTGTATTATAATATTATCTTCTTTATTTTCAGTGCGGTACTTGCCCAAGAGGACGGTGCTCTTGCAAGGTCAGCATTTTAAACAAATATTAAATCTACTAACATTTTCACTCGATTTGTCCATGAAATTATATTCTAATTCTAATCTTATGTCCACAGTACTCGCGCCCGACCTCCAGATGCGCGATTGATTGCAATAATTGTTATGGCTTAAAGGTTTGATTGAGAAGCAGATAGATTATTATGTGTTTTTTGATTATCGACTTCACTGTCATTAATTTAAGACTTGAATTTACAGATCAAAGTAAATCGAAAACCAAAATTCGACGACCCAGTTGTAGAATTAACTCCTCGTTCCAGCTGTGTTTTGCATAAGGTTCGTTTTAACACTTTTATTTATTTACACTTATAGGTAATTATGTCCATGATAATTTGTTTCATTAATTAATATTATCGGGTTTTAATTTCTTAGTAGTAGCACGGAGACTAGAATTGTGCCCGGTATATGGCAATTGACACACCCCCTATTTTACATGGGACTCATAACATAAATAGTCAATAGTGGGTGTTGCATTGTACCGTGGCATTAAGTGCCGTATTGTGCACCTCTGCCTACCCCTTCGGGGATAAGAGGCGTAATGTTATGTAATGTTAATTTAAATTTTATTTCAGCCAATGGCAGCTAGATCCTGCCATCATCTGCCGCAATGCATACCACCGTCTTCTTGCTTTCCATACCTGATGCCGTGCTACTGGCCGTCTCGACCTTCTGCCCCTTGTGCCACACCAACCCACTGCTTCCATAATCCTCCATGTCCACCTGCCAGGAAACGACAGAGAGTTCCTGTACCTCCTGAATACATTTGCCCTGAAGTAAGTTAAACAATTGTTGGACTTGTTGAATTACATCATCAATGACTTGGTACCCCATTCGGATTGGGCATGTCCGCCAACACCGCGTAGCTATTTTGGACCTGTATTATTAGCTTGTTTTAGTTTTATAATTTACCTTATTATTATCTTTTTTTTTCTTTCTATCTGTGTTTTTAAATCTTTTTATTGTTATTTGTCATTATGTATATTTTTTTTACTAGCGTGTAATGTATATTTCATTTCATTTCATTTCATCTCAGCTGCACCTATTTTATAGGTACTATCTACCTCTATATATAGTACCTACTGTGCAGACTAGCAACGCACTGTGACTTCTTTGGCGTTGCGGTTATTTATTGGACATTGATCGCTTACCGATCGCTGATAGGAGAAGTGGCCTTATCAATTTTGTCCTAACGAATTACATTCTGTATTCCTCTTTCTTTATTGACGTAAAAAATATTTTATTTTGCAGAAATGTGTGGATGACGCCAAAAACACAAAATGTCCCAATGATCAATGCCCTGGGGTAAGTTAAGATAAAGACTTGATACGAAGAGTTATTTATTTCTTTTTATTATTTTATCTACACACATACAACACAAGGGACAACACATATATTAGACTGAAGTACAAAGGTACCACCTATTCCTATCGGAATTTCTTCCTGTGGACTTGTGGCAAAAAAATTGATTACTACATAGTATAAAACAAAGTCGCTATCCACCGTCTGTCTGTCCATATGTATGCTTAGATCTTTAAAAAAAACACAACGGATTTTGATGTTGATTTTTTTAATAGATGCACATTGCATGCATCCGTGCAAAGCCATCATCAAAGTAATCGCTAGTACTGATATAAGACACAGTCTATTTTATATTTTATTAAGTCACAGTCTAATGTTGTTATGATAGGTGTATTTTTGTTATTCCAATTGATATTCATATTTACTTTTCTTTTCTAGAACAATCCCCTTATGAGAGCAGTAATTGAAAAAAGATTTAAAGAAGTCAAGGAATAATGGTGAAACCTAACTCCAAAATTAAATGTCATCGTTGTTTCGATAACCAACACGTAAGTTACCTATGTCCTCAAATTAAGCCATATATTTTGTTTATTGATTTTCAAAAATATATACTTAATATCCAAATATTTTCCAGAACGACAATGATTCTCAGAAAACGATAGAACATCTTGATAATGCTATTTGTAATAATAAAAACAAGAAGATTAAGAAACGCGTTAGTACCTTTCATCATCCATATTATCCATATATCAACAAATATACAATAGGGTAGTTTCCTAAATTTTATTTTAACGTCCGTCTGGTAGATTATTTTAAAACATAAGACACGTATTTTTTCTTTCCTCACAAAATTTAATGCTTTTGGCGATATATTGATTTGAAATGTCGCGTGACGTAACAGCGTGCTACAAAATGTACCACGTTGTGACGTAACTATCTCATACTCCTAAACTTAACGCCATTTTATTTAAGTATTGTAACTTTATACGAGAAAATAAAAAAATACATGTCTAATATTTTTCATTATCTAGCTGACGGACTAATTAGATTTTTCATTTTGTTACCCTGGAAACTATCCTATTCATATAGCTAGCTAGTCATAGGTTATATACATTTTCATTTTTGAAAAAAGACCGGTCGTAAATACAGGGACAATTAGTGCCCTTAGCCAAACGCAACTTTAGCGCTTGTCTACAGAGAGAGTAGAAATCAAAATGTTTGGGGATGACACTGACAAGTGTTAAATTTTACGTCAATTCCATATAATTTGGTTTTCTATTCTACATGTAGACAAGGGCTAAATGGCATTTGGCGCATTTCCGACGTTTGGCTCCAAAGTTGGAGAGGACGGGGGCTGCGTTCAAACGCATCCTCCCCAACCTCGGGGGGCCAAACGCCTCCTGCCGGAGGTTATACGCCGGGGTCGTGCGGTCCATGGCCCTCTACGGCGCCCCTGTTTGGGCGCCGAACTTGTTGCGGCGTCCTGCTCGGACGCTGCTCAAGTCACAGAGGGTCATGGCGATCCGAATGATCCGCGGATACCGCACGATCGCTGGGGAGTCGGCGAACCTCCTTGCCGGATTACCGCCGTGGGATCTGGAGGCGAAGGTGCTCGCGCGCGTGTATAACATGCGCGCGGAGGCACGTCGCCGGGGCGAAACTCCGCTGCCGCGCCAGATAAGTGCGTGGCGGGATGAGCTCCGGCGCGATCTCATGGCGGAATGGCAGCAACGACTGTCGCAACCGAGGGCTGGGCTCGCTGCCATTGCAGCGGTAAGTCCCCTCTTTGAGGAGTGGCTTGAGAGACGCTACGGCGTCCTCACCTACCGCCTGACGCAGGTCCTCACCGGACATGGAAGTTTCGGGAGGTACCTGTGTCTGATGGGGCGGGAGGAAACGCCCGGGTGTCATCACTGCGAGGACCGCCCTGAGGACACGGTGGAACACACCGTAGCGGAATGCCCTGCGTGGGCTGAGCACCGCCGTGCCCTCAGGGAAGTGATCGGCGATGGCGACCTCTCGCGTCCGGGCCTAGTGCAGGCCATGATGCGGAGCGAGGGGGACTGGGATGCCGTCTCCTCCTTTTGCGAAGCAGTCATGCTAGCTAAGGAGGAGGCGGGACGCGTGAGGCAGCGAAGCGCTGCCTCCTCGCGACCCAGCCATCGCGAAGGACACACCGGGCGTCGGGGATCGCGGGACGATCTCCGGCCACCGTAAGCGCGGGCCTGCGGACGGCGAGCATGGGTGGCTCCCCGTCCGACCAGAAACAGACCCGAGCGTACGGCGCGTCGCGTTCCGCGCGCGCCTCAAAGAGCCATCAGACCACCACAGATGGGGCCCAATAGGGCCGATGCCGATTCGGAGTCGCGGAGAACCTAACGGGTAACCGGGGCTCCGGCTCGACGTGCAGGAGAAGGAACGGGGTGGTTTTTAGTCAGTAAGAGTCTGACACTCCCTTCCGCCTCACCCAGGCGGGAGCAGTCATTCGATGATTTTCCCCCTTAAAAAAAAAAAAAAAAATGGCATTTGGCTACAGCTGCTGGTTAAAATACTAGACATAATTATGTCAACAATATAAAGCCAAAAGTCATTTATTTCAATTAAACCAGGAAGGCACTTTTAAACGTCAATCAAAAATTTAAAAGTGAAGCTGTTTGCTCATTCCAAAGTGTAGATTCTTATGGAGAAGAACGAGCTAGAAACTCCATGTAGTAGGTGTCATTACCTACGGAGATTTGCATAGCTTCTTTACTTTAGTTAGGAAATATCAAAAAGTGATTGCTACCTATTTCAGAAGTACTCAATTACCGACTGCGAATGTTCCATGCCTGGATGCGCTAGTTGCTTCGTGAGGAGACCTAAGGTAACGCAACCAAACCTTTGTTTTTACTGACTACTCAGTTTGGTCTGTAAGTACGGAAGTATGTATGTGTATATGTGCAATTATCTCGTGATTGGCTGATCCGATTTTGATGCAGTTTTCAGAAAAGTGTTTGTTACTTAAGGTCACGCACTTAACAAATATGGTTCCGGCACAGCTCCAGCACGGCATTTATTGCTGGATTAGAGCCGTGTTGGAGCCGTGCCGTGTAAGAGTCCATGACCTATAGGAATAGGTTATAAGTAGTATATTATTATTATTAACTAAGCGACTTCAAAAAAATAGGGGGTTGCAGTTGGTTTTTTAAACGTTATTTATTAAAGAATTATTCATAGAACACCATCAACAAATCAAAGTTATTACAACAAATTCCTATCTATTTGTTTTTTGTTTCAGCGAAAAAGTGAACATCATAGAAAACCTTAGTTCAGAAAAAAATTGCAGTATTAATATTATTATGCGAATTATGTACTTCGGCTCGACGAAGACTTACTCAGGTAACTATTTCAGCAGTATAATGCGTTTTCTTTTTGTCACACATTTACAACCATCTTTATTCCCAGTACTCTTTTTTGTTTTTTTTTACTATCTGCCAATACAACTATCTAGTTTGATTGTACCTTTTTAAATAATTTGTTTTTGTGTATTTACAGCCTACAAAATACTAACCGCCTCTCAATCAGCTGCCAAGTTTACTTCTATCACAAACAACGAGTCCTACAAATCTCCTGAGTTCTCTCCAAATAAAAAAATATATGAAGATATAAAAAATAAATAAAAGCGTAGTCTTTACTCGAAATCTTTTATTTATCAAACTTCATAATCTTTTGACACAATATATCTTTCGACGCACTTTTTATGTGCTGGCATTATATGGGCGAATTGGTCTATGACTGTGTATGGGGGTTCCTTGAGCAATGTGGCAATAATCACTGCAGTACATGAAAGGTGCTATGTTCGTTTGGTATGGATTCGGAGGGAATGGAGCCAGGTCAAATACTTCTCCATGATCCCAAGATGCGAGGGATGATATCGCAAATGGCGTGTTGTACTTCTTCTTTGTTTCCGATATGAATACTCTGACCAAGAAAAATTAAAATTAGAACTAACAGTTTCAAAATTGATGTTCCCTAATAGTATAATGCACCAAAACAAAACCGATAAAAATTTTCCTACATACAAAAGCACACACACCAATTGATACAAAAAAATAATTGTCGCTCCTTCCAAATTTAAAAATATCATAGCTGAATAGCATAAATCCTTACCCTTTCAAATTATTAACTGGATTGTGACTAGCAGCAACCTCCTTGTATTCTTTTCTGACATGGATCCTGTCATACACGCCTCTGTGAACTTTCCCTGTCAATGGCATCCATATTTCTTTGTGCCTTGGTCCAAAACCTTTAATCTAATAGCAAAGAAAAATTAATCAGAGCAAAAATATCTTCAAAAAGTTTTGCTTAATTAAGAACTGTCACCACAACCAAGAACAGAACTACATCAGTTACCTTTGGAGTATTCGATTCCGAATAAAAAGTGATATGGTCTTTGGCTCCAATCCCATACTGGTCATCAGGAGTAAAAGGTCTGTGGTTCATTCTGTAAGTTGACACGTAGGGATCAAGTAACTTTCTGAAACCTCCTGCAGCGTTGTCAAATATCACAGGGGCTTCGTTTCTTCCAGCTGCTACGGCCTAAAAAAATAAAAGGTTGTGATAACTTCTATTGCGGCCAGTGCTGACATTGTACGACTATTATTTCTCCTATCGTCAGAAATGTCTTTGATAATTTGGTAAAATCCTTTTTTAAATGATGTTATAGCTAAAGCGAATCCTGTGTATAGACGGCCTGATAAAGGTCGTCGGGATTCGCTGGAGGTAAGATGCCTACGACCAGCCGATCTGGAAGTCATTGAGGAGTCTTATGTTCAACAGTGGACGCTTAGCTTGTGGCTGCTATGATCATGATGATGATATAATGATAATAAATTAGTTTCTAATAGTTTTATAGGGTAGGATCAAAAGATTATATCAACACACATACAATATAAGTACATAGACACTTAGGAAAAACTTACATCAAAAATAAATTCAGGATCAGGAGCTCTAATATCCACGTCTGGTGGAGCTAATGGTGATTTTTCCAGGCCCCTAAAATTGTCTTTCATTTCTGATATCATTAACGGTTGTGTTATATTTTTCGATTGTAACTGTAGAGTAGAATTATTAGGTATTATTAACTATTTATAAGAACGCTGATAAAAATAAAATACTATACCAAAGTCAAAACTCAATCAAATGACTTTGTTGTAAGCAGAACTGCTAAACCCAATTTTCTGATTAGATTTCTGGTGAGCGTCGCGTTTCGCGGAATGCTGTTCATGAATATGAGCCTCTAACATGGCGTGAAACTAGTTGAGTTCCTCGTCAAACAGTTACGTGAGTTAGCCGAAAACATAATAATTGTTCTACTAGAGTGTGATGGTTATCTTGATTGTTTGAAATCATGACGTAGTACGCACCCGTTTTTCAAGTCCAGTCATAAAGCAAACTCTTTTGCAGTTGATGGCGCAGTCAGATCGCTCCATAGCTTTATTAGGATTTGGCTTCACACAATATTCACCCGTTGTTGTTTTATATGATTCCTTTTCAACCACCATGTCACGGCCTGTGGCTCGTTTTGGAAGTGGGTCTTTGATTTTCTAAAAGAAAAAACATTTTTATCGTTGAATTTTGGGTCTATTTTTCAACATCTCCCACTGACCCCTTAACACCATGTACTGTTTAATCTATTTTATACATAACTACTTAAAAAAAGGACGTGTCTTCCAAAGCATGTCCTGTTGAGTTGAATTCATCAAACGGTAGGCGTATCTTTCGGAACCCAGAGTTTAAAAAAAAGAATTAACTCGTAAATGTCCGATTATGAAAAATCAACATTTTTTCATACAAAACCAGTCTCTGAACGTCGGAAATAAGGTCTATAATGAAGTTAGAGGAGAGCGGTGACCGGTGACCGGTTACTCCCATGTTCAGTCTTACAGAATGGAAATTAAATATCTTAAAGATTTTCACCAAGAAATTCACCGAAGCTGAATGAACGAAAGAATAATAATTTATTATAGCTTTGATATTACCCATCCCAAATTATTATTGTTGAGTGACGTAGAACATTCGAAACCAGATACTATTTAGAGATAAACTTTAAAAGAAATTATAACTACTTACACAATCCAAGCTTTGCGAAAGGGGTATGTGTCTAAGCCCAATACTTGTACCAGTCCTGGTCTCATTGCTGGAAAGTCGCAGAGGTATATTATATTGCACATTGCCCCAAGTATTAACATTCTGTATTAAAAGGTCGTTCAAAGCAAGCGGTTGATGAGGTTTAGGTTGCGCCATATTAACAAAATAATAAAATGAATAGCAAAATTAACTACTGAAATATAAATAAATAATAATTATAATAATTTGATCCGAGATGTTGCCTCATTGAAGCTGAAAATTGACATTGTTTTTTTTTTGTATTATCTGACAATAATTTACGCATTGGACCTCGTTGCTACAAATAAGGTTACACACTACACAAAACCGACTTCAAGATGAAGTAAAAATTATTTATTAATTTCATAATGAGCAGTGAATTCGTGAAAATATATTACGTAAAATGCCTAAATACGTCTTATCATCATCATGTCATAATATATCACGGCACAAGACGTCTACGTCTGAACCTGACTCCTCAATGCAAAGAGTGTAATAAATATCCTCAATTACTTTCAAAACACCAGGTTGTAAACGACATCATCTAATTAACATAACATAACATCGCGCCTTTTATCCCCGAAGGGGTAGGCAAAGGTGCACATTACGGCACTTAATGCCACTGTACAATGTAACACCCACTTTTCACTATAGCCTAATGCCGTATATCAGGCACAATTCCAGACTCCGTGCCACTACTGAGAATTTATTTACTACGTGAATAAAACTCTTTATATAATATCAATGAATTTATTTCAAAATCAATAACAATTGAACTAGATACAAATACAAACAAAAGATCACAATATCATGCGAGAGATACGTCGCTTAACCTTCTTCATAAAAAAGGGATTGTTGTCAAGATCATATCCGTAATACCCTACTTTACCCGGCTGTAAGTACATAGGCAGGAGTATGTCGTGTTGAGACAGCCAGTCTATCAAGTACTCCGTCAGTGCTCCTATATGCGGGGAATTCTCGAAACGTCTTTGCATGTCTAACTTTGAATTCATTGTTAATGTCTGTAAATATTAAAATTATATATTATAGTGGGTGATCACTGGTGGCTGTGGGTGTGCTAGTGGTAGGCCCTTTTAAGACTGCTCTGGCTATATTGGCTTTGAAACTGTGTATTAACGCATCGTTGATGGAATAGTCCCAAATAGAACAACTTAGTAATGCGATATTGTGATATTGTGCAGAATATTACCTAAATCCCAATGATTTAATTTTTTCTCAGTTATAATTTATGTTCCAAATAATCAGATCACACTTTATCAGGCTATATTCATATTGGTCCAGGGGGCTTACTCTTGGATCCAATTCCGCTTGATCGAAATTGGTATAGTGAAACTTCGTTGAGTTGCAACACTAGCGCCCATTGCATCCGTATTGCGTGGATATTGAAGAAAGTAAATGGTACCGAGTTTGGCTATATATTCCGTACTCTGAATGCTATTTTAACAGCTACGATAGGGGTATAGTTTTGACATTTAATAATTATTTAGATGAAGATTTTATTGGATTGAAATTGCATTGACATTGAGATTAGTTTCAAGAGTAAGCACCCTGCTCATCCTCATAGGGAGCAAATACCAACTAGTTCCTATAGTATGTTTTATGAAACAATTTATTTATTGAAATTTTACATAAGTGTGGCCTTAAATCTAAATTTTCATATAATTTTTTTTAATTAATATAGTTACCGGGCAGTCTCTGGTCAATTTTGCAGCAGCCTTACACAATGCTTCTTTAAGTGTAAGTCCGTCGGTTTTTTCCTGTAATATTTGATGAAATTAAGGTAAAAGATCTTCAAAGAATGTGAGCTACATAGCTTAGAAAGTTAGTTTCCGTGAAATAGTGATAAATCAACAACCCAAGACTACCTTTTTCTGGACTATAGCCATCCTCTAAATATGAGAATTCGGATAGAAGGTAACATAATAATTTTAACGCTTACTAGGCTCTTATAATCAAAGTTTTGAAGGCTACTTATTTATAGAAGAAGTCGGTAACGATCAGACGGATGACCTGATGGTAAGCAATGGGCGCCCCCTATTGACACTCGAAGCACCAGTGGCGGTACAAGTGCGTTACCGGCCTTTTGGGAATTAGGAATTTAAAGATTGGATAATGAAGGAAAATGGTAACTGGGCCTCCGGTAACCTCTTAAACAGGTATAGGTAAGTGCTCATAGGTTTCATCTATTAGTTATATAAGTCATTCGTTTTAAAGGATTTGAAACTGTCTGTAACTTATGTCCAAAAATTACATACCTTGGGGTACAACTGTTTGATCATAGAGAAGAGATCGTTAGTGTGGTCGTGGTACAAAAAGAACGCCCACGGCGATCGAAAGAATTCAAAGAAGTCATCCAATTTGTTTGCCTGATGGAAGATATTATTAAACTATTAAAATGTATAGTGATTTTAATACACTAGTCATGAAGTATGTAGGTAAATATGGAGCATTAAATTAGTTGTTACATTTTCTTCAATTGTGACTAATCAATGTAGATGATACGTAAAATTTTATTGAACTTGGTGAAACAATATAAATCAAAAACTTTAGGGGTCAAGAAGCATCGTTACGTATAGGTACTTACTTAATCCCACTGAACCAAAATAGAAAACTATGCAACATGCATTCTTTAGTCAATAGATCAATTTTATTTGAACTTTAATCATATAATTATCTCTGTGTGTTTCAATGCCACTTACCATGTACCTCAAGTGCATATTATTTAGCTCTGAAGCCGGTCGTCCATAAAGATATTTAAAGTTTTCTAACGAAAAATTTCCTTCACATAAGCAAGTAAGACCGTCAACAACTAATTCTTTGTTCAGGTGCACCTTGAAATAACCTGTTTTATAAGTCTCGAACACAAATCCCTGTAAGAAAATAATTGTATGACAGAATTATTATTCCAACCAAGAAAGCACTGACTGCCATTTTTCGCAATGCCTAGATGGCGACACTGTCGAGTAAGATCAGCTAGAAGTGGATGTCAACTCTTCACATCCTAATAGTATTTAAAACTAAATGCATAGGGATACCTACTGGTCAACTATAAACTGGTCTACAAAATGTGTACATTACACCTATACACGGAGACTGACATAATTTTTTATTTCATTTGTTTTTTTCTGCTCTTAACTTAACCCATTTTGTGTATCAAACAGTACATCTTTCAAACACACTATAATAATATGTACTTCACTAACAACACCATTTAAACAAAACAACATATTAAAATAATAGTTCTAACAATAATTACAGATACTAACATTATATCCTAATGATTGGACGTAATTGTGAGGCGTCTTCAAACCTGGCGAGCGGACTTCCAAGTATTTCAGCCCTCCGGGTAGGACGCAGTGCATGACCTTGGGTCTATTTAGTGTTAGCAACGACATCTCTGGTCTTGCATAATCACTTAAATGTAGACGTCCAGCGCATAGCCTAGGATAATTTCGATAGGTTATTTTTGAAATCAGGTCATAAACGGGTCGTTTGGTTTTTAGCAAGAACGACAGGTTAGGAAGAGTTTTAGTATCAATATAAATGATGTAGGTAATCTAGTCTTAGAAGTTTATTTAGGTTTAAGTTTTAGTTTATTGAAATGTTATGTATAAGTGATAAAAAATGGAGGTTTTTTTGCATAATAGCTATTTGTTATTATTATACCACATTTTTAATTAACTAGCTGAAACGACGAACTTCGTACCGCCTAATTCCTTTTTCTCACTTTTAAACCTTTCACAAACATTTAAGACCCAAATTAGCCAAATCAATCCAGCTGTTCTCGAGTTTTAGCGAGACTAACGAATGAAAATTTATTTTTATTATAATAGGTATATTACACAGATATTTATAAATATACTACTTACGACTGTATCGACATAGTAGAACCTCTAAGGCAGCTCATAAATTCTGCTTGGGCCCACCTATGTGTAAATGTTTCTTTTGCCTCCTCAAACACTGGGTCTAATTGCTTCCTTATTTGAATGCCCAACTATAACAAAAAAAATTAGACATGGACATTTGTGGATAAATGGATTTAATGTTTAATGTACATATGTATAAGTAACCTTATCAGTCTAACGGCCAAAATTATTATCCAGTGCTATCCAAAATTTTTATTACAAGTTTTAGGTATGTATATTTTTTACGTCACGTTTTTTTTAGCGTCAAACAGCATTATTATATTTATTTCTTAAAAAATTACTATATAAATACTAAAATTAAGTTAGTCATAAAATCGATTAATGAAGGTGTGATTATTTTTTATTATTTTACTAGCTGTTCCCCGCGACTTCATCCGTGTATAATAATGACTTCTGGCAAATTTAGAATTTTTTAACTGACTACAAGAAAGGAGGAGGTTCTCAATTCGATCGTATATATGCTTTTTTTATGTTTGTTCGCCGATATCTCCGTTATTTATGAACCAAAAACCGATTACAATTGGATTAGAAAGAGTGCGTAGAGATTTAGGATTGAGATCGACACTCGACGACGTTCGAATGAATTATAAACCGATCCCAATATAACTTTATTTATTTAAAAATACATTTAAATTAATAATAATGTAACTGACCTTTTCTCCAATTTCTGTGCTGTCGTAATACTTATGGCTTTGTGCATCAGCGTAGTAACGTTTATGGTACCTCGTGCAAGGACCCGCGGCAAACACGTAAGGGTCTAATGTGCGGCACTCATAATCTATTACTACGCCTCCATCGTAAGCTAATCCACTCTTGTGAATGGCTAGAAGAAAATATTATAAAAGAATTTGAGTCTACAAAGAAAATAACTAGGTAATAAGACTTAATAGCGACAGAGGATTCTGTGGATAGATTATAATACCTCTATATTCTATATACAACTAGTGGTTACAAGGTTTCAATCAAATCGGTTGAACATTTTGTTGATTACAGAGCTAAGGATTGTGTACTCCAGAAAAATGTAAACTAAGCTTTTTATCAAAATTTAAAATCTATCTATCATAATTAGGACAAAATATTGAATTCCATACAATCAATAAAGAAAACACTTCTTGGGTTTTAACATGAACCTTTCAGCAGAAGCCGATATGTTCCTTATATTTAAGCAGTATAAAGATCCAAACCTGTTTTGTAGAAGTAAATATGCTATTTACCAATAAACGCTCTCATATTAACTCCAATTCTTCCATAATAGAACAACGCACTGCACTCCAAGTTCAAGTAATCAGCGTAAGACAAGAAATCTGCATGCGTAATAACGTTTTCAACTGTTACAGACCACGATTTAAAGTAATAAGATCGATAGACTTTTATCTTTAAACGATCCAAAACACTGATTACTGTTTGGTCCACCTAAGTAAAAAATTATAAAGTTAAAAGTCTTCCGGACATTCTGTTGTGGGGGAATAGTGATAAATTACATAAGATATGAAAGAAATTGGAGTTGTAAACTAGACGGACATATACTGACCAGATTGGGGATATTAAAGAAGGATCAAATTAAAAGTACCCTTAACCGATGAGCATGCATGAAAAGATTGATGAATGATGACCGTTAATGAAGCGAAATAGGAATAGGAAGTAGAAATCGTATCAATTGGCATTCCGGCATAAAGTTATGTTTGTATGGAGTTGTATAGTCGTCTGATAGAGGAGAATGATAAAAAGTGTCATGTGGAAGCAACTCATAGTAATTTAATAGGTAATAGTTATAGTTTATAATAATAAAGAAATTGGTGGAAAAGTCAATAATTTATGACCACACTTTAGGTTTGTAGGTAGGTATACAAAAATCTCGTTGCACACTGATTTTTTATTCAAAATAAGGCAACATGTTTGACTTACTGTTACATTATCAAAAACAGGTACTCTTGTCTTCTCAGGATGCTCTGGAGGGAAAGGCTCTATGAATATTATATTTTGTGGACGAATTTTGACATCCACAAGTGCATTGACACATAAGTACGCGTGGATTGTAGACCCATATACTATTATGTTCTCTATAAAAATACGATATGATAAGAACATTATTGTAATACACGGTTAGATTTTTAATAATCACCTAGTATCATTGTAGTAGTGACAAAACAAATGTAAGAGATCAATATCACTTTACATTTATCAGGAATCGATTCTTAAAAACTTTAATATAATACTTACTAGAATAGTCATCGGCAAATTTTTTGACGTAATCCAAAGCTTTATTCGCTTCACCAACGGAGTTGATTATAAACACATTTTCTGGCGTCTCATCATTGGCTATTTGGATCTCTGTGTCACTAAACCTCGGTTTATCCAGAGTTATGTACGGTGTTGTAACCAAATTATGTCTGTGTACATATAAAATAGGTTATTCTAAGATCAAGCATTTACTAACAAGTTTATATTTTTTGTTGGCAAGCCCGCTTCCACCGGCACGAGTATCAGACTCAACCGGAGTGATACTACAGCCAAAAGCTTGAAACAATGCTTTCGTTGTCTGTCGCCGTGTGAGTGAGGTTACTTGCGACACAACACTCTTCGACAATGCAGTTAACCCATCTAATGTTGCAGTCGGCGAAACAGATTACTTTTCTGTTGACTTATAAATCTCTGAAAATATATTTTAAACTAGCTGACCGGCAAACTTTGTACCGCTTTAAAAACAATTTTCTATTAAATCTTCCCTGGACTTCATCGAACATTTGAAGACCAAAATTAGCCAAATCGATTCAGCTGTTCTCGATTTTTAGCGAGACTAACGAATGAAAATTAATTTTTATTTATATAGGTATATAGATAAAATTTTATCCTTACTTGTATTCCATATCTCGTTGTATCAACTGCACCATATGATCAGGATGCTGGTACTGTTTACCAAAGAACAAAAACAGAAGATCGTAATAATAACAATTGCCACTTGTCAATGTGATAAATTTTTCTTGTCTGCAATTGTGCAAAACATATTGTGTAATTAATAAATTATCTGTTTCTGTGATATGTGTAGTAATATTTTCTCTGGCTGGAGTCAACCAACTTCATAATTCAGTCGAATTTGAAAGAAAAGGTCAGGATAAGAATGGCAATGGATCCCAAGACATAGAAGAAATTCCTCATTAATTGTTGCTTTCACTTTGGAAATAATTTCATTTCACTGGCAATTACTGTCGGCCCATCAAATATAAAAAACCTAACTATGCTATTAAAAAGTGTGGGAGAGCCATGCTTCGGCACGAATGGGCCGGCTCGACCGGAGTGATACCACAGCCTCACATAAAACCGATGTGAAGCAACGCTTGCGTTGTGTTTTGTCGTGTGAGTGAGGTTACCGGAGACCCAATTAGGCCTCCCCTTCCCCAATTCCGGAATCCCCAACGAACCTCATACTCCTAATCCCCAAAAGGCCGGTAACGCACTTGTAACGCCTCTGGTGTTCCAGGTGTCCATGGGCGACGCCGATTGCTTACCATAAGGTCCAGACGGATCACCGTCTGGTCGTTTACCGTTAAAAAAATTAAAAGGCTTACAAATCGATTTCCATCAAAGTTCCTTGAACGACGTTCACGTAGTAGGAGTAGGGAACACACTTCAGGTTCTTATCGGTAGTGACATAGGATCGAAGAAACATAGACTCGGCTGCCGGTTTTGAATGCCTTGTATATGGTAAACCATTCGGTGATATTACAGTCACATTGTTAAATGTTAGATATGCGGCTGTTTTACTGGAAAAGACAAGAGTGAAAAGGAATATTATTCCTTATTTTTAGAGTAAGCCTTAGAGTGACAATGGAGTGTTCTTGCTCTTCTTCATACGCATTTATATTTTGGAACGACTCAGACAGACGGGTGGATAATTTTATTTAGTCATTTTAAAAACACCTGTAGATACGTGGTTAATCGAAACAAATGCATTGTATTTTACTTTTACTTTAGGAAAATGTTGAAGAACTGCAAGACAGTGGTCCTAAAGAATAACTTTGGTAATGCAGTTTTTAGGAACATGATTAATAAATACATGAGAACCATATTTATCAAAGTTGAAATCTAGTCAAAGGGGTTATTACTGGGTTTTTTTAATTCTTAGTAGTAGTACGGAGTCTGGAATTGTGTCCGATAAATGGCAATAGGCTCACCTCTTCACATGGGACTCATAATATAAATACTGAAAAGTAGGTGTAACATTGTACAGTGCCGTAATTTTGCACCTCTGCCTTCGAAGGTCTTCGGGGATAAAAGCGTGATGTTATGTAAATCTAGTCAAAGGGTCTGATAAATTAGGTACCTACAAGCAATATTTAAATAACATACCTAAAGAGTAAGCCGTTTAAGAACCCCAATCCAGTAGCAGCAGCCCCAATGACTACAATGCGGGTGTTCACGTCCGCTTTGGGTATTGTTGTAAACTTTCTTCCAATGAACCAACTACTGAATGGAATTCTGTAAACATTGATATATCAAGCAAATAGCTTCACTAGAGGACTGACCTACAGACTGTCATTTTTTCTTATTATTTAATATTTAAACATTTGGTTTTGACGTTCAAAATCCTGGTCTAATTGAAATAAATGATTTTGACTTTGACTTACTTTACTTACTTACTTACTTTACTAACTAATATAACGGTGAGTGCAAAAAATTTAAAGATACCAATACTTCTTTCAATATTACATCTCATCTCTTTGCTTGTAGAGAAATAGAATTAGAAGATTTTCAACCGAAGTTAATAGGCGATCTTAATCTAGTTAGGAACTTCTTGTACCTAAAACTCATTGAAATCCTTGGAAGGTAAGCAGTTCCTTAGTATAGTTTTTATGAAGCAAGCATAAACATACGCACGTTTTTTCAGTGAAAGCACTTAGATTTTTAAGTTCTGGAACAGCATCGCAGTCAATCTCCACAGATCTTGGTGTTAACGGTACCATTGAAGCTACTATAGAGTTGGCTTTATGTATGGTCTATAGAATAGGAAAGAAATTACTTCGATACAGACCTAAATTACCTACAACTTAAATTGATATTTCATTCAAAGCACAACTCTAAATTAAGTAGGAGAGGGTGTAAACTATTAATTTTTGATACCCTATCTAAAAGACCCACTACTTATTTTTAGGGCTTCTACACAAAACTGTGATGTGACGTCGCATCGCAAAAATGTGCGAGCTCCCTCTAGGCATCGTAAGAACTTGCGAATTGATTAGCATCGCGCATCGAAAAGTTTATCTTCCCAAAATCTTCTTTGATTCTTTTTCCTGTATCTCCTAAGCAATAACAGAAGTGCACACTTCTTTTTACGATCCATGTCACAACCTAGTTTTCAATTTAATATACGTTTAGTACGGTTGACAGTCGTCGAAGGAATGGTCACCCTGGGAGACGCCTTGTCGCACGAAATCGCATCGCAGCAATTCGCATCGTAAGTTTTTGCGTTGCGAATTCGCATTGCATCGTATCGCAGTTTTGTGTACGAGCCCTTAACCCTAACATATTGCGAGTATCAAAAACATATTTGTTTATTACATAGTTTAAAATATTACCCATTTATTTCTATAAGCCGTAAGCCACAGAAGAGAACTGTTTCCCGAAAGCCTCATCATTTCTCTAGCAAAAAACCGATAATGTGGCTCAAACACTGGGTATACTATAGTGCATTTAACTGTCGCGAATCCAGCATGTATGCCATTCCCCGAATAATGGTATTTGTGTATTTGATACGAATCCAGGTTGTATCTTCCTCGTATAAAGTATATTTGATCTGCTGACCTAAAGAAAATTGATATTTTATGAGGAGTAAATAATAAAATTATACACCCAAAAGGGCTAGATCTCGTTAAATCATATTTTCGGACATTACGGTAACTTTTTTCTGACTGTTTGCTTAAATCAAAAGCGTTGTAAGAGCCATACTTTTTTTTTTTTTTTAAGAGGGGAAAATCATCGAATGACTGCTCCCGCCTGGGTGAGGCGGAAGGGAGTGTCAGACTCTTACTGACTAAAAACCACCCCGTTCCTTCTCCTGCACGTCGAGCCGGAGCCCCGGTTACCCGTTAGGTTCTCCGCGACTCCGAATCGGCATCGGCCCTATTGGGCCCCATCTGTGGTGGTCTGATGGCTCTTTGAGGCGCGCGCGGAACGCGACGCGCCGTACGCTCGGGTCTGTTTCTGGTCGGACGGGGAGCCACCCATGCTCGCCGTCCGCAGGCCCGCGCTTACGGTGGCCGGAGATCGTCCCGCGATCCCCGACGCCCGGTGTGTCCTTCGCGATGGCTGGGTTGCGAGGAGGCAGCGCTTCGCTGCCTCACGCGTCCCGCCTCCTCCTTAGCCAGCATGACTGCTTCGCAAAAGGAGGAGACGGCATCCCAGTCCCCCTCGCTCCGCATCATGGCCTGCACTAGGCCCGGACGCGAGAGGTCTCCATCGCCGATCACTTCCCTGAGGGCACGGCGGTGCTCAGCCCACGCAGGGCATTCCGCAACAGTGTGTTCCACCGTGTCCTCAGGGTGGTCCTCGCAGTGATGACACCCGGGCGTTTCCTCCCGCCCCATCAGACACAGGTACCTCCCGAAACTTCCATGTCCGGTGAGGACCTGCGTCAGGCGGTAGGTGAGGACGCCGTAGCGTCTCTCAAGCCACTCCTCAAAGAGGGGACTTACCGCTGCAATGGCAGCGAGCCCAAAGAGCCATACTTTGGCATGAATAATTGAATAATCTGGTTGCTCGGAGTAACCACGGCCTTACAGAAAAAGAAAACTGACGTGAAACAAAAACAACGCTTGCGTTTTTCTTGTAGCGTGAATAAGGTTCGCCACCTCGTTAAAATACTGGCCACGTACATGTAACTCTGATGGTATCACAGGTGTCTTCTATGGACAACGCTGATAACATACCATCAGATGACTCGTCTCTCGTTTGCCTCCATAGACCAAGACCAAATTAAGACTAAATTTTACGTACTGTAATATTCCCAAGCCAACAATATGCATTCCAGTGGTGAAAATGTATGCAAGATTCTCTTTTTCTTTTATAGTATGTTCGATATATGTTATAGTGTCCTTTGCTTCCGTATTTGATATGAGCTTTGCTATCTCAGGAATGTCGATAATCTCCGCTTCACGCACCCGCAATTTCCTATATATGACTATTGTTTTTTAAAGTGAATTGACCGATGAAATATGCTTTAAGAAAATACACTAGGGAGTACAGAAACTGTTTTATTTCCATTTTATTAAACCCGCACCCGCTATATCCTAAAAAATTTTTTGTTTACAACAAAGTGCTCTCATTTCTAAGGTAAGATTAACTAAATTTCCCTTTATACGACATAATATGTTACCAATAGAATAGAATAAACTTTATTGTACACCAATAATAATATAGTACATACAGAATAGGAAATGACAAACATAAATAAAAAATAATAATGGGCAGAAAGGCCATCTTATCACTTATAGTGATTTCTACCAGACAATCTTTGGGTGGATACAATGAAAAGAAATATTTAGATTATAATAAGAAGAATATTTATTAAGAAATGAAAAAGAGAAAACGATAGTGAGTCCGTTTCTTTGCTCCAAATTGTATGTAGAATAATTAAAATGATCAGTAAACCAATCTACAAAATAATATACTACGTAGTTACTTTGCATGGCAATATAAAGTAAGGCAAAATATTCTATTAGGTACGAACGTGAGCATAACAGGTGAAAAGTAGATGTAAACTATGAAACTAAAGAATTGGATACTTACCTGCCTTACATCAAAAACAAATTATATCGACAGTTCAATAAAATAAAATATTAAAAAATAATCACACTTTTATTAATTGATTTTATAACCAACTTAATTTTAGTATTTTACCAGCAAATTTTTAAGAAATAAGTATACAATTTGACGCCAAAAAACGTGAGGTCACAATACACAATCTCGTACAAAATTCATATAGAACTGTCGATTTTGACAGTTCGAAAAAAAGTATTGAATTTGACTAGTTGAAGTACCCAATTGTATTGTGAACCTGATTGAAAAAGAGTAACCTATGGAGTTTCTTGCTCGTTCTTCTCCATAGGAATCTACACCTTGGAATAAGGAAATAGCTTCACTTTTAATTTTTTGTTGACGTTCAAAAGTGCCTTTCTGGTCTAATTGAAATAAATGATTTTGACTTTGACTTACGTTAATCTGTGGCTCTATTTTATCTATGTTATCAACTTAATTCTACTTATTATTAGATAAAGTCACGTGTACAAAAAATAACGTACAGAAATAAGTATAATTCTTCACCTACCCTAAAACTGAGCTTCTGTGTGCAATGTACAGCGAATATCTGCAGCAAACTTTCGGTTTTGTTGGCACGAACTGCAAATAATGTTCGATTAGCAATTAAATAGTAGGTAAAATTATCTATAGGCTAGTAGACAGTGTATGAAAATTAAAAATGTAATTAGTCCGTCAGTTAGATAATGATCAAATATTAGACACATATTTTATTTTTATTTTGTCGTCTAAGAAAACAATACTTAGATAAAACGGAGTTAAGTTTACAAGTGGGAGGTCGTTACGGCACTATACCCTATAAAATGTAGTAAATTGTGACGTCACACGATATTAAATTTTGTAAGAAATGAATAACACGTGTCTAATATTCTAAAATAATCTACCAGATGGACAGTAAAAAGAAATGTAGTCTACTACCCTATTGGTTAGGTTCATTGTACTATAAAGAAGCGATGAAATAAAAAGGAGTTTCAAGAATGTAGGTACATAGCTGTATTATAGCTTACACAAAAGTGTTGTAACAAGGGAAAGGTCTTGTCAGCCGAAGGTACGCGAATGATGCAGTAATCCAAATGTTTCATTAGTTCAAAAGCAGCTTCTAACAGGTCGTAAGATTGCCTGGAATATTATTATAATTATTTAGTAGATATTATACAGACTGGAAGGGGTTTCGGGTTCGATTCCCGGGTCGAGCAAAGTATTACTGGGTGTTTTTAAGAAATTATCAGTAGAAGCAAGAAATCTGGAATCGTGCCCGATGTATGGCAATAGGCTCACCCCCTATTACATGGGGCTCATAACATAAATAGTGAAAAGTGGGTGTTACATCGTACAATGGCATTAAGTGCCGTAATGTGCACCTCTGCCTACCCCATCGGGGATACGGGCGTGATGTTATAATACAGACCTAATTTCTGCTTGTACCATCTTAACTGCCAAACCGATGGGCCGAATGTAATATGTGTCAATAGTCTTTGACGGGTATCTTTGGAGATGACCTTAAAAGTGGAACTCAACTGACCTCGCATCAATATCATCAGACATCGCAAACAGTTCTATTACAAAAGCATTCTTTGTTCCTTGATACGTCGTAAAATCCTCGTCATCTAATGTCATAAATTTCTTTTTTGGTTTCATAACTGTAATTTTAGATTCATCGCTTAAAGATTTAAGGTGAGGTCAAACTGATGAAGAAAACCTTGTAAAAGTTAAAATTAAAGAAGTTAAAGTATATTTGCTACTACTGCGCTGTTTTCCTGCTCTGCTTAACCACTATTGACAATAAAGTCATTTTTATAACCTATAGCCTTTTTTTAGAGGGGGGAAAATCATCCAATAGATTCTCCCTCCCGGGTGAGGCAAGAGGGAGTGTCAGACTCTTACTGACTAAAAACCACCCTGTTCCTACTCCTGCACTTCGAGCTGGAGCCTCGGCAACCCAGTTAAGTCCTTCGCGGCTATAACCTATAATCTCCCTCGATAAATAGACTATTCAACACAAAAATATTTTTTCAAATCGGACCCGCATGTATTGAGATTAGCCCTTTCAAACAAACAAAATTCAACTCTAAATAATAAAGTATATAAAATCTACCTTTCTCTAAATACAAGGAACTAATGGAGTTACTAAACATCTGCTGCTTAATTAACAATGATTCTCCCACAAATCTCCGTTTTGTTTTCAAGGATGGACGGGCCCTGGATCAAAATTAAAATAAGAGTCGATTAAGGAACTATACCACACCTAGTTTCACTAACAAGGATGTTTAATCAAGGATTAATGGAAATAAATGCTTTAATTTTGACTTTGATCGCATTTATCAGAGAGAATTGGCTAGTTTCCTAAATTTTATTTGAATGTCCGTCTAGTAGATTATTTTAAAACATTAGACACGTATTTTTTCTTTTCTCACAAAATTAAATGTTTTCGACGATATATTGATTTGAAATGTCGTATGACGTCACAGCGTGCAACAAAATGTAGCACGTTGTGACGTAACGACCTCCCACTCCTAAACATAACTCCATTTTATCTAAGTATTGTAACTATAAACGAGCAAATTAAAAAAATACGTGGCTAATATTTTTTCATTATCTAACTGACGGACTAATTAGATTTTTAATTTTCTTACCCTGGAAACTACCCAATTGTCGTCGGCAGTATTTCCGAATCGATAAGACCTTCAAACCGTCAAGAAAAGAGCGTATTCCTTTTTAAAAAGACCGGCAACGCACCTATGACTCCTCTAGTGTTGCGAGTGTGTCCATGGGCGGCGCTGATCGCTTATCATCAGGTGATTCGTCTGCTCCTTGATTAGGCATTCTTCTTCATAAGAGTTTACATTATATTAATATAATACTAATAATGACTCTTAAGAAGAAGAGGGCTAGTGTTTCAGTGGACTGTAACAAGCTGTCTATGATGATAAGCGTTTGCTTGACATCTTTTTGACATCCGATACGACCTTCAAGCCTTCAAGAAAAGAGCGTCTTCCTTTTAAAAGGCCGGCAACGCTCCTATGGCTCCTCTGGTGCTACGGGTGTCCATGGGCGGCGCTGATCGCTTACCATCAGGTGATCGGTCTGCTCGTTTGCCTAGGTACTATTCCAAAAAAAATCTGAGGCACACTCTCACCTATGAGGCACTATTTGCCGCCACAAAGCTTTAAAATTTTAGCTGCTCCCTACACGTGACGTGAAGAAGTACGACATCATTCCATTGACTAAGTATCTTTATGTAAGTTTAATGTTTCATCAAAACAACTCACATTTCAAACGATTTTCCTTCAGTTACATTGAACAGTGTGGTGTCAATGTTCACAATATCATAGTCAAAGGGATCTTCCTCTAGCATGTCCACTACAGAGGCACAAATAGATGGTACTACGGGAGACCCTGGCAATATTTTTTCTCCTGCTTCTTCTGAATCAGACTTTTCAAATGTCTTTAGTAATTCTTGCCCGATAATAATTTTAGGTACATCCTTTTTTGGCCTCATTGTATCTCCCTGTGCCTTTAAGTATGGCAATTTTTATTGATTATTGTAATTGTTCTTAATACAGGACATTCTCAATTATTAAGTTGATACTTACTTCTGTTTGACTGTCGTCTTTTACTGTAGAAGGACGCTGAAATGGGTTCCACTGACCGCACAAGATTGGGTCACTAAAATATTGTAACACAAAAATTACACTTACTTTATTCAGTTTTGGATACGAAATTGTATTGCTTACTTTATACAAGGTGTAGTTTTAAAACCGTGGCATTTCTCGGGGCATGTCACAGAAGTCATAGAGGTTCAATGTGAGAGAAAGTTTCGGGCCAATAGTTAAAAATTACGGCTACAATAAATCGTTTAAGTTGGACAGTATTTCAGAATAAGCAACAGCAATGTTTCTTATTGGAGTTTTATGGAATTAGGAATAATATCAATTACGTGTTTGAGTTTGTGTGTGTTAAGCCGCGTTGTAAAACTAGTTACAAGACGGCGGCTTGTAGTTCGCACTTACGGATTTCCGTAATTTACAGATAAATGAAAAATATTTACCTACAATTTTTTTTATTGATTCGATCCTAGAATCGTTATCCGAGTTACCTCCTAAAAAATGACGCGGCTTTAAAACAACACCTTGTATAGATGTAGATGTTACCCAAAATCAGTGAGCAAAGTATTTTTCCTCTTATTCTGTTCCTTTTCAAAAGCAGTGGCACTCTGCAGGCCATGAAACGGCTTTAATTCGTACGAACTCTGCAGCTTCTTATAGTTTATGTCTGTGTTCAAACACATCACTGCGACGGCACGACCTTGGATCTGAAATCTCATTACGTCATATTTTGTTGTTTTTTTTTCATGGCATAAGCCGGTAAACGAGCAGATGGATCACCTGATGGTAAGCAATCGGCGTCGCCCATGGACACCTGGAACACAAGAAGCGTTACAAGTACCTCTAGTGTTTCGGGTGTCTATGGGCAGTAGCGATTGCTTATTATCTGATAGCTGATCCGTCTGCTCGTTTACAGCAACCGCTTTTAACACATTCAACTGGTAAAACACAGGTAAATAACTATAGAGCTTCTGGAGAACAAAATCTACCTAAGCAAGTAGGTTACCTTATTACTTTTGTAATCAAAAGCATTAATTAAGTAATTTGTAAGCTTACATCAGCAACAATAATTTTTCTATTAAATTCGGGATGGCGGCCAATAATTTCGCTGATATAATATTCGCCATAAAGGTCCTTTAGACGTGGACACTTCTTGTCTAGTATTTCGACAATGTCATCATTATCTTCCTCCCTACAAGAAACAAATATATTTTGAAAAAGTAAGGCTATGTAGTTTAAGATCCATTGACTAATAGAATATTAATTGCTAATGTGAAATCCTTAGGCACTTGCCATATCTGATGAGTGCAAATCATCAACGAAAATTGGTACAACATAATTACTGCAGGAAGCCTTTCCCATATCCGCTCGTCAAATTCTCATTCGCATTTTTCCAGGCATAATTAACAACCCCATAAGTCATAACCGAGGTTTTATGGTGTATTTGAAGTTGGTTTTTATCATAATTACTAGCTTTTACCCGCGGCTTTGTCCGCGTATTCCTGTTTTATCCCATGGGAGCATTTAATCGGGATAAAAAGTCCTCCTATATCATATATTATATACCAATTTACTAATTTCCTATATATACCTCCTATATATACCAATTTCATCAAAATCCGTTCAGTAGTTTCAGTATGATTGACGAACAAACATCTAAACAAAGAAACTTTCACATTCATAATAATAGATCAGGACACGTGGACGTTTCACAATAATTTATTATGCAAGTTGTAGATAAATAAAGTTGAAAATAATATAGGTTACCAGTTCCAGTTTGTGAAGGCGTAACTTATAAACAAAGTGATAATTTTTTTAAGGAGGAAAAGTCATCTTATGGCTGCTCCCGCCTGGGTGAGGCGGGAGCGAGTGTCGGACTCTTACTGACTCAAAACCACCCCGTTCCTTATCCTGCGCTTCGAGCCGGAGTCCCGGTAACTAAGTTCTCCGCGACAAAGTGATCATTTAGATGTTAAGACTAAGGTAGATTATAATAACTTACACGGCTCGTCGCATCTTCAACTTCGGACAGAAATCGTTTCTTAATGCCGTATATAAATAGTTACCAGCTCCACCTTCCTTAACCTTTGGTAAGTATTTTATAATATTACGTTTCCTAAACGTTGCAAATCTTGAAATGAGTTCTGCAAAAATGGAATTATGAGTTTAATTCACCACTCCTTACGGTTACTACCTACTAGCTGTTGCCCGCGACTTCACCCGCATAAAATATAAAAAGCTGTTTTATCCTATGAGAGCATTTAAGCGGAATAAAAAGTATCATATCACCTAAATCAGCCTATAGCCTGCCTGTATACAAATTTCATCAAAATCCGTTCAGTAGTTTCAGCGTGTTTGACGGACATACGGACAAACATCCAAACAATCAAATTTATAATATTATTAGTGTGATAAGTTAATAAATAAAAGCAGGTAACAATTATTTCAGTTCTTACCATCTGGACAAAGTACAGGCACAACCAGCACAATGTACTGTATGTAGCTGTCGTTTAGAAATACTGATATCAATGCTTCCTCTACAAAAAATTCAGCCACGGAGTCAGCGCAGCACATGAAATGTATGAAAAGCGTGTTCCTTGATAGGTAGTATCTCCTGCAAAATTTGATATTTTACTGTGTCAATGAAAACAGAGGGCCAAGCACGAATAACTATCGCATAACGTAATAGTATCGAGTGCGTTCGGCGCTCTGATTGGCCGGCTCAAGTGAACCAACCAATCAGGACGCTTAACTCGCTCGATACTGTTACGATACGAATGCGATAGTTATTCGTGCTTGGCCCTCAGGACTTTAAATTTGGAAGACAAGGTTTAATTTTTACCAACCGGTATAAATTCCTGATCCAATTTTCCCAATCACTTGGGTCTAACCCAGGTACATTGGGATAGTCAGAGAGTGCCATGAATCCGACCACTTCTTTGTTTTCATCCACCATACATATTGATAGGGCTGAAAGTTCTCTGAAAGTGAAGTAAGTAAACGAAAAAAGTAAAAAAGTAAAATTCTCAAAATAAAACTATCCCGCGCTAATTTTTTTTGTGTGCATTTACAAACCCATAATTTTACATTACACCCCAAACCTAGAACATTTCTATTTAGTTTTGAGGATCATATAAAGATTATAGTTCTTTGCAAGATTCAAACTTACGATACGATCAGCAGCAGCCCGCTGTACCGAGCGTAGTCTGATAGTCCACTATTTGTTTTAAGGTGAACGCACACCGAACACGTCGAACGCGTAGAACCAACAAACGACTTTTAGAATTCTGTACATGATATCTCATGAAACCTCGTACAATTTGGATTCGGACGAATCGACGGTGGGAAGTGTGTGTTCTATTTAACAGTCAGTTCCATGATACTCCCTCTCGCCTCACCCAAGGCGGGAGCCATTGGATGACTTTCCCACTTAAAAAAGCCTACTAAGCAAAGCGTTCCAACATTGTTTATCTTGTACAGAAGCACTATTTTTATGAATTGTCAGTATGCATGTGAGCACCATGTTAGACAATAAGATTTTGTTTTTTTTATTTTAGTAAGTTTCGTAATTTGTATAATACGTCATGCGTCATTGCATTGTTCTCACATACACGTACGGTACTGGAATATGTATCAGACACATTGTAGAACATACTTTTTAAAAAGAATGGTGTTTCTTGCCCGTTCTTCTCTATTCGAATCTACATTTTGGAATGAGCACCTAGCTTCACCTAGCTTCACTGACGGACTGACTGACAGACTATTATTTATTTTGTATTTGTTGACGTTTCAAAAGTGCCAAATTATGGTTTAATTGAAATCAATGCTTTGACTTTGTTTGCCCAAATCGAACTAAAATTAATAGCGACACTTACATCAACGACCCAATATCATCATGGTGGAAAAGATTTTTAGTGTGTTCACGGTTCCAAATTAAGTTAATATCATGCTTATCGGTCTCCACAGCCCTTCTGAACATCCGACCCTTAAACCCCACGTCATAATCGAAGTATATTGACATATTATTTTATATTTCTAAGACTATTCTATATGTACGAGGAATAGGGGTTTTGAAGTTAATATTATGTCACAGTTAATTCACACGGGTAATCTTGTAGGTCATGAGAAAAAGTCGTTTATCGTTTTAAACTATGCAAATATATTACAACCATAATTTACATTTTTAAAATTATTAATAATTATACATTAGTTAAATAAGCGACGCATATTAATTAGTAATAATTTTATATTAATGTTAGCATGAGAAATGGCCTTTTTGCAAACCCATCATGAAATACTGATCAAAATTAAGTACACTGTCTTGGTGTGCGAACCTCCTTGATGACCTTTTAAAAAAATTAAAGCTGCCAGTCATGTTAACATGTTTCACGCAGTTCCTACATACGCAAAATACTTAATTATATCAATGTTCGATGTCCTGTTCATAAGAATTATCAAGAAATATTGTCTAACAAAATGTGCCAAGTGTTAGTAAAAGACTAAAACTACTCTAAAACAACATTATTTCAATTGAAGACAAAACTAAAATAACTCTTGTAAGAACTGAAAGTAACTTATAAAACTATCAATTAAAATACTATCTATCAATCACATCTATAAACATAATCAACTCCTTCAAATTGAATGTGAATCAGCACATAATTATAAGAGATTCAAATATACAAGGATATAAAGAAAACATTATTATTATTAACGTGAAAACTAGCAATACGTCATAAAACTTGAGTCAAACCATGAACAACACACAATAATAAAAATTGTATTAAAAATCTGGATAAATTTATAATTACAAGTGAAAATCATGGCCACTATTGTAAGGCACAATGCATACACCTTGATATAAATGCGAAAAAATAATAAAATATTTAAAAAAACAAACCAAACATTTACATCAAGATCTAAATAATGTACTCAGTCTAAGGTGCTTAGATAAGAGGCGGGAGATTTTTCGCCCGTACTAAATGCGAGTGGGATTTAGACCTGCTAACGTTGTTGGGGGTAGTTTTGACCGTTAAACTAGCGACTGTGTTCTGTCTTTGAAGGTTGACTTTGTTTGCGCTGAGAGGAGCTCGGGGAGTTGCGAAGCCATCGTTGTTAAGCTTGAGGGCAGACCTGGTGAGTCTAGTCGGCGTGTACAATAGATTACTCTTAGGAGTAGCTGCGTTCACATGTTGTATATTCTCCTTTCCTACTTTAGGCGTCAAAGGAGTTTTCACTCGAGGAGTTTTTTTAGGGGTGCCATTTCTTTCGTCGATCGTGTGGTAGACGATAGTTGGTAGGATAGGCTCGTTCGGTCTCTGGTTCGCCATTGAACTGCGGCTGATCTGCTTTTCGTTGATTCCGTCCTGTAACACGAAGACAGAAATTTAGAGTAACATCTTAACAAGAGATATATGTTTTAGACTTTTAGTTCAGCCAGTTTTAAGTTCAGAGGCTTCGTTGCCAAATAAATGATAATGCAGGTAAAGTTCATTGTGCTAATACTGACCTTAAAGTCTGTATAAGTAGTGAGGAGTGTGGTTTCCATGAGAGGATCCTTGTTGGCGACCCTGTCCTCCTCCTGTGAGCCAGTCGAGCGCGTCGCGTTGATCGAACGGCGACTGGAGCTGTGACGCTTACCGTGCGACTGCATAGATAAAAAGACACCAATTATTTTTAATTTGAGAATCAAGTACCAGTTTGTATTACAGACATACCTTATCTTATTAAATTTACGATTACTTGAACGAATTTAGAAAAAGAGGGGCTCCGGCTCGAAGAGCAGGAGTAGGAATGGGGTGGTTTTAATGAGTAAGAGTCTGGCAGTGTCAGGCTAACACCCCTTCTCGCCTAACCCAAGGCGGGAGAAGTCATTGGATGATTCCCCCCCCCCCCTCAAAAATACACCTTTCAACTATACTCCGTCTGTTTAGGTAGTTAACTATTTGTAAACAAACCATAGTTCTTTTTGGTTGACATTTCCATGATTCAAAATACTTCATAAGAAAATAAAATTGTTTCCATTTTTACGACAGTTTTCTCAATTAAATGTTGTGTTTCTGTTCCTTTTCACGTATTTATTAGTAAATATTATATATATCTGCTTGAGCATAATAATTTAATAACATTTATTAAATAATATAATATTTCATTACAATAGACACCATAAAGAGCCTAAAATCCCAGGTATCCAAAACCATTCTTTAAGAACGAAGCATTAGATAATGTTGTCAAATTAAAGAGTACAACTAAGACACAATGCGCGACAATGAATGTAGCGTGTATTACGTTTAGTCGGTTAATCAGGCGCCATTGACAGCTCTCTCGTCGTTTGCGCTCGCGTTCCTATTTTGTTGAATTTATCTTGTTTCTTTGTTTTGTTTTTGTTATTAAGTTATTTAAGTTTAGGTTATTCGTCGTTTGTAATTAATGTGTTCAAATATATTGAAGAAACTTGGCCCAAAGACACATATCCGTACAAGAAAGAAATCCGTTCATCAGATTCAGAATAGTTTCTATTTAAACATGATAATGAATAGGCATTTGTGCTAGTATGTGTGTGTGAGAAATGAACGATTTTAAAGTGAATTTAGTTTCACAAGAAATATTTGAAGTAACAATAGGTTAAGTATCTCTGTGTCACGTGGTTTTCTTTGTTTACCTTTAGTTAATTACCTAAACAGATGGACTATAGATGGAACGACGATATCTGCAATGGCTGACCGTAGTGTGAAGACCGAAAGATCGAGCTCAGTAGTGTACTCTTGAAGATGCCTACATGCAACATAGTGAACGTAAAGACTGATGATGATTACCTATATTCTATATCTTATTACGTACCGTACGCTTATGTTTGAGAATGCTGCCATTGACTTTAGGTGTCTTCCTGAGCTCCCCTCCGTAGTCCAGCTTCCTCTTGGCATCCTTGCCTTCCGCGACAGCTCTAGCCGCCAAACGGCCGCTGATACGCCTGTTAATTCAAATATTAATATGAGTAATATGATAAGAATACAATATTCAATTGTAATGTATACTTTATTACATTTTGTTTAATATGACAATTGTTACCAAATCAACTTGATTTTTAAGATTTGAAGGCAATTGACAGATTTACATAACACGGAATAAAGCTGCCATCTTATTTGTAGGTACCTACATATTAATGCAACTCATAAATATCAGAATTTCATAATTATTTAGGCGACAATACCAATACGTAACATGAGATAGCCAGACATTGTTAAGTATTTATTTTACTTGCCAAATCAATTTGAATGTAATCAATCTTTTTTTACTATGAGACCACAACTCGGCGAACGCAAAATCTACTCGCTACAATCTAAAACATAATTTACTTATTCAAATACTCTAATTACTTCATGCTGTACAATGAAGTGTCTTAACTACAAAGAAACTGATCTACATATTTAAATAAAATGTTACATAAATCTATACTTAAAGGTGCTGACAAACTTGAGCACTTCACTTTTAATTAGCATTCTTGCGAATATAACATGACAGGAAAATAACGAGAGCGTGTTAGAGGACTAAGGGGAGGGCCTTTGTCCAGCAGTGGACGTCTTCCGGCTGGTGATAATGGGTAGCGAACATTCTATCAAGCATTTTGACGAGCATTGTAGCGAAGAACAGTAAAGACTGAAATTCCCTAAAGTGCTCATGAAAATGTTCGAGCAATGATTGGATCTGTGCTTGGCTCAGCTCATTGGTCAGTTCAATAAACAAATGACAAATACTCGATGTTTTGTACTTTTGTTACAAATGAATGCTCAGTTCTATTAGCACCTTGATACAATATTTCTCATTCCCTCTACCTATATAAATTCAAAATATTCTCGTTCAATGGCTACTCATCATCAATCAAAGAAAACTTGCCTCAACAATTATGACGTAAAGTTGTTTTCACATCAATAAATTCACAAGCGCGCACTGAAATTGTAAAGGAATGAAAAATATTATCTAAATAACAAGTGCGTGCGAACTATTCAGTGTTTTTATGATAAAAAAGCGAACAACGCCAATAACTTTTTTATGACGATAAATAGTACTGTTTACATTACTTTTGTATATAATCTGTGAAGCGATTGCAAGCTTTTAAATTGAGAATTAAACTCATTAGCGTAAAGTGATTTTATCTAGAGTTATCCAAAGAGTTATCAGTATCACATAACTTACCCAACTTCATTACGTTACGAAAGTAATTTTCTTACAAACGAACCAAATCATGAATTATTGAGATACTAAAGCGAACTTGTACTACATGACATTAACGAAAATTTGATTTAATAAGGCAAAGTCATTATAAGATTTTAACTCTTCACTTCACCAATATGTACTAAACTATGAAGTGCAAGTTTAATAGTGGCTGTGTTAAAATAAGCGAACTAATCTTATGACAACAACAGTTCATATTAATTTGTTCCAGTATTTCATAAAGTATTATACCACATTACCTTTTAACAGTAGTGATAGCAGATCTCTTGAGCGCCGACAAGTTGTTGGTGAAGGTAGTCACCGCTTTAGTAGCACTGCCTGTGATCAACTGTCGCTTGGACGGCGGCCTACAAATTCAAACGACCTGCTTATAATCAATGCTACTATGCTTATTTCTAATACTAATTATAAGGTCGCATACAAAAATTGCTGTAATAATGTAGAAAAATATCTTTAGGTCTTAAAGATTTGTCTAAAGTTTAGAAAAAAAACATTCTAATGCATGTTTTAGGCAAATATGTGAAGGAAATAACTTTACATTTTCACAATAAAAAGTCAAAACACTTGTAGGTAGATGTATAATTGACAGTTTAATAAATAAATTACAATAATTGTGAATAGAGGGAAAGATCTTGATATCTTTCAAGAGTTTGTATGTGATTAATGTCGAAATACGCAAACGTTACTCAATTTTAAGTCGCAGTTAAGTTCTGTCGTATAGGTCTGTCACTAAAAATTCTTCGTACAATAACAGAGATGGAAATATATTTAAGTACGACTTAAAATTGAGTAGCTATTTAGTATTGGCGTGTTCAGACTTCTGAAGGATAGAAGTCTTAGAAAATTATAGGATCTATAGGCAGAAAGAAAGATACAATCAAATATTCTAACTGATCGAGAATCCCAAGAGAATTTTACTATGAATTACAAAACGACTTCTTCATTTCACTGACTCCCCTTTTCGTAAATGAAACACACAGTATCATCACCACAACCAAACATCGGCATACCTGTTTCTTTCAGCAGTAGCAGCGAGTCCCGCGGCGGTCCTATTCCTTTTCCCGAGCGGTGATGTGGCCAGCGACCGGAATAGTGGCGTCGTCGGCGTCAGCGCCTGCTTGCGGGCTGACAGTTTGTTGTGACGCTCCTGTGGAAAGCCAGGCGTTAATAAAAATGGACCTTTAGTATATTGGTGTATGGATGTTTTTATTTGTTTTGATGTTATTTATTGAATCTTCAATACTATCCTATAAAGCTTAAAAGTTTGTTTGTTTGAAGTCGCTATGTAATCTCAGTAACTACGGGTCCGATTTGGAAAATTCTCTTTGTGTTGAATAGTCCATTTATCGAGGAAGCCTATAATAGGCTATAAGACATCACACTACGATCTATAGGAGCCGAGCGAAGAGGGTGAAAACGCGCGGGAGTAACTAGTAAAATTATGAAAGATAAAGCATGGTTTATTGTCTTATATTTTATACCATCTTATGTATACATAAATCGTGTATGTAATGTCTTTGCTATATATTACTACACACAAATGTAATCTTGTCCTTATTGCCTTGTTGGCCGCATTGGTAACTGTTAAGTGCCTGAACTTAATTCCTTTAGATTCTGAGATCGGGCGGTATGTAGGATTTTGAATTACTTGTGTTAGAAAATTCTCAGTAGTACTGAACTAAAACTGATGGCCCTATTACATCTCTGCCCACCCCTTCGGGGAATACAAGGCATTATGTCAAGTTATGTAATCAAACCAAAATAAATGCTAAATATTTTATTCAGAAAGAATTTACATCGCAAATGTGCACTTTAGGGAATTGTGACTATGCTAGCCAACACATAGACATCAAACTTCGAAAAATATATTTATTATTTTTTCAATAAGGTTGAGTTTAGTTCAATCCACTGAAATAAAATAGTAATATCAATTCAAAATGGTACTAAGATTCTAAAATACATGACTTTATCTATTTTGAAATAGAGAAGCACATATTGATGTTTTCCATACAATACTGGACATAGGTCTATACAATAACAAATCACTGATTTCAGTCTACAGCTTTTAGCTTGCATATATTGTTACTCACTGCCGCCCTATACAACATTTGCGTAGGTATGGTGGCCACTCCACAACACATCAAGTCTAAAAGTCATTGGTTCTCTATTCTCTAACCAATGTGACCAACCTAAATACCTCTTCTATCTGTTAACACATAAGTTATAAATGGTATAAGTACACTTACAGCCTTCCTCGTCTCCCATTCGTCTTCCATGAGCTGCAGAAGAGGTTTGCCATCGACAGTAAAGATGTTACCAGTCTTAGCTTCATATTCAGACACTAGTTCACGGATTTGTGCCTCAATCTTCGGTAACTGTAAAAGAAATATTTCATAGTTATAAAACTAAAAGATTATACTCATTAAGATCACAGTTCATTACAATTAGTAAGTGGCAGATTCAAGTAATTTTTATGCCTTTAAAGAAGTATTTAAAAAATACTATATTTGATGTCCATAAATATTTACTAAATATGTCCATAAATAGGCGGCGTTCTGTGGTTTCTGCCTACCGCCATAAGGCTATTTAATGCACGTTTACTAGTCGGGTAATAGAGTCAAAAATCGTTTGAATCTTTTTTTATAACTAACGTTGCTTGCGATGGCCTTCCTCTCTTTCTCTTCGCGCAGCAGTTGCCCTCCTCGGTTGTGATAACGACCCGGCTCCGTAGCTCGAGCCTCGAGCTCAGTCATCTTCAGCCAAAGGTTCTTACGTGTTACGACCAGTTCGAAAATATGCCTAGAAATAAAAAAGTAAATTATAGTAAATTTGCAATGATGAGCCTAGCCAATAATTGTTATACGTAACTCTAACAAGAGAAGAGAATTAACATAAACTACCGATTATTCCCATTTGTTTTGCACTTATATTCCTGATTTCATAGTTTTACATACTTCTAACTTATGAGGATAAGATTTGACTAAATAGCCAATGAATGAGAGACACAGAAGCAAAAAGTATGGCATTTTCTATACTGTGGGTGATCTTTGATGGAAATGACGTGTAAAAGAATAAAAGATAATAATATTACTTACTTATGATCATTATAATACTTGGTGATCTTTTCCAAATAAAGTTCGTGTAAGGTCAAAGTGTCTTCAGTAAAGATGTCTTGGTAGTAGTGCACGAATTCTTCGCGTTCACGGCTCGAATACATCACACTGTCCCACATCAACTTTATCTTAGTGCGCACATTCGCCACGAACACCTGGGTAAAGGAAAATGGTACTTAGAATAAAGTGTGAGAGTTGACTATTGCACACAACTAAAACGTTTTTAGTAATTTTGTAAAATAATTGGACTACACTTTGGAATTGCGGGTCGTCTAGGGGTTTAGCAGTTCGTTCATGAGAATATTACCTAACGAACGAAAACAGAAGGATGGGAGGCCAACATCCAATATCCTGGCCCAGTTAGACTCATGGTGAAATCTGAAGTTTTAAAACTAAATGCTGCTGCCTAATTAAAATTATGATTATTGTCACCTGATAGCATACAGCAATAGGCGAATTACGGGTGACAAAATTCTGAAAATTTTAAGGCGTCATTATTATGCGTCCTCAAAATATTTCTAGATATACGAAAATAACATATAAAAAAAAGTTATTTTGCCTAACCTCTAGTTGGTTAGGATAATTTGTAAATGCTGTAGGTAATAATAAATAATATTGGTACTACGATGCAATGTACTATTGGTTCAAACAGGAACTAACTAGGTAGGTACCTAATAATTGATTTTATGTAATAACAATCTTAATAGGCTTATACAACTTTAATTAGGGCAATGCACTCAATGTATCTATGTAACAATTAATACGACATCTAAACAGTTTGATCGATATCTATCAATACTAGTTCGCGTGAAAGTAAACCGATTTATTATTCAGCGATGCAAAACGACTAGTTAGATTACGTTTTCGCATACCATATTGCAATACTAATTGCATTTCGATTAAAAAGCTAGTTTAAAATAAACGAGAGCAAACAAATTAAACTTTCCCGTTTTCGAAACTGGGGTTTTCCTGTCCCAAAAATAACTGCCTATGCCTACTATACTATCCTAACTAGACTATTTGTCTGGTCGCATGCGTGATGAGTTTGCAGGTAGACCATCAAGTGAAACAAGTGAATTTATCTCTGCAAATAGGCTACAAGGCAGCACTTTTACACGTCAATTTTATCAAGCGAACGATGAGGTCGACATCGAGCGAAGTAAACCTATAACTACTTAATCTACTAACTTTTTATCGACTTTTCAGAATTTTGACATTCTTGGTAATATAGTTCTTAACATAACATCACACCTTTTACCCCAAAGGGGTAGGCAAAGGTGTACATTACAGCACTTAATGCCGCTGTACAATGTAACATCCTCTTCACTAATTATGTTATAAGTCCCATGTAATAGGGAGTAATAAAAGTTCTTATACTGTGAAATGGGTTGTTGCAATGTATTTCACCATTTTCTAATCATTCGGGATTCGAGAGGCGTGATTTTATGTATTTTATTACTGATACCGACACCAACTTTTTCGCCAATTATCTTGTTATTCGCAATAAACATACATAATTTAATAGTAGCATTGATATCCAATAATTACAAATGATACATAAAGCAAGCGCATTTAAGTCATAGCAAATATGAGAATTTATCACAGTCATCATTTTAATGTTGAAAGAAACAGGCCCTATTAGAGTTACAACAGTTCCTGTGTGACAACTAGTTACTAGATAACTGCAACAAACTATCGATATTTAGATAATATTCCACCCATAATGTAGGCTATCAGATCAGTGAAACATAGGTACCAAACTTGAAAGTACTAGGTAGTATAGATATCAATTTGTTTTCTTTGGACTTGCAATTACATCGAGCATAATGTGTATGGGGTTAATAATTTCTTGACATAATGAGGAAGTAAGTATGAATGAGCCTTTATGTAATGTAACATCTTTCAATCATAATTGTAAAAATCTTTGAAGTTTAAATTGAACAAAAACAATAGAAGAAAATGATAGTTTACTTCTACACAATTTCTAATGGTGTCCTATACAGTGGAACACTTCTAACATGAATTGCAATTACCAATGACCTACAATTTCTATAAAATGCCCATCATTTACATACCTGAATCTTCTGCCGTTTGATTTGATCGCAGCGTTTGATCTCCTCTTTGATGGCGGCTTCGGTCTGTGGGTGGCAACCAGGATGTGCGTGCAAGAAGTTCTCGCGGTAAATCTGATCTTCATCGAGGCATTCCCAGAGTTTAGTGAGACGCTCACGAAGCTCCAATACCTAATACAGATAATTTTTATTTACTAATTTGTATGGAAATTAAGTGGAAATATTACCTACATAGGTATGAGATCAAAGGCTGGCGACAAATCATATTTCTCTTTTGTATTTAACGTTTAAAATGTATTGCCAGTTCTGTTAAAATTCTATAAGACCACATTAATATTTTGCCTCAGCGGGGTGATAGACGAAATCCTCCGCTCGAAAATAATATTTGCCACCACTTGAATAAGAGTGAATTTCAGTGGTTATAATCTAAACAATATAACAACCTAAACAAAACAAAACAAAATAAAGTAGGCTGCGCGACCGCGCACGCTGCTCATGAGGAAGAACCCCAATGTGGTTCGAAACTAATAGAGCTTTTCTCAGTATATTCATATGAGTGACCCGCGACTTTTAGTCAATTTAGTATGTCTCACGATAGTTATTATAAAAAATATCAATAACACATCGACATATTATATGGTCAGTAATTTACCCTGTTATTAGTCTGTTCATATTTCTCTTGCAAGTCTTGCTGAAGCTTGGCGAGCCGGTCCATGTTCAGGTCAGTCACTTTGAAGTCCACAGATAGAGATGATGTCACAATATGTTCAAACTTGTTCTGTGGTTTGATGCGGAGTTTGTCTGAAACATACAAAATTATAGTTTTAAATATGAAATGTAGTTTTAAAACTTTCATTCATTAAATACAGAATAATGTAAGTTGTATAACATTATCAGTTGGAATGGTAATGACCTACTAATCTCGAGATAATTATTAATTGAATTAAAATAATATCTAAGGTTAAAGTGCTTTGTTAATTATAGAAACAGTTCAATATTCAAACGTTATAAACGATTTTTTTTTTAGCCACTTATGCTCGCCTTCCGCAGGCCCGCGCTTACGGTGGCCGGAGATCGTCCCGCCGAGATTTGGTACCTATAATTCTATTTCTTTGCACAAACTTATTACCAACTGTCCAAATCTATACAGATAAATTAAACTGGAGTGTCTGTTTGTAATATTAAAATAACCGCTTTCTTCTACATACATGTGAATATATGTAGGTACATTTGTACAACACACATACCAAACTAACATTTTTTATAATTTTTGTCAGTCTGTTTGTACTGGCTAATCTCTAGAATGGCTAGACCTAATTTGCAATACTTTTATTGGCAGGTAGCCGATGTACTAAAGTTTACATTAATTTTTGACAATTGAAATAAAAAAAGTTATGTTCTAAAATTCTATGCAGACGAAGTAACAGGCACAGTTAGTAGAGGATAAATTGTTAGAAGTTATCACAACGAAATACCTAACTTAACAGACAATAATCAGTGCATAAATAGATAATAATCAATCAATTACACAACAAAACCAATGTTTACCTACTTAACCATTTATTGTGTATACAAGTACATAAATCTTCAAACTAAACTCACCCATAATATCCTTAATCTCAACTTGAATGTTCAAGAAGGTCTCTGCCCTCTTATCCCTCTCTGCTTGAAGCATTTCCAAGTGTTCCTTCAGCTTGTCCAGTTCCTCTTCAGCGGGAAGTGGGACTTCTTGCAACTCCTGGATGGTGACTCCAAGCTTATCAGCTAAGTCCCGCTGCCATTCCAATAGCCTCTCCATCTTCATACGACGTTGTTCTACTTGTTCTCTATACCTGTTAGAATAAGATGGATTTTTGTTTGGTTATTAGATAATATTTACTTGGTTATTGTGGTAAGTGACTAATGTTTGCGCAAACTACATCACATTTGTTGTCTTTAGAACAACAATCAAAAGGTGCAACTTTTTATTAATGTAAGTTTGTTTTATAATTATCGGTTTAAAGCCCGACATGCCATCTGTCATTTTACAAAGAATTTGTAGTGACAGAACTATAGTTAAACGCGACCCAAAATTTTTTAGCCTTTCAGTATTTAAGAGTAACTCACAGAAGTGTTGCTTATAACACTTGCTTATAACACTCAATATGTGAAGTCGTTTCTGTAAAATATTGGGCTAGTTGAAGTGACATGTGTATTTACTTTTAGTGTCAATAATTTGAACACCATTACTAAAATTAATCATACTTCATACTAGTCACACATCTACTAGAAGTAATGGTGTCAAACTAACCCAATGAGGCAATAAAATGTAAGCAGCTACAGCAAGCCACAAAGCAACAGCGTTCTCATATGAAGAGATAACAGAGATGACATAAGGTCATAAGAAAGATGCACTAACAAATAATCTTTCTCATGTCAGGTCATGTCACAAGACTTGCAAAATCATACTTAAGGTAATTATAAAATTGTCTAATACTTTAGCAATTAGACAAGTCAACTGTGAGAACTGTAATTTATAATGAGCTGTGAACAGGAAAGATGTGTTGTGTCTAAGTGTTGAAAGACTTTAGACAACAATCTAAAGAAATTAAGATGTGTTTAACATTAAATAATTAAAAAGGTCTAAAGGTAGCTAAACTATTTTGTTAACTAGGTATGTCTATTATTATTTATTGATTATTTACATGTAAGTAATTAGTTGTAAGTAATATAACTAGTTTAATAATCACACAAATATTATAAACGTGAAATTTTCTTTGTTTGGATGTTTGTCCATCAATCATACTGAACTACTGATCGGATTTCAATGAAATTTGGCATACTGGCAGGGTATGAGCTGACTTAGGTGATAGGATAGGACTTTTTATCCTGATTAAATCCTTCATTGGGATAAAACAGGAATATGCGGACCTAGCCGTGCATAAAAAGCTAGTATAAATATAAAATAGTTACAACTTTGTCTTTATTTTCAAAGACAATGTTTTGTAGACACTTTTGTTACCCATGACATATCAATAATATGAATAACTTACCCAGCAATCTGTTCTTCCAGTTCCCTCTTATATTCAACCAGCATCATGTCTTCCTTGAAGTCCAGGATGGTGATATCGACAGATAAACATCTACTCAACTCTTCTGTCTCTTCTTTTAATTCTGTTAAATAAAAAATAATATTTGGTTACTAGCTCTACTATTTAGTTACTAAATCTTAAGATTAATTGTATTTGGCATGTCATTTTTATTAACTATGCGAACTTATCAGATTTGAAATTGCATAAAACATAAACATTCAAACAAGTAGTAATTAAAGTATTACCATAACAAGCTAAACAAAAGGCTCACCCCCTATTACATGGGACTCATAACATATATAGTGAAAAGTGAGTGTTATATTATACAGTGGCATCAAGTGCCGTAATGTGCACCTCCTTCAGGGATAAAAGGCATGATGTTACGATGTTAAAACAAGTACAATACTAACAGTGCATTTCTTAACAACATATTATGCAGATAAAAGCTATGTTACAATACAAATATAAAGGATTAGGTTAATCTGATATTCCCCTAAGATCTAACAAATAAAGCTCAAAATAAATGGAATTTTACATCTTTACAATAATTCATTAGCATAACAAGTCTACAAAACTTACTGTCAACTTGTCCTTGCATAGTTTTGAGCTTCTGTCTGGTCTCCGAGATGACATCTCTATGGAGTTCCTTCTCTATCTGCACCAGCTTTGTGATGTTGTTCACTTTGGTGTTGTCATCGACGCCAAGATGTGACCAGTTCAGCCAGAGCTCCTCCATCATTGAGCGGACATTCTGGGATATCTCCACCAGGACTTCATTGCTGTTAAAGAGAATACGGATGTGTTTTATCGGAGACTATAGTAGATGTCAGGATAGTAGCTTTGTGTTATTATAGTGACAATATAAGGGTATTTTACATGAAGAGTGTATTGTATTTTTTTTTTCGATTGTGATAAGTTTTTATTAAATATCATAATTTATATAACTACATAAATATTTACAACTTAAAATTAACTACAACTAAACTATTAAATAAAAAGAAAGTAAAAGAAAATATTATTTATTGTATTTATGATGATTTTGTTTCATAAATTGTTAATCAATGCTTAATATTTTGGATATTTCAACAAATTCTTCAATGATGAAGACTAATTTGAAGTATTTTTGTAGATATTGTTAATTAATTATTGATTATCTCAAAGTATTTGTATTGTTGTAATAATCATGTATTTAACTTGTTATATTTCCTTGTCAATTTCAGATTAATGAAATGTCTTTTATTATTGAAACAATATCCGATTCTATCAGACAAGAAAGCATCATTATGCATACATTTGAAATTCTTAAGAGTAATCAACTGTTTCAAATGATTTGGATACTTGACAAAATCCCAGCATGTAAATATCCAATAATAGGTTACACACAATAAGTAAGAACGATAAACAGGAAGAATATCGTGTAGTTTAAGAGTATTAATAGATGTTTGTATGCATAACCGTTTGAAATCAATGCGTAACGGAAGACAACCAGGAAACCTGACGCCTCTTGAATTGTGTGGTATTTTAAGTAAAAATCGTAAAATTACAACTACAAACATAAATTAGAGAATTTATATCGAAAATATTGCGCTTAAACACTAATAGAAAGTTATTCAAACACATTCGTTGTATAAAAAATCAAACTTACAATAGCTTGTTGACATCTTCGGTTAACGTAATCATTTTGCCTTGAGTTCTCACTGTTTTCCTTTTAATGGAACACACATAAGTTCACAATAAATGTCTAAATTGTGTCTGTATTACAAATCACTAATAAAACTCAATATTTCTAAAATAACCACCAACATGTATCCGAAATCTAACGAGTCTTGAACGTTTGTTTTCAAAATTTAAGACGTTACAAATGAAAGTGTCTTCCACTGGCCTGTGATTGGTCGGACATTTTTGTCGTTCGGAAACATTTCGTTACATAGCAAGTTGCGAAAACGTTTATTTAATTTCTTCAAATAACTTTTACAAATATTATTATAGTGAAATTAAATACAATTATGTTAGTTTACACAAATGTTGTTTTTATAGATATGTAGATCGAAACTGCTCATTGTTAGGTACTTTGAAATATTAGTGAGAGCGGGGTGGCGCCACTGCACCAAAGCTTGCATTCTTATTTAATTTTTTCGTTCCCCTAATTTTAGTTTGGAATCAATTAGGTCATAAATTATTAAGAAAGTTTCTTAGATTCTGATCACTTTATTGATTAGAAAGATTATGGTTTATTTGTAGCTTGTAGGACAGATATTACATAAATTGTTCCGTAGGATAAGATTGATATCTAATAATTTATAGACAGAGTTAACTTGGCAACACGGGCAGGAAGCTAGGTATTTTAGTTACAATGGCCAGCAGATCAAATTACTACAATCAACAAAATTTATTCATTGCATTTTCGACTTTATATCAATAAAATAAAGCTGAAGATGTGATAGACAAATTTGTCAGTAAAGGATAGGTTGACCTTCTGGCCCCCGTAGTTTGGCCTTGTATCAGAGTTACTCAGAGACTATATTTGTCTATGGTCAAAGAAGGCGGCCGTAAAGGCACAATTTATTAGGTACTTACAGTAAGATTTTTATAATAATGCGATAATGGTAGGAATGGCGATTCTTACCGAAAAAGATCGATTATTAAATCGATTTGAATCGATTCATAAAAAAATCGAGGTCTAAAACAATGATTTCCAGAAAATCTATCTTTTTCAAATTAGTTTTTACAATGTTAATATAAATCAAATTCACAAAAACTTGAGAAATATTAGAACGATCTTTTAATCAGTATAATCAGAATTCGATATTAAACATTATTTTTATTACCTATTATTGTTATTACTTGATGATGATATGTGAATTCAATCACAGTAGGTAGGTATAGAGATACAATGCAATAAGTCAAAAATTATAAACGTAACTTTATTTTATTGATGAGAAGTGAGGCGAAGGAGACTAAACATACAGCAATCTCGCGAGTTTTTGAGTATTAACCGGCAGTATTCTTGTAATACGAGCTTTCAACTAATTGTATGTTTTATACCAAGATAGAAAAATACGTATCTCGATCTTAGAATGTCTGAGATCGATTCAATACATAGGATCGATTAAAAAGATCGATTTGTTTAGGTACTCTAAAAGATCGATTCTTCGATTAATCGATATCAGACCGCCATCCCTAAATAATGGTTTTGGCCCCTCAGCCTCGAGATCGATTCCATGGTCGGGCAAAGAGTTATTATCGGCCAGAGATGTCAGTTTATCAAAAAATCTGCAGTTCTAGTTTTTACCTACCCCTTTTACATAACATAGCTGGAAGAAGGTGAATTTTTAATTGAATACCTACATAATAATGTAGGTAGATTTCTGGCTGATCCTTCGTGGCATAAAAGGTATGATAATATCTAAGTATATTATTACGGTTATGTTTACTGATTTGTATCAACATTATCTTCTCGTGGTATTAACCCGTGCGGTAGATACTTACATACTTACGAACGTAGGCAATTAATGTTTTAAGCGTAACACTTTTACTTTGCTCCCAAATTGAAATCATTTTATTACTTCCATGACTCCGCTGGCATAGCAGTGGCTTTATGACTGGCTGCAATGAAATTTGTCGAGTTTTCGATTATCCCACGCTGAACAATTTTGTCTTTTTTATAGGATAAGCCATTAAACGAGGTTACCGATCACCTGATGGTAAGCAATCAGCTTCGTCTGTGCCACCTGGAACACTAAAGGCGTTACAATTGCATTACCGGCCTTTTGGGATTAGGAATTTGAGGAACGTTGGGGATTCAGTGATTGGATAGGAGGGTAATTGGGTACCATTACCTCACTCACACGACGAAACAAAGCAAGCATTATTTCACGTCGATCTTCTGTGAGGCCGTGGTATCACTCCAGTCGAGCCGGCCCATTCGTGCCGAAACATGGTTCTCCCACACTTATTCTACCAATCGATCATTGTTAGATTTTCTTAATCTAGTGTGGGTGATCTAAATAAAATTTGCGTTTTTAAACGTACCTACATTTACCCGAGTACCTTACTCGGGAGCATCCCTATGCCTTTAGCCAAACGCCACTTTAGCGCTTGTCTACAGAGAGAGTAGAAATCAAAAATGTATGGGGATGACACTGACAAGTGTCAAAATTTACGTCAATTCCATATAATTTAGTTCTCTACTCTACATGTAGACAAGCGCTAAATGGCATTTGGTTACAGCTGCTAGTGTGATAGTGTGAGGCTAAATTTATTCGGGGGCTTAGTGGATTAAGAGTCATGCATGACGTAAAGTTACATAACATAACATCACGCTTTTTATCCCCGAAGGGGCAGGCAGGCTATTTTAGGAGCTAGGTAGGAGAGCCTAGTGTCCTAGAGGAGGTTTCTTCTTATCTTCTAGTAGTAGTAAAACTCCGATGAGAGGTGTTGACAAGAATGATTTTATTTCGCCAAACTACGCTACTTATATTTCTATTTACATATTTACAACTAGACAAGATCAGATATAGTTAGGTAATAGTTTCGACCAATAGCGGCGCGCCGGCGTGCGCGGGGCGCGCGGGGTGCGGGGCGCCGCTTTGCACACGGCACTATCGGTTCCTTCCGTATAAGTATGACCGCGCGGCGCGAGCGCGCGCATTTCTCCGAGAGCCGGCGTCGAGTGAAGACTGAAGACTACCTACAGATGAATGAAGAATGAAGATGAATGCAAGTACTCCGGCCTCCGGCTCCGGCTCCGGCTCCGCTTGCGCTGCTTGGCTGCTTGCTTTACCAAACCGCTTCTTTCGAAGCGATCGCTCGCGGCACGGTGTGATAACGCTGTTGCCGCAGTGATGATTATCGTTTCTATGCAAGAAAGTCGAAAACTGTCTTTTTCAAGACAATTGGTTTCTGGTTTCTTAAAACGGAGTCAAAACGTAAACTGTCTTTTTCAAGACAATTGGTTTCTTGTTTCTTTAAACGAAGTGAGTCTATAACTTTGGTAAAGGTATTGTGGAAGGTATCTGGTATATGGAAAGGTATTCGGTGGTACTGGTAACTGGTAGGTATGTAGTCGTGCGGTGCGGCTACAGTACTCCCCCCCGAGCGAAGCGTACTGGGGTCTTGACGATTCTTCCTGTTCGCGTTTTTCGTACATCGCTGATGCTCGACGGAGGTTGACTGGGTTGATCCTGGATAGCCTCTGGTAGCGTTGCACAGTTGTCCGAGTTATCGTAATTAATGACGTAGGCAGGCTTCAGGCGCTCGATAGACACGTTGGTAGTACCTCTAGGTGTTTGTAATGTGAAGTACTTGTCGCTTCTGCTGGAGACTAGGTACGGACCCTTGTACGGACGTTGCAGCGGTTTGCGAACTGCGTCGTCACGTACAAATACGTGGCTGCATGTTTGCAGGTCTTTGTGCACGAAGATACTCAGTCGGTTAGTGTGCGACTGATAAGCGGGCGTTAAGCTTGTGATAACACGATGCAAGTCAGCCACATAGTCGTTATCCATCTTCGTGTAGGTAGGCGATGGCGATATGAAATCGCCGGGTAGCCGTAGTTCTTGTCCGTAGGTAAGTTGAGCGGCACTAGTGTTAGTGTCGGTGCGCGTAGCGGCTCGTAGTCCCAGTAGCACGGTAGGTAACTCGATCAACCATTTGTTGTTGTCGGCGAGTCGAGTCATGAGCGCGGCTTTCAATGTACGATGCCAGCGTTCTACGATCCCGTTACTCTGCGGGTGGTAGGCAGTAGTACGAGTTCTTTCTACTCCCAGTAGCTGAGCGAGATTTTTGAATAAGCTGCTCTCGAACTGTCGTCCTTGATCAGTCGTGATTTTGATAGGACAACCAAAGCGTGATATCCATGCTTCATACAGCTTTCTTGCGACGACTTCGGCTGATATCTCTCGCAGAGGGACGGCTTCTGCCCAGCGGGTGCAGCGGTCGATCATAGTGAGTAGGTATCGATGTCCGCTCGAAGATGTAGGCAGAGGTCCGACGATGTCAATGTGTACGTGTTCGAAACGCTCGCTCGGTGGGAATGATGTGACGTCACTGTGCGTATGTCGATGTACCTTTGATTGTTGACACTGAATGCATGACTTTGCCCACTCGCCAATGTCGGTGTTCATAGACGGCCAGAAGTATCGTTGCTGCATTAGTTTGCGTGTAGTTCGAATACCAGGATGACTTGTATTGTGCACGGCGTTGAATGCGATGCGACGAAAGTCAACTGGTAGGTATGGACGAATGTGAGGCGTCGATACTTCGCAGTAAATCAGCTTGTTTGAAGTAGGTATGACGATTTTCTTGAGTTGAATATTTGTTTGTTTACATAGGTTGAGAATATTGCTGTCCTTTTCTTGTGCTTGAGATAGTTGTTCGTAGTCTATCGGCGATGGTAAGTCGATCGTTTCAACGCGTGACAGTGCGTCGGCGACTACGTTGTTCGCTCCGGTCACGTGACGTAGGTCGGTCGTGAACTCGCTTATAAACAACAGCTGACGAGTGCGTCGTTGTGTGTCGTTGTCCGACGGCGGCTTGCGTATTGCGTAGGTAAGCGGCTTGTGATCGGTGTAAACAATGAGTTCTCTTCCTTCGAACATTTTTCTAAAGTGTTTGATCGCCATATATATTGATAATAATTCTCGGTCGAACGTACTATAACGTTGTTGTGTTTCTGAGAATTTCTTCGAGAAATAGCCGAGGGGAACCCACTTGTTGTTTACAAGTTGTTGTAGGACAGCTCCAGCACAGGTGTTCGATGCGTCACACATGAGTGATATTGGTTGAGTTGGTGACGAGGATGGGTGAGCGAGTAAAGCTGCGTTTTGTATGCTAGCTTTACACAACTCGAATGCTTGAAGTGCTTCATTGTTCCACTCGATTTTTGTTTTATCGCGTTTCTTGGAGTTATGTAGAAATGCGTTTAGCGGCGCTTGTATGTGGGCCGCATTACGTATGCTGTCACGGTAAAAGTTCACCATGCCGAGAAATCGACGTAGGTCCGCTATTGTTTCGGGTTTGGGGTAAGCAGTGATAGCGTTGACCTTATCAAGTGGAGGTTCGATTCCTTCGCTCGACACTTGATATCCTAGGAACTTGACGTTTTCTTGACCGAAGACGCATTTTGACGGGTTTATAGTGATACCGTACCTAGTCATTTAGTCTTCGTAGTACTTCTTGTAGATCTTCGATGTGGCGTGCGTTGTTTTCTGACGCGATGATTACGTCATCAATGAATGGAAATGCGAAGTCTAACCCGTTGAGTACTTGATGTATGAACCGTTGGAATGTCTGTCCCGCGTTTTTTAAGCCTGGACACATTCGGGGAAACTCGAACAAGCCAAACGGGGTTGTTATGGCTGTTTTCTCGATGTCGGGTTCGTAAACGGGTAATTGTTGGTATGCACGATTCAGGTCGAGTGTGGTGAAAATCTTCTTGCCGTGGAGTAGGTATGTGAAGTCTTTGAGGCGAGGTACAGGGTAGCGGTCGGGTTTAGTTACGTCGTTGAGTCTTCGGTAATCGCCGCATACCCGTATGTCGCCATTCTTTTTCGGGACGACGTGTAGTGGGCTGGACCAGGGACTTTTGCTTGGACGGCATAATCCCTGCTGCATCATGACTTCAAACTCTTTCTTCACGGCCAAGTATCGATGTGGGGGTAATGGCCGGGTTTTGCTATGTACAGGTGGACCGGTGGTTTCAATGTGATGTTCCACGCGGTGTTTGGGAGTGGTCTTCATGCATGATGGTCTTAGGATATCGGGGAATTGACTCAATATTTGATGATACGGCTGTTCGACGTCTATGCTTCTTACAGTTGGCTCGGCGGAATATGAGATTGGCGCTTTGACGGTGAGGTTGGTTACTTTGTCGACAAGACATCGACCGGCTATGTCGACGAGTAGTTGGTGGTGGCGTAGGAAGTCGGCGCCGATGATTGGCTTGCTGACTTCAGCGACGATGAATTTCCAACTATAAGGTCGGCGTAGGTTTAGGTCCAATTGTAGCGTCTTCTCACCGTAGGTAGGTATAACCGTGTTGTTTGCGGCGTATAAACAGAAGTCAGTTGGGGTTATCTTCACGCCTTTTCGTTTAGGGATGACGGAGACGTTTGCGCCAGTATCAATTAGAAATGACAGACGTGAGTTTCTGTCTGTTATAAACAGGCGGTATGACGTAGTTGTTGCGCCGGTTCCCGCCTCATCCAACGCACCTTTTAGTTTTCCGGACGGGTGTTGTTGTTCTGGAAATTACACGGACGTGTGCATCGCTGTGCCTCCTTCCCGAACTTGCGGTGGTAATAACAAATTCCAGAAGATTCCGTGCGGCGTGGAGTGTTATCGCGCTGTCTGGACTGGGAGCGATATCGGTTCGATGATCGCGATCTGTTCTGAGGTCGTCTCGACTGACGGTTGCAACGATGGTTAGATTGTGCTGCTTTGAGTTCGGCGATTTCCCTCGTAAGCATATCGATTTTGTCTTCAATACTTGTAGGTACTCGGGGGAAAGCGGGGTTTTCAGTCACAGCAGCGACTGTGCCATGAGGTTGCGTCTGTTCGAGTATTTTATCAGCCATCATCGCTAGATCGTGGATGTCCGAGTGTTTAGCGATGTTGTCGCTGACAGCGAGGACTGCGCGCACGGACTGGGGGAGGTGGTTTGTCCACATAATACGAAGCGCAGCGTCAGATATATTATCCGCGGCGAGATTCTTCATCCGGCGAAGTAACTGTGATGGTTTTAAGTCGCCGAGCTCCATCTCGGAGAGAAGGCGTTGAACTTGACGCTGTTCAGACTCCTCATAGACCTGGAGTAGTCTGTTTTTGAGGGTTTCGTAGCGGTCTCTCTCCGGAGGATGAAGGATAATGTCGGATATTTCATCGAGGTCTTGTCTTTCGAGATGACCGACGACAAGCTCAAACATGGCTTGGTCGCCCTTTTTCTGCGGAGACATAATCGCCTCGAACTGCGCAAACCATAGGCGTATTCTGTCGCGCCATATGGGTGGGATGCGCAGTGACGTCGACACGCTGGAGAGTTCCGGCGTTTTTTCGTTGGAGTTGGACATTACGACGAGCTTGATTTTCTGTAGTACTAGGCGGCGATTGATTGATTCTTGCAGAGATCCGTTGGCAGCGTCGGGGTCACCAATTTAGGAGCTAGGTAGGAGAGCCTAGTGTCCTAGAGGAGGTTTCTTCTTATCTTCTAGTAGTAGTAAAACTCCGATGAGAGGTGTTGACAAGAATGATTTTATTTCGCCAAACTACGCTACTTATATTTCTATTTACATATTTACAACTAGACAAGATCAGATATAGTTAGGTAATAGTTTCGACCAATAGCGGCGCGCCGGCGTGCGCGGGGCGCGCGGGGTGCGGGGCGCCGCTTTGCACACGGCACTATCGGTTCCTTCCGTATAAGTATGACCGCGCGGCGCGAGCGCGCGCATTTCTCCGAGAGCCGGCGTCGAGTGAAGACTGAAGACTACCTACAGATGAATGAAGAATGAAGATGAATGCAAGTACTCCGGCCTCCGGCTCCGGCTCCGGCTCCGCTTGCGCTGCTTGGCTGCTTGCTTTACCAAACCGCTTCTTTCGAAGCGATCGCTCGCGGCACGGTGTGATAACGCTGTTGCCGCAGTGATGATTATCGTTTCTATGCAAGAAAGTCGAAAACTGTCTTTTTCAAGACAATTGGTTTCTGGTTTCTTAAAACGGAGTCAAAACGTAAACTGTCTTTTTCAAGACAATTGGTTTCTTGTTTCTTTAAACGAAGTGAGTCTATAACTTTGGTAAAGGTATTGTGGAAGGTATCTGGTATATGGAAAGGTATTCGGTGGTACTGGTAACTGGTAGGTATGTAGTCGTGCGGTGCGGCTACACTATTATGCCACTGTAAGTACAATGTTACACCCACTTTTCACTATTTATGTTATAAATTAATATAAATAATATAATAATATAAATCCAATGTAATAGGGGATGAGCCTATTGCCATATACCGGGCACAATTCCAGACTCCGTGCTACTACTGAGAATTAAAAACCCAGTAATACTTTGCCCTACCCGGGACGTAAAGGTAATATCGAAGTATTAATATCTAATCTTAGATCTGCATATTAAACCAATTTCTACTTTCGATTTAGCAATATAAATAGCTCTATTTACTATTTACGTCTTATTTGCAAACATATTCTACTAATCTATGCGTAAACCTAACAAGTTGCTAATGCATAGTTATCATCAAGAGTAGGTACCGCAACGCAACTTTGTCATTAACTCATGTTGCAACCAATAGGAATGCACTGTTCAGTGAGTGATCACTTTTACTGAATACCTTGGTCAATGTTCTATCGTGTTTTCTGATTTTGACGTAGGTACCTGCAGTATATAGCTAAACATTTTGAACTGTAGTTAAGGGTTAAAAGCTGTGTTATTTTGCTGCTTTTATTCCCTTTCTCGTCCATTGAGTTAAGTGTGTTTTTATGCAAACTAAGTAGTCGCCATAATATTAAGCATCATCTTCATCAATTATGTAAAGCGAATTTCAGAATCGAGCAAAATACATAGATGCCTATTCGGCTAAGTACTAAAACGCCTCTTGATGCAACCACCTTTATTATTCATGTCAAGTAGTCTTAATAGACAGTTTAATATCACCTCTATGTTAAGAATTGCTGAGCTCGGATACTTAGAAGTAGGTAGGTACGATATCTATTAAATACTTAACATAGTAAGCTATAACCTTAACTTTAAGACCTACCTACGTTTAGACTTATATTTTACCGTTTATAACAATACGATCTCAACAAAAATGTTGCCTTAATTATCACGAACGTACTCGGATGTTGCTAAAAGAGCAACTTCCTTTGACGACATCTTGGGAAGACTACATGGCGCCACCGCACACACGGCCTCTACACTGTTGCAAGAGGAAATATCTCCACGCACTGGAGGAATTATTACATTGTAACGTGTTTGTTCTGATTCAGATACCTACAAAAGATAGGTACGTTGGTTAATAACAAAAATACTTTTTAAAGACGGCTACTTTTTGGAGAGTAAGGAGTCTAGAGCGACTAAGGCTATCTGATAAACCTGATACATTTAGACTGCAATCTCCAACCCACATGCCAAGCTAGGAGATTATAGCAAACTCCTCCTTTCGTAGAGGGTGCCTATGGTCCAGCATAATAGACTTTTGATGATAATGATGACATTTCTAACATCCTTCACCTCCTTCTTTTTCTTCTCCTTTTATAATATCTTCTGATTCACTTCGTTGTGGGAACCAAGACAGTTATTCATGTCCCTGAGACACGCCGGACTTCAGTGTTCCGGTGTTTTCATGGTTGTATCTACTGTAGACCTTGGCTTACAGGAGTTGCAGCGGTTTTGGGAAGTTGTAGCGGGCTTGTCTGATTTGGAAAAAAATGCTTCCCCTCCAACAAAGGCACCGTTTTTTAGTCCAAAACAAAAATGCGATTACTTTACATACCAACCTACTTACTTATTCTACTTACTAAGAATTACTTATTCTCCTCGCTTGATAATAAAACGTAACACACAAGAACACGACTCGGATACGGATGAACAATGAAAGTTACCTTTTTATGGGACCACGTAAGAAATGTATTGAGTTTACATAATTGTTTTACTTACGATAGTAGGTCCTATTGTCTCTTATTGAAAGGTTGTAAGGCTATAGTTTTTAGGTTGCAATTACAATTGTGATGACAAAACGCTATAAATTATGTGTGTGATAAAATATACCTAAGCACTTAAGTAAGTAGTCGTAATTGAAAATCAATGTTTTAAGTTTTTACTGACTAGTTTCCCATTTATTCACTCATTCATATCTAAACTGGCGTTCGGAATGAAAGTCTCTGACTAAACATTTTTTTTAATAACAAAATTCTGTATACACATCTTTAGCCCGTCTTTTGCCTTTTACAACTTACCGAGGTTGGGAAAGTAAGTTCGTCCTTGCATTCGTATAAATTTTGTGTTACTAAGCCATTATATTGAGCCGGTTCCTTCTTCGTGAAACATAGTTTGTTACTCAGATATGAATCTACCTTTCTCTGTGGTAAATATAAGTAGGTATATTAGTTTCATTTTGCACCAAAGAATGAAAAGGATATGCTGTAGAACCTGTGAATAGTCCTCAAAACAGAAAAACCCACTTACTACTACTACCATTTCATGATCATAAAATATATTATACAATACTAGCTTCTGCCCGCGACTTCGTACGCGCAATCCCATTTTCCCCCCGTCCCCGTTCGTGATTTTCGGTAAAAAGTAAAAAAAAGTATTATATAAAAAGTATTCTATGTCCGTCTCCTGGTTCTAAGCTACCTCCCTGCCAATTTTCATCTAAATCGATTGAGGCGTTCTTGAGTTATAAATAGTGTAGCTAACACGACTTTCTTTTATATATATAGATGTGCCCTGCTCAACAATAGGTCCCAACGACGTATTATTTACCATGTGTTTATTTCTACAACCACCAAACTATTAAAGTATGTTAATCTACATTACCTAGATGGCTCACAAACTCACAGACCAACTCATAATCCACCGCACCACTTACAAACTACTTATCAATTAGCGGTTGCCAGTATTACAGCAACCGGGCTTAGATTATAGTTTGCAGTCGTTACGTATTGTACTATGTGAATCGGGTTGCTCAATCATTACCTGTGACGAGATTTTTGTTCGAACATAACTGTATAGTGTAGGAAAGGTTGATTATGAGATGTGTGTGTAATCATCGGCTTTGACAACTTGATGTGTAACTTGTGGGTGTTATTTTTGGCATTACTGACCAAAATATTTTGTTTCACTTAATTTCTATTGTTATTAACCAGTTTACGTCTTAGGTCTTACTTCAAAGTAATTTTTTTATTGATAAGATCACAGTTTTCCCATTTCGCCTCGCATGCTCAATGGTTTCCTATCAGCACCACACAACTGTAACAGCTGTATATATGCTAAATTCACATTCCTATTTATGTAAAAATAGATTGATACGAATACAATTTACAATAATGTTTAATGTCAGTTTCATAGCAACCCTGGTGCAAGAATTTGTCGCGGAGAACCTAACGGGTCACCGGGGCTCCGGCTCGACGTGCAGGAGAAGGAACGGGGTGGTTTTTAGTAAGTAAGAGTCTGACACTCCCTCCCGCCTCACCCAGGCGGGATCAGTAATTCGATGATTTTCCCCCCTTAAAAAAAGTGCAAGAATTTGAATTATTCCCAGTAAATGCCTATATATTTTGTAGATCTATACAACATACATACTTACATTACATCTAATCAATTAGGTCGTGGTCGACTGATGATACGTCACGAATCACGGTCTACATTGAATATGTAACGCGCACATAATGCGTGTTAGATTGCTCAGTAACTGTGCACGGTGTAACTAACCACATAGTGTAGAAATATGTTATTATCTCTCATACTTATTGGAAAAGTGATAAGTTTGTTGAAATCTTAATGAAAAATTTAATATTGTTCTAAGCTTAGTTACCCAGGATAAAAGTTCAAATTGCAAATAACTTTCTCGAGTCGATGTATGTCGATGGTAAAATAATCTTGACCTATTGATTGATATTACTGCTTAATTCTCAACCGGTCACCGGTAACCGCTCTCCACTAACTAGATTATAGACCTTATTTCCGATGCTTAGAGACTACTTTTGTATGAACAATTTTGGGGATTTTCGGTATCATAATATCAACGTTTGAAAATTATATCAAGATACCGAAAAATCTATAATTTAATTCATAAAAGTTAATACCGGGTACCGTACAATACGGAACCGGAACTACTGGGTTACTGGCTATCAAACATGACACTGCGATCAATAGGAGCCATTAACCCGCTCGGGAGTAGCCAGTACTAAATAAAACTTTACCCTAGCTTTAAATCGAACCCAAAACTTTTTGTTCGGTGTTTATAATTGTGACCGCTCGACCAATAATAGTAAGACAGACAGAAATAAATTCTAAGAAAAACGTTAATGAACGGTATTCTTCCTATGTTTCAAATCAATGAACACATTGTTTTCCGATATTTACGTGTTGTTTGTAATTAATGGCTCCATCAAACCACTGAACTGAAATTGTACGATTTATCGCCCTTTACTGAAATCGATAAGGCCTTTAATTAGCTTGAACAAGTTTTTTCTAGGATTTTAAATCGATGATAAACAATACTGAGGACTCCATTTTAATATTGCAAGCTTTATTTCAAGGGCTAGTCTGCTATTAAGAGTTTCAAAATCGAATAATTTGATTTGTAAAATAAAAAAAAAAACAAATTTGACAAAATCTGAACTTATGAAATCCATGTTATACCTATACAATTTTAAAACAATTGTAATATTTTGAACCGGGTAAATCATCGAATTACTTCTCTCGGCTCGGTGAGGCAGAAGGGAGTGTCAGACTCTTACTGACTAAAAACCACCCCGTTGCTACTTATGCACTTCGAGTCGGAACCCCGGTAACCTTTTACGTTCTCCGCGGCGTAACTATTGTAATAGCGGAATATTATGCCCCAATTAAGCGCTGGAATAATCGATTTACATACATTTTATTTACTCTGTAATATATTCAAGTTTTACTAAACGCATAGGTACGACTTTTGTAAATTAAATGATTAAATATCAATTTAATGTTGTAATTAGAAAATTACATTTATGGTAGACATAAATGCATTGACAATAACTATGAATAACAACATACTATATTGGGAAACGGCATACATTGTTTTGGCTAAAATATTAATTAAAATTCTTAGCAACATTTACTCACAATTTATTTCTTTATTGCAGATATTTATTGTGAAAACGAGAGGTTTAATATTTCAGCAACCTTATTTATATGTATTTGAACATACACATAGCTGTCGAAAGATTAAAAAAATATTTTCGATCGACTGTCTACATATAGAAAGGAAAGAGACAAGAAATTATTCTCAAAACGAGTCACACGTACATATGGTCACTGTCGCCTCCTAACTGACTGATTCTTGTACTTTAGGTAATCATCGTCAGGTCTCCAAAAAATTGAGGATGCTGCTAACTATATTCCTGTGACGGCTGGCAGTTTTAAAACCAACCCAGGTCGAATTGAAAATTTATTTAAGGATAATATAGTAAACCAGAAGTTATTAATTTTAACCATAAGTGGCTTACACTTTAAAAAAAATCACAGTAGCAGCACGGAATCTAGAATTGTCGTCCGTATATGACATTAGGCTCACTCCCTATTACATGGGACTCAAAACTTAAATAGTGAAAAGAAAGTCACATTGTACAGTGGCATTAAGTGCCGTAAATGTGCACCTCTGCCTACCCTAACCCTACCTAAAAGGCGTAATGTTATGATGTTGTCTACTTATTTGTATAAGCGTTATAATAAGGTTGCCTTACGCTTAGATTCTATCCAGTCTCCTAGTTCTGTAAAGGTTATTGAACCCACGATACGTATATAGTCTATCTATCGCATACCCTATTACTTGGCTACTGTACCAACCGTACCAAATATTACATAAGGTCTTTATGTAATCCAAAATGAAATAATCAACATTAGTCCATTGCTCTATTATTAGAGCACATCGACCTTGATATGCCAATTATGTACCGTACATACATAGGCATGAGTATTTCAGTGAAAAACCGTACAAAGGAAACAAATCCAATTCTTCTTTAACTAAAAACTAAACTGCAGAAAGTACGTGAGCTTTGGCTGAATCATCATATGTAGGTATGTATGTATATATGTATGTATATTGTATTGTATTCGTGTGTAGTCATATATATATTATAATTATGTTTATCTCTGAAATATGTAAGTGTATCTATTTTATTTGCTTAATTAAATCGTTACTTGCTTCTTGTTCCCACCATTAACTCTTCTCACCCAAAGGTCAGACTGCGAGAAAATGCTCGCGGCATTAAGTCCACCTTATGTACACTTTGTGCATGAAGCTTAAATAAATAAACTCAATATGGTACAAAATTCGCATTCAGCTCTTGTATTTTACCTACTACATTACAAAATGATACACATAATGTTATTTATAAACAAAGCCACGGTTATTTATTTCATTATGCCAACATACACACCTAATATTTTACTCCCGAGTCGACTAAAATACTCGTGCTCATACGAAGAACAAAAGACATCAACGCGCGCAAAATTTCACATCATTCTACATTTCGTTAAATCGTATGCAAATTATTGTAACAAATGCATTCAATTTAAATTAATGACTAATAAAACCTGTACTATGTTCGTGTGATGCAAGATTCAAGACGTGTAGCATCTCTTAGTTCAAGATCAGCCATTCATCATCTCGGTCATCAATCTTTATATTACAGGATACTTCTAATAGCTATTCATCAAGTTTTGTTTTTTGTTATAATAATTTATACTTGAATTAACGTCTGATCTTGTTTTTGCCCATTCTATATACTAATACTTTCGTAAGATCAATAAGTGTGGTAATTCAATTAATAAACTTAATTGTGTTAACTTTCAGTTGTGAAGTTTAGAAATACAATTACGAGCAACTTTATTATGTGTTATTGCAACTTGATATTAATTTGATGTATTATATAGTTATAAAGAATATGTACTCTAATTACATCATCAGAATAAGCCAGTTTCCGTCCACTGTTAGATATACATAGGCCTCTTCAATAATACGTCGCTCCGGCTCGACTGGCAGGAGTAGGAACGGGGTGGTTTTTAGTCAGTAAGAGTCTGACACTCCCTCTCGCCTCACCCAGGCGGGAGCAGTCATTCGATGATTTCCCCCCCTTAAAAAAACCTTACCGATATCATTACTTAATCTAACTGAAGGGCTCCCTACACACATTTAGCTAAATTACATACCCACTTATGATTAAAATATCGAACCTTCAAAGATTTTACAATACGGTAGTTGACAACTAGTCAAATTCAATACTTTTATCGAAACATCAAAAACGATACTGTTCTATGAATTTTGTACGAAATACCATCTTATGACGTCATCATATTTTCGCGTCAATTAGTACACTTATATCTAAAAAAAATGCTAGATTTAATTGAAAATTAAGTATATCGGCAAATCAATGAATGAAAACATAACTCAGTTTTTATATTTAACTAGCTTCTGCCCGCGACTTCGTACGCGTAATCCCATTTTTTCCCGTCCCCGTCCGTGATTTTAGGTAAAAAGAAAAAAAAAATTTTGGTCAAAAAGTATCCTATGTCGGTCTCCTGGCTCTAAGCTACCTCCCTAGCAATTTTTAGCCAAATCTATTCTGCCGTTCTTGAGTTATAAGTGGTGTAACTAACACGACTTTCTTTTATATATATAGATTTGACTGAAAAATCATAATAATTTATTTTTGACCCCGGAAACTACCCAATTGCAGCCGAAACACTTAAACCGTAAAACGTTACAGAACATATTTCTGTAATTATTTAAATAAGAATAAAAAAATGAAAGTCACGCAATAAACGTTTGTATTTTAGGACACACGGAAATGGTCGCGAGTGACCTGCTACGTCACGAGAACTTTAGGAGTCCATTAAAACCCACGTAACTAGAGATAAAGTAACCGTAATCATATATTTTATTGTTGTCATTACTGAATTACAAAACAATGGGAATTTATTGGAAGTTTTTTTTTTATGGCATAAGCCGGTAAACGAGCAGACGGATCACCTGATGGTAAGCAATCGGCGTCGCTAATGACCTGGAACACCAGAGGCGTTACACTTGTAACGCCTCGCGTTACTGGCCTTTTGGGGATTAGGAGTTTGAGCATCGTAGAGGATTCAGAGATTGGGGAAGGGGAGGATAATTGGGCCTCCGGTAACCTCACTCACACGACGAAACACAACGCAAGCGTTGCTTCACGTCGGTTTTCTGTGAGGCCGTGGTATCACTCTGGTCGAGCCGGCCCATTCGTACCGAAGCATGGCTCTCCCACACTCCCAAGTATGTTATATTATGGAACTAAGTAATAAGAATGAGTAAGTAAGTAATAGAAGATAATATAGCTGGCTATGTTCGGCTGTGGATTTGGAACATCGGTGCTTCAAGTTGATTCGATGATTATAAAACTAGCTTTTGCACGCGGTTTCGCCCGCGTTGCTGTGCAATAAAAAGTAGCCTATGTGTTATTCCGGACCATAATCTATCCCTGTTCGAAATTTCATTTAGATGCCTTTAGCCGTTTTAACGTAATTGAATAACATACGCAGAAACACAGAAACACAGAAACACGTAAATTTTTGAATCTATAGCATTAGTAAGATAAAATTTAAATTCATAATTTTTTTATAGATTTCAAACCGAAATAATATGTACGGTAAAGAATTTTGTGGAACGACAACAATCAAGGTAGCTTTATATGGTGTCGCCCGTTATCAACAAAATCGGCGTCATCATCATGTCAGCTACAAGAGACCTGACGACATAGGCCTCCTACAATCGCTTCTAAATCAACCGCTTAGATGCGAGCTTTATAAATTACCTACGTCAAAGTTACACTCTGCACTTAATAATAGTCCAAATATCAGCATAAATAAAACACAAACTCATCAATTTCGACTATACGGCTAGTGGTTGGGCAACTGGCTGCCGTATAACGGGGGCGGGTTCGATTCCCGCACGGAACAACTCTTTGTGTGATCCACAGATTGTTGTTCCAGGCCTGGGTGTTATGTGTATCCAAACTTATATGTTTGTAAACGCACCCACGACACAGGAGAAAATCCGAGTGTGGGGAAACGGTTTTTTAAAGAAAGAAAAAAGTAAAGTAACTATTTCATCAAAACCCTACACAATGGGAAAAATAATACTTCTAAAATTCATTACCACCATAAAACAAACTACAAAAAAAAAACAACAAAAGATGCATTGTTTTCAATGCGTAACGTTTCGAAAGAGGTTTTGAAACGAAATCTGTATCAAACGCAGTGTTTACGAAACTCCGAGACGATTAAACAGCGGCTTTGATCCGACTCTTACGTGCAGCAATCGACTAATTGTTACTCGCATTTTATACAGAAACAAATCCTGTTTTACTTGATTTTCGCTCGTTCGTGAAAATGTTACAAAATTGATGTTTCACTTGCTTATGTACTATATTTTTTTATTATTTCCACTTGACTATGGTATACAGCCAATAATATTAACAGTCTATGATAATCCATTACTGAACATTGAGCTTCTTAGCGTTTGCCATAGTCTCTCGCTTGACACACGGATTGGAGATTGCAGTACAAAAAGTTCTGGTTTTTCAGAGAGTGCTGTTACTATTATCCGGTGCCAGAATTAATAGTGTTACGTTTAACTTATTAATTAAACTTGGGTTATTTTATTATGATTGCTGCGTGAGCAAGCGGATATGCGGTAATTGTTTTGACAAGTAAAAAAGTACTAGTATTTATTAAATTTTTAGTGTGTTGGTATATTAGGGTGTGTCCACATCTGGTGAATGCTTCGCAAATGCGCAGACAGATATTGTCGTAACCGCACACGTGAAGCTCGCGGGCAGCCCGCAAACGGCTCGCAAGCGGCCAGATGTGGACGCACCCTTATGTATAAACTTTAAAACACTTCGCGTCTAAAATCTTTTTCCTTTTTATTACCTAATAACATAAGAAAAAGTTTTTTAAAGACGTTTACTTTGTTGTAAGTTCATACTTCATAGCATGAATTAATCATTTCTTAGGTTTTGTTCAAACATCAAATCGATTGCTGCTGTAAGCATCTATGTTCCTTATTTAATCACATAATTATTGTATAATTCAATCATAAAATTAACAGTTAATAATATGTTTGATTGTTCGATTGTAAAATCAGCTTTCATATCATAGTACATACATAACGCTAACTTTTGACTACGGTTTCGTTCCGGCTTGGAGAAACCGGAACCGTGGTACATTATATTATAAGTGTACATATATATGTCTATGTATGTAATTGTTGCTCTATGACCTTTGCTCATTGCTAATGTTAGCTCGAACTGGTCTCAGACACTATTATAATTTAGAATCCAAATGGTCCTAAAGTTTCTATGATCTTCTGTGAGCAACAAGCCCTTAAATTCTGCTTAGACCCTAAATAAGAATTGATAAAAAACATTCAAAAGTTTACATATTTTTAGACTAAATTAATTACAAACTTTAATTTTGTTTTATAAAATTACGAGAAAATGAAATAAAGAATATGTGCACATAGCGATATGTGTGTATGATATGTGTACCTCACGATAGCGATGAGGAAATTTTTTTTTTGATGCCTTTAGATAGCATTTTTATTATTATTCCTTTTTTTAGTTGTAAATATTTTATTTCATAGTTATTTATATTTTAAGTTGTGCGCATAGTATATGTTTTAGATAAACTTAGGTACATATATATTTTAACAAAACTCAAATAAAGTAGATGATCTATTCATCTCACTTTATCCCCAAAATATGCTTTAACTCACATAGTAAAAATCACTTTGCTTTTAATAATATTATGCAAAAAATTACTTAAAAGAAAATAAAAAATGGATCGTCCTTGCTCCTCATACGATTTTTATATATTTCTGTAATGTACCAACGTAATTATATTTCGTACTTATCTGCTTTTGAATTTTTATTTCAGAAAGTGAAGGTTAATACGTTTTTGTAGATCTTATTTTGGTTTAAAACAAATATTAATACCTACTTAACTGTTTTGACTTTGAATGTTAGCAATTTTTGTGTTTGAGAATTTTGCGTGAGGAAGCATCTCATCTTTTAAAACTTCACCATAATTATGTATCTTCGGATTTACTTAACTATTTGGATATACATATATACCTCTAACTCTAACGATACAGATTAGATTCCATCAAAGTTGTTTCTTATTAACTTCAAACAAAAGGCAAACCATTTAATATAAGATACCTAAACGGATGCAAGGAAGTTACATCATCTTTCACAGGAATCAATAAACATTATGAATGTATCAGCTATCAATTTAGAAGTTCATAAATATAAACAATATTCATTAACTTATAAATTGTCAATTTGTATAATTAACACGTTAGACGCCACACCGGGGATCACCGGTGACCGATGTTAGCTAGATGTTACTATTGAAGGTAAGTCTTCCGACTTACCTTCAATAGTTTTCTATTGGCAGTCAAAGGCTTGAAATTTATGTACGATACAATTAATTACCAGTTGCAGAGATTGCCAATTAGTAACACAAGTGACTTACATACAATATTGATTGAATCGGAAATTGAAAGTGAGAATATTGAAACCTTTGTAAAATTAGATCACAAACTTTACATTTCATTCAGTTTAGCAATAAAACTATCTCGCGTGTAGATAAACTACGAGAAATGTGAATGACTATAAAAACTATTAAAAACCAATTTGCAAATTTATTGATACACAATATGCTAAAGACTTGCATAAAATATGCAAATATAGTGAACATTCATCGCTACACAACATAACAATTACGAGAGCACCGAAGATGTTACGTGATAATTATGGCAAAATGTTGATGTTGTCGATATCGAAGGCTTTTTCTATAGATCTCCCAACAAATTTCTATCTATTGTTCTAATTGAGACGCCGATAGACTGACAATGCGGCACACAGCGCACACGTAACTGCAGCCCGAGCACTCGCACACACCGGCCGCTAAGTGAAAACGAGTATAAATACGATGCAAATTACAAGTGCTGGCATTACCCACCACCCTCTCGTGGAGTAAGGTGTTCCACTGTAATCCACTGCCGACATGTACTACCACGTGCGTAACTGTGTACTTGTGATACCTAGTGCTCTCGCTGAAATCGTCCACTCAGTGCAAACAACGCACCCAGTGCGCCACTCGACAATACCGTGATCGTGTTAATTGGACTGTGCTCAAAATATTAATTAGCCTATTATACCAAATTAGTTCAGTAACCAGGAATATTAACTGATTGATCGAACGCACTGATCAGTGAACGAATTCAGTGAAGCATCTATAAGAGTAATTCTTCCTGGTAACACGTCGTTTGGCTTCGTAGGAAGTCTATCACGTTACATAAATCAGATAGGCTCTATTCCTCGAGTTAGTGCCCGCAGCGAAACTGGTTAACGACAACCAGCTAGCTATTTTATTGTCGATTCTTCGTTTATTAATTGACAGCCAACGTCCGCTCTTACTGCAAGACATGTTGTTGTATAGGCTTATGTAATTACTAAGACACAATTAGTTCAAATCTATTTGGTGAAATTAGAACACTCTACATGTTGTATATTAAAACATCAATTAAAATGTTTTTATTTTATGCACAGATTTTCCTGGGATTTTTGGCCGTGGTGGCCGCCTACCCTGGAATCATCCATGAGGAGGCCCCACAACTAGAAGCCAAATACGACCACCACGCCCTCATCGGCGAAACGGGACACCATCACCAAGTTGAGCATGAACATGCCAAGTCACACCAGTCGATCAAATTCGAGCACTTCCACCCAGTCCCCGTGTACGTGAAGAAAGAACACAGCCATCTGCTGAAGCATCCTCTCGAGAAGGGCAAGTCTGAGCAGAACCTGAAGCTGATCCACCCCGAGACTGAGCACAAACATGGCGGCGGTCTGGTTCTCGAGGACGACAGGCACAACACCGACCACGCTGCTGCTCTCGAGCATCATGGCTTCGAGCACGGAGGCTTCGAGCATCTGTCCGGTGGCTTCGAAGGTGGTCACGGAGGTTTTGAAGGTGGCCATGGAGGATTCGAAGGCTACAGCGGCGGTGAGGGCCTAAAAGCTTACGCAGAGCTTGCCCAACCTGAAGCCGGCGAAGGACACTACTACGCGGAGGCGGGACACGCACTCGCCGACTCTGGCGAGAGTTACAAATACGACAGCTATTAACTGCATTTACCAGAGACTACCACGGGCATGTCGCGTGGAGTTCACTCCACCGTCTAAAGTAACTTTAGGTCTATCTCTTGCCTGTTGATATTAGTACACATAAGGTTAGATCGTAGCTTGAGACTAATATGTATTCAGCTTACGTTATGCAGTTGAAATGTGTCTTGTAGATCCAAAATGTACCTGATCTAGAATTAATTCTAAAATCGTATTTAGGAAGTTTGTATGTAGGTCTTGAATTTATTGTTGTAGATTCTAGGCATTGCGCGGCGATTAAATTATGAGAAGTTAGGAACAGTTTAGATAGGGTGTTAGAAAGTACCGCGCGATGTGTTTCTGAGTTGATCGACTGCTTGTTCGTGTGATTGTTTTCTATGTAATTGTTCTCTCGCTTGATTCTCGTATTAGTGATTATTGTGACTTAGGCGATCGTTGATTGAGTCCCAGAGAAATTGTGATATTAATAAAATGTTTGTTTTATATAAACATTGGTGTTTGAATTTGAGCCGACGAGGTTTCCACACAACTTGTGATACAGGCAGTATTCTTCTGCTCCACTAGACCATGTATTGATATCGGCAGCAACAGCTGTTAATTGCTTGTTACTGACGGCTCATGTAATTGTTACCGACTGATTATGCAGAGCTCTACTCCGTAATTCACAAAAAGGATCATAGCCGGTGGTTGCGCAATCGTGATTTAACCGAGTTACAACATTCTCTAGCTATTAGGAACTTCAAGCAATATTTCTGAATAGATCCACAAGGTATACCTATTAATGTTATAGAAGGACGATAAAAAGGGGAGAAGTCTGTCTGGCCTGGTACATTAATTAACATAATGAACATAATAACAATACAGACTCACAATGTCCTAACCAAAATATACAGTCTTGGAATGGAACATAACTAGAAGAAATCGTGAAAGGCAAATGTCGGTAGTAAGCTCTTATTTCATTTAAATTGCCGTCCCGTAGTTTCTGAGTCACGATATCGAGTATATATTCCATATATACAAGGAAATAACGCTAAACGATAGCTATTACTTATCTAGGTAGGCTCAATGTAATATGCGTGAGAGTAATATTGAGTCACGGTTTTGAGATATATTTCAATATTTTTCTAGTAACTAGTAATACTAGTAATACTAGTAAATACTTTATGTATAAAAATTGCTGCAAAAATTGCTGTAGGTACTATTGTTCTATAGTTGTTATAATTAGGAAGTTATTTTAAAAAGTATTCCTTCATTGATTGGAATGACAATTAACATTTTTTGAAAACGTGTAAGCATTCCAAGGCGACTTAAAGTAACATTCCATAATAATAAAAAGCCTTATCTATTTATGCATGCCACACATTAAATACTTTACTACATTTGTATGTATTTCGAAAACAATACCTTATTTTCAAAACTAGACGGGCGAATTTACAATACCATCTGTGAATTCTAGTTCACTTTCTTTTAGGCCTTGTTTGATTAAGCTACAATTGGTTTAACTAACATACATTTATTACTCGTTTACTATGGAACATACACCCAAATTGTTCATCAGTTTGACTAACAAAAACCAATTCTTTATGACACCACTTTTGGTGCGATGGCTGGGCAACCGGCTGCCGTGCAATGTGTCGCGAGTTCGATTCCCGCACGGAACAACACTTTGTGTGATCCATAAAATGTTGTTACGGGTCTGGGTGTTTGTGAACTTGTACATATGTTTGTAAACGCACCCACGACAGAGGAGAAAATCATAAGGTAGGGCAACGTTTAAAAAAATTCAGTAATTGTGAAATAGGCCTTAAATTTACGTACTTTATTTACTTTATGCTTCGTTCTAAGATTTCGTTCTTTAATATTACATTCCAATTACATACGGTCTACTTGTGAGTGTCAACAATGAAATTGTTGTGACGTAATGCCACTAATGTTGTTCACACCACATTGCGGCCTACTCCACGCATGTTTAATATGTATATAAAGATATAGTTGGTGGGCTTGTAATTTCCTACTGATAGTGTGTTTGGTGAATTCTGTTTTATAATGATGCAATGTTAGATAATATAGTTTTCTGAATTTGAAGTTGTATAAGGGTAATGCACTGCATTGTAAGTAGGTCACTAATAAATTATCTATAATACGTAAATTGTAAATTACATTATAGTGTAAAATTAAGATGTGTAGGTTTTAAATCTTTAAGGGAACAGTTTTCTCAAACTTGACCTCGATTAAAATACTCTCAAGAGCTTTAAAATAAAGACGACTTGTCTATAAATACATGATTGCATTCATTTCACTCAAAGAAAAATCAATAACAACCACAAAAATGATAAGCAATGTCCATAAAAACCTCATTCTTAACGAACGATGAATATATTACTCATAAACCAAACGATAAAATACTTATGTGGGGCGATGTTACAACTCAAAGTTATGCAACACCAGCGAATACAAATCTTGTGATTTTAAAACGCGACATCTCAGCTTCCTCGTTCTACGATTTCGTATTCAAGCTGTAGGTGGCACCACTTTCTACGCGATGATATACCTCTACACAAACATAATTCCAAATGTATTTTGCAATTCAACTGCTAAATATCGCGATCGATTGAAATGCGAAAAAATGACATCAGATTTCCGTGTTATAAAAGTTATTTCTGCTTTAATTTATGCTTTAACATCCGGTTGATTAAAATTCTTTTTCACGGATTACATTTTTATGTAACTTGTTATAGAATGGTTGTATTAATAAGTAATTTTAAGTAAATAAATCAGTGATTGAATAACGGTTTAGTGATTTTGTGTTAGAATAAAACTCTCGTATAAATTGCTGGTAAAGTGTATATTGAATTTTGTTTAAATAGGTGCAAAATTCAGATAAAGAAGAAAAGTTTATAACTAAATATGTTATGAAAGAAAATTTAATACATTACTATTGTTTTAAAATAAAAGTAGTTCATCATATGAGCAAACCCGCTAATCTAGGTAGTAATAGAAATAGATGAATGTACAAAAATATCCTCATTTTCAATAATATTTTATGATAACATTAAACAACTAATATCACGCCGTCTAACCACAGATTTATTTTATAAAAACTAAATGTATAGGCATCACTAAGTGAATACGTATTTTCCTTGGCGCCTTAAGTATTTTGGCGTGCAACTCACAACAAACTAAATAATGAAATCTTTTCTCAGGCGTAAGTCACTGAAACCAGCAATAAATTCTTCACTAAACTTGTTCAATCACAATTTATTTAAATACAATAAATACAAATAAAAACTTTTATATCTTAAATACATTATCACTCAATCAATGGCATCAATATTGCACTGGGTTTTTCTAAATACTATATTTCGTAAAATAAATTATCTGTGTTTCAAAGACAGTCAGTCTTCAAAAGCACTAATTCTAATGTTCCCAAATGTGGCGGATGACGTAGGAGACTGGCTCCTGTACATTAACAGGGATTCTGGTGGGAATCAGATACTTCTCATTTTTAGGAACTACTTTGTAAGTTGGATGTGGTCTCTCTAGTTTAAGATAGACGTTTCTACCTCCTTGGTAATAAGGACCTCGTTTGTTGTCCACGGGTTTCGGAACTCTTAACGGTTTCATGAATTCTGGGTATGCAGCAGGAATTTTAACCTCTTGAGGTTTAGGAATACGTACAACCATTGGATACTCAGTACTCCTCACCGATTCCAAAGGCTGTCGTACTACATTTCCCGTATTAGAAACCCTGGAAGCTTCAAGCTTTGCTAAAACATTCTGCTGTCCCAAGTTTCTGTTTAAGTTATCCACTGCCACAGTATAAGCTTTATGGTCATAATTTTGGGATTCCTTCATTTCTTGTAATTTACTGCGAATTTTAAACTCACCGTTCAATAGTTCCTGCTTTTGATGATTAATTGTTTCAGTTATGGACTGGTGTTGGTAGAGCGGAGCCAAAAGCACTGCTAGTTTATCTTGATGTATGACTGGAGTTTGGGCAGTTGGCAAGGGTTTTGTAGGAGTTTTTGGCTTCTCCTGTTGCACCTCCGGCGGTGGTGGAAGACCCTCAACCGAACTGAGAGTTTCCTTGAATTGAATAGCATACTGAGATTCTAAATATGATTGAGGTGTCGGCGTAGGTTTTGGTGTAATTTGCACAAAAGTCTGAGGAGGGATTGTGGTTTGCTTGTCTAGTTTGATACGAATTTTTACCGGCCTGTATAGGTTTTGTCTACTATAGTTATTTGGTTGGGTTGTGTGTACAGGCATGTATGAAATTTGCTGTGGTTCAACTTGCACTTCAGTATTTGCAACTGGTTGAATGCGCTCAGATTGCTGAGGGTAGGTATTTATCAGAGTCTCAGTAGTAACTCCTGTATTTGTTACTATTTCAGCAGGATCATTTATCTCAGGGTTTATTTGTAATTGTGTATTCGCAACAGTATTAGCAGTTGATAGAGCCATGTCAGTTGTTTGCATATTAATTTCTGTTTGCACTCCATGTTGGTATCCAGGAAGGGGTAAAGCTTCGAATGGTATCATTTGTAGACTCTCACTTTCATAATTCGGTAGGAAACGAACATACTGTTCTGCATTATTTTGATTATTAGGTTTCGGTCGATTCGCTTTTTTAGGAGTATATGGAGTAGAATATTCCTTGTCCTTGTATTGTTGTCTTGCTTTCGTATATTTATACTTTGGTGTTGTTGTTGTAGGCATTTCTGTTGTAGTTTCCGTGGTTGTGGCTAGCATAGCTTGATAAGCCAAATCATCATTGATTTCCTGGATGTTTAAAAGTTTGTAATAATCTTCTAATATATCTGGATTCTGTTTGATATCATCGCTTGAATTCATCCAAACTTGATGAGGCATTTGGTTCTCATATTCAATGCTTTGTCGAAATCGTTCTTGTAGTTCAGCAAAATCAGATTCATATTCTGGATATGGTTGCACTACAGCTCCAGCCGCTTGAAGAATTTCCACTTGATCTGGTGTTAGGAATAATACGATTTCTTTCATTCCTCTCAATGAAGGGTGTTGGGTTGATGTTGGTTCTGGTGCTGGCGATGAGGACTGTGGTGTTTCATAGTACGATTGTGCAACGTTGTCGTTCAGCCCAGCTCTCACCGATGCTAAGAACATCGGTATTAGGAGACACCATTTCTGAAATTGAGAAAGGAGATTTATAGTCAATGTGGTTATCAAAGAGTCCATCAAGTCTTGAATTGTGTGCTTTACTAACCTGTGCCCCCATGGCTACAGCTGTATGGTGACCGGCCTGTGACGCGCTCAACCGCAGTTAGTCGTTTGCCTTAAAATGAAGAAGAACAACATTTTATATAACTATATTACACATACGAATATTCAATAGATTCATATCTGTGTCGGTTGAATACTTCCGTATTGATTACGCTTGTAAAATCAAACTTCGCTTCATACAGACTCAATATTGTCGCAATCTTGTTAATATTGGGTGAAAGTCGTAATCATTAACGAAGTATTAATGAGCAACAGTATTGACTCCTTTATTTGGATGTAATAATGGCAATTCCTATTATTGTTAATGAAAATTGAACCTTATTGTATGAGAACACGATACAAATTGCCTTAACTTATCAACACTATTGTAGTAGATAAATAAACTAAGATTTATGTACGTACCAATATAAATCTTCGTATTACATTACACGTTTGTTTAAAATAATTGCTTTTGTGATTACATTTATTGTCTTCAAAAACTACCCTTCTAATACAACTGCATAATATTTAAAACCATATTGTGCAATATTTATTGTTTATTTTCCAATGTACCACGGGCTGTATCTCACTGCAGCTTACCTAACCTAATGAGCCAAAACGATTTTGATTTCCTCTCTTTTATATAAACTTTTGCTGCGACCCCCCGAGAGGCAGCCAATCGTGTCTTGCTGCGATTTTTTAATTAAGAATATTCGTGATTTATTCAAATCTATGATGTAATCCTTACGAATTTGGATTCAATTTCTATCTCTTTGATTATATTTGCACTAAAAGCATTCATTTATTTTATTATGTTTTTATGTTTATTATGTATGATTTAATCTTTTGAACCGACCTGTCGAATGAAAACCAAAATAATAACTGTCAAAGAAGATACCGCTCGCTTATAAATGCAAGACTGACGAAGAGCCAAAGGTAACTTGACGAATAATATTTCATTGAACGTTACTTAAGCGAGTAATGGCATCATATCATTGTATTGGCACTGACATTGGACAAGAATACTCGGTATTAATTTTAAGTCTTTCCAAAACTGGCAAACTCAGCGCAGGACGTTCACAAATAAGATGGACAGACGACCAGATAAAACTAGGTCACAGGGAGGCATTGGATACCTACAGCTACAGGATGGAGGCCTATCTAGAAGTCATTTGAAGAGCTGTAGACGTCTTGTGACTGATTTGCTTATTAGATTATAGACAGCAACCATGGTAGTAATAATTTAATTATTTATTTTGTTTCAGTTACGTGTGTAAGCACACACGTAACTGTTTGACTAGGAACTCGACTAGTTTCAAGCCATTGTTAGAAGCTCATATTCATGAGCAGCATTCCGCTACTCGCGACTGTCGCGCTGCCTTAATTAAGGTCACTTTTAGGGTGTTTTTAAGACAGATGTGGCAACAACCCTTTATACAAAGCCAATACCGCGTGCGAGATAAAATTTACACGATATTAAAGCACCCTTAATCCACTCAGAGACAGAATATAGCGTCACTTTTCACCAGTGACGTTATAACTCCTATGTAATAGGAGGTGGGCCTATTACTATGTAGTGATATATATGTATGTATCTACTTAAAATCTAGATTTGAGATGTTTTTATTACCAATTTCGTCACGCATTAAAATTGAGACCATTTATTATTTCCTGATTTCTATATTTTTACATATTTTTTAAATTGCGTTTTCAAAATTTTGTCATATTGGCTACATAAGTGTCGTATTAAAATGGTATGAATGATTTAGTTATTTAATTTTCATTTTATTTATTTTATAACTGTAGATGACTAACAGACAACTAAAGTAGAACATAGTTAATGTAGGAACTACAATATACTCACAATATAATATACGAAAAATAATGAGTACATAGTATAATTCAATATGTATAAAACGCCTGATCTTAAATTAACGGTAACGTTTTGTGTCTATGCTATTTTGTTACGAATTAAGTTTGTAATATAAAATAAACAATACGTTATATTACTAAGAATCTGGTTTTAAATTATTTGTTAGGTAATAAAAATATGAGTTAAATCTTTTTATAATATTTAGTGCGTAAAGCACCCATTTTTTATCAGCTATGTATACTAGGATGGTTAGATCGCAGCGTTTAGTCTTATTTTATCTGTGGCCGCAAATGCTTATCATGCGTATTCACGACTATTTGTCATAAGGCGCTTTTTATAATGGCTGTACCAACAAGTGACTGAGAATTTTTAGGTAACGCCACAACTAAGGACGTTGAAGAATTTTTAACGTTGAAGATCTCATCTATAAAGGTTTAGGTTTATAAAAAATGTTCCTATACGGTCTCTGACAAATGTCTAGTTAAGTCCCTAATTAAGTCAGCTCTGACTTGCATGAAAATAGGAGGGTTGGTAACAATAGTTTTCTAACCAGTGTTTTCCTATTGGCTTATTATATGTAATTGGAGACAATAACATAATTTCTTTTATGAATTTCCCCTCACTGACGCAAACATGATGCCATATTTGTAAGATCGGAAGTTGCATCCGAATATATAGAGGTATTCACATTCCATTAGCCAAATCATCAATAAAACAAACTGTTACATAAAACAGGTTCTAGTGTGACTCATACTTCAGGTCTGTTTCACAAAATGTCGTCGCCACACCCCTTTTTTAACCGTAATACAGATACCGTACTACCTCCGTGTTAATACGTGACTATGTGATTATGATCCGGTTTGTTTTTCTGATACTATTTATTTACAAATGATTAACACGGTTGTTATTCACACCCACTTTTCATCACTTCGTTATTAGATAATGAAATCATACCAGTCTTTTATTTCTTGGATTAACTCGTCGAGTACCGGTTTTATAGACACAATTAAAGAACAATAGGTCGCGGTCACCGGTGACCGCTTGGTGTTTGACAGTTTAATGTTGTCAACAAGATATTATACGGATGATTAATAATATATCTCTGTATAGATACTTTAAGTAAGGGCTACATCAACAGCCTGTGATAGTCCAGTGCTGAACTATTTCATTTCTACACAAGAAAGGTTTACTGTGATCTCCATGCTAGACAGACAGGGTGGATATCACTGTTTAACATTAAAAGCTTTAGCGCTGCGACCCAGTGTCTGTAAAATAATTTAGTCCCTTACTGCCGGGTTCATTAACCCATCCAACCAGAGTATTATGTTGATAAGGATCAAATTTTTACATTAGTTGTATGGAGTTTCAATCTAAAATCGATTTTAATCCACAGGTTTTGGATTGATATTGGTTATTAGGATTGTCAATTAATCGGCTCTTATTTATTTATTAAGGGTCAAAAAACAGTTACATTTTAAAGTGTAACATGAAAAGTCATACACTTGATTTCCCCTAATCCTTTCTATCACCGTGCCACAAGACAATCGGCGAAGTGTCACTGATTCATGGTAGATGTCCCACCAACACGCAAGAAACGCTTTGCATCAAGCTTCCTTGTGCGTATTGTTAAGGAGTGGAATTCTTTGCCTGTCTGTGTTTCCTGAAGGATATAATAGCCTGAAGGATATAATAAATCTTCAAAGCGGGAGTGAATGGTTGCTTATGGGCGGACGAGCTCTATCGTAGGTCGCATCATCGCTTACCATCAGACGAGATATTAGCCAGACGTCGGCCCATTATATATAAAAAAACACTTGTGATACCCACATGAAGATAAAGGATGGTAATAAAATCGAATTTATTCTGCTGCTACCGCCATACACAGCATTATTTTACTACTCATATATTCCAATTCTGATAGGCCATAAATTGTAAGTTACATAGTATCGGAATATCGGAAATAAGCGTCGGTATGTAGGCTGCGATTACATCGGAACTCGATATTTCCACATCTGCGGTCAGATTAGCATAATAAAATAATTGATTGTTGAATATTATCTAATTTAATTTCACTCTCACTTTTGTTTACTGGATTTTGTGACAGAATTATATAATTTTGTAGCGAGTTTATATAGAGGGTGATCGAGTGAACTTTTGAAGCTTATAAACGGATTTTGACTTTTATTATATTTTTTATCAATTTGACGTGATGGTTTATAAAAAACGTACAAAAGGCTGGAAAATATATCACCCAGTAAATAAAGTTCTTCTTTGATTAACTCGTTTTTATTATGCGAATGTATATTTGAGGATTATACGTCCATGGTACATTCCCTTCTATATAATACCTACTCTTAAGTTGTGTCATTAATGTTAGAAATAATTACTAATCAAATAACAAACGCACTTCAAATGTTTAATTGCAATAATGCTTATTTCCATTGTGTTACGTTGTGAAACTATGATAAAAGTGTAAACTTAAAGCCTCCAAAATTCAGGATAAATAAGAAAACAACAAGTCGATTGTAAAACGATACGTTTTATATTCATCTATTTACATGTACAAACTAATGACTATCAAAGTATTTACAATTCTATTGACTATTTGGTATGATCACGACTGTTGCTGGCTGGCACCAGCTGGTTGAAGAGCAAGGCACCACCTTACCAGCAGCAGCTCTTCTTTTTGTAGTGGGTGACGTGCTTGATGATGTGGAGTGGGTAGGGCTTCCACACGGCGACGGGAACCTCCACGTGCTTCTCAATGGGCACGTGGATCTTCTTGATTACTTCGTACGGCCTGTCAATAGGGATGTGCACCTTCTTGATGACCTCAACTGGGACTTCTTTGACGACCTCAACGGGCACTGGTCTCTCAACGCTCACGTGCTCAGTCTTGTATACGGGGTAGGGGACGTGCTTCACAACGTCAACGTGGACTGGGTAGGGCTGTGGCACGGGTACTTTGACCTCTTGACGGACGGGCACAGGTACAGGCTGTGGCACGGCGAGCTGGATGTGACGAGTCACCTCAACAGGGATACGACGAACGACATTTTGCACAACAGATTGCAACTCGTATCTGGTCGCGGAAGCCACTGGGCGGCCGACGCTGACTGTTGTTCCAATGACTCTCGGGGCTCCAAGAGTTGCAGGGCCAAGACCGCTACCACTATTGTCACCAGGTCCAGGCAGATTCGAGTCGAGAAGGAGGCTACCCTCAGAGTATCCGTTGCCAGATGGTCCGGGAACTGAGAGGTCGGATGAAAGAGAACCGTATCCAGGGCCAGAGAGTCCAGATCCATGGCCAGGTGGTCCATATACTGGGCTGGGACCATGACCAGAGCCGAGTCCGGATCCATGGCCGGGTGGTCCATATACTGGGCTGGGACCATGTCCAGAGCTGTGTCCAGATCCATGACCACCACCGAGAGAGTGACCACCACCGAGAGAGTGACCGCCGAATCCACCGGATCCACCAATAGAGCCTATTCCAGGAAGAGATGCTCCAGAGAGAACTGGACCATGGTCATCTCCTACTGACTCTTCAATGTGATGAGGGCCACTTCCTCCATGTGGTGCTCCATATGTCGATGAAGGTGCGAACGAAGCTGAAGGTGCATTTAACGCAGATGACAGGAATGAGTCAGGGCTTTGGTGCTGGCCATTTAAATATCCGGCATTAGTGCTGTACACTAGCGCTGACAGGAAGAGAATTTTGACCTGCAACAAATAGAAGTGATGTTCAGTTTGGAATATGAAAAAATGGCGGCTATTGTCATGTTTGTTTGAATTGTGTTTAAGTTTTAGTGAATGAACTTACAACAAATGCCATGGCTTTTAGCTAATCGCTTTGAAGCCAGGAAAAAAAACGAGCTAGTTGTTGTCCCTTCCGAGTGTCGGTTGCTTGTGGTGTGACATCGGACGGCTCCACATATTTATACAAGTCGCTCTTTCCAACAACGCCTATGAATACATTAGAGTCAAAACTCGAACGGACATCGCTACACTACGTCACTGATGCTAAAATATATTATGTTAATTTCTGTACTGATCTCGTTAACATCGTTTTCTATGATTATGCAAGGGAAACTTGGTACTGAAGGTCTAAAACTATCTTCCATGATACCATTGCTTCATACAAATGTAATTATGAAAATCAATTTCAAAGCTCAAGGCTCATATTTATTGCAGCTTACCACGACCAAAGTTATATTTTTATTGATTTTCATAATTTTCTTTACTTAATAAGTCGTAAATAATTCTGTTAATTACATTAGTGTTATTAGTAAAATTAGACAGGTATGTTTTGAAGTCAAATATTTTTTCTAATGAATATTATATTAAAGTTTCACATTTAAGTATTCACGTGTCAAATCGACTCCAGTTTAATACTCATCGGGGTCAATGTTACTAAAAGCAATCTTAAAATCTAACGCGTTTATAATCTTACAAAATTAGTGCGTAAAAGATATGGTTAAAGATCTTAGGTATTTCCTAAACATAACTTTACAGTACGTATATTAAAAATTAACCTATCAAAGATATCATTTAGTTTTTTTTAAATAGGCGTGCTAGCAATTCATTATGAACTGCATCCAATAAGTGTTGATAAACCAAAAAACTGAAATAGTTTATGTTTCTACTATCAGTAGAAGCTATTAAGAAGCGGTCTTCTTAAACATAAGGGTGCTAGTTGAAAAACCGGTAAGCGCCGATTTTTTTTGGACATGATACAGTGTAGTGTAATGTCGTGAGGCAATCAAGAAGCTTTGCCGTTTTCATCTTGATAATTGTAGATTATTTGTGATTGATAAACTCAACTAATTATTAAAAGACCTTCAAATAAACCTATAACTATTGGAAAAAGCTTTACCTGATTATTATTTCACAAGGATATAATAACTACTCGTTCGACGTGTGTAAATTTTAGCTTTACTGTAACCACTTTCAGAAACGGTTAAGGTTCCGTAAGATGTCAATTTCATAGATAAACTATTCTAGTCTAGATGATAAATTGGGCGTAATCTTAGGAATGTTATAATCATTATTATCATTGGTTGAAACTATTTTACTATTAGGTGAAAACTCTTCTCTGAACGAGCAAAAAAGAGACAGACCTCTGAGTTTGTTTCGGCATTTCTTCTCAGAGTAGTCAGTTAGGAAATGTCGGCCTCATCATTCGCTTGATAAAATTGACATGTAAAAGTGCTGCCTTGTAGCCTATTTGCAGAAATAAATTCACTTATTTCACTTGTCACTTGTTTCACATTAAGCACCACACTCGCAATGCGAATTAGCGATTTCAAACTTATAATTTGAAATTATAAAAATATTATGTTATGTATGTATAGGCCTAAATATAACTGAGGAAAGTAGACCAAATCTTGTAGAAGTTACTTCATAGAACAAGTATGTAATGCAGATATTTTTTATAACTAGAAAGCTTACATTATTACAACTAAACCAGTCTAATGTGTATGTTGTACCATAATAGAGTTGTTGATGCGATAAAGTGATTATTGTGTTATACCAGCTTTGTTATTTTGTTAGTTGTGTGGTTCCAAGCGTTAGGCCTATTATCCACGTTGTGGCATTTGACGGATGCATTCATTTGACAAAATTGATAGGGGGATTGAACGTTGCCGCTTCGTGGACAGTTTTCATTGCTTCTAAGCAAAATGCAAGCTTTTGTCATTTGTAGGCCGCCTATTGTTTATGAAGGATGCATGCATTCTTCAAATGATGGAACATGGACAGTTACTCTCACTACTACTAAGTAACCGGGTTTTCGTTTTCGTTAACAGTATGAATTTTATATACATAATTATTATGGTTAAGTTGCACTGTGTGTTCCAAAACAAAACTACATTGAGTTTCATACTTCGAATCTATAATTATGTTTCTACATTTTCTTCAGTATGGTACGCTGAAATTGAATTTGATCTGTGTGTAAAGTAAGTTAGTAGGTCGATTTTAAATTCATAAAAAAAGAAATTGTTTAGGATGGGCAGTTGGTCACGGATTACCATAAGAACGCGAAACAGATGCCAATGTTTCCTCATATCGCATTCAAATGCGTATCTTCATCGTAATTTATTTGCGAATTTAGATAAGTTAAGATTATTAGCTTTTCCTACGGCTTTAGTCACGTTTTCATACTCAAACCTGACCTTTAACTCAAAATTATCTAAAAAAATATTTAGGGTGAACTGAGGACTGTCATCATAATACTAGCATCCTAAGGAGGAGCTGTAGCATGGATGGAACGTGAACATTATGGCAAACCCACTCTTAAGTAAATGCCCTTGTTCAGCAATGGACTTCTTCTCTGCTTTTTTTCGAGGGGGGATAATCATCCTATGACTTCTCCCGCCCTGGGTTAGGCGAGAGGGAGTGTCAGACTCTTACTGACTAAAAACCACCCCATTAGTACTTCTGCTCTTCGAACCGTAGCCCCGGCAACCCGTTTGGCCTTTCGCGGCTCCGTCTCGGCCATCAGCCCTATTGGGCCCTATCTAGCTTCTTCCCTGCTATGATGATGATATATTAACTACTTTCATAATTCCACTTTTAATTTAGTCCACTCTATCTGTCACCCATTACAAAAAAAATAGGCATAATTATTAACTTTATGATTTACATTTTAAAACTTAACCTCTGGACAATAAATCACTCACATTGAAATACGATGGCCTAATTCTTAATACGTCTTTGCCAAATAATTACATCATCGGTCCCATGATGTCAGATATGAATGTTTTTTTATTATAATTAAATACAATATCAAGTTTCCAATTTCACCTGTTCATGGGAATTCGTATGTTAATAGTCTATGATCGTTCCACTTGCTTTTCGTTTCCGCTTTGTCGTGTGTTTTTACATAATTGTCAATAATATTAATCTCATTGACTTAGTTTAAAGCTTTGATTAGCTATGTATGATTTTTATTTGACGTGTACTATGAATGAATTTGAACGAGTGCGTTTTTATTAACATGTCTTCATAATCTTAGATTCAATTGTAGGAATACGCATTATCAAATGTGGTACCTATAATAGTCTTAGTTAAATATTCTTAAGCCAATTTGTTTAATAAATAAGCTCGTGATCAGCCATAGTCAGATTATAAAAGTAGCGCTCTAAGCTGAATAGTTTTTTTCAGTTTCATCGTCTCTCAGCTAATTTTAAAACCCATTTTTATCCAAGATAAAATGGAGAAAATAGTCTATTAATAAACTATGTGTCGTTTGATTTGGAGTACACCAATAACAGTTTCTCTGTGTTACGTAAATTAAATTACAATAAATCATTCCTAAGGTCGCACAACCTTCCAATTCCAGTGAAAAGCCCCGCCCACATATAACCTCATTTTTAACCGAAATGTTACCGGCACTTATTTATAGATTCAATCTCGGTTTCAAGTTGCATAGATTTCTCATAATCAATCTTCTTGTTATCTTTTATATGTCGTTTAATTATTGTTGTACTTTGAATGATAGCAATGAAATTGCTCCAAATAACAAGTACTTCATTATGTAATTGAGCTGTACGTGCTCATGAAATATGATCACTTCTTAGTTTTTTCTACTCTTCTTGGAAATGAAAATCTTTTGGTTTTCCTACATACGTCCCCAAATTTTAAGAATAACCGCCGTACATGACACATACTTCAACAATCGTGGCCACTGCTGAGCAAAGCCTATTCTCACACGGAGAAAGTTTGAGCATTAATCACCACGCTTGCTCAGTGTGGGTTGGCAGTTTCAAACAATATTATTATTAAAAATTATAAGTCCAGATTTCCTCGCGATGCTCAGAACAAAGTCGTCATTAATGTTTAAGTGAATATTAAAAGTATCTGTTGTTTATGTAAATAACCTTTATGTCCTTACCATCATCATCATCATCATCATCATCAGCAGCTGATCAGTCCTTAGTCTGCCACATCGAACTACAACATGTCACTTGCATCCAATAAATACCTTCAACAAAACAATTTCTTCAGAAAACTATTAAAGATTCACTGGAAAAGACTAACCTGTGCAAAAGGCATTTTAACTTTTATTTTTCGATTTTCGAAAACTCAACATTTTTTTTTAATGGGGGAATATCATCCTATTACTTTTCCCGCCTGGTAGAGGCCAGAGGGAGTGTCAGACTCCTACTGACTAAAAACCAACCTGTTCCTACTCCTGCACTTCGAACCGGAGCCCCGGCAAACCGTTAAGCCCTCCGCGGCTCCGTGTCGGTATTAACCCTATTAGGCCCTATCTGTGGTGGTCTGATGGCTCCTTGAGGCGTGTGCGGAAAGCGACGCGCAGGCTCGTGCCCACGGTGGCCCGGAGAAAACCTCTACAATAACATGGAGTTTGGTATTGTACCCGGTATATGGCTACAGGCTCACCCCACAACAAAACTGGTGAAATATGGATGACACAATGTATTATGTTCCCTTTATACAATTAGTCATTAGTGCTCAACATATTTTATAATAATAATACAGAATACTTTTTCGAAAAAAAAATATGTAGTGCTATAGTTATTTAAGACAAGTGAAAATCTAAATAACTAAATTATGTAGCTAAGTTTCATACTTCCACGATTTTTATTCCATATCTCTATGATACTCTGATTGATGCCATAAAACCAGTTATTTGATGTTGACATATTTGTACTTATCTTTTATGTTAAGATATTTGAACTCTAAAATTTCGATAGTTATGTAGTCATGTCACACAGGAAAATAAAAAAGATATAATTCTTTGGATATTTTGTTTTATTAAAGTTATAAAGCATAACGTTACTATTTACAGCAAACATTATATTAGAACACACAGTTAGTATATTCACTTAAATTAATGACTTAGTTATCACCCTAGATTGCAGCCTCACGATGAGCTATGAAGCGATCTATATTTACAAAAGACCGGACTAGGTATGTGACGATTACACTATGTACAATGTATTTCTTTGGTTATCCAGAATTACCAGCTGGACCAACCGTGGCTGCTGTGTCCGTGACTGCTGTGTCCATGACTGTGGCTGTGAGCCTTGTGGTGGACAGTCTTCACGACTGGGACGGCGTATTTCTTCACAACTGGTACGGGCACCTTGATCAGTTTCACGACTGGAACTTCAACAATCTTCTCAACGGGGACGGGGTTGTCTACGTGTACTTTTACAATCTTCTCGTATGGGACCTTCACGATCTTCTCGACGGGGTAGGGCACTGGTTTGTCAACCTTTACTTGCTGAATCTTTACGACTGGCACTGGCACATTCTTGACGACTGGAACTTGAACGGGGTAGGGCTGGGGTACCGGGATCTCGACCCTCTGGGGCACGGGGTAAGGCACAGGTTGGGGCACTCTGTGGGTAACTTCCCTGAATACTTGGTAGGGCTCCTCACGGATGCGGTATTGAGTAGGAGCACCGTTGCCATTAGCAAGACCGTGGATCTCTTCAATGACAGGGGCTTTGGCACCTGGGGGTGGAGCATCACCTCCGGGAACAGTCAAACCAGGCCCTCCGAGTCCAGATCCACCAAAAGCGGGTCCACCAAGAGCGGGTCCACCGAGACCAGCACCGCTGATTCCAGAGCCACCGTCAAAACTGGGTCCACCGATTCCAGGTCCACTGCCGATACTGGGTGATCCAATTAAAGATCCGCTGCTGTAGCTGGGGCCACCAAATCCAGAACCACTACCCAATCCAGAACCACTACCAAATCCGTGACCACCCAATCCGTGACCACCTAGTCCGTGGCCACCTAATCCGGAACCACCTAGTCCGTGGCTATCCAATCCGGAACCAACGCTCAATCCGTGACTACCACTGAATCCGTGACCACCTCCAATAGAGGAACCAATGTATCCAGAGTCACCAAATCCGTGGTGTCCATGAGAACCAGACAATGAAGTGTCAAGGATGCTGCTGCCATGAGAGTAGTCACCGTGGCTTAAGCCTGAACCAGAATAAGTGGCTGATGGTAGTGATCCAGCGGGAAAACTGCTGGGAGAGAAGCTGGATGATGAATGATGTGAGGGGTATCCACCCGATGAATGGTCATCGTGATGGTGACCATGGAGGATGCCGGCGTAGGTGCTGCTCAATAGGATGGCTAAACATGTCAGTTTCATCTGAAAAGATAGGATCAAGTTAGTCTTTCATTCTTACTTAGGAAACTTGGCTGTCATTTTTGTTTTTTTTTTAATATACTTACAAAAGCAGCCATTGTGATTAGCTAATCGCTGGCCACTAGGTGAACTTGTGTTGACTTCAACAAGCGACGCTTGTTTGTGATGATATCGTATACTTCCATGATATTTATATCGATGTCGCGTGTAGGTCAACACGCGTTGAGAACGAGAGTAAACGAACTGGTTTCTGAATAGTCTTTTCCTTTTCTAACGGAAACATTCGGCGTACTACCCGTAGCTGTTGAATATATTATGCTCATCGGTTACTCAATGACCGCTGATGAAGGAGTCGGTCTTTATTGATATGAATATTATGGCGATTTCTAACTGTAATGACATTGAAAAGGTTTTAATATCGAAATATTTAATTTTAATATTCTATTTCGATACCATGGTATATTAATGCATTTAATGTAAAATTGCCAAACTGCGCATTGCATTAAGTGTCTAAATAAAACTTCGACAACTTACCTATGTGTGGACATGTCCACTAAAGTTCTGGTTGATTTTTGTTTGTAAGTATTGAGATGGAACACTTTCTCAAGAAAAGCGGTTCTGAAAACCATTGTTATTATTTTCAAAGGACTAAATTTCAATTTACATTAATCCTCTTTGTTGTACTGGTTGAGTGACAGTAACGAGTTTATAGTATGCGTGACGAGGTACTAGTAACTAAAAAGGTTGCCTTCGTAGTATTACAGATGCTATATTACGTGTACGCTAAATTCTTACAATCGTCGACGCTCTAGATTTAGCCTATAAATTAATATTCACATCATAAAGATCTCAGACATCTAATCACACCAAACCAACTTTCATTTTGATTTTCATATCATTAATTTTAATCAACTATTGTTTTTGGAGCCACATTTTCAAAGTTATCTGAGCAAATAAACGTAACTTCAAATATTGAAAAGTATCGATTGACCTTTTACTAGCTTATAATAAAACCTCTTTATATTATTAGTATACATTCTTAATGCTCTCCTTTTTAGTAGAAGCCCTAAGTTCTGGCAGCACTGTCATATTAGTTTTTTAGTAGCATTTTTATCTCAAACATTAAAGCAAATAAATAATTATTTTATTAACTACGTTTAAAAACGTATCAAACCCTCTTTTTCTTGAAATCGGTTTATTAATATACTGAAACATTCTTCTAAGTGTAACAAACACTTTTTTGAAAACCGCATCATGAAATTTGTTCAGCTAATCGTAAGATAAACATACACAAACATACATAGATACAGCTAAAACTGAGCATTCTTTTTTTTTTAAACCGGTTAAAGAAATATGTACTCATCACTCAATAACTATGAAGATGAAACCTAAAACCTTTTATACAGATACCTAATGATTAACTACACATGCAAACAGTAAAGTAACGAAACATACCAATGAAGTGTTTTACATTTATAGTGAAAAGTTTTAAAGCGAGAGCTTAGGTCTAAGTTCAGATCACTGCAGACCTAAGACTATAATTACTTTAATGCATTATGAATGGAACTATATGCTACTAGCTTCGAAAAGGTCAAAAAGGCGTTGAATATTTCTAGAAAGCTTGTATGACAAATGAAAGTGACGTTTCTAATTCAGATATCTGTGTTGTTTGGAGATGAATTATAAATTAGGTTTTTATTTATAAATCTCTGATTAATGATGTAACATTTGTGGCCGTATATCGTTTTTTCTTTAGTTCACACGCCATTTCTATTTCACTACAGCATAACAGTCTGTTACTGGACTGTGATTTTTTTTGTAATATTTGATGGGTCGATGTTTGGCCGCCATCTTGCCTTGTAAGCAATGATGCTGTCTACGATGGAGCACGTCTGTCCATAAGCAAACTATTGACTCGAGCTTTGTAGACATCCCGGTTATGTTTGCCTCCTGTACATAAAAGGATTGACCATAATCTGCAAGATTGACAGGCAGAATGAAATATTCAGGTTTATCAGAAAGAGACCGTTGCTGCCTCTATTAATGAATGTGTCAGAATCAAAGTCAAAATCATTCATTTCAATTCAACCAAAAAGGCAGTTTTGAACGTCAACAACAAATGTAAAGTGAAGCTATGTGCTCATTCCAAGGTGTATATTCCTATGGAGAAGAACAAGCAAGATAGCTAGGTTGATTACTTTTTTCCAATGAGGTTCACAATACAATTTTCACTCAAGTGTACTCCCTTAATTAGCTCTTGTCATAAGATATGAGGATTATGGCGACTAATGTGCTCTATATACTCTGCCGTCGCCTTATAGCTAGTTTTTCACTGCGTTTCGTTAGCAATGCATGTTAAATACACTATAATAAATTAAAACGCAGTAATAAAGTAAGTCATAAATCTCAATATGGCGTCCACGCAAACGTAAAAGAGCCAATAATAAGACTCATTACATTAATTGGACTCAATTTAATCATGATCAAAAATTTGATTAAAAAACGAATATCTATTAGAAACTTGATTTAGAGTGATCGTTGACCATATATCTCAATTTACAGTTAAATGTTACTGTAAAATACTATTCGTAGACCTTCTTATGTTTTCTATGAAATATTAAGAGTACTATGTGGTATCGGTTGACCAACGTAAGAATAAAAAAAAACATACTTTGGGACGCAATGTTTTTTTTTAATACTGGTACAATTTAACACGTCCTTAAACCAAGCGATATTAATAAGAAATATGATCACTATTTACACATATTGACATTTACCAACCGAACTAAATCTTAAGATTTACCCAATACTAGTACAAATTCAGAGAGTAGAGATGGGTATACATAACTACTAATAGAACATGCAAACAAAGATACTCCAAAGACATTGCAACCGATTAGCTGATTAAAATGACCAATGAGTTTCATAATTTGAATTGATCGCAAAACGTGAGATGAGAGTTGAGTCCCATCGGCGACGTGGTCAAGAAAGCGAGACGCACGCGAGTTCCACAATATTTCAGTACATTTAACGCATAACAGTCGAGACAATATTATTTTTTATGAAATATTTATCTGTATGTACAATATTCAGTCTAATAAAATAGGTTGTTATTGATGCATGGTTCTTTGTTTTTAACACGTTCGAGGACGCTACCACTTGAGTCGGGTTTTCAAAATGACACAGTACATGTCTATACAAAATTATACGACGTATCAGTACGTAGTGTCCCATGAAGAAATATCGTTTTAAACATATCATGACACAACCGTTTTATCACGTCAACGTGTATATGCATCTAGGTAAGGATCCGCCTCGTTGGAGATGTCGGAATCATCAAACATGCTTATCTTGTGTCTTATTTTGCGCTTATATCCATCTAAAACACACAATAACCCATTAAACATCAATTTCACACTGTAAAATCATTAATTTGCATTAAAGTAATGTACACAGTGACACAGCCGCGCTGAATGTAGGAGCGCGGGACGTATAAACACGTTGTGCGTATGTGAATACCGTAACCGCACACTATCAACGACACTTATTTTAAATAGTTCTAAACTTACCCTACGTGACAGTACAGAGTTGGGTATTTTATATGTTGTGACACAAGATACATTTAAAAGGATTTTTACTTGAACTTTCATCGGAAATGAACGTTCTGCCGTATAATTTAAATGTTATTTGAACGTCATCGTACGTTGTGCGATATTAAAATCTCGAACGATGACGTATAATCTCGTTTTGTCCTCGAACGTGTTAATTGTGACGTAATGAAAGTTAGCAACGCTTTTCTTTCTGGCCTTTTTTTACATATTTTTCAGGTCGACCTTTATCCGAATACTAGCTTCTGCCCGCGACTTCGTACGCGCAATCCCGATATTTCCCGTTCCCGTTCTTGATTCTCGGTAAAAAGTAAAAAAAAAAGAATTGGGTAAAAAGTATCTTATGTCCGTCTCCTGGTTCTAAGCTACCTCCCCACCAATTTTCATCCAAATCGATTCAGCCATTCTTGAGTTATAAATAGTGTAACTAACACGACTTTCTTTTATATATATAGACTAGTTTTTGGTATTTACAATAGGTACTAGAATATAACACCAACTTTTCACTATTTATGTTACGATTCCCATGTAATAGGGGATGAGCCTATTGCCATATATCGGGCACATTTCAAGACTCCGTGCTACTACTGAGGTTTTTACAAACCCAGTAATACTTATACGATACTTATACAGTATAATTGTACAGCGGCATTAAGTGCCGTAATGTGCACCTCTGTCTACGCCTTCGGGGATAAAAGGCGTGATGTTATGTTATATTATGTTACTAGCTACTTCCGCGCGGTTTCACACGCTCTGCTCAGCTCCTACTGGTCGTAGCGTGATTTTTTATAGCCTATAGCCATCCTCGATAAATGCGCTATCCAACACAAAAAGAATTATACAAATCAGACTAGTTAGTAGTAGTTACAGAGATTAGCGCATACAAACAAACAAACTCTTCCGCTTTATATAATAGTACTAGCTTCTGCCCGCGACTTCGTACGCGCAATCCCGATATTTCCCGTTCCCGTTCTTGATTTTCGGTAAAAAGTAAAAAAAAAGAATTGGGTAAAAAGTATCCTATGTCCGTCTCCTGGTTTTAAGCTACCTCCCCACCGATTTTCATCCAAATCGATTTAGCCATTCTTGAGTTATAAATAGTGTAACTAACACGACTTTCTTTTATATATATAGATTAACTTTATCCAAATGAAATGAAATTCCTATCTAATCTTCACTTTCTCACTACGACTGACCAACATTTTGTTCAGATCCATAGTCCTTTTTTATTTTATGTCTGTCATGTAAATTTTGATGTAAATGCTCAAGTATTATTTCATGTATACTCATAAAGATTTCATTTAATTCAATGGTTACATTACGTAAAAGTGGATTCACTACTAATTTATTGCTCTATTACGATCAAACTATTCGTGAATCTATGTAATAATTAAATCGATTTCGTATTAAATTCTTAATCGCAATAATTAGCTCTAAATTACGTAATGTTCTATGAATCTGTCTCAGTGACATTAGCCTCTGTAACATATCATTAACATTGCTCGAGAGAAATCATAAGAAAATTATTCCGAGCCAGATTTATTACGTGATACAGTAGCAGCTGTTTTTATTGTTCGCAGGCATGCGTCAATGTTTTTATCTTAGCTTAAAATGGAGGCAAATAATATACAGTTTAATTCTACATTTTATTTTTGTAAAACATCGAGAACACTTAAAATAATTAACAACAACCTCAACAGCTTGGAATGTATCTTATCACAACAATATAATTAGAATAAAATGATTATTTTAGGTACAATATTTACAATAATACATTTGTGTTGAGACGCTTCCACATACATTTTTAAACTAGAATAAGTCTTAACAATATGTAAACCTTAAATAAAATATAAATGCCAAATTTTAATAATACATCGTTCAAAGCAGTCCGAAATTCATTTTTAGAGTAATAATATTACAAAAGTTAAATTAAATAACAACTTAAATATCTAAATACAACATAGAACATTGTACATCAATTCAGAAAATGTACTTACACAAGTAATAAATTATACAATAAGTTACGATATCCTACGTGGTATCCTCGGCACTGACGGTATCTGATTTTGACTCAGCAACCGGTGGCGGTGGTCGCAGTAATATTGGTACAGACGTCTCTAAACTTTCAGTAACAGCACCAGCCTCAAATAATGGCTCAGTCTTCATGATTCGAAGTAGTTTCGGTTTGTTAACACGCCGTCTGCGAGCGTGTTTTTCCATTTTCATATGACTACCCCTACCTATGGGAGAGTGCGGAGGAGGTGGTTTTAATAAAGGGTAAGGTTCATTTACGTCAGCTTTAGGATACTTTCTTTGATACAAATGGCGTCCTGATAACATATTGGGATGTCTATGCCTTTCGTTTACTCTAGAACCTGGCAAATATCGGCTTTTGGTTCTACTTTCTTCAAAGTTACTAGTTATGATGTCATCACCTTGTCCTGTTATGTCAGATGCAGAACTAACGTCTCTTTCATTTGCTAAGTCATCTTGTTCTACGACGGCACCAATAGGATGAGTATTAGATGCGTCGGCAATAGGTACAATGCTTTCTTCTTCTTCCTGGCTTCGAGAGTATTTAACACCCTGGTAAGGATATCTTCCAGTATTATAAAGGTCTAGGTAGGAACCACCAAGAGCACTAAGACCGTCGTTGATTGGCGCCAAGTTAGCAGTGTTTTCATTTTTTAACAAGAACTGTAGTTGTGACATGTCAAATTTCAATGGTCCTGGTTTAGTGTACTGGTCCCTCAATGCTATCATTTGAGAATCATCCACTGTGGGTTTACCTTTCAACATTTCTGCCACCAACTTGAGGTCCATATTAAATGGATTGGCAACTTTAAAGCCGTTTATGGTGGACAATAAACTACCAGTTTGACTGTCTATTTCCGGCCTGTTTATGTTTAGAGTAGGTTGCTTATTTAATAACAACTTGCTGAGCAGGTTAGTTGTGACGTCAAGCTGATGACTGCCAACATTTTGGTTGATACGCATCGGCAGTGGTGTGGGTATACCTCCTTGATCGAAATTGATATTATGTAACTTTAACGCATCACTTGACATACCCTGAGTTAGTTTGTATGGGATATCATTGAGTTTCAGAATGTTTGCCAATTCAGATGATAACTGATTTTGTTGATTGCGATTATATCCTCCTTGCTGTGAATTTGAGGATTGCATATTGTCTTGGTAATTGGCCTGTTGTGATAAATAATTTAGGCCTTGCGGTTGCCCGGGATAACTAACAGGATTATAATTAGTTTCAGTAGATAGAGACTGCTTACCATACAAACTGGACTCTAATTGTTTCAAACTATCAGAACTTACATAGTCATCAGATTTGGTTTTGATGTTAAAACCGTAAAGAGAATTTTTATCCTTATAGAAGGAATCTGTTACTGGTCTCAAGTATTGCCTTACATTTTGATCCAGTTGATCTTTTTGATAACTGTTTGAATACCTTCCGTTATTATCCAAGCCAGTACCTGATTTAACTGAGGAATCTGAAGTAGCAACTACATTAGATACATCAATGGGAACAATATTCTTCAATGCTTTATCATGATCGAAAGGTTGTTTTGGTTTGTTATCTATATTTTCCCTAGATGTCGAAAGATAATACGGAGATACTGTGATGAGATCATTTTGACTTCCATACATGTAAGGATTGTTATTATCCGTGTATTTATTCCTATTTTTGTCGTTGTTACTATAGTAGCCATTCCCTGCGTTATTGATGTCTAAAGTACCAATGTTAGATGATCCATAGTTGTTGCTACTTGCATATAGTTGCTGTTGTTGTTGTTGCTGCTGTTGCTGCTGTTGCTGCTGCTGTTGTTGTTGTTGCTGTTGTTGCTGTTTCAACCTCTCTTGGGCCTTTGCAGCTGCTTTGGCAAATTCTTGAGCTTCGATAGCTTCCGTAGCCGACTTAGAAACTTGGTCGTAGCTACTATAAGGCTTACCAGTTTCCATATGAAAGTTCATTTGACTTACTGCTGGGCCATCAGATGAACTCCCCAATGAATATCTTGGATGAAAAGAATTGTATTCTATCAAAGGCTTCTTTCCAGTAAGTTTCCATCCAAAATCACCATTGGAGTATATTTCTTGGCCTGTTTCTTGTTCCAAGTCTCTTGTACGAAGTTTCAGGTTATTCAACATTTGATTATCAGGCTGCACGTAGTTAACATACAAATTATTCGCAGAAGCCATAGTACCAATGCGATGAGTTTCACTGTTTACATTATCTGCATTTGATTCTAACCTAGTATCTTGTTGGGAGCTTGGGTACTGATAATTTTGGTACTGGTTAAAAGAACTATCTTGGATAGATTTCGATGCTGCATTCAAATTTGAATTCATTGTATTTTGCCATGATTCTCTCAGCTGGTCTTGATATGGTGAACTTGTAGTTGTAGAGGAAGATGAGTACTCGTTTGAAAATTGTTGTTGAATATTTGCAGGGTACCGTACTCCATTGCCAGCGTAATCATAATGATCTATTTGCATTTTCTTATTTTGATCATTGTAATCGTTACTTACGGGGTTATTCCCGATAGTTGTTGAAACTCTGTTATACTCAGGTGTTCCGGTTTGTATGACTGATAATGGTGACGAAACATATGACTGCAAATTATTTGGACTAGAAAGGTATAATGGTGAAGAACTAGAAACATACGAGTTAGACGGCGTCCCAGTATATTGACCATTATTCAATGGCGTGGACAAATATGAAGGAATGGGTGATGCCGTACTTTGTACGCTATCTAAAAATGTGTTAGGTGTACTAAACTGGTAAGGACTAGGACTAGACAGGTACGTTGGGCCATGTGAAGCTTTCGGCTCTAATGGTATTTGATTGTTCTGTTGGTTGTTGCTATCGTAGTTTGGCGAAGAGACTGTCGAATACTGGTATTGTGGCTGCGGAGTAGCCGTATACCCAATGTTTGGGGCTGGAGTAGATACCTGTGACTGTTGGTAGTACTGATTTTCTGCTCTTAACTGTTGAAGAAATTCTTCTGGTGGTAAAGAGTACTGCATCGATGCATACTGGTTACTAGCCCCTGCACCGCTGTCCTGTGCTTCCGTGTTCTCAGGTTGCTTCTCAGTTTCTTCTATCTGCTGCTGGAACGGATTCTTGATTCTGTAAACTTTTCTACTCCGTGGATAAAATGTTCGGGCATAGTTATTGTTCTTGTTAGCGTCCTCGTTTAGGTTGAATGATATGCTGGATGAACTTAATTGCTGGTTGTTTTGTTCTCTGTGTAACATGTTATTGATCGCATCTATATGGCCATCATTTGAAGTCATCTGTTGGTAACGGAGAAGGTCTTGCTCGGAGAATCCATTTTGACAGCGGGTGGTTTTTATCAGTTGTATTATGACTAGTAGCCGTATCTGTAAGCAAGGAGAAAATTTACTTTAGTTTGGTTGTATATAACTGTATCAAGGGTCAAATGGCTTCATAGATGAATGTCACCAACGAGTTTTGATACTAACTCAAAGTATATCTATTTGCTTTGTTACTGAATAACAAGCGTGTATCTTGTGTAAAATTACTCATGAGCACGTGGAGTTATGTTATATTATGCAATATTACTGAAATGATGATACGTATGATCCCCATCAAGCTATGTTTAGCAATGCGCGTAAACCGGTTACATATTTTAACCCGCGCTTGCATTGGCCCGTGAACTTGTTATGCATCGCAGCGTGCTAATCAATTACTTGACCATTTAAATAAAATGATGTTTAGGAAAACTGACACCTACTGGTTCTAAGTTAAGGGTACAAGCGTTACCTGTTTAGAAATTACCATGTTAATTAACTATAGATTTAGAAAACTGTCAACTATCTAATAGTTCAGCATTTTTAGAAAGGCAACAACTTTCGTTAAAGGACTTGCATACTGTTGACCTATCCATTCTCGATCTTCACAATTTCCTAACTTGTCTGTCGAGTTATCAAGTGTATTTTTATCTTTAACTACAACATTTTCCCTTTCAACTACAGCTTATCAAGGGTCAACTTGGACTTCGACGCGTAGTTCATGTGGACCCGCCTACACCATAAATGATTTTAATTTAAAACTTCTAGTACTTTCACAACTAGTATTTTGAATTTGAAATTGATAATTTATAACACAAACCTGTTGATGTCGTGTTTGAGATCAGTAAATTTCCCAGATAAAACAGTTCTCAGTTAATACGGTATGATTATAGATGCTATAAAATATGTATCTCGTGCAGTTGTCTGAATAATTGTGACACGCCCTCAGAATGAGAAGTGAAACCTAGGACAGCGTAAACTTCAACAACATCTTATGAACATCTATGGAAATTGAAATAATTTACATGGATCAATAAATTACAAGGTAAAAGGCTGACACTTAGCATTTAACTGTTAACGTGTTCACAGTAATTTAATAGAATGCACTAGATTTTACATAGCAATTTCTTTGACTACATCATCACAGTTTAATATAGACATTAGACAAACAATAAAATTAAAATTGGGACATAAATGTGTGAGTAAATAAATGAAATTAATAGATGAAAAAAAAATTAAATTGATAGAGTAAAAAGAAATATTCTTCTCATGTAAATTTTATCTCGAAATAAAGACATATATAAACAGTAGTAGTTTTATGTAAGTCAATCATACTTACATAAAACATATAAACATAATCACGGTCTCGAGCTTGTGAACTTTGCAAAATCTTCAGCATTGTAAAAACATTTGTAGTAGATTAATTCGACATCACTAGCGTCTGGAGTCCGAACCAAGTTATTATAGTAAGTAGCCTGAGTGTCCCTAGCACAATGAAGGCTATCGTTTTCTAGTTCACACTTGATAAAGCTAATACAGCGTGAGATCGAATAGGGAATTTCCTTGTGTCCAACCATTTCTCAACTACAAAATACTGCGTTTAATTGTGTTGCTTAGTGGATGCTCAATATAATTAAGTTAGGCATAATTGTAACAAAATAATTGCACGTGTGGTTACAAAGCGAGCGTGATGCGTGCGCAAGTAAACGTGTGCGCGGGCGTCGACCTTGCGGTATGCGCATGCGCAGAGCGATAGTGAGATGTGAGTCTTCTCAGCCGTGAATCGCTTTCCTACACTCTTCTATTACTAGATTCCTAATACTATTACGACGGCCATTTATCTTCATTGATCTTGGGAATAAAATTAATGTAGTCTTTATGAACACGTTCATTTAATTGAAGCGGGAATTTCATTTATCGGGTTTGGGTGCGATGCGTGAAATTGGTCTCTATTATGTATTTTTATACTTAGCTACTTTGCGTGCAGACTCTTTAATAAAAGTTTCTTTAATTAGACTTTTTTTAATTTTCAGGTTTTAATGTTCAAAATGATACTTTACTTCAGGATTATTATTAGGAACATACACAACATCACACCTATTATCCCCGAAGGGGTAGGCATAGGTGCACATTATGCCACTGTGCAATGTAACACCCACTTTTCAGTATTTATGTTATGAGTCCCATGTAATAGGGGGTGAGCCTATTGCTATAAACCGGGAACAATTCCAGACTCCGTGCTACAACTGAGAATTTTTTAAAAACCCGGTAATACTTTGTTCGACTCGGGAATCGAACCCGAGACCCCTGCCAGGCAGTCGCATTAGCGACCACTTGACCAACGAGGCAAGCAGAATATTATTAGAACATTGATAATATACAAGTACTTCGTTCTTATCATAAAACTTTTGTTTTCAGGTAATAGTGAAAGTCGAGTATGTCTGTTTGTCTTATCAAAACTCTAGTATTCTGTGAACATACTGTATTACATAATTTGTCGTTCTATACAGTTTATGACCACAAAACGAGTTTTATAAAATAGATAAATATAAACGTTACGTAAAATTGTTTATATTATTATCTAATCCAGTTCCAAACTTTTTAAAATGGAAACTTAAATCAATCCGCAAATTATTGTTAATATGAATTAATTCTATTATTTGAATGTTCATTTTTAAATTATTTCGACTTAATTGCTCTGCATAATATGCACATATAATTCGTAAATGTAAATATATATAAATACTGAAAGTTGAAAGATTGGTAATAAAATAACTGTGTCTTATCAGCTGATGGGGTTTATCCTAACGATTTGGTGTAACCTATACATAAGGTGAAGTATAATTTAATCCAGATTTTTTATTGGTTACAAAAAAAAACCATTTTTCATAAAGACATAATAACATAACATTACGCTACCGAAGGTGTAGGCATAGGTGCACATTACGGCACTTAATGCCACTGTACAATGTAACACACACTTTTCACTATTTAGGTATGTTAGAGTCCATATAATAGGGGGTCAGCCTGCTGCCAGCCAGCATACATGCCATATTCATTTCAATTGGATTTTGTCAAAAAGAGTACCTATTGTATGTAATGTATTAGTGAAACGAACTTAAGAAGTTAGAGAAAAGATCAAAACCACTATAAACATGAATTAAAAAAAAAGGTTTAACTATTTTGGTTTATTTTATAGGGTAGCTGCCTAATTTTTATTTAATGTCCGTCTGATAGATTCTTTTAAATCATTAGACAAGTACTTTTACTTTTACTTTCTCAGAGAAACTAATACTTTCGACGATATATTGATTTGAAATGTCGCATGACGTCACTTCTATGTACATTTTATATGTAGAAATGACGTTTTAACGAGTGTGTAACGGAGTGGGGACTCCTAAACTTTGATTCGTTTTATATAAGTATTGTTTTATTGTAAGACAAAATAAAAAAATACGTGTCTAATATTTTTTCATTATTTAACTTACGGACTAATTAGATTTTTAACTTTCAAACCCTGTCATCATCCCAATTAAACCCATATAAATGTAATGGACATAAATCACCATAAACGGCAGCTTTTCCAAATCGCCACTGTTTTGAACACATATAAATCAATAATGACCCTCATATAGTCATCATTATTTTAAAACTGCCAAATATTTCTTCACGAGGCCTAAAAGAAACTAAAGTAGAAAAACGCGAAATTTAGAAACACACAAATTATACGAAACGGTTGTTTAATGTATTCATAAAATGTTATTTAATACAATTTATATGATACTAGATTTTGCCGTAGCTCTGCTCATGTTACATACATTCTATCAACCAATTTATGGGAATAGGATAGGGGGAGATAAAGGAACTGACGGTTCATCTGATGAAAAGTGTGTTAGCGGTCTTTTGAGCCTTCTGTTCTGTAAAACAAAAGGTTAAGCCTCCAGTTACCTCAGTCACACAGTGAAATACCATGCAAATATTGTTTTGTTTCCGTTAGATTTAAATAAGATCATGGTAGCATTCCAGTGGAGTCATTGTCGAATCACACAATTTCAGTTTTTCTCCTTCCGTATTATACCGTAAATTTGATTAGTTTTCCCATGTATCAATATGCCCGTAGCATAATTACGTGAGTAAATGTGTGTGATAAATACTTAACCGCTACTCAATTTTAAGTAAATAAAGAAAGAAAAAGCATTTATTTGGCAGTCGTAAGTCGCGCTTAAGTATAGTTCTGGTACTATAAATTCTTTGTAAAATGACATAAATGCCACGATGTCTAAGTACAACTTAAAATTGAGTAGCCTTTCAGTATTCAGGCGTAAGTCATGTGGTTAATATGATAATAAATTTAGGATTTCCCATGTAATTTAATTAGCATTCACACACTTTTATTTAAAACTTCTACATATAACTCCTAATATACGTAAAACAAAACAAACAAATTTACTACAATATTAGTCAATTTTTAATACGATAAAGTTGGCGACTAAACGTTTGAATCGCGAAGCCATTGATATACGATTAAAGGAACAGATTCACATAATAGAAAGTTTTAGAAGCTTTCAACTCGTGACTATTATGTATGCAAGACAGGATAATACCCGTCCGGGGTGAAAGGGCAACGGTATAAGTTACCAACTACATGGGAAACTGTTAGCACTTGCAACTAATATTCATTTATGTATTAGATAATATTCTGAGTCTTGTGTTGACGGTAATAAAGAACATTATATTTGTTTCTGGTTTTGTAATGGGAGCCATAAGGAAGAGAATAGGGTATCCCAAATAGGGTAATTTCCTAAATTCTTTTTTCTTTTCTCACAAAATTAATTACTTTCGACGATACCTATAATAATTTGAAATATCATATTATGATATCCTGATCCTAAACTTAACGCCATTTTATCTAAGTATTGTAACTGTATATAAGACAATAAAAAATACGTGTCTAATATTTTTTCATTATCTAACTGACAGTCTTATTATTTTTTTATTTTAATACCCTGGCAACTACACAATTACATGAATTCATTAATTTAATAACTCTATAGTTGTGTATAATAGACAAGTCATATAATTTATTGACGTATATTGAAATGTATGCGGGGAAGACAAAATTATTATAATATGCATATAAAAGTCGAATTATTTACAAACCATCGTTTAATCTTAATGATCCACGTTTAACAGTAAGTTTCGTTGTTGGTTAAACATTTTAATTTTATTTATCGACACATGACACATTTTAGAGACAATGTCTCTTTAAGTAGTCTACCGATGGCAATCCGTCACTAACCGACCGCGCCGTCAATACATAAAGTATTGGGTCCGCATTCAGCGTAGGTTACATGACTATTCACATGTTCCATGTTCACACTCCTAACTGTCTGTATAGCTTTTCCTGCGACTCCATCGACTAAAGTGACTCTAAGATTAGATAAATTCCTTCCTTTACAAGTATTTTTCTAATAAGAACAAGACTTCAAGCGAACTAATTTTATAGCCTAATCAAATCAGGATTTTTTTATGGCATAACCCGGTAAACGAGCAGACGGATCACCTGATGGTAAGCAATCGGCGTCGCCCATGGACACCTGGAACACCAGAGGCGTTACAAGTGCGTTACCAGCCTTTTGGGGATTAGGAGTTTGATGATCATTCGGGATTCAGGGATTGGGGAGATTGGAGAAGGGGAGGGTAATTGGGCCTCCGGTAACCTCACTCACACGACGAAACACAAAGCAAGCGTTGCTTCACGTCGGTTTTCTGTGAGGCCGTGGTATCACTCCTGTTGAGCCAGCCCATTCGTGCCGAAGTATGGCTCTCCCACACTTAATATTAAATTTTTGCCGATTAGTCTACATAGTAAATTGCCAGGTGCGCGGAAATATACATATAAATATGCGCGTGCATATGTATATTCGAGTTTTATGTAGGACATTAGTTACATAATTCAAAAATGTTTTATATTAAAATGTTTTGTTGACACATAGGCCGCAGAGGTGCGTTCGCGCGGGGTAAAATTATGTATTTATTTAACATCTGTAAATTGGTTTTGTTATAAATGAAAGTGACAACCACAGATTTGAGATGTATAAAGATTAAACACAGTCAAACTAAAATCAAAAAAGTTTTTATTCGATAATCATCTATCACAGTCTCTTTATATCACCCAATAACTGAAATAAAAGACTGGGAGAGAAAACCTTTTAGAGAATTTATTTTTAGAGATTTTTTGCCAAGGTAACCGATAAACATAAACCTAAATAAAGTTTTCAAACAAAAATATGACCAAATCGATAAACTATTAAACAAACTCGTTTTCTTTTACGTCTACGTACCTATTATATTGTGATAAAAGCATTTAAGTGGCAAACTAAAGGCTAACATTAAGTAATGATAATTGCTTGTCTATAACGATATAACGCACTAAAGTTCCCAACCAAGTTTATACACCCACTGAGTTCTAAAGACCATTTCATTTTATTAGCTCTTTCGCATGTTGGTATTGTCGAAGAAAACCGTTTTATTAGGAAATAATCGTTAGTCTCCAGCAATGTTAATGCATTTAAAGATTTATTTACAAAATCTTCAAATAGCTACAGATTGATTTTACGACTACCAATTTTATTTCAACTTTCGTAGGTATTGTTTTTCCGACGCGATCTCTTAAAGTTTCGCATTACATTTAACCGATCGTGACTTCAAATGGACAATTTTCATTGACATTTTATTTGAAGAAAGTAAATTAATGTTCTGAGACATTTCCTTTTCAAGAGCTAGCATTCCTTCCTAGTATCTAGTATCGAGTTGTTGAATGCTTACTTTGAGTGTTGAGTACCTACTTGTCCGACGTTTATTGACACCTAATGCATGCATTAACACTTCATGGATATAAAACATCCAATGAAATCATGCAATCTCATGTAGTATGATACGTTAAAATATATGTAGGTGTATATGTTAGTTCCCGTTCGATATTACTAAAGCCAATTATATGTATGGAATTATTTCCCTGGTTATTAAATGCTGTTTGTATAAACAAACACCCACACTTACATAACGTACCATTAAAATAGAGATCGTTAAAACAGTAAGAAGAACCATAACCAAACCATAAACATCGTTCAGGGTTCCATAACTAAGGGCTTAGCTAGATAAGCGAGCGTCAAAGGTCGTGAAGACATCGAGTGGGATGTTCACCGTTTCTCTGCCCTTACCGGTCACGCATTTCACCCGGTGTGGCCAGGGAAAGTGCGCTTCTGAACATGCCATGTCGCTTTTAGCACTAACTACCTGTTCTAACAGGCTGTTAGGTCTTTGACGTAGTGTGGGAACGTGAACAGGGAAATTGATTGGAGTGCAATGAAAGTGCAAGTTAGTCTGTCGTTTATCAATGAGATTACGTTTTGCATTATTTTGATTATCGTGAAATTGTGACGTTGGTGGTGACTTTACAATTTCTTAGTCAAGTGTGTTGCTTTATTGTACAGCTGGTACATAATTAATGCGCATAATGGTAGTCTATTAAATTACCTAGATACATTTGAAACAGTCTACTTAGACTGTCGTCATCTATATAATGATTTTCATGGATTGCTTTGACCGCCTTGGGATACGAATCTCGGAACTTATTAGCAATTTTATTCAACACGTGTATGGCTGAAGGAGGGCACGAATTAGTACCAAAGACCATTGAATTCATATCATAACGCGTTTACGGTCGTGACCTCTCCATAATAGGAGTTTTGGGGGAGTATTAAAAATTGTGGGGGATGACAAATCATTTTCTTTTTCTGATTGATATCTTCAAACTACTGTTTCAACAGACTGCTAAAACTTTGAAAATAATATAGGAACTTCTATGTACTAATCTATGAGGAAATTGATTGGCGAGAATGGTAAGTGCAATGAAAGTGCAAGTTTGTATAGCCTGTCATTTGGTACAGTTACGATTCAGGTGGTAATTGTTTTGAGTGGCGTGAAATTGTAACGTTGGTGACTTGGTGACTTTGCGTTGGCTTGGTTGAGATATGGCTTTATTATAGAGCTGGAGATAAATATAACTTTTTCTATGAAGGTTTTATTATACAGTTTAGACGTCATACGAAAGATAAGTATGCGTGAATTGCGTGGTGTGATCTATTAGCATGAACAAAAAAGAAATAAATAAATACGTAAGTAAAAAGATGGGACTGTTTATATTAAGGTTTTTGTAGTAACAACCAATGAGGCAATTTTCATGTAACTTCTAATCCATATTAAGATGTATAAAGAAAAACAGATTCACGAAACATAAATTAACTTTTACAAGAAAAACCTTGTAAGATGCCATGTTTTATTAATGCAATCTTATACTGAAGCTACGTTTGTATGGACATCTTGTTGAAAGTATACATTTCCTTGTACAGTAATAAAGTACAGCGTGACACGGCTACGGTATTTGCTACGCAGCTGCGCTGCCGCTACGCCATATTGGGTAAGGTTAGTTAGGTTACACCGTGTATATATAAATATTCTGCGTAGACATTTCACGTTTTAACCATTTATTTATTTGACTTTGTATATAGTTTGTTATGGTTATTTTATTCAATCATAAGAATGAGTGAAAGGTTTTTTGTTTTTCGAAAATCCAAAATTCTAATTTACTTTCGACTGCTACATAATAATACATACATATTGTGACGACTTTGTGTCGTTGATAGACTTCGATTAACTTACCTCTAATATTGAAATATCTATTCTTTTTTTCTATTAATTGTGTGTAACACCTTACATAACAACTGTAGCGTATAATTAAAACTAAGATACCAACATGGGCTCATAATAAACTATTTAATATGATGTTAGAAAATGCATTTTGTTTTTGATGTGCATAATTATCATGCATTGATCTGGCTGTCCTTGAGATTTAAACTTAACATATCCACGTTCAGGTTGACAACTTTAAACTTTTTTTAATTTTATTTCATACTTAATAAATGCGAAAGTTTGTTACTCATTCACGTCAAAACGGCTGATGTGATATAGATGAAATTTGGAACACGTAGGTTGTCTGGAATAACACGTAGGCTACAATTAATCCTACGGGAACGCGGACGAATTCGCTGGCAGAAACTAGTATTACTATAAACGAAAATCTTCATAACAAACGTTTCTATACTTTCTATGTTTGGGCCTGCGGAAGGCGAGCATGGATAGCTCACCGCTCGACCAGAACCAGACCCGAGAGTACGGCGTGTCGCGTTCCGCGCGCACCTCAAAGAGCCATCAGGCCATTACAGATGGGGCCCAATAGGGCTAAAGCCGATACGGAGCCGCGGAGAGCCTAACGGGTTACCGGGGCTCCGGCTCGAAGTGCAGGAGTAGGAATGGAGTAGTTTTTAGTCAGTAGGAGTCTGACACTCTCTCTCGCCTCATCCAGGTGGGTGAAGTCATTCGATGATTTTATCTCCTTTAAAAAAAATACTTTCTATGTTTATGACAATGACGAAACTAAATTACTAACGAAACCAGTTTAAGGGTCCGACATGTATTCCATTACCTCATTGATTATGTAATGACCCAAACATTTAGGTTTACGGTTATAATGTGGGACGACATTTTAAGAAAACGGGACCAGAATGTTATGTAACTATAGTATATTTTAGAGAAAGTGGGTGCTTACGTACTGGGAATTTATTGTTTAGAAGTAATCTGATGGAGTGCGCTATAGACGCTTGAGGCGATTATTCTATTGTTTTTATTGTTGTTGCTGTTGTTGTTTATTTAATAAATGGTCAATTGTATTTCGTTTTCTAGTTTTCAATTGTGTAACAGGTGCAATATAGCTGATGTTTGTTGGATGAAGAAGAGGAAGAAAATGTTACTCTCCCAAATCTCAAAACGAAGAGTGTGCGCTCAAAATTATCCTAATTTTAAGAGCATAATATTATAACATAGCTATGCTCTTAACCGTTCAAATTCATATATTTATTTCACGTTCTGAATCATATACCTATCTATCCACGGAATTGTCTAAAACATAATATACTTTGTTCTATTATTCAGTAACCTATTACATGTCATTATAAGCGTAAATTAACTACGCGATACGTCAAAAATTAACACTAAATCAAACCTCATTGAAATTAATCTCATTACATTCAAGATCATTGGACATCGATCTAGTATCGTTTCTAACCGTTACATCCATCGATTAATAATTAAAACGATCGTAGGAACATGACCAGTTGCCGTAACCGGCAATAGACTTAACCATCAATCATGGCAGTTGATAGCAGACTGCAATTCTATGGTAATGTGGTCAATGAACTTTATTATGTGCAGACACTAGCACTATAAGGAACATGCACCAATTATTATAGTGCATTTTCAGTTTTATTGCTTTTGCAAATAATGTTGAAAGTTGACTGGATAAATATTGCAGTTAGAGTAGTTTGATTTGCCTGGCTTGAGTTTGTTCAGCGCACGACTTCAAATGATTTCTGGATTGAAGAACCGTGGAATAATCAGACTAGACTTTATTTATTCAAATTGGTAGTTTGCAATTCTTCTGTCGGTAATTCCAAAGCATTACGATGGTTGAAATCTAGGACATCAAATCGTGATCAAAAGGAAATTTCGCCACCATCATTGACAGCCTGGCGGTCAACTATTTGCTTAAGAGCCTCCTCTATATAGGAAGGTTAGGTATTCGTAATCCTTACGTTTATTGGGAGACGACTTAGGGATTAGCTATTAGGTTACTGAAAATGTAGACTATGTTCCTTCGATGACTGATTACATTTTTAAATCACATCCAAGTCATGCACGAATCTTTTTATCGATAATTGAGTACTTGCCAACTAGTCAAATTCAATACTTTTTTTAGGAACTGTCAAAAACGACTTTTGTACGAAATTGTGTATTGTGACGTCACGTTTCTTTTAGCGTCAAACGGCATACTTAATTCTTAAAAATTTGCTGGAAATATATTTAAATTAAGTTGGTCATAAAATTAATTAATGATAGTGTGATTACTTTTTAATATTTTTTGTACTGGACAGTCGAAATAATTTACTTTTGATTAAGTACATAAACAAGACAAAAGACATATGTGTCTAGAAATAACAGAAGTAACAAAGCAAGACGAAGATTAATTATAACAACATCATAATTATAGAACTTGCATGATTAGAGTACTAAACCAACTTGCATTGCATGATACTGTTCATGAGATGCATCATGTCCACCACGCACATCATTTCAATACACGCATAAATAGCTCTCAAACTATTTGGAAAATTGCTATTTTATATCTACTAATAATTTATAGTCACGTAATCAAAATGCATGCAACTTTATCAATAGGGTAGATGCCTAATTTTTATTTTAGTGTCCGTCTGGTAGATTATTATAAATCATTAGACACTTACTTTTTATTTTCTTACAGAAACGAATACTTTCGACGATATATTGATTTGAAATGTCGCGTGACGTCACTTCTATGTACATTTTATACGTAGAAATGACGTTTTAGCCCCCACTCCTAAACTTTGATTCGTTTTATCTAAGTATTGTTTTAAAAAACACGTGTCTAATATTTTTTCATTACCTAACTTACGGACTAATTATATTTTTAATGTTCATACCCTGTCATGATCTCAATTGTAAAACATATCTATAAAGTCTATTAGTGTGTGTAAATATTTTATTTCGTTCTTCCTTCGTGTATAACTGAAATGTTTTTGGTTTATTACAAACTGGCTTCTGCCTGCAGCTTCAACCGCATTTCCATAGAATGGAAAGTGGCCTATGTATTATTATAATAATTAGTCATTTAAGTTCATTGTAAGTGAACCCAGTTCTTTATGAGTGAATAAACATTCATTAAACTTAATCTACCCCTGACAACTGACTGACTTCAACAGACAGGTCAAAATAGTTATATCCAAACTCCAGTTATAGACACAAACATATTAATACTTACAGCACAACAAATCTGTGCCTATGGTTTAACAAAACAGTGAAGTTTTAATAATGTAACATATGCACAAAGTATTATAACAAATCATACTTTAATATATCACCAAACATAACTAAACAGTTGCTCCTATACCCAAAACAAAGTCTCGAAAACTGTACATTATGGACAAAACGACAACTGTTTTTCCATTTTAAACTAAATTGTGTAATTTAAAAGATTCATTTTCTAAAAACACATTTAGAAATCGATGAGTTATGGAGCAAAACGTTACGGTAACCTTACTAATATGTCTTAGTAATGTCTTCCGATGGGATTTTCCCAAATAAGGGTGTTGTGCAATAATGAGACGTAGTGGGAGCTGACTATGGTTGAAATTACGTTATTTATGCTCCGTTGTAACTATTTATAGCGTGTTGATTTATTATGGAGGTTTGATTCGTGTGATTTGTTTCTGTTATAGTGTTATAAATAAATTAATATGTGGTATGCTAATTTTCTTTATGATATGAAAGTTAAAAGTAATAAAATATTTAATTGTAATCATAAATTAGAATAGTTGGATTACATAGGTACGGGAAATCAATTTGAAAATGACAAAACGTCCATAATAATAATCCAACGCAAATTACAATTAGTCAAAATAAAATCGAAAATTAAAGTTTCAATGTTAAACAGCATCTGCTGTCATTACATAAAACTTTAGCAAAAATAAAACAGTATTTCATCAAAAGAAAAGCAACTTCACTTTCCGACGCATCATTCTTAATTAGAATACTCTCATTGTATGGTAATGTAGTTTCCGATGAAGTTATTAGGCCTACAAAGAATTCAAACCCAACTATTATCATAACATGCACGAAAGTAAGTTTGTTTGCTACCTTTTTAAATTTTATCTACTCTGCCAAAGTTCTTGAAATGTATTTCAAATATAAAGTTTGGAATACGGAGAAGAATTCAGAGATGATAACTCAGTCAACAATGTTTTTCTCCACGAATAAGTGAAAGTCAAAGTCAAAGCATTTATTTCAATTAATCCTTAATTAGGCACTTTTGAAACGCCAAAATTTTAACATTTCCGTCCGTCTGTCTGTCTGTGAAGCTAGGTTAGCTAGCTGAATAAATGTACATATAATCTACAGTATCTAAAGATGACTGCCTCGTTGGCCGAGTGGTCGTAGGTGGGACTTCTTGGCAAGTTCCAGAGTCCGGTAAAGTATTACTGGGTTTTAAAAAAAATCTCAATAGTAGCACGGGGTCTGGAATTGTGCCCGAGATATGCCAATAGGCTCACATGAAAAGTGAGTGAATTACATTAATTGATTAAGATTAAGTGCTGTCATGTGCACCTCTGCACACCCCTTCGGGGGAATGAATGCGTGATCTTATGTTATATATATAACTATACCCTTATACAATGACTTAATTAAAAGCTAGTTACTGTATTTCAGTAGTTAACTTAAGAGAAATAAGATCGATATTTTGATACTAAAATAGGTATATGACGTCACAATTAAAACAACCAATAAGAAAACAAAAAGTATTGCATTTGACTAGTTCTCATCATCTTTATTTACTTAGGCAAATCCATGAGTAACAGTAGTAACTAATATAATGAAAATATCGACACCAGCAAGCAATGTGTCACTCGAACAATGCTGTCGCCATTACTTTGCCAATATCTTCCCACTTTCATCTCACCATTGTTAGCTAGAATACTTAATTTATTAACGAATACACTTTATTTATTGTTTCTAGTGTTTTTATCATCGTGAGAATTTGTATTAAAATTTACAATGGTGTGTGTGTTTTCCGCTAACATTTTCTGTTTAAATACATTTTTATTAATAGGTGTTTTGTTATTTGATGTAGTGATAGACGCAATGGGGATGATGACAGGGTATGGAAATTAAAAATATAATTAGTCCGTAAGGTAGGTAATTAAAAAATATTAGACACGTATTTTTTTATTTTGTCGTATAATAAAACAATACTTAGATAAAATGAATCAAAGTTTAGGAGTGGGGGCTAAAACGTCATTTCTTAGTATAAAATGTACTGAGAAGTGACGTCACACGACATTTCAAATCAATATATCTTCGAAACTATTCGTTTCCGTAAGAAAACATAAAATACGTGTCTAATGTTTTTAAATAATCTACCAGACGGACATTAAAATAAAAATTAGTCGTCTACCCTATTATAGCAATAACGGTAAAACGGGATGAATAGATACAGAAGAGAGGTGTATAAATAATGAGAAAATGTTCTTATATACCTCTATATTCACCCCATTCCTGTATCTATTCACCCCTCGAATTCTATTCACCTCGTTTTACGGTAGTCATAAAATTTATGTAACCAAAGATCATAAGTAGTAATTGTTAACTAAGACACATTTGTTTTATATACCGTTATAATCTGTATTTGAAATAGTAAAATAAATAATATAGTATAATAAAAAAAAATAGTAAAAGGTAAAACAAAAGCGGTTGCAATGAAATCAGTTGACTGAAACTTGTTATTGTTCTGTTTGTCGAAGGTTTTTTGGCCTTTAGATAAACACTCATACATTAATCTTCTTTATAAATAAAAATGATCTTCCGTTCGTTAGTCTCGCTAAAACTTGACAACAGCTGAATCAATTTAGCTAATTTTGGTCTTGAAATGTTCGTGGAAGTCCAGGGAAGGTTTAAAAAGTGGAGAGAAAATTTAAGGCGGAACGAAGTTCGCCGAGTCAGCTCGTTAAAGATGATATGAATGATACCGTTATTTATTTCAAACAATCTATATTTTAGTTTCTGTAAAAACTATTTACATTAGAACACATGTATTCTATAATTGTTTAAAAATAATAATTATTAGTGACAGTATAATTTTGGATTTATCCTTACTTATTTCCTATAATAAATAAAATACTTAGCTCTTTATTCAAATCCAACGTAAAACTGTTACATAATTTTAATTTGTTAACTTTAATTAGGTCTAGTATTTGTAAAATACCTATTACTGATTTTCTGGAGATCTGCTTGCCGATCGGCAAAGGTATCCTCCAACCTTCCATCTACTTATTTCCTATAATATTTCTTAATATTAAATCCATACAAAAAAGTATACTCACGGTTTGCAGTACGGTAAACATGATGACAAATCACGGGTATCAGAAGACACCAATCAACACAGTTCTCAACACACCATAGTTCATTCACTAACACCGAATTCCAAATCCTATTACAACGACTAAGGGTTGATTTTTAATCGGGGTATGTCTGAAATGGTACGGCTGTGTGTTGCCGTTGTGGTGAAGTGAAGTTCAAGGCTGGATTGAGATAGGCTTATATACAGGGTGTGCAAGGGTAGCGGAGCGTGGAGATGTGCATGTGTGCGCTGCAGTACTGCAAGTGGGTGCATACAGCGGACAGTGCTCGCTGCATACACACAGAGATACAGCGCTGGTTCTCAAAGTAGATCCTTTTTATTTATTAGGATTGTCAAGTAAATTGTTTGAAGACAGGGTGTAGTTTGATGTAAATAAGGTTCAAATTAAGATAGCAAAGTTTTAATATTAGTGTTAGTACTTAAACATGATCTTTATTAGTTGACATGAGTTTAAGGTTAGTTGTTTGAACGAAATTCGAACAAAGGGTTTGATGTAAATAAGGATCAAATTCAGAGTGTTAACCAAGTTTTGATATTGTTGTTCTTGAGTTTGGCAGCTAAAATATATTGTTAATGTTTATGATCGTATTTAGTGTTCTTCCACATTTTTGTCTTCCTTCCCAGTTTTTTTATTTGTTCCTAAATAATATAGTTTATTATTCCTTGTTGTTGCTGATTATTGTTATTACTCGGGAGCTCATTCGCAGTAGAGTTTCTGTGTTATGAGTTCAATTAGACCACTAGCCATTATCATCACTAAACATTCGTTTAGAACATCCTAATAAACTCTGTCGAATCCAAATCACAAATAAATAAAAGATTAATCAATGACCAAAATCTCGAAGAATTAAGATAAACATCACATTAATCTTAAATTCACACCATGACGAAATACCAAACGAAAACAAACCCTATTACCAAACATTAAAGATGTAACTGTCAGCCTATTTTCAATAAATAAATTGTGATATCATCATAATTTATTAATGAGTTTATGGTGAAATATTGTTATTAATAACCACAAAATCTCGTGTGAAGGGTCAATCAATGGCTTACGATAGAATTAGTTGACTAATCTCTGTAGTGTAAACTAATCAACATATTAAGTTAACCCAGTTTTATAGAAAAGTCGATTATGTTAATAGTAAAGTTATAAAATGAGTTGATCAATAACAATCTCTACTTTAATATACATAAGACTGCAATTTCAATTGCAGAGCGCGTGTTACCTTTGGTTGTTTCATTTTAAAACTATTAGTATCAGCTCTTAATTACAATACCTATAAACAGTCTAAACGGAACGCTTCCAAAAAACGGCGACAGGACAATCACCAGAGGCCTTAGTACCAGTTTTTTTTACGTTAAAAGTAATCGAAACGAGACTGCATTTGGCGCTCTGATTGGTTGGTTCATTGAAGTTCAAGAGATAGATAGATAAATAAATAGTATTATGGTGTGTAATAACACTTAGGCTACTTTTTATTCCGCGGTAACGCTGGCGAAGCCACTAGCAGAAAATAATAACCTTTACTGTTAAGAAAAACACATACTTACTAGGATTTCCTGTGTTGTAAAAGCCTTTTTCGCTTAGTACAATTAATAATATGTCACAAAAATAAATGTGCTCATTAATTAATTATGTTAATTCTACAGTTTGAGTACTGCTGCGCTGTGAGCAGAGCGTCAACATTTCCACGCCTAGGGCGAAGCTAATCATCTTAAGGATACCTTTAGCATTTACTTATTCATTATGTAATAAAGACTTTTACAGCACCCGAGGTTTATTAATAACATTGTGCCGTGCTTTGTCGTTTCAGAAGGGGTATGCAGGGGTGCATGGTATACAATGTACCTAATAAAGAATTTTCTCAATTGGTATAATGTGTCCCGAGTAATAGAAGGTTGCCATACATTGAGCTTATTTCCAGACTTCGTGCTATTACTAAAAACCCGAGGCCTCGACAGTCACCCTTCGGCCACTCGACCAACTAGGTAGAACTGACAAACAAAGTTTCCAAAATAACCAATTATAAGTAGAACCATTCTTCAATAGACGCAAGTTTCCTAAAAGCAACCAGACTTCCTTAAAAGTCGTGCAATTTAAAAGACACACGTCACATTTACTATCGGGCGCCATAATCTAGAAAGGGAAACCATTGTTTATTAGTCCGATTCGCCGATATAATTCACATGTTCTACTCTATTATTGTCATGTTTAATGTGTTAATTGTTTAATAACGTTCATTACTTTTTATTCACGTTAACATTAAGACATTAAATAACTTGTCGTATAATAAATATAGCATTATTAATTAAATAAAGTAATGTTTGATCTACTGTTCTATTTTTTTATATGGGATAAGCTAGTAAACGAGCAAACGGATCACCATCATGTGCCGATTGTTTACCATCAGATAAACTATTATCGCCGCCAATGGACACACAAATACAGGTATTACAAATGCGTTGCTAACCTTTTGGGGATTAGGATTGTTGGGGACTCGGGGATTGGGGAGATTGTGGGGTAAGCTGGCCTATATATGGGATAATATCAAGCGTGCTATAAAATCCTTTGGTTGATTTGCATTATTTGGTAAACGATTTTTCAGAGATGCAATAACCTTCTTTTGATTGGGTCTAAAGCTGTGCTAACAGACCTTTATTTGCCTCACCAGAAAATGAAGTAATCCTTTATTTACTAGTGTATATTTACAATACAACGCTATCACGATTCAACTAAATCCATATGCTAATAATAATTTATGCGTGAAACACATCTAACAAATAAAATTATGCCTATTTTGCACAAAGCGCCTACACAAAACATTTGAAAATGATTCTTAAGCACAAACTCTTGCTTTTCTACTCCCACCCGTAAGAACATAGAATGCACTTGCAATCTTTACAAACGAACCTGCTTATTACGGGTCGTTGGATACAGCTCAAGTGCAAATTACACAGCGCTTCAATTAACAATTTATTCTACCAATAGCTGAATAAAGCTTACTGTCAAGGTTGTGACATTTGACGAATGCATGCAACCTACTAACGTTAATAAGCAGTCTCAAATGACAATTGTTCTGCATCTTGATCTTGATCTGCATCTAAGTGTGGGAGAGCCATGCTTCGGCACGAATGGGCCGGCTCGACCGGAGTGATACCACGGACCGACGTGAAGTAACGCTTGCGTTGTGTTTCATCGTGTGAGTGAGGTTACCAGAGGCCCAATTATCCTTCCCTTCCCCAATCTCCCCAATCCCTGAATCCCCAACGATCCTCAATCTTCTAGTCCCTAAAAGGCCGGTAACGCACTTGTAACGCCTCTGGTGTTCCAGGTGTCCATGGGCGACGCCGATTGCTTACAATCAGGTGATACGTCAGCTCGTTTACCGACTTATGCCATAAAAAAATCTTACTTAGAAACAAGCATTTCCAGGAAAGGCATTTTTTATATAACGTTGCCTCACACTAGGATTTTCTCCTGTGTCGTGGGAGCATTTATAAACACACAATGATACACCACCTATAGCCATTTGTTGGTTTGCATGCATTCGTCAGATGCATCGTGGATAGTAGGCCTAACTATCAATCTATTTTACAACAGGAGATAAATGATTGAAACTCGATCATTTCAATTGCATTTCCCTGACTAGAGAAAATAGGTGATGCAAATGTTTTATGTGTAAGCGCCTACTCGAACTTGTATTGCGTAGATAGTTCCGACGTTTTGTGTTTCTCTGCTATGTGCTACTGCTATTTTATTGTTTTATTGTCCTATCGTTATTAACCATGTTGATTTTAATGTAATGCAGTATATTTTAGAAAAAAAAAGTCTTTTCAGTAAAATATTGACAAGTGTTCTGATAGCCTCGAACACGTAACGTAGCAAATAAAATCACCAATAGTTGAACTTCATATTTAATTCGTAGGATATATTGTTGATAATACATACTATAAAGTTTAGCTTTTTAGTGATTACACAGGAATTTGTGGCCAAAATGAAATTTGATTAGCATAAAGGAAGAAATAAACACATTTAATAAAAGGCACACCGTAAAGGTTCCGTCCGCTCGCTTTTACAACGGGCGTGCTCAATGTAATGATAGTTCGCTGTCCTAGCATTTTCCTGATTGCTCATAACAGGTACTTGACACCGGAAAACGCGGAAATGGGAAAGGAAACCGAGAGTGAAATTCGCACACCCAGTCACCCAACCCCAGCAGATAAGAATATTACAAGATTGACCAGTTTTTCTATGTACCTGCTTGTAGCAACTGGCAATTAGTAATATTTCCTGATCAAGCTTCTTTATCCAATTATAGAATGCTAGTTTGAGAACAAGAAAGTATCCGGTTGATACTTTATGTCCTGGTTGTAGGAATTATCAAAGGCTTTTCTCTATAAGTAGTTGCATTAAATTGTTTCCTAATCGTGAATTGCTAAGAAGAAATGGCTATTAAGTCACATTTTGTTTATAATATTTTGTTATTTATACCTGGTACCTAATACTTACTTGATTTTAGTAGTAATCATTGCTTACATACGTATGAGCCAACCTCTCTTTACAATACTGTTGTGATAAATATTAACCTAGTTTAGGCTTTATACCACAATTATAAAAGTCACTAAAGCAAGTAACCATTTAACAATGAACAGTAGGTACGCGTTAAGCATTTCTATATTCTTTGATAAACCAAAACCTATTAAGCATACGAAGTGTGGAAAATATGGCAGAGCATCTTATGTAGCGGAAGCTTCTAGTGCAGAAGCAGATCGTCAAGGGCTGTTGACCTCTAAATAAAAGTAACACCCTACAAATCATCTTCATTTGACGCCTGTAAACGCCGCCATTTTTTATCATGCACATAGTAGTAGTAAAGTAGTAGATAAATAAATAGCAGAGTTTATGTTCGTGACAACGTAAATAGCTACGCGTACAGTTTTATTGGACAGTATTATAGACGATCTTTGAGAACACGATCTTACACGAGTGCTTAATTTTCATTAAATGTAATGGAAGCAAACACAGAAAACCATGTTCAATAATACCTGTGTAACATTCGGTGTGGAAGTGAGGCTACCAGAGACTTAACCTTTTCCCAAAAAAAGCTAGAAATGGACTTGTAACTCGTCTAGACATACTTAGAAAAATTTAATTAATTCTTTCTTAATTAGCTTTAAATGGAGAAACTAATTCCTCTGAATATTTTACCGTTTGACCTTATTACCAGGGAAGATGACATTTTTAATAGAAGAAAATTTATAATCCAATTAGTCTGTAAGTTAATATTTTAAGTTACGTGGAGTGGGAAATATCAGAAGTAAGAAATAAATCCAGTGCAGAATAATAGACCTTATCCACTATTACTTGTCGCGGAGAACCTAACAGGTAACCGGGGCTCCGGCTCGACGTACAGGAGAAGGAACGGGGTGGTTTTTAGTCAGTAAGAGTCTGACACTCCCTTCCGCCTCACCCAGGCGGGAGCAATCATTAGATGATTTTCCCCCCTTAAAAAAAATCACCATGTGCTTACTCCATTTACTCAATCTCATGATCCGTTGGGATGGCCATTTGATATGTCCAGAGAGTGGTGAGGCGGAGGACCAAATGGTTTATGTACTTTCCGATATACAAAAATGTAACAACTCATAATGAGTCTCTGTTTCTAATGAAAAAAATATTAACTTCTTTTTGCAGAATATGGGGTATTGTAAAACGCTACGTTGTATCCAGTAGCCAGTCACCAAGTTGTATAATCATGTAGAATCACGAACTAACGTTATTTTAATAATTACAAAAAGGAATTACTTACATAATTTTCTAATGTCTTTCATTTGTCTCTCAAATGTCTGTAATTGTGTATACAACATCGTCGGTTGCACTTCCATCAAGAAAATTAGTACTATTGTGTCTAATATGTAGGTAGACTTTTGATATACGTCTAGGTACATAATATGAACTATACCTCTACATAGTATCTGTTTCCTGCTCTCAATCTAAGTTATTTAACTTTGTTCCACATTTTATTCTTTTTGTGTTCTTATTCCCGTTGGTTATATTGACTTTTTAAGGCAATTTAATTGATTATGTATTTTTGTATATCTTAAAAATCCAGGCATTTATTTCAGCAACAAAGTTGGCGATTTACAAAATACGGTCATCTTATGTTATCCTTTGGTTCACTAGACATAAAATAAGAAACCATCCCTGTATCCATAAGTTTAATTTGAAAATGATACACTGAAAGAAGCCATTAATAAATTAATAAAGAAAAAAACGTATGTAATTGTATATCGCTCAGCTTTTTCAGTCTCACAAAAGATCTTGTGCTAAGTAGTTATATGTACGACCAATGAGCCAGAGATTATATCTAGGATCAAATAATTGAAACACCAGTTTTAGAAAAATTATTTATAATCTATTTAATTTATTACACTAAAGTATACCTATCCCAAATTATTGCACATCAAAATAGGAAGAATACACAACAATTTTTGTAATAAATAATTTCAAAGCTTTACAATATTGCATTCACACTTAAAATATTATACTGTTAAACTACAGCCTCTTATTGTACATTTCTGTATGTATTTACATGTGGTATGTATGATGTCAAATCGTGCTTGTTGCAAACAATTCTTGTCTAGAGAAATCCAATGTTGCACGCAGACACAATTAGATATATCTCTGTCTAGAACTGATTAATGAAAGGTTAATTGTCCATCTGTTCAAGTTTCCATTGCTACATGAGTTTATAAAGTACAGCATGCATGAACACAGTTATGAACATACTTTATTTAGTTCTAAGGAATGTGTCAACAATGCACGTGATTCTGGACTTCAAACCATCTTCGATGTACTTATATTAGTATTATAAGGCTCCTATATTTACAGTACCTTAATAATTCTTAACAAATCACATTAATTGTGATCTTTTATTATAATTTACGACAATCTCTTCTTCTCATTTCGTTCGTTTTTGTTCTTTGAGAATGGTGATGAATCAGTCTTGTGGTGGTCTGGTTTCACCATGCGCTTGGGGTGTGAGTGGTAATTCCTGGGGTACGATGGCGGCTTTTGTTTACCAATTGGAGGGACGTGACGGTATCCTACAGTATATTCTGTTTCAGGGTTGTAATCTTGATGACTCGACTGGCTGTAAGAAGAGGACATCGGGCGCGAGTGTACGTATGTAACCTTCTCAGTTGATGGATTGTAAAGGAAAGTTTTAGGCACCATCACTCTGTACGGCATCTGGTATTTTGGATGAGGCAAAGGAGTCACATAGCTGACCGTCTGAATCATACCAGAGTTCTGTTTTCCAGTCTTGTAATGTGAAGGCAAAACAGTTGCGATTGTGTGGTCCTTGCTTGGGTAGTTCTCTGTAAGAACCAGACCGTGATCGTCAGAGTGTTGCTCTGATTGTTGCTGGTATGCGTAGTTTTGCTGGCCTCCTACATCGGCTTGAGACGCGTGACTTGATTGTCCAGATTGGGGAGAGAATACAGTGTGATCTCGTTGATCATGCTGAGTTTGAGTATAGTATTGGGAAACTTGAGATACACCTGATTCCTTTGCAGCGCCATATTCTGGTGCGGGAGTCACTGATGATTCATATCCTGGTGAAATTGATTGTGAATACTGTTCCTGAGGCGGTCCGTATTCAGGAGCTACTGTGGCTGAATGTTCATACTCTGCTTCTGCGTGAGATGGTGGCGTTCCGTACTGAACTCCAGGCGTACCATATTCAGCACTGGGGGTCACAGCTGCTTCATAGCCAGGGCTGACTGAAGCGTATTGTACCTGAGCGTTATTATCATGTACACCAGCTCCTTGGTCTAAGGAAGATCCTTGAATATTTTGTGACGATCCATGTTCCGTCTCTTGTTGATAATGTGATGAAGGCATGTAAAAGGTTTGTGATGACACAGCTGATTGTGGTACGTATTGATACTGGTATTCATAATTCTGAGGAAGTGAAGGTTGTTTGTAAATAGAATATCCTTTAGGCATTGTTATGTAGTGTTGTCGCACATAGCTAGATGGATATCTAGCCATTACAGGTTGAACCGCGGAGTATTGCACTCCATCGGATAAATCAGCTTGCGTGTATGTCGGCTGGACGTACGGATGAGCGTAATGTTGAGGCTCGTATTGGGATGCAGGAGCTTCACCTCCTTCTTGACTGTAGCCCTCAGCTCCTTGGCTCTCAAGACCATGACTAGGGTACGCCATAACCTGAGGAGCGAACTTGTATCCAGCTTTCTTAAAATACTGGTTCACAAGCTCTTGCAAATTCAAATGATTCAAGTAGTTAGACAAAGGATAGTTTTGTGGTAAGTTGGCATATAATTCCGCTGTGGGGTTGGTAAGCGACGAACTTGGTATCCTCAATACTAAGACTGGGACAACTTTTTGTTCCAAGTGGGAGCCAGGTGTATGTAAATGATCTTGGGTCAATCCAACGCTTTGGAACTCTGGGTTCTTGATAAGTTGCGAAGGATCGACAAGGTAATCAGGCATCACAGTAGGGAACTGTCCAGATAGGCCAGTGAATTGTTCGCCGTTGTAAGTTGTGTAAAGAGTTGAAGGATGCGATGAGTAAGAGTTGCTGTTTTGATCCCCAGATGAATAGGAAACAGGCTGTGGTGCAGGAGTTGTGAACTCAATCGCTGGTTTCTCGTAATGGTACGCTGGTTTCTCGTCTTTTACTGGCACTAATTCAAAAGCTTGAGACGGTTGAATCTCAACACTTGTTTTTACTTTGCCTGAGTGATCGTAATGTTGTATAGAAGTTGAATGCACGTTGTTCGCAGGAATATCTTCTTGCGAGTAAGGATATATCATGAATTTTCCTTTTTCTTGAGCAGGTTTTCCAAAGTAAGAGTATGTGTAACCGTTATTGGTTTTATATCCATATCCAAGGTTAGCGTCAATGGTACGCTTTCCTTTGCTTTTTGTATCTGTGTCGTTTACTATTTCAATAGCTATAACAGCTGGGAAATGTGTGGGAGCTTTTGGTTTAGGTTCACTAACATTTTTCTTTTCTTCTTTGGGAGCATCATTCTTAATACCATACTTTGCTTCTACATCTCTTAAGAACTTCTTCTCTTCTGCTGTTAAAGTTGTGTTTGATGCTTTGTCTTTATCTTTAACTTCTGATTTGTATTTCTTTGGATCTGGTTCGGCGCATGTTGTTGTCAGCACCACACAAAACAGCATCTGGAATTGATATAAAAACTCGATTAACATTGATTTAACAGGCTTTAAAAGATTTGGTTTGGGCAGATGCATTTACTGTGATTAATCATCATTATGATAGATTTACAAAAATCTGTACATCTGTAATAATTTTTACGAAGTGACCGATAAACAAATATTTCTGAACAGGAATAATAACGAAAACTATTATTTCCAAATTCTGAAATGTCACCAACTTAAATGGTGCTTTTACAGCTTGTAGATATCGCTATATAAGGCAGTGTTCTAAACCGTGACACAATAATGAAGTTATTGTCAATAGCATGTGTACCAGCAGTGTCCGTACAACATCCCATTAACGTATTGCGTGCTTGACTCATCGTTCACTCTCTATACGAGCTCTGCAATTAGGTAACATAACATTATCTTTATTTCTTAGTATTCCAACATTGAGACCATCTTGTGAAATTTTACATCTGTTACGAGGCAATGACGCCAGATGATCTCCTCACATAATGCACATATCCGCATACAAATTGATGCACATATGTACCTCGTTTAAGATTTATTGGAATTTCTCCGTTATGCGCGTCAACTTTCGATTTATCAAATGTTTTCGAAATAGTAAAAAGTATGATAATTTTGAGATTTGAAAGAATACTTTTTTTTATCATGATAGTTGAGTTGTTAGAATAATGACTAGTGTGTGGATGCGCGTTATCGTTCCTTATGATCTGTCGCTTATGCAACGGCGATTTTCTCGCGGAGCGCGCGACCCGTCGCGCCTGCGACTTTCCACGACCTCAGGTTCTCGATGGTTACCTCGCTGATTAATTAACGACAGGTTCGCATTATGTGGAAGTTGTAACTATGAAATTATATAACAGTTACACGTTCACTGGTGACTACGCAGCGACTTCTATTCACGTCCGCACTAGATAGAAATATTTGTCGACTAATTGACTATAGTCTCGTGAGTGGAATAAATGAATGCTTTCCTACTAAAGATGCATTGCTGTGATGTTTATTACAACTGCAATGTCCGCATAGTAAATGTGTTTCATGTAATGTAGAAATAATTACTGATCTCATTGGTCTAACGTAAACAAATCGCTAACAAGCAGTTCTCGATGCAGTTCGAGATGAAAGTAATCGTTGGGAGCTGATATTGGTTTAGAGAAAGTGTTTGAGTGGCGTCCAGCTCGGTCAGGATTGCGACACCAAACAACAATACGTTTCCTAGTTTCGATCTGACTCCTGCCAACTTTAGATAACTGTAATTTAAGTGAATCTAACCGTTTTGAACTCGTGACTGCGTTCGGTTCTTGGCATTGTTCTAAGCGAGGTAGAGACAATACTTTTGTAAAACGATCTTATAGCACGAATGGAAAACAACACAACACACGTATTAAAATCTAACACATAAAAGGAAATTTAATTTAATTAATATCTTCAACTAGACTGCCTCGTTGGCCGAGTGGTCGCAAGTGCATGCGTCGGGCAAAGTATTACTGAGTTTAAAAAAAATCTCAGTTATACGGAGTCTGGAATTGTCCCTGGTGTATGGCAATAGGCTCACCCCTTATTACATGGAACTCATAACATAAATAGTGAAAAGTGGGTGTTACATCGTACAGTGGCATTGAGTGCCGTAATGTGCAACTCTGCCTACCCCTTCGGGGATAAAAGGCGGGATGCTATGTTATTTAATAACTTTAGCTTTGATATTTGGATATTCCTTCAAAAAATGAATAAAAAATACTTTTACTGGAGCTTTTACTACTGCTCTACTTGTCAATGTAATAATTTTTAAGAATGCATCAATTCTAAACGCGTCCTTCAAGTTGCATTGTTATTCACTGAATATGTTCAGGTCGCACACAGTCTGCATCAGCTTTATAGTGTTTTACAGTTATTCTGGGGGCTTAGTACACGTTTCTTTTTCGTTTAAAGTAATCGAAACGAAACCTCGTCCGGCGCTCTGATTGGTTGGTTCATTGGAGCCGGCCAATCACAGCGCCGAACGCTTACTCGTTTCGATTACTTTCAACGTAAAACAAACTCGTACTAAGGCCTCAGTTCAGATGAAATCATCGATCTTTTCCTCTTATATAAAATACTGGTTTAGTTTTTTAATTGACGAAGTATTGAACCTGCATAACTGGTTATAAACGAAAATAAATGAATGAATCGTGTTTTGCAGTTGGATTGCAAACAGGTGTTTGTTTTAGTAAATTGATTTGATTTATAGCCAACTGATTGTAAACAAATTGGTCTCTGAAATTATAATAATTTCACGGTATATGTTGTAAGGTTCTATTGACATGTTCTTTTGATGGAACCATGCTTAATTAGGGATTCCAACTCCAACTATTCCAACACGTACTAGCATAAGTTTATTTATCTTTATCAAAACTGCCTCGTTGGCCGAGTGGTCTCGGGTTCGGTACCGGGTCGGGCAAAGCATAGTTTTAAAAAAAATCTTAGTTGCACGGTGTCTGGAATTGTGACTGGTTTATGGCAATGCATGGCTATTACATGGGACTTAGTATAAATCGTGAAAAGTAGGTTTTACATTGTACAGTGGCATTAAGCGCTATAATGTGCGCATTATCTCTGTCTACCCCTTCAGGCGTGATATAAAAGGCGTGATGATATGTTATCAAAACTAATTCGTCTACGGTACATGTCATACCTACTAATTCAGATATTTTTAGTTTGTATTTTTGCATATATATAATTTTCAAATTTGAAAATTGTAGGTGTTTATAAAAAATGGGGAACATTCCACAAAAAGAGAACAACTAGCATTTACTCATACCTGTACATGTTATACATCACATTAATACCAGTATTATATAATTACACATTATCTGATGCTACTAAGAAATCACCACAACTTTGTGGTAACTAATCTCCATCTTATAACGTAAATGGCAATCACGTTTGTGGTGGCAGAAGAAATTATGAATACCGCTCAAAGATTCCCTTTAATCTAGTGGTTGAAAATATTACGGTAAGTATCAAATAAACTAGTTCATTTTTTTTTCTTAATCATCATCATTAACTACCGAAACACTGAAGGATAAAATGCATCTAGCATGCAAGTGTGGGAGAGCCATGCTTCGGCACGAATGGGCCGGCTCGACCGGAGTGATACCACGGCCTCACAGAAAACCGACGTGAAGCAACGCTTGCGTTGTGTTTCGTCGTGTGAGTGAGGTTACCGGAGGCCCAATTACCCTCCCTTTCCCCAATCTCCCCAATTCCTGAATCCCCAACGATCCTCAAACTCCTAATCCCCAAAAGGCCGGTAACGCACTTGTAACACCTTTGGTGTTCCAGGTGTCCATGCGCGACGCCGATTGCTTACCATTAGGTGATCCGTCTGCTCGTATACCGGCTTATGCCATAAAAAAAACAGCTTTGGTTGGAAGCGAGGTGCATTCAGCAACTCCTTGCAACCATTAATAGGTCGACTTGTGAATGGACGTTCTGCACTACGAGCTTATTTAACATGAACAAAACATCTTAGAACCATTCACTATTCGCAAGAAGTCATCGATCTCATTACAATCTATAAATACATCAAATTATGAATAATCATAATCGAATATTAATTTCTAGTGCATTACCGGCGCATTATAACTGTGTCGTTACATAATAAATCTATTTACTTTGCAAACAGAACATATAGCTATCATCGTATTATATAACGAACTAATAACATAATTTGCAACGGAAAATATGTGCATAAACTTAGTAATTCCGGAAAAAAAACGGAAATAATTATTTATGTATCGCATAATTACCTAATTATGCTTACGATTGCTATGTGTATGTTATGTTATGGATGTAGGTGTATGATGCGCGTAATTTATACGTCAGCGTCAATCAATTTGAAAGCTGGATTAATTGCAACTTTTCATTGAAATTAGGTGTTTATTATGTTTCGATTATAACACTTAATGTTAGACTTAAATAAAAAAAAAACTTAAATAAAAAAATTGACTGCCTCATTGCCCGAGTGGTCGCAAGTGCGACTGCTGGGCAAGGGTTCTCGGGTTCGATTCCCGGGACGGGCAAATTATTACTAGGTTTTTTAAAAATTTCAGTAGTGGCACGGAGTTTGGAAATGTGCCGGGTATATGGCAATAGGATCACCCCCTATAACATGTGACTCACAACAAAAATAGTGAAAAGTGGGTGTTAATTTGCACAGTGGCATTAACTGCCGTTATGTGGCTACGCCTTCGGGGAGAAAAGGCGTGATATTATGTTAAATAAAATTATATGTATTGTGGTAATGCTCACTTATCATCAGATATATATTTAAGGTGCCCATTTGTGTCTTGCCCGATAAAAGTTCTAATTTCAAGATAATTTCGTCCTTTCTGGCTAGACCTAAATTCCTATCGTCTAACATTTCATTCTAACTCTATAATCTGCATATTGCACAATATGAACATACTTCATTGTTGTATGCACATTACAATGAATACTATTTCATAAAACATTTTTTTCTTTTCCATGGATTAAGAAAGAGGTTGATCTAATAAAAAAAAATATCTAATTTTATTTAAAAATAAAAATAAACAGCTGGCTTAAAATAAGGAGGAGGTTCTTAATTCGAATGTGTTTTTTTTATGTTTGTTACTCAATTTCTCGAAGACGCCTGGACCGATTTCACAAATTCTTTTTTTAATTGAAAGGGTAGGTACGTCTTTTAAAGATGTAAGTATTGATATTATGTTTTCCGATTAACGAGATCCTTCGATCCTTAACAACATTATTTTACAAGTGTTGTCATCAATTGTACTAAACTTTAATTATAAAAAGTGCAAGAAACTATTGCCATTTTACTACACTGAAACTCGTATTTAGCAATAAACGGACAGCTAATTACCTATTAACTGTCTACAATACATTATCTATTATGTCTCCTCTAACAATAGCTGCACATTCTAATACCTAGACAAATGTAATAATAAAACTTTAGTCATAAAATATTACGGTAATGAATACTAGTAACTTCACGACTGGTATTTCATCCATGCCCATCATCATCATCCATCAACTGCCTATAAGTGGCCACTGCTGACCAAAGGCCTCTTCTTGCACGGAGAAGGTTTGAGCATTAATCACTACGCTTGCTCAATGCGGGTTGACTATATATTACAAACTTATAATTAGAAATTATAAGCTCAGGTTTCCTCACGATGTTTTCCTTCACCGTTTGGGTCACCCGTGTCCGCGTTAATTTTATTACGTCATATCGATCCCAGGCAGGACCTGGTTAAAAAGTAACCTAAGTTTCTACCCGAAAACTTCGGTTTATTTATGGAACTGAAGTCAAACGAGCAGACGGGTCACCGATGGTAAGCAATCAGCGCCGACCATGAACACGCGCAACACCAGAGAAGTCACAGGTGCGTTACCGGCCTTTTAAAAATGCTCTTTTCTTGAAGGTTTGAAGGTCGTATAGAATGATAAAAGATTTTTTAGACTATTGGTTTAAAAACGTATCTATCTTTAGATTTGACAAGATACCTACGCGTGAAAAACAACACTCTTCCTTTAATCGGGTATATAGATACTAGATATAGAATTTTAACAGAGTTCCATCAAAAAGTGTCAATATTAAGCAAATTTTGGGAGAGGTTGTTGACGCCGGCCGTAAATAAACAATTTCAGAACTTATTTATCTAATACAAACAACCTGACTATAAAATCTTTCTTCTTTACAATATTAGTTGAGTAAGTACTTACGTTTAAACACTAAACACATCATTATATGTCAAAATAATGACAGTCAATAGAATTGACCACCTTTATTTTATTACAAAGAGCTTTTCTATTGCAGTATTCTATGTAATAACAGTTGAGTAATATTGTCTTGTCAGTTTTTAATTACTTCCTATTGGTAGACAGTGTTGTGTTAATAGATGAAAGACTTTATTGATACCTATTAATATCTTTAGCAAATATATTATCAATTGAACATTGTAAAGGTGTTAAGTACATAGTATTGTAGAGCTTTAACTAACATCTCTAACATTTTATTACCAATTACCTTGTATTATATACCATCAAAAGATCGGACGTTATTCCCTACTTTATAGGCAAATTTTCCAAATTTTTTTGGTAGGAACCTTCACCTAACATTAAAAAAGAATTAACGAAATTGATTCTAGCCAGGGATTTTGGGATTCATTTTTATATACAAGATGAAAAAAAGATTAGGTATAACGAAAATAGTAATATGGTGTGACATTATGTTCATATGTGCAATGCTGGAGTTAAACACAGCTGGACATATGACTGGACATGAACTGATGATAAAATTAATCATAAAATTAAACAGGGAATACTGATCACTTAAAATGTCTATTTACGAATACATAGACTGCGCTAAAAGCTCTTACTTTAGCAACTGTAACCATGTTATTGATACTTTATTGTATCATGAATCATCTCTGGCATAAAATAATTTAATACCTAGTTAATAGAGGACAGTTACGGCTTTCAAACAGTTAAGATTGCCTCACAATTTGTTAAGTAAGTTCTTACTACATGTGAGTAAAATACAATAGATATTAATAAGAAGTCGTCAATAGATTACTGAAGTTACCAGTTGATGAAATGAGGTGTAACTCAAATGACTTTTACGATTACGTTTGAAATTAATCGAAGAAATTAATCAACACTAAAGATTTTAATGAGAAGTCTTTATATGGTCTTATGGGTAGGTATTGTTATTGGACTGAAGATAGTGTCTCTTTTTTTGAGGGGGGAAAATGACTTCTTAAGCCAGGGTGGGGCGAGAGGGAGTGTCAGACTAAAACTGACTAAAAACCACCCCGTTCCTACTCCTGCACTTCAAGCCGGAGCTCCGGCAACCCGTTAAGTCCTTCGCAGCTCCGTATCTTGTGGAACTAATTGTAATACTAACTGTTGCGTCATAACCAAATCTTTTGGAATCATGTATGTTTCTAAAATTTGAACCAATCATAATGTTATGGTGATGCACAATATTTTTTACCTCATGATGTTGCGGGGGCCACCAATTGCTTACCTTTAAGTGATCCGTCTACTTGTTTTTGTTCCTATACCAAAACCAAACATCAACAACTAATGAGACTTCACCGGTAGACTAGCCTCCTTTACATAGCACTGATATCATGCCATAATCTTGACGATTTAATTGTGTAATCAAGTTGATTAAAACAGAAGTAAACCCGATTGAAAGATATTTTTGAAGTAAATGTAAACAAATGTGCTTGTGATGTGACATCATAATATTTGGAGTTTGTAATAAGTAGCACGATTTATGAATAGTTTATAATGTTGAACTAATCACCGTACGAAATATTCACATAATTAATTGTAAAATAAAAACTAGGATGCCATAGATCATAGCGAATCAATTAGCAGTTATGTAAGTAGGCGGAAATTTTATAAAATCGAAAAAACAACTACTTATAACTTCCTAGTTTAAGCGAAATTTTGTTTTTGGGGAGGTCAAATCTGAGGTCAAAAGGTTTGGTCATTGACCAATTTTTAGGTCGTGACCTACAAATCTATAAATAATATCACATGTTTTAAGACCTAGAATTATAATTATTTGTAAGCATACTCAGCATGTCTTGTAAAGGGTGAAACGTTATTTTTTATTATATCCATCAAAAATTCGTTGACAGACAGAATAGAAAATACACTGTGTCTCGCATGGATCCACGTTTAGACACACGATGGGTTGACAAGGGCCATGATAATACATAAGTTTAATTTTAATCATCGTGTAAAGTGCTACTGTTGACCTTTTTTTAATGGTTAATACTAATTAAGTCAGAAATTGTGTCCAGTGAATGGCAATATGCTATTCCTATATTGCACACATAACTTATAACTTGAGTGACTACTGGTACTATTCTCGAGGGAAATAAAAGATGTGATTTTTGGGAATAGTTTCGATAATTTTCCTAAACTACTCACTTTTCGGTAATGATACAAGAGTATGTCATCTGAGATCACATGTAGGTTTAACATACTCTCTTAGGTTAAAAAAAAACCTTCCTAGTTTTTAAACCTAACCTTACCTATACCTTTACAGATGGATATTTATTGAAATTCACGATACGACCATATAATATACTAAATAATACAGTTACCTATACATAAATATTGTATAGACAAGTTATTTACATTTTAATCTAAAGTGCTGGAAAGTTCTGTTGTTTACTCTCTAATTGATTTCAATATATCGTTTGTAGCAGTCGTAATCGAGACTCAAGATGAGTTTTATTGGTTCATATTTTCTATTTTTACTTGTATATGTGTAGTGTACAAATTTATTAATCTTAAAATTTTCTAATAAATAACATCACATTACATCAACAGCCTATAAGTGGCCACTTCTGACCAAAGGCCTCTTCTCGCACAGAGAAGATTTGAGTTTGAGCATTAATCACGCTCAATGCGGGTTGGCAATTTCAAACTTATAATTATAAATTATAAAGTAAAGGTTTCCTCACGATTTTTTCCTTCACCGTTTGTCAGTGCTGTCTAAATAATTTTGGAAAGTACATATAACTCAGAAAAAGTCACATTAGTACTTGCTGTTATGTCTACTGCATTGTCGCATGCATGAGAAGCAATAACATAACATCACGCCTTTTAACCCCCAGGGCAGAGGTGCACATTACGGTACTTAGGCCACTGTTACAATGTAACACCCACTTTTCACAATTTTTATGTTATGAGTCCCATGTAATAGGGGGTGAGCCTATTGCTATATACCGGGCACAATTCCAGACTCCGTGCTACTACTAAGATTTTTTTTAAAAAACCCTTTAATGCTTTGCCCCGTGAATCGAACCCAAGACCCCTTGCCCGGCAGTCGCACTTGCGACCACTCGGCCAACGAGGCAGCCATAATAAGCAATAAATAAATAAATAACATCACACCTTACAATCCCAGCATTTATAAAAGCTATGAAATGTTATATCATCAGTCCTATTTATATAGTCAGAGACGATAAGCATAAAGGTATGATTATATTATGATGCAGAGGGCTTAGTACGATTATGTTTTACGTTTAAAGTAATAGAAACAAGACCGCGTTCGACGCTCTGATTGGCTGGCTCCAATGAACCAACGAATCAGAGCGCCTTACGCGGTCTCGTTTGCTCTCGGTGCCATCTAAACTACGTAGTACTCTACATTTGTAACCGTAGAGTACTAATTCACAAAAATTAAACTATGTATTTAAATACTAAAATTGTCATTTGTATGAGCCTAGAATTGAACATCACATGGTGTGCCCGAACGCAGTGGGTACTCGCACGCGACTACTAGGAAAACTAGTTTCTGGTATATTTGTTTTATGACTAGCCAAATTCCGATAAAATATTGAATATGTCCACTTTTACTCATTGTCTTGAGTTGTTTTCCATATTATGATAATGAACCGTGAGGTAGGTCCGGTTGTAATACTAGAATTTTAAATGTTTGTTTATATGTGAATATACATTTCACTTTTATGTTATTTTATTCAGACTAAGGTATAAGGTAAATCAATTTCTTTCGGTCGGGGATCTAACCCGAGACATAGCCGTACAACCAATACGCCATATAGTCGGTGCAACAGGTATGTCTAAAAGGACAAGACCAACTTTTAAACGTTATTAATTATATGTTTTTGGGAGCAATTCTTTAAAGGTTTTTACGACAGACATTACGTTTCCCGTTGACGGGTGTACGCAACTTTAAAGTCACCGACAAGTTCAAATGTCAACGAATCCAAATACGCAAAATTACTGATGACTCTATAAACTGCAGTTACAAACACTATTGAGAAACAAACTTGAACTTTATGTCAATTGCGGAATACTCATTATTGTTATATAACTTATGAAACATTTACCAGTAAATAAAACCGCATGGTGACGTCACGGCGCCGCACTTTCTGTCAAAAGAAAACAGACTTATCAGATCACAGCACTACACATCACATCACTGTTATCACGGTATCACAACACTGATATACCTGTGTGTTGTCCGGAGTTGGGTATATGGAGCGAGCGGGTACATGCAAAGCAATGGTTCAGCGAAACACAACGTTACGTTCTTTTATACCTCGGAAACATTCCCACGAGATGCGCATGTGTTGGAGGCTTCGCTTGACCGAAAGCGCTCACTCCGGTAGAGCGCTGTACCGCCAATATAGTCTACGCGACCAACCTGACTGCGTGCTTTCACTACTCACTAGAACTACGTGCAAGCATAAACCTCTTTTTCATTAACTTTTTGCAATACTTTCTCAATGCACCTGTGCTACAAATATGGAGTGAATTATTGCTGAAATGCTTTTTGGGTCTTGCACTGAAAAGTTTTTTACATTTTGCTTTATGAACTTTGCTTTTTGTGTCTTCTTCAATGCACACTGAGGTTACTTGAAGACATCGGTCTTGAAAGCATCAGCTTTGAAGAGCTGATTGCGGGTGGTAGAGATCTCTCTCGATAATATCTGACCTTAGCTGTAAGAGGTCAAACGGCAGCCCACTGTGTCCTGATAAAACTTTTCAGTCAGGCAGAGCTGTAAATTATATATACCTAACTGGGAATTAAAAATACTTGATATTTTTTTTATATTGATATACTGGCCTATCGAAGTAAATCAATATAAATTCAATCAAACTCGTTGCTCTCGTTATGAAGTTATTACAACAATTTCATAGAATAAATCGATTATTACGTATTTGTTTAAAAGACGCACCATAGTTTAGAGTACGAGTTGTAGTAGGCGGACGGTAGCGCTTTCGATTTATTTGCATACAGCAGACAGTTAGGCTGAATGAGCGACGGTATACTGGCAAAATTTTGACATGTTTGGTTTTTTTTCAAACTTTAAAAAATAATAATTTGTCGATTTAATTAACCGTTTTTCCTATAATAGTCGGATTCAAGAGAAATGTTGAAAACTATAATTATAGTTGATTGAGCAATAAAACCTTTACTTTGTCACCGTCATGTGACGGATCAATTGGATTATATCCTACCTATAAAAAAAATACGTCTCCGTTTTATGAACAATCGAAACGTATAAGTAGAATAGTCATATAGACATCGTGGAGACTTAAGAATCTACATAATGTTTAGTGTCAAAGTTCGAGAATTTTATTGCAGTTTCTCTCAAATTCCGACTGAATGGATTTTAATAACTTAGAGTTACAATCTTATATTTATACACAGCTGATATAAAAACAAACCGCACGTTGTGTTGCTAAGCGAAAAGTTCAAACCGGTTAGTTTAATTCGGTCATTTCATTTTTGATAGATCTCAATGAAATCTCAACTTACGAATGAAGAAGAATTGGGTTTTTAACAACTAGTCAAATTCAATACTTTTTTCGAACTGTCAAAAACGACAGTTTTCTGTGAATTTTGTACGAGGTTGTATATTGTGACGTCACGTTTTTTAGCGTCAAACAGCGTACTAATTTCTTTAAAAATAACTGGAAAAGCACTAAAATTAAGTTGGTCAGAAAATCAATTAAAGAAAAGTGTGATAATTTTTTAACATTATATTGTATTGAACAGTCGAAATAATTTATTTTTGATTAATGAAAGTACCCAATTTTGGAAACTAGTAAGAAATATAACGTCTGATAACTCATCCATCACCTTATTGAAGAATGTACAAATAGAGTAAGAAATAAGTAATATCTTTTATAATAGTTCATCACTAGACTATATAAAGAATTCCTCTACATAAGAGCGTTTACTATAATCCTCATGCTTGGCAGGTGGCTTGGAGATGGAAGTGTAAAAACCTCAGGTTCAAAAGAGATTACTTCTGCCCTACTTAAACAAGTAGTCTCATAGGCTCTTTTACAATAGTTGCAAAAACAGTAGACGGTAGTAATAAATGTATTTAAAGTCAAAGTCAAAATTATTTATTTTAATTAGACCAGGAAGGCACTTTTGAACGTCAAACAAAATATTGAAATATTATAAGTAAATATCGGTCTGTCGGTCAGTCCTCTAGTAAAGCTATTTGCTCGTTCCATAGTGTTCCTATGGAGAAGAACGAGCAAGAAACTCCATACGTTACTCTTTTTCAATCAATATTCTACTCCGCCATTACTAAACCATGAGTAATTAGAACTTGCAAAGCTTAAACAGAACAAAAAAAAATAATTCAATAAAAAACGAAAGCAAGTAGCTCATCTTCTATTACTTCATCGAAAAACACATTAACTGTACATAACCATTACATTGTAGTTCGCAATCTCTTGTATATAACTCTGTTAATTATATGACGAAACATGTATATAAGCAAGAGTGTCGATTTTGATTGGGCTTGGTTAAACATCTTCATAAATCTTGAACTGGTTCAAATTTCTTTATATGTATAGATAGGTACTTCGTTATATCTTGTGCAAACAGTTTTGATATTTGTCTTTAATAGCTTCATCGATACCTCTTTATTGGTATTTTAAATGTAGTATGTAATTTAGTAGGTTCGAGCTGCAATCAATTAAAGATTACTTGTTTTACAAGCTTCTAATTATTTTAACAATGTTTGTAATGATTTAAGCAATGTTATGTTTGTTGATGTAAGCACAGTTAAAAGATAAACATTTATTCTTTTACGTCCAGTTTCTATAACCTATATAACACATTTTCTACATGAGCTCCATACAAAATGTGTCAAAATTCTATCTCTAGTAAGCAAACCTACAGATAGATAGGTTAGAGAAACTGGACGTTAGAGGTATTGCAAATACTTAAGTAAACTAATAGTGTGGTATTTTACAGACAATGTTAATATCTTGTCATTCTTGTGTTGGTTAGTAAAGTACAATCAATTTAATAGGTGCAACTTCTTTATTCAATTAACAGACTGTAACAGTCCAAACTTGAGATATCCTTACTAATATTATAAATCGGAAAGTGAGTTTGTTTGTTTGTTCCGCTTTCACGCCGTAACTATTAAATCGATTGCTTTGAATTTTTGCAGACGTAAAGTTAGAAGTCTGGATTAAATAATAGGGTACTTTTTATCCCGGAAAAATTTGGTATTCCCGAGGGAAAACAAAAGTATTGGTATAGATGGCGCTGTATGTAAGGTATATGTCACATAGGCTACTGTTTATCCTTATGTGACGCGAGCGAAGCCGCGGGTAAAAGCTAGTTATGAACTAAACTAAGAAGTTACAAAAATGGCCTCTCAATACTTCTTGACCAATTAAAAGCATTTATGGTGTCCTCTTTCAATCAAGGTTGTACATCTAATTTATCAATAGTAGGTCAAATACTTGATATTAGTACATCATTAATCAAGTCAAAGCCCATCTGTTTGATGTTGGAAAAGACATCGATTTAAAGATTTATTTGTTGCTCGCCCACTTTTCAAAATATTGCCAAATCATTGATGAGTTTTTCACGTAACTGCTTGAGTAATGTGGGAATATAAAACAAAGTTTGTAAATAACATGACATCGGTATATTGAGTTCCTTTTTGTAATACCTTATAATTAAATAAAATATATTTTTTCGTTTATTCGGAAAACAGACAAATATGAGCATTTTTGGTCCCTCATTTCTGTAAAACAATACTATCGATATTTTCGGATATAGTTATTAATTTTACAGTAAGATCCATGAATGAACATTTTATCTGATATCATATATTAATTCTAAGTTAGACACAATTGTGACTACGTTACATCGAATGGCTGGGGACAACGTGATGGCTAGAGACAAGACCAGTCTGGGGTATACTTCTTTTGGAAAATCTTTATTAGTTCGCGTGTTAGTAAAAAGGTTAATTAATAAAAATACTATAAAAAGATAGGTATTGGGTCATTTCCAAACGCAATACCAACTTGCATGTTTACAATACACATATTTCATTTTTTATTTTTTCTGAAAAAATATTTCTCTAATTCAATGTCTGCAAAATTTATGTATTCAGTTCTTGCATCGAATAAAAAACATTCCCCACATAATTTCCGTAAACATAATAGTCGATTTAATTGTTTTAATTTTACTTTTCGTAACATTTTGTTGAGTGATTACTGTAATTATTCAAAATAGGTAATTTATGACTTATACGTCGATACATAACACGTATTTTGCAATGCAACAGACATACATTAGCCTGCCTAGCTGCAAGACGATTTATATTTCCTACATTGCAATACATAACAGGAGGAAAGTACTAGGCGCTCATGAGTACTAAAGAGGTAATCAAACAGAGACATCGTTCAACTGAATGCAATTGCAGTCGATCTCTAATTACCAGTAGAATCTTACACTGAGACTGCGGTTACATTAGCAAAACTAATATTGTATTTTATTGTCTTGTTGCTGTCGTCTTTAGTGTACAAACAGTCAGTTAGCACGTTAAGGTAACAAGTCTTTTTTTTTATTAAGGGGGGAAAATCATCGAATGACTGCTCCCGCCTGGGTGAGGCGGGGTGTGTCAGACTCTTACTGACTAAATACCACCCCGTTCCTTCTCCTGCACGTCGAGCCGGAGCCCCAGTAACCCGTTAGGTTCTCCGCGACAAGGTAACAAGTCTAGAAATAACTTCTGAGTTATAAATTGAGGTTAAAGTCCCCTTCTAGTACGATGGGCCGCATTCCAGAGGGTCGAAGATGATGACGTAATATATTCTCAGTGATCAAGAAAAGCGAGCCTTACTTTACGGAACATTTTAAATTATTTACTAAAACAACTCCCTAAAGTGAGCTGACCAGTGCAGCATGTTTGTATGACGGACGGAAGTGTAGGAGAGGATTTTATTGTAGGAGACACTATAGTTTCTGACCCGTTGGACCAAATAGGCATGACTTTATATTAAAGTAAGTGCATGGTCATTTGCTGAAGAAGGATGACCTATATTTATGTAGCAGACATAATTATTGAAGACAACCCATCAAATGAATAAATTATGAAGACAAATAACCTAAGTTTCACATATAATAGTCTCCGAATTAATGTATCAGATAAGAAAAATGAACTCAATGCCTTTTCATAAATGGTATATTTTGCTATGTTCATTTCATATACTTTTATACTCTTAACCATGTCGCCATAAAATATCATCTCCTTGCAATATTTGTTCAATTTCCTAACTCAGATACGAAGTGTATCGAATGCTATATTTTACGCTACACTGCATGATCTACACAGGTACACTATTATGCAAAAGTTCTGAACAATATTCTCAACCTTGAATGTTTTGAAATAAAGACCAATATCTATTGACAGAATTTGTCCCATTAAAGTAAGGTGATGTACTTATGTAGGTATGTGTTAAAACTAGTGCAATCTTTTTTTGAAATCGCATTGTATTGAGACACGTTTAGATTTTTTGAAGGTCATAGTCCAGATGAGTAACATTCACTTGTAACCTAAGATAAAATGTACTGGTTAGAGTGCATGGCCAGGCTGAAACGTTAAACCGCTTATTACAATCACCTGTTTGCGTATATTAGTTCCTTATATTATATACTAGGTCATCCCATTCCATATATTGCATACAATTTGGACAGAAAATTGTGCTTTGAACTTTCATACACATTGTTATTATAGAATCTACATACCTACAACAAATAAATGTAATTTATCTTTAACCTTATTTAAAATAAACTTAAAAGTAACAGTGCAAAAAATGTTACGATAAAAAAGTTTTTATTCGAACGCATTTGTTTTGTTCTAATATCACGCAACAGTTCCGGCATAACCGTCTTAATTTAAATTTGGAACAATGGCGGATGGCGGGAAACTTACTCGTGTGTATAATGGAGGCTCGGAGAAAAGTGACAGTTCGCTAGAAATTAAACACTTACGTAATAATAACAATTAGCTCGTTAGTGAGTTTGTAATTATATGAAATTGTGAGTAAACTGTTACTATTATTGTATAAACTATGTGAATGGCTTGGTTTTGATTATTTTTGTGTAGATATTATAAGACATTTGTAAAGGAACATTTAAAATAATGTTTTCCGCTTAATTCAGTCTCATGAATCTTTGAATGCTTTTAAAGTGTTCAAGATAAAACAAGTTCTTTAATATAGAATGAAATGGTATTATATTACATTTATGCTTACGGTTTATATTTACGGCATACTCGAAATTTCTTCTCACAATTTCCTCACGTAACACAAACACCAAAGCTGTTATGACCTAAAAATACTGTACAATAGTACCCATGATTGCTGTTTAAGTAAACAATATGCAACGCTACCAATAGTTTGAATTCTAAAGTCCGAAAATTGTGTTCACATGCTTCGAACACCTTATGTAAAAGTTCTGTCTTTTTAAGGGGGGAAAATCATCGAATGACTGCTCCCGCCTGGGTGAGGCGGAAGGGAGTGTCAGACTCTTACTGACTAAAAACCACCCCGTTCCTTCTCCTGCACGTCGAGCCGGAGCCCCGGTTACCCGTTAGGTTCTCCGCGACATTTCTGTCTCACATTCTTAAGAATATAGGTTTCTAGATATCCGCAAAATAAAAATGTAAGAAAGAAATTACAATAAATTAAATGTACTAACAATCTATTTATACCGAATACTTTAAATGTTCTCTACATTGGTTTATTGCTGAGCAAAAACCCCTTTAATTGTTAACAACTGATCGATACATTCCAGAATATTGAAATACTAATCAAGGTCACAGACTTTAAATGCTTAAAAACCTGTATTATACACACCCATTCTTACAAGGGTCATCTACGTATGTTCTTCATTAAGAAATAAATACCGTAATAAACAAATTAAGGCAATTAATTCTATAGTAACATTGGGTCACCATACCCAATATCTTTCGTTAATTATATTACATTATTCTACCTATGTTACTGCCTATCAATTTACGCAACTTACACCGCAAAGAGCTCCAATAACAACAAGATGATTAATACTGTAACTAATCACTAATTAAGAGCCCTTTCGACATAAATGAAGATCTTTCAAAAGTCAATAAATAACTTACATTACAAATGCGTGGCCCAATTGTATCATAACAATCTAAATTCGATTCTCGATTCTCTAATCAACTTCGTACGCAATCGATTAAGTATCGAGTTTATATAAAGTAATTACAATGGCCGTAGACAATCGTTGCTATATTTTGCTCGTAGATATTATTTCGTATTAATGTTGCAGGCTATGAAGAATGTTGGTCTGTAAAAATAAAATACTTCGAACATATGGTATATGTAGGTCATATTTTTCTGAATGGGTGATATTCGTCTTCATAAAGGCGAAAGCCAGGTGCAAAAGCTCTACTAGTAAGATATCAGCAACAAAGTGTATTAACGTAGGTACAGGACACACCTTTAGAAAAACATTTCGACATTCAATTTGAAACCTTAATACACAACTCCGTAAAGTCGAAAGTTCTCAGGTTTAAAATAAGTTCCAAATTCAACATACAGTCAAAGAGTATCTTGAGATGGATCTCGGACACACTTTTGTGATTCACAGAGATAAGCAATTTTATTTCTTTTTGCAGGTGTGCAAGGTTGAAATTCTATTGCGTCAACTTGGCAACGCATGGCGAATGGTTAATAGCTGTATCCACAACAGACGATCCAATTTAGATCGGCAATTTGACGATCTACGCCCAAGGGTTGTTGAAGTGTGAATCATATATTTTCTGTTTTGGATCTGATATGTTTCTTCTGCCTGGCCTTTTCCCAACTAGTTTTTGAGTAAGTATTGCAACATGATTCGGCGGAATGTCAGCGGAGCAACAAGGAAAGTCTGCTATTGCAGCTCTCCCACTACTTCCTAAGGATAATCAAGACCATTAATTGATGAATGAAAAATCAACGAGTAATTCGCTAGATAATTAGCTAATATAAGTAGGCCAGTCAATATTATACTAACTAGCTACTTCCGCGCGATTTCACACGCTCTGCTCAGCTCCTATTGGTTGTAGTGTGATGTTTTATAGCCTATAGCCATCCTCGATAAATGAGCTATCCAACACAAAAATAATTATTCAAATCAGACTTGCAGTTACGGAGATTAATTAGCGCGTTCAAATAAACAAACAAAAAAACAAACTCTTCCGCTTTATACCTGTATAATAGCATAAGATACAAGATTTGTCGACAAAATTAGTCTACGTTAAATATATTAGTTTGTCCTCCAATTGTTCGTAATTCTTTACCAAGACACGTTTCTGTCCTTCAGGGCCGTCAGTCTGTCTATTCACTACAAATATTTAGCAAGACAGACAATTTCTGTCTTACCTTAAAAAAGTGTGACTCGTAAGGCAACTGTTATATCATAATATTATTAATGTTTGTCCACAAGAGTTACACAATTTGTCATATATTTTCTATCAATTATCTATAATTTAACTTAAGTTCTTGTCTATTTTGTGTTTTCGAATTGAATAACCTCATTTATCAGCAACATTATCTAAAACCCTGATTTCTATTAACATAGTTATTTAATAAATTGGCTATAAAGACATCTGAATGACACCTTCGTTCGAAGAATGTCTATTTTATTATTAAAACAGCTATAGGCTCGTGTTAATAATAGATTAATATTTAAAACCTATTCAACAAATTGATATACTAATTGGGTTTTTTTAAGGAGGGAATATCATCGAATGACTGCTCCCGCCTGGGTGAGGCGGGAGGGAGTGTTAGACTCTTACTGACTAAAAACCACCCCGTGCCTTCTCCTGCACTTCGAGCCGGAGCCCCGATAACCCGTTAAGTTCTCCGCGACAAATTTATTGTTAGGTCTAAATTCTTAGGCATTTAACATTCCTGACTATTTTGTTAGCCTAGGTAAAGGTTAAGCGCGGTTCCTCGGCAACTGGTTCTGAGGCTTGATTTTTGACACTTTTTTTTATATGTTTATAGTATCTTTTTAATTAGTTCTCCTTAATTAAGTAAAATCGCGGGTTACTCACGTGAATATCTCTACTGAGAAAAGCTCTACTAGTTTCGAACCACAGAGGGGTTCTTCCTCATGAGTAGCGTGCGCGGCATTTAGTATGTCTCTCGATAGTTATTATAAAAACAAAGTTCTCCTTAAGATTATGTTTATCAAATCTATCAAAAGAGATGATTCAAAGAAATTACGATGTACCTAAATCCTAAATACACAAAATGAGATGTCGGAAATACATAATCAGTTTTTTGTTCAATCATCTAATTTGCCAATAATAATGATTTGTCTGACAGATTGGAAGATCGATTCCGTTTCCGTGTCATTCGAAACTCACGCGCAGTATATGAATATGCTTGTTAATCGCTAGCTTCTTTTTTGTTTTTACGTCCGTTTTCCTTTGAAAGTATACTAAAAAGGATATAAATATATTTTTAAGTTTTATAAAATATCGTTGCTTGTGTTTAGGTGCTTTACTGTTGTAGGTACTAACTTGTAAATTATTTTGATTGCTTCTTACATTACATTAGGCGTGAAATTATCTTACATACATAACAACATATAAACATACATACATCATATAAATATCACGTCTTTTATCCCCGATGGTGTAGGCACATTATAACAATTAATGCCACTGTAAATTGTAATACCCACTTTTCACACCCGAAACCCCTTACCCAGCAGTCACACTTGCAATCGTTCAGCCAACGATGCGAAATTATCTTAATTAATTATAAAAATTACTCCTACCTACAAAAAAGCGCAAACCACAAAATTAGTAAGTAGCTATTGTATTGAAAACAAAACAACAAAATTATAAAAAATTTGATAGATATCGCCTAAAGAGAGATCCAATATCATACAAAACATTCTTCTTCATAATAATCCAATAAAATATGACGATGTATCAAAACATAAATCAATGATTTGGTCATATTAAATCAACACTTTCTTTGGTACAACACAGATCTGCAAAAATTGTATTGTTCGATATAGAACCATATTTCTAAAGAAAATAGAGTACAATACAACTTGACATGTAATACAGGAACCCAAGCATGTTTATACTTTATGGTCAAAGGATGACGTTGAATGAATGTAAATTTGCATCTTCCTGCTGCACATTCAATATTGCAATCTCATGAGATTACATTTCGTAATCGTTATCGAATCAAAATAACTTTTCAAGATGATACTAAGTAGATACCATTAATAATACATTACGTTAGTAAAATATTCTTCTAAAATAATTTTGCCTCAGTGGTTCCACCGGTGGCCTGTATTGCTCTATGGTGGTAAATCACTACAAGTATGACAGAGTAAGGATTTTTTTTAAGGGGGGAAAATCATCGAATGACTGCCTGGGTGGGGCGGAAGGGAGTGTCAGACTCTTACTGACTTAAAACCACCCCGTTCCTTCTCCTGCACGTCGAGCCGGAGCCCCGGTTACCCGTTGGGTTCTCTGCGACGACTGACAAAGGGTAAGGTCTCCCGGCGCGATTTTGTCCCGCGCCCTGACGGTAGAAAAATTGCGGTCTCAAGACTCTTCGGTCTCTTCGGTCCATTTCGCCACCGCGTCGGCCACTGATGTAAAACGCATCGTCAGTCCGTAGCGTAAGGGCTATCTGGTTCCATTCCCTCATCCAGTGAAGCACAATCCACGTTTTTTCGAAAATTCTCGTAATAGCATAAAGTTTGGAATTGTGCCAATAACTCAGGTGTAGTCATATAACTAAGATAAGGACTGATTAACATGTCTAGTAAAAATTATATAGGAAAAGTAAGTGACTGCCTCGTTGGCCGAGTGGTCTGCCGGGCAAGGGGTTATCGGGTTCGATTCCCGGGTCGGGCAAAGTAAAAATGGGTTTTAAAAATTCTCAGTAGTAGCATAGAGTCTGGAATTGTGCCAGGTATATGGCAATAGGCTCACTTCCTATTACATGGGACTCATAACATATAAATAGGGAAAAATGGGTGTTACATTGTACAGTGGCATAACGTGCACCTCTGCTTACCCCTTCGGGGATAAAAGGCGTGATGTTATGTATGTGTGTATGAAAAGTAAGCACTGGATCGTAAAACTACCAGCTATTTCGTTCTACCTCGATATGAGATCTTCTTTTTACATCACACTTATGATTAAAGTTATGTGACATATAATTAGCTTCCTTATAGGTTCCAGAGGTTACTTCAAGAATTCCAACTATTTACAAACATTACACACATTAGAAATAAACTTTTCCTAGCTTAGGTAACGGTAATGTGGTTGCGATTTCGTATAGGAAGATCTTGTGGTCAATCGCCGCCTCCAACGAAATACCAAGGAGTTTTAATAAACCAAATTCTTTGTTTTTTTTTAGGGCATAAGCCGGTAAACGAGCAGAGGAATCCTGATGGTAAGCAATCGGCGTCGCCCATGGACACCTGGAACACCAGAGGCGTTACAAGTGCGTTACCGGCCTTTTGGGGATTAGGAGTTTGAGGATCGTTGGGGATTCAGGGATTGGGGAGATTGGGGAAGGGGAGGGTAATTGGACCTCTGGCAACCTCACTCACACTACGAAACACAACGCAAGCGTTGCTTCACGTCGGTTTTCTGTGAGGCCGTGGTATCACTCCGGTCGAGCCGGGCCATTCGTGCCGAAGAATGGCTCTCCCACACTTAAATTTTGTTCTACAATATCGGTAAAATAAGTTTATTACCAACCGTACTCTTTCCGCAGGTATCGTAAGGTACTAAGGACTTATTTAATGTATTTTTAAACGACTTCAAAAAGAAAGAAAAGGATGTTCTCAGTTTGACTGTATGTATGTTGGTATGTTTATGCGTGATTACTACAGAAACGATTTTGTATGATTTTCAGAAAAGTGTTTGTTACATTTAGGAGAAGGTTCTAGTATATTAACTGACTTTAAAAGAAAGCCGGTTGAAGCCGGTTTTTTAAACATAGTTAATAAAAGAATTTTAAATACATATATCTAATAATTATCAAAAACAATACATTGATATTTAAGGTACTACATTATCTTGCATACTTGATTCTAATCAATATAAAACAATAAGTTGCTACTAAACAATAGACCTTATGTAACACAAAATAGAATCTAATTAAAAATATTACTAAGCACTTTATTTTATTCATTCAACTCATAAAGATGTTAATTAAAAATAAGATTATCTAAACGAATACATTTAACTGTAAACCGTCGCGTCACTTTGAAATAAATTGTATTTAAACATAGATTTTAGTATAAATTGCATAATTTCCTCTTAGAAGTGAAATTGCGTATGAATTAACCATATTTTTCTAGTTAAATAAACGGATGTGTTTTTGATGTTTCAAGTAAGAATGAAATCGGATGTCTATAAAAAAGTGCGTTGCGGTAATGTAAGAAAATACGCAATAAGGATTTCTGCCTGTAGGTATAACAACTTTTTTTTATGAGGGGAAAATCATCCAATGGCTTCTCCCGCCCGGATGAGGCGAGAGGCAGTGTTAGACTCTTACTCATTTCAAAAAAAAAAAAAAAACAACTTATATACTGAAACAGAATTCGAGAGATCCCCAATCTGAACAATTTTATTTAATTTCGATTTAAATGCATATTTCTAACACATAAGATTTATTCGTATAGCATACCAATCAAAACAGTAACAATCATAAAAACATGTCTATATACAATCCACAAAGTTGTACGAAGTGATCTACTTTCTTACTTTCGATAATTCACAATGGCCGCCTACTCCGATGACCAACAAAAAACGCAATAAACTAGATACTTAAATAGTGTAAAGATACACGAATCTATTAAACAGTAACTGTAGGAGACTTAAAGTGGTTTACTATTTTTTTCTGTCTAATTCCTAGATGAAAGATATAAAGTAGGTACACATGCAGACAATGTAAGCAGCCTCTTTACAATGTTTGCCTTCATCTCTGAAATGATTTCATTGAGATATTTACAAGATTTTATCAATGTAGATATGCACTAGAACCTGTTTTTTAGGTATTCTATAGATTTAGGCTACAGTTACAAACTACAGTATGATTACTCTTCTCCATAGGAATCTACACCTTGGAATGAGCAAATAGCTTCACTTTTATTTTTTTTTGTTGACGTTCAAAAGTGCCTTTCTGGTCTAATTGAAATAACGATTTTGACTTTTATACTTTTGACTTTTTGATTATGATTGTGTAGCGAACGTGTTCCAAAAAATATCCCTTTTTGAATAGTAATAACTTTTAGTATACATTTTTTTTTAACTATAGGTAGGTAGGTGGATTGATCATCTCAAGCATTTTACGGTTTACTCGACGGCATATAAAAATTTACATTTTGTCACGAGTTTTAAAATCCGTCATTCGATCGGTTGTTCATTGTCACTGTCAAGTGAATGGCGAAACTTAATACTTCTTTGGATATTTAGTTACATTGTAACTATGGATATTGTTCACTCAAAAATGGAATATGGCTGGTTTTATGCCGTTGATGTTCTTTTTTAATTCATTGAGTTTAATTATTTAGATTAACAAAAAGGAACAAAGTGTGAAATTTTGAGTTTTTTTTAGGAGATGAGCCGGTAAACATTCTCACGGATGATAATTAATCGGCGTCGCCCATGGACACCTGGAACACCAGAGGCGTTACAAGTGCGTTACTGGTCTTTCGGGGCTTAAGAATTTGAGGATTGTTAGTGATTCAGGGATTGAGGAGATTGGGGAAGGTGGTGGGATAATTGGACCCTCGGTAACCTCACTCATGGCACGAAACATAAGTGTTGTTTCAACGTCAGTTTTCTGTGATGGCGTGGTAACACTCCGGTCGAGCCGGCCCATTCGTGACGAAGCATGGCTCTCCCGCACTTGAGAGTGAATGATTAAACTAAAACATAGACTAAGTGTTGTGGTGGCCCGGAGGTTTTAGACGCCCGCTTATCATGCATGAGGTTGTGGGTTCAAAATCCACCAACAGCAAGTACCAATGTGACTTTTCCGAGTTATATGTACTTTCTAAGATTATTTAGACACCACTGACAAACGACGAAGAAAAACATTGTGAGGAAACCTGAGTTTATGATTTCTATTTATAAGTTTGAAATCGCCAACCTGCATTGAGCAAGCTCAGCAGTGGGCATTAGAGGTATGGTTTATTGATAGATAAGTATATCCTGAAAGAGTTATTAAAAAAAAATACGTCTATTAATTGTACGTTAATTGGATCTCTACCTACCGGTTCAGTGAATAGGGCTCAAAACAAAATGTTAACATACTTAACTCATCTGTTTTTCGTGTTATTTTTTTTCTAATATTTTTATAGCAGTTATCTTCTTACATCACCCTATAAAGTTTCCAATAGTTTGACACCAAAATTATCATAAATTCATATGTGTTATATACCTTATGACTAAGTTCATAGTACTCTTATATAATGTCCAATTAGTTCACGAGGTATTTACTTTATATAATTGTAGTGGGCGGTATAATTATAATGTACGATAATAGTCGCCTTAGTTATATGTTTTGTGGATAATTTCTTTTTGGTTAATAAGTATCACGTAGTCTTTGCAAGGTAAATAAATAATTGCGAGTTAGGAAAGATATCATTGGGTGCGATATCTGATAGTGTAATATATGTGATTTGGGATTTCTTTTCAAAAATACTTATAGAGATATAAATATAGTTTTAGTCTTTTAATATCCTAATAGTTTACGTCACCGTCTTAATTTCTGAGCACCGTTATCATATTTGTATTAAAATTGAAATAAATACTTTTAAAAATGTATCAGGCACGATTAAACGAATTCTCCAAAACAATGAAATTAATTAAAAAACATGACATAACAACACAAGACAAGCTTTTATCATAAAAATCACCTAAAAAGGCCTTGACATGTTCAAAACCTATTAATATAAAACTCGAAGCATCTAATTGTACCACAAAAACCGAAACTGTGCGATTCGCACTGATGTAACTCCGTGCGGCTCGTTCATCGTCCCATCATTTCACTTTTTCTCGAATGAGGTATCTTATTTAGCTTAGCATGTATGAATTCGGGTGTAATAACCGTTGGCACGTCTACTATGAAATATTTATGAGATGGTTGTACGCCGATCTCACTTATTGTCACACACACTCATCTTATGTAATGTAATGCTGTACTATTTTTTAAATCGAGTAAATGCGTATTTAGGACTGTGTTTTAGGAATTTGTGTAATAAATTCTCCAATATGAAATATAAACATGTTTTATTCGTTTATACTTTATTTATTACACAGAGTGTCTTAGTTTTTACTGTTTTCCCTGTCGAACTGATGGACTGCAGGAAGAGATTCCCACGGGAACATGCAGTACCTATGTACCTCAAATTTATTTGTAAATATGGTCTCCTGTGTACTATCTGTGTGCTGTGCATAAATTAATAAAAATGAAATACGTAAAATGAACACCTCGTAATGGTAACCATAGTTCAGAACATCCGACAATTTAGACCTGCCAAAGTCACTGGGACACATTGAATGCAGGTCACTTCCAGCGTTGATATTACAGCATCTGGATGCTGTAATATCAACGCTGCTTCACCCCCGTTCGAGGAATAACACATAAAGTCCTTGGTCCTCCGCCTGATGTCTCGTCATCAGCAGACTGACAGGACTGACTTACCAAATAAAATCTTTGAACTTTGCAACGCACATTCTATGCAAATAATAGCTAATTACATTTACATTATTACCAAAACCAGGTGCAAACTTCCGTGAAACAGTAATTAAACATTTTAATGACTCAATAAACTACATTTCTATGTCTAGAGAAATGTTCTAAGTTACGTAACTGGTCGGTTTAACTTTAACTGAACTAATGTATAAGGAAATAGATGTCGGTAACGGTTTTATTTTAAACCGTCGTTCGTCTCTCCTATCTGGTGAGAATCTCGGAGTAATTGAAGTGAATTGAATCTGTCGCACGCAGTAATCACAGTGCTGTAAATGTGTGGCCACTAAGACTGAGAGTTTAACAGCTTTATAATATATTTTTCTGATATATATCTAACCTGAAAATGTTTATTCTTTGAAGACTTTTTCCAGATATCGCGTCTCGCTAACTTGACTGCAACCATTTTTTGCATTAGTTGACATAAATTGAAGCTAAAAAAACTACAAACCTAATAAGGCGTGTTAGTATTTTTTTATATATATAAACCGTTGCCCCATACTAGGATATTCTCCTGTATGTTGTGGGTGCGTTTACTCAAAGAGTTGTTTCATGCGGGAATCGAACCCGCGACCCGTTGCACGGCAGCCAGGTACCCAGCCACCGCACCAGCCGTGCAGTCGATATCACCAGATTGTTACCTAATCCGTACCAAAGCAGGCATTTTTATAAATTAGAGTAACGTTACTCTTTTGCAGACAATTCCAAAATTGAAAGTTCAAGCATATCTTGAATATCTATCTCTTTCTTTATGCTTGAACTTTAGATAGCATTGATATCAAATTAAATTAAATCATCAGATTAAATTAAACAACTTATTATGTCAATACATACCTATATTTATACGTATATACAGGTACACGTATGTGTATGTAATAAAAACACAACTTTTTTCAATATAATTGCATACAGATTTATTACTCAGTATTCAGGTGTGAATTTGATTGACGGGCATGTATAATATTAATTTATGACGAACTATGCAGGTTTGATTACGTATGAATAACGATTATGTGTTGTATAATAATGGCATAAAAACAACATCTGACCCGAATGTTCTAGGTCTTTCTGCGGTGTGACAATTAATCACAAATACGTTTAGACTAAAAATCTATTTAATACTATAACTATGTCTTCCTATAATTAGGACTATTTTTTTATGCATATAGGTACTTATATGTATATCTCGGGTTCGATTCACGGGTGGCGCAAAGTTTTACTGGGTTTTTGAAAAAAAAATCTCATTCGTAGCACAGAGTCTGGAAATGTGCCCGGTATATGACAATAGGCTCACCCCCCTTTTACATGGGACTTATAACATAAATAGTGAAAAGTGGGTGTTACATTATACAGTGGCACTATGTGCCATAATGTGCACCTCTGCCTACCCCTTTGGGGATAAAAGGCGTGATTTTACGTTATGTTTATATAATGTTCTTTTACAACTGATTACATAACTAATTCCTGAAAGGGGGTATGCAGAGATATACAATATGTAGTTCAAAATAATTATAACACCCACAATCTTATCACCAATATTTTATGTACACAACGGTATCCATTTACGGAAGTTTTTTTTATAATCTATACATTTAATATATTAAGTGATTGCATTTGTGCTTTACATAATTAATTGATCAATTTAACCCGATTATTTAACATAATCTTTATAATATAGATAATATTTCAAGCTATTTTTAATTATAATCACGATTATAATGTAAACCTCTTCCGTTACTACTGACCGAGTGACAGACCGAGCCGCGGAAGACTTAATGGGTTGCCGGGGCTCCGGCTCAAAGCGCAGGAGTAGGAACGGTGTGGTTTTTAGTCAGTAAGAGTCTGACACTCCCTCTCGCCTCACCCGGGCGGGAGAAGTCACGGGAGGATTTTCTCCCCTCAAAAAAAAACACTATGATATAAAAAACTTATCATTACACATTTTAGGAAAAGCTTCCCTTTATATTACCACGTGAGATTTTTATGAAGACCACCTAATTATCACTATCAGTCCTTTTTTGGTAACTAGACACAGCACATTAATTTAGTTCTTTTCGTCCAACCACCGTCAACGACCTCGTCGATGTCGGTGTGCTACCTAAAAGGACGGTGTCCTACATATTATATCTATATGCCTAAACACAATTTCCACTCCAGAACCCGTCAACCTAAAACCAATGTGTTTTTTTTTTTTTTTTAGGCGCGCCACATGCAACGGGTCGATTCCCGCACAGAGCAACTCTTTTGTTTGTTCCTGGTCTAGGTGGCATGTGTTTGTGAACTTGTATGTTTGTAAACGCATCCACGACACAGGAGAAAATCCTAGTGCTTGGCAACGATCTCCTTTATAAAGAAAGGAATGTTTCATTTTATTAATACCCTCCATTGAAATCGTCTACCTCCTGGCCCTACTTTACGACTTCCGGCACCAGACATTTGTAGTTTTCGCAAGTTAGAAAATTGAGTAACTCGTTGACATTGTTTGAGTAATAACGACAGAAGGTACAAAATCTAACAAGATGGCAGGTTGCATTAATGCCCAGTAATCTGATCAAATATACCTTGGAGTCAGTAATGTGTAAATCGTATTAACTTAAGTGCCTTGTTCGCCTTTGTGTGCACAATTTTCTTGTTCCAGTAAGATAGTGTGAGTCAGCATTTTTTATTAAATAGTTTGTCAATAGAATCTAATATGTATGTATTTACAAATATTTTTAATGCTGAAGAGATGTAACCAACAGTTTTGAACCCCGTGTTTTAAAATTCTTCTCAAATGTTATGAAACCAGTACTTAAAACTGATATCCACTTCAACTATTCCAATACAACGCCATCAAGCCACTCCTATCTGAACTTCGTTATACTTCGAGAAAATACAATCTAAATTACTATGAATGTTGTATAGTTTTAATCACAAAAGAAAGCTCAACGCCATCTTTCAAACATTTGCTATAATGTTTGTCCAGTTGAAAGTCTAAGTAGAAGCTACTTTCTATATTCACTAAGAACATAGATAACTTTATAAAGACACAAGTCGATGGCATAAAATGACCGCAGCGCCATCTATTAAAAATTGCTTATAATATCTGTGCAGCCTAACGTTATCAATCCATTCATATCTGTGGTTCCAATTACTAAAACGAACCAAAGTTACTTTCTAAATCCACTTAGAAAGCAGCGTCAGAGACATAACGCGACAGTAACACCATCTCTCGAACACCGGTTGTAACAGTTTTTCAAGTGAAAGGCGACGGTTGAACGAAGTTTGCAAGAGCAGTTTCTTGGGGCTTTCTAACTTCATCGATTTAATAATGGTATACTTGGTGATTTTACTGAATAACGAAAGATGGCGTTTTTTAAAAGCACGCGTCATGCTCAATTATTTTCTATATTAGTGTATAAAATAAATAAATTTATTAAGGTCATTTTTTAATAATCATCATAAGTTTTAAAATATTCGCATAATCATAAGGTTTAAAATATACTGTAAACTAGAGACTATTGTAACGAACGCTTTCAGCAATAATATTGAAAGAACAAGAATTTACCGAAAACCTATGTACCAATAAAAGAACACTTAAGAAGCTACAACATAATTATTTAATAAGTAATTTCGCTCACTATATTCGAATAGCATTCAAAATCAAATGCAAAACCATATTGGCACGTAGCACCATAATAACGTAGAACTAGACATTGCAATAAAAAATGTAAGAACTATAATTTAGCCAAATGTACCTTACTAGTCTTACTACAGAGGCAACAAAAGGAATTTAGACCGTTATGGCATTTGCGAAAATTAGAAACTGAAGCCGTGAAATCATTTACCCATTGATGGAAGGCTAAATATAGATTATGCAGCCATATTCAATATTAAGTCATTATGGCTCACAAAAAATTGGAACGTCAGCAATTTGACTGAAGAGTCAGAAGGTCATCAATTAGTCACTCTCAATTACTCTAGTGAGAGCTTCCATCAAATTGTTGATTGATGTAGAGGTTTAAAAATTCATGAATAAAAAATATATTTTGGGTATATTTTAACAAAACCTCTCAATAACTTATACTTCCTGATAATGTCTATTATCTGTGGATTGGAGACTGATGATGAATTCACAACTACGTCACGGTGTCGCCATATTTTGACATAACATACCATAACATCACGCCTTTTTATCCCCGAAGGGGTAGGCAGAGGTGCACATTACGGCACTTAATGCCACTGTACAATGTAACACCCACTTTTCACTATTTATGTTATGAGTCCCACGTAATAGGGGGTGATCCTATTGCCATATACCGGGCACATTTCCAGACTCCGTGCTACTACTGAGGTTTTTAAAAACCCAGTAATACTTTGTCCAACCCGGGAATCGAACCCGAGACCCTTGCCCGGCAGTGCACTTGCGACCATTCGCCAACGAGGCAGTCGATAACCATATTTTGAAGACTTTCAAAATCATCCGCTGCAATGTCTTATGTTATCTACTTTAACGCAGGTTTTAGTAGTCACAGATACAATTGTAGAAAAAGTAAGAGCGATCTCAAGTTTAGTCTGCAGATAAAGTAAATTGTAATTAGAATTTTCGATATCAAAATTCACAATAATAAATTGGAACTTGTAATTGCTTTATACCCCAACGCGTTCCAACAATAGGCCTATATATAATAATAATAATATATATAATATCTACCCACAATTTCATAAAAGGTATACTATACTTACGTAACTTTCACGGATCTTCTAATAAATAATAATCAACTCAGTACCTACCTATTGTTTTAAATAAATTATATATTTCATTACATTTATATAACCTGTCTAACTTCATTCTTTCGTCGTAACATTTCGCGTGGGTGAATTTCGAAGTTATTGCACTTTCGTCTAGTCTAGACAGTATTACTCATATTACCTGAACTAGTGGACCAAAAGATATAAATTGCTCTATTAACATACATTATCTGATACATTTGCAAAATATTTTAAAACTCCTGACTGTATCATGTTCTTTATCACTTATATTGCAAAAAATCTTTTGGGGCTACCTGATTCTACTGAAGTCTTAATGAATGATTATATGTACCTTTGGTTATAGTATTAATACCACGTAATTATCACGAGGAATAATCATAAAAATACCATGTGAGTAAGATGACTCCTGAACGCGCAAACTTAAAGCCGAATACCCAATGCATAACATAACATCTCGCACATTACGGCACTTAATGCCACTGTACCAGGTAACACCCACTTTTCACTATTTTATGAGTCCCATGTAATTGTGAACCTATTGCCATTGATATTAAATACATAGTACATAAATAAAACATCGACGAGGACAAGGAAATATCTCGAACTGCAACCGTTTTGTATAACAAACTAGAAGAATTAATCAAAATTATGGATTCACAAACTCCCATGAAATTGGACGGATGCAATAATGATTGACTGTCGTGTTTCATTCCTATTCACTCGCTCAATAACATTACTCATCCGAAACGATGTTACAAAACGTATTGTTACAACAATAGTGTTAGATTAATGTGAGCCTAGATCTCCTAGTTAACCTGCCAACCTGCAGTCAAGTCTACCATCCATCACGTCCAAAAGCTGCCTAAGTAATGAAGTAGCGTGAATCGAACAGCTACGTAAAACCATCTATCTCCAACAGAAATGAAAATGTACCATCTACCTATTAATCTTTCAGGTAAATTTTTTCACTATATTCTTCGTATAGGTCTTAAAACCTCAATTTCCTTACTTCTACTTTCTACTCCTAATAAGTATTGTAAGGAGTTTAAGGAAATAGAGCTTACCGTATGTTTTGTGTCTTTATCATTATTAAAATTTGGTTTTTTCTACTCTGTAAAACTTCAGATCTGAATCTAAATCATTTATGATGAAATACTAAAATGACTTATATCATTATGTACCACATTATTATGCAAAAGTAGGTTATAGTGTCTTATACGCCAATCAAAAGTAGGCTCTATTAACTTTCTATAGAACTTTTAATAATTAATTAGGCTCATTACATACGCTCTTTAACAGCTATTGTGCTTAGATCTTTGTCGGTAAACTTTAAAGTGGCAACGAACACATCTTTTGACAAGCGTGACTTTAGTGTCATCAATGTTGACACCAGAGAGGCCTAATGTTCATAATTATTTAAGGCAGTAATTAGCAAAGAATATGTGCTCTTTAAATTATTGTAGGTGTTCTGTATAATTATTATTATGACAACGTATAATTAAAACTCTATTGATTTAACTCATTATTTCTTTTATTTTATTCTGTGTGGCCTCATGTTAACTATTTGGTTATTAAGTCTAGACTACTTCGTTAGTCCTATAGTTATTTAAGAAGTACACGCTTTTTGAATCTCACGTTTTGTGCTTACAAACAATAACGTGCTGTTAGGATATATAAATTCCATTTAATACAGGTATTAAAACAATAAAACCAAGGCAATATTTAACAACAGTTTTATTATAAATAACAATTTATTTCAATTGATAAAATACTGACCATTCTAATTAGTACTTTATAAACAAAATACCTACTACAAACCCCCTGGGCATTTTCACAATAAAATATTTAATACACAGTATTTATTAAACACTCGTTCGTTGTACAAGTAACATTTATGTTAACCTTATTTTTTTAATTCACCCTATATAAAGCTAACAACACGTACGTACATACATAAGATATTTTACTATCTCTAACTTCTTATTAACCAGTACAGTTTACTTATCTATGATATTATGTTTAAGTTTTCAGTCGAGGGGTCATTTGTGAGGAATTTTTTCTACTTTTGTATTCCGTTTATAATGTCCATATGCGGCACCGCCATTGCCGGTGGGGTACATTTGGTTCGGCAGGAAACCTCGTTCGAAATGTCGTGGAATCGGATTAGCAAACTTCCCACTTGACAATGCATCGTACAATGATGAAGGATCTTTGGCAAGACCTCGTTTCAGATACTCCACCTGAACACTAGAAGGTATGTAAGAGTCGAGTAAAGACCCAGGGCGCGGTTTGTAATGAGGGCGGAGAGGAATAACTTGGCCATGTGGCAGGCCCTGGCCATGTGGAATACCCTGGCCATGTGGAAGACCCTGACCATGTGGAAAACTCTGGCCATATGAATGAGCCTGGCCATGTGAAAGATCCTGGCTATGTGAAAGACTCTGGCCATGTGAAAGACCCTGACCATGCGACAAACTCTGGCCATGTGAAAGACTCTGGCCATGTGAAAGACTCTGGCCATGTGAAAGACTCTGGCCATGTGAAAGACCCTGACTATGTGGAAGGCCCTGGCTATGTGAAGGACCCTGGCTATGTGAATAACCCTGGCTATGTGAATAATCCTGGGCATGTGGTCGTGCAATGTACGGATTAGTCACTGGTTCAACTCTTGGTACACTGATTTTGTTACAGGTCGAAATACTGGTAAAGTCCTCGGAATGTGAGCTAAATGTGGAGGTGGCGCTCTCAATAATAAAGGATTAGGACGAGGCAGGTCAGGTACGGTATTGTGGTGGTGCCTAAATGGCTCCCTTAGGGGCGCTCGAGAGTTATAGTGACGTGGTAATTCCGCGACAGTTGGCAGGTACGGTATCTCAGTCTGAGTACTATATTGCTTCGGTTCTTGTTCTCCCATATCATCTAATGCATTTGTATCCGAGTATTCAGGATTAGCGTAGAAAGCCTTGGGTGCAGTTGTAGGAGTAACTACTCTTGGATTAAAATGAAACATAGGGACATGATAAGCTACGACTGGTGCTACAGTCGCTATTGCTGGAGGTGCGGTTGGCTGAGTCTGATAAACGTACGTTACTGTTGGAGGTGTAGCATAATGCTCAAATGGTTTCCCTGTTGTTTGGGTGTACGTGGATTCACTACTGTAGGTAGGGTAATTGGTGGATGTACTAGAAACTGAATTTGCCTGATAATCTACTTGCGGGGGCTCTGGTTGTGGTGGCTGATCAGTATAATATTGCGGGACTATGTATATTTGCATCGGCATGTTTGACAAATATCCCACCATAGCTTGCTGGTGTCCCGTTGCCGCGAATTTGCTTGGAGCCGGTGCATGTTTTTCTGGCTGTTCAGTGACTGCATACTGATGAATATAACGCTGTTGTTGAGGAATTGAGTGGGTCTGAGAATTTTCAAATAACCGTAAAATTCCAGACTTCATAATTTCTAAGGAATTTAAATTTGTGTCGGAATTGGAGCCTTTGCTTTGTGGAGAATCAGATTTATCATGGTCTTTTTCTCCTTCACTCCTTAGTTCACTCCTCAAATTATCTTCCTCGATGTCTTGCAACTCGATTTTCTTATCGGCTCTCACGATGATCACCAAGAAAAAAATGGTAGTAACCTGAAAGTAAAAGTGGAAATATGAGTAAAGAGTAAGGTGGACGTCCGAGGCGGCAGACAGGCATTGCCTCCGCACCAGCCTGCTAGAGATGGCGCGAAGAGGCGTGCCGGCCGCCCGCACCCAACATTACGCCAAACAGGTGAATGGTAAAAAATAGACTAGAACCTATTATGAAACCGGTTAAATTGCCGACGCACTGTGATACGGGAATGCAAACTTTTACTCGTAATTTATGTGGTTAAAAGATATCTCGTACCTACCATGTTACGTGTTACTACATTAACTGTGATTACAACAACATGTTATCTCGTAGGCATATGTATGTTACAATCATTAGAAAATTACTCATCAATGTGCTCAAATTTTAACCAAGCAGAGCAAATAGTTTTACATCATACATAACAAAGAGTACCGAGTTTGAAAAATAATAGCATAGATTGATGTGTGAAATGCATTCGCATTCGATGAAAAAAAAATGTTGCTAAATTAATTCTTTTGTTTTTGAATTTCACACTACACGCCACCCAGCGGTATTGAAAATGGAATGGAATAATTCTTTTATACACTACATAAGTTGCGCCAGTAATCCGGTCATGAATAGAGAATCTGCTGCTTAAGCCTCATAGTAATTATGTTAATTTGATCCATCGGATTACGAACAAGAATGTGTTGATGAGCTGACGAGTAAATCACCAATTTACACGCTCCGTAAACGAATGTTTGTAAACATAGATAAGTGGCTCTAACCGCGTGAACGTATGATTAAATTTAGATAGGCAATTAGTTGTATCATCATTAACAACCTTAAAATCAGCTGTATAAGTCTTAAGTGGTAACTTTACAATATTCGGATTTAATTTGGTTGAATCACGTGCGTTTTACAAAACTCACACATGTATTTTAAATTTAGCTACTTATACAATCGCTTAGTACGAGACTGCAAGTATGCTCAACAGTGTCTTTTTTTACTTGTCATATTAAGAAAACGACCTTTGACAGTATTCCCGAAAAGTACATTATTAAATGTGAAAACAGTTACCAATGTACCCAATTATAACGGGGAAAACTTGTAACGCTAGTATTCGAAAGCTTAAGGAATTTTTCTTTCCAAAAATGCTGGTTAATTATCAATGAAATTAGGCTGACATATAAACAATTACCTAAATATTAGGAAAGAGTTATTTTCCAACCGGTACCTAAATGACCAAGCGACATAAGTAGCCTAAATAAATAACAAACATACCATAGCATTTGTTAATTTTTATGCTTTACTGAAGCACCACTTCGAGGTTATATGATTCATCAAAAATGCACAATGTACAGAACTATAAGTATATAGAAACTCTATGGTGAAGTGTCTTAAAGAGGATACAAGCCGTACCACATACTCACCTAATTAAATTATAAGTTTAGATTACGTAATCAAGTATACTTGAAAGTATCGATAAAAAAGTAACAGGAAAACTTTACTTATTAAATACCAAACCGATACTTGAACATCGATTTTGAAACACTATAGAACCTAGATAGAATCAAAGTATAGGTTGTATTCTGTTATAAGGATCGTGGGTGATAAAATTTTTATTACATCATTATGTTGTGTCAAGTTTTTGAATGCATATTTATTATGCAAAACGAAAGTTGCATGAGAATTTCGTTAGTAAATGTTAGCTTAAGGTGATCCTTAAGTATTATTATCACAATGTCAGTTACGTTTGTTTTTTACATAGATTTGTTTCATTTTTAGATGTGCTTATAATTTTACACTGAACGAATTTGGACGTTATTTTTTGTCACTACCTTATGAGCTTAGACTAAATTAGTACTGTAAAATTTTCGCCTGCCTATCTCTCTGGGAATTAAAAGACATGACGTTAACTGCTTATGATCTTACAAGTTCAATCTCGGAAAACTTGAACCAAACGAAGATTTTATTTTTACATTCCAAGTACACTTTAAATTCTGTTAACACAGTGCTAATTTTGCAAACACTGCAAAGACCCTAACGAATCTTGTTAAAAACACAAGACTTGATCAACATTTAAGCAAAAAGTAAAAGATCATGTAATAATTGTTTTGGACGTGTGATTACAGGACGTTGACCCACAAATAAATTTGAAAGTAAATACAGAAATTCAAGCACATTGCCAATTTCTTTAAATGTTTAAGTGGACGCAATAAACGTATATATTCGCAATATCCATACGAACCTTTAACGTAGGTACTTGGGAATTGCATTATTGCTGTTTATATGTAAATACAGCGGCACTTTCTTCATTTCACTTTTTATACAGTCTACAATTACTGGTATGTACTTCCAGGTAAAAAAATGAAAAATGTAACACGCCCTTTAAGTCTTTGACTGCCAATAGAACCACATGGCTTTAACAAGTAAAATTAATAAATATTTTTTGGGAACTAAATAACGTAACAAAATGTTTTAGAACATGAGAATACATGAGTTCGTAAGTATTAAGTTTAAAAAGAAACATCTAAAACAAGTCAGCAATTAGAATATACAAAATAATAGGTGCGTAAAACCCCGCCAAGTTTATAATTAACAGTTAAATAATACTGGTTTAAAGTTAAATAATTCTATAAAAAATAAAAATTAGGCTGGCCTACCAGTTTAACACTAGTCATCAGATTTCGAATTTCGAGTGTTCTTTTGAACCTTTATACTCCTTGAATAGGAATTGTCAAATTAAATTAGAAATTGACGTTCTTCGCGCATTCAAATCCGTGTTTATTTTTTTTCTCGTGGGAAAAATATTTTCGTTACGCAGTGCGCCTGCTGACCACTTCTAGGACTTCTACATAAACCAATTTCTTAAGTAATGTGTTTTATAGTGTACTATAGCGACCCGCTCCGGCTTCGCACGGGTGCAATATGCACGTATTATACATATAAACCTTACATAAGAATCACCATCTATTAAAAAAAATCGCATCAATATCCGTTGCGTAGTTTTAAAGATCTAAGCACACATAGGGACAGACAGACGGCGGATGGCGACTTTGTTTTATACTATGTATCGATTCTTTTCAATGGTTCAAAATAATGGTTTCGCTACACTAGTACATGGTTGGAAGTTTTGGTTAAAAATTCCAAGTAAATATCAAGGTTAGCTTAATATTTCGATCTTACCATAAAAGTACATACAAGTGATATTTAAAGGAGTTCGCACATCACCTGAATCATTTACCTTTCCTTTTTTAAAATTACGTAAACACTCATTAATTAAACGTACCTAAAAAGTCAGGTAATAAAACAAGATCATTTTTCGTCAGAATTATTCCTAATTTGGTATATTATGTTACGAATTACCTACATGTATTGGATTATATAAAGGACTCGTTTGATATCTTATATCCTGACCGAAAACTGGCTTAATTGGAAGTGATAGTTGTAGTTAGAACATACATTTAATGCCTAATCTAATCAGCAAGCTTTAATTGACTAAAATAAATTGCATATCAATACATAGTATAAAACAAAGTCGCTTTCGCTGTATGTCCGTATGTATGCTTAGATCTTTAAAACTACGCAACGGATTTTGACGCGGTTTTTTTTAATAGATAGAGTGATTCTTAAGGAAGGTTTGTATGTATAATAAATGCATATTGCACCCGTGTGAAGCCGGGGCGGGTCGCTAGTTAATTATAATTAGATCGTAACTTTGAATGAAAGCATGTAACTGTTACACAATAATTTGTATACATTTTAATTTCTATCAATACTAAATAATTTAATGATTAAATTACTTGTATAGTTTATAAGGAAGCTGTACAGTTTCTATCTACAAAAATGCATAGCATGTATGCATCGGTTCGTATTAACTTAGGTACGATTTTTGTAAAACATTGATCTATGTCATTTAACTAATTAGTTATAGTAGTAGAAATCTTATTAATGGCATAAGTAGTTATTTGATTAATAATAACCTATGAAATAATAGTTTAGTAAAAATAACCATTCTAACACCAAGTCTGATAATTAATGAAATTTGAACCTTAATCAAATATAAACACCTTCCCATTCTCTAATTAGCAGCTTTTTACGTGATGTAAAACTGTACCATAGACGGATTTTTTTTAAGGGGGAAAATCATCGAATGACTGCTCCCGCCTGGGTGAGGCGGGAGGGAGTGTTAGACTCTGACTAAAAACCACCCCGTTCCTTCTCCTGCACGTCGAGTCCCAGTAACCCGTTAGGTTCTCCGCGACTCCATAGACGGATAGTGTAGGTTTCAATTCACGAGACATTTTACAAATTCAAGCAATGTTCGGCCCACATTTTTCTTACACTTATTTATATAAATATGGTCAAAACTACATTCGTATGTGTGGGTGACTCCGAAAATCTTGAATGGGCTTTCAAGTCCGTTCTTTACTAAAGTTAATTGGTATTGACGTAATTACTAACACCTTCGCTAATTGGCTATACAATTTAATGGCTACGATTGTGTAGCTGTCTCTAAAGTGAATGGCCCAAAATCTATAATGATTTTCTATTTTATTAATTAGCTATATCTCTACGGATAATGGATGTCGTACCTACCTCAGTATCTATTATAGCAGATTGAAAACCGCTTGGCAGAGTTTAGAAGTTAATTTAGTAAAATTCAATTTCGATTCGAATTTTATTCTGTCCTTACAGATACACAGATGTACTTTAAATAAATTGGTTTGACAAATCCTCTTCAATTAATAAATCTTCGGGACAACTTAGTTTATTCGATAATGATATGAGATGACGCTGGACTACATCACATAACATCACGCCTTTCAAACCGAAGGGGTAAGCAGACGTGCACATTACGGCACTTAATGCCATTGTACAATGTAACACCCACTTTTCACAATTTGTTATGTGTTCCATGTAATAGGGGGTAGAGCCTGAGAATGCTGGATTATTCTAAAATTTTTGCAATCCCTGAGAAGTAAGAATATTATAGTTTGCTCAACGATAATTTAGTACAGAAATGACAGAAAATAGGGCTTCACTACCCGGTAATGTGGTAATGCCCATTCAAGATGGCAGGTCGTATATAAAATTATTTTCCGAGAAACTACGGCTACTTTCATGTGCATGTGTTATATTATGCTTCCGGGAATTTCAAACGAATAGAATTGTACTGCATATATAGGTTTATATAATAAAATATTATTATTATTATTTGGTTCCTGGCATGTTTACATTATATTATTTATTGTTTAACGTCTTCATTATTCTCTTTTATTATAGCAGCTACTGCGTCATTAAGAACACCGTAGTCATCTAGTCATTTAGATTGTCTGAATAAATTTTGCATGAAATATATTAATGAAAAAAGCCTTAACAAGAGTAGTAGCTCACGAGAGACTTCATTTTTTATGTTCTACATATAATTATCCCCCTTACAAGTAGAATAATTTTAATAAAATGTATGTAGATTCCAGTTGCGTTAACAATTTCATAGCTTGGCGATTTTTTAGTGTATTATATATGTATTATATAGTGGTTACAAACGAACATGTAATGTTAAGTACCATGTCACATTTTTGGGATGATTATAAGCAAAAGAGCAGATGATGTAACGACTGCTTGTTATCTACTATCTCAGATAATCCTAATAGTGATTAGTGATCACCACCACACATGAATATCACCGTATAATACCAATACAATTACAAATTTGAATTAAGTTCCTTCTGCATCCTACTAAAAAAATCATCCAAAGCATTTCCTTATTGGTTTAAATTACGTATCCAAGTTTCAACAATGTTCTAATACAGTTAAACAATCTTAATTCTTATTGAGGCAGCCGTCAAAACATTCAGATCATGTTTGTGTTTATTGTTTTTGCATAGAAATTAACTTGTTTAGAAAATATTACTCATTCTTCCAATTATCCCATGAAACATTATTCATTTTATGCATTAGGGGTATGAATATTGTTATTTTAACTAAACTTTAGTTTTAATAAAAATATTTTCCGAGCATTCCAGAATGTTTCCGAAACATTATTTTATCAGTAGTCTTGCAACAATGTTAAGGGCCTGTTTCACAATATCTGGATAGCCGTTATTTACCAGATAAAGAATCAAGAACGTAATTTGTATGAATTATCTGCCACATAAGTTTATCAGGTACTTATATAGAGGTGGTGAAACCGGCGCTTAGTCTATTAATTTAGTCTGGAGAAGTTAGGTTAGGTATTGAAAAGCGTTTTGGTCTTTAAAAGCCGTTCAGATTATATTGATTTAACAGGTTATGATACTTTGGTTAACAGGAAATTAGACAAAATATATTCGCTACGATTTTTATCGAAAGAAGTCTATGAACTTTGTTTTGGTAGCTATCGCTATGATAAGCTGTTTGGGCCTTGTTAAAAATATGTAAGTCTTTATGTAAAGTAGTTATAGTCTATGTTTTTTAGTTTTAGTTGTCTATTAATTAAATAGGTACCTCATCTTTACTTAATTTCCTTATCATTTGAAAACATCTATTGTGCTTTTTGTAGTTTTAATATTTAAGTAAGTAAGTATCGTAAGCCACACAAATTCTCACCTTGCACAGATACATGTTGAACAATCACAGCACACAGTCCCGAATATTATTCCCGTCACAAAACACCAATATTAACTGTCACTCAGTTCAAAGTCACAACACCGTCAGTTCACTGCATCTTGCCCCGCTGACAACTTCAAGTGCAATATGTCCACATATCCGTCGTTGCAAGTCCACTGTCCACGCAAGCGCAGCCAAATGAAACCCTATAATTTAAAACAAACCATCGGTTAAAAAGAAAAACTTTACTCCACCATTGATTACACTTGATAATTGAACCTTCTTGCACGTGATTAGCATGTCACAATGCGCGCGAAATTCGAAAATAGAACTTGTTTCTTCTTTTTTTATTGAACTTTGCTTGAAATGAGTTTTAATGAAATGAGTTTTTTATTAGATTAATTAATAATTTTATATTATAGAAACATGAACGCACTTGTTTTTATTGTATAGCAATGGATGGCAAATGCGTTCGGACGGCTGCCCGCTCGGAAAGTGGTCGCGCGTATCGGCCGTTTGTTGTTAAATACCGCACTACTCTACATATTGGCGTACAGAAAGGCAATCATATCACGTTTGCTGTTATGATGAGCTCAATTTGATGCAAAAGAGAGCATCAAATTTAATAACATATGGCATTAGGTCAGTAGGCACGTTTATGATGTATTATGACTTCATTGGCCCTTTGTGATATCATTTCTGACCAATTGTTTAACGGACTTTCGATTTCAAATCAAAATAAACCGCTGTAATACTGTGTTGCTATGCCGGAACTGATTCATTGTTTATTTTGTAAATATTTTTGCATTGTGTATATTAATCTCTGTATCTTCCATTGCATTTTTGTAGTAAAGTGACTCATTAAAGTTAAAAAGAATTTTTTTAAGCTGAACTTCGTAATAAAATGATGATCTGTACATATAATTTGGCAAATATGATTATGAGGACACCTTATATTATGGTTTCTAGGTGATCTTCATATGATTTCAAGTAAAAAACAATAGAGATTCACTAAGCAATACCTACATGGTCTAAATTCCAACTGAGACCTCGGCTTTATTTTGAGGGTGCCGCAATTTGACACAATATGCTTTTCTATGACAAAACCCCTTTTACATAGAAATTTATTAAGTCATGTTGCGACACCAGAGTAGTAGTAGTCCACCAGGCCTGTTCATCCTGTGGTTGTTATAAATAAACGCATAAATTTTCTTATTCCTGTTTTCTCAGACAACTAGGAAAACAGCAATAAGAACGTTATATAAAGATAAACGTTTCTGTAATATGTTTTTATAATAAACAAGTGCCAACGTACGATAGTAACGGATGTAGGAATCCAAACACATTCTTCCTTATGGTCACACGTCTCAGAATTTCTTCAAACAATAGAATTATAACATTACATTGTATCTAGGTAGAACTCTTGAGTCTCGAGTACCAGGCTACCATAAGTATTAGGCCGTGGTCTACCCCATACAATTAGAAGGTAATTCCTGTCTTCATACCTTCTAAGTAGGTACTTATTGCAAAATCATAGTGTACGTCGAACTACATTGAGTAATTTTATGGGACGGCATCGAAGTGAATCGATATCGCTTTAATAGAGCAATATTATGGCTAATACTGAGTTGTCTGTTTTAGTACTAACACTTTAATTCTTTTGTTTTATGGTTTGTGGCTTACTGTGTAGGAGTACTCCTACAGTATTCTGTAACAGTGGGTGTAATGATAAAATTGCACAAACATTTCTTTTAGACATTTCTTTTGGTCCGATCCACATCTCAGTAAAAGGCTCTTTGACTCAGATTGATATCAAAATCAAAATGAAATGGTCTCACATTTCGCTCGTTAATAATTTAAATTTAACGGATTGAGTCATCCAACCCATGTAAGACCTTGGTTACAGTCGTAATGTGCTGTTCTATATTTTATATAAATACGGAGATGACTCAAAATTTATGCCCGTATTACTCAACAATGCCCGAATTTTATCAGTACAAAGCGAAAACTCTTCAAGGCTAACACAAAACCACTTGAGACTTGCACAACATAATCCCACATGGCATGTGACCGTTGAACAAATAAAAGTAATGTTCACTTTTATTTTTACTAGTGGTCACATCCGCTGTGATCGCCCGCCGCCATTAATGACGGGATGATTATCTTCTTCAACGTTTTAAATTACGTAACAAACTGTTTTCTTCACATTATCGAAACTTCGGAAGTGGTTCGAAATTTGAAATTGAAGTCACGCAGTTTTTTTTCATAGACAATTTTGCTGTTATAAAAGAGGTCGTGACGCGACAGATTGTAAGGTTCAGGTTCATGTCAATAAGCTTTTACGAATACTTCGATGTGAAGGGAACAGTCGTGACTTAGAAATAGCCTAATTTTTTCACATAATTAAAGAAGTCTATCGTTTCCTAACAAATAGAGAAAGATGTGTTTAACTTGGATCAAAAATCATTACTTATTTGAACAGAAACAATCGAATATAATATTTAAACTCTTCGATAAGTACCTGCTCTTGCTTAACCTATTGCAAAAATGCATACATCAATGACTCTGCCACCGCCCACATTTGTAATTAAAACTGCATTCTGCAATTTCTTCTTTTGAATGAATCTAAAATTTATATTTAACATTCACTACTTGGACATTCCAAGGTTTTTAAACCTACATAGAAGTACAGAAGTGACTAAATAATTAAGAGTTTTGGAAATTCTGTGCCGTGAGCAAAAAATTAATCACTTAATTTATATTCAGAAAACTGACGGTAAATCATAGCGAATGTTGCAAAGAATTTCCAAAAATATATTGTGTTGCAAACTCATCATTGAAAGTGCAAACTTATTAGTCAAATGCAGTTGCATAAATATTGCAAGATTGTGATTCAATTTTGAATACAATGATGGGAATGTGATGTATGTATTACATAACACTACAAAAGGAGAGTTAAGTATACAGACATCGGAACAAATATCTTGAATAATATAGACTACCTTGTTGGATTAGTGAAAGGAGTCTTGGGGGTCAATTCTAAAGTTGGGTGCAGTACAATGCATCTGAGTGTGGAATCGAGCGAGGTTTATTAGTTGACTCACCCCTACTTCGTATAAAAAGGTTCTCTTATCTCCTTTTGGTATTATAACAATCAGTTGGTACTGGACTTAATTAACAGTTCGATTCTGTCGTTATACTACTTACTCTTGCCGCCCAACAGAGCCTAAACATTCCATCTAACGTTTTTTTTAGTATTGCCAGGAATATAAAGTTAAGCTACTTTCTAGCAAAACTTACCATTGGCATGGCTTCCGTCATCTCTAATGTTCAGCGCACCCTGTGTCTTGTCAATCTTGATAACATGCTTGTCGACAAACCAATCCACACGGAACAGGAGCAGCTGTTGACACGTAAAAAATAAGCTTTTTAAATTAAAATGACATTAACAAATGATTTTGAATCTATTTCCAAAAAGATAAAATTTAAATTTGATGACAGCTGCTCTAAAAGTGTGCTCATTTGTTTTACTTGCGCACTTTGGTTTTCAAATCATAGCTTACAATACTGATTAAATAAAAAATACTGAACTTTCTCTTGGATCATCTTCGTCCATCATTAGCCACATATTTGAGAATGACGAGTGGTTAGTAAAATTCCCTGTCAATAAATTGTCACCGTGAAATATTTTACACTGTCAGAGGTTGAATCTGATAATGGACACCTTAACTTTATAAGATTTACCTGCGTAATGAACATGTCTTTGAAATGTTTAATACGAAATTATGAATGTATTTACTTTGTAGACTGCGGAAATTAAATGTTCATCACTTAGCGTCTCGTATCATTAAAAACATGAATTTATATATTATTATAGAAATAGATTTACAATTTTCATGACTTCATTCGAGTTTCCGTTATTTGAGAACAAACTGTTTCTCGGAGTTTCAACCGCGTGACGGAAAAAACGAAGCCTATGCTACCCTCCAGATTCCTAAATGTCACCAGACACAAAAATAATACCATACCTAATAAAATCACACCATTGTGACAGTACAGAAATAGAAACAATCACACTTTCACATTTTTAAGTGTAAAGATTGTTGCATGCGTCATAATCACTTCGACTTCTATTAGAACTTAAAAAAGACTAAAACTACTCAAAAAAAGAAAGGATAGGAAATATTAAGAGCATTTTTTGCACTCAAGACCAAATTCGTCTATAATCCCCAAATTAATGTTGTCGTGTTAAAGTCGTTATATTTTTTTGCACTGCAAAAAACATCTTCACAATTTGGGTCTTTACATAATCCGATTACACATGTATGAATAAAAAATTGTATTACATGCCTACATGGCGACGCAATGTAAGTTTAATTATGCCTTTTTAAAATTTCGGTGCCGTCTGTGGTCAAATGTCGACAGCCACTTAGGACCCATCTTGGTACTCAGTACATGATGAAGCATCGTCATAAGTTTAGTATCTTGGCAGGAGAAAGAGGTCGTATGTCTACTGATGTTGGAAGTAAAATAAAACCTTTTACTTTGTAATAGTGTGGATTATTGGGTGAGAATACAATAGGAATGGGTGATTTGTACCAATTAGCGATTGGACTAATAACTAAAGCCTTGAATATCTTTCCTTTCTTAGACTTTTCACGTTTTTTTTTTCCTAATAATATGAAATATTTATGTTATATATTTCACTGACAAATAAACTCATTTTCGAATAATGTTATTATTATTTTTGCGTATGGAAGATGAAAACTGCGGTCACAACCATTAAAAAAGTACCTACTATTATAGATAAATTCGGACAATTGAAGAAGAAGAAGACAGTGAGCTGCGCGACGTTGCCGCGACCGCGCACGCTGCTCATGAATAAGAACCCCTCTGTGGTTCGAAACTAGTAGTTTTTCTCAGTATATTCACGTGGGTATCCCGCGATTTTAGTTAATTTAGTATGTCTCACGATAGTTATTATAAAAGTCAAAGTCAAAATCATTTATTTCAATTAGACCAGTAAGGCACATTTGAACGTCAACAACAAAAAAAATTTAGAAGTGAACCTAGTTGCTCATTCTAAGGTGTAGATTCCTATGGAGAAGAACGAAAAAAATAATTGAAGACTTATACACTAAGTACTTAGACATTATAAGCAAAGAACAAAAACACGTTACCATCTATTGTTACATTACTTCAAAATAAACTAACAAAATAAACCTAATAATCACTTGACCAATGAAGCAATTCAAGTGAAATTATCCAATTAAGAAATCGCAGTAGGTAAGTATTGATCGCCATTCGCCAATAATAGTGTCGCCTTCGTCCAAAGCACGATTTTATTTGCTACTTTCGCTAAACGGGTGCAGTGCGCACTAAATTATGGATTACTATTAATACTAGTCTTTAAATGTTAGGCTTAAGGTCTTATAACGCTGATATAACAAATGGATTCAATTTACTTAAGCACGTGATAGATTATTCAAGTATTTTATCAAAATATACTAAAGAAATAACCATTCGTGTGTAATTACCTCATAATAATTTTAAGTACTTAATCATTTTGTAAATACCTACCTACTGTACGATTATTGTAATTTTTGTAAACTACTACTTTTGCATCAATTTAGGTAATGAATAATGTAGATACTTTTTGGGCTTATTTATGTTTAAATATTAGAATTAATTACGTTGTAATTTAATAACATTATTAGTAAATCATAACAATTTAAAATACTCTCTTTTAAAATAAAAATCATGTAGGTAAGTGATTGACTAGTCTACCCACTAGTATAAAAGACATGTGTCGGTCGGGTGGGGTTTCATTCCATGTACCGCCGCCGACCTGAACGGAGCTCCGAGCCTTATAATCAAGTTAAGTAATAATATTGTATTATGTTTTAATTTTAAAAAAATGTAATATGTTGTATGTTTAAATGTTTTGGTGTTCACTATTAAAAATGTGTAAAAATTAAGTGTTTATATATTATATTTGTTATGCTGTAATAATGAGGTGTTTATTTAAATTGAAATAACGGTTAGAATAAACTATTATGAAATGAAGTTTCGTATTTTAAATTTAAGTCCCTATTTACAACTTTATTCCTTTTCTCATAATTACAATAACATATGGATTCGATTTAATCCATTGGTACATTTCGCAAATGGAATAAATCTAAATTAAATTTAGTATTGATTGATTCTACGGTAAGTATTTTGGGTCCATGAGTAGGGTATGTATGTGTATGGTGTACATATACCTACACATGGACAACTTATCAGATGCATAGAAGTTGAATACCAATAAACGCCCTTAGTTTTATATTTTTTTTATTTCACTAAGAGATAAAATTCTAACATCAGAAGTGGGATTCGAACCAAAGATTAATCGATCATATTATGTTTTCAGAAAGTGTGCGCGAGATTTCATAATGGATTCTACAGTAATTGAAAATCTACTGAAGACAATTCAAGCAGCATTAACTGAGAAACGTCGAGGCGATGATGTTGTATTGCCGCCTTTTGACCCTGAGAAAAACGAAAATGGTGCTGATAGCTGGTGTCGTGCCATCAACTCTATTGCGGTGGACATGGGATGGAGTGATATAACAACAGTTGCTAAAGCAGGTAAAGCCTTAAAAGGTTCTGCTTTATTATGGTATGAAACGTGGGATCCTGAAGAAGGTAGGACATGGCAAATTTTCAACCTTGATTGATTTATACCCTGAAAAGCGTAATCTGTCTGAAAAATTATCTAGAGCGGTATTGTTGACGTCGGAAAATACAGATTCTTACTGTGAATATGCGAGAGAGAAACTAAGATTACTTAAACAAACAAAAATTGCATTTACAGAAATACAATTAGTAGAGCTTATATGTGGAGGCATACATGACACCACGGTAAAAATGGCAGCACACAATAGTCGTGTCGACACTACTGCCGAATTAATATCGTTATTTACAACATATTCCAAGGTTCCCAAAAAGCGACCATTAGATCACAAAAATGATAAAACTGACTCTTTAACCGCCTCTGGTAGTTCTAGTATGCTGCATAAACGAACCAAAATAGAGGATAGACGCTGTTTTATATGTAATAAGACGGCCACTCTCGTGCTCAGTGTTTTTATAATTCAAATAATCAGTCAAAAAATTCTGCTTTATTGCCATCTCATTCCCCTGTACAATGTACGTACTGTAAAAAGTTAGGGCACACTGAAAATGTATGTTTTCTTTAAACAACGAACCAGTAATTCAAAAAATATTACATCCACAAGCAATAACAAAGATGATGTAAATTGTTTTATAAAAACTAAAGGTCTGAAATTAACAGAAATTAGCATCAAAGATGTGACTCTTAATGCTCTTATTGATACTGGAGCGACATGCAGTATAATTAAAGACTCCATAGCTAAACGATTGGCCAGTAAAATAGACCCCTATTTCACTACACTTTCTGGTATTGGAAATGGTATCTTGCATATTTTTGGTAGAATTACTGTTCCTGTAAAATTTAACGAAATTTGTATTGAAATAGAATTTAACGTGGTTAGAGATAGTGAATTTAATTATGATTGTTTGATAGGTTGTAACATTGTAAAATATTCAGACGTCTCTGTTATCATGGATTCCATGGGTTGTAGGGTAGTTCGTAGGCCCGTTCCATTATTGACTGACGTTGTTAACTGTACACATATCAATAATTTGGAACTGCTGGATGACTTAGTTAAACATTTACAAATTGACCTTCAGACTAAAATAAAAACAGTGTTTGCAAAATTTCCTTCTGTAATACCCTCCGAAAGCAATGTTGGGACAGTCAAAACTGGTTCGTTACATCTGCGCCTGAAAACGAATAGTGTTATAAATTATAGACCTTATAGATTGGCACCTATTGAAAGAGAAAAGGTCAATGAAATTTGCAAAGACCTTCTAAATAAAAAATAATCAGGGAAAGTGATTCTCCTTATGCTAGCCCTGTCTTACTTGTAAAAAAGAAAGACGGAACCGATCGTATGTGCGTTGATTTTAGAGCACTGAATAAAATTATCGAAAAAGAAAGATACCCCCTCCCATTGATTGAGGACCAACTTGATAGATTGGGTAATTCGAAATATTACATATCAATTGATATGAAAAGTGGCTTCTATCAAATTCCTGTTTCCGAAGACTCTATCAATATACCGCTTTTATCACGCCCGATAACCATTATGAGTTTACAAAAATGCCTTTCGGCATTTGTAATGGTCCGTCAGTCTTCCAAAAAGCTATTAGTAAAGCTGTCCGCCATTTAAATTTTCTATTAGTATACATAGATGACCTGTTAATTCCATTTAAAACTGAAACTGAGGGATTACAATATTTGGAACTAACTTTAAATGCTCTTAGTACAGCAGGATTTACTATAAACTTGAAAAAGTGTAAATTTTTTGTCAAAGAGATAGAGTATCTGGGTAGAAATGTCTCGGAAGAAGGAATAAGGCCAAGTCAAAGTAAAATTACCGCATTAACTAACTCCCCAACACCTACATCTATCAAAGAGGTACGACAATTTATGGGACTAGCTAGCTATTTCCGTAGATTTATACCAGAATTTGCTTCAAAGACAGTCAGTATTACCAAATTAACGAAAAAGGATCAAAAATGGGAATGGGGCGATGAGCAAGAAAAAGCTAAAGAATACGTTATAAGACACTTAACATCAAAACCGCTTTTGACTGTGTTTGACCCGAAGTTGCCGACGGAGTTACATACGGACGCCAGTTCAATAGGTTATGGAGCTATTTTACTTCAAAAATTAAACCAGCAATGTAGAGTTGTGGCATATTTCAGCAAACGAACGACCCCAACTGAATCCAGATATTGTTCGTACGATTTAGAAACGTTGGCTATTTTTAATGCTCTTCGACATTTTAGAGTATATTTGTTAGGAATAAGCTTTACCATAGTGACCGATTGCAATTCCATTAAGTCCACTATGACAAAAAAGGATTTATCTCCTCGTGTGGCTAGATGGTGGACTTTTATGCAGGACTTTCAGTTCCAAATTTCATACAAAAAGGGAACATTTGTACAACATGTCGATTATCTCAGCCGTAACCCACCACTTGAAAGACCTATAGTCCATATTATCGAAAACCTAAATCCTGATCACCCATCATGGTTAAAAATTGCACAACAGAATGATCATGAAACTCAAAACTTATTAAATTCAGTTAGAAATGGTGACGTTGACGTAAATCAATATGTAATTATTAACGAATTGCTGCATTATAAAACTGATCCTAACAGTATACCGAAATTATTTGTCCCGAAGGGGTATAGGCTGAGCATGCTGCGACTCTATCATGACGAAAATTGCCACGTAGGTTATGATAAAACACTCCATAAACTTAGAGAACATTTTTGGTTCCCCAGCTTAGCAGCTTTTACTAAAAAGTATATTTCCCACTGCCTAATTTGTACTTCTCGTAAGGGTCATTCGGGGCCCAAACAAGGGTTGCTTCACCCTTTAGTAAAAAGTATTCCCTTTCATACAATTCACCTTGATTGTACTGGGCCTTTTAGACAGTCCGCGGATGGTTATAGACACATCTTGTTAATTATCGATGGTTTTACAAAGTTTTGTATGTTAAAACCACTTAAGAATTTAGGAGGACCAGAATTAGTATTTGTTTTACGAGAGACTCTAACATTATTTGGTACCCCGTCTCTGATAATTACAGATAGAGGGACAAATTTTTCTTCAAATATTGTTCAGTCACTGTTTAGAGAGTTACAAATCCGACACCATATGATAGCCACTGGTACCCCTCGTGGAAATGGTCAGGTAGAGCGTTATGTAGCTACAGTAATAAATATGTTGACTACATCAACCAATAACACTGCAGAATGGCCAAACGTTCTTTGGAATGTACAACAATCCCTTAATACTACTGTTCAGAAAACCACAGGATTTTCACCTATTAGACTTCTAATAGGTAGAGAAGGAAACATACCTCCCATACAGGCTCGCTTAGATGATGTTGTAGATGAATCTAGTCAGCCCCATATTGATGTAAACACTGATCGTGATCTAGCACGACAAAAACTAAATGAAAGTGCTATTAATTCTAAACACCGTTTTGACAATACCAGACGAGATAATAAGACTTATTCCGTTGGTGACACTGTTTATGTTAGTCAGGACCATAGACGTCATGACAAACTTGCTCCAAAATATAGAGGGCCTTACGAAATCATAGAAGCTCTAGAAAATGACAGATTTACGCTTCGGGGTCAAAATAATATTAGGGTTATTACAGTGGCTAAGGACAAATTAAGAGCCTGGCCAGGTGAATGGTTGGAACAAAATATTTGTTTTGAGGAATCCGTGTAAAGCGGATCCGTGATAGATTATTATTTTAGAATATAAATTGTTGTTATTGTAATGATTAAAGAAATGATAAAACATTGATAAATTAATTTCAGATTGAAAGAACATATTTATATTATAGGGATGATTTAATATTGTTTTTTTTTTCTCTTTTTCGATGAATTAATTTGTGTTTGTGAATTGTAACCATGTAACATTGTAACTACGTCTATTATGATAAAATACAGTACATATTACCGCTGGTCGGCTTCTGGCCGGATATTAACCTGAATATCATATAGCGGCGGGTGATAGGGTTAATACATAACGGTCAGGAGTCACAAAAAAAAAAAAAAAATAAAATCGCTGGTCGATCTTTGCCCTGATACTTCACTGAAATTCACTGTGCAGCGAGTGATAGGTGCTTGTATGCCAAGGCCATAGATCAAAAAGTAATACTGCTGGTTAATTGTGAATTAATGCAGCAGGTGAAAAAAAAAAAAAAAAAAAAAAAAACAAAATGTATGTAAAAAAAAATAATAATAAAGGAACTAAAAATAATTAAGGGTACTTCGAGAACGAAGTACTGGTCAGTCTGGCCGTGATAGATTATTCAAGTATTTTATCAAAATATACTAAAGAAATAACCATTCGTGTGTAATTACCTCATAATAATTTTAAGTACTTAATCATTTTGTAAATACCTACCTACTGTACGATTATTGTAATTTTTGTAAACTACTACTTTTGCATCAATTTAGGTAATGAATAATGTAGATACTTTTTGGGCTTATTTATGTTTAAATATTAGAATTAATTACGTTGTAATTTAATAACATTATTAGTAAATCATAACAATTTAAAATACTCTCTTTTAAAATAAAAATCATGTAGGTAAGTGATTGACTAGTCTACCCACTAGTATAAAAGACATGTGTCGGTCGGGTGGGGTTTCATTCCATGTACCGCCGCCGACCTGAACGGAGCTCCGAGCCTTATAATCAAGTTAAGTAATAATATTGTATTATGTTTTAATTTTAAAAAAATGTAATATGTTGTATGTTTAAATGTTTTGGTGTTCACTATTAAAAATGTGTAAAATTAAGTGTTTATATATTATATTTGTTATGCTGTAATAATGAGGTGTTTATTTAAATTGAAATAACGGTTAGAATAAACTATTATGAAATGAAGTTTCGTATTTTAAATTTAAGTCCCTATTTACAACTTTATTCCTTTTCTCATAATTACAATAACATATGGATTCGATTTAATCCATTGGTACATTTCGCAAATGGAATAAATCTAAATTAAATTTAGTATTGATTGATTCTACGGTAAGTATTTTGGGTCCATGAGTAGGGTATGTATGTGTATGGTGTACATATACCTACACATGGACAACTTATCAGATGCATAGAAGTTGAATACCAATAAACGCCCTTAGTTTTATATTTTTTTTTATTTCACTAAGAGATAAAATTCTAACACACGCATTCAAGATAAGTCTTTCTGGAAAATTAAGAAAATGCACTTTGTAAAACTGACTGCCTCGTTGGCCGCGTGGTCGCAAGTGCGACTACCGGGGTCTCGGGTTTGATTCCCGGGTCGGGCAATATATAACTGGGTTTTAAAAAAAAAATCTCAGTAGTAGCACGGAGTCTCAAATTGTGCCCGGTATATGGCAATAGGTTAACCCCCTATTACATGGGACTCATAACATAGATAGTGAAAAGTGGGTGTTACATTGTACAGTGGCATAATGTGCACCCCTACCTACGCCTTCGGGGATAGAAGGCGTGACGTTCTTTGAAACTTCATTGGAATGGAAGAAAATTGTAGCCGATAAACTCACAACGTGTAATTAATTTGTTACTAAATTATTAACGTTTAATATTTAAAGATTAATCATTATAGAGGCCTATTCAAGAATGTTTAAATCAAAAATCCCAATGAAAACTCAGTGTCCAAACCTTGTTTAAACTGTCGAACACCAAGCGGTCACCGGTGACCGCAACCTATTGTTCTTTAATTGTGTCTATAAATACTGTACTCGACGAGTTAACCCTTGTTTAGACATCACATCATCGTCATCATCATCATTACATCGGCCTTGGCAACAGTACATGAAAAAGTCGGTTTATATTTTTTTTATGGAATCGGAGGCAAGACAGACGGAACACCTGATGGTAAGCGATCAGCGCCGCAGGTGGAGGCGCCGCTTGCCGGCTTTTTAAAAAGAATACGCCGTTTTCTTGAAGGTATTTGCTCTTTTCTTAATTATGCCAATTAAGCGCCCTTAATATACACTCCATGATATAAGTTATTGCTAAAATGTCGCTAAGTCACATACTAATCACCTCATACGATACACCTATTAGTCGCATATAAAAGTGTTTGGATGACGTCTACTGGATCGGTTTCACTCAGTACTTTCTAAGCAAGTGGAGCAGCGCAGGCGCACCCGATGTCTCTTTGCGCACTCCCTTTTGTAATCCGTACCTAAGGTATTAAGTGACTTCTTTACACTCGTTCTTACTTACATTGAGATAATAATACTAGCAGTTTCGCTTTTATTGAGCGTAACAAGATGTGATTTTACGAAAACGGAAGGTTTTATTTTTACCCGACTGATCTATCTTTACTGTAATGCCTTGTGAATGCAATAACTAGCATCTATAAAGCATCTACCGTGCTACAACCGAAAATACACGACCCACATTTTGAACCTAATAAAAACAAATGACACCTAAAACTAACCTAAGTACCTACGACACCGTAGAAAATCCTAATGTGGGGCAAAGTTTTTTAAAAGAAAAATATTAGGTACAAATTCCATGTAAGTCCCATGAGTATGGAGGAAGAAAAGATCCCTGTCCCTAGGTAAGTGTACATTTATACTTAGACCATGGAGGTTTATGCAGTTAAAGATTTGAGACATACAGAAAAACGAATCAAATAAATCATTATCTATCCTGATCTCTTTCCATCTAGTATAACGCATTATTTCAGTGAACCATCATTGCAAAAAAGCTGTAAAGACCTACAGTATTGTACGTGCCATCAGCTCCATTATCATCCGAATAATAAGGCTAAAAATATACCTCAATGTTTTCATACAATGTCAATCACAATTTCATAGATGAATGAACACATCAATCATACGTACGGACATACTTATTATAAGTAAATAGTTTGGCATGCAAACTATTAAATAATTTCGTCCCAGTTGCAATCTTGCGATTCTCTAGTGCCGAGTTGATAGGACTACTTATTTTTATGTAACTTGTCAATCAAAATTGGGTATGTCCTTAATCAAAAATTTATTGTTTCGACTATTCAATACTATATAGTATTAAAAAATAAACATACTTTCATTAATTGATTTTATGACCAACTTAATTTTAGTAATTTTCCAGCAAATTTTCAAGAAATAAGTATTCTATTTGACGCTAAAAACGTGACGTCACAATACACAAACTCGTACAAAATTTATAGAAAATTGTCGTTTCCTACAATTTGAATCAAATAAGTATTGAATTTGACTAGTTGGCAAGTAAGTACCCAAGTATCCTCACTGATGATATTATGTGGAATTTAGAGTCTGTTTGTAACGTTTTGAGGTCAATTCAGTTTAGTTTTCTTTTTGTAAACTTTGTCTATGCAACCTTTTAACCTTTAATTTAAGGTTAAAAGTAATAAAAGTAAGTAAAAAATTAAACCAATATCTTGGTCTAATATTTAAACACACTTTTGTATTTGATGTTTCATAAAAAAACAATATACATGCATCCCGTCATTACTTACAGATGGAATGACAAAATACAAAGAACCGAAGTCGAAGCAAATTACTAGTGCAGGTCAAACTAGTTTATCTAATTAAGTTCTTAGTTTAAATAAAATTGTTCATGACAGGAGGACGATCGGTATGTCTGTAGATATATACTTACGTATGTGTATCACTATAATTATAAAATCGGGCCTTTCAGCACATCTACTTCCAAGAATCTTCATTGTAATTATTATTTATGAAATTACTTTCCAATATAATAAGTTATTGTGTATTATATAATGCTATTGTTACCTTTTTTATTGTTCCAGTGATCAGAAATGCTAATATCCAGTAGTGGAGGGAATTAAATTTCCAGGAAGGACAGTGTTTTTTAATTATTAAAAAATATAACAAGGTTATTTAAATAGTGTCCCAGTATTTTACCTATGGGGGCCCGTTACATTACGTTTACGTTAAATGGGGCTCGAGTTCGATTTCTGAATACTGAGTGTGTTCGGTTTTGCGAAAAATTAATTTTAATAGTACGGAACCTAGGATTTTTTTAAGGGGGAAAAATCGTCGAATGACTGCTCCCGCCTGGGTGAGGCGGGAGGGAGTGTTAGACTCTTACTGACTAAAAACCACCCCGTTCCTTCTGCACGTCGAGCCGGAACCCCGGTAACCCGTTAGGTTCTCAGCGACACAGAACCTAGGATAGTGTCAAGCGACTCAACCCCTATAACATAGAACCCATAACATAACAGTTCATTCATTGAAATGTGTGCATCTGCCTACCGCTTCATAGCTTAAGAGGCATGTCAGTATGTATATTTATGACCAACCAATATACTGGAGGAATTTCTTCAACATTCCAACCTGTTACTATAAAGGGACAGTATTCAATTTACATGAAAACTAGATACGTTATGAAAGTTGTCCCTGACGGTCGACAGATTAGGAACTTTCATCGCACCTGACTATCGATATCACTATAAACACTATAGGCCTACTATACACTTAGTAACAAGATCTTAATTAAGATTTGAAGACATAATCAGTGCAGACGTTTAGTCTAGGATTTCTGATTTAATTAAAACATATACCGTCTACGGTATATGTTTATTTACTAACCAAATTGTTTTTGTCCTTTTCAGCTACTAACAACTAAAAACTTCCGCAAAGTTAAAATTCGACGGTGCATTAATCGGTCGTCACCACTCGACACTGGCAGTATAGTCGACAACATCGTATTGGAGACTCGGTTGCCAAAGGAAGAAAAACAAAAGAGCCGTCTAGGTAAATATTGGCGTCTATGACAAATAAACTAAACACTGAATATTTTATAATCTACAATCTGCAAACGTAGAGGTATTAATGGTAATTATATAAAACACTGCCTCGTTAGCTAGCTGAGTAGTCGCAAGTGCGACTGCCGGGCAAGGGGTCTCGGGTTCGATTCCCGGGTCGGGCAAAGTATTAAAAATAATCTCAGTAGTAGCACACAGTCTGGAATTGTGCCCGGTGTATGGTAATAGGCTTACACCCTATTACATGGGCGCGTAACATAAATAGTGAAAAGTGGGTGTTATAGAGGTATTATACCTCTACAGTGGCATTAAGTGCCGTAATGTACACCTGCCTAATAAAAGGCTTGATGTTATATCATGTATCTATAAAACAGTTTATAATAAAATGGGCAAGTAGAATCTCATCGCGTCAGTTATCTTAACAGTCATATTTTGTTAGGTACTAGCTTCTGCCAGCGGCTTCACCCGCAACCTCGTGGCCTATGTGTTAATCCAAACCATTATCTACCCCTGTTCTAAATTTCGTCTCGATTATTTCAGCTGTTTTGGCGTGATTTGTGATGGTAGTAGGATGGAATTCATTTGAAACTACATGATCAACAAATTACTAACATATTCGTACAGAAGCTGTAGGTACTATATATAACTGCCTGAACTTAATGACTCCACGGTTGGCGCGGTGGCTGGCCAACCGGCTACTGCGCAATGTGTCGCGGGTTCGATTCCCGCACGGAACAACTCTTTGAGTGATCCACAGATTGTTGTTCCGGGTCCGCAACCACGACACAGGAGAAAATGATAGTGTGAGGCAAGGTTATAAAAAAAATATTAGGCAAGTTAGAGTCTACTCCACTAACTCTAGTTAGTCGTACCTAAAAGTAGGAAGAAATTTCAAAACACCACAGACTATATAGCATCTATGAAGTATCTGTGTAATGTAAAAACAAAATATTTAATATTTATTTATAACCTGACTTGATCTAAGCATCCCAATATAATAATTAAGTAGCTAAGTTATTGCTCACATATTACAACTTTACGACCGCACTCTAACTATCAAGTCATCTTCTAATAACCATTACAAACTAGACATATAATTTGAAAAAAAAATACGTTGCATTAAATGTCTATACCAAAACGATGCATAAATAAGTTGCTGTACATGTATTTGTTAAATATACTGCTTAAGCTGTAATGTGTTGTAATTGAAACATTAATAAAATATAACTCTAATATCGATTAATTACGAAAACATTCGCAACTCCTTTTTATAATGCGGGCGACTCTGATGTTACTGCGTATTCGTCTGTTCATTAACTTCCCATTCCATTAAAAATGGTCGTTAAACACATAATTACTGAACTTATTCTATAAATATAAAATATAAGTATAAAATTGACTGCACGGTTGGCGCGGTGGTTGAGCAACTGGCTGCCGCTTAAAGTGTCGCGGGTTCGATCAACTCTTTGTCTGATCCACAGATTTTTGTTCCAGGTCTAAGTGTCATGTGTATGTGAACTTGTATGTTTGTAAACGCACCCACGACACAGGAGAAAATCCTAGTGTGGAGCAATGATTTATAAAAAAAAACCGTGTTCTAAAGTCATAATACACAATAGACACAAAAAATAGACTCTCCAAAAATATCTCTAAATGAATCTACATAGTGCATGCAACGAGAATGTAAAGGGTATTATCAAATCATCACACTACAAGGAAATGGCAAGACAATATATTCCAAATGATTATCACACTGAAGTCACGCCTTTGATCATGAACAATCAGCGTCAGAAATGATTTCGATGACTTGCAAAATCTTAGGGTAGTATAGAGAACGGTTAGTATAGTTTTGTAATATTTTTTTATAGCCTACAAACCTGTAATTATTGATTACACATATAAAACTCCATACACCTATGTAAAACTTGAGTTTAGACGTTATTTTGCCATAATTATATATCTACTAGATTAATTTTCATGACTTTATCATTTTATTGTGTTTAAGTGTTTATGCTGTTTATTCGACATAATTCGAAATAAATATGAAAGGAGTAAGGAAAAACATATATAAATACATAAATATTTACAACTTAATATTAACTACAACTAAACTATTAAATAAAACGAAAGTAAAAAAAGGAAACAACAAAAATTATATTTTAATTTAGGCGTCAAAGTATTCGTCTGCGTCACTATCACGGGGAACGTTCCCAGAAGACTGGCAGCATTGCCACGTTGCATTCAATGCTTATTTTCTGTCCGAAGAAAAAGCCAGCTATGGTTATTTTCATGACCATTCATTTCCAGGACCAATCCTAAATAATTTAATTATTTATTGTTAAATATTTTTTTCGCAGAAAGCTATGCTTAGAGCAGAGTAGAAGGAGGATATAACCTTTGCCCTGCTGTAGAACGATCATGGCTGGAATTAAAAATAAAATAAAAACAATTATTTTTTCCGTTCCACATGGTAAAGGATGAGGTCCGAAGATGAAGAAGTCTGTGTTAATGGAATAACAAGTGATTCAGGTTTCAGAAATCTACATATTTCTTAACATACTGTTGGTTTCAACTTTATAAAAAAGTTCAAAAAACAAACATTACGGAACGCAAAACTGTTGCAACAGACTTCGAGACAAACAAAACTCTTGTTTTGACGTAAATGAACCATTCTGTAGTGTCATATTAATAAAATGTGAACTGCATTCATTGTGAAACCGTTACGACTGTCGACTGTCGGTTATGTTAACCGGTGTCATCATCGGACACGCCCAATCTGTAACACGACACATCTTTTTGGCAGTTATGTGGAATCGACAATAAATTAAATGGGAAACAAAGATAAAAACACAAAATTATATCTATCTTTAAAGATCTCTATAACCGCCGCAAACAATAATACGAAGAAAAAAAGCAGTACCTAATTTGTTAGCCATTCATGTGTTTTAAAATTTATCAATGAGGTTACAATTTACTCATGAAGTACCTACCTATATTTTAATGTGATTGCAAGATATTGCAGTTTACTGTATCGTTTTATTATTGTGATAAAGTAACAAATATTTATTCATTCTCACGAGTATTCATACTTTCCACATAGGATATGCAGAAAGTAAGGGAAACAGTCTTTATAATCAGTATAAATACATAGGAATGCGACATCTATAAATATTTTTTATTAAGCATACCTTTTACGTCAATTATGTAAATTATACACCAAAAGTGCAATGACCTCGATTCTCCCGCGCAAAAAACGTGAGACCTGACTGCAGGATACAAGTAAGAAATACATAAATGACTTGCATGTTCAGACTTCAGCAAATCAACCTATACCAATCTGTCAACTCTTTCATTGCATTTTCGACTTTATCCCAAAAATATTAGGTAAGTAGAAAAGAAGTCGGTTAAAAAGGTGTAGGTTCGCCAGCTGGCATATGTACAAACCAAAAAGGACATTCAGGTAATTATTCAGTGTACACCTGTCACAAAAACTAGAAAATCAGAACTAATCTAGGACGTGTGCGAATATCGTTAGCGCGCCCAAATCAAATATATGTCTAACTACAGTAACTTGTGTGAAAAATACATAAAATGAATGTTTTATCGTTCGAATATAGCCTTCAGTCTTACCCAAGTACCACGCCTGAATCACTTACAAAAATTAATATAGTAATGTTTTTTTTTCTAATACAGATAAGACCTTGGACGTGGTTCAAGAAAACAACTCGTTTAAGTTAAAAGTTGACTAGAATTTTGTGATTCAAAGAAAATATTCAGTATTATAATCAGATGACGAGTATAAGTACGACAGTTCTATAAGCCAGTAAACCAACCCGATCTTAAAAACCAGCTATTGAAATTGAAATTCGTAAAGATCGAAGCATTCAATTTGTTGATAACACGAATCTAAATCACGTGTCACAATAGCTCTTTCTATTCGAAACAAAGCTATGTAAAGTAGTGGATTCCGTATTGGTTACATAACCATTGTATCGTGGTTCAGGGTTCACGCACGCTGACTTTTGCCATCAACGCACCAGGTGGCGTGACAGACGTTTATAGGGCTGTCTCGAATGCGTTCACGGTAGAACAATTTCAATGAACGATGTCATTGATTTTCGACATCTGTTTTATTTTCCCAAGTCATTCAGATACTTATGTGTTTCTACTGATTGAAGACAAACAGACTTACCACTTGGCATAAGTGTTTAGCGCCGCCTACAGTCATTTTGCAATATTAAAGACATTGATTGCAGATGCTCTACTATTCAGATATCTACTGTCAAAAATTTATAACTACTTATGACTATAGTGATACTTGCCATTTAGATACGTTATTTGGTAAAGTATATTTTAGAAGGGCCACATATTATCAGCTAACACAATCGCCTTTGCCCATCACTGTCAAGAAAACATCATGATAACTGACACTTAGTTATTTATACATTCGAAAATGGGCGTGAAGTAGTGACCAGTGTAAATATACGCACATTTATATGTAAGCTGTCAACTAATATGGCGTCTCAAGGATGATTTGATAGGAAATCGTTTTTGACATTGAATTACATAAGTATACAAAAACATTACCCACATGATCATGTTATTGAATTATTGCAAACCCTAGTCACATATTTTTTCTCCGGTCGACGACACGACATTAATCTTAAGTTCGACAAGGACATTGAACAGTTAGATAACTAAATGCGGCTCTGAAGGCTAGATTTTGGTTTTTGAATGCGTCAAAGTCTAGACTATTGAGAAACAAGTCTGGGACGTGGTAATGAAGTAAGATTGAGGTAAAAGTTAAATGTTAATTTTGCATCCTCTTTATAATATTAAGTATGTTGAATTGAAACTTTATTTTATTAAATGCCCTGGGAAGTTATTTACGACGGGAAATATAGAAATGCATAATAATTGAGAATCCTATGTCCAGCAAGAGGAGAATGTTAAAAGCCGGAATACGTTTGACAGACGATCGAGAGATATTCAAAATATGCATAGCTTACGTTGTCATTGTTTGAATTAGACAATATAACATTTTTTTTAATGGGACAAGCCCGCCACAACCTCCCAAAACCGCTGCAACGTCTGCAAGTAGATACAACCATGAAAACACCGGAACACTGAAGTCCGGCGCGTCCTAGGGACATGAGTAACTGTCTTGGTTCCCGCAACGAAATGAATCAGATGATATTATAAGAGAAGAAGAAGAAGAACGATATCACATCTATCGATATCTTTTTATTTCTTAAATGTTAGGCGGTGGTGCATATATTTATTTATTTTTTATTTATTTATTCTTTAATGTACATAATTTCTTTATGGTACATAAGGCGAACTTAATGCCATATGGCATTCTCTACCAGTCAACCTTAGGGTTTAAGTAGAAAATCTGCGAAAACTGAGGTACGGAGAATAAACTATCAACAAAGAGAGAGAGAGAGAGAAGAAAAAATAATGGTAATTATTAAATAATATAGTTATACATATATATTACATAATAGTAAATAGTATATATAGTCATATGCATAAAATATATAGGTAAAAATAAATAATCTATACTTATAATAAATCTGTAGAGAGGTCAATTCTGTACATAAAATATATTTAAAAAATAACTATCAAGGGGTGGTTAGGGATCGCTACTGATGCCAAAAATGCAATCAATAAAATTTTTGTCTGTCTGTCTGTCTGTCTGTATGTTCGTTATGGAAACAAAAACTACTCGACGGATTTTAACGAAATTTGGCACAATTATTCTTCATACTCTTGGGTAGGTTATAGTATACTTTTCATTACGCTACGATCAATAGGAGCAGAGCAGTGAAGGAAAATGTTGGGAAAACGGGAGAAGTTACTCCATTTTTTAAGCTTCCGTCGCGTGTGCAGGCTTATAAGTTAAAGCTACATAGAAATCATGTATGACGGAAATATTCTCCTTAAAATTATATAAAAAATATTTCTCGACAGCATATGTCTATCTTTTATGGTTGACTCACAATAACACGTGAAACTCCCGATAGCTTAGCAATTCGGTGATTTGTGATTGTATTTGTCTACTCTAACGTTTACAATACTCATTCATAGACTTTACGCTGTAACTGAAAGGCGAATGGTTGAAATTAGCTTGACTCGATATTATAAATGAAAATATGTGAGTTTATGTGTATGTTTGTTACTCAGTCATATTAAAACGACTAAAGGGACCGGAATGAAATTCGGAATAGAGGTAGATTATGGTCTGAAGTGATACATAGACATTTTATCCCTGGGATCGCGGGCGAAGCCGCTGGCAGAAGCTAGTATAATAATATAATATATTCAAATAAATAATTTAATATATAAAAAATATATAATATATTCAGTTTGGCACCCACTTATCACGAGTTATGTTATATATCCCATGAAGTGATCCTAATACTACAAACCAGGCACAATTCGAGATAAAGTGTCTATTACCAAGGAAGTCGACATCAGCTCACACTCAAGGCCCTAAAATATTACGTAGTCTCTCCACTAAGACAGAAATAAACGCCTTTTTACAACATTTACGAGCTTCCATAACAAAAAACTCTTAAAAAAGAGCTGTAACAAGTCGGAAACTACATGTAGACATCTTGTTTTACACACTAAGTAATTATGTTACGCGATATTTCCCTTTCGAACAGGGACGGAAGTGTGGGCTGCGTTGGAGCTTATGTTGTCTTGATCACTTTCACATAAAAGGGATCAGTATCCAACTCAGTAGTTGGATAGCCTACGTATAGCTATCGGTATAGCTATACGTAGGCTATTATAAGGTAGGTGTATTCTGTTATAGTAACTTGAATACTTGCGTGTGTTATTGTAACTACGCAGTAGTCAAAGGAAGGCTAAATGTTTATTTTAAAGTTTGAATTCTTTTTCGAATTATTAGAAAAGTTTTATGTACATTTTAACCGAAAAATCTTATTTCATTTGTACCTATATTATAAATACAAATGAAATAAGATTTTATATTTTTTTGATATATTTCGGCTCAACAATCAGGGTAGACTTTCAAAGTTGAATATGATATAGATATATTATTTCTGTGAATTTGACAGTTGCGACCACATTCACGACAAATAATCCTATGATTGTAATATAACTACTAATACAACAAGATTTTTTTTAAATACACTTTTATAACATTTAGTAAAAAGCATGGACCAATGATATGCTTAATCAGTCCATGGTTAAAAGCAAGCATATAGTTGAAACCTGAAAGTTACGAATATTACAAACTCCTTCAGATATTCGATATAGTAGCATTACCAAGTCTTTCTGCATCTGAATAATTATACTCATCGAAAGCCAATCAACACATTTCCTCTCACACAAGACGAACGACGATCGATCTCGTATTAATTAACACATAATTACTACACATCTTAATGAGATGCAAAACTCATCTGATATGAGTTTTTCAACATTAATTAAGCGAATGATCAATAAATTCTTCAAATTAGTTCCACACGTCATAGCTTGCTCTGAGCGATTAGAGAGAAATGTTAATAACTATGTGGTTTTTATGTAAATTTGTATACTTCCTTCAGGGTGGTCGAAATAGAGTAACTATTCTGAATTTTTTTCGGCGTTTCTTCTCAAAGTAGTCAGTTAGGCAACCGCAATACCGGTCCTCATCTAGTAATATAAAGATTAACGTGTAAAAGCGTATCTTTGTACCCAATTTACAGAAATACATATCATTTCATATTACAAAAGCGGGTGAGTATTAAAATCTGTATTAGAAAAAATCCGGATACCTACTACATCATATTCAAAATTGGAACGACTAAAACGACGAATTCACTGCTGAATGTGGATTTTTTTTAAGGAGATACGTGTAGATATAGGCTTTGCCATAATTCCCATGTGATGTAGGTGGCTTCAGAATAAGACTAAAAGTTATTTATTTTTCTCATTCTCTCATAGCCTTGGTCTAAACTACTGACCCCTCACTACAACCATTTATTTTTTATTGAGTGATGGTTATGCTCCATTTTGTATAATAAAAATTAGATGGGCATGCAAATTTTTTCCAATAAAACTTCGAGTTGGTTACGCTAAAATTTTATAGCATTTAGCAATACCTAGATTCTGTATCTACACTAGCTATGTACCTTTAACCTACAACTTTATAATCAGTTATAAATTATGCTGTTAAAACCAAAACGAATAATTATAATACCTTATATCAACATAATTATCTATTTTTAGACAAAGTAAATTTAAATAAATGAAATTAAACAATCTCATTTATTTCTAGAGTTTATAAATAGAATTGTGTCTCAATATTATGTTCTCAATTTGTTGCATACGCCTAAATGACTGGACAGTTTTCGATGGATTTTTCCTGAGAGACAAGCTAACTTTAAGCTATTATGAATTTAATATTAAGATCGAAATCAATGGTATTGGAGAAACCTATGTCCACCAATAGACAGATACAATGTGATAATGACGAATATTAAAACTGGCCAGATTCAGTGTGATAAAATGTTGAATATTAAAACAAGAGATGCTAGGAATGGAATGGAATAGGACAAAATCTAACAGAAAAAAAAACAATTACATAAGCAAACAGAATACTTTACTAAATTAAGAACAAGTTCGTTTAAACCTAACACTTCAATAAACGAAAGCAATGATTAATCGCCAGCTAATAAAATTAAATTACCTCAGAACCTTCAATCAAGTGACACGGAAATCGTAATTAATATATCTGTATATAGTTTATAGTGTTTGAAAGTTGTTTGTACCACAAATAATATGAAATAGGACTTGTATGACGCCATGATATAATTAATGGGTATTACGTGTGAGAGATGCGTTACAGATGTACAGACCGGTAATACGGGTACCAGTTCGTACGTGATGGATGAGACAGTTATTAAATACTTATTTATGAATTGTGTCTCTTAGGTAATGTTTTTAAACGACTTCAAAAACAAGAAGAGTTTGTCAATTTGACCTGTATGTATGTATGTATAAAATATTAACATAAAGTCACGCCTTTTATCCTCGAAGAGGTAATCAGAGGTGCATATTATGCCACTGTACAATGTAACACCCACTTTACACTATTTATGTTATGAGTCCCATGTGATAGATAGGGGGTGAGCCTATTATCATATCCCGGGCCCAATTGCAGACTCCGTGCTAATACTGAGATTTTTTTACAAAACCCAGTAAATATATACGTACACTGTACAGATTATTTAGACACCACTGACAAACGGTGAAGGAAAACATTGTGAGGAAACTTGGGCTTAGAATTTCTATTTATAACTTTGAAATCGCCAACCCGCATTGAGCGTTGTGATAAATGCTCAAAACCTTCTCCGTGTGAGAAGAGGCTTCGCTCAGCGGTGGGCAATTATAGACTGTGGGTGATGATATATGTATGGATAAACATGCGCGATTATCTCCCGATTGACTGAACCGATGGCAATAGGCTCACCCCCTATTACATGGGACTCATAACATAAATAGTAAAAAGTGGGTGTTACTTCTGTGTGCACCTACTCCTTCGGGGATAAAAGGCGTGGTGTTATGTTATGTTATGGTTGAACCGATTTTATGCGGTTTCCAGAAAAGGGTTTGTTACTCTTTGGTTTTAGTGCCTCTATTAATTAACCGACTTTAAATAGTCAAACACCGCAAGGACACCGGTGACCGCAACCTATTGTTCTTTAATTGTGTCTATAATGACGGTACTCAAAGGGTTAAAAAAGAGGGGGTTGGAGCCGGATTTTTTAAACGTAGCTTATACAAGAGTAGAGTATGGTCTAGGTCAGATATATGAAATTTTATGAAAGAAGTTAAAAAAGTATGTAAGGATTGTACGACAATACCAAACTATGTGCAGGTAGAAGAGTTTTATGAGAAACCTAACCTTCTTTGCCCGATCCGAGAATTAAACCCGAATCGCCATAAACTTGGCTACTACAAACGACACAGTCAAATCAATGAACTAAACAATTAAGTTATCGATTTGCAAAATTTTCACATGATCAAAGTCATGAGTTCATCTAATCGATATTAAATTTTGTTATCGAATGCACTTTGAACTCTGTCACCCATTTAGTGATAAAATATCAAATGCTACATAAAGGTTAGTATAACAAACATAATTTGATATTAAAACGTATTCAAGAATTAATAAGATCACTGAGTCTCATCTGCATTCGTTTGCATTAATAGTCTAGTCACATGGTAACAGTCACATAGAAATGTTGGAATATGTGATAATATTATAAAAAGAACGTCATTAATTGCATTAAGTAACAAATGGAAATTTTGGTCAAAGTGGAGAAATAAGGATAATGACAAGGTATGAAAAATTAAAATCTAATTAGTCCGTCAGTTGCGTAATGAAAAAATATTGGACACGTATTTTTATTTTATTTTGTTGTGTAATAAAATCATACTTAGATATAACGAATCAAAGTTTAGGAGTGGGGGCTAAAACGTCATTTCTACGTATAAAACGTACATAGAAGTGACGTCACGCGACATTTCAAATCAATATATCGTCGAAATGTTCGTTTCTGTAAAAAAATAAAAATTACTCATCTACCCTATTATTTACAACTTATACCGAGATACTATAAAGGGTGTAAACGGAACGTCCCCGAAACGCTGACAAAAATAAATTATTTTAACAGTTTTAATTATTTTCAACCGACTTCAAAAAAAAGGTCGAGATTTTTATGTTTGTTACTCGATTAGGTACCCGAAGACGCCTGGACCGATTTCAAAACTTTTCTTACACGACTTTATTACAAGACTTGGTTATTATACGCGAAGCAGCCAATAATATAAAGTATATGAATATTTTACATATGAATGTAATGTATGCATACTTAATGTACCTATACTTAAAATAACATAAAACATTTACATAATTGTTGATGACAGCCATAGAGGCGGGGGTGGCTCAATAAAAATGAATCCCCAACTTTATCAATTTTACATCTAGGTCATTTTTTATCTAGCCACCAATTACAGACAGCTGCTCTTCGTAAACATGAATATTACACAACATAACATTAGTGAACACACCCTGTAGGTAGGTACAGTCGTCAAACTAAGTGCTTGATCCACCCAGAGTGGTCAATGCAATTTTTTAGGTATATTTATTTCCAACTCAAAATTTTCAAGCACTTGGTTTATTGATGGACGACATCACGGACACAACGACGACGAGAGTGGGCGTCAGTCTCTGCATAGAAAATTAAATGTTAGTACCTATGGTCGAAAACAGAATTTGCCGACTGTACATAAGTAATAAGTAAGACAGGTGCGTCGGATTGCGCATCTTAAGAGTAGAAATGATACAAATAAAAAGCGAAGCAATTAACCAAGCACGCAGTTCCCTTTCACTGATGATATGAAGTGTCCGAATTGTAGCGACTCTGACGACTAGAGGCTCATGAGCTCATGCTATTCGGCTTAGACTAAATATTCGGCCGTTTTATGTAGTAGGTAGTAAACCTTAACTGCGGAAATACTAAGTTAACTTTTAATTTATTACGCTTTTAAACATACATACTTAAAACTTTGTTGTTTTTTTCTTAAAAAATGTACATATTATGACTATGTGGTCATCGTCATACATCGCATTACATCGATTGCACAATCAAAAAATTTTACCAACTAAATTAATAATTACTTTTTCGAATCTTCAAATTAAAATAGTTTAAACTTAATTTTTCTATTGTCATCGAAATGATTTTTCAATTACTCAATAAAATTCGGCTTACGAAAACTTTCGGCCTAAAACCTGACCTTGTGTCGAACTCTAGCGATAAATCTTACACCACTATCTACGGTGATTACGTTAATTCTCACGTCTATCAAACGGATAATTTTCGCTCAATTTATTAACAACATGGCGCATCGTTTGTCGATATAATTTTTATTAAAGAACTTGTTTTGACTAGGTATGTCGTAAATATAACTTACAGACTTTTATTGGTCTAAATATTTAATTTCATAATCTTAACATAAGTAGGTGTGCTAACATTTTGCGATCTAGAAGTCACATGATGCAGTTAGAGTTTAGCATTTTGCATATTATCTACATTTTCTCGATAGTCTGGGTGTCGCAATCGCCAATATTGCGAGTCCGTGATTCGCATACCTCCGGCTAGCTACAGGGTAAACTAAGGTTTATTAATTTATTTTTTCCTTTGGTGACTTTCACGATATAATTTTTAACTTTCTTCTCTTTTATTTCAAATTATTTTCGTTGCTTACGTCCGTGCGTTACTGCAAGGGTGGGTGCCAACTGAAAACCAATATCTGATACTTACTGTGCCCAACTCATATTTAATTGGCAAACCCTTTTGTCATGGGCATGTTGCCTTGCTGTTCTTTTTATCTTTTTTATATTGTTTTTTTTTTGTTGTTGTTATTACTGTTTTTCCTGTTGTTTTTTATAATAAATCTATGTTTTTGTATTTGGAACATCATGCCTATAAAATATTTTTTTACTTTCTTTCTTTCTTCTATAAATGTTCAATAAATACACATGCAATTCTCTCCATTGTTACATAACAAGCTTACTTCTACTTCTAACACATAACTGACGCACATACATAACCGACCATCACACCATCAAAAATTGTCACAACGCCCAACCACACATTGAAATAGTTCACATCACATATACCTATTACAAAGACGTTACAACCGAAATCTTACAACACTAACAAGTGAGAAAGGAAAATCGAGGGCGTGAAAGAAATCAATTTGAAAGAACAACAATACTCGTATTATGCAAAATACCTGATACCTTATATCAGTTAGTAAAACGGTGGGTAGAAAGTAATACTTAAGTTTTCATTGTTCCTAACAAATACCAGTATTATTGGTAAACTACAATGCCTGGTGATAAATATTGCACATCCACATTTGGAAGAGACTATCTACAAAATCACCTCATATCGGTGACGAGATTCTGTTTGACTGACTCTAAAAACTAGGAAGTCCAGTCTTCTGTTCCAATCATAAAAAAAAAATACAAATAAGTGATCACACAGAATCATCTCCTTCCAAACTTCGATGTGCAGTATTTATCACCTGACACTGTACTGCAGGGTGTTCCCCATTACATGGTTCGCTGGTTTGAATAGTGAAAACAATTCAGGGCAGCATCATGCCCACTATTCTCGGACTTCAATTATAGTCCAAGTGTTACGTCAAGTACCTGTGTATGTCTGTTATGTCATCTTCTTGAAATTGGTTTTTTGTTGGTATTTGATCTACATACCTGGGATATTTGAGCATTTGTTTTATTAATGACTTGTGTTATATATAACTCAGCATTCTGCATGTTTTATTTGGTATGGTTTCGGTTGGGCAAGTGTAATTAAGTTCTTTATGTCAATTTTCTATGATTCTAATTATACAAGATGCCAAACGTACCAATTACTACTACATGCTTAATGAAGATGAAATGAGTTTCATAAATCATGGTAAGGTTTTTCATTATTACCAAACCAATTCCCTCATTGAACAATGAAGGAATAAAATGTCGGAAAATAATCGTAGAGCAAAATGAAAAGCGTGATCAAAGAAAAACATGCAATATTTATTTCCTAACAAAATATAACAAATAACATACTTAAACATACACAAACAACAATAATTCCTAACACCTAACATCTAAATAGTATCCCATGGCAATAAATATCTGTGGTTAACATAGCGGCAACTATATGTTCAACAAATAACTCTATCAGTACGAGGCACTTACATGGCTATAGTTTACCATAATTACGACTTGCCGAATACGCATTCTTGTATGAGTTGGAATCAGACGAAGAAGAATACTCGCTGCTGTGAGCAATATCATTGTCCTCCTTCGGAACACTTTGGGACACGGGACCTTGTAACTTTTCATACTCCGTCGTCGATCCTTGAGTCACGTACTGAACGTTGTACTTACTCTGAGCATTCGTTGGATAGTAATTATAGAAACTTTGAACTGGATTTTGGTATAGAAGGTTGTTGTATGGAGATGGATTTGGTTGAGCAAAGAGCAGCATTGTAGATGGTTGACCTAAGTAAGATCCTCCAAGAGGCAAAGGTTGGTAGTTTGGCACGTTATAATGTCCCTGAGGCAAAGGATTAATCAAAGGAGTCTGATGTGGACTTATTTGATTAGTAGGAGCTGGTGAAAAGAGTTGAGGAGCATAAGGCACAATAGGTTGCGTAGGGTAACTAGTAGGCTGCTGCAGGAAAGTCAACTGGATATTCCCATTCGATTTGGAAGGTACTATTTGGTATTTGGATTGGTAGCCTGGATTTGGCACAAAGTTCAATGGCACGAATTGTGATGTGGTCGGTGGTGGTAGCAGGTTGATTTGAGGCTGCTGCTGGGTGTAAGAAGAGGATGACGATGACTCGCTTGGTGTGTTTGGTGACGAGTAATACTGGCTACTCGCCTGACTTGGATAGAATGAATTTGGCACTTGAGACTGGTAGGACGATGGGCTGGTCGAGCCGCTCTGTGAACTAGGATTCTGTGTGTAAATGCTATAAGTGTAGTCTTGCTTCTGTGCCCCTGTAGGAATAGCATTCAAGCTGGTTGCCTTGCCAGCATTACGTTTCTTCTGCTCCACATCCTCAACCTCAGTACAACATGCCAGTGTAGCGAAAGCGACGAAAATCTGAAACAAATTACAGAACAATCAATCATAATGTTAATATCTACGAACATGAAGAAGCCAATCAATCAAGTACCTCGTTATCGTAATACATATTTATTTCACATCATACAATAAATCGAGAACGTTTACTTTTGCTTCAACGGGTTATAATAAATGGCTTCTAAAGTAACGCCCAAATGTTTGATCTGTTTCAATTGAACGCTTGTTATTACATTACATAAGGTAGAAACTTACCAAAAGCTCCCATTTCCCCATTTTGTTCAATGTTTACAAATATTGCGTTAATATAATTACATTATTTACTTGTAGGAAAACGCGTATTGCGAAAGGAAAAGTGTTCTATTCACCAGGGCGCTCGGAAAAGTGTAAGACGGTATCAAGTTCATGCATTTATATGAGCGGCCGTGGACAACTTTCCTCGGTTCCAGATCACAGCGAGGGAAGTGACCGCTCGATAGGTCTTTGTCCTGCATCGGAACGTATCCAGTTTACTCCGATAGTGTCAGTTTCCTACCACGGCAAGCGGAAACGCGTTGCGGTCATACCTTCATATTTCTAAGTCTCAGACTTGCACGTTTACTTCCAGCAACGTATAAATTAAAGCTAATATTGAGCGCACTGCATTGCCAATTATTGGAACGTGATTTATTATCGCTTCTATCTCTTAACTAGCTCTACAAGAATTCCCTTTCACGTCATACTGGAAGTATAAAACAAAGCAAAAAGTTTAACAAAACGTTTAAGATAAACGCAGATTCAATCTACAAAATGCGTGAGGGTTACGCAACTTTATCTTAGAGGCTTCGATCTGTAATATAACATCAGTAAATGATCTTGATAAGAAGTCGGTTACATTTTACTAGTGATCGCAAATCGAGCAAGTGTAAAGGAAACAGTTCATTATCAACACGTGCAAGTAAAAGGGTTCTCGAGGTATCTCAAGAGCTTTCTACTGCGCCTGCGCGAATTACCTCTAATTGTGGCTAGCAGGTGGCTACTAATGAAAATTGTAGAACACCACTCATTTCATCGCAATTCGTTGTTGCGCAACACGTGTCATTATTTAGTTCTATGGGAACGGAAACTAAAGACCAAATCCTTATATCCTTTTGAGTATGTAATAAATTATTTTATGTACACACTAGTTAGATAACTTTATAAACCAGCTTATTTTACGTATCTTAACTTTAGATGACTATCTAAAATCAGCCTGAGATGGCTATTACCACCTACCATCGTTGTTAATAACGTAGACTTTCATTATATATTAGTATACAGACTTCCAAATTAAATATATTAATGTTCCTCCATCAATCAGCCTATAAGATTAATATAAACTTCACAATTTCCTAGTCTATTGATTTGATTTTAACATAAATATGGAAGTACACATTCGGAGGAGATGTATCTGAACATTTACTTTGACTTTGACTGCACGGTTGGTGCGGTGGCTGGGCAACTGGCTACCACGCAACGTGTTGCGGTTTCGATTCCCGCACGGAGCAACTCTTTGTGTGATCGACAGATTGTTGTTCCGGGTCTGGGAGCAATGTGTGTGTGAAATTGTATGTTTGTTAACGCACCCACAGCACAGGAGAAAATCCTAGTGTGGGACAAAGTTTTTTAAAAAAAAAAATTGAAGTTGAATTCAATAATTTATCTGTCGGTAGATTTAGTCACTACTTACAACTATTAACGACATCTCAAAATTATAAATGGAATTTTGACATTAACTCCTTATTAAAACCTACCGACAAATATGATAACGCGATTGCGACCAGTGCCATAGGAGGGATAGTAAATAACTTTTACTTTTCTTCGATTTTGAATGTATCATACCATTTACTGTATACTCTACTTTTGACAAAAAATGCTGGAACAAATATGGGAGAGGAAAAATAAAGACAAAATAGATCAATCGATTCTAAATTCGAGTCGGAAACTGGGAACTGCTTTCTGATAAACATTGAACGTCTAAACATAGTTCACGATGTCTACGATATTTTTTTAGATTCCATGTTTAACGCCAGGCACGATAGTAGTCATAATCGATCAACAACTTACGTCAAAAGTGCTATCAATGATTTATCGATGAAGGAAATCAAAAATACACAATGATTGATTCTCTCTGCTAAAAAAATATACAAGTCAGCAATAACTTAATGTAATAAGTGATCCTTGACTAAGTAATCAATCAAATATCTATGTTGCCAGTACTAAACTTTTTAAATAAGGAAGCTAATTACGTAACACCATCGCAGTCCAGTACTCCGCCAACTGGGCTCACAACAAAGGTCCATTATAAAAGTATGGAAGGGATCAACCAATATCATCACGCCTTTTATCCCCGAAGGGGTAAGCAGAGGTACACATTACGGCGATTAATGTCACTGTACATTGTAACACCCACTTCTGACTATTTATGTTATAAGTCCCATGTTATAGGGGATGCACTTATTAACATATACCGAGCTCACAGACTCTGTGCTACTACTGAGAATTATTTTAAAAGGTCAGCAATAGTTTGCCCCTCCTGGGAATCGAACTCTAGACCCCTTGCACTTGTGACTACACGGCCAGCGAGACAGTTAAATGTATGGAAAGGAATACGACATATATCTCCTATCTGTAAGAATTTTCTTAGAAAAACATCAAATAGAAGAGAATAGAAAAAGCCAGTCTTGAAATTGCAACGGGATATTTAAGGTAAATAACTGCAATAGCGTGATTACATCCATGGCAGATGCAAGATCAAAACGAGAAAAAAAACAAAGCAAATAATACACTATTACTAGAAAACTGGCCATCCGTGTAACATAAGGCAAAACCTAGATATCTTCAACATATGCACAACACACATGCATATTTCGTTCATGGTATTCCTAATGCAATGATTACACCAGATCAAACCTCTCTCTGATTCTAATAGCTTTAATGGCGGCATATTATCACGAATCCAACAATAATGTACAGCAATTACTTAGTTTAAGTGTAGAAAAATAGAGTTATTAAATGATTTCGACAGACAGACATCCAGGTGTGTTAATGTTCTTCAGTTTAAGAACAATTACTCTGTTATTACCTAGTGGGGCTGTTGTGCAAAAATATTTTGTTGCTGTTCTCTTTGTAGTAGCATTAACCTAGGTTGTTACTAGTACCTACACTAACAAGTTATTACAAAATATTTTGAGTATTGATATAGAGACAGTTTTTAACCGACTTCATTTCCATTTTATGCATGAGATACTGATCCATCCACATGAGGATCTATGTAAAAGAGGCAATATTATTTGTCAACTTTGTGTCAATATTTTAATCTTATAATTGTATCTGTATTAGAGCAAAAATTTATCAACTTATCAAACAACATACGAACTTTATTTACAGATCTCAAAATATACATTGATGATTCTATTTATTCTTCTTTGAAATTATCATGTGCAAACGATTGCTAGTGCCATCTATGAACCCCGCGATGAACTAATGCAAGAAACATATCGAACCTTTCGCTGCGTACCCGTAGTGAACGGATACTATACGATGCTGATATAATATAAGACAAGTTGCTATACCGGATTACTTTCCATTTTGTATAGATGGTGCTGCTTCTATACATTGCAATAAGATAATATTCTGGTATCGTACTTATAGGAAACACCGTTGACCAAGTGAAGTGCGACTGCCGAGCAAGCGGTCTCGGTTTCGATTCGCGGGTCAGGCGAGGAAAAATCTCATTTCTCTCTTGGAATTGTGCCTGGCAATAGACTCACCCCCTATTACATGGGACTCATAACATAAAAGTGAAAAGTTGTCTTAAACGAACTGCTCGTAACATAACTAAAGCATTTGTATCCATTTTATCCCATGAACCTTTACTTAAAAAGTACTGACAGCTTTGGATGGATTTGCTAATAACCTCTCTATGGTCATAACAGATTACCGTGTCCCTACAAAATCATCAATAGCCAATGTAATACCGTTCAAAATATTACATCGAACTGCATTCGCCAAATGTGGGAGCACCATAAGATGCACGTAGGCAAACTTGGACTAATTAGGTACCTATAACAATTCATAGCCACTTTACTTTCTCATTAAGTGAAATAACGCCTTCATAATTTATTGCTTCTTGCAATTAAGTATAGGTAACAGCGGATTTATCGTAACTAGTGACGTCATCACATAAATCTGAAGCCCACTCGTCATCGTCGTAGTTAGATATAAAGTTACATGAAGTTATACCTACTATAAGTTGTTATGTGATTAAAGTGCCCAACGTAACTTAACTTCCACTTAACATTCATCATCTTCAACTGCTAACAAACCATGACAAGTAAAGGCCTACGCAGACCGGGACGGCATAGCTAGGGATATTCCCGTCAGGCGACAGGCACCCGCGGCACGCCAAAGCAAGGCTTATCATTCCCAGTTTCTCTACCCCTGCTGGCTGACCCCGCAGTGGTATAACAACGAGTGCCGGAGCCCTACACATGCCTATGCCGTTACCTATCGCAATATGCCATGGCATCCCGCCGCGGGAGCTCATCGCTCGTCTTTCATTGCCATGGAAGGAAATATCCTTCCTAAAAACACGACATAAATTGCAAATGATAGATGTCGTGGTAACGAAAGCAATAGCTTTCGTTACCACGACATCATTTACAATTTATGTCGTGTTTCTCTATTTTGAAATCCCTTGCCATTTATTGTTTACTAGCTTTTACCCGCGGCTTCGCTCGCGTCACAAAAGAATAAAAAGTAGCCTATGTGACATATACCAATACACACAGCGCCATCTATACCAATACTATTGTTTTTCCTCGGGAATATCAATTTTTTCCGGGTTAAAAAGTACCCTATTATTTAATCCGGACTTCTAACTTTACGTCTGCAAAAATTCAAAGCAATCGGTTGAGTAGTTACGGCGTGAAGGTGGAACAAACAAACAAACAAACAAACTCACTTTCAGATTTATAATATTAGTAAGGATTGCTATGCTTGACATGCATCCTCTATACTTTTGCTTTTCTTTTAAAGGATCGAAACCAAGAATATTTACTCGATAATCAAGATACGGAAGCAGTAAGAATGTCAATAATATTTTATCCTAACCCCGTAATTAATCCTAATACATGATCTTCACTTACGTTAACAAAGTGAACACAAACAATACATGCATTATTAAAAGCCGATCATTTTACATTGAACTTCAAAAACGCAACTAAAGTTTATTCAACCGTTTATAAGTTGAATAATGATTTACGCAAACTTGTAGACCGACTACCTAGTAAACATGCGATTAAACAGTAAAACTAATTATGATTTATAAACGACTGCAATGAATGCTATCATGAACGTACTATTTATTTTCACACATAATACTCACTACTGGAAAATTGCGTATATTGCCGATCTATACTAATATAAAAAGACAAGCTAGTACTTTATGCATACTGACTGAGCAATTGTTGTCGTTGTGTTGGTAGTTACACGTAATTATGAACCCTGGTTATCCCCTTTTTTTTAAGGGGAGGAAATCATCGAATGACTGCTCCCGCCTGGGTGAGGCGGGAGGGAGTGTCAGCCTCTTACTGACTAAAAACCACCCCGTTCCTTCTACTGCACGTCGAGCTGGAGCCCCGGTTACCCGTTAGGTTCTCCCCTTAGGATAAGTTTGTTCTTTAGTAAATAATTTAATAGAATCAGAAAGAGGTTATAAATTCCTATAAACGCTTGAGACTGGTTGAGCATGCACTTGAAAACAGTTTTAACCATATTATTTAATTGTTTTGCATGTCTCACAATAATTTTATGCACATAGAAAGCTTATTTTAGGCAGTCTTAATATAGACTACTTTTTAAATCGATCGATCGAACGATCATTAATAAACTTTTCTACGGCATGTTAAGCACTAAATAACCGTACCGTCACCAGACCGAAGTTTTACAAACAAAAAATCAACAAACGAAACCCTTCGCTCACGAAAAGAGTAAATAAAATAAGTTACTTGGTCAATCGGAGCAATATCAATATTGTTTATTTATTTAACACTTCAAGCATAACTTGAAATAAACAAAATAAATAAATAAACTTGCTTTTATTTTATGGCTTCACCGCAAGCTCGAAATTTGGGCCTATTAATGAACCATGGTTGATTGGGTAACGATTGTTATGAAAAGGGAGAATAGTACATTTTTCTTTTTTTACAGTTGGTAAACTTCTCCAAAAACCGTTTAATTGTTTACGCTTTAGAAAGGGCGACTTGCTTTAGTTACGTGACAAATTAATTGATAGATGGGGTTGTTTTGTTTAAATGCGTATCGGATGAGTTACTGGCATTGCTGCGTATATTAATATAATCAATCAAAACTACCTATGGAATATTTGAATAATGAATATGTCTATTCTTTTGACGTTTATTGAGTTTTATCAACACTTTACTGTAATCCATAAATCAATTTTAAATGCATATCCCTCCTGAACCTGCACAACTGATTTGCATTGATCATAAAAAGGATATTTTACTTTTCCTACTGATTTTATACCTGCTTAACATTATATAGACACTTTATTTATTTACACTTTAATACACACAAAATAAGGTACATAAGGCGGACTTAATGCCATATGGCATTTTCTCCCAGTCAACCTTATAGCTTTGATTCTCGTACATTTATTTTATTTAAAAAAATAAAGGTACAAGGTATGCCTTACAATCTAACGCCATGTCCAACAAACCTATACACAAATAGTTTGACTGTTGGATCTTATACATGTTGTTTAAAATTAATATTTATGATAATAATAATTAAAATGAGCAGGGCACCTTGAGGCTCGCCTCAAGGCCGCCATCATCTCGAGTGCTCCAGGGAGAAGCCATCGTTCCTTATTCTCCGGCTTGCCTTAATTGGCTGGCTGGAGTAAACGATGACGAGGAACAGGTCTCCCACCTCTGGCTTGCCTTCATTGGCCGTCCAGAGTGGAATCGCGAGAGCAGTAATCCTTCTCGGAGGGTAAGAAACTATTCGTAAGTCGCGAGTGGGCCAGGGTTGCAAGAGGCTTCGGCTGGAGCAGATGATCTGAGTAGAAAGCGGTGGTAGTTTCTTAACCCTTCAGCCACTCACTTTCTCGTTGCCCCTCTGTTGCTATATCTAGCAACCATTCCCGGGGCCCGGTCGTTGAGTTGGCGAGTCTCCGCCTGTCATTTTTACGTGTAATACTTACATTGTTTCGGCAGCTGCCATAGTCATCCATAGTTTCCAATTTATCAGTCCACAGTAACCCATCCATATCCGTACCTTTTTTTTCATTATCCACAATAGTTCTACACTAACCGTCTGGACTGTCCTTGGGTGCAGTTCCATAGTGCATACAGGGATATTCGCCGGTTTGTGTGTCCATTACATTTAGATTAAAGTTGTCTAAAGGGCCTCTGCGCAGTTGGCTTCCCTCGTACGCCTCCCAATTGACCGGGACCCTGTGGTCCCGTGAATGGTAAAGACATAATTAAAATGAATATTTATATTCATATCATTACATAATCCTTTGTGTAAATATATATATGCTAATGCTAATAGAATGTATGTATAGGTATAGTTTAGTAGTAAGTAATTGTTTTATTGTTTGTGTTTCCCGTAAATCACCAAATAGAACATACGTCCGAAAGTAGTTAGTACTTACTTTGTAGTCAATTGTACTTTCAAAACCTTGATACAAAAACATTAAACATATACACGTGCAACGTATAAACACTACACGTTAATTTCTTTGCCGTCAATGTTTGTAATCTGGACATAATTAAGAATTGAATCATTGTTTCGCACATCTGTCAATGGAGATCAATGAAATAAGTTATCAAAACTTATTGCACAATGAACTTTTTGTACCTTCTTTAAATCTAAATAAAAACATCATTGGATATAATACATTATTTTGGATATAATACATTATTTCAGTATTTATAAGCAGGAAGCTGAACATACATAACATCACGCTTTTTTATCCCGAAGGGGTAGTCCTCTGCCTACCCCTTAACACATTGTGCACATTATACCACTGTACAATGTAACACCCACTTTTCACTATTTATGTTTTGAGTCCCGTGTAATAGGGGGTGAGCCTATTGCCTAAACAATGTTACAATAATACCCAAACGTATTTCGCATTAATGAGAATATAGGATCACTTGGGAGCACCATTACCGGACTATGGAGAAGGAGATTATAGGATTTTTTTTTTTTTAAGGGGGGAAAATCATCGAATGACTGCTCCCGCCTGGGTGAGGCTGGAGGGAGTGTCAGACTCTTACTGACTAAAAACCACCCCGTTCCTTCTCCTGCACGTCGAGCCGGAGCCCCGGTTACCCGTTAGGTTCTCCGCGACTCCGAATCGGCATCGGCCCTATTGGGCCCCATCTGTGGTGGTCTGATGGCTCTTTGAGGCGCGCGCGGAACGCGACGCGCCGTACGCTCGGGTCTGTTTCTGGTCGGACGGGGCCACCCATGCTCGCCGTCCGCAGGCCCGCGCTTACGGTGGCCGGAGATCGTCTCGCGATCCCCGACGCCCGGTGTGTCCTTCGCGATGGCTGGGTTGCGAGGAGGCAGCGCTTCGCTGCCTCACGCGTCCCGCCTCCTCCTTAGCTAGCATGACTGCTTCGCAAAAGGAGGAGACGGCATCCCAATCCCCCTCGCTCCGCATCATGGCCTGCACTAGGCCCGGACGCGAGAGGTCGCCATCGCCGATCACTTCCCTGAGGGCACGGCGGTGCTCAGCCCACGCAGGGCATTCTCCCACTGTGTGTTCCACCGTGTCCTCAGGGCGGTCTGAGATTATAGGATAGTCAGTCATCCAATCTAAAATACCAACCGAATCCTAGTGACAAGCGCTATTGTAAAATATTTGTGAACAAACCACAAATAAAAGATTACCTGTGTTTGTAACAAATCGTAGAACGATTTTGTTTTAATAACCTTTTGATGTCAAAACCGTCACTAAGTAAGAAAGAGGGCGGGAGTGTGACATATGTGTTTACATGTGGTAGAACTGATGGAACGGAGATCTACCCTTTAGGTTAGTTAACATCGATCTTGCTCAGAGTAAATTTTTTAAAACCACAGTAGAAATACATTTCGGTTAATTGATGAACTTGGAAGTATATTTTACATGTTACTTTTTAATAATATTAGGCATAAAGTTAGGTAGGTATATTCTAACCCCTAATGGCAGTGGCGCCCATGAGACAGATAGACAGAAGATGAGGCTTGCAAATGTTATAAAGCTAATTACTATTGATTACCTCTTTAAGGAAATACTAAAGACCATAAGACCCTACAGTCAGATGGGGCCCAGTAGGACTATTTATCCGATACGGCTCGACGAGTAGAAGTAGGAGCGGGGTGATTTTTAACCAATAAGATCCCGACACTCCCTCTCGCCTCACATAAGGGCGGGTGAAGTTATTGGATGATTGTCTCCCTCAAAAAAAAAGGAAAAATGCCTCTACATAAAATATTACAACATTAATTAGGTAAAAGCAAACAAATCAGGGTAAACAACATACGAGAGTTAAACTAGAAATATCTCTCAAGAATCTTCAACTAAGAACGGTTGCTGACAAGAATGTTAATATTGTGGTAAACATCATGAATCTATTCACAATAGAAATCCAGATTGCAACAATCGTACCTTGAATGCATAATACCTAGGTGGCGTTTAAAAACGTGAGCGTTGCGTAAGGAAATTTAACGTTTTAGAATTCGGAAGTGAATGCAGTGCTTCCATTCTGACAGCACACGATCTCTCGACCGTGAAGTATTAAGTAACTGTTTACACAGAGCGTACAATAACAACCATCTCATGCGTTACTTGTCATACAACACGTAATAACAACTGATCTAGTTTACAATTTATTGAATGCCATCCTTTGTACTTTATCTTTAAAAGTTATATTTTTTGCAATTGTACAAAAACTTTATTGCATACGAAAGTTCGTAATATGCTCTACTTTTTAAAGGATCGGTGCTTATGTCCCATTATGTAATAAGAAATTCTGTATTACAAATGTTACTTGTATCAATCATGTTTATATTAAGTTTTCCCGCCTCTGTTTTGTCTGTTACATTGTTATTAAGTACTATAATGCTCTACTTTCTCATCAAATCCTACAGACAGGCGGTCGAAATTAGATCCGGTTTGTATTAATTGAGATATTATTTATTGCTTAATATATTTCTTGTCTAGTGAACTTGCTCTCAACATGAGTTAGTGTTCGATTAAGGAAGTAAGGAGCGACACCGCCAGCGTGAGTCGGTGTTAGGCTTATTTCAATTTCCTATAGTACTTTCATATGAGTGAAACTGGCGATGCGCGCCAAGTGCCGATTACCCAAGCAGTATCATGTTTCCTGTGGATAGTTCACTCATTGAATGAGTTTCCATTCAATTGAACCCAACTATAAACACAAACAAAACACTCGGGAAAATGAAACTCTAATATTTTATCGACATTTTATTATAACAATAACAACCATAAAACTACATTATAAAATAATAAATAGGCAACCTTAACTATTTACTATATTTACAGAAATTCACGTCGCTACACACAACTTTCAAGCGGGCTCTTATTTAGATTAGATGCACATCACGATTCGATATTATTATTTCTAATAACACGAGTTTCTCAGCTGTCTGCGATGAAAGATATCAAGCTACTTGATTATACAAATTATACACATGTTACCGAAAAGAAAGCACACCGACAAGATAACCAAAACACGACACGTACGCGCGGTGAGTAACAAAGTGGTCGCACAGCTAATTAGCGGAACGTAGGCAAATAAATAAAACCAAGAGCAACACTTTCGCTCACATACACCATGCCATCATTCGTACCACGCCTACACAACCCTCACACAATACTGTCAACTATCAACTATTTACACAAAACTATTCAGCAGATCTCGATTTAATGAGCACGCGGCTTTAATTCCTCGCTGTACTTAATAGTGTTGTATGAAGTCTCACTGGCAGCGCCGTATGCGTCTTTTGGTGAATAATGAGAGCTTGAACTACTTAAACTATATTTAGGGCCAGATGAATAAGAGCTCAAAGCACTGTGGCTGGAAGCTGGTGACCTGTACGATAAACCACCTTCTCCAAAGCTTGGGGCAGAGTGTTGATGATGCTTTGCGCTGACGTAGTAAGGTTTGTTGGAAGAAGCTGCGTGTGCATTATTTGATGAGTATGAGGAAGAAGGGAAGCCGTATGTGGTACCAGGAGGAGCTACATGTCCTGATGAGAAGGCGCTGACACCCTCTAAACCTTCACCTTTAGCAGATTGGTAAGATGGAGCACTGAATTTAGATGATCCGCTTCCAAAACCCTGAGATCCTCCAAAACTGTGACCACTAGAGCCAAGAGACAAGGAACCGTGACTAGCACCACGGTAGCTGCCGAAAGATGGAGCTCCATAAGATCCAGAGATTCCAGACAGACCATGACCAGAGAATCCGTGGCTAGATGGACCCTGGCTAGATAGTCCAAGAACTGATTCTCCTTGTACCGATGAGCCTAAGTATGCAGAAGGTTTGAAAGAAGATTTACTGGGACCAGCATATCCATTTAAATGTTTGTATTGGCCTCCGAAAGAATGACCACTACCACCTAGAGTAAGTCCAGCACCACCAAGACTAAGACCATGTGGAGACCCACCAAAACCATGTGAAGATCCACCGAAACTAAGTGAAGATCCACCAAGACCAAGTGCACCTAGTGAGTGACTGCTGCCACCAAGAGAAAGGGAACCTGCATCACCTAAAGAGTGTCCAGAGCTAGGTGCCCCATAGGACGGTGCAGGGGCATTATTAGACTGACTCTCGGAAGGAGTGAACAAAACGGGTCCAGTAGAGTACGATCCCAAGCCCTTGGTGCCTGCGGAATATGAAGGTGCACTAGATAACTGCTGTTGCAACTGCTCTGACAGAACATATTGCTGCTGTTGCTGTTGTTTAGGAGCTCCGTACGAAAATTGAGGGAAAGAGTAATCTTGGGCGCCTTGAACTGCCTGAGCTGCTTGACCATCAACTCCCTGGTGGAATTCAGCAACGGTTGTGGAAGGCTGCAGTGATATTCCTCCTGCATTCAGATTGTGGGAAAGCTGACTCATCAACTGAGAGAGATCTCCGCTGGCGAAAGCAGATCCGTGACTGGGTTGCAAAGTAATAGGAGGTAGCTGAATGCTGCCATGGCTGTTAGGGGATAATTGGGATAAGCCTTCAGCAGAGTATTGCAGGGCTCCGCTTGATCCTTGTCCGCCGAAGCTGTAGGAGGGCTTGGCGCCACCGATGCTGTAGCCGGCGCCAACGCTGATAGCACTGGCGTCACCCTGTCCCAAGGACGGTGCGTGGTAGCTGTGCGCTGACAGGCCGGAGGATCCGTATCCCACGGGCGCCTCACGCTTGTCTTGATGGTCGTCCACCTTCTTCGCCAGCACGGCCCATGATGTCGATATACACAAGAGTGTGGTAAAAACGATCTGCAACAGATAAAAATATAATTATACTTTCGTCCGAACAGTCTTCAGTAGAGATCGAAGTTGAATAATAACAATGAATACGATATTTAACCCAAAAGTAATTCAAAAACTGGTTTCCGAATGTCTACGGCGGTCGTACAAGTGCAAGTTTAACAGCGACCCGCATGGTAATGTTAATATTTACGCCCACATTATAAAAATTTCACTTTTCCACTTTTACTTTAAATATAATAAATGGATGGATATCTATATGTATTATAATTATATTTGAAAAAAATACAGCAATCGCAGATCATCAATCACTTTTAAAATATCTGAATTAACAATTAACGATTCGTGATAAACCTGCGGTACATATTTATAGTTGTATTTATTGTAGCTCATATAATGTGGGTGTAACCTTTGATTGTTAATTTTATAACAGTAATGATACAGATTTAATATTTTTTATTATTTATCTGCACTGAATTTATTTTGCTTCTTAGCCTTTAAAGATAAAGACATTAAAATATCAATTAACATTCACACATCCTTAAAATCCAATTAAAGCTCCACACGAAGTCCTTAAAATCACAATCACTTAATTCTAATGTTGCACTTTTCCACAGAACACGAACTCACCGTGAATTTCATTTTATATTCTTATTTAATATACTCGTCGCGTAGATGAAACTAAATCACTTCACAATGTTTGGAACACGACACAAACAAATATCTGCGTGTATCGGCCGGCCTGCTTGTGCTGCCGCCGAATTCGTAATGTGATGTCGCCGTGTTTTCACCGAATTTATAAGAGAGCGATCGGTGGCGCGCACCCGACTGACGGAAGGGTAAAAGTGTATCGGAGGACCCTTTCACTGCAGCGCGGCACCGGCTGAAAGAATGGGAGCGAGCCACTGAGCTTCCGAACCCAACAATGAGGTAATACAATCCGGAAGTGTTGCATCATACTCGATCACGGTTTGGTGCACTTATCGACACAGATGTCATACGGAGTCTGTACTGTAGGCGACCTCATTACAACTGCTCTCATTTTGTTATTTGGCTACCAATTTGTATATTTTAGTATTGCAAGTAAAACCAATGTAACGTATACGCTTAAGCGTTTCGTAAGGAAATGTGCTATCATTTACACAGTAGTAACTTCTTCACACTATAATTAGCACGTGCTGCGTTAATTCACAACCTGCTTATTAATATTTTATAGCAAATAGTATTAAGAAATGATAGTGAAGTAAAATATATTTTAGGAATCAGCATTATTCTGATCACATTAAACCCTGAAAACACCCTATATCCATGTATCGCAGGCAAATTAAAGCGCCAAATTACTACTTACATTTAAAAATTACAAATTTTCAAATTCATAAGTCACAAAATCATAAGTCGGTGCAAAAGTTGACATCAAATAAAAGAAATATTAAAATGTATTTCAATGTAGATCGGTCGTCACCAACCAGTAATCTCATTGAAAATGCATAGAATTTGAAATTCCATTTTCGATTTTGAATTTTAAAATAAAAAAAGAGACAGTGTCCTTGTATCTGACACTGACACTGGCGACAACCAGCTAGTGAGATCGGATGCACTTTCGTTCATTGATGTAATTTGTAGGCGAGACATTGACGCGAGATGAACGGCCGAGTACGTAAACTAACTGTATATGTTGACATTACCGTGAAACTGAGAGTATTTTGGATACCATTAACTTGGGTATCGGCCATTTTTTTTCGTTTTTAAGGCAGTTTTTTGGTCTTTTTACATGTTATACCTTTTTTAAAGTAATCTTTTATTCTAATGCTAACTGCCTCGTTGTTCGAGTGGTCGCAAGTGCGAAGCCGGTAAGGGGTCTCCGGGTAAGGTTCGATTCCTGAGTCGGGCAAAGTAGTAACTATTAGGTTTTTTAAAAATTATCCGTGGTAGCACGGAGTATGGAAATATGCCCGGTATATCGGCCCGGCTCGACCCCTATTACATAGGACTCATAACATAAATAGTGAAAAGTGGGTGTTACATTGTACAGTGGCATTGAATGCCGTAATGTGCAATTCTGCTTACCCCTTCGGAGATAAAAAGCGTGATGTTATATTATGTTGTGTGTTCTTTTTATTTTAAGAGTGGTATGGCGTGTTTTAAGTTATAATTAAAGCTTATACTGACCCATGAAAAATGGTGATCTTGAAATAATATAAAAGTCGTTTATTTCAAGCAATTTTATTAGGCCCATTAAAACGTTTTAAGTTCATCACTTTATTATTTCCACAAATTATTTCACTATCTCTCTTCTTTTACGTTAGTACAACGAAATGTTTTTTCTTCTTTTCTCCTCTCAATTTAGAGGCCCCTTGCAGCCTTGTGTCGGTTTTGCTGCCCTACTCAGAGGTACAACTATTACTCAGTACCTAACCTCTTTTTTACCCCATCGTGAAAAATCCGTATGGAGCCCCCTTGCTTGGGGGAGACGGAGGGAATTGTCGATTGATTTCCCGTTTACGGACTAAAACCAACCTTAATTTTCATGCAGGTGCGAGAGGATGACATTGTCCGTAACTTTGATTAAATTCCTAGTTTATGGTATATATGATATTCACCTTTTCTTCAACAAAGTAAACAATGTTCATGTCCGAACTTCATTACGTGTAACTTCAGTACAATACCATATCTGCCCATTACACAATGCACCACCCATTGTGAATAACTTTTGCAGTTCCTAGCATTGTTAGTAGATAGAAGACTGTTTGATTTATACTGTAAAGTTTATCGAGTCAATGACTTTAGACGCTACGCCTTATATTCAGAGAGCCATTTTTATAGATTATCATATATTAACAAAATGTAATTGTCGTAAAGACATTTGCAACGAATTTTTTATCCACCGGTATCGATATATTTATGAGACATAACATAACATCACGCCTTTTATCACCGAAGGGGTAGGCAGAGGTGCACATTATGCCACTGTACAATATAACACCCACTTTTCACTATTTATGTTATGAGTCCCATGTATGTACATATTTATGAGATTTTTTTATATGTCAACCAGTTTTGATATGTCAGAAATTATGAGATATATTCCAAAATCATTATCATCTACAGCATCAGTCAGCCACAAGTCGTCCTCAGCAGAACAAAGACCTTCTTCAGTGAATCTAGATCGGCCTATTGGAGGCGACGTGCGACCCTTATCAGCCATATTATACCAACGTACGTTTGTTATTTCCTAACCAACTAGGCTCTATATTTTGTTTTGGTTTTGAAATTAGAATCCCACCACAGCGTGAATTTCAATTCATTTGTGGTGAGAGTGCCTTCCGTGGATTTACCGAAATTCATGACACCAGAGTTTTGGCCGAAAGGTGTTGTTTTCCGGCGATTCCGCGGCCGGATACCTGACACCGCGCAGCACACGACGCCGACACAGCACAGTAGTCGTGATAATTAGTGTTTTAATTTCTAACTTACTTTATGTATTTATAGTATTTTAAGTTAAAATTGTAGTAGATATTATAGTATTATTATATTTTAATATGGGCCTTCGTTGCCTGATATAAATAAATAAATAAATAAATAAAATTTTAGCGAAATTCGACGATCATTTTCGCATTTTTACATAAACCATATAATTTTCCACATCTGCATTACAGACATAAAAAGATAAATTTACAATTCCCGACACGGCTGCGTTTACGCGACCTGCTGCATTTGTCGCTTTTCACATTTGATCTTCGTCGTCAGATAGTCGAAGAATCTTTGTCATTTCCTACGATTCAATCTAGACTTTCTCTACGTGCTATTAATAATACTAAGTACATCATGACATCGTCAAATATGGTTTTAAATTACCATGATTTGTTAGCGCTGTATGGCCATTAATCATCACTTCTCATTCACCCAAAACTGTGAACTACAAACGGGTTTAAACACAGCATAAAATTACAATATCGTTTTTCAGACATGTCAAATAATAATGATTCTTTCTTATGTATGATACGCATATTTCGATCTTATTATCACTGTCATAGTGATCATATCAGCCTTATGACGTCCAGTATTGAACAAGGCATTCTCAAAAAGACTACCTACCAAATCGGACAGCTTGAAGCATTCTACATTTCGATCTATAGCAAAGAAATCAACTACTTATAACAAGATAACATTATTATATCCCATCACTTTAGTTAAAGAAAAATTTATTTATGTTTTATACAATTGCATATAGAGGACTTAATGCTAACAGCATTTTTGCCAGTCATCCTTCTTCTTCTTCTTATGGTGCCACTTTATTCCTGAAGGTTGGCTGTCAGCTTTTCGACTTGGTCCTTGGTCCATTTGCTAGGCGGGAAAGTTGTTCCACAGTGCTGATACCGGTCCACTCTCGAATATTGTGCAGCCACTATTCTATCACTATTTTCCTTCGCCCAGCGCTTCTCTTCCCTTCCACCTTTCCCATCATTATAAGATGAAGCAGCATGTACCTGTCATGTCTCAGTACTAGTCATCCTTAGGTTAATGCAAAAAAAAATCGCACGATCAAAAAATCAAAAGCTATCAAAATTTCAATTGGAAAGTGACAACAATAACTCAATAAGAACCACACCACAGACATATTATTAGCAATAACAGACAAAGTACATCACATTATTTAGTTATTATTTTATTTTGTAGTGTTATGTATGTAGTTATTTTGACAGGTAACCAGTAATAGCACTATTGTTATGTACTTTCATACCAACCACCAAGTGTTACGGCCTGAGTAAATAATTAAGTCTTATGCAACAATGCTATTGTACTCAAGATCTGACATTGATCACTCATTCAATGTATTGTTTCGTTATTATGCAAGTCATTTGTGAGATAGTTTTGGATGGAGACCTAGAAATATTGATCCTGTTTTTCACTGCATCAAAATATTAATTGGTTCGAAATCAACATCTCATAATACACTTTTTATTCCCTGTAGGTAGATGTATATAGAAGCATTTGGAGAGTAAAAGTATTCCGTTTCAGATCCTATGTAATATGCAAGTTGAAATTAAGCCAAAACCTATTTATTTCTAGATCAGATTCTAATAAAGATGGAAACAATACGTAGTCTCAATTTAGTCCTTCCTAGTTACCTACTTCCGACTATTAATACCTTTCGTGCAGTACTAAGTAGCAGAAAGAGTGTCAAGTAATTATGTACCTCTTGTAACACTTTCAAAACAAATTAAAAATTCAGTATGAGTACCTCCGCAAAAAAGTTAAACCGTGTCCGCACGATCTTGGCAGCATGAGAAATCATGTAATGAATCGTCATACTCATCATTCATTCACCACTAAAGTAGATAAAGGATATTTAATCATTCAATTCAAATGAAGTCGTCATTTTACTTTGCACATACCAGTGATATGATATAGAAGTAAAAAAAAATATTTCTAACTTAAATGAAGTTGATGATCTCATATTTATAAGTCATTATTGCAACTACTAAACTTAACCTTAAGTTTTCAGATTTATGTAACAGCACTCGCTGCTTTTTTTTCTAAATTTTTAATAAAAAATCTTAAATTGTTACTGCAAATTTATATGTAATTCGATATTGTAAAAAAACCATGTAAATCTATTGTTAAGGAATAAATGAGGCTTTATTATTAATTATTATAGACTGCTGCTCGATCTTCGTCAAATGTCGTGTCGTCTCCTGGTCTCATAGTCAGCTCTCAAGACACGTGGAAAGATGTGGCGATAAATGTAAAAAAAAATCGGTGCCCATATTTTATTAACCTCTATGAAAACTCTACTTAAAAACTATTATGAAATAACGAATTTTACGTCATAAACGAATACGATTACAACCTCAGCAACAGTTAAGAGAAAATTACAGAAGGCGTAAGTGAAAATAAGCCTATTAAGGCAAGCAGTTACATTTGATGTTCAAAAGTACTTTAATACACACATTTACAAATGTAATGTCTTATGCAAATAATAGAGATTAAACGTGAGTCTACACACTTCGTTACCGCGCATGTGCTATAAAATAATAAACACATTAAAAATTGTATGATTTGAATAAGTTTTGCATGTTATAAACATCAAGTTATATATAACCAGTATAACTGACCATTGAATGTACACACGGCTACACATCGAGTTTTATATAACCAGTATAAATTGAACGTTAAATGTACGGGAGGATGATGCGACGCGACACCAGGATAAACTGGTTTTGTATAGATTGATGTGTGGCCGTGTGTACGTCTCGTTGGCCGAGTGGTCGCAAGTGCGACTACCGGACAAAGGGTCTCGATTTCGATTCCCGTATCGGATAAAGTGTTACATGGATTTTAAAAAAAATCTCAGTACTAGCACAGAGTCTGGAATTGTGTCCGGTATATGGCAATAGGCTCACCCCTATTACATGGGACTCATAACATGAATAGTGAAAAGTAGGTGATACATTGTACAGTAGCATTAAGTCCCTTAATGCGCACCTCTACTTATCCTATCGGGGATAAAAGGTGTGAAGTTCTGTGTATGAGAATGTGTGGAAAGACCATACTAAGTGAGACCACGATGAACTTCTTTTGTATTAGTTCATGTATAGCCGTGTGTATATTTGCACATAGTAAATTTTTGACGGGAGAAACCTTCAAAAAATTCTTCCTAGCTTTTTGGGGAAAAAGACTAGGAAGTGTGGGATTTTTTACTCACAAAACCTCCCCGGTGGCCACCATCCGCACCTGAAGGAGCACCGGGTCCTCTTAGTAGACCACCCCTGGAGCCCCTACGGTACAACGCCTGTTACATATAAGTAGTACATAATAAGTGCAGCTTGTATAATGAAGCAAAGTAATAAATCAGACTTCTCACGATTTCATTGTAATTCCTTAGTGATTGACTTGTTGGTTTTATAACAAGGAAGTACAAGGATTTTGCATAATAAAGAATTCCTATTAAAATTATGTTTCATAAGTTTGTCATGAACTATTAAATTTAATATTTTGGTCCCCTAGAAACATATATAAAATAGAGCAGTTGCCGGGGTATGAAAATTAAAAATCCAATTAATCCGTCAGTTAGTTAATGAAAAATATTAGACTCGTATTTTTTATTGTCTCGGATAACGTTAATATACTTAGATAAAATGGCGTTAAGTAAAAGGAGTGAGAGGTCGTCACACGATGTTTCGTCGAAAGTATTTAATTTTGTTAAAAAATACGTGTCTAATGTTTTAAGTTAGGTAATATACCAGAAGGACTAACTACCCAATTGTAAACAACAGTCCCATTAGTCATCAACTTCGAACAGTTTATATGTCAAAAAATCCAAAAGACGTTGAGGATTCTTAGCTACTGAAACAACAAAAACATAGAACACTTTCAAAAGCAGGCCGCCTGACCTTACTCAATTCCGAATTTAAAATCAGATGCTAAAAAGGCATACGTAGCTACTTAAGCATCTCACAAAACAAAAAAGTACCTATTCGTATAAAAGAAAAGTGTCAAGTGTACAAACCAAGATGATTCTAACAATAACCGCACATAATGTAATTCACACATTGTCTATGAATGAAATTGGTTTCTTATGGTAATGTGAAATGTACTGGCCATGAGGTATGTGTATATGGTCGTTCTCATCTTGCGTAAGTTATGAGAAATGGTATAACCGTTATACATAATGTTTTATGCGTGTTTAATTTTTTGTATTGTTTTGCGTTTATTGTGGTAAGCTTCTATTAAATTAAGAAATCAATTAATTATTCAGCTGCGTCCAATACAAATACGGTTGGTTCCTGTTTACTAATAAATGAAATTTATTTATCTATTACTCTTAGTCTTAGTTGGTGTTTTAAGAATTTAAATAAAATTCAGAGAACAGCTTTAATTAAAACCTTGTACACACTATAGATGCATTAAAGTGGTTTGATTTGATTAGATTTGATTTAAAAAACAGATGTAGGCGCTAAATACATCTATCGCTTTTAAAAGTGTTGAAAAATTAAGTTCAACTTTACAGTTGAACTTAATTTACTTACGTGCAGACTCAGGAATAAATCATGGCTTAATAATATAACTTTTGATTACACTAAAGAACAAACCTTAGTACTTTACACTTATGTATAAAATCATTAAATATTCCAATAAAGATAACGTTTTGCTGCATTAAATATCAGTGTTTATAGACGCTTACGAATTACAAATAATGTTAGTTTAAACACAAATGAAGACTATAAAATATAGGGAACAAAATTATCAACATGCAACTATCGATGTCGAGAGTCTGAACGCGGTAAAACGCATAGATTTTATCGGCTTTATAGTCACTTTGAATTTAAATTTAACACACTTACTAGGTGCTATAAATTCGTAATATTAGCGTAAAGTATAGGTTGGTATTCTTATTAAGTTGTAATCGTCTATGCCTACTTAGTTACACATTATTGATTTCGGTGTACCTTCGGATGTTATCTTAATCTCATCCTTTTTTTCTGTCTCAACTTTACCATTACATCTATCAATCTTTCGTTTGATAGAGTTTTGATAGAGTCTCACACATCCTCACAATACTCTTACACTAACTTACTGTCTAAAATAGACTCCAATAAAAGCGTCGGTCTCAAAAAATTTTTACTGTGATGTTTATCTAATCATTTACATTGCATCCATCTGTGACGTAACCGTCAAAATGCATAATTTATGTCAATTAATATCAATAGTAGCATCTCCAAAATGTTTTCCACTAATTACTAGACAATCATGACCTAGATTTTGGGCACTTATTTCCAAAACCGTGATAACTGATCATCCATTAAATGGTAATTGCCAATGAACTACAAAGTTAGACAAAACTATCCACGCTAGATTACGATTGTAATAAAATGGCCAATTTAATTACATAAGACATTATTTTTGGTAAAACACCTAATTATTCTGACGACCAATTAATTTAGTTTTATTATCTAATGCCTACAAACTTTCTAGCACTAGACTGGATCTGAATTATTCTAACATTAATAGCAAAAAGAGTGTAAAAAATGTAGAATGCTAACACTGACAAAATATTTCCATAACATTATGTAACCATAAAACATGACTATGATAACTAGTCAGAGTAGCTCATATGTAAACTTTTCACTTTTATTAAACCTTCCACCTTCCACAAGAACACAACCGAAGAAAGTCGAAATGTCGCAATAGTCTTCGTGAACCGAAACATTATAAATGGCGATTTGAACGACGAAACTGCTGATACAGTAAGATTCCTGTTTAAAAACCAAAATACACAAATTATGCATATCAAAGCTTTTCCCAAAATTAATCAACACCCTTTTATTCCAATAGAAAAAAAATAGTTTAGCAAACGGAATTCAAAAATAGAATCAAACAAAAAGTAGAATAAAAAAAAGATTCAATTTCATAGGTCCATTATGTCTACGTCATTTCATAGTGACAGTGATTGTGTTACGTCCGATCTTACTCTGACGTTATCTCCTATTTCTATTCCTTGTTAGAAAGCGGTTACTGGAATACCTGTTAGTCATGCACCGATTCTTAATATAAACAATTCTGTTTATTCAATTATTCATAAAGTTTTGCACGAGTTAACAGGCATCGGCCTACATTTCGTACCAAGATAACCGGTTCATTAGCTTTACAAGCTTCGGTGTTGAAAAAAATCGCACCAAACAAATTTTGACCCAGATTTTTTGTTGATGAGATTTTAATTAGCGATTAGCATCCTCTGAGCATTTTACGGTCATTACCGTTTGTCGATTTGCATCCTGTCTACTTTCTGTCATCGTTTAGTGAATATTTTTTTAATGAATCCTTTTACGTCAAACTTACAACATGGTAATAATTAAAATAGGAATTTCTAATTGAACTATAAAAACTTTTACTTTTAGGTGTGCCCTTATCTGATCCATAAAACTATAACCATAAATGGTTAAAGCGAAAATGTTGATTCAGACTTCATTAAACATCCGAAACATTGCAAAATATTTTTATGTAACTTTTATACTTTACGCGATCCTTTACAATTTTTACTTAATGGCTTGAAGCCTACTAAAGTAATCCAGCCCAAACTTGTATGTACTTACAAAGAATCCTAAACACACTTTCAATAGCTAATACATCGAAATGAGTAGCGCCAAACACATAAGATTGACAGAATGAGACTTAACGGTTACGGAAAAGTAAGTTACCAATACATATATTTGGGCATTCAACTATTAATTCAGTTGTCAAACATACAATTCAGACCATTTACTACTACTCAATTACGAAACAAATCTCCATAAGAGGTACCTCAATCACATAATTCTATGACGGTTTTGACCAATCCCTTCGCTGCGTCATTATTACTAAGCATGTTATATGATGTACAGTTTCTAGAGGTATATCCGAAAGTGAATCTGGTCTGCCATTGAAAAATATAGTAAGGTCAAGTCGATTCAATCAAAATCGTTTATGGATAAGCTAATCATGTGAATTTCGGTCATTATCTTGAAAATTTAAAGAATGTTTACAATTTTGACTTTAAAGGTTACAGAGTCTAGGATTATGTTGTGATGTCAACAAGTGTTCTAAGTGTGTCCTATAACCACGGAGGACTTAACGGATTTGCCAGGGCTCCAGCTCGAAGAGTAGGTCTACGAATGGGGTTGTTTTTGTCAGTAAGTCTCCACGTTGGATGGTTGATTTTCACCCTTCAAAAAAAAGAGAATTGTGTCCCACAAGTTGATTTTTAACTAACACAGAAAATCAGATGTTAATTCTTCTAGTGCCTCAAATAATTTTGGACAAAATGTTGGGAAGGAAAAATTAAATGATAAAGTGTCAAGTCCATTAGACAACAACTTAAGCAATGAAGTCAACGATGAATCTATTAATACGACAATTAAATCAATCCCACTTGTCGCTACTACTAACCTTTACTTATAAATTATGAAATTGCTATTAAACTGGGTCGATGTTTAATATTTACTTCTAATGAATATATTTAATAGACATTTGATGTTATGCAGTGTGATAGAATGTCGATCAAATAGTGCAGTTATCTTAAACTGGTTTGGTCCAAGGGCTAACTGTGTCGCCTGTCTTTCTATTAATAAAGGTTTCTACTTCTTCCTGTTTCATTATGAATGCTGTTCTAAGGTTTACTGTAGGTACCTAGTATTTATCTGTATATTATTAAATTGTACGATGCCAAACTAAACCTTAAAATCTCTTTTTAGTATTATCATTCTCAAATTTTTCTATATCAAGATGCTGATACTAATTACCTATATAGTCTTTTTTTACCAAAATTATGTCATTCTTTACCATTTTCGATACCATCAACATCAGCCCGTTTTCACCACAAAAGTTAATATAACGAGAACGTCATAGTGGCCGCTTAAAGAACGTCCACTGATCCATGTTCCCCTAGTGCATAATTTGTCACCTCGAATACGAATTTTAGTTACAAAACATGTATTTGAACTATTATACCACAATGACCTGCTTTCTACGAAAACTGCAGTACGATTATAAACGTATTTGCTATCTGTTTCCGACAGTGATTAATACGTATATTTTAGTGTTTGGTAATTTCATCGTATCATAGGGGTTAATGAATAAAGTACAGACAGAAGACAGTTAATGATGTCAGAAGTTCCACTACAAAACATGCTTATCATGCTGATTACTCTAACCATCTGTTTGTTGTAAAATCATTGAAGTGTTCTATTTTATATCTGCCACGACCGTCATCATCATCAATCATTATACTCTTTATCTCAATCTTCTTTATAAACAATCAAAATTCCGTTCGGACAGCTACTTTCGATATGAGTATGCTATGACTGACAACCTATGAATGAGACGAGGCTCGGGCCAAAATAATATTAAATTACATTTTGCATAATGAATCATAGAATCTGAATTTGTAACTAAAAATATTTACTAGTTTTTGCCTATGAATAAGACGATGCTTACGGTACATTTATGTGGAAAAAAAATATTTATTACGTTAAAAATACAAGGTATATATATGACTGCCTCGATGGCCGAGTGGTCGCAAGTGCGACTGCCGGGCAAGGGGTCTCGGGTTCGATTCCCGGGTCGGGCAAAGTATTACTGGGTTTTTAATAAAAAAATCTCAGTAGTAGCACGGAGTCTGGAAATATGTAAGGCATATGGCAATATGCTCGCCCCTAGACTCATAACATAAATAGTGAAAAGTGGGTGTTACTTCTATGTGCACCTCTGCCTACCCCTTTGGGGATAAAAGGCGTGATTTATGTTATGTTATGTATGTATATGTATAAATAACTCCTAAATTATACGTAAAAATTAAATAATACTCAAATACAATTTATCAACAAAATAGTTCACCGATCAAAGTATTGACCGGAAGATTTGAAAAATGCATTTAAACTTCTAAAGTCACCAAAGAAAGAAGTCAGTACAAAAAATGAGGCCACTTTTTGCACTTCTAACCGGATTGCGAGAATCAGTTCTTTCCGGTGCATTGAGGATCTATAAATCTGTCATGGTAGGTACATTCAAGAAGTATAAACTTTGCTTTTATTATTATTTAAGACCAGAAAAAAAGTTTTGTAATGTCCGGAAATTGAGGCCGGTTTAAAGACAGGCAACACATCTGTAATCAGTTTGTGGACGAAATTAATCGCGCTTACCATCAATAGTGATCTTCCCCTTCTACTCCTTTGCCCCTATCCCATTATAGATACGTCCTCATATTACTATATGAATATACAATAGTGTGATAGGATATAGGATTTTTTTAATGGGGGAAATTTATCGAATACTAACTCTTCACGTCTGGGTGAGGCGGCAGGGATTATTAGACTCTTACTGACTAAAAGCCACGCCGTTCCAGGCGGCTCCAGGATATAGGGTAGAATCTTCATTACAAAGTAGTTGAAACATCTGCAAGGAGGTATTAACTCTTTTAGGCATATTTTCAATAATAATATAGTTGTATTCTCTACAAGTTTTACCATCATTACTTACTATGATTTCCTATAAGTTCAAAAGCTTTCATTGAAAATTACTATCACCCATTATAATTCATGATATTACTGATAACATAATTATACCATAAAAGTTCAAATACTACTATAGACAGGAAAAATAACCTTAAAATCACATAACGAAATTGCGGTTAAAGCAATCTAATAACCGCTCAGTACATTACCGATTACCGCCAAAACCAAACCACCTCGTTACTCCATAAAACAACAAAAACATAGACATATCACCACCGTCACTAATTTTATATAAGAAGTTACATCGGTATTACCTTTCGAAAGCCTTTCTAAGCCAATCGGATCCTCTCATTATGACGCAACTGGATGCGTGGGACCAAGGAACTGATCCAAACGTGTACCAAGTACCTGATACCTGATTGCTTAGGAACTACATTCTCTTTGTTCCTGCTTCCTTGAGTTGTTGTTTTGCAAAGTCATGTGTGATTCAGTCTTTTGTGATTTTTTTATTATGTTCGTGTATCTTACGTTCGTTTCCTATATCATAGATACATATAAAGAAGTTTGCAATAAAAATAATGAATCATAAGCAATCATTTTATTTAAAGGTAAAATAGACTCTGAATGGGTAGGTATATCGGGCATTGATCCAAATTCAAAATCACAAAACAATCAACCAATGTTCTCTTTCAGTCTTAACTAAACTTCAGTAAAGAATCGCGTGCAATAAACATTAAACAACCACATTACTCAACCAACAACACTCTTAAATTAATTAAGCAATTGAAACAAGACCAAAAATTACATTTTTGAATGCTTTTTAATTAGTCAAAATGACTTTTTGTTTTTTAAATTAATTGTTCGATGTGCGTCGAAATGAGAGCGTCAGTTATGTCGGCCGAGCAAAGCGAGTTTGGATCTCGTTGTCGTCTTTTTTTACAAGACTGACTTTTACTATCTCTATCGGCGACCGTTACGACCGGCGAGATTTACATCATTTTTTATACTAAATTACATTACATTATATAACATATACAATAATGAGTACCTTTATTGCGTGAATGGCAAAAAATATACTTAATAACCATCTTGTTATTACCTTTTCGTTTAGTGATTGTGGTTTTCTGTAGCACTGCTGCTAATTGCTCTTTTGGAGCGATTTTTGCTGTACAGATTGTGTTCATTTTCCTCTTTGTTTTTCATGATTCCACCTGCAAGGAAAATATAAGGGCGAGATACAAGTGACAATTTTTATGGGGTTAAAAAGGTTTTTGCCAATGCAAATACTTAGTCCTTAAAGCCAATATATCAATGAAACATTAATTATCTTATTGTTTTGAATATTAAGTTCTCAAAAAGAAAGAACCATGACAAAACTGAATGACATCATTTACGTAACAACATACGAATTCCTTGAATTCTTTCATATCATAATCTATGTTAATTTTATTCGTCGCTAGCGTCATACCATGAGACAATTTCTATCATAAAATATAACTTTCCCGTGTTTTGTCTATATTGATTGCCATTATGAGTTTATTAAACTTTGCCCCCATGATTTCAAATGCATAAGTGATACGATGACGTTCTGCAAGTAAAATTATAAAACTTGTGTTGACCAAAATGAATTTTAGTTTTCCAAAAAAATTAAGTTAAATCGCTATCTTATTGCTAGAATCTACTGCGTCTGTAACGCTTAAAATTTATCCATCGATAGTTTAACTTCTAATAAATAAATGTTAGACTGCATTTCTACACCTTTTTATATTGATGACGGGGAGAAACATTCAAAAGGTGCTTAGGCTTTTAGGGAGAAAACGACTATAGGATATTTACCTCACTAAACCTACCCCGGTGGCCACCCTCTGCATCTGTAGGGAACACCGGATCATCTAATAGACCTACCCCGGAGCCCCCAGTATTGGTACACCTGATGACTATTTATTACTACTTATAAAATGTCTGCCTCGTTGGCCGAGTGGTTGCAAGTGCGACTGCCGGACAAGGGGTCTTGGGTTCGATTCCCGGGTCGGGCAAAGTATTACTGGGTTTTTTCAAAATTCTCAGTAGTAGCACGGAGTCTGGAATTGTGCCCGGTATATGGCAGTAGACTCAACCCCTATTACATGGGACTAATAACATAAATAGTGAAAAGTAGGTGTTATATTGTACAGTGGTATAATGTGCACCTCTGCCTACCCCTTCGGGGATAAAAGGCGTGATGTTATGTTATGTTATAAAATGTGACTTACCAAACATCTTTCTTCCGAACCTTTTTTCTAATAATCTTAACTATTCTTCCCCCTAATGAGATTATCAACTTTTTTCTTTTTGTTGTTACATATCGATTGCATTACGTTATAAAATAAAGATAAAAATCGTCACTGTGTAATTGTACATGATACTTGAGATAAAATTCTGCCATTACGATTATACAACAACTGGTCCGAGCCGTTACGATTGAATATCACCATCTTTGGCATCTTTGTCGAATGGAGTGCAGATAAAACATAAGGTTGAAACTGGTTTAGAGATTAATTTTAAAGTTGAACTGACTTGATGTAATGCTTTCTTATCAACAAATTGGTCGAGTTTAAGAGAGAAATAGAATTATTTGATTAAGTCATCAATATTGATAAATTACTGTTACTATGTAATAGAAATATTTTACATTGAATGTGATTTAATAACAATGTTTTAGTGACTTTGTCGCCATTATTGATTTTGAATTTGAAACGAAGTTGCAAATTACCCATAATATGTTGTACGGAATCCTAAACAAACATTGAAGAATCCACATTCGCAGAGAGAGTAAAGGCATAGCAACAAAAACAACAAAATAATTATAAACATATAACTTGCAGTGTATTCATTACAAATGATTATTTACAAGATGAGTATTAAGCATTAAAGCCAATGGACAAAGTGCGAGGAGCATCAGCAGTTTGAAGAAGAGTATTCTAGAAGAATGCTGGGCCGACGTAACCAGGGGCGACGAAGCGGGCACCAGCACCGTTCACGACTGTGGGGCCAGCCACCAAGGTCTGGAAAGAACATTTTAAACCTGAATTATTATTCTATAGTATTTACAAATCAGCAATCACTCACTGGTTTCCATCAATATCAATCGGAATCTGTTATTTTGTGTAGAAAATGGACTTCTTCAAGAAGTCATCTTGTTACTTTCTTTTCTGTTTCTTTCGATTTATAAGCAGACAATGCATTGTCTTATAATGTATATTTATTCTGAAAATTAGTTGGTTGGCAGATTAAAGAATAATCCCTCCGTTAGGTATTACTTATTTCTTCTTAGAAAATTAAACATGTTTGTAAAGTTTTACTCACCCTAGCAGCGGGAGCGAATCCAGCGTAGGTAGGGTAAGCTGCGAAGAATTGAGGTGCAGCGGCAGCCAGGGCCACACAGACAACGAGGAAGACAAGCTGTAAAAGTGGTGGAAAAATTTTATGTTGTTGTTTTTTTTTAAATTAGCACGTTAATAATTATATTTTTTGTATAAATACTCTTAATCGAAAAGAACATATTATATTCCCATAATCGTTATGAAACTTACGAGGTATTTCATTTTGATGGCAGTGTTGGTAGATCTCACTAGAACTGCTGCTGAGCCTTCTAAGTGCAAACTATACCGGCTTACGGAAGGCAGACGCATATATAGGGCCCTTGAAGGCCATCCAGCGATGCAGGCAGCCTAACATAAGCCTAGACCCTCCTAAGGTCAGACGGCCTATCTGAATATCTAATGAAAATACCAGTTACCAGGAAAAAATATAGGTACAAAGTTAATTATTGCTGCTCTACTTATGGGCCCTAGGTATAATAATTTATTAGGACTACTTTTTCATCAAGCTGCTTCAATGAATGGGTGATTAGGTAGTTAAGAATAGCATTTGTATAGTTGAAGATAAGATTAAACTGTTCTTATCGTTAAAGTTCAATGAATGCTTATTAGAGGTAGTTTCAGGAAGTTTTCGCGCTTTTCATTGTATTTATAATTGAGAACTGTGGCAGGATTAATTCATTATTAATTTATGATGTTTTTACCGATAGGTAAGAGGTCAATTCTATAAGCTTAACTTTTATTCCACTTGTATACCCTAAGGTATTTGTGGTATATATTATTAAGTAGATTAATATGTATATGTGGAGTTAATATCTTGGTTATTAAGGACCGTGAATATGAATGAATGGGTAAGACTGAGATAGCGGGATGATCTTGACGCCTATGAAAAGGATTGGCCACAGAAAGCTTTAAGAAGAGACAAGTGGAAGGAGGGTAGGGAGGCCTTTGCCCTGCAGTGGAACGACCATGGCTGAAAATAAAATAAATAAATAATAATAACCTTAGGTACAGTTGACGTCTCACAATTTATTAACTGGCGAAAAAGGATGTTAACATACGATATTAAGTTTAATTGTACTCTTCTGACTAAATTAAGAAGGTTTAATTTTTCTTCTGCTCTATCGGAGGTGGATATTGTGCCTAATAGATACCTACATCTGAAAACTAATTTGTATACATATACCAAACGGCATGCACAAATGGAATGGTACCACATCGTAGAAATAAAAAACATAACTGGTAGTATAAGCTTGGATTTATATCATTACAATTTTCTCCATTGCGATAGTTTAGGCCTAAAACTTAATCTATGTACCTTTTAACCCTACTAACCCTAATAACCATATTATGGGACTGAGGCGTGGTAAATGAGCAGACGGATCACCTGATAGTATAAGCATTCAACGCCGCCCAGATACACCCGAAACACCAGAGGAGCTTCAACGAAAATTAAAAAAAGCATGTTCGTTTTTAAAAAACTGTCTATAATACCATTGCCTTCTGTATAAGCTAACTAGACAACAATGTAGAATTTCCTAATAATTTAGTCATTCAACAGATTTGCATACTTACTAGCATTCGTGTTGATTTATACACATAATTCACTGTTTCTGGGAAGTTACGGCTATCATTTGCATGCTCACCTGTCCACGATCAGTCCTAGTTATCAATCATGCATATTTAATCTGTAACTCGTTAGCTTACATCTTACTAATATGACAGGTAAGCAGTTCTTGTCTATATGTAAGCGCTTATTGCTTTTAACTTTTAACAGGATAGTGGATCAGTGCTCGCCAGCGTTTCGAGCTTCCGTACAAATGAAAATCCGATATGTATTTACTAACTTTATCGATATTAGAAAATTTATATCCACAATTTCTGGGAATCAAAAACTTTGTGTAAGGCTTACACACAGTTTGAACAGCTTACACTGTAAGCTATTCACACAAGAGGCACGTACTCTAACTCGTTGTAATTCTAAAATTAAATAGTAATGTTCATTAAATACTATTAAATGTGGGAGAGCCATGCTTCGGCACGAATGGGTCGGCTCGACCGGAGTGATACCACGGCCTCACAGAAAATCGACGTGAAGCAACCGGTAACCGGAGGCCCCATTACCTCTTCCCTTCTCCAATGTCCCCAATCCCTGAATCCCCAATGATCCTCAAACTCCTAATCCCCAAGCCGGTAACACACTTGTAACATCTCTGGTGTTCCAGGTGTCCATGGGTGACGCCGATTGCTTACCATCACGTGATTTGTCTAATTGTTTACCGGCTTAATGGCTATTACTACGGTACACGTAAAAACCTATACGTAGATACGAGGTACTCAGGCTTACTTTTACTTACCTCTTGTATATAGATAAATGGAATTTAACTAACAAAAAGCATCACTTGCTGCCCGGGTCCCTTTGTTAAAAGCGTGATAAGTATTTGAAGTAATAAGTATCGTACAGTTCCATTTACAAAATAATTCACTATTGTTACTCTTTGTCTGAAAATAGGATTAGATTTCAAAAAAAAACTAAAAAACAATACTGCTGAATTGATAACTTGCTCTATTTTTGGGAAGACGGTTATAAGTAGATAGGTACGGCATAGATAGATACCTATAATAGTTTCTTCTATGGGTGATATGACATTTGTTCGAAGTATGAGACAAAAGCCAAATCTATATTCTATCCTCATCATACAATCCACTGTTAAACTATAGTACTTCCCTACATAAGAAGGGCTTGTTATAATGTCTTGAAATGGAGATTTCAGTTTAATAGTTTTATCAGAGAACGCTGTGTCCCGGTCTTTATAGTATACGCATGGGTTGCTAATATTCTTTTAAGATAATTCTGATATAGGAACGAAATCATTTCACACCTTACTTGTCAATTTGTTATGCTATGTTACAACTGAGCTAGATCTGTTACCTAACTAGGCATTCGTTCTATTCATAACCTTTTGTAATTTGACTGCATCATTGGACCAGTGGCTGCAATCAGTAGTGATTACTACTGAACAAGAGATTTTGGACTCAAATGTAGGTTAAACGCAGTATTCATGATTTTTTCTTTTCTTTCCAGCTTCACTGACAGACAGACGGACAGACAATTGAATTGTCTGTCCGTCCGTTTTTAACGTTTCGAAGTGCCTAATTAAGGATTAATTGAAATAAATGCTTTGACTTTGACTTTTCGTGTAAGACGATATTGTCCACATAAACCGCGCAACATGCGCACGCTTTCGTCAATTAACGATTGTAAAACGAATAGTTGCATCTCGCGTAGATATAATCAAGACTATGTCCATAGCGTTGTATTTGAAGAAACATTCGTCTTCTATCGTCAATTTTTAAATAAGTGGAGTGGAGTAGGCCTTTGTTACAGTAGAGTTTTAAAATAGTAGTAAAACAACACAACTTCTGTAAACAATACTTTTAATTTTTGTAGATATACATGTTAAAGTAAATAGATGTAAATATACAAGACACGAATATGTTGTTTGGGCCAAAGTGTGACAAAGTGCAAGTTGCTAGGGTTCAGGGTTGAGGGGAGAGCGCCGGCTTAGAAGAATGGATATCCAGCGAAGTAGCGGGCAGGAGCTTCATTCACCACAGTAGGACCAGCAACTACAGTCTGTAAACAAAATACCAAAATAACTTTCGTTAAAGGAACAAGAACCAGGAGCGAGAACTTATCATCTATTTGCAATGCAATAGGTACAATTCGATGTCTGCTCGTTTGCCTCCTATTCCAAAAAAAAAAAACAAAATATTTAAGATTCTTTTCGAAAATAAGGTTTATTTATACGTACCCTGCTAGCGGGAGCATAACCAGCATATCCTGGCCAGGCAAAGAACTGGGGTGAAGCGGCGGCCAGGGCCACGCAGACGACCAGGAAAACCAGCTGAAAAAAATACTCTTTAGTTAAGATAGGAAGACAACAGTATCGATAAGTTATTGTGTGTTGGAAAAGGAGTGTGTGGTGTGATAATCTCCGATAAGAGAGAACGGGAGCGAATATGATTCCAAGAAAATTTGGATAAAAAATATAAGTAATAAACAGAAATTAAGGTAACATATTTTGGTCTTCTAGCAGTTCTTAAAGAAGATTTTCTCTTTTCAATAAATTCCATATAAAGAAAATCAGCTTTAACTGAACGAATGACTTCGGACCCTTAGGATTTCGAGGCGCTGGAGTCAACTCCCAGAAGCCCATTAGAAAACTATTAATAAAATGCTATAACTCACGAAATATTTCATTTTAGTGGTTTAGTTAGAACTGCTGCTGAGTGCAAACTATATCGTCCTACGGAAAGCAGACGCATTATATAGAACCTTTGAAGGTCACCTGCCAGGACAACTTTGTCACCAAGCTTTGTAAATACTTAGATAAAAGTAACTCCTGCATATTTATCAAATAATTATTATTATCGATAACTAGCCTTACCAGTTTAATCGATAGTTTACGTAGGTTGGTAGAAAATCAGTCTGTTGCCAAGTCAAAGCTGCGGAGCCGTGTCATTGGGTCGATGCTCCAATCGGTAATGTTTAATAATGAGGAAGATTTTAGGCTTTCTAACCTCTTGCGTGACATTTATTTAATTTCTCTTATTAATTCTAAAAAATTCAATATCAAAATCCTCAATACTTTCACTCGATTTGATCATACTGCCTATCTACTAAGTTATCCTAGTTTGAATCAGAGTTGCGATATCTCAATCAGAGGTAGAAATAATAAATTCATAAAACACACACTATGTATGTATGAAATTACACCTTCGTATGATCAAAGCCGGCACTTAGCAATCAACATGTTCATAAAACACATACCTACCGTAACTTCACATAAGCACCTAACCTACAGCTAAACGCATTACCCTCTTTGTTACAAAGTATGCAAATTAAATAACTGTCTATTAGAAGTCAGTTATGTCAGTAAACACTAGTATATAAGGTTATGTATATAATTATACATAACTGGATCGAAATGTAGGCGTAGCTCATAATTTAATCATTCACTGTTCACATTATACGCCTGTTATGGAAGTATTGACGCGTTTCAATTAAAACTGGCTTATTGATATGAAATGCCTATGCAATGGCAACAATAGCTTATTAATCATGTAAGAATAATGTGACAGTTGTAAGGTTAACAAGGTACATGGTAACAGCAGGGCAAAATATTTGCACCACCCCTATACTCTGTTCTCTGGGATGTCGTAAGGGACTAAGGGACTATAGATTAGGCAGAGATCAAGCAGCAGAACTCTTTAATAAACCTAAACCTTTTAAACTGTGATTTCTGGACATTGGGGCCATTAAAGTAGGAGAGCCTTACAGCCCATATTAGTCCACAGTGGAATATTTTAATAGAAAATGTTTTTTTTTTTTTCAGCAGAGACACTTAATATCCGAACTTTCCTAAATTAAGTACTTGAATTCAGATTTGACTGACTAGTACCCAAACTAGTAACATAAATTATATCAATAAGTGAAGGTTTCCATTGAAATGTAAACTTATAACATAAGTCTATTTTAAAACAATTTATGCACCATTGTTGTCTCGTTTGTCATAAAATTCCATTTTATTATCATCATAATATTATCGCTATAAAATGTAGTATTTCCATAATGTATTCAAATTATTGTTACATGGACCTAGAGATCGCTAGCATTTATAACAAGTTTTATATCTATATATTAGAATTTAGAGCAATTATCAATTTATTACAGCCTAATTATCTGTAGGTAATATTTTTGCATCAGATATTAAATTAATATTCTGCGGAATCTAGTTGCCATTTACAGATCAATAATGGATACATAAGTTATTTTGTAAACTCAGATATAAATGTAATTAATATGTAGACACCTAAACATACATATTTATATAATTTTTGAGATACCTAAGTAAGTATCTATATTATAAAATCCTTTAAAAATAATCCCTACTTGATTTAATTGATCTCAATTGTAAATCAGAGTACCAAAATACAATTACTTTTTCTGAATGAACTTACCTGCCCGCTCACTGAAATTTTAATTTTTATCAGCAAATAAGTGGTTTATCGGCGTCAAGTCGCATATGTTCATCGGGTCCCTTGACTGATTCGGTTTCAGCTGCATCAGCTCGGTACACTGCGTTTTCGATCCACACTGCGATACGGTCGGATATGGCAACCATGAACCGAGGGAGACGACCAGGGTTCGTGCGAGTTGGTTTGGGTTCACCTAGGAGAAAATACCAGTATAGAAATGGTAAAAATGTTGTTATGAATGTTAGAAATGTTGTATATTAAAAATTTAAATTTAACAATTTAATTGTGATTTAACATGATGTCTTTTTTTTGATAAGCGAACTTTTTGTTTTTTTGTTGTAATATCCTGTTCTTTTATAATGCATGTCGTGGCAGCCTTTAATTAAGGCTACACTATACAGTGTTAAAATATGATAACAAAACTATAATGTATTTTGGTGTATGCTTTGTTAGTTATCCTTAAATAAATAAATAAATAAATAAATGTAAAACGTAATGGGCACAATATGCATGGTTCATCGTGAATCACTGAATAGGGTTTTCAATTACAGAAATCTATTAGGCTATTAGGCTGTAACCGTTAATTCGAACTTAGAAGTGAAGAAGTGAGCTCGATCGCAATCTCGCCTGTCATTGGTCGCGATTATTCTCACAACCAATGATATGGCGGACCGCGATCAAATTCAGTTCGATCTTTTGAATTGAACATTATAGAATAGTCTAACTGCCTAACAGGACGACACTGTAAAACGTCCTTAACTCGTCGAGTACCGGTTTTATAGACACAATTAAAGAACAATAGGTCGCGGTCACCGGTGACCGCTTGGTGTTTGACAGTTTAAAATGATGTATTATTTTTATTACTAACTAGCTTCTGCCCGCGACTTCGTACGCGTAATCCCATTTTTTCCCATCCCCGTTCGTAAATTTCGGTAAAAAGTAAAAAAAAAATTTGGTTAAAAAGTATTCTATGTCGGTTTCCTGGCTCTAAGCTACCTCCCTACCAATTTTTAGCCAAATCTATTCTGCCGTTCTTGAGTTATAAGTGGTGTAACTAACACGACTTTCTTTTATATATATATATAGATAAGATGTATTGACCGTAAGTTATTTCACCATATCAAACTAACGTTTAACAAAGTTTTCAACTAACCATTTTTGCTTAATACTTACCGAGAATTTCAGCGACTCTTTCCAAAACCACATCGGCGATGCTTCTCAGACGGTTGGACACCAACATCTCTTTTTGGCCTTTAGCTATGTAATCACATAAACGGTACGCCACCTGAACATATAACAACTATGAATGAACTTCTTTATTAAACCCAAAAAATCATATTCATACTCGTTTTTGACTAAAACTTCATAACCACATAAACGACCAATTTTTTCCGATTTGGTGGAAACTACAGAAAACTTTTATTAGTAAATTCTAAAAGCCGATTTCAGAATTAAGGAGAGAAGGAGGGCCTTGAGAAATGTGTCTAAGAGAAGAGAGTCCTTACACATCTAGAAGAATAAATGATAGTTTGCCTAAGGTACAATGCGTTTCGCCAACTAGGTACGTAGTTGGTAGGTAATGCAATTGAGTTTTTAAATTGTATAAAATACTTATACTGAGAGGAGAACCTGGGCACTAAAGTTAACCAGCCATTTCTGCCTAAGACGCAGCTCCTTGCTTCTGTCAGCATGCTCCTTGCGGCTGACCATTCCACCCGGCCCACACCATCGTTTCGATGACTCGTAAAACGCTTGGAAGTATTGCTCAGTTTGTCTAGGCAAAGAGAAAACGAAATAAATATAATGCCATAGAACACTAGGTTAGTTGCTAGCTTCTATGATACATATATGTATCCACTAAGTAGGTAATAAGGAATTTGGTGATCCCCAAAACCGTCTGCTTATTGATTAAGTACAGCAGTTAAGTCACTGAAAATTTTGCGAATACTGCTGCAGTTTTTTGGTTAGGTACTCATCGCAATTTCAGACCAGAATTACTTACAAGAGATAAACAGTTCTGTATATAAGCCCTAAATATCTTTCAGATGTTATTAACTTGTTACAATCAAACTCGGGTTTCGAAATTAATCAGCATTTCTATAAAATTAAATTAAAAACCTATGAATGACTCACTACTACTCACTAGTTTCGTAATAAATAAGCTAAGCGAAACTGCGATGCCGCCATGCGTGAATGAACATTCACACAATTTGAATACAACTATTTCCTAATTTCGTATAGTTGTCAAAAAACTTATGCAAATCACATTGTTATAGTTTAGATTGTGAGTTTGTGAATCAACAATATATTGCCTAAATGACCCTATTCGGTGACTTTATAGGTTAGTAGTTCATAGTTTGTAACTATCGTAGGTCCTTTACTCTCTGTTTAAAACTTGAGAAGTGGATCGATTATGTAGCAATCTACAGGTAAGGGTACTTAGCCTGATTTTTTATTTTCAGATCCTTAAGAATATTGAATGGGAGAGTCAGATCATAATCTACTCATATCAAATCGTAGGTACCTACGTATTATAAAATTTACATACTGAATAATGAAACTTATCATCCAAACCATGAGGTCTACCTACCTATAAAGATTAAAGAAGTAAAATGTTACAAGAACAAATTTCATACTCAGGACTCAAGAAGTAGTCCTCCTCCAAAGCGCTCTTGATCTTATCTCTTCGGTCACGAGGTAGAATGGCACACTTCTCGTCCCACAAAGAGCGTAGTCGACGGGAGTTCGGTCGGGCTAACATCTCCACTCTTTCCATGTTCCGACGGATTCGAGGATTCATTCTATTCTCACTTTCTGCGGAAGAAATTATACAGTTCTGTCGGTTTTGATTAGGTATGTACTGAATCGTAGTTTGATTATGAAAAATCAAAAGTTCTTCTATTCTTTAATATTTTATTAAGACAGGTATTTGATTCTCGTATCTTATTCTGCCTGCTTTGTAAATGACAATAAAGATCTTGGCAATCTAGGATTGGATTTGCTGATTTGGATATTAACCGAAAATTTTGTGGTTAGTAGGGTAGTATATCAGTAGGTAGTAAGTCTATCTATCTATATCCTATCTAACCTAATTATGACAAATCGTTTTTTATTTCAGACATTTTATCTTTCGAAATAGCACCAAAAGACATAATACGATAGGCTTTATAGTGGCTACTTTCGATACCAAAATAAGAAACTAAGAATAGGAGAACGGACGGTAGACACTCGCGATCATTAATAATGAAAGGAATGTGTTTTTATTGGTGTACCACTTATTTCCTTCCTTTGAAAGTAGGTAGGTACCTATCTACCTATTATGTAATGTTCGGACAATATAGTAATGCCGCGCAGTGCCCACGTAGGTAGGTACTTGCATGGTTATTATCCATGGGTACTTGTAGGTTCGTGCAGCTCCTATTCTACACTATCTTTTAGTCCATCTTACAATTTGTTAGATTTAAATAATTAGGCTTAGCTAGTTGGTACGAGTTAGTTTAACGTTGAACGAGATCGAAACGTTACCGCATTTGACGCTCTGATTAGCTTATTTCAATGAACCAACCAATCAGGGCTAAATGCGATAACGTTTCGATCTCAAACAAAATACTTACTCTTATATATACAGAGTGGAATTTTGTAATGTCACCTGAAGGGGAAGTAGTCTTAATACTTAAGATAGAAAATTTTACTCAAAGAAAACATTCCTTTATTTTTTTAAAGCAAGAAAACGGCATAGAAGATTTTTAAAAATTCGCTTCTCGCACACGATGCAATAAAGTAGGTACAGTACCTACTTCCCCTTCATTAGAAAATTCCACCTGTATTCCCCACAAATATTCGTACCTCATTATTTCTAACGAATGGTTTTTATTGCTAGACTGTAGCAAGCAAGCACAACAGCTAATCGTAAGGTGAGCTCCCAGACGGAAAAGGTTTGGGTTTTGCCATTCGCAAGTCCAATAACAGGCACGATGTTTCAGTATTATAATTAGTGAAAGGGGGTCCACTACTACTGCTATAGTCATCCTGCGGCCGAGTGCGACACTTATTAGATCGTCTGTAGATCTGCCTTGTGGGCGGAAATTCTGCGCTGGACTGTATTTGTAGTAGGTAGGTGCCTATTTTGGTATATATATTTAACGCAAGGTAGGCTAATAGAGTAAATAAGTACCTGTATCCATTCTCATGACCTTGACATTATGGTCGGACGACGAATTAAGGTCCTGTCTGGAGCCCCTAAGTTTGTCCTTCGGGTCAAATCTCCTTGATGCCGTCGGCATGATTACATAAGTAAATTTACCACTGATAATTTAAATAAACTTCTCCAAAAATCACTTGATATTTGATGCGTTGCTTGACGTCTGACGTGTGAAAAATAATTTTTTGACATTGTTTTAATAAATGTGGCTAAATCTGAACCAGCCAGTTCTATCAGACGATCATGGTAGTAAGGCCTTTTTGGTTTTCAATCAGTTTATAGTTATGAAAACTCCTTGCAGTTTATATAAAAACTCTTTAGAAAAATCTCCTACAGCTTCGTTGATAGTCGTGGTCAAGGACCCTTTTTTTTAAACGTCTTTGGTGATAACAAACAGGCACGATTACAAATAAGTGTCTCGCCTTAGATTTCCACCAATTACAGAAATTAAACTCGGTGTGGGTACTCAAAGCTGAAGAAGAACAGCAACCAACCTCTGTACAACGACGTGTTTGATTCATGAAACAATTCTTAATGTTTTTTCTCCACAGATATTCTGTTAAATTGAGTAGACAGTAAAAAATACAGAAACTTTTAAATAGATTTATTTATTAATTCTTAAACACATCCAACTGTGTAAGTCTGGTATTCCGTCGTTGACGTTTGCTATAACTGGCGACGCTTCCTGCTCGAATGGTAGATGCCATGTGTTATTCTTCTTTTGAGCACAGGGAGTAAACATCAAGGGCGCCTGCAATGAATAATAAATAGTTTAAAAGGAATAAAGGCGACAGACGAAGAGAGCAATCGGCACTGGCTATGGACGACCGCAGTACAAGAGGAGTTGCAGGGGTTATAGAGGGAATTTAGTACTCCAATAGACACCCATACACAACGCAAATGTTCTTTTACACCGGTTTTCTGTCTGTAAGGCCGTAATAAGTAGAAAATAGTATTTGTTAATTATGTATTTTAAGTTTTAAGTCGTGGTAGCCGTGGTGGTTTAACCCCTCGAGCGTCCTTATGAGCACCGGTGGATCATAAGCAAAAAATGCTCCATGCTGCTTTCTCTTTTATAAAATCTATTATTGATTTGTTTTATTTCTATTGTAATGATCCTTGTTTTCGTGTGCCAATGGCCAAATAAATGCATTTTCTTGCATGCATAAGGATAAGGAAATGCGCAAGGAACGCGGACGCTCGACTTGTTAAGACGCCCGGTTCTCATGCATGAGGGTGCGGGTTCCAAATCTACCAACGGCAAGCACCAATGTGACTTTTTCCGTGTTATATGTACTTTCTAAAATTATCTAGACACCACTGACAAACGGTGAAGGAAAACATCGTGAGGAAACCTGGGCTTAAAATTTCGAATTATAATTTGTAATCTTAAACCCGCATTGAGCAAGCGTGGTGATTAATGCTTAAACATTCTCAGTATGAGAAGAGGCTTTGCTCAGCAGTGGGCACTTATAGGCTGATGATGATGATGATGTATTTTAAGTATGCTACTATATCGCATTGAGTCTAGCCTGTTATGATATATGTATGTTATAAGTGAATAATTAATAAGGTTACATTGCGACGAGAGGTCGCAAGCACAACTGGCGAACAATAGATTTTGGATTTGATCCTACTACAGCTACTAAAGCAAACAGACTAACACATTACTTTACCTGGATGGAAGGTCTTCTTTGAGCATTCTGAAATATCATCCATTGGTGCTGCCACTGCCATCTTTTGAAAATGTGTATCAAACTTTCATCTTTTAGAAGGAACTTATGTCCTCTCAACAAGTCTTTGGAAACTATATCAGTATGAGGACCACTGAGTAGAGCTGCTGTTATGAAGTATGGGTCATCTTGAGAACTGTGAATTAGTAAATCAATATTTAAGAATAGTTATACTATTATCGACAGATGCATAATACTGACATTGCTCATTTTTATTGAATTTTACACAGGGTGTCCTTGAAGTCGACGATCAAATAGCACCAGGTGATCGGTAAGGTTCTTACAGTTGTCAGAAAAATATAAAAATGTGTTATCCACTTACTCTTTCGTGAATAACACATATGTCACTGTAATTTAAAAACTACCTGACTTGGATTTCTTTTTATTTTTTTCTGGTAACCGTAGGTTACCTTTCCAATCACCTGGTGCCATTTGACTGTCACTTCAGGGACACCTGTATGTATATTCTAAATAAAGAAATATCTTACACATTTTCAGTAAAGAAACATTCAGTTTTCCGCATAATTTGCTGCATTATTTTCATATTCCACCTCATCATATGCTGCCTGCCTAAAAGCAGTATCTTTTTGTTCCGTCTCACAAAATGATCAACAACTTGGTTCAGAAACATCATCTTGTTTAAATGTGAGGCCATACCAACACCATAAGCTATGTTAAGTCCATCTAAAACAATGTCATAAGGTGCAGTTTTGTCTACAAAGTCGGTAAAGCGCTTTAGTTCTTCGGGTGATGTTTTTAAGAACAAATCTGAACCTACAATAAGTTTTTCTTTTACTATACTTTGTAGTTTGTCAAATTCATCACTTGTTAATGTTAAGCAGTCCAATGTATCCTTACAGCATGAACACTGGCCACTAAAAAATATTATATAAAATATTTAGTTATTTTTATTATCTTGTCTTGTTGCCAATAATTATCATACTAATTTACATTTATACTTACTTTACTTTCCTTATTTTGGCAAAACCTGCATTCCAATTTAAAGTGCCATATACATCTTTTAATTTATTAGCAGTTTGCAAAGGTATAACAGCACAATTTTTAGCAACAAAAGAAAATATTTCATTTAAATATTTCTCAATGGTTTTCTTGTCTTTATATTTTCTCAAAACATAGTCTATCCATGCTCCATAAGCATTTTCGAGTAATGGTCTTTTGCTTTTTATACTTTCATCAATTAGTTCTAAGGCCTTTTTCTTCTTATTAAGGTTAAAGAAGGTTGCTACCAGAGTGCTATAGGCTGAATGTGATGGTGCTGTGGTTAAATGTATGTCGCTTAATACTTTCAGAGCTTTTTCAGTTTCATTTATAGCACACAGTGCATGCAACAGACGTTCACATGTACTGTACTCTAACACTTTATATTTACCATATAAACTTTTATGAGCATCTAAAATAAAGTGTGTTTGATCCTTTGTTAATTTCTCCTTCTTCGATATTTCGTAATACAGATTCAGTAAGCTATTGATTGTTCCCAAAGACAATTCTTCCCCTTTACTTTTTAAATGTTGGGCAAATGATAATGCAATATCATATTTCTTCAAAGAAGTCATATATTTTAGAATGATCGCATCTATATTTTTTTTGTTAACATTGCCTTCCATGGTTAAAACGTCATTCTTAAAAGTAGTCCAGTCTTGTGGAATGTGCTCACCAACTGATTTAATTTGTTCTATTTGTTCATCATAGAACTTTTCTTTAAAAAAAGTTGCATTTTGGCTTAAAGCTCTTAATCCAACTCTTGCAACTGAAAAAAAAAACGTACACATTGTATCTTTTTTCTTTTTAGCAATGATATTTTTAAATTCTTTGGTAGTACCTAATATGCACACAACTGAAACTGTACTGAAAACTTACCTGAATTACGTTGAGTTACCATTCGAGTTATTGAATAAAACATTTTGAAAATAGTTCAAACTCAAACTCAAAGTCTTTCTCTTAAATTTATACATACATTTTATACATAAAAATGTAACATTTGTAAAATATATCACATTACATATTAGTATGAGGTTATATTTCAATTTTCAATTTAAACTAACTTCTTTGACATGACATTGATGTGTAAATGACATTGCGCCCTAGGTAATTGGATTTATTTAAAGATTTTTCGATTTTTGGTACATCTCTATGGTACATACATCTAAACATTACACATCTTAGGACTTTTAAATCGTGTTTTGTGATTATACAAGATAGTAAACCAGTGTCAATTTATACAACAAAGGTTCACATTTCACGTCATAATATTTTGTTAATACCAATAAATTCAATAAAACCATTTCACTATATTATTATTTTATGTGACTTCGTGTCTGTGGATGCGTCGCGTTCGCGTTTGGCGGCATCGGCATCGGGGCTATATCTCTATGGTCTTCAATTTCACGCAATAACGTCAAAATCAACAGTGTTTAATGTCGTCTTTCTGTTGAGTTGGGTCAAAGAGTATAATAAGTATAGGGGGGGTTGTCTATTCTTTCATCTTTCTGTCTGTCACTCGGATTTATTTACGTGCGACACGCTATTGGGGACTTTCGTTGGTAGTGGTGAAGGTTACGCACGTGCTTTTGTCATTCCTACGTTTATTTTCAATTTAAGTGATCTATTTCATAGTGATTTGAATTGAAATCTTTTAAATTTTGTGTCTTTGTGTTGGTTAAGTGTATGTGTGTGTAAGTTTTAATCAGGTATTGGTGTTTTTAAATATATTTTATTCTATTATTTCCTCTGCCCATCGCATTTTTTAACCGAAATGGGACGAGGTGAAGCCACCCGATCCTCCTGATCCCGATAAATCCCCGGAATATGAGACGGAAACTATCGTCCAATTACCCTTCCTCCAAACACCCGGATATCGAAATAATGGACGCAGAAGTCTCAAAATCCGGAAACGACCCGCAGGCTCCCCCCTTATCACCCAAAACAACCCCCGAAATTGGCGAAAAGTGTAAATGGTAGGCAATGTTACACGGCCAGGGACAATCCCCTTACATAGTTTATGTCTCCCTTAAGGACTCCCAGACGTCTGGCACCACGCTTCACCCAGTTAAGTTTGGTATGTTCCTAATGAAACTAAACATTAATAATGTTAAGATCGGTGGTGTCAAACGGCTGGGGAGGAATAGAGTTTCGGTCGAGTTTGTGACGCACCAGGATGCTAACAGTTTTTTAGTTAATGGTATGGTAGCTCAAAACTACACAACTTCGATCCCACAATTTAACATTACCCGAATGGGCATTGTCAGGGACGTCCCTGTAGAATGGACAGAGGACGAAATTATTGGCAACATCAGGGTTCCCACCGGGTGTGGGGCTGTGATAAAAGCTAGGAGGATGAATCGCAGAGTCTCAACCCAAACGGTACGAATGGAAGCTACCCAAAACCGTAGTGCTTACTTTTGACGGTCAAACACTGCCCAAAAAGTGTTTTGTTTCTATTCAGCACTCCGGTGGAACTATATTCATACCCGACCATACAGTGCTATCACTGTTGTCGTTTCGGACATACCCGCACTCTTTGCCGCTCCAAGCCACGTTGTTTCAGATGTGGCCAGGACCATCCAGGTGATGGATGCCAGATTTCAGCTGAGATTGCCACATGTATCAATTGCAATGGTAACCACTTTGCGAATGACAAAGCTTGTCCTGAATTGGGTCGCCAGAAGAGCATCAAAGCTCTGATGGCAGAAAAATCTATTTCATGCGGAAGCAAGCCAAGTTTTCCCTACTGTAAAAAGGTCATATGCTGAGGTCTCAAGATCAGTCAACTCATAGATCCATCACCTATTAAAAAATCATCCCAACAAAGAGTCTCCTACAAAAAAACTATCAACTCAAACCCAAATCACACGCTCCCTCTCTCCTAGTTATGATAAGAAGGCCCATCAGGCCTTATCCAAGACCACTCTTACTCCCATCCAAAAACGGTTGCGCTTTCCTGTGGAATCCGGAACCAACATTCGTAGCTAGTACATTCTTAATATAGTTTCTGATATGCTCATGGCAGTACTATCAAACCCTGCCCAAACGGTACCGGACCACGTCGCACAAAAGCTTTCAACAATTCTTGATTATATTTGTAAAATTCCTTCCTCTAACACTGCTTCAGTGGAACGTGAGGAGTACTCTTCCCAGGAAGAGTGACTTACTCCACTTAATGAATAAATTTAAACCATCGATTTGTGGCATTGCTGAGACGTGGCTTCGTCCGAATATCAATTTCGGGATCCCATGTTTCAGTGTTGTCAGACATGACAGATCTGATGGTTATGGAGGGTGTGCTTTGTTAATTAATAACAAAGTACCTTCTCCCAGATCCCTCTACCCTTCGTTGGCGATGACATAAATGTTGTCGCTGTTAAGGCTGAGGACATAATATATTTGTATTTTACATTGCTCACCTCATGTTGACCACCTTATTTTGATCAAAAATTTACTTACCTCAGTAAGTGGCCCATTACTTGTTATGGGTGACTTTAACTCCATCACTATAGATGGGGTTCAGATTTTTGTGATAATATGGGTAATGAGCTAGTTGAGATGCTGGGACGAACTCGATCTGTGTGTCATTAATGGCAGCCCTACTCGTAGGTCTGCATTTGGTCAAAGAAACAGCTGTGTGGACTTGACCTTTTGCTCGCCTGTTATGGCTAGCGTGCTAAATTGGAGTTGTTTAAATTTGACCTATGGTAGTGATCACTACCCCATCATAATTAAACACCTGTCAAAATCCATCCCAGATAAACCCTTCCCCCCTATTAAGATATCGTTTAGATTCCGCAGACTGGGATCTTTACTCTAAATTATTAGACCTCCGCATTTCTCTCCTTCCACCAGTTGACAATGAGAATTCTTTGGAATGTTTCTCCAAATTTTCCGACCTGATATCCTCCACAGCCGAAGATTGCTTTCCTGTGAAAAATCCACCGAAAGGCAATATCCCTTCTCCACCATGGTGGGATAGTGAATGCACTGCCATGATAAGAGCTAGGAATGCGGCTGAAAAGACATATAACCAAGATATGAACCTGGAAAACCTCCTAAATTTCAAGCGAATTTTGGCTAAGTCAAGGAAATTGTTCAAGAAAAAGAAGAGACAAGGGTGGCAGAGATATTGTGGTTCACTAAACCCATCAACACCAATATCCAAAGTTTGGCAGAGAGTAAAAAATTTTAGGAACTCCACCAAACCTCCCACTATCTCCACCTTACCCGAATCTCTGAGTAACAGTTTTTTCAACAACATTGCTCCAACGTATGTTCCTACTGCAGATGAATGCTGCCTGAGATCCCATGAGATCGAGCGACCCGAGTCTCATGACCCGCTCGATTTGGAGTTCTCACCTGAAGAACTTGAAACGGTACTCAATCATGTGAAGGACTCGGCACCAGGGATTGATGGGTTCCCCTACTCATTCCTAACTAAAGCAGGAACTAAAGCGAAGCAATACTACCTTGACTTGGTCAATTTTTGCTTTATTTCAGGCTATATTCCTCCTACCTGGAAGGTTCAGGTTATTATGCCGCTGTTAAAAGCTGGCAAGGACCCTGGTGACCATTTGTCGTACAGACCTATTGCCCTATCGTCCATACTTATTAAAACTTTTGAACACCTCATCAAAAACCGCCTTGAATGGTTGGTTGAGAGCCAGAGGCTGCTTCCGGCGACTCAGTTCGGCTTCAGGAAAGGTCTGGGTACGGCTGACAGTGTGGGTACCCTCACTTCAGCCATCCGACTGGCCCTTAGCAGGCAGGAGTCGTTGGTCGCAGTCTTCTTGGACATCTCAGCTGCCTATGATTCTGTCCTCTTACCCCTTCTCAGGCAGAAACTGCAAAAGCTGAGAATCCCGAGTAGGATCTGCCGAATTATAGCCCACATCCTTTCCGATCGTACCCTTCAATTAAGAACTCCTGAGGATAACCCAGTACGGAGGTCCTCCTGGAAAGGTTTACCTCAGGGGTCAGTCCTTAGCCCCATCCTTTATAACATTTATACATATGACCTTCCCTCCTGTCTAAATTTTAACTGTAATGTCCTTCAGTATGCTGACGATATCGCACTAATGGTTACTAACAGCTCTATAACAGACGCCGCCCACTCCATCAACGTCTCTTTGGCCTCATTAAACCAATGGCTTCTGAATCACGGGTTATCTTTAAGCGCCCCAAAAAGCTCAGCTGTCATTTTTACACGCAAACGACGCACTCCGGATCTTCGTGTAGAGATAGACGGTCAGAATATCCCAATCAAAAGCAGTGCTAGATTCTTGGGGGTTTATCTCGATTCAAAGATGTCTGGGGCGGATCACATAAACACTGTGGTTGCAAGGTGTGAACGCTCAGTATCGATACTCAGAGCTCTGGCCGGGGTATGGTGGGGTGCACACCCCTACTCATTGAAGCTCATCTATAATGCATTGGTCAGAAGTGTAATGGACTACTGTTGCTTCCTTATTGTTCCTTGCAATAAGGGTGCATTAAAAAAACTAGACTCCATTCAGGCCAAATGCCTTAGAATAATTATCGGAGCTATGAAATCATCCCCCATAAATGCTTCAGGTTGAATGTGTAGAGCCTCCCCTCAACCTTCGAAGACAATACCTGGCAGACCGCTTCATCTCAAAAGTCCTCTCCCTCTCATCACACCCTTCTTCCTATCCTAGAACAAATCCACTGTTCCTATAGGTCCTCTTCCTACTGGAACAATAAACCTGTCCCTCCCGTGATTGTCAGGTACAGGGAGCTTAAAAACCTCTCTGCACCCATCAGGCAATATCCTGTACTCCCGGTTTTCTCTTCCGTATATGAGGTTATCCACTTCAGGCCAAAGGTAATTCTAGGACTCGGCATCTCGAAATCCTCCGTAGATGCTGCGGGCGAGTTTGGGCGCGCTTTGAACAGTTACTGGAGGGGCTGGAATATTTTCTTCACCGACGCGTCTAAACTATCCCGAAATGGAAGTACAGGAGTAGCAGCGTACTTCCAAAATTCGAAGATCGCCCTCCTCTCCAAGTGTCCCCCGGAAGCATCTGTCTTCACGGGAGAATGTGTTGGCATTTTAGAATCAATAAAATTTATTAGAGCACACAACCTTAGAAATTCTGTTATTTTTTCCGACTCCCGAAGTAGCCTACAGTCTCTCAACCAAGACCAGCTCCATTCCCGAACTCATAGCAGTTTGGTTGTAGAGATAAAGGCGCTTCTTTTTTCTTGCTTCAAAGATGACATAAATATCGAGATCGCTTGGATTCCTGGTCACTCTGGCATATGTGGTAACGAGTGTGCGGATTCATTGGCCAAATTTGCGGCCTCGAACGAGGTCGAACGCCAACACTACGTTGTGTACGGGTATGATATACGTGCCGACACAAAACACAAGCTGTTTGACTCATGGGCTGCAGTGTGGGTAGAAACTTCCAAACGGAAAGGTGCCTACTATGCAGTTGTCCAGCCCGGCATCCGACGGAAACCTTGGTTTTCAAAGTACCCTAAGCTTCCCCGTCATACTGTTTCATCCTTGTGTAGGCTCAGACTCGGCCATTGTAGTAGTCCGGTCTTCCTCAACAAGATCCGTGTCCGCGACAGCTCGCTGTGCGAATGCGGCCTTGATGAGGGAACCTTAGAACACATTTTTTTCGTGTCCCTTAAATTCCCAATCCTTTGACCTCTATAAAAAACCCAGTATCCAAATCCCAATCAGTTTCCACCTCCTTTTAACTCACTTTTCCCACAAAGTAATTATTTATATATGTAAATTTATGAATGAAAATGAGATCAAAATGTGACGGTGTCCAATGATGTATATTAATATCTGTCTATATTGTGTATGTCCCCCAACTATTTTATACACCACTGTATAATACTAAAATAGTTGATAATGTTTATGTTTTACTAACCCAATTGTTTTGTCTTTTCAGCTACTAACAACTAAAAACTACCGCAAAGTTAAGTTCGACGGTCCAATAATTTTGCCGTCACCACTCGACACTGGCAGTATAGTCGACAACACCATTTTGGAGACTCAGTTGCCAAAGAAGAAAAAAAAAAAAAAAAAAAAAAAAAGACACGCTATTATATTTTGTCTCATTTCGTACTATTTAGCTTGTGTACTTATTCCAATAATTTATGTTTACGTAGCATAAACCCTAACTTATAAGAATCATGGATAGTAAAACTACAAAAATGCCCAAAGTGGCAAAGGTAAATATTTCAATACCCAAGTTGGAGAGTGTTACTCAATTTACTTGAATTTATCTAAAAATTAATGCTTTTTAGGTGAAAAACAAAGCGCCCGCAGAGATACAAATTACTGCTGAACAACTTTTGAGAGAAGCCAAAGAGCGAGATTTAGAGATTTTACCACCACCACCAAAACAGAAAATATCTGATCCAGAAGAGCTTAGAGACTATCAGCATCGCAAGAGAAAAGCATTCGAAGATAATATCAGAAAGAACAGACTTGTAAGTACCAGACTCTAGAATTAAAAGTGATTTTAAATATATATTATTTTGTTATAACCTACAAAAAATATTCTGACTAAAATCTAATAAGTTGAATGTAATTAAATATACCTATGAAATTTAGCAATGCTAAGTGGATTATATCTTATTTCAGGTTATAGGAAATTGGCTCAAATATGCTCAGTGGGAAGAATCACAAAAGCAAGTCCAAAGGGCTAGATCCATTTATGAGAGAGCTCTTGATGTGGACCACCGAAATGTTACCTTATGGTGAGTTATAATAGAATGTAATTTTTAATAATTGTATTTTTTTTTTTTTTTTTAAAGGGGGAAAATCATCGAATGACTGCTCCCGCCTGGGTGAGGCGGAAGGGAGTGTCAGACTCTTACTGACTAAAAACCACCCCGTTCCTTCTCCTGCACGTCGAGCCGGAACCCCGGTTACCCGTTAGGTTCTCCGCGACTCCGAATCGGCATCGGCCCTATTGGGCCCCATCTGTGGTGGTCTGATGGCTCTTTGAGGCGCGCGCGGAACGCGACGCGCCGTACGCTCGGGGTTAATAATTGTATACTGCTTAAACAAATAGTAACAATAAATGAACTTTAATTGCAGGTTGAAGTATACAGAAATGGAGATGAGGAACAGACAAGTGAACCATGCTCGCAACCTGTGGGACAGAGCAGTCACTATACTGCCAAGAGTCTCTCAGTTTTGGTACAAGTACACCTACATGGAGGAGATGTTGGAAAATGTTGCAGGAGCCAGACAGGTACGAATCCTGTTTATAGCTCAAACATTTGTACATTTATTTATCTGAAAATATAACAAATAATGTCATGTTATTTAAATTTCTAGGTCTTTGAACGTTGGATGGAGTGGCAGCCAGATGAACAAGCATGGCAAACATATATAAACTTTGAGCTAAGATATAAAGAACTCGATAGAGCTAGACAAATCTATGAAAGATTTGTTATGGTGCATCCTGATGTTAAGAACTGGATCAAATATGCAAGGTTTGAAGAAAATCATGGATTTATAAATGGTGCAAGAAAGGTATTTGAAAGAGCTGTTGAGTTCTTTGGTGATGAGGATCTTGATGAAAGACTATTCATTGCCTTTGCAAAGTTTGAAGAAAATCAAAAAGAGCATGATAGAGCTAGAGTTATCTACAAATATGCATTAGACCACATTCCAAAAGACAGAAATAAGGAATTGTATAAAGCTTACACTATTCATGAGAAAAAGTATGGGGATAGATCTGGTATTGAAGATGTTATTGTAAACAAGAGAAAGTATATGTATGAACAGGAAGTTATTGAGAATCCCACCAACTATGATGCCTGGTTTGACTACATAAGACTTGTTGAGAATGAAGGAAATGTTGATGATATCAGGGACACCTATGAAAGAGCTATAGCAAATGTGCCTCCTTCGAAGGACAAGCAATTCTGGCGACGATACATATACTTGTGGATTAATTATGCTTTATATGAAGAATTAGAAGCAGAAGACGCTGAAAGAACAAGGCAAGTTTATAGAACATGTCTGGAACTAATACCACACAAGATATTTACATTTTCTAAAATATGGCTAATGTATGCTCAATTTGAAGTAAGGTGTAAAGATTTAAAACAAGCAAGAAAGACCCTAGGTATGGCTCTTGGCATTTGTCCCAGAGACAAGCTTTATAGAGGCTACATTGATTTGGAGATTCAATTGAGAGAATTTGATAGATGTAGAATATTATACCAAAAGTTTTTGGAATATGGCCCAGAAAATTGTATAACATGGATAAAGTTTGCAGAGTTAGAAACATTGCTGGGTGATACTGACAGGGCTAGAGCTATTTATGAAATAGCAGTAGGGCAGCCAAGACTTGACATGCCTGAGCTCTTATGGAAAAGTTACATAGACTTTGAAGTACAACAAGGAGAAACAGAAAAAGCAAGACAACTTTATGAAAGGTTGTTGGAGAGAACAGTCCATGTAAAAGTTTGGCTTTCTTACGCAAAGTTTGAATTAAATGCTGAAAACGCTGACAATATAAATGTAGATCTGGCTAGGCGTGTCTATGAGCGTGCTAATGATAGCCTCCGAAGTGCTGGTGAAAAAGAGGCCAGAGTACTTCTACTAGAAGCATGGAAAGATTTTGAAACTGAAATAGGTGAAGAAGAAAAACTTGAAAAGGTTCTGTCCAAGATGCCTAGAAGAGTTAAAAAGAGACAAAAGATTATTAGTGAAAGTGGAGTTGAAGAAGGGTGGGAAGAAGTATTTGATTATATTTTCCCAGAGGATGAAATGGTTAGACCTAATCTTAAGCTGCTTGCTGCTGCAAAACAATGGCGCAAACAAAAAGAAGTCTCACAACCACCAGAATCAGAATCTAGAACTGACCATGAAGAAAGGCAGGAGAATGATGATGATGATGATGATAGTGAAGAAGAAGAACAAACTCCTCCACAACCACAGAACCAGAATGAAAAAGAGGATGACAGTTAATTTGACAATAATTAAAAATAGAGTAAAATAAAAGATTTTCTGGAATTTTATGTCATTTATTTGTCCAAGCTAATCAACATCTTCTGGGCGAACTGGATGTGTCAGTGGTATTACAGACTTTTTATTAACATCTCTTGAACATGCTTTTCTCATATCTGCAACACAAAATAATAAATGAAATAGTGTACACAAACAATTTTAAATTAAATTATCAAAACATCATCTTACCATAAGCATCTTCATCTGGATCTCCAGAGTAATATTCTAATACTGTCCTATACACTATGTAGCCTAAGTTCTTGTACATATTAATTGCAACTTTATTGCTTACTCTAACAAAGAGGTCCACAAAATAGGCTTTTTTCCTGTAAAAATCAAAACAAATTATGCACTAATCATATTTAGAACAAAAATTGTAATATTTCTTATACTAAGTTATATACTGACTTCTCTGACACATCTTCCAAAATGTTCATCAAAGTAGCTGCAAGGCCCAACCTCCTGTATTCAGGGCCTACAGTCAATGCAGTAACATGACCATGCCAGTTCTCGCCGTGACCCTCTGCTTTTCCCATAACTGAAAATATATTTTAACATTGCAATACTAGAGCTATTAAATGGGTAGTACTTTAAGTACTACTAGTTAAATTTTTAAAATTTAACTTAGTACAACACAAAACAGAAAATCAATTGAATCACTCACTGTATCCCATTATTTCTCCACTCGGAGACTCGACAACTTGAAAATATTCTGGCCAATGAGCTAAATATTGAGTATAAAACGATAGCCCATAAGTTTCAGTAAGAGGGTCCAAATTTCTGTGAAAACATTATTATATATAAGTTTTTACTTGATAAGCAGGCGGCATGCGGCATCTGCACTTTAAAAATAATGTTTCCAAAATATTTCCACTTACACATTGTTGAATTTCAGCATGTCTTCACACGTAAATGGTCTAATAGTAGTCATTTTAAAAAAGTATCGGACGTGTAACTGAACCTATAAATACGTGAATATTATTTTAATAGAAAAGTGAGACATTAGACAATTTTTCTTGGTAGAAATTTCAGTGTCTATTTGTATTGTCAATGTCAGAATATGTCAAATTATCAACAGTGTCAATGTTACGTCAAGCACCATGGAACTCATAGACATTGTTTTTTTTTCTTTCAAAATAGCTGTATATCGAGTAAAACAAACGGAAAAATGCATCGTCAACCAAGTTATTTTTAGTCGAATCGAACAATTTAGTTTTGAAATCTTGACTTGTTAAAAACAATCAACAATTTCATGATTGTTCTTGCTCATTTGCTATATCTTTGTATGTACGGTGCACACTACGCATCATCACATCATACATCACTATGAATTTAGTAATAAAAATAACGTTACCGTTGTTGTGTAGTAATGTAAAATGTACCCATTTTATATGATATAGTTGTAATTGTAAGCAGACCAGAAGAAATAATATGAGATGCAGTGTGCGTATGTGTACTTGTTTCGTCATATCATCGGGTGAAACGGTGAAAGACGTCGAAAAACACTATCGGCTAGTCGCATAATACCTTTCCATGATTACAAACCTCTCAAATCAAAATCAACAAACAAATCGAAAATCGTACCAAATGAATAGCTAATGAGTTTGTCAGTTTTGCAAGATTGAAAATATATAATAAGTCTGTATTTTCGTCTCATTGTTTTGCTTGTGACGACGTATGATGTAAATGATATAAAATCATAATCGACTAAAAAGCAACCTATGCATAGTGCTTACAGTATATTTAAAGAATAAATTGGTTTGTAATTTTGAAACAAAAATTTCTCAAACAATGGTCTTATAGTATAAAACTTCATAATTTAGTATTTTAATTTATAAATATCATCAAAATTTGTTGTAAAGTGTACAAAATCTGAAGTAAAAATAGAGAAAACAGAAACATGCACGGTTTTGTTGCCACCTGTAATAATTTTTGTTGTACTAGAGTTATTGTCTGACTCGTTTTAACACATGTCGAAAGACATATTTATTACTCTTTTACAAGCTAAAAGCTCAAGTGGAGCGATCTATGGGCTTCTTGCAGTTTACCAACACGACAATGGCCGAATTGTCCGTATAGGATATTTTTTATTGGCCCGTACGTCCCAACCTGCCATGTCTTTGGTTTTAAAAATGGCGTATACAAGCTTTTTGTTTGCCGGTGTACGCTGTTGAATACTTTCCAAGACCTCGCGCGTATTCCTATAAGACCTAAACGTCGTGAATATGAAATTAAAGTACATGTGTAGGTATATAATCAACGCTGTGGACCTCGTGAACGAAATTTTGTAGCGTTATGGTGAATTAGAATGGTGCCTGTGGCTTGTCAATCTCGCACGTCGTCAGGTTACCCGTTCGTAACGTAAATATCACCCAGCGAGCGTTTTGTATTTCAGATATGACAGCGTCGCAAAACAGTAGATAATGGAGAGTTCTGAAGATGATGCGGGCACAGCGACGAACGCTTCCCGCCGTGCATCGGCGCGGGAAAAGGACGTCGGACTGGCCGAGGACGTCAATGCAACTAGTAGTTTCCAGCAGGAACCATCTGAAACGCGGACGGCTTGTGATACTCCCGCGATGTCGGAGGATAATTTCGACGGCGATAGCGTACCGTCGCCGTCGACGCAGGACGTCAACGCGAGCACCGAGGCGATTTTGGATATGATAGATGAAATTGTTGACGGTCCGGGTGCGCCAAAGCGGGTACCTCTAGAATCGGAATCTGTAGATACGCTTTTTGACGAACTCGAAATCACCAGTGAACACTCGAATATCATTGTACAAGAATCAAGTAACACTCTTTCGGACAACATCACTGCACATCCCGCAGAAGCATCGCCAGCCGACAGTGTCAAAAACGATTTACCGGTTCAGTTTGGCATTAACTCTCAGGCGGAATCGTCTTCAAGTGATCTATCACCAGGTGTTGTAAATGCAGACAGTGTTGACTCTTTACCACAAAGTTCATCTCTGCCAGAGGCAAGTGAGCCTGCAGTGTCTACACAGCCTGAAGACAGTGCTTTGTCAAATGTGGTACCTGAGGCATTAGAAGCACCTGCTAGTTGCCCTCCACCCTATATTCCTTCCAGCAGTGAAGAAAAGACTGTGCTGAGCATTACAGACTCTAGTGGTGATTGTGAAACACAGGAACGAACAGTGAAGTGTGTGTCATCCAGTGATAACAGGGACAACGTGACTGTTGAAAGTGCAGAATCAACATCTAGTGATAGTAGTGTTAGTGAAGGTAAAGCAGTGTTTGTAGAAACGCCAGTTCGGTCACCACTCAAACGGCGTCTGGTACGGCCAGCACCCAGTGATCGACGGCCAGACTCTACAGTGTCTTCAACTGTTGATTCCCAAATTGTTCATTTACCTGCTACTGAACAAACAAGTAGTGAAAATATCACCAAGGATGTGACAAGTTCATCTGATGCTGTGCCCACATTACATGGTAACGTAAAACCAGAAGAGATTAGAAATGTAAGTGAAAATAATTTCTGCAAAGCAGAAACGTCTGTGAGTTCTCCTAAAAAAATTAAGCTTATTAGGCAAAAAGTTATTTCTGGTACTAATAATAGAGATAATTCTATTAATCAGTCTGCTATTCAGTCAGATAAGGATCAGTGTCAATCAACTTCATCTGATAGCCATTCATTACCCTTGGCTGAGCCTCATTCAGAATCTTCAAATAATATTAATATCTCACAATCTCAAGACAGCAATGAACCATTAATTCCTGTTGTTAACTGCATATCTGAGGCACCTGTTAATAGTCCTGTACAAACAGTGACCTCTGACGAACATTCCCAACCCAGAATAGAACATTCTCATTCATCAAAACTAGAAGAGATTGAAACACATGATAGTCATGAACAGACCCCGTCTGATCAGTCCAGCTCATGTTCACCAAATTCTTCGGAAGCAACCAAACCTATTGCCGATGATAATAATGTAGTAAATGAAACTAGTAGTATATCTGTTCCAAACTCTGCCCCACCACAAGCTGAAATTATTGAAATGATTTGATCCCTGATGAGAGCAATGTTAATTATGATGATCATGGGGATACTAAAGATGTAGAAAGTGCTCAAAAAGAAGTATTACAAAACATACCTGCAAGCACACAGAATGTAGAGAGCTCTGAACCAGAGAGTAGCAATAACAGAGCTCAAAATCTTACAACAACTCAGGATAGTGTGCAAATTCAAGATCATACAGAGGACCATCTTCCAAATGAGCAAAATGATAATATGCAAGTCGATGACCACACACAAGTCCAAGATCAAAAGGATCAGGAAGATAGCATGCAAGTGGAAGAGCACATAGAAAGGCAGGATCCCAATCAAACCGAAGACCAAACAAAACAGGAAGATGATATGCAAGTGGATGAGCATACAGGAGGACAAGATCACTCACAAGTCCAAGATCAAACTACCCAGGAAGATAACATGGAAGTGCAAGACAACACAAAACAGGATGATCATACCCAAGAGCATGATCATACAGAAGTGAAAGATCACACACAGGCGCAAGATCATACACAAGTGCAAGATCATACACAAGTGCGAGATCACACAGAGGCGCAAGATCATATACAAGTGCAAGATCATACACAAGTGCAAGATCATACACAACTGGAAGTGTTGGAGCATACAGATGTGCAAGATCACATGCAAGCTCAAGATCATACAAAAGTAGAAGATCACATGCAAGTGCAAGATCATACAAAACTAGATGATCATATGCAAGTGCAAGATCATACAAAACTAGATGATCACACGCAAGTGCAAGATCTTACAAAAACACAAGATAACACGCAAGGGCAAGATCCTACACAAGTGCAAGCTCACACACAAGTCCAAGAACACACTGGTGTGCAGGATCAGGCACAAGTGCAAGACTATACGCAAGTGCAAGATCCTATACAAAAACAAGGACATACACAATCGGATCCTTCACATACGCAAGATCGCAAGCAAGTGGAAGATCACACAGAAGTGCAAGATCATAAAGAACTGGAAGATCACATCCAAGTGCATGATAATACACAAGTGCAAGATCACATGCAAATGCAAGATCGCCCGCAAGAACAAGATCATACACATGGGCATGATCAGACACCACTTCGTGAACACACGCCAGACGCAGTTAGCATACAAGTGCAAGAAGATATCCAAATGGAAGAACCTAAGCCAGTACAAGAGGATGAAAAGAAAGTTCCACCTATCAAGCTTAACTTATCTATGGCTAATCTAACTGAATCAAACAAAGAGACAGAACACAGCAGTATTAGTAGAACCAATGTTACCCATGAAGAATCTGAAGTAACCAAACAAGTCCCCAAATTAACTATCAAGTTGAAACAACCAGATGAAATTAAGTCACCTGTACCCAAAGTAACAATAAAACCTATCAAACCACCTGTTGAACAAGATTCAGATGATAACACTGAAGATAATCATCAAGTACCTTGTGTAACTAAAATAAATATTAAGCCTATCCCCAAACCAACAGAAAATCTTAATGAGAAAACATTGAGATCACAACATACAATAGAAGGGTCAACTAGACCAAATGCAAGTGTCACAAAGCTAAATATAAAACCAATACCCAAACCTCCAGAGAAAATAAATGATTTTCATAGAAAATCTAGTAGCAGCGAAATTTCAGAATCTGAATATTCTGAAAACGATGAAACCAGCACTTCAGACCAAGCATCTACTTCTGATCAGGGACCTTCTGATGTTGTCCCTAAAGTTACAATTAAACTAGGAAAGCCTGGCACTGAAAGTGAAGGTAAATTTTATACTGAAAAGAATATTCCAAAACTTACTATAAAAGTCCAACAAGATGAAAATGATGAGCAAGAACCTAAATTAAAGAAGATGGTAATTAGTCAGTCAGAAGCTTCTTCCGACACACAACTTGAAAAAATTCCTAAACTGACAATAAAAACTATCTCAAAATCAGAAAGTCAACCTCTCAGTCCAAAGTTGACTATTAAACCTTTGAAACCACCAGACACAACCAATAAAGATGGAGAAATAATCCCTAAAAAGAAGATATCTACTGAATTATTTGCATCAGCAGATGAAAAGGAGAGTCCACATGTGCCTAAAATTACAATAAAACCTGTAACAAGGTCTACAGCAATGTGTGACAGTCCAGAACATATCCCTGTAGTAACAAAATTGAATATTAAACCTATTTTGAAACCTATGGACAGTGGAGAGACCCCTGAAGGCTTTGAAGATAAAGTTCCTGTAGTTTCAAAATTAAATATTAAACCTGTACTAAAGCCTAAAGATAATGATGTAGATTCTAGTGTAGATGATGTACCTAAAATAACTAAATTAAATATTAAACCAATAAAGAATCCTGAGGATATTTCTTCAGAGGAAAAAGACTGTGATGAATTGAATGCTGACATTGAAAAAAATAGTATACCTGTTGTTACTAAAATTAATATTAAGCCTATAATTAAGCCTCATGATGAAGAAACGCTAAAGGATTCAGAAAACCAATCATCAGAGACTGGTAATTCAAGTGATGATAATGGAGACCACATACCTGTTGTTACAAAACTAAATATAAAACCAATTATAAAACCTGATAGCTCAGATGAATCTTCTAAAACTGTTTCATCAAGTGAACCAAGCATTCCTGTTATAACTAAATTAAACATTAAACCAATAATAAAACCCGGAGAAATCTCACCATCATCCCCTAAAAAGGAACACAAAATTGATGGCCATAGTCCAATACCAGTTGTTACTAAATTGAATATTAAGCCTGTTGTAAGGCCTGATGACTCCGATTCAGCAAAAAGTAAGGATGATACTATAGATAAAACTCCCACAAAGAATCCTCCCCTTGTGATGAAAATCAACATGAAAACCATGACTGAAAATTTCAATAATGAACATGCATCTTGTAACAACGTCATCAATGAACCATTGCCTATGTCTCCTAAAAAAGTAAAGGTAACTAATGCAATAGAATCTAAATCTGAAGCAGCCTCAGAAAAGAATTCTAAAAGAAGTAGTGAACCAGTAAATGATATACTGGCCCCAGTAAAGGACCATTCTGGAGAAAAAGTCAAACAAAACTGTGTACCTGACTCTATTGAAAAGAATGCAGGTGTTGAAACACCATGTGTAAATAAACCAGCATCATCTCTATCAGAAAAAGAAAAGCATTCACAATCAGGGACAGGCACTGAATGTGATTCTATGGTCACAGGATCCTCATTTCCTGAGTCTAGTACAGATAAAATGCCAACTGTAATTAATGCAACTGGCCAAGAACACAAGAACATGAATTTAGGACCCACTGACTCAATAAGTGAGGCAAATATGATGCAAACAATTAGTAGACATCAAGAAACAAGAAGTAGATCAGTGCAAAATTGTACTTTATTGAAAAAACTTTTAGAAAATAAATGTAGCAGTTTAGATAAAAACCTTGAAATATCTCCAATAGTGAATTATGCTTTACCTGCTGAAAATAAAACCTTAAACAGTGATCATTTAGTTGAATCGGGAAAATCTAGCTTAGAAAAATTAAGTTCTGGAAATCTAGAGAAAATGGAGAGGAGAAGTGCTACTCCTGATAAGATTAATGATTCAAAAAAGTCTGTAGATTCGATCACACATGCAAACCAAGATCATTGTGATAAGCTAAACGAGAACTTAACCAAACCCTTAGAAATTACCATATCTGATAAGGTTACAAATCAAAGTTCTGGCCAAGATTCTCCAAGAATAATATTAAAAATTAATAAGACTGACCATGGTCCCTCAGCAAAAATTATTACTGAAGAAGTAAAGAGGCCTGATGTGCAACAGAACCTCTCTGAAAATACTCAAGATATTGTAAATGATAAGCAGAGTCCGAAAAAATATGTAAATAGTAGAAAGAAACAAGCATTAGATACATCATTGAATTTATCTTCAGGCAAGCGCTTAAGGAGTTCAAGAATCGTAGAAAATACAGAAAAGACTCCAATAGCAAAGCGGAATATGGGCAAGAGGCCATCCGCAACTGATACTAGCCCTCCTCAAAACAAAGATTCTAACAAAGATTCTGACCTTTCCTTGTTACAAAGTAAAAGGTTAAAATTAGGACAACTTTTGAGCAACAAGTCCCTTACGATTAGTCCTGTTGCAAAAGCTTCTCCGCCCTCACCCACAAAGACTGGTTTAGATTTAAAACAGGGAGGTAAAAATGTCAATCACTCTCTATTGAATAATGAGAATTGTTCAAAGAATGGCAACTCAAAATTACATAATATTTTGTCTAATTTACATGCAAAACAAAATATGCAATCATTGTCTTATAATAATACAAACTGTTTAGAAAAACCACAAACTGTCGCTACTGATAAAGAAGTAAACGCTTCAGTGAGCAGCTTGGATGCAGTTGGAACTACTTCCGTACAAAACTCGCATCCCGAACTACAAGAGATGATAATAAATGAAAACTCAGAATATCGTGAATTTGGCACTACTCCTGAAGAGGTTTCTCAAGATCCTTTAGAGGTAGCCAGACCACCTGAGGAAAACACAGAGATTGTAGACATTCCTAAATCAGTGGAATTAACACCGCAACCTAAAAAACGGGGACGGCCACGAAAGTTGCCAGTATCTGAAGGAGCGAAACCCGTGGCATTGCCGGTGCCAGCCTTAGAAGAGCGGCCACAGCGGTCATTACGCTTAATGAGGTAAATATAGGTTATCTATAAAAGTCTTTTATTAATCTAAACTGTAATATTACATAGTGAAGATATATACTCTACGTCCACAACTTAATGAATATTAACATAAAGTACGTTGTTTCCAGGGACAGGCCGGCAATACTGACGAAACCACGAGGCCGTGGTAGAGGGCGAGGGGCACGACGTGTGGAAGCGACCACTCCGCCTACAGAACTCGAGACTATTGTGGTTATCGAGCCTGCTGACGAGCCGGAAGACCGACCACCTCCTGCCGAAATCGACCCGACTAGTTCGAGGATCAAGCTACCGCGTATGACGGAGGCACTCGACAAAATGCCTTCTGCTTGCGTAACACCTTTGTCAAGTAGACGACGGAATTCGTCAGGGAATTTCTCGACTGGTGAATCACCTGAATTGAAGGTGGTGCTTGAGAACTCAAAAATCGACGATATAATGAAGAGTCCTGAGGCTGGTGGTTCAGGGAGGGGTCGAGGTGGGCGGGGGAGCCGTGGCGGTCGTGGAAGGACGCCACGTGGTCGAGGACGGGGGAGGGGAGGCGGCCGTGGCGCTACCTATATGAAGGTATGTTGTTTGGTTACAAATCTGCATAAGTATTTTTTCTATTAGAAGATTTCTTAAACAATTTTATTCAGTGAAAGAGAGCAGTGCATTTACCATGATTAAACTCGCGTTACAGGAAACTATGGGCATCTACGGGCGAGTGTGCGGGCCAGCTACGACAACAGTGCAGCTCTTCGAAGAAGAAACGTGTATGATGGACGATAACGCCACTCCCGCTAAGTGAGTATGACTAAATTATCTGACTAACACTATAATTTTATTAACTTTATCTGCATAACGAATCGAGTTATCATAAGAAATAAGAAAACGAAGGTTGTAAACGACACTATTTTATGTTTTAGACCCACACATTTATTGGATGAAGATTCTCAAAGTTCTGTGAAGAGTTCGACGAATGAAAGTAGTAAAATGAAGAAATCAAAATTTGCTGATTTGTTTGACAGGTATTTATAGAAAACATTTCATTGGAATAAAGTTGTGCTCATAATATAATTAAGGAATATAAGTTATTTAACATATTATTTGTGTTTTACAGTAATAAGGTATGGACGGCCGCGGATGTAAAGGAATACACGTGGCCCCCACCAGACAAGGCTGATGTTGAACATAAGGTAAACTATAACTATTTAGCGCTAGGTTTGAGTAACCAACCACTGTTGAACATAGGCCCCAATGACTTTCAAATCAACCAATTGGAAGCTATCTACGAACTGTTTAGGTCATCTGTACATCTGTCTGACGACAAATGCCTATGGTACACATTATAGTTCTGACTGTTACAGTAAAAATAATAACAATTTGAGCAAAATTTCGTTTACTAGTTATAACCAAATATGGTTTCTAAATAAAAAAGAGCCAATACACATTAAAAATATATTTTATAATTTTTATTACAGGTAATGATGATCCAGGAGCAAGTAGCGATGTTTCTAGGAGTGAAGAGCTTCAAGCGGCGGTACGCGGAGCTGAAGAGGCGGACTATCTCTGGTGAGGAGAGGGACTACGTTCTTAGTAAAGGTCTCGTGACTGAAGCATTGTGTGACCTTGGTAAGTTTATTTTTTAACCTATTATTCTAACTATTAGTAGTAAGTCCTCGTTCTTTCTTTGTTAGGTGCAGGAATAGAATGTGGCCTGGATGTCATCATAATAATGATGGCACTCGACTTTTATGCACTCATATAACATTGATCAGATTTTGATGACAATAGTAGCATAGTATAAAGAACACAGTAGGTTATCTAAGGCCGCCCGCCGAGTTATTAGCCTACTCTTGCGTTGATCCCCAGGGTTGTCACTTTTACTTTTAGTTAATATTTTCGAACAAGCAGCACTTGATCTAAATTTATGAAATGAAAAGCATATTATGATTGAATATTTTATCAATTTATAAATTTAGTAAAAATAAAAAGCTTATAAAAAGATTATTAACTTCTTAAAATAAACTTTAGCTCTATACATAGTTTTCAGAAAGTAAATTTGGGAATACATTTATATGGAAAAATGCGACACGGCCACGCTATTAACAAATCAGATAAACTGTGAAATAAACAATACAATACCACATTTTCTTATAATATTTAAGTATAGTAGGTAATTACATTTCTGGTTGAGTAGGAACTATAAAGAATGATAAGAGTAAGAATAAGTAAGTAGGTATCTCATCATCAAGTACCTACAAATTATATTATACTAGAAAAAGTGACTAGCTTACCTTTCCTGTTCAATAGGTAATCTGAACAGAGACAGTTCTGGAATCGATTAATTATTAAGACACCCAAACACACAGCAATACGTTCATCTACGGTTATCAGACATTTTTTATTTCATTTAACAGTGCCGAAAAGTGATGCGCGCGCGAACCTCGTGCAGTGTTAGCCCTGCCTGGCGCACTGAGAAACGGGTCGAGATTTTGTTAAAGTGTGCGTGCGTCGACGCATAGATACTATGGCGCACACATATAAGCCGCGCGCGAAGCATTTGTATGAAGATAACCTACTTTGTTCTTTATACTATGATAGTAGGATTTTCTAGGAGTGTCAGTGCTAATCTGGGGCGTTTGGAATTCTTATAACGATTGTATCCAGCTATTTCTGCCTTTAATCTTTGGTTATGTCATTATAATTGAGGATTTTATTCCTTACTTCTATCTTTTTGTTATATGACCAAAAACACTATTAACAAAATACCCTTCAACAGGTATCACCGCGGTAGACGCCAGTGAAGTTTTAGACATTATGTTATCGGACTATCCACACAAATATGAAGAGTTTCGGTCGTACCAACGGCAACGGCAATTGGCTGAAGCTGCTGAGGAATCAGCTGAAGACATTAAAACCGAAGAAAAGGTGGTAAAGGTTGAAATGAAATCGGAGAAACCGGTTGAACATAAACCTGAACAACCGAAAATTGACCCTGAAAAGACAAGACAGGTAAGTTAGGGTCGTAAGGTAGATAAATTTTTGGTTTTCGCGATTTATAAGTATTGTAATACAAGTAACATAAATGGATTATTTTTGATGTAGGTAATTTTGTATTTATTTATTCTTGACGTTTATGCGTTTTTTTTTTCATTTGAGGTCGCGGGTAGATTAGATTCTTTTTGACAGATATTTAAAATAATTTTTCTTTTACCGCACATTAGAATTTTTCCGCGATGGATGTACACAGTAGACCACTGTCTTTATTCTTCCGTGATTCTTAAAATATACACTTATGTTTCTTGTTTATTTATAACTCTGTTTTACCTACAATACTTTAATTTATAATTTTGTATTACTATTTGTGTTTCTTATTATGTTATTTCTTTTGTAAATATTGAGTGGTCGTAAACAACATGTTTATATATTGTGCGGTATGTTATTATATACCTAATTATGTTGTTTTGGTGACCCTTAACATGAATTGGCTACTTTTTTTTGTCATAAATATTTTTTCGTCTTTTCAATACAATAATAATATTCAAAAATAGATTTAAGTAATTTTCATTATTTTTATAACTAATTTTTACGACACATTATATTTAAGTATTTAATTTATAAATGGTGCCAGGATATGGCGGCGGCAGCTATAGCGTCGGCGAGCGAATGGAACGCGCGAACTAACGCGATGCGGCGCGGCGCGTGCGCGGACCTGCAGAGCCTCACCGTGCAGCGCGCGCGCGCCCCGCCCGCCGCGCCCGCGCGCCCGCATCTACGCCCGCCCGCCGGCTTCTACCCGCACGCACTCCTGCCCGGACAGTACCAACACTCGTATAGGGTCTACACACCTGATCAGCTACGGTAAGACAATGTTTACTCATCTTAATATCAAATTGGTCACTGTTGAATTATGTACCACATTAGTATATCGGATACATATAAGGAGGTGGTGAAAAAGGCCCTAAATGGTGTTGTTTTAAAAGTAACATTAATACAACAATCATGTCGGTTTTCGCAGGTACTTCCCATTGAACACAGTACTAGCGGCGCCGCCTGCTCCTCCATCAGAAGAATGGAGTTCTGAGTCAGAACCTGACTGGGGCTCAAGATTCTCGTCATCCGAGGATTCTGACGGCCCGACACATCATTCTGCTAAGGTATGTCATGGATTTGTAAACAAATAAGTGAAAATTCGATAATTACTGATTTTTCATTTTATCTTTGTTAACCTTTCACTATACATTTTCACGGAGTGGTGTCCTCATATAATAATGTTTGTTTATCTGACTTTTCGATTTCAGGTCATTAAGGTAACTCTATTACATTACTTCAAAACTTTCTTAGCAGAGACGTATCTGAAACGTATAGTCGTACAATAAAATGAGCATATTCAAACTAGATATGATACTCAATTAATTTTGGGTATCAACTGATCTACTTAAATGTTTTATGAAATTGGTGTCGTTGTGTGTGGTTACAGCGGAAGAAATTGACGAAGACAAAGCGCAGTAGCCAGGCAGAGACCCGTGAAGTGAAGGAGTCGCGGGAGCCGCGCGAGGAGACCCGGCCGGAGGACCTCTGTCGCGTCTGCAAGCTGCGCCTCGAGGCCAACCGGCGCTACACGCACGAACGGTTCCTCGTCTGCGCCAACTGCAACGCCAAGCGTACGTACTTTATATGTAAAGATCCAGCAGGATACCAGCATAAAACCATGATATTCTATCTTCATCGCCTTTTTAATAGCCCATGTCAGCCACTTGGTGTGCTGTGAGCCTCCTTTACATAATGGGGATATACTGATTCACACTTTACAAGCGGGATTAAGATCGCAGTATTACTTTATACTTCACTAGCTGTAATTTGGGAACATCATAAGTTTCAAAAGTGTAATGGAATGACAAAATCGAGAAGTATGGTAAAAAAGGGAAAGGGACGTAGCTGTGGGGTGAACCTTGACCTCAACTAGAATGGGTTTGACAACGCTTCATAATAATTGTTGTTTATAAACTACGCAGTGCACCCGTCCTGCCTGGAGCTGAGCGCGGACACGATCCGCAAGTGCCGCGACTACGCGTGGCAGTGTGCCGAGTGCAAGACTTGCTGCACGTGTCGCCAGCCTGCAGACGATGACAAGATGCTCTTCTGCGACCTCTGCGACCGCGGGTTCCACATCTACTGCGTCGGACTCGACACCGTGCCTAGCGGTATGTATACTAATATCCAGGCAATCTAGATCTCCAATCTCCCATCCCAAAAGGTCGCCAACGTTTTTGTACATAACTATGGCTTTGCAAGTATTAAGTAATCCCAAGGGAGGATTCCATAAATAAAACGAACAACATCAATACAATACCCCGCAAAAAGATATGTAAGCTAAATTGAGTCGAAACTAGTAGTTATGGACATGTTGTTTATAACGTTACGTTATCTTTGATAATTTACTCATTCTAAAGTGTACCTATTGAACTGTAAGTCCGTTAAATATTAATATTTCGACAGATATGTAACGTAATTCTATGAACCTGGTTTTAAATAAATTTTTCCACAAAAACAAACCGATTACAAACAAACAAGTTTTTAATTTGTACCGCAGTTCATTGCGAACAATGAATGAAATACTTATCTGTATTTTTCGGAAGTACGATAACAGTTATCTATTCGATTGTATCACGTGTTTGGGTAGCGTAATTTGTGTTTACTAACAACCTCATTTGCCGGTCATGTTGTTTATGTTAGACCGCGAAAAATATTGTTGCTGTTTAGCAAAACCGGTTTGTGCATTGTTGTATAAATATTTTTAACTGTCACAAGTTGGAATAAAGTTTAATTAAGCACTTGTTAAGTAATGTGAAAATACAATTATGACTAAATAATGTGGACTTTGCATAATACCAACTACCGACCTACTTACGTCCATTCATAATAAGAAAGTGAATCATTATTCATGTTACTTATTATGCACATACTATGGGTTTTTAGACCTACAAAAATGTGGAACCAGTATTGAAAAGTGGTTTAACATCATCCCCATCCTACATAACTAGAAGAAGGAAGGGTTAACATGATGTTTTGTTCCATAAAATAATAGTGATGAAAGTTTGCAATAACTATCATGTTGTTTAGTGTTTCATGACACTAAACTTGAATGTATCAATGTAAAATCTAGTTGTGTACGTATTACTTGAAGTTGTATCGTGTATTCCAGGTCGGTGGCACTGCGTAGAGTGTGCGATCTGCAAGTCGTGCGGGGCGCGGTCGCCGGGCGGCGCGGCGGGCGCCGGGCCCGGGCCCGCCAGCACGGAGCCCGCCGAGTGGCACCACCAGACGCGGCGCGGCCTGGGCGGACACAAGGTCTACTCGCACTCGCTCTGCACGCCCTGCGCCAGGTCAGTACCTCGTATACTCACACTCTACTCTCAAACAAAACTGGTTTTACTCTCACACCGATCATTGGCTCTGACCGTCAGACCATCAGCTTGAGCCGTTTAGTCGCACGCTGATTACTGCCAAGTACAGTCACTTGTTGTTTTTGAGTATTAACAAGTCACCACTTAGTCAAAAAAAACGAGAACCTAAAGAAATGCAATATGGTCATTCGTTTCTGATTTCAAAATTCGACGCCGACGCATGTTAGCATTAAACAATCATCCTGATTCAGAAATGTTTCTTTTAATTTTACATTTATTTCGATATGTCAGCGCTGATGTTCAGTGTGAGTGTAAAACTAGCCTAATATAACTCCCCATAACAACACACAGTCGATACAAAAGCACCATTGTTTTGAACCAATTTTCTTATTGGGCAAATTAAGTCCTAACTCTTAGGTTATGGTCATACTGACAGGTTATTTTAATTGGATGTAACTATGGAAGATGTGGTGGAAGGTCACTTACATAATTATAAAATCTTTGTAATATTCATATGTTTTGTGAAATAGACTAAATTAACCAAAGGATAACTAATGCTCCCGTAATGGTCTTGAGTTATTGTTTCTTTGATTCATAAGGCATTTATGGTTTATAAAAACTAGGTAAATCAACCTGTAAGTATGGCCAAAGGTTTCTTAGATAGATGTATCAAATCTGAATAAAAACATTTAAAAATGTTAGCAAACAAAATATCAGTACTCTACTACCACAATAAAAAGCCGACAGAAATAGGAACACCTTACAGATTTATATCAGTAATTTATTATTAAATTTAAGTATCCATTTAGTTTCATTTATATTATACCTTTCATCATCATAAATCGTATTTACTCAAATACAGACTTGATTCATCGTAATACCAGTTTACCAAAAGGATTGATATCCTTTATTATTTGGTAGATGGTGATTGATACCTATTCCTCAGTAGACATTTTATACATTTATCATCCAGAATACATGTAGTACAAATATCATGGAGTAGTTTTGGTCAGTCATTGGATATTACCATGATATTGAATCTAATTCATTGCTATTATCGCTGCATAGTACCTTTTACTGAAGAACTAAGTGAGGTTTATGTTTAAAAAGTATTGTAGGTAGGATTAATTGCCTTGTTATCAATGTATCAAAATTAATAACATATTTCAATTGGCAACTATAGTTAGGTTAGGTCTACTGTTAATGAAGATAACAGAAATTAACAATAATTCAATATTATTTTTCAAGTAACACCAAGAGGGTGGCCAACAAAACCTGAGTTTCCCAAAGGAAGAATATATATCGAGGGATGCTGATACAAAGTACAAAGTTTAATAACAAAATCATTAAACGATTTCTATGTGTATATGTTTACGTATTAATTGGTCTTGGTAGTTGATGTGTTTTCACGTCATTTCATGCGTGTTTATGTGGAGTAACACGAGCTGGTCATAGTGTCGTCTCTCGTCCGCCTTCACTCTGTCGACATCCGCTTTGTCTCTGGTACTGTAGCATTGTGGCCCCGCAGAATGTTTACTTTGCCCCAACGCAGCGTTCTTACTCAGCACATCCCAGTACCGTATAAGTTGCATGCCATCCCCATAGACATAAGTTTATTATTTATGCATATTTGAAGAATGTTTGTTGATTGTTATAATCTATTAATCATTTCTTTAACTTTGTATATTTATTGTATTAAAGTCTAATCATTTACGAGCAAACAGTCTTCACAGAAAGAACAGCAAAGTGGACCTTATGCGAAGCACCGCCAATTGGTATGAGGGGATCACTTTGTATAGCACTGTCTTTATACAAAGTTGCTTATTGCAAACACAATTCTGACAGTGGGAACAAAATTCTGGGCTTTGTGGAATTGAGAATACTGCCAACTTTACTGTTCCTCCTACTTTTATTGATTATTTTAATACTTTCATTTGTTCCATAATTGATGCAATACACTTAGGTAGCTAATAACTTTTGTCTTTTTGTATTATCGTTGTGTTGATGGTTGTACTGCGTCAATTAGCCTTGTATCATCAATGACAATGGGTGTCGACATCTCACCAGTCATCCTGCAGTCGGCTGCGACTAACTCCATCCATTCTGTTAACTAACAAGGGCGTAGTACCATCAGTCTCCCCACTGCGTTCACTAACTCGACTCTATGCTTGTTGCTCGTCTTCGGACTCCGGTCGATACTCTATACACATGGGACACGTAAATATATGTTTTTATTATTTGTAGCTAGTCGTTCAATTTTAATGTTTGTTATATTTTATGTTTTTATTTAGTAAATTAGTGTTTTTCAATGTTTACGACTTTTACTCTCAATGTGTATTGTATGGCATTTGGCGGAAGCACTTGCAAATTAGTGTTTGAGATCAATTTAAAAATATCGCCAGTTCCGAGCTGTCGTGTTACTGATCGATGATAACTCTTAGTACCGTGTGCCGTTACTGTACCGTGTAATGTAACTGAACGAACGCTAGAAGAGAGTCACTCGAGGACAAGCAACAATCCGTATGAATGAAGCGAGACCGTCCACTCGGCGCGGGGTTTCGGTGTTAATACTAATGGCGTGTTTCTGTGTTCCGGTGCTTGTGCGCGTACGGTCCGTATGTGTGTGTGCGTGCGTAGGGCGTATCGCATCGGTCGCTACTGCCCGCTCTGCGAGCGCTCCTTCATCGGCCCGAAGGGGACCATGCAGCTCGTCATATGTAAGCTCTGCGATAGGCAACTGCATCAAGGTACGTCAGACCCACCGACACGTGTAGACGCATTCGCTTGCCCGCCCGCTACTCCGGTTAGACATGTTATCTAGACTGCATGATACCTATGTAAGCCTATTCTCGTTTTCTGAGTCCGTGCACGGGTCCAAACCAAGTTCAACCGTAGATACCCTTACCAGTACCCTTAACTTGTAACTATCGCTTCATAATGAGGTCTGGAAGTATTAGTACAGTTTAGCTTCGTTCGGGCCAATATGGAGCTCATAAAACGGAAATAACCTTACGTAAACATAAGTTTATTGGTTGCCCTATATTTTCGTGGGGTATATTGCCTGGTCTAAAGATATTTGATAGATTATAGATATTGTTCGCATGTCTAACCAAGGGCGGTTTTCTGAAAGTGAGGAAACATATTTTATGTTCATTGTCCGAAAACCGCTTTTAGTCGAGCGCATGTTTATTACTGTTGATGTGTGAATGCGCTGTGCATGACCTAGTACTTAGGTACGTAAAACATGTTATACTCACAAGCTTTACTCAATCCTTCATTTTTGTCATGATACATAGTTTCGTTTCCATAGACATTATGTAGCCTTATAGTATGTATATTTATGCTTGTTTCCATATTATATAGCTATACCCTATATTATCCTATTTGTGCTACCTATTATGATTGCCTACAGAACAACTTGTACAATATATCCTGATATATACGTAACAATACGGTTCGCCGTCCAATACAATAAACTTACGACATATTATATACCGATAGGGAGCTTTTGTTTTTGTTAGATGTGATTAGATGACAACGTATAGGTGAACGCATGATGTATAATACACAGTAAGCAATGATCTGCCTAAATTAGAACATAGCTGAAAATATATTGGGTCGCAGAACACGAAGGGTTTATCGAATTTTGCCGAATTGTGTGTGCCATGCATTGTCGTGTACTAGGTGTAGGTAAAGGCTCGATTGAGTCACCGGCATGGGGATGAAAGGGAAATATATTATGGCGTAGGTATGTATTCAACGTACTAAGTACAACTCTGCTACTATGTATACTGTGCCTCATTGTGCTGACCGCCTATGTACTTATTGTGCTCAGTTGCATTTGAATAAAAGGTTCATGTAGTTTATGAACCGACCATTCATTATAATGAATGCGTATTGTAAAAAAGTATTGTTTGTGTTTTACATTAGTATACGACGTTGTCTGACACGATGACACAATGAAACAATGGCGGTCAGACGGTCCCGGAGCCTCCGTACATATTTAGGTGACCAACGTGTCCGACTAAATTAATATTTTCTCTTTGATTTTCCTATGAAATTCGCACGACTTCGTACTGTCATTTTTCTTCTAATTTTCTGTTTACCTGCATTGGAAGCAGTACTGGGTTTTCAGTCGGATACGCATGAATGTTATGCATAGAACGATTACCGTTGTCCTTTTTGTTATTCTCAAGAGTTAATACAGCACTATCTAGCTATGATTCAAAAACTATCATTCCAATCCTAAAATTTCTAAGTGAAAACGAATGTTTTTTCTGCCACCAAGTATTGGTTATTTCATTAAATTCTTTTATCGGGCACACGACGCTACGAAGGCTCCGGTGAAACGATATAGCCAGTGGTGGTTTGTGACGTTGGCGATGTTCCCGGCAGATTGCGTTAGACAGACGGTGTCTAATCTGAACGTGTTGGACTACACGTGCGCGGAGTGCCGGCGGACGGGCATCACGTCGCGCGCCGCGGCCGTGCGCCTGGCGCCGCGCACCATCGCCACGCTGTTCATGGCCAAGCGACGCTTCAACAAGTACGCGCACCGACAATACCTGGCCAGCCGCCGGCGCCAGGCCGAGGAGGCGCGGCTCGAGGCGGGCGACGACTCCGTGGACGCGGCCGAGGGAGGGGACGCGGAGCCGCTGCGCGTGGAGCTCCGCGACGACATGTCGGAGGGGTCGGACGCGGCGCCCGACCTGGCCGACACCAGCGACCCGCTCGACGCCACGCCCGACGCCTGAACTCTCCGCGTGCGCGAGTGAAGCGGTGGACTGTATACAAACTGACGTGTAATATATATGTAGCTGTTCTTAGTTCATATGTAACTCTTATTCGCTTCGGTACTACGGTTGTAAGGTAAACTGTTACATAAATCTGATTAATATAACGATTAACCGGTAGGCTATGTACGAGTAAGTTGTCGGATAGTGAAGAGATACTAGGTGTATTGTCTCTTTGTGTTATCGCTGCGTTTTATTTTCTATACGCTGAGATGTTTGCAAGTACGATCCGGAAGGAGCCGGCGCTGAAATATTATGTATATTATTATATCCCTAGTGGGAGTTAGACGGTTTGATTTAACAGATGATAAAGATCATAAAAGTGGTTAGATAGATAGCTGTAGATCGCAGGACTCTTAACATTAAAACTGTACAGTAATTTAATACTAACTTCACTATATGGGTAGCTGGGCAATCATACTATTTTTAATATCATAGAGTTGAGTTAAAGTATCCTGCAAGACAAATCATGTATCTTATTGTGTATTCGTCCACAATTGGTTCTGTTGGAGGTGATTAGATTACGAGATATTGTGTAGTTGTGCTGTTATTACTTTACGACGGATGATTTAGTTGCATTGTGTCGCATCATGTTCGTTTATATGTGTGAACTCTATATTAGAACTGCAGACGGACATGGTACATTTTGTCATTTACGAATTAGTTCTCAGGAATACAAATTAAAATAAATGCATACAATAGAAATCTGCCTTTTAATGCATTTTTTAATTTTGTTTCTAAATTGTTTTTGTTGTCACTGCTGTTGATGAATCGGTCCACATACTATTGAAGACAGTGCGCATTTTGTTTATTTTTTATATAGTATAATTTTTAGATTATCGTTAATTTCGCTTAATAAGGTATTTATTTTAGTTGTACTTTTATATGGATACAGCTGTATACAATCTTATGTCCCAGATAATATTCGCGGAGGATTGTTATATGAACGTAGGGAATTTATATAAATTCATCAGGTTTGGATAGTTATGATTGATTCTGTTTGCCTGTAATGAATTTTATTTATGAATCGTTTGGGTATGATTAAGAATATGTTTCCCCCTAATACGCACTTTATGAAAGTTGTTGATTAATTACACTAGATTATTTTATAAGATTTTTATCGTTTCTGTAGTTTAATTATTGTACGAATCAAATTCAGCAGCTCTTCTTTCAAATAACATTTATTGTTTTCCTTACTTAATTTCAAAGTACAAAACATAGGCTACCTTTATGTACTATTTACTAGCACTCGTTCTGGAAGGCAATATGAACCCAATGAATAAATAATTATAGTTTTATAGAAAGATCAAATAAATTATTTAATTCAGAGTATAGTATGTTTATTTTCATTATGAGAAAATTATTTATTTATACCTATGGTTACAAAGATAGTATTATAGCAGATTTGGGTGGTATTTATTTCCAGGGCGAATCCGGGAATGATTAGTTGGACCCTCTGGGCAGTAGTCCCTGCAGCCACTGGTATTCGTTTTCGGTATACGTAACATTCGATTCAACAACGTGTATGCATTTGCTGTACTTACGATATAATCTCTGCGCGCTATCGTCTTTTTAACCACTGCTGTGTGCAATTATCCCCCATAATGTTGTGTATTATATCATGTATTAGAATTATATTGTGTAAGTGCAGGTGACGACCTTAGTAACTTCATTGAATACTGACACTAATGTATCAATGTTTTAGTTTATAATTATGCTTTGGTTAATATTAATCATAATTTACTTATTAGTGATGACTTTTAAGATAAAATTGATGTCCTCGAAATCATGATAATATAAACCTTTTATACAATATACACAACTGACCCCGGTGTTACTCACACCGTAATTCGCATTGCTTTATCGACACAGGTGAATTTGTAAGACTTACTTGTAAGAGAATAATGATAACTTTATGTCTACTTAATGCAAGTGTAAACGTTCTAGAAATCTCGCACTGTTCGGTCAATTTTTGTAAAAAAAGATAAATAAATTTTGATTTGAACTTTTGTTTTTCTTTTTTATTTTCACGGCAATGCAAGTTTTGTCTGTTGATGGAATAAAACACAAATGCAATAAAAAATAATGTATATATAATTTGACTTATAGTATGGTAAACTCGGTAGCATAATTAACAAAATTTTATAAACACTGAAAATATTCAGCAAATATATTTTATAAACTGGCAATAAAGCATCTGTATCCTTATATTTCGATGAAACCTGGGGACAAGAAGAATGTATCACGTTAGTATAACGATACCTGTAACAGTAATAGATGTTGACATTAGATAGACATACATTTGTAGTAAAACTACTTTTCATAGATTATTTGGCGTAATTGACATCCTGCAATGAAAATAAAATCAATACCTTTACACAACAATTGAATATTAGGTACTGTGCACGAAATCGAAAATTTTTTTTAAACATCTGCACATTCAAAATATACGCAAAATAGTCCTAGACAAAGTAGTTTTGCTTTAAAACCTAAGATATAGACGGACATTGAGTTAGTAGTAGCGGTGACATGGTCACTCGTCGAGTCGCAGGCCGCTGATGGAGAGGAAGGTGAATGCGTTGTGCAGCGCCAGCACCGGCACCGCCGTCACGGCCGCGCGCTGCCGCGACCGCCCGCGCACCGCCCGCACCGCGCGCGACAGCACCGCCGGGCCCGGCGCACTCCACACCTGCCGACCAACGGGGCTTTCTGACTATCTACATGGTACATAATTCTTTTATAAACTACGTTTAAAATAACTGACTTCAACCCCGTCTTTTTGAAGTCTGTTAATTAATATACTAAAACCAAGTGTAACAAAACAAACACTTTTCTGAAAATCGTATAAAAATCGGTTCAGCCAATCGCATACATACATACATGAGATGAGAACTTCCTTTTTTCTTTTTGAAGTCTGTTAAAAACGATATCTTTAGAAAAAAAGAAAAAATGAATAATCAATCTTTATTCAAAATCTTGGAAGAATGTTTGAAGATTCTGTCAAAAACAAAAATCGGTCTTGAGATTAATTTCAGCAGTAGTAAGCTTTATGACAATACATCTTACAATTACGTTTTTAAACTTTAACGGTTTCAAATTTTATTTTGCTTCAACTTAAAAGATAATTGCTGTCCGAAAAATGATTTTTTCGCAATCTCCAATTTCCTTAAATTAAAGTTCCTTAAATACGTTTAACTGACAAATATCAACATCGAGAGATTATAATGTTACCTGATAAAATATCCTCATCTTGACAGCGTGTTGAGTTTCCACATCCCTGTCTTGTGTGAGCTTACGGAGCGCATATTCGAGCACTTCTTCAATTTGTTCCTGCGTCATACTGGACGCTCGCATGCGGTGCGTCGTGCAAACTTCCTCGCTCGGGAATGACAGCTGGCAAGTTGATGGCGAAGAACCTAAATGATAAAAATAATGCTTTTATGAGCTAATGTGACCGAGGTACCTATGTAAATAAGTCAGACTTGATCATGTAAAACTTAGGGTGAAATTCCTAAAGAGAGTGCAGGCAAATCATTATCTCCTGCTATCCCTGTCTCTTGAATTCTAATCCAACTAGTGATCTGTTTGCGGACGGATGGAAGGTGATTTTAACAGAATACCTGAAGTACTGCGAGAAAAAACTGATAAATGCTGTTAACTCCTGTTTTAATTAAGTTTTACTTTTTGTTTTCTTGATGTGTAAAGTTTGTTTTGTACTAGTTATAATTTCATCTTTTTTTGTTGTAAATATGTCAGTTACTGTAAATGGTATTCTACCGTTGTGACAGTTTAAAACAAAATAAATTAAATTAATAAAATCCCTGTCAGTGATATCTAGGGCATTCACTATGTATGTTGCAAAAATGGACTTTAGCGAGCTTACTGAGTACTGAGCGACTATAGTGGGTACAACGACCTCGAGTACATGAATGTGTATATCGACCAAAAACATCTTGTATAGCTAAGCTAGTGGTGAGTCTCTCCAATTATAATAATTATACCTGTAATATTCTATCGGTGAGTACATACCTGTAGCAACATAACAAACAAAAGCGGCGACAGTGTTCTCGTAGTTCCACCTCCTCGTGATTGCAACTTTGTAATCGCCCACATTGCAACCAGTCTCCTCATCTGTAATGCAAATAATAACTTAATAATAGTTTACCTTTTAAGATATCTGAGGATTATTGTTATTGTCTCTACAAATATAAATGAAGCTGATATGACGCTCATTGTGGACAAATAATATCCATAGAAGAAGGGTGATTTTTGTTTAAATTTATACAGGTTCAGTGTATATTGTAAAGAGACACGAGATTCATAAGGTAAGTTGGAAACATTTGATAGTTTTTGCTTATTACTAATTTGGTAGCTATGAAGATTAATCTATGAGTTTTGATGTTTGATCATTTCCTCTAAAAGACTATAAACAGAAGATAGGTATGAAGATGTTTTCATAGTTTGTAACGCATTTGTGATGCCTTCGGCGTTGCAGGTTAAGATAAGTCCTTACCATTAGATATCCCATAAACGTTATTAGCAGTAATGATAAATAAGTTGTACTCTTACACTCAAACCGGTTGTTGTCAGTATGCGCCCAGGCGTGCCACTCGACGAGCGCGTGTCGCGGCAGGGCCTGCACGACGGCGTACTGCACGATGGCGCCCGCCGTGCGCCGCTCCAACTGGCGCCGCGCCTCGCCCACCGCGCCGCCCGCGCATACGTAGCATACACTCTGCGGTGCCATTATATGGAACTCTTTGTATTGTGTCATACTCTATACTCTCAATTATTCATCTAAGAACGACCTTCACTGGTCTAATAAGGTGGTATAAAGTGAAAATTATATTGTAAACATGTACCAATAGGCTAAAACAAAGTTAGTGGCTAGTTACTGTAGCTTGTTTAGCTTGCTGTCTTAGTTATATTACAAAATATTTTTTAAAGTTGTGTAACAGGCAGACATCCCCATAAGACACACGTCACAAGAACTATAATCATACTGACAAATCACTTGTCAAGACTTCAGAAATAATTACGTTTAAGTTGTTGCTTACTGTGAAGATTACCTCGTTGGTCGCAAGTGCGACTGCCAGGTAAGGGGTATAACTCGGTTTTAAAAAAAAATCTCAGTAGTAGCACGGAGTCTGGAATTGTGTCCGGTATATAGTAAGAGGTTCACCTTTAATTACATGGGACTCATAACATAAATAGTGAAAAGTGGGTGTTACATTGTACAGTGGCATTAAGTGCCATAATGTGCACCTCTAAGTACAACTTCGGGGATAGAAGGCGTGATGTTATGCCGTACCTGCACGACGCTCCGTATGTGGGCCCGCGGATGCAGCGCGCGCAGTACCCGCGTGAGGTGCCGCAGGGACAGTGCGCTCTGTGCGCGCGCGCCGCCGCCCGCCAGCGCCAGCGTGCCCGGCACCAGCGCGATCTGCCCGCACGTACCCATCACTTCCCCCACCTGGGACACAACGTATATAGTATTTATTTTATACACATCTGGAATAATTCCTTCTGTTTCTTTAAGTTTTATGAGAACATCAATTTAATTACGTAGACAAAGGCTGAACGAACTAATCTGATTGAAATAGACTAGAGCAGGCTAATGTAAGTATTTAAATCGATTTAACTTTCATTTACTTCTTTAACTCATACTAAGAAATTTATTAAAAAGTTGTATTTTAAATGATGTATGTAAGATCTCCAACATTGTAAGGATCTACGGGCCCCTCTCTTCCTGAATTTAAGACTTTAATTTCTGGTTCGAAAAACCCTAAGTAAAAGCACAGTATCTTCTTTTTTCAGTGAACAAAATGGATAGTGTTGTATAATAGAAAAAATTACTTTAACAGCCTGACTGTATGGTCCGATGTTGGCTGGTGCCCAGTGCGATATTCCCTGCACATGCATAGTGACGCGCTCCTTCGTGACAGCGCCGTCCACGTCATGTGTGTTGTTGTATGTAGACTTGTGAGCCACCTGGGAGCAGATTTATGTAAATCAATCTAATTGATTTCTTGCTATTTCTGTCAAAAACCTAGATTAATCAAGGATTAAGATTATTTTTTTATTTCACCCGGTAAATTAATGTTTGCAGTGTTATATACCTAACTGAATAAAAACACAAGGAAGCAACTCTTCGTAATATACCGCTGTTATCTAAGAAACGGTATAACCTTTCTCCAGACCTTTAGAATTTAGTATTGGACCTCTATTAACCAAAGACAACATTAGTTTAGTCCCAGGACTAACTTAATCTTCTCTTTGTCCTGGCACATTTTATTCACAGCTAGCTCAGCTATGCTATTGCTAGCTAATGTATATTTCTTTCTGATTAAGACTGTCCATCCAAATATTAGTTCATATTTTTAAAGAATTTGAACTTATACACCCGTGAACCAATTTCTTATCAGTTTATAAACACTTTACTTTGTCATGTTACATATTATCAAGTTTTCATCAATTACACAATGCGGTAGTTTTATCAGTGTTCTTCATTTTAGTACAATGTAATAATCACTATCAGATTGTGTTATGTATTATTATTGTAGGCATACACACGTGTATCTTAGAATAAAAGGTAAATTGTGTGCAGTGACGTCGCATTTTGTTTTGGTAATGCGATTAAACGTTGTATGTAGTACTGCATTTTAATAAAAGTATGGTAAACTTTAGCAGCTTAAATTATGTTTATAGACTTAATCTTTGCTAATATTTTGTTAGTCTTTCTTGCACGTCACAACCACAACAGAGCGTTATGGTATCACTTTTGTGTCTGAAGATAGTTATATGGTGGGAAAGTGACATCGCTGGGCTACTTTTTTCCTATGACTACACCTGACGGTGGCACAAGCAGTAATCTATTTTTCTTGTAAGTTAATGCTTGTTCATCAAAACATCTAATGATTGCTTTATGCTATATGCTTTCCGACACATGTTGAGGACCCTACAAATCCGGCCAGTCTATAAACTTTTCTCTGTGGATAACATAAGGTTGAATTTAACTTACAGCGTCAAATATGAGCCCTACGTCTGCAGGTAAAGGGCATTGCACGCACACACGAGTTGGTGGATTGGGAAAGTTAAACGTTTGAACGTAGACTTCGTTCAAAGCGGCATATTCTTCCATGTCCCTCATATAGATGTTCACTGAACATACGTCGTTGAGACGCAGTGACTCGGACTCCAGCAAGCCTGAAATGTGGTAAAGCATAAATTATATGGTACTTAGAATAATAATAATAATAATTTTTAGAACAAAAATGATAGTTTTAAGGTAAAATTAAATCAAACAAGAAAAATAACGCTCGTGCACAAGTTTACCTACTAATGAGTTTTTTCATAGCGTCCTCGGTGGCGACCCTGGTATCCACGCCCTCGCCGACAATACCACCGATGAAGTACCACCCATGCTTGTTACCGTATATACTTCTGTGGTCATGTATAGGCTGACTCTCGTGCTTTCTATGAGCCTGCTCGTACGTATACCCGCCGGTCTCCGCTATACTATCCGGCTCGTCATTCCCATAGTCCACTTCAACACCAGTTACCTTATCACCAGAATAAGTGAGCAATGGATTCAGTTCATTCTGCTTCTTCTTCTCCTCCTTCTCTAACTTCTCTATAGACTCTAGCTCCGTCTCGCTCAGTTCAATATCGCTTACATCGCTAAACACAGAATCGCTTAAATCGTTTATAAAATCTAATGGGTTCTTAACAGTTGGAGGTAGTTTTATTGCTTCATCAAAGTTTTCTTTTGGCGCTAAATGTAGTTTTAAGTTTAGGTAGCCGACTGGAGCGACTGGGTCGTCCGAGTGTAACACCAATTCCTTTTCATCTCTGTTGGAACAAAGAAAAGCCCAAATTACTAAAATATGTAAAAAATATGGTTATATTTGAGAGTTTTGTGAAAAGAAAAAAAAATAAAATAAATACAAATCCGAAAATTTTTAATTCGTAACAACTTTTACAATGGACCAATACTGTCCAAAACTGAACCCAGATCATCGATAATATAATTTAAACAAGAGGCCTATTACTGGCTATTACTATTAAGTCTACAAGCTACGCCAACTGCGCATATTCTTCAGTTAAGAAGTCGTCAATAAAGTATGTTGTTTATTGGAACAAAGTCACAGTAAAGTAAATATGCTAGTTGATAGGCATGTTTACAGCTTCAAAGCTACGAATGGCATTTTTAAATATTGTTATTGTTGATACTTTAATCTTTATTGTAATAGACGCAAGGTAGTAAATAAAAAACTTGGTCAGACGAAACAAGGAAGTAATCATAACACTCCGCCTGGTATTCCCCCAAGGGATACGTAGAAGTGTTCTACAATACACCCACTGTGTTATTATATATTGTAATATAGAAAGTTCCATACAGTTTTACACTTGGTACATACTAGGTAATTCTGAGAAAACTAGGGAGGAAAAATATAAAGGAAAGTCTAAACACAGTTGGCGCGGTGGCTGGGCAACTGGCTGCCGCGCAACGTGTCTAGAGTTCGATTACCGCACGGAACAACTCTTTGTGCGATCCACAGATTGTTGTTCCGGGTCTGGGTTGCACGTGTATGTGAACTTACTCACGACACAGGAGAAAATCCTAGTTGAACTGATTAAAAGAGTGGAAATAAAAATGTAGGTAATATTTAAATAATTATTTCGACAAAACGTTCTTTATCATTTTGTAATCCGACGTCAATAACCGAGATAATAAGCTCTTGGAAACAATCATCTAACTTACATATGATAGATACTAGTGGAGGTACAGTACAATACACAAATTGAGTTCACAAACTTGAAAAAATGTACCTATTAGTAACATAGGAGCAAAATTACAATCGATATAAACATGTAACTATTCTATAAGCATTATGTGGAAGTAGTAAAAAAACTAAATTCATTTTATCTAGTTCCAAAATATGTGTACGTTAAGCATCAACCCTATGCTCGGAACTCGGAAATCCATGAGTACCTCGAAATGCCAACCAACCTCGACGAAGCAAAGCGCTACACTGAAACTACAAAGAACGTTTAACAACCCACCCTAACCCGCAATATAGCTCTTGCACCCTAACCAGATTTAAAGACCCAAGAGGGCAAACATGCTGCCTTAATATGGGGACAATGCGCAATGGCTCTTCCTCACCTAACCTTATTCACCTGCTTATAGTTTAAACGACTGAACAAAAGTTTATATACATAAAAGTAACAACACCAGTCTATGTCAATAAAAAGAAATCAAGATCTAAGATAAATTCTTCTACCGATAAAAAATCTTCGACTTATTGGCGTTTGCAATGAATGTGTTAAATAAATAAATGTTTAAAAGATTGTAAGTAACTTTTCTCGCTTAATGTACTAATTGTCACAAGTGTATTACATGATCGATAACAGAGTACATCACTTATTGATTACAGCCTAAGCTCATCAAATAAGGTCCACAGATAACATTTATTATGATAAATCTGTATTTATGAGAAAGATAAAACGAGTTTTATTACATTTCATAGATGTTGTTTATAAAAACTCGATTCATAGTAACATGTTTTACGCGGAATGCTTTGCAGCTTTCTGGATGTTTACGACTTTAATTTATGGCTTATGTTTAACTTACCACCAGATATAGTAACATATAACAGACAAGTTTGGTAATTATTATTACGTATACGTACTATGAGTATGATTTCACAGATGAATCGAAGCGTGATTTTTCAAGATTAACATATTTAATGACGAATATGCGGAAAAAAATTTCACTTGAACAATACCTAGCAGATTCGTGCAATCATGATTAAATCTAAGCCTAGTATTATGGAACTCAATTCAACTCAACTCAAGCGGAGATTTGTGCTAAAGCATAGTTAGAAAGGGATGCAAAATTGCACATATCTGTTGAATGTATTTGCATCCCTTTTTAACTGTGCCTACTTGACAGGAGATCTCTGCTTGAGAATCGGTAGTATAATAATAAATATAAGTTATGCTGGCCTAAATTTATACCTGAGTACCTTATGTTTGACGATTACGTTTGTATACAGATCCCTAAAAAATCTGAATAAGTAAATAATTATGAACATACTCACATAACTAATTTCTTCTTAAACAAGGGACAGTCTAGGGTGAAGGTTTCGTACTCGCCGCCCTCCCCGCACACGTTGAGCCCGTACTTCTCCTGCATGACTAGAAGATGGGGTTGTATGTCGCGGAGAGACATGCCCAAGTGTATTCGAGGGTCCAAACCGAGGGCTGCCACCTGTATGAACATCAATATTATCAGTTTTTTTTTTGAGGGGGAAAATCATCCAATGACTTCTTCCGCCTTGGGTTAGGCGAGAGAGAGAGTGTCAGACTCTTACTGACTAAAAACCACCCCGTTCCTACTCCTGCACTTCAAGCCGGAGCCCCAGCAACCCGTTAGGTCTGCAGCTGGAAGTGTACATGAAATTATTTGGACGTAAGTTCATCCTAGACAGGAGGAAACTCTAGTACGGGGTCCGATTTTGTTTTAAAAGAAGTCTTCTTTTCGTCCAAACGCGACGTGTCAAAATTCTATCCCTAGTAACAAAAACTACCGAACAGAAAATCTTGATTTGGTTAATAATAGTTGGGTGTCCAGTTTTTGTCAATACGACCAAACATTTAGTATTCCGATTCAGACTTAAGAGGTATTCAGAAACTATTACTCTTGCTAACTACTGGGCAGTCGGCCAGTTGCCATAAATTCACCATTAAAATCGATTCGTTATGTCGACAGTCCCATGAAGTTCGGAATTAGCTAGTAAAGCATTCTAAATGCTAACTAACATTACAAATGATCGTTGAACATAGATGTACGGATAACACTCAACCGATTTTCATTAGTATACATACTGTAGACGTTGTGTACTTATATTACATAATCGTTACTAATGATAAGTAGAGTATTTGTTTGTCTTTTACTTCGCAACACACCATTTCTATGGTAGGTACCTATGTTTTTTGTTCTGAAGATAGGAGCTTGTAGAACATTTGTCACAATTTTTTACCTTTGCCTTGAGAGCTGGTACATAAATGTCGTATAGAATAGAATTAAACGAATTTCCTCGCAAAAATAAGATTCAAGGGAAAGAATTTGAAGGCGAGATAATTACTGAAACTTATGTAGGTGTATTGTTGTGTGTAAACAGTTTATTTGGCACTAAACGAGACAGTTAATGGACGCCTAACATCGTGTCACCAACAACACACTGATTGATCAACGTCAAATGTATAAAATAAAATTAACATTGACGAATGACGTACGACTTCGTGTTTAGAAAAGTTATTTTTGACAAAACAATGAGGGTTTTTGCTTCACCAATAGTTACTAGAGGGGCGCTAGTATAGCTTATGGTCAATTGACCAATAAATTTGCTGATGTCAAGTCATCATTTTGGACAGCTAAGGTGATTGGATAAATAAGACCTTACGTCTCAGTAGTGTAGCAATCCCTAGTCTATCTATTACTCAAAGAAACATGTATTTGCAAATGTAATTTTAGACTACTAACATAATTATTCTCTAAATTCATCATCATCATCATCAACAGCCTATAAATGCCCACTGCTGAGCAAAGCCTCTTCTCACACGGAGAAGGTTAGAGCATTAATCACCACGCTAGCTCAATGCGGGTTGGCGATTTCGAACTTATAATTAGAAATTATAAGTCCAGGTTTCCTCACGATGTTTTTCCTTCACCGTTTGTCAGTGGTGTCTAAATAATCTTAGAAAGTACATATAACTCGGAAAAAGTCACATTGGTACTTGCCGTTGGTAGGTTTCGAACCCACACCCTCATGCATGAGAAGTGGGCGTCTTAAACCTCTGGGCCACCACGACTAGACTTCTCTAAATTATAAGTTCTAAATGCATGTAGTTTCAACATCAGGTTAGACACTCAATAAAACTCAGCCTTCATTTAAAAGATTGACCGTATGTAGGTACTATTTGCCCACTTTATCTGGAAGATGCGTTCGTTGCATATCATTCTTCCTCCATACTGATATGGTAAAGGGTAATGACATTATACAAGTAGATGATTACGGCTCAATTCATAAGACATTTTCTATAATAAAATGCTGAAGAATACTACGCTAATGATGTTGTATGACGTAATATTAGAGAGACCGACGAACTAAGGCAGAAAATTGCACGTATTCTCCTCACTTCACACCCAACAACGAATATATCTAATTATCTACGTCACTTATACCTTGTTCGCACTATGCTAGTATTTTAGTTAAGTAGTATTTATTAACTCTCTCTCGCTTCGATTTTGGGACAGAAGCGAGAGGGATATACTAAAGACTCGCTGCTCGACTAAAATACTAGCATAGTGCGAACAAGGCATTAAAGGCCTGCGAGATTTTTCTTGCGTGTATTATTTTACTCAATGTTCAATTCTTTATTGCTTTTCGACAAGTGACAATTATCGACCCTGTTGGGCACAGCAACATACCCTAAAATAGGATTTTACTGTTTGAACATTGAAACATTTTGTTTGTAGGGAATATTTGCCGAAACTACAGGACTAATATGAAAAACTCTTTCGCCATTTGAAATCTTACTTTTCAGGACATAACATAGGCTACTTTTATCCTGATCTCTTACATAGCATTCGAGAGCAATCTTGTAAATTCCCTACAGGCAAAGCCGTTGGCAAAAAGCTGTTTTAAACAAACAAATATTACGTAGGTACCCGCACTACTTCCTGTGATAAATTAGAGACATGATAATAATAAAAATACAGTTTAGTGCTATTAACGCGTCGGTGCTATGTGCCTACCTAATAACGACTTCACAGTGAATTGATCAATCGATTATATCTACATTATTGATTCAGATTCTGATGTTAGTAGGTAGATAGACTAGCTTGATGGCAAGCAGATGATATGAAATTGTTTTTTAATTGGAACTCAGAATGACTATATTAATGGGTCTTGTGATGAATAACTACTGACATTTAGACTAAATGTTTCTTTATGAAATAGCGGGCAAACTTGCAGTTATCAGAGATGGTAGGTGGACGTGGATAGCATTGGTCTTATCCATTAATAACACAAGAGGAATAACAAATGTGTTGCGAATTTTTAGAGGAACGATACTGACCTTAATGATGATAGCTTCGACGCCGCTTGCTATCATCTCCTGCAGCAATTCCTTTTGGTTCCGCCTCCATAAGTACGCAAGCGAGACTAGACCTAATCGGTGACATCTAAAAACAAAGGAGTACTTATTAGTTCAGTTTAGTTATACCTTCTTGTAAAAGTGCTAATAACTCGACATGAAAAAGTGCTTACAACAATGAGCTATAAACAGAAGTGGTTTACACAGAAAATAAATGTTGTCAGTGGGGTTTAAGTTATTACACTATGCCTGAAAACAAAACACTTACAAAATAGAATGTTCAAAATCGGACTTTATTTCAAATTTCCTAAGGACCATAATAAGTGCTTCTACAAACTCTATGTATTTTCAAAGCTTATTATAAAGTCTAAATTCAATTTCTATATGCTCTCCTTTAATAAGTACTTTAGCAATTTAACTATTTTTAATACACTAATGACTCAAAAAACTATATTATTAAACCGTAATCGTGCAACTGTTAAATATTCAAGAGAAACTACGTACTAGCTTCTAGAACGGGTGTAATTAAGTGATCTTGCTATAAATTGTCGGAGAAGTAGAATTAAAACAATTATACGCACGCGAACTTGAACTAAAAGTTCATTAAAATAAAGTGCTTACTCCAACAAAAACTATAGAAAGCTAGGTCGGATGACGCGTAAATATTTTTGTAATATAAAACATTTCAATGGATATTTACAGGTATAATCACTATGTAGGTTTGTTAGCTTAATGAAATTAAAAACGCAAAATAAAATAATCTTACGCAGATAATCCGCGGTCAATCCCAATAACGACGGAAAATATTTAAAAAAAAAGAAAAAATGTAATTATTCATGATCTGACTTCCTTATTCTTAAATGACATAAACATGTATTTAAAAGATGTAATATTGTGGTGGACACCGACCTCGGAACTTTACATAAATAAGCCAGTATTAGGTATCTTGTATTAACATTGTAACATATCTCGATAATTTGAATGCAAATCTATAAACATTAGCAATTAAATAGTACCAACTTTACTCAGTTCCAAAGTCCATAACATCACACAAAGAAACAAATTATTTATGTTGTACAGTACAATGAATACTAACTCTAATTACATGACGCATAGAGCATATTTTGTGTATTCAGATGTAAGATATGTAAGGAAGGAAACATGATTCCTACCTCTTGGAAAGTCATATTTTTATTAGAAAAACTGATTTCATCATATCATTATTCATTACTATGTTGTTAGTCATGTAATAGTGACTCCCAAATTTTATTTACTTATATAACCTAACATTACACCATTTAATTCGTCAAAGGGGTAGGCAGGGATGTCTCACTGCACAATGATAAATGTGCACCTATTTTTGACCAGTTATAAGTCTCATTACCAAGTGACATGAGGCGAGACTGTTGCTTAGACTACTGAGAATTTATAAAATTTTAAAACATCCCAATGTGCTGCTGGATACTGATTTTAAACTGTCAAACACCGTGAGGACACCGGTGACCGCAACCTATTGTTCTTTAATCTGTCAAACACCAAGCGGTCACCGGTGACGCGACCTATTGTTCTTTAATTGTGTCTATAAAACCGGTACTCGACGAGTTAATTGTGTCAATAATGATGGTACTCAAAGGGTTAATAATTTAAAAACTTTTCGGATAAATTGGTGGGAAAAATTAAAATATATACTCATAAAAAAATATATATTGTAATACTTACACATTTTCCACCCTAATTCTTTGGTAATCTGACAATATGGCACCAACGGCAACCGCCTCTATATCTAAATCATTCTGAAACAATTGTTATCTATCGTTAAAATGTTACAGACAACTTATCACTGCAGATTTTATTTACATTCAGATTATACTGTCAACTTAACACACTCAGATACAGTATATTTAAATATTTTTAGCACATGTTTACAATGTCAATGAAACTCATTTCAAAGTCAAGTTTTATGTGAACAATTTAATAATGAATCACTTCTGTGAATTTTACATGGTCTCCTTTTTTATATTGTTCTTTTTTATTGCCCGTGTTTGTTAGTAATCAGCATTTCTTTATTTAATTTAACTTTTCAATATGTTTTTATATTGAGCATAATTTCATTCTTAGAAATAATGCAAGAAGGCAGAAAAGTGGTAATTCAATGCTTGTATCATTTGAGGTATTATTTTAATTAATTTTCAACAATAAAACATCACAGTAAACAATTAAGTGTTTACTAGCATAATATCAGACAAATCAATTGCCACATACTGACTGGGAAAATAAATGATTGATAAGCATATCAAGTATATAATATATTATTGTTAATTATAAGTATACTTACTATACTTATTATGAAAGTAATATTATCTTTTTATTACTTAACCTACAGATAAATACAGCATTAATATGAACCCGTGATAGAGACATCAAGCATTTTCTACAAATCATTGTGAATAATCGTGTTTCAGGAAAGAATATTAACATTTTTTTTCTATACAGGAAATGCCGTAGTGTGTTTATTTTGAGCCTAAGTAGAGATCATATACAAATAGACAATGATTTCTATACTTCCTTTGTTTAATGCATGTTTATACACACTCTTAAAATATTACAAATAAACAATTATTGCCACCATTATTTTGTATTTTCTGACTGTAATAATTACCTATACAGGTCAAACTAAGGACCTTGCCTAAGTCACTTACATAATATTCCGTTACAAAGTGAACAAAAGCTTCTAATTTGAATACATTATTCACAATTGGTCATTACATACAATCATTGAATAGATCAGTCTACTCACTTCAAGTGGTAATTTAAAACCTGTTGCTTGACTACTGTCTGTGTGAATATCTTTTTATACATATACTTAGGTACACTGATATTTATGTTTTATGCCTAGTTAACATTCAAGATGGAATGTTTTGCTCATAAAGTTTTTAGTTTTTTTTTAATGGCTTACCTTAACTTTAGAAAGGAGTCTGTACAAGTCCTCAACCTCATCATTTTCTGTGGGTTGATAGTTCTTGCCCTGGTTAACAGCATTGCCAGTTATTGCTTCCCTGTATAGTGGTAGGCCCATAGCTTCTGCATACAGATCTATACCTTGGTGTCCCACTGTTTGGTACATATAGCTGTCCAGCTCATCTGAAATATTATTCCTAGATTAATAAATTATTCAGCAAAAATGAAAAATTTATTAGATAGTTTCTAATGATATGCAGTAAGTAACAATTAATTTTCACAGTTATGATGAAAGTGTAATTTATTTCCTAGCTCTGCACAGGTAAACTGATAACAATAACAATTGATGCCAATTCACAGGTAGGCTTAAAATAACTTCAGATATTTTTATTTTAAGACATATGTTACAAAACCTTAGTGACATCCTACAGGCAATTTCTATTTCCGTTTCTTGACATTTTAGAGGGTTAAGACAATTAACAAAATAAAAATACATGGTAAATATACGCGTCTAAATTCGTTAATGGGACAAAATTAACCTTTTAGTGTAGGTTGGAGGTTGGCCAGCGCTACGATCGTGTGCCCGGCGCCGACACACTGCATCATGTTGTAGCAGCTGTCCTTACCCCCGCTGATCAACGCCACCGTCCTCATCTTCCCCACAATATTATAACCACACACGATAACACTACAATACACATTACATAACGTTCACAATAATTGTGCGCCCTTTTTTGGCAAAATAAAGAACAAAACGCGGTCCTGATCACGACAGTGGCATTACTCTCAACACCTCGTTAAAGTGTACTTCTTACTATCTGTGACGCGACTTCACCACCTGTTCGTGAAGGAATTACAACGAAACATAATCGTTATCTATTTTGATAACATTCTTGAAACGCAAAGCAAAATTAAAGTGTTCATGAAACCTCGGCAACAGTATCTGTCATATTGCGTTTCGTTCTGAAATTAAATCATAAACATTATCTTTGACATAGCATTACATTTTGTTCCTTTTTTTGCATGAATATTTCAAACTTATAATAATGTCTCTAAAACCACGGCAATAAATATTATTTTCTTGCTGTATAATGTAACAATCCAGTGGATTTTTATTATCAAATACATCAGGATAAAGTCTTAATTTTTAAGTATAAACCTAAGATGGTACCTACATAATAAAAAAACTATATAAACACAATTAAACTTGGATAAACACAAATAGGTACCAGAATTTCGTTCCTTTTTTAGTTGGTTAAAAATTCCACGCCCAACAAGTAAAATTTTAATTTCCTTACCCAAAAAAGGGAATGGAATCGTTGATAAAAAGCGCCGCGCCACAGCGCTGCGTTGCGGATTTCCCCTATTTTACATGACTTCATGAGTTATAAACACCGATATGATAAATTAAATCTATGTTTTTAACTTTATAAGAGGCTTGACATTACATACACCCTGAGATATTATTATGAGGACTCGAGGAGGGAATATTCACAGGTAGGTATGGCGTCCAGTCTGTAATGATCGGATCATACCTACCTTTTGTTACCAAATCTCACAATAATATACCTACCATTAAATTCAAAAGGAAATAGGTATACTTATTGATTTATTAATGGCTAAGAACAGTTCAAATCACAAATCAAGGCATTGATCCAAATAATTTGTTATACTCGGTGATTCATTCAACGTAAACCAACTTTATAATGACTTCAAAGAAAATCAGCTTCTTCCTTGCAGTTAGGTTCGCTACACAATTGCTACAACACGCTACAACATCCGATTATCATAAATATATTAGCTACACTGACCCACTATATTTTATGATAGTGGGATGTTTTGGCATTAGGGGAAATCCGCGAAAATCATCCTAGATAATTAAAGTTCTCTCCCTATAATACGTCTGTGCTTCTTTCGCTTTGGCTGACGCGAGGGGGAGGGAAGGTGCAGACTATTACTGACTGAAAATCATCGATAATCACCCCGTTCCTGCTTCGAGCCGGAGTCCCGGTAACGCGCAAGATCGTTCGCTCTATCCCCATCAGCTTCAATAAATGGACTTTTATTCCAATACCTTGCATATCTGACTACTCAGTTTATGTAAATGCATGTTTTTTTCACTTTCTTTCAGCAATTCCGAAGATTAGCACGTTTAAACCAAAACAAAACACATACACAAAGTATTAGTAATGATTGACGGCTTAATGATTAAACAAACAAATAAACTTTTCAACCTTTTAACTCTAGTTTTTGTTATCGGCTCTTAAAATAATTTCTGGAGAAACTATAATGTTCCTTCGAATCCTAAAAATGTACCTATGCACCTATGCATTTAGCAATTGCGCCGTATATTGATAAATATTTCTAGTGTCAGTGTTTCAGGACTTTAATCGCCAAATCATAATAATATTTATTGTCAGCTGTGTCGTGGCTCATGAGGGCTCATAATATTGCAGTATCAATCTAAGTATTAGTACTAAGTTCATACACTGCATGGTCACTGGAATCATCGTTTGGTCTTCTGTTTCTTATCACATAAAATTAACCAAGACGAGGTGATGCTTAATAACGCCATCTCTTTTTATGAAAGTAAACAAATGTTTGAACTTAGTTGTAGGCGTTTTTCCATATGATAAGAAATTACAACATGAAAAGTTGTTCAATTTGCAGTTACAGTATTTAGTAGTGTATAAATGAAATAAGTTCAATTTAATGAATGAGGATAATTGCTCATAAAACTAATTAATTTAGATGCAGTGTTTCGTGTGATTACTCAAAGTCTGTACCACCAATGTTACTAGTGTAAAAAATATTCAATAAGACGTTTCAAATAGATAAATAAGTTCTACTGCATTTAATTTAATGAATTTTGCAATAAAACTATTTAATAAATAAAATTTAGGCACACCAAATATTTTGGAAGGCACTTTAATTTCCACATTATTAAAATAAAGTGAATGTTTAGTGAAGTACAGACGCCATTAAATCAACTATTACATTCTGGGGCTGGTTTGTCAGATTATTGATGCGGTGGTTTGAATCACGTTTGAATTTAAGTGCGGAGCTCTATATTTCTTTTAAAATCTTTTATTCAACCACAATACTCCATAGATGAGTTTTCGTATTGTGTGTTAATTAAGTGAAATCTGTGTTATCAAGTGTGTAATCATGGTTTTGGCTGAAAGAAGTAATGATGTTCGAAACGGGAAGCGGTCAAGGGGGCCAAGCCCCAATGGCCATGGAAGTCCAGATTCCAGTTCTGAAGATGAGAATGGTACGAAATACTCTAAATATTTTATTGCTCTATGTTGTCATGAAATAATTCTAATGGAAATTGGGGGAGCTTTTTGCATGTTGATTGGCACTTCTACTTACGAAAATATCACACGTACCTATAACAAGTACATACTTAATTGATTGATTGTAATAACCGGGTGAATAATATACCATCTTGTGTGTTTGTGTTAACATATTGTTGTGGAGGAGACATAATCATGATCATCTGACACTCGTGCTTTCTTTTTATGCTTACCATCATCATCGCCTTGCTGCTGCGTTCATCTCATCCACAATAATAATAAACACGCGACCAAGCAGTAATACCGTTTGCAGCTGAGAAGATAAGAGTTGGCAGAGATTACCAGGCAGTGTGCCCTGAACTGGAACCAGTAGAGCAACGCAGACCAGAACTTATTTCTGACAGAGCTTTATTAGTTTGGTCACCTACCTGTGACATATCTGACATCAAATGTAAGTAGAAATGTAATTAATGGATTATTTGGTTCTATAATTATCATTGCTCTAATATTAATTTTTTTTTAGTGGATGAATATATTACCACAGCAAAGGAGAAATATGGTTATAATGGAGAACAAGCATTGGGGATGTTATTTTGGCACAAACATGACCTCAACAGGGCTTCAATGGACCTTGCGAACTTCACTCCTTTTCCTGATGAGTGGACTGTGGAAGACAAGGTTCTCTTTGAACAAGCTTTCCAGTTTCATGGCAAAAGCTTTCACAGAATTAGGCAAATGGTAGGTTTGCTATGAATTAAATATCATTAATTTGATTTGATTTTAAAATAGTTTTAACAAATTGTTTCCTTTAGTTGCCAGACAAATCAATTGCATCATTAGTAAAGTACTATTATTCGTGGAAGAAAACAAGGGCTCGTACTTCGTTGATGGATGTTGTCAGTGAAGGTCGCAATGCTACCAGCTCTGGAACTGGCAAACGTGAATCGGGTGCAGCATCAGAACCAGGTGGTTCTGACAAGGATTCAGACAATGATGAGAAGGTATGTGTTGCTTGCATTTTATATTTCATTGCTTGTAACATTATTTAAGTATAATTTGCTCCTTTTTATTGTGTGCAATGTCATTGTATTACCAATGTACCTAATTACAGTAATGTCAACTGTCTCACATTCCCTCCATATTACAAGACAGTATATCTGGATTGTCCAAATTGTTACTATGTACTCTACAAACACATTATGTGTTACCTGTTTAGTAAATAAAATAGCAGAGCGGCAGAAATTATTTTATTACGACACATTTTACGGTTTTACTTTGTCATTGTGATAAACTATTTTCAATAACTATTTTGAAAATTGTGTTCACAGAGTAGATAATTGTTTTAGTAAATTATTTGCTCTGCATGTAGACCATTTCGTATTGTGTAATAGATTTAAAATATGATTCACCACAATTATAAATAAAAGTCAATCATATCAATTAGCCGGGTGCTTGGCGGTCGCATATTATTATTAGTTATGGACTTATGTTAAATGTGACAGAAGTGGACTTTCCACCGTGGTATTGTCCGAGGAGGGAAGTCCCTCGCGGCAGGCGGGGCTCCACAACGCGCCGCCGGCCAGCAGGGCGCCCAGGTGGGTGCTTTGCTTCCCCACAATGCGTATTAACTTGCTGTCACCATGGAAACTTGATGTTCAATGTCTTCTTCCATCATCTCACTTGTCTATTCAATTGGTGTTATCTCATCCATTATTTGATGTTTGGTAACTTCTACTTGAGAAACGTTGGCTCCTACTTCAGAATCCCAATTTCATGAGATGTCTTTCTTAGTCATGCCATGTCATAGTCTGCACTTCATAGCATTAATTTGTCATCATGCAAGTTTTGATTGTGGCAATGTGAGCTTGTTTATTAGTCTAGTATCTACGTAATAATGTCTATATTATTTGAACAGTGTATCAGTCAATGAGCTATAAATGTCTGCTTCAAATAACTATTCACTTGTAATTTTATAAAATATTGTACTCTACCATCACTATATTATAATTATTACCATAATATCAAAATATTATGTCAAAATGCTTTATGTATTCTGATAATGCTTGTTAATTTTAATTTTGACCGCTCTGCATTTTTATTTACAAACTATGATCGCTACTACTCTCATACATACATATACAACATTAATTTTATACATGTTATTCTATAAATATTCATGATACATGAAGTTATTACACTTATATGTATTTTATGTAATAAACACAGATTCTGTATCAAAATACATATAACATGTCTAGTAGCATTTATCAAATTGTATGTAAGTACTTGTATAGCAATGGATAAAGTTTATTTTTTCTTGCAATATTATATTTTTGGTACGGAATACGATAATATGCATTACTGAAAAAGGAGAATGTATGTTTTAAATACGCATCGATTGTAATTATTGTGTTGTGGTTGTTGATGGACCTTTAAGACAAGAATCCATTGTAATAGTGCTGTCACTGTGTACTCATTCTGTTCCCGCATTAATCAAACTTGTGTCATGTAGCCTGCCTCCTCTCTTCCTCCCAATCTCCCATGATTTTCCCGCATGCTTCCTTTAATAGCCCCGAACAAAGAAGGAACAACTCGTTTAATAAATCTAATGTGTGCAGAATATCATTTAATATTCTAATGGGTTTTAAAAGAAGTGTGTGAGAAGTCATTGTAAACGTCTTTGTCCGTCCCTACACGACTGTTGTTATATTTCGTGTAGCTGGTGGAAGTCGTACGTAATGTGACAGGAAATGTAAAATGTTAATTGGGGTTTAGGGCGAGGGCGGCGGCGAGAGTGCGGGCAAGTGGTGCACTGTGTGCGGCATTCTGTGCAACCAGATCACGGCGCACAATTCGCAGAAGTTGTGTCAGGCATGCCTCGTGCACGCCAGGTCGGTAACGAAACTACTCTACTACAGTTTTATTAGATTATCCACTCGTTGCAATCACTTGCATGTTACATACAAAGCAGCTCAATAACATTTCGAGTGTGGTTTAATTAAGTGTATTTAGGGATGGTTGTTTGAATATTGGCGGTGATGTAACAGACGCACGGGGACGATGCGACCGCTGTGCGGACCGTCCGGCAGACGCGGTCCGGGGTCCAAACAGCAGCGGTACAAGCATCGGCTGCCGCGCGGTATTTACATCAATCACGATGATCTCGTCGCCATGGCCACCGGCCCTCAGCCTGGAGATCCCCCGCAGCCTGGACTTATCAATCATGGCGAAGCTATGCTCAAAGCTATGGACAGAGAAGTTATATCTCTAAAGAGACAAGTAAGAAGCAACTCGCTACGATGTCGCTATGTAGTGTCGTTGCAACACATTCTCACCCTTACCTCGACACTGTACTTCTAAACATGTTGACATCGGTCACTCTCCAGACACAACATGGATGTGACTAAACATTTGTGTGATGTAATGTGAGAATGTGATAAATCAACTAATTTTATTACTTACTAGACAATACATTTGTAGTAGTTTATGCTAATTATACTACAATACTGTACTAGGTGGTATTGTGGGAAAAAGTATTCTGCACACATAGATTAGATGAACAACGTTTTGTTGAAGTTTTATTGAGTTGTAACATTAAAAACCCCCAGAAAATGCCGTGCTTCATTGTTTGCTGTGCGTCCAAATCCCAAGTCCTACTACGTAGTTTCTTGGATAATCCAGATATGCACTTTGTATCCTATGTTCAGAACTTCTTAGTTATGTATTTGTGATTGTTTCGAAAATATAGATGTTTATAATGATCTAAATACAGAGACTTTAAATTTTGTAATAGGTGCAACAAAACAAACAGCAACTGAGTGCGATGAAGCGCAAAGTGGGCGACACTGGTGTAGAAGAGTTAAGGCCCGGTGAACCGCCAGCGAAGATCAACTCTCGCTGGACTAATGACGAACTACTCATGGCAGTGAGGGCCGTCAGAAAGTACGGTAAGGAATCAACAATAAGTCTGTTATTTTTCCATGACGTTTTGGGTTTTTTATCACAATATTGTTTTTTCTTAAAAGTTGTATCCACATCTGACTAATATGCGTCTCTCGTCCCTCGTGTTCCCCGCTTGTGGCGTATTCACCAGATGTGGATTTACCATAACATGAATGAATTTTGTCCATGAAGTTAGAGTCACTTCATTTATATGGTTCTGTTATTGTTATGCAGGGAGAGACTTCCAAGCTATCGCCGAAACACTGGGCACGAAGACTGAGGCGCACGTCCGTTCTTTCTTCATTTCTTATCGCCGTCGATACAACCTGGACGCCATGGTGCGCGAACATGAAGCAGAACGTGGTAACGCCCATCATATACAAGCCGGTTTGTACGCTTCAATGTTCATTTCTTATGAACAAGTAGCTTCAGTACAAAAATGGTCAATAAGATTGAGATTATTCGAGACAATGTCATAAGTTCATAACACAAGTAAATAAATTGCAGGTACCACAAGCACAGAATCTGCTGAGACAGGCGACAACACTAACAATGGCACAGACTCTTCTCAGACTACGAACAAGGATGAAAAAGTGAGTTATTTTATGTTCTAGAAAATAAAAATTTTAATTACAAATGTTGTAAGTAAAATGTCAATTCATGACATGTCTTGTTTAAAGATGGAGGTAGACAGTGAAGGCGTCGCTATAGGAGCGTCCGCGGAGGCAGGCGGTCCCCCGACGACCCCGCCCAAGCACAAGCCCGCCAAGTGATGCGGCGGCGCGCCCGCGCGACACACTCGCGCCTCGCGGCCGCCGCACGCCGCGACCTAGTGTCGAACGCGCCTCAAACTTTTGGGTATCGCACCCTATTCCATGAAATCATAACGTGGCGGGATACACCGATTACTATTATATAAGACAAAAGTAGGTTTCGTTTATTATATCTATCGAGTAAGAAAACGAGTACGTCTCCTTCACACGCTGTATATTAAAGTGCTGTCTTCTGTATTCAATCTAAAACACCGACAGACGTAATTGCACAACTCGTAACTATGTAACCTATTTTAATGGTGCAGAATATTATTATCAACTAGACGTACTAATCATAATGTCTGGTTGATTATAAACCTTGAAATTCTGATGGCATAGATCAGAAATAATGTTTGTATACGCTTTAGGGAAGCATCGGACTTGTGTATATAAATTATAATGTATGCTAATAGGTTAGTTTCCAGATTAGGGAGCTTGTGTAAAGAATGTAATCGTAAGTGTGTTCCTGTCTCTGGTTTCTCTATGAGGTACACAGAAGAGCTGTGCTCTTTCAATGAGCTGTTGTGCTTTGTCCAATATTTCTTCAGAGTTCTCAAGTGTGATAGTTTATAGATTTATATTATGGGATAACACATTAATCACTTGCCTTATGTAATAAGTTTGTCTCATGTACTCGCATGTTTACTAAATATGGCTTAAGTATCACAGGAGATATAATTATTCGAATCTTAACTAGGCCCTTCTGTGGTGTTTATTCTTAGGCTAAGAAGTCACAGTGCTGCTATTACCCCTTCTGCCGCGGTTACAGGAACAGTCCTGTCCAACTCGTGTAACTAGGAATGGAAAATTTAGTGCTTACCAAATGTTACTAAGATCAATTAAAGATGAGCATCTATGGTTCCTTCCCTCGGGTCGATTATCCCATCAGCGACACTTTTTACGAATTTGGTGACCTTGTTTGGAAGCTTTCCCTTCAAGGATGTTAACAGGACACGCCACTGCCGGATGGTTATTGATTCTGACTTGGCATTCCGAGCAATTCTATGAGATACCCATATGATAACAGAGCAGCGCAGTCCCAGAACCTGGAGCCAGTTGTGCTAACGCTCAAGTTGGCATATTGGTGGTATGGAAACTTATTAAAATACATGTTGTATATCGCAACCAGAGTATTATAGCCGCTGTCATTCGGCCAGCATGAGTAGATATCAACAATGTCTGACCTTTCTGCCGTCTTATCAGAGATTGCTTTAAGCTGTATAGTATAAGTGATCTTCCCGGCAAGGGTGGTTCGATATGTGTTTAGACCGGTCCGGACCAGTCTGTATATGCCCAAGACGTAACCTGCCATCCACCCGTAGTCCCTCGGTGTAACATTGGTCCTATTTGCCTCAATGTAAGAAGTCTGAACATTGCACTTAACTAGGTCGAGAGGTGTTATCTCGTCTAAATCGTAATCGGGGAAATAGAAGACTATTTCCCCGATTTTTTGTCCTTAGGAGCCAGTTGACCAGTTGTCTTCCAATTTATATTTGATCTCATTGGCGAAGTAATATAGGAAAGTTTTCGCTATATCTAGTCCTATGTCATTGTCCTTGATTCCCTTTAATAAGATGGCAGCAGCTGTGGCCAAGTCCGGTGCAGTTAAAGTTATGTTCAAAGTAGGCTTTGATTGGTTTGCAGTGAACCATTCTTGGGCATACTGAACCTAGCAGAGAGGATGGAGCTTTGAGTATGATAGTTTTATTAGTTGAAATCCTGACTCCTTCGAAGACTCCATTTTCATTGATTTCTGTTCCTGTGTAAAATGTGATATTGAAAATGTGATGTTAGAGTCATGAGTAACCACCCTTATATTTTTCCCTCACTTCTTGAAATAAGTAAGGACTACAGTTGAGGTTTCGTGAGATTTCAAGTTAATCAGATATCCACGCGCGGCCAGCGCGGTTATAGACAGCTCTGTGACTTCTTAGCCTAGTAGTTTTCTATATAAATGATTCTAAGAGATAATAGTAGCTAGATATTTTTATGTAAGACTTATTATTTTAACGATAAGGATACTATCAATTTGGAATGTTAAGTCCAGCCGTAGTTTTAGGTAACAAGCGAAGAATGTTTTAGTGGTTACGCAAATTTCTATTATGGATACTCATATTATAGGTAAAATGGCATTTATAGTCGCGAAAATATAAAACTCCAAACTAAAGCCATTGACAAACCGCTTGGTTCAATAAAGCAATATATCGAATAATACAATATTTCTTATGCACATGTAGAATAGCTATTTTATTATACATTTTAATTATATAAATTTTCCATACATTTAAATAGAGCGATATAGAGAATTGACGATATTTTTGTACTAGTAAATGACCTCCCGATGATTAGGAAATTTTGGTGTGATTATTTAATATTTTTTAATGAATGGTATTAACTTTAATTTTGTATTTTTATTTAGTGTTATGGAGTAACGCGTTTATAGCATAATTTACGGTATAATTTTAAATAATAATTATAATATGTACATCACAAATGGGATGAGCTATTCGCACCGGTTGCCACGAAACCGAAGATGAATCGTTACCGATATATCATTGTTCTTATTCATTGTGACTACTTGGCTGTACATAATTATGTAGTATTATTTACGAATAAACTTCAGACGGTGCACTCGGTACTGAAATTATGTTATACTAAACTGAGGTGAAGTTTTCCACAATTCATTTCATTAAATTCAACGTCCGCCTACAATTGACGTAAGCAATATTTTTTAATTCAATTATTTAATCTAATAATATCGATGATGGAAAATATTAACTGATTACAGATAAGTCTGTAACGATTTTATTGTTTGGGATATGGGTTTATAATAATTTGTGTAAATATTATGTTCCTCAATGTTGATATAATTTGTACCTAATTTGTGGTCAGACAAAACTGGTTTACTAGATTTAGTTTGAAATCTTTAGCTTATGAACGGCGTAAAACCTTAATCACTCCAAAGAGATATCCACAAAATGAAGTCATCTTATTTATTGACGCTAATTAGGGCTAGTAAGAAGATTGTTACTGAATTAAATTATTTTTATTAGGATTATTGTTTTCTGTATATTAAGAACTTAAATCAATTGACAAAGTTTTTTTATTATTAATAAGTAATGCTCAAACTTATTTGTTTTGTCCCATCACTTGACCGTGGTCTCCACAAATTATTTAGTAGCTAAAACCGAAGTTGAGGGAGTTTTGATTTTAAGAATAATAATAAATAATAAGTATGTATTAATTTGAGCCTTTTATTTTAATGTTTTGTTCATGTCTCCTTCTCCAAAGTGTTGGTCTAATGATTTCTACAATGCTGGCCTGATAGAAGTTGTTCATTTTCGACCCTATATTGACGACTAAAACAAAAATTTATGTGCTTTGCAATCACACAATTTTTATTTTAAGGGATCAAACGAGTAGTCTGGTTTTCTAATAGAAATCTATGTGCGCTTTATAAGGACACCGTAACTCACGAAGCATTGCAAGTGCACTGTCAACTTTATGAATTGAACCTCCGATAAAGTTACCATAAAGTTGCTCAGACGGTGAAAGTGTTGTATCCATGCTGGTTTTATGCGAGGCTGTATGATATTATATCTATGGGCTGTGGCCTCTTCACAACGTCTTCGGGCTGTGATATCTATGGCATCGGGGTTGTGGTATCACTCCACTATCTCGTGGAGGTTGATGCGAAAAGATCTAATGCAAGAAATTACGAAACAGAAAAAGATCATAGGTTATCTGTTTCATGCATAAACGCATAAAACTTCTTTTTTATGCCAACTGTCAGCTATGATAGAAAGTTTGTGAAAAACTTAATTCTAAAAGCACATTATTTTTTGGGTGTATTCATAAGAAGCGTACTTGTGAATATTGTGTAATTTAGGTTTATATTTGAAAAGACCAGATGGTTTTTACGTTAGTCCCTCGCGCTGTGAAAATACCGCTTGTTGGAATTGTGAGGTTGGCTAATATTGACGATGCTCCTCATGTTTTGGAACTACTCGGGGACTCGATATCCAAAACCTTCAGGGTCTATTGCACCAACGATATTATAAATCTCATGTAGGAATATTTTTTATACATAAGCTACCTACTTACCTGTTTATTATTATATTAACACATTCTGTCTCTTAATTACATGATTACTACATGTAAATATGTAGACTAGTTATATACCTACATTGCCAACATTTTTGTGTCTTTGTATCTAATTATCTATATAGATCATAACGGTCGAATGCTCACAAACGTGACTGCCAAGTGAAGGGTCGTAGGTTCGAATCCTAGGTCGAGTAAACATTTTTTTGATTTTCAATCAATCAAGAATTGTCTTGTCAAGAAACACAGAGTAGTAGGAAGCCCGTTTTAGAGAGAGTCCATTTACCCAATTGGTGAAAAGAACATTTATCACCTCTGCTTACTTTGTATTTGTGAAACAAAAGGTGTGACGATATACTGTTTATTTTCTACTACTATATTTCATTTATATTTCAGTGAGAATTCTGTACTAGCTGTATGCCAACAAGATCTAAATAACGCAGTTGTTGGCTTTTTAGCTCTTAGAGATTATCCGTTATTACCTGCAATACATTCGGGAGCATGGGAGGAGTACGTGTGGGCCAAATACAAGTACGTACACATATCTATATAGGTACTTCATTTTAAAAACTAAAGCTACCGCATTTTTCCCCAACGCGCCTGCCAAACATGCGAGAATACCTACGGCTGTCTCTCATAGAGAGAAGGCTTTCAATTCAACTGTCCAGCAGTGCACTTTGACCTACTATCTATCACAATACAAGTTCTAACTTACGCTCTGAGTGCTTCAATAAACGTTTACGGCTTAGAAATAGCGAAGATGCAAAATAGATGTTCATTATTGAATATATCTTTTGCGTAAAAAGCTGATTTTTCTGAAAACCGCATCGAAAAAGGTTTAGCCAATCGCGAGATAATCTCGCTCATACATAGATACAGGAACAGTTTTGAAGACAATTAAAAAGAGAAGTTCAAATTCAAACCTTTGGTCAGGGTTTCCTGCTGGACTGCCGCAGTATTTTGCCACTGATGGAGTTGCAGTTCAACTGCAATTCCTATGCTAAGGACTCCTTAGCATAGGTCTCCCCTTAGTAAGGAGGGGTGAGCACTGCACGCCCGGTCTTTCGACGGCTGATAGGGTAATGATAATGATGTTAAGGAAGGTAATATATCAAACATATGTGAGTAATACTTATAAGTTCTATTCCATTTTATTTCAGGGCCCCAGAAATGAACGCCCGCAACACTCTCTTCATACATTTACTCTGTTGGAGTATGAGCTACGGTCGCGAATTGGTCGACAATATGCTGAAGTCGGTGTTCATGCACGATGCCTACCTTATACACATCGCTCTTATCAAATCTGTTATAAATTGTCCTGGTACGTAAGACTAATGATCTTAGTACTGGAAAGAGAGAAGTCCTTTTCATCCTATCAGATTTCTGGATAGACGGATTAAAAGCATATAAGTAGGTTCCTAAGCAATAAACTTTATTGGACAATAAAATTGTAGACACTCATAGAAATAGATTGAAATGAAAACAAAAGTTCAAGTTCCTATATTCCCTTATATTTTCTGTAAGAGAAGAGACTTTCGCCTAGTTACAATACAGTTTACCTGCAGGTTGTTTTATTTATTAACATTATAGTACTGATGCCCAGTCAGCCACGCGCTGAGGGGTCATTTAGACGCGTGACGGTGATTGAGCGTGGTATTAGTGGAGAGCTGCTGCCGGCACTATGTGTCGCCGACCGATCAGAAGTCTGCCCTCGACTGAGAATTAGAAGAGCTGTGTTAGTTGGCATTTCTTATTATATTTCACTTGCGATATTAAAAAAAAACCAATTGTGTTAGGGAAGGTTTAAAAAAGCATTTACATAACGTACTTATTTACATTACATTGTCTTTAACCAACCTACATATTGACATAATAATTAATTCAGGGAAGAAGACAATGATGACCTAGTACCGATTCTCGAGCAGCATTCTGATAGACTACAAGAGCTATACGGAGAGTTCTATATCAGTGAGCTGATATCTAGACACCCGGAGTCCGAGAGGGTCATACTCGTCTGTGAGGTAATAGATTATTCTTATTTGAACTATTACCTATATCCTTGGTATGAACAATCTTAAGAAGATTATTAAAGAAGTCTGGAAGAATAAAAATAATGAAAGACTTAGCAGATCAGATATACAGGGTAAGTCACATTTGTTTGAAATGTGAAATCACTATTCCTATCGTTATCTTATTCTTATACTTATAAGGATGAAGAGTTTGTTTGTTTGAACGCGTAAATCTCCGGAACTACTGGTTCAAATTGAATAATAGGGTAGTTTCCTAAATTTTATTTTAATTTTAATTTGAAATATTGAGTTACGTCACAGCGTGCTACATTTTGTAGCACGTTGTGACGTAACGACCTCCCACTCCTAAACTTTATCTAAGTAAGTATTAATACGAGAAAATAAAAAAATACGTAGGTATCTAATATTTTTTCATTATCTAACTGACGGACTATTTACATTTTTTATTACCCTGGCAAGTACCCTATTATTTATATTTCCATTAATCGAGGAAGGCTATAGGCTATGAAACATCACCTTATGACCAATAATAGGAGCCAAGCAGCGGGAGATACTGCGCGGGAGTACTATCGCACTCGCACTATGCTAGTATTTTAGTTAAGGAACGAGAATTTAGTAACTCTTTCTTTAGTAACTTCGATTTTGGGACAGAAGCGAGAGGGATATACTAAACACATAGTGCGAACAAGGCATGAATGAAACTGAAAAGAAAAAAATGCAGAATTTTCTTTCATCTTCATATTCGTTTCCAGCACAGTGAATTAGCAGTGGGAATCATGTGCCTTAATACACAAATTAATTATGAATCCTTGGAGGAGAATTTTGTGCTATCGCCGTTCGGAGGTCTCAGGCAATTGGCGACAGGCGAGGAATTCAAGGTACCTATAGAGGTCGAGTCCGCTTGCAGGTCTGTACTTGTTTATTATACTTACGTAGTAATTTAATCAGAGTACAGGTTGTTCTCAATGAAAGTACTATGAAATAGACTTGAGAGCAAAGAAACGAACCCACAGCGTGTTTTCTTTTTCATTTCTTGATAAATCTTTTATAATATGAGTATTTTATTAAAATGGTAAATGTCGTATAAAAGGCAATTTTTTGACGCCCGAATACTGAAAAGCTAAATTTTAAGATGTACCTACTTAAATATCGTGCTATCTTTGTCATTTTACAAAGAAATTGTAGTTGTAGTGACAGAACTATACTTAAGCGCGACTTCGCGTTCGGCGCTCTGATTGGCCGGCTCCAGTGAACCAACCAATCAGAGCGCCGAACGCGATCTCGTTGCGATTCCTTTGAGTAGCGTTTTGGTTTGAATATTTCGACATTACTTACCTTTGAAAGGTCGATTGTTTAAAAATTGAGAGCATCTTGTTGTAAAAAATTTTTTTTTCATACATTCTTTAACTGTGTTCGATAAAATGAAAAAAAAACTCTAGGGATTCAATTTTTTGCTCCCAAGCAAGTACATATTATTATGTCGATAAATTCTTAACAATATGTTTTTTTTATGATTATTATTAATTAGGTAAGTTCCTGTTTTTCAAATAATAAGGTTACAATTTCTCTTCATAGCCTGTTGCCACATTATACAGATTCTGCATTAAAGACAAAAGATGGTAAAGACAAATCAAGGGTAAGAAAATTTTGGAGAATGTGTTATGAATTTATAGAAATAAAATCATTAATTTCTTTAAAAAATAGGTGACATGGGTATTCGAAGACGACGAATTTAATCCATTTCGAAGTACTACAAGAGTGAACAAAACGGCAGAATCCAAGGAGGAGGTAAATTATTTATATACAAAGCAGTACAACCAAATTATTGATCAGTTGAAATCATTAATTTACCACCTTTTGGGCCCGTTTGAACATAGATCCTTACCGTCACTGAGATCGATGATCAGGTTTTCATTTCTCAAATCAAATAAAAAAAATGACATTAACGCATAATTATCCAGATCTTATTTAATATACGGAGTGATATATAGCTACTTTTACTCGGTAGTAACACTTAATACCTCTCTATCCATTATTCAAGTCGCGGAGAACCTAACGGGTAACCGGGGCTCCGGCTCGACGTGCAGGAGAAGGAACGGGGTGGTTTTTAGTCAGTAAGAGTCTGTCACTCCCTCCCTCCTCACCCAGGCGGGAGCAGTCATTGGATGATTTCCCCCCCTTAAAAAAAATCCATTATTCAAAGAATAATAATAAAAAAGAGTATTTTCTTACCTATAATAATATCTTACCTCAATTTAGTCAGTACCCTCGATGGCTCAAGAGTTGCCGATCCAGCAGCTACACATACTGGACCTATTTGATGATGATGAGGAAGAATTTGAGTTCGATATAGTCAACATTCACACAGACTTGTTGAGAGTTCCCGAGTTTGTACGATATGACGCTTTCGGGGGAGGGTGAGTACGAAGGCTTACTGTAATAAAAACAAGTCGTTAACCGTCTTCAAGATCCAATATCACACTATTTTTTAATTATACTTATGGTGATATAATATTGTAATAGTACCTAGTAATATCCTTACTAATATTATAAATTAGAAAGTGGGTTTCTTTGTTTGTTTGTTCCGCTTACACGCCGTAACTACTAAACCGATTGCTTTGAAATTTTGCAGACGTAACGTTAGAAGTCCGGATTAAATAATAGGGTACTTTTTATCCCGGAAAAATTTGATATTCCCGAGGGAAAACAAAAGTATTGGTATAGATGGCGCTGTATGTATATGTCACATAGGCTACTTTTTATCCTTTTGTAACGCGAGCGGAGCCGCGGGTAAAAGCTAGTATTTTATAAGTCCACCAATCCACGTGCAGTTTGAGTGAAGTTGTAGATGTCATGACCATGCTGTAATGTAGTAGTAATTATATTGTTCTAGACCTTCTGAAAGTATTATGAAACTCATAAACGGAGGTAAAGAGTCTGGTCCGGAGAAAAAGACAGATCGATCAACAAAAAGGAGCAGTAAGTATCAAGTTCATGAATATTAATGTTACCTATTTGGGCGTAGCCCATAAAAATAAAATACAAAATTAAAAAGATAAAAATAGAAATAAATATAGATTCATTCATAGTGATATATAGCGATCAACGCTATGCGTAGTGTTACGTCGCTACGCCAAAATTGTGAATCGGCTACGTCGTAGCAAAGAGTGATCTACACCGTAGCACCATCGTTGCTATAAATTATAATTATGCGAAAACTCTGAGGTTAAGAAATAGGACATTTAAAGAAGAGGCCAATTTCCACAAGTGGACATCAAAAGGTTGCTTATAATAATAGGTAGGTGTATATTTTGAAGAAACTTTATTGAACATATTCCAGGTGCATATTACTTAAACTTAGTGTGTACTTACAACATATTTCGGTTTCCTTGGTGCATATTTTGACTACTTTACATTACACTGCATATAGCTCAGTCTCTAGGAAGTTGCGAGGGATAGAAGTTATTCGTAGTTATATATAATTTCTATCTTTATCGATTATTTCTATAAAATAATATACATTAAGAAAGTGTAAAAAAGTCACCGCTTAATTAAATAAAAAATATCGTTGTCGCGCTGGCCGAGTGCGAGTGCCAGGCAAGGGCTCTCGGATTTGATGCCCGGGTCGAGCAAAATATTACTAGGTTTTTTAAAAAAAATCTCAGTTGTAGCACGGAGTCTGTAATAGTGCCCGGTATGGCAATAGGTTCACCCCCGATTACATGGGGTTCATAACATAAATAGTGAAAACTGGGTGTTACATTGTACAGTGGCATTAAGTGCCGTAATGTGCACCTCCGCCTACCCCTTCGGGGATAAAAGGCGTGATGTAATTTTATGTTTTTAACCCATTATTAAACATATTTTCAGTGTCCTCAAGTGGAATAACAAATTTCAAAGTGGAACCCACGCGGTATCAAGGTGCACCAAATGCGTTCTTACTGGAATTGTATGCTATGCATCCTGCCTACGATGAAAGGTAAAATCAATTGTACACACGGCTACACATCGAGCTTTACATAACCAGTATAAACTGAACGTTAAATGTGCGGAATGATGATGCGACGCAACACCAGGATAAACTGGTTTTGTATAGATTGATGTGTGGCCGTGTGTACGGTCAAAAGTCAAAAGTCCACTGCCACCGTAAGACTACTATCGGTTGCACTGCAGCGCTTATACACACATGCACACGCATATTTGTATCCGAGTGCGTGCGCGTGCGAGTGTTTATGCGTACGAACGCGTTGTTATGCACATTAATATGAAATTACTTACTGCTGCTGCTTACTGCATTGCTGTGTGAACATCACTCACGGTGGCAGTGGACTTTTCCACATACAAGACAGTCCATCGGTTTAGACGGTAAATAAATCTTGGCATAACTTTTGTGATACGAAAAATTTGTTGCACAAATTAAAGTAACAATAATCATCACTATGGGTGTAACCAACCTGCCATGGTGTCAGGGTGGGGCAATGGCCCAAAATAAACTCGTTAAAATTTTCATACAAATAATTAATTTATAAACTAACTACTTTTGGGGTCGTGGTGGCCCGGAGGTCAGAGTCAAAGTCAAAATCATTTATTTCAATTAGGCCAGAATGACACTTTTGAATGCGGGTTCGAAACCTACCAACGGCAAGTACCAATGTTACTTTTTCCGAGTTTATGTACTTTCTAAGATTTAGACACCACTTAAGTACAGCCACTACCGGTAAAGGAAAACATCGTGAGCCTGGGCTTATAATTTCTAATAAAGAATAACGCTCAAACCTTCTCCGTGTGAGAAGAGGCTTTGCTCAGCAGTGGGCACTTATAGGCTGTTAATGATGACTTTAAAAAAATCGACTTTAAGCCCCTCTTTTATTGAAGTTGGTTAATTGATGTACTAAAACCATTTTCTAAGTGTAACTAGATAAGTAACAAACACTTTTATGAAAACTGCATCAAATTCCGTTCAGTCAGTCATGAGGTAATCACGCACAAACGAATATACATACTTTTTTTTTTCTTTTAAAGTCGGTTCAAAATAATAATAATCATCAGAAGGTCCATTCTTGGATATAGGCAGGTCTCCCCCAAAGACTTCCAATTAGGCCGATAGTAAACGACCTGTATCCAGCGGCTCCCTGCGACCTTAACTTTCATCCTTCGACGTCAAAATTAAATTAAAGTTAATTATTATGTTTTCGACTTACTCACGTAACTGTTTGACGAGGAACTTGACTAGTTTCAAGCCATGCTAGATGGTGATATTCATGAGTAGCATTCCGCGACCCGCGACGCGGCGACTGTTATTTGAAAACTAACATAAAAAAACGCCAATATATTACTAGTTGGTTACTGGACCGCCCTAGGTTCAGTAATTTTTGGAAATTGACTGATGTTAAATGATGATAAGATGGATAAGTTCGTATAAATATGTATTAAGTTATGATAAATATTTGATAACATTACTATTACAGATACAGCTTTGATATGCTAGAAGCAGCATTTGAGATGTTTCCCAACAGAGATTATTGTATCATGAGTATTCCTACGAACCAAGGTTCATTTCCTCTGCTGGAACACTTTACGGTAAGGAACAAAGATGTTTTTTTGACAGTTTATTTATTAAAATATGTGCGAACCCCAGTGTGACTTGAAACTAGTCGAGTGTTTTCGATCAGTTTCGAGTAAGCGGTGTAATATCTTAATCAATGGTATATGTCGTAGGATAATTATTTGATGACTTAATTTTGAATGTACTTCATTGGTTTATTTGTCTCTTTTTTTTGCAGTTGGTGACGCCTTACGGCTACAAAATGAGGTATATCAACGAATCTCTGTATGTGGCACACGTTAATTCGGTTAGAGGGTAAATATCTGTTATTATTATTTTTTTAAATGGTTTCAAATTTCTTTAATCCCTATACGTATTAAAAAATCACACACATATATAATTCTTATTGCGTTCAATGAACTAAGAAGATCTTATTAACTTTGTTTAGTTGGATCTTTTTTTTTGTAATTTCAGCAAAATATCCGTACGCCCTGGTGAGGCAAATGACTTAAAAGCCCTAAAGACTATATTAGAGTATGCACCGCGTAAGGATAATCTCATTGATCTGTTTAAATCCACTCTCTCGTCTCATGTTCTGCAAGCCTTTACTTTGCTCAGTCAGAACCAACCTATGGGCGTCGTTGTTCTTGGGTGAGTATGTTAAAGCATTCGATAATTCTTTCTATAATGACCATATTGAATTGCCTCTTTATTAAAAGGTTTCGTGAGATTGAAGTCACCAAAATTTCATTATAACGTCAGTATATCAATAGTAGTATATCATCAATTATAGAAGTTCCCATGCCAATGGTATTTAGTTACGTTCCTTGAAGAATATCTCCCGGTATAATTTGGCAAGTTATTGATGTTTGTATACCTATGGGCTTAATTTCTTTTTCTTTTATTTAGCCCTTAGAAAACGGAACAGCTATACGAACTCAGTACGACTTAGAACCGGAGCCACGCAGGCCGGGCACTGATGGAGCGGTTAGAATTGAATGGATGTGATGTTAAAATAGAATTTTAATATAAACTCTGATTAGTGTTCATTTAAATTATACTTTGCCTCTACATGTTTAAGATTTATTTTTCAGATTTTAGCTGGTGTCATGTCACCAGTATTTGAGCCACATGCCCGATGGTTTATGAGAGAGTTACTACGATATTCTACGTATTCAACACTGTTCTGGATTTGCAGATTATTTTCCAAAGGAGATGCGGTACATACCTCTATTTTTAACGAACTTTTTTCTGAAAGTTTACAGGTTTAATACTATTTTTAACGGCAAAACGATAGCTTTTTAAATGAACATTTATTTACCAACAACACTGCCGATTTATGTTTCAAAATTTACTCAAGATTTTCATATTATGTTTCTATATTACTTTTTTTGTTTTTGTCGATTGTTTCATAGAGTCCTGGTCGTAATTTAATGTCACTGGCTGGACATATGAATCCAGTACATCCCCGCCAGTCAGTTCCAAACATAAGTGGTAATAAAGAGTTGGAAAAAATTTACAAAGATTTGTAAGATATTTTTATTTTTTTATTTCACGTATAACCAGAACATACATAGTTGAGTACCTGTTTTAATATACTTACTACAAGTTTTTTTGTGTGATAGGGGTAATCCATTCGCGTTATGGGTATTGGAGCGTCCATTGACAAGTTTGCCTAAAGTATACGTCAACAGCAGCATCGTGGTTGTTGGTGCCAGTCGCACAGGACTGGCTTTCCTTGAGACTTTGCTGATGGGGTAAGATATTGTGTAGAAACAATATTATTATTCGTTTATCACTAACACCATTTAATACGGTAGGAGCTAACATAAATATTGCTTGATCGGTAATCGATTGGTTTTCGGATAGTTAATGTTACAAGGTATCGTAGTTGAAACATCCAATCCCGATATCCCAATGAGTTAAATTTCAAAACGGTGGTAATTGAAGTAACATCTTTATATATATAATTTTTCTTTGAGTGTGTATGTAACTTCTCTCAAGCGACTGAACCGATTTTGATGAAATCTTTTGTGTGTGTTCAAGGGGATCTGGGAATGGTTTAGATTCACAAATCAGCTCGGCAGATAGCGCTGCTGTCGGTTTCAAGGTTATTTATCTTAAACGGCTGAACCAATTCGAATGAATTTTTGTTTATACATTCAAGTGGATATGCAGGACAACGTCTGTCGGGTCCGCTAGTATCTATTAAATCTTTAAGATTTCCTGCAGCTGTAGCCAAATGCCACTTAGCGCTTGTCTACATGTAGAATAGAAAACCAAATTATATGGAATTGACGTAAATTTTGACACTTGTCAGTGTCATCCCGATACATTTTGATTTCTACTCTCTCTGTAGACAAGCGCTAAAGTGGCGTTTGGCTAGAGGCCCTGGTTATTTATAAGTGAAACAAGTTTTAAATTGAGTATTACGTTCATCTGTTAGTTGTTAAATTGAGAAAGAAAGTGGCCCCTAAACTTAAAAGAATCCGGAGCCGCGGAGAACACTAACGGGTTATCGGGGCTCGGCTCGAAGTGCAGGAGTAGGAACGGGGTGGTTTTTAGTCAGTAAGAGCCTGACACTCCCTCCCGCCTCACCCAGGGAGAAGTCATTCGATGATTTACGCCCCTTAAAAAAACAGTTAAAAGAATGGACATACAATTGAGTGTCAGTCGACCAACGATGAAGAAATTGGTCTATTTCATTATTAGTTAGCCTAGATTTTTTTCTTCTCTCAGGCCCACATCCCAATACTTGACATTCAGTAACGTCACCCTGGTATCAGAGCACGGTCTGCCAACTGTATCTGACTGTCTGAAGGCAGCTGATATATGTGTGCCCAGAGATGGTCGATTCACTGACCGGTATCTAAAGAGCATGCCTTTCTACTATTATTTGGATGTCATGTCTGCCGTCATGGTTAAGATTGACAGGTGATTTTGAATCTTATGATAATTGTAGGTAGTTGTTTTTTTAATTGTAGTAAATATTTTTGATAAGTCTAAAAAATTATTCGAAAATTCAAACGCTACTCAATTTTAAGTCGGGCTTAAACATAGTTCTATCTCTACAAATTCTTTGTATAATGACAGAGATTGCACGATATTTAAGTACAACTAAAATTGAGTAGCCTTTCAATTATCGGGCGTATGTCATAAAATGCAAAGACTTATTAAGAGATTCTTTCTTTATTGGCTATGTGCGCGACGGTGGCGACGCGTAGCATTTACAACATTTGCGGAAGCTGTCAAATAATAACAATGTAAACATTATAATTTTATTTAAGTGCAATTTATTCAATAGTTTTACTGTACAATGAATATAATAATAAAAACTGGGTTTGCATCATCCGCATTTGTTTCCAATTTCTGCCGTGTTGAGCGCTGCGGTCGTTATCTGTCCGCCACTACTCGCTTTGCACATAGCCAATAAAGAGTTGCTACTAAATACTTCCACGCATATCGTACAATGTTCAATTGTTTTACAGGAAAAGAAAATGCATACATTTAAAGGGTTGCGGTACGAAGTATTATGATGAACTGGTGTTGACTTGCGGTCAACAGTTCCAACATCCAGATTATTTAAAAGAATCTCTGGGTCTAGTCAAAGAAGTGGCGTAAGTATAGAAAAACGGATCTTGACATAAGAACCTTCGAGGCTATTATAATTACCTAGTCTATTTATTTTTTATTGTTCAGCTTCTATTGTTATTAATGTACAACTTAGATATTACGAGACTTTTTGCGAAAATAATACAGTTTGTCATAATGGTATCAACAGTTGATACCTACCTTCTTGCTTCCTTATACCTAGTCCTTTATACCTAGAGGCATTTCAGACTATGTACTGTTTTTAAATTTTTAAATTAGTGAATCGTTTGCACCTTTTTGCCGGGAATTGTTAATTAATATTTGTTTTATATTCAGTAAAGGTAAACCCTGTGATAGAATGTTATTGGACAATCCCAAATATAAGCCAGAGACAGTGCCAATGCCTCCCGAGATGCCTGAGAATGTGTTTCTGATCAACTCATTGTTTGAAGCTAATATCTGCTTGAAGAAACTCATGCGCATGATTAGTGATCCGAGTAAGAATTTTGTACGATATAAAATTATTTTATTATTATGTTAAGTACTAAAATATTGGAGGCGAGGGGAGGCCTATGTTCAGTAGTAGTACTTAAAATTATATAGATTTATATGATCTGTAAACCCGTTTTATAGATGTGTCTGTCATCATAGGCCGTAGACGTAGGCCTCTCCAATGGCAGGCCACTGTGCTCAATCATTAGCTCTACATATCCAACGACTACAAGCCACTTTGCGGATATCGTCACTCCACCTAGCTGGAGGGCGCCCTACACTACGTTTGCCTAGACGTGGTCTACACTCCAGAACACGTCTACCCCAACGGTCATCGGTTCTTCGACAAATGTGATCGACCACTGCCATTTCAGTTTATCAATCCTTTGGGCTACGTCGGTAACTTTAGTTCTCTATCAGATCACCTCGTTACGAATCCTATCCTTTAGAGAGACTTACCTTAGACTTACTTTAGACCTTAAATTGGTGGATCAGACGCACTGTCAATGTCCAAGTCTCGGTTCCGTATGTCATTATTGGCAGGACGCACTCGTTGAAGACTTTTGTCTTCAGGCTTCGCGGTAGAGTTGACGAGAAGACCCGATGTGTCTGTATCATTAATATCCACCAAGTAAATGCTGTTAGAAATATAATTTCTCAGCGTATGAAAGAAATTACTATCGTATTTTTTTCTCTACAGAAGAATATGGTGAACCTTTAAGCAAACGCAACCAAGTGGTCGTGTACGGTGACTGTATAGAAGCGTACTCTTGTATCGCTGCACTCTTGGAGCTGGGGCTACAACCAGAACTGATTGTCTTCGTGGAGCCGTTCCCCTCGAATGAGGAACCTTCTCCTATGAGAGTCAACTGCTTTAATGACGAAACGGTATTATTTATTTTACGTCTTATAATGTTTTTTGATATATTATCACTTTTCCTAACCTAATCCGCTAAACTTCTTACTAACAATCACACTCAAAGAACTGTATTTTTTAACACCACCATTGACCATAGTATCTGTGTGTTACAAAGTAGTGCCTGCTTAGTAGGTTTTGGATTTTTGTCGTTTAAAAAGCAAAAGTCACTATGTTATTAATGGGTTATTGCTTAAAATAATGAAGTCCTATACTTCCAAGATATGGTTCCTAACTAAATCTACTTTTTATAGGTCGATGCACGTGTTCAATGTACTGTGGAAAATATGGGTATTCGTGTTTTACGCAAGTGTCACTTGGCGGCTTGGCATCAGATAGGCAGTCGCGTGGAGTCTCTGGACTTCATGGCACCTTTGATATCTATCTCTTTGAGATGTTTCGCTCTTTTTTACTATGGGCTACGTGCCATCAATTTATATGCATTTAAAGGTAAGTCCTGTTTTAATTCGCTCTTTTGAATAACTTATATTTCTGATTTCTTTGCTGTGTCCTTTTTAATTTAAATTGTTTGATAAAGCTTGACCATTTTCAAGTCGCACCGGGACCCATACTCGATTAACTCAGTTGGCTGTATGATGTCATTCATCGCGCACCCAGCTCATGATAATAATAAGTCTTGGTCCGTTTTCAAATTAGTCCAGCTTTTTTGGTATTTATTTTATTCCCTTGGTACAGCGATAAACGAAAGCGGTTTAGTCTACGACGGTGGTTTGGTGGTGAGTCCCACGTTCGAGACCAATGATCCAAATATATTCGGAGCCGGGACTTGCGTGAGGTATTCCCGGCGATTGTACGCAGGCCGGAGCATGCACCGCGATCATTATTCTGAGGATATTGGAGAAGCGGTAAATGTATTTTTTCATAGTATTGTCGCCGCAAAACCTTTGAGAAGACGTGAACTCTGAACCAAGTATTGGGGACTTGTCAACTAGTCAAATTCAATACTTTTTTCGAACTGTCAAAAACGACAGTTTTCTATGAACTTTGTACGAGATTGTGTATTGTGACGTCACGTTTATTAGCGTCAAGCAGCATACTTAACTCATAAAAAATTGCTAGAAAAATACTAAAATTAAGTTGGTCATAAAATCAATTGTGTGTTTATTTTTTAATATTTTATTGTATTGAACAGTTAAATAATTTATTTGTGATTAAGGAAAGTACCCAATTGAATATTGTGAAGATTATAATACCCTCTTATGCAGATAAGGTCCACAATACAACAGTTAACCTATAAATAAACAAAGTTCGCACAAACTCACGTATAATGCATAAAGAAGCTTGTTTCTTGAATTCGAAAAGTAAAACACATCACTTTTTCGCCCTTACTAACTACACCATGTTTAATTGCAATAAAATTAACTTTAAAACCGACAACATAGCGTATATTTTCAGTTGGCAAGACTCTTTTTGCACAAAATGGATCCGTTCATGATGGGAGACCCTGAACTGGCAGAGGTACCATCGGACCTGTTACCCAGATACAGTTCTTGTGGCTTAGGGTAATTGTTCAATGTATTTATGTATAAAAACAGTGTCATTACTCATTTTTTTTTTAAACTTTGCCCCACACTAGGATTGTCTCCTGTGTCGTGGGTGCGTTTACAAACATACAAGTTCACATACACAATGACACCCAATGAAACTACAATTTGTGGATCACACAAAGTGTTGTTCCGTGCGGGAATCGAACCCGCGACACATTGCACGACAGCCGGTTGCCCAGCCACCGCACCAATCGTGCAGTCAAATCATATTATAATATATAAGGTTGTGACAATGTACTTATATATGTATGAACTTATGAAATAACTTTTTACACATCATTTTTGTAACTCTGCCGAGTACCTATGTATATCACGTAGACTAAGACGCGGACAAAGCGAGCTTCGTAACGAAATTAGTAATTAATCAATTTGTTTAAAGTTATAGTCCATATTGTTCTGGAAAGATGCAGCTTTTTAATGATGAAATAATTAATGAAATCGTTCTAGTAGTTTTTATGTGAATAAATTACAAACATATATTCAAAACACAATTGTTTGCTATCTTTATATATATAATTCTTCTGTGAGTGTATATGTCACTGAACTTCTCTTAAACGACTGGACCGATTTTGATGACCGTCTGTTGGGTCCGGTAGTTTACCTATAATATTAGTATAGCAGTATAGATAATACATAATATGAATAATAACAATTTGATTTATTTTTATTATAATTTTGTAGGTTTAAGAGCACGTTGTCAGCAACGACCAGCCTCTCCAGAATGTCAATGACTTCACAGTTCAGGAAGTAAGTTTTTTGTTATTATGATTTAAGTTTAATTTTATAACAAATTATTATATAAGACTCCCTCGATGGCCGAATGGTCGCAAGTGCGACTGCCGGCTAGGGGTCTCCGGGAAAAGTTTGATTCCCGAGTCGGGCAAAGTACTACTGGGTTTTTGAAAAATTCTCAGTGGTAGCATGGAGTCTGGAAGTGTACCCGGTATATGGCAATAGGCCTCACCCCCTATTACATGGGACTCATAACATAAAAAGTGAAAAGTGGGTGTTACATCGGTGTGCACCTCTGCCTACCCCTTCGGGGATAAAAGGCATGATGTTATGTTATGTTATATTATGTGTATGTTAAATAGTTATTCAATAAAAATATCATCATATAACTTTCGTGAGACATACTAAATTAATTACTATGTTTTTCGGCTTTCTCAGCTTACCGCGACGCGGCGACTGTTCTGCTCAGTAGTAACTAGTAGCGCGACAGTCGCCGCGTCACGGGTCGCGAAATGCTGCTCATGAATATGAGCCTCTAGCATGTCTTGAAATTAGTCGAATTCCTTGTCAAATAATTACCTACGTGAGTAAGCCGAAAAACATAATAATTAAAAATATCATCCATTACATAGTTTGTAATATAACTCTCGTGAGACATTAAATAAATCATGCTTAACGGTAAGTTACGTAATTATTTAATGAACGATTATGACCTCCTAACGTAGCTTAAAACTGGTCAAGTTATTTTGTTAATAATGAACCGAAGCAACCCGTAAAAGATAAGTGTGTGAACCTGTTAAATATTTCAATTAATTATTATTTCTAAAAATTGATTACCTGTATCCATTGGCAGATGGCAACCGGTGATGAAATTTGAATCCCCTATCACTCAGTTTGCGATCTTACCTGGTCCATTATATTATTTGAAGTTACGGAAGCCTGGCAAAGAGATTCCTATGGCTATCCAGCAATGCTTACCTCGACAGGTCCGTATATTATCAATTTTATAATCTTATGAACTTACAAAACTTGATAATAAATGACATTAAAATATCGGTAGTGTCGCCCCTTTTGACCAATGTGCGTGTAATTAAAAAAGGGTCTGATCCTCGCCTTGATCGCCACACAATCCATCATCACTACAACTCCTGTCCTCCTACAAGTCGGAAATCAAGGCCATTATTGGGTTACTATCAAAATGCAATGAAATAACGAAGCCTGTTACCTAGAAAAGAAATGAACAACTGTCTTGGTCATCGTAACCAAATAAAACAGAAGATATATTTGAAGAAAGAAGTCTCTTTTTATATGGGATAAGCCGGTAAATGAGCTGATCTTGATGGTAAGCAATCGGCGCGCGTCGCCCATGGGGACCTGGAACATCAGAGGCGTTTTTTTTAAGGGGGGAAAATCATCGAATGGCTGCTCCCGCCTGCGTGAGGCGGGAGGGAGTCTCAGACTCTTACTGACTAAAAACCACCCCGTTCCTTCTCTTGCACGTCGAGCCGGAGCCCCGGTTACCCGTTAGGTTCTCCGCGACACATCAGAGGCGTTACAAGTGCATTACCGGCCTTTTTGAGATTAGAAACCTTGAGGATTTTTTTAGGAGGGGATTCAGGGTTATGGGAGATTGGGGAAAGGGGGAGGGGGGTAATTGGGCCTCCGGTAACCTCACTCATTAATGCTCAAATCTTCTCCGAGTGAGAAGCGGCCTTGCTCAGCAGTGGGCATTTATAGGCTGTTAATGATCCTCACTCACACGACTAAATACAACGCAAACGTTGTTTCATGTCGGTCTTCTATGAGGCCGTGGTATCAGTACGGTCGAGCCGGCTCTTTCGTGCCGAAGAATGGCTCTCCCACACTTCTTAAATCTCTTGAGCTTTCTTGCTACTAACCACTCTCTTGGTTCACCGTTAAAGGTGCGGAAAGATTATATAAAGGAGACCACGATGAACTGTTTTTTTATATTTGATGGGCCGACGACGTTTGATCACTACCTCGTCTGGTGGTAAGCGATGATGCGGTCTACGATGGAGCACGTCCGTCGTCCATCCATAAGCAACCTATTCATTCGGGCCTTGAAGCCTTGGTTTACACTTGATTTTATGCTTAACCGTGTACATCTCACATTACCAGGGTCATACTCTAACGACGGATAAGGACGACAATTACTTCCGTCTGCACCTAAATGTGCTGCATGTGGTGGACGCCGTCACTTGTCTCTCGCACAATCCCTTCTCTCCGGAGATACTGCAGCAGTTGTACGGCAAACATGAGGCGTTCTTCAATAAACTATATACGAGATTCCAGGTAAACATCTATTACTCAACCTATATATCTATTTATATAAATAAAAATGAATTTCCCTTCGTTAGTCTCGCTAAAACTCAAGAACGGCTGAACCGATTTGGCTAATTTTGGCCTTGGAATGTTCGTGGAAGTTTAGGAAAGGGTTAAAATGCGCGAACAAAAATAATTTTTAGTCAGTACGAAGTTTGCTGGGTCAGCTAGTTATGTATATAAAAATGAATAGCTGTTCGTTAGTCTCGATAAAACTCGAAAATGGCTAAACTGATTTCGCTAATTTTCTTCTTTCTTGAATTATTTGTGGAAGTCCAAGGAAGGTTTAAAGGGCGCTAAAAATAGTTTAGGCGATTCTAGATCTTTGGAATTAGAAGTGACGGGGCAGATTTTTGACATTTTGATTTAAGACTTTGACTGCCAATAAAAAAACTGTTGAAGGTAAATCCTCCGCTAACGCCGGTCACCGGTGACTCCCATGGCGTTTAACGTGTGAAAGAACTTGGAAGTAGTTGGTTCGTACTACGAGTAATATGCTATCGAAAATATATGACATATAGCTCTTACTAACCTAAATATTAATTTGTAAAAAGTCTTCAACTTAGCTCTTTACCTCAATTCATTACAGAATAAAGAAATTACCGATTTCTACGAATTCTTCACTCAACCGTGGATGTCTACGTTGTACCAGGAATCGTTTAGAGATCTCGTCGATGACATTAATGAACAAGATATTGGGACGGTAGGCATTATTTATTTACTAATTTAAAGGTCGACATGAGAGGTTCATTCTTTTTTTCATTGAGGTTTGTTTGATACGGTACCTAAAACTGTCTCTTTTTCTTGTTAGTGTAGTTGCAAGATGGCAAAGTATTATTGAGCTTTCATTGGAGACATTTTCAAAAGGAATGTTCACTGTTACTGTTTTATTATTATATTAGACGATTTATGCATCAATAGTTTTAGTTACAACGCGCAACGCCATCTATCTAATGACAGCGTATTTAAGTTCCTTTTGATTTAAGCTCTCGGTAATGTTGAGCCATTTGTCTGGGGGTTAAAAGCCCGTTCTCGAGAGAATTGTTTCACCATGACACACTCGACTAATAGATGGCGTTAGCAGAGCAAACTAGTTTCAATTGTTGTGTTTATTATTCATTGAAAATAAAGAGTTTTGTTTTGCTTCCTTTAGCTACTTAAAGTAAATAATAGATATAGTAGAGATTTTATAGGAATATATAGCTTTAATTCCGATTAATCGATTGCCAAACACTGATTTGGCGATTCTAATAATAAGAATATATTATTTTACGGTAAATTACGGTGCTTTTAAAGGGGTATTATTTTTTTTGCAATATCGATTATTGGCAACTAACTGCATAGTCATATATGCGACATAAAAGGCTATATCTCCTAAAAATGTTTGGATAGATTGGATAATGACCAGGATAGGTATAACTACAATATTGCATGACAGTATATACAGTTACATATTGTAATCACTGTAAAAAATGTGACCGGTTTAGAAGCACGCTTAAAACATATCTTTTTTACCTGATGATAGGCGATCAGCGACGGATCACCTGATCTCTCTCTCGTAGGCCTCCTATTCCATAAAAAATGCACAGTATAATGACATTATTAAATTGCAGATACAAGAGCTACTGAAATCAAAGTTCGCCATGTATGACGCGGAGTTGGATCAATTGCAATCAACATTATTGGAAGCTCACAATTCTATTTCTTCCATATCTTCTACTGGCACTTTTACTATGGTTTGTATTTACTTTTAATATTATGTTCTTCTGATTCACTTCGTTGCGGGAACCAAGACAGTTACTCATGTCCCTGGGACGCGCCGGACTTCAATGTTCCGGTGTTTTCATGGTTGTATCTACTGTAGATCCTGGCTTACAGGAGTTGCAGCGGTTTTGGGAGGTTGTGGCGGGCTTGTCCCATATAAAAAAAATTATGTTCTAACCTCTGCCAGCGGTTTTTCCCAATCCTACTTCTTACTAATATTATACATACGATTTTTTTGTGTTTATGTATACGTTTGTTACTTAATTACCTCAAAACAGCTGATGAGATTGTGATGAAATTCGGAATAAGGTTAGATTATGGTCGGGAATAACATATAGACTACTTTTATCCTACGGGAACGCGAGCGAAGCTACGAGTGGAAGCTAGTTTGCAAAAGTCAAGTCCCTGTATTCTCGTAACTAGAATGGAACTTATAACCGTAGGTATGCAAAATATCAAATAGATTGGCGCATTAGATAAGACGTAAAGAGGCAATGAACACATATACAAACAAACGTACTTATGATGTTAGTAGGGGTCTGAATGTGGGTATAAGAATAATACCACCACCACGTACCATAAGTTTAGGTGTAAGAGCTTTCTGCCTGTACCTTTACTTTGAGTAGGTTCGAATATTTGAAAAGTAAACTGCTTTAATAGTCCTAGCTTCACTGACGGACAGACTGACTGACTATTATTTATTTTGTATTTGTTAACGTTTCAAAAGTACCAAATTATGGTAAAAATGGTAAAAATTGAAGTAAATGCTTTGATTTTGATGGTTTTTTTTAATTGGGTTACTAGTTTCAGTTTCGCCAAATCGCATTGAGCAAGCGTGGTGATTAATACTTAAACCTTCTCTGTGTGAGAAGTGGCTTTGCTCAGCAGTGGGCATTTATAGGCTGATGATGATGATGATGACTAGTTTCAGAGCATATTCGATACGAAGAAATAAAAAACGATGAACTAATCTTCTTAAAATTTAGCATACATTATAGTTGGCAGTATAGAGAAGAATATAGGCTAAATTCACGCAAGCAAAACCGCCGACAAAAGTTAGTCACAAACATATCACCTGTCACGCCTATCTCCTATGGAGGTAGGCAGAGACTATGCAAAACCAATTGCTACGATTCTTACATACCTCTTTCGCTTCATCAACAGTCATCAATCTTTTCATGCATGCTCGTTTGTTAAAGGTACTTTTAATTAAGCCCTTCTATAATATTTCGTTAATCTGGTCGATGTATTCAAAAGTTAGTTAATATCGGTTCAGTTATATTTTATTTGTGTCACATTGTAACTTTTGTGTTTTAGGAGGCTCGCAAAGTGGGCACATTCCGTTCTGTGATCGATAAGTTTGTCGCTAAGACCGCCTTTGTAAGTAATGCTTGATTTATTAATATGTAAATTGATTAACACTTTAATTGCTAACGTGAAAGTCGAAATTCCTCTAGCGTAGGGCACCGGTGACTGACGTGGTACTCTGGGTTAACAGAGCTTATAATAACCTTCTTTTACAGGATTACCTACTTCGAATGATCATAAGTGCATCTAATAAGGGTATGGGGTTAGTTCCACGAGTCAGCCAGATATTTTAGGGTTGTTGATCCTCGTGTCAAAAGGAGGAAGTTTGGATTGAACACTCCAGTCTGGAGCATAGCAATAGGGTGGCCTTTTTTCTATTGAACTTGTATCATCTTAGGTTACATATGTACCTTCTCGTGCGAAAGTGTTACTTTCGCTTCCAACAGATATATGGGAGTCATTGGGAGAGGTCTCTGTTATGAAGTGAATGTCCTGTACTTAATATTACCCAATTACCCCCCTTCCCAATCTCCGACTCCCCAACAATCCTCAAATTCCTAATCCCCAAAAGGCTGGTAACGCATTTGCAACGCCTCTGGTGTTCCGAGTGTCCATCGGCAGTACTGATTCCTTACCATCAGGTGATTTGTCTGACCGATTACCCGCTTTGCCCCTTGAAAATATAATGATGATGGAGTGTTACCTATGTTTTTTGTATATAAACTATTGTAAAACATACTAACGTCGTGGTGGCCCGGAGGTTTAAGACGCCCGCTTCTCATGCATGAGGGTGCGGGTTCGAAATCTACCAACGGCAAGTACCAATGTGACTTTTTCCGAGTTATATGTACTTTCTAAGATTATTTAGACACCACTAACAAACGGTGAAGGAAAACATCGTGAGGAAACCTGGGCTTATAATTTTAAATTATAAGTTTCAAATCGCCAACCCGCATTGAGCAAGCGTGGTGATTAATGCTCTAACCTTCTCCGTCTGAGAAGAGGCTTTGCTCAGCAGTGGGCATTTATAGGCTGTTGATGATGATGAAATCATACTAAATGATGCAAAATGTTAATGATACGGCTTATTCTTGTAAGCTATTAAAAAAAAGTTCTACTAGTTCGACATGCGGCGACACAATGACACACCAAATATAAGAAGACCCAGTGTGTGACAAGTCACAAAATTTCGAACCTTTTTTGAATAGTTTTTGAAAGTAATATATTTTTCAGTTTAATTACTTTATGATGTAGATGTAATTTTTTTATTGTTTCCTTATTTTTTTATTTTAGGAAGAGGGTAGCACTACGGGGATGTCTTTACCATCGGTAAGCAACGTTATTTTAATACAATGGGAATTGCTACAGTAGATTAATTTCCAAAATAAATATTTATTGATTTACATATTTGCAACTTTTTAGTATTTTATAATATGCTAATTATTCGCCTGCGGCTTCACGTTTATTAATAGAAATTTGACATAGTTATATACAACATCCATTTTTATCGATATTATTTATGGAATAAATATGATATTTGACGAAAAATATAACGTCATTACTGGCAGTCCCACAAAAAATTATCGTTGTAATATTTTGAAAGAAGTTTAAAAAATACACTACACAGATTTCTGTCAAGTAGGCCCTTGTGTTAATAGTATTAGTGTTGTGATTTTGATCTAGTTTCTTTACTTTCAATCTTTCAAACTTACCCTATTTGCGTGTGTAGGAATGTGGTCAGAGCAAGCAGGTACGCCAGGAAGCATCGAATTTCTGGAAGAAGGTCGGCGGAGAACGCATAGTGATGGCGCATGTCACACGTTACCTCGACAAGTATTCTGTTACTAACCCACACTTCGCCACACCGAAGCCACAAAACACATGAACGAAAAACATAGATGTTATTATAAAGGTGGGTACTGAAGGTGGGACCTGAGACCTTCATACGAGAATACACAAATAGCTTCACTAAAGGACTGACCTACAGACTGATATTTTTTCTTATTATTTAATATTTTGTTTTGACGTTCAAAAGTGCCTTCCCTGGTCTATTGAAATAACTGATTTTGACTTTGACCTTAAGATTGTTGTACGTTTAACAAGATCGAAACATTACCGCGTTCAGCGCTGTGATTGGTCTGCTTCAATGAACCAACCAATCACAGAGATTGAGTCTGAAAGAGCCTTGTTTTCTCGTCCTGACAGCATAAACTCTGGTTATGTAACACGTCACAATATGGTGTGGTCAGTAGCTACTTTAACAACTACGATGATTGTAAAACGGAAAAGAATTATTTTTCTTTATTATAAAGAATTTTCTTATTATTATGTTATTTTTTCGTATCTTTTGGATTATTCTTTTGAAAAATATTATTGTGTTTCAGTTTTTTGTTTATACGTAGTCTTTTGTAGGGTTACTTAGAAATATTTTCCAAACTGTAATAATGTTTCTCTCGTTTTGCTGTAGTAATGTTATGTTTGAAATTAAAAAGTCGATTACATTTTAGACAATTTATTTCATTTTACACATGTTCATTATTAGACAAGTTTCCTTACATATTATATTTACATTAAAATGCACAGTATGGCCACTGACTGTGAATTGGGAATCGCCGAAACAGTCTTAATTGATATGATTTTGTTTTGTACAAAAGCCGAAACAATTATAATTAGTTTTCATTTTATTTTTATTACTATAATTACGTCTATGAGATCAAAGGGTGTTAATAAATGTGTATAAGTTGACTAGCATTCTTTGGGCTTAGAGTCTCCTCACACCAGCGGTTGTTGCGACGGTATACGAAAAACGCAATCTTGAATCGCAGGAACAAACTTCGCGCGACTTTTTAAAGGAAATGTCGCCGCGACTTCGGTATCGTGTGAGAAGGCTCTTGTATTCTGTTAAAAAATGTAATGAAAATGGCCTCTTATTATAAATTTGACTAAACAATATCTAGTTAACATTACAATATCGTTGAGCTGTTAACACCTTAGAAATGATCATGCAAAACCAATTTATATTTACACAGGCTGTATTGCAATGTTAGATTACACTTTGTTCTGTGATAGCTCTTATTTTCTTACATAACATAATATAAAAATAAAACAATAAACATTTCATAAAAACACGATGCGACTTCAACAAAATAGATCTACCTACATAGAATAGGTCTGCCAATGACATAACAGCATCACGATTTATTTAAAAGTCGTGATGCTGCTTATTTAAAAGGCTTATAAAATGTAATGGAAATATTTTAAAATATAAAAAGTGTTATAAAAAAAGTTTAAAATAAAAGGGTTTTCGGTTTTGCTCTCACGGGACGCCGCTAGTGAGCCATAAATTCTTATTAGTCCAAATAGTTTATGTTATGTTGATTGACTAATGACTTGACATTAAGAAAATATTCTATTGGCTAATAAGCCTCATGCTTTACTAGCGCTTCGAATGGTGGGAAAACTTGCGTTCTGAATGGATAATCGAAGAGTCATCACAGTAACAAAGGCCAAGAATTTATGTCAATAAATACATACAACAATCAAGAAAATACATACTTATCTTATTCGATTTAAAATGTCTGTACAATAATGACTAGCATACACAATTTACGCATATCGTGAAACAAACGTTTTTAGACTCGTACTGATAAACCACTGAGGGAAATACCGGTGGTGGCTGAGGATTTAATGTCAAATTCTTCTCAATTTTTAATAGAAAGGGGCTCAGTAGGCTTGTGGCCAACTTTAAAGGAAATGTTACTTATTTTTATTGCACACACAGAAAAAATAGTTTACTTAGTAATGGTAATTTGAGTACAATCGGCGGTCTATCACACGCGGCGATTTCTTCCAAATAACCTTAGGATGGAATTTTTGAAGAAGAACCGGGGAATGTGTGGTTGGTGCATAAGATAAAACAAAAATAGAAGAGAAAAATTCAAATTTGAACTGGAATTAATAATTAACCAAACACCCATCGGGATTCGAAGATTGGGCATGAAGTCTAAATCACTACATTACTATTAGAGGCTGTAATAGATGATTAATGCTCTCACTAAAACTGGCAAAATATTATCCAAAACTACTAAGTGCCGTAATGTGCACCTCTGCCTACCCCTCCGGGGATAAAAGGCGTGATGTTACTATCCAAAACGCTGTTGATGTCTCAAATAGATACAGATTATGAAAAACTGTTGATATATTTACGCTAACAGTCGAAGTGCTCAAACGAAAAATTGTAAAGGAAAAGTCCTTTAGAATTTTCTAGAAATATCTTTGTACTTACAAAAACTTGAGATGGCAGACACAGCAAGATACATAAATCACCTGTAGTAGGTAGTTTTTGGAAGGGAAAATAGTAGTTTATCAATACGGGTCTGAATAAATTAAAACACTATTTGTACCTATGTATAGACTAAACACGTAATCACGCGTGAAAGTAATTCGATAGAACTTTTATTTTGCGCACCGAATTGCGACATTTCAAGTCATATTTATTATAAAACATGTTTTCTTTTCGTGGAAACAGGCGCATCACTTGGATTAAAATATAGAAGTTTGATATTAAATACATTAACATCTTCATTGATGAATAAGTACTTAAGAAAATGTCTCCATTTATTTTTTCTAACTAAATATTGTACTATCGGTGTCATTTCGATAGTATTTCTCTTCAAGTAGAACAAATTCAAATTCATACATTGTATACAAGGAGGCTTTCCATTGCAAAGAACAATGACGAGATTTGTCGAGGCTTGGTGACAACCCAAATCTGACAAATCTTCAATTTGTACATACTCGCTAGTACAAATGTATACGTCACCTTATTAATAGCCCTGCAAAACGAACAAACATACATTTAAGAATAACTTAATATGTCTTTGGTAAGTAACTTAATGCATTTTTAAAACAAACTCCATCATTAGCAATAAATCACTGTAACCACAAAATTTAAAGTTATGCGACGTTTCCACATGTCACAATACTTTGCAATCCATTGCGCGCTGACTACGGAGGCGCGTAGTCGTGCGCCGGCGCCGGCGAGTAATCGGCGCCGTGCAGCAGCGATTAGGTCTGGTATTGCAACATCGGCGCGGCCGCTAGGTTTGCGTGGTGACCGCTGTTCATCCGCAGCGCGGACAGCGACTTGTTGTACCATTCGTCCTCGGCGCTCATGCCTGGTGAAGAAAATTTATATTAGATTTACAAAATCATCATTATTATTCATCCTCACCATCGTTAGAATACTAGAACCGTACAGAATCGCTCCTTGTTAAACATGAACCTTTTAAACTATGATCTCTGACTCGCCTGCTATGCGTGGATGGAGGTCATAGCAAACCCCTTTATGTAGAATGAGTTCATAATCTAGCAGTGAATTGGCAGACTGTTGATGATATAAACAGTTTGAACAACGAGTGACATAATTTCATGTTCATAAATATGTATTTATGAATGTTATTCCTATTTATTATTATCGTTACCATAAGCCAAGACGTTTATTGCTGAAAATAGGTCGCACACAAGAACTACCAGATTGATCGAACAAGAAACAGAAATACAGAACACAGTATAAGACCACACCTTTTTTGTAAAAAATCCCGACGGCACGGCGTCCTTTTGTGGATACCGTCGGCCGTGGCGCGTCGGCGGCATAAGCCGCCAGTGAATTCGGATATATTTTAGTTTCAACGCAGTGACAAAGTTGTTGTTATAAATAAAACAGACGACCTATCAAGAATCTCAACATTTTGTACATTAAGTATAGAAGTTACAGTAATCCTGGATTAAGAAGTTATTAAAGGATCCAAAATAATAATTGAACAAGAAAACAAACTGAAAAAGTATCAGAAATAAAAGACATTTCAGTTTCATTATTTCAAGAGAAAACTCTAGGTTGCAGCGTTAGTTAAACTAATATTTAACTTCGTTCAATAAGACATTAGACATTGTTAGCACGAAGAACATAGATATTAGCAGTCTACGAGAGTTCGTAGCGAGTTCGTAGCGCGGCGCGCACGTTCGGCCCGTTGTACGTAGCCCCGCTACGGCGTAGCGACGTAGCTATATACATTCGATATACGTATAGGAGGGCAGGGAAGCGAATAGTGAGGTACCGAATCGACCCTCGCGTTTTCTCAAGATGCAATCTCGCCGCAGGAAATAAGATATTTGCCAAGACGCCGCGAGGACGCCCGCCAAAGTAAATGTAGTGGAAATTTTCTTATTAGAATATCTACGGTACGATGCCTCGCTTCCATTACTTGCTCGTTTTTTCTTACGCAGGAATCTTTGCGCCCGCGGCCGCTTCGTATTTCACGGTTTATCGCTTCGCGTCTTCCCGTTTCTATTTTTCATACAGTGCAGTAGATGGATTCTGGGTACGGAAACCTATTAACATTGTAATAAAAAATCTGTTCGCCATCTTGCAGAAGTATTTCAAAGGAAGATTTTCATAAGAATCTACTTTATTTATTTTTCTATTCTAGGCTTTAGTTTTTACCAGGGTAGTTAGAGATTTTGCGATGTCTAATAAGTAAAAAGTAGGCAAAAGATGACGTTTACTAGCTGACCCATAAAATTATGTTTTTTTTTTTGTGTTCTGTTATAAAATAAAATAGAAGAAATCATGTATCTACACACATATTTTGAATTACTGCAATTATTGAGTGTATTGGTTCAATTTTTTGCAAAAAATTGTACATTCTACAGACATACATCTCCATATAGATAATTTATTTATTCATTTTATGGTGAATCAACAGCTAGATTATAAAAAAGTTTGCAGAAAAATAGTCACGTTCCGCCATTTACAGATTCTTACGAAGTGACTAAATAGGTAATAGCTAAGACGAAAGTATAATCATAGATATTTATGATTTTTTTTACTTTACTTTAGTCTTAGCCTATACATAGTAGGCACAAGAAAATAATTTAAAGAAAGAAAATAGGGAAAAGAGCGAGAAGTCAAGAAGTCAGTAGAGATATCTTTCTTAGAAGTGTTGTAGGTCCAGTTATAGGTTTCTCATATTAGGTATTATATAGGTCACATGTAAACGTCTTGATCTGAAGATGGCAAATGAACAATCTCCGGCCGCATGCTGAGGAGCCGATCAATTAATACAACACATGCTTCTGAGATTTACATAACAGGTTTGTTTATAACTAAAAATAGTCTAAGAGTGATATAAGTTAATTTTCTTAAGACAATCATTGTACCTCTAGTTAAGAAATATATGTGAATTAAAAAACCTTTTTAAATCAAAGGCCTTTTTAAGATATATTTCTAAGGTTCGACCTTCAGTTATAGAAATGTTTACTCCAAAAAATGGATAGTAAGACCCTGATACAACACATCGTCATTATACTTTAAAACAAATACGTAGAATTATAGATTAAAACATTCTTTTTTCGTAATAGATTAAAACCGTACGTTCACAATGACGAACCAGAGAGCAAAGAGTAATAAAAAACCAGAGAGCGGCGATACTAATAAATTGTAATCAAGTTCTTTTTCTTTCGTGATCATCTGTCGGAACTGGGGCCGTGTGGCCAGGAACAAGTTTTCCCATTATTACAGGGATATTTGTATAAAAACGAGGCATCATCTTCACTTCAGGCAACTTTATAATTGCCTTGACGGTTCTAATAGAAACTTGATGAAAGCTGCCGTCTCTCGTCTACCGCTTTTTGTTTTACGTTACCAACTTACATTTTAGTTGGCATCGCTTGGTATCGTTCTTACTCTAATTTGTTGTATGAAAATATTTTAAAGTATTTTAGAGTTGATAATTTGTTATTAATTTGTGTTGCTGTTTTTGTTCTTCGATTTTTGTTTATTAAGTATTCGCTGGAGAGCTTGGAGACAATTACTTTTTGTCATTACTAGTTGTTTATTGAAAGTTTCAATGTCTCTAAAAAGCGAAACAGATTTTTTCTCAAAATTTTCCTCGGCTTATAGGTAATATGTCTACGTCCAGTTCAATCATGAGTTTAACCCACTAAATTTATTTTTGTTCACTAATTTTCAATAATATGATCAAATATAAAAATCTGCTATAAAAACGCTGGAGATTCATGGTATTCATGAAAATTTCATCTTGCACACAAAATCGGTTTGAAAATGTCTATTATAGACCATCATAATATGTTTGATAACTCAGCTCACCCATTGTATCCTGTCGCATTCCGACGGCGCTCATATTGGCCCCGTGTCCCATGGAGAACCCTTGCGGCATAGGGTACGAGCCGCCTCCCATCTGCGACAGCGAGAATATGTCCTTCTGCAGCTCCTCGTAGCTCCCGTGGTGCTGTGAGATATACAGGTTGGTTATATTTTGAAACTTCTATGTGGCGTGTACCTATGTAAAATTGTATGTTTGTAAACGTACCCACGACATAGGTGAAAAACCGAGCGTGGGGAAAATTAATTCGTTATAATTGGTTAGTGATAATGTTTGGATTTCATTCGTCTTATGTATAGGTATCGGTATGTTCGTACGTGGTTAAAAGTCGTTGATTTGAAAATAGAATTGAATTGAATAATATTTTTCTAACATTACGACTGCACTGATTGGGTCGCTTCTGATGTAAAGAAAAAATGGCACTGTTGAACCAAGTTATTGCCTAAGATTAAGGCCGGAAAAAAATATTTTACACAACAAAAATACCCGCACAATCTAAAAGAAATTGTACAACTCATTAACAAAATACAATCATCTAAATACAATATCAAACCAGAATATATTTTTCAATAATCTACGAACAATTTACTCATCGCAGCGTTCAGAATCTCATCATCGCATTACTAGCACGCAGGATCACGCGGCTTCGAACATAATGATTTTTCCCACCCTGTTTTATGTTAATCGCGTAAATTATTCCGTGGCTTTATGTTTTATACCGATTAACACTTCCAGTAATGGAATAGCGGTGCGGAATTACGTTAGGTCAGCGATGTGATGCGGATATTGTTAGGTATCTACGGATTTTATCAATTTATTGTTATAGTATTTATTATATGCAGGGTTATGAATAGAAATGAACGTTCTACGTATGTTGTGCAATTGAGGTTTATTTACTAAATATGTAACTTTAATTCATATATGGAAAGATAGAAAACTAAATTAGGTATTGACTAAAAAACTGGTAAAGAATCAACTTGAAGTTGATAAAAACGTTGGTGGTTTGTTTTAGCCCGGTTTACTTTGAAATTTTTTCGAATATAAGTACACGCATAGTGATTAATTCAACACACACATAACGGACATCTAGTGCTAATTCCATTGCACACAATGCCAATCAACGACACGATACTAACAAGCAGTGCAATGATCCAATCCTATCTACAGGCTGGTACATTTATACACTTCCTGAATTATTGGAATGTGTGACCACTATTTGCATTATTTTCGTCGGTCTGTCCGGCCGAACGTTCAATCGCATTATGGCGTAATCACGGAGACTGATTAGCGCCGCATGGTAATGGCGTCCAAATTGCGGCGAAAATGAACATCCTGTGTGTACAATGTGTTTTAAGTTGGTCATTAATTATTGGTCACGTGATCAGTGCCTTGTTTCTGGAAGCCATTGTTTGGGGAGAACTAATGTTTGTCATTGAATATTAGGACTGTTCCAATGTGTTAGTTAGGATTGTTGAGTTAATTGAAGCTCGTTATTTTACTATGTCTGGTTGGAATATTAAAAATTTAAAAAATAAATAAAACGAAATTCATAAATGATTTGCTATACATAGCTACTCCAGAATAGGAAATACTGGAGACTATTTCTTATTGTATCTTTTCGTAGCGGCTGATGAAAGGTGAAGATTAATTGGGATGATGACAGGGTATGAACATTAAAAATCTAATTAGTCCGTAAGTTAGGTAATTAAAAAATATTAGACTCGTATTTTTTATTTTGTCGTATAATAAAACAATACTTAGATAAAACGATTCAAAGTTTAGGCTAAAACGCCATTTTTACGTATAAAATGTACATAGAAGTGACGTCACGCGACATTTCAAATCAATATATCGACTAAAGTATTCGTTTCTGTAAGAAAATAAAAAATACGTATCTAATGATTTAAAATAATCTCCAAGACGGACATTAAAATAAAAATTAGGCATCTAAAGTAAAACGAGGACTTTTTACTTAAAAGAAAGCGCGATTTGACAATTTTACTAGTCACACATCTACTTTACTGAAATAATCAGTTGGTAAAGTACGCATACTATTGGTCTACATAGTTTACATTAGTCTACATGGTTTATATAGTCTACCTATCTAGTCTAATTCATGAGCAAGAGCTTCGAAGAAATACATATGGTTAGATTTCGATGATATTGTTATTTACCTGCGGGTATCTGTTGATGGTGTTCGGATGTGGGTAAGGCTGGTATCCTCTGTATCCTTGGATGTTCCTCATCATGCCGTTGCAGCCAGGCAGCACTGCAGGAGCCAACGCCTTTTGTAACTGTTTCTCCTGCTTGCGGTACTTCGCGCGACGGTTTTGAAACCAGACCTGTGTGGAGTGAATAAGGTTTTAAAATCAATGGTTTTTGGGAGGTTACTGTTGTAGAGCAAACGAAATTCTTGGGAGTAATGGAGAAATAATAATGTAGAGGTATACTCTATCAAATAAATACAATTGAGGTGTCTGTTTGTAATTTCAATATTACACCGGTTTTTACTTCATGCATATGATAGGTACCTATACCAAAATAACATTTAAAAAAGAAATCTGCTTGTACTGGCTAATCTCTGAAATAGTTGAACCGATTTCGATGGGAGTTTTACTGGCAGGTACCTGATGTACTAAGGAGTAACATTGGCTATTTTTATTTTGGAAAATTGAAACAAAAATAAATGCATGTCCTTAAACTTATATTCTATGCTGACGAAGTTGCGGGCAACACCTAGTAAATGAATACTAGACGATACTGGTTTTTGGATTGGATTCGTGATTTAATTTTGATTTGATAGCTTATTTTCGTACAAGAATACAACTAACTGTGAAGGTACAAAGGTCACATCTTAAAGTAGGAATATTTTTTATAAATCGAGGTTGAGAGTTGATAATAGGTTGATTGCTTAATTGTGATCACTGGTTTACCATACAATTTTGTTGAATGTTCTAATTGTATCTATACTTACTGTATTGACATACAGACGTCTCTAAAAGTGTTAATCAAGCTGAACAGGAGCACAAGGCAGCTCATTCCCAAGTTGAATTTCACTGTGATTCACAATAATCTCTATCACAAACCTAATGTCGCATTGCACTACTCTCAGTTTAAAAAAGGATTTAATTAACGGGATTATAAAATCGAATCTTCCCTGTATACATTACAGAGTGGTAGTATTGTATATAGGTATGTATATAGAGATAAAACAATGGACAAAACACGAGCCCTTAATCTGTGTGTTGTCAACGGGAATGAAAGCGTGCGTCGTTTGATATGGTGATTAGAGCTGATTAGAGGGAGAGGGTGTGCCTCCCTCCCATCCCTCGTACGGCCGAGAGGGCGGAGCGCCCTCCGCACGCACTCTCCATATAAATAAACCGATATACCCTATGCCTAACTGTTAGTGAAGCCACCCTATCCAAAATATATATTATGTAGGTATATTGTTTCGGCGTTTCTCAACATTGCCGTTTAAGATTTATTTACATATACTAACGGCTTGCCCCGGCTTCGTGTAGGTGGTTTTTCGTCTTTTCTAAGTGAATTTGATCGTATTTTTTTATTGTAATAATATAGTTCTTGTAATACGAAAGTTCAAAAAAGACGGTGGAGTCATTTAGAACGGTGAGGCGGCGCGACGGTTAAATAAAATACACATTTTTTCTATTCGCTTTTATACAAATAATTTTAATTGTTGTATTAATATACCTCTGTTAATAGCATAAAATTATGTATTCAATTCTTTGTTTATTTGTTAATTCAAATCTCTAGGTGATTACAATACACATACTACAATCAAAACCGGCCTTATCCTTGGAGATCTCTGTTACTCTGAACAGCTTAAATTCCTTTGAACTCTTTTGAATAACTTTATCAAACATTTTTACCAAAACATACATCTTGTAGTTTCCCATACATATTGAAGTTTCCCTTTATAATCGAGCCCTAAAGATTGGGAAACGCTCCCTCTTTCCCTCCTATAGTTATAGATAGAGAGAGGAAATATAAATGGGTTATTAGTTTTTTCGCAAAGCTACCCGACTTCCGCCCGCATTGCGCGTTGTAATGAAAAACGAAGCAATTTCCTAACCGTTTAAAAAAACAACGTGGATTTTATATGACGATAAATAACTACTGATACTGTTATTGTTTTGTGATTTTGTGTTATAGGTAAACTAAGGTATTTGTAGCGACTTCAGAACAAGCGCTGTTTCTTTGCACAGGTAAAAATAATAAAGATCAATAAATAATAATGAAGGATATTACAAATTTTTGAATCTAATTAAAAAAAAATTATAGTTTATGGAATATAAAATACTGTAAATGTAACCCAGTTTAATTACCTACCCAAACAAACATAGCTTTAAATATTTATAATTTGATTTGATGTGCAGATAATGAATCACCAGGAAGGGTAGGTACAGTTTGAAGAGATATTGTAGTAAAACAGGTATTTAAAATAAATATAATTGACTTAATTTCTATCAACAAAATCCGTAAAATGTCTATTTTCCATACGTTAGGCGTAAACTTAAAGTATATCCTTAAAAAACAAAACCACTCCAAGAAGATAAACGTATCTAAAATATTTTCAACCGAATCTTTCAATCAACAAGAAACAATTTAGAGATAGAGTTAACATAATAAAGGTCGTTCTCGATCGACACTTTGTTCGAATACAACGAGGTATAGATAGCTATCTAATATCGTGGCGGAGGACCGAGTTATCCGAAGAAAACGGTCGCCTTTAAACTGAAAAAGCACGGGGATCCAACAAAACATTTTCTTATTTCCAATTGTAGAATTCATTTGAGGGCAGAGACAATGTCGAGAGGCGCGCGGGGAGGATGAGCGGCTAACTTCGTTACGGATCCATTTGATGGGATTGCAATGCCTCAGGGGCCACCCTCCCGCCCCGCCGCCCGCGACCCGCGCACACCCGGCGACGTTGTATTTTTATATCGAAATTTCCTCTAGAAGGAGGGAGCTCGACGTCGACGTCGTCTTTAACGTTTACATTCTTATGTAGCGTCGCCTAAACGTTAATAGCCTCCTCCGGAGCGCGTGCACGGCACATACCCCGAGACACATACCGTGTATCGGTGTATCGACGCGTGTGTGTATGTGTGTGCAGCACTCACCTACTACACCTACCAGAGAGGCGCACGCTCGCCTACGCGCATTTCACGTGCTTTTAGCCTCGGTAGCGACGTAAAAGTATGAAATAATGTCGTTTCGTTCATAACCTTTCATTTCTCAGAAAACCTTCGACTTTCGTTGCGCTTGAAAGAAAAGAGTAATTGTCGTCTTGATGGAGCGACAGTGAATAAAATATCACTTGAAAGCTATTTCATATGGATGAGAGTTAATATGTGATGATTAGATTACCTTTAGAGAGAAGAAATTCTTTGTAAGGTGCGGTAATAGCATTCGTAAAAAAAGTCAAGTCGAGGAAAAATTCATAGGTAGACAGACGGGACTTTAATAGAGGATGCTAAAAGTCATGTTCTGAATAAAACATCTAAAGCGACAAATTAGGTGCTCCAGGGACAAATCAATATCGAGGGTCCCGGGGGATTGAGCAATTTTAAAACTGAGATAAAGATCTCTCGCGAGTTACTGTAAGCATTTCGTATTCATACGGTCGAGCCCGACAGATGCCACTTTAATTCAATCCGCCTCCGGCCTACGCTCCAAATTGTATTATCCGAGTATTCGCGCATCATTGATATTTCGACAATTCCATCGAAGAACGACTGGCGTGATACTATTGTGCTGGCTGCCATATTCCCTACCATTTTATTCACACCGCGGGTGGTCCATTTTTGCAGCATTCCAGTGTATGTTAATTGAGTCGTGAACGTGAATATTTAACATGCAACATAATGCATATTTTAATCTACGTGTATTGTCTTTAGGAAAGAAAAAAATAAATGTAGAGGTAAGTACATATTTCAGATTCAGTCAGGTGTTGCTAGCTAGTCTAACAGAAACTAAATATAATGATTCTTTCAGTATTCACCTATATTTAATATAAATACAAAATATGATATATCTTAAGACTATTGTAAAAAAAAAATTAAATAACTATTGTGAGACATATTAAATTACCTAAAAATCGCGGGTTACTCACGTGAATATACTGAGAAAAGCTCTACTAGTTTCGAGCCACAGAGGGGCTCTTCCCCATGAGCAGCGTGCGCAGTTGCGGCGATGTCGCGCAACCCCTCTGTGACTCAATACTAGTAGAGCTTTTCTTAGTATATTTACGTGAGTAACCTGCGAGTTTTAGTTAACCTTGTGAAAATATTATGTAAGTACTTAATATACTGTTTTGAGTAAATATCTTAAAAATTTAACGAGTGATTGTTATGAGAAAGGTATCTATATAGGATCTATAAGATCGTATAGGATCCATAACACAACTATTTCAAAGATTATCATTAAGGAGACGTAATTTGGAACAACGTGAACTTTTTTAGGTACTTCGTTCCTAACATAGAAGTCGTGACAATGACAAAAATAGAATTCGCCTCAAATATACATATTGACTTCTTCTATAAAACCAATTTGATATTAATGTTTAGTCATCCTGCAGTCCTGTACTTTCCTTTCCTATCAATATACTACAATATATACGATGTTACATAATGTAAATAATGTATGTTATGTATGATGTAACTGACCTGTATCCGTGCCTCGTTAAGTTTCGTCGTCCGCGCCAGCTCCTCTCTGCAGTAAATGTCCGGGTAATGTGATTTAGCGAATGCCGCTTCTAATTCTGCTAATTGTTCCTGTTACAATAAAAACAAGACAATTTTATTATTATTATTATACGTCGTCTATTTGCTCATTTATATAATAATGTTGTTTTATGGTGGTTACAATAATATGTTAATTATTTAAATAATGCACAAATTTTGTTCGTTGTTTATGCATATATTGATCTTTATAGAGTTCAGAGGGAAAAGAAGTTTTGATTTTCTTTCTGCGTTTTTTCTTGGTCTCTTCTAATTAGGGATCAGTACCGATTCTCAATCATATCTGGCTAAATGACAGCATTTTACATATAACTGTTACTACCACCTAAAAGACATTGATGGCATTTCATTGTATTTTATTGCCTGCCAATTATTATAAGTATTTGGGAGCAAAAAACGGAGCCACTAGCTTATTATAGCAGGAAGCGCCGTGGGCTCGAGCCTCTGTGCCCTGTCCACGGTATTAAGCTGAGCTCCAGCCTTTTGCGCTGCGACGCACCATAGGCTCTTTTTGTGTGTTCCTAAATTCTTGTTGTGTGTCGTAGTAAAATAAATGGTTTTTCTATCTTTCTTTTATACGACATACGTTACAAATTAATAAAATACTTGTATCAGAAAATATTTATCAAGAAATGAAAATAAATGCTAGCTGGCTTTCAGTGTATTTATTGAAACCAAAGTTGATAATTTACCTGTGTGAAGGTGGTTCGATGCCGACGTCGTGCAGGCGTGGGACAGGAGGCAGTGGTTGGCGTATGGCCAGCGTGCTGGGGGCCCAGTGCTGGAGACAATGCTGAAGCACCGCCAGAGACACCCCCACTGCCCCCACCAGGCTCCGGCTTTAATTTTTTGAATGCACCTTCCGCTGTTGAAGAGAATTTGTGTATTAGTTTTGAAAATTTGGTCAAATGTTGCTTACTTATTATGTCTATTACATAAAATCACTTATTATGTTCTTTATTTCTTTTTTTCAGTGGATATTATCTTAGAATGTTTTTTATGTTCAATAATTTATTGGTCTTATTGTTATGTTTTTTTTGAGGACGGTAAATCATCAAATGAGTCCTCGCTCTTGGTGAGGCAGGAGAGAGTGACAGATTCTTATTGACCTGCATCACATAGTAAATTACATAACCAAAAAAACAAAATACAAAACTTGATCTTCCAAACGTTGATGGGTAGATACATCAGAAATCATATACGCAACGATATATAAACTTTATTTACATGACCCGAAAAACCATTTTCCGTTTTCGTCTCACTACTAAAGAAACGTTGGTATTAGCATAACGGTCTACCGGTGTTAGCATCGACCCGTTGCCGTAGGTCAAGTTCGCGCGGCCCGTGTAATTCTAATTGCGTTGCTTTAACTAACGCTGTTATGAGGCTAATGATTCCAAGTCTCGAGGCGTGCCGCAATGTTTTAGGACTTGTACTACTGATTTTACTGTTGAGTATTTTGTTAGGGGTGTCGTGTTTTTTTTGTGTAAAGGTAATGTTTATGGGTGAGATGTTTGAAATAATTAGATACCTACTGTATAAACGATGATTATAGGATTGATCACGAAAATGGTTGAATGAAATAATTCTAATAAAGAGGATTTGTATTCCGAACCGTTTTCAAAGTCAAAGCATGTATTTCAATTCAACCATAATTTGGTACTTTTGAAACGTCAACAAATAAATAAATAAATATAGTCTGTCAGTTAGTCCATCAGTGAAGCTAGATGAAACTAGGTGAAGCTAGGTTTCTTCAATAATTTTAAATGTTAATAGTTGACACGGTTGGCGCGGGCGCTGGTCAACCGGCTGCCGAGCAACGTGGGTTCGATTCCCGCACGGAACAACACTTTGTGTGATCCACAAATTGTTGTTTCGGGTCTGGGTGTCATGTGTATGTGAACTTGTATATTTGTAAACGCACCCGACACAGCAAAAAATCTTAATGTGGGGCAATGTTTAAAAAATTGTGTATTGTTAAAAAAGTACACAAACGGTATTTCTAATAAACTGTAAGATTCCTTACAATTTGACTGATAAACAACTATAGAACAAAACAACTGCATTTCTTTGTTCTGTGTAAGTAACAAGTGAATGTGTTGTGTGAACATTACAGAAGACACTATGAATCCTTTGTAACTAATTTAAACTTTAATATTGCAATGAAATGCCCACTCTAACGACGATAAACTGTTTACAGAAATCACAAAACCACCGACAAAAGTAGATCCACATTAAAAGTGGTTAGTCCTCATAACAAATTCCAAATAGCGATCCTTAGCTCGTTTTAATTGTATTCCCACATGGCAGCCGTTCGCTGGAATGCCTCAAACGTTACGTTCATTTTTGTGAAAAATTTCGCATATTGGCGACATAATCACTTTACCTTCGGTTTCTCTGAGCTTCTGAATTAAGTGGGGGAGATTTTAAAAGCACCGTCGGAGGTCGGTTTGGAAGTATTCATGCATTCCCTTTGACGTTGTTCCTGGCTACTTACTAATTAACATGGAGCTAAGTGTTTGCGTCCGCGGTAAACGGTGCCTTTTAACGTTTAAAACGTTGTATTTTTTCATCCTCTTCCATGTTTTTAGGGGCTTTGATGCCGAATATATTGGTTTCGCTTTTTAGCTAAAATTTTTCGGGATACGATTAAACCATTAGAGATAGAAATTAAACATTTATATTTTAGACGTTTCCGTTAAAATGTTTCGTGTTTCTGCGGCTTGTGTTAATGGCTGGTGTGGGCCAATCGTTCCGATTAGTGGCCTCTATAACTGCATAATGCAAATTCCTCTACAAAACAAAGCAGAAAAATCGATATATCTATATATATAAAAGAAAGTCGTGTTAGTTACACTATTTATAACTCAAGAAAGGCTAAATCGATTTGGATGAAAATTGGTGGGGAGTTAGCTTAGAACCAGGAGACGGACATAGGATACTTTTTACCCCATTATTTTTTTTACTTTTTACCGAAAATCAAGAACGGAAACGGGAAATATCGGGATTGTGCGTACGAAGTCGCGGGCAGAAGCTAGTATATAAATAAAAGAAAGTCGTGTTAGTTACACCACTTATAACTCAAGAACGGCAGAATAGATTTGACTGAAAATTGGTACGGAGGTCGCTTAGAGCCAGGAGACCGACATAGAATACTTTTTAACCAATTTTTTTTTTTTTAATTTTTACCGAAAATCACGAACGGGGACGGGATAAAATGGGATTACGCGTACGAAGTCGCGGGAAGAAGCTAGTATACCATAAATTGTTTATGGAATCCGATACCAATTAATTTTGACTTCTTGTACAAACACCAAACAGCTTCAAAAGCATTTCTTTACCCATTCCATCGAATTTATCTCGACAAATCGCGAGGGGTTGTATCAATTAGAGTCGAAAAATTGCGCCTGACTTGCAACAGTATTTATTTGTTGAACATTTGTTCGGGGGCGTAACAGAGATTCAATGTAACATGTCATTAGGGGGTTGTAATCCCCTAATTATGACGATTGACATAAAAGCGCCATCTGTGGCCGGCGAAAGGTGTCGGGTGACTGCACGAAGTGTCGCAGATAATAGATTTGGGTACACTGAGGCGTTATGTCTTGCGGATTATGTCAGTGGAGACTTGTTGATCTGGTTGACTTAAATATGCAGTTTTTATTTCGAATTGTTTGTGTTAGTGAGTGTATCAGAATTGTAATTTGGTAGGTACTCGTTTAAGTTATGTTTAGAATTAAAAAAAGTTATATAGACTACTCCTACATAGGTAAGGATATTTTAGTAATTTGACTTATTATGAGTACCCACATTACTCAATAATAGCCAGGAAAGAAATATTAAGAAATAAAAATCCTTTATTATTGTAATTTGTGATTACATTGGGTGATCATGTTATTGGGGACTCCTTTTAAGCAAGATGTGCCTGAGTTAGGAGACCCCGCTCTTCCTTAGCAGATTTTACATAATTACAAAAACAGTATGTTAAGAAGGATGTACTTTATAATTAAAGAAGTGTGACGTGTGAGTAAAGAAGCGAACTTTGCCGTTCTCTCAGATTTATAGTAATACAAATACAAAGGAAGAGCACTTTTATTAATTAGAGTAAGTATAACCGGCTCAGATCAACTCTATAATCAAATAATAACTGACTATTTTTACGGTAAAAATCAAAATTCCTATTGAAAATTGTATTTTTTGTGAAAGAGCCCCCTCGCGGACCTCCTCGTGTGAGCCGCGGGGTACTCGCCGATGGTACATATGTTCTGTTCAATAATGCACTTGTGATCGACACAAATGCCGCAAATCCGACAGATTGCTGTTTAATCGCCGAGGCGGAGAGGGCGCGAAATTGCTGTTCGTTACTTTTTAAGATATTGGTGTATAAGTGTGCATCTATATATCCACTATCTTGTTAGTTTTGAGGTACCAACAATCAGATATATGTGAATACAACAGACAAACTGACAAACATCCAACACTCCTGTAAAGTAAAGATAAAATGTTATTTTCTCTTCTTTTTTTCATTTTTGTCGGTAAATCTTTTGTTTAGCCACATTAAAATTCATCATTTATATATTTTTCAAATGATAATTAAGACAGCAACATCTTAATTAAAAAATAATAATTTAAGCAATACAGTCAGCTAAACAGGGTGCGTCAGTTGCGAGAATCGTAAGTACACGTAGAATATCTTACTGTTTTTGTTTCACTATCACGCACTATAAGCACCATTACAACAAATTCACACAAAGACCAATATAATTATTAGATAGATTATAAAGCATTATAAATCAGGAGAAACAATAATTCGTTCTAAAGAAAAAATAAGGTCAATCCAGTGATAATGCTTTGTCACTAATCAATTTCATTACTAGGTGTAATGATTAAATTACAAACTCGATCAAATACAAGTCAAAACAATGCTACAAACATTTGTAACCCGTTAAATAACTTTTTTTCAAGTGCCAGCTGATTCTAAGGGTCGTTCTACACAATAGGTTTACCGGATTTGCACGAGGGGTGCGCACGCGCTTTCAATCGACACTCCATTATGTCGAGAGCCTCTTACAATGAGATTATTATGCGCATATTGGTTAGCTGTTTAGTCGGATTACTGTTTCTAGTCTTATTTACAGTTGCGACTTTTTTTGCTTCGTCTAGTTTTGTGTTTTTTTTACTACTGGTTATTAGACAGTATTAAATTCCTAACTTTAGAATTGATATGTACACACATAATAGTTTGTGTGCGTCCTTGGAACGCCACTATTTTGTCCACTAATTTCTTGTACTTTACATCACATTTCACTTTTCTAACACCCTCTTTTCATCATTGGATTCAATCAATCAATCATAGCTATTATATATACACGCACGCAAAAGAGTATTTCTAGTGATATCTACTCTTTTATCACATTACCTACAATATGTTGAATACACTTCGAATAACGTTTTCATTTACTCTGACTTAAACTAACAGTAAATCAGAGTAACAAGGAATCACACTCAACTCGTGACTTATCAATGCTAATCGGACATCTGCGGTCGAACAAACAAACTGACTATTTCCGTCTTAGAGGACCATTTGCTCGTAATAGAGCGAGGATTATAAATGACTATAGTTAGGGACAGGTGTGGTACACACACGATGGACACGCGACGCGGATTAACGACAAATATTACACATAAGTATAGATGTATTTTGTTGTATAGTTAACCCGAGGTTTAAGTTGGGTGAAGTGTGATTGAAATTTGTACATTTGAGTTTGAGTATTAAAAACCTGTTATGTATCTAACATAGCTCAATTCAGGGGAAAATGGCGTTAACATTACAGTCGTAGGTATATGAAATTAGCCATCAGACCACCACAAATGGGTCCCAATAGGGCTGATGCCTATACGGAGTCGCGGAAAACTTAACGCGTTGCCGGGGCTCCGGGTCGAAGTGCTGGAGTAGGAACGGGTTGGTTTTTAGTCAGTAAGAGTCTGACACTGCCTCCCACCTCACCCGGGCGGGAGAAGTCATTGGTTAGTCATGATTGTCCGCCCTCAAAAAATATTGTAATATTTAACCAATAATTTCATCTGCTGCTATAGCATCGTCTAACATAAAATGATTGTCATTATCTTCTGTTTTGAGACATGCACTGCTGAACTAAGGAAATCACTAAAGGGGAGTGTGCCATTACTTATATTTCTGCTGTTTTGTTGCTTATTGAAGTTAGGCTACACAGGGCACGCTGCTATCTGTATTTTTTGGCCCGTTGCAGTTTAGAACATATACGGAATTATTCACCAGTTGCCTAATTAATACTTGATTTTTATGTGACAGTAGAATAAAAATATACGTAGGTATTGTTTTATACTACAACGAAAAAATATTATGTAGGCACTCAGGGCTAGTACACAAAACTGCAATGCGATGCGAATTCGCAACGCAAAAAATTATGATGCGAATTGCTGCGATGTGATTTCGTGCGACAAGGCGTCTCCCAGGGTGACCAATCCTTCGACGACCGTCAACCGTACAAAACGTTTTTTAAATTGAAAACTATGTCGTGATATGGATCGTAAAATGCGAATAAATTTGCAAGTTCTTGTGATGCGACTTCGCATCGCAGTTTTGTTTACGAGCCCATAGGTCTGCCCGTCGGCGTCCCGGTAAGCATCAAAACGTAAAGAAGTCGAAGCAGTATTGAATCTGAACTGCAAGAACAACCTCTTTCTTTAAAACAAAGAAGGCAATATTAAAAACATACTCTGTCAAAGTGACTCCACTTGTCATGATTTTATAAGTTTGATACAATGTTTGTGAATAAATGTTGGCGAAATACGAATTGTATTTGTAATAGTATTTATCTTTGATAAATACGGCCAATATTGCGGTTGTAGTTGTTTATTTTCAGAATATTTTCCTTGTACTTTTGTTTATTCTTTGAGACTGACTAGTGATACGAAAACAAGGGGTTCCTTGTTACTGATTGCTATGATAATTGCTTTATTAATTAATTAAATACTCGAAGATATAATTTATTATTTAGGAAGTACATGAGTATAAACAATATGACTGTTCAAGCAACTATACAATCAATTAATTTGTTATTGTATTTGTACGTGGTTATTGGTAAGTAATACACTTCTAATTCCTTATTTTTATTTTTGTGTGCATATGTGTGTATTTATGTTTTGTTGCTAAAATTTTATAAAAGTCATAAGAGAGTCATAGTTATTATAGACACACATATAGACATGCTACTTCTTTAGCTTGCTAAGTCCAGTAGATTGTTGTTCATGTTGAGTCTACCTATTACTAAAGAAAGAAATTCATATGTTACACGCTTATAGTGTTTGTCTAAACACTGCGCGGTTGGTACAGTTGCTGACCAACTGGATACCATGCAACGTATTGCAGCTTCGAATCCTGCATGAAAGAATTCTTTGTCTGATAAAGGCATTATTGTGAACTGTTTGTTTGTAAATGCATCAGCGTGTAGTTTTTTTTAACCAAAAATAAAAAGTGTAATGATACAAACATTTTTAAACAAAGAGGATGCTGATTTTTGCTGTGCTGAGGTTGGCGCAGATACAGATTAGTATTTCATTTACGTTCCATTCTAAAACTGACTGAATGAAATACACGACTTATTGTTTTAATCAACTCAAATCATTAATTAAAGGAAATAGAAACTCGTATATGTAAAAAATATTTAAAAAATAACCTCATAGCTAGATAAAAAGACGATGAATATTACTAGATAAAAAGACGACGAAGATGAACATGATATTGTACCTTTTTGATCGAAGTTATTTGAATGGGTCTCGGATTTTGGAGTCAAAATGAAGTATATTTACACTTTTTAGTGCCAAACGTCGTATAATTTGAAGTCAGTATTTTGACATATACAGGGTGGCCCTGAAGTCGACGATAAAATGGCACCAGGTGATCGGCAAGGCACTAATCAGAAAAACATGAAAAAATTCTTAGTCATGTAGTTTGTTAGTTACAATGACTGGTGTTACCCACGAAAAAGTACACCCAGTACCAGTCTTTTGGCTCTTGCTGATACAATTATTTATTTTTTGTCTGTATTTTTGCTTACGTTATCCTGAATAGCGCTCCAGTATTATGGAAACATAAATTTTAAGCCAACTGCTTTAGTTTGGAAAAGCATGTCGTTTTTTGACGACTCAAATGTTCTTAATAAAATTTTCACCTTACTTTAAGTGACTGTACTACTGTAATATTGCTGACAAATGCTGTTAGCAAAATTATGAGCAGACAGACAATGTGGTTTAACAAGAGATCCTCGCTGGTTTCGCTATTCAGAATAAAGTATTCCAAAATACAGATGAAAAAATAAAGAACTATAGCAGCATGAGTCAAAACACTGACACAGGATGTACTTTTTCGTGGATAACTCATAATTCATTTTTTTTTTAAAAACGTTGCCCCACACTAGGATTTTTTCCTGTGTCGTGGGTGCGTTAACAAACATACAAGTTCACATACACAATGACACCCAGACCTGAAACAACAGTTTGTGGATCACACAAAGTGTTGTTCCGTGCGGGAATCAAACCCGCGGCACGTTGCACGGCAGCCGGTTGCCCAGCCACCGCACCAACCGTGCAGTCATTGTAATTTTAAAACTATAAGACTTGGAATTTTTTAAATATTTTTCTGATAACTTATGATACTTTGCCTATCATCTGGTGCCTGTATATAATTATTATGTTTATGTGTTGTGCAGACGGTCAGCTTTTTGAATACATCTCCAACTATAAATCCCAATAACAATAACTCTTCATTAGTTCAATATCAATATCATGTTTTTTTTTGTATATTTTTAGGTCATGCAGTATCATCAGAGGCTGGATTATTAGATCCCATTAGAAGTATGTTCAATCCAATCCCATCAAACCGACCACGGCACAAACCTGATTTACTACTCGGACATTTAGTATCACGATTCCGGGATTCAAGCCTAGGCGATGATAGCATGGACTTTGATACAAACGTACAAAGTGACCCTGAGAGGTATCCGAATTATCCAAGGCCTTACGACGATGCCATTAAAACTCACATTATTTATGGAAACCCATTTAAGAAGAAAACAACAAAAAAGCCCAAAGGAAAGTCAAAATGTGCAAAAGATCAATCTAAAGACTCACCATCGAAAGATCAGGAGCCACCAAAGGAACCATGTAAGGATCAAGAGCCACCAAAGGATCCATGCAAAGAGGAACCACCGAAAGATTCATGTAAGGATCAGGAGCCAAAAGATCCGTTTAAAGAAGCACCACCGAAGGATCAAAATGAATGTAAACCACCAAAGAAACCTTGTAATCCTTGTAAACCACCACCAAAGGAACCGTGTAAGCCATGTCCACCACCAGAACCACCAAAAGACCCTTGCAAGCCACCTCCCAAAGAACCTTGTAAGCCTTGCCCACAACCAGAACCACCAAAAGATCCTTGCAAGCCACCACCCAAGGAAAAAGAACCCTGTAAGCCATGTCCACAACCAGAACCACCAAAAGAGCCTTGCAAGCCACCTCCCAAGGAACCCTGTAAGCCATGTCCACAACCAGAACCACCAAAGGACCCTTGCAAGCCACCTCCAAAGGAACCCTGTACTCCATGTCCAAAACCAGAACCACCAAAAGAACCATGCAAACCGCCTCCAAAAGAACCTTGTAATCTATGTATACATCCAGACCCACTAAACAATCTTTGTAACCAATGTAAAGAACAAGGTGAGCATACTCCATGTCCGAAACCAGAACCACCAAAGGATCCCTGCAAGCCACCTCCAAAGGAACCATGTAAGCCATGTCCAAAACCAGAACCACCGAAGGATCCTTGTAAACCACCTCCAAAGGAACCTTGTGATCCATGTCCGAAACCAGAACCACCAAAGAATCCTTGTGATCCTTGCAAGCCAAAGGAACCTTGTGATCCTTGTAAACCACCTTCAAAGGAACCTTGTGATCCATGTCCAAAACCAGAACCACCAAAAGATCCTTGTGATCCTTGCAAGCCAAAGGAACCTTGTGATCCTTGTAAACCACCTCCAAAGGAACCTTGTGATCCATGTCCAAAACCAGAACCACCAAAAGATCCTTGTAATCCTTGCAAACCACCTCCAAAGGAACCTTGTGATCCATGCCCAAAACCAGAACCACCAAAAGATCCTTGTAATCCTTGCAAGCCAAAGGAACCTTGTGATCCATGTCCAAAACCAGAACCACCAAAAGATCCTTGTAATCCTTGCAAGCCACCTCCAAAGGAACCTTGTGATCCATGCCCAAAACCAGAACCACCAAAAGATCCTTGTAATCCTTGCAAACCACCTCCAAAGGAACCTTGTGATCCATGTCCGAAACCAGAACACCAAAAGATCCTTGTAATCCTTGCAAGCCACCTCCAAAGGAACCTTGTGATCCATGCCCAAAACCAGAACCACCAAAAGATCCTTGTAATCCTTGCAAACCACCTCCAAAGGAACCTTGTGATCCATGCCCAAAACCAGAACCACCAAAAGATCCTTGTAATCCTTGCAAACCACCTCCAAAGGAACCTTGTGATCCTTGCAAGCCACCTCCAAAGGAACCTTGTGGTCCATGTCCAAAACCAGAACCACCAAAGGATCCATGTAAGGATCATAAACCACCACCATGCCCACCAAAGAAAGAACCGTGTAAGGAAGCAAAGAAACCGCTTAAAGGTCAAAATAATCCAAAATCCCATTCAGACAAAATTTATTTCAGTGATTCCAGAAAACTTTCGTATAGACCAACTTATTCAAAAGTAACTGCTACTACTACAACTACCTCCAAATTTTCTATTATCGGAAATGGTAATTCACGAATACATTCAAATTTACCCCATAACAGTTTTAGCTATCCTAAAATACTCCCTGAAGATCCATTTCACATAAAAAAAATTGATGATTTATACAATTCCAAAATACCATATGAGCCTTTGACTCCAGACATACCTTCCGATAGTTCAGACAATTTACCTGGTGAGGATGCAGATTATGCAGTCGACAGATCATATGATGAGTGGCCGGAGGTTGATGCCTCAGGGGTTTCTGATGAAACCTCACCTAAATCTACTACAGAATCAGATGATTCAGAATATGATGAAATCATAGCTCAAAAATTCCCTCAAGCTGTCAAATTATTAGACGAGCTAAGAAAATTAAACCAATATAAAGCTAATTTAAAACTAGAAAAATTAGGAAAAGATGGACATGGGAATGATATCACTGAAAATAGTGAATACAACGAACCAACAGAAGCGGCGACAACGAGGTCCACAAAAAAACCTTACGGTATTCAAGAAATAATTGATCTACTGGAGCCAGAAGAATTTTTGAAAATGTCTACTGAAACCAGTTTCATTCCTAAAAAAGTAGTTACGACAAAACGATTAAAAAAAAGATCTAACTTTAAGCACAAGTTGTTTAGCCCGATAACGATTTGAGCAGCACTAATAATAGATTAAAGAAACAATTTACTATTATATCGAATAAAATATAACATTAAAAGTTAAAGTTTAGATTATTTGGATAAATAAATATATTTATTTTTACATATCCTGTCACATTTATTGATCTATGCTCTATTTTGGGAACGGTGCTGTGTGTTTTGGTATTTGGAATTACAAGTAAAATGATGTATCTGTAAATTATTGTTCAACTAATTCTTATTTCAAGCTCACTTCAAATATCAAATCGTGATACCTTACGTGATAAATTAATACGAAAATAATAAAACGAAACCGTTTAGTGATTATTTTCAAGCAAACAGCGGTCACGACATTGTGGGTTACGGAATGGTTTCTAAATGCTTACATATTTGAAAAAGATGGCGTCCGTCATCTATTCAATATAAATAAAAATGATTTTCCGTTCGTTAGTCTCCATAAAACTCGACAACGTCTGAATCAAGTTGGCTAAGTTTGCTCGTTGAAATCTTCGTCGAAGTCCAGGGAAGGTTAAAAGTAAAAAAAATTGTTTAGGCGGTACAAAGTTTGTCAAACAAATTAACACTGCCTTTTTACTGGGGGGAATCATCCAATGATTTCTCCCACTTGAGCGAGGCGAGACAGACTCTTACTGACTAAAACAATCCCATTTCTGCTCCTACTTCGAACCGCAGCCCCAGTTATCCGCTAGGTTACCCGCAGTTCCAGGTACGGATCGTACACAAAAGTGCGATGCGATACGATACGAATTCGCAACGCAAAAAATTACGATGCGAATTGCTGCGATGCGATTTCGTGCGACAAGGCGTCTCCCAGGGTAACCATTCCTTCGACGACCGTCAACCGTACTAAACGTATTTTAAATTGAAAACTAGGTCGTGACATGAATCGTAAAAAAAGTGTGCACTTCTGTTATTGCTAAGGAGATACAGGAAAAATAAACAAAGAAGATTTTGGGGAGATTAGACTTTGCGACGATTGACGCGCGATGCGTAGAGGGAGCTCGCACATATTTGCTATCGCATCGCAGTTTTGTGTTGAGCCCTAGAATAATACTACGTACCGTGGAAAACAGACAGCAAGTTTTGTAATTTGCAGTTCATAATTATATGGATGCATAATTATAATTACTGTCAACATTAGATATTATTCCTACATGAATTGAATAGCTTCATTAATATATTTAGTCAATTCATTATGTTTCGGCGTCATTAAATTAAGTTTGTGCTGTAATATTATCCGTATCGATCTCATTTTGATGGTCTGTGTTTAAATTAGTACTGTTAATTTAAATGATTTAGTCATTTCTTGATTCATTATTTTTATCTTATTGATCATTTCCTTGTTTATCTATCCGGATGGCTTAATGTAAGTTTTGCATTTCTAATGTTTCTATACTAGTTAGTTTACTGCGAAAGAAACCCCAAATTAGATACATACGTCCGGTTAGTGAGTCGCAGTCTTATATCATAATATTTATCAATGTTTATTTATTTGATATGTATTAGGTAGGGCATGACAAAGAAAAGCTTATGGTATTATTTGAACGTGATTGTGTTAAATACGTGTCTTCAGTCATAGAAAAGTAAATTCCCATAAATGTAGAACTATCTAAATGAATTCAAATGTGGATCACTGGAGCAGTTTCACATTGAGGTGAATGAAGTCGTTTATTAAAATAGCTTAATTTACCCAACATGAAACAAAGTTTAAGCAATCATTTCCTATAGAACGTTACCGCCACACATTTTCGTCAATGTTACAATTATTATTATTCAGCGTACATTAAACGTGCAGAGCGTATATTCAACTCGGCAACTCGAGCCGCTTGAAAATTCAGGCTTCGCTCGCGGCGGGGGCGCGGCGGGTGACGGGGTGGGGGCGGGCGGGGCAGGGGACGGTCGTTAGTGACATTTCGTATTCATGACGTCACCCGCGGGCCGATTGTTTGCAATATTACTCTAATTGGAATTGTAATTATACGCACATATCCCGCGTAGAGGATGCCTACGTGCTCGCTACTACCTTTAGCGAATATTGTTGTTTTAATAATATGAATATATGTACAAAAACGACAATAGCCGTATTTCATTTTGCAAAAAGCTTTTGGAAAAAATAGCAAATAAAAACTAGGACTTTAGATGAGACCTTATTAACATGGCACAAGTTGTGAACTTAAGTTGATGTTAGATCTGTTTTTATTTATTCATTTTATAATTTATGTAGGTAGATAAAGTAGGCGCTGAAATTAATGCTTTTGACTAACATGTATATATTATTTTTAAGTTAAACCCATGCTCATTTTGTCTTCAGCAATGCACCTAATAAAATTTAATGTGTCAGATAGAGCAGGCTCTATAAGCATAATTTAACGTAAACGTTGCAATATACAGCATCCTGCCTACATAGAGGATCATATAAATTGTAAGGATATTTTCTAAACGCTAAATACAAGTACTCGCCTCAATACAATACTTCAGAGATTTCAGGTTATTAACCGGTGTGGCAGAATACAATATTCGTAGATACCAATGTACGAGTATTGCACTCTGCGTTGACTAAGAAACTGAACTGCACGTTTAACATGGTCTGGGTAGAGACCTCTGATCTTTTTTTTTGACGTTTGCCCACTATTTCGCCTGGTGGTAAACGATGATGCGATCTACGATGGAGCACGTCGTCCCATAAGCAACCTATTCAATCCGGCCTTGATACCACCCAGGTACCTCTCAGGAAATATAGACTCTGGCCAAGAGTCTATATTTTATTTCTTACCACTCCACAAGGAAGCTTGATGCGAAGCGCTTCGTGTGTAATTTAAAGTGAATCTTTCAGACTGATTTCACACTAAAGTGCCATTTACAGTTTGTTTTCCGTCCGATGTCGGCGTGGTCGACTATTTCATATAATGTTGTATTGAACCAAAAGTTGACTTAAAGGGTAGTTTTAGCCCTTATTGTTTGTCATAAGGTAAGTAATTTTACTGGACCAAAGACGAACGTTGCTGTAACTGGTACTTTAGTGTAAATCGACTTTTAAACAACGATCTTCAACACTCCTGAATTTCTTTTTACCACGACGGTGGCCAATAAAGCACACAGCCCACCTGATACCAAGTGGTTACCGTGGCTCATGAACAAAATGATATTAAATTATAGGGATTTTAACAAAAGCACTGACAGGGATAACAGTCCAATGCTGGAGTATCTTCCAGTGTAAAAGTATCCTGGATGATGGGTCTCTACTATATCGTAGGTAGGTATTTGCCATAATTTTTACTCCTAGCATGTAGTTGGATGTCGCAATTCAAAAGGTTTAGGTTTATCAGAGAGATATATTGCCTGGTTATATTAAGTCGTTTAGTTAGGTTTCTGCCACATTTGCACGCTGCATGTGAGGTAAAGCTTACTTTTTAAATTGTGATCTCTGATTAATCAGAGAATGGGGCTGATCTGTATTATATTCGTCCTTTAATGGCTCTTACAACAGTCGGTAGAAGAGGTCCATAGAAATATTACATTTTCTACTCAGCCTGCTATTGCTAATATTTCCCAGCAATATGTTTCCATTCGTGGCTAGTGTTAAAGATATTACTTAAATCATATTGTTCAGACTTCTAACAAAGAACTTCATTTTAAGTGTTTATCATAGCATTCAGTTTCGTAGATGTTGCTGGTTTTGGTTCAAGATTTCGGATGTTATTTGATCTAGGAAGTGTTTGATCAACCAAGGTATATGACGAAACTATTGGTGCGCTTTCGGGAATATGTTACCACCGAACGTTTTCAGGGATTGAGATTCAGCCCACACTCTCGACAGTAAGGTTTCAGTCGACATAAGTCAATCTGTAGTGCAGTAACTGCCGCTTGCCTGATTCTCGTATATCTTTTATGTCGATGTGTAACTAACTAGGCATTATATTTAAAAGCTTAAGCTTTTCTATCGTATCGTATAGTGAAAAGTGGGTGCTACATTGTACAGTGGCATTAATGCGTATTTCTGCCTACCCCTTCGGGGATAAAAGCCATATGTTATGTAATGTATATAAGTATGTAATGTAGAACTATGAAGTTCTAACTATGAAGTAGTAACTAGAAGGTAGAAACCTTCATAGGCTCAGTGGTAGTAACAGGAAATAAGGCTCAGTTTCTACTGAGCCTTATTTTGTGAGGCGTTTAATCATGCATCGAAAGATAAGAATTATATTTATGACGTATTTAATTTAATACTGGACCATAATATTTACAAATAATTATATATAATACCATAAGGTAAGGTATGGTAAGGTTTCTCAAATCTGATAAATATTGTGTTAAAATTGTAAGAATCGATACAATTTCTGTTTTCCATTGTGTTCTTTTTGAGCAATATTTGTGTGGATAATGGAAAATAATACTAATATTTTTATTGGAATTTAATGGCCGGTAGTTCAAGAGATTTTTTGACTGATTTGATCTCTTCACTGTAAGAATATGAGCTGAATAATGAAACACTTTTAGATTTTAGTTCACATGGTCATTGGTTGATTTAAAATGAATTTCTCATTTATCAAAGTAACTTTTAAAAGTACTTAACTAAAGTTTTATTTGCTTGATTCGTTTCTTCACTGTCATTGCGTTTTGTTTGTTAATATTTTACTTATTTATTTTGTGTTACCTTTCAGTACAAAGTGCATTAGTCAGTCTTCTTATGAATCTTGTAAGTGACATATATCCAAATAACCGGCACTCAGTTTTAAGTCGGGCAACCCATATATCCCCAAGCGCTCACCGGTGACCACTCTCCATTAACTACATTATAGACCTTATTTCCGATGTTTAGAGACTACTTTTGTATGAACAATTTTTTATCTACATGTTTTTTGTAAAATGACAGAAATGGCACAATCACACTAATATTATAAATATGAAAGTTCCTTTGTTTGGATGTTTGTCCGTCAATGACGCTGAAACTACTCAATGAATTTTCATGATATTTTGTATACAGGCCGGGTATGGACCGACTTAGGTGATAGGATACGTTTTATCCCGATTAAATAATCCCATGGGATAAAACAGGAGACATATTCTACGCGGACGAAGTCGGCGGGGAACAGCTGTTGTATTTAAATAAACGTAAAAATGTGTAGTTTTTTTTATTCAGGCCTATAGGTAAGGTAAGTATAGACGGATGCACCATTTATTAAATATACAATCAAGAGCCCACAGGTTGTTAACAAGGCATAATACAATAAATACAACAACTTGTATAATTATCCTAGTTTACGCCACGATGTAATTGGGTACTTGCCAACTAGTCAAATTCAATACTTTTTTTCGAACTGTCAAAAACGACAGTTTTCTATGAATTTTGTACGAGTTGTGTATAGTGATGTCACGTTTTTTTAACATATAACAGAATACATATTTCTTAAAAAATACTAAAATTAAGTTAGTCATAAAATCAATTAATGAAAATGTGATTATGTTTTAATATTTTATTGTATTGAACAGTCGAAATAATTTATTTTTGACCCAGGAAACTAGCCAATTGTTGCTAGGTAAAGTGACAATCTGCAATGGGACTGATAGTGGTTGACTACGAAGAGAGAAACAAGTTAATTTATTCCTGCGAATGGGCACGTCAATTTTTCAAGCGAACGATCAGTCCGACATTTCCTAACTGTCTACTCTGAGAAGAAATGCCGAAACAAACTCAGTGGTCCATCTTTTCCTTCAGTTGAATGATCTAGCTCAGTTGCCTGCTAGTAGTGAGGCTTATGTTCAGTGGAAGATAGAAAAAAGATGAGGTTGGTGAATGGCATAACTTTTGTTTTGACACTTGTGGAAATCCAATAAGTATCTTACACATACTATTATGTATTTGCGCTTCTATAGAAATTCACACTATGGTCACGTTGTGTTGCCTATGTGTTAAAACCTTAAATACTTATTGTTGCTAGAAATAAAAAAAAATGTGACATATCCTGTTTCTTGGTTTAAAGTACCATCTGCAAGGATCTAGTTTTTGGTTACAATTTCTGACTTCCGTAGCAAGAGTACTTTTCATCGGTATCTTTTCAAGAGTATATAATTTGGAAATGCTCTTTTATATAAGGGTACAGGGTTCCTAGGTTGCTCGTGTAGGGAAAACAATTAGTTGCATTATACGAAGACCCAGTCTTTATTTCTTGTTTAATAGTAGGTTGACTAGGTGGAAGATATAATTAGAGTATTCGAGTGCATTAATGCCTAGTCAAGTAATAGTAAACAAACTTGATATCAAGTTATAAATTACCTAAACATGTCTGAAAACATCACTTTTAACGCGATTATTGTGATCCTGTTGTAGACCTATTGTCACCACTCAATAGTAATTAATATAATTAATATATAATATAAAGAAACAAAGTAAATAATATAATAATAAGAAAATATTAAGGAATCTTTTTCTTATTTATTTTGAACTATATTATGATATTTAGGTAAATACTGTATATAATAGGTGCTACCCAAAGAGGCTACCCAAGGCAAATAAAAATGATATTTCATACCTACGTAAGAGTAACGTACCTGTGTTATCTTGCAAGGACCGGCTAAGTGGTGGTGCAGGCGGCGTAGCAGCGTGCTCCCCGCCGTACAGCCCGCCGAACTCCTCCGCAGATGATGAGCCCTTGCCTGGCGTGTACTTGCTCTCACCTCCCGTTGGCAGGAATTTGGCGTCTTGCTGGTGCTCGTCCAGTAACCCTGGCACGCCCAGCAGCCCACCAACAAGATTCGGTCGCAACTCTTCCATTATTTTGGAACCTTGGCCGCATCCACCGCCGCCGCTGAAGTTGAGCTGGCGGCTGAAGAAGGCCGGGAATATGTTGAACTGCTGCGGGTCCGGCAGCGCGGCAAGTGGCGGCGCGGGCGGCTCGGTGGCCCCCGCGCACGCCGTGCTCTTGAACTCCACCGTGCTGTGGCCGGCGCGCTGGCTGAGCGACCAGCGCGGCTCTCCCGCGCTCCTGTGCTCGTGCTCCGTGCCGTCGCCGTCGCCGTCGGCTCGGCCCCGACGCTCACTGACTAACCACATTATAGTGACGTCGCACGTCGCGCCGCACCGACCATGCCGCCCCGCGCGTTAATTGTTCGCGACTGCGCGAGAGGAACTCACGTCGCCGCCCACGGGCGAGACAGAAACGGCCTGCTCCCATACCCCCATAATCGATGTAAAATCTTTATAGGGATGCTGCGTCTCATTCATCCGCGGCGGAGAGCGCGGGCCGGCCGGGGCGGGCCGATGGGGCGGCTGCAGCGCGCGCTGCGATTGGCTGGCGGCGCCGGGCGGCCGTCCCTCGCCGCGCACTGCTCCGGGCCAGATACGCTTTTCTTTGTTTTATTGTCCCCACGGCTCCTCGTCGATCTTGCGTTTAAAGTTTATGCATTGCACTATGTTTTGTTTCACAAAACGCAAAATCATGTATGGAAGTTCTTGAGGTAAAACGTGAAACAGAGAAGGGTGGATGCTTTTAATGGAGCGAGTGCTTTGTGTCGGTGATTGTGTCTGTATGACAGTACTGTAGGTGCTGCTGGCGCATGGCGGCTGGAGCCATGCACGCGATGACAAATCTTTGTTAAATGTTAAACACAATTATGTCCTTACATAGATACGCCTGTATTGCGAGCTTGCAACTTGTGAACTCGCGACGTGTCTTTGTTTCAGCATATATTGTGAAACAATTATGTACACCGAAGAACGTTTATGTTACAAATTATTGTCTGTAAGAAGTGTAACGCTTTGTTACCGATTCATTCGTTTTCGTACATTTTTGATAGTTCCTAGGCATAATAAAGAACATATTTATTGCGTTTTATTTAAACTACAACACAATCAGTTTCTGTCTTGACCTACATTTACACTATTTCCCTATACACTACCCGACTCTTATTTTAATCATTAATTTTGTTCCTGAAATAGACATATTTATTTATTATTAGACATTTATCTATCTACTTATAATAAATGTATGAATAGATCTATATTGTCAATATCAGTCCAACACCGACTATCCACTGAGTGATGGTATGATATGGTACTGGTATGTATTTTTCAGGGACTCGAGAAAAGAAGCCTGAAAGAAACTTTTCGTAGGTAGTACTGACAGAGACCATTCGATAAACACAACTAAGCAGTTTTATCAGCACTAATAATAGTTTTATGTAAAACGCTGTTTGTAGCACAGACCACAAACAGCGTTCACGCCTTTTATCTCCGGAGGGGTAGGCAGAGATGCACACAGTGCAGAAGTGGCACATAATGCCACTTCAATGTAACACCCACTTTGCGGTATTTATGTAATGAATCCCATGTACATATACCGGACACAGTTTCAGACTCCGTGCTACTACTGAGTTTTTTTTTAAATCTCAGTAATACTTTGTCCGATTTGGGAATTGAACCCAGGACCTCTTGCCCGGCAGTAGTATTTAACAACCAACCAACTAAAAACTCCTAAAAAATTAACATAAGGGTACAAAAAGCCCTTATCACTAAGATCTTTGGAAACAAGTGTAGATACTGCAACCCTTTTGAATACATCCCTGCATTATTATGAATATCATTAGCTGTATCAAGTTTGCGATATTCATTACTAGATGAAAGATATTTAATTGATATTCAATTTCATCTGCGATCACTTTGAGGGTGCGGTTGCTAAATCATTCATATTCGATAAATTATTCTACGGTTTGTAATTTGTTATGTGGAATGAAAAAGGTTTATTTTTCTGTTGTTTGGTTGGTAGGCTTTTTGGAGTTTAAGAAGAGTTTAAGAATTAAGTTCCTAGGAATAGGTAAAGTAAGGTAGGTTCCTAGGAATTTGTGAATTTCTTGGGTTTTGGAGATGGGTGGAACTGGTAGAAAATCAAGGTTTTAAAATGCCGTGCACCTGGCCATATAAAAACCAATAATTCACGAGCACAGCAAACTATTTACTACTACTACAGTCGTAATTTTAGATACGTAAATTTTTACGTTACTTATTTTCTTGTTTGTTCTCTTGTGTGTAAAATAAAACATGTATAGATTGTTAGTAATTCAGTTTTTCTTTTTGGGCTTACCATTCTAATAGATGCTACTTAACCAATTTGAAAAATTTTTTTTTTGTTTTTACCTACCTAAGTATTTTTTTTGGATATGGAGGCAAACGAGCAGACGGATCACCTGGTGGTAAGCGAACAGCGAATAAATAACTAAATAAGAACATTACATTACATTGCTAATTGGATAGCAAAATGATAGAAAAATAATGCTTTAAATGCATCTTTTAATTACGTTTCAACAAACCTTCCATGTCAAACAAAACAAAAGCCTCTACACATCGAAAACAATTCCCTAGTTCCTAATTAACTGACGGAAGGAAAAGCAAAATACAATTCGTATTAAACTAGAGAGAAGTTTTTGGGTACACGGGTACCAGGGGCACAGTCGAGTGAGGAAGCCTTAGAACTTTACTAGTAGTTTTAATTGATTCTTCGCTTCTTGAAGTAAAGTCTTTGGAAAGTTCCCTCTCGTATGTACCTACTTAATAGAAAAGTGCTAGTGTCAAGATAATCAAGTTTCCTTATGTTTTCCTAATGCTGTATATAAGTAATCTTTGATGTAGTTATTGTAATTTGTATCGGATTTGGTATTTGTGAGTGGTTTGTTGACATAATTATATGTTGTCGCTCGGAGGTTAAGATACCCGCTTCCCATGCATGCAACTTTTTCCAAGTTACTAAGATTATTTCTGATAAACGGTGAAGGACAATATTGTGAGGAAACCTGTGCTTATAATTTCTAATTTTAAGCTTGAAATCGCCAACATAACAATTTAAACACCTAATAATTGAAACAGCAAGCGTGACGATTAATGCTCAAACCTTCTCCGTATGAGAAGAGGTCTTTGGTCAGCAGTGACCACTTAGTGAGTAGTGAACTATCATGAGACTGCCGACAGATGGTTCTGAGATCGCAATTAAAAAGTTCTGATTTATAAGAGACCATGGTTGCTTGCTTACTGTTAATGTAGTCCCTTATAGTTGGCTCTTACGACATCCATTGTTAGAAAAAGGGAGTTAAAATATATTCTACTTTGTTATCACGACTTCTTAGTTATTATGCATAGGTACTTTTTAGGGTATAAGAAGCAAACGAGCAGGCGGATCAACTGATGGTAAGCGATCAGCGCCGCCCATGGACACCCGCAACACCAGAGGAGTCACAGGTGCGTTGCCGGCCTTTTAAAAAGGCATATGCTCTTTTCTTGAATATAAGTTTAAAGGTTTATTAGTTATGTATATTTGAGTTTATTGCTTTCGCAAGTGCGACTGCTGGGCAAGAGATCTCGAGTTCAATTCCTAACACGGAGTCTGAAATTGTGCCCGGCATATCGCAATAGGCTCACCCTCTATTATATGGGCCTCATAACATAAAAAGTGAAAAGTGGGTGTTACATTGTACAGTGGCATCAAGTGCCGTAATGTGCACCTTTGCCTATCCCTTCGGAGATAAAAGGCGTGATGTTATGTTATAGTTTTATATTTATGTCACGACATTTCGTGTTCGTGCAATGTAGAGCCACGTGCAATAAAACCACTTAAATATTATCTAAAGGTATTTATTCATTAATCAAGAATATTGACTCACTTACTCAAGTGATTGGAAGCACGACTATCGACTGGGGTGGCCTGGATTGATTCCTGGTTACGGCAAAATATTGGAGGTATTAGGATACTGGGACTTTCGATTTCAACATTTTCAGTAGGTAGAATAGTGTGTAGGTAATTTTAAATTGTACCAAGTAGTGGACAATAAGGCTCCTATTCTGTAGGGAGCCTATTCTGTTGCTGCCATATAATACATTATATGGCAGCAACAACATAATACATTATATGGCAGCAACAGAATTAGCCACGTGCTAACGATAGAGTAGAATATATGGTACATTGTATTGCTGCCAGCCTTCAGGGTATTTTCTCTATTAGTTTTAGTGTATTGTAGCTTAAATTGTACATATTTAATTTTGTTCCATTCCTTGTAGTATTAGTGTGTATGCCTACACAGCTCCTAGTCTTCACGAGGGTTTACTAACTCGTCATTAACTGTTGAATTGCCAGACCCCCCTTTTTTGTTGAGGGGGAAAAATCATCCAATGACTTCTCTCGCCCGGGTGACTAACTAAAAACCACCCCGTTCCTACTTCTGCACTTCGACCCGAAGCTCCGGCAACCCGTTAAGTCCTTCGCGGCTCCTTATCGACATCAGCCCTATTGGGCCCCATCTGTGATGTCCTAATGTTGATGGTGACAGTCCACCACGTTTACCTACCTATGAATATGCACTGGTACTGGTTATGTCTAATATATTCACGATTTTAATAATTACGCATCCCAACTACCACCCCATGTAAGGGCAGGAAGTAGAAGAAATGATTGGACCAAATATTAAATTTAAATATCAGATCAAATCACTTTATTGGATCTATAGTGTGTACAGTTGGTTTACAATTTTTTGACAAAATGTCTTCCAACTATAGACCTTTTGAGACACCCGCAAAAGTACTTACTCTACTTACAAAATAATAGGAATCAATATTATTAAATAAGCATGTCTGTGTTTAATTAAAACATATTTATTAACTAACAGTACTTATTTTACTTTCACTCTTCCAAATTCAAAACGGATTATAACGTTATTATGTCTATGCTATGCTTTTAATCTAAATCTACAGTCTTTACAGCTTGGTTTTTATTAATTCCTTTGTTCTATTTTTATCCAAATTCCACCTAACGGTACACTAGCGAGTAGCCTCTTTGGATCTAACTTCAGTACTGGTTTAGTCTTTGCAGATGGTGACACCTTGAACCTTCTTAGAAACAAAGAAATGTTTGATAGTACTAACACCTTTGATGCTCTTAAACCTGTAACAAATAAAAAAGTGATTGGACCTTTGGATAGAACCTATTATAACAATGGTAATAAAATATAATGTTATCTTTTAAAACAGTTCCTTATCGCTATACTTTGAGTCATTTATTATGTACTTAACTCATTTCTTAGTAATTGTTTTCGAAACAAAATCGTAACTAAGAAATAGTTTAGTTTAATCAATAAATGTTCGTATTACGTCAGTTACTTTAAATTAAATAACCCAAAATTAAAACAAAATATTAATTAGTCATTAAAGATCATTATAAGTGAACCATGTTCTTCATGAGTAAATAAATAATCATTAAACTTAATACAAACCCAAACATGCTCTTGGTCCAAATCCAAACGGCAAATAAGTATACGATTGTAATTTATCCTTATTTTCCGGCAAAAATCTATCCGGATCGAATTTTAAGGGGTTCTCATAATATTTTGGATCCAGCTGCAATCCATGGGTGGGCATGAAAATAAACACATCTTTGTCTACAGTCACATTCGTGTCTGGAAAAGTATATTTAGCAGAAGGTCTTCGATCAAGGACATGAGCCATAGGATGAAGTCTTAGAGTTTCATCAAAGATCATATCCAAGTACTTCATCTCACTAAGAGCTTGTAAGGACAGTTGTCCGTCGTGTTTTTCAAACACAGTCGAAATTTCTTGGTAACATTTCTCTTGAATGTCCTGATGAAGAGCTAATTCGTGAAGAATCAGTCCTGACAGAATAGACGGTGTCTCATAACTGGCTAAAGCGATAGTCAAGGTCTGTTCTATAATGTCTGCGTTATTTACATTGGCTTGCAGTTTACTGTTAAGCACTTTCTCATCACGAGACTTTAGATTCACCATATGGTTCAAGAAGATGTGACTCAGATCATTACCGTCACGTGGCTTGTTAATTAATGACGTTATATAATGTCCGAAACTCATCAGTCTTCTCAGATATATTCTTTGTAAGAGAGGTGCTAACATTTTCAATAATGGTGGACACACGTAGTTGGCGATATGTATTGGCGAATTTATTAGATGCGGATGGATCGTTGTTTCTATCAAAGCGGTCTCAAGTTCGTTATCACCGAAGAAAGGGTCGATTTCTACGCCAAATGTTAATATTCCAACGTTTTGCAGCATGAACTTGGATTGTAGATGATGGATCTCATGATCAATGTTATTATCGATTAGGTACTTCACGTATTTTGCGTAATTATCAGCCGATTTTTGAATACAAGGAAGTATTTTGGTTAGTTTGGATGTTGTGTACAGTGGTGTCATCAATTTTCTTTTTGCGTGCCATTCTTCATCTCCTTTTAATGTGAAAACGCTTTTGGCAACCTGTAAAGTCTTCTCAATGCATCTGTCGGGGAAGTATTTGAAGTCTTTGACCATCACAAGTTTAATCAATTCGGGGTCTCTGAGAAGAAGAACAGGTCGGACCCCTTTGTATATTCCAACAAACCTTTCATTTGGGTATTGTTCATATATTTTCCGTAACAAATCTCCTTCACTTACTCTTCCGAATATAAACGGTGCATAATTTCCTACAATTGGATATGGTTTAGGTCCAGTAACACCTTTTTTTCTCCAAAAAGAATAAATTTGAAGATACTTTAAATAAGTAGTGACTAATAAAAGAAATATAATTATACACACTAACATTTTTTCAAAGTAAAATATTGTGCTACGAACTAAAATAATAGTAAAAGTCCGAGGTAGATTGCTAAATATATGCAATATAAATAAGTTATGATTGGGGTTCAGAAGGTAAAATAACAAAATAAACACTTAGAGGTAGATATAATATAAGAGAGTAGGTACCTATTTATATGCGATAAATCAACTCTGAATTACAGTTTCATACACCTATCCAATGACACGCCATATTAATGCTTATAGCTAATCAGGTTTAATTATCAAGCAATACTATTTTATTATAAACTTCTTCGATTGGAAGTTATTTTAGCTATTTTTATGGGAAACGAGCAGAGGGATGGACGCCCATGGACACCTGGAACACCAGAGACGTTACAAGTGCGTTGCCGGTTTTTTGTGGATTAGGAATTTGAGGATTGTTGGGGATTCAGACATGGGGGTATAATTAGGTCTCCGGTAACTTCACTCACACGATGAAACACAACGCAAGCGTCGTTTCACGTCGGTTTTTTGTGAGACCGTGGTATCACTTCAGCTTGTTAGTAAATATTTTAATTAGGAACATTTACAAAATATTTAGATTATTTGTACATAATTATTACGGAACCCATTACTGAAACTAAATATTAGTTAATTTGTCACGTGCTACCGCTAAAAAGTTATTAATCATAAAAGAAAAAATAAAAATGGAAATAACTTTATATTATCTGAAGTGTATATTAATAGCAAAATGGAATATAGTTTACGAACGAAGTACTTAGTTATAAAGTTTACGAACTATTTTTTCTCATAACATAATTATCTAGTATAACTGTACCTTGTACCTAATTTTAACAAAGAAAGGTTTTCGAATGTAATGTTATTATTCAGTTACTGTCAGTTACGCGATCCTATCTTGGTAAAACATATCACTTTAAGATGCAAGGTTAATATTCAAAACATTAAGATTCAAATGTCAATCATATTACTTACTCAAGCAATAGCAATGCTTGGGGCATTATACATACCAGAAAAGTCGGCCGTAAAAAAATCTCTTATAGTAAGAATACAGTAAGATTTATGATTTTTTCAGGAAAATAGTTACATTATAGACTTAATCTACACAACATAAAAATACACTAAATAGACGTGTTCGGGTTTTCGTTATCTTAGTTAGAAGAAAGAGGAATACATCAAAGATGCTGATATTTATAAACTAAAATAACAAGTCAATAATTTATTATAGAATTTGCGACATTTGTCGTGACCATGTGTGGGGTCCGCCTACTCCCGCCCCTGCTCTTGGGTAATACCATGTCATACGTTGCGAATGGAAACACATCATTTTGAGAGCAGGGGACTGAAAGCAAATTGTACAGCTTCGCCTCCACTTACTGATGACACGCGGCGGCCTTTGTTCTTTTGTGACTTGGTTTGAATTTATATATTTTGGTTTTGGTTTTATCCTATTTTATGATGATGCCCAAAATTTGCTGGTGGAATGCGAAAAGAACAGAAAAGAGGGAGATATAGTGATGCGACAGCTGAAAGTTAAAAGATGTGTTGTCGGAGCTTTCATTACAATATTATCCGTCATAGATCGACAAGATCAGAACGTCGACACGAATTATGTCTGAGAGCCTCAAAAACAGCCCTTAAGCATAAAAGTATCCTTTGCATGGCACCCAAAATATATAATAAAATCCCAAATACTATCAAGAATCTGAATTTAACACAATTTAAACGGAAACTTAACAATTTTCTAATTGATAAATGCTATTATGCCATTGACGATTTCTTTCATGACAAAATGTAATAAACTGACAACTATGTGTATAATTAATTATGAAAGCTTGGGTAACTTACTGTTTATTTAATGCTTGTATTAATTTATTTTGTTGCAAAATTTTTGACATTTTTGCTATAGATTGTTTATTTAATGCCTGTTATAATTTATATTGTGACTAATTTTTGACATTTTATTAATTATTTATGTTAAAATTTTGAATGTGATGATTATTTTTATACTTTAAATATTTTTATTTTTATTATTATTTTTATTTAAATAGTGTATGCCTAATGGGCAGCTTTTTGCGCTACTATAATAATAATTTTAAGACCTTTTGTATCACCAAAAAGCACACAAATACATAAATACTTTGACTTTGACTTTGACTTTGAAACAAATTCAAAAGAAGCGGAATTTATTTATGAAATGGTTGCTGCAGCACTATCCCTCTCGCTTACACAATAGTAAGTAAGTTAGTAATAATTATATAATTATAATTACATGTAGTCTATATGAAAATGAAACCCGTTTCCCGTTGTCACGCCATAACTTGAGAACGGCTAGACCGATTTGGCTGATTTTTTTTGTTGTGTTTATTATTGTCAGGAGAAGGTTCTTATGACAGAAAGGTTAAGAAAATCCTACGGGAACGGGAGAAAACGGGATTGCGCGTACGAAATCGTGGGAAGAAGCTAGTTAGTTATAAGTTAGATTAGGGTATGATGAGACTGACATACCTGTGTAAGGGAAGAGCATCTAAATAAATAAAGATATTAAAAAAAATACGTTTTAGCTTCATGAATGTTTAGTAAAACGGTAAGTATATGATGATACGGCGAAAGTTTTCATTTATGCATTGCCTAAAACTTATTTAAAAGTCATTGATCTCGTATAAAGTAAGTAACTAAAAATGATTTTGTGAATGATCGAATAAATAGCAATAGGCAGTACACTGTCAAAGCTACTGATTTCAAAAACCTGGAACTTGCTATTAGACCAATGAAGAGAAACATTGCTAACGTCTTAATTTCGGAAATAACAGAATTGGGAAAAATATGTTGTTATTGAAACATTCAGTGGAAGTCCTACAAAATAAATATAGATATTTTCCTACAAAATAAAACAATAACCCAATCATAGCGAACTCGATTCCTTCCGCTAATTTGTCGCTAATAAAAATATTTTGTTTCAAGACATTTTATATTGGAATAGTGAGATAGTCAAATAAATTCCGGTTAGTTGAGAACGACGTGTGTGCTTCCTGTGGTTCGGCAGCCACGGTTTCCGCTGTCGTGTCCGACCGTCCGACGGGAGGAAGGCCGGTGTATGCCCATCTTTACACGAAGTATATGTAGATAGAATTCCCGTACGGCGAGATTCGGCCACTGTGGTTATTCGCTGTGATTGTGATGGTATTAATGGAGGAATATACGATGGTAATCTTTGAAACTTTGATTTTGGATAGATTCTTTTCAATTATGGGTTCAATAATTACAAATTACAATACGATAAAACAGTTAGAAAGTTACGTGTTAATGAACAAAGATATTGGTTTTATAATCATAAACAAGTGTGGCTACTTATAAAACTAAATGAAGGCAAATATTAAAGCCCAGGATGTACCTAGCAACTCATTCATGATGATATTAAATCCACATATCATTTTTACAGTAAAAGCTCGCTGGTATAAAACACGTCCCCGATTTTACTTGTAGCTAACACTAGCAGGGCGACAGGTGGGGGGTTGCGTTGTGGGTCTGCTCAACTTAGGGAGGGAGGAGTAATTGCTCGAGATGATGTTTAATAAGTTTTTAATGGCTGTGACGGTGCGGACCCCGCCGTTTAACCATGCCCGAATACATCAATTTTTAGAACCAGCTTCCCTAGACCCCCCTACCTCCTCTCTACTTACCATTCCTCGAACGGCAGCAGGGAGAAAAAGGGGAGCTCCACAGACCCATTTAAAGTAGACACACGATTTATCTGTCGTTTCAAGAAACGTTTCAATTTTACTTTATAATGTACCCCTTACCCTTTAACTTTTCGATTTGTCTTCTCCGAATTATTGATGCCTGTGTTTTATGTAAGGGCAATTGTTCTTATTTATTATGACGACATTTTTTTCCTATTATTTATCATTTTATTTAACGAATATACTAGATAATAATGTCATTGTCTTCCAAGGGTTTTAAGACTTAGTAAGAGGTAGGTATAGGCTTTTTTGATGAGAAATTTATAAACAGAGAATTATTATCGATACACAAAATGTGGCTACACATTTATGGTACCCTTTTATTACGAAGGGACCAAATTTACGACAACTGAGTGTAGGCGACCTTTGAAAGGGGTGCCTTCACCTGCCCTGGAGCCTGGAGTGTAAAAAGAGACAGAAACATCGTGTGTAAAGCTTCGGAAGCACACCCTTTTGGGCCGCCACGAAACGTTTGAGAGGTAATTTTATAATTCATCCTTTTTGGACCATTTTCACTGATTAATTATTTATTTAAAGTCAGATTTGCCAGGCAGGTCACTTAGGGTAATGAATTATTTCCATCAAACGCATTCATTTTTAACGATTAAGTAACGTTCTTGTTGAAAGAAGAAGGCGGGACATTTACAAGCGTGTAGTCAGAACGGCATTGTGCTGTAACAATAAAATGTAACAAGTAACTATTATGCTAATTGTGGTTTTGTTTTGTTATTTGCAAAATGGGCGTAAAAATCTTATTGAATACGAAACAAGGCAATTGTTTGCAAAAATATTTTGACAGCAAAATTCCCCGTTACCCCGCTGTCAAAATTGCCGCCTAATTTGTCGCGCGCGCTCGTTTACGCCCACTGTTAATTTGAAATTAGAACTCTTAACTTTTTTATTGCAGCCACGTGGCTCGGACAATGCCATTGTTTGTTATGTTTTTTATATTTTTATTATTTTGACACAATAAGCAATAGACATCGGGACATAATATATGTAGGTACTACAGAACTTTGTTTTACAAGATATTTGGTAGTATTAACCTACTATACCTAATCTAGTTAATCCTCGTACGCCGAAATGTTTAGGTACTTCCACGTTCGATTTTTGTAGTAGACTGTACAATCACACACAAAAGCAGTTTTACGAAATAATAAGTTTTATATTATCGTTACATAAGATTACGCAATCTAAGTTTTAGTGAACATATTCAATCGTGAAATACATATTCAAGAAAAAGTGTACCTACATATTCATGTCATGAAATCAAGTTATTATTCTGTAGATGTCGATTTTTTCCAAAACCTATAGATACCATTAAATGACTGCTTAATAAAAAACTAAACAAAATTACTGTCAACAAAAAATATAAAGCAACCAGGAAAAGCGTCCAACACAAAATCCCTTCCACGGAAAATACAACCTCAATTTTGAGTAAAGAGTTTTTATGCAGACTCAAACGGCGACCTGGCTGGTGGACATTTTTTTTTTGTTTCACGTTATTTTTTCGCGGCAAAACGGCTCCATATTTGTTTTAGTCGTTGGCAGTCAGGGCCGTCACACTTAGAGCCATTGACAGCTTAAAAAATCGGACCGTCAACTACATCTAGTTTTCGAACCTGGAATTAAATGTTGTCAAAACTAATATTTTCAGTGGCCACACAGTTTCAAGCAAGGTTGCAACATTATTTTAAAACTTAGGCTTAAAATAATATTTTTTGGAAATAGTAAAATAACATTATACACATTTATTTAATACTATATTGCAATTTTTACAAAATAATTCCTTAAACTTAGATCAAATGACAGTTATGCTGGCATAATCGATCAAAGATGACAGCCTCTTTACTAATAATAGAGATTAAAAAGATATTAAGAGATGGATGCCAAACTAAACTCTATGAAGTGACTGCGTCAGGTTTCTGCAGCCAAAAGCATTAACCTAAGAGCCTGTGAACCTCAGGTCTAGGCCACCGTTTTTATTATATAAAAACTAATATTATATGAAAATACCAAATTTTCATAGAAAATCTATAAAATAGGTTGCACACATTCTTTCTGTCTCTCTATCACACACACACACACACACACACACATTCACACACATACTTTATCTTTCTCGATAAATGCACTAACTCTATTTCGTTCAGTCATCATCTCTGATTTACAATTTGACAACACCATCATTTTCACCACCCTCGAGAACCATGAAAACGACACCTATAACGATAAATTGAAAATATCGTGCAGCCGCCATCTTGGATTTGCATTTTGACAGCACCATCGGTTTTACCACCCTCGAAAACCATGAAAACGACACCCATGACGATAAATTCAAAATTTTGTGCAGACGCCATCTTGGATTTACATTTTGACAACACCATCGGCTTTATCACCCTCGAAAACCATGAAAACGACACCCATGACGATAAATTGAAAATTTCGTACAGCCGCCATCTTGGATTTGCATTTTGACAGCACCATCGGCTTTGTCACCCTCGAAAACCATGAGAACGACACCCATGACGATACATTCAAAATTTTGTGCAGACGCCATCTTGGATTTGCATTTTGACAGCACCATCGGCTTTATCACCCTCGAAAACCATGAGAACGACACCCATGGCGATACATTCAAAATTTTGTGCAGACGCCATCTTGGATTTACATTTTGACCACACCATCGGTTTTATCACCCTCGAAAACCATGAAAAGGACACCCATGACGATAAATTGAAAAATTTTGTGCGCACGCCATCTTGGATTTACAATTTGACAGGACCATCGGCTTTATCACCCTCGAAAACCATGAAAACGACACCCATGACGATAAATTCAAAATTTTGTGCAGACGTCAGCCCTGCTCATTTCCATTTGCTGATTTACTTTATCCAAGTTTTAGAAGATATTATTCATAATAGCTAGTCATTACGAATAATATCAAATTAATCACTTTGGCTGTAACATATGTATATACATTTAGGTCAAACTGATACTCCTTTTTTAAAGTCGGTTAAAAAAGAATCATCAAAATACGTTAAAAAACGACGAAGTCATCCCTGAAGGAACATAAAAATACCTTATAATAGGTATATAACTTTTCCTTTTTTTAAGTCCGTTATAAATAACAAAGGTCTGGGGTTCATAGGCTCTTGTACTATATGGATTGTCAAATTATTATTTTTTACGGCAACGCTGGGGCTAAAAAAATATTAAAACATTACAATAATAATTTTCCAAATTATTTAGATAATAAATAACTATTAAAATAATATTGTTGATAATAATTAGATATTGATATTAAATACTTTTTTATATTATCTCATTTCTATAAAATAGTATGCATGTAGTTTGTACTATTTTAATACTGGCATATAATATGTATACTTTTTGCTTGATAAAGAAAAGAAACAAAAACAAAAATTTGAAATGTCAAAATTGTAAAAATTTTTGCCAAAAATATTTTAAATTATTTAATAATTTGTGATGGGATTTTGTGATTGTTTTTCTAAAAAAGGAAGTTCTGCGATGCGTGTTGTGTTTTCTATAAAGGACCTTTTGTATACATGTGTATCACAAATCACAAAAGTACATTGTGTTTGTTTGTCTATTCATTGGACTTGATTTTACAAAGGAACGCTTTAATTTGCGTATATATCTTATTTATAATAAAGAACATCAATACGAAGAATACAATCATGTTGCTGAAGGTAAAACCTACAACAAGTTTATGATTTTTGCTATTGAACCTATTTATACATTTTATTTGATTCATTGAGATACCAAACTATGTAGTTTTTATAAATTTCTACTTTTTCTTTTGTATATTTGTTACAGTGATATTTGGAATTGCTATTGCATCGATATTACTTCAGCATCATCATTGCAGAATATCAATAGTGCAATTTTTTATCGGCAGTTACGAGTCTTACGATGTCCGGATAAAGTGCCGATCTATACCAGCAGTGCTTGAAACCTATTTTAGAGATGGTAAATACTATATTATTCTTGTAACATCAGTAATATCACGTAAGGTACACCTACCTTAGATAAATAAAAGAAAACAAATAAATAAAATACATATTTCTGCATGTAAAAATAATCTTTGTTTTTTTTTCAGGTACTATTTGGAATTATTCTAACATTCAGACGTATATTGTTGTCTCAAGAAACAAGAAACCCATAGATCGCTGCAAATATTAAAGCCGTATTTTTTTGTAAAACTATTTTTATCTTTGTATTAATGTATATATCATAATTAGAACAACATTTTAAGTACCTACGCACAACAAAGTAATATTAAATTATAAATAAACTAAAATAGGTACATATTCACACCTTAAAAAAAATGTTACCTTAGGGCATCAAAAAATTCTTTTTCATCGCTATCGTGGAGTAGGGTGCCCAAAAGACTGGCAGCATTATTCTAGGTTTTACTTATTTGTATTCATATATGTAGAGGTCTCTCCTTCTTGGGCTTGACCTGGTGAAAATGGGCACCGCTTCCCGCAACCCGCAGGAAAAACGATGCTCATAGCCCCTTCTAAATTTGACTTATAAATCTCCTTCTTTCTCTTCTGCTGACTACTTGACTACTAACTGGGTGTAGTTTGTGTGCCAGATGTGGATTGTGAGCTTCATGTGATGGTTGACTGAGTGGTATGTGGTGTTTGCGCTTGAGATGGTTGTAATTGATCGGAATCTGGAATGTATGTGACGAAAACTGTGTCTCCTAGTACTTTGCTAAGAATGATTATTGTGTGAATGGTGGCTAATGTCTATTTATGTTTCTAGTTTGTCTGTGTATCTGCTGAGGCTTTTGGCTAGTACCTACTCCTGTGGCTCCAATTACTATAGAATTAACATGCGTTTCAATATTTCAAGGCGTCTAGCCTTGAGTTGTGTCTTTAAAAAGTGGTATTTACTGAATTTCTTTTGCTCCTATGTTGTAGTTACATGGTACAGTTATGTCAAAGAGGTATGTGGTGTTGGATGTTTTGTTTGTGTATATTATGTCCGGTCTGTTGTGGGCAACTGTGAAGTCTGTCTGAATTGGGATTTCCCACATTATTTTGCCTGTTTCATTTTCATTTGTATTTATAATAATAATATTACTTTGTTTCATTATAATGTTATAAAAATATTATATTTGAGGATAGGAAAAATCTGTAGTTGTTTAGTAAAAATGACTGTAATATAACTAGATATAGGAAACGACTAAGTCAGGCATTATTAGCAACTAGCAAAAAAAGTACTAAAAAACTGAGACTGACTGAGAGGCAGACTGAGACTTATTTTTAAGCACTATATTTTTCGACATTATAATAATAAGTGCGACTGCCGGGCAAGGGGTCTCGGGTTCGATACCCGGGTCGGGCAAAGTATTACTGGGTTTTAAAAAAATCTCAGTAGTAGTAGAGTAGTCTGGAAATGTGCCCGGTATATGGCAATAGGCTCACCCCCTATTACATGGGACTTATAACATAAATAGTGAAAAGTGGGTGTTACATTGTACAGTGGCATTGAGTGCCGAAATGTGCACCTCTGCCTACCCCTTCGGGGATAAAAAGGCGTGATGTTATGTATGTTATGTAAATTGTATAATAATTTTGTGTTTTTGTAAATACTGTAAGCGATTCAAATCGATGGTAAAATGTACTACATTTGTGTAGGTATTACGGTTAATTTATATCATTAGATTGTTAACTACTGTTAGGTACTGTGTAAACAACGGTGAACAGTAAATATTTTTAATTTTAGTTCTTTGTGGGATCAATAATTAAAAAAATAACTAATTCAAATAAATTTTGAACGACATATTTATATCTGAAATTTGTAAACATAAAATTAAAAAGAACTAAAATTTGAATTATACTTTGAACAAATCTGTCGTCTGATATTTCCCTACTAGCTGATAATTTTTAAATGTTAATTTGTATTTACTGTAAAATAAATGTAATATTGTAATTAATAACTTCTTTGATTTTGCAGCTACCAGACATAGCTAATTCCAATACTACCTTCAATGTATCAACCTGCAAGGTGCATTGTTGGTAGTATTGGCATTAGCTATACTTAGGATTATCTGTAGACATTAGTAAAAAAAAAAATATACTAGGATTCAATTTTCAGATGGCGTTTCAAATTGATTGGCATAAATTTTGACGAGTGGTAACTCTTTACCCCTATACTTATTATACTCTTTGGTTGGCAGTACATGGCGACGTCAAACGAAAACGCGGCAGTCTTAAAAGCTCACCAATTACGGGCTAAAAGCACCTTCGAGCCAGGCTTGCTTGTCGGCTCGCGTGGTTACGTTCCCTCATCAATTTTGTACGTAGCTCTCTCGTAACTTAAAAACTTTACATTCTGGATAGAAAAAGTCACATGAGTGATCTAAATTGAGTGTACATTTCTCTTAGAATGCTGATATTTGGGTGTCTAATTTGTCTTAATGCCATATTAGCCACTAGTAGGTAAATATTAATCTGGAAACAAAATAAGAATTAATTTGTAGGGATGTAACTGTGTATCTATGTAAAAAAAATGTTTTTTTAAGCTATTGTGATAATAAATAATCATAAAGACTTTGGTACTGTAAAATTTATCATTAATACAGAATTACCAAGTATTCATAGCATCTAAAAATACTTACCTGTACTATATAATGTCGCTTTATAAAATGGTGGGATCGTGTTATTACCGTCATCGTCATATGCAGGTAAGTGGCGAGGTAAACGTCTACACATTTTTCTACACGAAAATAATCAGCGTGGAAAATGCTCCACCATTTTTGCAAACAACGTTTAGTACTTTATCGATATTATTTATGAGCTTAGGTATTTTTACTGGTTTTTGACCGACTTTAAAAAAAAGAGGAGGTTCTCAATTCGACCGTATAACTATATGTTTTTCTAGAACGTTTTGTGTTTGTGTTTTAAACATTATTTTAAAAGTTAGGTAGGTATTGTCGCTACTGAATTTTCTTCTTGAATGCACCTTATCTCGTCGCATTTACTAACACTCAAAGATCGTAATAAATATATAAGATAATATTTACAAATCAAATGAACTCTCTCAATGCTAGTACAAAATATTTTTCTTTCGACTCCCTAATTGTATTAGACGACGCTTGGTTCGCATCCTATGAAGATTCTTATACACATTTTACGAGTCAAAGAATTTCCTTATATCTTAAATAAATTAGGTACCTATTACGAGTATTTTTCCCAAGAACATTTTCAAGCTAAGAGTACTTTATTCGTGTTGTTTTCCTCTGAAAGAGGCTTAAAACAAAAAGATGGCGAATCCGAGAGCCACAAGCAAACCTTAAAAACTTTCCGACATGAAAGTTTAAAAGTGATCCGGGTAGGGGGATGTGGAGGTGGTGGGGAGAATGGTTGCTTAGCAACGCCGCCCACACCCGCCCTACGCCGCAAATCTCCGTTTGATACAGAAAACCGAAAATTTATTGTTTCTAACATAGAGATTTATGATTCATTTGGGATATGTTTTACTTAGAAACGTAATCTCGTCTCAGAATTTTCAATTAAGACTTGTTGTATTAAGTAAATATTTACTAGGATATTTATTTACTTACAGATGTACATAGATAATATATAAGTTGGTACTTACCATATTTTTGTATTACGATTTCAAACTTCAACTATTAACAGGCTTATTAGTAAATGTATACTTACTTAGATAGAACAAAATGTGTTTACAATTTGCAATTACGTATTCCACTATCCATCGTCCGTATTTGAATTCAGTGTCGATCAAATCCCTGGAGAAAAATGTCGTCCTTGAAAAATAAGCAAACAGATTTGTATTGGTTTATCAACATAGAAACATTATTGTTATTATTTCTTCTAAGATTGATTTATCTAGCAAAATCTTTAACATTTCATTCCTATGTAAAGCCTAATTAGATTTAGATCACTTTTTCTAAAGTATCTTAAACGTAAAGTCCCACTAAACTGTTCATCTACAAGTCAGCAAGACGCTAATTTGTTTCAATTTGCGTCACACACGCTCGAGACAAAAGGAACGTTGCGAGAGAAGTCAATTAGCATGCAAATGTAAGAAAACGACCATTAGGGAGACTTCAGAGTCGAGGACACGCAGCCTGTTCGTGTATTGATCATACAATCCCTCACACGCTTACATACACCCGTCTCTTTTTAACTTCCCACAACAGATCGCTATAAACATAAACATTTTCATACTGAAAAGCCTTCTATTGATAACCCCCACACAATTTCCAACCCTATCCTCAAGACACAAGTCTAACAATCAATCAATCCTGAAAAGTGTAGATACGACGTTCTCCTGATAGCTAAAAGCCTTGTTGTGCCAGCAAATTCTGTACCTATCTTTAAAGGAATAAGGATCTATTTCAAAGTTGAGTTAAGAGAAAATGAATCGTATATAGAAATTTCAAAGGTTATTATCGACGGATGGTGTTGAGTTTTCAGTTGTTGACAAGTGTATGGTTGTATGTATGGGAAGTATGGAGATAGAGGGTTGTAAACACCATGATGAGTTGCGGATTTTACACGTAGCTACTTAGATAAAGTTAGTGGGTTTGACTATATGGGAAGATGTGTTTTTAGAAGTTTTCGGTTTAGTAGATTTTGTTTATAGGGTGGGTAATTACTGTAGGTGGTTAAAATTACCTACAAACTTCTGAATAGATATAGCTTCGATATTTTGTACTAAGTTAAAAATATTCGACTAAGCAACAGATACCAAGATTTCAATAGGAATAAATACATTAAAATAGTTATTCGAATCTTTTATATAAATTACTTATTGTTCTAAAAAAACTCACATTTTGTGAAAAATCAAGTTAGACATAACATTTTTAGTACATAGGTATAGTACAACTTTATTATTTCCATGGGTGATCCTAAACCGTAACTAAAAAAATGATCATAATTCTTAAGAGGTTTGTAAAGTGCAAGGTTATCAAAACTCAACCTCAGTACTTTAGTATAACCGAGAATCGAACCAGAAACACAGAGTCATTGCCATGAAAAGCGAATACACCTTTTTACTTGAACATATCCTTGTGATAAGACTCATAGCGACATCTCTTGGGTGGTACAGTTAATTAAGGAACCCTTCAAGAGCTGACACTTGACATGCGCTAAATGTGACTGCAGTAGAGGCAATAAAGGTGCTTATACCTCTTGAAATAAAGTCTAAGTTAGCTTGTACAGTTTGCGCTTGCGCTGTAAAATTGATTTCTAATGTCAGCCCTTGACAGATGCTCCAAAATGTATCAGTAGAAAACTGTGATGTTATTTGTTTTCAAAAAGCGAAATTCGTGAGAATCTGAGTGATGCAGCAGAGATGAAACTTGAGGGTAAGATTATTCTACCATTTTCATAAGGCCTAATACTTTAAATCAACTTGGTGATAAAAGTAAAACAGATTATTAAGGTTAATACCAAGATAACCTAAAAACGTAAAGATAGCTTTAATATCTATATTTTAAGGTTCGAAACGATTTCAGTAACTGAAGTTCGCGTTTCTGTCAGCCCCTATCAAAATTTTTTACGCTGTTCACTGCCCACAAATCTGTCTATACACAAACAAGTAAACTATAATATAATACTTCTCAAAAGGAGTTCCTGTGACCTGTATTAGACTTTTTTAACATTATCAGTCAATTGACATATCTTGATTAGTTGAATAACATTATTCGATTAACATATCCAGTAACTGAATCCTTATCCAAAATCTGCAGGCCTGAACCCCACCACAAAAACTCCTAATAAGCTTACTCCATCACTTCAAAGATCCCTATCTTCAATACCACTTCATTAGAAGATTATTTGGCTTTATAGTAGCAAAACCAAAATGTAACCAAGGTTTAGTAGAAAATAAAGGAACCTGTGACCCGTGGTGACGGATCTATTGTAATCGCAGGGGATTGGGGTGTTATCAGACGATAATATGTAGGGATGGAACTTTGGACACCCCTAGTCCATTCATAATTGTGATGTACTGGTCGGTTGGATGACGAATATTTAGTAGGACTTTGATTTGATTGGAGAAGAGATTTTGTGTGTAGTTTTTCGGATTGGTTATTGATGTTTTTATATGAGCTTGGTGTCTGGTCTTTTGTGATGGAAACGGAATGATTGGGAGATGTTGATGTTGCAAAGCATTGTTAAACTCTGGCTAGTTAAGCTTGGTGTCAAAGAGGCTAAGCGCCGATTTTTCCATCGCCAGATAAATTTTAACTGAGGAATAACTTTGAAAATTTGGCAATTTTTCTATAATAAAACCGGTCGAATGTCAATTTTATTCTACAGTTAAGAATTAACTGATGATTGAAAAATCGACCTTAAATAAAGTAATTTATTCGTATCGGATAAACATTACTTAACACGTTAAACGCCATGTGTGTCACCGGTGACCGGCATTAGCGGAGGATTTACCTTCAACAGTTTTTTATTGGCAGTCAAAGTCTTAAACTGTAAATTCAAAATGAAACGTTACAGTCGCGTACATGTCGCCTAAACCGATAACAGAAAAAGAGTTAATTGAAATGTATTATTTTGTCTATTGAGATCATCAAAAGTTGTCAATCCTTTAGTTCTGTATGTCCCCTTTGCTCGTAGTACCGTTTGCGTCGGACACCCTGACATATGGACAGCGCACTTGTCGCAGAGAGCGCATAATTTGTCCCCTATTACGGCTTTATACTGCTCTATAATAAAGTGGGGTCCGATTAAAGACCAGTCTCGTCTTTCTGTATAACAACTGTTCAAAAATCGAGGGCCTAAAATAAATTATGCATTCGATACATTGAAAGTTCTTTGTAATAGATTTTTTTTATCTAAAGGGTGAGGGCACCTGTCTCTTTTTGTTTTAATGTATATTTTTAAGAGGGTAAGATTGCAATCTATTCGGGTTTCATTGAAAAATTGGGCATTTTATTACGATTTTTTTCAAAGATAAGATTTTGTTTAGTTTCTTTATTCGGTTTATATTTTATGTATCGTGCTATTTGTTATTATGTTTTAATAGGAAAAACTCACATGTTTGGAGCAAAATTCATTAAGTCTAACCTCCACTTTAACAATCTGCTTGAAAACGTACTTAATGCAAATCAGAAGAAGTTGCCTTCCGTTCTTAGAGGTATAATACACCAAACCATTCGATAACAAAAATACACAATAGAAATTTAAATAAACAAGCAAATTACAATACGGCTAATTTTAAAAAGTAATCGCAGTAAAATATTCTATTTGACGTGCTTTTGACTAGGCGATGACAAATGTAATGGGCAGGACTCTTGTGAAATGAGGTGTGAATATTGGGTCCCCGCGGGATGCCTGTAGACCGCATGGGGAGCAATGGGACCCCAGCTGTCGCACCCTTTATGCCCCCAAGTACAATGCAGTGCAAATTAAAGACAGGTATTAAGTGTTGTTCGCTCTCTGATTGTTGTAATATTTGTCACTGTTATTGACGAATTTGTGGCGCGTGCCGGTTGTTAGGTTTGTAGAAATAATCTCCTTATTGAGGAAGGGTCGATATATCTATCATACATATATTGATTGTTGTTTAGATGGTCGAATGATTTATTATACTTTTGAAGCTTTTTCTCAATCTAATCGAATGGTATGCTCTTTAACGGATTTAAAACGACGAAAAATGTTCGATGTGGAAGTAACTTATGACCATTTTGCATTTGCGAAGTTCTTAAAATTTATCTAGATACTTAATAATACAACTGAGTCCTCTTTTTCAAGTAACTAAATAGTCATCGTAGCCTAATTACAATGGGCCTTCAATATCTTGCTTGGTATTGAGATAATTATGATTTATCTTCGTTTTCAGCATGTCTAATCCTAATGCTGAACGCGATGGCGTTGGGCATGCGTCGCGGACCACATCACCCTCATGGGCAGACCCCGGTTGACCACAAGCACCATCACTATAAGCCACGAGGCTCGGAGTCACTTACTGGAGACGTGCAGCTATTGCATGATACCAAGTAAGTAACAGGGAAGAGTACACAGAATTTAAATGATTGTTCTTTAAGTTATGTCGCGATTGTGTTGGTTGATTTAAAAAATAGATTGCTTAAGCGAACTGCTGAAGCTTTATGTAGGTGGAACGATTTGTCGGTGATTCTCTGCTAATCACCGGTGAACAGCGGTTAAGTTAGGTTAGGTTTACCTTCAAGGGTTTGTGTTAGCTTAGACTCGAAAGAAAATATAAAGTTACCAATAAAATACCTTGAGATAAATGGAGTAATGTCCTCTCTACTTGATATGCTCTGATCTTAAAGTTGTCTGTTAAAAAGCCGTGATGCAATTTTGCAAAATCGGACAACAGTCCGAATGAGGCAACAGCCTCATTCGTCCCCATTGTTGAGTTTTAATGAAGTCCCTTAAATTAATTGTCCGATTCTTTCTACTGATGCAACTGTTGCTTGAGATTAAGTAAGCCATTATGACAATAGTGACGACGTTCTGGTCGACGGCGTGGAACGTAAAGGTTGTTAGTAAAGTATGTAACACAGATATGATATTTATTATAGTTAAGTCATGTGGGTTATTTGGTTGATTCGTTGTTTACAGTTCAAGAATTATAAACATTAATTCTAAACATAGATAAACGTACTAAAGACAGAAATTGTGATACTACAGATAAAATGTGTAAAGTACTGATTTTGGCCTATTTTCTCAGTGAGTATTAGTTCATTTGTTTTATGTTTACAAATTATTGTTTTTGTTACAGACACATTGAAGAAGATGCACAAGTACTAACAGCAGAAGCGCTATCACAGATGACACCAGAAGAATTAGAGTTCCATTACTTTTCAGCTCACGATTTTGATAAAAATTCCATGTTGGATGGATTGGAACTGCTAAAGGTGAGAGGAATAATTAATTACTTAAAGATAACCTTGAGGAGGCTTTTATGGTTATTTTAGATCCACATTAAAATTAACCTTGATAGGACGAAAAGAGATACTAATGATATAATTTGATGTGACAGTAAATATTTTTGAAGATAATTTTGTGATTTTCAGGCTGTTTATCATACTATTGAACATGAAGCCCCAGATCCAGATGCAGATTCATCTATTGAACCAGAAGCTAATGATCTTGACGCTTACATAGGTAAGATTAAAAGTACTTAGAAAGATAAAAAATCGTAGTCATGTCGTATTCGTTTGTGATATAAAAATAATAGTATCACACTTCTAATCCAATAGACTAAATTGTTAATGAATATCTAACTAATATAACTTTAAATAATGATTTTGCTAGCTATAATGATGTTACAATTTCAGCTCTAGTGGACCGAACATTAGAATCAGATGATAAAGATGGTGATGGATATGTGTCTTATGCAGAATATAGAGCAGCAAGAGCCAATAATCCATCAGAAAGAACTCCTCGAGTTCTTGCAGCACCTTAATCTGTCAAACACCAAGCGGTCACCGGTGACCGCGACCTATTGTTCTTTAATTGTGTCTATAAAACCGGTACTCGACGAGTTAAACTAACAAATCAGGATTGTGATATAAAGCATGGATGAACCCATTTTTGTAAAGGAAGCAACAACGAATAGTTTTAAGAAAATTTTACTAAGAATAATAGACCTATTTGGAAATGTAATGAATGCAGACTGATTTGGGCTAATTTGTGTACTTGATTATGCTGTTGCTAAATGATCCGTATGAATAAAACAATACGACAATTAATTCTGTACATAGTTTAATTGGTTAGAAATAAACTTGATTTCCTGTTTTTGTTTTTCGTTCTTTTTATTAATATTGACTAAGTATATCTTACCTTACTTGAATCCGTTAATTAATTTTGACTATTATAGAAACATTTAATATAATAATATAACTTCATTATTAGCAATAATAAAATTACAACTTTCTTTGATGTCTTACCCTAAGACGTTGATGACAACTTATGTAATTTTTATACTTATAAATTATGTTTGAAAAATATTGGTAGTTATTTCTATAACAATAACTGTTTCAAGTTTACATGGTAATTCTATAAATATACGATTAACATCATTGTTTAAATAATTTAGTTTACTTTCTTCAGCCTTATTACTCTCCACACTTATACCGAGTCTCACAGTTCATGCCTCCTTCACCCCATTCAGCTGCTTGCTTGATGCCCATCGCTATTTCTGCATAGGGCTCCAGGTCTACACTATCTCTGTTGGCAGATAAGATATTAATTAGTATCTTAGTGAAATAATGTTTGATATATAATTATTTACTGATGATTATGTTGATGGATGATTAATATGGATGGTCTATAAGCCAATATCAAAGTGAGCTCTTTCTACGTTTTTTTTGCCATAAAAAAAAGAAGTGGAGGGTAATTGGGCCTCCGGTAACCTCACTCATACGACGAAACACAATGCAAGCGTTGCTTCACGTCAGTTTTATGCGGCCGTGGTATCACTCCGGTCGAGCCGGCCCATTCGGGCCGAAGCATGGCTCTCCCACACACACACGTGGAAATTAACTATCTCTTTAATAGATACTAGCAAATAATGTAGATGATATTACAATATACGAAGTGTGTAAGCTGTTTAACCTAACCTAATCTTGATGCACTCTCTTGTCATTTGATGATATGGAAATTAATTATTTATTGGCCAAGCCCTGTAAAGAATTCAAACAATTACAAAAACTTTTTTATTTTATAACCAAAAATACTTGCCCTTGCAACATCCTGGTGCCTTGCAGAAGCAGTTCAGCTCCAGACGAATACATGCTGGCCTGCTGAGGTCGTTGACATGACAGCAGGTACAAACAACCATAATCTTTCTTCTGTTGACCAGCCAAGTAACTCAGGTAGAGCAGGATCTCGTCTTCACTAATGTATGTCACGTTTTTGTTGTCTGTGAAAAAGTATGATTTTGTAACTTTAATTTGTTGTATTTACAAAACTTAATTTAATGAATCTACTATATAAAAATAAGTCGGGTTTTCCTTCCTGACGCTATAACTCCAGAACGCACGAACCGATTTCCACGGTTTTGCATTCGTTGGAAAGGTTTCGGACTCCGTGAGTTTTATAGCAAGAAAATTCAATAATTACCAAACGAAATGTTACATAAAACAAAGCCATCTGGTGGCGAAACGGAGTTCGCCGGGTTTGGTAGTTCGACTTTTAAATGAATTCTGGTATATGAAAATTATATCTCACAATTAAAAATGAAGTGAGAAATTTCAGTCGCGTTATTGATTAATTTTATTTGATTTTCAGTTTCATTATTTTAATTAAAGTTGTCAAGTACCATGGCACGACACTGATTCATTATAAATGGTTATGAATATACTCAATTCACTTGAGTCATAATCATAACATAAACTTTACAACCAATCTATCAGTAAATACATATTTTTGTACATACATACGTACTTTAAATTGGCTTTACCCAACTTATCAAGGAACGTACTTAACGGGTAAAACGAGTAACAGTATTGAGTATAAAAGTTTCTAGCAACATTGTCCTTTAGCTGATGTTATTTGATGGTCATTTGTCGGGAGGTTCGAAGATAATCCTGTGCCAATGGGATTATGTGCCGGACACAGCAAACCCATCGGTCCAGTGTATTGGATTATAGTATGGTCAGTTTGTTTGTATGTATGTATCGTGCCCTTGAAAGGTGGACGGCAGATGTAACTCTTTGCGATTCATGATTTCCTGGTCATTCGATTGAAAGTGTTGCAGTTTTTGTAAGAGGTTATTGTTAGGATTTCGGGCATATTTGGAGGTTTTGACTAAATGATGGGGTTGTAATGATGGTTGATTGTAATTTAATTTTAAGTTAATTTCAATTTCAATCAATCACCTTAGTTTGGAAGTCCATAAATTACTGGATTTAAATAATAGTACATGCCGCGCTCAAGCTACCTACCTCATAATTGTTTTACGAACCTCACAATGTAAATATATATATATAGCACATACAATTGTATAACAACAATTGAAGCGTGTTTTAATATTGTGTGCTTCCAGAATTTCATACTGAACTTTAAGTACGTTAGGGAAAAAAATAAATGAAAATAAAATTCATTACGTTAATCGATATATCGATAAATGTATAAATGTTTTTAAGAGACACTCAGAAATGAAGAATATTATTAAGTTTCAGTAAAACCTTTCAGGTATTCTTTAGTACCATCGCTTTGTAATAATAATATATTGTACAAAGAATACGAAGTAATTTTAAATACAACTACTGTAATCTAAATAATCTACACGACAGTTATGTACGTACCTATAACATATTATATGAGCCACTTACCATCGAGACTCCTTCCGTAGTAATGTCCGCCTTTCCATGCGCCTGCACCAAAGAAACCAGCCGCCAAGATCAACGCCTTCAAAACTATCAGGATCACTAGATTTGTCAAATTCAGACTTAGTACCTGTAGGGAAAATAAATGTTATTATCAGAAAATCTATCTTAAATACTTCTATTTAGGTATGAAGTTTCCATATATCTATTTGATGTCATATAAGATTAATTTAATTGTAACGAAGTTCGTGATAGAATGACGTCCTTTAGGAGAGACAATATCATAAGAAGACATTATGTAGTTCCCAAATAATTTAGGATATCAAGAAGACCCTAATTTTTTTACATTATAATTTCAGTGGTTATTAAAAATGGCTTTTACTATAGAATATTCAAAATTCTGAAAAATTTTCAAGAAAGTTCTACGGGAGTTAAGCGTAATTTTATACTGCTCTTCCATCTGAGGGATTAGTCATAACTACTTTACTATACTCAATCCATCAGTAACTGTCCAATCCTGATAAGATAAAAATTCAAAGACTACTTTCATAGAAACCATTTCTTACAAGCAACTGACGTCAGCTTACCCCTAAATATGACTCACGAAAAAACTATTCACATAGAAAAAAGCAAGAATTAGTCATAGAAGGAATGCGTGCCACTTTATAGAGAAGTGCTATAAGTACGAACCTGGGAAGCGCAGTCAAAACCAACCTGACTGCTGCCAGTGGACCGAGCGATGAAGTCCCTTGCTATACTGGTCACCACTTGCCCTCCTGTTCCGCTGAGGAAACTGCCCGCTGCGTCCAAGAACGATGACCTCCCGTACACGGACGTATCATTGTTATTGTCGAACCTGGCGATGGAACCCTGATCTGGCTCTTCCTTGAATAGCACTGGAGGTTTATCTCGCGGCAGCAACTCGTTCGTATCATATCCTTTCTTGGGATACATTTTCTTCGCGTACTGCGGCGATGAGTACGCTCCTGTATGCTCCGCGGTAATATACGCGATACTTAAAGACAGTAAGAAATAAATTGCAACCATTTTGTCCGGTGGTTGAAATGTAACTGGGACCAGGTAGAGCCTACAATGGTCTCTGATAGTTTGAAGTAGTCTGTCCGTGTTCCGTTGTTTTATCTCTTCCCGACTTCTTTTGTTTGCACGCACGATGACATCTCCTAATGGTCCTATTGTTGTTCGGTTTAGTGGCGAAATTGTTGTTTTTTCGAATAAATCGAATGTATGGGCAGGCATTTGTGGTTTTATGTAACTACTGGGAAGTCTTGTTGATATAATTAAGTAGTTTTGTTATATTATAAAATCGATGCAATGTGCGTATTACGTATCGCTTCGAAGATGAAAGTTGTAGGTATCTGCCAAACTCATTGAAAGGAATATATAAATTAAACATTGAAGAATGTTTTGCACTTTAGAATAGAGTTTTGAAGTAGTATATTAATTTGTGATAATTAATTTGTAAGCAGAACAAAATAAAAGTTACATATTTGTAGTAAGTACTATATACTTAACCCGTTGAAAATTGTTGAAAATCATCCCCTAACTTTGAAATTCGTACATACAAAAGTAGTCTCTAAACCTTGGAAATAAGGTCTATAATGTAGTTAATGGAAAGCTGTCACCGGTGACCACTTGGCGATATATGGGTTAAGTGTATGGTTGTAAATTAGTCACATTTATAGTTTCTGGTTTCATGGTCATATTTTGTTAAAAAGATAATCTCCACCTAAGCCACCCATTTAATAATGCTGCGACCAATCACAATAAATGAAACAAGAAACAACACTGTGTACACCAAGCTATCTCAAAAGTAGGTGACAATGTTAAACTTAGTGGAACATTTTACCTCACTGGTTGTTCCGTAATGCTCACATTTGGGCCGGCTGCTGTAATTGTGACATAACAATACATCATGGAAATGTTATTGACATCATTTACGAGGAGACTCATGGAGTTCTGTCAATAATATGGGTTGGGTAAGTAAATGAGTGTATTATAGAAGTATTAGGACTTGTATGAAGTGTTTTTTTATATATATTTGTTGGGCCGACGTTTGACCACTATCTCGCCTGGTGGTTAAAAAAGTAGGTACTATATTATGTATAGTAAATACACGACACATTAAATTAAATCCGGATAAGAATTATGTGCATATGCACATACAAAACATTATGTTTGTCTATACAAACAGTAGCAGTCTTCCTGATTGAACATAGTCATTCAAAGCAATAACAAGATAATGGAGATGTCGATACAATACGTTATTATTTCAGTATAAACAAGGAAAGTAAATTTTCCGTCTGGTTGACTATATTGATGGCACGCTTTCAATAAAATGGTAAGTGAAATGACCATAACAATGCCTTGAATGAATGCTCGGTTATGTCTAGTAAGTGATTGGAAATTATGATTAAGATTTTGTGTTTTTTTCTTACATTATAAGTACCTAATTTTATTTTCATATTTGTTTATAAACTAGTTTGAATTATGTGTGTGAATTCAAACGGGTGAATATATTGTTTTATTTACATCTCTAATTGCCTTTTTTGCAGAAACTCTTACATTAAAACTTTTTGTTTTTTGTAGGTAACAACAAGAGTTTTTTTTAGCCTTGGTATGCAGAGTCACAGAGATATATGCAGACAGATATGCAAAGCTTTGAATGTACATTTTTCTGATACATTTTCGTCAGAAGCTGTTGATAACTAAGAAAAAGCTGCAAACAACTCATTAAACCCCACTTTTAAACAAAAATAAAATACATTCAAAGTACGCTCCTCTAAAGTCGCCGCCAGTGACATCTAGGAGAATTTACAGAAACCATTTAACACGAAAGCGTACTTTCTCTCTCGTTTAACTTAACATAGATGGCGTCAGTCATGTTTTGGTGAAAGGCCCTCTTCATTTCATTTGCTCATTGATTCTACGTTGTGCCGATAGATGGCAAACTGTAGTAAATGATAATGTGAATGACGCTGTTTCTTACGTACAGGGGGTAGAAAGTATTTCATATTTTAATGCGTTGTATTTGTAAGATATTAACAAATTATAATGGTTATTGTTTGAATGTAGTTCACGAAGTTTTGTATTTCAGAAAATATGTCTATGAATCGTGGAACACCATTGATCAACTGAAATTTTAATAAATAAAAATAATTGAATAAATGAAACCTCCCAGTTACCAACTCAAAAATAACTCTTGAAATCACTAAAAATAAATGAACTAAATAAACGAACAGTTATATTTCCTAGCGGTATTCAAGACCTATATTAATCTTGAACAGAGATACTTGTGTCTAAGTTTGACAGGCGCTAAGTCAGGCTAGCAACTGACTGAACTTGAACCTGACAACCTGAAACCAATCTGAAAGTTAGACAGAAGTTATTCAGTGAGAAACCTTTGATTGATCTGCGATTTCAATGAGCTTGGGTTATATAGTTACTATTAGTTATCAGAAGTAATAACATTATCTTGATATTAGATATCTGTTTACTTATAGGCATAAGTAGCGTAGGCCGAGTGGTCCCAAGTGCGACTACCGGGCAAGGGGTCTCGGGTTCGATTCCCGGGTCGGGAAAAGTATTATTGGGTTTTTAAAAAAAAATCTCAGTAGTAACACGGAGTCTGGAATTGTGCCCGGGATATGGCGATAGGCTCACCCCCTATTACATGGGACTCATAACATAAATAGGGAAAAGTGGGTGTTACATTGTACAGTGGCATAATGTGCACCTCTGCCTACCCCTTCGAGGATAAAAAAGGCGTGATGTTATGATGATGATATTTACTTATGAAAGCAATAACGCAGTGTCCTGCGTGAGCGACGAATACGACGCCGACGCGACGCGACGTAATGCTTCCCGCGACAAATGTGCTACGTGATTTTGGTCATTAACTCTTTTGAATCATGGAGAAGTTCAATACAATTTTGCCATATATATATATTACAAATCTGTCATATAGGCTGCATGTTGGGTATACTGTTGAGGTGATGGCGTTCGTCGCGTTTGCAGTGTCGCGTCGCGTCGCGTTCGTCGCTCACGTAGGACACCGCGTAATATATTATTATGTATAGAGTTGTTGAGTATAGAAATTTTAGACCTAATGATTTTAAACAATTTTAAATATCGTACTGTTTCGGTAATTGTAATTGTCCATTGCAAAAGGTTTTGAAGAGTCATCATGATATACAGAATTAGTAGTAATTTTTTGTACCTACAAAAGTACCCGTGATTTACAGGAAAGGGGTTCTCCATACAAATACTTTCATAGCATCAACGTCGCATTAGCAGAAACAGTTGCTCGAGCAAAACCGACTCTACTGCCTACAAATAAAGAACCTATAACTGAAACGAAGTAGTCATCAACGGTTGAATGTACTTTAACACAACAACAGTAATGATCAATGGTCATTCATTTCATGGTGGATGCAACTGTCATGGCGGCATAATGCGTTTATTATTATTTTAAATAACAGTGCGGTGCGCAAGCGCAGAGGGCTTAGTACGAGTATGTTTTACGTTTAACGAGATCGAAACGTTACCGCGTTCAGCGCTCTGATTGGCCTTCTCCATTGGATCAACCAATCAGAGCTCGCAGCGCGGTTACGTTTGAATCTTTTTAAAAGTAAAATAAACCTGTAATAGGTCTGAGAGCTAGCCGTGAGAGCGGCCGGTGAAATGTATCAGAAAGTGAAACCGCATCGAGCCTTGACCGTCACGCTGAGTTCAAGTTAAAATTTAACTTTAAAGTTAAAGTTAAGTTATACGATTGTTATCTAATGGATTATAAAGTAAAAGTGTCATCGTTATTGTCTATTCGGTTATGGTCTTTGAATGTTTTGTTTTGTTTGATCTTTCTTTTGTAGTGACAACGTGGTTTGTATAGAGTTCATTATTTATGCACATTGCACACATTGTTTATGAATTTTGCATTATTTATTGTTGATACCTTAAAGTATTGAGAGTTAGTTTTGTAAATTATCGTTTTCACATATATGGAGAGATATTAATTTATTTCTTCCTTAACTGATTGCCTCGATGGCCGAGTGGTCGTAAGTGCGACTGCCGGGCAAGGGGTCTCGGGTTCGATTCCCGGGTCGGGCCAAGTATTACTGGATTTTTAAAAAAAATCTCAGTAGTAGCACGAAATCTGTAAATGTGCCCGGTATATGGCAATAGTCTCACCCCCTATTACATGGAACTCATAGTGAAAAGTGGGTGTTACTTCTGTTTGCACCTCTGCCTACCACTTCGGGGATAAAAGGCGTGATTTTATGTATGATATTATGTTTCTTACTTAAGTTTATATACAGCCCAATTTTCATAAAATTTGTGGCTGACGTTAATTATATTATGCATTAAAATATCTTTTAACTTGTTTATTTTGCATGTCAGTTTGTTTCTTCGATTATTACCTGGCTACCTTAATCTAATCAACGTTAAGTGTTGAAAAGCCATACTTCGGCACAAATGGGCCGGCTCGACTGGAGTCGACACGGCCTCACAGCAAAACCGACGTGAAACGACGCTTGCGTCGTGTGAGTGAGGTTACCGGAGGCCCAATTACCGAATCCCTCAATCTCCAATATCTCCAATCCCTGACTCCCCAACAATCCTCAAATTCCTAATCCTCAAAAGACCGGTAACATATTTGTAACACCTGGTGTTTCGGTGTCCATCGGCGGCGCCAACTGCTTACCATCAAGTTCGTTCACCAGCTTATTCCATAAAAAAAGTCATGCAAATTGTTCCAAAAAGCGACTTCATAACCATAGCTAACCCATTCGCCCATTAAGTGTTGTGATTCACGAATTGTCGTGGAAAGTGTTTTTGTTTCTTATAAAATTTGACTGTAATTACGCTTTCGACCGTGATGCAATTGTATTCCCTCGGAGTAACGACTGATACGTAATCATAATCGCTGTATTGTGGTGAGAACACAACGATTTGTTCTTTTATAAAGATAGAGGAGGAAAAATTATTGTGCAATTGGAGAACTTTTGTGGTTAGGAGAAATGGCCAGTAGAGATATCCATTTACTAAGTCTCGGATCCGTTTGTTTTATATTTCAAATCTAGTTACGGGGCAAGTACACGTGTCAGTATCATTAATATCCAGTTAAAAACAGCAGCAGCAATAGCAGGCTGACGACAGTAGGCGTCGTCCGTAGTTTGTTGACGTTTCAAAAGTACCTATTTACCTATAAGTACTTTTACCTATTTTATTGTTTAATTGAACCTTCTAATTATTTTGTACTTTTAATAAGTTCATATAGATCTTTATGTTTCTGATTAAATCTTTCCAGTTACGTCTACCCTACACAGTAAGAAAGAAGGCTAAAATGTACCAAGATATCTTTCTTTCCACATTTTTCTTGGAAATTAAAAAGTAAAGTACACAAACAGTTCGCAATAAACACATTTTTAATTCTGATCTTTTCTGCTATGGTCCAGCAAACAGTAGCAGATTCATTTGTCACGTTAAAGTATAATGTTCGTGTAACCTTTGCCTTTTTGTCAAACAATGCCTTAAGCCCGTCGTTGTGTTCTGCACTTTATTGCAAAGAAAGCTACAACAATGGCCGCCTCAGAACGTAAACACTACCGTTGCAATGACACTTTCTTTCTTTTATTTCGCAAATGTAGTTGTGATAATAATAAAGTATTCTATTTGAAGGTCTAATCTTTTTAGTAGTGAATAAAATATAGATACAATTATACAAAATAGAATTAAGTCTTAATTTTTGTTAAAAGTGAATTATATTAATTACATCGTTTATACGATCCAAAAGACTATCTACCTAGTAACATAACATAACATAACAGATAACGCCTTTTATACCCGAAGAGGCAAAGGTGCACATTACGGCACTCAATGTCACTGTACAATGTAACACCCACTTTTCAATATTTATGTTACGAGTCCCGTGTAATAGGGAGTGAGCCTATTGCCATATACCGGGCACAATTCCATACTCCGTGCTACTACTGAGAATTTTAAAAAACTCAGTAATACTTTGGCCGACCCGGGAATCGAACCCAAGACCTTTTACCCAGCAGCGACCACTCGGCCAACGAGGCAGTCTATATCTACCTAGTATTTCCGTCTAATACTTACTGCTTAAAACTCACTAATGCACATTCAAAGAAAGTGAATGCACTTTCATAACAGTTTTGCATTCATCTTTTTCTCAATAAAGCGACCACTTAGGACACTTACGTACAAAACTTTAGAGAATTAACAAAATAAAATGCATTAGCGTGTCTTTGTAAGAGATTTTGAAAGACTGTGGGAATATAATGATAATACAAAGGTGAAAGTTGTTCGTGGATTGTATAATAGTTATGAAAGCTAGTGCTTCTCCTGTCTTTACAAAAATAGGTCGACGAGCGACGACCAATTATAAATTTCCTGTCTTTGAACTTACTTGATAAGAAACGGTGTGACTCAACTTGATATTGTCTTTCCGAAGCGTGGTCTGAATATATGATGAAGAAAACGATCTTTTGAGTTTGGTTCTACGTGCTAAAAGTATATTAATGTTATCGTATGAAGAAGAAAAAGTAGAATTTTTGTGAAGTTGCCGAAGTTGTGTAAAATATGTAAGTGATCTCGTTGGCCATGTGGTTAATGAAAGTATTAATGGGTTTACGAAATTACCCCCAATAGCATTTGAGCCAGTAATTTGCCAGTTTGTTCCTGATACCTAGCAATAGAAGCATTATTAGTTCACCACATGAGACTTAGTACTGTACAAGACTCCCAACATTACGTAGCAAACGAATAACTAATTGTTGTGTATCTGTGGTATACTCTATGTCTATAGTCTATGGTGATAAATTATCTGTGTGCGCGACGAAGCCCGCGAATTAGTAAAAAAACAGAAGACGTAGTAAATGAGTGCGTCGATAGCCTTCTATTTTTTAATTGGCGGGCTCCGCCACGTACATAGATAATATATCACCATAAACTATCCTATGACTGTAGAGCATACCACAGATACACAACACTAATCTTTTGAGGAATTAAACTCGTAATGTTATTTTTTAATATAATACAACTGTGACGTTGTGACAGGACCCCAGCATTATACAGTGGTGACAACACCATATCTTGTCACGGTGGTGCTCAACAGTCCTGCCATTCTCATTTAACGCTAGCCAATGTTATTTTTATGCTTTCTACAGCTCACAAATGGAAGCGACACTTTGAAAATTTCTAAATAGTTATTATTTAATGTGTTATTGTATGCGCTGGAGTTGAGAATCAATCCCTTGAGGCGTAAAAACCAAGAATAACTTGCCTGGTAGAATATTTTGTTAAGAAAAAATGAATTATTATGTTTTCGGCTTCCTCACGTAATTATTTGACGAGGAACTCGACCAGTTTAGTAGCGCGACAGTCGCCGCGTCGCAGGTCACGAAATGCTGCTCATGAATATGAGCCTCTAGCATGGCTCGAAACTAGTCGAGTCCCTCGTCAAATAATTACATGAGTAAGCCGAAAACATAATAATTTATTTAGTATGTCTCACAAAAGTTATAATACAAGAAAAAGAATAACTAATACTAACAATTGTGATTTAAAAAGTATTAAGATGTCTTTTTTTGATAAGTGAACTTTTTGTTGTAATACCTATCCTGTTCTTTGTTTAATGCATGTCGGGGCAGCCTTTAATTAAGGCTACACTATGTTAAAATATGTTAAAATCCTATCATGTATTTTGGTGTATGTTTTGTTGGTTGCCCTTAAATAAATAACTATTACAAGATTTTTTTAAAGGCTCAAGCTACCTTAATTTAGCAGCAATCTCAAACATGATACTATACTGTCATAGACACTACAAGATGGTAATACAGCTGTTATTACGGCGCAATGACCCATTAAAAGTAATTATATTTCTACTCGCGTGTACACTTTTTCATATAAAACATAATGTATTACGGCATTGACGGCTATGTACAAAGAATTTTCTAATAGCTTCTAAGTATAACGATAGTTCTTTAGTTTCCTTTCTCCACTAAATGTTTGTTACATAAGTTGTGGTCCAAAAATAACGCGAAAGATTTGCGAACGCTGTTATATCAAAACCATCATCATTATCAAAAGTGTGATGATGGTGGTTGAGTGAGCTGTGAATGTTGTCATGTTTTTTGTTTAGCATACATGTTTTGTTTCTGTTTAAGTCATTGACTTTATAATGCCAGGTTCGCAAAAAATGTGTTCAGCAGTAGGTCTTCTCTGGTAACGCCCGAATACTGAAAGGCTACTCAATATTAATTTACAAAGAATTTGTAGTGACTCAACTATATATAAGCGCAACATAAAATTGAGTGGCATTTGAGTATTTCGATATAAAGTAAGTAAGACTTAAAAGTTAAAATATATAAATTCCATTTTCAACTACAAAAATCGATACTTTATTTATCTTGGGGCTAAATCCCAGAACTAAAATACAACAGTAAGTGCAGTTAAAATCCATTCAATAAGCGTATTAATCTGGTGAGTACAACTTCTGGAGACACAAAGCAACACAGCCATTAGAAAACAAATCGAAACTGTCCTCAATAAACTTAATAAGAACAGAAAGGCATCCGGATATTACTCTTAATTTGTTCTGAATTGCCTCTAAACAATAACACCAATAAGAGAGAAAATACGGGACTGAGAACATTTAATATCATTCCACGTGCGAGCCACTAAGGAGCAAGACCGTCTGGTAAAAGTATAGGGTACAATTAGAGCGAAGTTGATCAGCGTCATGATACAAATAATAACTGGGCTTGTTATTATGGAGAGAGCAGACATGTTGCCAAGAAAATAGATTATAAGAGCCAGAGACACTTGTTTTAGGTCAACTTACAGTCTTGTTTTGAAAGTGTCGGTTATGTCACAAAGCATGGCTATCGATATCGATACTGTAGATCAGGTCCCTTTGTTGTAGATACCTGACATTGAATACGTATCTGTTACAGCACCAATAGCTTTGATATTATAAGTGAATGTTTTCAACTAGTAAACAATTTTTTCCCAGCTTCTGTATTGTTGCGTCATGAGCTTATTAACTCCTTGTTGCTTTGTTGTGATGATTCATTTGGTGTAGAAAGTTTATACTAAAGTAAAACAGCGCACATTTTATCGTTGTCTTCAACATGCATAATGAGGTACATGGTATCTAATTATATGATAATTTGATTATAGGCCGTTTATGAATTATTATGGTTTATTATCATTTAAATCATTAATGTCATACATAATGTATGCGCTGCACAGCAATAATTTTACTTTTCAAGTAATGATACAGATTACAAGATTGTGCTTAGAAACGTAGGCTTGCATGTCTTTGTCGTTGATTTGCGTTGAGATTTGAATCATAATTTCACCGAGTCGTGTGTGAACTGCGAAACTTTCCTATTATCTGTGGAGAAAATATCCCATAAAATGAAAAACGGTTTCACCCGTGCTCGGGTCACGGCCCTGAGAGTCGCGATAGTCAATTAAGATAGTCGCCGGCAAACGACAATCGCCACATAATTATCTCGCTCATTCGTCGTGACCGAACTGAATCAGCATTGCATTAGAGCGCAGGGAGGGTTAGTGTGCATCCACAATCAAAACTATATCAGTGGGCTGCGGCGGTCGCCAGCGCTCAGTACTAGCGCGCCTTGCCCGCGCGCCGACACGCGAACCGACGAAAGTGAAAATAAACACGATGAAAATAACAGTGCAACTATTTGTTTTTTGCGTATTTACCCTTGCGCTCGCGAACTCTGATGACCCGACGCAATTAGAGAAGTATGAGAAAAAAATCAAAACATATCAACTAGAAGTACCTGGAAAGGATCCGATCACTATTATAGAAAAAGCACAAGATTCCGCAAACCTCGACGATAAATGGGAAGATATGAATTTTGAACGCAAGGATAAGGATGATGCTGAAATAAAAAATCTTATGACCCATATTGTTCATGACTTTGATGAAAATCGTCCAAGATGTTATGGGCCTTCTTGTCAAGATGGCTTCAACAGCGAGGAAGAGGACGCATTAGATGATTACATATTAACAGCAGAAAAACTAAAAGATTATGGTGCCCCAGGATCGTCTTCAAGCAATATCCGCTTTAGCTGCTAAGCTTAAAAAGGACAAAATTAAAGCAGATCGCTTTTCTTCAATGAATAGTGACAAAAACGAACAGGATGGAATGGCAAAGTGTACACAACATGGAATCGATTAAAAGTCAAACAACACAAACATCCTTTTGACGATAAAGATGGATGGGTAACATTGGAACCGGTCGCGTGGTCTACAAGTAAAATATCTAAATGGAAACCAAACATCAAAAAACAAAAACCAAGTCACTGGAATGACGATGAAGACAGATTTCCCAGTAATGATAGATTTCCAAGTGATGACAGATTCCATAATGATGATAGGTTTTCTAATGACGACAGGTTTCCTAGTGATGATAGATTCCACAATGATGACAGATTTACATCTAGTCAAGATTCTGGGAGTAATTATAACTACATGCCGCATAAGAAGCCATCGTCTAGTCGACCTAGTTACATGAATAACAAATTGCACTTACCTCCAGAATTTGAACAGGAAATCCCATCAAAACCATCATGGACTAAACCACAGCAAGCAAGTTATCCATCATCCTGGGCTCCTGACGAGGGACGACGCCCACACAAGCCAAATTGTGATAACCATGAAAATTATTCCGATGACGATTCAGTGTATTACGGTATGTCCGATTCTGTAGTGACTGATCAGCGACCTGTAAACTACCCTTATGAATACGAGGCTCTTCATCAGTCGCCGAGTTCATCACAGAAGCGTCCATTCAGGCGACCAACTCAAGTAGTGTATGCTGGAGGTCCTGAATATGAAAACGATCGCGTTTCAAGACCACCACACGGTGATGGCCAGTGGGTTTTGTTATCAACAACGAAAGGATACCGAAATAAGAAGCGTCAAAGATCTTTAAATCCGCCAGCTGATGACCGCGCAGATGTATCAACTATGACATCACACCAAGCTGTAGCGTTGACTGTGTTACCGGTGGATAAAGCTCGCACTAATATGACAACGTCACATGGCGGCATGTTAGAAGTAGAAAAGAGTTTCCAAACTGTTGAAGAATCAAAAAGGGATATGGACAAGAAGAATGACTTAGATGTTGCAATGACACAGTTTAGGCCAGTTGTGAATAAGAATAGACTTGTAAAGAGGAAGATTGTGTCTAATGTGTCTCCAGACAGCTCGACGTTGTTAGCTGCAGTAGGTGCTGGCATGGTACCAGCCACCATGGCCATGGTGGTACCCATGATGTTAGGGAAACGGAGGAGAAGAGAAATAAATAGAACACCAGATGATTCTCAATTAGACAATTTATTATTATATAAATATTGATAGATCTTTTAGTTACGTAACATTATTTATTGACTATTTATTAATAATTTATTTTGATTGATTGATGAATTTGTGATATTGGAATGTTTTGAGCTTTATTATGGTTATGATTGTTAAACCAGTTTTTGTAAAATATATTTTACATAAATATCTCTATTAGATTATGTAAGACTGTTGTGATTTCTTGTGTTGTGTTTTTAATTAATTAATTAATAAATACAATTTGTTTTTAACTTGAAAATTATTGATAACTCCATTATTCTAGGTCACTTATAGGGAGTTAGTGCCTTCAGAATTGTATTGAATGATTTAACAATTTATTAACTACATGTTAACAATTCTTATTTGGATGCCAACGGCGTATGTTGGCGGCGTGACTTTAGATCTTAATTTTTTATATTAAATCCAAGTAATGAAATTCATTTTACGAAAGTTCGTATTAAACCAATCAATATGTTTGTTCGTCTTCTGTTTTAGACATATTCTGAAGACACTTATATTCTAAAAGGTCTTAAAGAAATGTCTCGAAAACAAGAATTCACAGAAACTTTGTTATAATTTTAAATCTAGATTGTAAACTGTGATAAGATGGCATAGCTTGATACAAACGTAACTTCCAAGTATGGCTTCAAACAAGACGTGAGACTTTCATGTTAATAACGGTATCTGTACAGTTAGGGGATACCTAATGAAGTATTAAACACTAAATTTGGGCATAGAGTTACAAAATTTGATGATTCATTGAGCTAAGAATAAGAATAAGTAACTAACACGTTTAACAGGTCACTTTTTGGAAAAACGCAGTCTAATCTAAAGTCGGATAAAAATTAAAAAATCTAATATTTTTATAACAAAGTAGGTACATTGTTGTTAATTAGAGTATCTGATGCTTACGACTGAAGTACAAAGTATGTAGCATTAATAATAGTATTTTAATTGAGACAAAATAATCTACATAAAACAGTGTCCTAACATATAGTGTCATTGACCTCACAAGCTAAGCAATGAGTAAGTACTTATTCAAATCTGTAAATAAGTATTAAAATCGAATAACAAATCTACAACTTCTTCTTACATTTACTGTACTGTACTTGTGACTTGTTCAAGGAATATTGGGTCTTAGTTTAGTAATAAATTAGTATTTATAGTAAACTTCTCCTGGCCGACAGTAGATGTTCCCTGTTCTGATTGCTTCCATCAAATATTTGACGCTGAACAGGCAAACTATGAGGAGCACTGGAACAAATAGAATTATTCATTAATATAATTGACTTGCAACCGTTGCTGTTGGCGAAGATTTCTAAGTTTCTTCTTGGTTGTCTACAGTATAGTTTGATATTTGATGTATAGGCTTATGGGCACCAATAAAAGTACAATGTGGGGCGTTGGGAGACATTTTGTTCTACAGATCACCTTTAATTAGGTGCCATCCCATGTCTAGTGGATACTTATTCTAATACTACTTATAGGGTGAGGTGTGACAAGCACTATAAATGGTTCTTTGTTTCTTTTAGAAGAAAGCTTAAAGTAGTATCATAGCACACCCGAAAGAACACATTTTTTTTATTTTAACACTTTTTGTACGTAAATATAATTATACAATTGCGGGCTTAATGCTGAATGGTATTCTCTACCAGCCAACCGCAGGGTGATGCAGAGAAGTGTTACAGTAGTCTTTAAAAAGTTTGTATTTATTGAAACACGAAGGTGCTAGATATACGTATATAAATAAATGTATCCTAGTACACACACTACATACCAATACTACATATTAATATGAAACATAAATAAGTGTTTTGACTCACATAAAAGTTCAGACATAATAATTATTAAAATCTTTTAACGGAGATACAATAAAACCTTATGTTACTTTAAATACTAAGTATTATTAACTTATCTACTTCTATCTCAAAATTAGTTGAAACATTTCATGGCTTGGAAGCTTGATAATTTTATTCTCTACACGTAGTACACCTGCATGGAATGAACAATTAACTTTATTACCGCATGAGGTGTATCCGGCAGTTTATATCCAAGGAAGTGGATAGGGTTAACTATCCATGCTACGCTATAACAGTTAAATGATTCGTTACATGTTTTACATGTAAGAACTTTTTTCTATGGTTCCTGATGGTAAGGAATCGACGTCACCCATCCGACACACCCGAAAAACCAGGAGTGTTACAAGTGCATTACCGGCCTTTTGGGGATAAGGAATTTGAACATTGTTGGGGATTCGGGGATTAAGAAACGGGGCAGGGAGTAATTGGGCGTCCAGTAACCTCACTCAAACGACGAAACACAATGCTCTGGTTGTTTCTCGTCGGTTTTCCATGAGGCCGTGATATAACACCGGTCGAGCCGACCCATTTGTGCCGAAGCATGGCTCTCCCGAAGCACTTGAGCACCGAAGCACTTGAGCTGAGCTAATCAATAATCCAGTCAACAAATCAATAATGCGGTGGATATTATTCAATTATTCCAATCAATATTAAACAGTTAAACTATTTCATAGAAGCAGAACGGTACTAATACCGAGTTCGTTATGATTGTAATAAGAAAAACTGAAGGTAAAGCCCATTCATTTCATAGCTATTGGAAATTTTCAAATCGGATCGGATAGGAAATGAATTTTTATGGATTTGAGAATTGCATCTAAAAGAAGTACCAATTTGATTGTAAGAAGGTTTTACTCAAAGGAGTGAGAATAGAATAAGGATTTATTATTATGATTAAGTTACGGATGGATTTTTTAGGAACCAATTTCTGTACTTCATCTAATGATATTAAACTGTCAAACACCAAGCGGTCACCGGTGACCGCAACCTATTGTTCTTTAATTGTGTGTATAAATACGGTACTCGACGAGTTAATGGGAACGCAATGGGAAGATGTTTACGTCTAATATGCTTTATCGTTTAGGTTTTTTTTAAGGGGAGAAAAATCATCGAATGAATGCTCCCGCCTGGGTGAGGCGGGAGGGAGTGTGTGAAAAACCACCCTGTTCCTTCTCTTGCCCTTCGAGCCGAAGCCCCGGTAACCCGTTAGGTTCTCCGCGACAATATACTTTATCGTTTAGGATAGATATAGTTTATAATGAATTTGTAGGTGTGCTATTTTAGAACAGTGGACCTTTAGTGGTTAATAATAATTATTGTACCAGAGATTTCGAAGAAGAAAACAATAATTTACTGTTATTAAAAAATGCCAATTTTCGACATTATTGTGTAGGCAATATTGAAACTCAACTAAAAACTTCCATTCCTATGGGTACCTTAATAAAATAATGGAATCCTATAACCATATATCAATTACTAGCACTAATTGAATGAGGACACAATCATCATAGGCAGGCCAGTGGCATTTAATTGGATAAATTAGACTAGCTGTTATTTATTATCTTACAATCTGACCCTGCTAACTTCTCTCTGTACAAAATTAATGAAGAATTTACGTAATTGTAATTTAATTTAGGTTTGTTGGACATGGCGTTAGATTGTAAGGCATATCATGTACCTTTATTATCAATAAATAAATAAAATAAATAAATGTACATTTTATACGTAGAAATGACGTTTTAGCGGGCACTCCTAAGTATTGTTTTATTATATAACAATATAAAAAAATCGGTGTCTAATTTTTTTTTTGGAATAGGAGGCAAACGAGCAGACAGAACGCCTGATGGTAAGCGATCAGCACCGCCCATGGATACCCGCAACTCCAGAGGAGTCACAGGTGCGTAGCCGGAAAAAAATCTGCGTTTTCGAAATTCTCTTAAGAAATGTCTGTCAAATTACTTATGCTATTTGGTAAGTTATTCATTATGTTACTTACAGACAGACATTTAATAATTACTTAAACTATACCTTAGTAACGATTTTGTTCCGAAGACAATTGCGAAAGACTGGGTTAAGTAGCCATTAAATGACTCTGAGTATGACGGTAAGGGTTGATTTTTCAATGCTCAGTTAAATTTTACCAGAGGAATCAGATGATTAAAAAATCGATCCTTTAACTAAAAATATTGTGCTTTAAAGCAGTAGTGATTTTTTTACCTACGTTAGACTTAGATTTATAGGTGATACTCACAGTCAAACAGGGCGACTAATCCCAGTTGTATCCAGCCGGCAGTCAGTGCTTCCCAGATAATCAATATCACCGAGAAGAAGAGGTGGAAGAAACTGTACACGAAGAACGTTGTCACTAAACAGTGGTTCGCCTGTAAATGTAAATAAAAATCTGATTGAATACACCATTCAGGTTATTTTATATTTTTATTTATTAATTTTTAGTTTCAGACATGCTCATCTGCCTCTGCCTCTGCCTCGTTGGTCGAGTGGTCACAAGTGCGACTGTTGAGCAAGGGGTCTCGGGTTCGATTCCCGGGTCGGGCAAAGTATTACGGGGTTTTTTAAAATTTTCAGTTGTAGCACGGATTCTGGAACTGTGCTCGGTATATGGCAATAGGCTCACCCCCTATTACATGGGCCTCATAACATAAATAGTGAAAAGTAGTTGTAACATTGTACAGTGGCATAGTGTACACCTCTGCCTACTTTTTCGGGGATAAAAGGCGTGATGATATTATGTACCTATCGTCTCAAAGGCCTCCTTGCCCACCTTCCACTCCTCTAAATCTTTATACATATAGTAAAGCTCTTTTAGTATTAGTATTTCCAGGAATGAACATTAGATTATGTATGTACGTTAGGATAAAAAACTAAACTCGTTCTTAAACAATTTTATTAGTTCCATAAATACTAGATTTGGACTTTGTAGGTACTAATAAATAAACAATCAGGCTAAAGTTTTAGAAATAAACATAAGAATTGTTCTTTCGTTGAGATGCATGAATTCTGTACACAAATAAATATATGTAGAAACAAAAGTTAATCATCAAAATGCACTTTACGTATTTGTACGTAAAGTGCATTTTAATGATTAGTTTTTGTCAAAGCCGTTAAAAGTAGTATCGTGTTCTAATTAACTATTCAATATTAGAAAGACACAACTTTGTAAAAGGTATAGATGTACCAAGCTGGCAAAGTGATTGATTGTCGACTTTATTCCAGAGTCATTAAGTCGAAAATGTTTTGATGAAAAGAGTTGTGCTGGCTTCTAGTAATAGTGACAAAGTTTCTACAGACTACAATTCTGTACTAGAATATTTCCATGTACCTTTTTAAAGAACAAGCTGTATATACAAGGACGGATTTATTGTTAGTTTATACTGGACTCTTATCAGGACTTCAGTATCTATGTTTTTAAATTGCGACCTGTCATCAAGAGGAACGAAATCGGACCGAACCGAAATCAACGATAACTGCTCTAAAAAAGGAGTTTATGATAATTTTTAGCCTAGAAAAATAAAGATAATTAAACTGTTTTGATCAAATTATTAGCCATAGACTTAAATGTATCAATGATTTGAATAATAAATAAAAAATGGCGCCATATAACTTGATTGATTTCTCTTCCATCTTTCTGTTCGAATTACAAAAGCATAAACTACATCGATTAGGTTTGTTTCGTAACACCAATCTCGAATGAAAGTATTTGATCAAAAGTTAATAGTAGAAAATCTGTGAAAACTAATCTTGTAGCTTTTAATTTACTTCAATTCGTTGCTATAATTATTTAATTTGTTCGTGATGTTACGTTATTTGATTTATCGGTAAGATTATGTAAGTTATTGGCAGTCGATTCGAGAGTTGCATTTATCTCACTATATTCAGAAAGTGCTGTTAAAAAAGTACTCTTCTAATCTACGAAAGGGTTATACAAGGGTGCATAAATACAAAATACAAGTCAATTCTGTACATGAAATATATTTCCATGTTTGATTACAGGTTAGGTGACCGATTGAGAATCGGTCATTGCCTTTGTCACAACACCCAATGTTCACCAGGACGTTGCCAAAGGAAGTCAAATTGTTTTTTTTAATATATCTTTTAAGCTATTTTAAACTTACGGAGGAGTTAAGAGTCTGCCCGTTTTAGCAACCTCTACTGAATTTAAGGGAGCCCTTAATCTGTCAAACACCAAGCGGTCACCGGTGACCGCTTGGTGACCCCAATCGATAGATCGTATTGCGTAACAAACTGTCAGTGTGCATCTATTGACGTTATTGGCTGAATGATATCGTATCTGTGCCTGGCGTCACGATACAAAAAAAGTTGAATAGACTTACGTCACAGGCTAGGCAATGTATTGCAATGACGATTGTGATTCGAATAAAGTTTTCTAGATCGATTAGTATAGGACTATTGTTTTTACGTTGATTAAAAAAATTTTTTGAGTCTTTACATTTGTTTACTTATGGAAATTATAGTTCTTTAAGATATTCGACAGTTACTTAAATTGACACATTCACTGGAAATTTAAACCTTAATTTTGAAGTTCGACAGTTACTTTTTCAACTGCATGGACAACAAGACACCCAGATCTGTACCAAAGATAATGGAAACAACGTAAAAAGTATACAGAATCGCATAAACAATAACACGGCGGTATATTTATAAAATCACAAAGAGTTTTATACCGGCTCACTCGAGACGCTTTCTCAGTTCGATACAATTTTATCTGAATTAATCTTGAATAAATATCGATACGATCTCTACGGGCACATTAAACAGTTACTTTGTTTCTCCTTTTAAGTAAAAAGATTGTATCAGGGCGGGAAAGTATTGCCATGTTTGTTTACTCTGTATTTGGTGATATGATATTGTTGTATGGTGGAATAAGTTTAAGATGTTTTGCATTCTTGTTTAGCGTAATAACATTTTATTCAAACTTATGTATATATTTTTATTTTTTTTAAGGGGGAGAAATCATCTAATGACTGCTCCCGCCTCGGTGAGGCGGTAGGGAGTGTCAGACTCTTACTGACTAAAAACCACCCCGTTCCTTCTCCTGCAGCTCGAGCCGGAGCCCCAGTTACCCGTTAGGTTCTCCGCGACTCAGTTATGTATGTGTGAGGCGACTCTAATCACATTTATTTCTATTGGGATTAGGCAATATTTCAACAAAAGCACTTGTCAGAATTCTTATAAATCACGATATTTATTTAAAGCAACGTCATTATAAAACGAACATAAGCAAAGAGAAAAAGAACAGCGCCTCTATCAGTAGACAACGAAAACTTCTTACAAACATAGACAACCTGACAAAGTTACAAACTTATGTATGCGGCAGCGTTAGTGGGAGTACCGAGAGGTGCATTGTTAGTGACGTCTGTGGCGTTGGCGCTCAACATATTCTTTCACGATCGAACCAATATCTTCACTCAACTGTGAAAAGATATCCTATGAAAATTATAAATGCGAAAGTTTGTGGGGATGTAGGTATGTGTGTGTGTTAGTTGTTAGTCTTTCGCGTCAAAATGGCTGAATGGGTCGAGATGGAATTTGGAACAGGGGTAGATTACGATTTTTTAAGGGTGGATAATTATCTACTGGCTACTTCCACCTGGGCGAGGCGGGAAAGATGGCGATGCTCTGGAATAACCCAAAAGCCAAAGCTCTGGAAACCGCTTGTAGACACTAGTACATAAATTTATCCAACTACATACTTTCGGGACTTCATCTACCAAAAACCCTTTTGTTGTCAACATAATAATAACGTTGGACTGCCTCGTTGGACGAGTGGTCACAAGTGCGACTGCTGGGCAAGAGGTCTCGGGTTCGATTTCCAGATCGGTCAAAGTATTGATAAAAAATAAATCTCAGTAGTAGCACGGAGTCTGGAATTGTGCCCGGTATATGGCAATAGGCTATACTCCTATTACATGGGACTCGTAAAATAAATAGTGAAAAGTGGGTGTTACATAGTATAGTGGCATTAAGTGAACTTCTGCTTACTCCTCCGCTGATAAAAGGCGTGAAGTTATATATAAAGATCTGAGTAATTTGATTTCTTACCTTATAAGCGCCTGCGGTGAACATAATAGCAAATAGGAAGAGTATCATTCCTATTGTAATATACGTGAGGTAATATGTAAGGACGATTATCCTCTCCAGCGAGTCCTTTGTGGATCCAAATATGCTCTCAAGATTCTCGAAGTTTCGGAACTTTCCATCCTTCTCGAAGTAGTTGTTTGTCACGTTCAAGCCAAGCTGGTACAAATGGAAGGCTACTGTCGCTATTGCTATCAGCTGGAATAGAGACAAGATATGTTTTAGTACCATGTTATTCATATTAAGTTAATAGATGTGATGACTATGAAAGTATTTTTATACCCTTTGAAAAATATAGACTTCAACCCCCTCTTTTTTATTTAATATATAAAAACCTTCTCCTAAGTGTAACAAACCTTTTTCTAAAAACCGCATCAAAATCGGTTCAGCCAATCGCGAGATATTCGCTTACAAATATACATACATACATACAGGTCAATCTGAGAAACTGTTCTTTTTCTGATACCTATTGGTTAAAAGGGTGACTATTAGTTTATAATGGGTGTGTAACTATTAGTTAATATGGGTGACTATTAGTTAATATTAAAATTTATTACAAAAAAATTGATTAACATTTGGGAATAGTTTATGTAATTTGATATAAATGGATTATGTACAGCTGTAATTGGACTTCAGGTTCGCTTACTATTTATAATTAAGATTGTTGTGTACGATTTAAATCTGTCGACTGTATCTGTACTTATGTAAAATAAATAAATAAATTAAGTCTTTTTTCTAATATCATTTAGAAATTGTAACTTGTAGCTTGAAGTCAAAAATATGCTCAACCTTAAGTTATAAATGGCCAAAACATTAATGTAAAATACAGTCAAAACTCAGAGCAGACATGTTATGAGACTAAATAAAGACAAAATAAGCAACACTGTTCTGAAAAGCACTTTGTCTAATTCGAAACTAGAAGTACTTGTGGTGAACGCCTGATAGAATAATTTAAGCAAAGCTGCAAAGCAACAATACGAATGTAAAGCTACTTGACGTGACGACGTTATACAATTTCGATTAGCATATTTACATCAGGCGCTCTTACGAATGTGAGCTTCATTTATCAATTGAGACACTTAATATATATAAGTCTTATATGTGAGTACACCTTTGACCTATAAGGGTAAGCAGATATCCTCATTCTTTTAGTTACGTAATATGTTTCAAGTAAGGTGTAAAAGGAGACTAATGTCATGCATTAAGTAATAAGGTTCTTATTTGTATCTTTTAGCTGTGTGTATTAATTAATTAATTTTTTCATTTAAATTAAAATTCATAGTTATATTTAAAATATAGGTCAATTATAATTCGAAATATCTTTGTGTAAATAGCTAGTTTTAGTTTTCCTTTCTTTAGTTTTTATCTTAAATTGTATATAGTTAGTAGTAATTAGTATTTATTTTATGTTAACACATTAAAATTCGATTGAAAGAAATTAAGATAAAAAAAAATTATCTAAAAACCACAAAATCGCTTAGGGATATACCAGTTTTATTAAACCAAATAACTAAGAAATAAGTTATGTATCCAATTTTGAATGGAATCCCACATAGGTATAGTAAGATATAACATTTTTATCGTACAATACTTTACTGCAAAGCCTCGTCGCGTCGCAGAAAGTAAGTAATGTATAATATGAATACGCAATACTTACTATTACAATATATCCGAATATAATATTCCCCACCCTTAAAGGGAAACAGAAAAGAAACTTCCTCGTCATCTTTTCATCTGTGTATCTGAAAAGAAAAAGATAAATGATACACCTTCTCATAATAATATTACAACCGTTTACCTCAAAGGTTAACGCAGAAGCAGAAATTATAGTATAAAAACATACGTTTTACTAGTTCTTTTTCTGTTTGTATATTTTAACTGTATATAGTTCTAAATGTTTTTAAGTAAGTTAATCTTTACATATTTTAATCAAAAATAATTTTATTTTATAATGACAGTTATACTGTATAACGGCTCATTTTTGTATGAAAAAATGGCCTAAGTAAGGTATTGTAATTTCCTTAAGTAGGTGCTAAGGAAAATTGTGTGAAATATCCCGTTGATATTAAAAGAAACGATTGTCATTCAACAGTAAAACATTTCTTGAAAATTATACCAGTTACTATAGGTAACAAAATTTTAAAATATCGTGATCATAACTGAGACCTGATAGCAATTAGGTACATTCTGTAAATACTAAACTTTAATACGAAATTGCGATGATGATTGTAATATTCATTTCTGAGAAGGAACGGAATAAAATTAAAGGTCAAGGTATCTTTAAGATCAGACTTTCATTATACGTAAACACTCGAGTAACTCACTTGACATAAAATTTAATTGAATCGGCCTTTACGATCCAAACGTAGGCTCTTCGGATATTGTCATTTGAACTATCACAAATACACACAATAGTTCATTGTTCAACATACACTGCGTAGTTTATACGACTACACACGAAACAAATCAAAACAAACCCGTCTATGCACAACACACAACCGAAACGTTTGCTATCAAAACACGATGTGCTATTTCAGTTACTTAGGTACACCGCACCTAATCGCTGTAGTTCACGACCAATTTAATTGGACCTTTGACAAAGATGTTTTTAATGAGTTTGAAGGTTTTGTAAATAATGGTTGTTGAGGAAGCGACTGCACGGTTCGCTGAACGCTGGAAAGGTTGCAGTAGGGAGAGGGACCGGGTGAACGGGCCAAGGTCGGGAGCAACGGCTATAAAAAGGTAAGTAGATGCAGAAAGGTGGCCTTCTATATAGGTTTTATGCGACAAGAATAGGATCCGTAAAAATTCCTCCTTTTATTTACATTTTTCAAGCAAGTTATTGAATTAAATCCGTACTGGGTACTTTTTAATAAAAGTTATGTATAAGGGAATACTCAAGGCCAAGAGAAATGCCGAACATAAAGACAATATTATATTAACATACTCCAATCTTACACAGTTGGGTATTTCTAGTTGACCAAAAGATAACGTCTAGATCAAATACAAGCAAGCAATAACCATAGGTGTACAGTGATGATGATGATACCAAAGATCACATCTACAAAACAAAAGTATCTACGGTAGGCACTTCCATCAAAACTTCAGATATCACACAGATGAAAGGGGCACATTTGAAACTACAGTCATAATAATTTTTGGACACCTGGTTTCTAAGTACCTAGTCCACATAAAAGGCAATCACACCACGTGTCTTCCGTCCAATCAACATTGTAAGCAATAAAAGGTATAGGACCATATTTGAATTCAAATACGTAGGTAGCTAGGTACATAATATCTTGACCCAGTTTCAATGCAATTAGTTTTGTAACTCTTTCTCTGCAGTGAACTTTTGAGATAAAATGGTGCAGTGGGCCAATCCCTGGATTAAGACCGTCTGCTTTGTAGCATTGAAAATACGAAGAAATGCTTAAGATGTGAAATCGGGATTAAGTAGTAGTTGTTACAATGTTTTTAAGTTTAAATTTTGCTTGTATTTTTTTGTTGGACATAGATGCCTAGATTTATAGCTAGGATTTTTTTAAGGGGGGAAATCATCGAATGACTGCTCCCGTCTGGGTGAGGCGGGAGGGAGTGTCAGACTCTTACTAACTAAAAACCACCCGTTCCTTCTCCTGCACGTTGAGCCGAAGCCCCGGTTACCCGTTAGGTTCTCCTAGGATAAATTAGGAATTTGGACTTCGCATTAAATTGGGATCAGCTACTGAGGTATGGGTAGGTGCACCATCTTCAGTGTTCTAACAGCAACACCGCTCGCATAAAAGAGTCCGGTAATGTTCATGAGAACGTCCTGTGGCTGAAGACTGATGACAATGTCTTAAAGAAGGACCTACAAAGTAGCGTAGAATAGCCATCAACTACACGGTAGCACTTTTACAACCATACAACAAACATGGCTATGCTTTCAATAACATATCAAAACTACGGACTTTTTTTAACAAATTTATTCATTGAAATTTTACATAGGTATTTCCTTAAATCTAAACTCGCCAAACTTTGACGTTTGAAAAGACGCTCATTTCTATTATTATCACAATATGATGGGAGTCTTTTTTTTCCTTAACATATAGGTAGGTACACTATAACCCAAGCAGGACATAGCAAGTATGTGTTATACCACCTGCATTGCTTATATTGAATAAGACTCTACGTAGTCTTTGATCTAGCTTTAGTTTATTTCTGTTAACCACATTGAAGATTCAAAGACCAACTTCAGTTTTAAAGTTAAAAGGGCGGTACGAAAATAAACTGCAATTTGGACAAGCTCTTTGGGCTTTCAAAGTGTTTCTTTTTCTTTTATTTGTTTTATCTGGCTGTTTTGTAGCACATTTGGTTCATTTTTTATTGCCAGTAGGTTCTGCGTTTATTATTGCTCATAGTAGAATTTTACCTATTTGATTTATTTTTAACTAGCTTGTGTTGCTTCGCCCACGAACCCATAGGACATCAGTAGCCTATGCGCTGTTCCAGGCCATAATCTAAACTTGTCCCAAATTTCATCCTGATCCTTTCAGTCATTTTGTTGTAAAAAAGTAACAAACATACATGTAAACTCACAAAGTTTCGCATTTATAATATTATAGTATTTCACATTTATAAATAATATTGCATTATCGTCATTACCAACATCAGCCTATTTGCGTTTATATTTGTAGGATAGTCCATAGACCTTCCCTAGATAGGCCTTCCCCAATATAACACCACTAAGCTTGATCCTTAACTCTTCATATTTAACCACTGCCAATATAATATACTAACAATTATTTATTTATGACTGCCTCGTTGGCCTAGTAGTGGCACGTGCGACTGCTAGGCAAGGAGTCTCGGGATCGATCCCGGCAAAGTATTACTGGGATTTGTTTAAAATTCCAAGTAGTAGTAGCACGGAGTCTGCAATTGTACCTGGTATATGGGAATAACCCTATTATATGGGACTCATAAGTGAAAGTAGTAGTGAAAATGGGTATTACATTGTACAGTGGCATTAGGTGTCGTAATGTGCACCTCTGCTACCCTTCCGGGAATAAAAGGCGTGATGTGATGTTATATTATTTATTTAACTCTTATCGCTTCTGTTTAGAACAAACACGGCATTTTCCTTCTAACTTAACCTAGGAATATGATTAACATAACAAAGTAAAACTTGCTCGATAATCTTTCCGTCCCATTTACATCAATTTGGAGCACGAACACACTCGTCTGATAAGCCATTGCGACATAAAAGTAAGCGTGGCTGAGGCGCCATTTTGTTAATAACATTTAGTGCCTATTAAAATGCTTGGCTGTATTAAAATTAGGTCGTTTATTTCTGTATCCTATGAGTGTACTTTGGAGATTAGAAATTATTATTGCTGCGAGGAAAATTGTGTGGGTTTTGTAGTCACATTTTAGATTTTTTTATTGAAGTAACATGAGCTGTGTGTACTAAGTGATATTTTTGATAGTAAGTTTATGCCTGTAAATATTGCCCGGTTGTTATTGATAATTAATATTTAATAGAAATTTAGAAACTTCATAGTATTGTAAAAACTAAAGAGATAATAACAATGAAACAACAAGTCGAATCAACGATTGTCACAGTCAAACAACGATAGTCAAATCAAAGTCAAAGTAAAAGCATTTATTTCAATAATACGTAATTAGCACTATTGAAACGTCAAAAATTAATTTACCGTCTGTCCGTCTGTCAGTGAAGTTAGGCGAAATAAAGATTCACATTCATGTCAAATTAAAGATCCACCTTTCGCCATTCCTAAGAACTTACAGTAAACATAAATTAATTATTAAAATAATTGTTAAATACCAACTTTACATAAATATTTAACCATGTAATAATGTACGCAGGAAAACAAACAACAATAATAATTAATGCTCCTCAGTTTACAAATCAATAGCAAACTACAACAATCGTACCAAAGGGACTATGAGGGCTGAATGCATAAAATATGATCTATAGTCCTTTGACAAGCATCTATGTAGGTATATCAGTGATGCACGATGCATAGTGCAGCTGTGCATGCAATTTGCATCACAAATATGTACCTGACGTAGAATAAGGGGTCGTACACACATGTGGTATTTTGCTATTGGCAGATACAGGTGTCAACGGTTGACCACGGTAACTGTTGCCACCTGTTGACGGCGGCTATCAATGCGTCAAGGGCACCCATTCTCATCGATAACTGGGTACTATTAGCTTTTGCATGGGTCTCGAGTCGAGTCATATTCTATAACATTTGATGCGTTAACGACAGCTGTTCATTTTAAACCAAACTGTAATTTGAATCATGTAAATAACTATTCTTCTAGCTTTGTATTACCAATAATATATCGGCTGCTACTGCCATCACGGGGCCGATTGTAGTGGTATCTACTATTAACAAGATTTTCTGTTTATATGTGTATAAGCCCTATTCAACCATTTTCAGTAAGAGCCGGTCAAGATCAACTTGTGCACGGCTCAACTGAAGGTTTTGTATAATTTTTAATGCAAGGTGCGACAGATGTGGGTAATGGCCACTAAGCGTAGAATAGTGTGAGTAATTATATTTATGTTTGTGTAAACGTATGTATGACTGTGATATGTATGCTTTTTCCTTGTGCTACCTAACATAACTCAGTTTTTATTTGCGGATCTTAAGTGCAAGCATTTGTTCCAGGGAACGCTGTGGAGCCGCAGAAGAATTATCGGGTTGCCGGGGTTCCGGTTCTAAGTGCAGGAGTAGGAACGGGGTGGTTTTTAGTGAGTAAGAGTCTGACACTCCCTCTCGCCTCACCCGGTCGGGAAAAGTCATTGAATGGTTTTCCCTCCTCAAAAATAAGGGGAAGCAACTCATTACTTTATTTTCAGAAGAGATCGTAAGTGTAAATAAACCACTTTTTGTCAGTTTGTGGCATAATTATGTTCACAAAAAGAGTATACTTATTATCTGTTGGATTGAATTCGATACATTAATCTTATTAATGCATACTTGTACTAGTAAAGTCTTATTAAACGTTGGATTTTTGGGTGAAACTAACAGTAACAGTGGTCAGTATAATATCGAATTTTCGGTAGCAACAAGCGACACACGTAGGCGTAACTTAGCCATGTTTGTGAATATTGCGTATGCTAAAATTAGGCAAACCTATTCAGCATTCAAAGTGACCTTATGACAACGCAATGAAGTCGTTTTTAGCTAAACATTACCTTATTGTTTGTCTAATGAAGAACATTAGGATATTGTACAAAATAATAGATGTAATAGTCTAAAACAACTAAAACCTAACATTTTCAAATTGTCGAACGCTGAAAGAAGACTCTATGACCTACTTTGAGATACTGGGTACTAATGAATAGGATTTCGAAACTGAAAAATCTTTGTATGTATTTATTCAGCCTAGAGATTGAATACGAGATCTTGTGCTCCACGTCCACGGTTTCCATTATTAGTTAAAAAACTTATTTTTTTTAATAACACTTTTAAAGATGAAGGAGTTTTTGGCGAGAAAGATTAGGTAGTGATTTTAGTCCATTAAACTGATGGCTAAAAGCACCTTTATGGTCACCAACAGCTTTTATAATAGTCATCAGAGGCCTTAGTACGACTTTCATTTACGTTTAAAGTATTCGAAACGATTACGCGTTCGGCGATCTGACGGCCAAGCACGAATAACTATCGCATTCGTATCGTAACAGTATCGAGCGAGTTAAGCGTTCTGATTGGTTGGTTCACTTGAGCCGGCCAATCAGAGCGCTGAACGCGCTCGATACTATTACGTTACTGTTACGATACGAATGCGATAGTTATTCGTGCTTGGCACTCTGATTGGCTAGCACTAATGAACCAACCAATCAGAGCGCCGAGCGCGTACTCGTTCCGATTACTTTAAACGTAAAACGAACTTGTACTAAGACCTCAGGTCCTCTGAGTAGACGAGTAGACGAGTAGACCATCATACATACATATAGGTGTATGTGAAACGTAATTATGAATGTAGTACGAAGGTTAACAGTTTTAGTTTTTACGACCACACGAAATTAGGATTTTCCTTTATCTAATGTTCATCATTATGTTTTTTGTAGTAATTAGATTCATCTCAGCATCCAATAGCAAAGACTACAGTGTTGGATTTTTATCTTCATTGGTTATGTGGTCTTTCGCGACTGTTGTGCGATTTTTTTTTAAGTTCTATTTCTAAAGTAATGTTAAGGAGTTATTGCATTATTTAATGTTTAATATTTTATCTAAACTCGCTCCCTATCTCATTGGATATTTACTGATGTAGAATGAGTTCATACTCATCTAATGATGAGTTCGTATTTTGTTTACTTTTCTTCATGGTCATCTTCTGTTCATAATCCGGGGGCCCAATGAGGTACCCCCCGCCTTCCGCAATCTCCCCAACCCCCGAATCTCCAAAAATACTCAAACGCACTTGTAACGCCTGTGGTGTTTCGGATGTCCATGGGCGATGCCGATTGCTTGCCATCAGGTGATACGTCTGCTCGTTTACCGGCTTGTCTCATAAAAATACGTAGGTAACGATGACCTAAATAATACCTAATGTCAGTCCTACAACAATATTCCAGGCAATGATGTAAACATTTGGTCATTAAGAAACAATACAAATTCTTACCCAACAGGTTATTGTCTAAAACAAGTACCTATTAAAGGATATAAGAATGATATCATCATCCAAGATTTGAATGGTAAAACTACAAAAAACGTAATCAACCAAAATAATATTTTAAAATATAACAACACACACATCACGCCTCTTATCCTCGATGGGGTAAGCACAGGTAACAGAGGGTAACAGTACGGCACTTAATGCCACTGTACTCACAATGTAACACTCATTTTTCTCTATTTATGTTATAAGTCCCATGTAATAGGGGGTGAGCCTATTGCCATATACCGGGCACAATTCTATACTCCGCTACTAGCGTGAATTTTTTTTAAAACCCTGTGTTACTATGCGCACCCTGGACCCCTTGCCCGGCAGTCGCACTTACGACCATTCAGCCAACGAGCAGTCATGGATAAAATAGAACAACATAATATGGAATAACATAATACTAATAATATGGAAAATGGTGACAAATATTATGTTATAGTTGACTTACATTTATAAGTAAGTAGGTACTTAAATTACGAGTATTTTTATCATAATAATGTTTAATTGTGTCGATCATTAGTTCTTCTTTGTGTTGTTCTATAAGTAACATTGTAATTTAAAAAGTTAATGCTAACATAATTTTAGACAACATCCAAAAATGATTTCAAGTTATGTATCTAAGTGAATTTATAATTTCAAAGGACACATCACTAAGAAAGAAATCCATAAATTCACTAAAAATGTATTGAATATTATACTCTAATATTATTATACACGAAAATATAAAATGAAATGGCGCCATTTTGCTGAGCGATCATACATTAAATTATCATTTGATTACAGTTTGTGTCGACAGTCAACAACCAAAACAAGAGGGCAACGAACTGGTTTCATCTTTAATTAATCCAATACTAGATGTGCTCATAAATAAAGTATCACCAAACAAGACTAACCACTTCCACGAATTCATATCTAACAGTTTTAATGCGAGATTTAAAAAAAAATACTTTAACGCTACGCTTCGTTTTTGTTCTTGAATAAAATAGCAATTTACAAGTAATTCTATTATTTGGTTATACGATAAAACATCTTGTTACGTTTGTATAATTTTGATGTTAGTTTCTCTATAGTAACACAAGAAAATTCGTGACAAACAACTTGGTTATCCCACATAATGGAAATATTTAAATTCAATCACACAAATTACAAGAAAATATTACTTACAGTGACACTGAAAAATATTTCTACAAACAAAAATTCTCAGACTCATATAAAAGAAAACAAAAAGGTCATGAACTTACTTCGTCCCACGCAAACTCGTCTATTTCTCACAAAATCCAATTTGTGTTTTTCTTTCTTTCGTCAATATTATTTCATCGAGATCACATCACATCACTACTGCATCACAGTGAATAAATACTTCATAGAATCACTGGCAGCTAACACTAATAATATCGATTAAATTTATTATCGATTTGTTTCGCGTGTTTAAAAGAAATTCGATTTTCGAGATGCGCTGGCGCGCGTTGTCTCGCTCGGTCGCCGGCTCAGAGACTTGGAGGCATACAGGTTGGTTACGTCATGACAACAAGGCCGGTTAGACGACGCAACCTACTGACTCTCGATTGGGGAATTAATCGTCATCGTCCAAGGTCAAGTCGAAAATGGTAACATTTATTGGTAAAGCTCTAAGTTCCGCCATTTTTAAGAATTCTTTGCAAGTGTGTTTAAAATATTCGAATTGGATTAATATAACCCGGTCTTTTTAAAGATGTTTCGAAGCAAAACGTAGTTCAAAGTTTATATTTGTTTTTTTTTATTAGATTATTAGTAGATCATTTTTGTTTCGTAGAATTGAAATAATATTTTAGAAGACCTTCGTGACACTTAAAGGATTGAGAATAAATTTTAATTGACTCAGTAGTAAACATCATAGTCTCACGTAAGTAAAAACCTAATAAAAATCAAATTCCATGTTCAAATTGTCATACCTACTTAGTTGCAACTGAAAATTACTATTACGATTATTTGATTGGTCTGAAATAAAACTAAAAATAACTCGCAATAAACTTATCAACTTCATCTTTTCATGGATCCATCATGAATTTATTACTCCTAAGATTTAATAGTATGACCCCGTGTTGCGATCACTTAGAGCGAAGTTTGAATGACGAGGCGAATCTAGGAGCACTATATAATAGTACCACAATGGCAACAAATGACCATTAAAGGGTCACGGTTAGGGGTCAACGCGTCCTGCCACTATTAAAACGAACGGCGACAATGCGCCCAAATGACAATGCAATTTATAACTCCATTGTGAAGACTAGGCTATAACCGATGAAGTAAAATTGATATATTGTATTGTGTTACCTCAATCGTAAAATAATAATGTGTGAGTTTTAAAAAGTAATGCATCAGTGATGGATGAAAGTCACTGACCGTTCAGTGTCGAAATGAATTATGACTTATGTATTCAACATGAAGCTGAATCTTTTACTTTGCTAAATTTTCTGTTTAAGAACACTAAATCAAAATAGTGTTCCTACACAAATTATGGATCAGAAATCACATTGTTGGTGACTGGGCAACCGGCTGCCACGCAAGGTGTCGCGGGTTCGATTCCCGCGACTCTTTGTGTCCTTGTCTTTGTGTGATCCACAAATTGTTGTTTCGGGTCTGGGTGTCACACACAGTAGAAAATCCTAGTGTGGGGCAACGTTTAAAAAAAAACACAAAACTGGGAGAATAAATAGTATTTTTTTTTGTTATTTTTATCGAAAAATCTAGCAACTAAACTAATAATTCGGGACAAATCTTGAGTAGAAGAACCGTAATATTATTTTTATTAAAAGGACATTTTATAAAAAATTTCGTAATTGTCACCCACGCACCTCTCTGCGTAGATTACTGATCTTATCTCAAACAATAGCACCCAGACTGAGGTGGTCTGACATATTACTTTGTGTACCCTCTTAAGATAAGGGCACTATCTACTAAACATAATAAAATTGCTTCAAAGAAGGTACTAGGAGAGTCACTACGCGTTTTTAGCACTTTATATTTGTTTTCCAAAATAGAATTTTGAAGGTATAATTTTTACAGTAACATAATTTTCTACAATTAGATCGAAAGTGTGATAGAAATAAGAAATGATTTTTATTTCATTTTTATATTTCGTCCATTACATATCAATTGACTTGATAAATATCAAACGCCAATATGTCCATAGTAAGTGAAAAGGAGATATCGTAGTATTTTCATTTGCAGGTGTTGACAACATTATTTCTAAGATTTTAAGGTTTATTTTACCTTTGTTTGACAATGACTACTCCTCTTAGAAATAATGTTGTCAACACCTACAAATGAAAATACTATGATATCTCCTATTCACTTACTATGGACATATTGGCGTTTGATATTTATCAACTCAATTATACAAATTAAAGTTATGGCAGTAGGTTTCCTTTTTCTATTATAGAAGCACTATTTTTATGGAGCACATGTTTGTTACTACAAGATTTGTTTTTAATTTATTGTTTTAATTTATTTTAGTAAGTTTTATAATTATTTGTATAATGCTTCAAGCGTTGTTGCTGCATTGTTCTCACATAATAATGTACCTACAATATTGGATAATCTATCAGAGAGATTGTAAAACATATTGTTTTTTAAAAGAGTAACGAATGGAGTTTCTCAGTCATTCTTCTCCATTCGAATTTATATTTGTAATGAGCATCTAGCTTTGCAAACAAACGGACTGACAGACTATTACTTATTTTGTATTTGTTGCGTTTCAAATGTACCAAATCATGGTTTAATCGAAATAAATGCTTTGATTTTCACTTTATTAGTTACACCATATCTACAAGATCATTTTAGTTCTCACTCGCGTTAACACAAAGCTATTGTGATGTTATTCACCGTTACACTGTAACAGTTAAAATTATACAGTTGTGTAACAATGCAGCAGATTCACATCTGTATTATTTTCTTAAAAGAGTTTAAATCTACATTTCCCATGCAGTAATTTTCATGATAATCTCGAAAATACTCCCAACTTCTGAAAAAAAAAAAAAATTTAATCTTAGTTACACAAAGAGTATAATATAATAGTCTACAGAGAACCAAAGACTTTTCTAGAAACAAATCTTAATACCATAAAATACAGCGATAACTATCATCGATAAAATTCTCTATCACCTGAGTCGTGTGCGTGCACGCAGGTTATAGTCAAGTAAGAGTGGGTGTGGAACTAGTTATACTGGTCATTCTGCCTACTTGATAGGGTAGTGACCAACATGGGATCACTATGGGACCATTAAGTGCCTAGTCCTAAGCATCTATGGGTTGAAATACCTTTGGTTGAAATACTTGGTTTAGATTTCTTTTAGCTTGTATTTATTTCCTAGGTATTATAGTAAATAAAATTAGTCTATGTTACTACATACCTTAGTACATCAGCTACCTGCCAATAAAAGTGCCGTCAAAATTGGTCCAGCCGTTACAGAGATTAACCAGTACAAACGAACAGACAGACTATGATTTTAAAAAGTATTATTTCAAATTTATGTTCGGTTATTTCAATATTACAAACATACACTCTAATTTACGCCTCTTTATTGTTTTATTCTATTTGTATATTTGAATGAGTTATCTGATTTAGAACACACAATTAATTTCAATTGGTGCTGCAGAGTTTAACAAGATTGTATATTACACAAAAAGGTGTTTGCCGTGTCTGCCTGTCGTGTCGTTTGTCTGTGATGTCATATCGTATCGGTCGTATCTGTCGTTTGTCGTGTCTGTCTGTCGTGTAGTGTGTCTGTCATGTCATATCGTGTCTGTCGTGTCAGTCGTGTCGGTCGTATCAGTCGTGTCGGTCGCGTAGGTCGTGTCGGTCAAATCTGTCGTGTCGGTCGTATCTGTCGTGTCGGTCGTGTCGGTCGTATCGGTCGTGTCGGTCGTGTCGATCGTATCCGTCGTGTGGGTCGTATCTGTCGTGTCGGTCATATCTGTCGTGTCGGTCGTGTCGGTCGTATCTGTCATATCGGTCGTATCTGTCGTGTCGGTCGTATCTGTCGTGTCGGTCGTATCCGTCGTGTTGGTCGTATCTGTCGTGTCGGTCATATCTGTCGTGTCGGTCGTGTCGGTCGTATCTGTCGTGTCGGTCGTATCTGTCGTGTCGGTCGTGTCGGTCGTATCTGTCGTGTCGGTCGTATCTGTCGTGTCGGTCGTGTCGGTCGTATCCGTCGTGTTGGTCGTATCTGTCGTGTCGGTCATATCTGTCGTGTCGGTCGTGTCGGTCGTATCTGTCGTGTCGGTCGTATCTGTCGTGTCGGTCGTGTCTGTCGTGTCGGTCGTGTCTGTCGTGTCGGTCGTATCTGTCGTGTCGGTCGTATCTGTCGTGTCGTGTCGGTCGTGTCGGTCGTGTCGGTCATATCGGTCGTGTCAGTCGTGTCAGGCGTGTCTTTGTCCAGGCGGTCAGTTCTCGACGCTCTTTTTTTTCTTTCATATAAATCTTTGTAATAACAAACACTTATGAGCATAAATATATTTCAGTGATTCATTATTATTTGTTAAAGAAGTCGAAGTCTCACGTAACAACGAAACGTTAATTTTAGATTCAAGAGAATCTTTACAACATGGCTATACGGAAGGCAGTATTGGTTAATTGTTATAATTATAATACTCATGTATTATACCACAAATTCAAGTAACTGTAATTAGCATTGTTTAACTTGAGGATATTTTAAAGTAAAGATGAAAATTATACTCTAAGGACAGGCCTGTATTGGCAAGAAAAGTGGAAATTGAAGTACATTTTTATACTTCTTTCGTAATGTGTTTATATTAAAACTTTCGTGAGACATAGTAAATTAATTATTATGTTTTCGGCTTACTTATTTGTCGAAGAACTCGACTAGTTTCAAGCCATGCTAGAGGCTCATATTCATGAACAGCATTCTGAGACCCGCGACGCGGCGACTGTCACGCTGCTACGTGCATGGAGCTCGGTAGCCGAGCTCCTCGTCAAACAGTTACGTGAGTAAGCAGAAAACATAATAATTACTGTTGTAACTTAAAAAATAATCACGTGAGTAAAAAATAGATTGTTAAAAATTCTGCGGTCACTTCATTATAAATTAGGTAAGTCCTTACTAGTAAATATTCATTCCCTACACTCTAATCAATTAGTTTCCAAACAGAATAAACCCAAGTATTCACGAAACTGTCAATCCCAATACACCAACGAATACCTAATCTCAGTTATGATAAACCATACGTTACCATCCCTATTCCACCAATAAACATTAACCTTAATAGAAAATGATCCTAATAATGCCTACTTGAGCATTTTCATTAAGTACAGATAAAGGTCTTATAAGTACTACTTGCCTCGCCCTTGGTACCTCATAAAAGCCATGGGGGTCGTAATAGTGTTATCATTAACACCCATAATATGGCTGCAAGGTGACTCGATGATACTTCATAAAATAAATTTGTTTTGCTATGGAGTCTTCTGGTCGATATGCTGTATGTTTCGAATAAGTGAAGAATATATTAACGATTTTTTTATGCCATAAGCCGGTAAACGAGCAGATGGATCACCTAATAGTAAGCAATCGGCGTCGCCCATGGACACCTGGAACACCAGAGGCGTTACAAGTGCGTTACCGGCCTTTTGGGGATTAGGAGTTTGAGGATCGTTGGGGATTCAGGAATTGGGGAGATTGGGGAAGCGGAGGGTAATTGGGCCTCCGGTAACCTCACTCACACGACGAAACACAACGCAAGCGTTGCTTCACGACGGTTTTCTGTGAGGCCGTGGTATCGCTCCGGTCGAGCCGGCCCATTTGTGCCGAAGCATGGCCTCCCACACTTAAGTGTTTGTTGTTGTTACTTACTTTGTTTGAATAAGGGCTGATTTTTCAATCAACAGATAATTCTTAACTGTAGAAAAAAATGTTATAAGGCACTTTTTAGTATGGAAGAATTGCTCACAGAAAACCGACGTGTAACTATACTTGCGTTGTGTTTCGTCGTGATTGTGGTTACCGGAGGCCCAATTAACCCCCCCCCCCTCCTTTCCCTATCGCCCCAATCCCACAATCCTCAACAATCTTCAAATTCCTAATCCTTAAAATTCTTAAATCCCTAAATCTATGGATGACGCCGATTCCTTACCATTCGGTGATCCGTCTGCTCGTTTACCCTATAAAAAAACTCATAACCCATTAATCTGTTCCATCACAAAATAACGTTCTCAAATTAGGTAATGATTGTGTTATATATCTAAGAACTCCATACAACCATTTTATTCGTACTCTTTTTAAAAGCCCCAACCACTTTGAATACGAATATCATACGCAGCAACCTTAGAGGTTCTATTTATATTGACAAAAATCGTAACCTTTCCACAATGGCAGCTTTCCACAGCAAAATTAGATGCCAAGCCTCCGAAATCATCAATTGCCTGTCCAATAACTCAAAGGGAAAAGAAAAAGCAATTTAATAACAGGAAATAAAATGGCGAAAATATCTTCACTTCGTCCTCTAACCTCGTTTTAGGAAAGTTCAGGACATTCGACAGGTTGCGAGTGAAAATGACTTGCTTTTGGTATAAGATAGTAAAAATAAAAGTAGTTAAGCTGTGCCCGCGACTTCATCCGCATAGAATAATGATTCATAGCTCCTCGTCGAAGGTGATAGCATGATAATATGTAGCCTATATGTTAATAGACCTGTTAATAATATTAATGCAAAATTTAAAGTAAACCCATGCAGTACTTTTTGAGTTTAGCCTGGAAGTACATACAGACCAATAGACAAAAATGATAGAAACTATGTTTTTGGTTTCGATATCGATTGTAAATTACGCCCCAAGCATTCTTTTAAAAAATCTGTGTTTCCTATTTAACCTGTGCTACATATATTTTATATTTCCGCCATTTGTTTTTCTGTTTTTCCATCGTTCGTTTAATACCAATACTTTCTTTAAAATAATTAACATGAAAGATTCATCTGTTCAACGAATCGAACGATAAACGTTTCTGTTTAAGATCAAACACAGAAATAAGTAAAATGTGTATATATTTTTAACCCAGAAATCCTTTTGATTCATTCCCACCCAGTACCTATTCAAGGTAAACCATGCATCATTTATTGACTGGCCCAGTTTTCAAAGCGCGTTGAAATGGAAACAATTTTGAAGGGAACATGGGGTTGTTCCAATATTTCTTAATTACACACATCGAATTTTGTTTTGTTTGTATATTTTGAACATGGTTTGGTTAATTGTTTGTTTTGTTCAGTATTGTTGGGAGTGTGTGATGTGTTGGCTGACTAAAGTTGTATAGGTTTTCTATAAATAGTTTTTGCAGTAGGTACCAGTTATATCAGGCCGCCACGAGTTCGGGGGCTGCGGATGAATGTGACTCCCGCACCCTCGTACCCACGTGTGAGACATGGGACACCGGGGTGGGTTTTAGTCAGTGAGAGTCTGACAGTCCCTTTCGTCCTCCCCAGGTGAGGGGGCTCCATGAGAATTTTCCACCTTGGGGTTAAAAAAAGGTACCAGTTGTATAGAAAGTGACTCGACTGTTATAGTAAAAATGTTAATAGGTTAACCTAGCTAAGGTACAGGTAAAGTAAGATATTTTATGATAACAGGATAGATATAAAGATAGCAGATCGTGGTGGTGAAAGAGTAATGCTTGAATGCTGAAACGCTTCTCAAATTTAAGTCGCACTTAAATATAGTTCTGTCACTACAAATTCTTTGTGAAATGACAAAATGACAGAGATGGATATTTAAGTATACTACTTAAAAATAGACTTTCAGTATTCGGGTTTAAAGTTAGAAAGAATACAAAACTAATATTTATTTAATTAAAACATGCTTGTAAAATATTGATAGTTTTTCAAATCTTAGTAAAGAATGGATTATTCTACAAATAACGTCATTATAATATTATTATTCCAATTGCTATGGGAGCCTTTTACGGCCTTTGTCGTCAATCGACTATTAAATCAGGTATAAGTACTTATAATCCAGCCAAAGGCACCTTTTTGGTTTTACGAGTCGAGAAAACTTTTCCGATATATTATTATGATTTCCTTGTGCGCTTATACTTTGAAGGATATTATATGTATTATACCTCTACATATGTTTACATATGCATATGGTGTTCTTTTGAACTTTGTGAGTATAGCATATTTGTTATTATGGTGTTTTTTCGTGGTGGTACCCTTGAATATGTAGGTATGTTTGCGATCAAAGTATATAATTGGTTTTTGTAGTTTAACAATGTAAATATCCAGCTTATCTCCATGTTTTAAGATTTAATATATACTAAAATATTTTATTTTTAGTACAAGGTCTTAGACATGACTTAGAATTATATAATAGGTATAAATTATATGTATTTTAATTAGATGACAAATCTATTTAAATCATTGACATTTACGATATTATTAGCAAAGAATTAACATGTTAAAGATAAAATATTTTACTGCTGACATCATGGGACGAAAATAAATGTGGATAAGGAAAAAAAATATGAATATGCAACTTATGAATTAACACTTACCTGTGTGGTTACAAAGGAAGTCGTCTTTGTAAGGAAAACAACGTTTAAAAAACGTCACGAACTGATTGTTTCATAAAAAAAATAACAACAAGGAGACGACTTTGACCAAGTCATCGCCTTATTGTTATTTTTTTTTCGAATGTCATACCAAAGGGTTTTCACACCTAAATGTGCCAATATGTGTTCCCTTCATATTGTTATAGTCAATAGGGTCCATATTGTGTATTAATTATGCTTACCAGCTAAGTCTTACATGTGGAATGCAATAAAAAATGAAGCGTTGAGTATTAACTTGGCTGAGAGATCTTTGTAAGGAGTTTGCAAGGAGACGTATACATACATAACATCACGCCTTTTATCCCCGACGGTAGTAATAATATAAAAAAGCCAGTAATATTTTACCCGTCCCGGGAATCGTACCCGAGACCCCTTGCCTCATAAAGTCATTAATAGATTCATAACACAACTGGTGAAATGCGATAGTAAAAAGAAAGGAGAAAAATTGTTTATTTGCACACCGTCACAAAGTACAATAACAAACAAAAAAATTAAAACAGTGAAGACGGCGCAAAAAGGCCAAATCTCAGCTTAAATGCCAGGATGGCCATAGGTGTGATTTTCCATTACCCTCTATCTTTCGCTACCTTACCTATGTCTATAATGTAATCAGGTATAAAGTGTTAATTACATATACCAGTATCCACGTTGTAATAATGCTTTCATATCGAGTTCGTACCATTCAGTGCTATTCTCAGCTTGACAAAATGATGTCGTCATCGTACTACCTACATAGATACCATCCTCATGAATATTTACACAGAATTTTACCAAACTCCCAATCTATCAGCTATGACGTCATATTCTTTTATTCTGATGACACACTAAGCGGGACAAACGCGGTGGTTCTGGTGTACAGAAAAATACCATGCATGTACCGTAGACTATATTTTGAAGATACTCATCAAGGTCATTATTTTCTCCTAAGGTAAATTTTTATACGCTTCCCTCACCAGTAATCTAATGGATTTTGTAAACACATACAAACAAGACATAATTATAATGTTATATTTAATAACAAGGGATCTCACAGGGGCCTTGTCCAAACCAGAAAACCTCTTAGCTCGACCTGGGATTCGACTTGCTCGGCTGTCGCTCTTGCGACCACTGCTGGTCCACCAAAGTGATCTAAATATAAGCAGTTATTATGAAAAGATATTGCTTTGAAACGGTAACAACACATTTTTTACCTTACCTTGTATTTTTTAAATGTAGCTGGTAACAAGCCGAGTGCGTCAACTGTCTGGATATTACAGAAATCCATAACTCAGAAGTTATGTCACCGTGATAAGAAGGCGCATTATATTTTTACATTTCTGCCCTATAAAGACTGCGTGGGCTTGCTGTTATTTGTTATTTACATTTGAGAGTATAAGTGATCGCACACCTCACAAGCACGGCTCCGAGACGGCTCTAACCCGGCAATTAACTTGTCATTTAAATTTGAACTATAAATCGTATGTCGTATTTTAAAAAAGCTGTATAGTGTATACCTTGTTGTATTTGTATCCAAAGCAAAAACCCCGTGTCGGAGCCGTACCGGAGCCGTGTTTGAGCCGTGCCGGAGTCTTGCTTAATAGGTGTACGATGTCCTTTACTCAATTGGATACACGACTCAAAATTCTCAGATACTATTGCTGTATTAGAAAAATATTAAAGTAAGATGTAGTCTAGAACGATAGCAATATTCCCCTCTCTTGCTTACAATAAGTACGAATTGTAAGTGAGACGGGAGAGTGAGCCTGATGTTAATGTTTTTAAGTTCATTCCCGGACTAAGTATTTTTAGACACCATTGCACCACTGTAAAGCAAAAAAATTTTTCTACATAAAATCTTTATAATTTAGTTTTCTATTTCAAAGATAGAAGATATTTTTTACCAATATTTTGTAGTAACAAAATAAATCATACGTTGGATACGTCTGACTGGGCTTATGTAGGTACTAGATACCTATAAACATAACACGGTACATACAACACAGTTTCCCATTCTACGATACTAAAGAAAATATGTGTCATGTCGTGAGTAAAATATTACAATGGCGAGGTCTATCCGAACGCAGTTCTTTCACTTTTTACTCTCAGTTATAATAACATCAGATCCATTTTTCTTGACTTTTACCAATTACACGGGAAAGTGAATAATTGTATGGTTTTCTTTGGAAACTTATTTATCTTCTAATTACAATAATGGTATTTATTTTTGATATAGTGGTACAATAAGAGCTATACAATTCGGGTGATGACAATAAAACCAACTCACCAAGATTAATTTGATTACGTCAATATGACACAATAATTGATCAATAGATATTATCTTCAGCACCCATATGCATGTGCCTAATAAGAAAATTATCTTTAATAAATAATAAACAATAAGATGATAATAGTAATGGTGACTTAAAAACTATCCGTACGCATTTTCGAAGGTACATACATAAAACGTATCTAAACAAAAGAGAATCTGCTAAAGAGAACACAACATTGCCCTAACATTTTCCTTAAAAACCCAACAAAAATACTTCGTCTTTAATAAGTACGAGCAAAAAAACATCCGCAAAGAAAGAAACGTGTAATACCTTTGTATAAACACATGAAATACCGCCAGTAACACACGAAACACCTCCACAGACGGCTCTAAACCAAAATTGCACCTTCATTCATACTCGTAACCTGCAAAAACACTAATTAACCATTTTTTTGCGTACATTTGCACAAAGGGGTGGGTTGAAATCTCAGTGAATAGTAAGTGGCTTTGAGGGCGAGTGTGTAAGAGGATGAGTGCACTTGTTTGCTGGCTTCTTCACTAACATATAAAGCTTATAACGAGAAGTATCTTCAGCGCTCGAGCTGCTCAACTGTTGCTGTCATTTTGTGAAGAAACTTTTGAAGTTTTACTGCAGCAAAATTTTGTTTGGTTGTTTATTTTTAACCAACTTTAAAAAAGGCGGTTGTCTGTTTAATCTGTATATACGTATGTATTATGTTTATGTTTGTGCGCCTTTATTTCGCGATTGACTGAACTGATTTTAATGTGGTTTTCATAAAAGTATTTGTTACTCTTAGGATAAGGTTTTAGTATATTTATGAACCGAGTTCAAAAAGAGATGAGGTTGAAATTGTGTTTTTTTAAACGTAGTTTGTAATTGTGTTATGTTCCTAATAGTTGACTTATTTTAATCATGTGTGGGAACCTTGGTTTTTAGTTTTCTTTTGTACTTGTCTATGTAAATTACAATACATCCAGAGGAGCTCTTTAACGTGTTAGGCACGTAGTAAATACGATGTCGATAATTTTAAGTAATTCATTTAAAGTGATAGTAGTCGTTTTACGACAATATACTTAATGACATTAATGACTTAATGACATTCAAATTATATTAGGCAAGTTGGACCCACGAAATTCATAAAATAAATTGTTATCTCATTAATTTTTCACCGGCTTTACGATTGAAGTTTTAATGTTTACCTACTTAAAGAGTGAATTAAATCTATTCAAAATATTGTAAAAAAGTTTCTTCTTAATGAATAATAACATTATTTGAAATTCCTTTAAGCGAGTACCTAAAGTATTATGTACACACTTTCTTTTTAAATATTCAATACACAAAACTGAGTTTTACGTTGATTGAAATTCCAAGAAGTTTAATTTATTATTAAACAATATTTTCCTCCTCTGACGAGGAGTGAGAGAGTGTAACGTAATCCTCTCTTCGAGATACTTTAAGATGTAAAAATAATCTTTATTAAACATTATGTTTTTTAGCTTACTTACGTAATTATTTGACGAGGAACTCGACTAGATTCAAGCCATGCTAGACGCTCATATTCGTGAGCAGCATTCAGCGACCCGCGACGCGGCGACTGTCGCGCTGCTACTGATACTGATGTAGCAGCGCACAAATATATTTAACTCGTTGAGAACCGTCATTATAGACACAATTAAAGAACAATTGTGTTGTATGGTTGCGGTCACCGGTGACCGTTCGGTGTTTGACAGTTTAATTTAGTATGTCTCACAAAAATTTTAACAATAAAAACTTTATTTTGTAACTAATAAAGCATATTTATGTTTGGTTTAGTAGGTACTAAACTAAGAGGAGGTCCTCATCTTCTTTTATGTATTTTGATCGTTAATTGATTGTGATATGAAGACTGAGAAACCTATTTGAGGATACCCAAATAAAACTATGACTATGCACCCTAATGAATGAGATCTAGAGTATAAGGATTGCGGCAAACCTTTTTTATATGGGAGGTCAGTATCCACATTGGACCCTCACAGCAAGAACTGAGCAAAAAATTGTCGTATTATAAATACAGCTGCATTCACCTTTTCAATTACATTGCTCACGTTAATAATACAGGCGTTTTATAAAATCTTCATTACTTTACTCAAACCAATGTACACATACAGTCACATAATTATGTTTACATCAATTTAATTTATTATTGAATGTAAATAAAATATTTTTTTTATATAAAAGTTATCATTTCATTTAATTTAAGCGCATAAAATAACAAGTTGTATTTTTACTTTGCTGAGATCAGTACAGTAAAAATATCTACACCCAAATATACACAGACTTTTAAACTTTATCAGATGATTATCTACCTTTTCAGGTTCCGAAAGGAAATTGCCAACTCAGCGGTTGATAAATGAAAATGTTTTATCACTCGAGTTAGTACTGGCTTGTAGGATTCGATCGGAAATGAAGTGTTTGCGTCAAGCAACAGGGCGTTACTTGAATAAAGCCTCTCACCAAACCACTGGCTGTATTTCTGAGAAAGAAATCTCTGTAGACATTTATAAATCTAGATAAAGATATAGTGATACAGTTTTAACATAACATCACGCCTTTTATATCTGAAGGGGATAAAAGGCGTGATGTTATGTTATGTTATGTTCTTTTGTAACAGTCAACTAATAAACAAGAACTTCTGTCGTAACGATGCACCAAAATGTTAAATGCAATGCACTTCAATATAATAAAAATGATAAATCTGTCTGTCTTTTTGGCAGTCGCTTGAGAGACTATAAACTTTTGTCTGCATATGTAAGCTAGAACTAACGTTGACGGCTTTACGTGAGTTGGAGGACAAAATGCGGGCGCTATTTGGCTTTCACGCTTCAGTCTATTGCTGTAAAAGACAAGCAAACTTTTTTCATATCCAAAATTACTCTAGTAGTCATGTTTTAAAGATCTATGTACTGAAAACGTGACTTATAAAAACTAGACAGTCTATCTTCACAATAACTGTCGTGTTATGTCGCAAAAATTGTATTCAATCCAAATACATCCATTGTCTCTCCTATTACATCTATAAAACCAATAACATACTATAATATATAGGTAACATCACGCCTTTTAACCCCAAAGGAGTAGGCAGAGGTGCACATTACGGCACTTAATACTAGTGCACAATACAACAACCACTTTTCACTATTTATGTTTTGAGTCCCATGTAATAGCGGGTGAGCCTGTTATCATATACCGGGCACACTTCCAGATCCCGTGCTACTACTGAGTTTATAAAAAAGCACATACTAAAATATTCATCCAATACCTACCTTTATCTAAAAAATGTACCAATTCCGCCTTAGATACTTCCTATAATAAATGCCTACGTCATATGTTCATAACCAATTCAGTGCTTACTATCGAAAATCGATCCAAATCGAGTAGGGACGTGACTTGCCGCTAGTTTTGCATACTTTATGTTTGAAATAACCCGTTCATATTACCATTACTATACGTAGGCATAATTTACACGTGGCTTCAGGCTTTTTAATGTCGGAAAAGAAAATGGCCTATTGATACGAATTAGGGACGAATGTTTTGATTTTATATAAACTATTTTGTTATATTTTTTTATATTTCATGGGCCGACTTTTGACCACTATCTCGCCTGGTGGTAAGCGATGATACGGTCTACGATGGAGCACGTTGTTCCATTTATATATATAGTTTTTAATGAAACGATATCTTTTGAAACATCTGGTAGACTATCGTTACTGTCTATGTATTGAATCGATCTTTATTTTCGTAACAGCATACCAAATAAGTTTGCAGACTGTACTTGTATCCTACTCGAGAACTTATAAAGGTCAAATTAAATCTCAGTTCAGCATATCAGTTCTAAAAACACATATTTTATTTACATTACAGAACTGAGACACCTGTCAAACACAAAATTCAAGAATATATCACAAGTAAAGCAAAGCAGGGTAGCGACCGATTTATTTACCTCACTAACTCCTAACCAAGAGTGTTCAATCGAGTGAACCGATTTAATCGTTTGGAAAATGAAATCATTCGACTAGAAACAACTCAAAACACCAGGTATAAGGTATTTAGTACCCAGTTCTTTAAAGCGATGCGGTAACAATATATGTATGTATGTATATATAAAGGCTTGATTAGTCGGAACTACATGCAGCCATAGCGTAGTTCAGGCTAATTATTTCACACATTAGATTTTAATAAAAAGAGTACTTATGTGATTTGATTTTTTTTCTCACGATCCCTTATATTTCTAATTACCAAATGCACATACAGATATCCATCCAATGTTTGAGTACCTATTGGAATGCTGGACACTGGATCTGGCAACTAATGTGCTCTCGTTAACTTATCGAACTTACTTGTCACTTGGTCAGACTAAAATGTTGAAAGTCACATCGTCATCACATTCATCCCTCGAAGTATAATTTTATTTGTGACTTATAAAATCTCGACCCTGATTACCTCTTATAGAGGTATATTATTATAAATTTATTATAAATTACCTGATAAGGTGTTACATTGCTTTTACATCTGTACAATGTAACACCTAATTTTCATTATTTATGTTATGAGTCCCATGTAATAGGGGGTGAGCCTGTTGCCATATGCCGGGCACATTTCCAGACTATAATTATTCCCAGTAATACTTTGCCTGACCCGGGAATCGAACCCGAGACCTCTTGACCAGCAGTCGCACTTGCGCCCACTCGACCAACGAGGCAGTGTTACAAAAGAAGTGTTATGGTTTTATATTTTAGCTCTACTCTAAACACTTAATCATCAAATAAGGAATCTTTGCATCTACCATTCTGGCTTTGAAATTCGCTTACATGGAAAACGTGTGCTTAAATCGAAAATAAATACGCCTAACCCTTAGAAAGAGATGTAACTGATTTGTATTATTCAACACACACATTAACAAGTAAAATAACAATATCAAACACCGAATATAATTTTCTCTCAACTTTGAGTGACAAATGAACACTTGACAATCGACATCGAGTGAGCTCCGCAAATTAATTGGCGTTGCATTGATTGCTTGATGAATGAACGTGCATACTTGCTCGAGTAGGTTGTAAGACATGTAGTGTGGGTTTACCTACATTGCTATTTGTAATATTTATAATCTGTGGAAGTGATAAAGATCTTAAGATTACCCACTTCTATAATTGTGGACGATGTTAATATGTGTTCGAAGTTCGAATGGTGCTTATTTGAAATTTTGTAAGGATTTTGAACTTTAACAATCGGTTGCAATCTATAGGTAGGGCTACTTTTAGGGATAGGTTTACTTTTTGTTAGTGATTATTTTTCTCATGGTTATGCATAACAGAATTGTACACAACTTTCGATAAATATTTTGTTTGCAGTGTTTAACGCTGCATAGTTGGAACTAGGTAGAAAAAGTTGAATATGTTTGTATCATCTAGAAGAGCTCTATAAGAGTATTTGTCATAATTCCCAAGGGATATAGAATAATATCGCATATTTTACGCACATAAAAATATGAGTAAATGCTAGTTCCATACAATATTTCTACGAACAGCTGCTCCCCAATCTATCAAACATTGCAGAAATACCGGCTCTCAATCAGTCGTCTAAATTACGTTCCTATTCTCAAAGAGGCAATCAATCTTGCGGGACCGAACCTGCACCCATTAGCCACTGTCGTGAGAACAAATTGTTCTATCGACACACACCGCCTTAAGAAAAAACCTATCAATCTGATAGTGATACGTGATAAGCCTAAGGATTACCATCCGGTAATCCTCGAGCAGATGATATTTACTGATATGTGTCAGTGTTGTAATATTTTTATGTTTATTTGGTTATTTGGTAATATTAAGGTCCGTTCTATTATAGATTTGTGGGCAATTTGAATGGGTAAGTGGTTGTTAAAGTGACTAATGCGTACGAGGACTTTATTTTAAGGGTTTAAAATCTGCGAATGACTTCTTCCGCCCGGTTGAGGCGGAAGGGAGTGTCAGACTCTTACTGACTAAAAACCACCCCGTTCCTTCTCCTGCACTTCGAGCCAGAGCCCCGGTAACCCCTTAGGTTTTCCGCGTCCCCGAATAATGCGTACGAGGACTTGGTTACAATCACTTGGTTATAGTAGTGTTATACTTACTTATTATTTACATAATAGTTAGATCAAAAGACTACCAATAGTGTTTAATCATACATGGAATTGTACTGGACACGACACTAATAAGTGAATTGAATAATCGAATTTGGAATTGTCCAAATAAACTTTTATAATGAGTCTAACAAATCGCTTAACATTTATAAAGAGAAAATGTCACAAATCGTACTAATATTTTTTTATTTTTGCTCACCGACTGACTAGAAAATTGCTTGGATTGGATTACGTTGTACAGCCCGCCATCTTGATTTAGAAACTTAGTACTGTGGAGTTATTTGATATAAGTCCGTCCAATTCTATTCAATCTTGTACTTAGTTTTTATCTCAACACTGAAGATTTTACTACCAGGTAAAATTCAATGTTTGCTTATTTACGTACCGTAATTTACAGATTACGCTCGTGATTGCGACTCATTAAAAATCTTGAGATATAAACACACATAGGTTTCTTTTTTTGTCAGCGAAAAGTGTAAATAAGAATACCTCTTTGGTATATAAAAAAATATAATAACTTATAATAAAACCAACGAAAGGTTTTGAACGAAAAGTGTAATGCATGGGTTGAATGTGACGTCGAATTATTATTCCAATGCAGTAAAAAACCAGCCTGTAACTTTATAGATTCCATATCATAGGTTAGGTTAGAAAGTTCACTACTAATACGTGCAGCTTTTTGTAACACCCAAAAGACCTTTCATTTAATTACATAATTAATTAGCTCGGTTGAACGTAGTGACCACTGACACGAACCCTGGGGCATTGTATCTTGGTCGCTCTCAGGGGAAAAAGAGAATCAGGATTCGTTATATACATGTTCCTATACCTATGTATATGATAAATAACAGCACACTAAACTAGTCTAAGATGCTGATTAACTTTGATTCACACCTTATTACTTTTGACATAAAGACAAAAATCAATTATAGGGGTATATTTAAACTAGACTTTGTTCTTGTTGCTGTGTTGTTACACTATAGTGTACATGTTATGTATGTATGCACGCCATATCTTTCTGTCCTATACGCAAGTATGTTACATTACTCCATTAAAATTGGAAACAATGTGCAGCTAGCTAACAACAGAGCCATTAATTTTCATTACAAAAAATGAGCTCCCAATTTATTCACCGAAAACCGCATCACAAAGGAAACCGCAATATATTAAACACGCGAGAAAATCTCACATTTTACAAGCTTTTTTCCCTTCTATATTTTGAGAATGCGGAAAATTTCACCCGATTCTATTATATATTTTACTCGTTTAACAACAAATGAATGCAAATTGAGCTACAAAGTAGTGTAGTATTTATCTTCACTGTGTTGCGGTAACATTGCGAAATAAAGACCAAGTTTTAAAAGTAAAATTCGACATTGGAACTAACATTGGCCCGCTATGCTGTTTTCGCGAATAAATTGGCGTAGTGTCTGCATAGCGTATGGCGTATGGGGCGACCTTGGCCGTTTGGCAACCCTCGCTAGTCGATACAGGGGTGCTGACTCATACTTGTTATTATATGCACCATGCTTGGGTAGGTTTTAGACTTTCTAGAATGTTCCTGACTGGTTTACTGTCTTTGAACATTGCACTGTAGATTTGGCAATGATTTAATAGGATTAGTAGTTTTAAGGCATTCTCAAAGAGACTTTGTATAACCAACTTTAGTTTTTTGTCATATTTTAAATGGCGTAGTTTAATTTAAAGATGTCTACTGAAAGATTATAAAATTTTCAAGGCAGGATTAGGAAACGCCTTTTATTTAGGCTATGACTGCTAATCTCATAAATTTAAACCATATTTTATACAAAAGTAAAGCTTTCACTATTTTTATACTCTTATTACTTCTCGACATGAAGTAACATAAACCTACAGTAGTGGACAGAATATTATAATTATATGAACTATAGGCAGAGGTCTATAGTTCATATACTTCTTACTACTTATTTTAAACTAGTAATATTACACACAAGCTACATTTTGCTTTTGACTGCGACACAGAAATACTATTCAGGGTAACTTTATAGTCACAAAGGGACGTGAATTTTAATTCGAAATCGTTAACCTTGTGAGTGACTCGAGACAATTGCGACTATTGTTTTATTATCACTATTAACAATGTTTCTTGTTCGTGGAATTACTTATTGTTTAGAAATTCTTCTGTGAAGATCAAGGTTTCAAATTCTGAAAGGTGTTTTAAAGGTCTTTAAGCTGTACATTCACAATATAGTATTCAGATATGAATTATGTATCTGTCTTACACCAGTAATAATATTTGACTTATATTAAGGCATAACATTCAAGCTCATATGTAGCAGTGATACTAAGCCATGAGTCTATCAACTACCCCCTATTACATGGGACTCATAACATAAATAGTGAAAAGTGGGTGTAAAATTGTACAGTGGCATTAAATGTCGTAATGTGCACCTCTGCCTGCCTCTTCGGAGATAAAAAGGCGTGATGTTATGTTATGTAATATTTTTGCAAACACAATCGTAAATATAGAATTAGATTAAACAATCGATTTATACTTACCTACATCTTAGTGACTCAAGCATTCACATCAGAAATTAATAAAGATAAACTATATAATATCCAAGATAGTTTTGCAGAAGAAATGGCTTGTCGCCGGCGAGTCGCGTCTTGTTGGCGCCTCTCTCACACCACAACGAGATCTATATTATTACGTTCATCTCCCACAAAGGAGGCTGATTTTATTAAGGATGAATGTGTATTCATCCTTCTCGTGTCCCCTTGAAGGGACGTCATAGTTTCGTGTTTGAGGTGTCTTGCTTTATGACGTTGTCTGAATAATTTCACTCCTGTTGGCTGAATTTGGTTATGTTATTGCGTAAGTAGAATTATTGAATAATTGGCTATGTTTGTAGTTATGACAAAAGTATTTTTGGTTAGGTTTGGAAAATTTTCGGTTTCAAACTTGGACATTGGAATAATATACCCAAGTACAGGAGTACAGTAAGGTTTTATAGCTCGACTCTTCAAAAATAAAACTATAGAATCACCGCCCCAATAACGGGCCTCAAGAAAGTAAGCATATTACTTACTGTACCAAAAGGAAGAACTGTTTGGGATCAGAAATAAAATGTTTTAATAACCACGGTAAATGATTCACTATTCTATCCACTCAAATATTTTAATGAAAATGCGTACTCTAGTTCTTTATATGAAAGTTTTATAGTAAAGCAATAAAAGTTATAGTCGGAATGATGCTGTTTGTTGTGTGCCGGAACTCGAGCTAGCTGTAGGGAAACGACAATACAGACAAGTATATAGGCGTACAAGCACATAGATAGGCACACAAGCACACAGGCAATAGGCAATACAGCTCTATTTGTCTATTCGCGACGACCGAATGGAAGGAATTCTCAATATGCGTGTGTACTGTGTGTGTATATACATGGTGTGTTGTGTATTATGTGACATGAATGTTAATAAGTACAGTATTTTGCGGATGCATGTCGGTTTTAATTAGAGTCGAGTCAATAAGAATATTGTTTGGTTAGGCGATATTATATAAGCCTTACTTGCATTTAGGTTAGCAATTTGTATGTTGTTATGCCGTTGAGAGCAAAGAATGTTAGAGAAATTAATTGGCAGTTTAGATCACTCGACTGAGGCTTGAAAGAACTTTTAGACACTATTTACCTACTTATATTTGTAATTAATTTTGTTTGTAGGTAATGTATGTATCTAATATAATATGTTTAAACGAGACTTTCTTGTTTTTTTTTTCAATGGTATAAGCCGGTAAACGAGCAGACGGATTCCCTGAGGGTAAGCAATCGGCATCGCCCATGGACACCTGGAACACCAGAGGGGTTGTTATAAATGCGTTACCGGCCTTTTGGGATTAGGAATTTGAGGATTGTTAGAGATTCAGGGATTGGGAAAAGGTGGGGGGTGGATTAACTGGGCCTCCGGTAATCGCACTCACACGATGAAATATATAACGCAAGCGTTGTTTCACGTCGGTTTTTTGTGAGGCTGTGGTATTACTCCGGTTGAACCGGCCCATTAGTGCCGAAGCATGGCTCTTCCACACTTAATGTGTATATCCCACACATAATGTACTCTATATAACTATATATTTAAATGTATATCAACGGACCTAGGAAAGAAAACATGCCTCCATTAATTTTTTTGAATTTTTTTATCTAGGTGGTTTCAGGGGCGTTCAATAGATCTAGGTTTCATTTTCAGAAAATTTAGTCATAAATACTAAATTAATTTTTAGGGAACAAAGAGTATACTTCCCAAAGGTCGGAAAAGGAGGATTCTCTGACCAGGCGAGGTGTTTGTGCCTGGCGGACTTTCTGCCCAACAGTTGTTCGTTGGGATTTTCTATCCGTGTTTATTCGCATGTAAACTTTACATGTGCGATGTAGGATTTCGTGACGACATCCGTTGATTTGTTTTATTTATGTGCTTGAGCTGTCCGTTTGACGTGTGATATTTGTCGCCACAAGTTTTTAGTATTCAATATGGGCCTATGAAACCTGAAATAAATGTATAAATAAAAAAACATAAATACATTTGTTTAATTAAAAAAAATTAAGTTATAAAGGCTGTTTTAAAGCAGAAGGGAGTAAACAAGTCGAGCGGACGGTCACTATGTAATTTGTGTTCGCAATAACTGGGTCAGGAGTGTAACGCAATTAGAACCAGGGAAATTGCCTTTAGACGCAGCCTTAATCCTTTGAATCGAGTTTAAGTTTGATAACTTAGATAATTTTACGAATGCTGGTTATGTTATGAACAAGCTGTGTTTCTAAATTTGCTTGGGAAGAATACAGAGAAGAATCAGTAGCTTGATTTCCCTTTAATACCTATACCTAGTAATATTTTTTTATTTACAACTTAAAGCACATATGTATAGAATAATATTAAGTAGAATATTTAAAGATAGGATGCTGCATATACCTAAGTACACTTTTTCCTACATTTTTCTACGAAAAATAAAAACAATATGTTAATAAATGACTTGTTGTTTCACATATTATATTCTTTCTCCTTGCCTTTTCTTTACAATTGGTGTAACCTACACTATTATTTTCTTTTCTTAGAGCCTTATTCATTTAATTAATAATAAAATACAAAAAAACACAATCTCAGACAATTAATTTGCAAAAGTTCACTGTCATCATAGGTACCTACTCAACAAAATGAAACCTAATTACAAATAACATACGTCTGCGATTAGAATGACCTAAACCCATGTTTATTATGATCATTATAAGTTGACCGTATTAGGGCTAGCTGTAATTTCGGTCATTACGTCGGCGTCGGCGTTTGTAGACGTCTGCACGCAAATGGAATTGGCGAGTTGTAAACGCTATGAGCCATGAATATCTTGTTCAGATCGTAATACTACAGAGTAGGCTTCCAATAACCAGTATTTTGGGAAATAAAAAGCCTATCATTAATTTCTAGATAGATTGGTAAAATATGGACTGAAATGATGTAAGTAAAGACACTTTCTTTGCCATTTCAGGTGAAGACATCAGAGTGCAAGTCATCGGGCGCCATTACAATACTGTTCTCATATTAGCAGAAAACACAATGCTTTGGGCAACTTTACTTGTATATCACGTACATACCTACCCCAGATGAGCCAGTATCTTGCTTTTGGAAAGACGTGTGTTCATGATGATTATACAATATATAAGGTGCTCTATAATTATTAGCCTCGGTTTTAATGGGAGGTAGTGTTATGTTTACAGATTACAATTGTGAAGAAATTTCGTGCCCCGGACCTGTTAATTACATACAGTAATTAAGTAAACATTGACTACATTCTGCATAATGTGGTTCACAAATTACGCGCGATGCGTCGCTTAGTCAATGAAAACAATTGCTATCTCTTTCCACGTGTACTGAGAATGAAAACGGAAATCAGCTGACTAGTTCGTCACTATCTAATCTACTAGATACTCAATAGGCAGGCTAACAAGGGTTTTAAAAGTGCAATTACTTACCAGGTACGGCATTCTTCTGAAAAGCTGATGTAGGTAAATAAGATTATAAACTTCCCATCACACTTAAACTGTCAAATACCAAGCGGTCACCGGTGACCGCGACCTATTGTTCTTTAATTGTGTCTATAAAACCGGTACTCGACGAGTTAAAACAGTTTTTTACACACTTTTACAGTTATTTACACACTCTCTACCTACTTATCTACAAAACTGTTGCACAAGTCCACCTTCGCGTTGCACACAAATGAAGGCACGCTTCCAAACATGTCATATCACATTATTTAACGTGTCCGTTTCCCTTTTACTTTATTTCGCGTTTGATTTAAAATACGCCACAAGTTATTGTCTCTATCATCGTACACTCCGGCGGTATCCCTTGTGCTCGCAAGAGGATGACACCGAAAGAACTCTAACACTTCCTCTTCGAATCCTGATTTGAATTTCGTCGCCTGGAAGTCATTTTTACGTAGCGCGCGCGTATCCCCGACATTGAAACTAACGTCCGGGCAGGCAGGGGTTGACGGGGCTACTGGCGGCCGGGCGGCGCGTGCGACTAGTTCTGCTGGCTGGGGTGTGCTGTCTCGTTCTTGAACGCCCGTCATACGCTGTTGCCATCCTTATCAGTATCTCAACCCCCGCCTGCCGGTTGACCAGCGCGTGCGACGAGTGCAGGAGAGGGTGCGGGCGCGCGGGGGTGTGCATCGTGCTCCTAGCCGCCCGGCGCCGAGCGGTCTGATAAGGATGGCAACAGCGTATGATGGGGCGTTCAAGAACGAGACAACACACCCCAGCAGAACTCGTCGCACGCGCCGCCCGGCCGCCAGTAGCCCCGTCAACCCCTGCCTGCCCGGACGTTAGTTTCAATGTCGGAGATACGCGCGCGCTACGTAAAAATGACTCCCAGGCGACGAAATTCAAATCAGAACTCGAAGAGGAAGTGTTAGAGTTCTTTCGGTGTCATCTTCTTGCGAGCACAAGGGATACCGCCGGAGTTTACGATGATAGAGACAATAACTTGTGGCGTCTTTTAAATCAAACGCGAAACAAAGTAAAAGTGAAACTGACACGTTAAATAATGTGATATGACATGTTTGGAAGCGTGCCTTCATTTGTGTGCAACGCGAAGGTGGACTTGTGCAACAGTTTTGTAGATAAGTAGGTAGAGAGTGTGTAAATAACTGTAAAAGTGTGTAAAAAACTGTTTTAAGTGTGATGGGGAGTTTATAATCTTATTTACCTACATCAGCTTTTCAGAAGAATGCCGTACCTGGTAAGTAATTGCACTTTTAAAACCCTTGTTAGCCTGCCTATTGAGTATCTAGTAGATTAGATAGTGACGAACTAGTCAGCTGATTTCCGTTTTCATTCTCAGTACACGTGGAAAGAGATAGCAATTGTTTTCATTGACTAAGCGACGCATCGCGCGTAATTTGTGAACCACATTATGCAGAATGTAGTCAATGCTTACTTAATTACTGTATGTAATTAACAGGTCCGGGGCACGAAATTTCTTCACAATTGTAATCTGTAAACATAACACTACCTCCCATTAAAGCCGTGGCTAAAAATTATAGAGCACCTTATATATTGAAAAACCATTTTTAGATTTTCAACTGCGGCAATAGTCTTGAAAAGAAGATAGCAAAAAAATGGCCGCGCGATGCTCGCCACGTTGTTGTCGCGTATCTTACTGATGTTAATGTGTCCCTGTCGGAATTTGTAACTAGTCGAGTAAGTACCTCATGGAAAAGTTTTCTGAGTAAACTATTATTAACAAAATGATTAATCAAAAATTATTTCAAAGTCAAAGTCAAAGTCAAAGCATTTATTTCAATTAAACCATAATTTGGTACTTTTGAAGCATCAACTAATACAAAATAAATAATAGTCTGTCAGTCAGTGAAGCTAGGTGAAGCTAGGTACTCATTCCAAAATGTAGATTCGAATGGAGAAGAACGAGCAAGAAACTTAATTCGTTACTCTTTTTAAAAAAGTATGTTCTACAATGCCTCTGATCCATATTCAAATACTGTACGTACATGTGAGAACAATGCGAAGATTTTTGATAGAAATCAAGAATCTACTAACATCAAAATAGAAGCAAGTTGTTTTTACTCTTTGTTGACAGGAACAAGTAATCAAAGGGCTACTTTCTATAAGCTATTAACGTTATTTGCTATTTTTAATATTATACCAAGAATTCTATGTTATATTTCTCTTGCCTTTATTTTAATTTTCTTGGAACATGTTTATTCAAGTAAACATGTTTGTTGTGTAGCAATTCTAATTTTATTTGAACTTGTGTATCGGTTTTTCTTTTGGCAATATATTGAATGGTTAATAAACGATTCGCAATGTACACATCGTGGTAAATAAATATGTGACTCCTTTACAAAATGGGGATTATTTAACTTTGCTTGTTAAGTTAAAGTTCCAAGGAGTTTCGTAATGGTGGAGCTGATTAGATAGGGGTCTTCGTTATGAAATTTTGAAAGTGCAATTTGTGAGGTAGAGATGGTTCTGTTCTGTAGATGATAACTCTCTTTCTATAGAATACGAAGAAAGAAAGAAAAACCGGTTATTACGTCACGACACACATGCAGACAAAAAGAAGTTTATAGTGAGTCACAGCGCAAAAAAAGAAGTTTATGACATGCTTTTTAGAAACAGTCCTATTGAATATTCCATTCTCTTGATATTTTTATTAAAGATATGTGTACCTCGATTCTTTTTCAATACATAGTCTTTCATGGTCATCTTGGATATAATATTTATTTCTTCAAGTATATAACAATCAATTAAGGTTTGTAATTTCATAACTCTATAGTTATGCGTTTTTGTATCTATATACAAAAACGCATTAGCGACAACGAACACGAACAAAAAGCCGTAGAAAAAAAAACTGTTTAAAAATATTCTCCTTACAAAATCCTCTAAGTAATCAAGTCTGAACCTTGCGAAGCCGAGATTAGTGCAATGTGAGACGACATAGCGTATCGCCATTAGTGTCGGCCGTCGACCGAACCGTTTTGTATTCATACCCTCTGAATTCATTATCCGCTGTATAATGGCCACACTTTTTGCCTAATTGTTTTAATTGCATTGTTGTAAGTTACCGTGCTGGGTTACAGTTTGTATTGTTTTAGTTATAGTTAATTGTTTATTTGTTCTAGGCGTTATTGAATTGAATAGAACTGAATTACAAAATTAACACATAACATAACATAACATCATGCCTTTTATCCCCGAAGGGGTAGGCAGAGGTGCACATTATACCACTGTACAATATAACACCCACTTTTCACTATTTATGTTATGAGTCTCATGTAATAGGGGTGAGCCTATTGCCATATACCGGGCACAATTCCAGACTCCGTTCTACTACTGAGAATATTTAAAAACCCAGTAATACTTTGTCCGACCCGGGAATCGAACCCGAGACCCCTTGCCCGGCAGTCATACTTACGACCACTGGGCCAACGAAGCAGTCATTTACAAAATTATATTTTGTATATTTTAATTATATTTCTCTCAATTAGAAATCTATTTTGATATCGAAAAAAATTTAACCTATGTTGTGCCCTAAGTGAAAAGCTGAAAGAAATTTTTAAATCAATCCAATAGTTATGAAATCCATTCAATGATATGAACAATCTCTTTTCTTTAAAGTATTGGTTTCGATGGAACGTTTAATATTCATAATTTCAAACACTCAGCTAACAACCATAACTTCATTCTGAAACAACCTGGAAACTTCCCCCAGCCGACCATCATTAAAAGTCAGTCCATGTAAATAGCTTCCTGGAACAGAGTGCCAAGCAAGAATAACTATCGCATTCGTATCGTAACAGTATCGAGCGAGTTAAGCGTTCTGATTGGTTGGTTCACTTGAGCCGGCCAATCAGAGCGCCGAACGCGCTCGATACTATTACGTTACGAATGCGATAGTTATTCTTGCTTGGCACTCTGTTGACTTCAAAAATAAGATGTTACAACTTGAGTCCGGTTGTCGACAGAACATTAACTGTAGAGGAAATCGATTAGGAAACCAATCACATAGTACACGTGTTGTCACTGAACGATGGGCTGAAGTAATCTTCACACACTGCTATGTACCTACTTAAGGGTTTCTCTGCTGAGGTTAGTACATGTCTTTTAGATTCTTCATGTTTACCGTACGAGTGTTAGTAACTGAAAAACAAGCATGAACGTGTTGTGCAGTGATGGCGAAGAACATATTTATTTGGACAAACGTGTTCCACTTCGCCATCCTTATCGTAGAGTCAACTAAGGCTAGAAACAGCAGCACTCATGATAAACCAGGATCCTCAAATAACCTCGACTATGATATTCCGTTTACCTAATTTATAATATTTTAAATGGACTCTTAGGGGCAATAGCTCAATTGTTACGATTCCTATATACCGATTGATGAGTGTTGCGGTTCATCAACAGTCACCAATCTTAATACTTTGCAATATTTTGTAATTTTAAAGTTAAAATTCTTAACAAATATTTAATCGAACACCTCGAAAACTTTGCATAATTTTACCATCCACAAAATAATCCGACACAACAATAAATCAGAACCCTCTTTTACGGAAACAAACATAACAATTAAGCCTTGATATCGAGCTGAAAATGAATGACACTGAATCGTCATAACACCTCGGATGGGGATGGGCGATAATTGCAAAATTTGGCAGTACTCGCACAGCTCATCTGTTATTGAGAGTTGTTCTGAGTTAATTAACTTTACAGAACCATGAAACTTACGAGTAGGCATTGTTGTTTTATGTTATTGCAAAGTGAAATTGTACAATTTGTACTGTAACGATGATAAAGTAAATTTTGTGAGTGAGTAGCAGTGAGTGAGTGAAGATTTGAATCATTCAAATCAAACATTAACTGTTTATGATTACTTAGGAACATATGTATTATAACTGTATGGGCATCAGTATCACAATATGAGCCGCGTGACGTCAACGGTACACATAAAATGACTTCTACATCGGCTAGAAAACTAGATCTAAAGATTGTCTGAAACGATATATAAATAACTTTATGTACTTTGTCTAAGTTACGCAACCCTTTAATTTTACTCTAACTCGCAACCAATTTGTAAGCTTCTAGTCCTATTTTTCGACAACACGTCTGACATTGTACCTCAATGATTAATAATCTTCTACGTCAGCCCTTATTTCCACTTTCCTACAGGTTTTTAGGCCGAAGGTCGGACAAATTAAGCTAGACTAAGAGGTTTTACGCACTGGCGACTTACCTACTGTAGTTTAAATAGATTATTATGCAATTGATGTTCGGTTACCGGGCAACTCAAACGTAACGTAGTGGTGATGCATGAGCGACTGCCGTCGGTTGCCAGCGATCAATCGACAGACACACAGTCGACTTAGGGCCTACATATTTAACAGAGACCAGCAGCGTTCTCTAATAAACTTGATCAAGATCAATACACATCAGCAACAACGCAGATCAAGATTAGTAGTGATTATGGCAAGGCCCTCTTTTGTGGAGGAGACCTCATGTCCATTGCCCAGACCTTTCACTGGTGGTTGATGATAACGAAAAACTGAGTCACCAGCAACCAGTCGATACTACGTAATGGCTCTAAAAGGCCCACGTTCTGCGAAGAGTATAATTATAAAGTTCTTGTTTAAGATGCCCTGTACTTAAGGCCGGTGACAGAGGATCAAAGCTTAAGTAATTAGGCGTTCCTTTTGAGTTTCTTCTACGTGACGTCAGTTGTAATTCATTGTTATCTAACTTAATGTGCTGATTGTGAAGACTGTTCGTTGTAGTAGTATAAAAATGATGTGTTCATTTGGTACTTTTGATATCGGTCTATTTTTGGGTCTATAAGAGGTTTGTTTTTGTACATAAGCAAACTCTCCTTTTTAAAATCAAGTCAAGTCTAAAAGCATTTATTTCAACTAAACCACAATTTCATACTTTCGAAACGTCAACAAATTCAAAATAAATAACAGTCTGTCAGTCTGTCCGTCAGTGAAGCCAGGTGTTCGTTCCAAACGTGGATTCGAATGGAGAAGAACGAGCAAAAATCTACATTCGTTACTCTTAAAAAAAGGTTTTACATCATTTGAAACATTATGCAACAATGGATATGTAAGAACAATATAATAATATAAACAACGAAATACCATCAAATGTGTAACTTAATTCTATTGTTTTTATTAAAATTAAAACCGGTTAAAAAGAGTGGTTTCCTAATCTATTTTCATAGCTCAATACCAGTATTTACGATTATGATCAGTTATCGGTTGCGTAATAGTGGCTGTCGAGTGGTTTCGAACTCCAATACCGCACGCTATAGGCCTTGTATTGATTGTACTCAATAATAACTATATAAATAGCACCACAATCCAATGTGCAAAGCCAAGGTGGGACGACGTACTTTTCATTCTATATTTTTTTGCTCTGAAGTTGCTTGAGGTCGGCGAAATACGTATGTATGTATATCTTTTGTGGATATCACGTATCTTTGTAACACAAATCGTTTATTTCCCTCAGAGAGTCTGTCTCTGAGAAATAACAAACTTTAAAATGTTTAAGAGAAATTCTATGAATACATTAATGTAACAAGAATCGGATACAGCTACCAATGAATCTGAATGTTCACTGAAGCACTGCAGAAATCTATAAAATTACTCTAATTCACTTCCCTCGTGGGTGATTGTCTACAATGCATACGCTCGCCCCGCTGCGGTGGCGTGAAAGCCTTGCCGTTGCCATAGTTACGAGACGCTGCAGTGCTTTCTCTGCCCGCCCTCCACCGCAGTAAGCGCCCAACCCTCGCACAGAGAGGGTGTACGCCACGCTCCCGTATAACTGTCGATGTTTCATTTGTTTTCGGAACATAATTGAATATCGAAGTCGAGATTTGAATTTAGAAACTTAATTTTATTTTTTTGTTTAGTGAGGTTCTATGATGCATTGCCAAGGAGGTTCTACCAAGGAGTTTTGGATGCAGTTGCAGTGTTTAAAAGTGATGCAGCTGGTGTTGTGTGTGTGAATCATGGATGAATTTTGTATTGTATTTTGGAAGACGGCGATATGACGGCCCAGGAGAGAAGCAATATTTTCTCGGATGATGACGAGGACTTGGTGAGTTTTATTATAGTTATATAACAGGATATCCTTGAGTTTTGGAACAGTTCCAAGAATAGCGACTGTTACATAAAGTTTCGAGTGCCTGCAGTGCGAGATGAGAGATGCTCAAATAAATAGAAAGTACTCTCGTTGAATTTGAAGTGCATTTTTATTTTCGTAATTTGCATTTTAATTGATATGCAGATTTAAGTTATACATAAATTAATTACACAGTCTGTTATTTAAATATCTTTGAGAGCTTAAAACTAAAGGACTATTAAAACTTTTATAGACTTATTTTAAAGTCGTTATTGCAATCATGTGTAAATAGGTTTATCGCATCAAAATCGGATTATTTTTAGCATCATCAAAACAATAGGTAACATTTAATTTCGAAATTGGCAGTCTCTACGTCACTGATCAAACTACATTCATTGCTACGAGCCAAATGGTATTTAATGCTCTTTGAACGAGTGATTAAAAAAGTCATAGTATGGACTTGACACATGTTTTTAACGAAAGTTGGTGTTATTCCGTAATTTGAATTTTTCGGTCCCTCGTTCGACTAGTGATTAATTGCTATTTCGTCAGGGATAGTGTAGAATCGCGGATTTAGCATCATATAGTTTTGTTTATCTGATAGTTTTAAATTGTGCTCAGTTTTCAATAGGAGTTCGATATGACGTGATTTGGCCACAAAATGATATTGGCTACATTTGTCAATTATGCGAAATTAACTAGAGTTAGATGATGCCTGATGAAGATTTTGAACTATTCCCGATTAATTTTCTTGTGGACTCTTAAGCATAACAGTCCGTCAATTTTATTTTATTCTAATACCTAATATTCTATGAAATATGTATAGATTCGATTACGTAACTTGAATGATAGAATCGCATTTCGATCTTATCTACATTTATTCATGAAGTTTAGTAGTCATCCGTTGTCTTTTCTTGTCGTCACTGTAGCTTATCGAGGCGACCTATGTCAGAGGTTTCTATTTAAAATTGCGGCTCTTAAGTCTAGATGGGGTAAACGAGGACCTCATGGTAGGAGGACAGAAAATTTATGGGTATGATAGACTTCTTTATCATTGTCACTTTAAACTTTTTCTAAGTAGTGATAAAGTCAAAATACATTTTTAAACGTTGCCCCACACTATACTATATGGTTTCTCCTATGTCATAGTTGCGTTTACAAACATAAAGTTCACATACACATGACATCCACATCCAAAACAATAATTTAAGGATCTCACAAAGAGTTGTTTCGTTTGGAAATCGAACCCGCTACACGATGCACGACAGCCGGTTGCCCAGTCACCCCGCCAACCGCGCAGTCGAACTACATTTAAGAATATTTACAGGTTCCTACTGATATATTGAGCCCAGCTTATAAACTATTAAGTTCTTGTTAGTTCAGAATAAAATCCCTGTAGGTATCAATGCATTGTGATAAATAAGTCAAAGCTTTTCAAAGCTAATCGTTTAATGCCAGGATTAAATAAGTCACAAAAAGAACTCATTGCTCATTTTAAAACCAAACCCCACTCAGTTAATCCCATCATTATAATCCCGAAAACAGACAAAACACGAACAGTATGAAATCCAAAAATATCATTAATTTAACAAAGTTACGTCTGTATAACACATTGAATTTAATGAAATGATTCTGCGTACCATTAAGTTGGTATAATGGCAAGTTTAACAGTCTAATCTCACAAAAGCCAGTGAAACAGTAGAAAGCGTTTAAACTTAGTTAAATGTGGCTTCAAATTCAAAGTTGAGATACCTCATTACTTTGGTACTCGGAAGTAGGTATTTCGTGTGGGACATAAATCTCTGAGCCACAATGATACAGGGTAATGTGGGCCGCATTGTTGGGCCGGCCCCACCGACCCACCATATTTACCTGTTCATAACTCCGACTAGAAACTTTTGTGATAGAAGCACACACGCAACTGTTGTTTATCTCTGTTGCGGTCATTAGAAAAGTTTTGCTACTCTCAAGGTAACTGTGATTAAATCTATTTTTGTAGAGCTGAGTAAAATGGCACAGTTATTGTGTGGAATTTTTCATCGCAAGTGTACGTGGTAGACGTGAGTTTAACTATATTTTTTGCTTGAATATGATTACTACATTCGTCTAAATATTAATTTTCATTATATCCACCCAAAGGTTTTCTGGTAGAAATCATTATAAGTGATAAGACCGCCTTTATGCCAATTTTTTTTTGTTTGTCATTTCCTTTTCTGTATGTACTATATTATTAATGGTGTACAATAAAGTTTATTCTATTCTATTCTATACATTCATAATTTTATTTTATTTTTATATTTGATGGGCCAACGATTTAATATCTTTGAATTAAGTTCTGGGTTCGTATACATATTATTAGCTGTTTACCTAGTACAGACTCTAATGTGGGTTATTATAATATAACATTGCTGACTAAAATAACATTTCATCTACCTCTCTGGGAGCAAAAACAGGTGTAACATAACGTATCATATTAAAGCAGATACCACCCAAAATAGACACGTGAATCTTTTAAAGGTTTCGTTATATAAATATATTTTCTTTTTCGGGTCGGTAGAAGGTAACAGGTAACCATAATTTCACATAAAAAAGATATATAGGACCTCCAGTATACTTAAAAGGGTGTCCAAAATTTATGCAATCCCTAAAAACATGGGATCTTCCTCGAAAACATGACGAGGTAGCGAAAGGATGGATGAACATTTGAACAATCTAAGTTTTTGTACCCAAGCCTACAAGTTAAATGAAAAAGTGTGACAAATTTTTATCGTTCAAAATTACTTTCCCAGAGCACTTGAAAACAAAACGTGTTTAGAATAAATAAACACCATTCTTCTTTATTGTTATTCTAAACATTTACAATATTCATATTTCTAGATTTGTTTGTTGAAGCCACAATTCCGTGACGACGTTTACATAAGGGCGCGTTTAGATTTACTGTCGCCTTGTTACTTAGAGTACTGTAGTATAAATGGTTCAGATTTATTGTGATAAAATGTTATATTATTTAGCTCGATTTTTCTGTCGTTTTTTTTTTGTTTTCATTAGTTTATATCACAAACTTTACACAATTCTGAAATAAAAATTGAATTCTGAAGTTCGGTTATGTTAGGTTGTTATTTAAATGATGTACTAGTAGCTAATATCTTTACAAAATGACTCAGTTTTACATTCTGAATATCGTAACTAAGTAGGTACAAATAATAATCTACAGCTACCAACTCGACCAATGTAAATGCGTCTCACTTTAGGTACTTAAGGGGCACATAGACACAGGATGTTCTAAAGCGGTTTCCACGACAACGGGTGTTCATTCGCTGAATAACATTGAAGATTTGTTTGAAAATGGATTTAGGATTTGAAGATAAATAGACAAAGGCAGTGGATTCGACTCGGGAATATAACGTGATAAGAATAACGACATTTTAGCCCGAAATAAGGACAAATGAACTGTCAACAGAGGCCGGTGTAAAGTTTTGGGCAAATTGAACTTGATTTAGGTCGGTTTCCTGGAAAAGTTGAGCGTTGAAATATCTCTCGCGTGACCAAAGTTCTTTAGTAACCGATATGTTGCAAGAGTATATTTATTTTACTTACATATGACATACTTTCACATAGTATTCGTTGCTTTTGGAAATAGTAGACAAATTATTCCTTTATACTTTACAATACCACATACATGTGCATGATATTGCTTCCCAAAAGTGCACTATGACAATATAACTATTTGTCTATTATACTTGTATATTCACCAAATATATTGTGAAGAAGCACTGACTGTAAGTTTTACATAGGTCCGACTATAGCTTCTCTAAGGTTAAATTATATTTTTAACTTGCCAAAAATCATAAGATTATCAAAAATCCCTTTAAGCCAAAATCCATTTAAAGCACATTGATGTATTTGCTATCAGTTCCCGGTATTTAGCGTTTGGGTGCAGCTCTAATCGCAACCGATAAGCAATTACTGAGACCGCTATAAGCCGCGATGAGAATGTTCCAGAAAATGGCTTAAAACCGTTTTATATAAGGCCATATCATTTATCTTGTTATTATTTCCTTTATTTATCTCTATACTTGATTTATACATTTTTAAATATTTGATTATATAAAAAAAAATATTTAAAAATATAAAAAGCAGTAGCCCACCAGTAACGGGAGATTTCCAAGCTACCGGTGGTCAGGGCTCCAGAGAAAGGAATTTCCGGACAATACGCGCCGTGTCCAGAAGTACTGCTTTCTGCATCAGGCCCTTGACCCAACCATCTAACGCTAGCCTACTCAGATGTTGGTCGAGGTTTTTAGCAATGAGGCCATTGGCAAATACGACTATCGGCACAATGACTGCTGAATCCACATCTTGTTATTATTATTATTATTTTTTAAAAACGATGTCCCACACTTGCATTTTCTCCTGTGTCGTGAGTACATTTACAAACATACAAGTTCACATACACATGACACCCAGATCGGGAACAACAATTTCTGGATCACACAAAGAGTTGCTCCGTGCGGGAATCGAACCCGCGACACGTTGCGTGGCAGCCGGTTGTCCAGCCACCGAGCTAACCGTGTTGTCAAAAAAATATTTTTAGTTATTTTTTTTTGTTATTTTGGTGTAATCAATATTGTGATTTACTGTTGGGTTATATTGCTTTAATGATAGAAAGAACGGGTTTGACCTTAAAATGGACGGGTTCAAACCTATTTAGGTGCAGAAAAATGAATCAATATTTGGGAATTGTTTGTGTAATTCGGTATCAGTAACTTATATACAGCTGTATTTGGACTTCAGGTTCACTTACTATTTATAATAAAGGTTATTGTGTATGATCTCAATCTGTCGTCTGTATATGTATATATGGAATAAAATAAAATAAAAGGTTACTACATTTTTCATATTACGTTTTTCAGTACAATTCAGTGTGGCGTCGTGTACGGCATCGCATATTTTTTTAATTTTTTCATGGAGGCTGCATATTTATAATTAATGTTTGCTTTAGTTATATTACTGCTTAGAAAAAAATACAAAACATATTGCAACTACGCGATTAACCCTCGTATTACTACAAACATGGTGAAAAACAGAAAACATACATATTAAAACACAACTTTTTTTTATTTAAAAACCATTGCCCTGCATTAGGATTTTCTCCTGTGTCGTGAGTGCGTTTACAAACATATAAGTTCACATACACAATGACACCCAGACCCGAAACAACAATTTGTGGATCACACAAAGTGTTGTTCCGTGCGGGAATTGAACCCGCGACACGTTACACGACAGCCGGTTGCCCAGCCAGCCCATCAACCGTGCAGTCTAATAATAGCAACTAATGATATTATGAACGTAACAACTCCACTCTATTACATTTTTACATTCTTTTATCCAGTCTCTAATATTACCCTTTTATTACAAACGTGTACCTACACGTACAAACACATTTTCTTAAGTGAACGTAAGGCATCTTTTATAACAATATATTAAAAGAAAAAGCAAACAAAGTGCTTCCGTTGTGTGTCGTGACTTTCCTCTGAAGGTTACATAGAAAGGAATTGGGTTAAGTTCAAAGTTATTGGGTGAAACCTTTAGTAAGTTGTCTATAGTGCTTTGGTAATAACGAAGCTTTGATAAAGATTGACTTTGTGATAAAGGGACTTTGTTACGAATTGATAGTAAATATTCACATTTCTATAGGTAGGTTTTGACTTCTGAAAATTAGACATTGTATCAATGTATGTACATAAATACTAAATTCAATCTAGTAATCCCTAAGTTCTACGTTCGTCTCCGTCATTATTTATTTAAATCGTGTATGATTGCGTGAAGTTTAAAATGTGACTACGAAATAAATGCTCGGCGTAGTCTCGTAGCACTTTTCGTAGCAGCGTAGCAACGTTAAAATCTCGTTAAGGTAAAAAATGTATAGGTACACTTTACAGTACATTTTAAATAAATAATATTTTACCTTTTGCTGAAACTACTTTAAAGCACGTTCCTCTACTAAAAAAATATTCGAACGTTCGTTTTTGTATATTTGCGTTTGATCGATGTATTTTTTCAGTCGAACCTTTTTACAAATTCAGGATGGCACCTGTCCGGAATGAATTATCCGTACTGTGTGCTTCCAAAACAGTTTTATTTCACAAACGGCTGAAATGCTCGTAACAGTGGCAAAGAAAATTAATGTATTCAGATACGAAATTTGAATTTCAATCGAATGAAATAAATAAGAATAAATTGACAACAGAACTTGGAGGTTGTAACGAGGCTGTCGCGGTGACGGACGAACGTCAAATCAATTAATTTGAATATATTAGTGACATTTTGTCTACAAAATTAATCTATTTGTCTTCAGCGTGATTACTGAGTACCTTCTCCCAGTTATTTGGCAGGTTAGGAGATGTATGACTAAAAGACGGTAAATAAGCTTAATTTTTAGTTTAAGTTAACCCATAAGATAGGTATTATTATTGTAATAGAATGTATAATGACTTTTAGTTTTTAGTATCATTACAAATGGACGTCCAAATGAAATAAAAACCACACAAATTTTATTTTGACGACGAGTTAAGTGGCGCAATGTGCACCTCTGCCTTCCCCATCCGGTATAAAAAGCGTGATGTTATGTTATGCAAAACCACTTGAATTTTAAACAAGGAAAAGCAATTAAATTGTTAACCAACAAATAGGTTACGAGTTGAGAGTGTGACGTCAAATTCCAATAACCAACAACCCACACACCATTACCTTCGACACATTAATTTATACATACGGGCTGCACCTCAAACTATACAAAACTATAACATCACGCCTTATATACCCGAAGGTGTAGGTTGCACATGCATCAATGGCAGTATATTTAAAAACCCAGTAATACTTTGCCCGACCCGGGAATTGAACCCGAGACCTCTGCGCGGCAGTCGTACTTACGACCACACGGCCAACGAGGTGCTAAACTAAATAGTGAAAAGTGGGTGTTACATTGTACAGTGGTATAATGTGCACCTCTGCCTACCCCTTTGGGGATAAAAGGCGTGATATTATATCATGTTGTTAATGTAAAACTGTATTTAAAATATTGTCGGCTCCATGTATCTACTATGTATTTGCAAACTGACTTTCAATAGCCTATTATGTTACATGCTAATTTTTCTTTCATTAGTATTGTGTGCAGTGAAGATAGAGTTTAATATCTTGTGGATAGGACAAGTGGTTGATGCAATTTATGTGAGTAAAAATGTAATCAAGGTGTTGTTGTGTGTGTATCATTGTGCTATTGAATTTTTGAGACAAGAGCTTTAAAGTGTCTCAGTTTCCATAATTTGTGTAATAAAATCTAACGAAATAGGGTTGACTCTGCGTTTAAATACTAGAATTCCAAGTTTCGACTAAGCAATAAGTGAAAAAGAAACAAAACACAACCATACATAAAAATACCACATAAAGAACAAAACTATTCCAGAAGTGTCACCTTCAAACATATGATTTACACCTGTGGAAACCTGGTCGTGTGACATGAAGGCTTGCCTTGAAGAAAACTCGAAGGTCAACCCTGGTTAGTGGTTGGTACACTTCAAACTATACACAACCAGTTTATCTTGATCTCGCTTTACATGAACTTTTCGCACAATCGACGGCCAGGTTATACTGGTACTGCGTAGCTTGAAGTGTAAGGTACGTATGACCTACTTGTATTATAAATGACCTCTCGCGCTTGCCTCAGTGTCTTAGGCGAACTTCTTTAAATTATGTATGGGTCGGGTTATGCGGGCTCTTTTCGTATAAAGGTTAAGCATTTGGTCTTTTCATTGTGTTTGTAATGGAATTAATTTTAAGTTTTGGAAGAATAATTTGTTTATGGACTTAGAGAAGAAGTGGGTGATGTGACAAGATTAGTGTGTGTCATGGTCGATTAGACTGGACTAATGTGGCAAGTCTATTTTCTTTCTTGTCTATTTTATTATAAATCGGGAATACTGACTGGAGATAAGAATCGGTATTAAGCTATAACTTAATTCACTTAGTTCAACTTAACACATTAAACGTCATGGGGAATTCCTTCAATTTATTTTATTGGCAGTCAATAATTTAACTTGACTTAATATCCTGTGTTCCTTAGAATGGGCAGAAAGCGTCCGCTGAAGTTTTCCATCGCGATCTGTCTTGAGCTTGACGCGTCACGTCATACCGATGCTCGTCGCTTCTGCCAATAGGGTGCGACGCTAGGTTTGTCGAGGACGGCCACGATTTTTTCCCTTGGGGATCCCAATCTAAGGCTTGCTTGGGTATATACCCACACACACGGGCACACGCTCCGAAGGGGTCCTGACCATGTGGTGTGTGCCCTAACCATCCCCACTTGCGGCGCTTGATCTAACGGTCGATTGGGCTTTCATGGCGTTTTTCCAAAAGCTCTACGTTGGAGATGGTTTCGGGCCAGTAAATTCCGAGAATGCGACGAATGAGACGGCATCGGTTAACGAAGACTTGGACTTAACTAAGACTTGAACGAAAAATTTAACACATGGTCATAATTTTGCTTTAAAATTGATTGATACTATCTGAAAATATATTGTATGTTACAATACAACATCGAAATGAAATGTGTTTCTGCGATTTGAAATGTTTGTATAAGAATCTGGAACAATTTTATTATTAAAATTCTTCCTATTCATTTTTGTTGTTACAAAAATAACTCAATGAGTAATTTAATCTTTCAGTTTGCTTCGAAGATTGAAACCTTTAAATACTGAAGAAACAATCTGAGCCTTATTTTTAATTAAAAACAAAGGTTACTGAAGTTTGTGATACTGTAATGAAAATATGTATCTATAAATCAGCAGTCCTGCTGGTAACATTATATTTTGTACAGGAGACTTTCTGCAGATAATTTAATTTATTTCATTAAAAAGTATGTATGTGCAGATTTTTTTATGAATGAATTATTTTATTCTTATTAGGGACTCAACATAAATAGTGAAACGTGGGTGCTACATTGTACAGTGGCATTTAGCGCCGTAATATGATCCTCTGCCTACCCATTCGGGGATAAAAAGGCGTGATGTTATGTTATGTTATTATGAATTATTTTATTTGGATATAAAAGCTTGGTCAACAGATGGTCTACATGCCAGGTTAAAGTTTTAAGATATACAAAGTTGTAGCTTTGAATTTTCTGTACGAAACTAGAAGTTTGATTTTGCAACTATTTCACTATAAATAGAAGAAATACCCAATACGATCTCATATTTTATGATTTATATTGTCATATCAAAACGGGCATACATATCAACCGTTATTTATCGCTAAAAAATAAAAATAGCCTTAAATTGAATGATAAAAAGACTCACAATGAACCGAACATTTACAAAGACTTTGATACAAACAAAAAGTGTTTTGTAAATCCATGTATTTGTTGGGATTTTAGGGCTTACTCAATTTGTACTGAATGTATATTCATACTTTTGTAGCCCGGTTTTGTGGTTTGCGTGATTACTGTTCAAAGCGAAATACTTTACACGCAACGGCTAATAAATCGTAAGCCTCCTTTCTTTGTAGCCTTTTCTTAAAATAGAAATATATTTATGTAGATATATCGTTACATTAGAGTACAGTGGCCTACTCCAATGTGTCAATTTTTGTCATTGAATTTTCGACTTTACATCTGAATGATAGAGTTGTGTTGTGTAACGTCGTGGTGGCCCGGAGGTTTAAGACGCCCACTTCTCATGCATGAGGGTGCGGGTTCGAAACCTACCATTGGCAAGTACCAATGTGACTTTTTCCGAGTTATATGTACTTTCTAAGATTATTTAGACACCACTGACAAACGGTGAAGGAAAAACATCGTGAGGAAACCTGGACTTATAATTTCTAATTATAAGTTTGAAATCGCCAACCCGCATTGAGCCAGCGTGGTGATTAATGCTCTAACCTTCTCCGTGTGAGAAGAGGCTTTGCTCAGCAGTGGGCATTTATAGGCTGTTGATGATGATGATGATAGAGTTGTAAATCTAACAAAAAAATTAACAGAAAGGAGTAAATTGATCTGCTGCCTACTGTACACTTTTTTAAGAAAGCTATGTCCAACACCAATATCGTAAATTACGAATTCTTACTAAAACATTATTTAAACAGAACACCTAAACAGAATTTAAGAAAAAGATAATAATAAAGAAAATTTGTCTGAAACAAACAAGATTAAATTATCCTTAATTTATTGTAAAAGATAAATGATAGCAATTATTTATTCACTTCACATCCATTAGTTGAGCGTTTTCGTCTTGAATTTGTAAAAGAAAACTAACACGTAGACACTTGGCACCGTGTCCCCTTCACAGTTGGAGTACGTACAACTTCCCCCTCTTAAGTATGGAGGGGGAGAGTAACTGCGAAAATTTTCAACATTCGAGAAAGTACACAGTTTGATCTCCGTTGGTACAAGACTTTAAATTAAGTTAAAAGTTGACACTTTACTGTGCTATGTGACGTGAAATTTTCTTTCAGTACCTTTTTTGTAAAATCTTTTATTAGGTACAGTGTATACTGTATTTTCTAACTTAAATTGTGCTTTAGATTTTCGAGTTCAATATTTGTTAAACGAAAATTTGTATTAAGTCAAGTAATTTAATACAATGAAATGCCGAAACAAATACAAGGAAAAAATCGACTTCATTATTATTCCCAATACTAACAAGGGTGCTCGAAGCAAAATTATTTCTATGAAGTGTTTTATTCGCACGAAATAACACGAACAACAACCGAAAACACCTTTGATGTCCTTACTACAGGCTGAATTCAGATATTTAAACCAGAGATACTCCAGATCAAATAAATCCGTTGCCACCGGCGACAGGAACTGCCGGCCAAATAATTTAAGGTCTATAAAAAACTTTCAAAGAAACCGGAGAAATATTTTCCCTCAGAAATAGTCCTGAGGGGACGAAAAAATTTATAGGCAATTTAAGCACCTACCTCAGAGTCAGTCCTTTTATTGTGAGTGCCCATTCTGCCACGTTTTCCGGGCTGTTCTATCGTTTTGTAGCGTTTGTTACCTCCTTGGAAATAATTGCTTTAATGCTGACCTCGTTCTTAGGATTTCCTCAAAAGTGTCTTTTTGTAAAAGCTTTCTGCAGACTTGAGCCGATTAAAGAAATGTATTTCTTTGTAATGCCCCTCTAGTACTTGCCTCATTAAACTCATGTTGACGTCTTTGTTGTAAAACAGTGGGGCAACTGAACCGCAATCGCCGTCGTGGAAATGAATTTTCTCTTGTTACATCAACCTGCACTAATTTTTTACAGAATGTCAACCATTTTAGCTTGATGTGTTTAGTATTTGTATTGCACTCATTACATACAAATTTCAATATCTCTACAGAATGAAGTTGCGTTACGATTCCCACGAAGGGCACACTGCGGTGGCGTTCAACCCACTCAGCGTCGCTCAGCCTCGCTTAACCTCGCTTCGCCACACCTTCAAAGCCAAACTTGCCTCCGCTAACTAGACATGTTTATTCCAATCCAGTTATTCTATTAATGCTTGAAGAGAACATAAATGAGCTTTAATAAGTGAAGTATTCAATTTACTCACACTGTGAACGTCATGTCTCCAGAGTTGTATATTGTAATTGGATTTTTGCTTAAGTAGACAAATAAAGTTACCTGACTTGTCTGATGGATCGATGACTGCGACTATGCTGACTTGATTGTCGTATACATTTGCTGATTTATTCGATTAATACTTATTAAGCAGTAATATTATTGCATGAAACGTATCTTTTTTTATATAGATTGTTGTCTTTCTACTGCAGTTGTCCGTTGTGTTATATTTGTATCATGTAAAGTTGACTAAAAAATGTATATTCATATTGTCAAAAACAATATATAACACGTATTTTAAAAGGAAAATATATAACAAATTGCTTTTATAACAATTTAAAACCATTGATTCTAAATGTAAGAATTCTACTTAAACAAAAAGGCGACATAATAATTACAAAGCGAAGCTTAAGCGTATAAAAAGCCCAAAAACTTGGTCATAAACAAATTGTTCAAAGAGTTGGGAAGTTTGTTTGAACTTCATCGGTCAATCTAATTCAAAGGGACCCTTATATTTAGCATCCCTTTCAAACTTTGTAAATAACGATATTTAAAAGTTTATTAAATCACATCTATATTTAGGTTTAACTAACAACTTTAGTAGATGAGTACGGCTGAATGACCTCAAAATGGACACCCACGTCAGTTTGAGGTGAATGGTAGCAATCGAAGAGTAATCTATTAATAGGGTGATGACGTCTTGTTTACTTGAATTATTGAAGAAAATAGTCGTTGTTGTTGTCGTAAATAAGTAAATAATATAAACAATTTCTCAAAGGGGTATACAGATGTCTGTTTGGAAAGGCGACCTATTTTTTGCATAAAATGTGGCCGACTCTGGTGACTGCAGATTCGTTACTGAGGATAATTAGAAAATAACCTTGATTACTTTTCAAGACTTTTAATTGTAAATGGATAAGGTCAAAGCTATACTAATTATTGCGAATAGCTCAATACAAAAATTAAAGACTAATAAAAAATGTAGTAGATTCACGTTTTTCGACAATGGCGTGCCAACTCCACTGTTTGTTTATAGGTAATTTTCGAGAGATTTGTTCGTGTTTTTTGATGTATGTACATAGTTTTAGTTTTACACGTGTCTACAAATAATCACACTAATATTATAAATGTAAAGGTTTCGTCACGCTTAAACTACGGAACGGTATACGGGCAGGGTATGGGCTGAATTAGGTGATAGGGTACTTCGTATCCCGATTATGTGCTTCCATGGGATGAAACAGGAATACACGGATAAAGCCGTGGGTAAAAGCTAGTAAAAAATATGATCAAGCTTTTACAAAGAAATAACTAAAACTAATGCTCAGTATCAGAATGTATGGACGGTACAATAAAGTAACTATATCAACAAATTATAAAAAAAAATGTTCCCCCTAATTTCGTATCCCTTCGAGTCAGTAACTAATACATACTTAACTTTGATAAGCCCATATAAAAAACACTCCGCTGACAACCAAAATACACCATAAACCTTGAACATTTCATATAGCCACTAAAATAAACCAACCCCACAGGAGAAACACAATAAAATGCTAGCAAAATATCATAAAACAATAGATTGTGAGAGGAAATTCAATTCGCCGCCTTACAGAGTGGAACACAAGGTTACAAACAAACAAACAAACATAAGTAAAGTTATTTATTCAGTAGATATCGATCGACACAGGGCAGGGGAGACGTGACCTGTGTGAACAACCCAACTTTCCCCCTAAATGGGGCTCGTTTATAACGGCTATGCTGCTAATAAGTCGCTTCTACCCACGAATATTTATCTTTGAGGAGATCGGGGTAAAGTGACCCCGGTACCCCACCCTTTATTATTATGGAATGAAGTCCTCCTTCGTACGCAAAAAGTTTTTAAACTATTTCAGTGATGGCGGGAAAGTTTACGTTTAATATTCGGTTTTTGAAATCACAAACAAAAGAAAGTTCAACAATTTAATCTGTGGAAAGAAAATAAGGAAAACGTGGAAATAATGGCGTTGTTGTTTTATGGCATCAAATGCAACTGAACTTTATAACGGTTGTTTGAAGGCTTTTTTTTTGTTAAAAAATTTGAGTTAATGACCCATCCATATTAAAAAGGAAATAATTAATAGAAATAACAGTTTGTCATCGCTATCAAACGTAAAGTTCGGTTTGGTATCTTAGATAATATTTTATTTGTGATATCAGTAGCGAGCGCTATGTAAATTTTGTAGGTAACATCGTCATCGTTATTTTATCACGGCATCGTATCTCGAACACATGCCTATACATACATATATTCCCCACATCTATCGAAACTCCCCGCATTTCTTTCCTAACCAGATTTATTCGCTTTCGTCGTATTTTTTATTCACTTTGTTTCGCCCTGTATAAAATATTTTTTTACACACTGTAGATATGTCTCGGTTCTCTTTAGATTTTTTTATGAAATAAAAACAGTACTCTTTTTGACGAGATTTATTTTTTAATAAAAAAATAATGGATTCAAGGATAATTTACCATGAAAAGAATAACATTTTGTTACTCGATTGGTCTATTATAATGGAAATAATAGCATAATTAGCATAGAATACCTGACTACCTGTATTCACCCCACAACGAATTTTAGCCGTAGTGCAAGTAACTTATTATTTATGGAATTTGTACAAGAAACGACTGGTGTCAAAAACCGTATAAAATGACTAAAAAGAAACTAGGAAAAAAATCAAAAAATATACCACTAATTTGGCGTCAAAGTACTCGTCCGCATCACTTCACCGGGGAATGTTCCCAGGAAACTGGCAGCATTGCCACGTTGAATGGCAATGATTATTTAATTTTTAGTTTTAAATATATATGTAGTTATATGTACCTATATGCTCGATAACTTGAATAAACATTCTCAAATTAGATTCTCATTATCAGGTGTGAGATGTCCACTGCTGATATAAAATGACATAATTAACGATCAATAGGCTTGCCCCCTATTACATGAAACTGATAACATAAATAGTGAAAAGTGGGTGTTACATTGTACAGTGGCATAATGTGCACCTTTGCCTACCCCTTCGGGAATAAAAGGCGTGATGTTAAGAAATAATTAACGAAAAGTTAGCACAAATTTTAATACATCTGCCTAGTTCAAAGAGTGACAGCCATAATATAATACTATACCAAATTATACAAGCTCCAATCTGGTAGTACCTCTAAAACCTTGATGAATGTACGGCACTCACTTCGCGACCATAAATCCGTCATTAAAGCCGAATTCTCCCTCAATCTGTTCATACTTGAGTTTAACTATCGCATTCAGCGTGTGAGGTTTATGCTTAAGTACTGGGATACACGGGATATTAGTGCTTTCGATGGAGCTTGAGAGGGTAATCTGAATGTTTCAGTAATAGAGCATGCTGTTATGAAACATAGTATAAAGTGACTGCCTCATTGGCCGAATGGTCGCAAGTGTAACTGCCGAACATGGGGTCTCGGTGTCGGGCAAAGTACTACTGGGTTTTCTAAAACATTCTCAGTAGTAGCACGGAGCCTGGAATTGTGCCCGGTATATGGCAATAGGCTCACCTCCTATTACATGGGACTTATAACATGAATAGTAAAAATTGGGTGTTACATTGTTCAGTGGCATTAAATGCCGTAATGTGCAACTCTGCTTACCCCTTCGGGGATAAAAGGCTTGAAGTTATGTTATGTTGTTAGTATAAAGTGTATATTGTAGAAGTCACCTAAATTGATAAAACCGCATTGTTAGGAGTCGTACACGATATATTAAAGCCAAATAACGCTTTAAATTAAAAAGAAAAATAAATAATTCATTATTTTTATGTTTATATTAATAATGCTACTCATGTAAATGAGCCTCTAGCATGGCTTGAAACTAATCGAGTTCCTCGTCAAACGGTTAGCTGAGTAAGCCGAAAACATAATGATTTATCATTTTTGTGTGACGTTCATACTTAATTTCTATCTCAATGTTATGGTTTCAACAAGACAAGTTTACGTTTAGGCATTTGATTAGGGACTACTTATTATAAAAGAAAAATCGTCCATTTTACCACTTTAGTCGCTAAACAGTTCCCAACAAATCATAACAACTTTCGCAAACACCTTTTAACAAATAGGACACAATTTGTTCAAATCACAGCGCCTAACGAACTTAAAAGATCATTTCCGAAGATGGACGACTAATTACGATCTTGTCCGAAGTTGTTCATGAAGTCTACAAGGAGTCAAAGATATAAATTACAGTACCTCTACCATGGGTTTATTAAAGCAATGGTAGTTTTCGATAAGGTAATTTTTTTTGTATGCAATATTTTAAAGTGCCTCTAGCGGTCACTTGCAGAACTAATTCCCATCCAAAAAATTTAATAGTCGGTATCGAGTGTCGAGAAATACTATTGCTTTAAGCTCATGGTAGAGGTACAGTACCGATGCTAAATACTAATGAGGAGACAAGGTCAAGACTGATGGATGAGATGAACTTTGACCTTGACCCAAGTAACTCAGTAGCTGAGGGATGATGTAAATCGAGATGACACTGAATACTTATTTATTATGTACCTTTATTGTTGGGAAGCGTGACATGATATATATGTGTTGGTTTTATGAGGAGAAGTGTAACAAGGACTTGTTTTAAGTATAGTTCTCAAAATAATATGTAATATAAACTATGGGTATGTCTATGGGTGACGCTGAGCATTTACCATCACATGATATGAAAATTCATATGCATCTTATGCTATAAACAAATAGACTAACATTATTAGTTAGTATCTGTTAATGGCAGTCTTATGACTCTCGTTGGCCGAGTGGTCGCAAGTGCGACTGCCGGGCAAGGGGTCTCGGATTCGATAGTAACACTGAGTCTGGAATTGTGCCCGGTATATGGCAATAGGCTCACCCCTATTACATGGGATTCATAACATAATTAGTGAAAGTAGATGTTACATTGTACAGTGGCATTAAGTGCCGTAATGTGCACCTCTGCCTACTCCTTCGGGGATAAAAGGCGTGGTGTGATTATGTGTGATATAAACAAATTAGGTGCCTTCGAATATACAGTCATCTTATTCCTGTTAATAGTTTTGTAATGATACTCAGCTATTTCATAAATAGAATGTATATTAAACAACTTGTGTATTGTACACCAAATATTAATAATAAAAAATGGAAGAAATATAACCTGACACTGAGTTCGCGAGATTCCGACGATCAAAGAGAAATTAACATTGTTTAGTTTTATGATTTTTCTCAAATATTTTATTTCGACAAAGAAACCGACTTTGTGACTTTTCCTTTTATATATAAAACATTTAACCTTTGAAAGTATTATGGTTATTTGATATTTGGAAACAAGTTCTATGCTTTACAAAATAAATACTCATTAGTTTACAAACTCCTTGCATAACTTATCTTCTTATAAGTTTCTCGTATGTTACCTCTCTAGAGAGCGTAGAAAGCAAACTTCATACAGAGTTCCTATACAAAAGTTAAAATCAGAAGTTAGTAAAGTTTTATATACTACTTTAGTCTTGTTTAACTTTGATAACTCTTTCTATCTAAAGATAATATAATATTACTAGCGGACCCGACAGACATTGTCCTGTAATAATAGGTATAGATAAATAACTTAGAAACCGACTGCAGCGCCATCTGCCGGGCTGATTCGTGAATCTAAACCATTCCCAGATCCCCTTGAACACACATAAAAATTTCATCAAAATCGGTCCAGTCGTTTGAGAGAAGATCAGTGACATACACACTCACAGAAGAATTATCTATCTATCTATACTTATAATAAATCTGTAGAGAGGTCAATTCTGTACATACAATATATTTAAAAAATAACTATCAAGGGGTGGTTAGGGATCGCTACTGATGCCAAAAATGCAATCAGTAAAATTTTTGTCTGTCTGTCTGTCTGTCTGTATGTTCGTTATGGAAACAAAAACTACTCGATGGATTTTAACGAAATTTGGCACAATTATTCTTCATACTCTTGGGCAGGTTATAGTATACTTTTCATTACGCTACGATCAAAAGGAGCAGAGCAGTGAAGGGAAATATTGGGAAAACGGGAGAAGTTACTCCATTTTTTAAGCTTCCGTCGCGTGTGCAGGCTTATAGGTTAAAGCTGCATAGAAATCATATATGACGGAAATATTCTCCTTAAAATTATATAAAAAATATTCCTCGACAGCATATATGTCTATCTTTTATGGTTGACTCACAATAACACGTGAAACTCCCGATAGCTTAGCAATTCGGTGATTTCTGATTGTATTTGTCTACTCTAACGTTTACAATACTCATTCATAGACATTACGCTGTAACTGAAAGGCCAATGGTTGAAATTAGCTTGACTCGATATTATAAATGAAAATATGTGAGTTTATGTGTATGTTTGTTACTCAGTCATATTAAAACCACTGAAGGGACCGGAATGAAATTCGGAACAGAGGTAGATTATGGTCTGAAGTGATACATAGGCATTTTACGCCTGAGATCGCGGGCGAAGCCGCTGGCAGAAGCTAGTATATATAAAGATTGTTGGTCTAAATATTTATCACAAACTAAATATAAATGGTAATTCGGAACTCGCATTCTAATAAAATCCTTGTAACAAAATGTTTTAACGAATTCCCGTTTATTATTCTAGGAAACAAGTTATTTCCAACTTTTATTAAAACAACAGTGCTCTCTAGTACCTACGTATAACAAAAAACCAACAGTATAAATATTTAAACCGCCAATTTCAACTTGTTCCATTACTGTTTCCAGTTGAAATTTACTCCGATCTCTAGGGGTTTGAACTAACTTTATTACACGGGCGCATATTGATAAACATAACGTTGGTCTCACACGTTTTGGTCCAAACTTTGACGCCAACGACATACGTCCAACATACGTATAAAGTTACAAATTGAAAATTGTAACTTTGAGGCTACATACTTGCAAGCGCATTTTAGGAAGTCCATCCATTAGGAAAATTAGCGACATAATAAAGGCAGCTCTAAGTCATTGGACACAGACCTCTAAAGCCTGCTAGATAGAGTCCTTGAAGGCCTGTGTTTAGCAGTAGACATCTTAGGGGGCGTCCTCAAATAAAATCAAATCTCATCTAATCTATAAATAGAAAATATCACGTAATTTTTATTCAGATAGAAACAATTAAAATTATACTATTCCTACCGACTTCATAATTCATTTATTCCAGATTGTACATACATGCTTAAGATTTAATTGTACATGCACATGGATTTTTTTCTTTTTGCAATAACAATCCAACGCGTTTACGTAAAAAACCAACATTTTGAAAAATCTCACGTGATATTGGGGGATGGGGGAGGGTGTTGACTAAAATCTCACGAAATCTGACCAAGGGGGGAGGGAGGGTCAGACAATTAAAAAGCATATATACGGTCGAATTGAAAACCTTCTCCTTTTTTTGAAGTCGGTTAAAAAAACACCTCACGTAATTAATGGACGCCCTCTTATGACTGGTGGGCGGATTATAATGATGATAATTTTAAAGCCAATATAATTTTTTAGTTACTCATGTTGGACGTATGGCTTTGGAACCAACAACATTTGATCCAACATGTGGAGCCGGTTTAACACAGTACCACAGAATACAGTAGGTACACAAACGCGGCTAATTTGCTAGTGTACTGAGACATCGTTGTACCAAAATGGGACTTTGTTAGTGTGCTTAAATTATGCACAGCGTGAAACGTGAACCAGGTCGTTGTTTATACTGCTTCATTAGCTTCTGAGATGTGTCTTATTATTGAACCTTTGAGCTAATGTACTTGTAGATTAGTCTGATCTAAGAGTATATTGCGAAGGTTTGCTTTGATTTAAGATGTAATGCTTCTGTTAATGAAATTTTGTTTATGTCCTTAAATTGTTTATAACATTATTGTAAAAAAGGTCGTAGACACTCCCCTTAAAACATATTTATTTCTACTATTTTTTTTAGAAAGAACGTTGTCCCGCCTTTGTTTTTTCTCCTGTGTTGTGGGTGCATTTACCTCTACAAACATATGTACAAATTCACTTAGGTACCCTCCTGAGACCCCGTGGTCTTTTATAGCCAGTCAGCCAAGAATAACCATTTGTGGATGATATAAAGTGTTGTTCCGAGCGGGAATCGAACCCGCAACACGTTGCACGGCAGCCGGTTGCCCAGCCACCGCACCAACCGTGCAGTCAAAGCAGCAGCATATGCTTGCAAGGAAAATATTCTATTAGATTATTCTACTAATATAACTCCGTCAATATAATAAATATTTATGCACGTGCCAAAATAATATATCCCTTATTGATAAGCGCACAGAATACAAATTTCATATACACGTACAGGACACGAAGCACCGACTTTGTTCTATCAAGATGTGGCTTTGTTTGTAATATAGCTTACGTGTGACTTGAATACGTAAAACTTGATCACTTGTATCATATTTAAATAAAGTATTTTAGACCGGAGCAAAGAGTATCGATGAAAATATACTAAAGTATCGTGAGATTTAATATTTTACTAGCTACTTCCACGCGGTTTCACTTGCTCTGCTCGGCGCCTATAAATTTTAGCGTGATAATTTAAAGCCTATAGCTTTCCTCCATAAATGGGTTATCCAACACAAAAAGATTTTTTCAAATCGGACTAGTAGTTTCGGAGATTAGCACGTATAAACATTCAAACAAAAATAACAAACTCTTCAGCTTTATAATATTCAGGAATTGCAAATTATTACCTATTTATGAAATACTCAGCAATTGCGTGGAGTTCAGTATACATAGTACCATTGCTTAACAATAGCGTTTCTCCTTAGAAAGTCTTGATATTTTTTGGATACAAAATTCCGAAAATAAAACGAATAAGTATAATAATTTAACCAATCTGATATTTTGTATACTTACAAAATGTTTCAGAAGTTATATTGAGAAAAGGTTCAATGAAATCCTGAGACGACCATTAATAAAAGCTAGACTAATAATTTTGTGGCAGACATATTGAATTACATTTTGTTACTTATTTGTGCTTTTTGGTACCTGGAAAATTAATTTTAGGCCGGCCGAGGGTTCGGTAAGATCTATTGCTAACAAAACAACTAAATATAAAATTGTGACAGGCTTAAGTAACATTTTCAGTAATGTAATATTGTAAAAGTAATTTTAATTATGTATGCTTTGAGTAGAAAAGAAGAAAAAGTATACATTTTTGATATTCATAACACATACATACATAACGTCACGCCTTTTATCCCCGAAGGAAGAGGTGCACATTACGGCACTTAACACCACTGTACAAAGTACACCCACTTTTCATTATTTAAGTTACGAGTCCCATTTAAAAGGTGGTGAGTCTATTGCTATATACCAGGCACAATTCCAGAATCCGTGCTTCTACTGAGTTTTCTTAAAAAACCCGGTAATTCTTTGCCGGACCCGACAATCCGAAACCACTTGCAACGGCTCGGCCAATGAGGCAGTCTTTTTTGATATTCCTGCTTTTATATTATTACTATTGTTGTAAATACTACAAATAATTTCAGATACGTATATTGTGTTTAAAGTGCAAAATATGTATTCATTTATTTATTTATTTATGTACACACATTCAACACAGAGGACAATACATATATAAAAACAGAGTACATAGGCCCCACATATTCCAACTGGAATTTCTTCCTGTGGGCCTATGGCCGAAAAAGAAATAACAATACCGAGACACATAGTGTGTTACATAAAGATAAAAATTAGTATTACGCTTGAAATCACTTTGACAAAATAATAACGTGCGGTGCAATATTGTATTGCAATATAATAGAGGTAGAATAACGGTATTGTACCGTTATTATATTCTCATCAAAATGGTTATTGCTTTTCATTATTTAGATAATGTTTATCTAAATAACTACCAGTTCATGTCATAGTATTAGTAATTACGACGGACTCTACAGTGTAAATTGTCATACAGTGTTGTAGAAACAGCAAATCTACGCCGCCTTGGCAATATTAGAAATCTTTAGTTAAATAATTCATAAGAAATAAGTAACTTATTTATATAAACGTCACACGTGCGTGAAATGTAAGTACTTCTAATATCGAAATTACTTTTGCTACTAACATATATTTCAGCGAAAGAACTCAAAGCGAATCGTTATAATTTCTTGGAACTTAACACCGGTGTTGCTAGCACTCTTCCAAGATTTTTTAGAAAAAAAACATATCGTTTTTGGTGTAAACACTTGAGATATTTGATATTTGATTTCATTGGCGCGTGTTTTTAACTGTCTGACTTATGACTGTATCGGAAAATGAAGAGTTAGTGACATTCGCGTGCTAAGGGTTCTGTATTCACGTGATTTGGAATTAATTTCGTTTAGCTGAAAAATATTTACAATTAGAGATACTTTTTCTCGTGAATGCATGCATGCTTCGGTTTGATCACAGTGAGGGATGACCTGATTCCATAGAAAAGTATGGATTAACACTTGTATTGTGTTCACCGTATGGGAGCGGTTACAACAAGACCCCAGAGGCCGTCAACGTACTCGTAACCATGTGTCCATGATCGGTCTGATCACTTATCACCAGGTGATTCGTCTGCTGGATTACTCAGTATAGGTACTTTAAAACTAATGCAATAAATCATCCTACATAACCCTAAAGGTATACGAAATGAAAAACACATCATAAAAATACGTTTCAAGTATGTGTGCGTTATGTTTTATTTATAAATACTGGCTCGGAATATTAAGAGGTATTTCATCGAGTGTCAGACATCACGTACTTATTTATTTTATGTAAAAAGTCAATATTTTCTTTGATAATCGTCACGTTTGTAATATATTTGTGGAGAGAGAAATATAAGGCGCTTTGTGTTTGCTTTCTCTTTATAGTATTGTGATTTATTTAAAAAAATCTTCACATTTCATTAACTAAATGTAAATCATCATTGTTCTATTTTTATGCAGTATAACTTCAAACTTTTAAGTTCCAACAAGTTATTAAATTGAACTGGTTTCATACACACATAAAATGTGAAGTGTGCTAGAAGAAAAATATCAGAGCTTCGTGGAATCATTAAAACAAATAGCTAAAAAATAACATTTCAGAATGGTAGGTACTACACACGGTTGTGCTGACATGCTATTGTGTAGTAAGTGTCGCGGAGAACCTAACGGGTAACTGGGGCTCTGGCTCGACGTGCAGGAGAAGGAACGGGGTGGTTTTTAGTCAGTAAGAGTCTGAAACTCCCTCCCGCCTCACCCAGGCGGGAGCAATCAATCGATGATTTTCCCCCCTTAAAAAATAATAATCGTGTAGTAAGTCCTAAAGTATAATAGGGTAAAAGTCCATTGGTACACATTGCACATACTAGGCATCATTGAGACCCTTTATCAAACAGTTATTTTTGATACCACTCGAACTTAAGACAATCAAACAAAATTACCAAAGTACCAACTAAATAAAGGAGCAGACAACTTAATCGAAGTTCAATTATAAAGTTAATGCTAAAATAACAATTTGGAACTAGTTGAATGGACAAAGGGAGTCGTTTAAGATGAATTTATCGAACAAGCCACCGCCTGCTTAGCTTAATAGCTGCTAACGATCTCTGTTGGTTACATTATCGAATTGTTAATTACTTGGAAATCGCTCAAGAAGTAGGATAATCAAATAGAGATTTATTCATTAATGGTTGAATATTAATTAAATGAAAATATTCTATAACATATAACTTAAAATATGGTAATTAGATCATCTAGTTGGTCGAATAGTTACGAATGTAACTGCCGAGTACTAGGTCTCAGTTTCCGTTTTCGCGTTGGGTAAAGTATTATTGAGATTGTATCCTTAAATCGTTCAACTAGGCAAAATTAGATCACCTATTCCTTACGCACTTATCCATTGAACCTCAACGATATTGAACCATATGGTTAAGTAAGTAAATAAATAATATATTATATTATATTTACTCACATGGATACACCTTAAATCAAACCTATAGCTTAATTATCATTTATTTTTCATCAAGATAAATTCGTTTCAAGGCTTCTGATAAAGTTTGTGTAAGGTAAGCCCACGTGTTATGCATACTTACCTACGTTTAACGATCAAAGTTATTGTATGCTCATATTTCATCCATCATCGACTTCCTCATGGGAAATTTGGCATCCAACGTGAAGTCTCTGGAAAGTTATTGAGTTTTTTTCTTATTAGTTGTTATTGATTGTTGTTGCTTGTTGCAAAAACGTTAATAATATGTGTCGCCATTGATAATTTTGTTAGCAAAAACCATAATATGCTTTACCAGGATATGAATGAAGATAAAACTCTTTGTACTTTACACTTACAACTACTGGACCAACAAGTTGAATGCTTTAAAAATAAGGTTTAACAACGGATTACGGATACGGAATTATTTTCCTATGACAAGGCTATTAAATCACAGGCTAAAGCGACATATTTAATTTAGACCTGAAAAAGTATAAATGGTACAAATAAACTAGTGATGTTGATTTTTATATAAGAAAACATCACGCCTATTAGCCCCAAAAGAAGAGGTGCACATAACGGTACATAATGCGACTGTATAATATAACGCCCACTTCACTAATTATGTTAAGAGTCCCATATAGTAGGAGGTGAGCCTATTGCCATATACCGGGCACAATTCCAGACTCCGTGCTACTAATGAGATTTTTTTAAAAACTCAGACAATCGTCTTGCGACTTAGGCAGTGTTGATTTTTGTATCAAATAAAAAATTAAATTAGGTATAAGATCCTAAACCACCTTAAAAGTCTTTTAATAAGGCAGCCATATTTCTTTGCAAAATTATTATAAGTTAGAAGTAAATTATAAAAACAGATGTTTAAGACAGACAGCTAATTAAAGTTAGGGCCGTGTATCGCCAGTCTCACGGAGATTGCTCGATAATCCGCCGAGACCGCCGACCGTCTGGACTTGCAAACTTTTCCTTAACGATCGTGATCGTTGAGTAAAATTAATATCCTTAACGATTTGATGTACTCTCAATATTAGCCATTAAGGGCAACTTAAGATCTGAAGATCGCTGCAATAAATTAAATTATGTCGTTATCGTTTTTTGTATTTTATATTCTCTTCTTCAACAACTTCATAAAATAGTCTATAGTATTTTATAAGTCGTTGCTACCCTCCTACTCATGACATGGAAACGATATGTCTTCTTAAGGTGGTTTTTTTGCCTACTAAATAACAAACTATAGATTTAAATCTTAAGTCAGGTTAACTTTAAAAACATCGGAAAGACACACAAGATGTTCAACATCCAAATGTTCCAATTGTTAGATTCCATATCGATATCTTTGTGTAATCGCGCATCGGCATCAGATTAATAAATAGATAACTAATAATGTTCAAGAAATGTAAAGAAAAACACACTAATTCTTTAGATTTATGTAGTCTATGCCATATTTTATCTGTAAACTATAATCTCTGGTAATTAAAAATATAAGAATTTTGATGTGAAATGGTTTACGGAAAAGTACAATGTGCTAATTTAGAAAAGAAATTGTTTAAATTGAAGATAAAACTGTAAAGGAATAAACTTTAAAATCGTTTCTTTGATTACAGGTAAATAGGCAATAAGATAAAGATGTAACTTAGTTTATTTATCGTGTCCATGTTTTTAACAATAAACTTTGATTACAGAGCAACACAAGTTTATGTTCTTAATTAAAACCACATTGAAGAGTCTTATATAAAATATAAATATAAACACAGTTATTTGGTCATTTTACGATCGAATACTGAAAGGCCAATCAATTTTAAGTTGTAATTAATTATCGTGCCGTCTCTGCCATTTTACAAAGAATTTGTAGAGATAGAATATATATATATACTATACCCTAGCGCGACTTAAAATTGAGTAGCTTTTAGTATTCGACCGTTAGACTACTGTCTTTGTTACATTCACTGTTTTGTTACAGATTTGTACTTATTACAAATAACATAACAATAGCAAGGTTGCTATTTATATTGCTAAGAAGGTTCTTAGATTATCTAGAGACCACTGACAAACGGCGAAGGAAAACATTGTGAGAAAACCTGGGCTTATAATTTTTAATTTTAAGTTTGTAATCGCTAACCCGCATTGAGCAAGCGTGGTGATTAATGCTCGAACCTTCTCCGTGTGAGAAGAGGCTTTGCTCAGCAGTGGACATATATCCTGTTGATGATGAACAATAAGAACTACTTATGACGACATTAAAAATCACATTACTTAAAGTGTTTACCATTCATCTGCTTTACACGTATGTAATGTACACAGACACATATATAATTAATGAAAATGTTTTAATATCTGTAAAATGTATAGAGCATTAAATAAGTTAATTGACAGAACTAATTACCAATACCGAACACCAATCGCTGAGAGCAAATTGCCAACGTTAAAACCATATTTATTTTAAATCAGAGGTCGATGTTCATAGTGCGAGTGAAATACTCGATGGATTTCATTAATTCTGCTCGACTTGATGTTTCTGTTGGTGTGAGTATTGTAATTACATATTTCTCGTTTCTTTATTTATTTTTAATTTTATTCTTTACAGTTTTTGTAATTGAGTTGAATATCTTATCATAGAAATGAAAGCTTATCTTATAAAAATACGAGGTTTAGACATTGTTACGTACATAAATTATTATGTTTTCGGCATACTCACGTAGTAATTTGACGAGGAACTCGACTAGTTAAATATGAGCCTCTAGCATGGCTTGAAACTAGTCGAGTTCCTCGTCAAATTACTACGTGAGTAAGCTGAAAACATAATAATTTATTTAGTATGTCTCACGAAAGTTACAATACAAATATTGTTACGTACAGTCGACAAAGTTTACAGTAGTACTTACACTTTTTCAACAAAATTCTGTGGCAAACTAGTTATCCACCTGTTTTCCCTGTAATTCCAGAGAATATAGTCTAATGATAGTCGACCCCCAACTTTGTCGGTTGTACCTACAAAGAACACATAGAATTTTACATGACAAAATAAACGTTAGCTACAGATTCAGAATTGCAAATCTAATATCTTATACTTCTTATACTACCTCTATTATATAAAGCGGAAGAGTTTGTTTTTTTGTTTGTTTATTTGAACGCGCTAATCTCCGTAACTACAAGTCTGATGTGAATAATTATTTTTGTGTTGGATAGTGCATTTATCGAGGATGGCTATAGGCTATAAAACATCACGCTACGACCAATAGGAGCAGAGCGTGTGAAACCGCGTGGAAGTAGCTAGTATTATAATATAATCGACCGTATGGCAGTAAACATTCACATTTCACACACTCAACTTTATGCAATAAAAGTGTTTCATTTTCCCAAACGGTTCATGTTCGTTGGAACGGTCAAAGCATAGTTCGTCAAAGAACTCAGACTTCACGCTCACATGAATATTCCTTTACATTCTCGATACCCTTTTCAACATTAATTCATATAAACGTGTTTCCCTCCAAGCGTGTCCAGTAAACACGCTCGCTAGATGGCGTGTAATGCAATTACGTGACAAGTTTGAGCTCGTGGTGAGTGTACCGCGTTCATTAAGGGTTCTTGAATGTTCCAACTATGTATAATGGGTGGGTAGATTAGTGAATTAAATTAGCATGATGCGACCATTTACGAGAACTGCTAGTGAGAATTCTTGGTTGCGAAATGAATTTTTAATTTTAGATATTGTTTTGTTTTCGAAATGTGCTTTGGAATTAATTTTAAGATTACTTACGTTTTAGATATTAGATTTGAAATGTAGACACGTATACTAATAACTACTTTAATAAAATTTAATGAAAGATTTCTCAGATAGGTACTGATATCAATAAGTTTTCTATTTTAGAAAAGGTAAGCACTTTAAAATGGGCGCTTACTTTGAAATTTTTATAAGAGCAGTTATTTTCTCAATTTTCACTATCAATAATTTCAAATGAGACGTATGGGATCCATACAATTTATATAGAGTCTAGATCAACTCCTCAACTGATGCAAGCAATGAGTCTTTCTTGTACTCTGAATATGCAAACTCATTGTTAGTGGAGCTCAAATATTACTGAAGCAGTTGTGAATGATAAAAATATGTTATTATAATATACCCTTATTCTAAACAGGGGTGGATCTCATAAAATATGTTACTCAGTAGATTTAATAAAATTCTATCTTGAAAATCGCCATAAAGAGCGAATATCGTGACAATAGTTAGGGATTGAAATTAATTAGCGAAATATGATAATTTTGGTAAGCCGACTGGCGTTATAAGCTAGGCATAATTAAATTTAATTTTCATAGAAAATCTGGATTAACTATATCACGCTCTGTTCAACTAACCCGTATTGTATTTTTTACGTATTAAGGTGGATTTTGGTGTAATATTTTGCGATAAAATGTGAATTTAGAATATTATACATGATGTTTATATTAAATACATTTTTCCTCTCTCAATTTTTGATAAGTACCAAAACGATTTGAAACGATAATAACAAGTCGATACTATTTTGATGATCATATTCATCATCACCAGCTGGAAACTGTCGAAAACTGAATAAAGACTAAACACTTAGTCCGTTGAAATACGACATTATTAGTTTAAAATGAGAGAAGGTACTGATAACACTGCAACCTCAACTACATAGTTGAAACCATTTTTAAATTCTTATGATCTCCGACGTCTCTTACACAACTTTAGATTCTCTATCACTCAAAAGAAAAACAAATTAAATATTTACCTCCTTTAAATAAATAACCATAATGAATCCTCCCATTTCCGCCTAAACAAAACATTGGAGGCTTTGTCTGATAACTTCGAACCGGTAATGACGACCCTAAACAAAACAAAATGGTATTAAACCTACTTTCATCTTCTTAAGCCTTAACTTGTGTATAGACTAATCGCTTGTTTAAGTTATTTGTATTACAAACTTTCATTAAAATTGTTTTACAATTAAATTGAATTGTTTGATAAGGTATCGGTATGAAAAACATTTACAAGACACTTTAAAACAAATTGATTTTAGTTTTGATGTTCAGTGGTTGTAATATCTAATATTAATTTAGTAATATAATATCACTTCGACAGATGTGTAACATTTTTCTAATAATGTAACTGGACATTGTATGCTCTTCGTAGCAGCTACGCCGTAGTAAGTGCTACGAAGGCTACGACACATTCGTGATTCGAGTTTACGAGTTTAAAGTTTAGTAATAAGTATCAATGCTTGATAGTATTGTTTTGTACTGATATTATGTTGTACACTATTATTCTAATCAATATCAAACATTTGACACTGCACATCTAGTAATCAAAGCCTACTTCTTTTTTTCTTCTCTTTTATCTTATAAGGCTTAAAATTGCTTATTAAAAACCGATTAGACATTGATAACTCTTAGAAAACACACAAATTATATTACTATAATCAATCTTAGCATCTCCAATACTAATGTTTCTACCAATCGACTCAAAGAAACTATTCATCAATCAACTGTCTATTATTCAACCTTCATAGGTAGCAATGACAATCAGTCTTCTATAATATACTGTTATCATTTCGGGAATGGGTTTCATGATAGTTATAAGATTTTATCACTACTCAGGTAGATGGTTCTGCCCACCCCATTGTAATAAATCCCCGTTATCTCTGACTGAATGTTGCTATCAACAATAATGGCATCTTTAACGTTCTTACGTTTTTCTGCTGATCTTTGCTTGTTTTGATAGTGTTGAGGGAAGAGGTAGATTAGAGTAATGTTTTAGTTAAACAGGTTGTCCCGGAAGACAACGATCAAATGGCACCAGGTTATCGGCAAAGTTCCAATAGTTATCAGAAAAATATAGAAAAAAATCCAAGTCATTAACTTATGTGTTATCTACGAATAAGTACACCCTGTGCCAGTCTTTTAACTCTTGCTGCTACAACTCTTTATTTTTTGTCTGTCTTTGTGCTTACATTATCCTGAATAGTGTTTCAGTATTATGGAATCAATAAGCTACTTACGCTATTCAGGGACACCCTGTATATGTTCAGGGTCAACCTATCATTTTCGGTCAGATTTCTTTATTACATCTTAAATCTTATTGACATAAAGTCGAAAACGACGTATTGACATAAAGTCGAAAATCCAATGAATAAATTTTGATAGACAGGCGTAAGTTGATTGCTAGCTACTGTATCTGTTGGTATAAAGTTTGCAACTTTATACCTAAGTTGGTCAAAGTAGTATTAAATCAAATGTTGACAGTTATTTTTTTTATATTTGATGGACCGACGCTTGACCACCATCTCGTCTGGTGGTAAGCGATGATGTGGTCTACGATGGACCACGTCTTCCCATAAGCAACATATTCACTCGGGGCTTGACGACACTCAGGTTTACCCTTCTATCCGTCTACCCTTCAGGAAACATAGACTCGTGCAAACAATTCCACTTCTTAGCAATACGCATAAGGAAGCTTGATGTGACGCGCTTCCTGCTTTGCTTCTTCTTATTGATTCGTAGAATAGAATAGAATAGAATAGAATAGCATAGAATAATTTATTTGCATTGAATGTAGGTACATAATATAAGGTCTTGCAAAGGTATATCGTTCCTGGTATTCTAGGAATAGATAAATAGGCTTATTAAACCAGTTTTTCAATTGCCTCACTTAACTGACAAAAATAAAACACAAATAAAAAAATCCTATGACATAAATACTTGCTCATCAAAAAAAAATACCACAAAACTTCGTTCCAGTTTTAAATTTCCTTCATTACCGGCAGTAATTAAAGAGACTTATTTTGTCCATTGTGGAAATAATTAACGCCTTCCCAGTTTAGTCTTGAAGACAATGAACAAAACAACCCACTCCCTAATTAAATATGAATACGCTTTGGATACTTTTAAAAGCATTGTTTTTCTTTTTCAAAAATTGCCTGCTGTATTTTTATTTTAATCACTTTTCGATTTTTGGGCTGATTTATACCAAGGTCAACTAAACAATAATAAATGCTGTAATGTTTTATACGTATGTGCTACGAATAAAACTTAAAAAGTACTTCAAATAGAGATTTGACTAAAAACATAACTACAAAAGTAACGGGTTACCGGGCTTCGGCTCAAAGACCAAGAGGAAGAACGGGGTGTTTTTTAGTCATTATGAGTCTGACACTCCTTTTCGCCTCACTCAAGATGGGAGAAGGCATTGAATATTTTTTCCCCTTAAAAACACCTAGTACTTTTAGTATACCTACTTTTGCCTAACAATTTAGGTAAAATGGCTCGACATTGTATTAATGTTAATAAACAGAAATTATTATACACAATTCCCTTTCATCATCATCAACAGCCTATAAATGCCCACTGCTGAGCAAAGCCTCTTCTCACACGGAGAAGGTTAGAGCATTAATCACCACGCTTGCTCAATGCGGGTTGGCGATTTCAAACTTATAATTAGAAATTATAAGTTCAGGTTTCCTCACGATGTTTTTCCTTCACCGTTTGTCAGTGGTGTCTAAATAATCTTAGAAAGTACATATAACTCGGAAAAAGTCACATTGGTACTTGCCGTTGGTAGGTTTCGAACCCGCACCCTCATGCATGAGAAGTGGGCGTCTTAAACCTCCGGGCCACCACGACAATTCCCTTTACTTCCATTCTTTTCAGTTCCGTAAAACTTCCACCAAAGCTAAAGATGTTAAACTTTATCAAACTGTCGTTAAAGTTATTTCCCTCAAGAGTTAAAATGCACTTACGTGAGATGTAAGTACATAACATGTAGGTAACTTGAAGTAAGGGAATAACATGCTAAGTAAGCATACCAATATCACTAATGGATGGGTTTGGCGCAATCACTTATAAGTGTCATAGTTATGTACAGGTTGGTATTGTTGTTAGATTAGACGAGGATCGTAATCAAAATGAATGATTGTTTATGTTTACATGTCACTAACCTTTCAGCATTCGGGCGATACGTTGATATATCGTAACGAAAATCCCCGAAAAATGTTCATACAAAAGTAGTCTTTAACCATCGGGAATAAAGTCTATAATGGTGTTAGCGGAAAGCGGTCACCGGTGACCGTTTGGGGATTGAGTAGCTAAATGCAGAATAATAACTATTAATAAATAAATAGTGAAACATACTAAATTTATTATAACGTCTTTCGGCTTACTCACGTAATTATTTGACGAGGAACTCGACTAGTTTCAAGCGATGCTAGAGGCTCATATTCATGAGCAGTATTCCGCGACGCGATGCGGCGAATGTCGTGCTGCCACTCGTCAAATTATTACGTGAGTAAGCCGAAAAACATAATAATTAATAAAGACCTATTCAGAACAAACAACCTTCGCTAATTATTTGCAGATGACATTGTGACGACAGGGGAGTAAATTTTTGCCAATCTTGGGCGATTACAATATATTGGGCCAACCCAACATCTCAGTACTGACGAGTACAGTCCACTGTTGCACTCTGGATCAAAGTTTTAAAAGTTTAGTTTTTTTGCTACCACCCCAGTCTCCGCTAAATCAATCAGTCCCTTATTCGGTTCTTACAACATCTGCGGTAAGAATAGCTATACAGTCAAATGTTTCCTACTCTTTCGTCATCCCACGTATAACTCAACATAGGTAGATATAATATGGATTATGGATATGGTCCCTACTAGCCTGTGATGGTCTCGTCGACGTAAATAGATTACGTAGCACTTTGATCAAAGCTTTGTTAATTATGTTAAGGGTATAATAAACGTCTTAGTCTGTCAACAACAAGAGTCAATTAATATTTGGAAATTAATTATTGTAGGGCTAATTAATTTGAAGGAACCAACAAGGCCGTGTGTGGTACAAGACATGTTTATGTACAAGTTTATTTAGGGAATTACAACTGAAATACATATGTTATTTTTGGGATGTTTTGACGTTGGCTATACTCTCAGTTGACTGTGCGACATCGCCGCGACCAGGCACACTGCACATGAGGAAGTGTCCCTCTATGATTCGAAACTAGTAGACCTTTTCTCAGTATATTTACGTTAGTAACTCGTCAGTTTTTGTCAATTCAGCATGTCTCACGATAGCTATTATAAAATTCGAAAACGTGGTTTCTATTCTCACATTGTCATTCAAATGAAAGAAACAGAAATGTCATCATTACGTCTATTTATACACCAGTAAAATACACAAACTTATGTATAAATAGGCCCTAAATATTTGAGAGATAAAGCGCTCTCTATACACCCACTATACAAAAATAAAAAAGGGTTTTGCTCAAGAAAACACTTCAACAATATCTGACCGAGGACCATCAAGAAATACACCTACGACTTTGAAGAACACCCTTTTTACTTTAGGGTACACTACACCCTGTTTATCTGTGGGGTAAGGGTTTATGTTTGTACTCAAGCTTACCCTTACGTAGGTACAGACGTTAGGGTCATTCTTCGTAACTCCGGTAAGAGGTAGCGTATAAAGTTATCGATGTAAATGACCGCTCGTTAAGTTATACTGTTCTATCAGTTATTTTCAACTCTATCGTTTCGTAATAAAGTCTTAAATCTATTGAAAGAATGGTCAAGTTGTAAAATGTTGCTATGCTGGCGTTCGAGCTTTGTAAAATGACGTCATGCGTGTGGGAGTGTAAGAGTTGTGGGGATAATTTTGATTGTTAGTGTGTGTGGAATATTAGTTGTGACTAAAAAGAACTCTGTGATTAGAGAGTGTAAGAATATTTTACAATAAAGATATTCACATAACATACGATTATAATTTCTTGAAAGTAAAAAAGTTAGTTTGTTTCATTTGTTTTACTTTTTATCAGCTGTGTTAATGATCCTGATACACAATAATATACGTAGCAAATTGCTAATACATTGTAAGATTCCATTATTTCCAGTAGTAATACACTCGTGAACCAAATATCTGGTTTGTGTCAGCTGGGCACACAATCTGTGTCTCACTGGCGTACAGTGACAAATGTATTGTAATTCTCCCGGGAATTAAACCGGGAACTTCCAATGTAGCTATTACACTGCTAACACGTATATTTACATTGGAATGGAATAGTGCATGCAACGGGTAATTTAGAGGAATATTATTCAAATTATAAGAATTTGTTTTATAACTTTTACAATAAGAGAGAGAAAGAGAGAGAGAGAAATACATTAACACGTTAAACGCCATGGGGGTCACCGGTGATCGACGTTAGCGGAGGATTTACCTTCAACAGTTTTTTATTGGCAGTCAAAGTCATTAAGAGAATTTGAACTATTGAACTATTCATTAAAATACTACTTAGATATCTAAGTAATTATAACATACATATAATTATAACATGTTAACTATTTTATGGCATAAGCCGGTGAACGAACATGCTATGTAATAATAATGAATTAGTTCACGTATCCATCTCATTGGTAGGTCTTTATATTAAAATTAAAAACATTTTTTTTAGTTACACCTTATCAAAATTAGCAACAACTCAACATAGTACACTTTTAAATGACCGAAAATCACGGCACGAATTTCCTACAAAAACTTTTCGATAGTTATAACCTCCAATCGTACACATTCGAAGCATCGAAGCTGAAAGTCGAAAGTCGTATCTGTACAAACAACAATGCAAGGTTTTACAAACTTCTAAGTCCCACGTTCGACATTAGATAATCCTGTTACTTTCAGAAGTAGAAGACGTAAGATTAGTGTAAGATGCGACCCTCTTTCATCCTCCTCTACTTAAGGCACATACGTTTTATTTCATGGAATTGATATCTTTATTGTGACGTACAAAGACCTATGTAGTAAAGTACAAAGAAATCGTTAATCTGGGATAGAATAAGTATTTATTTAGACACAACATAAAAACGTTTTGAAGGACATAGAAAAGGATCCACTGAGCCCAGAATAACTTTAGCTACTTTCATTTCTATAACGTACACAAACGAAGATTCAGGTGTAGTGTGTTTTTTTTATTTTAATAGGCATTTGTTATCTTTATTACCAAACAGAAGACTGTTATTAATAAACGAAGACCGCCCAAGTAAGTGGGCTTTTATGATGTCATTTACTATGAAGGATTTTTTGCTTGTAAACAAATTCACGATGCAACTACAAAATACTAACATAGTGTTGAAAAATGAATCGTGAAAACGAAGTGTAAAACAAAGACAATAGAGACGAGAATACCATGCATCACATACACTTTTATATTTACTCAAATATTTTAACATAAAATGAATTAGTACCTCTTCAATTTGCGTGCAACACCGCGAATTGACTTTGATAAATGTAGCGAATAATATCTGCAGTACACGCTTTGCTCATTCCGTTCCCGGAAATTTGCGTTCTCGAGGGGATTTATTCTCTTTCGCTGTGAATATTACTATTAGTGATTTACCAGGATAAGGGAAATTAATATAGAAATTAGCTTTATTATGTAATGTTGAGATTAATAATACTACCAATCTAACGTCGGATTATTTACTTTAAAATTGTAAAGATTTTAGCTGGTTATTACTTATTTACTTATAACTTCACGCCTTTTATCCCCGAAGGGGTAGGCAGAGGTGTACATTACGACATTTAATGCCATTGTACAATGTAACACCCACTTTTCACTATTTATGTCATGAGTCCCATGTAATAGGGGGTGAATAGTTTAGCTGGTTATGATGGTGAAAAATCATTAATTGCTATGAATATAAGCTGGATATGTTCATACATTTTTATTACAAAATTATTCTTGTGTCTTTAATAACGACGACAACGTCACAGATAAAAAATTTAAAAGCTTTTAGTCATTTTTTTTAAAAACGTCAAAACCTTTCATTTCACTGAAATTGAGTGCAAAATTCCTAGAACAGTCAACGCACAAACATCGCGTCAAACTACCCTGAACTGTAACATAATTGCAATACAATTTCAACCTTACACCTTTTGGTAGACAGTCGAAAAATGATTGGAAGTTTTGGGGATACGTTGATCTACTGGTGTCTGCTACCGATGTCAGTCTATTTGGAAATCCTCGCTTTGTTTGGACATTGCACGTGTTCGCTCCACAAACAATAGATACGTTGAGTTAAATCCTTTATTTACGGATAATTTGAACTGGAATATATGACAGAGATTAGTGTGAATTGTTTTCATACAAGTGTAATGTGGAAATAATTTGATTTTTATGCAAAGCAACACTCATTTTTTTCATTCAATTTCGATTCCTTTTATACATCACTAGCTTCTGCCCGCGACTTTGTACGCGCAATCCCGTTTTCTCCCGTTCCTGCAGGATCTTCAGGATTTTTTTTCTGTCATAAGAATCTTCTCCTGACAAACACAATAAAAAAAATCAGCCAAATCGGTCTAGCTGTTCTCAAGTTATGGCGTGACAACGGGAAACGGATTCCATTTTTAGTTTTATATATAGATTTGTAATAGAAAAGATTTTTTAGATTATTTAGACACCGCTGAGAACCGGTGAAGGAAAACATTGTGAGGAAAACTGGGCTTATAATTTCTAATTATAAGTTTGTAATCGCCAACCCACATTAAGCAAGCGTGTTGATCAATGCTGATTGGTTGTTGCCCTGTCCTTGTCCGTACAAGAAGAGTGTTAAGTAGTGGCCACTTATAGGTTGTTGATATTATCACATCGCATTGCAACGCAAAGCAACACTCATATTTATTTGATATTAGCGACCCGCCCCGGCTTCGCACGCATGCAACATGCATGTATTATACATATAAACTTTCCTTAAGAATCACTCTATCTATTAAAGAAAACCGCATCAAAATCCGTTGCGTAGTTTCAAAGATCTAAGCATACATAGGGACAGATAGACGGCGTATAACGACTTTGTTTTGTAATATGTAGTGATGATTTAAATGCGATTTCGTTTCCTTTTATATATCATTTTGTAATAGAGCAGAAGAAATATCATGCCACTTAAATTCGAACTTTGATTCAATTACATAGAATTTAAAGTGACAAACCCTTATATGACAGTAGAGTACACTTAAAGAAATTAATATGTACGTACATTTGTACAGACTACTTTACACATATGTAGATGCTTATCCTAAGTGTATAATGTCGTGTAATTCAAGCTTGCATGTAAGGGATGTGTTTGTTTGTCATTTAGTTTGATAATATTAGGTACAATATACTGAAATTAATGTGCCCGGTCTCTGTGTTATGTGTTTTCCAAAAATGTTTGCATAATTTGATTACCTACATAAATATTTTTTAAACTGTGTCTGTTTTAACTACTGAACTGCCTCGTTGGCCGAGTGGTCGCAAGTCCGACTGCCGGTCAAGGAGTCTCGGGTTCGATTCCCGGGTCGGGCAAAGTACTACTGGGTTTCTAAAAATTCTCAGTAGTAGCACGAAGTCTGGAAATGTGCCCGGTATATGGCAATAGGCTCACCCCCTGCTACATGGGACTCATAACATAAATAGTGAAAAGTGGGTGTTACATTGTACAGTGACATAATGTAGACCTCTGCCTACCCCTTCGGGGATAAAAGGCGTGATGTTATGTTATGTTTTAACTAATTGCTGGCTCTGTACGTTCATCTTCATTGAAATCCATTGCAACTGAATCGATACCTCTGTCAGTTGTTGGTCAGAGTATCATTTACAAATCCTTTAGCAAACCTAAAACTTACCCAGGTCTTATCTACTTTAGAAAGTACGTCACAACTAAAGGGGACAATCAAAATATTAATGACCAATCAGACACATCCTATAACACGATCGTAATTTGTTTAACTGTCAAACACCACGAGGACACCGGTGACCGCAACCTATTGTTCTTTAAACTGTCAAACACCAAGCGGTCACCGGTGACCGCGACCTATTGTTCTTTAATTGTGTCTATAAAACCGGTACTCGACGAGTTAATTGTGTCTATAATGACGGTACTCACAGGGTTAAGAGCTGATTGGCTAATTTTCGTGTGTGATCAGCCCTTTAGTGACAAGCTTTTACGTTGAAAATTAAACTAGAACGCAATTAATTCTCACCGAAGTTAGTAAAACACATTTATCGTAGTGCTAATGTTTGGTTAGTGTTAATAAGAGGATTAAGTGTGTGTGTGTACTTGTATGTGTTTGTTAGCACGTTTGATTTATTTATGTGTCTACTGTAAGTTGAACAGTAAACCTGTGTATGTACAATTGATATTAGATTGTTAAGTATGCATATTGTTAATGTAAACTTTGATAGTTATTTATTTTTCATAGTTTGGGAATGTTTATGAAATTGATTTTCAAGAATTTGGAATATCAAAATCACTATTCAATATAAAACATTGATGGAAAAATATTTATCTATAACAATAAGAGATTATACTAAGAGTTAGCAAAATTATGTATATCTTAAACAATATCTTAAATATTAACCCTGTGATTGATTAGTAGGCTATAAAAATTACACAAAACATCAATAAGATACGGTACTTCTAGTTGCTTTACATAACGCCAATAAAATAAAAAAGAATTCGATTTCCTTCAATAAAAATATTGCACGATGTTGCCCAATTGAGTTTCCAGTTACATTTTCGATTCCCTGCGCGTCGCCCGTAACATTTTACCGTAGCTCGAAATATGAAACTTTATTAAACTTTGCGCAAACTATCGGGAAATATTCAAGTGTACTCTTCCAGTAGAAATGCATGCGGGTAAAATAATTAGCGTTTTCAAGTGCAGTGTGCTTACGTTTTATTAATAGAGTAGATGTTATTACATGTATTTGGGATTGTATGTGTATATCCGAATTTTTGGTGAAGTAATATAAGATGTTGTGTAAATAAATCCGAACGGACGGAGTGAAAATATATGATTGAGATAGTGAGAGTATGGCGGACAGTTGATGAGCGAAGACGTTGCTCTGTTTAATGATAATTGTAAACGACCGTTATTTTTGAATACATAGTTTATTGATTTAAAAATTAGTTTACCTCAAACGATTAGGCATAAACTACTTACAAGCCAAGACCAGCCTGGTGTTTGCATAGGTACAAATATCAGCTGTAGGTAATAATATTCATAATTAAATTATAACCTTAAACCTCACTTCAAAATTAAAGGGACGATTCCAAGAAATTTGTCCTTTGTGTGTGTAGCGCTAGAGTTTTTTTTTCTTCTATGGCAATTGAATCTCCACTATTTAGTAGTTCACTATTCTGCCAGCGTCATGACTTGTAAAAAGAGAAAATATTTGACTTATAGATAAGTCACATCAAAGAGTATAATAAAAGTCACATTATAAAAACCTACACCTGACTAGACCTGTCGCGGAGAACCTAACGGGTAACCGGGGCTCCGGCTCGACGTGCAGGAGAAGGAGCGGGGTGGTTTTTAGTCAGTAAGAGTCTGACACTCCCTCCCGCCTCACCCAGGCGGGAGCAGTCATTAGATGATTTCCCCCCCTTAAAAAAAAACACCTGACTAGATCTACATGTTTAAATGTAATTCGTGGAGTTTTACGTATAATGCGTACTTTTTTTGATAATTACGTTTTGCACTAAAAAGATTTTATTTTAGCATGTTACATTATGTTCCGTGGTTTCTTCCTCCTCAATTACATAGACGAGAGGTTATGTTCATTTGTGCTTTGTTATTAGCGTTACAAATTCCTAAAAATTCATTTATCAATAAAAAAAAAATACTGTTATAGTAACCAAATAAAAACTCAACTGTGACAAAAAACGATAACAATTTTCGAACTAGGCAACAGAAAATGTTATCTCAATTAAATTTTACGACAGCCGTGTTCGACTGTACAGTAATACTGTAGGTTTTAACGAACCCCTTCCGAACCGAGGTGTAAGGTCCTGGGGGCCAGGGGTCTTGCCCTCTGAATAATGTATTGAAATTTCGTAACTTGATAAGAAATTCATTTCTAAGCCTTATGCGGAACACCAAAGAACTTACGTTGCTCTGGCTTCGATCTTATTAATTTGAAGTTTGTCAATCAATTTATCGTCATTATTTTTTGTGTCCCGAATTGTCCGCTGAAACTTTTTAAAGGAACAAATAAAGACTCAGTCTCAAGCATTCAAAATGAAAAAAAAAAGTTCTATCCTACTTTTTATAATAACTATCGTGAGACACACTAAATTAAGTAAAATCGCGGGTTACTCACGACGTCGCGCAGCTCACTGACCGCCGCGACTGCGCACACGCTGGTCATGAGGAAGAACCCCTCTGTGGTTCGAAACTGGTAGAGCTTTTCTCAGTATATCCTGAGTAAGTTTTTAACTCTTGTCCTATGTATGTATGTATGTACGTATTTTAAGCGCGATTATCTCACGATTGACTGAACCGATTGTGATGCGGTTTTAGAAAGTATAACAAATACTTTTACACTTAGGTTTTAGTATGTTAATTAACCGATTCAGAAAAGTGGTTGAAGTCGGTTTTTTTTAAACGTAGTTTATACTCGTACAGACTGCCTCGTTGGCCGAGTGGTCGACTGTCGGGCAAGGGGTTATAGTAGTCATCATTATCATCAACAGTTATATATTTTTTTTCTGACTATGACTGCACGGTTGTTGCGGTGGCTGGGCAACCGGCTCCCGTGCAACGTGTCGCGGGTTCGATTCCGCACGGAACAACACTTTGTGTGATCCACATATTGTTATTTGGGGTCTGGGGTTACATGTGTATGTGAACTTGTATGTTTGTAAACGCACCCACGACACAGGAGATACTACTAGTGTAGAGCAACGCTTTTTTTTTTAAAAAAAAAAAATAAAGTGGTAACTGCTGACTATATAGCATTAGTTAAAATATATTCTATTCTTACCCTAAAAGGCGTGATGATATGTTACGTATTCGTAAGTCTAAACCCCAGTAAATAAACCCAAAATATTTGTGATATTTAGGGTCAATGTCAAAATTCCTTTAGCGACGGAATGCAAGCAATAATAATATAGAGTTCCAAAAAAATACGGTCAATTTTCGTCATTAATAGATGTATTTTACAATAATATATGGCATGGTGTGTGATATTGATTATGTTTAGTTTGTGTGTAATCCTAGTAAAACAAAACCAAATGTTTATCAATTAACTCGTTGAGTACCGTCATTACAGACACAATTAAAGAACAATAGGTTGCGGTCACCGGTGCTCGGTGTTTGACAGTTTAAAACATATTTTTCTTACTTGATATAACGAAAACAACCCAAACTAAACCATTAAAAAGAGAAAAATGATTAAATTTGACTAACAAATTGTTTTCATTTACTAACAAAGCCGACCAATTAGCTGAAATTAAAACGTTCAACTTGATTGAATTTTATTGCGAAGCAGATTACGCTGTTTTGAATATTAAATAAAGTACTTAGAAAAGCTTTTTTTAATGGCTTAAGTTTTTGAACATAAAATACCTTAATGTTGCTTATGAATTCGACAAAATGTTCCTTCAATTAAATCGTATTTAAATAGAAATATTACGACCTTCCTTATCGAAACACTTATATAAAGAAAAAAAAGTTAAACAACTTTTAAATTGTTTAGAATTTTTTTTATCTAAACGTATATTATAAAGCTGAAGAGTTTGTTTTTTTGTTTGTTTGTTTGTTTGAACGCGCTAATCTCCGAAACTAATGGTCCGATTTAAAATATTCATTCTGTGTTGGATAGTGCATTTATTGAGGAAGGCTATATAAAATATCACGCTACGATTAATAGGTGCCGAGCAGAGCGAGTAAAACCGCGCGGAAGTAGCTAGTCTACAATATAACGAAAAAAACGTAGAACATAATTGTTGTCTCGCAGAAGGGGTTTATATTTTACTAATTATTCTGTATAAGCGTATGTTGTCATATGTTGTAAATAATTGTTCATAATATCAGAAGGCATCAGATGATGACGTAAGAGCGTTACTTAATTACTGTTTGATATATTAAATTGAAATTGGATAAGTGTAATAGTTTCATAAGATACACAAACAATGCGAACTCGGAAATATGTTTGAAGTATCTCCATTTCAATATTATTTTGGTAACACATTCCAAAATTTCTGTAAAAAATAAAAAGATACATATTTGTTTATTGTTCAACCCCTTTACCCCAATTTCCAATCAGCCAGTTGAAAACAATAAAACAATTACCCTTCCCTCAAACCTGTAATTTAGCAAACAAAACAAAATAATATCTTTCCAAAGAGGCCAACATTTAACCCAAACCCTTTTTAATATTCAACGCCATACATTTAAAAACAGAACCGAGAATTTATTGCCACACCGAAAAATGTAATAAGTATGAAACTTGGCAATACAGACGCTAACCCGAGCAATTTCATTCGCGGAAACAATTGTGGATAGAATTTGACTTTGGAATGTTGGCTGGTGGGCTTGCCTTGTTGGCCAAGTCCGTTGTCATCTAGTCGGCCAATGTGAGCATCCAATAAAGCTGTTTAGAAACCATTCGAGTGATCTAATCAATGCAAGGGATTCCTGGCTTAGCCAAACAATTGGGCCTGATTGACGATATTGTTGGCTGGCTTATTGTTAAGCCAAGCTTATAGGTGCTTATAGGTAGGGATTGACGCTTCACCGATATAATTAATGGTTTTACCTGGTATTGTGTGGATTGGGACAGTCCTGTTTAATTATTTCTTTTTTAGAGATTAATGATGATTAGTTTGAGAATTTACTGTAATTGAATAAATGATTGTAAATAAATATAAGAGGCCTCGCAAAAGTAGGTACCCTCTATATAATAGAGCATGTATTTATTGACAAATCAAATTCTTTAGTTAGTTTACTAATAAACTCAAAAAATGGATCAATAAAGACAATATTCTTAATAAAGCTTACGCAAAATTGATATTTCTAGTGGTACTCGAAAGTAAACTGTTTTTACTGGGGAAATCTTTCATTTTCCCAAAAAAATATTTGGACACGACCCTTAGGGATCTTGGGCCAAATTATTAGGTCAATGTAAATAAAGGGTGATTCTTCCCAAGGATTTCTAGGGCTGTCCTCACCATATTAATAGGGTTGTGCAAACATAACTACGCAGGGCTGTGTATTTGTTATGCTGTTATAAATTGAAATCTCAACGAAATAATATTCTTCATGACCTTTACGTATTATTAGATTTCCAATTTTAGAAAATGTTAAGCCGTTTCACACTGTCTGATTATATTGTTGGTAGCATAGCTGATGGATTATTAATCATATCATTGAAAGTTAAAATATACGATGTCTCAATCAGCTAAGAGCAAAATTAATAGACATAGTTCAATTCAATTAATTTATTTCAGATTACATAGATCCATTTTGTTTGTTAGTCGACACAATATTTAAATGGGGTTAGTACCACGAACAAAATAATAAAATATTAGGTATAGAACATATTATACATACACATATAGTGAAAGTAACCCTTACACAGTTCCAAATATGCCCTCTGAACCGGTAATGGAGATATAACACTTCCTACATATTATACGTATCATGTGGAAATAGACACCTATTTTTTCATACATAGTCATGATACCCTTTACATATAGTACGTTACGAATGCCTAACAAATGAAAGTGGGTGTTCCATTAAGTTAGTTCATCTCTGCCTACGGTTTCGTGGAAAAATGCTTAGTGTTATATTGATACACATGTTTGTATATTATGACCTTTATTGTATATATAATAATATTGTATATGTTTGTATATGATGATAGATATTGGCATTGATGCCAAATATAATTTTATTTGACTAGTCTAGACTAAATTCTTTTATGCTCTAACTAAAGTGATTATTGTAAAACATTTTATTTTGATGCAAAAAATTAATATTGACCAAAATGTATGAAGCTGTTTTCATTTTAAACTGTCAAACACCACGAGGTCACCGGTCACCGCAACCTATTGTTCTTTAATTGTGTCTATAATGACGATACTCAAAGGGTTAAACACGTTTTTTTTCTTTTATTTACCATATTTACAATAAGTACAGATTATCTATCTAGCAACCAAAAACCACTAGGTTTAAACTTGTCCTATCGTAATTCAATCTCAAAATCATTTTTTTTGTAATATGAAGTTATAATTGATTTCGTTTAATAACATCATTCATTGTGGATATTAATTAACATTTTTGTGTAATGATCTCATTTTAAGCCTATTCTGTGTAATTTTTAGAAAAAGTAATATTTCAATTTTGATAATGTGTATTGTAAAATAAATTAAAACTTAACTCTGGTCTCCAGACTGTACCATTACAATCGATTGTTTTACATTTTTAATCGGACTTCAACTTTATTTCTTTATTTATGTACTATGCCTAACTTTAACCTCTTTGTCCCTAGCGGCCACGGCAGCAGAGCCTCGGTGGAGTCCTGAGACGAGAAGGCAACTGGAAATGCTTCATGCTAACCCTGATGATAGCTGGTTGCCTCGGCTCCGTCGCCTGGTGCAACACCGCTGAAATTGACAGAGACCTCATTGATTTTAGCAAGTAAGTGTTACGAGGTTTAAAAATACAAAGTCCTTGAGATTTTTAAAAGTAATGTAGTTGTAATTACAAATTACCTACTCTTTGCCTATAAAAGTCTCTCAAAATTTTGGTAAACCTATTACAAATGTACTTTGTAGCCAATTTAAACAATAAATATCAGGTACTTAAGTTAGGCTATAAAATAAAACAAAATTATGGCTACATTTTGATAGCCCGTTCCAATTAAATTACTCCATCGAAGTAACGGCTATCAATTTCGAGTTTCAAATTTAAATGAACTTAATTGGAACGCACTTAAATTCAAATTTTAATTTTGGAACGCTTTAGTTGGTACGTTATCGAATGGTTGCAAGTTTCATATGGCAACATTTTATTTATTTTTGTTGTATTTAAATAATTAATGTATTAAATGTCGGTTTGACATGTTTAATTATGTTTGGAGTGTAATGGAGTTAGTAACGAACTTTACTTATTAAACGACAATGAATTTGGACAGGAAATTCGTGGTATACAATGACTAATTGACTGATTCGAAATTATATAATTATAATTTATGTTGATTATATTAATGCAATGAACTCTATGCATGAATATTAACTATTGTCGTTCAGTTTTGTAATGCATTCTGAGCTTAATTTATACTATAATTGAAGAATATAACAGAATTATAACATAATTCTGTAACCTAACTACGTATTATTATTTGTGATATATTAATTTCAGCTTTAACAGACCAAACTAACCACTAAATCAGTTTTGTGTCCGTCAGGCATCCTATAAAACGGACGGTCCGTGAGTCGCCCTGTGATGTAGGATACGCCTACATCCCCATCGCCTTTGTCCTGCTACTCTACTTGGTGTACCTGGTGGAATGCTACCATAGTACTGCCAGGATACAGCTGGCGAGGAGAGTGGATGTAGCTGCCGTCAGCGCCAGGGTACATGCCATGAGAAACGCTACGCCACGAGTCTGGTAAGAAAGTATTTTGAAAACTTATTTAAATAATTTGAAAACTTATGTAGGACTTAACTGTTTAAGATATACATAAGTATTGAAATTATAAAAAGTATTTGTTGACTGAAACTAATTAAAAATTAGTTAATATGAAATTTTATTAAATGTAGTCATGTACATCGTCAGTGTACACAAAATAAAAATAACAATCACTTTGAAATTAAACAAATTTCAGCTTTCACACACATTCTGAGAATTGCTAATAAATTACAATTCTGCTAAAACATTTATATGGTACATAAAGTGGAAGGCACACTTTCGTAAATTAATTTTACTCAACTGATTAAAGTGTAGTACATACATACGTACCTACAGCTTTTATGTTAACGAGTGAGCTAGTTCGTGATTTTGATATGTTCCGTGCTCAGAAATATTTTGACCAAGTAACTGTCGAAAAAGTGGCATCATGACATATGTTGGTAATGAGACCAAGCAGCATTTGCATAGAATGGCAGATACGAAAATAACACATTCAATCATATTTTATCTATTAACTTGGGAATGACTCCCAAAAGAGGTACTCACATTGAGGGCGGTCTCATAAAACACAGGATATGAAATTGTAGAACACGAATATTTCAACTTACCATACGCACACACCAGCAACTTAATATAAAAGAATTTTCTCGAATATCTACCGACATCCGAAGCAAAATCAGATGTTTCAGTATTATTTCCCTCTTCATAATTTTATTTGAAAAGTAAAATGCAGTTTGGCCCAGGACGTTTTACCTTCAATACAAGTTATTCCATTTTATGCATTTTTAACTTTATCGTCTCGTGCTAAAGTCGAAAATGTTCCTCTGTCCCTATTGGTGCATTTCTGTGTGTCACCATCCACGGTTCGAAATTGTATTAACCTACGTCAAGTGACGTCATATGCATACTTATGTGTGTGACGTCTGACAATTTTCTGGGACACTTTATGCCAGTAGATACGGAGGAGTGTAATATTCAAATATTTTATAGTCAAGTTGCGCCATTCTGATTTAGTATAAGCATTTGAACAGTGGATTGAAACATTTCCCAGCGAATGGAAGATACGTAGAGTATTTGCTTTGTTTTGAGACAATGGTTAACTCGTCGAGTACCGGTTTTATAGACACAATTAAAGAACAATAGGTCGCGGTCACCGGTGACCGCTTGGTGTTTGACAGTTTAAATGTTTTATATTAACTAATATATTTTTGTTGTTATCATCGTCTGCATCGTCTTTTCAAATAAATTCTTCCTTATACATAGATTAAATATTATGTTGCTGGCAAAGTTACATGGCCTTTTGGGGTCTAAGAACCATAACAATATCCATTCCTGATACAAAACATCGTAGTTTTCGATTTTCAAGTCACAGAAATAATATATTAGGTACCTGTTATTAGACAAGCTGATGAAGTTAGCCAGTATTTTTCTATTCTGTAAGGTTAGCTGTTGAAATAACTTGTGTATAAAACCAATGTCAAAACAAATAACAATATATCAACTGATGACAGGATCGCCTTAAATCCACCATAACTTGGCAGATACAATTTTTTTTAAATTTTTTGCCTTTATCCAACCAGCCGTGTCCTCAAAACATAAGAATGTAGCACGTGCCGAATCTTCAATTCCTTGCACTCCTCGCACTCAGCGCTCACTTGAATGTCATTTTGAATAGAACCTTACCTGTCTTAAGTACTGTTTCTTTTTTAATTAATACAAGGTTACGGCTGTACATCTCTGTGTCGGTTTCATTTTAATTTTGATTTTTGTAGTTACCTTGACTGACCGCCTCTTGGCCGAATGGTCGTTATTGCGACTGCCGGAATCTTTTCTTTTAAGCGGGGAAAATCATCGAATGACTGCTCCCGCCTGGGTGAGGCGGAAAGGAGTGTCAGACTCTTACTGACTAAAAACCACCCCGTTCCTTCTCCTGCACGTCGAGACTCTCTGACTACCCCTTCGGGGATAAAAGGCGTGATGTTATGTTATGTGTTGTTACATTAAAGTTTTAAAGAATTTATAATTATGACAATGTCAAATAATTATTGTAAACGTTTAAAAAAAGAAATCTTTCAAAACAAATGAAGCGTTATTAGATTATTTGATCAGAAATTTAATATAATTTACGTGAGCAGTTAGAACGAACAACGTACAGATGCAAACAAAACCAACAGTGAATCTATTACATATACATACTAGTCATAATTTGTTATTATTACCATTGACTAAATATCTGTTCGGTAAACATAAGTTTGAACAGAAACATATCCCCCAAAACCATACAACGTATTACCTAAACCAACACCATACCGCACAAATTATAAAGACAAACTCAAATCCCGAAGACAAATCACTAAATTATTAACAAAGTTTACATTCCCATATTCCAATACAACCATCTATGTAAAGACTGGCGTTGGCGCGGTGGCTGGGTAACTGGCTGCCGTGTAACGTGTGCCGCACGGAACAACTCTTTGTGTGATCCACAAATTGATGTTCCGGGTCTGGGCGGCATGTGCACTGATACGACCTTCAAGGAAAGAGCGTAGGTACTCCTTTTTAAAAGGCCGGCAACGCGCCTGTGACTCCTCTGGTGTTGCGGGTGTCCATGGGCGGCGCTAATCGCTTACCATCAGGTGTTCCGTCTGCTCGTTTGCCTACTATTCCATAAAAAAAAGTGCATGTGAACTTGGTTTGTAGCCGCACCCACGACACAGAAGAAAATGATAATGGAAGGCAAAGCTATTTTTTTAAAAAAAGAATCTGCATTCACATTTCTATGACGTGACGCAACACACCAATCAAATGACTCCGTTCAAAATTACGTCAATCATAACGAGTTTTGTAGCCAATCAAATACGTTTAAAAACGTCACGAGACGTCACGTTAGACAAATGTAAATGCAGCTTTATTCGACGTGTTCCGATACAACGTGACGTGACGCTGACGTGACGTCGTATGGAATAGGCACGTGCTTGAAAGCAATTTATTTCTTTAATTAGAAAATTTACATCGGTTAGCCTCGAATGGATTCACTGTTCTATTTTATATGGGTTTGTGTTATGTAATATTCACTGGTTTAGAGTTAATTATTATTGTGTGGTGTGTTATTTGAGATTAAATATTTTATTTATTATAATTTTGAATTAATAAAAATTGTAGATTATATCATCTTCCTATAAAAAACAATAACAAGTTCCCTAATTTTATCGGCAATTAAAGTCATGCGACATGTCCTAATTTTCATATTTACGATTTGGTTTACGGCTCACAGATACATAATTATGTTCTGCATATGCTGAAAGACTTTTATCAAAAAGTCATTTTTTTTAATCAAAGAATAACACGACTGATACGAAATAGAACACCCCAATACGTCTTATTAAAAACACCCTGCAAAACCGGTTCAGATCCGTTTGGAGTCAAAACGTTACTACAGCAACTGTTTGTTCCAGGTAATCGTTACCCTTTTAATCAAGTATACGGCTTACGTACATACGTACGCCTCCGTCAGGTTATGTACAGTGTGCAGGTACAATTAGGTTCTTGCTTTAATCAAAAATAAATTATTTCGACTGTTCAGTACAATAAAATATAAAAAAATTCATTAATTGATTTTATGACTAACCTAATTTTAGTCTTTTTCCAGTAAATGTTTTAAGAAATAAGTATGTTATTTGACGCTAAAAAACGTGACGTCACAATACACAATCTCGTACAAAATTCCTAGAAAAATGTCGTTTTTGACAATTCGATAAATGTATTGAATTTGACTAGCTTATAATTATTTAGTATGCAGGCACGAAAATAGAGATTGATTCAGTAGAAACTGGACATTTTTATTACAACTTTCGTGAGACATACCAAATTACATACTATTACGTTTATTTACTTAATTAATTAACAAGGCCCACTCGCGTAATATTTAGTAGTTTTAAATAGTCATATAAGAAAGCCGGTAAACATAACAATAAATACAGTTAAATTTTTTTTGCTACTGAGCTGAGAAATGGTTACTTAAAGATTATACCTTCATAACAAACGATATAATTCAGTGTTACAATAGTAACTATCTTTGTACTCAATCAATCTTTATTTTCTTATCTATATAAAGAAAGAAAGAAGAAAGAAACATTGTTTATTTGCACACCGTCACAAAATACAATAACACACACAAAAAAAATACAGTAAAGACGGCGCAAAAAGCAATATATATGGATATATGTATGTATGTATACCACTTTTCTGTGCAGACTGTACCTGTAGACGGCTGCATGTCAACGAGCAACAATCGCTATTTCTTTCAATTTTCGACTTAATGTCAAAACAATAAAGTTATTTACAGAAAGGCAGAAGGTTAACCTGCCGTCGCCTGTACGTTGTACGCCACCGTCAGGTTACGTACGGGAAATTCATTTTCATGGACTATTTATAGACTTGGAACATAAAGGTCCAATCCCTTTGAGTTTGTAATTGTAATTCCATTAAAATCTCAGAATCGTAATTAAGTTAAAATTGTTGCAAATTATACGGTTATATACTTTTGTAAATATGAAATTGATTATGAATGTGTGTGAGAGATACCTATTCTATTAGTATCCTGTATTTCAAAGTATTTGTTTTTATATTGTAATTTGTACAGGAATATCTGTAGGTAGTAGTAGTAACTTTGGTGTCCATTTTTGTATAGACATATTCTGCGTTAATAAGAAAATCTAATGATACTTGTTAAACTAGCAAAATTGCCGTGCCTATGGACTTTGTGGTATGAAATAAATAATTTTTATTTTTATTTAGTTAATTAGTTTCATTAGTGTACTTATTTGACTACTTCAAGTCTAAAGATCATAAAAGCGAATTTTTAGTACCTAGTCTACAATAAAAGTATCTTTGAAATGATCCTCAGTAGTAGCACGGAGTCTGGAATTGTGCCCGGTATATGGCAATAGGCTCACCCCCTATTACATGGGACTCATAACATAAATAGTGAAAGTGGGTGTTACATTGTACAGCGGCATAATGTACACACCTTCGGGGATAAAAGGCTTGATGTAATGTTATGTTATGTTGAAATGATCCTATACTCTCAAATAAAAATACCGAGAAACACAAAATTCGTACAATTTAAACTGGTCCCCGTTGCTCAATCAACCGTCTTACTGATTGATTCCGAAAAAATTCCAAGAAATAAATGCTAGTCGTACATCAATCGAAAAATGTCACAGACGAGATAAGATCCCTTTATTGGTCGAACAGAATTCGTTCAGTTGTGAATTTGTTTTGTTTTTTATATCGGTATTTTTAAGGGCTGATACAGAAAGAAAAACAAGGGTAACGTTTGTAAAGATCCACGTATTTTTGGGGAAAGAATAATATACATTATCTAATACTTACGTGGAACTCATAAGTATACGAAATGTATACTGATTTGCCTGTACACATAATTGATCAACTTGTATAGTAAGTTAAGTGTGCACAATGTATTTAAAAGAAAAATAAAAAAGATTGTGTATGGAATACATTAATATTCATACATTAACTTCAACAAATGTATCTACTCAAGTATTATCCTGGCAACACAAGCAAGTCCAATCATTTAAAAAGTCATGAATAAATATTAAAAAAAAATCAATCATTTAAAACTAAACACACTCAAAAATAGAACACATTTTAACTCGTCGAGTACCGGTTTTATAGACACAATTAAAGAACAATAGGTCGCGGTCACCGGTGACCGCTTGGTGTTTGACAGTTTAAATTAACTTTTTTTAGACACACATCATATACACAAAGTTGGTACACGTCCGCATTTTCGAAGTTATTGATTACGTGTACTAAACGCGTTTAGACTGCGTAATGTATTCTAAATATAATAAGTGATCGTCTTTGCAGGTGGAAGGCAATATGCTACCACTACGTGCGACGTAAGCGGCAAGTCACGCGATATAGAAACGGAGATGCCTATACAACTACACAGGTAAGTATTATAGACCTGTACCTACTGATATTTTATTTTAAGCTAGCTGCTCCCGCGTGGCTTCACTTGCTCTTCTCGGCTCCTTTTAATTGTAGCGGCATGTTTTATATCCTCTACAAACTTCCTCAATAAATAGCTTATCCACCACTAAAATATTTTTTCAAATCGAACCAGTAGTTCCTGAGAAAGAAAAAAGGTAACTTATGGTAGGATTAAACTATTTAAAAACAGAAGTAAGTACCTCTTTTTCTTCGGAACGTTTATTTTCTACTGAAGACTATAAAATAGATTTATTTTTGGTCTGGTTTTAATATTACTGAGCGAGACATGTAAATTACATAGGTAGGTAAATTATAAACGTGGGTATTTTTCTTGAACCCTCAATTTCTTGAAAGACAATAAATCATTTCACGACTGAAGTATTTTGTAAATAAATCGCCTACAGTATGCTTCTTAATCAATCTTTTCGAGGTCATTATTAATCGATTAGCGTCAGTGCGGATAAAGATCTTGTTTAAATATATGTATAGAAAATCTATTTACTAAGCTACGACAAACTTCAGTCGAATAATAAGCAAGTTGTTTTAATTCATATTCTTTCAGTGTTACATAAAAAACCTCTGATACGATAGGATATGATGCTAAAACAATTCTACGCTATAGCAAAAATCGACAAGCATCAACAGTCGCAATAAAACGCAAAACCGATTCCCATGTCTACCAACAAATATCTCCTAACTCATTTCTCGAACTAAATTGCCTATAAAACCAATAAATTGATAAAAGCCAGTCTACAAAATAACTTGACGACGATATTTCTAAAGTGGTGTTTCAAGTACCAATTCTATTTGTTGGAAATAAAACAAAAATGCGAAGGAATCATATCGGATAGTCGACTAATGGAAAGGTATAGCGAGCAATATGTCAGCACAATAAATGCGATGTCGGACGCTGGTATATGGGAGAGACAGCTTGTTACTTCACAGTATGAATGGGATAAGCTAGATATAGTCTGTGGACAGATTTATATGACTTTTTTTTGCAATAGTAGGTATATTGTAAGTTTCCTGCTAGCGCCACAAGCAATTTCAAAATTAATGTAAACATGTGGGAATACTACTGAGCTTTATTCAATAGATGGGTACTGACTGCCTCATTGGCAAGTGCGATCGCCGGGCAAGGAGTCTCGGGTTCGACGCCCGGGTCGGGAAAAGTATTACTGTGTTTTTTTTAAATTTCAGTATTAGCACGGAGTGTGGAATTGTGTCCGGTATATGGTAATAGGCTCACTCCCTATTACATGGGGTTCATAACATAAATAGTGAAAAATGGGTGGTATATTGTGGCAATAAGCGCCGTAATGTGCACCTCTGCCTCTCCCTTCTGGGATAAAAATGCCATATGGCATTAAGTTCGCCTTATGTACCATAAACAAATTATGTACATTAAAGAATAAATAAAAAAAAAATGCGTATTGTCATATGTTATTAATGTGGGTTGTGGGTACTATATTTTTAAAGAACCAATCCTTAATTTCTTATCTGCATGCCAAATAACATTTCTGGTCAATATAATTTTGACTTAGTAAAGTTCAACTACCTAGTACTTGCCCCGCCCAGCTTGTATTTGCAAGGGGCAAAAAACCTTCGTAAAATGATAAAGACCTTGACACGGGTTCCTTGTTCCCCAATTGGGAATACGGCGAAGGTTACGACCATAGCTCAGCTTGTTCCTTTGGGTATTGGCATTGACTATGTGTATTACAAACTACGACAGTGTGTTTAACCAGTTAGTTGATTGAAGGCTTCTAATATTACGCTGATTTCACGAAAATGTTTTTTTAATGACAATCAAGGGCATTGTATTCAGATACTATTAGGTGTACTGTTTGTCAATAAGGTATCAATGAGGGAGAAATTACAACATAACAATAATAATCTTAAGTTCACTCGTTCTTACAGTCACGTTATTAAGACGTCACTCGTCTGATTGATACTCAAACTAGCTTCTGCCCGCGACTTCGTACGCGCAATCCCATTTTCCCCCGTTCCAGTTCGTGATTTTCGGTAAAAAGTAAAAAAAAGTATTGACTAATAAGTATCCTATATCCGTCTCCTTGTTCTAAGGTACCTCCATGCCAATTTTCATCTAACCCGATTGAGGCGTTCTTGTTATAAATAGTGTAACTAACACGACTTTCTTTTATATATATAATATAGAGAAGATAGATAGAATATTATAGAGGTACACTACATTTAATAAATCTATCGCTGTATAAAGCCACTTTAGCTGCTTCCAAACATGTCAAAAACCCATCTGGCGCTTTCACCGCTGAACTGGGTTAGACACACAGTAATTGTTTGGTTTGGTTACCTTTGAGCGGATCGAAAACTGTGCCCTGCATATTGATGTATGCATTGTTTGTGATGGGTACAAAACATGCAATTTGACAAAAATAGCACGAGCGTTGCGTGATCGCTTGAAGTTCTTGCTTTTGTTGTATTTTCATTCAATTTTAGAAATGCTATTGAGCTTACGTTTAATGGAATCTTTTCCATTATCCTCTTAAGGTATAGGTTTACTGTCGGGCAAGGGGTCTGGAGTTCGATACCCGAGTAGGGCAAAGTATTATAGGGTTTTTAAAAAAAATCTCATTAATAGCACGGAGTCTGGAATTGAGCCCGGTATATGGCAATAGGCTCAACCCCTAATTACATGGGACTCATAATATAAAAGTGAAAAGTGGGTGCTACATTGTACAGTGGCATTAAGTGTCGTAATGTGCACCTCTGCCTACACCTTCGGGGATAAAAAGGATGTTTTAGTTATGTTATGTCTTAAGGTATGAAGTGGACTTATGTGCTGCAAGAATATAAAAAAATATATTTAGATTCTGAATCTATTGCATAATAGGAGTAGGAAATTTGACTTAAAACATACTTTTTTTAAAAAGAGTAACGAATGGAGTTTCTTGCTCGTTCTTCTCCATTCGAATCTACTTTTTGGAATGAGCACCTAGCTTCACCTAGTTTCACTGACGGACTGACTGACAGACTATTATTTATTTTGTATTTGTTGACGTTTCAAAAGCACCAAACTATGGTTTAATTGAAATAAATGCTTTGACTTTGACTTTGACTTTGACTTTGGTTTATATATAATTGAAACTATCTCCTAAAACTCAACAAAAAAGCAGTTTGGTATACTTTTTCTTTGAGAGGGGAAAATCGTCCAATAATTTTCCTTGCCCGGGTGGGGCGAGAGGGAGGGTCAGATTCTTAGTAAATGAGACATTAACATATTTTGCTTTTGTTACTAGGTCTACTACGAGAGGGTAAACACTCACAGTGCCAGTACATCCTTTGCCCACGCCTGTTGTGGGCAGCGAGATGCTTCCAGAAATCTGGTCCTGGATTCCAAGACGCCAATCACCAAAGTACGCTTTAGTAAAGGCTTCGCTTTTGCCAATATTGAAGCAGCTAGTGGTAAGTTAAAGAATGGTATCGTAAAAGTTACTATTAGTTAAGATAATTGATTATTTTTATTTTAGTCTGGAATTGTGCCCGGTATATGGCAATAGGCTCACCCCCTATTACATGGGACTCATAACATAAATAGTGAAAACTGGGTGTTACATTATACAGTGGCATAATGTACACCTCTGCCTACCCCTTCGGGGATAAAAGGCGTGATGTTGTGTTTTTCGTAATAGAAGTTCATACTGCCAATACTATAGCAAAATAGAAACAAAATTCAAAATTCTCATTCGTATTTCAGATTCAAACAGTATTCATTTACTGATTCGTTGAGAATCGAACAAGTAAAATTACAAATAGGACTAAACTATAAAATTACAAAGGACTCTAAAATAAACTTTTCTTTCTAGAATTCGAAGACCAAAGATCAAGGTTCTTCGCTGAGCACGAAAGGTTCGACGACTTCATGGAAATGCGCGAAGGCTTGGACCTTATCGGAGTCAGCTCATTCAAAGAATATATGGTAGCTTATAGGTAATTATCAGAAGGTTTATTTTCCCTTGACATCTTGCAAAGTATAGCCCAAATGTGTTAGTATTTAAGTCATTTGTATTACAGGGATGCTGACCGATGTCCGTGGTACTCATCACAACTGCTTTTCTGGACTCTTTCTTGTCTCCTTCTCTCGTGGCCTCTGCGTATACTCATAGAATGCAATACAGCTTATGTACATTATACGGTGAGTTGAATTTTGTATAGAAAATAATTTTAGATTCGTATGTCAAAGTATTACGACATTGTAATCTCTCTAAACCCATGATTATCGTTCGAACACGCCCAGTTATTGCCAGTGTAATAACTTCGTGTTATTTTACCTAATAAATAATATAATCTCATTTCGAGAACACAATAAGCTTTGATCTCATTATTTGATACAACCGGATTGTTATACAACGTTGTACAAACATGTTAACTAAAATTGCCTCGAGCCCTTGCTTCAACCCAAATGTTTATTTGATATTCCGTCTATTTTGTTGCAGATTACGAAGATATTTGGAACGAATTATGAGTTAGATCCCAGTAGGCAGTTAGATATTGATACTCACATGTCAGATACTTTGCCGCCGGTGACTGCCAATAACTACGCGTGGGCACTTGCTGATGAGCAAAGTGCTGTGCTGTGTTCAGCTCCCCGTCCACCCCGTACCTTACCCCTCTCACACGCTTCCACTGTCGACAGTCTTGAACTGTTTGCTGCAATACGTGGAAACTGTGCCTTAGTACCCTCTTATTCTGAAGCTATGCGTATTGACGCAGCACTTAGAGAAGAACCAGCAGCAGCAGCAGCAGCAGCCGCAGATGGCGGCACTGACAGTGCTGCAACTGGAGTTGTTATAGATATGGAGCCCGAAGCTCGATCATCTCCACTTAGGACAGCTAAAGCAGCGTCATTTGACGAACCTCCACGAAGACCAAAAGTTACTATCGCTACTACACATTCCACACAGAACATTTCTGCGACAGCCAGATCTAATGAAGCAAAGCAGCTGAACAGACGCTCTTGGGCGGGAGTTCTTACAACCGCAAGAAGTGCCAGGCAGATCTTAGAAGAATTTAGGTCATCAAATTCACAAACAAGTTACGAACAAATGCCAGAACCTCAAGTAAGTGAAAACGGAGAAACTACATTATATTTTCTAGAGAATTATCGCCAACTTGTTCGAGAGATCCATTTGGTGGTCGTGCACAAACTACGCCTACTGATGAGCCGCCTTCATATGAAGAGGCACTAAAAATGCCTGCGCTGAGGAAATTAACGAGGTCTATTACGGGGACTAATTTAGCCGGTTCCAGACGAGCATTCCTGCGAGATGTGCTCACAAATAGGAGGTCGTGTCTGGAGGGTGTCGGCGTGTTAGCAGGAACTAAGGTAGTTAGGTTGCCGTATAGCGAATCCGGTGACGAGACGCCTCTATAGCGCTTCAGTAAGGCCCGTGCAGTTACTGACTTTATATGGTGCAATAAAATGTTATTAGGTACTTGAATGGAGAGACTACCGTATTGTGTGAAATAGATAAAGCTGTTAATAGTGATAGTGTTTGTACTAACGTGTTTATACGCTTTGGAATTGTAGGAATAAATGAGGAATGAGCTTGCAAATATAGTTAAACATGTATATACGTGGAATTGACGATGGAATTCAAGTTTTTGTCAAGCTATTAATATTCTGGAAGAGCCATTTTGTCTCGACAATGACGTAAACTGGTATACTGATATTTGGCTTAGGTTAATGTTTAATGCTCGTATTCTTCGACAAATGTGACTGGTCACTTGCTATTTAAAACTATTTTAAAGGAATTGTATTAAATCTACCTTTAGATAGTGACTGAATTAATTGGAAAGCCTATTCACTCATTCTTATTTATCTGTACTGTTTACTTTGTTGTAATAATATACTTTTACTTATGCATATTTGAATGTCATAGTGTTCCAAAACGCTTGGATTATTTGAGATCATTTTAAAATCATATTTAAATACAATTCTATTTCACCTGAAATCCTTGGAAAAAATAAACGGCCAGCAGTTTTTATAACACAATCGCTTTTATTCTGAATAAAAAAGTAATACGAAATGGACCGGCCATGTTCTTTGTTCATGAAATAGGTGTATCCTATTTCTTAGGATTAAAAGAACAAGTTCTCTCTAATTGAACCTACTGTGAATTTTACACAGAATTGTCAAGTAATTGGACATTATATATAAGTTTATATATAAGTACAATGTAGGTATAAGGCAGTGCCTTATAACATTGTTATACTTTAAAGCGACATAAATATAAATATATATAATTATATTGCAATTACTGTATGTACTGTATAAAGTAAATATAGCGCGATGCGTAAGCTTTACCGCACCACTTAGATAGAAAATATTATAAGCAAAACCCTTTTATATTCAAATTATGTAGGTGCACTAATTAGCGCCGAACACGAAAAATTTCTATTCTTATAAGTCCGATTCGTGATACGAAAGTAATTCCTGTCATTATCGAAGACTACGTATGTATATTTAATGTTAGTAACTGTTTGCTTTCGACGAATGAATCGGAATTTTCGAAGGAAAGTTTTTTGTGCGCCTTTAGGCTTAAAGATGCTGGAGTACGGAGGACGAATAAATAATTACTTCGATTAGTTGACGAGTGTCAGTTTGTTTGGACACGAAATAATGAATTCCTTTGATGTTCGGTTTAAAATATTCCTTTACAAGTCGTCCCACTCTGTTCTCTAATGCGAATACATTTTGAGATATTTATTTTTGTTTTACTTCTAAAAAATGTAAAATAATTAAATGGTAGGCAATTGCCAAAGTGATATTAACGTAAGTAGCTTATTAGGGAGCTCGATTCAATTAATATGGCTTACCCATGGAACCAATTAAAGTATTGTATATTTTAATCTTTTTAAATCATGTTTAAACCACGTTATTAATTAATATTGGTAAATAAATGTACATTTGAGTGTAATTCTGTATACTGATATTGTTATTAAGTTACATTCTGTGGAGCTTCGGTGAAACCTAGTATAAAATTAATCCATTTTCAAATAAAACCTCATTAATTTTAGTATTAATTATTAATACCAATTTATTACAACTCATATATGTACTTATACTATTAAAACAAAATTATTTCGAATCATATTAGTTAATTCTGGATGACTCAAATCTTTGCTATAAAATAAGTAAAGTCTTAATTATGAAACCCGTCCAAAAATAATCTCGAATGGATAAATAAATAACATTATTGCATATAAATGCGTACATAAATAATTTGAATAAACTTTTCTATGGATTTGAAAAGTTTCGCATAAAAAAAAATATGATTATTATTGATTAAGCCACTGTACATTTTTAATATATTGATTTGCAGATTAAAATAATGCTTGTAAATAGATTAGGATGTAAGGTAATGGAACAAAATAAATGAATAAATTAAATATATAAAGTGCCAATAAAGTCGTGTTAGTTTGTAGGATACAATGTTTTGATTTAAACATGGAGCATGGAGCAGAGTCGGAGTTGCGAACTAAGATTGAGGGTACTACGGGAGCACGCCTCGCAGAATTGGATTTCCCAAGTTTCCCGCGGTTTCTCTCCGATCGCCATGTTGAAAACTCACTAGAAATACCGCTATGTATATGTAAATTGTATCCAACTCAGTTGAGGCGAGTTTTCATAGTACTATTCCTGTTCCATTTCAATGCGCATAAAATATTTTGGCTGTATAAAGTACCAATATATGTCTGTAGATATATAATGAATACAATATAATATGATAGTTTAAATACAATGCTTTTATTGTATAATTGAGTACTGTTTAGTTGATAACGCTATAAATGAATATTTTTGATTGTAAACTAATGAGCAAAAAAAAAGTTTATTATTTTCAATAAACTGTGTTATAAATATTTTGAGTTTTATTTATTTCTTTATGAATTGGAAAACCAACAACTATACATGGCAAACAAATCCTTACTAATATTATAAATCGGAAAGTGAGTTTGTTTGTTTGTTCCGCTTTCACGCCATAACTACTAAACCGATTGCTTTGAATTTTTGCAGATGTATAGTTAGAAGTCCGGATTAAATAATAGGGTACTTTTATCCCGGAAAAATTTGATTTTCCCGAGGGAAAACAAAAGTATTGGTATAGATGGCGCTGTGTGTATTGGTGTATGTCATATTGGCTTTTTATCCTTTTGTGACGCGAGTGAAGCCGCAGGTAAAAGCTAGTGGATAATAAAATAAGATCAGAAAGCCAATTACAGGTACGGATAGACACTACATTATTCAAATTATTACGCACATTATATTAGAAGTGGCTGAAAGCAAGAATTTGCTCTAGGATAAGTGACTTTGTGCACAAGGTTCAAGGTTACTTATTGGTTAAAACAACTCAAAAATTATACAAAGGAAATAATAAACTAACATATTATACTACTCAAATAGGTATTGTATTAGAGAACAGAACAATTTATGAACATCAAGGTCAAATGTACTTCACGTAAACAAACGACCTGAGATGTCCTTGAAAGGTGCTTCGACGTGAGCAAATTGGAAATACGAGATTGTTATTAGAATCCAACACTTCTTCTTTATCCGAAAATAAATTTATATTTCAAAACATAATGTACTTTTTGTGTACTTTTATAGGTTTCAGTTTTAAATGAGTGTTATTATAAGACAAGCGTTTTAGGATTTACCTTGATCTGTTTAGTTTGAAACTTAAAACATATCATGATATTTTTATATTTAATTTAAAATACATAAAATTAAATGTATTATTTCTTTTTTTATGTTTTCTGAAAGATATAAAAAAATGTGCAATTGTTTTCCCTATATTCTCTACCTAATTTTGTATATTGATAATGTACACTATGATGATGATGATGATGAGACTACTGTGAAAAATACCACATATATAAACATATACTTCTGGCAAGTTACATGCTAATTTAAATTTACAATAAGTTGATATCTAGCACGTACATCTAGAAATATAATTACTAACCCGCTTTGGTGACAAAACACCTAACATTCAAAAAAACAGTCTACAAGATTCCATAAATATATCCACTAATAAAACAAGTATTTGTGTCTTATCTCTTCAAATAACAACACAAATATTTACCTCAATAACAGAGCTACATTTTCAGCAAAACTAACAAAATATCAGCGAAAATATCTCTGTCGGACTTGTAAGGAAAAAATGCTATTGAGGAAAAACAAACCTATAAATACTTTGATACTGTTTACTGTTCCATTCTTCTATAAACAGTGACGTCACACATACACAAACTCTTTAGGGAAAGACACCAACATTCAACCTTTTTTTGTTTTTTTTTACCTGGGTGGGTAATCTTTGAAACAACTACATTCGATTGCCAATCGTAATACAATATTTTACAACTAATCTAAAATACTTTTATCGAATCGTGAAAAACGATACCGTTCTATGAATTTTGTACTAAAAACTAACTTATGACATCATCATATTTTCGAGTCAAATAGCACACTTATTTCTAAAAAAAATGCTAGAATAAATCTAAAATTAAGTATATGAATGAAATTATAATTATTTTGAATATTTAATTGGATTCAAAATCAAAATATTTTTTTTGACTCAGGAAAATACCCAATCGTACTAATATTAGAAAGTTTGTATGTTCGTTTGTCTGTTTGTTACTCTTTCACGTTAAAATGGCTGAAGGGATCAGGATGAATTTAGGAACAGGGGTACGCTGGGGTCTAAAATAATACGTAGGCTACTTTAAATGCCACGGGGACGGCGAAGCCGCTGGCAAAAGACAATACAAAATAATAAAGGTAAGCATACATGTGGACTCTATAGGTAGGTAAAACCACCTGATCAAATCTCCAATTTTTTAAATATCTACAATAGATTCTCGACTATAAACGTCAAATATACAACATGTAACGTAATTAACGCACACCCTCAAACACCCCAATTAGAATATTATGTTATAATCATAATACATACACTAAATTTTTAATATAACATGTATATGCATCCTTACTGGTCTTGTCATAAGGTTTATTTTTCTTTATTTTGTATTGAATGATAGAATTTGTATGAATACAAATAAAACTGCGATTTAAAAGTCTTATTGCTTTGACTTACGGTCCATTTCGATTTGTTTTAACAATACAGGGTTAATATGACAATAATTTCCGTAGTTTTATTTATTTTTGTGATAAAAAATTACCTATACTAAAAATTATATAAATCGATTCAGTTAACGATTCAGAACAAACTATTTTCAGGATGTGCGCTATTTAAGTTACATGTTGTAGAATTGGAAATCTGATAAAGTATACCTCGGATTTTCATTGATATAGGGAAATAGAGAATACAGAACGTGTGACAGCCATGCTACTTGAAGTTATGGAAAGGTGTTTCTTGGGGTTGTTTTAGATCTGTAGGATTTCAAGGTATTTTGTGTTTCGTTCGTCTTGTATTACGGAACGAGGTTTTGATAAAGCCCATGTCGATGTCGGTGGGTAAAATTGTTACGATAGAAGATGTGCAGAACAAAAAAGTAAGACATAAAATAGAAGCCCATAATTATCTACCCATATCTAGTAGCAGATTTTACAGGTACATACATTTTTGTATTTTTCGTGAACTCTACCGCAAAGTCTGAAGACAAAAGTCTTCAACGAGTGCGTCCTGCCAGTAAGGACATACGGAGCCGAGACTTGGACACTGACAGTGCGACTGGTCCACCAATTTAAGGTGGTGTAGCGAGCTATGGAGAGTCACTGAACTAATTAAATATAGCTAATCATGTGTAGAAAAAAATATAGAGAGATCTACGTTAAATAAAGACGATAGCAATTATCTGTCTTAATTATCATAATTAATTATATTTAAACAGAACCTGATTTAAAACATTCTTTATGTACTTATTAATGGTAGGTATGTTCAGGAGTCTCGTAAAAGTAACTTTGTTACTCAACTCAAGAAAATATAATAAAAAATTAAAAAAAATCAACATGTAATCGGAAGCCCTTTTTGAATATCTAAGGATCTACACTAACGTTTTATTTTCTTGGAGGCAGCTACAAAATAAAGCATATTTCACTGGAAAAGGAAATTAATCTTTAATACCTGAGAAATGCCTGAGAACTTGTAAAACTTGCAGTAAACAAGATACCAGTGAAGTATATTTACGATGTTTTCATTGCGAGTATAAAATATCTGTACCTACACTCGGTTTATATTTGTACATTTTCACGTAGAGGGATAACGCCTTAGATCATACCTTTTTTGTAGGGGGTAAAATCATCAATTGACGCCTTTAGCCCTGGATAAAGCAAGAGGGAGTATCAAACTCATACTCACTAAAAAACAATTCGTCTCAATTCTTAATTCGAGCCAGAGTTAAAATACCTAGTTCTTGGCTTTATATTAATAATATGACAATAGATCTATTTATATGCGACTAAATAACATGACTGGTGAAAAAATTTTCAAATTAAATATAACTCATTCACGTTTTTCGTTGTACTAAGTATAAGTGTGGGAGAGCCATGCTTCGGCACGAATGGGCCGGCTCGGCCGGAGTGATACCACGGCCTCACAGAAAACCGACGTGAAGCAACGCTTCGTTCGTCGTGTGAGTGAGGTTACCGGAGGCCCAATTACCCTCCACTTCCCTAATCCCTGAATCCCGAACGATCCTCAAACTCCTAATCCCAAAAAGGCCGGTAACGCACTTTTAACGCCTCTGGTGTTCCAGGTGTCCATGGGCGACGCCGATTGCTTACCATCAGGTGATCCGTCTGCTCGTTTACCTACCATATGCCATAAAAAAATAGGACCATTAGTTCCCGGGATTAGCGCGTTTAAACAAACTTTTCAGCTTTATACTTATAACACTATAAGAGATATAATATAAAACGGGTGATATTATGTTATATTATATTTATTACCAACAAAAATATGAAGAAATCAACGAGCTCATTAGGATTCAGGAAGCTTTCGAGTCGTCCGTCGTAATCCAATTATTCGTCACTGGTGCTAAGAGAGATTTAAATATCCAGGAGTAGCACTCAATGAAAAACCGTAATCATTTTCAAGTACACATTTATCTTCGGTCAATATTAAGGCAAATGAAGGCACTTGTCATTATTTTTAGATGATCCTACGTATATTCAAGATTGTGCGAATTTAGGAATTAAAATTAACACAAATAAATTTATTTATTTATTTTTGCTTATAAACATTCCTAAATATAATTCTAAATATATTCCTAAATAAAAACTTATAGATACGTTTTAACTCTTTTGTCTTCAATCTTTCAAAGGGATCTAAACGTTTGACGTAAATGTTTGAGATAGAACATATCCATGATCCCCATGATCCAGACCTCATGTTTAATTCATTTAATGTAACATTTAGTACTTCATTTTATAAATTTCAATAAATATATTACTGCATGGATCAATTGCAAACTGTAAAATTTCTGCGTATTTTATATAATATACAAAAAGTTTAACCATGTTATAAAAATTTAAATCTAAACATATAGAGGTAGGTAATTTAAGAATATATGTAGTATAAACTGAATTTATGATACATTTAAATACATCACTGTGTAATTAAGTAGCATTATCATCACTCTTACACAATTCCTCTTCACTATCATAATAATAATGTCTACGTAAGTAGGAAAGTCTGCGGTTTAAACATTCAGTGAGTCGTTGCCGACTTATTGGTCTCCAGCCCCTTGTCTTACCATATTGTATTGTATAGTCCAACAAGACTTTTCTTGCATGCCAATCGAGAGCTGGTTTCGCCGTCGGATTTTTGTTCGAGGACGGGCAAAAATTACATTCCGTTATAGCTTTATCAGTAAAAATTGAGTTCAGTAAGGTTTTTGCAATCCAAGTCGTATCGACATCGTCACGACTTTGGCATTCAGTAAGTTTCTTTTCAGACACATACACTCCAGAGTTTGGTACAAGTTCTACGATTCCTGGTTCAAGTTTTGTATATCTCAGCGTCTCTATATTTCTATCTTCAAAAACTACCTTACGTTTTGGTCTTTTCTTTGTCATTTTCGCAGGTTTCTTCTTAGCTTTATTTACATTAGCAAGTATTATTTGTTTTAAATTATCAGCGATTTTATCAAAATGTGACATCGTTTTTTGATATGACTCATTCAAATGTTCATAAAAATCAGTACAGATTGAATGAATTTCGGTATTACTGATGTTAACATTTTGTTTGCCATTAGAAATGCTTGTATTTTCAAAGTTTCTTCTTGTTTACTAGTATCAGCAATAACTACACTTTCATGTCCACTGGTATCACCAGTAGCTGCAGTTTCTTGTGCACTAGTATCACACTCCTGTTCACTTTGTTCTCTAGTCTCCCTATTATTGTCTTTTTCATCTGGTATTTTTTTGAGTTCCTGAGAATTTGAACTGGCCTTCGACGTGGAAGGCAATGACGATATATTGCTTAAATTTGAATTAATATTTTTCAAAACATTTTTTGATGATTTGGGTTTTATTTTCTTCTTTTTATTAATTTGTTTCTGTTTATCTCGACGACGATTTGCAGTTGACAGAGAAGTTTTGGTTTTTGTTCCTTTCTTAGGAATGTTTGACTTTTTAGAATCTAGAAAAAAATAATGAGTTGAGAAATATATAATGATACGACAGTATTTTGATGGGAGCCAAATCATTAATTTTTTTTTTGATTGTTTTTACTCATAAAAATATTAATGCTTTGGCTATTATAATTATCTTGGTTACTCAACAAAAGTTGAGCTTCTTAGCGTATATACGATACTAATCTTCAATTAAGATTAACGGCTTGCTTCATCTTTAGTTACTTTTAGCTTGTCTATCTATACTAGAATCATGTAAACCATTTGTGTCGAATTTTTTTATACACTATACTGTTAACCTTACATCTATACTACGTTTACTCAGTTTTAAAATATATATACCTTTTTCATTCTCAATCTCTTGTTGCTCTCTGGCTCTCTCTTCACGATGTTGGAGTTTAAGGAAATACCATACTTTATCTTGACAATCTGAGGAAAAACAAGACAAATAGAAACGATTTCTACTGCTAGTAATAGTCTTATTGTATTTATTTATTATTAAAGTTTTTTGGTGTAGCTTGCATGAAAGTGAATAAAATGAAATACTTTTTTTTCTACGTATAATATTTTTGTTTTTACATATTATTTTTTTATTGTTATATTTGCTTATTACATTTTTAAAGTTGGCAACAAATCAGTGGTTATGGATGATATATAAGTAAGATATAACATTATATAAAACAATAGGGATGATGACGGGGTATAAAAAAATTAAGTCTAATGAGTCCGTCAGTTGGCAATGAAGCTCAGAAAGCTCGCTCGCTCGAGCTCAGAAAGTCGCGCTCAGAAAGCTGATAGGTGTGTGTGAGAAGTATGCGAGAGTGCACGGTCTCCTGTACAATGAGCAGAAAAGTGAGCTCATGGTATTTCAGGCCAGGGGTCGTAAACTGGGGGGTGTGGCACCTGTACTGCTTAACACTGTCGCTCTTCAAAGAGTGAAGGAATTTAAATACCTCGGCCATGTGGTTACCGAGGATTTAAAAGACGATAGGGACATAGAAAGGGAGAGGAGGGCGATGGCGGTCCGCTGTAATATGTTGGCACGCAGATTTGCGGGGTGTAGTCTTGGGGTAAAGATCACATTGTTTAAAGCATTCTGCCAAACTCTCTACACCTGCAATCTGTGGGTCAGCTACACGCAGCGGGCCATCAACGCTCTCCGTGTACAATATAATAACGCGTTCAGGGTGCTGGTGGGGCTCCCGCGCTGCTGTAGTGCGTCTGCGATGTTTGCGCACGCGCACACTGACGGCTTTCACGCGGTGCTACGGCGCCGCATCGCCTCGCTGATGTTCCGTACGGGGGAGCGCCAACACCATCTTGAGCGAGCTCAGCCAAAAACTGGATAGCCCCCTTATGAGGCACTGGGTTCAAACTCAAGTGTGCGTGACCGGTGCCTCAAACGGAGGCAAATACTTAAGTTAATTCTATTGTTAAAAAAATTAAATAATTTGGCCTTTTTTCATTTCTTCTTTATATTTGTTGATGTAATGATATTTTTTACCTAAATTGACATTAATTAAATTGACAATATACTAATTTGAATGATTGATAATGCGGTGTTATAATGTAATAAATTAAATTAATTAAGAATATATATATTGAATAATAATAATCTAATCGTAAATGTATGGACCCAATATGTCTGAAATAAATTTATTTTATTTTATTTTATTTTATTTTTTTTAATGAAAAAATGTTAGACACGTATTTTTTTATTTTGACGTATAAGAAAACAATACTTAGATAAAACCAATCAAAGTTTAAGAGTGTGAGCTAACTACGTCACTTTTCAGTAGAAAACTTACTTACACAAAAGTGATGTCACGCGATATTTCAAATCAATGTATCATCTAAAGCATTTGTTTCTGTAAGAAAATAAAAATACGTGTCTAATGTTTTTAAATAATCTACGCAGACGACCAATTATCCGTTAAATAGTTAATGACTAATGAGTATGGAGGAAATGCGACCTCTTCCAGAGCCTCCGCTGTGGAACACGTGTACGTTATACAAACCTGAATCAAATATTACTTCGCCATATCGCGTAGGCCATGATTTATCTAGGGGTTCCGACTTCAGTATTCGCAGTATGGTGTGCAAACCATTCTCCACGGGATATCCAAAAATTATCTCGTCACTATTTTCATCTTTCTTTTGAATCCAATTGTTTAAGATGCATTTGCATTTTTCAGGATCATTTGGATCGAAATTAAATGTTCTCACTGCGACATACTTCCCATAGTTATGTACCGCCATTATCTGCAATAATAAACTATTTTTAGGCAACGTCTATAGCATACTATTGTTTGAAACAAGTACCCAGATAAAATAAGTAGAGTACTTATTAATGAGATGTGATTACGTCATACAGGAAATAAGCTATGATGTAACTAATTGATATAATATGAAGTATTCCTACATAATAATATGTTGTTCTATAACCGGGGGGGCACACTAATAAATAAAAATGTTAGAGCAAAGGTCACTTTTAACATAAATTTAAATTGTCAAATGAAACGCAAAACAATAATTCTCAAGGTTTCGTTGATTTGGATTCTGTAGGTATCTTTGTCTAACATTTGGCGCTTTGATAACGTTTGGCGCCAGCGCTTGAGTCAAGGTTAATGACCTTTCAACGGTTACTAAACTATAGTGATCAGAAACTTTTTATAGAATATAATGAAACCAAAATAATATTGCAAAAAGTAAGAAAATGCTTTATACAAGTATTTGTTTACCAACAACAATGATAGAATTTGCACTAATGATATCGGCTTAATGCTATGTGGGTAGTGACGTCATCGCTTCTTTAATATTCTACAGATTATGGCGCCATGGGTTGGGTTGTATCGTTCCCAAAAATATGTTTAAACGGGCCGCCTACACGTCATCGTAATGAATAGGCGACTTTTGCTGGAGCAGAGGGCCTAGTACAAGTTTGTTTTATGTTTAACTAGGTCGAAACATTACCGCGTTTAGCCCTCTGATTGGTTGGTTCGATGGAGCCGGCCAATCAGAGCGCGACAATTTCGATATTGTTAAATGTACATGAAACTCGTACTATGCCTTTCGCACCGAGTTGGTACGCTGATCAAGTAGCGTCGATATACAAATACAACATAATTCACTATACAATTTAACATATCATTTTGGGTTAATGTAGTAACAACACAATATTATAATTGAGTAATAAACAATAAAATTGTTTGCCAAGTCTTGACCCTTTGAGTGCCGTCATTATAGACACAATTAATGAACAATAGGTTGCGGTCACCGGTGTCCTCGCGATGTTTGATTCGTAGACATTTAACGATTAAAATACATAAAAAATAAAGGTAAATTTAGATACTTACCTATGAATGATGAGTTTCTTCACTTTTTTTATGAAACATAACCTATAAATTCACTTTCGCACAGACGTGTTTTCGTTCCGACTATCGCGTATTACTAAGTATATAACAGAATGAGTAAGCATTAGTCTGGAATGGTTGCGTCCTTTTCTATCTCATACCGCTGACCTTGATTAATATTTACGTACTATAGCGGGCCGTCCCGGTTTGTTTTGTAATTCCTGTAGCTTTGTTGTTTTTAATAATTTTTAGTATAGTAGGATGCCTACATATCTAAATAAATCTTTAAGCAGATGGTTGGTACCATTCAGAAATAGATAGCACTAATCAAACTTATTCTTATGACTGCCTCGTTGGCCAAGTAGTAGCAAGTGCGACTGCCGGGCAAGGGGTCTCGGGTTCGATTCCCTACGAAAGTACTACTGGCTATAAAAAATATTGTAGTATCACTAGATAATAGATACATATACATATAAATAGAGACATGCATAAAACCTTGTGTGTGTAGAATTAATCAATAAATGCGTATGTGTGTGTGAGAAACGCGTTTCGAAGGCCGCTCCTATCAATGTATTCAACTTGTGTTGATCTATTTATTGATGCAATAGTATTAATGAAAATGAAATCTCTACTAACTTTATTGGTCATCGTACTCCAACCCAGCAATTAAGTTGTCATTTAAATATGAACTTTAAATCGTATATCGTATGATATATTTCATAATGTCAATACAAAATGATTATATTAAAAGTTTCATGAGACATATGTATTAATTAAAGCTGCTCATGAATATGAGCCTCTAGCATGTCTTGAAACTAGTCGAGTTCCCCGACAAACAGTTACGTGAGTAAACCGAAAACATAATAATTAATGTGTTAATCTGTACGTGTCAATTTACATGCGTAAATTCTCAGGTATACCTATAGACAGTCGCGGAGAACCTAACGGGTTACCGGAGCTCCGGCTCGACGTGCAGGAGAAGGAACGGGGTGGTTTTTAGTCAGTAAGAGTCTGACACTCCCTCCCACCTCACCCAGGCGGGAGCAGTTATTCGATGATTTCCCCCCCTTAAAAAAATACTTATAAACAACAGTTCCATAAAAAGAATATTCAGAATTCACCCTCATTCATAGGCATGCTGTTTAACAACGAGCCAATCAATGGATGACGTCACAATCTTCGAATTTTGAAATTCAATCAGCCTTTCCGTCCATAGAACGCCTTCACGCCTTTTTTAAATTAAGCTTTACAAACCTCCAGATGCCAGCACATTAAGCTACTCTTTATTTTTTATTTTTTTATTTTACAATTTTAGGAAAACTTACAGCTAGGTATAACATAAGGATAGATTAAATTATAGATAAACGGCCAATAACAAGTTTCCGCTTATAGGTAATTAAATTACTAGTTTAAAAAGACAGCAAATGACGAAACAAAAAAAAACTGTTCAGAAAAACAAAAAGAAATAAGATATTATGTTTGAAAGAAACTTGAAGACATTAATTTCTTTAATCTACGTACGCTAGTGTGAAATAAATCTAAATCAATCCTCCGGCACTCTGAATCGTATGTCCGACACGCTCTTATCATGTATGAATTTTGTCTATAAACAGTGTTGGTAGACGGGACGTTAAGAAGTACAGGTTTGCGCAGAAAAGCAGAAGGCACACGCAACCCTATTCTGTCCACCAACTCCGGTACATCTAATGAGCCATTTACTATATTGAACAGGAATGATAAATCTGCAATTTTACGGCGCTCACATAATGGAAGGGTGTGAAACTGCTTGCAACGATCTATATAGTTATTTATGTAAGTTTTAGAGCGAAACTGGATGTACCTAAGAAATCTCCTCTGAATACTCTCGACACGATCTACATATATGGCGTAGTTAGGATTCCAAATCTGCGAGGCGTATTCCAGGTGACTGCGGACGAACGCACAGTATAAAATTTTTAATGTTTTTATATTACGAAATTCAGAAGAGACTCTGAAGATGAAACCCAAAGCCTTAGATGCCTCATTCACTATTTTATCTATATGGGTATCAAAAATTAGCTTTGAGTCAAAAATCACACCAAGGTCCCTAATGTTGTTAACTCTGGATATTGTGCACCCTGAGAGTTTATAGTCATAAAGGACAGGCCTCGGTTTGCGTGTGAAAGTGCATACGAAACATTTGGAAACATTTAGGTCCAGTTTGTTGACGACACAGTACTCCTGAAAGTTATCAAGATCCTTCTGCAGAGATATTGCATCCAATTCTGTCATTATCGGTCTCAGTATCTTCATATCATCTGCATAAAGTAGAATCTTAGAATTTTGAAAACATGCATCAATGTCATTCACAAAAATATTGAACAATAGGGGTCCCAGAAGAGACCCTTGAGGCACTCCGGAAGGGACACGGACAGATCTTGATGAGTATCCGTTAAGAACCACTATCTGACATCTACCCTCCACATAGGATGCAAACCATCTGTACAAGTCACCTCTGATACCTATACAAGCCAGCTTATACAATAGCTGAAGATGATCTATTCGATCGAAGCATTTGCTGTAGTCGGTGTATATAACGTCCACCTGGGACCTCATTGACATATGTTCAGACAAATAATCACTACAGACAACAAGATTAGATGTAGTGGAACGGCCCTTAATGAATCCATGTTGTTGCTCCAAGAAGGAATGTTTAAGAGTAGAAGATAGCTGTGTACGTACTAGTTTTTCTAAAATTTTGGCAAATATACACAATTTGGATATTGGTCTGTAGTTTTCTATAACGTTTTTAGGTCCTTTTTTATGAACAGGCGTTATATACGCCGACTTCCATACAGTTGGCATTACTCCAGCAGCCATAGACTTCCGATATAGTATTGTCAACGGGACAGTCAAACTTTTAGCACATTTAGATATAAAGATTGGCGCAATGTTATCTGGCCCCGCCGACTTGTTTACATCCACGTGCTTAAGTAATCGAAATACCTGCTCTTCGACTATCTCAACGGAGCAGATATCTGCTGTTGAGGGCTTATGGTGTGTGGAGGGTACACGGTCCGAGCCAGATGAAAGAGGTGATTCCTGAAAGTTAGAATAAAAAAAGTTGCTGAACATATTACAAATGTCCTCTCCATTGTTGGATTTAATTTCGCCATACTTAAATGTGGAGGGATAAGAATTAGTTTGCCGTTTGCTCTTAACATAAGTCCAAAATGACTTTGGATTCTTCAAAATTGCTGATTCAATATTTGTGATGTAATCAACATACATTTCCCTTTCCAAGTCTTTGGCCCTTTTACGCAACATAGTAAAGGACTGGAAATCGCTTAGATTACCATATTTTTTATATTTGGAATGGTATTTTGTTTTTTCTTTTAAGATCTTTACAAGGGGACTTTTGAACCAGGGGGGATACTTACTACGCGGCGTTATTATTTAGTAGGAACATAATCTACATGTAGTTGTTTAATAGTATCATAGAAGAAGTCAACAGCGCTCTCAAGGGATCTGCAGTTCAACTCCATATTCCAATTAACTTTGTTCATTTCCTGATTTATGGCTATATAATCAGCTTGATGATATAAATTACTTACTCTAGGACGGCTGGGTAGCTGAGGTAGGTGAACAAAATCCGCCGAGACACACAAAGCCCTGTGGTGTGGATCCTCTGACACCAATGGATCCGTACAGCAAGCAATACTAATATCATGATTTGATAAAATTAAGTCCAGTATCCTATCATTACTGTTACTATATGGATTGTACTGCGACAAGTTGCAAGCATTTAAAATATCACAGAAGTTTGTCTGGATATGACCTTGTACGTTACCCGGAGACAGATAACTACAGCCATTCCCAGGAATCCACTGAATGCCGGGCTGGTTAAAATCACCTAAAACTAAGAATTTGTCAGCCGCATGTTTCATATTGATGTCGAGTAAATTGCTAGAAAAGTTATTTAGCTGAACCATAAGTGAATCTCCAAGAGGTTGGTTGCAAATGTAAACAACGCATAGATGTAATTTGAAGGAGGTAGGAGGTTTTTTATTATTAAGAGTTAAAGTTATCCACAAATCTTCCGCGGACGAGCGCCACTCACTTCGATCGTCAGCCGCAATCTCGCGTCGCACGGCAATTAGAACACCCCCTCCCATTGATTGATTTGTATGTACATAATTCCGATCCCTTCGCCACACAATATACCTATCATCAAATAATTCACAATCCTGTATACCCCCAATGAGCCACGTTTCTGTCAAGCAAATTATATCAAAGCAATTCACAGCCACTGATCGATAAAAACTAACCGTTTTCGTTCGCAGTCCCCGAACATTCTGATAATAAATGCTAAGAGGCACCATCGATGAGTATTAAAAGAATGTGAGTACATCTATGCAAAATAGTACGTACATCCAGTCCGCAGATAAAAAGAACTGATTGCATAAAAAAAAAAAAACTTTATGTTTCACATTACATTCATTATATTCACGGAAGAAAAAGTAGGTATAAGTAAATAAAATAGTAATGTTTCTGTTACTAATTGATAAAATTAAATTCTCATGCAAACGATTAACATCCCTCCCATCACTGTTGCAATGTTTATAATTGTAGAATAATAGGATATTACATTTTAAAAGAAGCGATAAGCGAACTGATGACTCAGAGCGGCACGCATAGAAAAAACATTTACCTGAGGCTACGGTTCTCAAACCCGTTCGGACGATACAAAACAGAGCGCAAGTTGCACTATCATACTGACACAGATTATTCAAAAAAACTTCTCGAGATCATCTTCGTTTCTAATGTGGTGTTTCACAGATGTCGGGGATTTACGAATAAATATTTTACAACCTCGAACCCAGACGTATTGGAAACCCCTTTCTTTAGCCAGTGATTTGGTTTTATTCAATAATGCTTTATTCTCCAGTGTAAGATGGTCGTTGATATAAATTCTATTATCACCTTGAAATCCCAAGTCATTAGCAGTTAACTTTTTGAAGTTTCTAGCAGCGGATATAAAGTCGTTTTTGAGATAGTTATTATGTACTGAGCAAATTATCATCTTTCCACCACTATCACTGCGCATAGAAACTCTTGCGATATAATTAATTTGTTCTTTGGGAACGTGACAATTAATTTTGTCACCGATTTTCGCCATGATGTTAAATAGATTTTCAGAGCTAGTAACAGGGACACCTTTAATTTCAATGTTGTTCATTCTCGATCTCTGCTCATTTTCCCGATTCAGTCGCTCCTGTGTTCGCCAATGATCACGCAGCATTACTAAAGTCTCTTCGTTTTTCTTTAGTTTGCCTATTTCGCCCTCCAAACCCGCCACCCTGTTCGTGAGATCAACAAAAGAACTGTGCACAAATTCCACCGATGCTTTGAGGTCAACTATGGATATTTTTACATCAGCAAACTCGTTTTTTATAGATTTTAACGCTGAGAGTTCTGCCTTTATGGCCTTCAAATCTTCCATTAATCCCGGCAATGCCTCCATTTGACTAGATAATTTCTTCAACTCCGATAAAACGGTGCCTGAATCCGACGATGACGTGGATTTGACGGTACAGGCTCGGGGGCTGGCAACACAGCCTCCGCACTTCCATGTGGTTCTTTTACGGTCGGCGAGCTTCCTCCACGCCGCCTCGGTAATGCCAGCACAGGAAAAATCAAAATGCCCCTCGCAAACAGTGCACCTAACCCCATCACTAACATGGGCTTCACAACTCTTGCACGTAAACATTGCGATGGAAAAGTTTGAGAAACTCAGAGAACACGCACACGACGCAAAGTAAGGAGTGCGAGCGCGCAATCGGTATCGCAGTCTACCGTCGACTTTGTCAAATTAGTTACGGAATTTTCAACTTCATTGCAAAGAGATACAGTTGAAATTTGAGTGATGAAATTTGACATCCAGGTTTAACTTGATGTGCGATTGTTTGCCTTTACATATTCCTCTCTTTTTTCATGGAAATATGTATGTGGGGTGCAAAGTATAATATGAAAAATTACAATTTTCTTGCAAGTCACGTGAACGGTTTGGAGGTCGGAATATATTTTTTCTGCCGTGAATTTATTAGTATAAGTTTTTGATGACTTATGTACGTCAAGAAACTTGTTTTCAGTATTTACAATTTTATTTCATTACACCTGAATCACTGTTTTCCAAAATACAAGATTATAGCTTAGTTTGGAGAGCAGTGTCAGTATCGATCGTAATTCACACTCGTTCATGTAATTGCTGAATTTCTGTGAATGTAATATTGTGGAATTTTTGTACAATAAACAATTTTTATTTTATTTTTTATTTTATTATAATTGCAAAGAGGATTAACATGATATTTATGTTGCTTAGGTACAACAATAATTAGTTCCATGTGAATAATCCTCGGTATCCCGGTATTTATTTAAATAAAAGTACTTGGTAGTTGTTACCGAACGCTTGTATTCCGAATTATTATACCAACTTAATAAAATGATATAATAACAAATTTATTATTTATATTAATTAATAGGAATTGATAGCAACATAAAATAAATCAAACTCAAACTCAAACTCAAAAGCATTTATTTCAATTAAACCTTAATTTGGTACTTTTGAAACGTCAACAAATATGAAATAAATAATAGTCTGTCAGTCTGTCCGTCAGTGAAGCTAGGCGCTCGTTCCAAAATGTCGATTCGAGTGGAGAAGAACGAGCAAGAAACAGCACGGTTGGTGCGGTGGCTGGGCAACCGGCTGCCGTGCAACGTGTCGCGGGTTCGATTCCCGCACGGGACAACACTTTGTGTGATCCACAAATTGTTGTTTCGGGTCTGGGTGTCATTGTGTATGTGAACTTGTATGTTTGTAAACGCACCCACGACACAGGAGAAAATCCTAGTGTGGGGCAAAATAAAAAAAAAAAATAATAATAATCCATTCGTTACTCTTTTAAAAAAAAGTCTGTTTTACATTGCTCTGATACATATTCCAATATTGTACACACATGTGAGAATAATGTAAAGACATACCTGACGCAACATACAAATAACAGAACGTACTAAAATAAAAAAAATAAATAAAAAAACAAAACCAAGAGAAAACAATCCTTAAGATATATCCTTAAGATAGTTTATAGTATTGGCGAAGCATCGTGACAAAAAATCTATGAACGGTTTTTTCTGAATCTCAGGATTCTTACATGACAATTACTGGACGGTAGACACAATGTGTTTTCTATCGTGTCTGATATGCCGGTAGATAAGAGGTTAATATATTTAAACCTTCTCCTAAGTGTATCAAACACCTTCTTGAAAACCGCATCACAATTGGTTCAGTCATTGGCGAGATGACACACAAATTTACACATACAGGTCAAACTAAAACCTCATTTTTTGAAGTTGATTAACAAAAAAAAAGCAAATTGACTGGAAACAGATCACGAACAGCCAGTACGGAACTCAATTACTGAAGCACCATCTGACAGACTCCTGTCGGCGTGGAACGTTCACAACAAAGTGACTTCCAATTTGCATGACAATTACTGGCCGATTCATTTTCCCTTTAATCTCGACCAACATGAAATAAATTAAAATTCCGTATTTTACGAAATTATATTCCCTCTCGGCTGTGTGATGTTGTTTCGTACTTACAATTTTATTTCGTTTTATATGTATAGTTTTTAAAAGGATTTATCCAAACTGCCTCATTGGACGAGTGGTCGCAAGTGCGTCGGGTAAGTGGTCTCGGGTTCGATTCCCAGGTCGGACAAAGAACTGACTTTTTTAAGAAAACTTAGCAATAGCTCGGAGCCTGGAATTGTGCCCGGTATATGGCAAAAGGCTCACCCCCTATTATATGGGACGCATAACATAAATAGTGAAAAGTGGGTGTTACGTTGTACAGTGGCATTAAGTGCAGTAATGTGCAGCTCTGACTAGTGACTTCCGGGGATAAAAGGCGTGATGTTATGTTATGTATTATTCTGAATAATTTATTCTGCTTGCTCTGGTTGTTTATTCGGGTCTTTAGTAATTGGAATTTTACTCCATTTCTGAAGACGGATGGTCTGATATTTGGTAGCTCTTAATCTTGATGACCACATAGTAATTGTATTTAATTCCACTACTACCTCCATTATGGATATCAAACGTACAATAGAGCTCATTAAAACCATTTTACATATAAATACTTTTTATGTTTTTATAATAACTAACGTGAGACATACTAAATTAAGTAAAAACGCGGGTTACTCACGTGAATATACTGAGAAAAGCTCTACTAGTTTCGAACCACAGAGGGGTTCTTCCTCATGAGCAGCATACGCGGTCGCGGCGACGTCGCGCCGCTCAGTGAGCTGCGTCGTCGCGTCCATCGAAACTAGTAGAGCTTTTCTCAGTATATTCACGTGAGTAACCCGCGTTTTTACTTAATTTACTTTTTATGTTTTATTTGTTTGACAGTTTATGTTACAATTTTGTTATATAATATGTTGTCATTTGTTTACTACTTTCGTTGTAAAAACTGAAACATTGTTTTTCATGTTAGTGAGATCAAAATAAAAATGTCCGTCAATCAGACAGTTAGTGGCGGGTGTTTGGCTTGTTAGAGTTTGTTATACGCTGTGTGTATCTAGTTAGGTGCGAGCTATAGATTTTTCTATAACAATTAATTTCTGTTCGTTACTGTCTCTACAACTCGAGAACGACTGAACGGATTTGGCTATTTTTTTGTCTTGAAATGTTTGAGGAAGTCCAGGGAAAGTTTAAAAGGTAAGAAAAAGAAAAAAAATTAGACAGTACATAGTTTGCCTGGTCAGCTAGTAAATAAAAAATGAAGACCAGTATTTGAAGTATTATTTTAGAGTTTTTGTGAACTTGCATAGTGTATTCGTTATACAACAACTTACAGTTTAATCGTAAAACTAAATATTCGCCCATTTCCATTTCAAATTCTATACATGTACGTACTTACACACTTAATAATAAAAACATGGTTTTACCTTCACATATTCTGTTCCCAAATAAACTGCACAATTACTATCTCCTAACGCACTAAACTAGATTTAAAAAAATCCAATCCGATATTAAACCAACGAATGCAATTGTCCAATAAACGAAACAATGCGATTAATTAATCGAAAACCTACCACGACACGCTGCTGCGTATAATCCCCTGATTGGTTGGTCAAGTAGGAGTAGACCAATCACAACGCTGAACGTCATAAACATGTCGATTACGTTAACGTAGAACAAACTCGTACGAGGGAATCCGTTCCCAGTAACATTTAACATTGTTAAAAACGAGCTTTGTGAACACTTTATTGGTTTAACTTCACTCAGGCACATTAACTGACGTTTTGGTCGTCCAATTTACTAATTACTAGAGGAATATTTTGCTAGTAGTGGAATGGTGCTAGTTGCAAAGAAATTTGGGTTTTATTTCAGCGAGGTAAGCCTTAAATTGGCTTGTTTGTTATATGTTATTGGTATTGTAATGTAGTTAGTGTCTATAATAGGTTGATTTGTTATCAGAGATGTGGTGTTACTGCCGAAAATTTAATTTAATTTGTGATTCTGTAATCAATAAATAAATGCAAAAGTAAGTTTGCGTGTTGGTTATTTGTCTTTTTAAATAACATATGTCGGAATACTGAAACGTTACTCAATTTTAAGTCGTGCTTAAATATCGTGCCATCTCTGTCATTTTATAAAGAATTTGTAGAGACAGAACTATACTTAAGCGCGACCTAAAATTGAGTAACGTTTCAGTATTCGGGCAATAGTGTTTTATTTTTGTGTCTGGGTGATAGTTATAACGTGGGAGAGTGACATACACTACCTTTTGTCTTCCGACTACACAGCCACAAAAGGACTATTTTCATTCAATGGAACAGGGATCAAATTCTTAGTATGCGCTTGTGATCACTTGATACACGAGGTAACCAGAACCCGACTTTGTGGGTAAAATATTCAACAAGAGTGCAATGAACTCTTCTGTCAGCGTTTCAGACTAACTTGTAAATATGTGGTTTGAATCTGCGTTTCAAAACACGTACGCGTCACTTGAAGATGGAGACAGGGATGAAGCGTAGTTACCACTTTGAACATAAGTGAAATGGGATTTCAGTAGAAAGTAGGAAAAAGTGTTATGAGTAGATCTAATAATAACCCTTTGCTCGAAGTCTCTTTTCTTTGTGGCTTTAGGCTTCATTCACTCTGTCTCCTGCAGTAATTCACCGAGGGAAGTGGAAACAATCGTTTTTTTTCTTCTCCTCTTATAATATCTTCTGATTCACTTCGTTGCGGGAACCAAGACAGTTATTCATGTCCCTGAGACGCACTGGACTTTAGTGTTCCGGTGTTTTCATGGTTGTATCTACTGTAGATCCTGGCTTACAGGAGTTGCAGCGGTTTTGGGAGGTTGTGGCGGGATTGTCCCAACAAAAAAAAACCCTTTGCTCGATCTAAAGAATAATATTGCTACGTGCCTGGCATTATAAGGCATTCTTGACTAAATTAAACATTTTACAGTGTCATTGACAGGTATGATTACAAATTACAAAGTTGATACAAGAAAACAACGAAACAAGACCAAAAATCTGTCCTAAAATCGTTGATCCCTGACGAGCTGACGACAAAGTCCACCTTTATGCTTTGAAGCTTAAACGTCGAAGCCTGTGTTATTGACAACCCTATAGCTTTACGTACAAACAGCACATCAAAGTACCCGAAACTGTTCCAATACAAATTCAACTCTATCACAAGGAAATAAGGTTGGGAATTAATTGAAGGAAGACAAATTGAGTACTCGATGAAATGACATTCCGTTACCGATAGCGTTCCTCTCGAGGGTTGAGGGTACAAAGTAACGCCTGGCTTCTGACAGGCTCATCAAGTTTGTGATGACTGGGGTTACAGCTATCAAAGGATTTTGATGGACGCTGTACGGGTTAGGAAATTAGATGTTACATGAATCTGTCTATTTCATTATATCTTTTATTAGAATATGTTCAACACGTTAACCGCCGCGTAGGTCACCGGTGACCTACGTTAGCGGAGGATTTGCCTTCAGCAGTTTTCTGTCAGCAGTCAAACCTTAATGAACATCAAAAGCAAATCTATAAAATAGTTCAAGTAGTTGAAACTAAATAAATGTAAGACGCACACATCCTCTGTAAAAATAACGTTAAGCTTTGATAACTTTTCTACAAGATCAGCTTTAACCTGTATGTATAAGAATTAATTTTATTCAAATACTAGCTTCTGCCTGCGACTTCGTACGCGCAATCCCATTCCCCCCCCCCCGTTTCCGTTCGTGATTTTCGGTAAAAGTAAAAAAAAAATTAGATAAAAAGTATCCTATGTCCGTCTCCTGGTTCTAAGCTACCACCCCGCGAATTTTGAACCAAATCGATTTAGTCGTTCTTGAGTTATAAATAGTGTAACTAACACGACTTTCTTTTATATATATATTAGAAATGCTTTGTCTCCCCAACTTTGACATTAAAAATACAAATATGGTGTGACATAAAAAAGTACTTAAATCTATAATAGAAAGAACATTGTGTGTCTGAGGGCACCTCCCACGCTTCAATCCATGTGATATGATTTTAGCCAATCCGATTGAGTTGGCTGGAGTCAAAATCTTGTAACAAAGGTATATTCGGTGACAGAACCGGGATTATCTCTCATAGTATGTATTAAGGGTTATTTAATGTCTTTATTTGAGGTTGTAATATATGCCTGTACATACAATAATAGTCGTGTGGTAACATCAACAACATCATCAACATCAACAGCTTATAAATGCCCACTGCTGAGCAAAACCTTTTCTCACGCGGAGAACTTTGAGCATTAGTCACCACGCTTGCTCATTGCAGGTTGGCGATTTCAAACTTGTAATTAGAAATTATAAGTCTTGGTTTCCTCACAATGTGTTCTTAGAAAGCACATATAACTCGGAAAAAGTCACATTGGTATTTATCGTTGGTGGGTTTCGAACTGGCATTCTGATGCATGACAAGCGGCCGTCTTCACCTCCGGGCCACCACGACACGTGTGGTAACGATAGAAAATAAATCATACATTTTGTTAACATCCCTAATTCCAAATTCTTCACCCTGCTAAGCCGGCTAAGGAACTACTCATTTGACCGAGAGTGTGCTGTAGCAGTGCTCTTCGATAAGTCTGAACCATTTAAACTGATCTTCATTCCGCGTTCCAAGTCTGGCACTTACAATAAACCCTTTAGACACCTGAATAATGATATGCTACTCAATTCTAAGTTGCTGCGGAAGAATTTACAGGTTACCAGAGCTTTGGCTTGAAGTGCAGGAATAGGAACGGGTGGTTTTAATCATTAAGAGTCTGACACTCTCTCTCGCCTCACCCGGGCGGGAGAAGTCATTCAACGATTATGCCCCCTTAAAATAAAACTTATTTTAAGTTGTACTTAAATATCGTGCTATCTCTGTTGTTTTACTAAGAATTTGTAGTAACAGAACTATTCTTGAGAGCGTCTTTAAATTGAGTGGTGTTTGAGTAATGAACATTAGTCTAGTATTAAACCGTCTCGAGCTGTTGACAAAAAGTTTCGACTCTATACAAAATTAAAAATTTCGAAGGTATCCTTAAAAGTCACAAAATATTTGTCAAAACTATATCTTAGCTTTATGACATAACATAACATCACTCCTTTTGCCCTCGAAGGGGTAGGCAGAGGTGCACTCTATGCCACTGTACAATGTAACACCCATTTTTCACTAGCTTAGCTTTATCATAGCTTAGTTAATTTGTTCTAGGTCAAATACATGATTTCTGTTTTGTAGGTAACTGTTAGAATTTTACCAGAATTTGATATCAAGGAGTTTTACTTCGATGCCAGCCATTTTGAGCTTGAAAATGGTCTTTGTTTTTTATCATCAATCGAGACTTTTTCCTCATGGATTTATTCATGAGAGTTATTTATGTGGTGCCACGTATTTTATTGGTTCCAAGGTTGTTTGATTTTTATTCAGTTAAGACTCTCTCGATTCTTTGTTGTATATTGTAACCTTGATAATATGTACTTTTATTTTAAACGTATTTTTGGTCGTGGTGTGTTTGTTGTGCATATGAAATGTGGTGCATGTGAATACTGAAACGTTACTCAATCTTAAGATAGAAACTTAAGCACGACTTAAAATTGACATTCGTCTTCGTGTCGTAGCCAAAAGTAACTTTTAATCTCTGAAGTAACTTAACATAACATCCCGCCTTTTAATCCCGAAAGGATAGGCAGATGTTCACATTACGACACTTAATACCACGTTACAATGTAACACCCACTTTTCACTATTTATGTAAGCTTATTGCCAAATACCGGAAGCGGAAGGCCGGAAGACTCCGTGCTACTACTGAGAATTTTTTAAACCCATTAATATTTTGCCAAACCTGGAAATCGAACCTGACACCTCTTAACCGGCAGTCGCGCTTGCGACCGCTTAGCCAATGATAAGTCATGAGATCTCTAAAATATTGTTCTTATAAATATCTCCACTTACCTTATCTACTAGCTATTCGAATATGGTATTTATACAGCAACAATCTGGAACATCAGTTAATGAGTTTTACGAACACGACTCCATAAGCCGGCCAATTAACAAACTTAATTAAAAAAGGACATCCAATACATCTTTTTAGTTCTCTTTGGACAATTCCTTTCTCAATGAAACCACTTGACAGTTTTACAAATAGGTAGTACAGAATAGAAACCACTAACAAGAACACAGGAGGTCTGAATCTTTCCTGTACGTAGCTATGAAAATCCAGTATAAACTGACCGTTGAACATGTATTAAGATCACACAAACTGAGACCATAATAAATTGGTTATGTATAGCTTGATTTGCACCCGTGTGTACACCTCAGCACTAACCACAAAGTTTTATGTTGGACCTAATTACTTTTCTGTCCGGACCCAGTCAGGTACCGCAATCCCGTGGTCTCGGGGTCCCGGGATCCCGGTGTTCCGGGATTGCAGTCCCGCCTCAATTGTCACATTCACTAGTGATATATGAGAAGCTAATGATCCTTTTACCTTTTTGCGGAGTATCAGCTCCTTTTCTTTTTATCAAGAAATTGTATGGTTTGATTAAAAATTGGTTCTGTGGTCGTGTTTGTAGTGTTGGGTGGCTATGATAGATCACGGTTATCGTTAATTGTAGTTGGTATATAAATAACAGCTCAGTTTATTAGAATAATTAGGTTTCAAACTTTCATGTATTTGTATTGGAGCGCTGAATCAAAAATTAATTATTTCAATTAATAGAGAGACATAATCTTGAAATTGAACAATTTGAAAATCTTCACTGTTTAGTCAAATATAATGAATTTCTAGAAAAGTAAATTTTATGTCTTAGGAAACAAATATCTAAATTTTAAACATTAACATCTTCATTAATTAGAGTCAACCATTCTTCAAGTACTACGAAGCGCTTAATCTAAAAGCTTTTATGGTATTAAAAATGTAAAAAGGGTAATTTTCCATAAAAAATCCTTTGCAAAGAGCTGCTTGATTTATGACTTTAAGATACGGTCGGATAGAGGCGTAATCAGCAAGCAAATACCTCACCTACCCGTAGTCTCGTAGCCTCGTATCCCCGTAGCTCCGTAGCCCTGCTACGATTACGTAAGCTACGGCGTAGCAATATGATTGTCTCCAAAAAGACTTAACCGGTATTTATTAGAAAAAATACTATATTATTTCAACCTTAAGGTTTACAATTGGTGGAAGATAATAACGGTGCTTATATTTATACCGTAACCTTGTCCATTTCTGTTGAAAATTCGTAAATATCTTTGTAATCTCTGGTCATTGAATTGGATTTGGATCCGCCATTCAGGCAACTTCTCGGAAAGGGATTATTAGGGAAATATAAATATGTATACACGTGGAACAACTGATACGGATGGTTCTTTACGGTTGACTGGGTTATTTTTACTTCAGTAAATATTTATATAAAAAACTAATACTATTATTACTTTTCCACAACGTTTAAATGGTTAATAGTTGTTAAAGGTTTCTTTATTATTATATCCGTCGATAATATATAACTGATGCTTTAAAAATTAAGTACCTTTTGTGTCCTATCAGAAAAATAGGGTTTAAAATAGAATAAAATTGTTACCTAAATCAATATGAGAGTATAATATTTTAACTCATTTTTAGAATTTCAATTCATCTTACAAAGGATACAATATATGTATATATATATATAAATATATATCTATAGTTCTATATACAAACTGAAGTTTAGATTACAACAGCGCGGTTCACTTGGGAATAAAATGGCGATCCAATCTCGTTCCATTCACAAGGGAAGCGTTTGTGATCAAGACTATTATATTATTATTGAGAAGTTTCAGGGAACAAAGCCATTGATAACTAAATATATACGTTACATCTATCATAGTAAAGGCTAATAATGCTACAGTTCAACTTAGTTATTGAAAATGGTCCAATTGTGTCAAATTGCCATATACATACATCTTTTTATCCCCGAGGAAGGAGGCAGAGGTGCTTATTTTCTATGTAGTACTCGCTATTTATCGATTATATTACGTCTCATATAATAAGTATAAATACAATAAAATCACAACGCAACAAACTTGTTTACAAAATGTAGGACTTGGCCATTTGACGTTTCAATATTTTCGTGCTATTGATGTCACCGTAATGGCGGTCCGTGTTTTGGTGCGTATATTTTACGATAAATCTTTTATATTTTTTTTTTTTTTGCGTAAAACGTCATATTTTGCTGAAATAAAAATTATACTTGATAATAAGATATATACGAACATTTAAAAAGAAATCAAAACGTTGGAGAATAGCCTATTCACTTTATCCGATCCAGGAATACCCGCTCTATAGTCAGGCTTGCAACTATTCGTGTACTGAGAGAGTAATATGAGACAGTATACTATACATAAATCAAAACAAGATTTTACAAACCTGTCAGACAACAACATATCACAATCCCTGTTATGAAGTTCTCGAGAAACTTAGAAAGACAATAGATAGAGATAACAATATCAGAGTTATTCATTCATTTCGCTTTGTATCCTAAGAAACCTGAGTTCAACAAGCCATCAAGATTACTTTGAAGACTATTCATTATTCTATTTGATAGTCCTAACAATTGAGCGACGTAGATTTGAGTACAAATGATGAACATATGTTTATGTTGTAAAATGAACAAATTGGTTGAACTTCATTATTATTTAAGTGGCTGTGTGTGAGTTTGTATTAGAATTTCATATGTAGTAATTATGTAATTAAAAATGAATCGGTTTTGCATTACATGATAATAGAATCACACTCACACACACAAAAAATAACTTTTATCAATTTAGCTAGTTAAACTTCACTCCTCATAACTTTCGTAATCCTGTCTGTTGAGATTAATTTATTTCGTTTCTTAAAAAATCATAAATCGTCTAGTCAAGACCTCAATACATAGAAAAAACTCGATCGGGTACAAAAACAGGGACATGTTTCATATAGAGAACTCATGAGGCCTTACAGGTTTCACCTTACTTGTCAGCAATCTCGAAAAAAAATCGGTTTACGACCCTCGCTCGAGCATATAATATTATAATAAATTCCAAAGTAACAAAGTTAGCTCATAAAAAACCTACGTCATCTCAAACTGTTGGTTATAAAAATAAACCTCTTTGCCTCTTTGTAGTAGGCTCATGAAAATTTAATTTACCAAATTCTGACTTAAAACTTCTCTTGCAATTAAATGTTAAGTATTCAGGGCAAAATTTTTGGATAAGGGTTGGCACTTACTGGAAATGTTAGCAGCAATCTTAGTATGTTAGGAATATTGTGTCTTAGTCTGTGTAAACACAAAGGATATTTTCCTGTGTAGTCTTCAGTACCTGTACTCTGTTGGGTATCTGCCCTAAAACTAAAAAAATATGTATTGTTTGCATCTCTTATTACGAGATGGATATTGGTGAGAGCTTCGTGATTGTGTTAAGAATATGGGCATATGAACTATTCTGCATTATTCCATACATTACCTTAATGTCTAAATATTCAAACGTCACACAATTTTAAGCCACGCTTAACACTGCTGGACATAGGCCTCTCCAACGGCACGCCATCGCCACTGAGCTCGGTCTTCAGCTCTTCTCATCCAACCACTGCCAGCCACCCTGCGGATGTCGTCACTTCACCTAGCTGGAAGGCGCCCTATACTGCCTTTGCCTAGACGTGGTCTCCACTCTAGAACACGTTTACCCCAGCGGTTATCGGTGTGACACGATATTTAAGTGCAACTTAAAACTGAATAGCCTTCAATATTTGGGCGTAAGTTGCATGCTATAAGTAATTTAATATGTATCGTTTTTCTTCCACCCCACCAACAAACCAGTTTCGTTAATACACATACAATACCCTTTTTATTGTGTTTTCATAATACACTTTCACTGAACACAACCTAAATGATCATATTTCATCTTTTGCCTGCCAGTGCGTACCTTCCCTAAGAATAAAGACAGTTGTATACTTACTTGGAGTAGGTGTGTCAACAGACACAAGGAATTAATCTTATTAAATGTTTGTGTCGCTCGAATGACCAATTTGCATGCCATTCGTGTCCCAGTAAGGCCTAATTCATACTTCACTATCAGATTATTGGGAGGATAATGAAATTCTTAACAAAAGTAAGAAGGTTTGATTTGTTGATAGTATCAAAATTACAATGTACCTATGTTATTCTTATAGTTACCAAAGACAGTATCGTAACTATATCGTTCGGGACCTGTGGCAAATTCATCGAATGGGTTCACGTTCTTAACAAAAAGCAGATAAGTTCAGATAAAATCCTTTGAATGGGACCCCTTCCAACTGGAGCCCCATGGCTTTTGCCGACTTGTCATCTTGTGGTTAGATCACTGACCAAAGGTGTAAGTATTAAAACTATGAACATGTTTGAATGGATAAAATTTTAGAAAATTTAAAAACCCTTATAGATTTTACCTTAGTTTTGATAGAGTTTACCTTACTACTACTGAGCAGCGCGACAGTCACCGCGTCGCGGGTCGCGGAATGCTGCTCATGAATATGAGCGTCTAGCGTGGCTTGAAACCAGTCGAGTTTATCATCAAACAGTAACGTGATTAAGCTGAAAATATAATAATTAACTTACTTTTGACATTAGAAACTAATTGGTTTTAAACCACATCGAATTTTAGAAACTCAGAATTTAAAAGTACAACCACTACAATGCACTTATATTGTTAATATCGAAATTAAATTAAAAAATCAGGACTAGGTAAACTGTATTAAGTGGAAAGAGGAAAGAATGAGGAAATCAAATAGATCAAAATTCCCTAAACACAAAATACGCATTACAATAATTCCCGAGTTCCCGCCATCTTGTTTTTTTTTCTTTCGAACCACAGTTCACGGGACACTTCTTTTTTTTTCTTGTCTATGCCTCCAACTATATCAAGTTTATTTGAAACATCCAGAGGTAACAATAAAAAAATGTAGTTTGATTATTTAAATAATTGCTTATTTCGAGTTCAACAACTTGATATTCAAGTTTTAAGTTCTATGAAAATAATAATAATAAGAAACTTTATCTTTATCTACAAAATGATTGATAGGTACTAAAGTCTAGACTTGTCAGTCTTCTAAGTATTGTAAAGATTTTGTTTCTAATACAATTTATTGTAATTTAAACAAATTCGTCAAAGTATTGACATTAACTTAGATATTATTATTCTATAACAATACAATTATATAAATATTCAATACTTTTTGTTTTTGTCGTATGCGTGGTTTTACTACTAAGATAGTGGTTTTAAGCTCTATGCTTGAGTTAAGTATAAAGTATTTTTAAATTCTTTCGGTACTAAAAAAAACCTGGTAAAGTGTTCATAGCTGTGCTACAGCTACAAAATACTTGGTTAAATCGTATCAGTCAACTATAACATGACTGCTTTAAACCCAAATTTGTTAAATAAGAAAGCTAACAAAGCATTATTTAATGCTATACAAAGTTTACTATTCATTGTGTTAAAATGAAAATGGCACAAAGGACGAATTCATTTAACTTAAACAATTGGCTTGTTCCAAACAACTGGACTTTATACGTTTACATATACAGATGACTGCATATCAACGTACTCCTAACCTACTAACGGATTTTCGACTGTAACACCAAAGGGTAAAGTTGAAAATCTATTGAATAAATCCTACAGATTGGTATAATTTGACTTGCTCGAGTATATTATGTATGTTTGACTAATGTCCAACAGTTTCAGCTTACTGTGGTCGCATAGTGGCCTTAAATTATACCGTAATTCATTAATACATTTGATATGTATACAACACGCATTAAGTTATATTTATTAGCATACTAGCTTCTGCCCGCGACTTCGTATGCGCTATCCCGGTTTCTCCCGTTCCCATAAGATTTTTAGCAATTTTTTTCTATTATAAGAACCTTCTCCTGACAAAAACAAACACAACAAAAAAACAGTCAATTCGGTCCAGCCATTCTCAAGTTATGGGGCGTGACAACGGGAAACGGGTTTCATTTCTATTTATATAGATGTGTGAACTTTGATTATGGCAAAACTTAGGTGCTCTAGAGTACGTAACATGTCTCAAAACAATGGCTGAGGAATTATTTTCTGCATTAATATTATAAACGTGATAAAGTATTATATACGTGACCCCTTTTATTCTCCAAATGAGAGGGTCTTGCTACAAAATCTTATACCATTTCATAAAGTTGAAGAATTTGTTTGTTTGTTTGAACGCAATTTAATCTCAGGAACTGCTGGCCCGATTTGAAAAATTGTTAAACTACTTTTGTGTTGGATAATGCATTTATCGAGGAGCTGAGCAGTGAAAACGCTCGTTAGTAGCTAGTAAACTTATAAGTATTCCTTACAGTTTCATTAATTTATGAATTAAAATAATGTGGTAGCAGTAAGGACGAACAAACTTACCACACAATTAAAAATATTACAAATGGAATACTCACACAAATTAATACGAAAAAGGAATTAATCACCTAACGATGCCAACATAATAACAAAATATAAAAAATATGTATTAAATTATACGAAACCAGACTTAATATTCGACGAGGTCAAAGGAAAAATAGGCACGTTGACACTTAACAAATTTACAGTGGCTCGCCCTTGTACCTCCCTTTCATGGCTGGTAATGAGCCTGCCACAATATCGGACATTAGCCCCAACGCCACCACATTTTGTTGGCCCGAAAACATTTACTTTTCGCCCCAGATTTTGAATACTCATTAAACATTGTATTCGTTTGTGACATACTTTAGTTTTGGGGTCAAATGTTTTGATTGCTCCATCGGTTTGTTGTAAATTATTGTTGAGCTTAAAATTTCCGTCCTTATGGCCGAAACACATAACCGCGTTGCGTCACCGCAACGCTAAAATCGGCAGTTTGCGTTGCGGTGCGTTGCGGCGTTGCGGCGTCGTGAAAGAGAGCGTTTTGTTGTCGTTCAGTAGGGTAACCAGTTCGTCGTGATTTTTTATTGTGGATAGACGTATCTCAGCCATGGACCATCGTGAAAAACTTATTGCTTATTTGTTATTAAGAAGACATTACTCTGCTATGCAGGAACGAGCGCTGCGTTGCGGCGCCGCAACGCCGCAACGCAAACTGCCGATTTTAGCGTTGCGGCGACGCAACGCGGTTATAAGTTTCGGCCCTTAGGTTGGAGAAAATACAACTGTATTTTAATACAACATCTTCCTTCTCTTTGCGTTTTATGGTATTTATAATTTCTCGATTATTCTAACAATCTTATCACTTTTAATTATTGTGTACATAAAACTTTAATAATTATTTTACATACTACGTTTAAAACACCGACTTCAACCCCTATTTTTTAAAGTCGGTTCATATACATATATATACATATATGTGTATATACTAAAACTTTTGCCTAACTAACACTTTTCTAAAAACCGTTTCTAAAATATATCGATTCAGCCAATTGCAAGATAATCGCGCACAAACATACATGAAAATGGACAGTTTAGTCTGTCCTAGAAGTATTAGAAAGTTATGTTGTTAATAAACCACTTTTCCATACATAGTTAACTTCAACCAACGGTATCATATTTTTCACACACGACCGGCCGCTTATAAATAACTTTTTTTTTCTTTTCATAACAAACGAGCAAGCTTACAAAGATTACACACATAATTACGTCCAGGCCTCTACAATGACGCTCCAATAAAGGCTATACATACCGGTGAGGTCCCCACTATGAATAGAACACTGGATCATTTCCCGAGAGAGGCATAACGGGGATTATAGCAGGCTGTATCACGCTATGTATTAATGTCACTTTGGGAAAATTGAGTGATCTTGGCAGTTCTTGTCAATTATGTGGCGCTAGGTGTATTGCTCTTTCGGTTTTGGTGGCGACAAATTGTTTATTTTATACTGATAATATTTATTCTTATAATATATTTTACAAGCAAGCTATCCGTAATATAAAAATGTTGTGCACGAGCAAATAGATATTTTTACCTGTCAACCGAGTGAAATCACAAAGACTCTGTTTTATAATTTGTATAGATAGACAATAATAACGCTATTTATTTAATTTTAATTCATTTAATGTAAGACGATGTTTATTTTTTTTTTGTTAACTCTGTAATAGTTTGAATTAGGTACTTAGTAAAAGTTTAATATGGTGTAAGGTGTCGCTAGATTTTATAATACCTTTTTATCATCACATTGGGTCCTAAATCAGTAATGTTAATTTGTGTGTGTAATAAATAAATAAATTTTGAAACCTGATCTAATTTTATTAATGTGATTTTGAGATAAGGTACCATCATAGCCACATATTAATTTCTTATTTGGTGATTAGTATACGTACATTAATAAATGTCAGAAATACGATAATCTGATAATACGATTTTCTTTATTTAAATTTCAAGTAAATATGTCTTTAATGTTCCGCCAGTCATAATGTCACTTCCCTTGAGAAATTTAAAATCGAAGATATTTTTGCAACGATATTTTATTCAAGATTTACTGACATATTATCCTGTTTAGTTAAATAATTCAAGTAAGTTTCAAACACACTGAAAAATGCTTTGTTTGTTTTGTTCCATGTCACTCAAAACACAGCAATACTAAAGTACAGCAGTACTAAAAAGTAATTCACACAAACACTGAAGTTAATAACCACGATATTTACATATTCACCAACCAATCCCATTTAATATCAACAATGAAAATCCAGTCAGCTGTTCACAGGTATGTTGTGCAAACAAATCGATAGGTGGCACCACTGACCGAGTCCACACGAACACAATATAGGAGGCGATCGACCGTGACGATGAGATCAAAGCGAGCCCACCTTTGATGTGCCATCGAGCGCGGGAGCTCCCGCACAACCCCAGCCAAACAACGTCATAATAATCCCTTTTTTATTAAAATTATTTCAATAGCTGCTTCTGTGAGCTCTTTAATTGATGTAGGTAATAATTTCGTATATTAGATTCAGTATTAATATCTTGCTGCTTTATATTTTTTAACAAGTCTGAAATCATACGTTGAAATGTTGAAATCAATAAGATGTCTTTTACGAATGGCCTAAGTAGCGGCTTGCTCCAGCTTTGATAAAGGTGGCGTAGGTGGAGTAGGAACTATTACGTGAATTTTTGGTGAATATTTTCAATTTTTTCATATAAAGCTCATTCCACAAACATAACAAAAGAAATATGTGAGTGCAAAATTTTGAACAATAGGTAGGGTAGATGCCTAATTTTTATTTTAATGTCCGTCTGGTAGATTATTTTAAATCATTAGACAAGTAATTTTATTTTCTTACAGAAATGAATGCTTTCGACGATATATTGAATTGAAATGTCGCATGACGTCACTTCTATGTACATTTTATACGTAGAAATGACGTTTTAGCCCCCACTCCTAACTCCTAACTTTGATTCGTTTTATCTAAGTATTGTTATATTATACAACAAAATAAAAAAATACGTGTCTAATACTTTTTTACTTTTGGATTACTAATTAGATTTTTAATTTTCATACCCTGTCATCATCCCAATTCGTTTTTATTTATGTCTAACAAGTAGATTTATTATGTCAAATTCTAAGTCTGTAAGCTTATAAGCTATTAACTCTGTGTATAGAGTGCTTGTTATCAGCACAATAGTGTAAGCTGCAGTAAATTCATCATCATCATAAGCTGTCTAGACCACATCGACCCTTTCACTTGACACAATACTACAGAACAAAGGAGTTAGCATAATCTAATAATAGTGTCTACGGACTTAGGAAACGATATGTTTTCAAGAAAATAGGCAATCAATCATTGAATCAAAATGGATACTCAATGAGGTTAGACTTTTTTTTATAACAAACCCGGTAAACGAACAGCAATTAAGGTAAGGTAAGCAATCGGCGTCGCCCATGGACACCTGGAACACCAAGGTGTTACAAGTGCTTTACCAGCCTTTTGGGAATTGGGAATTTGAGGATTGTGGAGGATTCAAGAATTTGGGAGACTAGGGAGGGGGGTAATTGGGCCTCCGGCAACCTCACTCACACGACGAAACAACAAGCAAGCGATGTTTCACGTCGGTTTTCTGTGAGGCCGTGGTATCACTCCGGTCGAGCCGGCCCATTCGTGCCGAAGCATGGCTCTCCCACATTTTTAGACTTTAAAATTAATACGGCGGTGGGCACAGACAGTAAAGAATGGTCACAACTCAATAAGAATTGGTTCATTCTTTTTAAAGAGTTCATTGGAGAATAAATTACAACAGCTACTTAGTTGAACTAAAGACTACTATAGGCATATGTATATACCGGGTATCAATATCTACGGTAATAAAGACAATGTTCACATCACTTACGCATCTTATTATCTCCCTAATGTACCTAACAGTAGTCCTGAATAACATACACTGATAGTATCCAGAGAATGTAATTTCTAAATCAAGCACTAATAGAGTTAACCACTTGATAAGCAAAGGCGTCTCCCTGTCGCGACGATGTTTGTGTGTAGGCGTTGGTAATCCCACACATAAAAACCACGCATGTTACGACTTATTTAGCTAATAGAATGTATACTGTCAGTTATAGTAATGAGAATAAGTTCTAAGTTATGTTTGAAGTTATTATTGTTATTGTTCACAACTTGAGTTTAGTAATAATACTTTATTTGTCTTTCGCTAAATGTTCAAAGTTGGAACATAAAAATAAACTTCATCATCATCATCAACAGCCTATAAATGCCCTCTGCTGAGCAAAACCTCTTCTCACACGGAGAAGGTTAGAGCATTAATCACCACGCTTGCTCAATGCGGGTTGGCGATTTCAAACTTATAATTAGAAATTATAAGTTCAGGTTTCCTCACGATGTTTTTCCTTCACCGTTTGTCAGTGGTGTCTAAATAATCTTAGAAAGTACTATATGTACTCGGAAAAAGTCACATTGGTACTTGCCGTTGGTAGGTTTCGAACCCGCACCCTCATGCATGAGAAGTGGGCGTCTTAAACCTCCGGGCCACCACGACATTGACAAAATAAACTAACAAAACGTAAATAGTACGTAGGTTATAGTACTCGTATTCGTATGGTACCTAGAAGACGTAACTCCAAACTGAGTTATCTTACTTTAGCACTTCTGAGTTTAAAAAGGTTACATTGAAACAATGTTTTTTACACAAAACAGTAACAATGTGATAAATTAGATTATTGTTCTAACAAAACATCATGAATATAACGCTTATTTTTAATAAAAAAAGGAAAGGAACATGCAAACACTTAATTTACACCAATGGGAACTAATAACGCTTTTATTGCTACAAAAAATAAACATACCGATTCCCGCTACCGTAAACACTCAACTGTCGATTTGTTTGTTTATCGATATCAATACGATGTATCGATTTAAACTCGATACACCCTCGTCAAACCATGTTGCGATAAATAAACACATCTTGATTTCCAATTCATTGGGTTATCGATATTTATTGAATTTCGATTAAATTTTTAATCGAAGAGTTTCGTTGAAGTTAATGTGAATTTGAGAATCTAGACTTAGACGGGAATTAGCCATCACAAATAAATCGATTTCAGATTCATGTTTGATATACTTTGTTGTGCATTAGGTAAGTGATATTTTACATCATCATTTAAAATTGTTGACAGTTTTAATGATGATAGAAATTACAATATAAATAACTAGCTTCTGCCAGCGGCTTCGCCCGCGATCCCAGGGGTAAAATCTACCTCTGTTCCGAATTTCATTCCGGTCCCTTCAGTGGTTTTAATATGACTGAGTAACAAACATACCTACACATAAACTCACATATTTTCATTTATAATATCGAGTCAAGCTAATTTCAACCATTGGCCTTTCAGTTACAGCGTAAAGTCTATGAATGAGTATTGTAACGTTAGAGTAGACAAATACAATCAGAAATCACCGAATTGCTAAGCTATCGGGAGTTTCACGTGTTATTGTGAGACAACCATAAAAGATAGACATATGCTGTCGAGGAATATTTTTTATATAATTTTAAGGAGAATATTTCCGTCATACATGATTTCTATGCAGCTTTAACCTATAAGCCTGCACACGCGACGGAAACTTAAAAAATGAAGTAACTTCTCCCGTTTTCCCAATATTTCCCTTCACTGCTCTGCTCCTATTGATCGTAGCGTAATGAAAAGTATACTATAACCTGCCCAAGAGTATGAAGAATAATTGTGCCAAATTTCGTTAAAATCCATCGAGTAGTTTTTGTTTCCATAACGAACATACAGACAGACAGACAGACCGACAAAAATTTTACTGATTGCACATTTGGCATCAGTAGCGATCCCTAACCACCCCTTGATAATTATTTTTTAAATATATTTTATGTACAGAATTGACCTCTCTACAGATTTATTATAAGTATAGATGAAATGAAAGTATGAATTTTTAGGAAAGCAATTTTTGGCTTACGCTTTAAAAATATTAACTTATTGCTATTTATAAACATAAAACTAGATTAGTAACTCATTTTAAAATTGCGGTGTGGTTGCAACTGCATTTAAAATATGCATGACCATGCTGGGAGAACAGGATACATGATGCTGCGTCACGTTCCACGCCTCGACTCCGCTAGCCTAGCATAAATCATTCTAGCTTGATCACTTTCTTGGGGACACAAATATGATATAAAATTCTATGTTGGTAAAAATGACTATGGTACTTTATATTTCTATATACTTTAAGTAGTGGCCAAAAAGTTTTCAAAACAAAAATAATAAACTTTTTTTATGAGACAAACCAATATATGAGCAGACGGATCACCTGATGGTAAGCAATCGGCGTCGACCATGGACACCCGGAACATCAGAGGCATTACAAGTACGTTACCGGCGTTTTGGGGATTAGGACTTTGAGGATTGTTGGAGATTCAGGGAGTTGGGAGATTGATGGGTCCTCCGGTACCCTCACTCACACGACGAAATACAACGCAAGCGTTATTTCACGTCGGTTTAACATCCTTTAATTAATCTGCCGTGAAAGAATTAACAGAGGACATACTTATATATTTCTTATTATGAGTTTTCCCCTTTTTATAAGAACACACAACCATAAAGAAACAATAATTTCTGGAGTTACGTTATCTGAAAACAGAAAACCAAATTGTGAAAAAAATCCTACATGAAACAAGAGCTACAACATTTGATGAACTTTGAGTAACTACTTCTTAAACTCCTTTAAACCTGTTGCAAAAATAAATTAACTAGGCTACTTACTAACTGAAATAACTAAACCATTTACGCAAAGCCCGATATATCAGAATCGATACTAGGTAATAAGCTGTATCGATATCGATTAAGTAAATTACTTGGTATTCAAATCTCATCCCTACACCCGTGGCGACAATCTAAGGGAATCGATACACGCGTGAAGATAATCCGTGATTGGGTACGTGTGGGATTATAGGGACCCTGTCGCATGGATTATATTGTGAACAAACAACAGATCATTGGCTAGACTGAGATCCTTCAATGAGGTCATGTTTGAGGACTTATTGGCATTATGTTTTTCTTGTGGACTTAATATAGTTACCAAAAATGTTTAGTGCGTGGCCAATGTGTATCTAGAAGCATATATTTAATCAAACCTATATAGGAAATTTTTATGTTTTATGTTTTACACCTTTTATGTTTCAAAAATGCAAGTAAATGTAACCTGATATTATCCAAACATTTACCTCTATATAAAATGTATTTTTTTTTTCGATTATCATGCTATACCTAATCTTGTTTTTTTAAAAAGAGAGAATCGTAATGAAATAATATTATATCTGTAAAATTATTTATATGTAATCGATTTCCTGAAGAAATAATTATATTCAATTGTATATATTTATAATGAAAAGCTAACTTGATTTAAAAAATTAAATTGTAAGTTCTGATAATTATTAGGTCAGTGGAAAACCACGGAGTCAAACTCTAAACTTCATTATCAGCAGTCGCACTGCCGTCTCAACAAATGAAACACTCATTTCGAGTTCGGTTACCCCATAAATAAACTCGAAAACGAAGAGATCTACGTTAAAATTCCCAACAGAATAGCGTAGAGTACTAGAAATGCAGAATTTCAGTAAATCACTCGAGGGAGTACCTCCGACGTTAAACTGGAACATCATTTGATCGAATAATCGCAACGATTTGTGACGCTAACGTCGATCGATATCGAGCTCCATCGAAATGTCAGTCGAGAAGTTATTATCGAGAACTTTCGATATTATGAATTGTTTGATGTTTTGAATAGAACAATTGTTAAGTTCTAAGATCTGTTGAGAAATTACTGTAATGAGTCTTTGAATGTGTTGTAATGAGTTTAGGCAAAAATGACTAAATATGTTTAATTTTTGTTGTGCCTAATAAATGTAACTTTACATTTATTTTAACAATTTAAATAGTATGGCGTGAGTTATTTCCTTTATATTCCGCCTAACTTGATAACCACTAAGTGTTTCCCTTTATTCTCTTTAATTTTACCATGTAAGTTGTCTGTATTATAACTCCGTAGCTGAAATACAGAACACCATTCAACTAAACACATAAATAACTGAAATAAAACATAAACAGTGTTTTCTCACTTGCTAACACAAAAATAACACGATTAAACATCAAATGGAGCAGTACATTGCCAAGTTTCTTCAAGAAAGAGTGACTTAGTTACGAACTAAGCTAGCGTTGTATTCGCAACAAAGCGATTGCATCTAAAGTCGTTAGTGAAGTTGCTGAGTTTACAACACTTGAGAATTTGCTTTTAAAACTTGGCACGGTAGCGTGACTGATTCAAAACTCCTTGTAAACAAGATTTTCTTCCTTGATTATGACTTATATAGGATGGGTTTATCTTTTAAAAGGCTTGACATTGCTCCTTCAGATTAGGAGTCAAGATAAAATTTGTAGAAACCGAAAGCCAAGCGATGAATCCTGGTTTTATTACCATTATACATATCTCTTAGGAAAATAACTAGCGATATGTAAATTTTATATTACAGAAAACATGTTAACACAATGTCACATCTGCCCGAATGGGTAAGCGAAAGAAGTGGTAGGTGCAAATTAGTATTTTTTTAAACGTTGCTCCACTCTTTCCTGTGTCAACTGTCATGGGTGCATTCACAACATACAATTGTGAATGCACCCATGTGTATGTACACATGACACCCACACCCGAAATTACAATTTGTGGATCACACAAACAATTGTTCCGTGCGGGAATCCTACCCGCAACATGTTGCGTGGCAGTCAGTTGCCCAGCCACCGCGTCAACCTTGCAGTCATTATAGAATGTAACATCCACTTTTTACCAGATACGTTATAGTGGTATAGTAAGGAATGAGCCTGTTGCTGCTATACATAAAAAAATCTCACCCTGTAACTTTGGTAACGAGTTTCATGAAAACCGAAAAGACCCGGATATTCCTCGAATGATTCCTAAGAACCGTAAATATGTAAAAACATTCATAAAGTTTCGTATGTTTCCGTAATATCCGGGGCTTTACATATTAATCGAACCACAAGATAGAAGTTTTGGAAACATAATCAAGAAGGTTTAATTATCTTCTTTGATATGAAGATCTTGTTTAATGATTGATATCTTTTGTGGCTTTCTTCTTAAAGAGTTTAATAATATAACTTTTTAAGAACAGAGTGACATCTCTTTAATGGAGCCTACCGTATTTTTGCTCACGATTTTTTGAGAGACTTTGAATACGTTAAACATTTGATAGCTGTGACAAAAATAGCTTTCTACATTTGCACCAATGGTGAGTAAAAATAATCGTTAGCTCAATTAGATTACTTGTTATATGAGTTTAGAGATGTCTTAAATTCATATGTTTTGTTTCGATAGAAAATATTGAACCATAGGTAAAAACGACATCTAAGTTTTTTATGGTATTCGAATATATGACCTGTCTATTCACGCTTTGGTAGGAGGAGGAGAAGAGTTACAAGTGTGCGGATTTTGGGAGAGGGAATAAGTGTATATTGTGAATGTATGAGTGTATTGTGAACCGGATTGAAAAAGAGTAACCTATGGAGTTTCTTGCTCGTTCTTCTCCATAGAAATCTACACCTTGGAATGTGTAAATAGTTTCACTTTTAAATTTATATAATGTTACGTTCAAAACTACCTTCCTGGTCTAATTGAAATAAATGATTTTGACTTTGACTTTGACTTTGGGTACTCGTGCCTCCGGTAACATCTCTCACTATATGAAGTCTACGAAAATATAAAAACACCATAGTAGATCTATTTCTGTAGTTATTACAAGGTTCTATGTTTTGAAATACAAACTTCGAATGTTCTATTATTATAAAGTACGAGTACTCTTTATCTGTGAAATATTAAATAGATTATTTAAATTTAATAATCTCAACATTTGAAGCCCTTCACAACGGTCGTGATCACGCTACAGGGATAAATAATTGGTTTACAAATTTAGTCATAAATATGTATTTAATGGAAGGTTATTTATAAATTCTTTGAAAACTTTTCGCATAAATAACGCAATGAACAACGTTTTTGTTATTTATGCAGCGTCGCATAGTACAATGTGCTTTGTAGACACGAAAATTAAATTGTTTATATTTCCGCGTTTAGGTTTTTACTTTTTATTTTTAATTTAGGAGCTTTCAATTTTTTTGAACTTATTTTATTGAAATAATCAAATTAATCTTAATAAGAATTCCAAAATATAACAATACTAAATAAGTAAAATTCTCTAATAAATTCAAATACTAACGAAAAACAATGAGACCAGTTTTTGCTCACTTTTATGTAAGATGAAGCCTGTTTGACCAATCACTGTAGCTATCAAAAATTTAATATCTTATGATTTGACGCCAGTCAAATAAATTAATTATCTATTGATCAATCAGCTCCAATAAAACATGGTAAAAAGTTAAGTAACATACCCAAGAACAATGCTAAGCTGTTATAAAGAATCTAAGGCTTATGTTAATCAACACATATCCAATAAACCCCATACAAGTTCCTATACAAACTATGAGATTAATCTCCGCCACGGTTTATCCAGCTTTGTAGAGACGTCGAAAGCCATGTAGTTAGTTTGTGCACACAAGTTTAATTAAATGTTAACAGCGACACTGGCCTGTGTACTATTGGCTAAGTTACCGCGTATGCGGGCAAGGCAACAACTTAATAAGTGATGACTTTGTTACGTTTTGTGCTGAACTTGACTGACGTTTGCAAGTTCCGACTGTGTGTTCCGGTTTTCATGGTTGTATCTACTGTAGATCCTGGTTTACAGGAGTTGCAGCGGTTTTGGGAGGTTGTGGCCGGCTTGTCCCAAAAAAACAGTTCTGACTGACTAATACATGTAATGTTATATTTGTTTAAATGATAAAATAATAACAAAAAAAATGTGTTTATTTCTTTAAATCGTGATAAGACCGCCCATTGTAGACATATTTACTAGAATTGTTTGTTTTTAAGCTACTTAAATGTGTACAATATATAAATAAATAAATACATCTGTACAATTAAGTTGCCGTGGCTTCCCAGAAAGTAATCCGAAGATTCTTATGATGGAATAAACCTCGCTCCACCTCCATTTTTGGTAAGATGAATCGAAATGTAAGTTATTTTGTTATTTACCTGAATCTGTTTTAAAAAATCCTCTTGGATATTGTGCTTATTATTGAACTAGACAAAAAAATAACACGCTGATTGTGGCCATAAAATAAGTTATTAGACGCCATCCTGTCAAATCTCAGCACAGCATTGTTTTGTCGATTGTACTTCGAGGGTTTACGCATTATTATTTCAAAGATCTGGTCCTTCATAATTGACTTTGTAGGAAAACTTTATTACTTTCAAGTTAACGTAACTTTTACGTAAAAGTTTACGTCTGCCATGAAATAATTATCAAAGGTGAGGTAAAATGGTGAAGATTACTTTCCAAACTGGGTGTTTAAAGTTCAAAGTTGCTTGAACATTGCAAAATAAAAGAAAGCGCTTTAACTATAACAATCTGCCCCACAAAGCAATACAATCCGAAACATCTTCTTTGACAGTTGTATGCGATCATCGAAAAACGAAACAAAAATATTTAAGACATAATTTAAATATATATAATTTGACTGCCTCGTTGGCCGAGTGGTCGCAAGTGCGACTGCCGAGTAAGGGGTCTCGGGTTCGATTCTCGGGACGGGCAAAGTATTACTGGGTTTTTAAAAAATTCTCAGTAGTAGCACGGAGTCTGGAATTGTGCCCAATATATGGCAATAGGCTCACCCCCTATTACATGGGACTCTTAACATAAATAGTGAAAAGTGGCTGTTACTTTGTACAGGGTCATAATGTGCACTTCTGCCTACTCCTTTGGGGATAAAAGGTGTGATGTTATGTATGATTCAAAAATAATTATCACAGCAAACATCGTTCACCAACCTCATTATTAACCCGTAAAGCCTTTGAAACGTATAACTTAGAAGTTTCAAAGGACTTTAGATCACATATTCATAAAGTTTCACCGACCAACGTTGTATGGCCTTCACTCACTTAAAGGTCGGACGCAGCGTTTCCCAAATACTCGGATTTAGGCCAACAAATAAATTACCGGGTTGCATACATTCTCGCGTTTTTTCGAAAATATTCCATACCATTTATTAAGATAATATAGAAAAGAAAAGACAATAACATTTATTTAGCAATTGGCACACAGAACAAAGATAATAAAAAAAATACAAATACTGACATAATTATATACAAAATATTAATAATAAACTTAAAAGAGTAAAGAAAAAAACAAAAAACATCACAGTATAACAAAATAATATATACAATAAGATAATAACAGAAATTACATATACAAAAAAAACAAGATGTCATAATAGTAATCAACACCAAGATACCAAAATACCAATAAAACCTCTTTAACCGACTTCACAAAGAAAAAGGAGGTATTCAGTTTAACCCGTATGTATGTTTGTGCGCGATTATCTCGCGATTGGATGAACCGATTTTGATGTGGTTTTCATAAATATTTTCTTTTCTTAGAGTAGGAGAAGGTTTAAGTACATTAATTAACTGACTTCAAAAATGAGGGATTGATTTCGATTTTTTTAAACGTAGTTTATATTGTAATTTTCTACTTTAAATTATGTATTTTATTTTACTGTAATGTAATCAACTTGAGTAAGTCATGAAAAGCAGTGTAAAAATAACCTTTAGTTAATATTAATGACAATTCCTCTAACATTACATTCACCTTTTTGTATTGACAAGATAAAAACACACTAACAAAATGTTTGAGAAACACTGGGTAGTCGTATTAGTCGGAAACTCCAAACCACACGCGCCGGTCACTTCAGGACAGCTGTAAAGCTGTAACTTCGCTGTGCGTTGCGTCATAACTTCCAATTTCCAGTCATAGTTAAATTAAATTTTCTACGGTCGAGTGGTCGGAGTGTAACTAGGCGAAGTATGTTGGATGCGATTTTAAAGTTTGTTTTGATATAGAGACTTTATTTTTAACATTTTGTGTTGTTTTTAGTTAGTACAGTTTTGTGTTTTGTTCTTAGCTTATAATTTCTTTTTTATTTATAATTTTTGACATACCCATCTTCCATTCAAGATTTAAGTTCTATGTATATTTTATGATTTTTTTGGCGTTCAATAGGCTCACCCCCTATTACATGGGACTCATAACATAAATAGTGAAAAGTGGGTGTTACATTGTACAGTGGCATTAAGTGCCGTAATGTGCACCTCTGTCTATCCCTTCGGGGATAAAAGGCGTGATGTTATGTTATGTTATGATCTTTTGCATATTGTGGCTTGTGGCCTCCTATAATTGAGGAAGCATATAGCTTTTAATATTTTCTAATGTTACTAGTATGTTTGAAGTGTATTCCTTGTTGGAGACACTCATTCAATAAATAAATATTTTGAATAAGCCTGTAATTGTTGTTAGAAAGTATTTGGTCACGGCCACAATTTAATCGTAATTTACACTGACCTAATTAATTAATACAAATGATTCAATAAGATATCTACTTATGTCGAACGTCCATTTTTTTTAATTCTTCTAATACTTATACTGATACGACTATAATTAACAACCTCTTTAGACTACATAAATATTCACAACTTAAAATTAACTACAACAGCTAAACTATTAAAAAAAAACGAAAGTAACAAAAAAAAGGAAACAACGAAAATGTCCACCCTTAATTTAGGCGTCAAAGTATTCGTCCGCATCCCTATCACAATTTGTAATAAATACTTATTTAAAAATGATAAACGAAATATATTATTAATTGAATACAACTTTAATGTTCCACATTTATTTGGTCACTTGATTGATTAATATTTTTACATTATTTTACTTCCAAAAGAGCAAACAGTTACTGCTGGCATTTGCTATAAAGTTATTCCACAACACACACAATTGCATTCAGAAATATTGCAATAACGCTAATAGCCATATTCTGTTGTATGTGTGCATCACCACGAATGGAAGGTAATGTATTAAAATATTCAATTTACTTGAAATTGTTTGCTATCAAATCGAAAGGATTTTTGTTGATATGGATGCATCAAATTTCATGTAAAGCTTTCGTTTATCAAAATAGTGCAGTATCCAAAATTAAAGGAGTTGCATTCTACTGTAATATAACATCATCAACCATCATCAACAGCTTATATATGCCCACTGCTGAGCAAGGCCTCTTCTCACATGGAGAAGATTAGAGCATTAATCACCACGCTTGCTCAATACGGTTTGGCGATTTCAAACTTATAATTAGAAATTATAAGCCAAGGTTTCCTCACGATGTTTTTCCTTTATCGTTTGTCAGTGGTGACTAGATAATCTTAGAAAGTACATATAACTTCGAAAAAGTCACATTGATACTTACCGTTGGTAAGTTTCGAACCTGCACCCTCATGAATGAGAAGCGGGCGTCTTAACCTCCGGGCCACCACGACGTTTAACTGTAATATAAAACAAATTGAACAAAATTCTGGACAACCAAACTGGCCTGGTTTTTGGGCCCCGCCAAAAACAAAACAGATTAGGTAATAGGTATAGTTTTGTCAATAAACGTTTATTTTACAAAAACGAAACGACTATTTGGTAAACGAACTCCAGCAACACATCGTTTACGATATTTCCTTGACCATAATGTCCGATTGCTTCCAAAAAGGATCACGTACGGTATCCCCTCGCAGTTTGTATTGGCATTTTACTTCGGAAGTTGTGACCCTTGAAGAAGCCTTGGTTTCCCTTCCTGCACGAATTCGGGCCATAATAACAATAATGTGTGAATGTTGTCACGTATTTGACCTTTAAGATTGTCATTTGAAGTGTCCTGTGTTTGTAGGGAGTAAAGGAACATTGCTGGCTGGTAAAGTGTCGTTGGTATCGACTTGTTTTGTTGATTGTTATTTGAGTAAAACGTCTCTGATTTGTATTGTAAGATATTAAAAACTCGTTTGATGATTGAGCTTATTCCATCAAGGTAAAACAATAATATTATATTTAATCTACAATTACTAAAGTTTAAAAGTAAATATCATATTTGAATAACCCCCGTTTCATAGTTAGAAACGTAATAGATATACTTCAATATAAATCGAAAAATCTTTTCGCAATCAATTTTACATGCTATAGTAATTTTTCACTATATACTTCACACAAACAACAACAAAGTTTGTGCAAACGACATAACTGTTCACAAAATAAATAAAAAAGGTCAACGCTTTCGGACTTTAGTACTCAGTAATAAAAATTAATTTCACATTTTCTTTCCACGAACAATATAATGACGTCACATCTTTTGTTGCAATTGTTTTGTCTTGAATAGGCTTGGGGTATATCACAGAATATAGATTCTATATTCGGTGGGGTATATTGTCACAGTTATAAGTAACAGGTACCTATTACACAAATAACAGATATTAGTAGTAACGTATACCATGCCTGTTCTTGAAAAACCAAAAAAAAAGTTCTCCAAAAAACAAAAAACTGGGGGCCTTTAGAAGGTCCCCCCTCCCCCGTCATCAAAAAGAAGACATGATGAACACTTAAAAGTTTAAGCTAATTGTTTATCACATCGCATTCTTCCCAAACCCCGAATCCCCAATAATCCTCAAACTCCTAATCCCCAAAAGGCTGGTAACGCACTTGTAATGTTTCTAGTGTTCCAGATGTCCATGGGCGACGCCGATTGCTTCCAACCAAGCTATATAGGTAAAGAAAATTAGTAAACTAAAGAAAAAACTACAATTTTTGATCAACTAAAATAAATTAAGCTCAAACTGACAACTAATGAAGCTAACAAAACACTATTCAAATAACATAATATTCTATTTACCCAGAACCTTTGACGTAAAGCAAAACCATGAACAGTGTACTGTAACATGGCATTAATGTTTAATTCATCTAGTTAAGCAAGATTACGTGGTATCAAAGCGGTTTGCAAACACCATGTCACTCCTATGAATATTACATTATTATGCGACGGGACTCGCATGCCCAGGCTGAAGGTTGTACAACTTTATTACAGGTTTGCAAAATTTTGCTGTGCTTAGTAATTGTGGATACCTATGTGCCCAATTATTGCACAAATGTATGAATTACTAAATGGATTTTTGGACATAACTATTTTTTTGTTTCAATTTTCCGAAATAAAAGTATATTATTAAATATGCTACTCCTTAGTACATTAGCTAACTGCTAATAAAAGTCCCATGAAAATCGGTCCAACCATTCCAGGAATTAGCCAGTACAAACAGACAAAAATTCTAAAAATATAATATTCTGGTATATGTAGGTATATTCATAAAAAGCGGTTATTTTAAGCCTTTGACTGCCAACAGAAAACTGCTGAAGGCAAATCCTCCGCTAACACAGGTCACCGATGACCTACGCTGCGGTTAACGTGTTAAATATTATAAACAGATACTTCAATTTTATTTAACTGTATACTATAGAGTATAGATGAATTATTGAAAATATATCCAACAATTAATAGGTACGTAAAATGGTTTCAATGTGTATGGTACTCAAGATTAAGAGTATGTACGAAATATCAGACCGATCTGTCGTAAGAGAAGAATATTTCAATTACTAAAAACGCAAACAAACAAACGAGACAAGTTAAATGAAACCGTTTTTAATAGAGGTGGCATTTTTTTCACTAATTTTAATCTGTAATTCAATTTTAAACGGAGAACGTTACGATGCCAATATTTTCAAAATAGTAATTAGTCAAAAAACTGTGATGTTTCAATTATTGCATAAAACCGTGTCGTCCTTCCGTAAAAATAAGGAAAAGTAAAAAAACTGAATAAATTTAATCGTAATGAACTTTTTTAACTTGACCTTCCAGGAAGGGACTTTTGCAACCCTTTTTTATTTTGAAACAGCTTGACGCTGCGGACTGAATGATAAAATGACTTTCTCTTAATTACTTTTTATGTACACACAAAAAAAGTTAATTTGAAATATCTACCTCTAGTTTGTAACTTCTTCTGTGAAAATTAAAATATATTGTGACGTATATTACGTTATATATATGGAATTTTATGAGATTTAAAGTCTCATTTTTGTACATAATAATTATCAAAGTGTTATATTAAACCTTATTGTCACGTTAAACAAAATCACCACCTTTATTCATGATCACCTCCATGAATAAAGGTCATGAGCACCTAGCTTCACCTAGCTTCACTGACGGACTAACTGACAGACTATTATTTATTATGTAGGTATTTATTGACGTTTCAAAAGTACCAAATTATGGTTTAATTGAAATAAATGCTTTGACTTTGACTTTTACCACCTTTTTTTTTTTTAAGGGGGGAAAATCATCGAATGACTGCTCCCGCCTGGGTGAGGCGGAAGGAAGTGTCAGACTCTTACTGACTAAAAACCACCCCGTTCCTTCTCCTGAACGTCGAGCCGGAGCCCCGGTTACCCGTTAGGTTCTCCGCGACTCCGAATCGGCATCGGCCCTATTGGGCCCCATCTGTGGTGGTCTGATGGCTCTTTGAGGCGCGCGCGGAACGCGACGCGCCGTACGCTCGGGTCTGTTTCTGGTCGGACGGGGAGCCACCCATGCTCGCCGTCCGCAGGCCCGCGCTTACGGTGGCCGGAGATCGTCCCGCGATCCCCGACGCCCGGTGTGTCCTTCGCGATGGCTGGGTTGCGAGGAGGCAGCGCTTCGCTGCCTCACGCGTCCCGCCTCCTCCTTAGCTAGCATGACTGCTTCGCAAAAGGAGGAGACGGCATCCCAGTCCCCCTCGCTCCGCATCATGGCCTGCACTAGGCCCGGACGCGAGAGGTCGCCATCGCCGATCACTTCCCTGAGGGCACGGCGGTGCTCAGCCCACGCAGGGCATTCCGCTACGGTGTGTTCCACCGTGTCCTCAGGGCGGTCCTCGCAGTGATGACACCCGGGCGTTTCCTCCCGCCCCATCAGACACAGGTACCTCCCGAAACTTCCATGTCCGGTGAGGACCTGCGTCAGGCGGTAGGTGAGGACGCCGTAGCGTCTCTCAAGCCACTCCTCAAAGAGGGGTCTTACCGCTGCAATGGCAGCGAGCCCAGCCCTCGGTTGCGACAGTCGTTGCTGCCATTCCGCCATGAGATCGCGCCGGAGCTCATCCCGCCACGCACTTATCTGGCGCAGCAGAGGAGTTTCGCCCCGGCGACGTGCCTCCGCGCGCATGCGATACACGCGCGCGAGCACCTTCGCCTCCAGATCCCACGGCGGTGATCCGGCAAGGAGGTTCGCCGACTCCCCGGAGATCGTGCGGTATCCGCGGATCATTCGGATCGCCATGACCCTCTGTGACATGAGCAGCGTCCGAGCAGGACGCCGCAACAAGTTCGGCGCCCAAACAGGGGCGCCGTAGAGGGCCATGGACCGCACGACCCCGGCGTATAACCTCCGGCAGGAGGCGTTTGGCCCCCCGAGGTTGGGGAGGATGCGCTTAAACGCAGCCCCCGCCCTCGCCAACTTTGGAGCCAAACGTCGGAAGTGCTCCACGAAGTTCCACCGACTGTCGAGGACGAGTCCCAGGTACTTCATCGTCGTCTCGACGCCGATGGTAACCCCTCCCGCCATTATTTGGGACCCACCCGGAGGTGGCGCGTTCCCGCGGCCATGAAAACACATGGCCTCGGACTTGTGGAGCGCCACCTCGAGTCCCAACTGCCGGATTCTTTCAACGACTGTCGCAACCGCTGTCGCCATTAAGTCGGCCGCCGCCTGGTGCGACCTCCCGTGCGCTAGCACCAGCGTGTCGTCGGCGTAGCATATTGTGCTAACGCCGTTCGGGAGGTCGGTGCGCAGCACCCAGTCATAGCCGATATTCCACAGGAGCGGCCCCAGAACCGAACCCTGTGGAACACCGCGTGACATCTCTCGCCGGTTCCACTCGCCCCGGTGACCGGGGTAGCTGACGGACCTGTCCGTCAGGTAAGCCTCGATTACACGACGGAGGTAGGTAGGCACCCGATGATATCGGAGTGCCTCCAAGATGCAGCTCCAGGGCAGGGAGTTGAAGGCGTTGGCGATGTCCAGAGACACCGCCACTACGACCTTACCCCTGGACACTGCAGTCCCCGTCGTGAGGTCTCTAACGCGCATGATGGCGTCCACCGTGGAGCGCCTCTGCGGAAGCCGAACTGGCCGTCCGACAAGTCCGGCCCAATGTCCATCAGGTGCGCGACGAGGCGGTTCGAAATGATTCTTTCGAAGACTTTCCCCACCTCGTCGAGCAGCACTATGGGCCGGTACGCGGACGGAGAGTCCGCAGGGCGCCCCGTCTTCCGCACGAGGACCAGTTTGCCCGCTTTCCAGAGAAGCGGGAACTGGCCTCTCTCCAGACATGCGCTGTAGAGACCAATAAATCGAGGCCCGAGAGCCTCTGAGGCCAGGACCCATGCCTTGCCATGCAGGCCGTCGGGTCCTGGGGCGGTGTTCTTGGCGCCCATCCGGCGCACCGCCGCTCTCAATTCTGCCTCGGTCACCTCTGGGACGATGTCATCGTCGTCGTCGCTGTAGCCCGCGTCGGGCACCGCAGGGGGCGGAGTCATATACGGAGGGGTGAAGCCCCTCCACAGTCGGGGGAACAGGGCGCCGATCACCTCTTCCAAGACTTCTGGCCGGAGACTGAGTGAGCGGGGAGCCCAAGCACGGAGCTTGTCGCGTACCATCCGGTACGGGCGTCCCCACGGATCTCTGTTCAGAGTCCCCAGCATCTCTCGGCGGGCCTCCTCCTTGGCCCGCAGTATATCCGCCTTGAGGACGGCTTTCGCCGCCCTGTATCCCTCATACAACTCCGCCTCTCTCGCCTCCGCATTTGGAGGACGGAGGCGGCGCCTGCGGTGCCTAGTGTACTGGCGTCGCGCGGCAGTGCACGCCTTGCGTAGAGCTGCCAGCTCTTGCGACCACCAGTACACCTGGCTTTTGTTGCCTCGACCGGATCCGGGGCATCGCCACGTCACAGATCCTGGACATGGCGTCCTGGAGCCACTTGGCCTCATCGTCAACGTCGGCAGGCCTGACCGGTGATCACCCAGGCCTGCACGATGGCGGCTTCCAGGCAGCTCCCGGTCCAGCTGTTTCAGCGCCCAACGCGGGCCACATGGGGCCTGTCTGACCGGCGGGTCTGCGGACTCGGCGGAGACGTCGAACCGGATATACCGGTGGTCGGAGTACGTCTCCACCTCCTCCATGACGCGCCAGCCAACAATACGCGGTGACAGAGCAGGGGTGGCGAACGAGATGTCCCCACCGACTCGCCCTGCATTCGCACACACGTGGGGACAGAACCCCGGTTCAGGACGACTAGGCCTGTCTCAAGGGCCCAGTCTTCCACCATCCTACCCCGGACGTCGGTGAACCGGGAACCCCAAGCCAAGTTTTTGGCGTTGAAGTCCCCGAGGAAGAGCACGGGGAGGGAACGGAACCCGACGACGACAGTGACCAACTCCCTCAAGGAGTTGTGGAACTCGGCGAGAGTTCGGTTCGGAGAGAAGTACACGCCCACCACAGCGAGCTCTCCGAACCGTGCTGCGACACAACCCCGGCCTCTTTGAGCAGCCTCAAGAGTCGGGGTACCGGCGGCGGCCGACGAGATAATGGTCACCGAGCCGTCCAGGTCCGCCACCCAGTGATCCCTGGGCAGGACAAAGTACGGCTCGGAGACCACGGCGACATTGATCGACCACTGCGCCGACTTTTACCACCTTACACTTTGGTTTATCGTTTGAAAAGAAAAAGTTGAAAGGTCTGCTGATGTTCCTAGAGGATTATTGACTCGGATCCAATTACCTAAGACTAAATACTAATTCCTATATAATTACCAAATTATACATACAGATAAATCATATAATCACGGTTCAATTTCACAAATTCTCCCAATAATTTACCTTCTCAAAAAAATGCTTAAATCAAAACGTTATCATAACTCCATACATCAAAAGGAACGTATAAAAACATTGGTTTTCAAACAAGTCTCCTTGTAGATGTTATCATCATCTGCCTTGAGGCACGTGGGATGCTCAGGGGATTCGTAAACCGTCGTCGACATCGAAACCCTCTTTACCCAAAGAGTCCCATATTTGGGCCAATGTTGGGCAAACCCTTAGGGTTCTGAGGAAATTTTGTTAACACTTTGGAAGGACCTTAGGGAAGTTTAACGGTAGTAATTACTTTTGAAGTAGGATATAGTTTTAGGCTTATACTTTGGACTTGGTTCACTCAAATAGGGGTAAAGGTCACCAAAATGGTCTTCGTTAAACGCTTGAATGTCAGTATTTTTTTATGGGGCAAGCCCGCCACATCCTCCCAAAACCGCTGCAAGTTCTGTAAGCCAGGATCTACAGTAGATACAACCATGAAAACACCGGAACACTGAAGTCCGGCGCGTCCCAGGGACATGAATAACTGTCTTGGTTCCTGCAACGAAGTGAATCAGAAGATATTATAAAAGGAGAAGAAAAAAAACTATAGTTTCCACTTCCCACGGTGAATTACTGCTGGTGAATGTCAGTATATGAGATACCACGGGTTAAAGGAATTAGAATTTAACGATATTAAAATTTGTTCCCCATCAGACTTCTCGTTTATGACGAAATTTCTACATTAATGTAACTTGTTCTTAATTTCTTTCAAATTACACATTAATTATTTTCTTGTGTCGAAACAAACAATTAAACAAATTACCTACTAGTGTATTTACATCAAAGCTTTGTAACAATCAAATCGAGGGGTAACGGGCTATTTGGTTTAAGCGACATTTTGGGCGATATTGAGTTATATATATATTCGGAATCAGCGAATTTTTCTCCGTCGAATGATGCCGGTTTCATTAAAATCGGAGCACTTTTTTGGCGTTTCAAACAATTCTATTTTCATGTTGTTTCCAAAGTGGCAGTGTATTAAACGACATGGATTTCGCATTTTTTATTAAATTATGTACTTGAACCATACCATCATATTAATAACCGAGACATAAACCAGTCACCCTATCTCTAATGATTAAGTCAACATGAGTTAAAGCGTTTTTCTTGATTCTAATTTTTATTAAAAAGTAACTTGAATCATTTTGACTTCCCACTAATCACACGGTGTGATGTCGCTTAAAACATTTGTCCGTCATCCAAATGCGTCATGGTACGTCTCTTAAACATTTCTAGCTGCCTCTATTTTCTACGCAGGGTGCTACTTAAACCAAATAGTTGTTTTCGTTCAGATATTTTGTTTAGTCATAAACCATTTAACCCTCATTTTTTTTTTAAATGCATGTCGTTTTACAGACGATAACATTGATAATGAATATTGAAACATTTTTCCAGTATTCATAGAAATACGAGTCGGTCTTTCAATCACTAAGTTTTAATATGGTACATTTCAATCATGTCATATGATACCATATTTAATTCATCGCCCTGGTGTTAAAAATCGTTATCATCCAACTGGACTATCGTGCGCTGGCGCTTCAGTCACTCCAGAGTGCGCCGAAGACAGACGGACGCGTGCACACCGCCAGTGTTTACGTAAAACGCTCATCGAAATTGAATCCTAAGTACTTTAATTTCAAGATGAACTCGCGGTCGTTCGAAGACTTTGGCAACAATGACTTTGATGACATACAATCTACGGCTGATTTAGCAACAGCTTTCGACGTTAGCGTCAAAACAATATTGGTACATTTGCGTCAAATTGGCAAGGTAAAAAAGCTTGATAAGTGGGTGTCCCAAAAAATAAATGATCAACAGAGCTAAGTATGCATCGAGCAGTGCGAGGGGGACTGGGATGCCGTCTCCTCCTTTTGCGAAGCAGTTATGCTAGCTAAGGAGGAGGCGGGACGCGTGAGGCAGCGAAGCGCTGGCTCCTCGCAACCCAGCCATCGCGAAGGACACACCTGGCGTCGGGGATCGCGGGACGATCTCCAGTTACCGTAAGCGCGGGCCTGCGGACGGTGAGCATGGGTGGCTCCACGTCCGACCAGAAACAGACCCGAGCGTACGGCGCGTCGCGTTCCGCGCGCGCCTCAAAGAGCCATCAGACCACCACAGATGGGGCCCAACAGGGTCGATGCCGATTCGGAGTCGCGGAGAACCTAACGGGTAACCGGGGCTCCGACTCGACGTGCAGGAGAAGAAACGGGGTGATTTTTAGTCAGTAAGAGTCTGACACTCCCTCCCGCCTCACCCAGGCGGGAGCAGTCATTCGATGATTTTCCACCCTTAAAAAAAATGCATCGAGTAGTGCCTTGCACTGCACTGCTCAATATACACACAAATGAAAGAATTTTGATTTGCATTGTCACCTCCGATGAAAAATGAAATCTGTGTGATAACCACACGCGTTTAGCATGTTGGTTGAATCCTAGTTCAGCACCTAAACAATGCCCTAAACGAAAACTTACCCCTAGAAAAGTGATGGTCACTGATGGTCTAGCGCTCGCGCTATTCTGATTCATCACAAATTCTTACCAAACGGAGTGAGCATTACTACGGATGTGTAGTGTGAAGAACTGAACACAATGATGGAGAAGCTGACACATCTCCAACCAGCACTGGTCAATCGCTAATCTCCATTGCTCCTGCATTACAACGCGCGACCTAAAGCTGCACAAGAGACGGCCTCCACGTTACAAGAACTGGGGTTGTGAAGCTCTCCGACATCCACCTTACTCACCAGTCACCAGACTACTTCTTTTTCCAGAATTTGGATAACTTCTTGGCGGGAAAAAATTTAATAACCGAGAGGCAGTACAAAATGCATTTGAAGAATTTGTTGCTACCCGTCCAGCTGATTGAAGAAGGGCATCAATAAACTGCCACTGCGTTGGCAACGATGCATTGATTGCATGGGTGATTACGTTGATTATACAAATAAAAAATACATGAAAAAATCGTTTAAATTTTTTCATACAAAACGGCAATTTCAGTAAATGACCCATTAATTTAATTGATTTTGCTGAAATATAATCGATATTCCTATTGAAACTGTATTATTACTCTAAATAAATACTTTGATATTGTGTTGTGTTTATTTATTCAATGTAAGCATCTGAGATTTTCGGTGATTGCGATATATCCAGGTTGTTTTATCAGCCATTAATCGCCTTAGATGTAAATAAACATAAACATTAAACGTTATAATTTCAATGATATGTCACATAAGTAAATTAGCCTGTCACTCATTTTAGTCTGAATTGGTAGTTAAGATAAATAGCTTGCTTCTATTAATTTTGGGTTTCGTCACTTCATATTTTTTAGCTGACTCTATAAATAGAGTGCATTGTCGCTTAATTTTTTTCCCTTGTAGCCAATTGTAGTTATGAAGTCACTTAAATCGTTTTTCCTGACTCTAAAAAAGGGCAGATTGTATTAAGCGACATTTATCTTTGTAATTAAAGGTCCGCTTTATTTAGAATTAGCATCAGCAACTAGATAATTTAATTTAAATTTCAATGCAATTTACCCCGTTCAAATAACTGCAGAAATGTTTTTGTTACGAATTTTTTTTCGAAATTTAAAACTTTAAAAGGCTCTCCTGTAAAGTTGCAAAAATGTCGCTTAAACCAAATAGCCCGTTACCCCTCGAAATAAATTCTCGAAAGTTTTGTCATCTATCACTTTCTTACTCGGAACTTTCTCCATGTTGCTATCCTTGTTTCGCAGTTGAGTCATTTCAAAAAGCGACATACGAACGCTGTGTAGGCGCCTCGAAGTCTGGACATAGGGGAACCAAAAAATCAAACTAAATGTGTCGAATATAATTCCTATTTCAATGGTATAAGGTTCATTTTATTGTACACCATCAGCATATAACTTCCCCATCATGGGAGCGCAGGATTACGTCATTCCCTATCTTGCCAAGTCATACTCAACCAATATAAAATGGTCTACCATTTTATAGGGTTTTAATGGAATTGGTAGGTGCGATTAAATAGTTGACATAAACCTCTTTTTGAGCGAATGGGCCCAAGGTTGTGTTCCATTTGAACAGTATATTGGATCGTGGTCAAAACAAGACCAGGGTTCATACTAACCTTGATCCAGTAGATTCCGAAACTAGGATACTGGGCCTGTATATATTTTTGTACTCTAGGCGTAGTGTGCATCCTCATTTTAAAAATAGATCTTGCATTTCATTATAAACGTGCAAGTTATTTATATTGCATAACCTTCACATATTATACATATTACAATATCTTTCAGATATTATAAGTAAAAATTATGACTTAGGCTGTAGAGTAGTATTTTTATCTGTCTATTAACACGAAAAATGTTTTTTTTTATGGCATAAGCCAGTAAACGAGCAGACGGATCACCTGATGGTAAGCAATCGGCGTCGCCCATGGACACCTGGAACACCAGATGCGTTACAAGTGCGTTATCGGCTTTTTGGGGATTAGGAGTTTGAGGATCGTTGGGCATTAAGGGATTGGGGAAATTGGGGAAGGGGAGGGTCCCCTCACTCACTCAATTGGGCCTCCGGTAACCTCACTCACACGACGAAACATAACGCAAGCGTTGCTTCACGTCGGTTTTCTATGAGGCCGTGGTATCACTCCGGTCGAGCCGGCCCATTCGTGCCGAAGCATGGCACTCCCACACTTACTTATTCACGATACAACAAAATTAACAAATTTTGTACACAGATCTGCTAAAAATCTTCACCTTCTCATACAACTATAGCGCCTTAAACTCTTTCACACACAAACAAACAAACAAACAGACATGACAAAAAGCGCAACACAGGTTTCACTACCATTACATACTCAGTTCACGTGCGGTAGAGGTTGGCAAGCAAACAATATGCGTGATGAGTTCCCTTGTTTTACGCGCCACACAAAAGATAACCTACATCACCGGTACAGCCAGGATTATTCCAAGCAGGTTTAACGAAGTACTACCTCAAATTAGAACTGACTTACATTATGGAATATGACCTATTGTTCTCGTGTCATTTTACGGTTATTGTTTCTTGCTGATATAGGTGAAAGGTGAAGTTTTGGAGGTCGGTTATTTTGGTGGTAAAGAATGTAATAGTTCAAAATCATCGGAGATTTTCTTTTCGTTTGTTTTATGAAACATTTCAAAAAGACTAAAAATTATCGTTTTGTTTTACCACATTTCTTATATCTCAATACAAACTATAATAGAATTCAGTAGCTATCAACCACAATAATCTAATCGAACGCAGAAATCTACAGCCATTTTATGAAAACAAAAATAAAATGTCCGATGCAATGCAATTATGCGACCCATTTCCAACGCCCGTAGCACGTTACTACGAGCTCGCTACGAGCTTGCTACGACCGCTACGCAGCTACGTAATGAAAAACAGAATACAGTATGCATGTTTGCCGGAATTAATTCGTTAATAAATTCAAAATGGCCTCCATGTAATGGTTTTTATGCTACCCTAGTCATTGTTCGCGCAATTTGAACTCGGCTATTGAAGGAAATTACTTTTTCTTAACAGCCCCGTGTAAACTGACGGTGTGGAATCCATTTGAACATTTTAATTTTAACTTTTATTAGCTACTCAGGAATTTACTTAAAGATATAGTCTAAGTATCAGGTAAAGTTCTAATTACGAGCTATGAAAAGTAATAAAGTCAAAAGAATTTTAGTAGCAATATTTTTCTTTAATTCTCTTTAAGACAACCTTTTATCTCAAAAGGTGTTTACTTAACTTACGATAAAATCTCTTTGTATAAAGATAAAAATACTTTATAACTGTTTATATTTGATTATGTGGATCATTAAATATCAAAATTGCTTATTGAATGTATGTATATTACGTAATTGTAGCTATGTGTGTACATTGCGTTAAGTGGCTCATTTCCTCTGGTTTCACATAGGTTCCGTTAGTTAATTACAAATACTATACAAACAAACACATACAGATAGTTGAGTTTACTATCGCGTGTATTATCCGTAGATTTAGTTTAGTTATCTCTTATTTTAATGTTGTAATTGATTTTTCATTAACGTCTTACATTTTGATCACAATTTATTTTATCTTTGTTTTATTTGATAGGTGCTCATTTCACAATGATATTTCTAATTTTTACCAAGTATATCACATTCATATACACATATATCGACGATGAAGTGACAAGAACTCTTAACTGACATTTTTGCGATTTTACTTTTTTTACGAAGATAGACTTTAAATAATTGTTTGCGTGAGCAGGCAATAGTTTTTTTCGTTTCCTGTAAAATCATGTTCTGGTAGATAGAGGTTCTTGTTACTTCATCGTCGATATGTTATATGTTAAATTCACTTGTTTTAAGCGTGGAAGAGCATGCTTCGGCACTAATGGACCGACTCGACCGGGGTGATCACGGCCTTACAGAAGACCGACGTGAAATAACGCTTGCGTGGTTCCGTCGTGTGAGTTTCCCCCTCCCCAATCCCTGTATCCCAAACAATCTTTATATTCCTATTCTCCAAAGGGCTGGTAATGTACTTGTAACGCCTCTAGTGTTGTAGGTGTCCATGAACGACGCCGATTACTTACCATCAGGTGATCCGTCTACTCGTTTACCGGCTTGTCCCATAAAAAACAACAAGAAAAATACCCAAGAATTAGGTCGCAATTCATAAAATTACACTAGCAATGATTTATAACTAACATTTAATTAAATAACGTGACGCTAATTAGATGTCACCGAAGTTTGCGTGTGACACGACACGGCCGTACAGCTGTTGATAACAAACAGCGAATTACAGCATTTTACATGTAGCGAAAATCCTGAATCAGATTTTTTCATAACACAGCCTTTATAATGAATTTTAATGAGTTTCTAATGTTCTATAATATTACAGACCTAGTCCTTTTTGTAGACGGCGACCTCTCGCGTCCGGCCCTAGTCCAGGCCATGATGCGGAGTGAGGATTGGGATGCAGTCTCCTCCTACAATTTTCATGAAGTTCTATTGACATTAGATATTGGTTATACCAATGTCTAATATTAACTAATATCAATGCTACGTAAAAGATATGAAAAGCTTAAATTCAAATAAGGCTAAAACACCATATAAAATGACGTTTGCGCATAGGTTCTAAAAATGGTTTCCAAATCAAACTAAGTAACATTTTATTTTATTGAAACGTTTAAGCAAAGTTTCATTCACATGAAAATACTAACTTTTATTCTTCTAAATACAACAATATAAACAAAACATGGAGAGAGAACTAAAATGTCTTAACTAAATAATCAATAGTACGTACCTCTTCACTTTCAATACATAAAGAGCACAGCCTCCCTGGAGCGCCAAGCGTCGCGACATCCTGGCGCCCATCGGCCAAGGACACATGGCGCCCATAAGTCTGAACTCTAAGTAGGTACCATTAGCTATGTTTAAAAACAATACTGAGAATTTGATCGTATCTTTTAGAAAATTTATTTATTTTATTGTAAAGAAATATTTATTTCTTCAGTTAAATTTCATGCTGTTAACTATAAAGTATAAAAATTATTTTAATCTAAAGAACGTGTGCGTATGTGTGTGATATTAAATTGTATCTATTGAACATCTTTTAAGTACATTTCTTGAATTCCTAACATTTGAATAAAATCAAATACACAAGAAAATCATACTTTTTTCTTGGCGTTTGTCATCCAGTCATTGTTTTTTTATAGTTGTCTATTTTATTTCAAAGTGCGTCCACTCGCGAGCCGACCATGAGCTGCGCGCGTGCATTTAAAATTATTATTTATACAAACCCTGTATGAGTTGAGCACCAAATCATTGCCGTGACTGCACGCGCACCGGTCGAGGGCAGCTCGCGGGCGGCTCGCGTTCTGTGCATTCACCAGATGTGGACACACCCTTATCTTATACCTTACTTAGGATTTAGACAAAATAAATATCAAACCTTCTTCCCACAACAAGACCAAATCTTAACCTACCCTTCCCAGTATTTCAATATTTACTCATAAATATTAACGAAGAATACCTTTTATCTTTTGATATTAAAGGAAGGTTCTAGATTTTCTTTGTAAATGCTGAATAGGATCTAGTCAGCTCAGATCCCTGGAGCGTCAGATGTCGCGACATTGTGGCGCCAAGCGGCCAAGGACGTTTGGCGCCGGTCAGTCTACAGCCAGAAAAGAAATGCTATCGGATGCGGTATGGTTCTAAGATTTGCGTAGGTATTTGTGATAGATAGATCTGTTATTTTGTTTGAAAATCTTTTTTAAAACGATGTTATATTGTTTTATATTTTGTAGTTTCATGTTTTTGGTTGGATATTTTTTTTGTATCCAATAGTGTTTTTACATAACTAGATTATTTTGCATTTAGATGTTAATATATGCAGTGGATCTTTCTAAAGAGATTTTCCCACTTTATTTGATAATCAGATTGTGACTATCTGTAATACAATATCAGCTATATAAAACTATAGTTACTTTGAAAGATAAACCGGTACTATAAAGTTGCTTGCCCTCACGTAAAATTTTGTTAAATGTATTCATGACTTAAATAACACAAGCCAAATGAAATGTCTGCATTAAAACAGTGGAGTTGAAATGCTTCACTAGCAAGGGTTTGTTAAATAAACATATTATTTTATTTTAAACCTTTACATAGTCACACTAAAAACACAAGTTCGTTGTTGGACGTGAAACGTAAAGCTGACCGCACACATAGCTATCAGAACAACTGGTTTTGTTAATTAAGAAGAATTCTTTTAAACAATTTGTAATTGTTTAAAAATAACATTAAAATGACACGGAGTGTAGAATTGGATATGTTCATTGCCATATTTTATGAACATCTACAAAATGTGTACCGGTTCTAATGAATATTGTTTTTGTGTGTTATAAAAATGGAAATATTCACTCCACATTATCACTCACTTGACACAGTCACTTGAGACGACTTTGTAGATGGAGTATTTAGAGTACCTTCTGTACATTTTATTATAGGTACGTGCCCCCCAATAAATACGTCTTCGTGCATGAAAAATATCTATATTAATAATTTCGTCAAGGGATACGGTAGACTCAATCGAAACATTACTTGAATAACAAAACACAAAAAATATCGATTTCGAGTTCTTCTTATATCCGCATAAATTTTCGGATTCCGGAGATTATTTCGTTTTATTAATTCATTTTAATGACACTGATAGACATACCGCAGTCGCCATCTTGAGTGAGAATAAACGTTCCGGTTAATACTAGCTCTGAAATACACCACGCCAATCAACACGTTGTCGCGTCAAAAAAATAATTTAGAAACATTGAATAATATTTGTATGTACGATAACCCTAATGATAACAGACCATACATTGTGTTGAAAGCATGTTATGTTCACGCAGTGTACTCTCATAACTCATACCGCGGGGCATATGACGTCACAGATTAAATTTAATAAAACACTTCGTGTTGCCCTTTAATAAAAATCTAAAGAAATATTAATAAAGCAACACGTTAGGAGTTATGGGCAATCACCTTTGCCTCAGCTTTTACTTTATAAAACATTTCGCCTTATGAAAAATTCGCGATTTTATTTTTTTGTTGAAAAATCATACAATGAACAACTAAAAGAAAACTTAGGTATAATATTTTTTGATTTTTTTGCCTGAGGTGGGCCTGGCGGCACAAAAGAAAATTGTTTTTTTTTTAGCTTTGGTAGGTAGGTCTTGATACAGTTTGTAAAAACGAGAGACCAACGACACCGATATGGAATGCAAATATATTTTTGTACTAGCTGTTCTTTAGTAGTAGTAGTACTTTCTAAGATTATTTAGACACCACTGACAAACGCTGAAGGAAAACATCGTGAGGAAACCTGGGCTTATAATTTCTAATTAATAATTTCTAATAAGTTTGTAATCGCAAACCCACATTGAGCAAGCATGGTGATTAATGCTCAAACCTTCTCCGTGTGAGAAGAGGCTTTGCTCAGCAGTGGGCATTTATAAGCTGTTCATGAACTAGCTGTTCGTCTCGACTTCATCCACTTAGGGTATAAGTTTTAGAACATAACTCTATTTGTTTCAAATTTCTAAAATAAAAGCCTATGTTACTCCTTAGTGCATCAGCTACCTGCCAGTGAAAGTCCTGTGAAAATCTGTCCAGTTATTTCAGAGATTGGCCAGTACAAACAGACAGACAGACAGATCATTAAAAAAATGTTTTTTTGCTATATACCACATAACGATACATATGTATCGTATACATATTCATATGCATATAGTAAAAGCAGTTATTTTATTATTAAAAACAGACTATCTTTGTTGATTTATCGGAACATAACATATCATAACATCAAGCTTTTTATCCCCGAAGGTGTAGGCAGAGGTACACATTACGGCACTTAATGCCACTGTACAATGTAACATCCACCCACATTTCACTATTTATGTTATGAGCCCCATGTTATAGCGGTTAGTCTATTGCCATATATCAGGCATAATTCCATACTCCGTGCTATCACTGAGAATTTTTAAAAACCCAGTAATACTTTGTCCTACCCGGGAATCGAACCTTCGAGCGGCAGTTGCACTTGCGACCACTCGGTCAACGAGGCAAATAAACCAGTTTGAATTATCAGTATCGATATAAAGGTGATCCAAAAAATTTACATTTCTAATAAATTTATGTAACTAAAGTACCTCTATATATTTATGTAAAGTAGTATTTCAAGTAAGTAATCAGGTATTTCAAGGTATCTAATAGTAATCCTACCATCTTTAATAGAGTAGCTCAAACTCTAAGACCTATTTCTAAGAATTTCCTAAATTGAATGTCCTTTCAACCGAACGAGGCAGTTGTATACTATGGATAGATGGAAACCCCATTATCACCCCTTTTCGCATAAAACGGGTACCTTTTTAGTAGATATAAAAGGCTGTTAGTATAATATACGGGATCGTAACGTCTCTGCTGCGTCATTGAAGCCCACTCCACTCTGTTTACAATGCTAAATGATAGCTGGTATGCTAGATTAGGAAATGTATCTATTTTTGTAATATTGGTTTTTAAAGTCTCCTTGATGGTCATTCACTGTATTAGAAAATTCTACGACTAAATTAAGATTGCCAATCAAAGTAAGATTTTTTTATGGTATAAGCCGGTAAACGAGCAGACGGATCACCTGATGGTAAGCAATCGGCGTCGCCCATGGACACCTGAAACACCAGAGGCGTTACAAGTGCGTTAAGAGTTTGAGGATCGTTGGGGATTCAGGAATTGGGGGATTGGGGAAGGGGAGGGTAATTGGGCCTACAGTAACCTCACTCACACGACGAAACACAACGCAAGTGTTGCTTCATGTCGGTTTTCTGTGAGGCCGTGGTATCACTCCGGTCGAGCTGGCCCATTCGTGCTGAAGCATAGCTCTCCCACACTTGTCTACACATACACACACACACACCCTGTCACAGATTTTGGCTTGCTTGCTTCACACATTTTATAGTTTGTACCTACTTGGAGGAGTCCAGTGTTGACTGTCGATGGCGATTGCCCTCATTTGATATCCTATAAAAATAGTAGAAACTGAAAAGCGACACCTAGTCTTCTATTTGCTATTTTATTTGCGTCTAGTCATACAAGTAGGCCAGTTGAGAATATATCTAACCTTTTTCTTTGTGACGTCATCGTCTTATCTCAATTAATATATGTCTAGGTATAATATTAAGGCTAACAAAAGAGCTAAAAAGCACTATTTTGTGACATTTACTGCCTTGGTGACTTTAGTGTGTAGTAAAAAGTATTTATATGGGCACAATTAATGGGGCAATCAAATTGAAAAATGCGAAAGTCAAGTGAATTTATTGACATTGTTAAAATTCCATTTTATTCAAACGATCGATTGTCAGAGAGTGGTCGCCATAAAACTGTAACTACTCTGTGTATATCGAAAGTTATATTTTATTCTGCTCATTCAGTGAAGAGTCACAAAAAAGGAGTTGAACTTCGGACTCTTGATTAGCAATCGCTGTTATGTTTACTGCTTATTACTGTAGAAAACAGTACATTGTCCTCATAATATAAGTTAAGTTTGTATTTTGTATTGAAACATATTTGATTAATATTCAAAATGTAACACAAAGTTACAGAAGTGCTTGATTCCAAGATCAGGTTAAAATTTATCTGAGGCTAGTCTTATAAATAGATTCCGCAAAAAACCCCGTCAATAAATCCTTCACAGCATCGTACGGCGTGCACGTCATGAACTTATAAAAAACAATCTTAAATAATACTCCACAGAGCTCATAATAAAACCGACACGGTTAGACACAATAATATAAAACCGAGATACTGCAGCTCTCATTCTAATAAAGCAAATGGGCCATCTGTTCCCAGATCATTTCGTTTAGACGACCAGCTCTGAACACGATGTTTGTAGAATGAAAAGAATACATGCAATGTTGCGATTTACCACGAACAATGTGGTATACTTCAGTGAGATTTTAAACTATTGGTGGCTTAGAACATTGTAAAGCCCATTTCATATCAGTATAAAGACAAGGCAGGCTAGTTTTAGATCAGCAACATTATTGTTGCATTTAAGAACAGGCTTCCTTAATTTATGACAATTAATGTATTAGGTAGGTTTTATTCTCTTTCCCATAGTCGAATATAAAAATGATTCCTTATATTCACTAGCGAATATTATTATGTAGTATGCCCACTTTTATCTAGTTCAAGTACAACTATGTATATTTTTAAATTATATACCGACGTCAATGCATTCACGATACTGCACTCTCCAAAGACATCTAGAATAGTCACGAAGATTTCCATTCAAAAAGCTACGTATGCAAAATGTACGATAAACATAAAATATTTAACATATAACTCAAACCATCATGAACAGAACAGAACGTAATCTCATAAACTTTCACCCAAAACAGAATTTATTCAAGCACAGATCTGATTCCCTCAGTATCAGCAAAGTAATTCGTTTTATACACATAGGTACATAGAATTTCTTTGAAAATGGCCGCCGTATCCGTCCTTTGTTGGGAACAGAGTGATAAATATCTTATAGCTAAGGTGAGGCGGGAATAAATCCGGTAAAACTTGTATTCTTGATAGATGATCACGAATTTTTCACGATCCCTTGCGTAATCTTAAAACACCTTGTTTTTCCTTCTTTCCTTTAAAATTCTTGGCGTGAAACCGGTTGGCATTCGGTGTGCATTTGTGACTAATGTCCAACCACTGAAAAGCTACTAATAATAATAGATTTTAAAAGTATAGTTGTGCCGCTACAAATTCTTTGTAATATGAAAGAGGTATCACGATATTTAAGTACAACTCTAAATTGGGCAGCGTAGTATCAGTATTCGGGCGTAAGAATCTAATAAAGTGCATAACTAGGTAAATGGGACTTTATTTGAAACTATTTTTACATGAAATTAAAATGACAATATACTTTGAAATACATGAACATAATGTCGTAGAATCTAACCAAAATGGCCATTTATGACTGTAAAATCTACCAAGTCTGGTCACATTACGACATTTACTGATAGACGTAAGACGTTGTACTGAATTATTCATGCGATCGCCAGTGACACCGTCCTGTCAGCGTTTTAGTTTAGTAGATTTTGGCATATTCCTCCGGTAAAATACTATGCATAGTTACAAACTGACCTGACTATGTAGATTTACAATTCCTTCTAGCCTTGCATGCAGGAATAATAAAATTATCATATTTGACATTGAAAATTGTATAATTCTATAGGATATTGAATGTCCTAACAGGTGAATGTACTTGCCGATACTTTCCGGGTATTCCGAAGCGCAAATATCAAGTCGGTTTTGTTCAAAATTTGAGTTAAGCATAGAATCCTACTTTTGAGTTTGTCTATTTTTGTACCTGACGCCGGAATTCCTAAATATATTCATTCATAAATACAGCAATAATAAACTGCACGGTTGATGCGGTGGCTGGGCAACTGGCTGCCGCGCAACGTGTCGCGGGTTCGATTTCCGCAGGATGTGGATACAGATCATTGTGCCGGGTCTGTGATGTGAACTTACATGTTTGTGAATGCACCCTACGAGACAGGAGAAAATCCTAGTGTGAAGCAACGTTTTTTTTAAACAAACAAAAAAAATATAAAAAGTGCAATGCTAATGTTTTGCTAATATTCCTTTTTACAGTTTAATATTTCTGTGGCAAGAATATTCCTATATATTTTACATCAAGGTCGCGAGCTCCGATAACCTCATCTTTAAGCTTAATCCTATCCATCAATTTGTTAGCCGAGTTGATATTTGATAAAGGATATTGGTTTTCTTTTCACAAAGTACCTACGATATTTGTGTGCTATTCGCGGAAAGGATTCGTGTAGGTATGTCCTATCAAGTAGCTGTTTTATATTATTAGGTTTTAGAGCAAATCACAGACACAGTTGTGTAATCCACATCATGAATGAGCTTCGATAATTTGCAACATCTTTAGTACTGCGTTTGCTCCTTATAAACAAATCAAATCTCCACAGACCTACGTATGTTTTCAAATGTATAGTATGTTTCAAAATGTGTACTATGTTTTAAAATGTGTAGTTGGTTTTAAAATGTGTAGTATATTTCAAAATGTGTAGTATGCTTTAAAATGTGTAGTATATCTTAATACGTGTAGTATGTTTTCGATATAAGATAACGACTTTTCCCAGCCATACAAACAAGATCAATACATATTACAGTAATTATTAAAATAAGTCGTTAAAATGGTCCATTGAAGTCATTTGCAAGCATTAATTCTATGAGTAGAACCAGTCGGGAACATTTATTGGTTCTCTTAGTTTTACAGCAGGAAAACCGATAAAACTCAAAGTACTTTTATTTCATTATCATCCGTCGTCGTTCAAGTAACGTAGTTAAGTAACTGGTATCTTAACGGCACGACTTTTTAATCCTCTAAAGGTATAGGCAGAGCTATATTTGACTGCGCGGTTGGCGCGGTGACTGCCGCGCAACGTGTCGCGGGTTCGATTCCCGCACGGAACAACTCGTTGTGTGATCCACAGATTGTTGTTCCGGGTCTGGGTGTCATGTGTATGTGAACTTGTATGTTTGTAAACGCACCCACGACACAGGAGAAAATCCTAGTGTGGGGCAACGTTTTTATTTAAAAAGAAAGAAAAGAAAAAAAAGGATAAATCTAATATAATGTAACTCACTGTTCAAGAGTATTGACGAATCCCATAGCATTACTGACAAAATTATCGAAAAAACGCCATTAGCCTTTGCCTGATTATGAAATTGAACCCCCTCTAATGACCATTTTAAAGCTCTTTCACTTAAAGCGATGTTAGCTTCTTCTTAGTCGTTCTCTCTATTACTGAAGGTGGTATCTAATCAGGTGCACGCGTCACTCGGTGCACAACCCACATCCAAGCACCCTTGTCGTCTGCGGTCTTTATGGCTTGTAGAAAGGTTAGGCCGGTGAGGTTTTTTGCATCTAGCCAACGGGTAGGTGAAAGACCATGAGGTCTTTTGCCGTTAACCTGACCAACAACCACAAGCTTCTCCAGATTGTTGGGGTCTTTACGCGCTTTAGCGTCTCTTTTGTGATACGACAGCACTATTATCATTGTGCTGTGTTACTTGTAAACGCATTCATAACAGTGGGAAATTTTCGAATTGGGCAATGTTTAAAAGAAAAAGAAAAACTGTATTTATATAGATAAACATCAAGTGTGGGAGAGCCATGCTTCGGCACGAATGGGCCGGCTCGACTGGAGTGATACCACGGCCTCACAGAAAACCGTCGTGAAACAACGCTTGCATTATATTTCGTCGTTTGAGTGATGTTACCGGAGGCCCAATAACCCCTAGTCTCCCCAGTCTCCCCAATCCCCAAATCCGCCACAATCCTGAAATTCCCAATTCCCAAAAGGCCAGTAACACACTTGTAACGCCTCTGGTGTTCCAGGTGTCCATGGGCGACGCCGATTGCTTACCATCAGGTGATCCGTCTGCTCGTTTACCGGTTTATGCCATAAAAAATAAAACTAATATAAATATGAAAAGAGGTAGAAAAGAGCAGTATCCATCTGCACTAGAGTCACGTTATAATGCGGTTGTCCTATGCAATATCTAGGTTAAGGGGTCAGTCTAGGTAAATATAATACCTTATTCTATCCCAGATAACATGCTTGATAAAATGATATGGATATTTGATTGTTTTTCATGATTTAACGCGAATATTAGTGGTTAAAATACTCACTTCTATTCTATGGTGGCGGAAATATTAGCATATGCTATTATGATTGCCTCGATTCCTAAATCATAAAGTAAGCTGCGAATTAAGGCACTACTTTTTATCTCATACGTGATAGATACGGTGTATGCCAGTGAGTTTATACCGAAAAAAATTGAAATTATACACATAAACATAACATCACGCCTTTTATCCCCGAAAGGGTAGGCAGAGGTGCACATTAGGCACTTAATGCCACTGTATAATGTAACACCCACGTTTCGCTATTTATGTTATGAGTCCCATCTAATAGGGGGTGAGGCTATTGCCTACTGATATGATAAGTATCTATGCTATTGCCATATACCGGGCACATTTCCAGACTCCGTGCTACTACTAAGATTTAAAAAAGAACCAGTTATACTTTGCCCGACCCGGAAATCGAACCCGAGACTCCTTGCCCGGCAGTCGCACTTGCGACCACTCGGCCAACAAGGCAGTCATAGCCAGCATAGATTAGATAATTAGATAACATTCACCTATAAAGCTAAACCAATTACCTAACAACATACAAAATCAATAAAAACATATCACAAACACATACAAGAACACCTAAATAAAACAATTTCCATCATTGACAAAAAACAGGGCAAGGATGTCAGTTATTTATTTGTTCGGTAACATTTTGGAATTGCGGAGATAATACACATGTAGGGTTGACCCTCGTCACGACACGTCACTGACATCACATTACACGGGAAACTAAAAATATTACAGCCCTGTTATACTTTATTACGAACACATTATATAACATAAATATTGTTACAAATTAGGGTCCTTGAGGACTTGAGATAGTGTATTTTTTACTGGTGTTCCATGGTTGGTTGTATTTTGTTATTGACGGAGTAAAATCATACAATGACTTGGAATGTCAGACTCTTACTGACTAAAAGCTATCCCGTTCCTACTCCTGCTCTTCAAGCCGGAGCCCCGGCAACCCTTTAGTTAGGCCTTCTGCGGCTCCGAACCGGGCATCACTCATACTGGGCCCCATCTGTGGTGGTCTGATGGTTGTATAGTGTTAAGTGTTACTGTAAAGCTGTAGGTTTTGAGTTCAATTCAAGACATCTTGCTATTACTTAAATAGTTTTTATGTAGGAAATAGCTGTACACACACATACAAGTAACATCCACCATCAGTTTATTGAAACTAAGAACAAACATTATGATTGAGTTTCTAATAATTTAAAAAAATATTTGCTCAAATATATTCCCTTCTAAATGTTTTTGTTGACGTCTAAAAGTGCCTTCCTGGTCTAATTGAAATAAAAGATAAAACTTTGACATTAAAAATCCCAGTTGTTCAGTACGATTAACGTGACGTACTACGGTCGATTGATACATTTAAAGGGATATCAAATTACCTAGTGAACATACTTACAAAGAATAAATTCACATATCCGAAGCTAGATAACGAGTGTAGTACTACGCTATGTTGTTATAATTCATTGGGATGACATCCCATTGGCACTAAAATATTCAATGACTTTATCTCACGACTTAAATGATACAATATTAAATTTACACAAACATAATTTCGTTGAAGCTGTGTCTGATAACAGATTAACTCAATAAAGCTTGAATTTCCAGCAGGTATTACCAAAACTATGAATTATCAAAGTTCATCAACCTAGGTTACTAAATACTGAGGGGTCCTATCCCCATAAACAAGGTAAATAGACCCAAAAATAGACTGTCGACTAGCCAAAATGCCAAAGGAAACAAATTAAAATAGGGTCATTACTAAGCCCCTAGTTGTTTCAGCAAATCAGCCTTTTATCCAAGCCCGAGGTAGTGTAACGAAATAATTTTCGGCCAAGTCGTTAAGCCTCCATAAAGGTCCACTTTGTACCCAGTAAAAGGCTCATTTCGTACCCAAAGAATATTAGTGTACACTCTGTACCCATTTTGGTGTTTATGAAACATGCTGTATATAATTTTCGCATAAATATCGTAATATACACCTTCCTATTATAACAGACTGTTGTAACAGATTTGTAAGCCAATTTTTTTACCTTAGGGCGTTCACTTTAGTTTTGTTTGCTTATTAAGTGTAGGAGAGCTATGCTTCGGTACGAATGGGCCGGCTCGACCGGAGCCATACCACGGTCCTACAGAAAAACGAAGTGAAACATCGCTTGCATTATGTTTCGTCGTGTGAGTGATGTTACCGGAGGCCCAATTACCCCCCAGTCTCCCAAGTCTGGGGATTGGGGAATCCCCGAATCCTCCACAATCCTGAAATCCCCAATTCCCAATTCCCAAAAGGCCGGTAACACTTGTAACGCCTCTGGTGTTTCAAGTGTCCATGGGCGGTGTTGATTGCTTACCATCAGGTGATCCGTCTGCTCGTTTACCGGCTTAACCCATAAAAAAAATCTTATAGGTTCAAGGTAATATTTACTTGTTTCAATTGCATATGCAGAATCATACAGTGTTTAAGCAATGAGATTAATTGAACACTGACTTCCTTCTGTGTCCCTGTATTACCCACACTGATTTCACATACACATCATCATCAACAGCCCACTGCTAAGCAGTCTCTTCCCACACGGAGAAGGTTTGAGCATTAACGACCACGTTTGCTCAATGTGGGTTGGTAATTACAAACTTATAATTAGAAATTATAAAAAGTCACATTGGTTCTTGCTGATGGTAGATTTCGAACCCGCACCCTCATGCATAAGAGGTGGGTGTCTTAAACCTCCAGGTCATCACGACTATTACACCACGACTACACTTACACATAACCCAAAACAAACCCATGCAGACCCAAAACAGTTCTATCTCTATCTATCTAGAATTTAACCTACAAAACGCGTCGCAGCAGCCTTCAATTCGAGTGAGAGCACCCATTTATTTACGTCACATAATAAACATCTACCGAACAACTAAACTCTCGTAATAGGACAGCGAGTTAGCGATCCTATTGATATAATAGCAATAAGCTCTGACAATAGGCTTTCAGGCAGTCTGGAATTGTGCCAACCACAATCCAATAACACTACCCGGGATTGAAACCGGGATTTATCACGTGCTCAGTAATCGCACAGCAATAAAGCCCTTCTGTAACAATAATAACATCATTGGTTGTACGATTTTCCGAGCGTCTCTCATCGTGCAAGTTTTTTATGGTTATGGGCCCCTATGTAGCTTGAGACTAGTCGAGTAGGAATGTTTTTTTTTCAGTAATTGCAAATTTTTTAAAAAAAAAATATACTTGCTAATATGATCATTGATCTACTATATACACTTTAACTTCATAATGCATACTTATTATTATATTTGTTCTTGTAAGCATCACTAAATATAGAGTGTAGTTGAATTTAGACAATATAGTTATGTTTTTGAAGTTCGTCTTAAAGACTAACTTTGTAGCCAGTGACTGCCAATTACGAGAGCCGCCAAACTACTTAAATGTCCCCTTAATGGCAAGTAGTTTAAAGTCCACTGAGGTGTTATCAAGTACTCTATGGAGTACAAATAGGGTAATGGTGTTTTAAATTTGGTTATTATTCACTTTTAAACAGTTATGTAGTGAAAGGGTTATACAGATTATCCGAATTATCCCAAGTTTAAAAAAATCGGATAAATATAACACGAATACTGAAATTTAGTTTTTATGGAATACGAGGAAAATGAGCAGACGGGTCGCCCGGTGGTAAGCGATCAGCGCCGTCCATGGCCACACGAAACTATGAGGAGTCACAAGCTTTGTGTATAGGCTCTCATGTATTATATTGAATCTGTGTAGCTCTGACTTCGATGTCATGTATTAAAACATATTTAAAATGGTAAAATTTCAATCTTTCTTCTTGTTACTACATAAAATATGAATAAGTTTATCAAGATTACTCATCTACAGCCTCTGCTGAGCAAAGCCTCTTCATACACGTAGCAGGTTTGAGCTTTAATCACCACGTTTGCTCCGGTAAGCTCACTCACACGATGAAACTCAACGCAAGCTTGTTTCACGTCGGTTTATGTAAGGCCGTGGCATCACTCCACTGGCCCATTCGTGCCGAAGCATGGTTCTCCCACACTTAAAAGTAAAAAAGTATTTGCTAAGTCTATAAGACGGTTACTGTAAAAAATAAAGATTCCTAAATATACCAGCTTGGCGGTACTGGCACTAGCCTCTCTAACCTTGCCTAGACCTATGTATTACCTTCTATAAAAAAATCTAAATCTATGTGTATTGTATCTATGTCCTATGTATCATCTCATCTCACACCCAACAGAAATCTCATACGCCTAATCTTAAAAAGATTTGTCCTTTATCCTTTATAAAAACTCGAAACGACGTAACTTGATTAAGCTATATCCAAGCCACCGAGATCCCACTCCAATTCAGTCCTAGTCGAACTCATTTGTGAAACGGCTGTGTCATTGCGGAACCCAAATTCATTAGTGGAGACGGACCCGCCAGTCATCGAGCCTACAAAACGTTTTGACTAATCTTTTGGAAAAACAAATCTAAAGATTTTTTTTTTAATTCAGTTTTTTTATTTGCTACATTTGCACGTGTTTTGAGTTACTTTGTTTTAGTCTGATTTCATTGTTCCACGTATCTAACTATAACCCAAACAACAAAACTATGTAACTAGTAAATTGCATTGTGAACTTGATTGAAAAAGAGTAACCTATGGAGTTTCTTGCTCGTTCTTCTCCATAGGAATCTACACCTTGGAATGAGCAAATAGCTTCACCTTAAATTTTTTTTTTTGACGTTTGAAAGTTCCTTTCTGGTCTAATTGAAATAAATGATTTTGACTTTGACTTTATGTAGAAGTATATTTTTAACCAACTTCAAAAAGGAGGTTCTCAGTTCGACCTTGTGTTGTATGTATGTTTGTGCGAGATTATCTCACGATTGGCCGAACCGATTTTGATTTGGTTTTCAAAAAAGTGTTTATATTACACTTAGGCGATGGTTTAAGTATGTGTATTAATTAACCGATTTCAAAAAAGAGCGGGTTACTTTTTTAAACGTAGTTTATAAAAGAATAATTTACAAATTCCCGCTGAAAACTTTTTGTTAATTGAAATCATGTAACTAACCATAGTTTATATAACACTGTGTACAAGACACTATACCTTTATCACCCAAATGTCCAAAGAAACATTACGAAAAACATAACACCAAAAAATAAATATCAACTTTTAACAAATAATTACCGGTCTTCTTTCTCATTCTTCTTAAGAGTTAAGTCTTCCAAACAGACAGACGACAGCGTTTTTACATTCACTCAAAGCAAGTACTTCCAATGTAACGTAAAATAAATGTTCAAAAGCTTCTTGGTTCAGTTATAAAAACAAAGATATTTACACGGCCGGCCCTCTCGCTCCGAATCATAATGAAGCCAAACTTATTAGTACCTAGTCTTGGTTTGTTTTCTAACAATAGGGTAGATGCCTAATTTTTATTCTAATGTCCGTCTGGTAGATTATTTTAAATCATTAGACACGTATTTTTTATTTTCTTAAAGAAACGAATACATTCGATGACATATTGATTTGAAATGTCGCGGGACGTCACTTCTATGTACATTGTATACGTAGAAATGACGTTTTAGCCCCCACTCCTAAACTTTGATTCGTTTTATTTAAGTATTGTTTTATTACACAACAAAATAAAAAATACGTGTCTAATGTTTTTCATTACCTAACTTACGGACAAACAGATTTTTAATTTTCATACCCCGTCATCATCCCAATTACGATAAGCACTGAAACGAACGAACCATTTCTTTAATCTAATAAATATGTCATATAATAAATTGAATTATTCTGATTCATCAACAGCTCGCGACAGGCCGTTGTTGACTAGGTTTTTGTTGATGGGCCGACGTTTGACCTCTATCTCGCCTGGTGGTAAGCGATGATGCGGTCTATGATGGAGCCTGGCGACCCATAAGCAACGTATTCAACTTATGACAGTTTGTCTTAACTACCATTCTTGGTGTGGGGGTTAAAATCCCCGTTTAAAAGGTTTCCAGGTCTATCTATCCAGTTTCTGTCTGTGTTGCCTCTGAGTTAGGTCTGCTACACGCTCAGGAAGAGTACAATCGATGACCAAATATAATTTATTATGTTATTAATATCATCTTACTTTTAACCAAACATTTCCCTTTCCAAACAATATCAATAAAAATTAAAACAACATCACAAAATTTACATAAGCCGCCAAAATAAATGGTGTCCTCTGTTTAAACGACCGCAACTTATAGCAATTAGCAAAAAGCCTTCAATATTGCCAAAGTTGACATTCCATTAAATACCTCCAGGCGGACCTAATGAGACCTTGGATACTTGTAAACAGAGGGGGATTTACGAGCGGCCATTGACGATGAAATAGCGAATGTTTGGCGCGAACTTAGCGAATGGTTGCAGAATAGCAACCTAATTAGTCGGTCGACGGAACAATAATTGATGGACCGACTTCCACCGACTTCTAGGCTACACAACTTTGAATCGACTTCGGAGGGGACTTTTATGCCTTTTTGATGACTGAGTCGGGAATGAATACGAATTCAGTGAGGAATAAAAACGCGTATTTTATACTGATGACGTTAGTTGATTGATTTTGTGGAATATTATTTCAATTTGGGTTTGATTCAAATTCAAATTCAAAATTCTTTATTATCTTAAGAATTACACTATCTGTCTAACATTGAGGCAGTCCCAGTAAGTTATTATACAATACTTGTGTTGGGACTGACTCGATCCTTTCTTTATTTAATTAACACTCTTAAGAAAAATAACTTCCAAGTCTGCTAATTAAAAGAAAACAACAAAATTTACAGCAGATAAAGTAGAAAAGACATATTTTTACTAAACAAAATCAAATTACAGTGACCACACCACTGTTCAGATCAAAATACTGCTTAATAATAAATAATAACTACATCTTTAAATGTATACATAGTCTCATAATACAAAAGGAAGTCAATATTATTGAAACCGAACCCAATTTTGGGGTTATCAAGTTAAATAGTCGACATTCCTCGATTACTATGTCGTTTCGGTTCCTTCTAAACTTCTTTTTTATCTTTTTCTATATATTATGAGAAAGATAACTTTTCCTTTCAATAAATTACTATTATTTTATATTTAAAATTAGATTATCTTTACAACAGCCTACGCATAGGTCTTTTTCGATTGACCAAACACCTAAGCAACATTAAGCTATTTAGAGCTGAAGGCTTTATTTATCTAGGCGTCCATTAAAACCTCAATTACTGAAGGTTCCAAGAGATTTAGAAAGTTATTTTCCGAAAATACCCGCACGTCAAACTTGAGGATTTTCTTTTCTTAGCTTCGTGACCAGCTATGAATAAACCATCGGATCATCTCTTGTGAGATTATATCAGGAGAATAGACCACGTCCTCCTTTTGTATAACTAACATTATATTTCCAATCATGGGTGATATTCGGTGGACTTTGGTACTTCGTAATAAATCTTATTTTATTATGAACACTTTGTAATAATATCTATTTAACGACAGATTTTTAAAACAGCCAATTCTGGTCTCTGTGGCGGGTAGGTTAATAAGCTGTAGCCTGGATGCTCGTGGACGGCAACCGAACGAGTGCATGTTCTACAGAAGACTTATCTATATCGACGAACTGTGGAATTAGTAACTTTTTTTTTTAAGGGGGGAAAATCATCGAATGACTCCTCCCGCCTGGGTGAGGCAGAAGGGAGTGTCAGACTCTTACTGACTAAAAACCACCCCGTTCCTTCTCCTGCAAGTCGAGCCGGAGCCCCGGTTACCCGTTAGGTTCTCCGCGACGAACTTAGTAACTTAAATGCCCTTTTAGGGAACAGAGTGTATAGTTCCCTAAGATCGGAAAAGGAGGATCTTCCGACCAGGCGAGGTGATCGTGCCTGGCGGGCTTTCTGCCCAACAGTTGCTCGTTGGGATTTTCTATCCGTGTTAAATCGAATGTAAACTTTGCATGTGCGATGTAGGATTCTTGTGACGTCATCCGTTGACATGTGGCATGCGTCGCCACATCACTCCCTCCCAAGACCGGAGGTCGATTCCGCTGAGACGGCTGTCGATGCTTGAGATGAGTGGCGCCAGAGCCAGTGTAGAACGTCCCTAGTTCCAGTGGGTCGGAACCGTGCCGCTGAGTGCCCAGTGAGTCGGGTGAGCGGTGCAGGGTGAAACTCCAGTGAGTCGGAGAGATGAGTTCGCAGTGTCCCACGGTGAGTCGGGGAAGAGATGCTGCGAGGGTAGGTGCGTAGTGGCTGGCGTCTGCGTTGACGGGAGGAGATGTCCTTCAGAACCGTGTGCAGAAGTGCTGTGCCTAGACGCTGGTGAGGCCGTAGGGAAGAACCAGGCTGCACAACTTCGTTGCAGGTAATGGTGGTCCCTGATGAGGCCGAGGATGCTGGTTGGCTGCGACTTGGTTACCGCTCAGCGGAGAAGTGATGAATGAGAGGGATGGCGATACGGATGACGGTGCTGATATGCTCCGTGAAGTGAAGGTTGTTTCCAATCACGTCGGGGTCACCACTTTAGAGAACAGAGTGTATAGTTCCCTAAGATCGGAAAAGGAGGATCTTCCGACCAGGCGAGGTGATCGTGCCTGGCGGGCTTTCTGCCCAACAGTTGCTCGTTGGGATTTTCTATCCGTGTTAAATCGAATGTAAACTTTGCATGTGCGATGTAGGATTCTTGTGACGTCATCCGTTGACATGTGGCATGCGTCGCCACACCCTTAAAGTATTTTAGTTAAATAATATAGGTGGCCACCCTATAAATATAAGAGAAAGATGTTTGTCGAACTAAACGCAACAAAAATAATCGTTCAATTAGGTATATACCCAAGGACAAAATTCTGTTCATCTTAAAGTATTCAATCAATCAATTTCTTGCTATACATCTCCTACAACTAAGTATTATATAAAAAGGTACTAAAAGCACTCGTAATCTGTGAAGTAAAATATATGCGATAAACATCATTCATCTACAGTAGATTGATGACGTTAAATACTTCGTCATTAACCATTAGACGAGAAATTGTCAGGTGTAACTGTTTGGGCTGATCGGGGGAATTGTAGAGCATGAAGAGTGAGTGAGAGGTCTCGTACTGGTGAAAAATTGTTGATTTTTCCGATTTACATCACCTTAGTTAACGATTTAACTATGGTACAATTTTATTTGCGTATGAAGTGAAGTTGAGAACCTACTTACTACTATATTCTATTTTTTTTCAAACATGAGTTTGCAGTTTTAAAAAAAAATAACGCAGTAGGACTGTCGCTCGATACCTAGGTCTATCGCGTTTAGTTAACACATACATTAATTAATGATAAGTGCACTGAAATGACCGACACACAGTCATAAACATCACAAACTAAAAGTTCTCTTGAAAAGTAAACTCGAACAGGAATAAAACCCCGACCAATCCATCAATACTTGTGCAAGTTGGTGGCAGTTGAGAAGTACGTTGACTGCTCAGTGGCTGCTGAGTTGGTAACAGTGATTGATCACCAGTCGCCAGTTATTTGTCGAACGATCATTGTGTGTAATAAAACTTTAAATAAATTAACAACTTTTTTTTGTTATGAGGTAGTCAGAAGTGTAAAAACTCATGCTATGTTATCTCAGATGACCTAATTATGCAAAGTTGCAGGGAGTCTAATGTAGATCGCTTCTAACCAGCCTACCTGCAAGTCATTGGGAAAGCAGTGAACGTCATGCGGTAGATATTATGACTTTAGCTATAATAGTATGTTCGTTTGCCTGGTAGACATGATGTTCTTTTTTATTACATTGGGAAATATAAAAGCTAAAGTGGGTATATTACATATTAAAACATAATATAAAAAGTTAACTAAAATCGCGGGTTACTCAGACATGATGTTCTTTTAGATAATACTAGTGGACCCGACAGACGTTGTCCTGTATACCCACGTGAATGTATAAACAAAAATTCATTCAAATTAGTTCAGCCGTTTAGGATAAAATAACCTAGACATCGACTGCAACGCCATCTGCCGGGCTGATTTGTGAATCTAAACCATTCCCAGATCCCCTTGAATACACACAAAAAATTTCATCAAAATCGGTCCAGTCGTTTGAGAGAAGTTCAGTGACATACCTACACACTCACAGAAGAATTATATATATAAAGATTAATCACCGCTACAGAAGTTTTTAATCACACTGCATAGTTCTATAAGCCTATAACTAATAACATGGTCACACTATTAAAACTGTTCAACTGAATTGAACACTCAAAAATAGATTAACAACTTTAAATTAGTTTTATCATAGTGCTTAGGTCCCTAATATTTGTGTAAAATCTCAATAAATCATGTTAATGAATTTTACTGTATCTAAAACTAGTATCTATATACCTACGATAATCTAGATAAACCCTAAAATTATAAATGTGTAACGGGTAACCGGGGCTCCGGCTCGACGTGCAGGAGAAGGAACGGGGTGGTTTTTAGTCAGTAAGAGTCTGACACTCCCTTCCGCCTCACCCAGGCGGGAGCAGTCATTCGATGATTTTCCACCCTTAAAAAAAATATATTATAAATGTAATTTACGTTGTTTGGATGCTTCTCCATCGATCACGCTTAAACTACTGAACGGATTTTGACGAAATTTGGTATACAGGCAGGGTATGGCTGACTTAGGTGATAAGACTTTTTAACCCAATAAAATGCTCTCATGGGATCACAGGAATATGCCTACAAAGGCGCTAGAACTTAAAAAATACCATTGTAGTAGAATTACATAAATGCCATAAAATAGTGACAGTTATTGCATAATATAATATTCATAGATATGTATAGGCATAATTTTTTTTTTTTTTTTTTTTTAAGGGGGGAAAATCATCGAATGACTGCCCCCGCCTGGGTGAGGCGGGAGGGAGTGTCAGACTCTTACTGACTAAAAACCACCCCGTTCCTTCTCCTGCACGTCGAGCCGGAGCCCCGGTTACCCGTTAGGTTCTCCGCAACTCCGAATCGGCATCGGCCCTATTGGACCCCATCTGTGGTGGTCTGATGGCTCTTTGAGGCGCGCGCGGAACGCGACGCGCCGTACGCTCGGGTCTGTTTCTGGTCGGACGGGGAGCCACCCATGCTCGCCGTCCGCAGGCCCGCGCTTACGGTGGCCGGAGATCGTCCCGCGATCCCCGACGCCCGGTGTGTCCTTCGCGATGGCTGGGTTGCGAGGAGGCAGCGCTTCGCTGCCTCACGCGTCCCGCCTCCTCCTTAGCTAGCATGACTGCTTCGCAAAAGGAGGAGACGGCATCCCAATCCCCCTCGCTCCGCATCATGGCCTGCACTAGGCCCGGACGCGAGAGGTCGCCATCGCCGATCACTTCCCTAAGGACACGGCGGTGCTCAGCCCACGAAGGGCATTCTCCACCGTGTGTTCCACCGTGTCCTCAGGGCGGTCCTCGCAGATGACACCCGGGCGTTTCCTCCCGCCCCATCAGACACAGGTACTCCCGAAACTGCCATGTCCGGTGAGGACCTGCGTCAGGCGGTAGGTGAGGACGCCGTAGCGTCTCTCAAGCACTCCTCAAAGAGGGGACTTACCGCTGCAATGGCAGCGAGCCCAGCCCTCGGTTGCGACAGTCGTTGCTGCCATTCCGCCATGAGATCGCGCCGGAGCTCATCCCGCCACGCACTTATCTGGCGCGGCAGCGGAGTTTCGCCCCGGCGACGTGCCTCCGCGCGCATGCTGTGCACGCGCGCGAGCACCTTCGCCTCCAGATCCCACGGCGGTAATCCGGCAAGGAGGTTCGCCGACTCCCCAGAGATCGTGCGGTATCCGCGGATCATTCGGATCGCCATGACCCTCTGTGCCATGAGCAGCGTCCGAGCGGGACGCCGCAACAGGTTAGGCGCCCAAACAGGGGCGCCGTAGAGGGCCATGGACCGCACGACCCCGGCGTATAACCTCCGGCAGGAGGCGTTTGGCCCCCCGAGGTTGGGGAGGATGCGTTTAAACGCAGCCCCCGTCCTCTCCAACTTTGGAGCCAAACGTCGGAAGTGTTCTATGAAGTTCCACCGACTGTCGAGGACGAGTCCTAGGTACTTCATCGTCGTCTCGACGCCGATGGTAACTCCTCCCGCCGTTATTTGGGACCCACCCGGAGGTGGCGCGTTCCCGCGGCCATGAAAACACATGGCCTCGGACTTGTGGAGCGCCACCTCGAGTCCCAACTGCCGGATTCTCTCAACGACTGTCGCAACCGCTGTCGCCATTAAGTCGGCCGCCGCCTGGTGTGACCTCCCGTGCGCCAGCACCAGCGTATCGTCGGCGTAGCATATAGTGCTAACGCCGTTCGGGAGGTCGGTGCGCAGCACCCAGTCATAGCCGATGTTCCACAGGAGCGGCCCCAGAACCGAACCCTGTGGAACACCGCGTGACATCTCTCGCCGGTTCCACTCGCCCCGGTGACCGGGGTAGCTGACGGACCTGTCCGTCAGGTAAGCCTCGATTACACGACGGAGGTAGGTAGGCACCCGATGATATCGGAGTGCCTCCAAGATGCAGCTCCAGGGCAGGGAGTTGAAGGCGTTGGCGATGTCCAGAGACACCGCCACTACGACCTTACCCCTGGACACTGCAGTCCCCGTCGTGAGGTCTCTAACGCGCATGATGGCGTCCACCGTGGAGCGCCCTCTGCGGAAGCCGAACTGGCCGTCCGACAAGTCCGGCCCAATGTCCGTCAGGTGCGCGACGAGGCGGTTCGAAATGATTCTTTCGAAGACTTTCCCCACCTCGTCGAGCAACACTATGGGCCGGTACGCGGACGGAGAGTCCGCAGGGCGCCCCGTCTTCCGCACGAGGACCAGTTTTCCCGCTTTCCAGAGAAGCGGGAACTGGCCTCTCTCCAGACATGCGCTGTAGAGACCAATCAATCGAGGCCCGAGAGCCTCTGAGGCCAGGACCCATGCCTTGCCATGCAGGCCGTCGGGTCCCGGGGCGGTGTTCTTGGCGCCCATCCGGCGCACCGCCGCTCTCAATTCTGCCTCGGTCACCTCTGGGACGATGTCGTCGTCGTCGTCGCTGTAGCCCGCGTCGGGCACCGCAGGGGGCGGAGTCATATACGGAGGGGTGAACCCCCTCCACAGTCGAGGGAACAGGGTGCCAATCACCTCCTCCAAGACTTCTTGCCGGAGACTCTGGGTGAGCGGGGGAGCCCAGGCGCGGAGCTTTCGCGTACCATCCGGTACGGGCGTCCCCACGGTCTCTTCAGAGTCCCCAGCATCTCTCGGCGGGCCTCCTCCTTGGCCCGCAATATCTCCACCTTGAGGAGGGCCTTGGCCGCCCTGTATCCCTCGTACAACTCCGCCTCTCTCGCCTCCGCATTAGGAGGACGGATGCGGCGCCTGCGGTGCCTAGTGTACTGGCGTCGCGCAGCAGTGCACGCCTTGCGTAGAGCTGCAGCTCTTGCGACCACCAGTACACCTGGCGCTTTTGTTGCCTCGACCGGATCCGGGGCATCGCCACGTCACAGATCCTGGACATGGCGTCCTGGAGCCACTTGGCCTCATCGTCTATGTCGGCAGGCCTGACCGGTGGTATCACCCAGGCCTGCACGATGGCGGCTTCCAGGAGCAGCTCCCGGTCCAGCTGTTTCAGCGCCCAACGCGGGCCACATGGGGCCTGTCTGACCGGCGGGTCTGCGGACTCGGCGGAGACGTCGAACCGGATATACCGGTGGTCGGAGTACGTCTCCACCTCCTCCATGACGCGCCAGCCAACAATACGCGGTGACAGAGCAGGGCTGGCGAACGATATGTCCACCACCGACTCGCCCTGCATCCGCACACACGTGGGGACAGAACCCCGGTTCAGGACGACTAGGCCTGTCTCAAGGGCCCAGTCTTCCACCATCCTACCCCGGACGTCGGTGAACCGGGAACCCCAAGCCAAGTTTTTGGCGTTGAAGTCCCCGAGGACGAGCACGGGGAGGGAACGGAACCCGACGACGACAGTGACCAACTCCCTCAAGGAGTTGTGGAACTCGGCGAGAGTTCGGTTCGGAGAGAAGTACACGCCCACCACAGCGAGCTCTCCGAACCGTGCTGCGACACAACCCCGGCCTCTTTGAGCAGCCTCAAGAGTCGGGGTACCGGCGGCGGCCGACGAGATGATGGTCACCGAGCCGTCCAGGTCCGCCACCCAGTGATCCCTGGGCAGGACAAATACGGCTCGGAGACCACGGCGACATTGATCGACCACTGCGCCATGCTCTGGAGCAGGAGATCCTGAGCAGCGGCGCAGTGGTTGATGTTCGCCTGGAGGAGGCGGAATGGAGCCACTATTGACAGTCCATTCCGACCTCCTCAGTGGCGGCAGCGGCGACTGCGGTGGCAGTGGCGGCGGCGGCGGAAACGGGGGGCGGCGGAGGGCCTACCTTTGCCCTTTTTAGCAGGAGGGGAGCAGCCCTTGCTCCCGACCCGGTGATTGGCCGGCTTGCCAGCCGCTGCACATGCGTTGCAGTGCAGCGGGGCGTTGCACGAGCCGGCCTTGTGACCGGGCCGACCGCAGCGGAAGCAACAGTCGCTGCGGTCCACCTCCGAGGTGCATTTGACACTCACGTGCTCCCCCACGTGACAGCGGTAGCACCTCAGAGGCCGGGTCTCGAGCAGCTTGACCTGCGCCGAGACCCATCCCACTAAGAGCCTTTTGCCCTCCTTTAATGTTTTGGCCGCTGTGACGGGGCAGCTCACCACCACCGTGCGCAGCCCCGAGTTGTCCGGACGTATGGCGCCCCCCTGACCTGGTCAGCAGGGCACCCTCCCGTCCTGGCCACAGCGGCCACCACCTCACTCTCCGTGACGGAGTCGTCCAGGCCCAAAATCCTGACATCCAGGCATTTGGTGGGCCTGGACACGCGGGCCTCGTCCGCACCGAGGCACGCCCTAAGCCTCTCGGCCAGGGCGTCGGCCGATGGGCCGCTGGTCGCGCCGGGGACCTCCAAAAGACGGGCTCCGGTAGCGGTCACCTTGACCGCGAACCCGTCCGGGGCCCCGAACTCCGCAGGAGTCACCGCCCCCTTTAATTTGGCGAGGACGTCGCCATATGTGACGCCCCTATTGACCGCTTCAGGCTGTAGGGTGATGACCACAGCCGCGGTCTTAGGGGCGAGGAGCAGGGCAGCAGCGCGTTTCTCCCTGCGCTGCTGCTGCCGTCGTTGCCGCTGCGCCTTTTTTCGGCGCTTCCGGCCCTCCTTGGCGACTCTCCTCGCCTCGCCGGCGATTTGCCATCCGCCGCCATCCTCTGCTTGCGGGGCGGGTTCCGCCGCCGCCGCCGCAACCCAGCCTGCCGGGCCGGAGTGCCCCTCTTTTTGCGCCCAGCGGGCGCGGCGCAGGCGCCGTCGGCGCAGCCGGGGTCTGCGCCGGCGGGGGCGCCGAGGCCCTCGCGGGGCAGCCGGTCGCGCTTTGCCGGCGGTTGGGAGCTGCGGCTAGCCTGACCCGAGGTCGAAGGCTTGGCCGCAGCGGCCGCGTACGACCGCGGGACCGCGGGGGCGACCTGACTCGTCGCGAGCGGGGGCCGCAAGAGCCTACCCTCCAGCACGTCGAAACGTCGCTGGAAGGCAGCCATCTCCGCCCGCAGCAGTCCGACTACGTCGGCCTCCGCCGGGGGCTGGGGGCGACTGCCGCGAGCAGCGGCGAGCTCGGCCCTGGCCGTCCGCAGCTCGGCCTCCAGAGCCGCGTTAGAGGCCGCCAAGCGCGCCAGCTCTCGCCGCATCTCGGCCAGCTCAGAGCGCACGTTTCCCGCAGTGGGCACCGCACGTTGCTCCAAGGCCGCCTCCGTAATGGTGGCCGCCGCCGCCTTGAGGAGGCGGAGCCTAACCGGCTGGGATTTCCCCATCGCCAGCTTGTAGAGCTCCGCCGTAATGGCCTGTTCGAGGCCCCCGGAGCAGCTCTCGCTCTCAGAGCCGCGCTCGCCCTCCGACATCTCCACGCCGGACATCTCGGCCGCAGAGGACTCCGAACGGGCAGTGCTCGAAAGAGCCCTGCCCTCCGCAGCCAGTTGCTCGGCTGACTCCGCGCAGGCAGCTGGTGCCGGTTTCCGGCGACCGCTGCCCTTGCCGCCCCTACCCCGCGCTGCCGTGGGGACCTTGGGGGGAGGCGCCCGAGCGCCGGAGGACGGGGACAAACTGTCCTCCTCCAGCCGGGGGCGTTTGAACGTCCCCGTCGCGCGGCGGCGTGAGCCTTTCGAGCTCACGCTCAGCCGCTCCGCAATGTTGTGTCGGACTCAGAGTCCGACCCCCTCCGACTGGACTCCCGTGTGTGGGGCCTGCTGGACGAGTCCAGCGCCTCACCACGAGTCCCGGAGCCACTTGGGCTCCCTTCTCCTGCTACTGCAGGCGAGCCAAGCTCACCCGCACTCTCCTCCTCCGGTTGTGGTTTTTTTTGATATTTTGTTCTCCATAAAGTTCCCACGAGTATGGGGGAAATATTCGGTCCACCCAGGCAGTGCCCCCTGTACCTGGGTAAGTGTTAATTTGTTTCCCAACTAGAGGTTCCACTGGTCCCCTAGCTGGGGGTGCGCTCGCGACTGACACTACTCCTCAGCCATGCATACTCTCGCCGCGCACCAGAACTTAGTATTGGAGGAATTTTTTATAGAGGTTATCTTCCTCGCGGTCCGGGCGACCAAGCCAAGACCCTCGTCCCGTTCAGAGTCACAAAACATGACCGTGATCTCCTTACGGATTACGATATCGACGGCTGCAATCGGGGACAGCTTGTGTCCCGATGCTGCTCGCTGGCAGGGTGAGTGCACAACGAGCACCGCCTTTGCCTCTCCGCCACGCTCTCTGCTATGTCCAGAGAGACGGGCGGAGAAACACCCCTCGGAAGCGCGGGCTATGAGCCTCCGCACACAGCCCGCCGCCTCCAGAACCCTATCGGGTTCGCCCGCCCAGTCCAGAAGTCTGCTGCGGGCGACAGTCACTCCAACCCTATCACCCCCGCTAGGGAGACTGTCGCCCGCACCCAGGGTGCACCACGGGGAGGTCTTCTGGCACCGCACCCCATGTATAGGCATAATAGTGTAAATATTTGAAAAGATTGATGACTGTTGAAGAAGCGAAAGAGGTATGTAAGAATCGTAGTAATTGGCGTTCCTTAGTCTCCGCCTACCATCATGGAAGACAGGCGTGAAGTTATGTATGCATGTATGTAAAAATTATCAGTGCTTACGTAAAGACCTGAAGTCATTACCTGCATTCCTACTATGAATTAAACTAAACAATACCCAATTGGCTACTAATTAAATAAAGTTACACTATTACCACATAGTTTGTTTTGTAACCTACAAAACAGACATAGTGGTCTCACAGACCCTAGATTACTGTGCCACCTACGAACCCGACCCTGCATAGTTACAGAGTTAGCGTACCTAACTCTGTAACCCTTTAACAAGGATAAAACTGTTTAGTGTATAAACACGTGCACATAAACCTATCTGTCTGGGGTCTGCTACTGGACCCAGTAGCAGCGCTACAGTCGCCGCGTCGTGGGTCGCGGAATGCTGTTAATGAATATGAGCCTCTGGCATTGCTTGAAACTAGTCGAGTTCCTCGTCAAATGACTACATGAGTAAGCCGAAAACATAATAATTTATTAAGTATGTCTCACGAAAGTTACAATACATATATTTATTGTATATTTACGTATCGATCACTAATTTGGAATATATATAACTCGTTACACGCTAATTAATTTAATTATCGGCTGAAACAATTAGAAAAGCTATAATAACGATCGACGCAGATACTTACCATATTAATCTAATTTATCGTCTGCTCAAGTGATTCCCAGTAATTAATTTACAAAATATTAATTAATGTTATGGATACGTAAGTATAGGAGTCTGTGTTTATTTACTGTTAGAGGTTAAAGAGATTGCTTCGAACCTGGCAGTACCAATGTGACTTTCGCCTAGTCATATTTTTGAACGTTTCAATTTCATTGTTGATATTATCTTTTTTTATGGAATAGGAGGCAAACGAGCAGACAGATCACCTGATGGTAAGCGATCAGCGCCGCCCATGGACACCCGCAACACCAGAGGAGTCACAGGTGCGTTGCCGGCCTTTTATAAAGGAATACGCTCTTTTCTTGAAGGTTTGAAGGTCGTATTGGTTCCGAAATACCGCCGACGACAGATTTATTATCGATTTAGGAAGGAAAATATTTTGAGGAAACTTTCATTTGAAATTATAAGTTTCAATCCACGAATCCCTTAGAGCAAGCGTGGTGATTTATGCTCATTCCTTCTCCGTATGTGAAGAAAATTCTTTACATACAGAGAAGAACCATGTACGTATGCTAAGTATCTTTACTTTTTTTTGGTTTGATAGTTCCTCCATTCCAATACCAATACCAACACCCTTATTAAAATACAAACAAAAACAAAATAAAATTCACGGAAAACAAGAATAACAGAATTGAATACGTCCACATTTCGGAATAGGGGTATTAAACACGCCAGTAAATGCCCCCTGGCGCCTTCTGAACCCCAAAAGCTGTTCACAAAGTTGTAAATGTTACCCCATCGACCACCGTACAGGGAAATCTTACTGAGAATGTATGGGCATACTTTATGACGCAGGTACTGATACAAGCACATCAAAATACCCCTTTATGGAAAAATTATTTAAGAGATTTTCAACCTTCAAGTACGAGGAATAAAGTTCTAAATGGTTTGGAGAATTTCGACAGTTGAGGGTAGCGTGATGTGCGTCCATTTGCACCTATGTGTATGTTGTTCCAAAAATAGAAAGTAGGAAGAGTTTTTCCTGTTTTCTCTCCTGATTTGAAATCCGAGAATGGTGATGTTCTTTTCGTATTTATCCTTTGGTCATTAAGTGGGTTCGTGAATAAACCCACTTAATAAAGAAAGGATCAAATAAATACTCTGTGATTTAGCTCTCTTAAGATTTTAACCGTCCGTGTAAGTCAGCGATGACCTTAAGGGATGCGAAGCCTCTGTCACAGTTTTCTGTGGCCAGTCAAAAAGTTAAATATGTAGTATTTTTTTTGTACGTGTGTTTGTGGTTCTTTTGGGTACATTTAAAACAATACAAATGTTAAATCTATATAAAGTTAAGAAGCTTAACGTCCAATACGTCCATGGACTCTGTCCCACTTTGAATCATTCTGTGCATTGGTGTATTCGAGGTTATCGCAAATAAACAGACGTGGCAGTGACTATTGAAATACTTTTTGTAATAACAATAAGTACATACATATCTCTCTTCATGCATGCTCATCAATGAAGAGTGCTTCTACTTTATAATATGATTTTCTATTATAAATTATCACTACGAAAAATTTTGGTGTAGCACAAATAACTCTCCACCTATTCATAATAAAAAATACTATACGTGAAGGTTTTAGTACATGTACCTACTTAAAAAATACATAATTATAACATGTAAGTATCATGTAAAATTATGCAAATAACGCGACCCAACTAACACTAATGGAGAAACGCCCAAGTTACCGAAATCCACGTATGAAATCTACGATCCTAGATGGCTCTAAGTGTGTCTAAAAATAGATCCAGGTCTAACATTAGAGTTATTCTTAGTACAAACATATCCACGTGAACGATTAGGTTCACCACTTTAAATGCCAAGCGTAGTGAAGAGGATAATCGGCTTAGAACTTAGAACTTGCACGATTTATTATAACCATCTTTGAGTTTGTATTTGACTAAATTTTCATAGTAGCGACTATGTTTTTTGGCCCGAATTGGAGTTCCAATATTGTTTAGATTTCGTTATGGGATACTACATAGTACATACAATATTAAATTCAGCATGTTGGTGTTCAGTAGTTTAATTTCCGAGTCTTACTTAAGTCAATTCAATATATATTTGGGTAATTCACTTAATTAGATAAAACTTTTAAAGGAATTATTTACTTAATCCTCTTATTCATCTGCTACAATTTTGATGATGAAAGTGAAAGCTGACTACACAACGCAATCATAATAATATGCAAACAAGGTATTCCCCAAAGAGGCAAGCAGGAATGTTTTTACATATATTTACCACAAGCAATTTGCAGTAACACATTTTACTGGAGAAAAATCTTACCCACCATAAAAAAGTCTTACGTTCTGATGTGACGTCATATCTTTTCCACCCTTATCTTTAACTCTCTATAGTGTAGGATTTACTATAGAATGCTTCCTTATAAACATGTTACAAAGGCTTCCTTCATACATATTAAGTAGGGTACATAAAAGAAGAACCGCATTGTCACATTGCATGAAGCGATAAGCCTGGCTTTTCATCTGCGCTCGTTTCGTTCCCTATCGCCGTCGACCACCGATCAGCCATGTTGAATGTCGAGCTATCGATAAATCTGTCAACCAAACGGATGTTTTTATCGACACATTGCTGCTCTAGCTGGAATGGTTTTAGGGGGATTGGATGTGATTTACTAGGATTGGTGGATTGGTTTGAAAGATTTTGATTGTAGTAAGAGCTATCTCTCACTGACAATTGAAAAAAATAAGTCTTAACAATAGCAGTATTTACTAAAGAGCCTCTAAAGAGACACGCTGCAGTTCACCTTAACTTCCAGTTTTGTAATACATATTTTATTCCACACTGGAATCGTAAAATGTACTATGGCTAATGGCATCCCACGTAGCCGTTATCTATTTTTATTGGAATTTAACCTCATTTATTTGACTATATTCCTCTTAAACGTTAATATAATTTAAGACTCTAAAACATGCATAAAAATACTAACTGCTTGCACTTTGATAAGTTCGAGAATGTGCCCTAAGCGGGCTCACTAGAGCTTCAAACTTAATTAACATTTTCGCCGTACACGCTAAATAGGGACCTAATAAGATTGCAGCCAGTCAGTTATGTGTGTACCTACTGCAGTTCATACAGAGTTTAGAGTATTTTTCTATTTTATTTTACCTAACGAGTAGGTACTCTTTGACTGCCTACAAAATCTGTTGAAGGTTAATACTCCACTAAAGTATCTACACCAGTTTTAAGTGTGGGAGAGCCACGGGGTCCCGTTCATTTGGGTAAATAGGTGCTGCATTATATCAACGAAAAGCAAAGACTGAAACGGGTTTCAACTCGTCATGGGTTTGATTTCCGCATTGGGTAATGTCGCTTTATCGCTTAACTTCACACCCAAAATGTTATGTTATTCAGATACGGTTATTCCGGGTCTGGTGGTTGTGACCAAGGAATACAGATATCTACTGTGTATAGGAGATACTGTGTTCTGTATTCCGTGGTTGTGACGTACAAATACATATTTGAAATTACCTAAATGTTTGTTACGCATCCACCTCACAGAATCAAATCTTAGTACCTAAAGGACAACGACTTTAAAAAAGAAATAATAAATCTACCTACGTACCGTTCCAATATTTTTTTATTTCGTTTTATTTACTTAGGTTTTTCATTTTACAGCATAAAACCATGTAAGCAACTAAGTACACAGAGGATATTTACAATAAATCACTTGACAAAATTGGTTACGAACGCCAAGTCCCGGGTTCCGTGTTTCTAAAGCCTCAGGGGAGTCGCAAAGCTTGTCAAAGACAGACGGGACTCTAGTCGAGCTTGCACCTCGAGGCGATTTAGTACAAAAGCCACTTTGTGGACATTTCAACGACTATCTTCGAATTATTCTACCATTTGGAAAGGGTGGGTATTGTAAGTATATTCTAATTGGTTGAATCGAAAATTACGTAGGTAGGTAGCTGTTTTATTTTCATAGAAATTATTGTAAATAATATCGTTATTTTATCCTAAATATTCATTGGGTACTTCATAGTTACCTATTGTTAATTAATTAAACTATTTAGCAAGCGTTTAATGCATGACACGTAAAAAAAAATCTAAAATTGTTTAAAATTCAATTATGGTAATATTAGCAAACACTAGATGGCATAACGTTCGCGTCATGAAGAAATTCATACATGTTCGTCTAGATGGCACTGATCTCTATTTACTTATTATTTGAATACGTAATTATAATTTTGTTACATTAAAACCGATTGTTTTGGGTTGTTATGGAAATAAATTACGTAATTTTTGGTAAAAAAATAATAATTTTAAAGTTGAATTAATATGCGACCATAGACAACAATCAATCTATTTTCAAATAACTAGAGTAAACTGGCAACTCTGACAGTTTGGTTTGGTTTATGGTTTCATCACATGACCCTTTTATTTTGTTCCCGTGATCAAATTGTGGAAATTCAAAAATAATTACAATGGCAATGGCCAAAGTGGAAATTGACGTTGATGACATGCATGAAAATTCACTTGATAACAGGTAATATGCTGTTGAATTTGGTGTTATTTGTTTAGTGCATTATATAATATGATTTTAAGGCACCGAAGGTCATCGCTTTATAGTTTTGCAACTTGGCAGTCGACGCAGTATTCTCTCGATTTAGATTTTATTTTCAAGTGTTGTATTTTAATTTATCGCATTTGTTTGCAGTGCAGATATTGAGTATTTGGGCATGGTAGATGAAGGATCTTTTGGTATGTAATATCTATGTGTTTTGTTTTTCTTTTATTTTTATTTTTTTCCTCGTACAAATAGACATCACTAATTTGTTTACCATTGCACAGAAGTAACCCTAATTCGCTGTAACATGTTTCAATTTAATTATGAACGTGTATTAGAGTAGTGTCGTGTGTTATTCAATTAGTGATAGATTTGATTATTCGTTATTTCAGGGAGTAACGAAGAGAAGTCCCAACTAGTGTCTCAGCCCTACTTGGAGCCCCACGACACTAATACTACGTATAGCTTCAAAGATTTATGTACGTAAAGTTATTTTTTTTAATTAGAGTTACACAGATAATGTCCAATTCTTTCTTGTAGTAGGTATTTCTTACTTGTAGCCATTATAACCTAGTACATAATTCACTATTTTTAATTTGATTCAAGTATTATACTTAGGTACTAATTAAACATTTTTTTTATAATTATCATAACATCAAACTTTAATCTCTATATGAATAGCTATAATATAGCTAGATGTCCAAGTATTTAACACAAATCTGAATGGAGTTGTGTGATTGATTAATTTTCATATTTTGAACTTTTTGAAGGAATGAATTTTTTATCTAAGCGCGAAAAAAAAACTGATTAGAGTTAATGCTAAAACACTTATTATTTCATGCCCAATAAGATTTAGAATGCACTGCACATAGAACATGCTAACCTTTTGATTGTAAATATTTTCTCAATGAAGAGAATTCTTCGATCATCCCCACTATCAGTGTTTGTTTACAGTATTTAATATTGTAAATACATGCATAATATTGTTGTTATTATTTTATCATCCTGATTATGTCTAGCTCTGAATGTCATCATGACACGTAATAAATTAATAAGTGGTTCATGAAGTGTGCTACTTATCGCATTTCCTTAATGTTAATTACTATAACTAGGTATTTACATTAATTGTGCTTGAAATATCCTTGGGAAAATGAGGACATGCAGTAATTTATTGTCTGTTTTATAACTCTTTAGAACACTCATAGTGATTTTTGTGATAACATACATAATAATATTATGTATAAATAAAACCTTTAATAATATGAATTTATCATATCATACTATATTGAACTATGTATACCACACATATTATCAAAAACATGTATGTAGTAACTTGATATTTTAGTTGTGTGATATCAAATTTATAACTAGCATGTACTCCTGTACTTTTTTAACCACTCTGCTCGATTTCTATTGATCGTAGTATGATGTTTTATACCCCATACCCGTTGTCGATAAATGGACTATAGAATACAAAAAGAATTTTTCAAATCGGACCCGTAGTTCCTGAGAATAATGTTCAAACAATCAATGAAATTAACTCTTCAGCTCTATATAATAGTATAAGAGAAGAGTATACGATTTTTATAATTTACCCACATGTCAGCCACAAAACAATCACTGCTTAACATAGGCCTCAATCGCTATTTAGACTTTTTATAATAGAAATATTTTAAAAATTACATTAAGTTATCATGCACATGGTTTATAACTGCACAACATGTATATACAAACTATTTGCCCTTCCAGCTGGTGCAGTCAAGTACAAATTAATAACTATGACAGGAGAAGAAGCTGGCATCAACATCACACATTCACCTTCTCCTGGTAAGGGTTCTGATCTTGACATAATAACTTCTAAATAATTATAAACATAAAATGTCAGGCTGTCATTACTAACTATTGGTTACTATTTTAAAGAAAGAAAAAAGAAGATTAAAGATAAACAGTTCAGTTGCACCATTAAAAAAAGAAAAATAGTTTTAAAAAATAGAACAGTGTAGACGGTGCAAAAAGGCCAGTGCTCAGCCAAAATTCCGTTTCCCGAGCGCGATAGCTCGAATTGCGGCGCTGATTATCAGCACTAGCGGGCTAGAATATTATACAAAGAAATAATTATAAAGATAAAATGACAGTCTGTTATTACTGGACTATTGGTTATTATTTGCTTTTCATTAATACGGTTTATCTACCATAAAGTCTGCTTAGTAGTGTTTAGAAATTTTAATTTAATAGGTTCAGGTATACCTAAAAGCACTAGTACCTGCTCTTTCAAATTCAATATCATTTTACAGAGTGTAAAATGTAATGTTAAATTTTCTTTTACAGATGCAGAATATTTTGTAATTAGCAATCCTGTAGAAGTTTTTGGTACAACAACGACGCCAAAGAAAAATGCGCGCAGAGATCCACTCCAGACAAAAGCAGTTACTGCAAAAAAGGTTTGTGTTGTTCTCTAAAAAGTATTGCAGTAGAAGAATATAGATTATCCTAAACTTCATGTACTTCTTCAAAACATGGAAGAAACATACCCAATCAACTCATAGTTCAAATTGAAACACCTACTTATAGTTAAACCATAACTACTATCTCTTTCAGCGTGACGACAAAAGACGAGCTACCCACAATGAGGTAGAAAGACGTCGTCGAGATAAAATCAATAGCTGGATCTCTAAACTGGCTAACTTAGTTCCCAATTCTGGTCTACCAGACTCTGCAAGTAAAGGGGGAATATTAGCTAAAGCATGTGATCATATCACAGACTTAACGGAGAAACAAAAGAGGTTAGTAGCTTAGTTTTAATCCCATAATGATAATTCTTGACTATGACTAGAAAGAAAGAAAAAAAAACCATTTATTACGCCACGACACACAACAAGAATACAGGTACACACAAAAAGCCCATGGTGCGTCACAGCACAAAAGGCTGAAGCTCAGCTTAATACCGTGGCCCAGGCACGGAGGCTCGAGTCCACGGCGCTGATTTTTAACACCAGCCCGTGACTCAGTGGATTTATCTATGTCAGTGAGAACTTAGTTACATATATAGTCTATGTTAGACTAAAATTTCTAATATGTTTTACCTCTAAAAACGTACATCTGATATTAAAATATTAATTTGTTCATATTGCATTATTATTTCCTGATATTCAAATTCTCTCTTCTATACAATATTAAGCTGCCATAATAACAGAAATGGGTTAAAAAATAAAACGATAAAGTTAGACAAATATCTAATACTGTATTTGTTATCTTTGTATTTAATCTCTAATCAATGCTAAATCATATGTGTGTCAGCAGTGTAGACTCTACAATATTTTATTATTGTGTTTTGTTGATAGTTGTCTTGGAGATAAGAACAATAAGTGATTAGGAAGGAACAGAACTAGTTTACATGATAGCCTTCTTTACCTCTTTGGTTGAATACTTTACCTTTTGATCTCTAGTCCCAAAGTCGCCAATAATAGTCTCACCTGCAAAAATCGACTTTTATTTGGAAACTTTTTAATGTTGTAATGTCTTATAAGTCTTATTATAATGTTTCAGATTAGAAAAACTGGAAGTTGAGAATGAAAAACTTGTACTAGAAATATTGAGACTTAACCAAGAGCTGACTGAGGTGCGTAAAGAGAACAGCTCAATGCGCAACCAACTTGCGGACAACTGCATAGTGCTATCACACAGGCCTAAGGGTCAGAAATCTTAGTTCAAAGTGAAGTGTAGGACTTGATGACTGACTAAACCAAGGTGCTGAATGCTGTGTGAAGTGACAACTGAATGATTAAGCTAAGTACGCATTGGAATCAATACTGTCACTTTAACAGGCTGTATGTGTTATCTGTGGTGATATTCAACCTCTTTTAATCTAGTGTCATTGTTGTATCAGGGCTTCCCAACCAGGGTTAGACACCACTATTAGTATTACTTTTTTTATGTGGTCTGGATTAGTGATGTGCCGTAGCCGGCAATATTGCCCGAAGTTGAAATTTTTGTGGCAATATTGCCGGGAATGGAAATATTTGAGAATATTGTTTAATTGTGAGTCAAATTAACTACGGAAACTATGCGCTATAATTGAAATTAGCATTTCATCATCTACATTATATACATTAAAGTGTTATTTTGGGTAAAACTGCCAATATTGCCAGTAGTTTAGGCAATAATCCCGGCATTAGGATATCATTTTACCTGCAATATTGCCAATGTTACCGGCAATATTAGTATTTTACCGGCAGCGGCAATATTGGGAATATTGCTGGCAGTGGTCATATCACTAGTCTGGACCAAGATTTTGACCAGTCTTACGATTATATTGATCCTCTCAGCTGTCTCCTTTGACATATAAGTTTCATTTCAACTTTGACCGTCGTATTTATTTGAAACAAGACAACATCTCTGTCTTGTATTTTTTTAATTTTGCGGACAATACTCTTCTGCAGAACACTACAATAGTGGTCCATGGACCACAGGTTGGGAACCACTGGTGTAGATAAAGTATTGCCAGTAATGAAAAAATTCAATGTGAATTGTGCAATGTTTATTTTTAATTAATCACTAATTCTATTAATTTGTCATTGCTGTGGCAGCTAGCTGAGACAGTATTGTACCAATGTGTTGTTTATTTTGTCCTATTTATATAATGCATGTGCATTATGAACACCAATTATGTTTTGTTGTTATTATTTTCGTTTTATGAATATAATTAGTTGATGTTTTAAAATTGATTTTGTGATTTATTGTGTACATATACAAATTGTATCATCTCCATCTGTTAATTGCAAATAAGCAATATTATACAATTGATCTTGTTATTGTACTATTTTGCAATTATTTTGTCTCCACTTTTAAGTTCATTTTGCATAATTATATTTGTTCAAAGATTGTAGTCAAAACTTGTTAGTTAAATTAATAGATTGTGTCTGTGATCTATGGCACTAAAGTTAGACGCCTAATATTTAGTTGTAAGAATTTAAATCCAAAAGAGTATGATGTATACATAAATTATGTAATATAATGTTGTTTATGTATTGAAATGGGATTCCAAACTGTAAAATAATGTTTGAACTACAATGTTAAGCCATTTGTCATAAAAAGAGCTATAGCCGTGAGTTATCGGCAATTAAACCGATATTGGGTATTGAAACTGCAATATCTCTCAAGTTTAGCCATTTCGTTGGCTTGGGGCCGTTCAAGTATTACGTAAGCAGATTTCTTACCATTTTTTACCCCCCCGCCGCCCTTGTCATAAAAAATAAGCAAAGCACTTACTCCCTCCCCCTATGCTTACGTAAACATTTTTAGTAATAAATGTTTTTTTTATATTGTTATTTTTAAAATAGGAAATTTCATGGAAATATTAGGTTTAACTGATACACATAGAGTAAATGACAAAAAATATAATCAGAAATAAAGAACATAACTAACATAAAGAATATTTTCGGCACATTAACAGTCTTCAGTCCATGAAACCTGAATCCATGATTCTAAGTTATCGATGACATTGGATTGCTGCTCAGTGTTGTGAGTCTGCTCATTTTCATCCGATTTTGTCCCAGTATGAGATTTTTTAAAACTTTCGAACAGTTTTTGGTATAACTTGGATTTGTCTATATGATATGACATTCTAATAAGATATTTAAATTTAAATAATTAAAACGTTAAACTTTGGCTAATTGCATCTACATAAACACAAATGATAACTTTCAATGCTTACAATACGTTTAGAATCCAAACAAAACAATACTGATAGATGCGCACTTGCAGCTGGCCGGCACGAGAGCGAATTATTAGACAAGTGAATAGCGCACGGTAATTTCCCTAATGCGCGGTAATTCCCCTAATCAGTTCTCAAAGCGAGTGCCTACGCATATGTATTATTTGCGGGAATCCCCGAAAAAACTTGAATAACTAACGATGACGTAATCATCATCTAGACCCCCCCACCCCCCATGTCATCCAAAATAAGCAAAACAGAGAGCCCTCCACCCCCCCTTGGTGCTTACGTAATACTTGAACGGCCCCCTTGGTGTGAAAATAATAATGTGTGTTCCGCCATGACAGGCAAAGGAAACACCACAATGCTGCCTTAGATGAATCATTATTTATTTTACAGTTAGGAAACTTTAGTAAAATCCGTTTTATATACTGTAGTTCAAGATGTTTCGCGTGTGATTTCGCGTGCTTTAATCTATAACTGGTTAAATCTGAACAAAAGTATATTTAATACTTGGAACCCATTTGCACTGAATGACAGCTAACTTATTATCAAAACAATAATTATTTATTTAGTTCTTTCGTGCTAATGGGTCCAAAACCTGTATGAATGTTCTAAAGTAACTATGTATGTTGTTCTAATTATACATTTTTATATGATACTAGTTATAGCTACTTACAAAATGTGTAAGTATAGGACTAAAGTAGGGTATCCTAGCTTTAAGAGTTGAGTTGTTCTTAATTTAACAATTGGCTTAAAGTTGCATTTAATTTGAAATCCTCATACAAATGATCACATACTGTATACCGGTCATGTTTTAGAATGAATCAGGTATTTTGTATTCTTTTTTTTTATTGTAGCACAGTCCTACTTGAATATAATCAAGTGTTGTTGAAGATTTTGTGTTTTATTGCTAATGTCTTTTCTATTCTTCACATACAAAGATTTTTATGTTGTAAGATATGTCTAGTTCAGATAATAGATGTGTTACTAAAAATCTGCTTATTTGTAGATAATCTTATAACTGTTAGCCAGTACATGTTATTTGTTAAAAATCTGAAGAACAAAATGAAACAATATAAGAACATTTTAAAATTAAAATATATTTTCTTGATATCTCTTTAATTACTCAATTCAGTTTCCAAAAATGGTAGCTCCTTTTTTATAGTTTCGTTAGCTCCTACAGCATATAATACAGTAATTTTATTATCTGATTTTACCACTTCTTTGGCTGCTTCTTTTACCAATTTCTTCTCTACTATTTTTTTAATTTTTCCGTTTCGTTTCAGTGTGCATTTTTTCTCCTTTAAAATATGTAGGTATACATCATACTTCCTTTTGAATTTCTGACCACACGTGTCGCATTCGTATTTCATAACACCTGCAAATATGTGAGATTTATTACAAACAAATGTTTGATTAACTTCTCAAAAATGTCTAACCGACAACAATTGTTTTGGCAAGAGCAAACCTGATAGGTATTAGGTACTTTTAATTTCACCAGTAACCCAATTTAGACCAAAAATAAAATATTTTGTATCTAATTAAAATAAAAAAGACAATTTTGTAATTATTCTTTATCAAAAATTAGCGTTATGAAAAAAGGTCAAGGGCAATTTTTGACATCTATCTAAGATCTACAATTGTTTTCTGATATATCATAAAACCACCCGTTTCTCTGAAAACTTAAAAAAAAACTATTTTTGCAACCTTTGACATTGAATTTTTTTTTTTGCAGACGGGTTCGATGAGGGCTGCACAATTTCCTAACAATAGTACCCCTAACATCTATGCAAATTTTCATTTTTCTAGGAATTAATGCAAGGTTTCCCCTATTTTTGGTCTAAACTCACCGGGTTACAGATGAAATGAAAAACAAGTCTTCAAGTAAGCCTTTTAGGCATCTCAATAGAGTAAAATGTCTAGGTCATGTGCCTTTAAAATCATTCTGAGCTTCAAATCTCCATTCATATATGTTATCAGCCAAAATAACGAATATTCGCACTGGTGTATGGAAACCAAATGTATTAGTTCTAAAAATTAACATACCCAAATGAATTTTCATGTGCCTGCTCAACACATCTTGCCGGGTAAATGTATAATCACAGTAAATACACTTAAATGGTGTTTCACCTGTGTGTTGTCTGTAAAAAAATAAAATTATTAATTTTTTTTATGGGATTAACCGGTAACCGAACATGCGGATCACTTGATAGTAAGCAATCAGCGTCGCCCATGGACACCTGAAATACCAGAGGCGAATTGCGTTACCGGCCTTTTGGGAATTGTGAATTTGAGGATTGTGGGGGACTCGGGGATTGGGGAGGGGAGTATTTGGGCCTCCGGTAGTCCAGTTACTTCACTCACACGACGAAACACAATGCAAGCATTTACCGACGTGAAACAACGTCGGTTTTCTGTGACGCCGTGGTATTGCTCTGGTCAAGCCGGTCCATTCGTGTCGAAGCATGGCTCTCTCACTCTTAACTGGTGACCCCTCTGCCAACGAGGCAGTCCAGGATAAAAATACAAACACTGCTATTACATAAAGGTCAGACCATAGTCCCTCTGGGGAACCGTTTTTTTGCTCACCACCTAGTGTGACCACCTCTAGTCTTTTCGTCCAATTAGGAATGGGCTATTGTCACATCATTGGACATTCCATCTTTGACGGCTACAGTGAAGGGACTAAAAGTACCTTCCTACATTTGCGCCATTACTTGAGTATAAATACCTTAGCCCCTATTGTATTGTTGCAGTTGAAGAAGCAGTTCTTACCTCATGTGAACCTTCAAATCTGAATGTCTGTAGAAACCTCTGCCACACTCTTTGCATTTTGTGGAATACATCTTTTCGTGCCTTCTTATATGCAGAATAAAGTTGTTGCGTTTATGCATCATCACATTGCAAACTGAACAAATATATTGCTAAAACAAAGAAGTTAAATAATAACATTAACATAACATCACGTCTTTTATCCCCGAAGGAATAGGCAGAGGTGCAAATTATGCCACTACAATGTAACACCCACTTTTCACTATATAATGTTGTGAGTCCCATTAAATATAAAAAATAAAAATATAATAGGTGTATAACAGTTATCTATCAAATTACCGTTTTTAACCGTAATATTGCCTTTACGAATCGGCTAAAACGACTTGTTTATCTAAGCTGTGTTATCCATATAGTTGAACGTATTTAAGACGAAAGTAGTCTATTTATTATGATATGGTATTTAAGAAAGAAAATGATAATCCGTGGAAACTTGCAACACCAGAGATGTTGCAATCTGTGTCACTGGACTGCGATAACCTTAATCCTCCGTGCCTTGCATACGGCAAACAACGCATGTGTAGTTTTACGCCGGTTTTCTGTGAGGCCGTAGAACTTATAGGCTGGTTGAATGGCCCATTCATGCCGTAACATTAAAATTATATAATAAATAGACTTACTTTTTGAGATTTCCTAGTTGTATTTATAGAATGGACACTCCTATGCTTCTTCAGTTTACTTCGTGAAGAAAACGATTCTCCGCAAATTGCACAATTAAATTCGACCTTAGGTTTCTGAAAATAAAATATAAATTATAATAATTTAAAACTCACATTTCTTGCTTCATATATTTTTATAGCAAAAATCATGAAACTTTCAATTTCTGGCAGCAAAAAGAATTTCCGATACCGGGAATCGAACCCGAGCCTCCTGGGTGAGAGCCAGGTATCCTAGCCACTAGACCATATCGGATATTAATGTTGCATTGAAATAGCATTCCATATTTTATTATCTCACTGAATATTATTTATTTATGTACACACATTCAACACAGAGGACAATACATAATAAAAAAACAGAGTACATAGGCCTACAGAGTATATATATTGTTACTATGAATATTTATTTATTATTTTTTTTACAAATGATTTTTTTTAATAGAAAGAATTATTATATAATTGGAGGAATCATTAGGTGCTTCTGTTAATCCATAAAAAAATATTTTTTATGAGATAGGCATTCTTATTTATTGTTATTAATCATAATTTATTTATTTAGTTCATTTTACATAATTGTTTGAGTTTAATTAATAATATTTACAATGTCAATGGCCTCGTTGATCGAGTCGAGTGGAACTGCGAAGCAACAGGTTTGGGCTCGACTTATAGATAGGGCAACTATTGTAATTTCCTGTTTTTCAAAATTTGTGTTTCTCATAAAATATAGTGTCTCACGATAGTTATTATAAAAATATCTTATACTGTTATTTAAAGCTGAAAAGTTTGTTTAAACGCGCTAATTCCGGAAACTAATGGTCCTATTTGCGTAATTCTTATTGTGTTGCATAGCCCATTTATCGAGGCAGACTATAGGGTATAAATCATTACGCTAAGGTCAATAGGAGTCGAGTAGAGTGGGTAAAATTGCGCTAAAGATTCTACCAGTCCTACTTACCGAACAAACTCTCAAATGTCTTTTAAAATTTGACTTGTCGTGCATCTCCAATCCACATTCACTACATAGGACGGGATTTTTATTCATTGATGCTTTCTTTTTCGCTTGCCCATGTATTTTGGTCATATGAATACTTAGAGCTTTGGCATTTTTAAATTGTTTGTTGCACGATTCACAGTGCGATTTCTCCTTTTCTGCACCATCTTCAAGAGCTTGTGGAATTTTTTCTTTATCATTTATCGTTTTCTCATTCTCTATTGGTTTATTTTCTTTACTTATTCCCATTTCAAAGTCCATGTCGGTAGTATCTTCATTCTCGAATTTAATACGAATTAACTTTGGGTCTATATTTATTGATTTATTATCCTCTTCACTTTCTTCAACAGTTAGTTGAATTATTTCTTCATTATTCTCAATTTGTTTATTATCTTTATGTGTTGTAGTTTCAACAAAGTCCATATCATTTGAATCTTCATTTTCGACTTTAATACTAATCAACTGTGAGTCTCTTTTCCGTTGTTCTTTAGCATCTACATTAGCTCTTTTAATATCATCAATGTCAAATTCCTTAGTGTCATTTCGGAAGAATTCTTCAAATATTTCGATATCACCTTGGACATTGTCGTATGGTTCTATACATTGTCCTACTGTCTTATTGGTGTTCACATCAGCTTCAGGTAGTTCGAGTTTCACATTAAAAAGTATATTATTAATTGTTGGTGTTGATGCTGCTGATGTTTTTTGGAATACTGAAAGTCAAAATGTTTCAAATAAGTAAATTTATGACAAAGTATTTGATGAGGTAACTTGACTAGGTTCAAGCCACGTTAGGGACTCATATTCATGAGGAACATCGCACGATAAACGACGCAGCGAGTGTCGCGTTGATAAGTAGTTTGACCCGTGTTCAGTAACCTCGTAAAACATAAATAGGTGATTTAATGTAAATTATGAACAAAGACTGACTGCCTCGTTGGACGAGTGGTCGCAAGTGCGACTGCCGGGCAAGGGGTCTCGGGTTCGATTCCCCGGTCGGGCAAAGTATTACTGGGTTTTAAAAAATTCTCAGTAGTAGCACGGAGTCTGGAATTGTGCCCGGTATATGGCAATAGGCTCACCCCCTATTACATGGGACTCATAACATAAATAGTGAAAAGTGGGTGTTATATTGTACAGTGGCATAATGTGCACCTCTGCCTACCCCTTCGTAGATGAAAGGCGTGATGTCATGTTATGTACGAACAAAGACAAAATTGTTTTTTACTCTTAAAAAAGTAGAATTTGTAATATTACCTGGTGGAGAAACAAGTAGCTCATCCAGAGAAAATTCTTTATTGTCCGGATTCTTTAGCGCTTCTTCTAAGTTCCTGTCTATCGTACATGGTTTGTCCTTCAATAAGGCTTCAATGTTAATACTGCTATTACTCATTTCGTTACTTGATTTCAATGAGCCCAAATTTTCTGTATAAAAATTCATGCTACTCGTTCTATCTTTATCTGAGTAATCTAATGATGGTAGATCCAAATTGCTCACTGATTTATCAAGACCATCAATTTCATCTATACTAAAATCACTTATCAGTTTCTCGTCATTCTTTGCATCATTTTCTAATTTTACTTGACCAAATTCATTTAAAGTCATGTCACATAATTCTTTTAAACTATCGTTTTTATTGCTGTCCGGCTTTTCTATACTATCTAAGCTAAAATCGCATAGTTCTTTCAGATGTTTGCTTGCAAACGTTCTTTTTAGTTCGATCTCTTTAGTGGACATTTCTTTAGTTCCAAAACTGGTGATATCTTTAATGGCTTTACTGCTTTTAAATTGTTCATTTGCTGATTGTACAGGATCAACATTAACTATGGGTTCCTTAGTCGCAAAAGGATAAAACTCTTTTAGACTATTAAAACTTTCTGGTTTCTCCATAACTTTGTTTTCAAAACTGTCAGGATCTTTAATATTTTGGTCATTTTGGAAAGCTTTTGTAAAGTCGTTGAGTATTTTAGTTTGCTTCTCCGTATTTACAGTTTCAAAGCTGATTTGTTCTTTTTGCTCAACATACTTTTTAGGTGTGTAGCAATGATCGTTATTTACAGACCGAGGTGTTGAAAATGGACTGAAACTGTAAAGATAGCAGCATTAGTAGGTGACATAATATTATTACAGTAAATATGAATAGTATTTTTAAAATAGTTTTTTATAAATAAATAAATAAAAGTCCTTTATTTGCAAAAACAGATTACGGAGTTTATACATTGTATTAGGAGATGCCTGATTATGTTTTCGGCAGCAACAATCCGCGACCCACGATGCCGCCACTGCTCATGAATCTGAACCTTTAGAATGGCTTGAAACTAATCAAGTTCCTAGTGAAACAGTTAGGTACGTGAGTAAGCCGAAAACATATTAATTAATTTAATATGTCTCAAGAAAGTTTTAATACTATTAAAATGTTTAAAAATCGGATGGTTAATGAACGTCATATATTTAATATGAAACATACGAAAAAAAAAATCTAAATTAATGGTCTACAATTAAGGAAATTGAGGATATTCATAAAAGAAAACTGGGTACCTATGTAATGCCGGATAAGATAGTTCTCTACACTTACCTAAAATCCAATCTGAAGTCCGTATCAATAGACACATCATCCTGGAGCCAGTGGGAATCCAGTGAGTCTTCCAGCACATCAGCCTCTTCTTCAATGACCTCTCTGATAATCCGAGCCTCCGTGTCGGGCATCTCTTCTCCTTGTAGGATGTCCGTCATGAAGTTTCGTATACTTGTGCATGTTGACTCTGAAATGAGATATTTAATTTTATTGTCATTATTACCGACTTCAAAAAAAGGAGGATGTACTATGTTCGGCTGATTGTTTTCTTTTTTTGTAAATGTATGCATTTATGGTACTTTTTTCGAAACTAATACTAAGGTAAGTTAAAAAGAAAAAGGAATAATATGCATGAGTGTACCTATCTGATTACTGAATTGAGGAAGCAAAAGAAAGAGGTATGTAAGAATCGTTAAATCATTGTAAGAGTGTTAAATAAATAAAGAATAGAGTCAGTCCCAACACAAGTATTGTATAATAACTTACTGGGACTGCCTCAATGTTAGACAGATAGTATAATTCTTAAGATAATAAACAATTTTGAATTTGTATTTGAAATTGAATCGTAGCAATTGGCATTCCATAGACATAGACATATGTATTCGGATGTAAGTATGTATGTACATATGTATCAACTCAGTATTCTATAATGATAATTTATTTTGCAGCGATGTCACTGTCTCCATTATTCTTACCATTGTCATCGTCTCTTTTTTGTGTAGCTGGAGTACTATTCCCACTTGTTAATGGCAGCCTGAAATAGCAAAAGTACAAGTTTACTCAGTGTTTTCTATTACATAACAAATTTCTAAAGAAGAGATATTAACTCGTTGAGTACCATCATTATAGACACAATTAAAGAACTATAGGTTGCGGTTACAGGTGACCGCTCGGTGTTTGACAGTTTAACCAACTAATCAGAAATTACTTGCATGTGTACCTACACAAAAAACACTTACTGCACTCTTACTTTCTTGGTCCAATAAGACAGTAATCAAACAACATATTTTCCTTACATATTTACTGAGTATATATGTATACTTGATCTTAGTAAAATAGTTTGGTGAGTCCCATTGAACTTAAAGAGTTGCCTTTTTTTAAGGGGAGTAAATCATCGAATGACTGCTCCCGCCTGGGTGAGGCGGGAGGGAGTGTCACTCTTACTGGCTAAAAACCACCCCGTTCCTTCTCCTGCACGTCGAGCCAGAGCCCCGTTAGGTTCTCCGCAACTTGAGTTGCCCTGAAGTTCTATATCCTACTTACATCTACGAAATAAACCTGCATTCATACCAACAACTGGCAGGCTAAATATGGCTGTCACTGTTTATTCTTCAGCTACAGCAGCCATATTATAATGTGCGAATTTTTAGTAGGAATGCATGTTAATTCGTAGGTATGCTCAGTCCGGAGATGTCAATGGTAAGTCCACAATACAATAACACTTACCGGAATGTCAAAGCATCATCACAGTTTTTAAGGAATGTACAGAAATCTATGGGGTCTCCTACATCTTTTAGCACTTTGTAGTTCTTAAATTGCTTGTCTGAAGTTCTACATTGTTTTTTAAACTTGCAAGCTTGCTTCATATTCAGGAAACAATCCTTACATAGTTGGAATGTGAATGTGTCATTTCTTTTCACCTGGAATAGAAACATTAATGTTTTAGTGATGTACAAAATTTAATGCCCACTTTTAGTTATTTTGACAATACATTTAATTTAAATTAGTGTCATCATGTTGGATATAGTATAGATAATGGTTTATATATTACATTTTTATTTTACTACACATCATTGAAAATATTAGATGAACTCCTCACTACAAAAAATGAAACTGTTACATTTATTATTTGTTTTTATTATGGCTTTTTAACTATTTACCTGTAACCCAGTGGAGTACACAAACAGTCGTCTATATTTCTCTGTATACTGTAGTAGCTCCATTGGATCATTGTATTTTATAAGGCAGCCTCTGCAAAATCCTTCCATGGTTCCCAATTTCTTATTGTTTACCTTGTTGTTTATACTATTTGTTATCGTTCTCAAAATCTGCTCAAAATAATATTTTTTTACTTATTTGAATACAAGACGTTAATACTTAAAACTACATTTTGTACATGATTTTCGTTTCGGTTTTTGTGTAGGTATCCAATGATACACATAAAATACAAAATTTTGCATTTCAACAGTAAACAGTAGTGACAGTCCTATACTTATTATACTCTTTGGTGACAGTCTCACATCTCAGATGACATGACAGTGACAAATTGGTAAAGTTGACAAGCAAAGCGAAGCGAGCGGCGTGAAAAATCATCGAATGACTGCCTGGGACTGTCAGACTCTTACTGACTAAAAACCACCCCGTTCCTTCTCCTGCACGTCGGGCCGGAGCCCCGGTTACCCGTTAGGTTCTCCGCGACCGTGCTACGGCGTAAATAAAAATACAAATAATAACATAACATAACACCACACCTTTTTGTAGGCAGAGGTGTACATTACGGCACCTAATGCCACTGTGCAATGTAACACCCACTTTTCACTATTTATGTCATGAGTCCTATGTAATACGGGGTGAGGCTATTGCCCACTGATATGATTAGTATCACGATAAGTATCTATGCTATTGCCATATATGGGGCACATATCCAGGCTTCGTGCTACTACTGAGATTGTTTTTAAAACCCAGTAATACTTTGCCTGACCCGGGAATCGAACCCGAGACCCCTTGTCCGGCAGTCGCATTTGCGACCACTCGGCAAATGAGGCAGTCAGCAAATAAAATAACTTTATTAATAAAATCCTTTGCTTTGCCATACTGTGCACTGTACTGTACCGTACTAAACGAGACTGCATTCGGCGCTCTGATTTGTTTGTTCATTGTAGCCGGCCAATCAGAGCGCCGAACGCTTACTCGTTTTGATTACTTTTGGTTTTTTGGTTGCCTGTAAAGTCGGGCGAAAGTTAAAATAAAATAAAATAATTTATACAGTCAATCGGGGTAACTTTGACAGAAAAATACTGTATTTAGTCTAATATTGAAGGCATGTTGGTTGATAGACAATAATGGAAGTCATTTACGGTGTTCCGGAGCTGATCGCGTTTCTATTCATATAGTATTTTTTTTTTAAATATACTAGAAAGCAACAAAATCTGTACTTTTTGTGTGTGTCAAAGTTACCAGCCTTTAAAGGGTAACTTTGACACTGGTGGAGCCAGTCATAGAAAACCGATATAACTTAATTTTTAAAGCTTCGGGTTTACTTTGATATGTATTTTTAAGATAAAAGATCTATGGTCGAGTAAATAAAACCATAAAATGATATATGTGGGTACTATATTTATTGCAGAAATATTAAGTTAAGAAAGGGTGTGACACATTTCTTCAATTTTGACAATCAATCCAAAAAACATTAATCTTAATCATAAAATGAGTTTAACTAAAATGAAAATTACGATCAACAACGTCTTGCTAATTTTTATTCACCCCATTCCATGTAGAGTAAATCGTCATTGATGTGGTAAATACCACATGATTTCAGTCGAATTTTGCTCATATCGACTATTGAAATTATATTATCGCATCTTATTTTCACAGACTCCCTCTTATCTGGCCACTTCCAGCCACCATTCACATTCTTACACATACAAACGATGATATAAAATGGATAAACCATAGAAACAACTTTCCCAGTAAACAGAGACCCTTCATTTCTAAATATAACTTGAGTTCCTGGCAAGATATCAGAAAAAGATGTAGGGTGGCTTTTAGTGTTCTCTGCAATTTTTTCATTTTCTATTCCGGATTGCAAATTACCATCAAAACCAAACAAATCTTCTATGGCGACATCTCCCATTATATCATTAGTCACTTCAGGCGTCGCTTCTAATGGTTCGTCGGAAGCCGGCTGGACCTCTTCGTGCGCAGACATATCAATTTGTGTTAAAGAAATTTGGTTCGATGTTGATGGTGTAGGAATATTTTGGTCAGTATTTTCTTTATTCAGGGTTTTCATTTTTTTTTTATTTTTCGATCCTTGAGGACGACCTCTTTTTGTAGCTTTATTTGGTTCGGTGGAATCACTAGACTTTTTTACCTGAGCTTCAGCTTTTTTTTTATAATATAATTCAACCTCTTCTAATGAAACGCTTTTACCAACACTTATGGGCATTTGAAATTTCCTCTGATTTTTTATGCCTAGATCTGTGTTTCGTAATTCGGCTAAATAACTCCTGAAACTTTCACCTAAAGATTCTCTGGCACTCTCGGCGTTTATCGGAGTTTTGGCATATTCAGGAAGTCTGTTCAACACCTCTTGTCTGTCCAATGGGTATATTCCTGTGGCTTTGAAACCCGCCAAAACATTATTTGCTGACTGCTGGGCTCCCAATTCTAAAGCCCTTTTTACTAGAGCAGTAAAGCAGTTTTTGGGAAGTGAAATTGCTTTTTTTCCTCTTGCAGTCTGCCGCCAATCAAATAAAACAGTCCGCCAATTTGACTTTAAGGGACTAAAGTAGCCAACGTCGAGTGGCTGGAGAAGATGTGTGGAATTGGGTACTAGGCAAATAAATCCTATGTTATTATCTTTACACAACTTTAAAGTATTCACTGAGATGTGTGAACTTAAGTTGTCACAGATAAGTACTTTTTTCCCTTCTTTCTTTGAAACTATTGGCAAAAAGTGTGTGCTAAACCAATCATCAAAGCTCTCCAGATCAATCCAACCGCTTTTGGTTACAGTCATACGTGAACCAGGTGGTGCCCCAATAAGCCAATCTGACCACGTATTTTTGGCTTTAAATATAAAATATGGAGGTATTACTTCACCTGCAGCATTAGCACAGAACACAGATGTATAACACGATTTAGTAGAATTTCGTATTACTTCAGAGTTACGATTCTGACGCCTAAAAAGCAGTTTTTGCCTTTTCGGGTCATCGTGAAATCCTGTTTCGTCGAAATTGTATATGTTCTCTGGTGAAACATTTTCCACTTCAATTTGCAGATTATCGAAAAATTCATTAATTTTTTCTTCGTTAACTTGCGCTCGGCTTCTACTGATATTATGCCCAAATGTTGTTTTAAGGTCTGGGTGTCTTTTGAGGTACAGCTGACCCCATTCCCATCCAGGACGATTATTAGTAAAGGTCTTTACTTTCCTATTACTTGCATTTAAATATCGTTGTATTATAAGCGTAACATCATTAAGCCCTACAGTCAGCCCGTTATCGGACAAAGCCATAATATGATCTTTGATTATAATTTCTTCCTGCTTGGTTAAAGCAGTCGGCCTTCCAACTTCTTCTACATGTTTATTTCGGATTTTGTTCTTTATTGTATTAATTGGTATTTTGTAAGATTTGCTGGCCGAATACGCGCTTAATTCACCAGATTTCACCTTTTCTACACATTCTTCCAAAGTTGCTTGTGTGTAATTAGAATTGATTCCATACCTACGAGTGCCAGGTTCTGTGATTTTCCTCTTCCTAGGCATTGCGCAAAGTAAGTACCTTTAATCTGGAAATAAATGTAAAAGATGTAAGAACTCGTTCATATATATAACACATATGAACATAAAGTGTAAAAAGCACTTGATTATGTTCAAATACCGATAACATATACAAGAAAGAGGAAAAGATCATTACAAATACCTATGTCAAAGTTACCCACAATATTCATCATTCAATTTAAAAACAACAGGGCAACTTTGCTTGTGTCAAAGTTATCCGGATATTGGTCAAATTATGACCAGTAATAATTATATTCATGATTGTGAGAAATGGGACGTAAAAACGTTAAAATTATTTCTAAACACAAAACTACAAATTTCAATTGGTTTATAAAACATTTTACATACCTTGTGAACACAAAATTTCCCGAAAAACAGAAAAAGTTTACAACCAGTATCTGGAACTAAATTTTAGCGCTCAAAGTTTTGTCAAGTTTCTGACATTACCACAGACTGACAGCTACTTTTTTAAAGGTACATTTACGAAGCATGTTTCTGTAATTTATCTAAGAAAAAACACGAGAACTTAGCATAGATACTGCTGACGAAAAAAAATGTTTTATACATTGTAATCCGGCTGTCAAAGTTACCCAATCGAATCAAAGTTACCCCGATTAACTGTATAGTAGGAAGAAGGATGAAATAATAGTAACAATTTAAAACATTTATTTATACAAAGAATTATATTTAAAACATTAATTTATACAAAGAATCTCGCACTTCACTTTTTATGTCTGTCTCTCTCGCTCTTAGGCGGGCTAACCATGCCCGAGTGGAAGGGACGCGTGCCTCTCACTCGCTCTCATTGTGAGCTCATAACGTGAGCGGAGCGTAACGCAGTTTGTGTCACCCGGCAAACCAATTTATAAGACGTTGTCACGTCAAAAACTCGTACTAAGGCCTCTGGTAGGGAGCGCCGCTCTAAATAAGTTTTACTGAAACTATCTTCAATGATCGGACAAAACTGTGTAAAGAAACGTCCGAGCCACTCTCTGAGCGTCAAACTGACATCTCACGTCATTCGATTGAAATAAACAGTGACGACGACTTGACAACATTGCGTTTGTGAATATTTTAAAATGGAAAATAGTTCAGAAGTTCAAGTTACAATTAAGAAACCTGGAAGGGTTCTACATTTTAGCGATGGTGTTGAAGAAGAAATAGAAGAAGAGGAAGTAGCAGAGTTAGCGAGTGAACCACAAGAAACGAATGTTGATCCGGTGAGTAACCACAATGCATACATTGTTTGTTTTATTACCTCCAGCAAAGGTAAGGCCTTGATGTTATTCGTTTCTAATAATATCAATGACGGTAAAGTTCCGCTTAAGATATTTTACGCGTTTCATTATATTTTGATCTGCATACTAAGTTGTTAAAGTACCTAATTCACAAAGAGGATGTTTGTCGTTTGTTATGATTCATGACTTGTTTTTATTAAACTTTCTTTCGTTTATTTATTAATAATTAGCTAAATGAAAAATAAATTAAATTTGACATGCTGTACATTACAAAATGCATGCAGTATGACAAATGAAGTCCTTTGTTTCTAGTGTTTGTAATACAGTACAATATAATTAAATATTCTGCTTTTAAATTGTATGGTCATTACACTTTTTAAAATGATCTACAGCCCAAAATCTATGAAAACAATCAATGACTTATCAAAAGAACAAATATGTTTAAACTGTCAAACACCAAGCGGTCACCGGTGACCGCGACCTATTGTTCTTTAATTGTGTCTATAAAACCGGTACTCGACGAGTTACATAATAAATAATTAAACATACAAAACTATGACCATACTTCAAAGAATTCTGTATCGTTATGCCTGTATTTTAATTTTCAGAAATCTTTACAATGGGGTCCCTGGTTCTCCCATTATGCATGGAAGTCAGGTAACAAAGTTCTGAATGCAGTTGACTATGCTGGCGAGTCACTGGCTAGTTTCTTTGGCATTACCACACCAAAATACCAAATAGAAATTGATGAATATGAAAGAATAAAAGAAGAAAAAAGAAAAATGGATGAAGATTCTGCTGGTTGGGTACCCAAGAACGGCGGCGGAGACATACCTTTAGTTCTCAATGAACCCATCAAAGACAAAGCAGAGGTTTAGAAAAAAAATAGAACAGTCTACTTCTCTTTGGTTTATTCAGTATTGGTATTCGATTAGTGACATTATTGATATTACTTTAAGATTTATTTTTCAATATCCAATTATATGTATCTGTCAATATTTTATCTTGTTGTGTAAGTAATAATTTATTGTCTGTTATTGTTTTTTTTTTTTAAATGAAATGCAACTGGTAAAGTTCTGAGTACATTGTGTATAAGAAAGAATAATTTTAATATACCTATAGGATAATATTGATCAATTTGTTTCTGGAAATTAATAAGAAAGGAATTTGATTATGTCTCGATTTTATTTGTGTTATATTGTATAACGTTTTTTTAACTAAGATAGTATTAGATGTGACTAAATCTATGTGGTAATATAAATCGCATATTATGAGGGACTGAATGTATTAGAGCTTTATTTTGTTGTACATATTAATAATAAAATTAATATTTAACTCAATGAAGTTTCTTTAATTTCAAACAATAATATAATTATTATCTTAAAATAGTATGTTTTGTGTAACTACCAATTTTCAACTCACTAAACAACATTTGTCGTGTCGTGGTGGCCCGGAGGTTTAAGACGCCCACTTCTCATGCATGAGGGTGCGGGTTCGAAACCTACCAACGGCAAGTACCAATGTGACTTTTTCCGAGTTATATGTACTTTCTAAGATTATTTAGACACCACTGACAAACGGTGAAGGAAAAACATCGTGAGGAAACCTGGACTTATAATTTCTAATTATAGGTTTGAAATCGCCAACCCGCATTGAGCAAGCGTGGTGATTAATGCTCTAACCTTCTCCGTGTGAGAAGAGGCTTTGCTCAGCAGTGGGCATTTATAGGCTGTTGATGATGAAACAACATTTTTATAATTTGAGTTTACTACTTTTGTTAGGTCTTTTGTTTATAATATTAAAATAACCGCTTTTTACTACATGCATATGAATATACATACGATACAATACACACATTACAAAATAACAATTTTTACAATTTTTGCCTGTTTGTACTGACTAATCTCTGGAATGGCTAGACCGATTTTGCAAGACTTATTGGCAGGTAGCTAATGTACTAAGGAGAAACATAGGCTACGTTGTATTATTAAAAAACAAAGTACTAAGTACATATTTTACGCGGACAAAGTCGCCGAAAAAAGCTAGTTAACAATAAAACAAATTATAGCATTTTGAATATCATTGGTGCCAAAAATATGAATAGTCTCAGAACAAAACTGTTTTATGTTATTTGTGCATGTTCAAGATCTATTCAAAAATCTTATTTAATATACATGTATAAATATCCAACTAGAAAATATGTAATTTCCTAAAAGCAGCGATACTTTCAAATAAGAATTTCGAAATTGGAATTTGTGTATTTATTAGATTACAGCGACATCTATTTTTGGAATGAAAGTTCAACGTAAAGCGACATCTCGTAACTAGTAGCAAGCACTAATTGAACTTCCTTGTCACTTTTAGTTAATGTAAATATCGCTAGATGGCAATGTATTCACTATGATTAGTAAAATCGTTTGAAATACATTTTTAACGCTTAAAACTACAACTTCACAATAATTTTTGCTTTAAAATTAGTTTGCCTAAGACTGTTTCTATATTATTTTGTAAATTAGTATATATTTTTGGAACATTGTGATATATTTTGGATGTTAAATGGATGGATGATTTTTGGACTCAGGTAAATAGTTGATAGTTTTGAAACTTACCTACTTACAAGAAACGTTTTAGTAGAATTTTAAATAATTCGTGTTTAGTAAATTCAATTTCATGACCTTATGCGCTGAGTAACAAGGTCCACTATCGCGCATGGTCCACACACATTATAAATTACACCCATTCTAAATAGCTTAACGTAGTATGCGACATGAAATTCTTCTTTTAATTTTAGACCTTATTAGTTAGGAATAAGGTTGAAAGTCACATGGCAATTAACATATGTTATTGTTTGTCGGTGTTTAGCATGTGATATGTCGAAATGTAAACGGTTCGAGCGGTGTCCGCAGATCAATATGCGTGTTGCGCGGCCCGTGAGGGTGTTCGCCCCGTGCGATTGGCCGGCGTGTGGGGGGCGGGGCGAGCGTGTGTGAGGCGGCGCGCGTTCTCGCACGCGACGCGCCGTTTTGGCGCCAAATTGGGCAATAGGCATTCCATTTTCAAGTTTCACGAATAAGTATTAGGCCGTAAGCCACTAAGATAAGCTAAGGCCGTAGACTAGGGTAATATTTTTTGAATTTTATCGTCTATGGTACGAGCCGTACGGCTTAGAATTATAGGTTAGGGACCTATTAGAACTTTATAATATTTTGTCTAACTATACCTACGTCTATTTACTTAGGATCTTACTGAAGTAGTCGTTAAGTTTTTTTCGACCCCTGTATCTAAATCTATCTCTTACAAACAATAAGTAGGTACTTACCTATCTATTAGTTTTTCTCGATGCCTAATAACATATCTATCTAAGTATTTTTTTAATAGGTACTTACTACTTATTAGTAGTTGGTACGATTTGGTTATTGAAGGTTTTGAATAGGTTAGTACCTATAGGTACTTAAGTAATTTTGTAATTGCGACGAATTGTGTTCATTGTTTGATTCGGGCAAATCTTATATTTTCCAAAAATAATTTTATTCAGGCCTGATTGATAACGTAATTACCTCCACGATTGGCACAGTACGCTGGGTGACTCTGGCTGCCGTGGAATGTATGCCTATCGTAGGTAGATGAAATTCCTGGGTCGATTGGATCGACGTTGGATTGAGAAATCGATCGAAAGTCGATGCACACATCGGAGAACACCATTGACCTTACCCTTTCGATTATGGTTCCCATAGGAATATTCAGAGGTAAGACTATGTAGGCACTTAAGTATAGCTAGTCAGTGGCATAAAAAATCTGACAAACGGGTCTAACCAAGAATGTGGTGTAAAAATGTATGATCAAGAGCAACAAATAGCGCGTTTTGAAGGGCATAGACTGCAGTTGTCTCATTCAATCAGCTTAAACTGATTAAGAACTAGTCCTACCTCCTCTAAAAATGTCTTATTAGGTAGTACCTACTTAATTGTGATAAGCCAAGAAAATCTAATACCTACTTAATATTTTGCGTGTTAACTACTTGGTAACCCTTGGGCATTTAGAACGATCCTCCTGTTACCAAAAAAGGTAGGTACTTAATCATAACCGGAGTTGTCACCCAACAATACTACAACATGATTTACGTTTTCCATCCAATTGCAACAAAATTTACTACAAACGCGTATAATTATTATCTAATTCAATAATTCGTTAACACTACAGGTCATTCCAGACAATATGGCACGGGACAATAAACACGCACCAAGGTTGCCAGTTTAAAAAATATTGCGAATTAAAGGCGCGTGGTCCGTGGTCGAACGAGTTTTACTTTTTAAATTAAACGAACTTGAATTACTGGTTTTTGGCTCGCTTCTCCCATTGTGTCAGAATTTTGCGCGAATTTGCCAAACATAATGATTTTCTATAGATTTTGAACTAGTTATCTAGTACGATTGAAAAGGTGTTAGTTTTTTTGTAAAATATAGTTCTATGGTTGTTAGGGAATTATTGCGAAATCCTGTGGGTTGGTCAGCTGTTATTGTGCACGTGAATTTTATTAAAGAATTAGGAAAACTGGTTTTGTGCACGTGCTCGTTCAATGTATTTTTATACACGTTATATTTTTATATGAGTTCCTTCTACTCTCAATGTGACCAAAGAATGAAATTGATGTCTAACAAAGAGAAACAACTGGTGCATTCAAATACCTACTTTTGTTAACTCTACTCTTAATGAGTAGGGAGGTGATAGAAGAAGATTCATAGTTAATCCCTGCAACAACAAGACCCTGTAACTCTGCACTGCAGGACTTTGGGCCTCTTTTACATAGGAGGAGTTTGCTATTAGGATCTTCTTGCTTGACAGGAAGCTTCGAGATTGCAATTTAAAGAGGTTAGAGAATGCTATTGCTGCTCATCGAACCAACCTCCATTTAATGTGCATTCCCAAAGCCGGATCTTCGATATCCGTTGAATTAGCAGTGGTATAATTAATGTTGTCATTAATTATAGAGTACATTTGTGTGTATTTTACATTGTCGTCACCACGTGCCACATAGATCATTTTTCTACAAGATGAGATAAACTATTTCGCTATTAAGTGAAAGTGAAGTTGAACTCGCTACTTTCCTACTAGAATACAAGTTAATAATATCTTTTATCCTTTTCCAATCCACACAGGTAGAATGCAACGCTAATTCTATCGATATTCAAATTTTTGCGCAAGCGGTCTTTCGGACCCCCACAGCAGATGTTCTACTTTTAACTTTGCATGCATTCGCAATGTTGTTTATTAAAAAAATCTTTTGTGGCCATTTACAAAATAAAGCTTGCAATACAATACCTCATGCAAATTAGAACCGAACTTGATACGACAGGTCATAAATGCATTACGATCATTTTGCGAATTTCAACTGTATTAGCTTGCAAAAGCTTTCAAATTAAACTGCATAGCCATAATTTTTTTATTGCAATGTCAAAAATTGTAACAATGAACCTTGCTGTCTACGTGATAAGACTTAAAATTGTGCAGTGTATGCAGATTAAGAGAGAAATTTGCATAAACGACGCACACCTTTCGCGTTTGATCCTTTTTATGCAATTTGACTGACAGCTTTTATTGAATAGCCGATATTATTAGAATTTATATTTACTGCTATTGGTCCCTATGTATTTCCGATAATGCAGATTATAAACCATGTATTGTACAATTTAGAACTTAATAAACAATAATAATACTTTAGAATAAATAATGCAAGAATGAACAATTTTATTATTGGTAACACTGCTAAAAATTTGTCGGTTACAAAACGTATTCTAATTTCAAATAAAACAAAAAAAGAAATCTTTATAAACAGCCAGACTTTTGAAACAACCATTAAAAAGTTTGTATACTTACCATCCAAATTATGTCCGTAGAAACACCTTAAAATATTAGTGGTAGGTTTGCCTGAGTAAGTTCGTGGCTTTGGGCCCAGAGCTCATCTAAGATGCACATCTGTAGCACCGCTAGTTACACGCGAGGGTAACATTTCCGGTGCATAAATAATAACAATAAATTGTTAACTATTAGAAAGGGGTGTGCTCTGTATGCAAAATAGATGTAGGTTCGTTGCAAATGCAAACGTTGCTGATTTTTGCACCGTGTGTGCGTTTATTGTAAAATATGGCTGTTGTGTGATGATGTGTATCGGTTTTATAATTGAACTAGCTTTTACCCGCGGCTTCGCTCGCGTCAAAAAAGAATAAAAAGTAGCCTATGTGACATATACCAATACACACAGCGCCATCTATACCAATACTTTTGTTTTCCTCGGGAATATCAATTTTTCCGGGTTAAAAAGTCTGCAAAAATTCAAAGCAATCGGTTTAGTAGTTACGGCGTGAAGGTGGAACAAACAAACAAACAAACAAACTCACTTTCAGATTTATAATATTAAGTAAGGATTTGAAGAATGTTTGTTATATGTAGGTACCTACTTCCTTACTGAATGTTAGTTACTTGTCTTATCTAAGAGATTCAATGTGCTAGGTTTAATCAATCTCTCTGATAATCTTTTGATGATAAAAGATATTATTATTGCATTGTACCTATAGACGAATATAGAAGCTACTCTAACTGAATTGTATTGAAACTTAATCTTACTAAGGTATTTTCACATAGGTACGTAATAATCACTACATAGTATAAAACAAAGTCGCTATCCGCCGCCTGTCTGTCCCTATGTAAGCATAGATCTGTAAAACTACGCAACGGATTTTGAAGCGGTTTTTTTTAATAGATAGAGTGATTCTTAAGGAAGATTTTTATGAGTGGTTTTTTTAAATAGATAGAGTGATTCTTAAGGAAGATTTTTATGAGCGGTTTTTTTTAATAGATAGAGTGATTCTTAAGGAAGATTTTTAGGCGCCCTAGACGGACATATAGTGACCAGATTGGCGATATATTAAAGAAGGGCCAAATTAAAAGTACCTACCCTTAACCGACGAGCATGCATGAAAAGATTGATGACTGGTAATGAAGCGAAAGAGGTATGTAAGAATCGTAGTAATTGGCGTTCCTTAGTCTCTGCCTACCCCCATGGGAGACAGGCGTGAAGTTATGCATGTATGTATGTATTTTTATGCATAATACATGCATATCGCACCCGTTCGAAGCCGAGGCGGGTCGCTAGTTGGATATAAATCATAAAAAATACATTTTAGCAACACATTGTAAAAGATTAAAAATAAAATAACCTAACCGATGCATTTATTTGCGAAATCTATAAATAGATAAAAACGATAACACACAATACAATACGAAACCAGTTTCGACCGCTGCAAAAAAAAAAAAATCGCCGACCAGTTTCGCAAACCCTAAACTGCAAGGGGACACTTAAAAACTTTTAATATAAACACAATGACCAACGAACGAATAACGGGTGGGCAGTGTCCATACAATGGGCATACTAGCCGATTAATTCGCTACACAATGACCAGGGGCTAGGCCGAAAGGTCATATTTAGGTAGAAGGGTTAAGGGTCAGTAAGGGTTATTGGTAAATAGGAGCGTATGCCTGAATGCCAGGGGAGTGACGCGGCCACCAAGTTATGGAAAACATGTCGCCGTTGACGGGTTAAAAATTTATGTGTTGGGTTTGTACTTAGTTGTGATTTTCAAATTGTTGTTGCGTTTTGTGGTTGAAATGTCGTCGTGTATGTTAGCAAAGAAATTGAATGATATAACATCTTATACTATTACCTATATAAAGCGGAAGAGTTTGCTTTTTTGTTTGTTTGTTTGAACGCGCTAATCTCCGTAACTACAAGTCTGATTTGAATAATTCTTTTTGTGTTGGATAGCGCATTTATCGAGGATGGCTATAGGCTATAAAACATCACGCTACGATCAAATCAGACAATACGACTTATTTATTTTTATACAAACAGTTACGTGAGTAAGCCGAAAACATAACATCACACCTTTTTATCTCCGAAGGGATAGGCAGAGGTGCACATTTCGGCACTTAATGCCACTGTACAATGTAACACCCTCTTTTCACTACCTATTTATTTTATGAGTCCCATGTAATAGGGGGTGAGCCTATTGCCATATACCGGACACATTTCTAGACTCCGTGCTACTACTGAGATTTTTAAAAACCCAGTAATACTTTGCCCGACGTGGGAATCAAACCCGAGACCCCTTGCCCGGCAGCCACACTTGTGACCACTCGGCCAACGAGGCAGTCATAAACTCAGAGTAATAATTATTTTATTAATTGTAAAGACCTAAATGGAATAAACTTTGAAGAACTACACACAGCCTAAAAGTTAGAAGATGAATCTCCAAAAAAACACATCAGAAGTAAAACACAATAGCTAAAATAAATTTAAATCATTTAAATCTTTTATCTTAATTACAAAATCACATAAAAAGTCAACGAGACCAGCATACTTGAATATAATGACATCAAATGAAATCAGGAGCGATACTTATCGCACTAAATAAAGCACTCTACTGTCAAATTGAAAATATGTGACGCATGCGCACAAAGTGTGAAATCGTTGATGATATCTCTTAGACTTTTTGTCTGATAGTTTTTGTGTTTTGGTACTATTGTACCCTCTCCGTGTTTAAAGGGTTAGTAGGTAGGTACCTACACTTTCTATTAAGACGATTTGATTTTGTTAGTTTTTTGTTTTTAAAGTTAGTTTTTTGTGGAATATTAATCCTGTGTCTTAGATTTACATATCAATTTTAACGGAAGATTTTATTATGATAGGATCGGATTAAATTGAACGTAGTTTTGTTTTTAATTCATTTATTACAATGAATTGTTTCACGACTTAGGTATTCGTATGTAATCTTATTGATGAACATTTGAAAATCAGATCATAGCTGTTCTTGAATAAAAGTCATCACAATATTTATCAATACTTACTTTCGGCTCCAAAAAAAAAAAACGAAAAAAAAAGCTGCTACAAAACGCAAATTCAACTTTAACACTAATATAACGAACCGTCACGAACCGCATACGCAGGGTTAACTCATTGTACCTACGTCTCAAAAAAAAATACATTCAAATCACTACCGATGTGTCTAACCCTTTCGCCGAGCACAAAAAGACCAATTTTGTATGCGTACCCGGTGTCTCATTTCAATAAAGTGTAATAAAAAAAAAGATAAAACTTTTTTACCCACGATGCTTTTGGGGTCATATTTTTTATAAGGGTTGAATCCTTAATTTGCAACAAGGTGCAACGCAGGCAAAGTAGGGTGCATCGAGAGATTTAAATGAGTTCCATAGAGAAAAAGTCGATGGGGTACTAGGTGCCGTAGTGATCATTCTCGGTTATTTTTTCCCAAGCGATATGACAAAGTGTGTTATGGTGTTTGACATTGATTGTCGATCGTTAAATAACATTGACCTGCACTTTTCTCATGATCTGTTTAGGAATGGTTTTAAATGGCTCCCTTGAATTAATAAAATGGTTTTAGTTTTGTAAGGGATTGATAGGACTAATATCTTGTATTTTTTGGTATAGAATGAGTTTTATCTCTTGACTTATTTTGTGATATCTGTACAAGTGTATACCGACCTATACCTTTTTCATAATCTCTGAGTGCTAAAATTTGGTTATTCCCATAATGAAAATTCACTCTCGCATGTATTTTTTTGCAAATTATAGCTTTCGATTAACTTTTCTAACCATTCGTTAATTTATACTTATCTATTAATTAAAATAATACCTACTTACTTATAAAACTGATATTTTCATCAAACAATGTTACAAAACAACATTCAACATTCTACGACAGGTTCAAACCACCCAATTTTATTCTTATTCATTGCCAATTTCGTTATTGTACCGCAACATACATTACATCAGGATTCCATTTGCTCTAATTATCTACACATACATACTACATACATAGACTTTCACCACTCTCTCTGTATTATATATTCACGCCATCTTAAATTATTAACGCGTCCATTACTGTTGCTATCAATCAATAGAGCTTTGAATTTTCTAAGGAGACGGTGCTTGAGTACCTATTTTGAGTAACGTATATAAAACATGGGTAAGTAATGTTCTAGATGCCTTGTGAAGTAATTGGCAATATTTTCCTTCAATTTCATATGTTAGGTATATTGTTTTTCCATGTAATGAGCCAGTAAACGAGCGGACGGATCACCTGATGGTAAGCAATCAGCGCCGACCGTGGACACCTGAAACACCAGAGCGTTGCAAATGCGTTACCGGTTACCTTTATTTTTTTTTCTTCTCATTTTATAATATCTTCTGATTCACTTCGTTGCGGGAACCAAGACAGTTATTCATGTCCATGGGACGCGCCGGACTTCAGAGTTCAGGTGTTTTTATGGTTGTATCTACTGTAGATCCTTACAGGAGATGTGGCGGTTTTGGGAGGATGTGACGGGCTTGTCCCTAAAAAAGTGACTTTTGGGAATTGGGAATACATTATGTCAAAAATCAGGTATCAGATGTTTATATTGAAATAGGTACGTCCTCAGTACTGACATCTAATTGATGAGCCTGGACTGGACTAAAGTTCAGTCCAGTCCTTGTTTATATGCTTATCAGTTTTTATGATATGATAAATATGCCTAACTATAAATTAACTATAAATGGAATTGTACCCGGCATGGCAATAGGCTCACCCCCCCTATTACATGGGACTTATTACATAAATAGTGAAAAGTGGGTGTTACATTGTACATTGGTATAATGAGCACCTCTACGTACCCCTTCAGGGATAAACGTTATGTTATGTGTTATAAATTCACAAAAGTTCTTCTCATAAAACCTGAATTTGTATTTCGGCAATACAATGACTTATCTAATTCCAAAATGAAGATAACAAGGGATATTTTTAGCTCCTTTAGATACTGGTCAATAAACTCGATTTCAAAGTAAAAGTGGATTCCATGCTTGGAATACGATTGTACTTTAAAAAAAAGAATAAGCCCTTTCATCTAAGTAAGTCTTATCCTGCAATGGATTATGTTAAGAGGTACAATCTTCCGTGTGATGTGATGATGAGAAAATACTGAACAATTTTGACCATCAAGTGCTAAAGGACCACTTCTTTTTACGCTTCAAAGCATTTTTGATCCACAAACAGGCACTTTTGATCGTCATTGGAATTTTACGGTTGGCTATCCATTGTTTTATTTATACCCTGTGCCCACGACTTTGTCCGCGTGTAATAGTGATTCACAGCTCCTCCCTGTAAGTGATAGCGTGATAATATGTATTTTTTTATGGCATAAGCCGGTAAAAGGGCAGACGGATCACCTGATGGTAAGCAATCGGCGTCACCCATTAACACCTGGAACACCAGAAGCGTTACAAGTGCGGTACCGGCCTTTTGGGGATTAGGAGTTTGAGGATCGATTATGTAGGTATCCTATGTATTGACCCGACTTGTTAATAATATTCATGCGAAATTTTAAGTAAATCCATGCACTACTTTTTGAGTTTAACCCGGACATACATAGGTATAGACAAACAGACAAAAGTTCTAAAAACCATATTTCTTTGGTTTCATTCATAGATCATGCCCCAAGCATTCTTTTTAAAAAATATGCAGTGTATTATTTTCACTTTCCTACAATTTTATTATATATGTTTTAGTATATAAATAAATCAATTACTTAGGACTTAAAGCTAACAGCATTCTCTGCCAGTCATAGTCATTGTTTTGTGGCTGCTAGGAGGAACTTTGAGGTTATTATTAATTTAGACTTTGATAACTCCTCAGTCTTTGATAACTCCTCAGTAGTAGCACGGAGTCTGGTATTGTGCCCGGTATATGGCAATAGGCTCGCCCCCTATACATGGGATTCGTATCATAAATAGTGAAAAGTGGGTGTTACACTGTACAGTGGTATTAAGTGACGTAGTTAACACCTCTGTCTACTGTGTGATGTTATGTTATGTTATTTTGATAACTAGTTTTACCTCCTTCACCCACGTGATTTTAGGAACAATTTAACCTATTTCACTCTCTAACTTTCAACTTTGTACTACTCTGAGAAAGCATTAACCAATGAGTATTTGGAAACATAATATTAACTTAGAAAACCGCACGAAAACTCCGAACATGTTTCAAAAAGAAACAAAACACTGTCTATTCTACTTAATACACGTTACCATAGCAACGAGAGCCTTCACATCATCTTCTGGTCCGGTCTTCCCTTGTCATAATCATAGAATACTTTTTATGGCATAAGCCGGTAAACGAGCAGACGGATCACCTGATGTTAAGCAATCGGTATCGCCCATTGACACCTGGAACACCAGGGGCGGTACAAGTGCGTTACCGGTGTTTTGGGGATTAGGAGTTTGAGGATCGTTGGGATTCAGGAATTGGGGAGATTGGGGAAGGGGAGGGTAATTGGGCCTCCGGTAACCTCACTCACACGACGAAACACAACGCAAGCTTCACGTCGGTTTTCTGTGAGGCCGTGGTATCACTCCGGTCGAGCCGGCCCATTCGTGTCAAGCATAACTTATATTTATTCACACACCGTATCAACGAGAGCCCTCAAAATAATGATATAACAACTAATTTAAGCAGTATACAGTCTTCCCATAATCTTCTCAGTCATAATCCTAGATACCTGCCTACTATCACAACGGGCAATTTTAGCGTTCTGTCCTGTACAGGATTTCCCTTTGCGACGTGTGCCTTCATACAGGAAAACGTTACCCCCTCATACACCCGTTGAAACACCCTCCTCCCTGCTTAGTTGACGAATAAAATGGTGTTAGAGACATAAGCGGTGAGCGGGGATTGATTAGACAAAGGAATGTGTGTTTATTTAAATTGTATGCAAGTATTACGAAGGCTGTCTCGTCGGCCGAGTGGTTGCAAGTGCGACTGCCGGGCAAGGCGTCTCGGGTTCGATTTCCGGGTCGGGCAAATATTACTGGGTTTTTAAAAATCTCAGTAGCACGGAGTCTGGAAATGTGCCCGGTATATGGCAGTAGGCTCACCCCCTATTACATGGGACTCATGACATAAATAGTGAAAAGTGGGTGTTACATTGTACAGTGGCATTAAATGCCGAAATGTACACCTCTGCCTACCCCTTCGGGGATAAAAAGGCGTAATGTTATGTTATGTTATTATAAAGCTCTTATAAATATTTGATCGGTTATGATTAGTTCTAAAGTGATGAGTTTATTGAATAATGCCGGACACAGATCTCGACTATTGAGAATTATCGAGTTTTAATCGTAGTTCTATATCTGTAGTTATGCTTACCAATCTTAAATAGAAATAAAACAATAATAACATTTATTCTAAATATGTTTATTCTTAAGTTTTATTATCATAATACAAGATTTTAATAGGAAATTGAAGAAGAAAATATAGGGTTAAAGATGGATGGCATGGTGTAGGAGAGGCTAGTGTTAATCTGTAGATGGAAACGAGCCGATGACGATGTAGGTACCTGAAAACCAAAACCCGATATTAATAAACTTAATCTTGCACTTATCTTCCCAAAATCTTCTTTGTTTCTTTTTTCTGTATATCTCCTGTATAGCAATAACAGAAATGCACACTTCTTTTTACGATCCATATCACGACCTAGTTTTCAATTTAAAATACGTTTAGTACGGTTGACGGTCGTCAAAGGAATGGCCACCCTGGGAGACGCCTTGTCGCACGAAATCGCAGCAATTCGCATTGTAATTTTCTGCATTGCGAATTCACATCGCATCGCATCGCAGTTTTGTGCACGAGCCCTAAATTTGTCATTTTGTCCACAAATTTACAACTGACCAAGAGTTACATTTCCCTAGTTACTGCTGAAATTACTAATAGTCTGAAACTCCCTCTCGCCTCACCCAGGCGGGAGAAGCAATTCGATGATTTTCTCCCCTTGAAAAAAAAGTCACGATTAGTCCTTTATAACAATCCCCAGATACAAAAATCCGACATCAGCTCCAAACTTGCACCACACACCTAAACATGCGTTACAGGACCACCCTGCTTAGGCGACCAAACAGGCGGGGTGGGTACATACTACCATCGCATGATATATAGTGCCCCTTAAACTTAAACGGATTACCTTTGATATATTACGTGGATTCGCAATTCAATCTCGGATAGTCGATCTCATCGTACATAGATGTGATTGCTTTTTGAAAGACATTCGTCGTAATTACGTGTTGGCAGTCGTGATTGGAATTGAGGTATTTTTATGGCTATTCATTTAGCGTTAGTTATTGGTTAAGGGGTTTTTTGAAGTGTTTGGTAGACGTAGGCAAATATTGCATAATATAATATCGTTGATGCATTTATGTGTGAGTACTGTATAAGGGTTTTCGGGTTCGATTTTTGGGTATAATTGGTCTTTTTTTAGGTTTTTTCAAAAAATTGTCAGTATCCTGAAGTCTGAAATAGGGCTCAAGTCTTAACATTGTGGAACTTATAATATAACTGGTGAAAAGTAAGTGTTACATGTAACTGTATGAATATTATTAAGTTCATAGATACCTATTTAACAATTAATTAATTATTATTACTATTTTTTTACAGCAGTCCATAACCCGTCTAAAATATATTTCTTTTGCATTGTATATGAGACCTCCTTTGTGCCCATTATTATTTTTATTTTTTAATTATAGGTATCAGTTATTTCTTTTTTCTGTATGTACCCACTATATTATTAATGGTGTACAATAAAGATTATATATTCTATTCAAGTACACCGATCCTTCCAATTTTAACATACTGGTACTTAATATTGAATTAAAAAAGTTTTCGAAACCTACCACGACATTAATCACAACATTCCTTACTCTCTTACCACGCCAATCTTCATATCAAACAATCTTCAATATTAGAAGGTGTTTTTAAATTAAAAGTCTTCCATCGCAAGACAGGTGAGGGCGCTGCTTTCCCCCTGTGTACCTCAGGTTGGTTGCTGTGAAACAAACCACAATGGAGGGTGCATCACACATCCTTTCATCACTTACCAAGGAATAAACGCCATGGGAACACGAAGATAACCGTTTAATGGGTTCTTGGATGTGGTATTGCTTTTTTTAAATGTAATGCTTTAAATTTCGGAAGAAGGTATTTGTATTATAACTTGAGACATACTAAATAAATTGTTATGTTTTCGGCTATGAGTAGCAGTGCGACAGTAGCCGCGTCGCAGATCGCGAAATGCTGCTCATGAATATGAGCCCCTAGCATGGCTTGAAACTAGTCGAGTTCCTCGTCAAATAATTACGTGAGTAAGCCAAAAACATAATAATTTAAGAAGGTATTTAAAATTAAGCATGGTTTTGATGTGTAAAAATGTATGTATACTCTATAAAACAGTAGTAAATAAAATCAATTTTAAAATTGATACCGAATTTTTTCTCCGAATTATTTATAGGGGATTTATAGATCTAGCTTGCATCTCTATCGATCTTTCGATACCTCTCAAAAATAAGCTTTTCGATAAAATGTTGTTATTTAATTACAATTTTTATTTCGAAATAACTGTTATAAACAATATTATATTACTACGTGTTCGTAGCTACGCGTAGCATTCGTAGCCATCGTAGCGATCGTAGCGTACTTTCGTAGCTTGGTAATGAGTTGACTGCCACCTACATCGCTAAAAATGAACCATTTCCATTGGAAATTTAACATATACCTATACATGTCCATATAGCTCTAAGCGGTTACAGGTGACCGCTCTCCACTAACTACATTATAGACCTTATTTCCAATGCTTAGAGACTACTTTTGTATGAACAAATTTGGAGGATGATTTTCAACAATTTTCAACAATATCATTACCCTCCTTTTTAGAAATAGAAATATCAAATAATCTTAGATTTTTCAATAAAGTTCTAACTCAAAATAAAGTCAGGCCATTTCAATTCTTTTTTAAAAATAAAATGTAAGCAAGTCGCCTCAGTCGTACGACATATCGGCGAGTTCGTCGTTCTCTATCGGGATAGGGCGTGTACACACTGGGGTAGCGCGGGGCGCGCGTGGACAGGCATTCGAAATGAAGAGTACTCCACAACTACGTCTGTCTGCCCTCTGATGTTGTTGCGTGAGGAGATGGATTCTTTTTGTTGTTTTTTTTATATAAGTATCTATAAGTAAGTTAGTACCATTTATTACTATACTGTGAAGTCAAAGGCAATCTAAATAATTTTAAGTGTGGGAGAGCAATGCTTCCCCAGTCCCTGAATCCCCAACAATGCTCAAATTCCTAATTCCTAAAAGGCCGGTAATGGACTTGTAACGCCTCTAGTACTCCAGGTGTCCATGAGCAACGCTAATTGCTTGCCATCAGGTGATCTGTCTGCTCGTTTACCGACTTATCTCATAAAAAAAGAATCATTCAACAATACATAGGTATTTATGAAAGATTTTCCTTGGTCATTTCTCTAAAACTCATTAATTTGACTAGTGTAATGAGCGCTGAGCAATTAAAAAGGCCCTTGTCATAAGTACTACTAAAATAACGAGCAAAGTTAGTTAGCTATGTACGTAATCTAACGTAATACACCTGCATTCCCAATTACAATGACATGTATTCATTTTTCTATTCTACCCTATTCGACTACTTTTTAAACTATTTCTATAAACAAAAGCTCGTTAATATGCTTACAATTTAAAAATAAAATTCCCTCTCCACACTTACCAACAAAAGCGCGAGTGCTACTCATATCTTGGGCCGCGACTCCGCCTGCTAACGGCGGACCAACGTTTATATTGAAATACTCCATCGAATTGCTGTACACCACTACCAAGGAATCCTGAGATGAGGACAGAGGACAATGCACTCCTTGTTCCACTTTAATACCCTCTTACTTTATGGCAGGGTTGTGACAAGGAAAATGCATTCCTGTGAGTAGGCGTGCAGGGGTGAAATTAGAATGGTGAGGCTAATTTAGTAGGGGTCAGGGATGGAGCGATGTGTCGTTTGTCTCTTGCTTGTCCCTATATTGGTGTTTGGTTGAGAGATAATCCAGTAGAAGTGTAACTTTACTAAGGATTTTATTTATTGAGAATTTGGAATGATGTGTCTTCTTTTGGTGACATTTTTGCGAGTTCATTTCTTGATATATGTCAGTAGACTTGCTTTAGCGGATTTTAAAATCGTAATAAGATGTCACAAACGACTTTGCATTTCATTTCATAAAGCAACCCTGATAATCGTATGTATAAGAGCGAGTTTCAATTGACACCTACTTTAAAAAATATTTTACGATAATATTTTTACGCATTCGACCTATGCTATAAATTGACAAATACCAAACAAGACAACGCCTGTCCTTGTCCATTCCTCCTTTTGATTAAACCACTCGTTCTAGTCTACATTCACAATATTCTCATAAGCAATACTGAACAACAAACCGTGAAGCTATTTACATTTCAGGTAGCAAGCAGACAATTCGCGGCCGGTTGTCATGGTAACGGCAAGATGGCGGCTGTCTGCTGCGGTTTCAAACTTCGGCTCTAGTTCCAAATTGTTCCAAGAGTATTTTAGAGCGGCGTACGTATGTACGAACGTGCATAATTACATTATATACGTGCCGCTATATACCACGGGCCCACTAATTACTGGTAGGGTTAGCAACGGAGTCGAGAGTATGGATTAAGATGGAATTTCTCATGTGTGAGAACATCGAAGGTAGGTCGTGATGAAAATAAAAAATGTGCGAGCTATTTGAAAAGGTATAGTTTATTATTTTTGTTTTGTGAACGGTTGGTATTGGATTTCCTTTACGTGAAAACTTGATTATTTATACACTACAACGATTAAATATTTGTTTTTCAATCATAGTTTCAAATATTCGTTAATATTTCCACATTAGTGAAACTACATAATACAGAGATAAAGTGCAATATATCTATGTAGAAGTTGAACACTTCTGTACCAAATAAAACTCTCTTTAACTGTATTACTTTTCACTCACCAGATGGATATTAAAAATCATGAAGTCATTTGTAATGAATAGTCTATCATTCAATTCAAACCGCAGACAGAATCAAAGATTTAAAAATAGAACAACTGAACCACATCTAAAAAAACCACAGAACACAAAAAAGAAACAAAAATATATCTGACCATTTTTGCAGCCAGTACTTCTGAAGGATTAGTTAAGGAGGATTTAATAAGAGTTCCTTAGATAAGTGTAGCGAGCGCTCTCCTATCTAATGCTCATCAACTTAAACACCTCTGAGCAAGCTCGCAGGTCACCTGAACGAGATTTTACCACTTAATATGACATACATGTTCGTGACGGGGCTTCATTAAACTTGTATATGAAAGAGGTTTTATTTTTAGGTTACTTACTGTTAGAACATTATTAAAAGACAATTCTTATTCGCTGACGAGTTAAGCAAAAATACATATGTAATTGTGTCTGTTCTGTTCAAGATCATTTACCATAAGGTGATCCGTCTACTCTTTTTGCACTTAACTTCCATAAAAAAGTATGCATTAACAAAATATTAGACCTACATTTCGCTTGTTGTAAGTTCTATATAATAGAAAACGAATATAATCTGAATTCACCAATGGTAAAATAGATATTCCACTTTTTTCTGTGTCAAACTAGATGATTGATATATCTGCCAATGTCCAAAAATATAAGACACAGCTTGACCTGTAGTAGTACAGCTACATATATAAACTCCGCTATATAGATACATACGTTATCAATCATACATAGGTTATATCAACAATGACATAAAACCTAACTCTGATCATCGTAAATCATATGCTGTCGTCGTCACCATAAACGGGTTTACGATGTACAACCGACAGAGGTGGGTAAATATACATATACATATATAATATGGACTAGGACGAATATAAAATGTGTCGACCAAGGTTTTACTATAAGGTCGACTCAGTAAAGATCTACTTCATTATATTTTTAATTGACATTAAAAAATAGACAGTACAGTGGTTTATCAACATCAGTTAATTTATATTATTTACTAGCTATTGCCAGAGACTTTATCTGCGTAGAATATGTTTCCTGTTTTATCCTATGGGAGCATTTAATCGAGATAATAAGTCCTATCACGTAAGTCTGCCTGTATACCAAAATTTATCAAAATGTGTTCAGTAGTTTCAGCGTAATTGACGGACAAATATCCAAAGAAACTTTACATTTATAATATTAGTGTGATTTTGAGTTAATATTCTGTATTTCGTCATAGGTCTTATACTGATGCTGATGCTGAGAAAAAAGCGGACGTAACGTCACTTAGAAATTATTGAAGCATCATAATATCAAAATGGTGTATTTATGTGTGCGTGTAGGCTCTTGCAACACCGTAATGTATGAAGTGTAATGACGGGCCAAGTCACGCGACAGATGTCCTTCGTGTCAATGTGTGTGTATTCTGCGTGTAAGTCTATAGTAGACAGGTGCCACAGTCGTTGTTTCAAGACACTATTTCCGTCTTTTTTTCAACGTCCATGTATGTTAAGTTGACTATGACTGTGATGATGAAGGAGTCATTTATCGCGGCACAAATATAGTAGTATAGTTTTGTTCAAAGAGTATATTAAGTATAGGAGAAGGTTTGTTCCGAAAAGGATTCAGAAGAGTCCATGTATAATTGTTATCGATATGATCCCAAGATCTGTGGCAGATATTCTGAATATTTCGATAATTAAATTCATAATACATATTTAGCCTACAAGAATTGAACCCGAAATAAAACTTGACAAACAACTACTCAGAGATGGTTAGTCAGGTGGTCTGGTCTATGCAGCAGCTGTAGCCAAATGCCATTTAGCGCTTGTCTTCATGTAGAATAGAAAACCAAATTATATGGAGTCGACGTAAATTTTGACACTTGTCAGTGTCATCCCCATACATTTAGTTTTCTACTCTCTCTGTAGACAAGCTCTAAAATGGCATTTGGCTAAAGGCACAGGAAATCAGACCTCAAGGAGCTGGTCTAAAATCCTTGACGACGGATGTCTATATAAACACATCTATATGGTGTTAGATCGACAAAAAAAAATACGCAACAGATTTCCCTAAGTAAAGTTTTAGATATATGTAACTATAGATACCCTAAAAAGTGATATACGATTGTGTTAGATCTTTGTTTTAGTACTTACTTCGCCTTCAATCTTTTATTATGAATAGCCGAGTCGTAAAACTGACTTAAGAGCTAAGGTCATGAATTCTGCACTGGATTTTTATGTTTTACGGCATATATGTACAAATGTAGACATCTATGTGTCTATATGATAAGTTGTTTTTATTCTCTACGTATATGCTTGGTTTATTCGAAACAGATGGGAGTTTTTATGACAGCATTTTTGTTACAGAACAAAAAAATGATTTTAGGTGTTTTCAGTACACATATTGTATTTGCTATTTTCAATTTTTAAATAATCTTTTGGTGTGAACATAAGATACATATTATAGAGTGAATGTATGTATGTATGTGTTGTATTTGGTTTTTTATATAAACATCTCGTCTGGTGGTAAGCGATGATGTGGCTGACGATGGAGCACGCTAATGAGCAACCTGATATAATATATTAATTGACGCATTTGTACGCAGAGACAATAGCAATATATTACTGATTGCCAATATTGCTCTAAAAGTACCTACTAACTTTTTTATGGGATAAGTCGGTAAACGAGCAGACGGATCACCTGATGGTAAGCAATCGGCGTCGCCCATGGACACCTGGAACACCAAAGACATTACAAGTGCGTTACCGGTTTTTTGTGATTAGGAATTTGAGGATTGTTGGAGTTTCAGGGATTGGGGAGATTGGGGAAGGTATGGAGGTAATTGGGCCTCCGGTGACCTCACTCACATAACGAAACTCAATGCATGATTGTGTTGTTTTACGTCGGTTTTCTGTAAGGCCGTGGTATCACTCCTGTCTAGCCGGCCCATTCGTGCCGAAGCATGGCTCTCCCACACTTATACAGATTATACTAGATACCCTCGTTGGCCTTAGGTAGATGACTGCCTCCTTGGCCGGGTGGTCGCCAGTGCAACTGCCGGGCAAGGGGTATCGGGCTCGATTTCCGGGTCGGGCAAAGTATTACTGGGCTGTTTAAAAAAATCTCAGTAGTAGCACGGAGTCTGGAAATGTGCCCGGTATATGGCAATAGGCTCACGCTCTAATACATGGGACTTATAACATAAATAGTGATAAGTGGGTGTTACTTCTGTGTGCACCTCTGCCTACCCCTTCGGAGATAAAAGGCGTGATGTTATGTTATGTTATGTTATTAGATACTCTTACTATAACTTAAACACAATTTTAGTTCTTAAAACTCTCTAAAACCAAACTATTCTTCATCTCATCACACCCCAGCCTATAAAAGAAAGAATACATAAGAAAATCTCCTATATACATGTTACATACGTTATGTAAGCAGTAGGCCGAAGCAATATCCGTTCGGTATCGGCTGTCTGTCAGTTTGTTTATGTAGAAACATGTGGATGCTGGGATTCAGGGGCGGTGGGGAACTAAAGATAAGAATCACTAGGGTTTTTGTTATAAGACTGATACATTTTCGTTTTCTTAGGGAAGATTTTAGGGTTAGTGTTTTGTAGGGATAAGTTGCCTCAATTGTATATAGGTTCTTTAAAATACTGACTAGATTCTTAGAAAGGCAGTTATCTGAAGGAAGATAGCTCATTGCGACAATTATGTTGAAGTTTTGTTGACTGCCTCGTTGGCCGAGTGGTCGTAAGTGCGACTGCCTGGCAAGAGGTCTCCGGATCGATTCCCGGGTCGGGCAAAGTATAACTGGGTTTTAAAAAAAATCTCAGTGGTAGCACGGAGTCTGGAATTATGCCCGATTTATAGCAATCGGCTCACGCTCTATTACATGGGACTCATAACATAAATAGTGAAAAGTGGGTATTACATTGTACAGTGGCATAGAGTGCACCTCTGCCTACCCCTTCGGGGATAAAAAGTGTGATGTTATGTTTTCATATGCAAAGTAACAGTTTCCTAAATAGAAAAATATGAAAATATCATCTGCTTACAACAAAATACTGAACTTTAATCTACAAGGCTTCATATTTTTATTGATATCTCTATTTTTAGGTAAATAACAATATTGTTAAATATCATACAAGCCGGCGACAAACTCTTATAGTCCCATTTACGAGTAAATTTAGCAGTAATCAAGTGTTTATAAAACCCATGATTGAGCTTCGAACACATTAGATCGATGACGTCACATATACCAGTGTTTCCACTTCCACATAAATCCTTATTTACAAGAAGAGCTTAGACTACAACGATCATGGCTAATTGTAAATTAGACCGTATTTCCATAGGTTGAAGGTCCCTTATAGGGGTGCTTACCGACTTAAAATGTGCTTGGGAATCTGTGTATAATGGACAAAACTTGAGATCTCTAGAGCTCTACGAATGAGGTTCTCTATGAAGTTTTTAATGAAGCTATAATACCTTTAGTTGTGTGCTATGCAAAGTTAAAACTTTTTCTGTGGGCATAGTTTTCGAAATTCAAACGAATGTGTACCCTATGTAAATTATGTGAGGCTTATTTATCACATGATATTAATATTAATCTTATCTGAGAATAAGTGAACAAATTAGTTTACTCCGGTTCTGTATGTCTCGTCGCCTTTGTATCCAAAAGGGACGTTATTATTACACGACCACAATCGAATCTGGTCGATAATAATATAAGGGACTATGAAGCACAAGGTATAAAATGAAACTGAATAGTTCTTGAATTGAAACCAATAGGACCTAACAATTAAGGCACAAGTAATTACTAAATTAATCAACCCTTAGATTAAACTTCGATACACAATAATCCTAACGTCACATAAGACCCAATACACGAACGGGTTCCAAACTAATTTGTTACGTCTAATTCGATCCTTAACAAGACGGTATCCGTAAACTTACAGTATATACCTCACGCACACATAAACAACGTATATATTCATTTAAGCCTTCCGAAAGTAGCTTCACACTGGAACGGAAACGCACACATACGTATTAAAGCCGCAAGGCACGTAACATAAGGAGCTTTGAAATTAATTTAGCTCGGAACTAGCTGGCAAATGGATAGACGTGTGAGCTCCAGGGGGGGTAGGTGGCCTCCCCCAGGGGGTGAGGGGGGGTCGTGTCGGGAAAATTCGGCGTTTAGGTGAGCCTTTGTGGTGAGACCGGTTGCGCTTAGCAGTAATTGTGTTCCGTTGTATATGGGCCCCGGTAGAGTTTGATTATAATTGATATTGTTATGTGAACTCGCCAATTATGTATGTTCAATGCTTCTATTGTTTCGTGTGGTTGTGGTGTTACGGGGAAATTGTGATCGATAGATTTGCTTTGGTAGGGCACAAAGGAATTGAGGAATATGTTTGAACTACAAGTTTAGTAATGGAATCGTAATTTACCTGTAGATGAGAATATAACTAGGATTTCGTTGAAACCGTTACTAGTCTTGTTTGTTTTCATCGACTGCCATTATTATGCATCAGTTGCAAACTTAAGGTTGTCATAAATACTAATCGAATAATTTTGTCGCAAAATCGACGTTGTGGGATGATATTATTATACATAATCTACCAATCTTGCCAAACATTATTGAGCTATTCTTTAAGGTTCAATTTACGATGATCATTCACCTCACTTTGGATATGTATTTGAATGGAATTGAATAGGAAATAACATAGCTAACTACCGAATTTCAGTACTTATTATCGTCAGTAATCAGTTCAGTCTTACAGAGAAACTAAATTAGCACAGACGTCCTACGTATAATTTAGACAACTCCTACTATACAGCAAATGTACATATACATACATAAACATATATATTCTAGTGCAAGTACAGTCTCATATAAAAAGCGTAAACAACTATCATTACTTGCAACAGACACATAATAAAATATATAAATGTTGAAAGGTTTTTATTCTCGATGTAATTAAACTATTTTTTTTTATTTGTTAGTGCACCAACTATTGTGATCATGATTTACCTACATACTGTCATAATCAGCTGGAAGTCCATTACTGAAATTGTGTCCTTATTGGAGGGCATTTGTAATATTTGTGATATTATCTACGGTTTTGGAAATGTAGATCCTAGGTACAGAGCCGCGGACTTAACGGATTGCCGGGGCTTCGGCTCGAAGACCAAGAGTAGGAACGGGGTGGGTTTTAGTCAGTAAGAGTCTGATAATCCTTCTAACCTCACCCGGGCGGGAGAAGTCTTTGAATGATTTTCCCCCTCAAAAAAATTGTTCTTTCTCGTAGATGGCATAGTGATATAGTGACTGGTTATATGTTTATGTCGCAGGTGCCCGTTATAGGTGCATAGATTTGCCACCGGGATGGTTTTAGTGAGGTAAATCCCACACTCCTTAGTCTTTTATCCCCAAAAAGCAATGCGCCTTTTGAAAGTTTCATCATCATCAAAAAAGGTACCCGTTGAGACTAACATTTTTGGTATTCAGTATTGTTTGAAAGGTATTATTTTCGGTTATAAGCACAACCTTTAATTGTGGGAGAGCCATGCTTTGGCCTCACAGAAGACCGACGTGAAACAACGCTTGCGTTGTGTTTCTTCGCGTCAGTGAGGTTACCGGAGGCCAACCCCCTTTCCCCAAACTCTGAATTCCCAACAATCCCTAAATTCCTAATCACCAAAAGGCCGTTAACGCACTTGTAACTCCTCTGGTATTCCAGGTATCCATGGACGACGCCGTTTGCTTACCATCAGGTGATCCGTCTGCTCGTTTACCGGCCTATCCTATAAAAAACATCTTTGTCCCTATTCAGTGTAGGTTTCAGGTATTTATATGGAAATTTTATAAAGCATAACTTATTTTACCTTATTACACCTTAAATACAAACGCTTATCGCCTCGCCTGTACACAGCCGATCGTCTATCAAACTCTATCTAATGAAATACACGTCAATATCGTCACGTCAAAGGCCATACAATATCCGTGCGTGTCACACACACAAACACATCTCCTGTATGTGTGTGTGTGTGTGTGTGTACCGCTGTCACTCCGGGCGATTGCCGGATAACCAGCTTATTAATATCCGGGCCGTCTACTGTATGCCTTTGATTTATATTCTATATACTTGTAGTTGATTGTTGGGTGTGGTTTAGGGGATTTTGATGGTAGATACCTATCGCTGTACCATACATGTACCTATGTTTGTGATTAACAAAGAGATTATTATGTATGTTGCTAAAATTTCAGTGCTTTTGTGTAAAAATATGAAAGGCAAATCATGGTGTTTTGGCGAACATTCACCATGTAGTTAAATAAATAAATACAAATTCAGCACAAAGTTTGTGTTACGATTTCTTTACATACTTCATTCGTGCTTTGTCCCTGTGGCGACCGAATGTATTAATTGGGATGATGACAGGGTATGAAAATTAAAAATCTATTTAGTCCGTAAGTTAGGTAATGAAAAAATATTAGACACGTATTCTTTTATTTTGTCGTATAATAAAACAATACTTAGATAAATCGAATCAAAGTTTAGGAGTGAGAGCTAAAACGTCATTTCTACGTATCAAATGTACATAGAAGTGACGTCACACGACGTTTCAAATCGATATATATTCGAAAGTATTAGTTTCTGTAAGAAAATAAAAAATACGTGTCTAATGATTGAAAATAATCTACTAGACGGACATTAAAATAAAAATTAGGCATCTACCCTATAGTGACATAGTTCTAGACTTGTTTCGAAAGAGCAATAACACATTCTTCAATAAATCCACGCATTCATACCAACCGCCTTTAAAACAACATTAAAAAAAAAACGCAACGTCACAAAACGGTTGACAGTTGACCTACACCGAATGCTCATTCAAATTAAGAACAAAAAAACGTTCCATTTACATATCCATCACTTAGCTGACATCTACGGCCCTTTTAAATATCACGATCAAAGAAATAAACTGAGATTAATTCGCGCCCTGCGAAAACAATGAAGGATCTCGCCCTAACAAAGGGTTAGGACAAAGGCTATGAACGGAGTTTAGTCTATAACTCTGCATGTGACTTCTAAACTTATTGTTTTAACGTTTCACAAACGAAAACAATGCTCGAGAAATTAATTCGACGTATTGTTTTGTTTTCTTTTTTTAAAATTTGTATTTGGAATGCGCGGCTATTTTTAATGCTGGCTGAATTAATTTCGATTAATGCATAATTCTATTTTGAAGTGAGAAACGAACGGCTTGTACTTACGTGTATAGTTTATAAGCGTGCGTTCGTGATAAAATTGTACTTATAAGTAGTCAAAATAATTTTGGAGGAACTTAAATACCTAACTAAAATTCTTGCAGTAACTACACACAATTGAGATTAATGCTTGTTATAAAACAAATACTGAACTAAAAATAAATTACTTCACAAAAGAAACCATCTTCAATCAATCAAAACTCCAATAAAGAGCTGTATGAGTAAAAAAATAAATACTAAAGTACATGATTTAAAAATGGCGGCAATTTCTTTCTTTTTCTCTGCCGCTGAATTGCAGACTACGGCATAGCTTCAAAAAGTCTATCAGAGCGGAATATTCAGTTCGTCAAATGGTAATCAGAGGGAGGCATTATACGTTATGGTTCAAATATCACAAGCCTTCGGAGTCTGTATGAGATTTTTACTTTTACGAGAAAATAAAAACATAGATAACTTTGATTGAAGATAATACCTACTTTAATATTTTTATCTGTTGAAAAAATATGTACCTACCTATCTTGATGGAAAAAGAAAGTGTATTACATGTCATGAAAAACACATTTTCTCATCAAGGGAAAAAACTTTCAGTTCCCAGGCACGTAAGCCTACTCGAAATTATTTTATTTGTGCGCAGGCTTGTATGGTTCTTATAGGGTTGTGATAGGGTTGGATTTGGTTTGTTACGGGGTCGACAAAGAGTTAAAGGTTTAATACACGTGACTGTGAGAACGCTAGTTGTTACGGTCGTAACAAGGCGAGCGCATCAAAGGACGTTTTTCAAAGAGAACGTGATTCTCGACCGATGCTCTAACAAGTCCGCCCCCGGGTGACTCGGGGGAAACTCGACAATATATTTTTAAGAATTACAATTTTATTTGAAGGATTGTGAGGGCAATGTGTTTTATGTAATGCATGCTTATTGTTCTCCTTGGTGGAATTTTATTTAGAATGTTAATTTAAGATACCGAGCGGGTCGTGGAGTATTCTGAGATGATAAAACAGATTTTATATTTATGAAAACAGCTGAGTGGAATATTTTGGTTACAGATATTTTTGATACGTGGTTTCATTTTTATACTTTAGTAGCTTCGTGTAATTTATTGCCTTTTCATTCAGATGTAGGAATGTGTCTACAATGTCGGACTTTAGTACTGGAACCGACACTGTTGCTACAGTTATGACTACTAGATTTGCAATGGGAGCAAACGTCAATATGGAACACAATTATATCATTGTTTTTAATTCAATGTTTATACATGTTAACTCGTCGAGTACCGGTTTTATAGACACAATTAAAGAACAATAGGTCGCGGTCACCGGTGACCGCTTGGTGTTTGACAGTTTAATTTCACTATTGGTATCAACTAGTCAAATAGGTTATAATTCAATATTTTCAAGGATATATGAAGTATAATTTTGGACGACATATAACAAGAAGAGTGCAATCGTGCGTAATACCTATGTCTATTATCAACTCAATGTAACTTATGCTTACAATAGGTTAGATGCCTAATTTTAATTTTAATGTCCGTCTGGTAGATTATATTAAATTATTAGACAAGTATTTTTATTTTCTTACAGAAACTAATATTGATTTGAAATATCGCTTGACGTCACTTCTATGTACATTTTATACGTGGAAATGACGTTGTAGCCCCCACTCCTAACCTTTGATTCGTTTTATCTAAGTATTGTTTTATTATACAACAAAATAAAAAAAAGTGTCTAATATTTTTTAATTACCTAACTTACGGACTAATTAGATTTTTAATTGTCATATCCTGTCATCATCCCAATTAGGGCAACATCGACATGAGATGATGGGACTTACATTACAATAGAAGAAACAAACAAAACCTCATTATTAAAACAAAACTCAAACGATAAAACCACTAAATATCACACATGGTGTTCCTCTTATCCCCCGTTCCCCCAAAGCAATCCCAATAGTTTCGATAGTTCCACGGCTGGGATTAAACCGGGGTTGGGGATAACATGGCGCATATGTCTCCGCAGTCACCTCGGCGATACTTTAGCTCGATACAAAGGTGAGGACTGATTGAAAATCCGAACCGTACGTACATACGAGAACACATCGAACTAGGCAAAACCAGTATAAACTGACCGTTGAATATGGAGAAGGATCGTACAAACCGAGACCATGATAAATTGGTTATGTATAGCTTGATGAGGAGTGCATACATACTACCTATATTATGCTAAACACTTTGAATAGATGTGTGTGGTTGGGTGTCTTTGTTAGTGAGGCTGTGTGTCTATAGAAATGTAAATTAAATCAAGAAATAGAAGGACAAGTCTGCCACGTTTGAAATTGGCTTGAACTATTGAGTTGATTATTTTTTTACCTTCTGTTTTGTATTTCTTTATGCGACATTGCAAGTATCGTTTGTATTTTTTCTTAAAGGAAATTGCTTGGGTTGATCATTGTTATTCGTTTTTCTATTTTGACATTTTATTACCTATTCAGGCACGGAGCTGTCACCCACATTCGTATAATTTCATTACAAACACTAATTTTTGAGAGAAAATGGGAATTTTGAAATAAAACAATCACTTAATTAAAGAACTTATGTTTATTTAATTATTCTTATATTACTTAATTAATTAGTTATTAAATAATATACATAATAGAAAAGTATAACCATCAGCATAATTCATACATAGGTATAATCATATGCAGTCTTCTCCCAGCCCCTTTTTTATGGGATAAGCCGGTGAACGAGCAGACCGATCACCTGATGGTGAGTAATCGGCGCCGCCCATGGACACCTGGACTACCAGAGGCGTTGTGTTACCGGCCTTTTGAGGATTCTTGCATTCAGGGATTGGGGAGATTGAGGAAGGGGTTTATTAATTGGACGAAACACAACGCAAATGTTCTTTCACGTTGGGTTTCTGTGAGGCCGTGGAATCACTCAGATCGAGCCGGCCCATTCGTGCCGAAGGATGGCTCTCCCACACTTTAACTTGCCACCTGCCAAAAATAGCCAATATAAATGAGGACTTATATTAATGAGAACAAAGTACAATTACATTTGTACATAAACAACCGGACTACATCCAGTATATGAAATCTTATACCATCAATAACATTAGTTACTGTACAAATATTTACGGAAACAATTTCGCGTTTAACTTAATTTAACGCAACATAAACTAAAGGGTTCCATCATGGATTTGCGATGGTAACTAGCAATGAACTGCTATGGGGACCGTACTTACATGGGGGTAGTTCCTGCGTTAGATTTATGGACACCATTGTTTCGGGATGTTAATTTTGTAGTGATATTGTTATATTTTGTGTTTGTTGTGTAGATGTCTATATATCTAGGTACATATGTGTCCGTAGCATGTATATGAACATCGTTGAATATGATTTCAGGTTAAAAATTGTGCAATTCGATTGACGTTGTTAGTAGAAACGACTGTCTTGGGTTTAATCTCTGGGACAGATGACATTGTGAACTTTTTGGTGTACCTAAGACTTGTGAGTGGTATGTTGGTATTTTACCTTTATAATAGTTTATAGAGATTCATTGTTTTAATATAATTTACTAGCTGATATTAACTATTTTCAGCTCAATTACGAAACATAATAAGCTCTTGTTTCCAAATACGATCTTCTTAAAAGAGGTCTGCTAATGGAATTACTTCGTAGAAAACACTCGTGATGTTAAGTAGATATATTCGATACACGTGTAAAGACGGCGAATGTTACACGAGCTGGGCCCCAATCAAGGACCCACTCGAATATGTACCTTATTTATGTTCGCTGTAAATCTAAATACATTTTCTATCAAAAACTTATTAAACTCTACAGCGTTATAATAAAGTGTTCTCTTTTGACAAAACCCGTGCGTACAACATTTTATTTAAAGAGACCCAATTTAAAGGCTTTGAAGCGTAGGGAGGCTTCTATATCACATATAGGGTAAAACGCCCACTCGAACACACACATATTATACTACGCGTGTATACATAGAGAGCATATAGCCTGGGGGCCCGTCAAACGCCCTGAAAGTCACGTATGCCTGGTGGCCTCGCAATGTTATTATCCGACACTTACGCACGAACATACACTCACGTCTGCACGCATCTGTGTGCGCTATAGATGTGCGTAGGTAGGCGAGCCCGGGCATCTCACAGCCCACACGACCCCGACCGAAGGGACAAAGCGAAACGGGTTTGTCCCAAGGGAAATTCAATATTCGGGACTAAACCTTAACTCCCCCTTAAGACACCCCGTCTACCACCCCCGGAATGCTTATATGGCCACGACGTGTATCGATTTTCTTGCCAAATGGAAGATTGGTGTCGAACCGTTCTCGGCGGACGAATGAATGATGTATTGGAGTGGCGAGTGAATATTTCAAGTGTGTGTGTGCCACCTTCGGGGTTTTGTGTTTAGCCACCGTATCGGCTGTGATGGAAATCTCCTTCGGAAATTGACGTGAATTTTTTATTTCGGTAATGCATTGCGGCGTGGGGCGGGAGAGTTCGGTAACCGCGTACTTCTTTGAGCTCGACGCCAATTATCTCTGAAATGCCCTTTGAGGTGACTGATTGGATCGCAACCGTTGCTTTTAGGCTTCTGATGCTTTCTGTTATGAAAATTGTGATCTCGATGGATTATTAGTAAAATGTACACAATGGAAGGTTGATTATTATCCAAATAAATAAATAGGTTCATTCACTACATTGCTAGCACTTGAGTAGCCTTTTTCTTATCTGATTTATTTAGAAGTTTAATATACTCAGAAAATATTAACGAACTTAAGTTATAGTACTCAGATTTACACTACCTATACATAATTTTAATACGAACCTCAAACGTTTGCCAATCTTTACCTACTTCACTAGCTTTCCCATAAGCGTCATATTCCCCATGTCAAACGACTAGCATATTAAATAAGTTCCATATTAATTTCTAAAGTGCTATCCTATTTACTTTTCTTATGAATCTAGTGTACATATTTACAATATAAACTGGAGTTACTGCATGACGTTTTACTTATTCATAGAGGAATCCTTTAAAGGGAAATCTTGACTTTTATGTACGAAACATGTCATAAAGCTACGCCATAACATTTACTCGTAAAATACGCTACAACCAAATTATAAATACGTATTTACTATGTGTGTTTTATTTGCTTTATATGGCGGTAAATTATATTGTAAGTTACTGTCAAAGATCAAAGAGAAAGCTTGGCGTTTTAATTCAATTAGGTTCACTAAATCTCAGCTAATCGATTTGTACAGTTTTTTGTCAGATTTGTTTGATTGTATTTTCGATAATACAATAATGTTACGACTATATCTATTGTTTGAACGTCTCCAGCCTCCTAAATTGGCAATATATATTTTGTGCAATATGTCATTGCTATGCAGTGGTAAGTAATATTGCAGTTATATCCAGGTCACTTATCCAAACACATTCGATATGGCCATGTGTGACATTTTTATGGGATAAGCTGGTAAACGAGCAGATGGATTACCTGATGGTAAGCAATCGGCGTCGTCCATGGACGCCTGGAACACCAGAGGCGTTACCAGTGCGGCCTTTTGGGGATTAGTAAATTGAGGAATGTTGGGGATTTAGGGTTTGGGGAGGTTGGGAGATCGTCGGGCCTTTGGTAACCTCATTCACACGACGAAATACAACGCAAGCGTTGTTTTACATCGGTTTTCTGTGAGGCCGTGACGGCCCATTCATGGCGAAGCATGGCTCTCCCACTCTTATAGGTACCTACTTACTTCATTTTGTTACAGTTGGACATTACAGTTGAAAAAAGTTTTGATTTATTAGGCAGTGTTGCTGTCCGTTTTCCGTACAGGGTATTTACTAATGCCATATTTAATCTGCTATACCTGAGTGATAAATGTTTTAAACAACTGAAAGAAACAAAGGAAATATTGGAGTACTAAAAATTGGAGTACTGTTATTAGATAAAGAGGTTGTTTCTCACATATTTTCAAAATACAACCTACTAAGACGTTTAGCTACCATATTTATAACAAACATCTAAAATTATCCCATCTTTGTATAAAAATGGCATCACATAAATGCGTGGACTATAAAGGCGAGGTGCCTAAAATATAGTAACAATAAAAAGCCTTTTAGTCTCAATAAATAGGCAAATAAGATTGCTTATAAGTACCTACCTACATCTAAACATTACTTTTTACCTTTGACTAACAAACTTCAAGGAAAGAGGAGGTACTATGATCGGATGTTCTTTTTTTATTCGTTTACCGATTACTCCGCCATTTATAAACCGATTTTTAATACTCCCGAAATAGTCCCATTTTCCGAAATGGTCAGAATCTAACCTATCACTGGGTGGATTACCTATCAGTAGATACTAATGATAGTTAGTTAGTTTTCCGTGGTTTTTAAGTTGGTTTTTTAGACACAGTTTTTATCACAGAAAACCGACGTGAAGCAACGCTTGCGTTGTGTTTCGTCATGTGAGTGAGGTTACCGGAGGCTCAATCACCCTCCCCTTCTCCAATCTCCCCAATCCCTGAATCCCCAACGATCCTCAAACTCCTAATCTCCAAAAAGCCGGTAACGCACTTGTAACGCCTCTGGTGTTCCAGGTGTCCATGGGCGACGCCGATAGCTTACCATTAGGTGATCCGTCTGCTAGTTTACCGGCTTATGCCAAAAAAAATCTTTTTATTCAATATACCTATCTTGCAAGTTCAAGTTAATTTCAATTAAGTTTTTTCTTGGGTTTATGTGTGTAGCTGAATACCAGTGTTTTATTTAAATATCCCTATAGATGCTGTGTAACACTTGGCCCCATACATTTATAATTTTGTAGATATTATTTTTGGTAACTGTTTCTGAGTGCTTATTGACTGAGACAGAAACTGCCTTATTGGCCGAGCGGTCCCAAGTGCGACTGCCGGGCAAGAGCTCTTGAGTTCGATTCCTGGGTCGGGCAAAGTATTACTGGATTACCTACATAACATGAATAGTGAAAAGTGGGTGTTACATTGTACAGTGGCATTATGTGCCGTAATGTGCACCTCTGATGACAGAGGTCATCAGAGGTAGTCAGCAGAGGCCTACCCCTACGAGGATAAAAAGGCGTGAAGTTATGATATTTCTAAGATTGTTAGTTTGTGCAAATATAATGAATTATGAATGTCGGAAATATTTTTATCGAGAGTGGATCAGTTATAAATGAATATTTTACTAATCTAATTGTGTAGTTATGTTTTTCAGGTCCATATTTTCTAGGAGTACTCATCTGCATACATATTGTTCGTGGAAATACCAAATATCGTTGGCACCCTCGGTACAGATATGTTTATAAATTGTAACTTATTATGTACTTAGTTGTAACTTACTGAATAAGTTATGTTCTATTATACATAGTTGTACCTAAGATAAAGATTGTCCAAAAAATAAAATGTAGATCTATTATCATCACATTGTTATGTAGACACGTAGAACAAAACAATCGTCACGATATTCCATCCACTCATTACAAACAAGTAAACACAAAAAACAAACGAAAAACAAATTGAGCGCAAACAATTTAAAGCTCACACAACCTGTGTGTTCTACATTAAACACACACACGCTCATACGTAGAGGACATTAGTATTAGTGGGTTTCGGCCTTTCAAAGGCCCCTTAGATCGAGGGGGCGATGTTTGGGGGTAAGATTGAGCGTGGGTGGGACGCGAGGAGGGGGTAAATTCCAAGATGGCTGCGGACCGTGCCGGCCATAAGGGTAAAATAGGAGCCTTTATATATTTATATGTAGTTTATACTTGTATCGGTCAGGCCAACTCCTGGATTTGTTATCGATTTTTACTTATTTCTCTTGCGGCTCTGTCCGTGGACCGTTTTTGAATGAATTGCATTTGTTTCAAACTGGGGGATGTTATCGTTTGATGAATGTAATTCTTTGTGAAAGTTTATTTGATGTAGATTATTGCTTTGTGGGTTTCTTTTATAGCTTGGAGCTATCTTTTATGATGGAGTAAATAGTTTAGATGTTTTGTAGTATATAACGATAACGATATGAAAGTTTACAAATCAATTTAAATGTGCTTTGTAATTTATTCAGATACGGCAAATAAAGAGATGAATATTTTAGCTATTTAAGTAATTGTATCGTTATCGACGTCTTTATATTTATAGGTACCGTACTTATCCGTCAATCAAACTTAATTAATCATATCCCAATCTGGGATTAAAAAGTAAATAAAAAGAATTAGACCTACATAAAATAAAGTCAACAAGCCAATACAATAAAGTAAAGTACGAACCATAAACAAAATGAACAAAATTAAAGAATCGGATCTGTGGTTAGCCATTTCGAAGTAAGAAGGTTGCCTATAAAAAGTTTGAGATCTCATTATCAAGTGACGGCGAGATTTTTTCTGTACGCACGCCAAGTCATGGAAAAAAACTTTGTGAATATTTTATTCGTTGAACTTTTAAAATAATATTTCTCGTGCATTAAGTGATACTGTTGTGTACTTTTGGACTTAAAAATGTGTGTAAAGGGGTTAACTATACGTGTATTTGAGTTATTGAATATTTGGTTAGTAAATTCTGTAGTTGGAATGTAAAGTTCTCTTTTGCATTGTATTAAAGCGTATTATTATTAAGTATTTATTAGTAGTTCTTTAACGTAATTTTAATAGTAATTTTCTTTTAAAAATTGTTCAATGGTTAAAATGAATCGCCATAAGAGTTTATGTTGCTCGTAATAAATAAATAGCAATATGTGCTACCCTGTGTTATTTATTATCCTAAATAAATAAAAAGTATTAATGCGAAGCACATTTTTGCACAAGTTCCTACTTAGATACGACTTTCATTTAATTTTAGTGACTATTTGTTACGGTCTACGAGTTGGTTCACACTTCACATACGTTACGTACCTACCTATTTATCAAAAGAAATGACAATTCCCACGGAAGTACCTACATTGATCACCATATTTATTAGCGTGTAAAATAGTGTGTAAATGTCGGAAAATAAGTGAGTAACAATCACTTTATCTAAAATCATCGCCTACATTCATTTCTAAAAATAAACCGCCAACTACTGTATCAATTATCGTCAAATACTTCAGCACTGCGAGCTCCAAAAACTTTAGCAATCCATAAACAAGTTCGAGAGCTGGAAATCTACTTTGGAACCTCAAAATGTCCATTACGGGTAGACGTTATACATAATTGAATAAAGGCTGCTATCCACCTACATACAAAAAGTACCTAAAGTCTACTAAACCGGGTCCATCCGAGGAAGGGTTCCACTAGGTGTCATAAATTACGGCCCTGTTTATCGGGCCAGGGGAGGGTAGGGCCCCCTCCCGTGGTTTTACAGTTTATCGTCCCTCCGTATGGGCCCTCCGTAAGGCGAAGGGTAGTGAATTACAGAACTGTTACTCAGCGGAATGTACCCCCTGAAAGTTTGATAAAAAAGAGCCCCTTAAGACTGTCCATTGCGTGGGGTCGTGTTTAGAATGTGCTGTTACAATGATTTGAGATTTTTGTTTTATTTTTTTGTCAAATTTCTTTTTTTTACTCTATAGTTACTGTTAGAGTAGTCAACAGTTTTCCATCTATAAAACTCTTTGTTTGTAGAACTTGTATCTAGTGTTGTCATGAATGTATTCATATTTGTAGCCTGAAATTGAATACCAAGTCACACTTATGCTTTTCATCGATAGAAGTTAAAGTTCTTATTGACACCTAGTGTAATTATTGGTTTAAAACCCGCATAATACTATCGTACCAATATCAAATTAATTTATAGCAAAAGTTTGAAAAGTATCAAGTTTGTTCGGTCGGAGTCTCGCCGCCTTCCATACGCGCGGTCAAGCGGATTTTGAGTCACAGACTAACAATTCTTATAGAAGAGGCACGGAAAAAAAGAATGCTAGTATTTGCTTTTTTATTGTGTCAATTTTTGTTATGATACTATTTTTTTTACTTCGGTGTTCAAAATTGGCACAAGCTATAATGTACTGTAAAATCTTATGGTTTATGTAGATTTGTAGATCATTCAGATGCACTCGTAGAGCTTAGGTATACTTTATGTATATAAAATTAGCATATGCTCAATTGTTTACTCTTAGTTGTCTAATACCTATAGTACATAATAATATAAAATAAAGTAGCAACCTTTGTTTAAGTATAAGTTATAATTAAATTTTTTGTTATAATAAAAAATATCCAAAGCTTAGTAGTGTGCTTTATGAGGCTTATTTAAGTGTGACCGATTAGGCAAAACAATTATGAAAAGTCATGATGAATATATTTATTCAGACAATAGATTAGACAAATATGGCAACTGACAACATACAGAAAGAATAAACAGAATCAAAACAGTATCTACATGAACGAAAACAAAGATTAGATGTTAAACATTGGAACCACGCCATGTTAACACAAACGACTCACGCAAAGCAATATGCATAAGTAACGCGAGAAGACGATACAAGACAAACATATTGTGGTAAAAAGCATATAACAACAGTACCATAACAATTTTGGGAGGTCTAAATTACTCTGTGGCAGTTGACAATGTAGGTGGAGGCGTGCGGTCTGAGGGGAGGGGAGGCCGGGCGGAGGGGGGTAGTGACACAGGCTACCGGTCACCACCGCTCGTATTGATTTGTTGTATCGCTCGTCCTGCAACACCCATCCCTTTCTTGCACACCTACATCACAATGTCTCCGTCTCCTTCCTACACGTGTCCCTCCCGCGCACACGTGGGCACATACGCCGCGTATGTGAACGCTCGTATGTGTGTGAGGATTACTATGTGTTTCGCGAATGTGTGCGTTGGGGTCCGAATATTATGTACCTACGCATTTTCGACAGAGTTTTCCTTATTCGTTACGGACACCGTGTTTTCATTTTGGTAGAAAATTTCCCTTCTAAGGTAAGTTCAATAGAAAGTTTTATATTAGTTACTTTAGGTAACTTAGGTACTTTATCATTTAGCGTGTCAAAGTTTTATATTGCTTTGATTGAAAGAAAACATACGTCACTAGTTATTCGATATCGAGGTATTAGAAAGAAACGTTTGAATAACTGAAACTGGAGTAAACTTTTCATTCATAAAAATGTCGCCAGTAGAAAGAGGAGAGGACACTTCAAGTAACTTTTACGAATTCGTTAAAAAAATAATAAAAACAGCCAGCAGTATTTAATCAAAACAAAACCTCTAACGTTCAAGGCAGAATAGAAAAAAAACTTAAGAGCTCCAAATTCAAATTAAATAAAGACTGGCACACATGAGTTCAACGAAAGGGCGTGCCGTGTCGTTGTATAGAGGTCCATGCACATGTGTGCTTCTGATTTCCAGAGGTCAGGTCACACTTACGTACTTCATTACAAATAAGAGCAGAAAAAAGGGCAAAAAATGTGTAAAAGCGAGGTCGCTTAGAACCTTCTGAAGTACGACGGTACTTTCAACACAAGAGTTTAACTTCGTCTAAAAGTTTGTAGACTATTTTTATGTTTTTCTACAATGGAAGTTTTACTTTTTAGAGCAACAATTATATTATGACTGTTGTTTTATACTGTTTTATTACTACATAAGTACTACTATATAACACTACATAAGCCTAACCAGAGAGAGACCTCTCTGGTTAGGCTTATGTAGTGTTAGTTTACAGTTAAATTAATATTGAAAGAAAATTGAAAGAATGCCTCGTAAGTGCGACTGCCGGGCAAGGGGTCTCGGGTTCGATTCCCGGGTCGGGCAAAGTATTACTGGGTTTTCAAATATTCTCACACAGAGTCTCGCACAGAGTCTGGAATTGTGCCCGGTATATGGCAATAGGCTCACTCCCTATTACATGGGACTCATAACATAAATAGTGAAAATTGAGTGTTACATTGTACAGTGGTATAATGTGCACCTCTGCCTACCCTTTCGGGGATAAAAGGCGTGATGTTATGATATTATGAATATTGAAAGAAAAGCGTTGACTTTAGATACAGCCAGATCGAAAAAATAATAATTATTCAGCTTAAAATTGGAGTCCGTTTTATGAGTCGAAAATATTACTATCTTCGTTTACTTTTTGTCGTGTGTCGTTTGAAAATGCATAAGGTTTTCATTATTCAATATTTTACAGAGCTCTATTAGAATTATTATTTGTTTTATAGTTTCTTGACACCGCACCTGGCATTGTCTGAAGGCTAGATTTTCATAAAAATGAAGCAAACATTCTTGGATTGTTAGATATACAGATATTTTTGTTTTATTGACTACTTAGTATTCTTATGATTTGATATTATATGAACAGCAAAAATAGGTACCGTATTTAACAAATATCCAACCATTTATTTGTATAAAATGTACTTAGTTTAAATTATATACATTGTTTAAAATATAATCGATTCGGGAGTAGAAACTACGTCTTTCTTTGATTACAAGTAATTAAGTATAAGAAAATGGCGGATATATTTTAAAACTATTTTAAATTCCTTCATCAAAACTGAGTACACAAAGCAAAACCACATTATCATTACCATGGGCCCCTAAGTACCTACATACATATACCTTAAACGTCACCGCTCTATGGGGCGTATGTGCTAATTACGAGAGCGCAGACCCCGCATACTAATAGCTAGTGAATGTCTACAGAATACTAAGAAGCCAGTATTTAATTGCTAACAACTATGTACTGGAGGCATATAGCCGCATGCCTGACATATCTAGTTTGTTTATAGTTCTGTAGATTGGATTTTGGTTGAGATTTTGATAGTTTCTGGCAACGGCTTCGTTCGAGTTACCGTGTGATAAAAAATGGCCTATGTGTTATTACATACCATAATCTATTCCTGTTCCAAATTTAATTTCGATCCCTCCAGCCGTTTTCACGTGAAAGAATAACAAACACACACATATATCCTCACAGGTTTTCGCATTTATAATATTATAAATGTGAAAAAATCCTACTAATATTAGTAGGATTTTTTGGTAATAAAGAAAGAAAGAAAGAAAGAAAGAAAGGAAGGAAGAAAGAAAGAAAGAAAGAAAGAAAGAAAATATTGTTTATTTGCACACCGTCACAAAGATAATATAATGATGTTTTATTTTGTCATAAATGGTCATTTTTGGTAATTATTTTGACTTTCGCTATAAACTTTCATTTTAATGCAAATAAATAAATATATGTATAATAACGATAAAGTATGAAAATAACCACGACATTAGGGTTTTTTCCACGTCACGCCTAAGAAATTGTTTCGAACCCCACATTTTTACATAACTAGTGCAAAAGTAAACAAAGTAACGCAGAGAGGGAAAGTTTCCTCGTTTTTCATCCCTCGGGACCCTCTCGGAGGGACGTAGCTCAAATTTCCGACAAAATAATAGCGTTTGAATTTAATTTCAATCTTACTTTCTATCGTGTGGATTCAAAAATAACCTTTACGATACATGCAAAGCGTTAATAGTTTTTTTAACATTGTATTAAGGAATATTACCCATGTTCAAATAACAATAAAGACCAAATTCCCTTATTCATCCACATTACGTTTACTTAACGATCTTAAAGAAACGCAGTCGCTTGAACTTGTAACCTTTTCACCTTTAAAAAGACACACGTGCGTTCGAAATTATAAATTAAACGTTAAATTTTCAATAAAATTTTACCCTTAGTCTGTAAACCGGTCTGACCCAAGCCAAGCTGCGAAAATATTAAAAGATTTTGTATATAATGTAGCGGACAAGAGGGTCATTTGGCCAATCAGTCCCCTTTTCAATGACCGACGGCGACCCGAACGCGCGTCGGTCAACTTCGAATAATGAAACTTTAAAAAAGGAACAGGCCCGCCAATAAACAAACCGTATATCATTCGTTATTCAAATATATTTTAGTGAATGGTTGACCCGAGCCCACGCGACCATTTGATGGTTAAATATTTTCAGTGGGCAACACCGACCGCCGGTTTTAATTTATGATCTGTGAATTTGAAACAAATATGTAACCTTTTTATGATTGATTTATTTCTTTAAAACATGTGTCTATGGATTTTTATATCATAAAAAGTTACGGTAAATATGAATAAGTTTATTAAAGGTATTGGTGTGAAAAATTGAATGGTATCACCCTAATTGTAACGATCTACTTTATTAATAAAATGGCTTGTAATTAGGCGGGGGAGTAAACGCGGGAAAAATTCTATTAGTTTGCTTTTTAACACGACCAGAACAGTGTTTTAAACTCCCCCACAAACATAATTGTATTAATTGTTGAGATTAATGTCTTTTTCTTTCTTCCTTTTAATATTAAGTCTTTACAACTTCATGATTTGACAATAAGAAACATATTTGCATTTTAATTTAGTCGAAAAAAATTTAGATTTAAAACATTAATGAAGTGAATATTATGATTTTTTTAGTTATTAACCGTTACGTTCTGATATATGCAAGACACGTAGGTATATCAGAAGTAATAATGTTGTCTATCTAAATATAAAAATGAAACTCAATGTAGTTTAGGACACCACTATATTACAGACAGTTTTTTATACCACTATAAAAGATATAGTTGAACCTAAAGTTAGGTCCCTTAGGAAATCTAACTTTAGATTTGAGCTAACAGTAGTGACCAGACGCGACCCCGTCGGGTTTGTATTTCAGTTGAATTTTGGTTTATTTGTCAATTACTTAAAGTATAATTTCGATTGTATGATTGTTAGTTAGAATATCGTTTGCTTATTTTTATAATATAAAGACTAAGAACACTTGAAATAGGCAAAGATATTTTTATTACGTTATCTCGTAAGTTGTCTAATAAAAACATGATACTATCTACTTGAGTTAGTTCTAAATAGTTACGATTTTCAATTTGTAGTTGTGCCCTTAATTTATTCAGTTCAAAAGTATAGGTAATGAAGTTAATCACACAATGTTCTATGGCTCATACATTTCCAAATAAGTTGAAAGTGGGATAGACATATAGGGCTTATTTCACAATATCTGGATAGCCGTTATCTAACAGATAAATTTGAATTAAGAACATAATTTGTATGAACTATTTCTCACATAAGTTTATCAGGTACTTATATGTATAGAGGTGGTGAAACCAGAGCTTAATCCTTACTATCCTTACTAATATTATAAATCTGAAAGTGAGTTTGTTTGTTTGTTCCACCTTCACGCCGTAACTACTCAACCGATTGCTTTGAATTTTTGCAGACGTAAAGTTAGAAGTCCGGATTAAATAATAGGGTACTTTTTATCCCGGAAAAAATTTATATTCCCGAGGAAAAACAAAAGTATTGGTATAGATGGCGCTGTGTGTATTGGTATAAGTCACATAGGCTACTTTTTCTTTTGTGACGCGAGCGAAGCCGCGGGTAAAAGCTAGTATTACATAAAATTGATAAAAGAAAGTCGTCTGTCGTCTGTATAATGTCCGAGCAATAACAGACATCAAAAAAACCAAAGGCATAGATAGACAAAGCATTATATTTATTCCTAAATATGAGAACAATAAATAATAAGGAATTCCCGTCATGTTTCCCGAACCATTGGTCCTCGCAATAAAATTATATACGCCTACAAAATAAAGCGACCCCTACCGATGACATTCTGCATGCAGAATTAAATTTTACAATCCAGCCGTTTCAATATAGGTAATATTAGAAATTTATGTCGCGTGTTTGAATGTCCCTTCTCATAAATTTTGTTCAGTCTGCCTTGTTAAGTTGGGGCTTGTATTTATGTATAAAACTGTAGTATTTAGTAATGTAATTAATGTGAACGTTTGTGTAGATTTTTGTTGGACGATCATGTCAAAAGATGTTCTGTGTCTAATACTTTTTTATTACTTAACTGACGGACTAATTAGATTTTTAATTTTCATACCCTGACATCATCCATATTGCCACAGTGAGTGGGTGAATGTTTATTGGAGGATCATATCAAAAAAGCTGAAAGGTTTTGGGTGAAAATAGGGTAGATGTCTAATTTTTATTCTAATGTCCGTCTGGTAGATTATTTAAAATCATTAGACACGTATTTTTTATTTTGTTACGAGTGCAGATACTTTCGACGATATATTGACTTGATATATCGACTGACGTCACTTTTGTGTACGTTTTATACTCAAAAGTGACGTAGCTAGCTCCCACTCTTAAACTTTGATTCGTTTTATGTAAGTTTTGTTTTCTTATACGACAAAATAAAAAAAATACGTGTCTAATATTTTTTTTATTACCTAAATGACGGACTAATTCGATTTTTAATTCTCATACCCTGTCATCATTACAATTGCCACAGATTTTTTTTGTTCTAGAATAATGCACGGTTCCTGGGTTTGGTTGCTAGTGATTTATATTTTTGAACGGTTAAAATTATTACCGATGTAAATTAAAAGATTCTGGATTTATGTTGGTTTTACACATTGAATTAGGTATTGTCAAAACTTTTATCTATACTTATACAGATACTCAAAGAGCCATCAGACCACCACAGATGGGGCCCAACAGGGCCGATGCCGATTCGGAGTCGCGGAGAACCTAACGGGTAACCGGAGCTCCGGCCCGACGTGCAGGAGAAGGAACGGGGTGGTTTTTAGTCAGTAAGAGTCTGACAGTCCCACCCGCCTCACCCAGGCGGGAGCAGTCATTCGATGATTTTCCCCCCTTAAAAAAATAACTATACAGATCTTGCATTACCTAATATTGGTTATTCATTACGGTTACAAGTTAAGATATACGATATACAACAAAATACGGACGAAGACGCAGGCACAACTAGTACCTAATTATATTATTTTAAACATTAGTTCTAGACTTATTAGCTAAAGACAGTCGTGGCACAACATTATATAATTTATTTGTCTGTCTGCTTGGCCATGTGGGAATTTGACAATAAAAAGTATTCAGTGTTAAAATAAAGCAAAATTATGAATACATTTAGTTTGTATTATAACTTTCGTGAGCCATACTAAATAAATTATTATGTTTTTGGCTTACTCACGTAATAATTTGACAAGGAACTCGACTAGTTTCAAGCCATGCTAGAGGCTCATATTCATGAGCAGCATTTCGTGACATTTAGTTTGTTTTATTCATACTACGCTTGTGATAAATAATTTATTTATTTAGCAGAAAGAATGGTTAGTCTAACAGAGTGTAGGTACTACAAAACAGGAGATTTCACGTTTCTCTTGATCTATTCTTGTAGATATGAAGGATTTATATAATTGGCAGCAGTAGTACTAAAATTAGAATTAAGTATCTTTAGGTATTACTGGGAAAATTATTGAACGCTGGTAGTGTTCATATTTACATGAAGTCGATAAAATTATTGACGCGATGATATAGCGTTATGCTGAACGACAATGTTTAACAAACCAATAAAGACAATCGTAAGATAAAAAGCACCTACATGCTGTTCAGAAAAAAGCCGATGTTTTTTAAACAAGACAGGAGCACTCAACGTAAAACATCTCATTATAACGTACGTACCATACACGCCCTTAAAAGATAAAGAAAATCGAAAGCAAACATCACATCGTGCACTCTAAAAATAATAACATATTATGTCCCTTCAAAGTGCTCGTCTTGGAGCGTACCTCCGTGCCCTCCCTCCCTCCGTAACCGTACAATAACTTCACCCTCACATGGTCATAACGAGTCCCGATAAGGGTCTCCGAGACCCGAGGTAAATCACCCTGTATCTGGGGTGACACCCCGCCTACGGGTATATACAGTACTATGTATTTACGTCGGACATTCGATTTTGAAATGGCTGAATGTTTTTGTGAGTTGTTTGTATATTTTGCTCGCAAAGCGTTTTTGATAAATTGTCTTTTTGGTAGACGCAGGTTGGTTCGTTCTATGGTAATGTTATTTTACTTGAAATAAAGTTTTAAATGGTATTTATCGTTTTGGTGATCCAAAATAAGAGTAGGGTTCTTGTAAATCCAATGAGCATTGGTTACTTAAAATAAGACCTGGTTATCATTTCTTAGAAGGTCGTAAGCAATGAGTATTGCACTACGGTACTTAAAACATTGTATAAATGTATCTTTGCATTGCTGCCTTATATAGGTGTAACAGTAAAATTTATCAGTTTTAGGCTGCACAAAGTTTGCTCAGTTGCAACCAACCTTATGTTCCCAGTCTTCCTTTTTCCTTTACATTCACATAAATTACATATAACTGTTCGCTTCACGACAACCAGCATCCGACTCATACAATACCCCTAAAAACACACACAACACATTAAAGATTAATGTCTAAACAAAAATCAGGCCTGACGTGCCCCTTCAGGAAAATAAAAATATCTTAGAGGAAGGCTTTCCCTCGAGGAAACTGGTGAGTCTAATGTTTTCTTTTTATTCCATCACGCGGGATGACGGCGTAATCCATCAGGGGTAAGCCAGGGCAACGGGGAGGGTAATGATCGATTTTCTATACGAAGGGACCCCCGTAAAACTATGGTTATTGGATATTTCGGCCGAACATCATCTTGGGACGCACTTGTTTGGTTTATGCGCTGGGCTGTACCGAACATAAAGTGTTATGGAGACGCTAATTGGATTTTATTTATTGTTGTTACGCAATAGTATGCTTTGAGATAACGTTTTGAAAAACGTTCAGAATTGTTCCGAGATTTTCGCGCTTTGATACGAAACATTGTGAATTTTATACGAATTAGTTAACACAAAACTTTAAAGAATTGTTTTAAGTCGTCGTCTCGTTTTATCAACATGTTAATACGAAAAAAAAAAAAACTATTAACATGAAAACATCGACAAATCTAATTAACAAAAAACCACAATACAAGGCGACTGCAGTTTCCCTTAGCATTTGTGTTCGCTCCAAAATAGGGGTGGATTTATGTTAACAGGAAGTGCCCCGGCGAAATGGCGTCCTAAGCCTTCAGATACGGTTTATGTACCGAACAGCACAATACGTGTAGCTCCTACATGTTATTAATTTCAGAACCGTCAGTTTGTTCGGCTACATTGTTAGATTTTAGTTGGGTTAATGTTTGTTAGAGTACACAATATATTATAAGTTTTTTTCATGTACATAATATTATTTTCTTGTTTCGAAAACAAATCTGGTTTCTTTAACTCGTCGAGTACCTACCGTATTTATAGACACAATTAAAGAACAATAGGTTGTGGTCACCGGTGACCGCTTGGTGTTTGACAGTTTAATGAAAGATGCTCATGTACATAATACCAAATAACATATCTTGTGTCGAAAACGAATCTTCGTTCTTTCATGAAAGATGCTGTTGACGTAAAATTTCAAATTCAAAATTGCTCAATTTATAATCGTATGTTCGCGTTTGTTGGAATGATTGTTTATGATACGTAAGCAGAACCTGTGCATGTTTTTAAAAAAGTAAAATTTTACTTGTCACAAATATAACGATGTCAACGGTCATAATAGATAGTCGGCTGAAATCTGCTGAATTATTTATATATATAATTATTTATATATAGCTATATTATTATTATTTTCCAACATGGTAGCGGAGCGGATAAGACTCATAGCGTTCACTGTTTAAAATTGTAATTCAGTGGATGAGAAAATCAATCGGAATATGATTTAATGATTGTTCAGTGCATTCACTTTCTGTCATGTTGCTTGTATGACTACAGAACAATCTCAAAGGCTGCGACTTAGCGTTACCTAGTTTCATTCCCTACACCACTACAGCCAGAATAGCCCAAAAACTTCAACACCCATTTACTCTACCAATTCTAATCTCTGACGACATCGCATAACCGCATAAAATGGAGCACCGATCCTCACTTATATGTCATATACATATAAGTAAAATATAATGGCGGTGGCTGAGTTTTATGACGTCACAGCACCCATTGAGAGCTCACGGCTATTTGGGGATAAGGCAGTCGTTAGAGGGTTGTGCTAAAAACTGATATGCCGAAGGCTAAGGAGAACAGACCTTTATGGGGTCGCAAAGGTTATTTGGCCAATATTTATCGTAAATAACATTTTATGGGTTTGCGTGGATGTTTGGAAGCGATTTTTGAGTTAAAAGGGAAAATGGCGTTGTATGTCTATACTTACATAACGTAGTACTATTAAGTGGGTAAGCTGTTGTGTTTGCTTAAATAAAGTGTTATGCAATAAGTTGTAAGTAATCATATTTGTAAAAGATGATGTGTGGAGAATAAGTCAGTAGTTTTTTTGTTTTATTTTTTTTTGGGTGGATCAAAGACATATAGAAATACAAATTGTTTATATAGACATGCAGCGTCACGGATTCTAGACCAGCTTCCTAAGCCCTGGCTGGTTTCTTCTCAACCGGTAGTCCTAGGTTTAATTCCATAATCAATCAACACTTTTGCTCACTTATTCACAGTCACACTTAATTCAAAATAATACCTTAAATTACTTACAAATACCTAAAACACGTCACTAACACGATAAACAACTTTACACATGACATGTCAAAAGCGAACTAATCTTAATTCAATGCAAAAGTTAATAAATGCAAGCTCTATAGAAACTGTGAATAGATCCAACCCTTTCGTTACCTCTGCGTGTACGCATGGAAATTAGAGCAGTAGGTAGCGGCGCCGGCGCCATGTGAATGGCAACTGTCAAATTTTATGTTGCGCAATATTTATGTTTATGTTGCGTTATGTTTGGATTTCTGTTGCACAATATGAAGTCATTGTGTAATTGGTGGTTTTTATGAAAACCTGGTACCGATAAATTGATTGTTTGACTATGCCGTAAAGCCGTATGGTTATTAATGCAGTAATAATGTGATGACTGTAACTACTGTAAGACTTATGGCATAGTTTTAGTAGGGCTGTCTAATTTAAGATGAAATCAGTACATAAGTAAAAAAGTAAGTACTTAAATATAGGAGTCGGTAGTTAAGCTAATAAATAAATAAAATAAGATAATTACTTTGGACCATTGACTTTACCATTAGGTACCTTTTGTACTTCAAAAACACAAATACATTTTTAGACATATCAATTCTATTGCACTTATCATCTTAAAAAAATATCTTTCACTTCAAGACGACACTACACGTCACTGTCACTGAAAAACAACTATACACAACAAACGTCAAATATATACTAATCTTGGTTCAACGCAAAAGTTAATAAATGCAAGCTCTATTGAAACTGTGAATAAATCTAACCCCTTCGCTACCTCTGCGCGTACGCATGGAAATTAGATCAGTAGGTAGCTGTGATTTGAACTGCGAATGTCAAAGTTTTGTTTATGTGGAATTTTTAAAGTGAGTTTATTTTTGCTGTGATAAATTTTTGACTTTAAATTTTAAATTATTTTATTGTTACGTAATAAGGTTTTATTTTATTTAACATTTATGTTATATTTTTAAAATTACATATATATTTTTGTTATTATTATTATTTGTTTAAAATGAGGTAATGACTTTTTGGAAACGAGTCTAGATTAGGACATAACAACCTTTCTATTCTCAGAATTTATAAAACTGCAATATTATAAACAATTTGCAATGTATGAACCGGCGCAGCAACTGATATCGACCGGTATCGAAATATCTGAGATCGTAACGTCTACCTGAGAAACTTTGAGAAACATTATAAGAGATCGTATGTCGCGATTGTGCAACATTTTTTGCAGGCGCTCATTAATTTGGAGCTGTATGTACAGACAATAGCAACCCTTCCGGTGCCGCGGCGCGGTCTCTCCGACCATTGTGGCATTATCACTGCATTTGTGTTTCCGGACGCTTCTTTTTATTATGTAGATTAGGGGCTTTATCAGACCCGGATTTAGATAATACTGCATTTGCGTTTCTAAGCTTCGGATTCGCATACAAAATTCGCACATTTAACAGTTACTTTTTATTTTTAGTTTGGACAAAGAAAAGGTTCAGATATGCGGGTGGTTATTTCAAAATTTAACATCCTGACTTTCACCCTCGTTTTAAATAACAACAAATAAAAGAACACTAACTGCCAATCGACATGACCGATCATGCGTAACGCAAGATCAATGAATAAACAGCAGTCAAATAAATCTAACGAGGACTCTTACATCTGCATGTCATTGGAATAAATCAAATCACCATTGAATGCATCCGTAAAATATTTTTGAACTATTTTGAATGTACCATTCGTTTGATAGTGGGTACTAAAAAAATCATCCCTCGTAAGTCAACCCGTTCACTGACACGTATTGAACGGATATAAAAAAGTTACACCCATATTTTGCACTTCCCGATATCGAATAATAGGGTCTATTTATGCATTCTCGATAAATGAAGAGTATTTTTTTACTTCTATTATAAATCAAAATGTATTATTTATCTTTAGAGAATCAGAATCTGCATCCTATTGTTATTCGGGATATGCGGTGTGTCAAGGGTGTAATGTTTTTATGGATTGCAGTAACATTAGTTATTCAATAATAATAATACTACTTCATAGTGAATCCAGTCTTAACTTAGCAATAAAACTGCAAACGTATACTGCGGTAACATTACGCCGTTTTGGGTCTAACAGATTTTAATCGCATGCATAAATTGAAAGGAGAACAGGCAGCCATTTTGAATATTTGAAGGACCGAGGGTGTATTCGACCGTAGGGCAGTAATTACTTGATTGGAGTTAAGAGGTGGCATGCCGAGATACCGGCCGGGTTGCATTGTTGTAACCGCGCCTTGGCGGGGCTGGAGTACTTCGTTCAAGTGTTTTATAAAGTGTACGGCATGTCAGATTCACACCTACAGGGTTCGAGGGTTAACCGTCAGAAATACATGCTTTTAAATATAAACGCTCATTATTATACAGCTGTATCTGTAATAGTAGGAAATAATTTGCATAATATGTGCTTTAACAAAGGCCTTTCAATATAAATGTAACCCTGTCGAATTTTCAAAGGATCAGCTTATCAATTAGTAGGAATATTGGCTACATTCAGCTTGCACAAATGCATATTATTAATTCACAGAGTAAAAAGTTTAAAAAACATCTGACACTGTCAAGGTGACGGGTGACGGGAACGTAAAAAACCGTCACACACAGAAAATCCGGGGCATGTAATCCGTTCTATTATGCATATAATTATTATTTCCGATACTCTATCAAAGAAAATAACAGTCCTTTTTGCATATGGGTTTTTGACGGAAGTGTGAATAAAAAATGTCACCCTCAGGTAGTGGAAGGGTGACCCAGAACGTTTTTTATGAACGTAATATGAGTAGAAATGTATTGGAGAGTTTTATAAGATGATTATTATGCATGCATTCTCAGGAAGATTTAGCCGACACGTCGCCTCGGGCATGTGTGAAGGACTTCTTTAGGGTCTAGAGTTGTGGGGTTGGTGTTTGAGGGTTAACGGAAAAATTACACAAAGTGGACGCAGAATTATTAGAAAAAATATCTTCGCATATTTTATCGGCCCTTTTTTTTAAATAACATTGTGTGAAATATTATACGAATACTTGAAATATTTTGGTGCTTATTATTGGCCATCTCGAAGCAATAAGTAGGTACCTACTTGAATTTTGATCGATTTTTTGCCTATAAAATTGAGAACGTACAATACAAGGACTGCCCTTCAAACATTAATTAATTGAATAAATTTATAATACGTAAAGAAGAAGATACCATCCAAAAAGTTTAAATTTCGAACACATTAAACAAGCAACAAAAAAAATAAAATAAAAAAAAAACGAGCGCTCAGTGCGTTCATTCAAATTTTTTTTATAACCCTCAAAACCGTACCCACCTTGTATTCAGGGTAACCATTATGCTACTGTTTGTTTGTCATATTTTTTATGGGTTTTAGTCCAAGTAATCCCATGTCCTCTCACAGCGAATGGGTTGTGACGTATAAAAGGATTAATTTTTAATAGATAATTAATGATGTCAGTGTATTGGTGCGGTTTGTGAGTTTGTGTATGTTTTGAGTGAGATTTTTTTTGCATAGTGATTATTTTTGATATATTGTTTGTAGGTGTATGTATACTGACTGCCTTGTTGGCCGAGTGGTTGCAAGTGTGACTGCCGGGCAAGGTGTCTCGGGTTCGATTTCCTGATTTTCCGCAAAGTATTACTGGGTTTTTAAAAAATTCTCAATAGTAGCACGGAGTCTGGAATTGTGAGAAAAAAGACTGTATAGAATCGAAGTGCAGGAGTAGGAATCGAATTGCAGGAGTTTGAATCGAAGTACAGGAGTAGGAATCGAAGTGCAGGAGTAAGAAGAAGAGTGGTTTTTAGTAAGTAAGAGTAAGAGAGCGGGAGAAGTCATTAGATGATACCCCCCCCCCCCCCAAAACTATAGAATTGCTATTAAACTGTCAAACACCAAGCGGTCACCGGTGACCGCGACCTATTGTTCTTTAATTGTGTCTATAAAACCGGTACTCGACGAGTTAATAGAGCGATTGGAATTAACATGTGTTAATTTACTTCGTCTTCTAGTTTCTATTATAAAATACCAATAAAAAAAACAAGTATCATTAAAACTTTGCTTACTCTAACAAGATAGACGCCTGAAATAGTACTGAAACTGTATCGCACTGAAATAAATAATTTACAGGCGTATACAGGTCAGCAGTTCAGCACTACAACCTACTGTAAACTTACTGAAAAATGCAGAATCAATACACTAGGAGTCAAGGAAGGCAGATACATTGTTACTATACTGTTTTCAGGTGTTTCATAAGTATGTTGCGTAAATATCAATTTATTTATTAATTTAAGACTGCCTCGATGGCCGAGTGGTCGCAAGTGCGACTGCCGGGCAAGGGGTCTCGGGTTCGATTCCCGGGTCGGGCAAATTTTTACTGGGTATTTTTTAAAATTCTCAGTAGTAGCACGGAGTCTGGAAATGTGCTGGGTATATGGCAATAGGCTCACCCCACATTACATGGGACTCATAACATAAATAGTGAAAAGTGAGTGTTACATTGTAGGTACTTACTTACAGTGGCATTAAGTGCCGTAATGTGCACCTCTGCCTACACCTTTGGGGATAAAATTCGTGATGTTATGTATGTTATTTAGATAATAAAATTACACAGTGTTATTATAAATTACTCGTTTTTAAATTATAGTATGTTAAATCAGTACATTTAACTTTATGTGAATATATTTGACTATACCAGATCAATTAACATAATTATTTTATCTTGTTATTGTATACCAAAAACCAATGTTGTGAGACCAATAAATAACACTTCAAAACCAAATTGGTTTTATTTAAACAATTAACAGTATCCTTTCAGGAGCTTCTATGCTTCTAATTTTATTATACCGTTCATATTAAACCCAGTATCACCGTTTGTACAACCTACGTTCCATTATCAAAACACCTCGGCAAATCGAAGCCGTGAATGACAAAAACAAAAGACAGCTGTTGGAAAAGTTCATCGACCTACGGCAACGTGGCCGTAACTTTCATTCTTAAAGCGTACCAAGTTAGTAACCTACTTTTCATTAATAAGGCGAGCTAAAAAATGCAAGAAGAAAGTATCAAAGATTGAGCGAGCGAAGTTCGCGAGCAGCGAACGAGAGAAACAAGGGGATATACCGCGGAAGATGCGTCTATTTATCGTCGAAAATATTCGAAAATCTTTTCAGTTACCTTC